>LR999905.1:10025000-14825000 GCA_905220335.1 Noctua pronuba
GCGCCCTCCTGTCAATGTCATTCAAGCGCCAAATGAATCTTGCCCCACTATACATACGTACATTGTTTGCCCTGCGTGCGCACACAACTGGTGATGAGCGCGTTGAAGAGCGCCTGCTGGCGCAGACACGCCAGCAGCGGCGGCACGTGCGACGGGTGCGTGAACGGCACGCTCGTCACCATGCAGCCGTCCAGCCCGCGCGTCTCGCACAGGAAGTAGCACTGAGTCTGTTCTGGGAGATTCTAGAACATGGCACGAAAGTACGTAAATGGTTAGAGGAAATGACGGAGAAGAAGCGAATAGGGGAGTCTTTGTTAGTAGTGTGAAGCTAGAGGCTAATATGTAATAATTTTAAAGAAAATGACGTTTTAAAAATATAGCGCATAATTTGGAGCCCCAGATCATCGTGGTTTCCACATAATTCAATACGCGTCGACGTTTTTAGCAAACGTACAGCGTGCCGGTTCTTCTCTCGTCCTACAGTTAGTGGTATTTTATCATCATAATATGCCACGATCTGCTGCAAATAATCTGACCCAAATCTCAAATCTGATTTTAAAAGTATGTATACGTTGTACGTAATAAAAAAAGGTTTAGCAGGTACAAACCACAAATAGCCCTTTGCTGAGATTCAACTCGATAACTTTCCCCGGGGTCAGCTTGTTGTACGCTTGCTGGGCAACTAGCCCCAACATGGGCTTTGCATTGCCCCAGTCGCCTGCCACTTCCACCTGAAAACATATTTGAATTTAAAATAATCGATGCTGATAAACTAGTGAAAAAATAGGTCTTGACGCAGAACTTCACTTTTGCATAATGTCAATGTATTTTATGTGAAAGAGATCAAATTTTTCACGATGACATTTTGCGAAAGTGACGTCCTGCGTCTAGATCAAAAAATATTTAGGTATTTATTAAGAGGATTGGCATACAAAAACACTGGATAGGGATAAGAGGGAAGGGAGACCTTTGCCCTGCAGTGGGACACAAATGGCTGATAATAATAATTTAGAAGTGTCGTTCAAGTTAGCGAAAACGAGCGTAAGTTTGTCTACAGAACCCGTCTAAAAAGGTTTTAGTCCACTTACCTCTGTAGTGGCATGTATAAGTTTGGCTAGCCCGGCGCACAGCGGAGTCGGCTGTGACAACTTGAGGGTGAAGCACGCGGGCAGCATCGCACTGTTCTGAGGCACCAGTTGAGCGTAGATCGGTCCATTCCTACGTATAGCCGGTCAAAAATGTTTCATGAATTCATAAGGCCCGGTTTCTTCCAAAGCAGAGATGGGCAGAGACATTCAAGATTCGAACAATCACTAGAGAGATGAGAAACGTGATATGGGTTTCAACCAATGTGATTCCCTCACGTCTCCTCTCCGCTTTGAGTTACTATACGCTGGCTAAGTGAAATGAGATGAATAAATATTGGTAAGATTATGATAAAATAAATTAATCCGATCAAAAATAACCCTCCAGTATTAGGAATAAAACATTAAAAGTAATGTAAAAATCTTACCCCTTCCCAGGCCTCTGACCCCCTGAAATGATAGGTGACAACTGCAGTTTATTAGGCGTAGAACCTTCTAGAAGGACCGTCGCGGAGTGGCCAATAGGCGTGTGAGAAGGAACGACCAATGAAGCAAGACCGCTGGTTGCAGCAGGTTTGCCCAGTGTTAGGAGCTCAACCGTGAGTGGATTGAGCCCCTTGTCTTTGTCTAACAGCTCGTATGGAGACACGAAGTAAGTGAGACGCATTGCGTGACCTAAAATAAATAGGATTTTTGTTAATGCTGTTGTTATTTGTATCCATGTAATCAGACCATCGAATAGAAGTAGGCAGATCAAAGGTAGTGAAATAGTACAATATTTATTTTGAACTATTGAGAAATCAAATGATGAAATTGCCTGTATCATTTATTTATCAATATTTACGTAAGGCTCACATACCTCCTCTTCGCTTTTGCAAGAATCCAATAGGACTCTTGTGGACTTGCGCGCTTGGGTCCTTGATAAAACTCTGGAGTTGTCTCATTGTACATAAGTCTTCTTCTAAGCTCTGTAGAGCACTAAATGCTTTACATTTTACCTGTTAGATAAAACATGCAAAAAAAAATTATGAGAATGTGAATGTGTGATAGGGATACGAAAATAAAAAAAATTAAGAAAATAAAAATGTAAAAATAACTACAAAATTCAAAAGCACCGACCGTAGGGTTCGTCGAATCAGCACAGCCAAGGCGGTGTTGACTTAGCACAGAGTCTCTGGGCAGAATTAGAAACGAATCAGGGATAACATGAGCCGACACTGCCCGTGCAGTGTTGGTCTTCTCACAGAGGCTCTGCATGATTTAAAAGTGAACAAAACAACAAGTCGACACTGCCCTGGCTGTGCTGACTCTACACACCCTGCGGACTTCCCCCGTAACAGGAATGGAGGCGTAAGTTACTTTTTTTTCAGCGCCTAGTTGATAAACCGCGGTTAAGCCTTCCAGCTGTGCTGTGAAATCAGCGAAATCCCCGCGAGATATACACGAAACCAGTTCTTCACAGCTTTGTTGTTCAATCTGTTGGAGTGTAAAAATAATATGTTGATTAAAAACAATCATAAAGAATAATTCATATAAATTTATTAAATAAATAGATAAATAAATACTGATATTGGTATCCTGCCTTTTCTCCAAAATTTTCATTTGACAAGCAACAATTAGCAAAAACATGGTTGATCATTTCATCATTTTACAACAAAATGTTTGGCAAATAATTCACTTAAAAAATATTTACCTGATAAACTTTTATTTGATAATGTATTATTTAACAAACAATTCATTTTATATTCATGTCATCTCATAATGTTTGAAATAAAAACATTTTACATTTTTTATTGCATCACATTACGCATTATTTTCTAAAAATTTCCACTCATTAAATAGGCACATTGGTAATTTCAATTAATGGAACAACAAACACTTAGGATTCATGAGCAAGCGAAGCGAGCTCGGGACTTGGGGCACCTTGTTAGGTTACTTTAAACCCTGCAAACAGAAATAGGAGCCGATAGGAGAGAAATAGGAGAGAAATAGATTTTCCATAGAAACAGAAATTTCCAATTATCTTTTTTTTTAAAAGACATTTCGAAAAGCTCTGTGATAACTTTTTAGACTTATGTATTCTGCTTATGCTTATGAAGTTTCATTAAAAACGGTTCATTCATTTCGAAAAAAAAGAACTTGAAGTTTGTATGCCGTAAGTCGTAAACGCTCTTAAATATCATGTGAAACATTTGTAAAGCGAAGCTTTTGCCAAATGAATATAAGTAAAGTGAGTGTTTATAAAATAAAATATCAAAAAATTTGTCAAATGAGTTTTGGTGAAACATTAGTGAACCACTGATAATAAAAAATTGAGAAAAATACAGTTTTTGTGTTGTTGTTTTTTTCCACCCAAAAGATGAATAAGTCGCCAGGACATTGTCAAACTTACTTTTCCTTCATGATGAATTTTAACATCTTTTACTGACCCTGATGATGAGTCAACTAATATTTCCAAATAAAACATATCAGATGATATGAATAGATTCACTCCTGATGTTCCCACTACAAACTTGAGCCTGAAACAAATACTCAACTTAATTTCAAAACAAGATACAATTTACATAGATAAACAAAGAACGAATTTAAAAAAAATATTAAAAAATCTGTTTATTGGTGAAATACCATAAAGATTGTTTAAATACTGAGACATTATTTTTAATTTCCTTGTAATGTCTGTCTTCGCCAAGCCGTACCTGCAAATTCAAGCAGGGTAGTTCTGACCAAGGATGGTGAAATAGTGACAAAGTTTACAAACCCTAGCTGCCTAGATAAGCACTCTAGGCGCTCGATGAGGCTCTGCAAGGAGCTAACTTTGATGCAATGCTGCAAACTGTCAAGGCACTTCTTTAGTATCATGCGATCTGCACTGTCGATCCCCCATCTTTTGTCCTGTAAACATAAAAAAACAAAGTCAAAATATTAAAAATAAATACCTCTCTTAAGTCAGGTTTTGTTTTCATTGATGATGGCTTTTAGTTAAACCAATTTTGCTGAAAGGCGTTGGAAGATTTTTATACAAAAGATGGCCTGTTATTTTATTTTATTTTTGAAATAGTGGCCAACCATTAAAACCAAATATTAATCAATAGCTGGCATCAAATGGCGGAAGTTAGTCAGGCCATTATTAAATGCTGTAATTATGACCAATGGCAATACTCTTATAGTACCAGTGGTTTCTGGGCATAAAGTACCACATCAGTGAGAGTTTTGTGAAGGCAACTAAGGGTTTATACAAGAGGGTGGGCACTTGGGATGTTCTATTTGGAATAACCTAGATCTGTCTATTAACCATGCTTGTTAAGCTTTTGGCAAAAACCCAACAAAATCATTTAGGTCAAAGGAAAGCTTAGGTTTTAAAAGCTTACAAAAGAAGTTAAGTATGTGTTGTATAAGTTTGTTGATTGCCGTAGAATAATTGTGTAGAGGCAGTCCTATATAGGTAGTGAGAGATTATGTGATTATTGTGCTGAAAATGTGTAATTTGTTGAAATTACCTTGGATTCTTGAAAAAATACTACTGATTTAAGGTTATTAAAAAGAGAAATTATCATTAACATTACTACCATTGTGCAATTTATGATTTGTCTAACTTTACCTGACACAGATCTTAGTAAATTTAAGACAAATGGCTTGAAACCATTGTTTACAAAGTTTTGTATAATTTGAAAAACAGGTTGATATTTTAATCTTATTGAATTATTACTGACTATGATAAAAACTTATAAAACAGATGATGAATGCACTTTCTACAACAGAGTTATGGTAATTTAGTTTAAAGGTTGTTATTCAGGTTCAGTAATCCTGAAGATTTGTTAATTCATTTGTGATTTCTGTAGAAATAATATAATAAAGAAACATACCAGCAAAGCCATTCGGACGCCTTTGGAAGTCTCTGTTAAGTTTTTAAACTGTGATGTTTTGGACCTAAGTTTTTCCATAAGAATCTCCTTCTGGAGTTCTTTGGATTTGTCGATGAGTTCAGTAGTAGTAGCCATAGCCACTGGGGTACTGTCCGTCATTTTCGCAGATTTTAATGCACCACTTATAACAACATACACAAATTAATGATAACACAAGAGCAATCACACACAGAACATCTGATACGCGAGGATCGCAATTTTTCTTATTTAATATAAATTTGATAAATACGTTAGTCAAAAGTTATTGAGCAATTTTTGGGCTTCTCGAAATATAAAAATATTCAGCAATCACTTTATTTTATTTCTTAAAAATAATTTTCTCGTTCACAGAACAAACTGTCATTTTCACGCGATGCCATTTGCTATAACACTACTAAATTAAATATGTCAAATATTAACAAGTTGGCTTTAGTTTTGTCTCCGAATGGCGCTACTGGAGTACGCTGTTGCGTAAGTAAAAAAGAGAGAACCGATTGTTTTGTTGAGATGACATGCGCCTATCTACACAGACGTCTTTACGAATAAATGCCAATGCCAAGTATGAGTGCGTTCAGAAACAGTGAAAGTAAAGCACTACTACGTGACTACGTTTAGTTATCGCTAAAAATAAACACATACTAGTTTATTACTTCGAGATTGCAAACAAAAAAATGTTTTAAAATCTGCTGAAAGAAAACAGTCTTCAGTTTACATTCTTTAAAAGGGCTGGTATTTACTGCCAAGGGTATTGCTTGGCCTTAGATTTAAGTGTGGTTTGCTTTTGGGCCTAACCCGAGTGTGGACGAAGCCTAAAAGGAGTAGGTACCTAATGATTTTTTCGAAATATTAAAATAGCATCATGCTTGACTCGTATAGCCTGCTTATGATTTTGTGGTTGTGGTCACCCCCACAAGTCGGGGGCCCCTGTTGCTTAGGTATCAATAATACGGTTGATACGGCGATAGCTACGCCCCTGGCTGGACGCTGAGGTAACATCAATATAACAACCATTGCACCCTGTCCCTAGGATTTTATTAGGTACTTACATTAAAAAGGCAGCTACGCTTATGAGTCATTGGGGAGGCCTAGATCCATGAGTTGTCCCATCTACATCCTCAGAGAAGTTTGCACAAATTCACAGATTTTTTTAGGGTTCCGTAGCCGAATGGCAAAAAACGGAACACTTGGCTGGTTTTTATTGCAGTTATCAGTCGAACGGTGATCCGATTACACCAAGGCACAATTTCCTTTATTACTTATTATCAAGCAATAAGTAAAGCATGTTTCCTTTCGATTTGCTTAATTCACCAGATCTGGAACTTCTGTGACTTCTGAGATTCATTAATTAGAGACTTCGATGGCTAGAGACAAAGATACTATTGTAAGAAAGATTTTCTAATTAAATTTAAAAGTTTTAAATTTGAAGCGTTACTAATATTGTATACTTAGTAGTTGTTCCCAGTAGCAGCTGCTGTTTCTCTCATGATGATGTAACCGAGTTTCTTAAATTAACTCTTCGTAGTCGTCGGGTGTCCATTTATTTAGGAATTGCCACAGGGCCTCATGTGTTCAGAAGATTGTTGACGTTCTTACGAAGAATATCTTTAAAATAAAATATTTTCAACAAAGTTAGGTACGTAAGTGGGTCTTACACAAATCTTCTGCCAAACTGCAGGACAGTTTGTCGGCAGTGTTCTCGTGGGTACAGCTCTTAGTTTACATAACATTATTACCTAATTTACTTATCATTACAAAGGTAAGGGAACACAAAGTTTTATTACGTCAGGGGTAGGCACGCCGCCTTGTTTTGTATCACCTTATATCGGCTTGCCCGCTATGCCAGCACGCGCGGCGAATGGACATGCTCCAACCGTCCCGACTACCGCCGCAGCACCCCCTGATGGGAGACCAGCAACGCAGCGCGAGTGAGACACTACGGCGGCCGCCCGACCGCCAGCAGCATGTCGCGCGCACATGCTAGCAAGGCCGGCGTTAAGTATATAATACCTATGTATGTTACGGCTAAAAGCCGAAGTAATAGTTACACCTAGTTCTAGCCGGCTAAGTAAGGTTACACCTAGTTCTAGCCGGCTATACGTAGGTGCGGCCGGTAACTATCCTTTTTATTGCTAGGACATACCCACCAAATGGATTAGGTTAGGTTAGAACTGTGACCAAACGCGCTAGATCCAAATTGGTTGCATTATAACAAACTGTTACCGGCCGCACCTAGGTATAGCCGGCTAGAACTAGGTGTAACCTTACTTCTGCTTTTAGCCGTAACATGTACACTTCACCCGACGTACTCGCACAAAATTCTTCTTCGTATTGTTCGCTGCGCTGTCTGTACATTATCTACGTATTACGTCGTTGGTATCATAAACTTCTTTAATAATGTTGTTTGATACCGAATGTCTCTTACTATTCTATTGCCTGTATAGTCCTTAATGTTCAATTTGACTTTATAGGACACTGCGTGCAATATCGAAATCAATTTGATGACGTTTATTTGAACTTTTTATGGAACTTTTATTTTATTGAATCAAAGTAGCTTTTAGTGTTCCTAACGTAAAGTTGTATCTATGTACGTACGTACCTAAGTATTGCTAGAGATTACATAACATCACGCCTGTATTTTCCGAAGGGTTAGGTAGAGGTCTCCACGTCTTTCTAACAATAATCACCTATAAGTATCTCGCCATTTGGGTACGTTTAAGTCCACCATTGGCTATTCGCAGTTTGGGTATTAATTAGTGATTCAATTGCTATCAACCGGGCACACATCTAGAATCCGGGCTGCTAGGTAGCTGCTGGTACTGAAAAAGGTGATAACTAGAGACCGGATTATATGCGACATTAAATCGTCGAAATATGCATGCAAAAGTGCCAAAATATGCAGCATAAAATTGAATAATGTTTTTTTTAATTTACTACATTTTTTTTTAGGTTTTGTTTAGATATACATATTTAGAAGAAGTTATCGCTTAGGTAAATGTTCTTGCAAGCCAGTTTATAGGCTATCCCACATTGTGTTGAGAGAAAATCAAGTTAACGCCATCAACAAGTTCTAAACTTCGCAGTTTGCAACTTCAGAACACAGCATCACCTCCTTGGAAGTAACTAACTCTGTAGGTATAGGTAGAGTAGTGATATCACATGTATCTAAGCATCAGAGAAGCAGTGCAACGTTGGTTCAGCTGTAGTGTCGAGTATTTTATACCTTCGTCAGTTTTCAATTATTTCTTTTAATAACCTTTTGAAGATACGGTAGGTACTGACCAGACTATTTCATAGGAAACTATACATGCCGCTTAGTGAAACTCGCCCAAAAATGCTTGCTTTTTCACCAAGTGCCTTATAGAGAATGATAGATGCACATGGGTACTAATCCTACTGAATTTTACCTAGCGAATTTTTTTTGCAGTCCTTCGGATATACGAAAAAAAGTGTTTTTTAAAAATGTTATTTAAACTAAGCCCATTGGCAAATTATTTTCAACTTGTCATAAGCCTAATGTAAATTATTTACCCCCAAAGTTGTGTTAACATTAGTGTTCAAATGTGCAACTTTCCAGGTTCACTAGTTCCAAATCCATTTGTTTTTTCTATTTGTTTAGCTATAATACTGAATAATGACGAGACAAAACGATATAAGTAATGCTTAGTTTTTCTCCAAATAGTGAAGTTAAGTTATCAACTTTTCTCCGTCGGAATGGAAGAATAATCGGCTTGTGACAGAGATCAAAATGACATACACCTTGAGCGAGTTACAGTTTATATCAACGTGAAACCAATGGTCTGGTCATTTTACCAAATAAAAATCATTTTTAATTTAATTATTAGAGTCTGATGTCCCATTTTTATCGGTGTGATAGGTAAAGTACCAGGGCAGAATGTCATTCTGTATACAACACAATTACACAATAACGTCTCAATAGATAATGTTGAGACGGTATAGCAGACTTTATCGTGCAATGAGCAAATGCTAATGAGCTAATGGAGTGGGACGGTATGAAAGACTATCTATCTGTCGTTGTCAAATCCAATGTTGCAGCTTTACTTGCAACCCTGTGATGTAGCGGGAAACAATATTTAGTATCTATGTTTCTCATCTTTTGTTTACGGTGATTAGAGGTGTAGCACAAAACAATTCAATTCGTAGTAGAGTATCAACTAATCAGCAGTAACGAGACATGTACTCAACACTGGATACCTAACGATGATATCTAATAAGTTGTCATTCCTACAGGTAATCCTTCAAAGCTGGATAACTACATAAATAATACTAATTGAAATTGTATCTTGAATTTGAAAACATTATTTCTACATCCCTCTCACGTCTGCTAAACTAAGGAGTCGGATGACTCGGCATGGAACGAATTCCAGTCAATCTAATTATGGATTCCGTCGGATCCTTGGAACACCCTGTATATTATTATAAACGTATTTATTTATTTACATCGTATTCGCTGTTTCATGGCATTTCCGCCATATATTTCATTAAGAGTTACTTAGCACAATACCTATTTTATGAAAACATTTTTGTGAGTAAAAATGCGAACCACTGCTAATAATTGGTTTTTCGTAGTTTTCTACTTCTCATTTAGCTTTATAGTACGTGATACTTATATCTAGTCACAAATGGAACATTAAAACCTGGTTATACCTACAGAAAATTGTTACGCACGTCCCGCCCCTCAACAGAGCAAAACAAAAAAAAAACTTCTAACGTAGATACGAATTGTATTTTTAACAAAATATTTGTCGGATTGAATTTATCGGGGTGGAAAGAAATTGCTAAAAATAAAAAATGACGTGGTAGCCAGTAGCCCGTGGGTAGCTAGGCAGGCAGGCATAGATCTAGCATGTTCTATTCGCATCCGTGCACTTGTCCGGAACAACAAGTAACAAGTGGTTGGAATCCTTTCATATTTCTAAACTTGCTAGAAGTGACAAGAACAAATTAGGTTTTTTTTTTTAAATTGGCATAAGTAGGTTATTCTAAGATGTATGTTTCTGATTTCCTAGAACTATTGCAACATTTTGGGAACGAAATACTATCTTTACCACTTTGAAATCGAAGTTTGAATAAAGTCTAAAAATTTTATGCTGTTTTGTCTGGCATGCCAATGGATGTGTATGATTTATAGTTGTGAAAAAGAAAGATAGTCCAGCAAAATCAGATTCAATGAACATAGGTACTTGTCAAGTAAATTGAAAAAGAAACCTAATATTGCTTAGGTACGGGCTCTCTACTACAGACTGTGTTTTGTTTTAACACATTCTGCTATTTTATATCCTGGTGAAAAGCTACAGTCGTAACAAGGTAACAAGCACTGCCTGCAGCTGACGCGTTTAAAAATGCAATTTTTTCGCTTTGTCTCGGTGTATAGCATTCTGTGTGTTCTCTTTGTTGCGATAATGTCGCAAACGCAATATGCTACCGGTGTGTAAAATTAAACGGTGTGATTTTGAATAAAAGTAGGTAATATAGTGGGAAAAAAAATGTGATAGAACCATGCTTTATGGTAGAACGCAGCCATAAGCGATATTTAAGCAAGCACCCGCCTAACATGTTCTATTTTCCAATTTTATAAGCTAAGCATAAAAGACTACGTAATTATGATTTCTTTGTGTCCATCAGCAGCAATGTAGAAAAATGAAAAGTAGGTACCTGAAAGTAAATGAAAAGTTATCTTTTCTTTTCTTTCTATTTCATATTCCACGTCTTTGATTATGAACTTTTAGAAAGTTCAATGAATTCTCAGTAAATGTCGAAGTCATTGCTTCTTACTTTACCTTTTGTTGGCAATTGTTGATGCTGAAAATTCTGTAGCAGTATCTACAACGCGACCGTGCGACTAGGTACCTACTCGTAAGTAGCTTGGGTACTTAACACTAGAAAATCTAGGGTAAAGAAGGTACATGGTATTAATTCTGTAGGTAAAAACGATTGATTGATGAAACAACCACACAAACCGTGTTTAATTACAAAAAATATTATCTGCTCTATTTCAGATAAGGGAACGCAAACATTGTTATGAAAATTAATTAAATTTCGTACAAAGGCAACAATCTCAAGGTGTACAATCGCTTAGAATTAGACACTTAACGCCAAGACAAACTCGGATGATTAATTTACAATTTTTGGGTTGTCTTTAGCTTTGATACTCTATTAAAAAGTGCTTGAAATATAATTTGTCAGGATGAAAGTACTTTCAATCTTCATGGTCTAGTACTTTTCCTTTATGTTGGGACTCGGCTTTTATGTTCACCCGATGGGAGCAAACAGCAATCAAGCACTTACCTAAGTGGTAACTGTATGGATCAATTAGATAGTTATTTACTAAGTATATCGTCGGTGACTTTTTTAAGCTTTCACATTTTAAAACTAAACTTATCCTGTCACTTACAGATAGCTTCCGTATTATCAATTATTTCATTCTTCTTCTTCTTCTTCTTTGCGTGCCGATAGACTCAAATAATACCCGACCAGTGTATTGCCACCTGCACAGCTCTGTCGTTTTTTAAATCCTGGAAGGTGCAGGTGGTTGTGCTGGATGGGCAAGAAAGTAGGTGGGACATATCCTGCAGAGGGGCTCCACACTGACATTGTGTTTGGGACGGGTCGATGATACCCCATTTAGCCAGATTATTTCTCATTATTTCATTTGTACCGTATCTTTTAATATACCTTAATGCATCAAACAACGTACTCTATTCCTTAATAATGAGTTATTTATTACTCACGCCTTTTCCCCATGGGGGAAAGCAGAAACCACAGAACGCCACCTGTTCCAGAACTGCTGCTGCAGAACGATCCACATAAGGACTTATTATTTTATATTAAAACGTGTTGTGCTTTTGTGTAATCCGTTTTTCGAGATGGGATAACTTGATTGCATACGTATATATGGCGTCGATATCGGCACTACCTACTATTGAAAAGAACCGAATCAATATCATCATCTTCCGGGCCTTGTCCCATGTTATTTGGGGTCAGCGCAACACTTCTTTTTCGAAAAGATGCGAAATATAAATACGAAAATACCCAAAACGTGTTGGAGCACTAACTTGGTATTAAATGATCGTGAACCGCTTTGAACCAACTATTGTTAAAGGTATAGTCAATTAGTCTTGGACTCTTGGGCTTGGCTTGGAGGAATTTTGGCCAAAAGGTGTCGTATACCGACGATTCCGAGGACGGTTACGCGACACCACGCAGCAAAACACGACTCCGTCAACGATACGTGTATATTTATAGTTCAATGAGGTATTTTTATATGTATTAGTTTATTATTGTTTAAGATTATTTTGTGTATTTATATATGGGCCTCACTTGCCTGACAATAAAATGATTAGATTATTATATTCGTTTATTCATTTATATACATATTCTTTATATTTTTACATATTTTATAAAATAATTATTATTTCCTTTATTCATTTCTATACATAAGATTTACATTTTTAAATATTCTTTTACAAAATAATATAAAATATAAAAAATAGTAACCCACCGGTATCGGGAACGGGTCCAAGCTACGCCCAGTCAGGGGTCCAGACAGCGGAACCTTCCAATAATACGAGACGTGTCCAGGAGTACCGCTTTCTGTATCAAGCCCTTGATCCAGCTACTAAAAATGAAAATGATTATTGTTATTATTTAGCTAAGGTCTGCGCCCAGCGCGGTTGTACCAAGGCCCATTTACATTGATAGAAACTAGGTAACTATTAAACTACTAGTATGCACTATTAAAATGCGGACTTTAGTATCTTGCATATCTGTGAGGCAGTGGCTTGGTGACTCAGTTTGAACTTTGCATTTAGAAAATGAGTCAAAATGTAGGTCAATGCGTCTCACGTTTCTTCCCGGGTGCTTTAAAATGTAATGTTGCTCACTAGAAGGTAAGTTATGCAACTACTCAAAACTTAACAACTTACATACCCTTGCTAGATCTTTCTAAAGTCATGGAAACTAGTTTTATTTGAGGGAAGAGTTTAAAGTTTGGGTCCTTAAAATGCACGTGCCAGACTCGTGTCACAAGAAGATGTTTGTACATACAGTCAAGAGCATAAATACCTTACATTTACGTGAGATTTAAAGCAATTTCGTGCATAAGAATTGATAGAAATTATATAAATGATGTTTATTTTGTAAACAGGTTTTTACGAACACTTTTACACGTCGTTTTTTTTTAAACAAGATGAACAAACAAACCAACTCAGAGGTCATAGTCCCTTTTACGGTCCAGACATGTTGCCCGCACGCAAAATACGCGCTTTGACGTGGAGTTGCGGAAACCAGCCCCTTATACAATACAATACAAGGTCCAGACATAATCTTGGTCACCTCACATGAGGACTATGCAGATAAATGTCTGAGATGGTCTTTTGAAGAAAGAACCTCACAGATTTTAGTGGAGTCTGTCCAGTCAGTGCAAGCATTTGTAAGTTATCGTGTAGCTCGACTCATAAGTACCTACCTACATAGTGCTAAAAACATAACGTTTTCGAATCCATGCTATTTATGAAACAGACTCATCTTTTCTATCGCTATAACATAAGAAAGTCGCTTTTGAATTTTGCGTATGTGTTCTAATTGATTATGTTCGTGACTGTATCTACCTTTTGTTTTGTACTTGTGCGTAACGTAGTAGTCCAGTCATTATAGTAAGTTCACCTCGGAATTCGAGATACCCAGCTGTAAGTCTGTAAATACTTGTATATTGACACCCTAAAAGTTGTCTCAAAACCTTTATTTGTTTTTTTTTCATCATGTAAGAAGTTATTACTATTAATTAGGTTAAAATTCAAATATAATTCATATATTTTCATTAACAATTCTGCAATTACATGGGCAGGTAAGTGTTGTTAAATAAATTAATGCTGAATAAAAAGTGGATAGGTTAGGAAAAAAATGATAAAATATAATATAATAGTTAATTAAAATTGACAAATATTTATAATCATTGATTTATCGATAGTTCATCAACTATATATGGCGCGTTTTCGACCGGAGGCACCGGTTGACCTGAAGTGATGCTGTGACCGCGTGCTCTCCGCCCTCTATTTCGAAAACGGTTCATCGTATAAAAAATTTTTGTAAACAAAATTTGTAGAGAATTTTGTATTCTACAATATTGATTTAAATATAAATAGCAAAAAACCCATAGGAAATGAGATATTTCCAAAAAAAGCGCAAAAAACCGTTTTTTTGCAAATTAATAGTTACAAAACCTTGAAATTTAATAGTTGCTTACACCCTACCATATGTAGGTTTTGAGACAACTTTTAGGGTGTCAATATACAAGTATTTACAGACTTACAGCTGGGTATCTCGAATTCCGAGATTCTTACCTAATTTAAGCTTAAATGACTGGACTATAGGCTCAAATGCACACCGAACAACTGAAAAAGTCCACCATGTTTTTCTGACCGACTGATATTAGATACATATTTAGAAAATTACAGGTCTAATTACATTTAAATTGGTGGCAGACTCAAAACATGGTTTTCTCATGAAAATAATCTTATAATTCAAATAATTTCAAGGAGTTTCCTTAATTTAATGCAATAGGACACCTTACATTTTACTCTATTGGGGAAAATAAATTGATAGAATTATCCTTTGAGGCAGCAATTACTTACTTGAGAGTTCTAAGTGAGCTCTTAGAAATTGTCGAAAGTTAAATAAAATATTTAAACGAGAAACTTTCTCTTTAGTGAAAGAAGTAAAACGAAATAAAGTTCAATTACTTATGACTTACTCAGAAACGGTCACGATATCATAGTTATTTAATTGACTTTATTCGCAAAATACGATCGAATCCTAATTCCTAGTTCTCGCTTAGATACGCAGACCTCCATATGTGTAACGATCAAATAAATAAAAACATGCAAGGAAATCTTCTGTAACTTATAGACAGAAAGATACTGAATTTAATTAAACCCACGCAGTTGAAAAATCATTCTCGCTACTTTTATTCTAAAATAAACGTTGGTTTTCAACATCCATTTGCTACTTATGTACCTACTACATTTTCAATATCGTACCTATTTGATTTCAGATGTGCTCAATTTTTAACATGCTTTTATTAGCTTCACCTATTATTTAAAAAAATCTTAGAAGTTTTTGACCCACTTCCCGATTGAGCTGAAATGCATACAAGCATTATAAACTGCTCAATTTCGGTATTGGGACACGAATGGTGATCAGATCTGAGGAACGTTTATGAATATAACTTTGTTGTTTGTTAGCTACAGTAGGTTTTACGAGAAATAAAAAAAATGCAACTTTTTATCTCCCTAAGTAGTTATTTGGGGGGGTGCGTAATGCACGTATTCAAAGAATCACTCATCAACACGTGAAGTTATAGACGATCGACGTCGTATTATGTATTTTGTCGATTTCTATTGTGGATCATTTTTGTTCGATCTATAAAACAACATGTGATGTGTACGCCTGTCTCGGGTGTCAGAGGAACGAACAAAATAATTGAGTGAATGTAAGAACATGACAGATCTTATTGATCGTCAAAATCAACACCAATCGAGTGACAACAGCGATTCGTAGTCGACAATATCAGTTCATTGTTGGCTATAGCTTCTTACCAAAGTAGATCAAGATTTTCCAACTATGTTGGGGTCGGCTTCCTGTCTAACCACGTGCAGCTGAATATCAGTGCTTTACATAGAGCGGCTGCCTGTCTGACCTCCACAACCCAGTAACTGGGTAATGCGATAAATATACCTTGGTAAGACTGGTTGTCAGACTTTCGGCCTACTGACTACCTGTAACGACTGTCATGAATCTACAAATGACAGCCGGGACCAATGGTACAACGTGTTTTTCGAGGCACGGAGAAAACTAGGTAATGGATGGTCACTTATCCTAGGACCGACCTTGGCAAAGCGCAGCTTAACCTTGCAGATCGACCAGTGTGGTTTTTACAATTTAGCCCCGAGCTAAATAACTTGGAAGTTATTTTCTAAAATAGATGCTAAATAAAGTTTTTTCTCTACATAGTAACATTTTAATTACACACAGTTTACATCTCCATACCGCCGTACATGCCTCCGTAATGTTGTAACAAGACGCTCGTTAAATGTATAATTAGTATGTGAGATACTAATTAAATTACCTGAGATTCAACATCTAGGTTCTAAAAGAAAATCCTAAGGTAAAGTTATTTTATCATATATTGTTATGTATGGAATTAGCACAGTTTGACTCAGTTGCCTTTCAAATTGGATGAAACAACGAAATTGCCCTAAGTAAAATGATTAAAGTAAGTACCTAAATCATGCAAATTTGACCATTCCCAAAATCAAAGTGAATCTATTTCAGACTAGAGACGAGAATCAGGCGACTCATCAGCTATTTAGTACCAACACATTGTGTTAATTTACAAGGCGTATGATAATCGGAATCAAGACGGCTCCAAGATTAATGGAGGGATAATTACTTGTTCGATTAAGTACCTAACATCCTGATGCATCTCGATGACGATGCACTCTCTGGAAACATTACATGTGAGCATTAGTAGCTGCATGACGGTGCATGTAATTGAAAACAATTAAATCACGCATCGATTGCACTCAACACTGCCTGCTTCGCGGCGGCGTTACGCAGAAACCATGTAACTTAGGCACGGAAGACTAATTACCTGCCAGGTGTACAGCCCTTTTGTGTTTGTGTATTGGAATATTACTAATAATATTAGGTGGCCAGTTATAGCGCAATATGCAATCTATTGTAAAAAGACTCAACTAATTGTCACATGTGAAGTTCCTGAAATCAAATCAATTCAAAATGTTTTATTTCACATAGGCCCAGAGGGGCACTTATAAAATGTCGACCAAAAGGTGCACGGTTCGGGTTGACCGTTTCCTATGGAGAAGAACCGCCAAAAAACTCCATGGTTACTCTTTTGAAATCATTTGGTATTACAATATAATCATGGTTACAGCATTTATACTTAAGTATGGGGGGACAGCGTAGGCCCGACAATAAGTCTGGAAATGTACAAAATACAAATCCTATCCAGCCAAATGGGGATACGGTGTGAGTTTTATGCAAGTGGATTTATAATGTTATTATATGTAAGTAGCTAGGTACTATGTGTTAATACAAAATGTAGGTACCAGGTTTATTCACTTTCTTCTGACAGCGGCATTATAACATTAATTTCACTGAAAGAATTTTATATGAAAGTTTACCCGAGTGTAATGTTGAAGAAATTCGATGTAAACATTTAAAATGAAAATGGAAACATTGAAATCTCAACAGACTGAAAAGTAATCTATTGTTGTTTACGTTTTAAAAAATTGTAAAGATCTTTATGACTGAAATATTAAATTTTTCTTTTTGGCCCACTGATTTCATATATTCTTTTATTCGACGACTTCAAATTCGCTTGAGTTGTGCCTGTGACAAAACGTGTAACTGGAATTTATGAACAACAAAAAAACATTTTGTGTAGGTACAAGATATTCTACCAGTAAAAATGGCATCAAAAACTCCTCCTCAACGAGGTCAGCTGGTAATGTGCCAAAGATACTGACGGCGTTGCCACTTAGTATGGCAACACTAAGCCTGTGGCCAAAGTAAAAACTAGCCCTTGCGTTTCTACCAATTCATTTCTATCAAGTTAACCAAATGCATAAACGCTTGAACGCTCTATAGGTACACTCAAATGTTGTTAAGACGTTCTCTTCCTCAATGATTTCCACACTCAAGGATCGTGAACTAATAACCATTACTGCTGCTACCAAACCATCATTGGCAACTGTTTGTCCATCTTTGATACGAATGTTGAAATTCGTAAAAAAAAATGTCTTTATATCTGTAATTGGTTTCTCTGCCTACACGTACGAGCTACATATGTATTAAGAAAGTTTCAATATAACTGAAATCGTGTCGTGTTGATTAAAACGTCACATAAAGGGCGTAGCACCGGGTGACTGGTTTTCATTATCATCGCAATCGAAGGTGTGAAAGTTAAAGTCAAAAGGCAACTCATACTTGACCTTTTAATGCCAGATTATGGTGAACTATGTGCTGGAACAAGGAAATCTTTCGGCTCACTACTAGTCCAAAAGATGACAAGGTCGAGATCTTTATATGTATATTACTTAGCCCGTACTTTAGCCAAACTTTCACGTCGCACCACTGGTATAGTTGCTGCCAGTTAAGATGGCTATAGCGGTCATTGCTCTTTCCATAATATCTCTTCGTACGAACCAAAACAAATGAACCATGTATCGTTTTTCATTAGAAAAGATGTTGAAGATCACGATAGATGACGATTCAAGACATGAACAGGCTTATTTGTGGATTTCAAAGTTAAGAACTTTAATAAATGTAGGTGGGTCAATGACCGCCATTGCCATCTTAACTGGCAGCAACTTTAGTGTCGTGGGTAATTTTTACTCCCTTCTGCACTAGGTACTGGTCCAGTGGTACCGTAGGTATTTGTAAAATACATATATATGCGTTCCTTACTACACTACTTAATTTGTTTTCGCAACTAGATACAGGTAAGTAAAAAACACAATTCCTTTTAGTTTATCTAGCATAGATCCAAAATCTTTATTATCTTTTATTTTTTTAAATATTTTGTTAAGTTTTGTCTAACATCTCTAAGCCGAAGCAAGCGCGAAGTAATATTTGTAGATCTCGGCCTGAGATCTTTATTCGAGTATTTATTTATTTATTCATTTAGAATTTCCACTAAAAGATAGAAGAAAGAAAATAAAATATTAGATACACACAAATCATGACAAATAAATTATGGACGACAAAATAATAACGTTTATGAACATAGGTTGTTGGGCAACCCCAAAATAATTAGACCAACGATAGAGTTTGGCCTAAAAAAGTATGTGCCTAACTCCATAAGCACCGCAGACGTCTGTTAGTCGTCAAGCCGCCAATTTTCGAGTTTGTATTCGACATTTCTATTCAGAAAGCTGAAGGCTCTACACGTATTGTTGAAAGTTTTCTAAAGTTTTCAAACAGCCAATTTGTAGGCTGAATTTATGCGGGCCCAAATCCAATCTATTCGTTGAATTAATGATTGATAGCCTGAGATCAAGTCGTCAGTCCCTTGCAGCAAGTTTGGACTTACGATGCATATTAAGCGGTTGGTGTTGAGGTCAAACTATGAAACGCTTATTAGAACCTTGGAACATTTGATATTCATGGAGACATTGATGTTTCAGACTTTGATGTTACTGTCGGTGTTCAGGGAAGCTTAGAGTAGCAATGACTTGAGCATTGATGTACATGTTTAACTATTAAGAACGTTTACGGCTTACGGCATTTCATACAAAATTTCAAGTCCTTTTTTTTTGTTTGTTACAGTTGCATTGCATGCAGCCCATACCTAAGCTCAGATAACTTAATATCTTGTAATTATAGGTATCAGGGCCACCCTCGTTATTATAGCCAATGTCATTGTGCCTAGTTTGTGCAAAAATTTAGGATAAATCAGAAACATCTTGCAGCACCAATATACAATATTATGAGTACAGGAATAATTTGAAATAATTATGAAGTCTCTAATAATTCAAGGTATAATAAGTTAAATTTTTGATTGTTTTATACTAAGCACAGGAATCAAGGACCGCTTAGGTGCAAACTAGACCTAAAATTAACAAAGAAAAAAAAGAAAGAAGAAGTAGGTGGCGTTCTGTGGCTTCTGCCTGCTTACCCTCATGCGACAAAAAGGTGTGAGTTTATGTATGTATGTCCTGATGTAAGACTTTCTAATTTTAGGAGATGGTTTAAAAAATCCTACTTACCATAGCAAGATGTTTACTCACATCAGAAACTTGCTGGCCAAACCAATCCATTCTCTTCTTAAATCTTCCTGACATTTCACCTAGCTTTTCCTTCCTAAATAAACATAATATTCGCATCAATGTAACATGTAAAACTAATTCTTCAGTCCACTCAATGGATACTGTTTCATATTTACAGAGTAAAGTCGATTTATGTTATTTGCAAAGTATTAAGTAAAATCCATCCGGGTTCGCCGCTTCGAAACTTTATAAAAACATGAATGAATAAGCCTAAATAAATAGGTTGTTATATCAGATCATTTTTATTAATTATCATCCATATTAATAAATGTTTATGAACAATTTTTTTTTGTTTATTATTAAAAAAATATTTTGTAAATAATGAAAATGAATATTTACATTATTTACAAACTACAAATCTATAATAGTAATAAAAAATGTACAAGTATCAAAACGGTTACAGGGCGTCAAAAAATCCGACAAAAAAAAAATGTGTAAATTTTTAAGTCTTTAATAAACTCCTGACCCAGGTTGGTCGCAGGAAGGAAAACCTGCTCAGGTGGAGATTCATTAATGACTCTGCCGTGACAGTGTAAATGTGGTGCTGATCCACAAACGATGGGGCACTTAATATCGTGTCCAGCGTGTCCTGTTGTTTGTTTACTACAGGAACCGATTGACGCTAGAGAAAGCGCCAAACTAGTACTCAGTTCTGGGCCGGTACATTTAGATTGCCATCGACACGCTACATGTTTTGATGCAAAAGTAACTCTTTCCGTCTTTACCTTTCAAGCCTCAACGGATGAACGGATTTTGGTGAAATCTGGTACACGGGTAGACCATGACCTGGATTAGGATATGCGAGAAGAATCAGAAAGTCTCCAGCAAAAACGAGCCTTTTCCCAGAAGCGGGAACATTACATAGTATGGGTATAGTTTGCTTTTGGTATGTGGGACAATTTCGGAACTCCGCGTAGACGAAACCGCGGGCAAAGTCTAGCTCAATATATTTAAGTCAATACAATAAATGTTTATCTATATTTATTTCCATTATGGATATTAATTTTATCCACTTTTATGAAAGCTGTTAACCTTATTAACATTTATTGATTTTTGAGTTCATTTCTTTAAAAGATTTAAAGGTCAAGCTTGAACGACCACCCAGATCATTTTATCAAAGGAAAAAAGACAGATCTTTATCTCATTTACTTTCTTTTATATAAAGCTACACCATCAGGGTAAGAAAATTAAGTTATTATGAAAGAAATGGCTTGTCGTCGCCGCTTTAACGAAGACCGCGCAGATTACCTGTTTCTTATAGATCTGGCTCTTATATGGGCTTGAAATTGTCTCTAGAGAAACATTGCGCTTTCGTATTTATGTTCATAAAAATATAACATAATTTCAAGCTTGTAATTAATGGGTTAGACAGAGACGTACCGCGTGAGCGCTCACATTTCGTTTAAGTTCAAATATACAAAAATATTTTACATGATTTTATTTATTTATTTATTTACTATTTATGTACACACAGTAGACAACACAGGAAAATAACATTATAATATATGAGTACATAGGTACTGCTTATTTCATACGAAATTTCTGCCAGCAGACCTGCAAAAGGAGAAATGAAAAAGAAATGTAGACAATAGTGTGTGAGAAAAGGAAGAGAATAATGAGTTTATGTGCCTTACCTAACTTAACCTAAAATATTATATATGAATACACATATAAGTTAATATTAATTATTATTATTTTATGTTAGTTGTCTAGGTTAAAGACAAAGTTTATTATTATAGTAATCTACAGTATCAAATAGTGAAGGAAATAGAAACAAGCCCCATCATATAACGAGTACGTCTGTCATTGAACAATATTGTTTGGCCATTTCCTATCAATATTTCCGCTCTCTCAAATCGTGGTACAGTCAAACAAACGAAAACCGTCATTACAGTATTGTCTATGACGGATACTCCCCGGTTTTATCGGAATGCCGTCCCATCGGATAATGTGAGTAAAGAATTAGTTTCTTTACTCACATTAGGGATTGCAACTGCGTAAGCGCACACACTAATGAATATAAAACGAAATTATGAAATTTTGAAACTCGTTACGCTACGCCATCGTTGTTTGCCAAAAGTTTGCCAGCGCTTCGCGGCTAATTTGCTACAGTTCACGTATGTCGCAATGTCGAGCGGACATTGAGTTTACGACCGATTCACCGCTCTGAGTCAGCGGATAGTCAAGCGCTCACTGTTCGCTTAATTAGGCTACCTTAGGCGTAATTAGCTAACCTCCGTTGAAATTGGCCGTTGTGGCCGAAATGTCAATGTATAAAATAAAACATATACGTGTGGTTGACTGTACGTGTAGACTGTACGAAGGTAAGGTAGATATTTATTCAACAAGATAGTATCGACCCTCGTTACAGAGGATTTGTTATTTGTCATTACATACTCTTTTCGATTTTCAGCTTCGCAGGACGCGGACGAAATGATTCAGTGAACTTAATGGACACGTTGAAACTGAAACTTTTATGTAGTAATCGAAAAAATGTGATTACTTTCTTCTCTTTCGTCTTCGGCCTTCTGGTCTTGTGGTTGTCGACATAGCATAAGTAAGCTGAACTGGCCATGGGTCGGCCATATTAGCCGTAGAACCGATGACTGTTAGGGTAGGCATGTAGACGCGTAAGGTGGGACGCCTTCAGGCTCGATGGAGCGACGATCTTCGCAGGGAGGCTGATAGCTGACTGGATGAGAGTTGCTGAAAATCGAGTTGAGTAGCGTGCGATTGAGGAGGCCTGTGTCCAGCAGTGGGTCACCAGCATCATCATCAGCCTACAGCAGCAGGCTAATGATATAAACTGTAATTTAACGTACGACATTCAGCCCTATAATAATGTTTAGTTTAATTAATGAAGCTATTTGAAACTATGTTGGACACTAATTAGCAATGAGTGGACATAAACAACATAGCCACATCTGTTTTTTGAATTATTAAGGTGAATCATGTGATCAGACAATTCTAAAGTGTTAACACTGTTCGAAGAAGCAGGACATAGACGGTCCTCTAGAACTTGGGTACAGTATCCATCATTCATATCGTCTTGAAGAAAACTTTTAACACTTGTTACAAATAAAATGAAGAGGAGAGCTGTCTCCAAATGAAACGGGATAAGACTAGTTGGAGTCAGAAAAAGTACTACGCAACGGTTACGAGACGCTTACGATACGGCTACGAACTTGCTACGAAACTGCTACGAGATACCTACGAAGACGTTACGACCTGCCTATGGTACGACATAGGCTTGCTTAGGCATAGGCTTGCAATGAAATAGTTGCGAAGCTGCCTACGACTCATGGTACCAGTTTGCTACAAAGTTTTTATGAACGTACTACGAAACAATTAAGAGTTTGCTACGAAACGGTTCATCACAACAACGGTGCATCTACAGGGTGTAAAAGAATAAACGCAAGACACCCCACCTCCACCAGACCACTCGTGTGGTGACTCAGTTCATGAAACTGAATCATTTTTGTTTTTGACATTTGGAAATTCATAACTTCGCTCGCGTCAATTCCTATAGAAAGACCAATTTTTTATTTGCGAATTTCAAGAACTCGTAGAACAATAGTTGGTCCGTTTTATGGTCCAAGACATCACGCGAGAGGTCTTGTATTTATTATTTTACACGTTGTATAAAAATAAGTGAATATATGACAGCACGCTAAGCTGCGTTCGATTTATTAGGGATGCTCGCTTCCAAGGCTCATTCATCAAATATAGTCGTTCCATCATTCGGGTTTTGTTGAAAGCATTCGGTATTCACGTCAACAGTTCGCAGTGTTTGTATCAAAATAAACTAAAACAATTGCGGTTCGCAGTTCATGTAATGAATAGACAATTAATTGCATTGTGTTTAGGTGCTACATTTCGGAGTTTAGCTGTGGGCTGGGTAAGTACTGTATTTAGTTAATTTTCATACAAACACAGTTAGGATTAAAACTAATGATTGTAAAGATAGGCTGTGTTATTGTTTTAATTTGCTTATACTAACAAAAATTTCATTAGTGTGTATATTTAGGCTAAGATGGATCTTATTATTATTTATCTTATCTTATCTATGGATCTTTGTTACCTAAAATAAATGGTTAATGGTGGTAGATAATAATAATAATAGAATGATGATGATGAAGGGCTTGATTCAGAAAGCAGTACTTCTGGACACGGCGCATATCGTTAGGAGGTTCCTCTCTCAAGAGCCCTGACCACCCGGTAGCCCGGACCCTGTTCCCGATGCCGGTGGGCTACTATTTTTATTTTTTTAAATGTTTTTTTATATTACTTTAAATTGTATAGAAATATTTAAAAATGTAAATAATATGTGTTAAAAAGAATAAAGGAAATATAATAGAATGAAATTTTGAACAGTGAATTTGGGAATACTTTAAAATGTACTTATTACAAATATCTGGATTCTGGGACTAGCTTTTGGCCGCGACACCGCTTGCGTGGAAGTCGGAAATGATCAAACAAGTACAATAGTGAACACTTTTACGAATAAAATTAGCTAGGATAAGGATATTCCTAGAATAAAGTAATTACATTTTGTTTTTTTTTTGGAGTTTTTAAAGCCCCGTAATAAAGTTCTTAAAAACAAAAGTTAAAGTGATATCTACTTAGCTAGTTCTAATGGAGTACTGGTCAATTATTTGCGCAGCCCACTCCAGAGCAACAGGCGTCCACGTTGTGTTTGTTCTCTTTTAGCACTTAGCTGCTATTTGCCTCTATCTCACTTTTAAAATAGTTGGGAAACTCTTATTTGATATAGTGCCCCGCCCTAGGTTATACTTATACACCGTGACTTTTTAGTCGTCTTACAACGGCAGCTCACTTCATGTATCCAATGACTACCAAGCATTCATAAAAAAAACTAGGTATTTATGAGATTTTAATAATTTAAAAATAAAAATATTATTCAATATTATTCAATATTATGACGTATGACGTAGATAAAACACCCTGGTGTGAGCGATAATCTACTGGATTCGAGCGCTGGGTAGATATGTTCTCCCGTTTGACACGTAAACATCATTAACAGGATGTTTCATATTTTTTTCTAATTTTTATTTATTTTTTCTTTGTACCTATTACGGTAGGTAAAAAAAAACGCGCCTAGAACTATTTTATGTCGGGCACATTGAGTGGACCACCTTTGTAAGACGACTAAAAAGTCACGGTGTGTTATGGTTATGAGTTTGAAAAAACTATTACGAATACTATTTATCTTTAGCCTCAGACCAAATAGAAAATGATACAGTGAAGCATATGCAAAACTACGCCTCGCTCTGTGCATACACTCTCACACGCACACATTTACATTAAACTACAACTAAACTACGCTCAATAAGTGCACACATGTTTACGAAACCGGCTTCACGTCACTGTTGACGCGCTGTCTTGGTTTTTTATTTGGTCTGAGTCTTTAGCAAGTATTGCAGAAATCAATCACGGGGGTTAGGCAGAGGTATACCAGAGGGCCCAGCACGAGCGCGCGGAGAAAATGTAAAGTAAATACATCGATTTTAAACTTTAAAATAGCCGTTTCACATATATAATATTTTCATTTAGTATGTATTCATATCTATGGATGAAACCTACTGCTTGTGCTTGTTGCAAACAATTGAACTAAAATGCTATAGGATCATTTTATTTTCGATAAAAAATCGACGTGTTTACGACTAGTAAACTGTTCACAGGACCAACGTACACAGGACAAGTGACATTTCGATAATTATTTTTAAGTCCTATGTATTGGGGGCAAGCCTTTTGTAATCAAACAGGCACAAATCTTGACTTCGGGCTGCTACTGAGAAATTGCTGATGAGAAAACTCAATTACCTAGTTAGTTATTGATTAAACTTGTTTTAACACGCCTTGCCCTAGTTAACCTATCTTCGATTAATTAAAAAACTAATACGTCTCTACCAGTGCCACCTGCTACTAAGTTTGTTTGTTGATTTACTTCGGCAATGTGTTCGCGAGTTTTTAATCGAATGTGGCTGTACCACCGGTTATTTGTCACAGTTTAGATTGCTTAGTTAGATTGCGTTCCGACCAGAACTTTAATTACTTAGAAACGTTAGTCATCGGCCATTTGTCGCCATTTGTCGTCGCAATCTCGGCACACCTCGCTTTTATGAGCCGTTTCGTGGACTTTGATTCGTTTAATCTCTCTACGTGATTGTTTGAATGGGCATGAACGTACATACGTATAATTAACTTTTAGCTTTTAATTATCTAAAAGTTTTTTTTTTAGGTATCACCCACGCTGTTTGGTTAGCTGTGTGCGTGCTTTTAACAAATTAAGTTACTTTTACATATCTTTTGGACAGTTTGAGTGAAAGGAAAGTTCTAGAAATCGCGTAGGTACATTATATGGATGGTTCTGAGCCTGTCCGACGTAGGTATTTCTTCTCTCTCTCTCTCGCTTATAAGAATAGATTTGGATTGAATTCCTTTGAATGAAAACAATTTCGGTAGCCCAACAATACTTGTTATTTCTCAAAGAGCACTTCTGGGCCTTTAAAATTTAATATTTTAGGTATTCAAGAACTTAATTATAACTTTGTCGACCTAAGATGAATTAAATTTAATCGAATACTTTGTTATTAAAGTGTGTCAAAGTAAAAATAATGTATTTATGAAAGCTAATTGCGAGAGCCTTGGGCAACTTATTATCCAATGTTTGTGCTTTCTTGTCTTACCAACAGTGATGAGGGACACCGTCCTTTATGTAACTTATACAGGGTGCTTCGCAAACTTGAACATTAATTATATTTGCTTTTAATCTGAGAATTTAAAGTTTTTACTGTGTACAGGAATCGAAGAGAAACCATCAAGAACATTCATAATCTTTTTATTTATTACATAATAATTTATAATTAAACAAACTTAAATTGTAAGTACATAATGCAATTTAAGGTAAAATAAATTCACAGGTACACTTTATTTCAGGTTATTTCCTAAGGGTTGTTCGATAATACTGATATAACATTTAGCTAAGAATCTAAGCCTCTCCCTCCTTACAAATATAAGTTTACTACAATTTATAATATCAGAGAAATTTACAATATCATATTATAGGTCTAATAATTTATCTAAAACTAGATATTTAAAGAAGAATGAGAAATATACTATGAGTTACACACGTGTAGGTAACCGCCTAGTTCGGTGAAGAAACAACTTTTGATGAAAGTTTTTGGACATCATTAAAACTTTTTTTAGAAAAATAAGAACTTTAGTATTATAGAAAGATAAAGACAAGACCATTACTGTTATATCGAACGAAATGTTTTATTAGGCAATCACAGAGTTCCGAAGTTAGGAGGTTAAAAGTGGACATAATGGCTTTGAAATAGGACGGGAGCTAGTTCTGTTGTTTACAATAGATTGCGGGGGACCAGGGGGTAGCTGTCTTGGGACCTCTTGGAGCCGATGGGGAAATGAGATAGGTCAATCTCGTCCATGGGGTAGTCGGGTCTGTACCTCTTCTTGTCGAAGCTCGAACTGCAACACAAAGAATTCATTAGAACATTGAATATAACATAACACCTGTATCCCCGAAGGGTTAGGCAGAGGTGTACCTAATAGTACACCCACATTTCGCCAGTTATGATAAAATACAATGTGATAGGGGCTAAACTATTGCCAACAACCGGGCACAAATTGAGACCTGGGTTGCTACTAATAATTCCTTATGGAAATCCCAGTAACACTTTGCCTGACCTGGGAATCGAACCCAGTACCTAACGCTCAGCAGTATCGCTTGTGACCACTAGACCAACGAGGCAGTCACATTGTATCACCATAAAAAAGAATATGGACGGATTTTTCTTGGGATACATTGTTATTGGTCTGAGTGTTTCCTGTGTTCGAGATCAGTAATGTGTGATCGTTAGTACAGTGAGTACACCCCGGTCTGCTCAGGTCGTTAACCCCGGCTTACACAGGCATATCAAAGTCAAGGTAGTTGTTTCCGTACACGTGGTAGAAGCGCTTGGTGGCGTAGGGGAACGGCATCGAGGACCTGTCGATCTCGTCGAAATTCCTCTTCTTCACGAACGTGTCGAGGCCGGACCTGGGGAACATACAAGTTGGTTATTGGTCATTAGCTTTTGCCCGCGGCTTCGCTAGCGTTATGGACGGAAATTATCCCAGGGGAACGTCTTCAATATAGCCTATGACACTCTGGCATAGTGTAGCTTCTCATTAGTGAAAGAAACTTACAGAATTTACCTTTTTATAAGATCAGTATAGATTTGGTTTGGTTGGTTGGTTATTGGCTAAGCAGTGTTATGGTTCGGACACACTGGCGACGGCATGATTATACCCGGCAGCCAACCGCGTGTCGTGTCGCACAAACGACGCTTGTGGACAGCTATGATAATTTAGTGATGAACGCGTATGCTGACCGTACGGCGTGCATATTACATTGCTTTTGGACATGTTTTTCAAACACTGCTATTTAAAACTAAACTTATACTGTCCTTACACGTTTTGATACTTTGTCAAGGCGCTTGCAACAGCGTCGAAATATTGGGAGTTCAAAATAATTGATAATCACGGAAGATATAATAGCCATGTAGCATTGATCTTACAAACAGGGCCCAAGGGATCGCTTTTTTTGTAACAAGAATATTATCTTTGGGGTTACTTATCATCGAAATGAAAACGGAAGTAGACCCCAAAGTACCTTGAATTGCCCCATTTTGGAACCGCAACACTACCAAAATATCCTTGTTATTTCAAAACCTGACACCTCCCATTTTCTCATTTTGCACGTAAAAAGAAATAGATGCTTTCTTAAGCGAATTGTAGATACTTATAGGAGTATTATTTCTTCGCTTCTTTCTCTCGTAAAGAATACTGTAAATTCAATTACTGTTATAAATATTTCATTTTATCGTCAGTACCTACTTGTTATCAGAAATAACTTAATTACTCACTACACGAGCACAAAGTTACATAGCCCAGAGCAAGAAGGTAAGTACTCGAAGGTACTGACAAATTCAACTTGGGTTAGGAACTAGTTACTGAGTAAATTATATGAAACTTAATTAAATCCATTAAGTTACCAAAGGCTTGCTATTGAAATATTACGAATTAGGTGTCAAAGCAATTTTACCTGTGTCAATTGAATGGCGGACCCACGCCTGAAATATATCTTCAATAGTGAAGTGGGTTTAGCCACGCGCTTTCACACATAATACGACGGTATTGTTTCATAATGAATTCGACAGGTCGCCGTTGTTAATTTTACACCTTGTGTTTATAAGGGAATTGTGTAAAATAAGAAACTACCAAAACGTGCTAAAAGAGGAATTACCCTAAAACAGTTTAATTTTATTCATTAGCCATATTAAAGTCGACAGTAAAAAAGCCAAAGCTATCTTTTTCATCAAAGTCCATTTTTATGCAGGCAAAGATCTAGATTTTCACGGACGGTATCCGGTTCCGATCATGTCTTTGGAAGGGAAATCATATTTTATTGCTGATGCAAGGATATGGAATGTCAACAATGTTCTTTTAAACGGAACAAATATGAAAGGACAGTTCAACAGTTATTTGACTTTGAAAAGTAAGTAATAGTAATATTAATAGACATTATATTATTTCCTTGCTGATATAAGGATATCAAATATCTACCAACAATGTTCTTAATGACTGAGCAAGTATGAAAGGAATAAACACGTAATTTGCTTGAAAAACAAGTCGGGAAATAAAAAATATAAACACAGTCTTACCGGTCGATCTCGTCGAAATTGCGCTTAGGGAGGCCATCTCCGTAATATCCGCTGAACTCGATGGGTGCTAGTGGCCAGGGCTCGCGCTTACCGCCGTACGGGCTGCGGCCAAAGATTCATGTAAGATTCACACGGCTTCCACATGTGCGGGTAAAGCCATCTAAATGCATCAGTTTGTTGTTCATAATTAAAGCTCAGTTGCAAGTTTTAGGCTCCCTTGTTCGTTATGGAAAACTAGCACTTCTCCCGCGACTTCGTCCGCAAAAACTGTGATAGCTCGGTTAATATGCATGGTATAAATATAATTTGTAGCCTATAGCACTCTCGAATAATGTAGCTTTCTGACAGTGAAAGATTTATTAAATTGGATCATTAGTTCACGAGAGTATCCCCCACATACAAACTTAGATTAGTATGCATAACATAAACAAGAGTATTTATGTGTATTTAAATGCTTGGCATCTCTATGCCAAGCATTTGATTTTATTATAGCCCAAGGCAACAATATACGAGTATTACAGAGCACCTATGCGTCCAGCGTTTATGTGTATCATGTTCTATAATATTATTCGGTATGATAATAAAATTTAATAAAAAAGCTTTACCTATATTGTGTGAGATATGATACTGCTAATGCAAAGGAACGTTTTAGAGGTTACAGTTATGCAGATTTTTTATAAATAAATAAAACAAAAGATAATATTACGTAAGTAATGTAAAACAAAACAAAACAAATCTAAGCTGTTTTGTGCTTTGTGTGAAACCGACACGCAAAGAAGAATTTAAGTATATATTACGTAGGTACCAATGGTAACGTTATATGATAGAATTCTTTTTCAGTGTGCACCTTTTATATAAAAAGTATTCATGCATCACTTCACAGCAGGGTGCCACATGCTTAGGCAGATAATGGTCTGTCAGTATGTCTGTATCTCTATGGAATAATCACGTAATTGGGTATTGAATCAGATAATGTTTATTTTCGAAATGCGACACAAGTACGCATCTCTTATGTAATTACATTTTCATAATAAGATGATGGTAGCGTGTAGATAACTGATGTTCGAGGAAAACCAATTAAATGATAATTGAGTTGAAATGTTATTTGAATAATTTTCAGCGTTTTAGGAGAATGTGAGTGGTGGATTCGAGGATTTCGAGGAATTATAATCTTTTGGACAATGTTTCTTTAGAAACCATTTTTATAGATAATTGGTTTCGAATTTAAGTTTCTTTCTTCTTTTTTTAAAGCCTCGACCTTTTTACGATGAAGATAAATGTAATTGGCCTACTGCCTAGGGCCATTTACTGTTAACATAAAATAATTAAATAAATGGTTGAGTGTATACTAACCTGGCGAAGTCAAATCGCCTGGAGATGAGGTAGGGCACGTACCCGGAGTGGCGGATCTCCCGGACTTCCCTGACTAAGTTGCTGCCCAGAGCGTCCAGGGTACGAGTCTTGTGGCCTATGTGCGTGGAATCCAAGAGTCAGTTGAAGAAAACATAAAGTGCAGAGAAGAAATATGAATACATTGAATTAAAGCTGACAGTCTTACCTGATTGAAGACTTATGTGTTTGTGATAAGGCAACGTAATGGTCACAATCAATTCAATTATGAGTATTAAAAATATTGAGATGGTCGGTAGAATATTGAGATGAGAATGTAAAGAGAAATGTGTGATGTTATGGAAATGAAAGAATGAGAAATATGTACAGGAGAGAAAATCTTATAATGGCGCCGTTGACCAAGAAGTTGTGGGGAAAATGGTTAATGAGGAAATTAATGAGGTGCTGTAAGAGAGATGGTTCATACGTCTCATGATGTGATTAGAAAGGAGGTGAATACTGACATAATATGACGGCTGAAGAGATGCTTGGGAGAAAAAGACATGCTGCGCGGAGGATGGTGAAGTAATAATAATAATACTGGGTAATCATAATACATTTTCCTAGGTTGCAAAGTATTTATTTAAAAACATCAACACCGAATGATAAATAATGACAATTTCAATAAATAAAATTTTCTTAGGGATATCACAATTTTATACGTTGTATGAGAAAATTATTTCCAAGGGTTGACTGACTAGGATAGGGTTGAATTTAAACGAAGTTGGAGCCTCCTATGGAGTCCAGTTCACGAACGAAGTTGCCGCCGCCGATGGAGTCGAGGTTACGGACGAAGTTGCCTCCGCCCAAAGAGTCCAGGTTCCTCTTGACAAGGTTCGGCCCGCCGAGCTGGTCAAGATTCTTCTTAACAAAGTTGCTGCCTCCGATGGAGTCCAAGTTCCTCACAAAATTGCCTCCACCAATAGAGTCCAAGTTACGAACAAAGTTACCACCGCCGAGGGAATCAACAAATCTGGAGTAGAGCCTTTTGTCAGCTTCAACGTCTCGGCCCACCAGAGTGGAGCCCCCGATGCCGTTCAAGTTTCCATTGAAAGCTCGGCCGGCGAGAGAGGAGCCACCAAGTCCGTGAGTGTTCCTTCCTTGGCCGCCGTAATGTAACTCTCTACCTACCATAGAGCTGCCTCCAAGGTTTCCAAGGTTTCTGCCCAGTAGAGAGCTTCCACCGAGACCATTGGTGTTCCTCCCGAGTAGAGTATTGCCACCGATACCGTTCAAGTTGCGCTCATCATAATGTAAGAGGAATCGTAGAAATTCTTCAAGTTCTTCTTTTTGTTTATAGTCTGTAACAAATTCAAGCAATCTTAACTTTATGCAAACGTGTTTTACGAAAGATGAACATTTATGTGCATTAACATAAATTATTACTTACCGCATTGTGCAGAAACATGTATGCACCGTGTGCTAAAGCTTCGTGATTCAATCTTGTGCAAGGACGTAGTTAGTGATTGGTGCAATATTCCATCACCTGAATGGTATTGGTGCACAAAAAGGTTTATATACAAACTAAGTGCAGTTTTCAAATTACATTACAAGATAAACGTGGGTGGTTTTTTTGTTGTTAAATACGAAATGTGCAAAGATTTTTAGGTGCAGGTTTGTGAAACGTCTTTTGATCAGGGAGTGAATCCTTTGTCATCAAATGAGACGTTGGACGCCACGGAACATAAATAACAAACTGTGCTGGACGTTCACGAAGTGTTGTTTGTGGTAATGGTGCACAACGACTGTGAGAAATTCTTACAAGATGGTGCGTTCATGCACAATCAACACATGGATCAATTCTATTTAGACTCAAAGATCTGACGTATGAAATTCACAATTATAATTTCGCAATATTGTACATAGATCTTAATCCAATATTGATTGCGCTCCTTCCAAATCCCGGTTTGTTCAGTTAGTTCTATAATGTGCCAGGTAAAGTATCCGTGTTAGCATTCAGTGTGCGTACAAATTGAATATTGAATAACACTGTGGAAGTTAGTTAAGTTTGCAATAAGGTGTGCGTGTGACGAGGGAGGAGGGACTTACCGACGGCGTCGTAGCGTTCCGCAGAGTTGTGGTCACTGCCGCTCACGTCTTGATCCTAAGGGATAATCATGTTTACTTAGAATTTTGAAACCGTAAAATAATTTACGAGCTTGAGTGTAAATGGACAATCAAGTACTAAATTACATTATATTATTTACATTATTTCTAAAATTTAAATTGTATTTATTGTGCAAATTGTAATTTTGAATAAAGATATTATTATTATTTATTATAAATGCCAGTTGGACAGAGTAATTTGGGTGTATCCCATTAAATATGAAACTCTATCTAACACCAGTCACCACGTAAGTTAATTTTTGACATCGGAGTACCGGAAGACGCGTTGTTACAGCCAATCAGAAACTAGCAACTCTATCTTATTTGAAGTGAACGCAAATTATTTAATGTTATTGTACCATTATACCTATCTAACTAAGTATAATTATGCAGTTTTCATACTCTCCTGAAAAGTCGCTATTTTTGACTTACGTTGTGTCAAAACTTAAGCGACGATACTGCAACGCACAATTATAAACACATTAATGGCACTGCATCGCCTCGGGTCGGGACCAGCTAGTCAAAATTAGGTGACGTGATACCGGTCCGGTTCAGTGCTTATGTGCACTATGAGCTATATATCTAAACAGGTGTGTTACTTTCAGATTTTGTAGAAAACTACTGTTACTTGTATATTAGAAACTGTTTGAAACCTATGAGCCATCATAATTATTTCGTTTATTCATTTTGATTGGTACTGAAACGGCAAGAAGTTAAAGTCAAGTAAAGTCATTACACTACACTTACTTACTTGTATTACATTACTCTCGAGTTTAAGTAATTACTTATTTTTATGGAATAGACAAGAATTGAAACGAAATAAGAACCATCAAAGAAAGCAAAGCTAAGGATTCTAACTTTTGACAGTTCTAACTAAGGGCAATAGGACAAGAATTGTATTATAAATAATTACTTTTACTTAAGTAATCACTTTGACTTGTTCATAGATACGGATGTTAGTGATTCTAAGACAGAGAACCTCACAGCTGCCATCTAAATGATCAAGATGCAGTTTGACTGAATGTAATTATCACAAACTGTACACCTGGGTATTCTAGCGATAGCAGCGGTTCCCTATAATCAACAGAACATCCATGCAGTGTTTATTTACTCTACCTGACTCTCGGATACGGACTTGGTCTATATATACACCTGTTAACGTAATCTGGGGGACCTTGTTACTCCGCTGTGTTTAACTGTTCCACTTCTATTATTATTGGGGGACTTTGCAAGGGTTTGTTATAAACTACAATGCAAAGAGCTATAACAGGCGTTGGTATTGAAATATTAGCACCTAACCTAACCACCTCACCTAAGGGCGTTGGAAACCTAAACAATATTGCTTTTGTTAAGTAAGTTTGTGTAATGACTACTACTTAATTGCTATTTCATGGATTTCCGCAAAGTAATGTCTGATTCTATACTCCATATTTACAAATCTAATAATCTTTTTGATCGTGAGCCCTGACGACTGACAGTGGAGAATGGAAGAAGAAAACGTGTTGCGCCGACCCTAATTAGAATGGGACGAGGGCAGGAAGATGATAATAGTGAGCCAGTAGAAATACAAATAGCTTACAACAATTTACCCGTCATGTCGTCGTTAGCTAAGTATATTATGTGTATTTGAAACGACTCTCCGTGCCACGATGAATGCCGCATTCACCTTGGCTAGAAAAGAGTATTACCATCCGCTATCGACTCCCTATCACCCCCCATCAACCCCTTTGCCGAGAAAATAAAATTAAGCCCGTTTCCTCGGTAGTCAACTTTAATTTTCCCATTTATATTTTTACAGTACCTATCTTCTACAGACCGATTAGTATCTAATTGGAAGCTTACTACGAGTAAGTTGTTATTATAATTTCTCGTTACGAGCCAACCAATCAGAATTTGTTCTGTCAATTAATATTCCGCCTCTGCTGTATTTATGGGATATACAGAATTGCGAGGGCGTCGAAACGAAAAACTGTTAGCGAAATTCGTTAAATATTAACAATTCACTGGAATTTTGAGTAATCTTTTATAAAATTGTGTCAATTTAAACGGGTCAGTGGTCTGTGTAACTGGCTTTTAAGCAGAGCCTTTTAGTTCTTAATTGAGGTCTCAGATATTGGTCTCTATCACCTAGGTACTAAAAGTGTAAGTCCTAATTGATAGAAGTGTTTAGTTCGATTTAATATTTATAGCTCCCCGACGTAAAGCGTATTAATCAACATGTTTCAGAGTTACTTAGTTAAGTTTCTGATACGAATAGCCACGTAATAAATAATTAATGCGAATACATTACCAGTTAGAACAACTGGCATATTTACATAATTTCAGTATTACCCTTCGGTATATGCTATGTTTTTATGAAGGAAACGAAGGTTGGTGTGAAGATGGTGTTGTACTAATTAGCGAATAATCTTAATAATGAAATAAGAAATGCCTGCTTTAAAATGAAAACCAACGACTGTAAGAGTTGGAAGTGAAAGGGTAAATTGTTTACAAAACACGAAACAAAAGGAAACGCTTCCAACTGCGTAATTTAAAAAGGAAACATATAAAACAATATTTTTATATGACCTTGTTTTAACGACTGCAAAACTGGAAAATAAATAAGGTATTATGTACACGGTGGGTTGAGAACAGTGCCAGCTACCTGGAGAGTGTATATTATTATATCATTTATTGGTACACCACAGACCGTCCCTTATCTCTTTTATGTGATTTTTGTCCACAGAGATATTATTATTGCATTGTTTGGAAGCGATCGCCAATTGCGATAATATTTCACTTTTAGAATAGGGTAAAACCTTTCTCATAATAAAATTGCAGTATTTGCCAAATGCCATTTTTTTTAAAGTTCCGCCGCCAGCGTTGTTTCACCTGGTTCACTTTTAAAGTTCACGTAATAATACCTAAAATAACATAACATCATGCCTGTCATCATTTCTCTGAAAGGTTGGGTAGAGGCGTATAGTAAACCCGCATTTCACCAGTTATGTTCCAATCCCATGTAGAGTGACCCTATTGCCATCAAAAGTGCACAAATAACGACTCCAGACTAGACTGTTACTGAAAAATTCTTGTTAAAAAATACAATAACAGTTTACCGGGAATCGAACCCAGGACGTCATGCTCTGCAGTCACTACACCAACAAATCAGTCATAATAATGAGAAACCCTTACCTGATGAGGATCGGCACTGCAGCAGACTAGCAGCGCGGCGACGGCCACAGCCAGCGCTCCGCCGGCACCTCGCATCATTGCACAGAGCTGTTCACACCAATTTACTATTAACACTTTGACCAACCGATGGACGAACTGTGTGATGAGGAAGAGGAAGGGCGAATTTTACCCATGATTCTAACGTACACATAAACTGCGTTCAAGAGCAGTCTGTGTCATCATTGTTCTAGAATATTGCCACAGCTCTGAACGCAGTTGAAACTGCGTTCAACTTCATTGGTGAATGAAGTCTGCACTAAGATGACGGTTAAAATAGATCTATTCAAAGAAAAGTAACCCAGGCTCGTAATTAATTGGGATAAGGGCTATTTTTAAATCACGATTGTTTAACTATTAGGCTGTCTGCATTGCGGACAGCTAACGTGTTCAATAGCTATAATAATGAACAACTAATTACAAAAAACATGGAATTTGATAGTGGAAATTGTTTTGTTATAATATGATTACTATATTGTTAACTCATTAGGTATTTTATATATAGAAATAAAGAAATTACTTGTTACTACATAAGTGATTTGTTAGAAAACTGTGAATCGTTTTATGATATCCCAAATAACAAACCTGGACATTATTTTAAACTCAGGTCATCCGACTGCAAGAGTGCATAAGATGGATGTTGAAATTAAATTATGCTGTATGCGTTTGCATAGAAATAATATATGGATCTAAGACAGGAATGTCACGCGCATGTTACGGTTATGACTAGATATTACAATCCTCTGACGTCACATTATGAAATGCATTATTGTAAAATTGCATTCAGCTATGACTTATTATATCGCGGGTCTCAAACCATAGGGGCGTATCCACAAAACCCCTACTTTTCAGGAGAGACAAAAAACTTAATAACTTTTCTTGTGTTTGAGCCAGCTTGTTGTGTTTTTGCATGTAGCTATATATTTACACTGCAGTTAATATGGAATGTTTGATTTTAAGTTATCCCCTCTATAACACTAGTTTTTAGCTGATACGTCTATTTGCCATGACGAATATATGGTAAAACTCCGTCAAAGTTCCCCCAAAAATGCATGGAATTTACGGACGTAAAACCCTTCTCCTTAAATTATTAATATTTATACCTATATTTATTTTTACCTAGTTGGTGACTCAAAATATTGCAATTTAGGAATGAGAACCCATCAAAATTAACGTTATTTGCGCGATTTTTAAAATTCATACGCCTGTCTGGCTTGTCATTTATATTGAGAGGTGTTTGAATTCAAAGTAGACGTATAAACCAATTTTGTTCTACAATCTAGACAAAAAAAAACAAATGGTACTAATTACACAATTTTTTCTGGGTGGTCCTGTAGCTCCAGTTATAGTTACGTTTTTGGAAAAAAATCTCTTTGCCTGTCAAGACCCCCTAAGCCCCAGAAAGAATCAAAAAGCTTTTGTCTTGTTTCACTGTCAAATTTTAAGTGACATTGTTTTTGACACTTGCATGGTTCATAGCTGCACTCTTTTGCAGGTTTATTCTTGCCTAGAGCCGACGTATATGCAGCGCCACTGTTTCTTTTAAATTTTCTTTGGTTTTTTTCCACAGTTCTGGTAACTTTCTTTTATTTCTTTTTGGCAAAGGGGAATGAACCTCCTTTTTTTTTTTTACTGGTTGGAAATCATCAAATGACTTCTCCCGCTCTGGGTGGAGTGGGAGGGAGTGTCAGACTCTTACTGACTAAAACCCATCCATGTTCCTTCATTGCCCTTTGTGTTCCAGGGCCACGGTATCTCTTTCGAACAGTCCCGCAGCCCCGGCACGCATCGGCCCTTGCGGGCCCCTTCCTGATTGCTGACATCTCTTTGAGGCGCGCGTGGAACACGAACGCGCCGTCGATACAGCCTGTCGTCATAAGACGGACGGACGGTGAGCTAACCCATTACTCACCGTCCACAGGCCCGCGAGGGGAATCAACCTCCTCTTGATAACTTTCACTAATGGAGTTTACTGGTACTGGCTCTTCTATTTCAAAAGACTGTTGTGGGGAATTCAAATTGTTTAGTGGAGGAGGTTGATTGGTGAGATTGGGGATGGCTGACTTTCAATATCTGAAGGAACGTAATTAGGGTCTGCCACAGAATCATCATCATCAAAGTCTATCCCTGCTTCTGGTAATGTTTCATTATTGATGTTAGAAGTAGTTGGTTGGTGTTCCTAATAATCTTGTTTACTTTGAACTGAAGAATATTCTGGCTCTTCAAGAGATATTTCGTTGGGTATAAATACTGACATTGGTGACAATTGTGAGGCTAATGAAATATCTTTGGTACTATTGTCGCAGAAACTGCCAGTAAAGAATAAGTTTTCCATTTCTACTATTACCACTTGTTGTTCTACTGTTAGGGCTCATTTACGGAGACGCGGCGCGTTGTGCGGCGCGGCCCGTTTTCAATTCAAACATATGGCGATGTATGAGAGCGTTTACGAAGAAGCGATTTTACGCGTTTGCTTGAAATACAGCGTTGCCCGCAGATGACACCGCCGCGGTGAACGCGGCAGTGCACGCGGCGTCACACGCGCTAATAGGAACATATGGCAGATGACACCGCCGCGTCGCACGCGGCGTTCAACGCGGCGGTGCACGCCCCGCATCTTCGTAAACAACATCGTGCATTGCCATATGTTTGTGTTTGGGCGTGTGATAAAGCGGGCCGCTGCACGCGCCGCCCGACGCCCCGCGCAACGCGCCGACTGACGCGCCGCGTCTCCGTAACGGCCTGGACACGAGTCGGTAAGCGGTGTGTTTTGCACGCCACGTACCCTCAGTAGCCGTTAGTTGCAGCGGCCGCGGTGGACGTATTTAGGTAGTCAAAACGTGCTCAAAATCATGGCGTTATCAAAATGATCACACACATACAAAACTAACTTAAATGCTATTGAAATTTATGTCAGTTTACCATTTGCACTTGTCAATTTAGTCTCCGAGATTAAAAAACAGACTTTAGTGCTAAACGCAGGATATTGTCTCTACGCTTCATTATTCACAGTAAATTCACTAAAGTTACTCCACGCATTAAAATTACATCTACTCGCTATGGCAGCTCACTGCAGAATTACTGTGTTTCCGTGTTTTTGACATGACGATACGTCCGCGTAATGACGAAATCTTGAGACAGCAATACTAAAATATGTAGACGTATGTGCATACGTCCGCAGTGATGACTAAATATCCCCAGGATCATGTTGACATTGATGGTCTTATGCGCATAAGTCTATATGGCTCGACACAATGATTTCAGGTTAAAATAAAACAAACAGTCGTATGTGCATACGTCTCTATGGCCCGACTGGATTTCCTTGGATCATAATAAAATTGAAAGTCGTAAGTGCATACGTCTATAAGGCACGTCAAAACTGCCTCAAAAAGCAATAATATTGCTCTTACGTCTATTATACGGCTATATGGCCTAAAAATAATTTTAGACTGTCTAGCTTACGGCAAATAATATTTTGCAATTTATACAAAAAGTAATTAGTATTAAATTATAAGAAAAATTTAGGTTATGTATTGCTTATAGTAGAATCCAATTGCATTAAAAACGAAAAATCGTATTTTTGCATATACGCCCCTATGGTTTGAGACCCGCGATATGTACGAAGTAAAACGGCGCGGTATGAATCCATTACGTTTCATTAGATTACACTCACGCAGTATATTCTCAAGTTATTATTATACAGTTTTTCTCTTATTTTCCGTCTACGTATAATGTGATTGAGGTGAGCGCTTAATTTAAATTACGTAGGTACTTAATTAAAGCAGGAAAAATGTAGCGAATATGATATGAAAATATATCCAATTAATTATACATCATTTTTTTTGTGGGCTGTGTTTGAGCCCTGTATGTTTTTGTCATGAGGATAATCACAAATAGCACAACTTATTATATAACATCACGCCTGTAAACCCCGAAGGGTTAGGCAGAGGTGTACCTTATAGTATACACACATTTCGCCAGTCATGTTTTTTGTAAATCCCGTGAAATGGGGGCGAGCCTATTGCACCGTGGCTGCTATTGAGAAATTCCTGATCAAAAAACCCTGTAACACCCGGGACCAACAACGAGCCGTGCAACAACGACCCGTGGACCTTGTGCTCATTAACTACGAGCACAAGTCATTTGGTGTGAAAAATAGTGTTTTCTCTACATCGCCGTAATTATAAAGACATCAACGCACCGGCAGACTTGACAGTTACAACTTTTACTGTGTAACCAGCCAGTGTTTATTAAAAAAAAACATTATTTGACATAAAGGTCTTTGGCAGTAAAACATAAGGCAAAAATATGCCAGGTATAAAACACTTATGTTTAATGTTCGTTGTACGGGAAATAGACGCGTAGTACATTAAAAATAAAGATTTTATTGCTTGGAAGGTACAGTATCTTCATTTTATGACAAATAGAGGTCATGAAAAGAGTAAAAATCAATCAAACTGTCTTTTATTTAACTCCTCTTGAGTTTCCTTAGAACTAGGTTGTGGGAACGTGTTACACGTGCAAGCAATCAGCTCGTCAATTGGGCTGAACCAATTTTTAATCTAAATATAGAACAATATACGAATCAAAGCATTCACTCACAACTAGATGTCACGATGATTTATTTTTAGATGCATAAGTGTCTTATTAAGGTAAAAGTATCTGAACATGTATTTTATAAGCAGCCTTTTATTAAAAAGGGTCATTGGAAACTTTTGACATACAGAAAAGAGGAAGAATGTGAAAAGAAATAAGGAAAATTCGAGAGAAGGTTTTTGTACATAATGACATTTATTAATATGGGTTTGAAAAGCCTTTTAATTTTAATGGCTTTTCATTTAAGCTGAGCCGATAGTTGGCGTATCTTTAAGATAAGTGAAAGACTAATCTAGTAGGAACACTAAATGGAGTTTAAAAAAATGCAAATACATCGATCTTGGAACGTTATAGTTATTGAGAAATTAAAAGAACATAAATGTTCAGACACTTATGATTCACAGTAGATTTTATGTTTGAACTATCATCATTATACATCGTTCTCACATAAATGTATAGTATCCTTATGAATGATCTAACCAAGATTTTGTAACAATATTTTGATTGAAAAGAGTGTCCATGGAGTTTCTTGTCCATTCTTCTCCATAGAGATCTACGCCTTGGAATGGGCAACTTCAGTACTTTCACAAGTTATTATGCCTTGTGTCTGTGACTGTAGCTTCGCTCTTTGTTTTTTTGTGACATTCAAAAGTGAATGTTATGGTCTAATTGAAATAAATGCTTTGAGCTTGAGTTCATCATACACAGAGAAGACTCAAGTTAAACACTTATGTGTCTGATGAAATGACCTAAAGATGTCAGCATTAGATAGAAATACATGGACATTTTATTCCGTCCAGTACTTCAAGCATCGATGGCATAATGTGCTGGTATGCTATAGGTTTGTAACAAAACTAAGTGCTCAGGGAAGAGTTGAGTAGAACGAAAGATAACACCTCTTTGTCAAGCTGCAAGTGTTTAATAAGCTTTTAACGGAAGCTGCTGTAAAGTGGAAAATTAAGATCCCTATTGAGTATTACAAAAGAAAGTAGTTATCTATTGGTGGTATTACCGGTTTGCAAAGGAGTTTTAATGTTGAAATTACAGCTTTGGAAGACTACGTAAGATCTTTTAGATGTTATATGTTAGTTTTACGATTATTTCCTGATGATTGACAGGTATTAATAATGGCTTGTGGTTTTTCAGTTTGTCTTATTTCCCTACAACTTGTTAACCGACGAAAATTGGAGGAGGTTCTAAATTCAAAGCGGATAGTTCTATTAATGTATGACCACGCATAACTTTTTACCGCAGGTCGATTAAAAAAAAAAAGAATAGGTAAGAAGTATAATCTATACGGTCACATTAACTAAATATAAAGCCTCTTTAGTATATAGTCAGTCTAAAATGTTATCACTGCTGGAACATATGCCTCCTCTCTGTGAGAAGGAAGGGCCCACTATCCACCACACGCACCCATTGTGACAAAGTGCAAGTTAATTACTTTGATACGATAAAACACGAGTCGACACATAAATAGAGATGCAGAGACCATGATAAATAAAAATAAAATGGAGCTTTAACCATTAAGCACAGGATATGAAGTCCATATTGAACCGGAAGGGAATTGAAGCGACGGAGAAATTCAGTGGAATAAAATCGTAAATATGGAATGATCTGCAGTAAACTGACCTGTTTATAGTATCGTAACAATAAGAAAATGCAGTTTATTGAATAACTTATGCGACGTGTCTTTGGATTATGTTTATAAACACTTTAAAAGCTTTCAGAGTGCGTTTTAAGTTTTTGCGTAGTTACTTGTAAACTTTTATCATACCCCTCTTTCTCTTAAACTTTATTATAGCAGAGAACTACAGAGAGAGTATCAGTTATTTGTGAAATACAATATCAATTAATAAAGATTAATATATTTATGACTACTATGAACACTTCATAAAGTAAATTTAAAAGTTCACGTCATAAATAAAACTGATGGAAACTTCACAGGAAAAATATAGAGAAAATTCGAGTTCTAATAAATAATTAGAAATAATATGTATTCGTACCAACCTGTGTTCGTGTGGTTGAGGAGAGGAGAGCTCGTGGTTGTCGCTGGTTGTGTTGCGTTGTGCCGCTGAAGGCTCGCCGGCGCCTTATATATCCGGTGCGTGAGCTAGGGCGGACAGGGATGGGCGGGCGGGTGGCGCTGCCGCCTGCAATAACTGTCCACCTTTTTCCACAAATTACTCTCCGAATATGCATTTCAAAGTCACGCCTTTCAAGGCTAATCTTAGTTGTTGACAATTGATTGTTTTGGTTTGTTTGTTAAATGAAAACTCATACAGGCCATTTTGATAGACTTTCATGATTCGTGTTACTTTATTAACGTTGTTTTATACTGGTGTTTTACATTCGTTTTAAATTGAATATAATTGTTTTGGAGTTTTTAACAAACGATTATGACTTTACAATTAGGTAATCACCTGCCAAGCCTTTTCCCAATTATGTTAGGGTCGCTCATCGCACCTCAAAACCCAGTCTTTACTGAGTAGCACGATAGTCCTGTCCTGCTTAAGAATGGTTGTCAAAATTTCGGATTTTATCCAAAACAAAATGTTCCTAATATTCTTTTTTTAAAGTTAGACGTTTAATTAGACTGACCGCTCATTTCTAGATAGTAGAGTGGAGACCTTTTACCTTTCAATTAAAAAGTTATCAGAACCACTTAAGTGTACTTGTTCTTCGAACAAATATAACACTGGATTCGTGAAAACTTATAATTTCTTGTTTCTTGGTTCTCAAAAGTAAAAACTTCTATATTATTACTAGTTTAGTATTTTTTAACATTCTAAAGAGAATCCAACACTCGAGACTCGATATGAATGTGCGAACTTGCAAGAAGACTTGCTATTTACATATGTCTATTCTGTAGGAACTTGGTACTATGTAAAATGTAACATGGGATTATTTATTCATCCTTGAAAGTAATGGTGCATAAGGCGGACTATTGCTGGCACCAAGGCATACTTTGTTAATCAATCAAACTCACATCACGTTTACATAACATAACATCAAGTAATCCCGGAAGGGTTAGGCAGAGGTGTACCTAATACTAAACTTACATTTAACAGTTATGTTTTAAGTCCCCTGCATTAGGGGAAGAGCCTATTGTCATCAACCAGGCCCAAATCCTGATTCTGTTGCTGCTACTGAGAAATTCCTGTTTAAAAAACCCAAGAACACTTTGCCCGAACCGGGAATCGAACCCAAGACTTAGCAGTCGCGCTTGCGACCACTGCACCAACAAGAAACTCAATTTCGATAATCAAGAACATCCGACCGCATCGTAAGTAGATCTAACAGACTTCTGAGTAATATACCCTGACTTCGATTCCCAGCCAGTCAAATCGTTATAAGTTCTATTGTGTTATTATCATAAAAAAATATGTATTTGAATCTATGGTACCATAGATTCAAATACATAAATAAAATGTTATAGTAATTTGGTTAGTAGGAAAATACCGACTATTATCCCTTTCGTAACTGCTTAAACAGTTTTGTTTTTGTTGTTTAGAGTTTAGTGACTAAGTAACTTAGTTTTGATTTTGAAAACAATCTTGTTTTTAATAGAATAATAAGGTAATACAAATATAAGAGTCATGCGTTAATCATTTCTGGGCAATTCCAATTTCCAGTTTTATAATTTAATTGAGTCTTTTCCGGATCTTTGCTTATCCTTATTAATTTAGTTAATTGGTATATTATGTGCATAAACATATAAGTGAAGACATGGATACTTACACGTGTTGTTTTTTCAGGTCACGAGTATGCAAAACATACTGTGTGGTAAAAATATAATTAATTTATTAGTTGCAAATACTTTCATAGCGTTTCTTATTTCTACAACGAGTTTTAGTAGTTAAATAACTTTTTCGGTAGCTAATGTCAACCTAATACATTTTTGACATCTATCATCGTTACTACTGATAGAATGTCAATTGTCTAGACCCACAGGTACTACCGCGCTCACTAAGGAACGACCACTTGTCACCCTTATGAGAATAAGGTTCAAAAGTGGTCGACTGTCAGTGAGCGCGGCAGTATACAGTAAAAGCAATTTTAATGGATACGCTCCTAGTTTAATACTACCTAGTAGATCAATCTGTACAACAAAAGCCCTGACCCCCTGTAGGTACCTTCACAATAACCTAGTACACAAAGTTACTTTAGTTTCGGGTTTTATAGTTTATCTTTGCAGGCGGCAGGAAGCTCCTATACCAATAACTGAACTATTTCGTACCTACGATAGTTACGTGGCGCGTAAATTACCGATTATATTCAATTTGAAACATTTTATGGGTTCTTAATATCATGGGTATCATCTATCATATCGTTTTGCCCCACTGGTGTTGAGGAAGTATTTACACGACCTTTTTTTGTTGTTGTCTTCCTGTCTGTCACTTCCCATTGCAAGGCAAGCGACTCACATCTTCCAGAAATTCGGCGCACAGCCACTGAAGACTAATTTTTATTTATGTTACTCATTTTGGTCCGCCATTTCTTATTTATTGTGCTTGCTTTCTCGACAACATACAAATTGGTTGAGTTCCAAGTCTTACGGTTTTCGGGACTGTGGCTGTCCATGCTTTAAACTTAATTTAAGTATAGGAAAACAACTGTAGACTTGACCTTCGGTCGTCAACATAACATATTATAGTCCATTATATCATCATCTTTGAATAAATCAATAGGACAAAGAAAACGACAAACATTTTACTATTATTGACTTTTATAGTAGGTAAGTAGTTACCTATCCATGAAAAACCATTTAGGCGACGATAGAAAGAAAATAAACGTCACCTTATGACGATTTATCGCGTTCTGAACCGAAACAATTGGTTTAGATCATGTTTCTTGTCGAAAAGGGTATTCGTAGTAACTTTTTCACATAAGCCAGGCAGGTAACGCGTCTGAAGTTAAAGTTCACAGTGAATTGAATTTGGATAAGTTTACGAGACTATTGGTAACAGTTCTACGCAGTTATCTACTACTTTCTAGCTTCTTAACCCGACACCATCGCTGATGTAACTATTAAATATTTAGTTGTTGAATTTGAGAGGGTAATACTAAATTAGTTATTCACTGACACATTTTATGTGGTGAACTGGATACGTACCACGAGGACTGCTTTTAAAGGTGAGGATAGAGGCAATTACCCAATAAAAGTAAGTTAACAAAGGTAAATACCAAATTAACGGGAAATTTAATAAGGTAGGCTCATGTTGGAAAACTACTTATCGTAATTTTATAATGTGAAAAATAAGATGTTCTTTTTTCAAAGCGTATTTTTTTTTTGTTTTACGTACTTAGGTACTGCATTCAGTAGGTACTAAGCATGTATATATAAACTTTGAGAAGTGTTTCCATAGTGCTCGCTTTGGAGTTAATTAACCGTGAGTTTGCTTAACCTGTAAACAGTGTTTAGATTTAGTTACTCGACATATATTGTATGTTACAATATAAGGCCCGCTTGCACCACGACTGACTCAATAGATTTAGTGTTAAACGTGATATTATATTAAAAACACCATTCTAACAACCATCAAGCAAAATCTCCTTTTATTTCAAACGTAAAATTTTACTAAGCTAGACTTATTTTTTTAATTAAGGAACTCCGGTTGATTCGACAACAGTACTTAGGAATGACTTTCACTTTTAAAAATCAAATTAACTTAGTTATTCAGAAGTTCTAATGATTTTTATTTGTGAGGAGTCCAGAGTACGATTCGATCCGAAAGTTTGGAAAAATCGAATTGTTTTTGGGATGTCTCACGAACGAAAATTCACGCTGTCAGATGGATGGGATTGTGTTCTACAGTCCTCTCGTAATTATTTTATCTCTGGCATAAACCTTAAGTCAACAAGAATAAAGGCCATTGTATGTAGGTCCTGCTAAATCAACGGTAAATGAAAAATAAATGAAAGGACAGTGTTAGTAGTATGATATACCTAGCTACAAAGTTGGTATAGTCCAGTTTATCCGCTCCAATAGTGACCGAGTAACATACGTTGTGCAGGAATTTAAATGGATAAGTCCATTTAAAATGGAAATATTTAATGTAACCATTTACTAAATCTTTCACTTTGATGCACCGATATATGCGATGAATATATTTCTTGTGGGTCTACTTCATGCATGTTGCAGGCGTGGGAGAAAACGTGCCTCGTGGTAGATTTTAATCGACTCCAAAAATTTGTATTTTGATTATTTGTTGTATTGGAACACTTTCGATCAGAGGGCGAAGGTTAGATACCGCGGCCCTGGAACACAAAGGGCAAAGAAGGAACATGGATGGGTTTTCTCCCACTCCACCCAGAGCGGGGAGGGGGGTTATTTGATGATTTCCCATCCAAAAAAAAAAGGGCGAAGGTTAATAGAATTATGATTCATCAATTACGATTGTCCAGTTTTACAAAATCCATATAATTACTTAATATCTGTTTGATGGTAAATTTTGTGTTCCAAGCCAAATTAACGATTTAATGCCACTCACAATAATATTGTTTTAGGCATTAGGCAACTAAGTTAATATTTGAAGAATGGTATTACAAAAATTGGTTTTGTATCTGGTGATTCGAATGTTTGTGTGTTTGTTGTTTATGATTCTTCTGTCATCATCATCATCATCTGCCTAGCCTTTTCCCAACTATGTTGGGGTCGGCTTCCAGTCTAACCGGATGCAGCTGAATACCAGCATTTTACATGGACCGACTACCTATCTGACCTCCACATCCCAGTTAGTACTGGGTAATACGATACCCCTTGGTAAGACTGGTATGGCTGGACTTGGTATGATTCTTCTATCAATAATGGTTATTCTAGTCTGTCACGTAAATAATTGTAGAAGAGTCTTAAACCTCGGATGCCTAATAATATGTAAAGTAATATCCGTAAAGTAATATTAATATGAGCGCCGTTAAATGTCGTCAACCAACAATGTCTTAAGCATTAAGTACTACATGGGTTTTCACGAAATCTTGCACTTTCAAATCTTGCGTAATCTTGAATGGTGTTTCAGGAAAGATGAAAACATTATCAGCCTGTAATGTTTCCACTGTCGTGGCAGAGCCCTTCTCTCTGTGAGCGAGATGTCTACCTGTGGTTCCATCACCGTCATCATCATCATCTTCATCGTGCAACACGTTTTTTTCTTATTTTCTTGGTGTAAGCAGTCACGCTATCATTAACTTCTTTTTCTTTCGTATATAGTTAAAGCGGTAAGAATAACCCGTTACGCCCCTCATCTCAAATTACGACCCTATACCTACTAGAAACGGTTATACCCATTCCACTATTATCTGACAAACAGCTTCCATATTAAAATCCTTCAAACACTTTTGATACTGACATTACGCACGTTTCAGTCATTTGTTAATGTTCTGTAGAAACTTGATGCTTTAAAGGGCCTTGTACAACATAGAGCAATACTTAGAGATGAACTTAGGGAGATTCATTTATGCATCAATTAGGCCACGATTTGCTTTAGACTCTAAACCCAAGCCAAGTCAACTTTTAAGGTGAGTCACCTGGTCCTGTGAACGAAGTATTTTCTTTTTAATTTTATTTAGTTCAAATTCGCCGATTAAAATCTTGTTTATTTATTTAAACTTCATGTACAAAAGTGGTACATGGGCGGACTTAATGCCGCAAGGCATTCTCTACCAGTCAACCTTAGGGTCAAATAGGACAGCATAGTGATAGAGTACAAAAAAATAAATAAGAAAATACCATTTTGTTAACATAAATTGATATACATAAATAGGTACATACTAATACACATATATACAAATAAAATGAAAGAAACTAATATATATTATAATACATACAAATAGTCCAAAATACGAGAAACATTATAATAATTAATAATAATGATATCTGCTTCTTGGCTAGCGACATCAAAGGATAGCTGCTAAGTAGGTATTGTTTAGAAAGTAGTGACAGGAAATGGTGTCCTACAAGCTCTCATAGTGGTCTGGCATTCATTTCCTTTTTGAGGTTTTGTTTTGTATGTTTCAAGGAAACAATCGTACATTGTTTTCAAATGGACGGACTTAGATGAGGTTTCTAGTATGCTATTTATATTTTTAACCGACTTCAAAAAAAAGGTGGAGGTTCTATGTTCGACTGTATGATTTTTTTAAAATGTATGTTCTGATTTCTCCGCCGATTATGGACCGATTTGGATGATTCTTCTTTTGTTTGGAAGAATATTATTTCGCGATGGTCCCGTTTTAATTTGGTAAAGATCTGATACTGATCTTCGGAGATATACAATCGAACTCTTCAATAATAGGAAGCAAGTCTGTCGTAATTGCTGTAATCGCTTGGTTATGTATTGTGTACATAATTCCATCACATAACATTACTTTGCATGGAAAGGGTATAATACCCCCAAATTACGCCAGTTATGCTTAAGTTCCATTTTTTTGGGGATAAGCTTATTACTATGACATGTATTGTTAAAAATGTAAAATTAATGCGCAGGAAATATTTGTACAGGATATTACACTAAAAATGGTAAAAAAAAATTGGAGAGAATCTTTTATTATACTTGTGATGTTATTCAGAATTGATGTTTATTCGTCACAGGGATCACCACGCCTATGTTTATCATTTCCGCGGGTCCCCTAATCTGTCACGTATAAAATTAAGCGGCACTTCGTGTAAAGAAATTCATATTTCACGCCGACGCCGGTCACTTGCGGTTTTTTGTCAACATTTGCAAGTCTTTGAGTGTCCGAATATATGCGAGTCACGGACGCCTCATCTTTATTAACAGAAGTGGGTGTATTTTTCTTTAATATTTACATCACGGTGTGTTCGGCCTCTTAATTGACGGTTGGCGCCTGATGAACGCTGTCTCTAATGACTCTGGGGCACACGGGCGAGGGACATACCTCACGCGTTTGTGAGGACTTCACGTTTAGCGAACCGTTCTGATAGTGGACATTATCCTTATGTTTGTTTACTGTTTTAGGCTGAGCCGCTGAGGCTTCTCTACGAAGTTTTTTGATCAGTCAAGTCTAAAATCAAATATGAACTGTATTTGCTTTAAGGCTTGAATGGTTTTGGTTGTTACCTTTAGAATTGTTCGGGTAAATTTTCATTTCTATTTATGCTACTTATTTTATGCTTATTGGGCTTCGGCGCTTATTAATTAAATATTTCCACAGTGTAGATAGGCGCTGATGGAATAGCAGGAAATTCAATTAACTGAATAAGCAAAAACAAGAACATAGTTTTTTTATCGTAATATGTGTATGTTTGTAGGTACAAACAACGCAAACAAAATAATTTTTCATCTTTATAAAAGTTCTCATTTTAACAACAGGATCTAATTACAATATAAAACATCAATTCAGATCATTTTGCTGGATAAAATATGGAACGTTGTTATTAGAGCGTGCGTCTGAACAATATATCAATCGGGTTTTTTTCTGAAACCAATTATTATATGGCGCCAGCATCTGGCAAGAGCCTTTTTCATATATAAATGTAATTTTCTGGGCTATCAATATCACGTAGGTTTAGTAGGTACACGAACTCTGCATAATTTGTTCAAATAAAAGTACAGTATGTTTTGGTTATGGCAAGGGACGAAGGATGAGTTTTAAGGGGTTATATCTTGTTAAATGCATATCGGCCTATAACGGTCCCACAGTTGGGACTCAGGCTTCCTCTCTGTGGGAGGGTGTGGGCCATAATCCACCACGCTGGCCCAATGCATGTCTTCGAAATTTGATAAATGTGTAGTTATAGTATCAGCACACTTCTGATGTTCGTCGAAGGATTATGTTTTAGCACTCTTTATTTCAAATACTTTAAAAGGTTTCAAGTAAATGTGTAGGACTAGGAGTACCGTTCGAGTGAGTCCGTAGGTGTATCAATAGTTTCGATAAAGTGCTCCGGATAGCTGTAGCCGGTAGCGGCACAATCAATAAAATTAAGAAGGTCAGATAACATTTCATTTTCACTGACGAATGTATGCGTTTTGTGGCAATTCTATTATCTAAAGTGCTCTCGACAGTTAATAAGCGCACTTGACTCAATGAAGTGCGATACTCGGGGACTCGTGATACAAACCTCCCCGAGATACGCTACCGAGTGATGTCACTATATTGCGTCAATACCAAGTTACTCAAGTTACCAAGTTGAGCACTACCGAGCTGCACACAGCTGTTTCTTCTTTTTGTTGTTCAAGGATTATTTTACTTTTTGTTTTCTACATTTATAAGTTCTGTAATAGATACAAACTCTATGATTAGAGACCGAAGTTCAAAGAAAAATAGCAGAAATACATACATACACTCTCGTTTTTCCCCATTGGGTAGACAGAAACTAAAGAACAGAGTCATCTGCTAAGATCCTTATAATGGTTATAAAATACCCTTAACGAAACCGAAAGGCACTTGTTCTCCCTGTCATTGAGATTTTTTTTCTTCTAGACTATACCTGGGAACCTTTTAGTTACGGAGATATTGGGGGTCAAACTTCCAACTTTCAATGTTATAACTTTACGTTGAATATCTCCATGACCTCGTAGTCCCGTACTATTCAATGCATTAAACAGCACAATGTTGTGAGTGCGTTACTACATTGAATCCTAACGTAAAACGTTATTTTTCACCCCAGAAAAAAGTCGTTTCCCAGAAATGTTTTTTGCGTAGTTACTTAGTTTGATGTACAGAATGCTTGGTTACCGGCTTCGTGAAGGGTCTGTTTACACCTTGTGTAGTCCTTCACCTCATCGAAGTTTAAAAAAAATTTTTTTTCGTCCTCATCCCCTTTATTTATTTTTTTCCTATAAATATCAATTTCTGTGAACGACATTAATCACAACATTTTCAATTGATTCATTTTCAACATTTTCAATTGAATGTCAGATACAATCTGTTATATCAAAATAAATGTTTTCGTTTGTTTAATTTAGATTACCTTTGTATGTTATAACCAGTAAACATCGACAGGCGAATGCCACAAGCCATTTCAATAAAACTCTCGATTCAATTTATACCAATCCAATATATTCAATCAAATATACATTCAATGGCTACTCTAGAACAATGGATTTATATCCGTATTCTGTTGGTTTATCCTTTTTTACCGTGTGCCTACAAACTTCATTTGTTTTTTAAGCGACTTCAAAAAAAGGAGGAGGTTCTCATTTCATTCGTTTTTTTTTAATGTTAATAACCTTATGACCTATATACCTATATAGGAGATGATATCCGATTTGAAAAATTCTTCTGAAAGGTCCAATTGGTCCAATAGAAATTTCACCATTATCAGTTCAGTAGTTTGGTTTTTTTTCTTCTTGGCCTATGTTGACATAAGCTTGCCTAAGTTGATCTTTTAGGACAGGTACAATGTAAAATTGATTCATGACAAGAATTTGTAAGGTAGGGACACTACAACTAAAACAGGTGAAATAAAAAAGGCGTTCCAAAAATACACTAAAAACGTTAAAATATCTTTACTTTCAGAATTCGGTGATTTTGTTTGTTTCATTGGCTTTTTTGCCACCGACGTCCGAAAGTCGTTTTTTTTTTGCAAAAAGTTGTTTTTATTTTTATTTCAGGACCACAGAATTCTCACCTAACCTAGATGATGTGGTAACCGGAACTCTAGACCTTAACCCACAAGGTGGAACCCAGCTGCCCCTCTCATTTGATACACCTCTGCCTAAGCCTTCGTAGTATTTCTAAAACAAATGCTATGACATCCAACAACAACATTTTCCTCAAAACATTCTTACTAAGTATTCAGAAAAATTATACTTATTGGTAAAATAAAATATGGAATGGCAAGAGGTAAGGTGATGCTCATGAGAATTTCGCGTAATACTTGTTCCGCATCACGTGTCCCACGTAAGCGTTCAATTTTCACCTACTCATGGTAAAATACTGCGGTTGTATCGCTTACTGACTTAGTTGCCTTTCTTACACGTGTCTGAAATATGAGTCGAAGGCCTGCAGCGTCATACACATTTTTACTGATGAAATAAGTCTTGACTTAAATACATTGCTGTATAATTTTTTTTTAAAATCTCAAATCGCTTTTATTGTGCCTTTTAGAAAAGGCACATTTTTGCTCAGCGGTTATTTCTTGACTTTGTGAGGCAATGTGTCCGAAACAGAATTCTGTCCATTACACTAATTTCGTAATACTTATGTAATACGGGGCGAGCCTATTCTCACAAATCGGCCACAAATCTAGATTCTGACCTTTTGAGTTCATCATAGGAAAATACCGACTTAGAAATCGAACCGAGGACCGTTGTTAAGTAGCCCTTGCGAATACTAGAGTAACGGAACCGTCTTGATTTGATATCTCATTTAGTAAGTATCTGAGATACTTTCCTTCAAACAGTTCTGTTTCGATGTCATAGCTGCACTAACTTGAATTATCCCGCGAGCCAGCTTTGCATACAGGCGAACCGTAGCTTAATCCAATTAGTAAATTGATGTTTTTTCTGTATTTCAGTAAAAACCGATGGATATTAAAGTCCTTCATTTTTCAATAACGTATACTCACTGAGTCAATATAGCTACTCGTAGGAATGTAAGTATGGAAGTCCGAACGTTCAGACAGTCTACATTAGAATTCGCTTGAGGAGGGTTTTTCCCTAAACTTATTGATAACAGAGATAGTATAGATTCGTTGGAAATTGGAAAAGTTGATTAATGAATCCCCATTGTGGCTGTCACAACATCGCCGAGCAGATTGTGGGCGACAGCCGGGCTCGCCATCCGGCCCGGCGGCCCATCCGCTCTCGAACATCATCCGCTAATAATACAACTGAGAACTGATACCAGTGAGATGTCTCCGAGGTAGCTAATACTTGATTGATTATTGTCATCTCATTACAAGAATTTATCACTTAGGCTACGAAAATTACTCGTACTCTGTTAATCATTAGGTTTTCTTTCTAATTTTGGGTTACTAAGTGAGCAGAGCACCCTTACTATGCTTAATTTATTGTTACCATAAGACAAATAAGCCTCGTTTTAATTTGGGAAATGTATAAAAACAACGTGGGTATATAATTATGCCTGAAGCAGGGATTCACCATAATGTTGTAATGTTTTCTTACCCGGCCCACTGACCGCAAAAAATAAACGTTGTCAAACAATCATGAAGGGTAGAAAATTCTATGACTAAGTACGAGACATGGTTAAACAATAGTTGTGCCTTGAGGGGAAACTTTCGTTCAATGATAACTCACTAGTACAAGTGCTAAGTCTATGATGATATATGATATATGAGAGTACCAGGAGGGAGTACTTCTATATTAGAGTATTACACTGAACTTAAAAGTGCACAGTACTTTTCATAAAAAATATACTTTAGAGGAAACATTACAAAAAAGGAAACGTGATGAAAAATAAAAAACATTAAAATGAAATAAAAGATATTTTAATGCTCCTGCTATAAAAATGCGTGACGTTATTACGCTCGTGTTATGTAGTTTCATGTATTTTGAACTTATGGATATTGAGTTATGGACTCGAATGATTGTGTTTGTTTAAACAGCATTCTAATATTTTTTATGTGTTTCTCTGTGCATTAAAATCACGAACTTATGCATAAAATATAGTCCGTGAAAGAAACTGAAAAAAAATTTTGATGCATAAGTTCGTTTTTCTCGGTAGTTCCTTTGATAAAAGGAAACATAAACTTAAAGAAGAAAAAGTTAATAAAATTAATCCTTTCTGATAACTTTTCCTTTTTCTGTTCATCAAGCTATATTTCTTCATTCTAGTTTTTCCAGCTAAATTGCGTCGGCAATTAGCTTGATTGCTAATTTCTATCTTGAAATGCTAAAACACTTCTGTATAGAACCGTCTACAACTTTGACATCTTCCGTGGTGATGTCAGGGTACTTAGTGGTTTTCAAATCTACTGAGTAGATGTAATTTTTCCCGTGCAAACAGTAAACTGGTGTCTTCAAGTGTGTATTGACGACTAAGCGATGATCAACAGTTCTAGGTATCCTATACACCGTGACTTTTTAGTCGTCTTACAACGGCCGCCCACTTCATGTATCCAATGACTACTAAGCATTAATAAAAAAATAGGTGTTTATGGGATTTTAATAATTTAAAAATAAAAATATTATTCAATATTATGACGCAGTTTTATGTCGGGCATATTGAGTGGACCACCTTTGTAAGACGACTAAAAAGTCACGGTGTATACATATGTGTTATTAATATTTGGTTGAAAAAAGGCCCACTATCTCCCAGGTATGGATGGCGACAAAACAATCCTTATTTTAGATAAATTTATAATCCTTCCTCCCATGATCTTCATCAGGTCCATCTTCTACAACTTCTCTTGCTAGCCCTGTATGATGCAGATGTTGTGTCTTTTCCCGTTTTTTCCCAGATCTTATACCATCTTACATTCATTTATTTTCAGGCAACTTTGGCCCATAGATAGACCTTACAGACTAACATAATACATCTTAAAAATCCCAATCGTGCTAGTAAAGATCCTTAAAACCTATGTTCACTTCACTGAATCTTCATGTTATCCTTCAAATGAACGCCAAACATAGCTCGCTTCTTTGCGTGCTGAGCGACCTTGAATATGGAATTCAACCCGACTGTCATTTGTGATTTTAGTAATACCTAAGTATTACATTGTATATTCTAAGAATATTTTCTTAGAAAATATATCAGTTCGACGAATATGTAGGTAGTTACATTTATGCGAGCTGTACGTTTCCCTCGTAAGAGTGTTAGATCAGAGAAGGAACAATCTGAGCATTGCGGTATTTCTTGTATAAAAAATTTGCTGACGAGTCGGGCATAAGTCTATCAGGGTATATATAAAGTCTGAAATTCATAATGTACACTTTTTTGAGATCTTGCATTTTAGATTATTTGAAGAACTACAGTTGCATGCGTAAGTAGTAAACAAAACCCTTACAAATCAGTTTTTATTTTTTACTCAACGTCCTGCAGGTCAAAAGATAGCGACGCCCCTGGTTTCAAGTCTTCAAGTCTTTATTTATCAATTAACACTTACAGGACTTCATCGTTGAATAAGAATAAGGCGCGGTCTTCACCAAACTGAAGAGTTTGTGTACAGCCGAGCGAGGAACACCGAGACTAGACGTGCGCTCCTACATACACTCTCACACTCGCCCAGCCTCAACAGCCAATGACCAAAATTGTCGATTTATATTTTTCTGCACCCACTAACGAAACCTTATATTTGTAGAAGAAAATAACATAACAAACAACTACAAAATATCGTTTGTTTGTATTGCTCCTAATTTTTTTTTTAATTACCTATTTAAAGAAAACTGCTAAGGGCTTTTAAATAATTTATGATAAAAAAATAGGGGAAAACCGACCTTAATACTTATATTTACATGATTTAGGAAAAACGAAAATTTTATCAGCCTAGGGGTCATTTTATAATAGGTAGATTATATATTTTGATGCTCCAATTTTTTTCAACTTTGTGTATGCCTAATTTGCCTAATACAGCCCGGGGGTAAGGGGCGCCTCATTGATTTCAGCGTCTGTCGAATGAAAAATATGAAAAAATTAAAAATACAAAAACCAGAGGCTGGCAGCAAAAGGAAAAATTATAACCTACTTGCTGCGAAAATGTATTACCTACATTCTTACTTATTCTGTAAAGGCGGGAAAAGATACAACTTAAAAAATCTCGAGCTCTTTGGGCTCGCCCCTGCCCCGGCCCCTGCCCCCCTTGACGACACCCATGCTTGACACCCAATGCTTCTTCTTCTTCGACTCAAACTCAAACTGTAAATGCTCATAATTTTCCAGTTAGTTGTAGCTGTGTGGTTTTAAGCGACTTAAAAAAAAGCAGGAGCGTGAAATCTTTGTAGTTTATGCAAAAATGTCTCACATATCTAAGAAGGTAGGTAAATATACATCTAAAACGTAGGTACCTACTCATTGATATTCTGTCAGTTGGTCGGCTCCGCAACCGCACGGCATGACACTAATAGGATGGCTGAGCGCTCCACAACTTTATAAGTTACCTGAGCTTTCAATTTCTTGCCAAAAATTCCTTGTAATGCGATATTAGTCGAACCTAATCGGTTTTGAATAGCAGAATATTTTGGTCCCAGGAGCTTTATTTTTGGTAAAGGTGAAAACAAATGTATCCAATGATTAGTATTTAAATTCATTAAGAGCCCCAAAACTTCCATACAAAGCGACATGATGTCATCCTATCATTCCTATCTAACTGGTGTATGGGATTCATTTAAAAAAAAAATACTTTAGTCCTTACTTTCAGTAAACCTACGTGTTAGGAACTCTAGTGTAAAATTTCTAGAGTCAATGGTTCAGGCTGTGCGTTGTTAGTGAGTGAACTTAAGATAATTCTTCTGACGCTTAGCATCTTGCCAGTTACCTACTAACTTACCTGCATAGTAGAGATGTGGACTGATAGACACGCGTTTTCGTCTTAATCTGAGTATTACGAACAGAGATGAGTTAACTTAAGGGGGAAGCACCAGGATAGCCCGCGAAATTCAAATTTTCGTAGGTTTTATTACTTTTTGAGGAGCTCGTGGCTAAATAATAACAACCGCTCGGGTCGATATTGAGGTTAAGCCGTGCTTGCCTAAGTTTGGTCTGTCTGGTTGTGGATGGGTGACCTCCCATTACATACCGAGTTTCCTTCATGCCTCGGAAAGCACTTAAAGCCGTTGGTTCCGGATGTCATTTGTAGATCTTTGACAGTAGTTAGGTAGTCAGTGGCCCAAAAAGTCTGACAATCAGTCTTACCAACGGGTATCGTATTGCCCAGTACTAACTGGGTTGTGGAGGTCATGTTGATTTTCAATTTGAATGTCAGTGTCAGGCTGTATGTTAAACGTTAGAAAACTTGAATTTCGCAGGCTACCCTGGCGCTTTCACCTTAAGTACCTACCTACTCTTAAGAGGCCCACGTCATCGTTTCACCCTTTTACAAGACTCGACTTCACCTTTACTAAATCTGCCACAAAGTCATTTTCAATTTGCAAGGGATCTGAATTTCCAAACAGTTTTAGTTCCGAAAAACGTGTCAATAATTATTGATTCACGGTTCTTATCTGCTACCCGTTATTGATTCTCGTTATGGTATGATAAACTAATGAGTAGCCACGACAATAATCGAATGACAACTATTGACCTAAAACTATAGGCCTAAGTAGTTCGAATAAGTGATTTTTATACCCATTCCTACTAGAGAACCGCCCTTGCTTCGCACAGCTATCGAGTCCAAAACTATGTCTAATGTAGCCTATATTTTATGTTAAGCAGTAGAGCGGTGAAAACTATTCATTCGTTCAAATCCATGCAGTAGTTTTTGCGTGATGCTCGTACAAACATACAGACAGAAAGACAGACAAAAAATCTAAAAACTGTTGTTTTGGCTTCTGTTGCTCTAATAAAGACCTCCATATAATATTTTTTCAATATCTTCAATGTACAGACATCGGCGTATTACATTTTTATGTATATAGATCATGTTGTGAGGGACCCAGACTCTAATTATAATTTGAATATCTCTGAACATAAACCGCAGCAGGAATCAAATTGTTTTAAAGCCGAATAAGCTATGGTCCCAGCAATGTAGTGCCACGAGAGATCTACAATACCTCAAGTTATGGCAAACCGAATGTTTGTTTGTATGAAGAGTCATGGAAACCTTTAAATTATGATGAGTTATGGGCAATCCAAGCTTTTCAGTTTGTAGGCGGGTACCGCCACTAGGGTCCCAGCTGCGGTTTGGACCGTCATCCATAATTATTACTCCATAACTTGAAATGTCTGCTCGCAAACTACAGGATATCGCTACATATTTTAACTCGAAACTTAGTTCGTGTAAACATCATTAACAAATCATGAATATAAATCAGAGTAAAGTATTACTTTACCATTTCTTAGAATCTTATGTGAGTGAAGTAACTTGAGTACGAACTACGGGCTGAAGCGACGCGTGTGTTGTGACAGCAGTTACGGAGAAGTAAATGGAGAATTGTTTTTACATGTTAGAAGAATTTATACATCACAAATGATGAAATGTAATTTTAAGAACTTTAGCCTTCACATACTAACCTACATATTAACCTTCTTCTTGAATCACTATATCTATTGCTGAAAACTGCATTAAAATCCGTTGCGTAGTTTAAAAGATCTAAGCTTACAAACAGCGGGAGCGACTTTGACTATACTATATAAAGATGGGTAATATGTGTGTTTTAGGTATTTTATTATTAAATAACTATTTAACTTATACTTAGTTTTTAGAACATAATTTGTAAATTTCTATAAATTAAGCATACTTTTATAAGTTTGATATTAACAGGTTTCTGGAGGTCAAGCCGGTTGCTCTCACGGTGGCGCACACCGTGGAGGTCTGCCCCGCTTGGGCGGAGCTCCGCCGTGTCCTCGTAGCGGCGATCGGCGGCGGCGACCTCTCGCTCCCGGCCCTGGTTCAGGCCATGGTCCGGAGCGAGAGGGAATGGGAAGCCGTCACCTCCTTCTGCGAAGCAGTCATGCTAGCGAAGGAGGTGGCGGGACGTGAGAGGGAGAGAATCTCACGTCCCAGCCGCCGCGGGCGAAGCACCGGGCGTCGGGGGCCACGTGGTGGCTCCCGGCCACCGTAGGCGCGGGCCTGTGGACGGTGAGTAATGGGTTAGCTCACCGTCCGTCCGTCTTATGACGACAGGCCGTGTCGACGGCGCGTTCGTGTTCCACGCGCGCCTCAAAGAGATGTCAGCAACCAAGAAGGGGCCCGCAAGGGCCGATGCCTGCCGGGGCTGCGGGACTGTTCGAAAGAGATACCGTGGCCCTGGAACACAAAGGGCAATGAAGGAACATGGATGGGTTTTAGTCAGTAAGAGTCTGACACTCCCTCCCACTCCACCCAGAGCGGGAGAAGTCATTTGATGATTTCCCATCCGTAAAAAAAAAAAAAAAAAAAAAAGCCGGTTGCTCTGTTCGGTGTTTCAACTGTAACTCTTGAAAGCAACAATCAACCGTTGCGCCAAGTAAGCGCCGCCCGAGGCTATGAAGCACAAGACCCAGAGAAACAATTCAATTGCTTTGTATCCCGCAATGAAATGCGTAAGAAAATAACAGCCAGAGGACTAACAAAAAGCATAATTTCCACATTTAGTGCTTATGTATAATTTACATAAGTACTTATGTACCTTATAAATATGTAGATTGTGTCTTAGGTATCCAGATAGAACGAGGGAAACGAAATCTCTAATACCTGTTCTTAAAAAAGCTTCGAAATTGACAAGATATCGTAGCGCAAGGCGTGCTACGGCGTAGCTCAATTCGTAGCATAGGTCTACGAACTTTTGAGAACTATGCGATAAGGGATAAAATAATAAAAGTAAAAATAAATGTTTCTCACCTTTACTTGTTATTGTGGGTTTACTTATGGCATTGTAGAGATAGAATAGGGTCTGAAAAGTATAGTATTAGATAGGTACGATAAGATGCCAATAATCATTTATTTGCTAAAAACATGGGATAAAATAAAAGATGGTAATGTTAATAATGTGAACAAACATGTTTTGCTTAATATGTAGATGTAAGCGTGCAAATTTTACATGCATAACGAAACAATCATACGATTTTATGTTCCAGGAACTCCTTAACACTAAAAACTATTAGCAGATAGCCATTTGTATAATTTAATTTTGAACAATCTTTTATTTGTATTTAATGTTTGTTTAACATTTGGTATTCTATTGTATACCTGGACACAAATAAACATGCAGCTTTTATTATATTTCGCAAGCCTTGGGAGGATCCCTGCCTGTAGGGATCGCGCCTGCTGCGAGAATTTACATCGCTTGCTTTCGCAAACAATTCCCGATGCCTCCTCACAAACACACAAATTTCAAAAGTAAGGGACGGCAGCGGTAACAAATCAAGTTTCTTAACACCGGCCTGTAAGATTTGTCGGGTTTAAGGCCACATAATGCTCCGATGCAGGCCTGTCCAACATACGGCCCCTAGACCACCTAGCGACCCGCATTGGTCTTTCATCCGGCCCGCAAGCTATTTAAAATGTTATAAAACATCAATAAATACCCGCCCCACCTCAACTACCCAGGGTTATTTTTTCCAATGGGCACGTCCCAGGGCCCCACGATCCAAGGGGGCCCAAGTTCCTGTAACTGTCAAAGTAACTGTTAAGAAAATTAACTTATCCCAGGCAGAACCGCAGGAAACTAAAATTTTCGGGCACGCTCCGCTCGCTTTTGCATCTAACTTTTCAACGTAAGTCAATAGTTACATAAAAAGGATATTTTTAAGAGGCGGATAATTTCAAATTGAAACAATATACAGAAAAAAGTGTTTAATATCCTTGTAATTGGTTTTGTTTAACTGGTAATTTTATAGCATTAATGTTTGTTTGCCATTAAGGAGCTTATGAAAGGAAACCTTCCTTTGACACTCAAGCGAAAAATCAAAGACATGTGCATTCTTTCCATTTTGACCTATGGATCCCAGACTTGGTCCTTTGAAACAACATGTCTGCAAGATGAATGCCTTGCTATTGAGGCACGAAAAGTTAGTAATCATGTATCTTTACTGCTCACCGATGACTGTAACGTTCTGACCATCATCATATTTGAACCTTTGACAAAATTAGAAACAATTGAACACTTGAAAGCCAACATTCACCGCATTATTCCCGAAATACAGGCTCCTGGACCTCCAGATTTCGGCATGTTCGCGCTAGCCGCGGTGGCCACCATGACCGAAACCATATTCATACATTTATCGCATAAAATCATCCTAAAATAAAGCCACTTTCATGAATAACAAAAAGTTTTAAAAAAGTTCAAAGTTTTCCGCCGTTAAAAAAAACGCCCATTATTTCTGTATTCTGTCACAAGAAAACCTAATAGAAAAGAGGCGGGGTGCAAAAAAAAATTCGAGCTCGCTCTTGCATCCTACGAAGGCCCCACTCTTTTCAAGTGCCCAGAGCCTCCAATTGGTTAAAGATTGGCGCAGGGCCGCTGAACCTACCAGCGAATGCAGACCGCATCATTGCAGTCTAGTCCGGCGAAGCTTGTTTTATTTAGATTTAGAGGTCGCTTTGCATTTCTTTTGGCCCGCTACGGTTACAAAAACACTAAACTTGGCCCTTCATAAAATTATGTTGGACACCCCTGCTCTAAGTCACCCCTTTTGTGCAATTTTTGTGTTATTCAAATTAAAATCCGTGATGGTGGCCAAGCCAGTGTCAGTCACACCGACAAATGCTCTATTTTGATCTATGCTGTTTCCCCACATAATAAAGCCATAGCGCAGCACTGGTTCAACCTATGCTAATATGTTGTTATAGACGTTTTAATGTTTGTTATGTTTCGGTTTAATCTGTTTCAGTGCATAAACAAACTTAATAATTCGTTTGAATTATACTGTATCAACATGTGCTTTCCAGTTGATGTCTTGATCCAAGGTTACGCCTAGAAATTTAGTTTGCGTTGCTTCGTGAATTCTGTGTATATTCATTGTAATATTATATTATATAAACGGACTTTTTTAGATTTATAGATAAGTTATGTTCCTTTAGCCACTCAATCAATCTTGTAATCACATTATTAATTTCAGTCTCGTGGTCATTACTTGTATCGTTTTTTTTTTATCAGATGTCACAATAATAGAGATGTCAACAGCAAATACATTTATGATTAGTTATAATAGTGATAGAATTTATATCTTGTATCTATAGGAATAAAATAGGGCCTAGTACATTTCCTTGTGGGCCGCCGTGTTCAGTGGATTTGAATTCAGAATAGTGAGATATCATATTGTTATTAGGTGACTTGATTGCTTCTTGCATGTTGCCATTATCCAGACATAATAAAAGCGATTTTAATGTTTTCTTGGTTCATGCTGGTGATTGATCTGACATAGATTTCAAATATGGTCTCTCTTATTGACTTGGATTCTTTTATTTATAAATTAAATTACAGTCGATCTCGTTTTAACAAAATAAAAAGTGATGAAGATATTTACCATTATTGTGAGTTTCTTTTTCTTTATTACCTACTTATAGTATCTACTTAACAGTCGTCTCTCAAGTACCTAGGTACAATATATCTTATGCTCCGCGTCCAAGCAGAGTGTGCGTCAGCTGCCTTCTCAAGTGGCAATTGAACTGCGGTAAGCTGAGCTGATTGATTGATTGTTAAAGCAGCATCCGATCTTGGGTAACAAACGACGTGATCACAGACTGAACAGGGTCCGTATCTACTAACAACTAAGTAATTCCGTACAGAGGCACGTTACGGAACAAGCTGTAACCGAATAATACTGACTGAGTGGGGGTCGACTCCACGACCTCATGCACAGTTGGCGTGTTTAACACTATTTTATAAGAAAAAGTGAGACATAACGTAACTGTCTTGCTGGTATAGTGGTCGATTCCCGGACTGCGCAAAGTGTTATTGGGTTTTCCATTAGGAATTTCTCAGTAGCAGCCACCGAGTCTGGATCGGTCTGGTTTGTTTTTGTTGAATATAGATTCGCCCCTAATTACATGGAACTTAAAAATAACTGGCGAAATGTGGGTGTACAGTCGCCATCAGATACGAGTATATCGTAGCGGGCGAGGTACTCAAATATTTCGGAGCAGCATTACTTTTCAATAAATTCGGAGCACATTACTACTTTACTAGCTAAAAATATCAGAAAGCACAGACCGTCAAAGGTATCAACACAGTCAGGATGATCATAAAGATCGGATCATTTATGGAAAATAAACCTTAAGTCTGTATCACACAGTTTAAATTACACTATATTATGCATGTCGATCTTCGATCTTTGATTCGAATTTATTGAAACGCCTCTGCTCTTATATTTGTGACAAATTGCATGTTCTGATGTTATTGACCAAATCTAGTGTAACGAATTTATTGAAAAGTAATGCTGCTCCGAATCATTTGAGTACCTCGCCCGCTACGATATATCTGATGGCGACTGTACATACCTACTAGTATGGTACACCTCTGCCTTATCCTTCGGAGATTGCAGGCTTGATGTAGTAAAACTTTGCGGATCGTAAACTTGTCTTAACCAAGTGCTTTAGTATTTCGACTTTTGTTACATCTGATAATATAATCAAAGACAGTTTCAGATACCCGAGGTCGACGACGACGTTTGCAAAAAGCGACCAAAGGATTATAACATGAAGATTGATGTTTACATAGATACCTAATTGTTTTGTGGCAAAGCCGTTTCCCTTTTATTCAAGTTCTAATTGATCGATTCTTTTATTGATGACTGCTCTACTTTGAATGTTTGAAAACGTGTTTACATGCGAAATTATGAAATTATCATTTGCCTAGCTTTTTCCCAACTATGTTGGGGTCGATTTCCAGTCTAATCAAATTGACTGCCTATGATGCCTATGACCTCCACAACCCAGTTAGTACTGGATAATACGATACCCTTTGGTAAGACTGATTGACATTTTTTCAGACCTACCTGTACCGACTGTCACAGATTTACAATTGACAGCTGTGTGTTAATGTGCTTTCCGAGGCACGGCGGAAATTCGGTATGTAATGGGTGATCACCCATCCACGGACCAACCCAGGCATTATTTAGCAACTAGCTCCTCCGAAAAAATATGAAAGTGAAATAAGACGAGAAACAGCGAAGGCTATGTTAATTGAATACTTGATTACCCTCTGAAAGTATTCAAACATTATTTCCGATTTCATCTTGATACTTATGCAATTTATGTACATGCGAGCACGAGCACTGACATGTGTACAAGAAGTATGATTTAAAAGTGATCTTCTTCTACTGTACCGATAAACGTTTTATGTTTTCACAAAAATACCTAATATTTTGAAAGTCATAGATACCTACTAATATGAAATAGGTCTAGTCTAGATCTTCAAGTGGGAGCCATTTACTTTTGAATTTTGCTAAGTAAATATTAGAGCTGACGCGTGACTATACCAAAGAGCACAATTCATGTTGATCATAGTTATGATGTGGTAATATGCGGTGGTGTGTCAGCAGCCCACCCTTTGATGAAGACAAGCCTTTTTACATCTAAAACGGTTACAACATCAAATTCAGTGTTTGAATTGCAATTCATCATTAATATTCTGGTTCACTAGTTATCTATCTTTCTTATTTCGATACAGCAATATTGCCAAATTAATTAAAACTGGTAAATATTTGACATCTTTGCGACGTTGCCAACTTTTTGGATGAACGTTCTTAAGTACATTCTATAATGCTTACTTAATGCTTACTTCTCTAGTAAGTTTTCAGCATTTCTCACGTAAGTAGGTATTAGGGGGCGTACCTATACAGACGATTTTAAAACCTTTTTCTAAACCACTTAGGTAGGTATCAAATAATCTGTTCCCATTTTTATACCGGGTATAAGTTCATTGTACGCGCGACGGCCAATCAATCTATACAAAACCAGTTTATGCGGATCTCTCATTGTATATGAAATCTACACAAACCGAGACCAAGTTATACTTCATGTGCTGCCGTGTGTACTAGCTCGGATTTTCCAGCGGATTTTAACAAACATTGACATCACTAAACACGTCACTGTTCCCTCCATACTTTGTTTCACAAACAGAACACTTGAAACTTAAACTAGGCATCAGGTCTCACAGGTCTGTATTTGCACGATGGAGCTGAAAAGTAGATTTCCTAATGGCGGTAACGAAATACTTCAATGAAAAAACCGGCCAAGTGCGAGTCGGACTCGCGCATTAAGGATTCCGTACCATCGTAGTAGGCGAGCCCCTTTAATTATTAATTTTTTATTTGTTGTTATAGCTTTCTATAGGTTTCCTGTAATCTATAGGTCCCTAGTTAGGGCGTCCCGTAACACATTCCATCTCTTGCCCACATTGAAATAAGTATAAAAAATGCTTCTTTATGAGGTGATGGCAGGCCTACTGAACGTTCCCCCTGGCTGGAGGCTTACCCTTACTACGCTTTCTAGCGGTAAGTGTTTACGTCAAGCTTTATACAAAGTAGGGTACATAAATTGTATACAAATAGATAAAATTGAAGTGCCTGTTTGTAATTTCAAAATAACAGCTTTTTACTGACTGCATATGAAAGTATATAAGGTATATAGAACAAAAACAATCATTTTTTTTAATTTATGACTATCTGTTTGTTTGTTACGACTAATATCCGAAAAGGCTGAACCGACAGCAGAAGAACAGAAGTTATAAGGAGTATCTTATATTAGAAAAAGGATTAAGTTTCCATGCAAAAAAAATTAAAACCCATGAAATTGTTAACAAAATCTGATTCAAATAGGTCTTAGCGGTCGCCCTAATCATCGGCGGTGCAGGTAGATCAGATTAGGGAAATCCATTGTTTCATTACAGAAAGTAAATAAAAAGAAACCCACATAATTTCTTTACTTAAATATTGTATTAAAAAATAACAAGAACTAGTTATTTATTTGTATCACATACCAATCCAAATGCAAAAACAGCAAGATTAAAATTAAATTAAACAACATGATTCACTTTACACTAAAACAAGAAAATAACTTCATAAATAGCGATTAAACTTTATAAGCAAAGGTGCTGAGCTGTTCGGTCGCAATTTACAATATTTGCAACCGAACAGCAGCCGAACAGTGGACGCGCTAAGGTAGCCAGTATTCAAATTTATTTTTTCTTTTTATTTGCACGTTAGTTTTAGGTTGTATGATGATGATGGATTGGGTTTGACGCAGTTTTTGCACTTCGCGAAATGTGCACATTTTGCACTTCGCGAAATGTGCACATTTTGCGAAGTGCACATTTTGCGTCAAGTGCACATTTTGCGAAGTGCACATTCTGCGTCAAACCCGATTGATTGATATGCAACCGTAAAACATATGAATTTACAGAAAAATCATCAACAATACTCTCTCTTCTTATATACCCTGACTGAAGAATGACTATTTCATGAATATATTTGGGGCCATCACTAACATAGAATGTTTTCTGATTCTACTGATTGTAGTTCTATAAACACCTTTTTTATGGTCGTAAATCGATCAATCATCAACAAACAACCTGACTAGCAAATTGCAAAAATATAGAAAAAATAAATTTCGGCGGCTACCCCAGCTCTTTCGCTTTAAGTGCTTGACGTAACATATTTATCTAATGTATAATATTATTTTATGTAGACCTCAGCTTAGCTAGCTGCTCTTCAATGTCTTTATCGGTGTCTTTGCTCGATTCTCCAAGTTTGTTGCGGGCCACAGAGGGGGCGCCTGCCATCTGTGAAAAAAAAACCAGTGAAATTACAGTTTAGTTTCGTTTTCCAGACCAATAGACCACACTGAACAGACAGACTAGTACGGGGTACTACGTTTATCTATGGATTAATATATCTATACATCCATACTAATATTATAAATGCGAAAGTAACTCTGTTTGTTTGTTTGTTACCTTTTCACGACTAAACAGCTCATCGGATCGTAATGAAATTTGGCGAGCAGATGGACTATACCCTGGCGAAGGACATAGGCTTCTTTTTTTTCCTCACTCATACTCATCAAATTTACTACGCGAACGAAGTCGCGGGCAACAGCTAGTACAATATAAGTATGTAAGGATCGTAGCAGGTGGCATTGTCATTTCTGCCCACCCCATGCGAAAAAAACGCGAGTTTATGGTTATAATCATGTATGTTAATACTCATTGTCATAACATTGATCTAATGCTGAATTTTAAATGCTTTATAGTAATCCTAAAGCCCATTGGCAAAATGCACACTGGTTGCAGACAAATACATATTCCTATCATATTTTTTTTTTCTTTTATAACCATGATCTGCTTAGCCTTTTCTCGACTATGCTGGTGTCGGTTTCCAGTCTAAACAGATGCAGCTGATTGACCTATACAACTCAGTAACCCTAGCTTAGTCACTGCGACCATCTCGGTTCGCACATAGTTGGTCACGGTTGTAACCTACCTAACACTAATAAAAAAGTACTTGAGTTTTAATGAGTTTGAACTGATAATCAGACCGAAAACTTATTAGCCAAGGAGGTGCGACTACACTTAAGTTTAGCCGGCTAGTCTTACGTTTAAGGATGGAAAATCATCAAATAACTCCTCCCGCTCTGGGTGGAGTAGAAGGGAGTGTCAGACTTTTACTGACTAAAACCCATCCATGTTCCTTCTTTGCCCTTTGTGTTCCAGGGCCGCGGTATCTCTTTCGAACAGTCCCGCAGCCCCAGCAGGCATCTTACGTTTATTTTCATACTCATCTTAAGCAGCAACATAATTATCTACTAAAATTGTAAAAGAAAATCCAGTACTGTTACCTTTCCACTGATTTCAATGCCTATTTCGTCGAGCACCTTGTTGACAATGCCCTCAGTCTCCTCTTCGTCGCCGGACTCGTCCATAATGTCGTCAAGAGTTTCTGAAACTGTAAGCAAACATTGTTTATTGACAATTGTCTGGTAAAACAACACATTTTTGTTAACAAGCTAATCTTGCCCTAATAATCACATAAGTGTAGGTGTGCTTTTTAATGACTCATTGATTTAAAAAGAAACTATGCTCCAGATTATTGCATATGATAGCGAGTCTAGACAATGTGGCTAAATTCAGGTGCATAGTTTTATTTTGATTGCCTCATTGGTCCTGTGGTCGCAAACGCTGTGTCTACTACAGCAGGTTTCGATTTCCAGGTCATGGTCAGGCAGTGTTATTGGGTTTTCTGTCTGGAACTGCTGAGTAGAAGCCGGAAGCCTGGATTTATGCCCAGTTAATGATAGTAGGGTCGCCTCCGTTACATAGGACTGAAATGCGGATGTACTAAGACCAATCAAGCTATACAAAACCAGTGTATGCGGATCTCGCATTGTACGGGAAATCTATACAAAGGAAGGTCATGTTATACTCATGGAAATGTATAGTTTGATGTGTCGTTGTGTGTACAGGTACACCTTTTCCTGACCTTTCGGGGAAACAGGCGTAATGTTATGTTATGTTTTGTTAGCCTCTCAACTATAACTTACTCATTTCATCTGTCATATCCATCTTAGCATTGGCCATTCTAAAGGCCTCCATGTCCTTGGCCATTTGTTGTGGGTTCATGACTTTGTTCATGCTGTCCATCGTTTTAGCTGTGGTGCCCATTGCCCCTGCAATCGCTATGTTTGCTCCCATTGCCTTATTTTGTATTTGTACACTTGAAATCTGTAATGTAAGGAAGATTGTTTAAAGTACTTAACTTTAATAATACCAGCCTGTTACTGTCCCACTGCTGGGCAAAGGCCTCTTCTCATACAGAGAAGGCACGAGCATTGATCACCACGCTTGCTCAAGACGGGTTGGCGATTTCAGACTTATATTAATTATAAGTCCAGGTTGCCTCACGATGTTTTCCTTCACCGATGTCTGTGATGTCCAAGATAAACTTAGAAAGTACATATGAATTGAAAAAGTCACATTGGTACTTGCCCGGATTTGAACCCACAACCTCATGCATGAGAGGCGAGGCCTTAACCTCTGGGCCATCACGACTACTAAAGACTTAAGAAAAACCTTAACTTTAGTTCAGAATAAATATTAAGTATACCTCAATTACCTCTTAAGCACACCATTCAGAATATCAAACTGGACAACTTTCCCTAGAGAAAATGGGTTGAAAAAAAAATTTGGGACTTCCCATAAAAAATATCGTATCGGCTGAGGTATGTACGAAGAATCCATTTTCCTTAGGGAAAGTTGCATGTTTCACTTCTTATTATTAGGTTGTAGCATTTGTTATCTAAAAAATAATAATTCTTTTCTTTTTCGCGTGGTTAGTGCTTAACCTGGTGTCAGAATTTTAATGCCAACTCTGACTTTACATGACGTCGAGAAATATCTCTCAGGCTGGCCGAAGCAAGTGATAATTATACAATACGCTCATCAATCCGAAAAATCAGAGGCGCGTGCCTTGGATTTGAACTCGAGACTATGACTTGGCAGTCCAACAGTCACACCACTACGTTATTACTGCTGATGAATAATAACGACTAATAATGAATAATGATAATTAAAATATTTTATGACTAATATGTGTACAGGCAGATAGTAATAGTGTAAGTAAGTGTTCCTGAGTTCCCTTATTAGTGTAGGAGTCGCAAGAGCTTAAGGCCCTGGATTCGATTGCCAAGTCAGGCAATGTATTATAACAGGGTTGCATCAGGAATTTCTCAGGAACAACCTGGAGTCTAGATCTGCCGGGTGTGTTATCTTGTGATAATAAGAGAAATAAGTCAAGATCATTGCATTCATATTACCTTACTATTAGCATTATAAATCCTAGTTTTCTGTTTTCTCATCTGCACTAGTTGTTTTGCTAATATTTTACAACCTTCATTATCTCCTTCTTTAGCCATTTTCTTTATCTCATTTTCCTGAAAATACAAAAATATTATAATTCCATACTATTCTTTTAATAAATTCATCATTATTTCAACCGAAATACATTCAGTGCTGGACATAGGCCTTCCCCAAGTGTCGCCACGTTGACCGGTCCCGTACGTCTCGCATCCAGCGGATCTCCGCAACCTTCACCAGGTCATCGGTCCACCTAGTGGGAGGCCTTCCAATGCAACATCATCCGGTTCGCGGTTGCCACTCCAGAACTTTTCGGTCCCATCGGCCATCCGCTCAGCGAGCAAGTGCCCTGCCCATTGCCACTTAAGTTTGGCAATTCCTCGGGCTACGTGGGTAAACTGGGTTCTCTTGCGGATGTCGTCATTTTTTTGATTATTTGTTGCACCAAGTTCTCATTTTAAAATTAATTCTTATTATAGCCTCTACATTACATATTACCCTATACCTAGTCGTATGATGGAGAAAATAAATAAATATACAAGGTGTAAACGGACCCTTCATGAAACCGTCAACCTAGCATTCTATTCATCAAACCAAGTAACTCTACTGAAAAAAATATTACTGGGAAATGACTTTTTTTTGGGTGACAAATCATGTTGTTGTACTCTAAAACTCAATGTAATGCATTCAAAACACAGTACAGGGGTCATTGAGGTAATAAATGTAAAGTTGTAACATTAAAATCTTATATTTAAAAAAAAAGTTGGAACTTTCACCTCCAATATCTCCGTAACTAGAAGTATCCCAGGTATGGTCCACAACAAGAAAACTATCGCAATCACGGGGAGAACAAGAGCCTTTCGGCTTCGTTAAGTGGTCTTTTACACCCATTATAAATACTGTCCCACTGCAGGAAAAAGCCTCACTTGAACTTCACTACTTCCACTTTTCTTTATCTAATGCTATTGTAGGCCCATCCCTTAAAAATGAATCCAGATAATCCCGCCATCTCCTTCTGGACTGTTTTTGCCCAGCTCTCATTTGTCTATCTCCTCTGACATGCAGGAGATAATATAATTTAAGATTTCATAATTTGAAATAGAACTTACAAGCTTTTTTTCCTCTCTTTCTAATGCTGCCTTGTCCCTCTCCAGGTCTCTAGTAGCCTTGCGTAGCTCACGATCATTTTGCCTCTGTTGTTCTGAAAAAGAAACATAAAAGATCAGGATGCAATAGTATAATATTTGTGATTTCTTAAAGTTTTGATGATGGCTAAATACTTGTAGATAGATAGAATTCTCTTTATCATGTATACCATACGAATTACTAGTATCAAGACATATTAGAGACATTATATAAAGTAGAACACAGTTTATTACATTTTTATCTAGATCATAGTTTCATCTCGAGCATCTGATTGGCCAATTAACTACTATTAGACTCCTACGACAATTACAGCGTGCAGCAACTATTCTGGTCTACTTTTCATCTATGATTTTTTTTTTGCTAAAATCTCCAGTCTTCTTGTTTCTCAATAGGAAATAAAGCCATCATCAAACACACCAGTCAAACCTGTCTTAAGTGAAAAAATAAACTTAGTATGACTCATCTACATTCATTGTTGATTATATTAGTCTTTAAAGACAAGGTTATATTCTAAGCAGTTTCATTGCAATACTTCTTTTAGCATTATTCAGTCTATTATTAGAAATTTTCGAAGATAATATCTTTAACAGTTGAACACAGTTTCTCTATAAACACGGATTGTACCCAAATAATACTATTATTTATGAGTTTTCTTCCTAATACACCAATAATTTGATAAATATCATCCAGCATTCAGAATATTTTTAAGAATCAATATTTTTGGTGTTGGTAAGCAATTCTAATTATTCTCAGCACTTACCTTTGACGGTTGGTTGTTTCCCAAAAAAAAAGTCCATTATAAAAGCTAAAAATAAACTATTAAAAATATAACAGCGTCTTGTTAAAAGTTAATGATAACCAAAACAAACTGATGACAAATTGACAACCAGATGACTCATTTTTACATGACATTGACATAATTGAGTCCAAAGTTACCACATTAAAAATATTTGATAAAATAAGAGCAAACACAAAACTTGCTATTCAAATGGATAAATAATACGTGATTTGATGCAGATGTAATGCAACGAATAAGCCTTCATTATCAAATTTTGCTGAATGTTCATAGAAACACTATCACGAACAATATAATTAAACACTTTGAGCCAATTTTTAATCCTACCATTAAGTAACGGCTAAATTTTAGATTTAAAACAAACAATTAGGCTTCGTCATAATCATAAACATTCTAAATACCTTTAGGATCCATCACTTTTAAAGCGTTTGATATCACGATAGGTACTGATTTAAATTGGAATTTTACAATTCTTTGAGAACTGTTGAAATCATGGGTTGTGAAATTGACATATTCCTATTAATACAGATAATTTATTCATAACAAAGCTAGTAATCTAGCATGCAGTTCTAATAACTTTTGTGGTCGCGTGTAAATTTTAGAAACGTGGTGAAACGTGGTGCATAGATGGCGCCTACGTTAACGATATTTTCCATATTTTCAAGTCAACAAAAGATTTGAAAACTGATTTGTTAGAGTTGAAAATATAGGCAGCATCCATGTCACGTGAAGTAGTGTGAAATTCGAGGCAGAATGCTAAAATTTTCTCGCTCGCTTCGCTCGACCTATTACATGCTATAGGCTGAATTCTGTTTATGTTGGCGGTTTCTCCTATTCTCATTTTTGCATGAATGAACAAAAATATCCAAGGAGTTCTAAAAATTCCGAGCTCGCTCGTTTTTGCATCTTTTCATTCTAAAAGTTTTCTGCTAACTCCTATTTATGTACGAATGCTCAAAAAAATGGAACCTACCCGAGGTTGTGCTAATGTCGAGCTCACTTCGCTCGCTTTAACATTCTGTGTTATTTTCGTTCATCCAGTTTATAGATTAAAACAATTTCTGTATTTTTACACAAAAGAAAATCTATCAAACTCGAGGGGGTCAGTTTAAATTCTCGAGCTCGCTGTGCTCGCTCTTTAATTGCTATGTTTTTCCTTGTAAGAATCGACACCGACAAACGAAAACTAACACATCCGTTGTGGAATAGTTACGTACAAGCTGTTTTCTTGAAGCTGAAAATGCACCCTCCTGGAAATAATCCCGCCTCATATTGTTATGTTGAGGTCAATCCAGAGACTGTTGTTCAGCGCTATTCCCCCCTGGAGAGTATTATTTAAAAGTTCGTTAACCAATAAAATAGTTTTGAAATTCCTCCCCAAAGAATTCCTAGCTACGGCCCTGAACCTAAATACTTTTCCGAACAAACATATCAATTACCGCTTGGTTCGCCAGCGTCATAAGAGCAATTTAAAAGTCTTTAATTAATATTTTATAACAGACCTTGAAAGTGGGTAGGTATCACATCGGTAGATAAGCTAACTTAGCATAGTTTACCTAACTTACAAATAACATCTTACAAACACAGCACACGGTAAAGACCAAAGCCAAACAGGCTAGCTAACTCAATCTTTTCAATTACCTACATTAAGTGACGTCTGTTACATTTTTACCTTTGCCGACAGCACGCTATGCTACGTTAGCTTAGCTTACTGTATGCCCCGCACTTCAGTTAGGTAGGCTTGCTACGGTGACCGCGCTATTGAGCGACGTAGTCATTTACTTTAAAATTTAATTAAATTGACTCCGTTTGTTTGCTATTAAATAACGTCACGGCTTGTTAATGTTCTTCACAGTTTAGGAAGGAATGTATTGGTAGTATCCTACTCTCTGTTTTTCAGTGGAAATAGTAAACTGACAAAATAGAAAATGATGATTGAAGACCATCTTTTTGATGAAGGTATCAATAACAGTCTCCTACATCACGATATGAGGCATGTGCAACAAAATAAATCAGTGTACGAGAAAACACAGAGAGATTATGTAAGTAGTAAATCTTTCAATAAATATGTCTTAAATTGTATCATTCAACGGGTGCTTGCGTAAAGATGCAGGTTCCCATTATAAAGAAATAGTCGTACCAAACTTTATGCATGCATCCTTGATGCAGGCATCCTACGACATCGCTGAACTACGTGTGCTGCAGACAGAAACCTGCATCTAGAGTAATAGAACTAGACCGTTACACCGGAGTCACCGGAGGTTTTGGGAGAGGCTTCAAGCCAGCGGTGGTTTATGATAACTCCAGTGTATTTCTTTATTGTCCTGTCTATAGGAACAGGAGCAACGCGACATGCTGTCATCGCAAAATGGCGACACGTGTGAGATCCACGATCAGTTCTACAGGGACCACAAGTTGCTGCTGGTTCTGTTCCGAGCACTCGCCGTCATGCCCATCACGCGCTCGCGACCAGGTTTGAATGAAAAACCTTCGGGGATGCTGTCCTACCGATTCAGTGATTGTTTGCTTTTCAAAATCTTTCAGAACCCGAACAGCTCAAAACCTCATTTCATACAAAATCACACAAGTATTTTTTCGCGACGGTGCTGGCCGAGGCGCGTATGTTTAGTTGTATTTTCATATGTAAATAATAATACATACTTCGAGTTAGCTGTTCCGAGATCCATGATGCATTGTAAATGGAAGCTAAAATGAAAGTTTCTTACTAACATTTCAGGCACCATCACATTTAGTTGGAGGTCGACAGCCACCATGTATGCCGTATGCTTCTACATCGCAGCTACGGTAGTTGTCCTCATAGTGGGATATGAACGCATCATGATATTGCGATCAATTCGACGCTTTGACGACTATATCTATGCCATTCTTTTCGTAATTTTCCTTGTTCCGCATTTCTGGATTCCATTTGTAGGATGGGGAGTGGCTCATCAAGTGGCTATTTATAAAACTAATTGGGGGAAATTTCAGGTAATCGTAAATACTTACTAAGTTACTATAAATTATAATGGTTGTTTAATAAAATCGAAAGCAGCATATTTCAGTGTGTCAACTAGAAAAAAGTCATCGAAAGTTGGCAAGTTTTGCATTTTTCACGAATCGTAGTAGCCTTCAGAGAATTTGAAGATCAAATACCATAGCTTATAATACCGACAAACCGCCAACAACACACTTGTCCTAACACACTAATTTAAAATTGTAGGTCAGATACTACCGTGTTACCGGCGAGAACCTTCGGTTCCCTAACCTGAAGACGACAATCGTCATCATAAGCGTGGGTTGCTTGTTGCTGGCTTTGTGTTTCCTGCTCAGCCTTTGTATCCTCATGGACGGTTTCCTGCTGAGACACACCACCGCATATTACCACATCATAACTATGATCAACATGAACTGTGCCCTATGGTATATCAACTGCAAAGGAATTAAGATCGCATCGCAAAGTCTGTCTGAATGTTTTCGCAGGGTAATGAATTTTATAATGATAATAATTTTACATGTTTGCATTGAATGCCAGCTAGATTTAATCCGAACCGAGTAGACTTTAACTTAAATTTTCTATTCATGTTAGGACCAAGAAAACTTTATTCCATCATTTTCCAAATACAATTAGGTAATGCTAAGATAGCTTTACTAAAACGAGAGCCTTTGATAAGTGGAGGACTTTATGTGTTGATGATTAACAAATTTAAAGTTTTCGGGAGTGATATAACGTCTGATTACTTCTTTATATCATCAGGACGTAGAAGTTGAGTGTTCAGCGAAATTGATATCTCGGTATCGGTACCTGTGGCTCAATTTATCCGAGCTGCTGCAGTCCCTGGGCAACGCTTACGCGCGAACTTACTCTACTTATTGTGTGTTTATGTAAGTTACCAGCTTTTTATTTCCTTACCTAAGCAACTTTTTTTTTACATAAATCTCAACTCATCGAAGTATTCATTTTCGAGTTCTTCAAGTTCATGTTTTGTTATTTCAGAGTAGCTTTTTCGTCTTTCAAGTTGGAACCAACCATCCAAATTCACAAAAAAAACATTAAAATCGGTTGGGTGGTTTCGGAGATTACCGCGTACGATCATAGTGACACGGAGATTTTTTTTTATACAGTGTGTAAACGAACCCTTCACGAAACCGTCAACCAAGCATTCTATACATCAAACTAAGTAACTTTACGCAAAATTCTATCTATTGCTGGGAAGCAACTTTTTTTTTTGGGGTGTAAGTTCACGTTTTACGGTAGGACTCAACGTAACACACCCAAAACATTGTGCATGCATTGAATAGTACGGGGGCCCTCGAGATATTTAAAGTAAAAATCTTACATTAAAAACATTTAAAAAAACTTGTGAAAAAGTTGTAACTTTGACCGCCAATGTCTCCGTAACAAGAAGGTTCCCAGGTATGGCTTAGAACAAGAAAATAATCTCAATGACGGGGAGAAAAAGTGCCTTTCAGCTTCGTTAAGGGTCTTGTTACACCCTTTATACGACCTATTATGTTAACAAATGCCTTTAAAACTCTAAATAAGAAAAGATAAAATCGTATTAACTGTCCAGGTTTGCGAACATCACGATAGCTGTTTACGGAGCCCTGTCAGAGATAGTGGACCATGGGTTTGGGTTCAGCTTCAAAGAGATGGGTCTGTTCGTCGACGCAGCATACTGCTCTACTCTGCTCTTCATATTCGTCGACTGCTCTCATAAGTCTACCCTCACGGTACTGTACAACTGTAATAACATAAGAGTATTATAAATTAATAAATGACGTAAGTAATAGAAACAATTTGCTAGCGAGGATAACATTCAACAATTCGTTTTTGATGCAGAACATTCTTACATCGACATTTGATAATTCTGATTTGGTGCATTATTACAAGAGATATAAAACTACACTATTACAGGTAGCTGCGGGGGTCCAAGATACACTTTTGTCCATCGACGTCCTGGCAGTTGACAGACCAACACAAAAAGAGGTACCTACATTTCAGTATCTAACAAATTATGTCTATATCATTACTAGCAGACCCGACAGACATTGTCCTGAGCTTTCTGAATGAAAAAACTATTCTACCAAACGAGCCCAAGTATAGCTAGAGCCGCGTTGACACGATCAGAGTATGCTCGGACCGAGTGGACTCGGATACCTACTCCGACGCAACTCGTATTGTGGCAACCCATAGGTAATCCGAGCGTACGAGTTGCGTCGGAGTAGGTATCCGAGTCCACTCGGTCCGAGCATACTCTGATCGTGTCAACGCGGCTTAAGAACCATCCCATAAGGACAAAACGTAGATTTTAATTTTTTTCAAGCAATTTAGAAGGAGAAGAATTACGAACAACACGAGCACACCGGAATCTTATACTTATATGAAGTTTTGGACTAACTCCTAGCCAATAATGGAAAATTTGTTACATAAATGAATAATAAATGAATTTCTAGTTTATTTAATACGATTTTCTTTACCCATATCGCGTAGTTTTTCAAAAGTTCGTATATTTATACGCTCTGCCTACGCAGTTGCTACGCGGCTCTACGGCGTAGACGACACTGTGCTACGGTATCATGATTAAATGTAGTGAAAGTAGAACACTTTAGAAAATATTATTTCCAGATATTCTCTAATTCTGGATAACTTGGATACAATATATTTGAATGCATACATATAACCCTGGTAAAAAAAAACATTTCTTTTGTGCTGTCTTCTTTTTGACTTTTACTAAATGATTTATGTAATTAGTCGTGAAAAACAGATAATTCGACAATGATTAAAAAGATATACCTAATAAATGTATTTTTAATAAATAAATTAAAACTAATATACCCACCATAAATTCATATGAGCCATATGTTTATAGATTGATCACTTCATCCAAGCCATCGAGATGAACCCAGCCGTCGTGAGCCTAAAGGGGTACGCGCATGTCAATAGAGAGCTGCTTACTTCGGTAAATAAGAAATTATTAATAGAAAGACAACCTTCTCTTATATGTTGTTACAAACGGCTTAATCGTAACCAGCGAAATGTGACTGTACAACTTCATCGTAGGTCTTGTCATCATCAGCCTAGCCTATTTCCAAATTTATTGGGGTCGGCTTCGTCTTACCGGTTGTAGCTGAATACCAGTATTTTACACCGAGCGATAGCCTATCTGACCTCCACGACCCAGTTAATACTGGGTAATACGGTATCCCTTGGTAAGACTGGGTGCTTCCGGGGGCTTTTTGTAACCCTTGAGATGGTAGGTATTGGGCTGGTCATTGAAAACTATCCCTGTGTATTTTTCCTTCACCTTTTTAACTTAGTTAACGTCTTGTTCCCAGGCTATCAGCATGATTGCCATCTACTTGATTGTTCTGATGCAGTTCAAGATCTCACTGCCCAAGGATCCTCAAATAGCTGCAACCTAATTACTTTAAAGTTTATTTATTTTCTGCTTTAGAATACTAACTACAATCACTAGTAGGGTTGCCAACCGTACTATACCTAATTATAGTATTGTACTATGTTTCGGGTCTGTATACTGTTGATGAAATATACAGGGTGTAAACAGACCCTTCACGAAGCCGTCAACCAGGCATTATATACATCAAATTAAGTCACCCTAGGCAAAAATTATTGCTGGGAAATGACTTTTTTTTTGGGTTGAAAAATCACGTTTTACGCTAAAACTCGATGTAACGCACTCAAAACTTGGTGCTGATGGATGCTTTGAATAGTAAATGGGTCATGGAGGTAATTAAAGTAAAGTTAAAACCTTAAAAAGTAGTATTTAAAAAAAAAACTTGTGAAAAAAATTGAACTTTGACCCCCAATATCTCCGTAACTAGAAGGTTCCCAGGTATGGTCTAGAACAAAAAAATTATGGCAATGACGGGGAGAATAAGTGCCTTTCGGCTTCGTTAAGGGTCTTTTTACACCCTTTATAGTAGATACGCATAAATACTATATTCTCAACACCGAAATCTTACAAAGAAATCCTTCATTTTAACAATTTATGAACGTGCCTATACATTAACTTTTGACAGATTACATAGCATGTATCCGAACTCATTAGTCAAAAGTTAAAGTTGTAGTGAGTTTACTGACGAAACTACGGGATAAAACGGGCAGTATCTTTTAAATACTGAAAATAAATTACTATATTTATTTAAAGTAATTTCATTCGGCAATCACAAAAAGGATATTTTCGGTTATGAATTCGAAATGGCGAGAAGAAAGAAACAGAGCTTTTAGTAATGAGATATTAGTATCTCATTAATAAATGCTTATTTAAAAACTGAATATAAAGACACTTTTATACATTATTTTTTTATAAAATGAAAAAAATATAAATTTGAGATGTACTATATTTTTTATAGCTTATTTTGAAAAAGAACTATATTTCGCTGAAGAAATGTTGGCAACCCTAATCACTAGAGTCCATAAGTTTAATATGAAGCAAGAAACAGCACAACTCGAAGCAATTATTTCACGCTATGTGTTTAGCACTGGGCCCACGTGGTGGATTAGGTAGGGCCCGCTCCTCCCCACTCAAAGCAGCCCTGACTCCCAGGAGTGGGAACATTACAGGTAGTTTTTTTTTATTAGAGAAAACCAACAATTACACACTATAAAGGTTAGCAAAGCATTGTACGAAACTACATCAATGTGCAGCTAACTACGTTAATCACTTTTTATGATTAAGTTATGGTTTCTAGCTTGGAGCATTAAAATAAACCTGTCATAAAATGTTAGTGTTTTTTTTTTATTTTGTGTTACGAATCCTTATTTCCCCTCCATCATGGAATACTAGATAATAATACTAGTAATATATTAACCGCTTGTGTGCAGACCTGGCTCATGGCGAAATTGAAGTGTACGTGCAACGAACACAGCCATTAGGTACGCAAAGTAATAAGTCGATTAAAAATATGACGAAACTTACAATTTTTATTAAAGAAAATACATAGTGTTAGAGGCCATTGATGAATTACGTCACACGAATTTCATGATTTTTTTAGCCCCTCTCCTCCCCCCCGTCCTTGTCACAGCTGGTTACATTTACATTTTAGATACTCCCCCCTCCCCAGTGTGACTTCACATATTTTGCAAATTTTACAAGTTCATACAGATGAAGTTCAAAATATTTTTAAGTTTTTGTTTAATACATATTTCTCGTGTTTTAATACTTACATATAGATTTTGAAATGTGATGTCACAAAATTTAGGAGCCCCCCCACGTCTTGTCACATAATGTCACACTTCGTCGACCCCCTCCCCCCCTTAACGTGTGATATGGATGGCCCCTTATAACATTGTACATTTGTTCAAATAACAATCCGGAAAGAATACAATAAAATGTTACACTTTAAAGGACTTCTAACTTTTTCAATAATCAATTTTCCGAGCATACGGTTTAGGAATATTGGGGTAATTGCCTATGTAAGCCAGCTCATAACAACGAATACATATAATACGACACTACTAATAATTCTCATTAGTAATATTGGAGCCTGTAAGTATTTGATCTGCTTCACGCATAAAGGATCAATTTTTCCTTACTCATGGTGAAACATGAACCAAATATCGTAGCAAAACAGTACTGAAACAAAAATTCAAAGGCAATGATATCAAACAACACGCAATAGGCCCGATGGCCTGTGGACGGTGAGTAATGGGCTAGCTCGACGTCCGTCCGTGACGACAGGCCGTGTCGACGGCGCGTTCGTGTTCCACGCGCGCCTCAAAGAGATGTCAGCAAAAAGGAAGGGACCCGCAAGGTCCGATGCCTGCAGGGGCTGCGGGACTGTTCGAAAGAGATACCGCGACCCTGGAACACAAAGGGCAAAGAAGGAACATGGATGGGTTTTAGTCAGTAATAGTGTGACACTCCCTTCCACTCCGCCCAGAGCGGGGGGGGGGGGCAATTGATGATTTGCCATCCGAAAAAAAAAGACAGGAGATCTGAGTTCCAGCTGTGCGGAAATTAAAAGCCAATTAATGTGAAACATACTGGGAATTTCCAATGAGAGGCCTTACATGGGATCATTCTCACGTTAGGCAGAAGGGCTAGTGATCTCAGCATGGACTATGCAAGGCACTATGCAGTCCTCATTTATAAAACAACAGAATATAGATTTGAAATCCATTCGCACAGTACTGTGAAACCCTGACGTTTCGCGGATCAAGGGGTACCTACTTTATTGAAGCAGGGTCGCTTAGGAACTATTCGTATAAGTATCCTATTTTATATGTATGCTAACTGCATACAAGGATCAACAACATACATACAGGACAAAATATTATTATATTCATTAAAATAATGTCATTATCACGAAGGAGGAGGTGCGGGGTGGGTGGTAAATAAAATAGAAGTCTTGCAGGAAGGAATGTACCCAGGACTGAAACGAAGCAGTGTAGGAAACTATAAAAACTCACACGGATCGACTGTCTGCCCTCCAAAACCCAACCACTGGGAAAGACTGGTTGTTTCACTTTCAGGCATTTAACTATCCGTAAAACTCCATTATCTCTAAATCATAGCTGGTAAAGTTCTTTCCGGAATGTACGGGAAGATGAGTGACCACCCATCACGGACAGACATCGGCACGTGCGACTGACCTTTGAATGGTAATCTGTCCATTACATATCTCCTATTTTATTGAAAAAAAAGGGTTTTTATCATAAATAATCTCATTATGTAAACCTAGTTTGTTTTTAGTCTGTCCAAGCGTATGTCTCGAAATCGAGATGACGAGAGACCACACAATTTTTCTCGCCGATAATTTCTGCTAATTATGTTAAAAAAGTGCTTTTCATTTTTTCGGAATGAAAATGTTTTGCTAACATTAAATTCATTCTCGTAGTATTTTCTTTTACCTTTTCCTGCTCTCATTAGGTAAGGTAAATTTTAATTAAGCGCTCACATTAATTATACTATTTGTGGATGAAAAATTGACAGCGTTTGTATAATTTTAATGAAACTTATGGATTTAAAACGCACCGCTTTCTGACGATTCCAGTTCCAAATTAACATGCAACTTCTGTTGCAGGTAGATAAGTAATTCCATAATAACTTATCCAGTTTGGGTGTTATTTTCTTCACGTGCACCGATATCAGCGTGTTTCAAACATCAAAATTGACGAACATCCAAACTTTCTCACAAAAAATTCTGATAAATTGTTAACATACCGGTATAGGTACTGCCTTGTATAATTATTTAACAGAACAACAACCCCATTACGGCTATCAAATTCCATGTTCCCAATAGTTAGTTTTTCTATATATTACAATAAATAGTATACGGTCAATGCAGCTTAGTCAGGTACAATCATGCAAGCTGCCGGTGCAACTTTGACTGTGGCCGTCGCCGCGCTGCTCGTCTGTTGCAGCAATGCTCTTCCGGAAAGGAAATCTCAACTATCATGAATTAAATAGGCGTTCTGCACGATTGTTTCCTACAACTGCTATACAACTACAGGGTGTAAAAAGACCTTTAACGAAGCCGGAAGGCACTTGTTCTCCCTGTCACTGCGATATTTTTTTTGGACCATACCTGGGGACCTTCTAGTTACGGAGATATTGGAGGTCAAATTTCCAACTTTTTCATATGTTTTTTTTTTAATACTTTTTTTTATTGTTGTAACTTTACTTTAAATACCTCCATTACCCATTTACTATTCAATGCATCCATCAACACAATGTTTTGAGTGCGTTACATTGAGGTTTACCGTAGAACGTGATTTTTCACCCCAAAAAAAAAAGTTGTTTCCCAGTTTGCAAAGGGTTACTTAGTTTGATGTACAGAATGCTTGGTTAACGGGTTCGTAAAGGATTCGTTTACACCTTGTATAGTTTATGCCTTCACCATTTATACCTTCTATATTATTATCAAAAGTTTTGATGTTACTATTCTTAGGCTGACAACCAGTCTTACCAAGGGGTATCGTATTACCCAGTAATAACTGGGTTGTGGAGGTCCGATAGGCAGTCGCTCCATGTAAAATACTGGTATTCAGCTGCATCCGGTTAGACTGGAAGCCGACCCCAACATAGTTGGGAAAAGGCTAGGCAGATGATGATTCTTAGGCTCATAAATATCACAGATTTACTCATAGGACCATACTAACCTGTGGTACCCCTGATTTTCTTTGGAATTTTTTGAGAAAGCGTCTTCATGTATCCAGTACGCTCTGTTGGATAATAAAGAAGAAATGTGAAAGAATGGGTTAAGCTCGCCATTGTACATAAGCTATATTATTGCAATTTGTATGTGTATTTTTTCGTTATTTTGTGTGCAATAAAGAATAAGAATAAGAATAAGAATAAGAAGAATGTTGGAAGATTGCAAGATACGACGAACTGTGCCAGTAGCATTCGTTTTAATGTATGTAGTAGTAGAATCGATGACTTACTTCGAGTTATACAAACTCAAAATATTCCAAAATTAACATAATAACAGTTAAGTTGGGAAATAAAAGTTCAGTCAAACCTGTACGGACGAACTGCGGACGCGGCTCCGGGCACCGAACTGTGACGGATAATGTATAGACGCCAGCTACTACAATTTTCAACTTTATCGCTTAAGCATTAGGTTCAAGGTTGTTTGGGAAAATTTGACAGTTTCGGGTAGCTTGATGTGCTGGCGTCTGTACTAAAGTATATGTCCGTGTCTGGTGTTGCCAGCCACTTTGCAATTTATCACCGGTTTGACCGACAGATATTTCAGTGTAGGTTTAGAAAGGTTAGGAGTTGGTTCGGGGAACATTATTTACTTATAAATCATATTGATAATAAATAAGAAAATAATCATAGGTATGTTGGAAACATTTTATTGTCGAGAGCAAAATCGAATTCTAAGTCACTTCATTTTTATTAACGCTCACAATAAATACAGGGGGTCTCATTTCTTTTTGAGGAGGTACAGAATGATCCTTTTACAAAATACATACGTATATTAAAAGATTTAAGTGTCGTAAATAAATATAAACGTAAGTACAAAATTAAAGTACAAAGCCGATTTGTGAATTCATCAAAACACATAAATGATAACAACAAATAATGCATGGACGACAATGATGGTCAAGATGATAAAACAGTCAAGGTGATTTTTCTAAAAAATATGATATTAAATAAGATTTCATTAAATACCGTACCATTTATAGATACGTAAACATAGTTATATCTCTAAAGATTCACGGCATCCTGTGGTGTCACCGAAGTTTCGATTCAAACACAGAAAAAAACAGTAGCTAAAACATTTTTAAGACAAATATACAAACGAACATAAACGAAACGAACATAAATCCAATAAATAACCTTAACGTAAACATTGAAATACAATTACGAACAGAACCTGCTATCAAACATTTGATTCAATTCTAGTCAGAATGAGTACATCGGAGGAAGATGGAAATATCACATTTGTCAGACATAAAACAGGAATGCGAAAGTTATTTAGTCCTGATAATCTTATTAGCTAGTTGAAAGTGGCGAACCAGGTCTTAAAATTATATTAAAACAAATTATTATGAAAGATATGATGACTTGGAGATTCACCACGTCCATTTAGGTGTGTATAGCCCGAAAGCCCACCTGTCGGGCAGACCTTGGTGTGTAGCGTTCTTGAACTCACTCTCTGACCAATCGAATGGCTTTATCAGGTCTTTGTTCAACAGTTCTAGTTTATCTTCTTCAGCCTTCTCTTGTTCGTGCATCACAAGGTCTCTTATTTCAATGCCGTTGACGTCTGGCTTGTTGTTAAGTAGTTCTGTATAGATGGGTGCTACGTTTCCCTTGTTAAGCAAAATTTTAGTTGCGTTCGGTTGTATTTCTGTGTACGGTGGACCGGATATCGCGACGAAATCTAAATTAGACTCGTTCAGGGTGCCTGTAAATAAAATGAAAAAAGTTTTTAATACCGTTTCTCAATGTTTAAAAGTTCAAAATTATTGGTACTTCTATAATGTTCGCTAAAGAACTATTTAGATCGTATAATGGGTGTAAAAGTACCTAGCCACTTGTTCTCCCCGTCATTGCGATTTTTTTTGTTCTAGACCATACCTGGGAATCTTTTTAAATACAAGTTTTCAATGTTACCTTACTAAACTTTAAATACCTCCACGATCCCCTTACTATTCAATGCATCCATCAGCACAATGTTTTGTGAAAAGTGATTTTTCACCCCAAAAAAGAAAGTCGTTTCCCAGTAATAATTTTAGGTACAGTTACTTAGTTTGATGTAGAGAATGCTTGATTGACTACTTCGTGAAGGGTCCGTTTACACCCTGTAAAGTCTAACTAAAGGAACAATCATTGAAGAAGTCAACTCACCGCTTACGACTTTAGTGTCGATAACACCGTAGGCTTCTTTGTGAAGGCTGGTGATGTCCCCTCGAACTCCAACAACAGACCAGTATCCACGCTCGCTAAGTATACAGCTCGCATCTCCGGAACATTCGTCAAAGTCTTCTTGATCAGTACTGTTAGCTTCCGTCATGTTGTTCTGCCTCATTAACGCAACGATGCTGTCAAGTGTCGTGGCGTTCTTGTGACCTAACTTGAACAGCAAAGCTCGTGGTGACTCCGACTCGGAAAAGATGTTCCCATGTTTCTCTTTCATTTGGTTGATATGTGTGATTTCTGCGATGTCCTGAAAATAATGTGAAATACAGATTTGAATTTATGTAAGAATATAAAAAATAATCGAGATCATGTACTTATGATCTTGCCGTAATCTTGAGTTCAAAAAAAAAAATCAATAACTTACTGGGAAAAACGGCAATCCATGCGTGGCCCAATAGCCTTGTTCCAAGAAAGCGTCCGACAAATCAGCTGAGTGAGTCCGCCCAGGAACCTGCTCCACCAGTGCAAGCAGACCCTTCGAGTGACCGTTGTTGTTGCGGTACACCACGATGTGCCTGACGTCCCTGAGGAAGAGACATAAAATTAACTCATTGAAAGGACCCCTACATCGTTGCGATTCCGATTTAGAACTGGCTTATTAACCCATGCACATACCAATCATACGTACAGGGCTTCCAAAGACAAATTATTTTTACTACAATGCCCTCAGTCTTCCTCGTGCTTTGATAAAGTCTCATGCAGTTTACCTAAAGACTTGATTAAGGGCAGCTACAATTCGTTTCGTTCCGCCGTTTCTGAGGAAAATGTTTAGCTACGTCAGACAGAACTTTGGCCCAATTAATGGTAGTTGAAAAACATAATTTTTTATTTGTTACGCTTTGAGGAAATATTGTTAGAAAAATGATACTGTGGTTAAAATGTATTGTGGCTAGAAACTCACTTGTCTACAGTACTTTGAGTAACGACCTCATTTCGGGCTGGCTTGGCCTCTGTAGTGCGAGGGGCGAGCGCATGCAGGCGGTCGAATCTGTTGAAATCTACGATGAGCCACTGCTTGCTCGCCGTGCCTGAGTTACTGTTCGCCAAGATATGTCCCCAGGAGCTTACGTTAGATGCCAGATGGTTAGCGGCTGATACTCTTGGACCAACAGGCACCTGGAAAGTTGGAACATTACTATTAGTATTCTTATTCTTATTCTTTATTGCACACAAAACAACAAAAAAAATACACATACAAATTGCAATAATATAGCTTAGCTTAGTAATTAAGGATATTCGTGTACTTCTTTTTTTGTTTTTTTTTTGTAGCATGTTTTTAGTGTGTAACACTGTTAACTACAAGTGTCTCTTCAAAGAAAATTAAATGACAGCAATATATTATAGGTACTTAGTCAGGGTACGTCTAATATCGTATAAAATATAGTATATTTTTATTTCAATAACGTTCACAAGATGTAATAAATGTGAGATTACCTACTGTTGATATAATTTCTTTACATAATATAACATTTATACAGGCTGTCGTTTTGCATCCTCGTCAAATTCAAGGAGGTAACTATGCTAATGATTCTCGACCCAAAAATTTAAAAAGTTTTTTTTTTGTTCACGGAAATTGGAAAGTTTGAGACACCAGTGTCTGATCCTCGCCCTATAACCGCGCTTTCACACACATATTATTGTATAATCACTGCAATAAAAATTTTTAACAACATACCAAAACAGTTAAGAGAACTCCCTTTAAAATATTTTAAATCCAAATTACATAAATGGCTTATTGACAATTGTTTTTATAGTGTAAAAGAATTTCTTGAAAAAAAAGTAACTGATAGATATGGCTACTGAGTTCTACTAAATATTTTAATTTGATATATCTTTTTTTAAATTTTTCTTTCATTATAAGAGTCTATTATTATTAATATTTCGAATAGATCATACGAATCCTGAATTGTAAGTGTTATTCTTATTACCTAGACATATAATAATGTTAACATTTACACTAATTGATGTTGTATTAAAATTTAACGTTTAAGATGTTCTAATATTTGTATGCTATTTTATGGCGAAACATGTAAGTTCACAACCCTATTTCTAAGACCTTATTGTACCATGTTTTTACACAAATAAAAATTATTCTATTCTATTCTTCTATTCATAAACAAACTCAAACATTTATTCGATCATTTCTTATTCCATATACCACTTTCCCCCGCCTATTCTGTTATGAAGGCGATTATTCCGGAATACTGTAAAATTTTAAAGAACTAAAAAAATAAGCGTTTATTTAATTATTGACCGATTCCGTAACAAACGATTTTATATTCGATGTGTGTTATGCTTATAAAAATTAGTGATTTTAAAATTATATCAATAGTTTATTATATTAACTGATCATTAGGTATATCAAATAAAATTATAGATTCAGTTGTTATATCTTGTAAATATTAGAGATTTTGTAATTATATCATATATTACTTATCCCTTAGTCACGCACTTACAGTTATTATAATTATAATAATATACATTTACAATAATAAGTTATGACGAATAGTTTGTTTAGTATAAAGTGTGTTATTGTCATTGAATGTGTTACCTATTTCTCATAACATGTGGCACGTTTTATTTCAACTCACTTGTTCAGTTATATTGACTTCTTTCCACAGTTTGTTATTGTAGTTTCGCAGTGTAGTGCCTGTTACGGCCAGCCTATGGTTTTCACCCTTCACGACATAGAATTCGTCCTGACTGGTGATGGAGCCGGGGTATCCTGAGAAGTGGACTGATGTACCAGGAACTAGTTTGCCACTTTTAGCAGTCTCGTGGTAGTTTAGTTTATACTTCTTCATGATGCGAGTCATTGAGGAGTAGCTGAAATATAATGGGTAAACAGGTTAGAGAATTTTTATTTAATCACGGATATGAGTTCAACATGTGACTGAACTAGGACAAGTAGACATCTAGGTTTTGAATGTATAGATAACCCTTAGGCGCTCAGCAAACGATGGACGAGTTGTCCGTGGACAATTTTAAACTACCATTAGATAAACAATTAAAAAATTGAACCGGAGCGATCATTTCTGTGCGGCGGCGGCGCAAATGTTCAATCGTTCGCTCTGAATCTTATTCGTAGTAAAACAGGACAAAAAATAGCTTTTCTTACCTTCCGGCAGCGTTTTGCGAAACATAAAGCTTTTTTGTGGGAGTTCCGTCTTTAGTTTTATCATCAACAACTCTCAAAAAGGCACTAGATAGGTGAGGAACTGTTTCAAGAGCTTCGTCTGCTAACGTAAGGTTCATTTTGCGTTGGATTTCAATAGCTTCTGATACGGAGTTTAGCCAGTACAAGTCTGATATGTCTGTTTCATACTCTTTCAGGCCGCGGTCGACACCGTGCTTCCAACCGGTAAATATTCCGCTTATTTGCGTGTAGTACAGAGATACCTGAAACAGGAAAACACATGATTTAAAACCATACATTAGCGATCTGTTAAATGCCGCTGGTTGGTTTATGTAGCTAGATATATGTACCTAATTATACCTAACTATTTATTGATGGCTTTCCGCAGGAGATATAAGCCGCGATAATGTGGTAAATAGAGGAAATCCCTACTTGTTTTCCTTAACTGATTTTCCAGTGGAGTGCAACGTTATCGGAACGTAATAAATAGCGATCACGAGTTTATCTGCCTAAAAGTTTTGGTGAACGACAGGTGATATGTCATCTCATTCACTCGGGTTTTCCTCGGTTTACGGATTCACTTTCCTACTAAATGACTGAATACTAAAACCTTTTTATCTACCTCCAGATCGGCGCTGGTTTCTGGCATGTGATTATTTAAGACTTTAGAATCCCTATCTGGTAGACAAAATTGAACATGGTGTATCTTACATGATGCCAGAATGGATCCTCCCCGCCCTTTTCCGCGGCATGTGCCTTCCAGATATCTACAGACTTGTCCAGAGCGTCCTTGAACTTATCGCATTGCTTCATCGCCGAGATATCTTCATCGCACCTAGCTCGGATGGTGTTCTCCAAGTGCGAGTGGATCAGCGACCAGGTCAGGGCACCCTCGACTATGCCGGCTGCGTATGCTTGGTGCTCGTCCGAATATGATGGGTCGGTCTCTATTTCCAGGAGAGACCAGCTGAAAAGAAGAAATGTTTTTTTTTTATATTTCTGAAGTAATTAAATATTTGAGCCCACTTTTTTTAAAGACGTTCAGAAGTTGAGTGAGAGTGATACGATGCGAAGACTACGTAGGATTAAGATTTAGTCTTTCTATACTTTTTAAATAGAATTTGGATAATAAGCCCTCCAAATCAAAAATCACTTCTGCAAAAGTATTACTCACCCTGTAGTATCAATATCCATCCTGAAGTAAGCGCGTGCTACCCCCCGAGGTATATCTGCTAGTTCATTGCTCTGTCCCCAGTACTCGATACGATATCCAGTTTTATTTGAGAAGAATACTGTGGCTGCGTAATTTCCATCTTCCTGAATTCTGAAACGAAACAAACAGTTTATAAATTCATATTTTATTTACGTAATATTGTAAACAAATCTATGCATTATGCAAAATTGCTTACAATTTTGTTATTATTTTAAGTGTTCAGATCTGATAAGAATCGTAATTGTAGCGCAATACGCAAGATGTTTTATTTATTCGCAACGCAATTTGTCTGAGATTGTTTTCCTTCCGTAGATGCTATCACAATAATCACTAATAATGGCCACGAAATTAAGATGTTTTCCTGTGTTTTATAGTTAATGATTAGAGCTATTATAAGAGCTATTATTGTACCAACCTTTCAATTTGTCCAACGAACAGGGCCAAGATTGACAGAATGCCGAGAATCCCAAGGATGTAGGAGCTAATCTTCGTCTGGAGCCATGAGGCCCCGACTACTTTAAGAATCTTGCTCATTTTCAAACTGATTACAAGTATAAATATATTTAAATAGATAGATAGGCTACAAAATGAAGAATATGTTAAGAAACTTAATAATAATGAAGTGACAGTGCGTGTAGATGAGTTTCTCCAGCGGGAGAGTGACCATCAAAGTTGTGATGGTGTGGCCAGGTGTTCACGGGTCTACTGACGATGCTCCGAATGCTGCGCTCGGAGTCTTCATTGGTTATAGCTCGTCGGCCAAGTATTTTTAAGGTGTACTATGGCACCAATTTCAATTAATTCCCTTTTAGTCTGTAACAAAAGAAACGACATTTTATTAGAAGCTCCTGTATTTTTATTTGTTTACTAGTTTTCTATGCGCATAACTGTGTCATACGATGGAATAAGAGTTTCCTAACACATTTTACATTAAAAAAAATGCACATATTGTTTGCATTATTATCTGCGTCCTCTAAGCAGATAATAATAGAAACTGAACTTGAGGTTTATTGTTTCAAGGAAATTATTTATGAACTTTGTATTGAATCAAAAAGACAGATTTACTAATTGACGGCGTGGTTGGCGCAGAGGCTGAGCGATTGACTGCTGCGCTGCGTGTCGCGGGTTCCATTCCCGTACGGAACAAATATTCGTATGGCCTACAGGTAATTGTTCCGGGTCTGGCTGTTTGTGTATGTGAGTTTAAATGTTTGTAAAACCACCCACGATACAGGAGAAATTCCTAGAGTGGGGCAAGTTTTATTTAAAAAAAAAAAAAACATATTATGTTTAAAAATAAATAAAGGAAATAATAAAAAAATAATTAATTGCCTGCTGAGGTTAAATCCTACAGTTAATTGTACAAACGTCACATAAGATGCCATCATCGGCCATCGCATGAATGTCATTAGAAACAAAAGCAATGATAGAGAAAATTATAATTCAAGGCAACATTTTACATTTCTCCCAACATGATGGTAGAAGATAATAACGCAATGATCACAGCATGGACAGATAGGTCCAGGTCACAGAGCGATGCACTAACTTATCTCCTATGCCGTTCACATGTTTGATTAGTGAGTGCTACACACATGTTCGGTCGGTACCATTCCATATAGCAGCGCGGCGTAATGTAGATAGACGTACCGTACCTATGTACGTTCGGGAATAAGATACAAAATGCAATTAGGAACATTTTGAGTACGAATCTAGATGGCTATAAGAGTAGAGGAAGACCAAAGAAACGATGGATGGACTGCGTGAAGGATGATATGGCTAGAAAGCAAGTGACTGTTGAGATGACGAGTAATAGACTACTATTGAAAAAGAAGACATGCTGCATCCCAAGTAAATTGGGATAAGGGATTGTGCCAATCCGATGGTGAAGTCGACTGGAGTTTACCGATCCGAAGTAGAGGCTTATTTGTGTAGCAATGCTTCTGATTTGTGGTTCAATATGTGGTGACGATCATGTGCGTAGCGCGACCCCTGATCTACAATGGCATCGGGAAAACTTGCTGCTATTTCTGTCATTATTGTTTGATGCAATTGTCATTTGTTTTGGAATATTGTATAGTGGACTTTGTCGCCAGTATCAACTAGACATGAATATCTTTCCTTCGTGTTATCGTAATATATAGGGTGGAACGGACACCGACCCAAAAACTGTTTCCACGTTCTCAGTACCTCCCTGTTCCCTACCGCCCTGTATAATAAGAACTTGATTGAGTTAGTTTTGGTATTTTGTCGTAAGTCAGTCTACCGACAGTACGTGATCGTCTTTTGAGCTAAGTAATATGTAGTTACGTTATGTCTATAGAGAAAATATATTACATTGCATTATTTAGACAGTGACAGTTTGTCTGGACAAACATTTCCTTCGTCTTAGATAGAGTATACAGTAGCAAATTTATTTTTAAAGCATAGAGATAAAATTTTATTTTGTCGTCATCAGGCTATGTAATCATCAAAACGAAGCTAGCTTTCACACAGATAGAAAATATCAATTTGTTTTACTGTATTTCAACTCGATGCCCTTATCCCAAAATGTATCTGTCATTCGGCACTCTTAGCAGCAGAAAAAACATAAAATTTGTTTGTTTATCAACATTTCTATCAGTAAAAATACCCTCATCTCAGTAACTACTGTCTTTTTAGAAGCAGCATCACAAACAGATCAATCGGTAGATTATTTTGCCGTTTTCCTTCTCTTAATAGTCTACATGCAAGCTTAAAACTGTCCTCAAAACTAAGTACCGATTTTCACACAACTTCTCGGTCGCTGGCGCCAAATAACTTTATTACGACAAGAAACAAGACAGTTATATGCAACTTAATGTGGAGCAAAAATATTATTTCATACGTTAGCAACACAAACATTACATAGGTTTGAACGCAATACAAATATACAAACAAGTTGCTGATAATCTTAAAGAAATGGAATATGGAAGACAGCGCAAACGCATCGAATGAAGCGAACTTCTACTTACAAACTCAAGAGATCATATAATTTTCTGGCACTCTCAGGTGCTCCTGCACTGAACTAAACACTTTGTATGCACGTCCCTAGATCTTCACTATTACTGGTGGGTGACTGGTACACGAACGTCGGTAGTCAGGTAGATATACTTCGTTATCACTGTACCAATAAAAGATACTCTAATGTCTATGGATTGCGCTCTCGCGCTATCTATAACAGTGTTTAATTACTAAAAGTGGAATAGTTGACAAATAAATTGATTATTTTAATGTGGAGGTAAGGTTAGAGCCCTATAACCATCAATTAAGGTAAGGTTCGGGGACGAACGAATATTAGTCTGAAAAATCCTTTGCTTGAATTATTAGAACATTCTTTTAATCTTCAATAATTGTCTAGAAAGGGGCAGTTTGGTAAAATATTACCTGCTGAAGTTAATAATTTATCATGATTTAATAAATATTTTAAAAGACTTTTTGCAAAAAATTGAAACGACTTCAAAAACACAAAAAAAGTGAAAAGAACTTTAGTTTCAGAAGCCAAGTGTTTAAGTTGAGTTAAAACTTTTCTAATTCTTTTTTTCATAATATTACAATAAAAATAAACATATCGTCTTTGATAAACAAGACTTTAAAATATAAGCTGGGACTTCCCATTCCCAACAAACGTGTTTTCTTAACAAGCTCTGGGTGTTCTTAATTAAATGATATTTTAATTCAGGCGATATTTGAACAATAGATATGACAAAATCGTCATAGAAACATTTAATATATTATATGTACTTACAGTTTAATTTAAATTCTTATATCACATTTTTATCGTATTTCGTTCTACATAAATCACAATTTATTTTGTATCCACCATCATGTTTTGTAAATAATTGACTACAGAACTGCAAATAACTAACATTAAAAATATAAAAAGCTCAAATGTTGCAGTGTGTGAATGGGAGACATGACACAAAATCCCTTGTTCCCAAGACCATGTGCTGACGTGGTCACTCCGTCACTAGGCAGTCCATAAGAACAAGTGTGCACTAGCAAGTTAGCAACAATGGGTCGAACCTGAAATCATACACTATTTACTAGCCTACACGTGGAGCAAGTAAGACAAACGCCTATTAACAACCTGACGACACATGAGTAAGCAATAATATTTTAAACGAATCAATTTTCGCTCGCGTATGCTCGGAAAAACGTTGTATCAAAGTAGCTAGCAGACGTTTTGGAAAATCCGATTAGATGGAGTAACGAAAATTGATGTTCAGAACAATATAAAATATTCAATATGTCAGATGTTCGGATAACTCGTGTCAAAAGAGTCTTATATTTTAGTCGTAATTTTGTCTGAGATGTGCTACGCGACGGTGGCACTCGACGTTTCGACTCCCGTTGCTAACCGATTCGGATCACTGAGACGACGCATTTGAAGTGTCAACTACAAGCGCTCTGGGCGTGCTCCAATTGCAGTTACCACCATCAGCCAGCCGCCATTGTTCTGAATTCAATCTTAACAACAGACCAGAAAGCTTTTTCTAAAGCATTATTCTTACTTCGAAAATAATTTGTGGGATTTTGAACGCAACTTTATTTTTATTTATAGACAGTTCCAATTTTTTTGATAAATTAGGTCAACCGATATAATACTAAAACGGGTAGTCAGAAAGTATACTAGGTACCTAAGTAGGTAAGTATTTCTGGCTAAGCAAGTAACGCGTAGATGGAAAATGTAGAGTCATTTTCACTTCTACGACAAAGAATTTACGTATGAGATTGTTGGTAGGACTTAATTTTAAATTACCCGCAGAAACGAAAAGTACCTAATGGATAGTCCCTGTTATAATGGCAAACCAGGCTGCACGTGCATTTACAAATTTTTAGTCAATCTTATCATGGAATCGAGTAGAAATAAGACTAGTACGTATAGCATATTATTGCGTGTACTTTAAAATCACATCCACACTTTATGCTTTTCAAAAACACAATGTTTTGTTTCGATGAGCATAGGTACTAAATCTGATGCTTTCGAATCGTTATAAAATAGGAAATTTGTCCAAACACTAGTAGGTGCATCAATACAGCATTGTTTTAATTATGATTTAGTTCATTAGTCATAATAAACTGCCATAATCATCACAATATGAGTACATCGAAAAACGATACGCTAGCAAGGAAAACGCACTATGCGTAAAGTTCATTATATTCTTTGTGTTTACGGTAAAAGTGCTTGTGTGGCACGTTGAGTGCAGATGCACCGACTCGGCCACACGCACGTGAGCCGTTTGTTAGTGCTTCCGTACTTTGTTTTTATCGTGCGGGGTGCAACCCGAGCGGCGTCGCCTGTCTGTACATCCACGGGTTACTAAGCGCCATGGCAATCAGGCCGAGGATCCCGTTGCAAGACACTTCCTATTACACTATAGTAAAACACACCCATTACATCTTGAAACAAAGAACGCGCCGTTAGCTACTCTTAAAGGTAAATGTATACGAAAGATTTCTAAACAATCATCTTAAGTATCTATCGACTTACCCGAGCTCCGTGAGAGGTTAGCACTGATTACACGTAATATGATGCTCACGGCCAAGGAAATAGACCACTGAAATAATTCCCTTACTAGCGAATATATTGCAAGCTCCGTATAACCGCGGAGGTGGTACAGAAATAAGAGCAACACCTAATCGTACGCGAGTTATTCTGGTAGCACTCAGTGAATTTATGTTACTTTATAATAAATATTAGAACCGAATTTGCAAAAGTACGTTCGGCGAATACGTAAACATTATCTAAAGTAAATCAATACGGTCGGGAGGTAGCACATGCGGTCGGTTTTATGAGTTTTATGATGATGCTCTTAATGTATATTTATGTTCGCACGTGTCTCTGGATGTTCCAAGGTAAATATCATTCTGTCCGCCAAAAGTTAAGCACGTTATCCCAGAGCCATGCTGAACTCATGCCGCTGAACTTCCTGTAGCCCAGTGCTACGGTGAGTGGTTTGAGTCGTTGGAGTTTTTTAGATGGTCACCGATGATAGCACAATCGCATGTGTTTTATTATAATTGAATACTACTTCCTACATGAAAGCAGGCTGAGAGAATAACAAAGAAAATAAGTTAAGTCGCAGTAACATAGATTTCTACTACTCATAAAAATATTTGTTACCCAGAAATAGTTATCTAAATACTCGTGCCATGAAATCTAATCACAAATATGTAAATAGGAATATCATAAATATGAGTTAATTTTATCTAAATCTATAAATTGTGATGTGACGTTGAATCACACATTGTTACCAAATGAAGAACCGACGTGTTTTTCTTTACTTGTTGCACCGTGCACCGTCAACAAAAACTGGAGCCAGTGCTATGCTTAAGTTCAAGATTTATATAAAATCATCATTATTTAATAAAGAATAGAATCAATTGAGTTGCTGACCACACATCTACCGTTGCAATAATGTTACAGAAATATTAATTTGCATCATAGCAGGTACCTACCTAATGCTCGCAGGCTCACAGGCTCATGAAATATGAATATGGGAGATCAACGTATGCGCACACCTAGGCAATGGCTTCGCGGTACTGTGCGAATGGTACATTACTTTGGCGCTATTTCTGGCATCAAAAATGTATTTACTACATCTTTGATGTACCTAGTAAGTATACATATTATATGTATCGCTGCGATATTTGTATATAGCAAACACCACTTACGTAGCACTGGTAGATCGGTAGAGATAAATGTATGCCCTTGGCATTCGATGGTGTTCATTTTGTACTATACATGTAATAATAGTGTTTGCGTGTGTGTCTTTTAATGTTATTTTCTCCTGTCCAGGTGGAGGCACGTTCGAAGCGTTGCTCACGCGCTGAGCAGCGTGAAGCCACGTTCGACTCCGATAAGACGACCAATTAGATATCGTGCAACCGTTCATGATAATTACTACCTAACTAATTAGCACCGACTGTAGTTGTGATCAGTGATCACTACTACGTGATCACAAATGTTCACGTTTTTATACTCGTACCTTTGCATTCTTGCTTGAGCTAAATAGTAATAATGACAACTAATGTGTGAAGTAAATGTAAGGAAAAGACACACTGTTACAATTATAAGTATGACTTTTTATTGCAATGGGATTACACCTATCTACTACCTACCTACTACACAAAACAAAGCACTATTCTTAATTTTCGTGTTTTTAATACGAAAAATTCTTCATCAGCCCTTAAAATTGGATTGTTAAACGAACTTATTTGCTACTTATTACGCTTTTATTTGTAAAAACAATAGATTGATCCACTCCAGGCACTCCAATCTATCGATGAGAACATCAGATATTTCCCATCACTAAGAAAGCTTTAACCTCAAACGACCCCACAGGGACTTCGCACACGACCGGAAATTCCTGTCTGGATAAAAAAGTCCTGTCTATAGAAGCACGAAGCCCGACGCATACTTGCTAACGTTCGAAGAACAATACAAGATTTTTTTTTTTATTTGACGATGCTACCCGAGTTTATCCGAACTATGCCGAGTGGCTGTATTATTTTATAGACATAGTCCGCTTCCCTACTTTCTCTCACTATTGCTCGTTGTAAATCATAAATAATTTTGAAACAATCTAGAGCAAATACACATTGTATGAGAAAGTATCTTACATCTAGTGTTTCTAGAAATTAATCTATCTACCTACTTAGTACGTTAGTTCCACTTTCAACAATGAATGATGAAAGTTTTTGTGTATCTAATTGATCATGTTAAATGTAGAGTTACTTACCAAGTAAGAATATTCATCTTACTTTTACAGCTATAACTAAGCCAAGACCGCTTTGATTATGTCTTTTTTACTAGTTATTTAATACAATGTTTTCAATTGATCTGCCTTTTAATGTCAAATAAAAGAAAACAACCGCAACCTAATTATGTCGGGAGAATGCACTCGACTCAAAGCTGCGTGTCGTTCAGTAAGTGCAGTTGCAACAGTGAACGGATCACAGAGAGAGGGCAACGACCCCGCCTTGCCACCATAACACCGTGCCGGCGGCGCGGAACCGACCCCATCATACGGGCAACAAAGATTTTTTATTCACGCATTTATAGAAATCGATAAATCAATTCGCACTAGGACGTGATAGAATTCGATGAATCGATTTTGGCCTTTAGCTATTTCTCTATGAATGAAATGTATTTTGTTTTTGATTTGCAAGCTCATTTTATCATCTACTGGCCTCCGAACTACATGATATTTGTCAACTTTTTAATTCTAATTCATCATGCAAGAATTTTGTTTCTCGACAGTTTTTATGATGTCAGAAAATTCTTAAATCTAACACAGTATGACAGAACCAAGAAAGCTAGATAATATTTAATATTATATTAATTAAAAACATGTACATAACAAAACATCACCTAATAGTACACCTTATTTTCGCTAGTTATGTTTAAATCCCATGTAATGGGAGCTTATTGCCATCAACAGGGCACAAATCCAATCTCAGTGACTGCTACTGAGAAATAAAATTCCTGATGGAAAGTCCCAAGAACACTTTGCCTCAGGGGTTGGCCGCAGGCTTCATGAGGGCCTCATGGTCAGCAGTCGCGCTTGCGACCACTAATTTGTATAATTATGAATTAAAGACGATGTAGATGTTACAAGGATACCGGTAATAAGGTTGTTGCAGTTGCAAGTCTACATTTTTCAATGACAATATTCAGGAAACAAACAGAGCTAGACTCGTTTCCGTGTGAAATAAAACTATATCATGTTCTACTTGCAGCTACTCGCTAACAAATATCCCACGTCCCATTGTTAGTTTTATCGTGATAAACATGTTATATATAAGAAATTATATACTTAAGTCACGGTATTATTTAAACTGAAGTTATTTATCATACGATATTTTCTTTGCCCCATTAAACATTGAAATCCAAGTTCTTTCTAGAGCTTTTGTGTTGTCTATGGGCTAATAAAAGTAACCCATTAATTCAGATCGAATGATCAATTGGTTTCATTTCAAGAACTCACTTGTAAGTAGATCAATAAAGATGTCAATGTGTTAGGTAATGACAAACCAATAAATCAACATAATGAGGCTATTAGGTCACTGAATTTGCGCTTTGATTATATACCTGTTTTGCGGTTAACTGTTCTAAAATGTGTCAGCGCTTCAATATATCGTCGTGAATTATAATATTTCTCTACTTGATTTTTATATTTGTCAGAAAATAAAGCTGCGCAATACATGAAACAGAGAACATTAGGTACTGAAAATAACAAACCTCCCTCTACATTTTACACACCTTCTGCAGTTTTATTCAGGCGTCCGTGCCTGACTAAAACTACAGGGGCATAGATTTTATAAAAGTCAATAAAATTAAGTAAAGCTGAAAAAGCAGGCGTTCGTAACCCTGTACTTCTCACATTAAGGATCCGTTTCACCACCTCTGAATATGCGCTATTAACAGTATTCGCACAAAACATTTTATTTAAATACCTAGACCGGTAGATAAAATAATCCGCCAAGAAGATAGAAGGTGGTAAACTAGGCCCTAAGCCTTGCAAATTAAAGTCAATAATCAAATGGTAACTTACAGCGTGAGTGGTGTGACCACTATCACAAAACGTCGGCGTACTCAACCCATCGGGATAGAACACTGTTGTAGACTGTGGGAGACGGTCGATACTGATCTAGACCGCAATTGATCTGAAACAACATAAGAAACATACATTTATAAATAGAAAAACATTTTACAAGAATAAGGCTGCGTTTACAAATGCCCACTCCCACTTCAGTTAGGCTGCGGGCCATGTCGCACGGATGCACCCGGAGAGATGGGCAAGGATCTTCACACACTGGAAGCCTGAGCAAGGACAGCGAGGTCGACCGCGGCGAAGGTTGCGTGACGATCTGATCATGGTTGCGGGGTAACATGGCCAGAGATCGCACAGGATAGAGAGGTATGGAGGGAGAGAGGTGAGGCCTTTGCCCAGCAGTGGGACACGATGTAGGCTAGTAAAAAAAAGGCTGCGTTTCAACTAGAGATTTTCGAGGATTTCGATTGAGGGATGTGAGTAAAACTAATCACATAAAAAGAAGGGATATTTTAGTTAAGTTTCACACAAAATCCCTCGCTCCGCATTCTATCCCTGTTAGAAAAGCAGCCTTATGGGATTATGAGCTTCTTACAACCTTAGTTTTATTTTTTGGAAAAGTGGCAACCCACAACTGATTTCTTTTCTGCTAGAATTTTCATAACGGAGTAATTTGGCTGCTGCTAATTAAAATGTAAGCATTTTATGTTATCAAGCCAACATTGCCTATTTAATTAATTTATACTTTCAGCCGGTATTTATAAACACAGAATCATGATTAGGTAATTCAGCACCATGTTCAGCGCTTATCAACAAAGTAAAACGAAATTCTTATGAACAATACCACAGTGTCTTGTAAAATTAAAAATAATTCATGAACAACATTTAATAGGTAGGTACATACATAATGCCGTCTCCACTAAATAGAAACCTAATAATAACTAACAAGTTTACCGTGTAATAATAGTCGGGGGAAACCCTTCTAGCAATAATCTATTTACAATATTGTGCGTATAATGTTGGCTAAGCAAACTGCAAGCTTTTATTTTATGTAGAGTCAACTAAATTAAGACCCGGATTATGTATTCAAAAGAAGAATGGCATACCCTTATGGGTTCTGGGGACCACACTTAAAGCTCGCGTACATTCGTAAAAATACTCCCAAAAGGTAGGTCTCGGTTAAATTAAGATAAAAGGTAATCACAGCATATTTTTATAATATTGGATTTGGCTAGAATAACACAATTTATAAATACACTTGTTGCGTGGGCAAAATCAGAACTAACGCCGCCATCTTATTTTTTCAATACATTTCACAAACGTTTGGCAACAGCGCCCTCGCCCATCAACCTCAATGGAGCTTCAAAAGATCCATGTAACACTGTAGGATAGACAAATACGTCAGCTGTAATGTCATTCAAAAATATTTTCATTATTATACAATCCAATATACCTTATATTTTATTACAAGTACGTAGCATTTAAGGACTTAGGTATTTAGCCAGTGGAGCCCGCATTTGCACAACCCATCACATTGTCTTATGATTTTGGTCGGCTTATTTTTTAATGGCGCAATTACACTAATCGAAAAACAAACAATAAAGCTGGATGAGTCTGCCTGAAGGCGGACGTACTCGACCGCGTTTATTTACACTTGGTCGTTTGACGAATTCTATGGGCAATCGAATTCGGGCGAACGACCATGTGTAATTGCGCCTTGGACTAGGACAAAAATGAAACATTAATCACGAAGTTGAATAAAACATTTATTTTAAGCAGCATAACATTATAATCTTATAAGAACTTCTTCAAATAACTGAGCGACCGGTGACGCGGGCATGCCATCATCATTGGCATTACCATAATCACTCTACGATGCTCCTCACACATGCTAGCAGCAACTGTAATGTTAATAGTGACTAAATAATGCCTTCTTGTTTATGTGCCGTCTTAATTTATTGACATATTATTATTAGCGTTAAGTGTTTGACATGAAATTGTGACATCTACTACTTAGTTTTGCTGTCTGTAAAATGTTGTTCCCTTATGACATTGATAGTTTTATTGACATGTTGTATATATATTGCGTCTTTGATTATATAACATTTGATTGATTTTAATGGTGACTAAATAATGCCTTCTTGTTTATGTGCTGTCTTAATTTATTGACATATTATTATTAGCGTTAAGTGTTTGACATGAAATTGTGACATCTACTACTTAGTTTTGAATTTATTTTTGGATTTTTATGGTTGTTGTTTGACATTTAAACTACTATATTTTGTATGCCTTCTGGCGGGACATAGTATGGACCAATATTTATGTATATAACATCAGTATATTTTACCCTATGTTCACAAAATGAATAAATGAATTTGAATTTGAATTTGAACTGTACCCAATGACATTGTTTTAGCCTCTATCATATCAATACACCTTCACTGTAAGTTTTTCGTGTTGTATACTTCACCACGAAACAAATAAGACTGTTAAACAAATAAAATGCACACCTATCCACAACAAAACCACACATCTAGATTTTAATTGATCAAGACAGAGAAGTGACAATATTTATGACATTCATGACATATTCTATTTTCATAGACGACATAGCTTTGAATGTTACCATTTAAGCTAAATTCTCCAAAAAAACGTTACGTACGTACTTTACGTTTTTAATAACAGCAGTCACTAATTAATAATTTATTTGATAACATGATTATTTAGTAACATAAAACATGTTACGAATCGAATAAGAGGCTGGCTTAAAAGCAAAGAAAATATGTGTTTCCAAAGATGAAGTCTTACTCAAAATGGCTTAGATTAGATAGGACAAAACAGATAAGATATCGCAGCAATGTACTGTACACGGCTTGTCTTGTAATATTAGGTAGCAAACGTCTCATGATGCTCGCTCTATTACTACCAGCAAAATCTTTAATTAGTATGATTATAGAAATTCCATATTCTGTTGAATATGGTAACTCCATTGCTTCTGTCACTCTTTCTTCGTTTCGTTATTTCAAATGATTGCGTTTAGATGTTCAGATTTAGTAAAATATTTGTTCCTTCTTTTTTTACTTTGTGCAGCTTAATAAAAAAAAGAGATTACATAGAAAGAAAAGCCCCGCAATTGGTTCATATAATGTACATACTTTCATTGATGAACGCTACTGAAATTAGCTGAGCCCTCAAAAGCCGATATTCTTTGAATTTGAGAACTTGTTTAACGCTACTTTAGCATACACTTTTGAATTTAGAAGGTATCCCCTGAAGTACATATAATACATGAATACTGCCAAAGTAGACTTTGACAGGTCCTCAACGTCACATACAAGTCAATTCAGGAAACCGACAGTATACGAGGGAGTTGATGTTTCTTTGTTTTATTTTACAATGTTCCGTTCCACTATCCATGAACGGTTATATCTTGCCGGTATTACAAAGGTTTAATATTACAGGGTTATGTATGTTTATGTTCCAGTTCTGAGACGAATGAAAATAGCCGCATTTTCCGAGAAATGGCATCAAATCTGTTTGTTATTTTCATTATGAAACAGATACTCAGAAATTGTATTTTTCAACAATCCCTTTTGTAAGCTTGAAAAACAGATACCTAATTAAAGGCATCTTTCTAAAAATAGTGGTTCTCGCAAATAGCTTAGATAAGTACAAAAATAAATATAATCTCGCCAAGGATTTTCCACGTTCCGAGTTCGCAATGGCAACGTATTTTAAACTCGGTTTCATTAAAAACGAGTTCGGCCTTATCGACCTGATGGTCACTCAATGTTGTCTGATAATGTTAATGTATAGGTTATGTAAGCAGACTGGCGGCGCGGGCGACGGTCACTGGACACTAAAGCTGTTAGTCGCCTGTGATCACCTGTCGCTATAAACAAACGTCTGCGACTAGAGATGAGATGACGATTAATGGTATACGGGTTACTCTGAGGGTGGCCCCATTGCTAAGTAGCCGACGTACCTACTCAGACACCATAATGATAACTGGAAACTGACACAAGTCGTCGCCATGGCAACAGAACGTGTGTCGGGTTATTTTAGAGTTTTAATTATGCCAGTGTGCTCTGTTCCGCGGTGAACCTTTGTGGATACATTAGCAAACTTTTTGATTAAAACTGCCTTTTCTGCTCGATTGTTGGAAAATGTATATGTGTGATGAAGAAAAGTTCTGAATGTCTGACAGTTTTCATTGGGCTCATGTTAATTGGTTTTATTATAGCTTTCATTTTTCAAAATTCAAAATAGGTAATTAATAATCACTGAAGCGCGTAGTATTTCTAGTTTCTATCTGGTAGTCCGTAGGCCGAAAGTCTGACAACCAGTCTTACCATCATCTTCATCATCAGTCTTCATGTAAAATACTAGTATTCAGCTGCATCCGGTTATTCTGGAAGTCGAGCCCAACATAGTTGGGAAAAGGCTAGGCAGATAACGGATTATAATTTTTACATTGAACAAATTATCTTACTTGTACCAAGAGAATTTCTACAAATTCTAAATGCTACCTATGATATTTCCACTGTCATCCAGCGATATTTTTGGCGAAGTGAACGACCCGCTCCATAGCATATGAATGAACTATAAGAATAGATCATTAACACGTCATAGTTTCCCTTCAAAGTTGGCATTCGTTTAAGGAATGCTAAAATATTTTATTCATTTAACACTTAAAGCGGTGTGACGCAATAAGACTGAGTAATGGGCGGTGTCACGAGACCCTGGGACAAACAATTTTCCGGTTACTGATAAGAATTAGAAGACACTGATTTGACGTCACATTTAATACGCACGAACCACGAATTATATTCTTTTTGAGTTAAGACAACAGTGATAACTGATAGACGTTAGTCAATTAGTAACCAAGGCTGCCATATGCATGGATAAGCATTGTTCGTGTGTAATGGAGAATTTCCACTTTCAGATGATTTCACATGTTACCTACTAATTTACCTACTCGTATCATAATAGTGACCGGCATTGTAGAGCATATTCAATCAAATTATTGTAAAGTGTTCTACGTACCTAATTAATTTTGTGTATTTTCATAATATATGACGCTACCTGCTCTATGCGCCATTTATAACAATCAGAAAATCCTTCATTTCTTCTTTTGTTTATGGAGATAAAAGACGATTCATAAATATACAAAAGTTAACCGTAACAGTTAGAAAAAATATTAACGTTCACAAGTGCAATGTAGAGCTCTTTGAAAATAGAAAATTGTAACTGCAGGTATCGCCATAACTACTTGTTTTGATTTCGCAACGTTAAAACAAAAAAAAACTCGAACACGTGCAACCATAGTCAGAGAAAAATAAGCAACAAAGCACTCGCAATGTTGTGTTTTTATTTAGCCACGGCCCACCTGTCCCCCGAGATTCGTAGATTACTGAATTGAATTTGAATATTTCACTAAAAATAAAATGTTATTTATACTCATCAGTAGACATCGGATTACAATATGCACCATCAAAATTTGCATGCAAATATGCAGTTGTAAGCCTTGGGACATTACACAATTATATAACAATATTTTTCCTAGATTTTCGAGTGCAATCTCTTGTGTGAAGTTTGTCACTTATAATTTTTAGGCTGAAAATGACTTCTCTACTTCAACTGACGTTACTGGACAGAAGTTGTTAGTGCCATTTGTGCAGAAACTTCTATATGCAAGTTTTGGTCGATGCCGCTGATAATGTAAAAAAAAAAAGTTTTTTATTGTTTCTCATACAATTTGTCAATTGTTCTACAGCATAAAATTGATGGTTTTTATATAGAACAGCATAATGCAACGCGCCTAACACATTCATCTACTGAAATAAGCCTATCTACGAAAAAATACTAAAATATGTATCGCTAATAAAAATTGCTTTTCATGCATTTGCATATGCAAACATGCAAATGCATACGGGGTGTAAACAGACCCTTCACCAACCCGTCAACCAAGCATTCTGTACATCAAACTAAGTAACTTTACGCAAAAATTTTTGCTGGGAAACGAAATTTTTTTTTGGGGTCAAAAATCACATTTTACGGTAAAACTCAATATAATGCGCTCAAAACTTATTGCTGATGGATGCTTTGAATAGTAAACGGACCATGGAGGTAATTGGAGTAAAGTTAGGACCTTAAAAAGTAGTATTTAAAAAAAAACTTGTGAAAAAATTGGAACTTTGACCCCCAATATCTCCGTAACTAGAAGGTTCCCAGGTATGGTCTAGAACAAAAAAATGATCGCAATGACGGGGAGAACAAATACCTTTCGGCTTCGTTAAGGGTCTTTTTACACCCTTTATATCCGATGTCTACAAAAAGAAAAGACTACTGAAAGGGAAAGACGGTTCGAAGTCAGTTGACATTAGATTAAAATATAGCATCAAGATTTTACAAGGATTTTAATAAGAAGATTTTTAAAAGTGACTGATGGCTTTACACCTAGATGAAAGAGGGATGAGAAAGATAAGATTAAGAAAGGATGTATGTATATATTTTAAACCAGTAAAGATAAGGACAGCAAATCCAGTAATAAAACATGCCTTAGTTTTTCTTGTCAGTTACACCTTACACAAGTTGCCTAATGCGAAGTAACACTACGTCAAGGTTTGAGTCAGGATGGCTATTTATGGTGCAATACCTACTACATCAAAATAAATTCTGAATACTGTGTCGAACCTTCAATAGGAGTCAATCCTATCTAAAATCTTCCTGACATGTATGGTATGACTTAATCTCAGAGTTAACATGGTACCTACTCAATTTGGGTGACCGGGCTCAAGCGAGACGATGTAATAATAATATAGATTATATTCATCAGCAACTTGCTCTGAAATACAACCTTGTGGAATCGGAAGTGCCGTACTATAAGTATGTGCCCGACCCAGTTCTCGAAAATGGCTGTGTCACATTGTACTGGGATCGATCCATCATCACTGACAGGACTATTGTAGCTAATAAGCCTGATATAGTGGTGGTGGATCGATCAGAGCGGCGCGCAATGATTGTTGACATAACGGTCCCACATGATGAGAACCTCGTGAAAGCTGAGAAAGATAAGCAAATCAAGTATCTTGATTTGGCTCACGAGGTTGTCGACTTGTGGGATGTGGACTCAGCGATCATTGTGCCGATAGTTGTATCAGCCCATGGCTTAATTGCCAAGAGCTTCGACCAACATCTGAGGAGGCTCTCGTTAGGCAGCTGGATCAAGGGCTTGATTCAGAAAGCGGTACTCCTGGACACGGCTCGTATTGTTAGGAGGTTCCTCTCTCTGGAGCCCTGACCGCCGGTAGCTTGGACCCTGTTCCCGATACCGGTGGGCTACAATTTTTTTTTTTTTTTTTTTTTTTTTTTTTATATTTTTAAATGTTTTTTATATTGTTTTTCTAAGGAATATTTAAAAATGTAATTATATTTGTACAGAAATAAATAAAGGAAATATAGATTATAGACTGCAGAACCCAAATACCCCATGCCCCAACAACTACACCGTTACTTAAGCTCCCCGAGGTATTTCCGCCCATTGATAACAGCGCAGACAAAGTTAATGATGGACTATAAAAAGTATAATACAGTCAAGGATTCTTGGTAGATGATAAAATCGTGGAGAATTGAATACAAGCTAAGTAAGAGACAGGTAAAAACCTTTATTATTAACCACGACGGGAATAATAATGAATGATGAAAGATAACTTAAAACAATATCAGCTGGCTTAAAATAACATTCCAATGTTCAATATAAAAGGACTAAATATTTAATATAATGGTTGTTTACGAGTTGAGAATATTATTGATGATGGCATACTTGTTTTTGCGGCGAAGAAAAGAAAAATATATGATGGTGATGGTGCCAGTGGGTTTATAGAGGCATTCTTAATTTTAAATAAACAGCTGGCCTACCATGACGTCTTAAAGCAGTATTGTTTTAATCTTATTCCAAAGTGGGAACGAGATGACGGTAGACGTCCTCTATACCTCGGTCTCTTTCCCACACTGGATTAACATTAAAACAATCCTGCTTCAAGACGTTATGGTAACCCCCCGGGATCAGCTTGAACACATCGTATTGGTAAGGACTGTGGGGTTTTAATCGACCGGCCGACATCGGACTCCGTTCTACCAAGACGGTGAGCATCATTGAAGATTTCTCCACATAAAAAGGGATAAGCTAGTACACCTGCTTGAAGCGAAGTCGAAGAAGATGTAGCTACTTTTCTGCCAGCAAAGTAAATTAACTGCACTTTTTAATTCGCAGCTAACAAGCAGAACGACACATGGTGTTACACAGGTCAACGAATTGATTTGCAATAACAAACAAAATTGATTTCCGTGGTAGTCAATTCTTATCGACAATATACACAACGGAAATCAATTGTACGGGACGAAGTATTTTCCTCGTTGTGTGACACTCGCAGTTAATGCAGTTACACACTTATAAATAAGTCACATGCAGTGCAATTGAACATGTGCCTGATGCATAAGATGTAACTGTTCTGCGTCATGGGTCTAGGAGTGAAATTCGCATACGAATATCTAACTTTAAAATTAAATTACTCTGAACTGATGAGAAGAGCAGCAGCATAAGTTAAATCCAAATGTACATTCATAAGCCACGTTTAATAACGTGAATAATAAATAATATCTATGAAGTATGTATAATTAGGTGCCATGGCGCGTGTGAGTAACTATCATGTAAGCGATTCGTGCTTATTGGAATTAAGTTTCCCTTTCCAAAATCTTCCATATGCAAACATTAGAGTATTTAAATCCCATTATAAGAAGATATACTTCATCAGAGGTATCCTCCATCATATTTAATTGTGTAATTTCCACAGATTAGTGAGAACTTCTTATTCCATGAACAGTAATTTCTGGAAATTTTCTGAATACGCTTAGGACTAATAGTGCTTAGGACTATGAATCATAGCATTTACTTATCAGGCCGAGCAATCTTATCACCTAGCAACAGAACCAATCAAGTTGTACATAGTTTAATACTGTGGTTGAACCGAGCCGTAACGCCAGCAGCTCATTAACGAAGCACCGTTACCAAACATTAATGGCACTTTATTTAATTCAAGGCAGATGCAGATAAACAGTTTCCTGAACGCGGCAATTCGTTTTTGCGAAGGAGTTTTCGCACATTTGACCTCAAAATACTGAAACATTACAAGTTTGCACGTCGGCTGTCTGCTTCACGGCGGCGTGGTCTAAATATATCAACCACGTGCACGTTAAGGGGACAATGTTCGGAGTTATTCGGTTCATAAACTGATTTGGGGTCAGATGCCGTGCGTCTAGACTCCATTGTGAGTTTGTGACACAAATATCTCGCCGTGTATAGTATTCGGCATTTCAAGTTTTTATGAATGATTTATACGTGGTGAACTATTTTGAAGGGGCTTAATGAGTTTTAACTTGGGTATTACCAAAATAGTTTTTGTTGCTTTTGCTCTCCCAAGTTAAAGGTCGCAGGCGAAGTTTCATCTTAATGAAGAGAAAGTTACTGGAAGGACATCTAATGTAGGCATTTAACACGTAGGTAACATGAATGATATCACCATTTTCTCGGAAAAGCGATTATTTTCTGAAAACTACGTTAAATTGTGCAATATGCTTTCAATGACTTACTGGGAAATAGTGGAAAAATAATGACAAGGTACTTACGATTTCATCGATTTTCCTCTCGAAATTCAGAAACTAAGCCTTTGCGCTGAATAACACCAAAGGACTACATTTGAAAAGGCACTAATAAGGGCTTTCGCGTGAACTACAATGAGCCCTGTAGCGACACGACTGCTCGTTATTACATCGAAATGACGAGTGGCTGGGACTGGCTGGCGATGGCGCTGGGCGACAAGCGCAGACGCCGCCTCGTAGGTACAGCGTGCTACGCGACAATCGCTCCTATAAACATCAACATTACACAAGACTTACACAAAGGAATCAAATTAATAGCAAATATGTATGCTCCTTAAGAGCTACCAGCCTATTACTATTGCATTTAACTTCTTCCACTTTCTCTCCAACGCAATAATTTAGTTTTTAGTTGTTACATTTATAAGATCTACCAGTTACTTTTAAGAATAACATGCGTCCATTTGCAATAATATTTCATCATTATCGTCAGTCCCTCTCTGGTTGTTAAGACTTGATCATTGTCACTTTCAACGACTATTAGCGCCATCTGTGAAATATTTTATATACTACAACGTTAACGCGACGACTAACTAATATTAGTTTATTTAACGTTATATGTTTTCGCCGAGTCTAACGTCATTGGTTACTTGTTACTGCGACATCAGATAAAGATGGCGCCACTGGTTTCTTTTACTATTGCAAAGCGTTATTAGGTATGTGGTGATAACATGTTTTACGTATAATATTTAAAAAACTAAATGATGATCTGTCGTCATTGGGTTGAAGGATAACATTAATAGCGAGTTTCTTATACAATCGCCTATTTGATGATTTTATACAAAAATACGCAGTTATAATCGTGTTAAGTGAGCCGAACATAAAATTATCATAATTACGACGTTCTGTGTAGATACTGTCTTTTCAATGTTGCAATGGTAGGAAGTCATTTTGGCATACCTGTTATCTATATGCGTACAACCATCTTTAATGCATTTTATAACCTATGAAAATTAAATACTTAGGTAGGTGCCTATTTGAATACCTTATTAAGCAACAATTACCGTCAGGTCTAGTTTTATATGAATAACTAATTAATTTGAATATAAATGACAGTATTTTGTTGAAATCTTTGTCTTTAGGCAACCTGTTTGGCTAAAATCCCTCTGGCTGGCAGTGACTGTCCGGCTAGACGACCGTGATGCCAATTTAACCTTTGATTAAATACCCACTTTAAATTCAAGAATAGAGTTTAGAACTCCAGGCACTCCATTTAATGTTGGCTTATTTCTGGTTACAAGGAGCAAGCTGTTACTTTATTTTAGCTAAATATCTACTGCCATGGTCATAGCTTAGATAGAACCTACATTGACCTCCATCTATTTTTATTTTATTTTAAGACTCACTTTGATTATATTGATGATAAACAACGATGATATTGGTTGTAATTATTCTAAAACCTTAGGTTTTGTAGGTAGGTAGGAACCTACCTAAAGGGTGTAATAGACTCTTAACGAAGCCGAAAGGCACTTGTTTTCCCCGTTATTGTGGTCATTTTTTTGTACTAGACCATACCTGGGAACCTTCTAGTTACGGAGATATCGGAGGTCAAAGTTCCAAGTTGAAACTTCCAACTTTTTCACGTCAAGTTTACTTTAAATAGGTACCTCTATCACCTGTTTACTACATCCATCGATATCCTGCCCTTTCACCAAAAATTGTACCGACTTCAAAAACACAAAAAAGTGAAAACTAACTTTAGCTTCAGAAGTCGGTGACTTTTGTTTATTTGATTTAGTTTTTTTTGTCACCATTTTTTGCAAAAAAGTTTTTTTTAGTTGTAATATCCTATATGTATACAAATATTTGCTATGCATTTATTTTACATTGTTAACAATACATTGCGTGGTAATAGGCTTATCCCCAATAAAATGGGACTTAACATACCTAACTGTCAAAATGTGGGTGTACTGTACTGTGTTATGATGTTGTGTAAACAATAAACATCCAAGCGATTGCAACAATCACAGATTTGCTGTCTATTATTGAAGAGTTCCGTTCCATATCTCCGAAGTCCACGATCAGATCATGACAATATTTCTATAGGACCAACTTGGGAGTATATTCTTTCAAACAAAAAAAAATCCAAATCGCTTCAAGCGTCTTCGAGTAATCCGTGAACATACATAAAACAAAAAAACATTCCGACGAATTGAGCATAATTCCTCCTCCTTTTTTGAAGTTGGTTAAAAATGATATTTAAGTTAACGTGATTTTGCCAAAAGAAACAAAATGTTAAATTAAAAATGTATGAACGATTAAATATCATGTAAAACATTTGTATAAAGAAGCATTTGCCAAATAAATGACTGTAAACTAAGTCATTATAAAATAAAACATTTTCGGAATAAGTTGTTTGTGAAAAAAAATGTAAATAGTAAATAGTATATAAATTATAATAAATAAAAATTTGTCAAAGGAGTTTTGGTGAAACATTAGTGAACCACATCCATCAACACAATGTTTTCAGTGCTTTACATTGAGTTTTACCGTTTCACTCAATATTTATAATATCTATCATTGGTTTCACCCCAAAAATAAGTCGATTTTAAGCAATAATTTTTGCGAAGAGTTACTTAGTTTGATGTACAAAATGCTTGGTTGACGGCTTCGTGAAGAGTCCGTTTACATCTTGTATTATTCATTAAAAGTATAAACCTACTTTAAGTATAACTTAAAATACGTAAAGCTAATGATGACATCATATAATATAAACTGATGAACACGTGCTTCATTAGATATCATGACTGTTTTAGTGCAGGCTAAGAACAGTCTGGAAAATAGAGTACCTATCTACCTACCATGATTATGTAGGTATGCGTCGATACGACTGCGAGACCATCTTGTTTATATGAATTGAATGCAATTATATTATTTACTTTTGCAAGTTACCTCATCTTATTCACTATTGATGCTCGCTACAAAACGTTTTATTTTGCAATGAATGACAACTTTACATGACTTGACGTTTTTTAATTCGAACTTAAAACGACACGGTCAAGAATAGAAACAGTTCTATTAAAAGTGTAGGTAGGTAGGTACTGTAGGTACCTAGCATTTCGTGTACACCGAGTGGTGTCAGTGTGAGGCATTGTGTGTCAAGCTCAGAGACCTTGGGGTGTTACGTGGCGTTATGTCGAGTGTTCCCCGACCGCGACCTACTCCTACAACGATGGCTCATCGTCACACTGCCTCGGGTCAACGAACTCACGCTATACCCATTAACCTAATGTCTGCTTCTTATCTTTGACGCCTCCCAAACTTTAACATGTCGCCACGCTACGCACATTATCGTACCGACTACCGATATTCACACTTCTAATATGACGTACCTATACTAATATTCACTAGCTGTACGATAAATATAGGTTTTGCAAGAGTGACGTTCAACACGTATTCCCTTTCTTCGAGTTTATAAATCAAAATATTTATGAATCGTTTTGAAAACACAAAGGTATGAATCCTCTATTTGTATAAACGACGGTATCGAGGAGTTATGTACCATACCTACCCATTGTGTGAATTAAGAGATCCTTTATTTAATAAAATTGTAACGTAAAAGAGGATTCGACACAGATGAATTTTTTATTGTCTCTCAGACAAGCCTCCATTGTCTGTGATAAGTTAAAGTATTATTGGACGTGTAGTTGTGTAACTAACAACGCACAACTTTAGTAGGTCTGAACTATGATTTCCAAGTTTATTTTCTGAATTCACAGTCACAGGTTCATTATCCAGCAACGTAGGTAACGAAATTACGGAACAAATATTTGTCTGGCTACAGATAACTGGTTCCAAGACGAGCGTGTCTGCACCTACACTATTGAGTAATAGTTACTACGCCTATAAACCTTTTGAAAGTGACCTTGATCTACGGTTTACTACGTTGTGTGCATAGACTGCTAACTACGTTCACGTTCAAGGGTTATTAACCATTCGTGAAATGTTTGTCGAAATAAGTGAGTTATGTCGAATCACGGTAGGTATACCGTGATGCGATATAACAGAACATAATTAGGTACCTAGTTACCTAGAGCAGCTATGTTCTGCGTCATTAATTCCTGTATTTAATTGGTATCAGCAATGCGCAGTTATTAACAGTGTGCTGTTATTAACGTGCTAAGATCTCCATACCTATTAGGTTGGTATGTAGGTAAGTCATCATCTGCCTAGCCTTTTCTTAAGTTTATTGGGGTCGGCTACCATTCTAATCGGATTCAGCGGAATGCCAGTAGGTATTGTCCATGGAGCGACTATCTATCTGACCTCCACAACTTAGAACTGGGTATTACGGTAGCCCTTGGTAAGACTAGAAGTCAGAGTTTCGGGCCATTCTACCTGCAACGACTATCAAAGATCTACAAATGAGTGCCGGGGACCCACGGCTTAACGTGCTTTCCGAGGCACGAAGAAAACTCGGTACCTATGTAGTTATGGTCTCCCGTATCCACACACTGGACAAGATCGACCTGTGCGGCTGTTATTATTTAGCCATGAGCTCCTACCTAATATTTACACATTTTTTAAGTCGTTTTCGAAAACAAATAACCAAATCGTGATGAATGTAGCGGAAGAACAATCTTTGACTTTAGGGTTTCATATATTATTATTTAATTTTTTACGTATCTGCGCAAAATGTAGTGCATTTTGTGCTTTTCTGATAGATTGAAATGTACAAATTATAATGTAATAGTGTATTCATTAAATTGTTGAGAAGCCTAATAATAAATAAATAAATAGCTGTGTATTTCTTTGTTACAACATCTTAGAATATGTACAGCCGACGACAATCATGACAGTCTCAACACGCCCCGACCTACGATCCTGTGCAGCAGCCACCATCATTGTCGGTTTGAAGCACTGGGATATATGCTATGGGGGAATCCGTCTTGCAAGATGACGGGTTAATTGTCTCTCATTCAGTCATTACTTTACCTACAGCCTACAGAGCTTCATAAATATTAAGTTATAGAATCAGGCGTTACTTTGCGTAAACCCGTGATCATTTTATGCAAAGCAGACCAAAGGAATGCTCGTGGCGACCGGCGTGTGCGTGCACGCCCCGGTTGTAACGATTGAAACTCTATGGAAGATGTCAGACCGCCTGCGTGGCGTGGCAAGTACGAGAGTGCTACGTAGCGTGCGCGTGACAACCGGTCATTATTGATTGACGGCTGGACAGCTGCAAGATGTTTGTTCTGTACACTCAAAAATGTAGCAGATTTTGAGATACGCTATCACGAGATCAAAGTTTTCATTAACATCATTAGCGCAAATAACTGTGGGTACCACAGCTACAAAGGTAAAACTAGGTATGAATCTGGGAGATTATATCATAGATTACGCTCGCCCGAAAACTACAATGGCAGTTTTAAATTCGCATTGTTTTTATGATCTTTTGCTTTCAATTTTATAACCACAGGACCATTCTATAAAAATAAAGTAGGCAAGTCCACAAAAGAATTTAATCAAATCATATAAGGTAGCCTTCAGGAACGTTTCGCAATCACGATGAGCCCGAAATATCCCGAAGCATGCCCCTAAGCTAAACATGTTGTAGCCACGAATTTATTGAGCTCAAAAAATCCATTAGTATTATTACTTACTTTTTCGTTATGTACACGTAACTTGGGATTTTTGGGTAATGAGGTCGTATTATCAATAATAATATCATGTACATACAAATACATAGATACAGTAACTCATTGATTCGACTTACGCATGCCACAGTTCTAATTTCAGAGGAGTTATTTTGAGCATGTTTTGAGAATCGGAAATTGGTCCAATTTGCTCTTATTGTACTTTGATAGTCGAGATTTTTGTATTATACGAGCTAAGGGCTGATTAGGATATATTTGTGGCGAAGTCTGGGAGGGAATAATAATAGTTCTATGAAATGAGTTATGTATTTACTTAGTAAATAAGAATTTCTCCGAAAGCTTTTCATTTTATAATATTCCCAATGTGATGAAATGAAAAGGTTTCGGAGAAATTCTAACAGAATGTTCAAAATTGCCCTAAATAATATCTTACGTATTTGTAAGGATACTACCCAATTTTCTACATAAATAATATTCTCTAAGATTTAGAATTCCAAGAATTTTAGTGTGATTTTACTTACCAAGGCTCAAAGTAAGACCGCAACTCACCATTAAAACGCTAAAATGTCCATAGGAGTTCGATGACGGTCGATCAGTTTTCAACCTTATAACTTAGGGCATAAGGGTGATAAGTGGCAGACCTTCAGTGAACCGGTAGTACCTAGTCTAACCTAATGGTCTTTTAGAAATCAAAATAACTTTATAAGCTACTAGCTTATGCCCACGGCTTCGCCCGCGTTGAGTTCGGTAACTGGCCCACGGGATCATACTACCGGGAAAAAAGTATCCTATATGTTAATCCAGGTTATAAACTACATATCTATGTACCAAATTTCATCCAAATCCGTTCAGTAGTTTGCGCGTGAAAGAGTAACAAACATCCATCTGATCCATCCATCCATACTTACAAACTTTCGCATTTATAATATTAAGTAAGATAAAATTATGGTGATATCGAGTAAAAATAACTGTCAAATCATTAGAAAATATTACAACAAAAAAACTTAATTGAAGAGTGTGTACACCAATTTTCGAGCCAATCGAGCCAGAGAATACAAAGTTTCACAGAAAATTCAAACCCCCATTTCACTCTCTTAGGGGTGAAATTTCGAAAACCCCTTTCTTAGAAAATACCTACTCTTTACAAAGAATAAGAGCGCTCTTGCTAAACATTTGTTAAATGTATTGAAAAAATAAGATGGCGGCGTTAGTTCTGATTTTGCCCACGCGACAAGTGTGTTTATAAATTATATTATTCTAGCCAAATCCAATATTATAAAAATATGTTGTGGTTACCTTTTATCTTAATTTGACTGAGACCTATCTTTTAGGAGTATTTTTTACGAATGTACGCGAGCTCTAAGTGTGGTCCCCAGATTGCATAAGGCCTTGCCATTGTTCTTTCATGTCGCGTTGATATATCAGTCAGTCAGGCCTTTGAATTTTATATGTACAGAAACATTGAGAAACCCAGACGTAGGTATAACAAATCAATACAGATGTGTACCCAAACGCTGTGAGGCAGGGGACAGGTCCACCACCTGTTACGTTCACACCCTGTATAAGGAAAAAGGTAATTGATGATAATTTAGTTATCGGCTTTATCAAAACAGCTAAAAATCTATCCCTTGTAAGCGAGCAACCAACACCTAAGCGATGTACCTACCAGGGTTGTTGCGAACATCAGCATCAGCATCAGCATCCGCTGATCTTCAGCATCATTTTCAACATCAGCATCAGCATCAGCATCCGCATTGATCGATGCTGATTATTAATGCTGATTAATTAATGCTGAAGTTCGAGTCGTGACATGACCGCAGAGAGGATTATGTCACGTGTAGTTTTTGCCTGCGACTTTGACCAATTAAACACAAACTTGTCTCATTACGTTAATTCGTCATAACGCGTGGAAGTTTTTGTTTTTTTTTTCCCGTAAACTGTCGAGTGTTATGCGTTGAAATGTGGAATATGGACGTATTTTAAATTAAGGAGTCAAGAAACAGCAAACTGCAACTTATGTAACAAGGATTATTCACGCAAAGAGCGTACTAATACGCACCGATTTTACTTTTTCCCTGTTCTTTTAATAAAATAATTAAAATCAGCATCAGCATCAGCATCCGCTGATGTCAATGATAAAAGATCAGCATCAGCATCAGCATCCGCTGATGTGAAAAAAATATGCATCAGCAACAACCCTGGTACCTACACCCGTATCTATAAACAAGTCAAAGTGATTACTTGGGTAAAAGTAAAAACTTAGATACGACTTTTATTCTGTAGTTTATTAATTGCTTGAAATTTGAACTGACGAAAGTTAGAATTTTTAGCTTTGCTTTCTTTGACGGTTCTTACTTCGTTCACATCATCATCTGGCTAGCATTTTCCCCACATGTTCGGGTCGGCTTCCAGTCTAACCGGATGCAGCTGAATACCACTATTTTACATGGAGTGACTGCCTATCTGACCTCCACAACCCATTTAGTACTGGGTAATACGATAACCCTTGGTAAGACTGGTTGTCAGACTTTCGGGCCACTGACTACCTGTAAAGACTGTCAAAGATCTACAAATGACAGTCAGGACCAATGGCTTAACGTACTTTCCGCGGCACGGAGGAAACTCGATATGTAATAGGCGGTCACCCTTCCACGGACCAACTTAGTCAAGCACGTTCTTACTTCGTTCGCATTCTTTTATATTAAGTACATAAAAAAGGTTGCATATTAGTAATAACTTAAACTCAAGTAATTACTTTAACTCTGGTAGAAATCTGGTATTTGTCTCAAGATTCTGGAAATGGTCAAATTAAAGGGTTGGGGAAATACACAGAGTATTTTTTATATCCTTCTTAAAACGGTCAAAAATACCAATAACCTAATTTCAATAAATTGTTTCTCAATGTAAAATCTCGAAGTAGGTTGAGAGACTGGAGACAACTTCAGTAGCATTGTAATATTCCATCCATGTAACGACCAGGGCACCAGACTGATTGTGGAGTCCGCACGAAACAATGATCCACTTTGTATGGCCCTTCATGCCGCATCAGCTGGCCCAAGGGAATTGATAAAGACAGCAAAAAGTACTTACATTTTAGATTCCATTTTTTTTTGTATATTTACCTTTAAGCCCAATATGACATAACGAAGAGTAGAACCTATGTTTCCACCGCATCTCCCGGGGCAGCGCACCGCCGCAAATTCCGCTACCTTCCAACCACGCGGACGAATGTTGTCGAGTGAAAAGCGCCATCCTATTCAGGTTCACTTTACGCAAATGGACTTAAAGTTTTTTTGTCATGTTTAAGAGTAAGGCAACGAGTGAATTATTTACATGTTTTGCTGTTGCATATACTTACCAGCATTGCCCTAAGTCAAAAAACTGTCAAAGAATTCCAGTGTTGTAGTTTATTTTAGTAGACAATGGGGCAAACGATTAATTCCTCAGAATTTACGTACCGTAAAAACCGGGTTGATTAAAAATGCAGGGGTGAATCGAGACAAAACTTTAAGAGGGATTTTAACGTTGCATTAATATGGTATGTTGCCAAAAAGGTCTCTAAATAATAAATTAAAATTAAGCAAATAGATTACATATTGGTCACATATCATATTAATTAAACGTTAAAATCACTCTGAAAGTTTTGTCTCGATTCACCCCTGCATTTCTAATCACCCCGTTACGATATTTTGTATCAACTTGTCACAAGGTAGGGTCAGCAACAGAAGTACACTAACACTGGCATCGCTGCACGTTTACAGATCGATCGATAAGAAGCCTTTTCAGCAATTCATATCGTAAATTTAACAGTTAAGAGTTAGTTTTCTTCAAATTTTAGTTCTGTTCCGAATTTTTCGTGGCTTAATAATAACAGCCGCTCGGGTCGATCTTCAAGTTGAGCCATGCTTGCCTAGGTTGGTTTGTGGATAGGTATCCGGTATAGGTAGCCGCAACGACCGCCAATTACATACCGGGATTCCTCCGTGCCTCGGAAAGCACGTTAAGCCGTTGGTCTTGGGTGTCATTTGTAGATCTTTGGCAGTCGTTAGGTAGTCAGTGGCCCAAAAAGTCTGACAACTAGTCTTACCAAGAGGTATCGTATAATCCAGTACTAAATGGGTTGTGGAGGTCAGATAGGCAGTCTCTCCATGTAAAATACTGGTGTTCAGCTACATCCGGTTAGACTGGCAGCCAACCCTAATTAATATAGTTGTGAAAAGGCTAGGCAAATGATAATGATATCTTGCTTTAAAAAAAAACTGAAGTGTTAATCTACTTATTATAATGCTAACCGTTCCTAGCAAAGACTGTTTAATAAAGGGTGTAAACAGACCCTTAACGAAGCCGAAAGGCACTTGTTCTCCTCGTCATTGTGATCATTTTTTTGTTCTGGAGCATACCTGGGAACCTTCTAGTTACGGAGATATTGGGGGTCAAAGTTCCAATTTTTTCACAAGTTTTTTTTTTAATACTACTTTTTAAGGTTCTAACTTAACTCCAATTACCTCCATGGTCCGTTTACTATTCAAAGCATCCATCAGCAATAAGTTTTGAGCGCATTATATTGAGTTTTACCGTAAAATGTGATTTTTGACCCCAAAAAAAAATTTCGTTTCCCAGCAAAAATTTTTGCGTAAAGTTACTTAGTTTGATGTACAGAATGCTTGATTGACGGCTTGGTGAAGGGTCTGTTTACACCCCGTATTTTATATTCCACCCTGCTTCCCTTTCTTAACAGACATTATTAATTGTCTTTGTCCATTTTCTTTATGAAAACGTTTACCATATCCTCAGCCATAAAAAAGTCAAAGGGAATGGTGCTCCCTAACAATTACTTATCCAATTACGTTTCTGGTGATGCTACTCTATTCGTTACCACTACATAACATAACATCACGCCTGTAGTCCCCGAAGGGTTAGGCAGAGGTGTATCTGAGTAGTACACCCACATTTCGACAGTTATTGTATAATTGGAAGCGAGCCTATTACCATCAACCAGCCACAAATCCAGACTCCGTGACTGTTACCAAGTATTTCCAGGCGGAAAACCCAATCCGACCTGGGAATCAAACTCAGGACCTTTTGCTCAGCGGTCGCGCTTGCTAGACCAACCATAGGACTTACTAGTACTACGTTTCAAAATATTTATAAACTAGCTGTTGCCCGCGACCTTCGTTCGCGTGAAATTATTTAAAAAAATATTACTTCCCTTTTTGAATCGTATTTTGTTACCAATATCAAGGGTTTAAATTTTTTTGCACGGAACCCTAATTCTTACTCTAAAATAAAAGTAGCCTTAGTTCTTATGACATCAGCTGTCTGCCAGTAAAAGTCCCGTCAAAATCGGTCCAGCTATTTGAATCGGATTTTGTTAACAATTTTAAGGGTTTTAATTTTTTTGCACGGAACCCTAATTACTTATCTAAAATAAAAGTAGCCTATGTTAGACCTTAGAACATCAGCTATCTGCCAATAAAAGTCCGTATCGGTCCAGGCGTTTTGGAGATTATCCGAAACAAACAGACAGACAGACAAAAAATTAAAAAAATGTGTTTTTGTTATAAGTTCTGTATATATTTTCATATGCATTCAGTATAAAGCTGTTACTTCAATTTTATTTATTTCTATAGACTATTTATTTAAATACGGGGTAATTCTACCCGCTAATTTGAAGATTTTGTTTTATGTAATTCATTTCCAATTCATGAACAAAGTAACTTTTCATAGATATCTAGTATTGTATAATAAAGGAGATCACCCAACATTTTCATTTCATTTCTTTTTTTTTTAAACTTAATCTATTTATTACAGTAATCATATTGTGTTTGTGATTGTTATTCTCCCAAACTCAGAAAAATATCCTCTAAACCTTCGGCAGGAATGACTATTACAGGCTAATGCCTTGCGTACCCCATGTACAGACGCCAGCACATCAAGCTAGCCGTAACTAAACCTAATGCTTTAGCGATAAAGTTGAAAATCTATTAAAGAAATTTGACAGATTACAGTAGCTTGATGTCATGAGTCTGTACCACACTATGCAAAAATCGTGGCTACTCTGCTCTCTGACCCGAAGCTAAGAATTTTTAGGCAAAATTAATATAATGACGAAATTAAATATTCATTTGGGTACTTTAGTATTTTTCACATTAAAATAAAAACTTGGTTAAAGTCAACAATGATAAAAAACCGTCTTGTCGGCCTCTGTATGATGAGTGTGCATAGAAAGAGGGTTCTGAAAGCACAACATACATTTGAAAACGAAATTTTAGCTAGATTTAGCCAGAACCCTCGCAGGTTATTATTGAAATAACTCTCTAAAAACTCGCAGGTTAATATTATTGGTTCCTCTGCCAATATTGCAGGTACAATAATAATGCATAATCTTGTCTACCTTCGAAGGCCGTATGGTATGAATGCCGATATAAACATTCCACCTCTAAGTACGCAGAAAGAAAAGATATTTTGTAATAACAAAAAATGTTATACTCTATTTAAATAATCAGTTTGTTTTTTGGGGCCGGCAAAAAAAAAATACCCAATCTGGGTCAACTCCTTGTCACGAATCGAAAATTACATGACGGATGCAGGTACTATAACTAAATCGCCACTATGTGATGTATAATGAAGAATACTTTAGAATAGGAATTAATTATAAAACATTATAGTTCTTTTTTTAAACTTTATTTTACAACGTTAGCAATATTTACAATGAAGACTTTCCAGAGCAGCTGCTTTGTGAGCCTGAAACGGAAAAGTAAATAAATCTTATTAGATAAACATATAATGGGTGGTTTTCATTGATATTACGAGGCATTGTGAGAAGATTACATTATAACAATCTAGGTGTAAACCTATAATTACGTAAAAGTATTATTGACATTACCACAAGTCTATTATTGTATTGAAGCATGCAGTTGCTTTAGTTTTCCTCTCACAATCACGTTTCCACAATGGTTTATTTTTATAAACATACTAGCGACCTGCCCCGGCTTCGCGCGGTTGAATTTTCTAAGGAAGAAAATGAGAAGGGCGGCGGTTAGAAAAATGAAAATATCAAATTTCGTGGAGCCGTCCTACATGTAACAATTGATATTAGTATAAAGAGATTTCTCATGCAAACTTACACTCTTATCTGAAATCTGTAATCATCTCTGGTCTTAACCATTTCATGAAACAGTCATTCAGTGGGGTTAAATGAACTTAGAGGGTTGTATTGATAACTAGCTTTTGCCCGTGGCTTCGCTCGCGTTAATTTAGAATTTGACAATCAATTCGGGTTGTACTCTGCTTGTAATAATATAATTCAATCATGATTCGAAAGACACGTGGCGCCATCTATTATCATAAGAACGTTATTGTTGTTTTCCTCGGGAACAGTATTTTTTTCGGGATGAAAGGTATCCTATGTCCGTTTCTGTACACCTGACAAAGTATATGCAAAATTTCAGGATGATCAATTCAGCGATTTAGGCGTGAAACGGTAATAAACAAACTTACTTTCGTATAAATTATAATATTAGTATGGATTTAAATAATTATAACACTGTAAAGTAATATTTGTTACGGTCGCGAATCATATTTTAATCAACATACAACCCGATACTGACCTGTAAATTGCAAAAAACCTAAGAAAATTTGAATTCTGCGGGCCCTTACCCTGGCGCTTTAACCTTTTACGGCCGAATGGATTTCGATTGTTGGCACACAGGTAGGACATAAATATGACCTGAGTTAGGACATACGATACTTTTTGTCAAGGTAGTAGGTTCCCGTGAAATACTTTTCGTTTGGGCATTTGCGCGGGCGAAGCGGCCAGCAAAAAGCTCTAGTTTGTATAAATTTATTCGCAGAATTCGTAATCTTAGTTCCTCGACCTCGTCTTTTTTACTGTCCTGTGATCCTGTCCTTAGTTCTGCTTGTAAAACGAAGTCTATGTAGTTTGTTGTAATAATGTTTAATGTTCCGTAATTTATTATATTGTCCTAACTATACGAATCTTTTAATAACCTGTTTCGTATAGTCAAATTATAACATTGCAATCCAAACGTTGTTCATAATCGTTTGACACAAGTCTTGGAAATGGGATAAATTATATAATTATAGCCCTCGAGTCGACAATTTTGAGCAATCAAGCCCTCGCCAGCTCGCCTGCTCAGTCCTCAACGGTATACAGTTTTAAGTCCCGTTAGGCATGACTAGATTAACCACATGATAAAGATTCTTCAAAACTTGCTCGAAGAAGGGATAAAACTAAGTGTACCCCCACTTAGTGCCAATTTTCGCAGTAACACTACGTTAGCCAATCAGCCATGCTTGTGTATGATATCTTTTTTCCACAAACGCTAAATACTTCCTTTCCTTGTCATTTTAAGGGCAATACACATTATTGAATAAGGGACTATGCCCGTTAACAAAGCATTTTTGGTTTAAAGCACATGTGTATGCAGTTGGTTATCCCAAGCTAAGCTATGGTTAAAAGTACTAACCTGTGAGCAAGTCTGGACAGTATTTGATGGTGTGGGCCTGGTCGCCAGTGGCGCCACACCGGGGACAACGGAATCCGCGGAGAACTGGACACCGCACGCGACCGCGAGCGTCCCGAAGCGCGTGTGACTTATACCAAAATGACGGCTTACCGTTATTCTTGCAAAATGCACATTCCTGTGTAGAAAACAGATATTTAACTCTACCTCTATATCGCCAGATGATGCAATTTCTTTATTTAGAATTTACAATCTCAATAGAACCTGCTGACTAGATTTTAATCCGCTTTCTTTTCAATTAACCCCGTCTCTCGCGTTAACTTGAAGTTTAAAAACCTGTCCCAATAATAATACAATGTGCTATAACCAGTCTTGTTCTGACTGAACTAGACTTTGGTCAATAAACTGTATAAATTACTTACACTTTAATTATAAGTTTATTTTAGCTTTTAGCAAGTAAAACAAAAGTTTTACTTACTAAAAGCTACATAAACTTAACAAACCTTATATGGTGTTTTCAGAACCTACCAAATATCGTTGGGTGATCATTCTTTGTTTGCGTAAGACATCAGCATACTGCATCAGCAGTTCCAGTTGATGAGGAGTTAGGGAGAGCAGTGCTGCTTCATGCTGCAACACCATGTCTTTGAAACCGTTGGGACTCTGTGATGGCGTTGGCACACGTGCTGGGGGCGTGAGAACTCCCTCTGAAAAATAATTACAAATAAATTATCATGCCAAGTTTCTCTTGCAGCGTTATCTACATCGACTTTGAGCCAATCCGGAATCAAGGAATAAATAATAAAAAGACCATTAACCTTTATTTTGTCCTTGAAAAGTTGGAAAAGACGGGTCTTTTCACCTTTCTATACGGGGTGTAAACAGACCCTTCACGAAGCCGTCAACCAAGCATTCTGTACATCAAACTAAGTAACTTTTCGCAAAAATTATTGCTGGGAAACGACTTCTTTTTTTGGGGTGAAAAATCACGTTTTACGGTAAAACTCAATGTAACGCACTCAGAACATTGTGCTGATGGATGGATTGAATAGTACGGGGATCGTGAAGGTATTTAAAGTAAAAATCTTACATTAAAAACATGTATTTAAAAAAAAACTTGTGAAAAAGTTGGAACTTTGACCCCCAATATCTCCGTAACTAGAAGGTTCCCAGGTATGGTCTAGAACAAAAAAATGATTGTAATGACGGGGACAACAAGTATCTTTCGGCTTCGTTAAGGGTCTTTTTACACCCTTTATTAAAAAAAACCTGACAATAAGTTATGTAGGTATTGATTTCACTTAATGTGTAACAGTGAACCATGACTAATGAAATTCGTTAACCTGTGAGCAGAAACCTGAATAGACTTTTTGGCAAAAAAGACATAACTTTGTACTCATGCTCTCAGTCAACTTATCTTGAAAACCACTCGAAATGGAAATGAATGCTATCTTCTGATAATAATCTACAAGCTAAATTTTGTTAGAAAAGCATAAATTTGCATGTATCTAAGTGTGTTGGTTACTCAATTAAGGCATGGTTCCATTGCTACACATTTCCAGTATTACATGGCCTCGGTTTGTATAGATTTCCCGTACGATGAGAGATCCGCATACAACAACTGAGCCTCAGGGGTCCTACGAGCCTGTCTGTGAGAGGAACTGGGTCATAATCCACCACGCCATTGCAGGTTGGTGGACGTCTTCGAATTTTTAGCGATGTTTTCCTCTACTGGTTTTGAAAGCATTGGTTATTATAGCTTGGGTTGGTGAAGGGAAATATGGTGAGGAAACCAGCATGCTTCAGAGATATTTCGCGACGGCGTGTAAAGCCAAGTCAGAGGCTCACGGGCGGCATAAAAACTCTGACACCAGATTAGCCACTAACCACACGATAAAGAAAGAAGGAAGCATTGGTGCAGATATATAAATTACAAAAAGCTATGTGAAAAGAAAAAAAGAAAGAACAAGTAGTTATTAGGCTCGCACAGGATAAAACAATAAAAAAACATTAAACAAAAAAAATAAAATAAGACATCACAAAACTTTTACGGGATATCTTCCGTGATTGTTCATTACTTTGAGCTCCCGATATTTCGACGCTGTTGCAAGCGCCATGATCGCGTTTTGACTGGGGAACAATCACGGAAGATATCCCGTAAGTGACAATATAAGTTTAATTGTAAACCGTGAAAGCTTAAAACAGTGCTTTTTCAGGTTTTTCTTTCATATCACAACATCATGCCCAATTACGGACAAACAAGAAAAAAAAAAAAAAAAACTTAATAGTACACCCGAATTTCGCAAGACTTTTTGCTTTGAAGTCCCATGGAATAGGGCGACGAGCCTATTGCTATCAACCGGTCACAAATCATGACTCCGTGGCTGCTACTGAGAAATTCCTGAAGGAAAAACGCCATAACATTTTGCCCGACCTAGGAATCGAACCCAGGACCTTATGCTCAGCAGTTGCGCTTGCGACCGCTAGACCAACGAGGCAGTATTTCTTTTATCTTGCAAATTCAGTTTGAATGTATCTTTTCAATTAGTTATACCGTATTACCTATAACTTGTAAAGGTTAAAAAAATAATAATACTTAACTACTACATATTATAAAATAAAGTATAAAGTCCCCCGCGTCTGTCTGTCTGAACGCGATAAACTCAAACACTGGTCGGAATTTCATACGGTTCACCAATGGATGGAGCGATTCATGAGGAAGGTTAGGAGTTCGTGTTCATTATGGTTTTGTGTAAGTTGACTGAAATATGATGATAAATTGTTAAAGATAGCGGAAAAAATCATGCCGACATTGCTTTACGTACGAACCCGGGGCGGGTTGCTAGTTTAGACTAAAATGCTAATCGATAAAAATATACTACTTAGGTACACTTAACTATACAACAATCTACAGGTCCTTTGCTGCAGAAAAATCAAAAATCACGAGGAGTTAGGTACAGGACGCACTGGTTAAATACTTTCCTTGAAACCAACAATTTTAGCATATTAATAAAACTTATAAAAAACAATCGCGTCGTGTCGCTGGTGTTGTTTGTTTCAGATGTTATTTCGCGCGTGAATACTAATCAAGACCTTTCGTAATTTTATGCATTAAACATTAGTTAAATAGTTGCAAAATCTTTGCCGCTAAAGTTTATTTATTCTGTCAAACGTCGAAACTATATCTTAGTAATACCTACTAACGAAGTAAAAACGATCACAGGAAACTTAAGTGCGAGAAACATAAACTGCCTAGCAACGTGATAAGACTCGCAGGCTTTTCTTTCGCGACATAGCAACAAAGAATTTTCAATCGACAAAAGAGAGATAAGATAAGTGTGCATACTTCAACCACTTTTTCACCCCTGTATTGATTGGTCAGATCTTTGACATCGCGGTTCTAAGTGCGTCTTTTGTTCAAAAGTTTACGCACACAACGAAATAACAATAAATATTGTCGTGCGTATTGTTTTTTTTTTAAATTATTTATTAACTAAAGAACAAAACAAAATATAAACAGAAACATCACAAAAATATGAATAGGTTTGTCCGGATGTTGAAACACTTTTAAGCTATCTTAATACTAACGTAGCAAATTATGATTGTTAATTTATAATGATTGTTTATTTTTGTTAATTTATTTTGTTATTTTTTCTTAGGTGCATACATAACGTTTTTATAGTATGTACCCACCTTTCTTATTCTCAAAGACAACTTCGGGTCGGGTATTCCGATTTGCGGCATCAATAGCTTTGTCTTTCGAGTGCACCGTCACCTGCGCTTCTAGTACGGCTGGATCCAGTTTGACGGCTTCTAAAGCATCTGCAAGACAAACAAACCTATAGACCAGGTACTTTTAAACGTTTTTTTTTAAAGAAAAGGTCCGGTGAGCCGGACGACAATACTTTCTCAATAAAAGTGTCGATCTTACGGTATCAATATTATTTCGTTAAGATTGAAAACCGTGCTCGCAAATTAGCTGAAATTAAATAAATTTGTGCCCATTGGATCTATTTAAATTAAGTAATTGAATTTTGTAACAATCAATTTATCACCTTGCTTGACGTTTCCTCCTAGAGAACCACTATTTTCATTGAATAGACCCTGAAAACAAGATAATTATACAGAGAAATAAATGAGACCTCACCCCTCAACTTTCGAAAAGAAAACTCGTGTTACGCGCTGCAAACGTAACGAGACCTGCTTTCTACCCATAGTTTTATGAAATAAAATCCCAGAGGGACTGGATACCTAATCCATTTCCAGACGCTTCGATCTTCTGAGATAGGTAGGCTGAGAGAGAGATATCACAGTGATTGTACTGAATATGGTTGATTGAAACAAAAATGAGTAATTTAGGTAAGTACTTACTTATCCATTTTAACAGCCTTAGGGCTGATTTTTCTATAGTGAGATAACTTTTATCTGAGGAATAATAATAGCGGTTTGACATATTTCCTAAAGATAAGCTGTCAAACCGCCAGTTTTATTCCTCAGATAAAAGTTATCTGACTACTGAAAAATCAGCCCTTAATGAAAGCAAAAAAAAAACAATTTAAATGGAGAAAAATTTTACAACGCTTAGGTGGCCTGAAGAAGGTTGCGCCTAGAAATGTCACGCTTATTAAAAAAATAATTAAGCAACGGTAAGACTAATGTTTAATTTATTTTAATTACTTACCTTCAGAAAACTAAAAGGTGATTCCACGAAGTCAGATGAGCTACGAGTAATTAATGATTTCACGTCCATTATCCGGTCTGAGATATGAAATAATAATAAAGGTAGGTACTTCAGAGAATAGACAAGTACCTAAAATAATTAATGCTAAAAGCTTTCCAAGATAACGACTGAGTTGAAATGTTTCAAACACTTGACACCAGTAACTCACAGAGTCACAGATGATCAAGGAACTATTTCAAGAATGTGAAATAATAGTCGGTAGATTGAAAATAAAATATTTATACAGAAGACGGTATTTGTGTATAGTGTTATCTTGTATGTTAAAACGTGTGCAAGTGTTATCCGTTATGAAAACATACAATTATTTTTTAATAATCTTTATACATGACTAGTAAAATATTCAGTTTTTTTCCATAGTAAGTTATACCGAAGCAACCATTACGATGATAATATTGTTTCCTGCGATAAAGCTCTCAGTCGATTGTGCTCAAAACAGTAAAACCACAATTTACTAAGTCGTGGTTACAATAATTCAAGTTAGAAAAAACGACGACTTGCTCCCATTTGTCCCTATGCCAGATGGGGAAAAGTAGACCCATCCTCCCCTAAACAACCGGCTTTGAGACGACGCGAACGGCGACGAGCGAAGTGCAAACCACAGTTCCGTAGCAACAGCTGCAAGCTGGCGCGAACTGACTAACCAATGGTTTTGCTTTGGATTGCCATATCAACAAACAGGTTCAGTAATTAGCAGTAGTTGAGAGTCGTTTTAGCAAACTAAATAACAGGTATTTGCATCGGTAACTACAACAACGACCTTGTAGAATTTCTGGTCTGACCAGTCAACACGTCGGTGTTACGCTAAATTGAAATTTAAATCGTTTTTCAACATAACTTTGGTTATAAAAGTAAATGTTGATAACCTATCCATAAATCTACTTTTCTTTTCTTCTGTTTAAAACCCATTGCTCCGCAGACTCAAAAAGATACCTAGGTACTCTTTTGTTATGCAGCCCTTAAATGACAGTCAGGAACACTGCACCACCTAGTGAAAATATCTGATGAGGCTTAGTCTATTTGAGAAAAAGTAATCAGGTCGGCAGTAATTGCAATTTTGGTTAGCAACATCAGCTAACATTAGAGAACATGATGTTCAAGGATCTCTAAAGGATTCTATGACCGTGCTATGAAAGTGTCAGGCAAAAAAATATTCTTTGTATTGAAAATTATGAGGCTATGCCCACTAGACCGTGCCGATACCGACCAACATCGTCGCGTAACATGCACGTAGCGTATCAGTCGGCAACGGAAAATATCTCGCCGACAATTGTTGAAGCTAGGGTCATGACACGCGACGGTGACGGAACGGTCCCTTGGGCATAGTCTCATACTTTTCAATAAACAGAATATAGGGTTTAACCGCATACGATGACCGTTCTATACACATTATAAACGGGTATGATACGCTGTTGAAACGTCCTAGTGAGCATAGTTGTCAGTGTCATGTTTCTTTCCGTACCCTGTTACGTTCATAGCACGGTCATGGTATGGTACGGTGTATTGCGCCGATCACACTCTCTTACAAAAACTGACAGTTTAAAAAAGTTATCGCTTTTTGGTATCAAGAACTACCAAAACAGATAGAATAATGGATGATGGCCGAGGAAATACACATAAATGAAGATCGCATCATAATAGGTGCGATGGGAACAAAGAGAGAAAGAAAAAATATTTATTGAACTCACACAGGACAAGCAAAGATATCGTATTACTCAGTACTAACTGGATTGGTAGGAAAGGCAGTCGCTCCATGTAAAATACTGGTATTCAGCTGCATCCGGTTAGACTGGAAGCCGACCCCAACATAGTTGGGAAAAGGCTAGTTAGATGATGACAGAGGAAAAACAATGAAACTAAATTATAAAAAAACAAAGGTTGGTAGATAATCGTAAACATTCGAACTTGATTGCTGAATTATTTGGTTGCACGTAAGCAGGAAGTACATCAATGATGTTTGATGTTTGGTGACGCGCACAGTTTGCGTGGCTTGGCTCGTGATATAACTCTAGTGTTCTTTTTATTGCATCTACGTCTCCGTGTGACCGATAAGCCTACGTATGTACCACGGTACGTACATCTGGCGTTACGTTACATTATGGAAGCAGTAGTAAATTACGTACTTTGTACTGCTCACACGTGGACAAATTTTACGATCTTTCTTGGCAAATTCGAGATTGAACGTATTAGAACATACTTCGATCCACCGTCGATTTTTCTGCTACAATACAGGAGGACTATTGGATCGTATCCAGCTAGGTGGCGTTATGTAGTTTCTGCATAGGCGTGAAGGCGTAAAGGCGTGGGAGAAAGTATGTTATGTTATGCAGCAGGACTATATTCATACATTTCGAGAAGCAGAAGGCAGAATTTACGTCAGTTAATTTATGTCGACACTTGTCGTTAGATTTGATGATCGTAGTGTCCATTAAGATCGAAAAAAAAACATATTGCGCCGACCTAAAGTAACATGGGACAAGGATAGGAAGATGATGATGAGTATCCATTAAGTGTCAATTTAGCTCGAATGTCGATTCTAGCTAAATTGACACAACGATCATCAAATCAGACCTTCACGAGGAGCCATATAATACTCAAATTAGGTTCTTTTGGTGAACCCGCTTAGTAACAGTCAACCTTGCTTCTTTGGATAGAATTTTTTTTCACCAAGGTTTTACTATTCTCTATAAAGGGTGTAAAAAGACCCTTAACGAAGCCGAAAGGTACTTGTTCTCCCCGTCATTGCGATCATTTTTTTGTTCTAGGCCATACCTGGGAACCTTCTAGTTACGGAGATATTGGGGGTCAAAGTTCCAACTTTTTCACAAGTTTTTTTTTAAATACATGTTTCTAGTGTAAGATTTTTACTTTAAACAACTTCACGACCCCCGTATTATTCAATCCATCCATCAGCACAATGTTTTGAGTGCGCTACATTGAGTTTTACCGTAAAACGTGATTATTCACCCCAAAAAAAAAAGTGGTTTCCCAGCAATAATTTTTGCATAAAGTTACTTAGTTTGATGTACATAATGCTTGGTTGACGGCTTCGTGAAGGGTCTGTTTACACCCTGTAGTATAGTAAGTTCATGTTGATATGGAAAGAAAGTGAGTTCATTATAATGTAGGTCCTTTTATTCATCCGCCCAATTTAATATTTCATTGGCATTCTTAATGTAGATCGATGTTACTTTGCCCTTGTGGATGAATAATTAATTACACAGGAGTGCTTCTGGCTGAGCCCAACTGGATCACAGATTATTTGAATATTGCTTACCTTTTTAAATATTTTTTATTGTCTTTACGCTGCTTTTCAGACATTTTCAAGGTCTAATTGAAACAATCGAAATAAAATGATGTATATACATGGCTATATTTAGATGTGGGTCTTTGAAATTTTCACGATATCTTATAGTAGATTGCGGCAAGGCCAGCCCATAGATTAAATGCAATGATTAACTGCAACAAACAAGAAAGCTAAAATACCTATACATGATGTACCAAATGGGTTTACAAAATGCGTAATAACACCTACGGGCTTGGGAAGGTACAGGTGATAGGATAATCACAGATAATGTAAAAGACGGGAGATGACATTGACAATCATACTAAGAGAGGTGAAGGTGATCCGACAGGAAACAAATGTGATTGAAATAGCCCACAGAATAAGCAAGCTGCGTACGGCTGCTGAAAAAAAAAATAGGTGCCTACCGATCTAAATATCATTTAAAAATCAATGTCTATTCGTCTGTTCCATAAATATAAAAATGTATTATGTCTATGGTCTGTTCAGACCCGATAGACTCCTAAAGTAGTGAATCGATTTTGATGAATTGCACGTTGTTCTACATAGGCCAGGGGAGGTTTCTGAAAAAAAAAGTCATGGCAACGCATAGTTAGTTTAGTATTTATAAACAAAGAGTTAGAAATGTTTTTATGGCTGAAATAAATCTGACCATTGAACAAATGTTTTTTGTATTGTCAAATCACAATATTTATTATTTAGAGAAAAGTTATCGAACGATTGAAAACTCAAAAACAGTAGGTACTTTTGTTTTAATCAAATTTACCAAAGTGGGGACTGATGCAACTACAGTTTGCATTGAGTAATCCGTTCATTGCAATTGGCAGCCCGTAAAATACAGTAAATGAACCTAAGCCCGAAGTTTTTTTTTGTTTATTAATGTTAATCGTATTTAACACAATTAGATTTTATTTTTAGGTTCTAATTTACCTACCTAACAATAAATTACGTCTATCTGAGCCAATTACGTTGGACTACATTAAAATATTATCAAGTTGAGAGTTTTGCTACACATTATTTTAATATTATCAGCTGTTTTCTCCCTTGCCATTATCACCGGCAACGGAAAATATATTATGTAGTAGTAATACATACATACATGTATACATATAGGTATATAACTCCAAGGCCTTTGTTGCATGATAACAACAGTTATTGTAACAGATATCTCGTTACAATTTCAAGTGGTATCTTCCGTAACAGCTTTGTTAGAAATAGATTATTATGTTATTGGGGTAGGTCACTCTGTGAGACATAGAAAACGAAACTATTATCTACGATAGAGTCAGGGGTCAGGTCAACGGCCTATAATGCCAATTAATGTCGTCCACTGCTGGTCAACGATTGTGAGCTCCATACAGCTCCGCTAGACGCACGACGACCAATCAAGCTATGCAAAACCAGTATAAGCGAATCTAAAAAAAAAACCGGAAATCTATACAAAGGGATTCCATGTTATACTGGAAATGAATAACTTGATATGTCGCTGTGTGTACACCCGGTGGCACGTCAAGCTGTACATAACCAGTATAACCTCCTTCGCTTTGTATGAGCTTCCCGTACTATGGGAGACCAGCTTAATTTGGTTTTGCATAGCTTGATTGGCTGCCGTGCGTACTACAACGAACGAACGGGGATATGACGGACTTGAGGTTTTCGCGTGTTCAAGTGGTTTTGAAAGTAAGTCTGCCCATAGACGCACTTATGTACGTTAAACGTGACTCAGTTTCCTACAAATATAGATATACTTACACAGTATAATAATATAGATGCATTTACAAGAATGACTAAAATAAAAATGCACAGACTGAGGTGGACCCGTGTGTGGCGTTCAGCGAAATATTGATAAAATCTCTTTCGAGTAATAATGTCGATATAATAAGTATCTATCCCTGAAAAATCGTTATCGCACTGATAAATACTACAATTCGGTATTTCGTAAATGCATTACTGCCAATGCCAACTTCTCATACGAATTTTGGCAAAGGATTCAATGTGTTTCAAGGCTAGGGAAATAAAACGAGCATAATGTTATTATTAGTATACATTGCAAGTTGAGTATGAAGATTTATTTGAAAATGTGTATGTGACTGGAAATGTACCAGATATTAAAATAGTTATGCATGTTGTAGGAAATATTCAGAGATGTGACGCTGAAATATTGGTCTTAGGGGGGTGCAGTTAGACTGTGCTCGATTTACGTCGACCAGTCGATATTCATCCCCACTAAATAATTATTTTGTTTAATGAATAGGAAAAAAATAGGGTATATTTTGAGATCATATTAGGCTAGGTCAGAATGTCATCGATCGCTATATTATAGATAGAGAGTCCATCCAGTATTCGCACATCATGTCAGGGTCAGGATAGATCCCCGGGCCGTCCCTCACAGCTCCGTCCGGGCATGCTCTGGCGTAAAAATAACACCAACCGGGAATTCCGGGAATGCTCGAACGGAGCGTTCCCGGAAGGTCGTGACCCGGAATTGAGTGGGTAGAGAATAAAAGCTTCGCAGTTTTTCGCAGCGTAGGTATATTAGTACGTTTGTCTGAAGGGTCTTTATGATTATAATTTTAGAAAAAAAAACTCGCCAGGGTAGCCCGCGAAATTCAAATTTTCTCATGTTTTTTTCAATTTTCAGGTCAGTGACAGGTTGCATGTTGAACAAAATATGATTCGAAATTATAATCATTAAAAACATCAACAAAACCCTGTTATTTCATTTATTCCCATTCAATGACCTACATGAAAAAGTCATTTCACAAACTAATCAGTCAACAAGTTGTGGATTAGAACAAATCATCTAAACACTTCTTCTTCTTTACGTGTCGATGAACTCAAATTGTGTTGGACCAATATGTAGCCACCTGCACAGCTCTGACGATGACTCAAACTCAAACTCAAATCTAAACACTGTTTTAAGCTTTCAGGTTTACACCTAAACTTATACTGTCACTTACGGGATATCGAAAACGGAAGATATCCCGTAAGTGACAGTATAAGTTTAAATCATCTAACTAAAGAGTAATGTTTCTGAGTTATAAGCCCACAATATTACTATCTTCGCCCTAAGCACAACTTTGATAGCTCATATTTCGGAAATGTGGCGCTACAGAAGAATTTGTCTCATACAATACTTGTTTGGATTGATGCCAGCTATTGATTGACACAAGTTTTATGCGGGACTAATAAAATCAAAATTGTACTGATTGTGCTATCAGTGAACACGTTCTTACTTTAGGATTTTATCAGTGCCGAATCTTTTTAAATGTCTGCTTGTAAGTCCTACCGTGTTCTGTAAGTTCCACGCGATTGGGATAACCAGAGAGGCTAATTAATTTTTCAGTATACGACCGGTCTTAATAGAATTTACAGTACGTGTTGGCTCAGCAATTACAAATTTGGAAAACGCATCTGTCATTACAAGCTTGTAGGTACTGGTATCCTGTTTTGTCCTACAAAACGGTCCTAAGTGGTATAATTATGAGAACCATACGCATTGGTTCGGAAGGTTTAGGAATTGGATGCAATTTTACTTCTTTCCTACCATAGCTGCCCTTGTCATGATATGCGGCATGAAGTCTTCGATTGTCATCGGAACTACGTAATGAAAACAAGGATAACCCAGCAGTGGCAGATTACCTTACTACACGCTCCTGGCTATAGCACGGGGCACCTGAAGCCGCCCCATATTTTCTAGATACAAGCACAATATTCTTCTAGCCTGCCACTTACCTTCTTTCTTCTATGATATCTGTATTTGCGATGGTAAAAAATTCTAGTTTACTACGCATGCTCCAACAGCTAGCATCTCTTAGTTTTTCCAAAACTAATGCATAAGACAAAAAGTAAGTTTAAAAAGTAATTTTGTAAAACAAAATCTGGCATACCTATCCGTGGCGGGGTGCTAAAATGATCGAGTTCGCTCTCTGTTGTATCCTTAATACCCTGAAATCTGACGCTTTTATGCATATGTCGACAAAAAGCTTCTGTATTAAACTATACATAGGTTACATCGGTACAGTTAAAAGAAAATGTAATCTATTCGAGGTGCGCCAATATTTCGACAGTGCAATCGAAAAAGTCATCTAATCGCTATTCGCAAAACTGAAACCGAATAATCGGTTCGATTGTGATTCGATATGAAGACTTTAATCCTGCCGACAGCTTTTTGTCGGAAGTGAAATTGTCTTATTTCAGACAATGCCTAAATTAGTTAGTGGGTAGTATGTAAAGTTAAAAAAGCTGCCGCTGCATAAATATTTACACAATTTTTGGTGGTTACGTACAAAAGTAATATTTTAAATTTTAAATTAGTACTAGACTTTGATTTAAAGTATTTGGGTACATGGAGTAGACCAGATTCTGCAATCCAGAGACCGTCCGGTCCGCGTGATATACTACTCCATGGATCTTGTGGCGCGTGGCCATATAGCCGAAACTTACGGCGCCATCTTGTACTTTACCATAAACAAGAGTCGCTGTTGATCTATTCATTAAAAAATCATTGTTTATTGTTTTTTAAATGCATATATATTATATAGTTACTATACTACTACATATATAAACCTAGTTGAACAAGGGGATTCTGTTACACTGCTTTAATAGATTTTAGTCGATTCTAAGGCTTCGCCAGTTTAGCTAGAGTTAATCACTGCGTGATAAGCTTTAACATAATATTATCAATATGATCAACTTTAACCTTTTGACCGCCATAGTCACATAAACGTGACAAGCAAGAGCGCAAAACGATACAAATATGTGACAAAATGGTAGGTGAAATTGTGGCTTGATTGGATTGTGGCCCATAAAAAATGTCCTGCTTTTAAAATAATTTCTTATGAAATAAGCAGTACCTTTGTGTCATGTTCTGTTAAGTATTTTATGTGTACATAAAAAAAAAACTTATCTTTATGTGGTTCGAAAATATCTAATTTTTCGAAACTTAGCTTATCGCGGTCCAGCAGATAGCTCCTTGTATTGATGCCAGCTGTTGATAAACACTGGTTTTATGAGTGTGATATAATCAAATTTATACTTATGGCGAATATTGTATCTCGGAAACGTGACGCTATAGAAGATTTTGTCTCATACAAAACCTGTTTGCACAACAACCTGCAAACTTGTTTTTACAGTTTTAATGCATAGCTATTATTTTGAAAATTAACTAAAACGGCGGAAATTAGGCAGGCCAAATAATTCGAACCCCTTTAACACTCTACTACTATGACTAAAGTACAGGATCTTTCTGGCAAGCTCGGCCTAAGGGGCGCGGGCGCTCTAACAGCTAGCGGTGGGAGAGAGAAAGGTTGATTTCTCCTGTTGAACGATTAAGCAGGATGTTAATAATTTAAAACATGACTATTTTAAGGTTTGTTATTTCGTGGTGTACTATTGTGGGGGTCATGACACCCCCCTCAACTCCCTGCGACCGCGCCTGCGAACACAAAAAAGGTAAATTCGATTGATTTAAACTTTCACTGTCCGATAGATAGGTAACGACGCCCGGAATAACAGAGATCCACGTGTTTGAACTGAAGGCCAAAGATTCAATCAATATATTTTCCCTATTTACTTAAGTTGAGTATCTATTAAGCCAATAAGGCTGTATTGTGTCCTTTCAATCATGAACTTATATAATCATAATCCCAATTTGAGTAGATACTGTACTATACTAAACTTCTCTCTTTCTCCACAATAGATAGACCACATTTTAAGAAGAGGCATGCCTACCAAATACCTACCTACATAGTTTTAAATAAGAAAATATAGGTCACATAATTCCATACATAAGTAGTGGGTACTCTCCATGTAAAATGCTAGTATTCGGCTGCACCGGTCAGACTGGAAGCAGACCCTTAACATAGTTAGGAAAAGGCTAGGCAGATGTTGATGTTGATAATGTAGTTAGGTAGTCATATTTTGAAACCGAATAGACAAACACTACATATACAGACTCACAAACGCTACAGACCTATAATCTATATTCCAGAGACTTTATGATGACGTGAAACCTCACCTGTTTGTTGATCTGACTACACAGATAAAGGGACCATGCAAACATCCCTCAAACCAAGCCTCGGCTTACAATAACAAGATATCAGTAGCACTGCGATAAAGTTCTGCACACACGGTAGGTACCGGAGTAGCTTTTAGACTACAAGTGAGATTCAAAATTCAAAGACAGTAAACGAAAAGCGATCAATGAAAAAAAAATACGTTGTCTACGTCAGTGGGAGCGCGTTGTTCATAAACGTCAGGCGTACCACGAGTATGTGTAGATTTATTTGTTCATTTCTTTATGGTTACTCGTTATCGTAGGCAAGTAGGTAATGCGTAACATGGTCAGTCGTCAGTCGTCACTGATAACGTCGAGAGTACACAATGCAATTTCTCAAGGCTGTTATCGGGCGTAGGTACACGTTTTTATTTTCATCATTTTTCTTACGTCTCTGTAAAATATATTTTTTTAATCTTATCTTTGGTGTATAAAGTTTACAGCGTTATTTTATTTATTTTCTCATTTCCTTTATTCGAAAAGGGTTTCGTAATTTTTGAGTTCGTAACATAATTACGTAGGTAGATGAAACCCACGTCAAAAATCCTTTGGGTACGTAGACTAGTATAAATTATAACAATACTCAATTTCCCTCCAGTTTGACTATTAATATTAAAAAGGTCGGTACTTATATCATAAATTCACGTTAAATAAGTAAGTACCTACCTACCTACGTAGCTTAATATTCCAATTATTAATACAGATAAGTCGAAAGTCTTACAACCAGAGTTACCAAGGAGTATCATCATTATTAACATAATTATCACCCAGTGACTCAGTCGTGGAGGTCAGATTGGCAGTAAGACTGAAACCCAACCCCAACGAACCTAGTTGGGAAGAGGTTAGGTAGGACGATGATGATGATGATCAAAATTAACATAGTTCAAACTCAAGAGTTCGTGGTAGACGGTTTTTTATGAAAAAGATACGCATGTTCCCGTATTATGTTTGTGCGTTAAATTGGTCATAAGTACCTACTTAATCAAAAACATTTTCTAAAAGGGAAACCTTAACAGTAAGTTAATTAAATAAAAAATGCCTCCGGTAATAGCATGTACCTATTTACAGGGTGGAACAGAGATCGACGCACAAATGATTATGTACTACGTATTACATTCAGATCATCATAAAAAAATAACAATGAAAATTTTCTGTAGCGGCCATGCCGGCCATTGTTAAGTTTTTTTTTTTCAATCAGCTGTTTCCTACAAAAGTGCATTACTTACGTCCTACACTGTCAAAATGTATGGAACGGCTGATTATTTTTCATGTTGGCAGGGTTCGGAATGATGTTTTGAATTGTTTGTGCGTCGGTATCCCTTCCACCCTGTATATAACCTTCGATCTTAAAAAATAATTTCAAAGCCGACATTATCTTTTCTTAGAACGTAGATGAAAGGAGGAAAAGAAAAATGTTAACCTCGTTGCAAATTAAAAGCTCGTCCTCTGGCACGTGTTGTGTAACTTCTATTATTCCTTAACTCATTCGACTTTATTTTTATCCGTTACTTCGATCGTTGTTGCTTGAACTTGAAGGCTTGGGAATTCGTATGAAGGCTCTAATTAACTACCAGTCAGTCACTTGCCATAATCCATAGTGCCTTGTCATTAGTAAAGGGAATTGGCAGCTTGCTACAAGGCCACACTACCACAGACAAGGAGAAGCTACGACAATTCTTTGAAATCGTGTGAAATGTCGCATAATGGCACATCGGAATTTAATTTGCATATCGAGCTAGCCAGGTCAGATAGTAGACACCAAATTCGCCAGTCTAATATCCGCAATAGCATCCTTCATTATTATTGTTTCACAATTTACATATAGAGTACTGTTCGGCTTTGTTCCTGGACAGCATGCGTTTCCCAAGGTCTAGCACCAGGGCTCGTAGTATAAAATAAAAAAAACTGCTACATAACCTGTATGTAAAGTCATACGTAGGAGACAGAATTGTTTGTAACTGTAACACATTTCCTTTGCCTCCTCCACGTTCCTACATCTTGACACTTACACGCTTACCTGTCAACTTCCTTGTACAGACGCCAGCACATCAAGCTACTACAATCTGTAAAATTTATTTAATAGATTTTCAACTTTATCTCAAAAGCATTGGGTTCAATGTTGATTTCGAGAATTTGACAGTTTTTGGTAACTTGATGTGCTGGCGTTTTTACCTTATTACAGGATAATGAGGTCTTATGGATCTCTATTTTTAAACGTTGTCTTTATGGTAGGTGACGTGCTCATTATAATTGTTTATAACTGGGGACGTTTTCAGCCTGAGTTGATGACAAATGATTACTCTTTTTTATCATTTATTTCAGATTTCCTACTACTTCGTATATGGTAATGTACCGAGCCGGGCCGCGCTGGCCACCGGTCACATGCATTATACATTAGGTATTTCGATGCAATCCATCGGGATCTGGTGAAACGCTATTTCGAAATCACTCGAGTCTTGTTGACAACTCCTATTCGTTAATTATTGTTTATCGCTATATGCAATTGTTGCAGTTTAGAATGTTTTAACGCTGAGCCTGACGCAAGACTAACGTCCTGTTACTGGGCCCAAATAATTTGGTATGAGTACCATCGATACGAAAGAAGAAAAGTTTTTGAATCACTAAAGTATTTATTTATTAATGACAACAGGGCTTTTTCCGGGCGTAAACACTTACCCCTCAATAGGATAAGTCGCATTTGATCTGTCATCCGTCCTCATCTCAATTTCACCTGTAATTTTTATTTTCGACCGCGACAAAATATAGTACAGACGTCGATATCGACTCTATTATTAATAACGATTAGTGATGAATATGTAATTAGAGGTAGGAAAAAACAATACATCTAACTTTATTTAGATACCTACCAACCTAACAAAAGTTAGATTGATTGTTTAGGGGTAATTTAGTGAAAAGGAGTGACATTAGTGAATGAAACTTGACGACTAAAGCGACCTTACTTAACTTGTACATTTATATCAAGGGCAGGTAGAAGATCGATATAACAATGAATAGAAAAAGAAATATAAACTCGGAAATCATACGAGTTAGTTATCGAGCGATACAAGAATTGGGCCCCTCAGCCTAGTCTCCGATAGAAATGTAAAGTAGCATAACAGGTGCGTACTATTTCGATAAGGCTAATCTAACAGGAGTAGCCGTGGATTGTTTCTTGTTTCACGCTACTTCTACGTTGTTAAAACGCAAAAAAAACCTATGTTTACATACGCTACCTACTATGCCATAGTAGGTACGGTTTTTAGGCATAGTAATCTATGGTATTTTACTTAGGCATAACTGCTACCTTAGGTACTGCGTATACAGAAAATACCGGCTCTCGCACATACACTTGAAGAAATCGAGATAGGAACTAATTTAAGAGCAGAATTACGAGACTTCATTTCCCGGCGTAGATCCGCTAATCATGGAAAAACGTCAGATAAATATAAATAAATGGATAGGTAGTTCATTATAAGCTTTTATTTAACTTGCAATGTATGTATGTACGCACGTATTTATGTAATTCTGTTTGTTCGGATGGAATCTTGCAACTCAATTTTGAAGCAGCTATCTTCAACCGATTGAGCTGAAATTTTGCACGCGTATGTATATCGCCTGACAATGCAATATTATGATAACATGGAGCTGATCTGATGATGGAGCTGGAAGGTGGCCATAGGAAGTCTGTAGTAAAACGACACAATCCAAAGGAGTTTGGGCTCGTTTGATTCGTCTTGACAATTGGTCCTAAATGGTAACCAGTGTTTGATGATGAAGCTGGAAGGTGGCCATAGGATCTCCGTAATAAAGGTATGATGCCGCTAAACAGCCTTATATGAAAAATATTGCAAAATCAAGCAAGTATTTTTTTAATTTAGAACAAAAATAAATGTTAATTTGTTCATAAAAGTAAATATTTGTTTAAAACAAATATTTACTTTATACTATACTATACTATACTTATAATCATGTTTATCTATGATATTCTATTTATAAATACAATTGAAATACTCAAAAAATATTTTCGCTGTAAAGACCAGGTAAAGACGCATATTCTCTTTGCCGAGATTTAAAAAAAAAACAAACACCGACGACTATCGTCATTGGACCATTTGGACTTAGTTTGGTTTTTTTTATTTCCGCACATGTGCGGAAAAATATTAAAAATCCACGCGTGTGAAATATATTGCATGTTGAACTTAATCGTAGTGCGTAACCAGTTTTCGAGAAAGTGTATTGAAAAAATATATTTTACCTTTTAATTTTTTTTAATAGCAAGTAAGTAAAAGCTTGTTTAAAAAATAAAAAACATTTTAAACTGCTTGCGCAACGACGCGTGCGAAATTCCGTCATCCTTTTCCCGCTCAATTACCCATAACCTACGATAGTTACAACAATAGAGATTACAATTCCCCAAATAGGTATCAAAATTGTCTATGCATGTGTATTCGTGATTTGGGATCCAAATGACGTTTAAGTTTCATGGCATCATATAAACCAGCAGGTAAGGTACATGTATATGTTACGGGCAATTTGATAAGTCCGGGCACTATTCATAATGGCGGGTCTGTATTCATAATGACCGACTCAATTGGGCAATGTGATTAAAACAGCATGATTAATCACTTTTCCCGGCCATTATGAATAATGCCCACCCTATCTTGGGTAAAGTAATAAAATAGGTGAACTATTAGGATATATCACGTTTCTACTAAATATCACTTAATTACAATACAGTCGACGAAGCCCCGCTGCGCGGGGCTCCTATTTCTGTCTGCAGGGTTTAAAGGAACCTAACTAACCGAACCTCGGGGTGAACCTGACGTCGACCGTCTAGGGTTAGGGTTTCTGTCAGCATCTGTGTTTGTTTGGGGGGTTTATGCTTATAGAAAACAAAAATCATTTATTTTCTCTTTTTTTAGAAAAGTCCAGAGCAATTATGCTAAAAATTATGAATTGTTTGTCAAATAATACGTTATTAAATAAAAGTTTATCGGATAATTATTTTGCTAAGTGAAATATTTGGTAAACTTGTTGTTGTAGAATGATGAAATGACAATGTTTTTGCCAATCGTTGCTTGTAAAGTAAAAAAAATTGAATTAATGTTTGGTGAACTGACTGGTCACCAAGGAATTATTCATACTGCCCGGTCCAAGTGATAAATTCAAGCTATCTCAAACACTGACTTATTACATGGACCACGGGCCGTCGGGTATTATTAATAATGGCCGGTCAAAGTGATAAATTAATCACTTTGCCCGACGTTCTTGGGCATTATTAATAATGGCCGGTCCTTATTAATAATGCCCAGTTAATCACGTTGCCCGTAACATATACAAACCTACGTACGGTAGTTGCCTATGGGTCACAAGTTTTCAACAAAGTTAAATACAGAAAGCAGTTACTTTAAAATGACAAACGAATATAAATGAGGAGTTAGTACGGCTGGTTATTTAGTTAAAAGCTGTGTTTGTTTATCCAAAACAAAACTGTGAAAAAAATAAACATGACGTTATGGATAACGCATTCGACATGACAATGCTACGCTGTCAATTTACGGCGTCTTTGTCTAGTCGGCCACTCGGTCCTAGTGTTCCGAGAATGTTGGTCGTAGGTACGCACGGTCGCTACGGGCATGAGATGAATCGCACGCGCACGCTGACATGCAAGCCTTGCGCATTGTCTGCAACGTGACACGACGATTGTTTTAATGACACACTTTTTAATGCCATTTTTTAGTTTATTAATACAAGCACTCTTGAGGAGATATTTAGAACGCATGGACAACCAAAGGCACAAAAGTCGAGCGTCGGCAGTAGGAGGTTGACGAACCTCCGATTTGCCGACGAAAGTAACGATAGTAATTTTTGGCCCCACACCCTGGAACTACAAAGCATGCTACAAGAACTGAGTGCAGCCAGCTTAGGGTGGACTTGCGATGTTGCCAAGTTAATGACCACTAGGCGTAGGGTCGAGGTAGATGGGCAGGAAATACATTTTGTTGATGATTATTTCTACTTTCTACGATCTATCGAGAATAGGGCTTAGATCAAATTTGACAGAAAAAAAAATAGTCAGATAATCATTGCCACTAAATTCGGTGCGAAACCGGCGTTTTTGTAGTATCTTCGGCTAAATGTAATTAATTTTAAATTAGTAAATTTTCCAATGAAATTAGCCAACAACATGTAACCGGCGGCTAGCAGCTTAGTCATATAATATTTTATTAAAAGACCTGTTTTCCTATAGCAAGGTGCACTGCGCAGCATGACGCGTCGAGGGCGTGGCATGAAGGCCAGTTTGACGGCTCAACAATGTTTCTCGTAGTGAACGTTTTTCTATCAGAGGCTTTGTCATCATCATCATCAGTGACAACCTTATTGCAGCCGCTGCTGAGTATTAGCCTCCTACCCTTTGCGCCATGCTACCCTGGTCTGCGTGAGTCTCATTTAGGTCTTCCCTTAGGATCTTCTGAATGACCTCCATCCACCGTGTTGTTAGTCTTGGCTTACCATGCATGGCTATAATAAATTGTAAGCAAGTGCTTTTTTTGTTATTATAGAGTTATAGAGGGTGTACAAGGACCCTTCACGAAGCCGTCAACCAAGCATTATGTACATCAAACTAAGTAACTTTACGCAAAAATTATTGCTGGGAAACGACTTTTTTTTTGGGGTGAAAAATCACGTTTTACGGTAGAACTCAATATACGAACGTGAACGCACTCAAAACATTGTGCTGATGGATGGATTGAATAAATAGTAGACCCCCGTACTATCGAGGTGTTTAAAGTAAATATATTTCTTTAAATAAGTTTTTTTTTTGTAAACTTGCGAAAAAGTTGGAACTTTGATCCCAAATATCTCCGTAACTAGAAGGTTCCCAGGTATGATCTAGAGCAAAAAAGCTTCTCTTCTTACACCCTTTATGTTTGTTTTTTTTTTTGTTAACTTGCCTTGTCAGACAGTTAGTATGTATTGGTCAAATAAATTGCAACTGAATTTCCAACCAGCTCCCCCGACCGATTGAGCTGAAATTTTGCACACACCTTTGGTTCTAGTGACATAATTTTTTTTTTTTTTTTTCAATTAGTAATTTTATGACGGACATAATTTAATCCTGCGGCCAGAATCGCCTTCTCACAAGAAAACTCCTCAACGGCTAATAGCACGGACACGAAACTTTCTATACACGTTCAATATTGATAGATAAACTTAATTTTCTTCTTTACATTTTAATAAAAGCTTGTTTAAGTTTAAAAATATTTGTAAATATGAGACAGCAGTGTGCGCACTAGCAGTTAACCGTCACGTCTATCACCTTCTCCACCCCTTTCCACATACCATCCAAATTATGGGATTCTAATCCCCCCGCCAGCTACATAAAGGCATTGTTGGTGTTTTTTGGAGAGTATCTGTGCCTCTTCTTTTTTTTTCTGCTGGATTTATACTAGTGCATTCTACTTAGGAAGAGGTGGCGATACGTCCCAGAAGTATATTGCTGGTGCTGATTCGAGCTGGCTGAAAAGGATACCTGGAAGAATCGGTCGAATCATTTAGTTCCCTTCAAAATGGTTGAGTTGAATGGTGCTGATCCATGCGTCATGTTCGTGAACGGGCGCTGTCAGTTGGGACTGGTCATCTCTTAGCTGCCACGGTTTATTTTAACTACTTTGTTTTTAAATTGTTATCTAATCTTTTACTCTGGACGCTCTTAATGTGCACGTCTGTCTACATCGTTCTCACATATATGTATTATCTCAACATGAATGATGTAACCAAGATATTGTAAAAATGTTTGATTGAAAAGAGTGTCCATGGAGTTTCTTGCCCATTCTTCTCCATAGAGATCTACGCCTTGGAATGGGCAACTACAGTACTTTCATAAGTTATTATGTCTTATGTCTGGGACTGTAGCTTCGCCTTCTTTGTTTTTCTGACATTCAAAAGTGCCTGTAATGGTCTAATTGAAATAAATGCTTTGAGTTTGAGTTTGAGTTTGAATCTGGGGCTTTTATCCCAGCAGTGTTTACATTATTCACCCTTACTGTCTTCATCGTCATACCTTGAACCTTAACTTCAACAGTGTGTATTGTCCATTTGGATGAGGGAGTCTCCACTCTCCTTTATAAATGAGCTCATTTGATGAAGGGGAATAATCTTCCTTCCTTACACATTATAGACTACCGAAAATAATCAAAAAGGGCCTCATTAAATGCGGTTACGTAAATAAGATGGGTCTCCTTTAAACTTTGTAGTCTGTTTAACCTTGGTTGTACCACTCTTTTATAAAGTTCCGTTAACTCAACAGGAAAAAAAAAGTGCCTAAATTCTAGTTCCATTTATTTATCTTTAAAAGGTTATGCCTGAGGTTCTTTTCCTTTTATATCCATTTCCTCGGTATAATTACGCTGTGAATTCTCATAAATTACACAGTTTAACCTTTGAACTGTCAAGTAGGTAGTTACTTCTTACAATGAGTGAGTGTGTGCGCTGAAATAAACCGGTAATTACCGTGCGTTTGAAAAATGTGTCGGTAAACGCCGTATGGTTTTCCTTCCACCTAGTGTACGTTCTTCGCGGGCGCTGAAGGTAGTTTGTTCATGAAAAGTTCAGGTGCGTTGGCCTAATTTCATGATTTAGTTATTTAATAGTCCATCAGCTAAGTCAGTTAACACTAACAAGTTTTATTGCTTTAATCACTTAATTATTTAAATGGCTGTAGAATACAATGTTAACTTTTATTTACATCAAGTTAATATTCATTAACATTGCGGAAAAAAGATTGAGATTATTAGAAGTCTTAAGAGTTCAGGAACATGTCGAATCCGAGAGAATTTTGTGAAGTCATTATCATGGATTGTGTCTGAAATAAATTAATTGAATTATGATAGTCCCAAATTTATATGCATTGAAAAATGTATAACGAGGTGGGAAAAACGTAGGCTTCCTGCAGTTTTACAGTACAGGGCTGCAATTATTTGAATGTATAAGTACCTAATTTAAATTGAATGCACCCTATTTCGCCTGCTGTACAGTGTACACCCGAGTATAACATTTCATACCATGGACTAAGTATACAAACAGGACTGAGTTCTCCGAAATTCGTAACACACAAATATGAACCATAAAAGTCACGCCGTAGGTTTACTTATGTAAAGCTATCATAATCGAGGCGAGTGAGATAGCCGTAAGGGAGCCGTTTGTCCCTTTCACTCAATTGCCAACAGATAAAAATGTTAAAGATGGTAGAAAATATTACACCGGCAGTCACCTCCCGCTACTAGTAAAATAATACTACGTATTTATTTATTTTAAGTAAAATAAATATTAGTATGATTATTTGGAAGCTATTATATATTCATTATGGTTACACTGAAATCAATGATGTTGAAGCAGCATTTTTGACGTCCTAAGTTGTTTTGAGAAAATTATAATATTTTTATCTACGGTCTTTTTTATTTTTACTGTAAAAATGGTTAAAAAGTATTGAATCACGTCACGTAATAGTGAATCATATGGTGGTAGTGGCATATCATTTCACAGGTAAGGAATATTATAGATTTTGTTTACTAACAATGATTAGTGAGACCATGCCTTAGACGTTTTGCAAACGAAAGACTTTTGCTTTAGTGTATTTTTCATTAAAACTGTTAATAATATACGTATGAGCAATAAAATTTGTACCTATTTATCGCATTATTACAGTAATATAGACGTTTTATTTATATTTTCATTTTGTAAGTTACGACAACCTTTTGTGTGCATGCAGTGAGTTTACCCGTAAGTGGTTGTTACTTTATTTTGATTTGTTGTTTCTGTTTCATTTGCTTATACCAGTGTATACAATTGTTAATGAACCAAATAAATGAATAAATTATTGAAATAGCATTTTTTTTTGTTACAGCTTTCAATCGAAATTGGAAATAAGACAAAAATGGTTGAATGCGATTTTCGAATTCGAATCATACATATTTTATCGTCGTTACTAATTTTTCGCCATTTACCGCCTTTATTGAGAGGTCTAAAATATGCATCCAGATTTACTTTTGAGGTTATAAAGTGTAGTGAAAAGTTGTTTATATCCGATTTAACTCATGGTTCATTCCGAAATACCAGTAAACACAAAATTATAATGCGATTAAAACAAATATTTTATGAAAGACTCAGTCATCTAATTAGTCCACCACATTTCATCCAATGTATAACGGATGAAGAAACACGAATTACAACTAGTAAAAGCATTAGCTAATTCATTTTTAAATTTAAAAATATTCTATCATGCGAAATGTAATGCGTTGAGAAACTTAGGCAGTAAGATTGGCTAACGGATGGAACTCCCCAAAACGATTCTGTTAAGCCATTTTTGATTTTAATAAATGTTTGTCACACACTTTTAGTTTTATTCCCTCCATTTAAATACCCAAACATCAATTCTGCAGATCAAACGGAAAAACACCATGGAAAGGCGATAGTCCCCACTCCCCAACGAAATTCTTCTTTTTTTCTCGTATATTATTATTTCACTATTTTAAGTAATCGTTGATGTGTTAACCGGACACAAATTATCTCTGTCAAAACGAAGTTTCTTATTTGTTATAAAAATGCTTGGTCACCCTATTAGAAAGAGACAAAGGGCTCTGTTATTAATATCTCTCTCGTCACGTTTCCTGGTAGAGTGCTCAGTCCAGTTTCTTGTACTAAGTTCATGCTTCATACGTATTGCACAGACATAGGTAATATAGGTACGCTGCAAAACATTGCACACTGCACCAACCAACTAGTCACACCCTACAACATTGTTGACAGCCATCGCAAGTATATGACATAACAAACGTTTTGAGAATGAACAGACAACATAACAATCTACCTAGTTATAATTATATGATTGCAATGAATGATTACGTCGATTCTGTTTAATACCTGTGCATACCCAGAGCTACGTACCAATTTATTTATTCATTCATAGAAATATACCCACATAATGATAGAATAGCACAAGGGCAAACACATAACAGAAATTTATTTTAGCAAACCGTTATTGGGTATATAGAGACAGCAAATGACCTCTTCTTTTGGGCCCGTTCAGTTTGGCAAATGATGCACCAAACACCCTGTGTAGAGGCTCATTTTGAGAGAACTACAACTTAGCTCTCAAAGAGACGCCTCAAGCTTCTCATTGATCCAGTGTAGGAAAGCCGAAACGGCGCCTCCACCACATGCCCAGAAAGTAAAACAACAGATGTTCTTTCAAAGGATACCTGTGGCAGATGGCAGGCAACGTTTTCCACGACACGACATGTGTTCACGGACGGACACTGTGGGTTAAGTTAGCGGAAACTAAATGATGTACATACCTAACCAATACAGGTTTTATTTCATCAACGTTATTGTTTAATCAGAGCTTTCTTTTTGAATCAGTTAAAGACAGAGAGATTCAAAGAGATATCGGCCATTATCATAGGGAAATTTTCGATTTTGACACACGAATCACACTAGCGGGAGTATCACAATAGACAGACCGACATGTTACAAAGTACCTAGTAACAATAAATAGATTACGATTTTAATAAATAATGTCATAATCTCAGGACCAAATAAACACAGTATCAAAGTTCACCACTTAAGTATAAAGTATACCTACTTATGTGGAGAACTCTAAAATATATTTAAGAGGAGCTCGTGGCTAAATAATGACAGCCGCTTGGGTTAATCATTACCATTACCGCGGATGGGTCAACATCCATTACATACAGACAGAGTTTCCTCCATGCCTCGGAAAGCACGTTAAGCCGTTGGTCCCAGCTGTCATTTGTAGATCTTTGACAGTCGTTACAGTACAGGTAGTCAGCGGCCCGAAAGTCTGACAACCAGTCTTACCCAGGGGTACCGTAAGGGGTAACTGGTTTGTGGAGGTTAGATAAGCAGTCGCTCCATGTAAAATACTGGTATTCAGCTGCGTCCGGTTAGACTGGAAGCCGACTTCAACATGTTTGGAAAAGGCTAGGCAAATGATGACGGTGAACTCTAGCCTCAGATACATAAGTATTAACTTGAGCGTTAATTTAGTCACGCGTAATTACGTACCTACGTAATAAAATAAAGATAGAGTTTAGCTCATTAGCAGGTGACTACAGACCTAGATTTTTAGGAAATAATACTATTAAGCCTAATTATGTACACACAGCTCCATTAAGTGGTTACCCCCCCCCCCCCCCAACTCTTGTGCGTTCAAATCCGTGACAGGCCCAAGTTGGTATAATTAATGCATTGTTTTGGTGAATAAATAAGTATATTAGTATTTATTTTTGTTTTTTTTTGGAAAAAGGGACTGCTCAACTACTGTTTCTTAGTGAAATCTTCTATTTTAACGTAATATAAAGGGTGTAAAAAGACCCTTAACGAAGTCGAAAGGCACTTGTTCTCCCCGTCGTTGCGATCTTTTGTTCTAGACCATACCTCAAATGGGGTCAAAGTTCCAATTTTTTCACAAGTTTTTTTTTAAATACCACTTTTCAGGGTTTTAACTTTACTTTAATTAATTCCATGACCCGTTTACTATTCAAAGCATCAATCAGCACTAAGTTTTGAGTGCGTTACATTGAGTTTTACCGTAAAACGTGACTTTTCACCTCAAAAAAAAAAGTCATTTCCCAGCAAAAATTTTTGCGTAGAGTTACTTAGTTTGATGAACAGAATGCTTGGTTAACGGCTTCGTGAAGGGTCTGTTTACACCCTGTATACATGTACTAACTACTACTAATTTATTTATCCTTTCACAGTAACTGTTGCTGGATGCTGATCCATGATCAGGCCTGACAAACATACATTTAAGCTATTACATGCTTCATGGGGCAGTTCTCAAATTATGTGGTCTCATTTCAGAATCAGTTAGATAAATAATATCTACCAATGAAAATACAGACAATTGAAACTTTACCCTCAAACCTTCGTGAAAATTCAGACCACTGAAGATCAACATGGAATAATTAAGTATTATGTAGAAAGGGTTATTAAATACAAACGGTTCGTTTCGAACGATTGTGTTGAACTTCGAAATACCCACGCGTGTGGATGTTAGAAATTCTTTTAAGAAATGGTAGCAAAATTGCGAAAAGTCGGAACAAGGTCGTGTCTTACCGCACGTCACCAGGCGACCGGGAGCGCGTGCCAAGGGCGCTAGGCGGCGCGGCGCGGCGGCACGGCTCTCGCTCGGAACTCACACACAACTCTTACCCGACTCACTTCAATAAATGGATCATCAACAACGAACAAGCCATCAAATATGATCGTATAACTAAGAGACCAACTTCGAATTTGCTAACATAACCACTTTCTACCACGCTCGTGCTGAATTCGTTACGAGATCTTAATCTATCAATATCTCGTTTGCTGTTGCGGAAAGCTCTGAATCTATATTAAGTAGTTACCTTATTATCTTAAAGCATAACCTTGGTTTTAATGTGAAAATTAAGTGAGTTTTCATCGTAGAAATAATAACACGCGCCGGGAGTTGGTTGCCGAGCAACGGCGCGGTTCTCCCGGCAACTCCAGCAGCCCTCCCCAGCCGGCTGCAACCATCGATTTTTGAGCTCGGTTAATTTCATGTGGGCGTAACCACAGTACCAGACAAGCGAATCTGTACCGTAACAACACTGAAATACAAATCAATTTACATTGGCTGTTAATCTACCATAGAACCGTTTATGATACCGGAATTCCTGCTGCTGGAAAATCGGTTTTACTTAGTATACGTAAGGATCATTTTTCTTCAAGGATTTCCAAGTTAGTCTAGTACCTAGGTTGTTTTATAGGTAATCTCATGAATAGATAGATGCAACATTGTTGCAATTGCAATGTGTGAAACCTACGTGTCAATAAATTGTGTAACCTTCTAGTTTTTTCCCAGGTTAATAACGCTTTGTAACGTAATGGAAACTTTTTTAATGACATGTAGGTAAGTACCTAATCAATACTCATTGTATGCCCTTCACCATTTCTCGAGCCATTGTTCATATTCCATGGTCTCTCATGGTAACATCATTTGCAAAATAAATGATCTTATCAAACACATCTCTCTAGCTGGCAAATATAAGTACATTCATCATAAAACACAAGCTAAAAGAAAATCCACAACGTCGGTTACCGTGTACTTTGTACTAAAACTAAAATTCAACTTGAAACGTGCTCCCATTTTATATTTTTCTACTTAGAAGTTATCCATTTTTAGTATTTTTTCGAATACGAATTAATAAGCATCGCTAGAAAGTGCATACATGACACTGTTAGAAATCTGGAATGATTTATCTGACAAATTTGAACATAAATAAATAAAGAAAAACATAAAAAAGCTTTTAGTTCAACTAGCACAACTAGGAAAAGTGGCATCAAATAATAATGTGGCATAAAATCCGAGTTGAATGTATCTTAGATTAAAATATACTACGGCTTCGAGGCTTCATTTAAATAGGCCGAAAGACTACGGTAAATGAAAGTTTCTTACCAAAAAATGGTTCAATTTGTTTACTAATAGTGCAATAAATAAAACTCAGTATCACGCCTAGTTTAACTCTAGATCTCTCTCGTTTTGATACAAGAAAAAATCATAAACAAGTTTTAGTCGCTAAGCTGTAAGTTAGGCCGTGTTTTGAATAAGTTCGAATGTCCCGCAACATTTTTGGCCTTTTTTTTAGGATGTGAAATCATCTTATGGGAAATCTCGCTCAGGGCGGAGCGGAAGGGAGTGTCAGACTTTTACTGACCCTTTGTGTTCGAGCCACAGTAGGCATCGGCCCTTGCAGACCCCTTCCTGGTTGCTGCCATCTCTTTGAGGCGCGCGTGGAACCTGGAACACGAACGTGCCGTCGAAACGGCCTGTCGTCATAAGAGGGCCGGAAGGCGAGCTAGCCCATTACTCACGGTCCACAGGCCCGCGCCTACGGTGACGCGACGCAACGCGACGCCCGGGGCGTCTCCCGCGGCGGCTGGGACGTGAGGTTCTTTCCCCCTCACGTTCCGCCATCTCGTTCGCCATCATGACTGCTTCGCAGAAGGAGGTGACGGCTCCCCATTCCCTCTCGCTCCGGACCATGGATTGAACCAGGGCCGGACGCGAGAAGTCGCCGCCACCAATCGCCACTACGAGGAAACGGCAGTGATCCGCCCAAGCGGAGCAGACCTCCACGGTGTGTCTCCTCCGGACGATCCTCAGCACGTGTTTGCGACCTCCCGAAACACCCGTGTCCGGTGAGGATCTGCGTCAAGCGGAAGGTGAAGGCGCCGTAGCGCCTCTTTAGCCACTCCTCAAGGACGGGACTTATCGCCAGTATTGTGGCGTGCCCTGCACGGGGTTGCGACATTCGCTCTCTCCATGTCTAAAAATCTAACCAATCCGAGGTGCCTTTGTTGGGATCTTACATTTTAGATTCTTTGAAGAGCTACAGTTGCATCCGTAAATTAAGTAGTAGGTAAAACAATCCTTTCAATTCTGGTTTTTTTTCTCAACCTCCTGCCCCCCTACCAAAAAATCTGGCGACGCCTTTAACTGCTTACATGATCATGGTGGATTAGTTGTTCACCCAGTGCCGAAGCTGCTTCTTTTTTTTATTTTTAGTTTTCTCTACGTTACAGGTAGGATCTTTTTAGCTTCCTACCCTTACAAGGTCGTATTTAATGAGCAACCAAGAGGCTTATAGTCTGCCTTAGCTTGCCCGAGTTTTAATTAAATATTGATCGTCGTTGCTCCTTTTAAGTTTAAGAATCAAAGGAACGATAGACAAATCCGGTTCAGACCGATTTTGAAATGGGTAGGTACTGCTGTCCAGTACCCATTTCAAAAGTCTCTTGAAAATGATTCGATAGTGTTCGTGATCGTAAATAGAACGACGAAATCATCTCTCCCATTCATCGATAAAACATGAATGGCAGATGATTTCGTCGTTGTTTGGAACAGAAGTCAATGCGATATTGGATAGGTAGCCAATATCCACTAATAAACCAAGTAAATAGCCAAGGTCATTGACAGTAGTTGGGAACACAGAAAACTATTTTTGTCTATAACTGGTGTCAGTAACCTTTGTTAAAAGTGTTTTTTCCAAATGCTTTGTCGATATAGAATCGCTAAAGACTTATCAGTATTTAAATCAATTGGTTATGACTGATTATTAAAATTAGATTAGATTTTGTAAAGGGAATATTGACATCCCTTCACAAACAGAATCTAATTTAGTTTTTGAAGTTACAATTTGAGCCTCCGCCCGCAGCGCCTGCGGTGAACGAAAGACTCGGAAAGACGTTTACGTCTAAATGTTTTGACTTGATAATTTTTTTGGACTTGTACTGTATGTATATGACAATAAGAACTTGATAGTACTCGTTTTTTCTCTTAGGTATACCCTTCCTAGCTCACGTTACCTATAGTAGGTACCTTTATTTATTAGGTCAAAGTAGATAGGTTTATTAGTGGATGCGATGCTTGTTATCAATAAGTAGGTACTTTGTACCTCAATTACTCACTCACATCGGCTACTTATTTGCTATTTTCCATTTAAGTGTGTGTTACTCTGAACAACAAAAGATGTAGGCATGTACTTTCGGATAGGAATCCAAAACGTAAAATATCGTAGGTAACATAACTGTACAAAGCGGGACTTTGAATTAGGATTTTGTTGAGGTCAAACTCTACTTTAGAATAGAATTGCTTTTCAAGAACCTATACTTATACAGGGTGTAAACGGACCCTTCACGAAGCCGTCAAGCAAGCATTGTGAACATCTAACTAAGTCACCCTACGCAAAAATTATTGCTGGGAAACGACTTTTTTTTTTGGGGTAAAAAATCACGTTTTATGGTAAAACTCAATGTCACGCACTCAAAACTTGGTGCTGATGGTTGCTTTGAATAGTAAACGGGTCATGGAGGTAATTAAAGTAAAGTTAAAACCTTAAAAAGTAGTATTAAAAAAAAAACTTGCGAAAAAATTGGAACTTTGACCTCCAATATCTCCAGAACCTGTGGTTTCCCAGGTATTGTCTAGAAGAAAAAAATGATCCCAATGATGGGCAGAATATGTGGTTTTCGTTTTCGTTAAGGGTCTTTTTACACCCTTTATGTATACTGTATAGGTTCTCTTCGTTCAACAGATCTATTCCGTGAGTCTATAGGTACTATAGATAGGTACTACCGAATCCAGTGACGGTCACCTCTTTTCACTCTTGTGTCCTGAGTGATAAGGTCGAAAAGTGGAGGAACGTCAGTGAGCGCAGTAGTACCTCTAAAGTAGATTTTGGCAGGTTCTTAACTTCAAATTCCCAATTCAAAAACTGACAGTTATCTTAGTCTTGTTCTTTCTATGGCCACCAAGTCAAGGTCTAAAAAGCAAGCACAGCTTATTAAAATCTACAGCGTCCCTACCTAAGAGGAAACCCGGTCGACGCCCGATGGGGAAATACCTTTCCCCCACCCACTCACTACCACCAAGTGAGCTTGTTCTTGCAGAATTTAATCTTTCATGGAAGTCCCTGAACTGCATGCAGATGCAAGTGCGTAGATGTAACTCCACCCTCGTTTAGTGGGGCTAGCTCAACGGAACATCAGCGGGGTGTAGAACTGTGTCGCAGACTATGCTTGACTGTCCTGCCTTCTGAGGCACAAAATGCAGTGACATCTGCTACCAACGACGCCGTGGAAGTGGCGAAGTTTTGGGCAACAAAATATCGGTCTCCGGCAAAAAAGCGTGTCATGACATAATATAAGCAAAGTCATACAACACTTTACAACAGACTGCGACTGTCCCACTGGAGGTCACAACCTTTCCTTAAATAGAGAAAGCATAAGCAAGTTATGACACTTTTTTGCCAGGAAGCGATATCGAATTCTGCGTGCCAGCGACTCAAATAATTTGAAGAGTGGCAGACGTGACAGTTGACGGACGGCCTAACTGTCGAACCATCGAAGGCTTAGTGCCCATTTACGGACACGCGGCGCGTCGGGCGGCGCGTAGCGCGGGGCGTCGCGCGGCGCGGTGCGCGTTTTTTCCGTTTACGGAGAGGCGGCGCGTGCAGCGGCCCGCGTTATCACACGCCCAAACACAAACATATGGCAATGTCCGATGTTGTTTACGGAGACGCGGGGCGTGCGCCGCCGCGGCGAACGCCGCGGGCGACGCGGCGGGCGATGCGGCGGTATCATCTGCCATATGTTGTATTTGCGCGTTTGCGCGTGCAACGCCGCGGGCGACGCGGCGGGCGACGCGGCGGGCGATGCGGCGGTGTCATCTGCCATATGTTGTATTTGCGCGTTTGCGCGTGCAAAGCCGCGGGCGACGCGGCGGGCGACGCGGCGGGCGATGCGGCGGTGTCATCTGCCATATGTTCGTATTTGAGCGTTTGCGCGTTCGCCGCCGCGTCCGCCGCCGCGTTCGCCGCCGCGTTCACCGCCGCGTCCGCCGCCGCGTTCGCCGCGGCGGGCAACGCTGCACTTCAAGCAAACGCGTGTAAAAACGCTTCTCCGTAAACGCTCTCATACATCGCCATATGTTTGAATTGAAAGCGGGTCGCGCCGCACAACGCGCCGCCCGACGCGCCGCGTCTCCGTAAATGACCACTTAGGGTCAATTTATACTAGCGCAGAGTCGAAGCGCATCGAAGCGTCTATCCAAAACTGAACATAACAAATTCAACCTTAACTCCACAGCGTAACGCACACATTACATCTGAGATTTTAAAAAGACGCGCGCATTCTTCGGAATTCGCGCGTCTGCGCGTGAACAACGCTGATTGGTGCGCGCGCCTTCTCGCGTTTCCATGCGCCCACTAGCGAACCTACGCGTCATCAGTCGGAAATTGGCCTGCGTAATAGCACTGCTGTTGATGCCCATTACTACACGTAAAAGAGTGCGCGCGTATTCTGGCGAATACGTGCGCATTCGTGCGGTTTCGCTTTAGTTGTAAAGAATTTGACGCTTCGATGCGCTTCGACTCTGCGCTAGTATAAATTGACCCTTATGATATTATCCCTATTCGATTAATTTACTTGTAGGTTACCTGTGGCTGTAGGGCATTATAGAACTCTTTACCTGACAACACAACAGTGGCGAAGTTTCCATACAACTCGATTCCTACCGGCTTCCTTTTGAAAAATGGCAGTCAGTATTCTATAGACAAATAATATAATCACATCAAAGATCTAAACTCCGGCTTACCTCTTACAAAAATTGACCCTTCGCTACTGCAACACAAAACACATTCGTAACTTCTTGAAATAAATTGGCTTCACTTCTACAACTAAAGTTAAGATGTTTGGTCCTTGTTACACACACACGTTTTCTGTTCTACCCATGTTACAGTGCTAACAGCACATAGTGAGATCAATCTTGGATCTACCGTAACCCTTGCGTTACGGCCACACAGCCAAAATCCCAAAACATGACTAATTAGTGTAACACATACCTATCTGACATAGGTATATCATATGTACAGACGCCAGCACATCAAGCTACTACAATCTGTCAAATTCCTTTAATAGATTTTCAACTTTATCACTAAAGCATTAGGTTCAAGGTTGATTGGAAAAATTTGACAGTTTCGAGTAGCTTGATGTGCTGGCGTCTGTACCTATCTCCGGGCAACATTCGGTCCCACATCCAACCATGTCAGTCAGTGTTGCCAGTGGGCTTACTATGAGTTTGAAATGTATTATTCGTTATCGAATACTATCGCCCTGTCTCTTTCATATTCATCGACTGCTTTACGACACGAGAAGTATATCCGATAGTTTTCGATATCGAGGACAGTTTTTTACAAACTCATGGTAAGGGCACAGGTATGTTTAGTTTAGGTAGTCGGCCGACCGAAATTAATATTTTAGGACCTTGAGTCACTAAAGCGATAGTTGGTTCATCACGAGATCATTCCTTTTTTAGAACCTCTTTAGGATTTTTGAAAGTTTCGTAAGTAGTCTATTCCGGTTTCTGAAAGAACAAATGGGCTGCTGTGACGAAATTACCAGAATAACAGCAGCCAATCAAATCACTTGATGTGAGTTTAAAAATGAGTCAGTAAAATTTTGTGCCAGATACCGAGTTAACTTATGGGTAGTTAGTACCTAGTAAAGTAGTAATAGGTATCTCCAATAAATGCCCAAGAGACTTCTAGTGACTTGGCTAAGGCTGCGTTTCCACCAGAGATCAGCGAGGATGCTTAGCGAGGGATGTGTGTAGAACTAACCAATCACATAGCTAGAGAGCTGTGAAAAAGAAGCGATATTATAGGTTAGTTTCACACACATCCCTACCTACGCATCCTCGCCTCATCTCCGGTGGAAACACAGCCTAACTGGTTAAGTATGAACATATTTCAATTCTTTGTAGATTTAGTAATATGTGATCCATGGCCATGTTCTGGTTATAAGTCTTACTACCGTCACCAGCATTACACATGATGACTAAGATCTGCTACGGAGATCGACAGCCTAGACAGGTAAGCACTAAGTATCTGAGTCCTTTTAAAAAAATAACAAAAGTATTTTGGGGTAGGTAGGTGCCTACACATCATAAGTAAAATATTATACTTTCATGTGGTATTTATCTTGAATGCAAAAACCAAAATATCCATTGGATTCCCGCCAAAACAAACTAATGTAAGTGTGCGAGTTGAGATTTTTTTTCGTCTCTGAAGAACTAAATACCATTGCAAATCTAATAGCGTTATCAACTAATAATAACATCAGACGATTATTATAGATAAATGTCTACTCGTATATAGAACGTTGTTACGGTCAACATCTGTATCTACGTACATATAGATGAACGTTTGTATATCACGTTGAAGTCTGACTCGCTAGTTGGCAAAATTCCAAGACACGATAGAATCTGGGAATACTATAAGAGCGATGCATAAAAAGTGAGACGATCACGAAACCCAAATAGGAATAAAAGTAAAACGGTTTTTGGGTCGTCGACCGAGCAATGTCACCTTTAACGCCTAATGACAAGATAAACCTCGCCGCCCGCCGCCGGCACCCACACAGGCGCGCACCCGCCGCTCCCTCTTATCTACTTCTGTATATTATACATATACTTACACATACTCATACAGTTGCCTATACAATATAACTGCACATGCTTATCTACAATGCACACGACGCATTGATAAAGAATCAGCATAGCATTTTGAATTATAATTATTGTGTAGAGAATATAGAACATTTTATTTTATTCAAAAATACCGTCAGGTGCATTACGTAAGAAAGGCACACCGACAATGAAATGGAAGTGTTATAGACGATGTAATGAGTATGACTAACCAGTTTATGTTCAGTATAAAACTCTGCTCACTGGCATAGCAGCGAGTAAAAAATTGTATACGTCTGTCTACGTACTTTATACATACCTACTTCGTTACGATGCTGGCATTGTGTGCGAACATATTCCGTTTCGGAGGGCACCTTCAAACGATGCCGTTGACCGTGGTCAGGGACAAGCGGGCCCTGACCGTGCCGTCGCGTCGCGCGATTCGCCGAAACATTCTGCGCTTGGCCTAAATCGCAGTGACGTAACGACGCTGCTCACGATTCATACCAGCTAGCTTGGCTTAAGAATTTTGCTCAAATTATGCGTAGAACTATAAAAGTATTATATAGGTAGGTAAGCTATTTCAATCCGCTAAAGTTAAGAAACAAAATGATCGACATAGGGTCCGTTTCCAGTTCCACCAATTGGTAAAGTCCTCCTTTATGATGGTGGCGGTTTACTTATGCTGTGGTGGTGATGTCTTATGTCTCAAGAGACATCCAAGATATTGGCAACGGTTAGCTTGTTTGTGTTGAAATTGAAAACACCAAATTATCCACCGACTATTATAATAGCAACCAATGCTCAATTGTCAAGCATTGGATATGATATTTATTCCACTGACTTCTTGGAAAGTAGCCACCGGAAGCCTTCCTCAACTTTAAAATCACAACATTATGTATTGTAGTGTCACTGACCGGATGAGTTCCACGCTGAACCCGGTCCATCGACAGACAATTTTGTCCAACTGGGGTGGCTACAGACCCGCCAGCTGCCGCAACTCATAAGTGCGACAGAGATGCAATTTCTAATCGATACAGGAACTGAAAACTCAGCATAGCTAGGGATATTTTTCTTTTTAAGAAGAACCTGCCTTGCTGGGACTTTTAAAAACTCTGGGATTGTAACGGCAGCTATTTAGTCATAACTGTACCTTCGTTGAATGACATGTTTAATACACGTTGTGAAAAAAATGAAAGAAAAATGACGGAATTTTTTTTCGACTTTTCCTAGAAAACTGCTTGTTATATCGCACTACTATTAGGTTCAGAATGCAGTGTATTTCACACTCGTGGTTTTTTTTTTCTTCATCTATTTCTTTCTACTAGTGTTTTATTACCACAGAAAACTATAAACTAACCCCAACGTGGTTGAAATCCTATAGACGGCGGTGACTGTTTTTTTTTTAATATCAGCAGAGGTGTACATGCCTTTACGTTTAAATACGTGGGCAATGACACTGCAGTTCTCGGCAACATAACACCCTCGCCTTCGGCTCGGGTATAAGATCACCTGGGTTGCAATGACAAGGTTTCTCCATTTGTATCGAAATGTTCTACGTCAGAATTCGAGTCTGGTTTGAAAGGATTATTTTTTTTAGTGATAGGTACAGTCCAGAAGAGAGCAATACTGCAAAGGTCAGAGGTCAGTCAGTTAAGGAGGATCTAATGATTCGGTAAATTGTAATAAAACACATTGTAATTTTATTTTTTTATTACATCAAGTAATATCAATGTAACATTAATTCATTCTTACACAAAACAAGTAAAGATTATTTAGTGTAAAACGCACCCCAGCACAAGAATTTTGTTCAAGATAACATACACAAGTGGTAATATCATTTGCAATTAATTTTAAATACAATAAAAGCGCGTTTATGTACAACAGATAATCAGTGTAGGTACTTATTTTCATCAAAATATATTTAAAATTATAAGTCCAATTTTTGGGATGCATTCCTCAGATCATAGCACAGACAATATCTTCCTCTTAACACCTTAACAAACTTACGTTCTGAATAATTCGTTTTAGATACACTTGACCTCATTCAAAATTTCCAAAACTTCTTTCTATCTAGAATGTCACAACCCTTATAGCCATTCATTTTAACTTGTAACTACCTACATAATTTATTTACAAAAATCTATGCGAAATAACAATACCCACCAGCGGCTAAATAAACATAAAATTAAAAAGTGTAATTACTTTAGTGCGTCATCATGATAACATTTTGTGATGATAACAGACAAACTGGAAATAGGTCTTTTAACAAAGATTTCAATTGTTTTTTTTTTGTTTCTTATTTTGTACAAATTGCTACTCAATAAGATTTTTTCAATTTCTGTAGAATGACTAGAATGTTGCAAACATATTCGGCATCAAAGCATTTTTGCCTGTATTCAATAAAGTAGTTCAACTTTTTCCCTACTGGCATCGATTCCATTGTTAGAAAATAAAAGTAAAATTAGAGAATTGACATCTCTTAGCTGTCTTTGATTAGTTCTGTTGAATAGGTGCTTTAGTTTAACTAAAATCATTAGCCTGTATGTATATATTTTTTTATTAATCTTTTCTTGTTTTATATGAGCTAAAAAGATAAATAGCTTTATTAAGATCAGCTTGCGCACAACAGAATCGATACCATTGAAGACTTCTTAATTCAATAGCTGCTGTTTAAATAAAATGTTTGTGTAGAAACGCGAAATATACTGCGCGATTCAATACAATTATAAGGAACTAATTTATTGTTATGTTGATACTATTGCATACATTTTATAAATACAAGTTGTGGGAACAATAAAACTGATTGCAAGTAAGTCAGTCATCGGTTGGTACTTCAAATCTTAGACGTTCTTTTTTGTCCATTCCTTTATCATAATAATCAGTAAACATTTACATTACGCAGAACATAATTTGACAATAACATTCATTAATTACATTATGAATAATAACTAGACACCATTACATAACGTAATTAGTTTATCAACAAAGATTTGCCCTTGAATTTATAAACACCGATCCATAAGAGACAATACGAATTTTATTGTGTCACGGCAAGGGTTTAACTTGAAACGTATCTTAATCATGTATTTTATTATATTCCCTGAAACCTGGTACATACATAGTAAAGTAATTTTATATAATTCCAACAAAAAATTTACTCCATATGAAATATATGTGTATATATACATACATAGACGAAGTATAAGTTAGAGGCCATGGATATTTATAATAAATTCATTACACCGTTAATTTTAATTCCCTACTCCTCTCTGTTACATACTTGTAAAAAGTCAGACTTACAATTTTGAAATGCACCCATCGATGAGATCGGGGTGCATTTTAATAGCAAATCAGGTAGATTACCATTCGTATGCATCCTATAAACTAAGTAGCATAAAAAGCCTGTAAAAAACGAGATGGTATTTTAAGCCAGTATGAACAAAAAAATAAGGTTGTGAAAATTGTACTGTAAGAAAACTTGTAGTGTTAGCATGTTGGCTAGGTTATTATTATTTTCAGTTGAAATATAAACAATATTGTGTCCCGTGTCAAGTTAAATATTGTGTAATTATAATAGTATTCAATTTAGGTCGGATTATAGCACAAACTACTCAGCCTTGTTACTACGGCCGATAATTCAATAAATCGACTTTTTGCTCCTGTTTAAACGCTCCCTGACGGACATGTTATGCCTACATTGTACACAGAACATTTTAACGCCGTGGTGCAATACTGTGTATGCTTAACTTTTTAAGTATTAGCGTCTACCATCAAACTTGCCAACTTTTGATTTGACGTAACGACAGGTAAACAAGGGAATTTTGAAACATTTATTACTTTCGAAGGTGTATTTATAATAATTCTATGATGAAATTGAGTAGTTATTATGTACCTACCTATCTACAAATTGCATAGAAATGGAAAACATATATATATTTTTAATAATAAAACGTTTATTTTTAAGTCTACCTAGTAATTTTATAGACCTCAATCATAACTAGTGATTCGTTTAACATAAATATATAGCCGAAAGTAGCAAAAATTGTTTACGTATACATAAAATTACTTATCTTGCACTACAATAGTGTTAAATCTATGGAATATGCTTATTTCTAAACAAAATATTATCAATGTAAGTATGTGGTTACGCAAAATCGAACTGTACAATTGATTGAATTATAGCTAGAAGTATCTCATTTAAAATTCATGAATCGGGTACGGTACGATAATTATATTATAATATTCAAACATCGATACAACAGACATTTAGATCACTACATGTTTATTCATTGACAACATTTTAACCTAGGTATGAAAAATGAAAACAGCTAAGAAGCAAGGCGTTTCCGCTGTTAGTCTAGCGCCGTAATAGATTACTCAATGAACCAACTTGAAGTTAGTATGAACCATTATTGCTGAATGGTAGCTAATCAAAGAATCACTTAACAAGCTCGAGTTTATTCGTAGAAATAAAGTATGTCCCACTCCTAGTCTGCACATTTATGCATTTTAGGAATAAAATCTCGGCCGATGTTATGTTACTGTCGAACGACGGTCGCTGACCTCAAGTTCTAAATTACTTTTGGGATCCAGTTCAGTTACCTACGCTAGATCCCGCCATCAAAACGCCCGCCATGGGTTTGTCTTAAAATATTTGAAGTAAGGTTAAGAATCTATTTATAATTGGCCCGTGAATAGACTACGGTACGAAATTACATTATTCTGCACATTGTTGTATAGCCTTCAAGTGTACTGAAAACACTTCAGTTTACACAGCTGCGTCCACTACATACAAGTTGCGTTACTTCACGTCAGTTATTTCAGTTGGTATAATAATACTATTAGCAAAAATCTATTAAATTTAGGCAATTTAAATGTAACATCCCTGTTACCTATCATCACACGGCCAATCTTGAAAGAGGGTACCTATCTACCTATTTAAACATTCAACAACTTGGTCACTTTGGTCAGTAACATGAAGCAACATCGCTCTATCGCCCACAACCCTACAATTTATAAATTCCTTCACAATTTATTATGTAAACAGTGTACCCTGCTCGAGGCGTAACTTGTATCCTACTGAAACAAGTATTGTCGATGTGTTATACTGATGGACTTTCCTTATTTATCTTACCCTGACACGATATCTTTTTTCATTAGTCTATCTCGTACATATTTTTTATTCGAGAAAAATGCACGTTGAGCAGAAAATTATTTTTATACTGGTACCAATTTTGCTTGACTGATTAAATACCAGGGTATCAATTTCCATTTACCCAGCTACATAATCACTAATCACCCACTTGTACCACAGATCACTTAAGATATTATATGTATAACGCTAAATTAATTTAAACATGGTATTGAATGATGTTCTATACAAACGGTTTTAAAAATTTCGTCAGTAGAATTTTGATCATCACATTAAAAGTAAGTGAGCTTGAGCTGCTTGAACTTAATCATTGTTATATTAATAAAAAAGTGGGCTAAATAATCTATGTCAAATGAGCTCAAGCACTCATTCTAGAGCAGAAATAGACGCTAAACGAAACACAAATCTCTATCTGCGCCGAGCAATGGCATTGCAAATACTACAAGCTTGGATAGTATATATAACTATGAGTGACTGAATGTTTTGTAGGTATTTGATACGTTTTTACCAGTCTCTTTGTGAGCTTTTAATATAAATAGTGAAGCTGCTTTTCGCATCTCTCATACCCCATCTGTGTCCATCTCAGTTCAGTGTTCAGTAGTTCCTAATAATTTTACTATACTTTTTTGATGCCATCTTGTAATCAGTCACGGTTTTCAGTTATGTTATAGTATCGTTACCTATCTTTTGTAATGTATAAAATTGTTTTTATAATTTATCATACTAAGCTCCTCTTAGATTTACCTTCTATGCGCAAGCGTTGTCGATATTTTTGCATCAACAAATTAACTTTCGCCGATATCATGCAATAATTGTCAACTATAGTTAATGAAATAACTTTTGAATATTAGAGTTGAAGACGACTACTGTACCCACCTATAACTGACAATAATATGATGCTATCGTGAAGGTAAACTAATTAAATAACATTAACAACACCAAAGAACAAAAATGTAAACACAATAACCTCTTAGTATTTAAATAATAATTCGTTGGCAATTATTAATTAGGTAGGGATTACTCATACGTTTTGGCACACGTTAATCTAGTAAGTGGAATTATTATGTTCATTTATGAATAGAAGATGGAATTACTTTTGGTCTAAATATTTGAATGGCAAAATTAGTTCAGAATAAGAATCTAACGGACAATTATTACTCGATGAAACGATTCTAATGTAGAAAATGGTAATGAACGGCGAAGTGAAGCCAACATCGGAACTGGTAATGGGATCCATCCATATAAATAAATGATAATCAGGCTCAGGCTTATTGTACGAGCTACGCTGCACAATGTACAATGACCTTTGTATAGTTTGTACGTCTTACTCATTAATGCATATCGATATTGTTTAGGTGTGCATTTTTTTAATTCTCTTGAACAGATCTGCTTTAGTGCAGCGTTTTGCGTTGGAGAAGAATAAAAACTTACTAGCGTCAGGTACTATCCAGATATGTTTGTAATTTACTACGATACTTACCTATTCACTTTTGTTTTCAATTAACAATCTGCCCCGGTTTACTTATTTTTATTCTCATATCCAGAAACGAGCGCTACAGTTAAAATTATGCCTTAAAACCATTTATTTTTACAGTATGCTTGAGCTATTAATTCGTGCCGATAGAGAGAAGAGAACTTAACCGAAAGCAAAGTCGATGCGGACGTCCGTAAGTTGCCCTTGACTCACAATACGCATCGATCGATCCTGAACATTGCACAAGTCGGGTGCAAAAATTCAGGAGTACTTCGGTCGGGACTGCTGTAAGGCAAGTCATCTAGTCTGAATCCAGTGAACGAAAATCAGAAACTTTCAATTCAGAATGTTTTGCAGTTTTCATTCGCTTTTATTGATCGTACTGCAGTTAGTTACAACAAGCATTATTGTACTGCTCAGTTACACGCGATGATAATGCCTCTAATCAAATGCGGAATTGGCTGCTAGAGGAGATAACATTCGATTCCTAGACTACTCTCATGATAACTAAAATAATTCGTAGCCAACTATTACACGACTGCCCTGACCTACCCGATTACTTGGCTTCTATCAATATTTTTTTCCATGCTACAGACTATTTATGATCATAGGAACCGGAACGGTTTTAGAAAAGAACAAAAGCGGCTAACTAATTCCAAAATATTAAAATCGATCCATTTATACATGGAACGACTGGAATTAGACTCAATGTCGATATTATGAGTTTAGCCAGTTGTTAAATTTTGAAGTTTGTGACTATTCGCAACGTCTGTTTTACAGTTTCAACGTTTTGATTAGAATAGCTACTGGTTTTAAGCCACAGAAGTTCATCAATACAAGGATGTAAACGCGATATGACCTTCGGTGAATTTATCAAAATATCCAAAATTTAATCGAGGTGAGTAACATTGTGTTTTTCATCTAGCTAATACGTCACTCGTCAGGTATTTTGACTGCCACGATGCTAAAACGATATGTTATTCTAATTGCAAAGACACAAATTGACACATTCTATAACTATGATAAAGATAATCTAACTCCTGCGTTACTATTCTTTGGTTGGTGGTCTGACATCGCCTTTTAGTAACAGTGAAGTCGTGCTGGCTTGGCTCTACCGTACAAGGGTAATTAAAAAAATCATGATTTGAAGATAAACTTTCTAATGGCGGTCACACGCAAAATCCAAATATTGAGTGTACCGACACTTCGAAAAATGTCTCTAGCGTTTGTTTGAAAATGAAGAGATAGAACTAGCTGCATTCATGGCAAACGTAAGTAGTTATGGACTATTGTAGACACATCGGAGCCAGTCACCACCATTAACAATAGATATTTACCTAACATTGCAAGAATTTATAACATACATATATACGGCGGAGTTTTTAATTGAATTAGCAACTGTAGATTTATAAAAGCAGCAAACTCAGACTATAACATTCCCAATGTTAGGACACATGCCGTCCCTCAGTGAGAGTAGAGGGCCGCACTCCCAAACGCGTTCCCAGTTCTCACGTCTTCGAAGGACACACTTTCCTCACCATGTTTTTGACTTGACAAGACCTGCTTTTTAAATACTATTATATATATTTGTAATCATGTTCAAAAGGGCTCTAACGATTTCGATGATGACATTTGCAATTGCAATAATAAATTAATAATATTTTTTTAATTATGGGGGTTTACATAGGGCCAAAAATAGATCTAGCTAGGTCTCATATCTGGGAAAATTTCGTTTTCTCTATTTTCACCCGAGCAGGACTCAGTCGCCCAGGTTCTACAACAGTATTATATAAAGAAACAATTATTGAGCTTTATCCCGACATGGTCCCTACAAGAATATTTTGACTCTATTATTTTCATTTCTAGGTTTTGGGACTATGGTCAAATTAGTCATAATCATCCGCTATATTTTAAAGTTATTGACGAGTTTCGCTTCTGTATTTCTTAATTAGGTACCATAAGTTCTTGAGTTTAACGAAAATTACTGCACCACATTCTCCCAAAAGTACTATTTGTAAATATATCTGGATGAAACCTTTCTGAGCTATGCATATTAAAGCAAGTTTGGCTCGTTCTTGGCATATTGCATTTAATGTATATTTGGCGCTGAATTATTCGTAATTCAGCACCTAATTGCATTTCTTATTATTTTTATATGGAAGGAATCCTGTACCATATTTTTCACCATTTGATGAAAAAAGAATTGGATCAGTACCTTACAGCAAATCAATTAGGTTATCCTTATTAAGTACAGGAAAAATCCAAAGAAGCAATAAACTTTTAATGTATTTAATTTATAATGCTTTATTTATTTACACAAGACCTGGCTGAGACAAATATGTCTGCATCACAAGGATTAAGTAATAAATTGAAATGAACCTGAATTTCTTGGCAAATTATAAACCAAGACCTTAATTTTACTTTGTTAAATAAAATACCTACACTGCATTAACTTAATCATTTTGTGTTACTTGTTTCAATGAAATTTTCCCAAATTGCCAAGAGAGGCACAGTCTTGCAGGATTTTATACAATTATTATAAGGCCGTGTTCGCAAGGGCGCCATTCCAACAGATAACTATGAAATATATATAATAAATGGATTTTCGCTCCCAGCGTTGAGCCGTTGATTGAAAATCCAGAGCATGGAAAGAAAAACGCCGCGTTTAAAAGCGCCCGTGCGAACGTGGGCTTAGTCAATGAAGTCTGCCCACACAGTGGGACTTACCCATACTTAGTCCACTGCATCAATGTCCACTTACTATTAGAACTACACTATCAATGTTTAATTCTGAAACATTTGGTCAAATATACCATCTACTTACGTAATATTAACCATTTTGGAAACTTAACTAACAATCTTAGGAACTGACATCACAAAGCTTATTCACCAGTTACAGATCAACATTGACATCTTGCAGTCCACTGTGTCGCTTCAAGTATTCACTATTGTCATCACAGTCCACCTTTCTTCTCTTTCTTGAGTCAAATCTCACTCCTGTTTCTTGAACCACCTTTTCACTGTTTTGAATTGCAGAAATTATATTTTCTTTAGAAGGTGGCACCAGTTGCAACTCATCAATGTTTTCATTAACTGATGGCTCTACTAGATGCATCACAATACGTTCTAAACGTTTGGGATGTTCTACTGGAGCGTCATCAGTGGCAGGAGCTTCAGTTTGTTGTTTTTCCACATCAATAATCACTGAATACTTTCGCTTCATTTCCTCCATCATTCTACATCCGTAATCTTCACCAATAACACTATTGACACATACAAAACTTTGAACTTTTTTGGTTGCTCTATCAATTTCCAGGAAACCTCTTGTTCTCATATAAATGAAGTGTCCAGATCGTGACATCAGCCTATAGTAAGACTCGCCAAACTCTCTGCTCTCATCATACATTTGCCGTAGAACACAAATGACCCAGCGGACATCTTCTTTGTGCATAAATACAAAGGCTGATGTCCCAGTTACTTCTTCTGTCATGTAACCTATTGCTAATGATATACTCTGGTCACACTGCACTATGCGACCATCAATCAAATGTCTAGTCCAATATTCTGAGTAGGCTGTCGGCGGCAGAATCCGAGCTGGCATAGCACTGGACAGCACATGGATCATGCCAATGAAAACTACATCATTTCCACTAGATGAAAATGTTCGATTGGTTCTCACTCTTTGCCGTCTAATAATCTGCTCATCTTGAACACCATTAGATGTTGCTTTGTCAGAGCGCCTCAGTATGCCATCTATGCGACAACGCTCATATCTAGCAGGATCTGAGCGAGCTCCTGCTCTCATAATGCGGATATGGAAATTATGATGGTGTTCAAAGAGTCTACTGTCACAACTTGTTTGCAGTTCTTGAGGATAAATGTGTTGGCGAAGAGTTTCTTTATCATCTGGATGAACATAGTTATACATGTCTTGTCCCAGTAGATCTATGTGGCAGTATCCCAGCTTTTCTTGAACGTTGGGTGATACGATAAACAGACGGCCGCGGCATGTGACGCCGAACATAATACCGCCAAATAGGTCGAAAAACTTTAAGAATGAAGACGACCATGTCTCTATGTGGCCGCATTTGATTGTATCACCAAACACATGCTCGTTGCGGAGTTTGTTGGCGGCGAGCCTCAGCACACTCGTCTTATCAACTTTACGTTGCGAGTGCACTATATCGGACAACAAAGACATAATTAGACTAATTTGGGAGTTGTATTGGCTCCGACGTTGTTTTTCAGCTATAATACGTGATTCTCGATCACTAGCTTTAGCTGTGGGAATACCTGGTGAGTGCGAATCAGACGAAGAATCACCGCTATGAGTAGCCTGAATCTCATAGCCCATCGTCGGCGCTGGCACACCCACCGTTAAACCAAACTTCGTCGGTGGGACACTTAGGCCTATCTGGCTCGCCATCGCCGAGTGCATTCCAAGATGTGTATTTGCTCCGCCCGAAGATGTCATTTTCCCGCGAACGATAGTGCTACTTGCAAAACTACGTCCTTGTTGGTATCATTACAATCCAATAACCTTACGTACATAGTGAAACCGTAAATATACACGAAAAAACATGCTGTCCCAGATATTATCGTATTGTAATAGTTATTTAACACGATCACATCACAACGAAAATCACAAGTTCTTCAATCAGATGCACAAGATAGATATTTGTTTCAGTTCCGACTTTGTGTATGGTTCAACTGGACTTAGATTACCGACTATCAATCAACAGCACAAGCAGTGTTACCACTAGTCTCTCCATAATATTATATACCTACTTTAATCAACCAGGCAGGACCAAAACAGTGCTGCAAGCTTATTAATATTTATTGTTTTTTTTTTGTGCGATGCGTACTTGCAAGAAACTGAAACAAGGTCTTTTCCGCCTTTAGTCGATTTTTTCTGATGACAGTTAGATACTTAACATACTGTAACATCAAGTAAATAGCTCTAGAGTTGGCATAGCTGGACTCACCCCTCTGCCAAAGTACAGACTAGAGATGTGCCGTTGCCGGCAATATTGCTTAAAGTGGGAATATTGGTGGCAATATTGCCAGCAATATTGCCGGGAGTGGAAATATTTGGGAATATTGCTTAATTGTAAGTCAAATTAAGTACGGAAACTATGTACAGCACTTAAAATTAGTGTTTACAGGCCATAATCTACATTATATACAATAAAATATTGTTTTGGGTAAAATTGCCAATAATGCCAGCATTTTTGGCAATATTCCCGGTATTTTACCGGCAATATTGCCCATGTTGCCGCACACGATAGTGAATATAAGAAATAACACATAAATATTAAGATAAGAATTGACGATCGTTGTGTAGTGAATAAAAGGCATAAATTCGAATAATTTCTTTAAATGTAGTACTTGTTTTTCATGCAAAATCACATAACAAAAACAATGAGTATAAGTATGTAATATGGAAATAACAAAGTGTAAATCTTTACAAATCTATATCTATCAATTTTTTTTTATGATCGATATTATATTACGCAAATATAACTAAACGGTGATTACACCTGCAGTAATAATTAAATATATTGGTGCGCGCCTTCAATGGTTGGGTCATGCCGGTTTTAATGTACTCTTTCGGCATACTCAAATGGACTCGGACCGAACCGAACTCGATGCCCTAGATAGGAGAGTTCGTACACTGCTGACCGCAAACCGGATGCATCACCCACGATCATCGGTGATGAGGCTGTACATCCCGCGGAAGTGCGGGGGTCGAGGCTTTTTAAATGCGAAGACCCTCCACAACCGCGAGGTGTGCAGTCTCAGAGAATATTTTTTAAAAGCCGAGGTGGGTATGCACCGAGATGTGGTCGCAGTGGACAAGTGACTCACCCCGCTGTCCATGGCTAAAGAGAATTGGCGCAAACCTGTTGTACTTACTACCGATGACCGCAAGGAAGTATGGCAAGGCAAGGAGCTTCACGGGCGCTTCTACCGGGCTCTTCATGGGCCTGATGTAGATTTTCTAGCGTCCGTGCCCTGGCTACTCTTCGGCGACCTCTTTGGGGAAACTGAAGGTTTTGTCTGTGCGATTATGGACGAAGTTATGTTGACGAACAACTACCGGAAGTATATTATGAAGGACGGGACGGTTGACGTGTGTCGGGCATGCCACCGTCCGGTTGAGTCCATCAGACATATTATTTCCGATTGTTCTCGTCTGGCTAACGGCGAGTACTTGCACAGGCACAACCAAGTAGCCAGGATTATTCACCAGCAACTTGCCTTGAAATATAAACTTGTGGAATCTGAGATATCGTACTACAAGTATGTGCCCGACCCAGTTCTCGAGAAAGACCATGTCACACTGTACTGGGATCGGTCTATCATTACTGACAGGACTATTGTCGCCAATAAGTCTGACATTGTAGTGATAGACCGATCAGCGCGCCGCGTAATGATAGTCTATGTAACCATCCCGCATGACGAGAATCTCGTGAAAGCTGAGAAAGAGAAACAAATAAAATATCTCGACTTGGCACATGAGGTTGTCGACATGTGGAATGTGGACTCGGCTATCATTGTGCCGATTGTCGTGACGGCCAATGGCCTTATGGCCAAGAGCCTCGACGACCATCTTTCGAGGCTCTCCTTAGGCGGTTGGATCAAAGGCCTGATTCAGAAGGCAGTACTCCTCGATACGGCTCGCATTGTGAGGAGGTTCCTGTCTCTGGAGTCCTAACCACCGGTAGCTTGGACCCTGCTCCCGACACCGGCGGACTACTATTTTTATATTTATAATGTTTTTTTTTTAATATTTAAAAATGCCAAAAATGTGTATATACAATGAATAAAGGAATATTAAATATATTGGTATTATTTGACAGGCAACATTGGCAATATTGCCAATGCTTCTGGCAATATTGGTATTTTACCGGCAGTGGCAAAATTGGGAATATTGCCGGTAGCGGCAATATTGCCACCAGGCACATCACTAGTACAGACACCAGCACATCAAGCTACTACAATCTGTTATTAAAAAAAAATGATTTTCAACTTTATTGCTACAGAATTAAGTTCAAAGTTGATTGGGAAAATTTGACAGTACGAACCCAGGACGAACTGTGGCTATTAAAATCTCCTACGGCTATTTTAGTATGCCGACCGTCAAAGTTTGGTGTTTTATGGCATTCAAAAGGCTAGTTAGGGGCCTTGTAGACCGGTGTGATCGTGCAGGTGCCTACATCTACTGTGAGGATTTCTATGGAGTTTTCATTACTCCGGATTGCAGATAAAACGTTTATTCCGGGGTTAACAAAAATGGCGTTGCCATATTGTGCGTGGGGTATCTCTACTACAAGCGTCATACCAGGGATGTGTGGCCTTAAATGTTTGTAGCCACGATGCGTTTCTTGGACACACAGGATGTCACACTTTGTTTTGTCGCATAGTTCAGACAGCAGCTGGGATTTATTATCTTAAAACCTTCCATGTTGATCGAGGCGATAATTAAAGCGGGCTTTGAGAGCCGATGGTAGGTGCCCATAGAGAGATGGTTGTTGTTATTTGGTCCTAGAATGGACAGTTGGTCGTGACTCTTTGTAGAGCCGTCTGGAAGTATCAACGTGGTGAAAGGATTAGTCAGCTAGACTCTGCGTTACCGACTGCTAGCTGTTCGGGTGCACCCGACGTTTAGAATCGCAGTAGGATTTAGATTAACGCCACTCGGAGAGGCTCCTTTCATGCATTTATTGATAAATTAGTCAAGTGTAACAAGAATACAAAATAAAATTATAGTTTTGTTCATTTATTCATGGATGACGAATGAAATAATACTCGATTGTGTCACAGCACTAGCACTATTGTTTTTACACACATTAATTTGTGAATGTGTGTGTGTTTATTGTCTGATTGCTTTTTCTTCGTATGCGTCTTTGTAGCAATAGGATGCATGTCTCTATGTATGATTGTAAAATTTCCGTAGTGGGCTGTATTGTTTACCGCGCCCCCCGCAAAAGTAGTAGAATATTTTGTTCGGCGATTCGCTCGACGTCATCTCCAGGGCTATTTACTCTATGTGCGTCGCAAGATCGCAGGAAGCAGCCTTCTCGTTGAAGTACTTTCTAATTCCATGTTGAAGCCCTACCTTTCTGTTTTACGGAGGTTCTTTTTTTTGTTTTTGTCAATGTCAAAACTGTCAAAATCAAAAGTAAACTTATTTTTGGTGGCATTAAGTACTTAGCTGTTGCATTGTACTAACTTTGAGTTTGACCGGTTTTATTTAAAAATACTAAATGCATATATTTCCAATAAGATATTGTAAATTAAGCACAAAGTGTTATATTTAGTATTGAACACTGCATATTAGTGCAGTGTCTTCAGAATACGTTGTTTTTCGACTGTTTATCGTATAAGGAAAAGTCTTATTTGAAAATAATAAACCGGTTTTGAAGAAGACTGCTTGTGCCATCTTGAAGGAAAAGTAAATTTTGGTGTAATATTAAAATTATAAGGATGTGGTTGAAGTTATTGATTGTTTTAAATATAGTTTTATTACATTTTGCGATCTCAGAAGATGGTAAGACTTGTGCAAATTTTTTACCTATGTATTTTGTTAGTTTTTATTTACTATTTTCATTTGTGACCACAGCCAGCCAAAATGAGATAGAACATTCATTCTTTTCTGACTTGTAATGTTAGCGATGCTTCGGGGAGGACTAACTCTAGCAGTGGTCTGCTTGTCTAAGGATAATCCTAATTCACATTACTCAATCATTGCTTTGCAAAATAAAACTGGAATTATGCCTATATAACAATTTTTTACTCTTAATAATAAATATCCAATGACCCTGCTCCCGACACCGGTGGGCTACAATTTTATATATTTTTTAATGTTATTATATTGTTTTCATTTTAAGAAATATTTAAAAATGTATTTGTATAGTAATAAGTAAAGGAAATAATAATATCCAATGTATTTGTGAGCTAATCTCTTGTTTTGCACTTATTTATTTTTTAAAGTACATGGTAAGCATGTAGTTAGCTGTGTAAAAGTTTAATTTGCATTGAGAACAACAGCAAATTGTTGTACTTGAAATTACTTAGCTAAATTGGATATGTGTTCAATTACAATTTTAATGAGGTGTCAATTGATTTCATGGTATGTACCAATTATTATTGATGTTTGAAATTTTTTAGTTGGTGACAGCTGTACAACAAATGACCTGGAAGGTACTTGTACCAAAGTATCCAATTGTGAAGTAGCTCTCATGTAAGTGCATCAAAAAATTTGTTGTGTTAACTATTTGACATGAACATTAATACAGGCAAATGATTTATGGTATGACACATACACAATCTAACTTAACCTTTGTTTGCCTTGCTTCTTTTAATGCAATAATTATGTTAAATATTTATTTTAATAAACACATTTCATCTTTTGTTGTTTAAAATCACATTCAACTGGGTATTGTATTTTTCATAATTTCAGAGAAATTAGAAAAAAGAAATTTCACCAATTCGAAAGGTGTGGTTTTCAAGGAGCTGAAGAAGTGGTATGTTGCCCTCATGGAACTGATAAATTTGGTAAGATTGTATTTCTTATTATAATGTTGACATTTTAAAGTATAATAGTTTTGTTTATTTGATAATTACATTGTTGTAGGAGGCGATGAAAGTAGGATTAAAATAGACAGAATTGCTGAGAGAGGTAAGCCTTTTTTGTTTTAAAATACTTAGAGTACTTCTTCTGCCAGCTATCATCTATGGCTGAGATAGGCCTTCAGAATAACAAATTAACACTTTCGCTGCCCAGCACCCAGCATATGAGTCCAAAGTCCATATTACGCGGGGTGCTGGGCAGCGAAAGTGTTGAATCAAATGTGACCAAAAATTAAACAATACTTGTTTTGTTAAGGACATTAGATATTGTAGCTTAGATATTATTCAAGTGGTGGGTCTCACTTGCAAATATGTGTAACAAGCTGAGTATGAATACCCACCATGTTTTGAATACATTTGTGATTTTTTTTTTGTTAATTTGCTTTCTCTTTTCCTCTTCTGGACAAGGGTCTCTCCAAGTAGTCCTTCCGAGTAAGTGCTCTTTTCTTCCGCCGTCTCGTAACCCTCATTGTACGAGTCATCAAGCTACTTCTGTCTTGGACGCCTTCCATCATAAGGAACTCATTGTATAACTCTTGGAGACTCTTGCTCAGCAGTTCCTGTGAATGCTGCTGGCGTGACCTTTGCTAATACTCTGCAATATTTCAGAATGTCAGAAAATTATAGAAACAAGTATACCTGCTTTGAACTTAAATATTTTGGGTGGTGAAACAGTCTCACTTGGGGAATTTCCACATATGGTAAGGCATATTTTTTCCTTATAATTATCATTGATTGTTTTTGTAATTATATCTCATCGATCTAGTTATAAATAATATACCCTTTTTAAAAAGAACCTGTTTTCTTGTAAAAATATTTTTATTTGATAGTGATGACAATCCAGTTTGCACGCCACAAGTTTATTGTGTTAAAAGAATTAACATTTCAAAATAATAGGTATGCATGCATTAACATTGCTTATAATATTCGGGTTTTTTTAAATGACAAATTGATTTTATGACCTAATTTCCAATGACGTAATTCTGTTCATTGAATTGTAATTAATTGTGGCGTCATGCTAATGATAATTAATTGAACATTTAAATCGTCAAAGTGATCTGCGGTATATTTCTGTTATTTTGTTATATTCCTCATTTTGTTTATCTTTCATTACATGTATTCTGTTTAATCTAGAAGCCATATTTATATATATATGTATATCATAGTGTAAAAAAAATTACGCACTAATAGGATTTCTCAGATTCATAAGGCGCGGCGCAGATTAACGACCCGGACGTTAATGTTTTAAGATGTTCGTTTTGTAGCCAGAAATCATATTAACATAAACAACTTATATTATTAAATGTAGTACCTGTTAACATGAGCTAGATTATGTGATTTCAGCCGCAGTGCAGAAACTCAATGCTCTATGAACTTTATTGAATCTTAACTAGACGTATTAAGGTCGAAATATGACTGCATAGCCGATCGTGGCACTTACATAGCTGTAAGTGCCACGATCGGCTCCACGAGTTTACTTTAGAACTAAAGTGCCCAAATAAATAAGTAAAGAATTTTCATATATAAAAAATGTAGGTAGGATATATATTGGCGTTGCTCGAGAAACTTTGAAATGAATGAAGGCCCGTCGGATTGTTATACCTAATCATACAGAATTATATGAATTATTTATCGTAAAAACAGCTATAAGTACCTACATAACAACAAAGTAAGAACTGCAGTCGGCGAATGATAATATTGCTTCTCACACTTCTCAGTTATGAATCTTTTTATTACTTATCTATAAGTCAGAGTTCATGGTATGATACCCTCCGCGAGTCATTTCGTACTGGCTGCTATGATTGTTTATTAAACCTCATTTTCAATCTAAATGCATAATGCGCAAAATCACGTTTAAACAATCATGTTCTTTTGTTTAATGAGGAGCTTACGTCGCCTTCTTTCGTGCCTCGATTTCATTATTATCCGGCTTTCAAATGGTTTAGAAAGATCATCTTTCAGAAAGAAAAACCATCATTTCCGGAATTACTATTATAATTATTATATAATTAGTAATTACTATTATATTATAATTAAATTATATGTTTTTTGAATTCGCCACCTGCACCTACGGCTTTAAGATGTTGTGTCACTGTCCACCACATGGTGGACAGAGAGGATTATTTTTTTAAATCGTCCACCAGTGGTGTACAAGCATGTGGTGGACATCGGGAATCATCGAAAAATATTTACTTTCCTTCTCATTTCGACGGTGGAAATTTTAAATGCTGTGATGCATTGAGCGTTTTGTTTCATTTTCAACTTTCTACGCTGATCCCAACGTTGCAAATCTTATTTGTACTTTCTCAGCTTGCTTCTAGACAAATAATATGCGCCTCTTTGAACACCAAAATACACAACCCTCACATTTAAAAAAGTCAATCGCAATAACCTGTTATTTAGAAATAGGTAACTCCGATAAAGATTTGGTCCCTCGACATTTCAATAAGCTTTTGAGTTTCAAAATTTATTTTATACCTATTTTTAGTACGAACAGCTCGCAGTCGCAAGCGCGTGGGATCCTGGGTTCGAGTGGGTCGGGCAAAGCTTTTACTAGCTTTTTCTATTAAGCATTTCTCAGTAGTAGCCTGGAATTTGTAAGTTGGCGGTACGATACCCCCGTGCCTCGCACGCGAAGCCGTTGGTCCTGCGCCTGATCTATCCGGAGTATCCGGTCGTGTAGGATTGCCGACCCATCGGGCTATGAAAATGAGAGGAGAGAGTACACCTGTGACTGCGCCTACACTTGTGCACTATAATATCTCCTGCGCCGATGACTAGTCTCCTCTGAATTCACCGTGACCGAAAAATGGACAGGAGGCCTATACAGGGTGAATTTTTCATGTGGGCGTGGATAGCCAAATCCAAAACTATGAGGAATAGCGAAAAATACTCAAAAGAGTCTCGGGCCCGATTTTGATAAAAACTAAAACTGCATTATTGGATTTTTGACAAATTCCCAGTTAGAATATTCCCAGCTAGAATTCGAACCCGTTGATTTTGGGAAAAAACACACTATACTATAACACCATTCGATAGTGACGCTAATGAAGATAAAATTCAAGGAAGTAGGTAATGACAAACGGAAAACTTAAGGAAAATGTAAAATTTTATGTTTTTCCATATTTTAAATTAATATCCTTGGTTGATGACACCCGCAGTCTTCTTCAAAACATTCGGTGTCATTGCGGTTAGACTCTCTGTAACGACTGTCGACCATAGACTATCTAAACGACAACCGGACCAACGGCTTAACGTATTTTCTCGGGAGGTGACTCGGTATGTAATGGATCCGATCCTCAGACCGACCTTGACAAGTGTGGCTTAAGAGCGATCGGCGCGGGCGGCTGTTATTATTTAGCCACAAGCCCCTTTAATGTAACTGAGCGTATGACTACTGCGTTACGTGTCGTGGGTTCGGTTCCCGCACGGAAGAAATATTTGTGTGCCTGTAGGGCCCACGATACAGGTGTAATTCCTAGAGCAAGTATAATTTTAATAATCATTATTATTTCTATAAAATTTTAGGTTGCCCTAGGATATGATCGAGGTGATGGCTACGAGTTTGACTGTGGCGGGTCGGTGCTATCGCCTACCTACGTCCTAAGCGCTGCACATTGTGTGGACACCTTAGATAGGTAACTACATATCATATTGTAGTCTTTAAAGACATTTTGAAAATGCTCAATAAACACCAACTATAGTTTTTTAAATTTAACTTGATTAACATTACAGCTCAGGATGTATATGTATAATTAGGCTAATAATTTTATTAAGATTATGTTTTTTAAAGTTTAATTTAATTGGCCCTAATTAATATCTGTGCAGTTATGAAGAAGAGAAAATAGTGGAAAGCTATGGGGGAGGCCTTAGCATAGTCGTAGGTCAATATAGCCTCAGGAAAAAAAACTACATTCATATAGCGTACTGGCAGTATAAATATTTATCAATTTGTAATTATTTATTTCGATATGACCAAAGCTACTAGTCCCTTTAATGTGTCAGCTGTCGTTTTAATCAAGTTTTTGTGGACTAAAAGTTTCATGTAGTTCATTTGTCATGTCACAGTTAGATGGCCTCTAAACTCATACATATAGATGAGATGCAGCCAATCACGAAAACCACCACCACATATACTCTTTAAAAGTCAAATTGTAATTTTATTTGTGTTAAATTTTTAGGATACAACCGTCCGTAATCCGCGGTGGAGTTGTAGAGATTGGTGGCAAGGAGTTCAACCCGGATACTGACGACAGAATAGCGCAGATCATAACCAACCCGAGATATACCAGGAAGGAGAAATACCATGATTTGGTTTTGTTGAGGTAAGTGTGAGCTTCTGAGTCACCATGCCTCGTTATATGCTTTTAGCTGTCGATCACTGTCATCGGACTCCGGACTTTGACTAATATTTCAATACATCATCATCTGCCTAGCCTTTTCCCAACTATATTGGAGTCGGCTTCCAGACTAACCGGATGCAGCTGAATACCAATATTTTACATGGAGCGACTGCCTATCTGACCTCCACAACCCAGTTAGTACTGGGTAATACGAAATCCCTTGGTAAGACGGGTTGTCAGACTTTTTGGGCCACTGACTACCTAACTGTCAAAGATCTACAAATGACACCCGGGGCCAACGGCTTAACGTACTTTCCGAGGCACGGAGAAAACTCGGTATGTAATGGTGGTCACTGGTCACCCATCCACAAACCAACCTAAGCAAGCAAGGCTTAACCTAAAGATGGACCTGAGCGGCTGTTATTATTAAGCCACAATAATATTAATATTTCAATACATTATCTGTCAAATTCCGGTCCGGTAAGTTTGACAGCATCTAAAACCCTCCCAGGTCAGCAGAAGCTCGAAAGTCTGACGACTGTTTTAAATTTTCAAAATCGGAATTGCACAACGATTGGGTCATTGACGTCAGATGACAGTCACGCTATACAAGATGTAAACGGACCATTCACGAAGCCGTCTATCAAGCATACTCTACGTCAAACTAAGTAACACTGTGCTAAACTGTTTGATGGGAAGCGAATTCTTTTGGGTAAAAATCACTGTTTACGGTAGGACTTAATGTAACGCGCCTAAAACATTGTGCTGATGGATGAACAAAAAACGTGTGAAAAAGTTGGAACTTTGACCTCCGCTATCTCCGTTACTAGAAGGTATGGTCGGAAGAACTCGTGCCGCTCGGCTTCGTTAAAGGTCTTTCACACCCTTTATATTTAACTGAATCAACAATTTAATTGCGTTAAACACATCTCTTATTCTTTATTGCACACAAAACAACAAAAATATACATACAAATTGCAATAACATAGCTTATGTACAATGGCGAGCTTAACCCAGAATTGGGTTTTCTTACAGCAAACCAAATTTCGATAGCGAAATTTGCATAAGAGGATATACCTGTGCATTAACATAACATCTTAGTACTTAAATTATTTAATTTTATAAACTAAACTACATACATACAGTATAATACACGTAATACATACAATACAATGCCTATAGAATCCTATTTGCTTACATATTGATACTGATTGATACTGTTCGTCATTCTTAAGTATCGCAGTAACGTGCTGTTGAGACCAGAAATACAGGTGGTCATACACTGTTTCCTACATCTTCGCTCCAATAAAAGCACCGTGACCCTTTAGTAAAGTGGAGGCTGCGTATAGGGGCTGTGTAAATCTTCAATATTATAACATCTTCTATACAAATAAATAAAATTGAAGTGTCCGTTTTTAATTTCAAAATAACAGCTTTGTCTGTCTTTCTGTCTGTTTGTACCGGCTAATCTCCGAACCGGCTGGACCGATTTTGACGGGACTTTTACTGGATAGCTGATGTTATAAGGCTACCTACTTTTATCTATATCTTCTATATACATATAATAAGACAGTAAAAAAACTGTGTCTGTACATTGAATATATTTAAAAAAAAAAAATTGAAGGGGGTTTAGAAACAGTAATAGAGCACGAATCCAAAAAAAAAATTATGTCTGTTTGTCTGTTTGTTTGTACACGCTAATCTTCGGAACTACTAGACGGATTTGAAAGATTTTTTTTTTGTTGTATAGGTATTAAGTCTGGGCAACATATAGGCTATAATTTATCTTGGAAACTTGAACACCTGATGCAGAACCGCAATAGAATAGCTAAACTATAAGAGATACAAAAATGGTACCATAGCAAAAATTGTTCCACGTGATGAGCATTTTCTGATGAGAGAATAAATTTGAAGATCTGGAACACCTGTTGTGGAACTCCAAGAGCCCAGCTACACCATAACACATATAGGAATGACGTCTTAGCAAAAATTGTTCAATCTGATAACCACTCTCTGTTGATTTATAAAAATCGAAGATCTGGAACACCTGTTGTGGAACTCCAAGAGCCCAGCTACACCATAACACATATAGGAATGACGTCTTAGCAAAAATTGTTCAATCTGATGAGCACTCTCTGTTGATTTATAAAAATCGAAGTTCTGGAACACCTATTGTGGAACTCCAAGAGCCCAGCTACACCATAACACATACAGGGTGTAAACAGACCCTTCACTAAGCCGTCAACCAAGCATTCTGTACATCAAACTAAGTAACTTTACGCAAAAATTATTGCTGGGAAACGACTTTTTTTTTTGGGGTGAAAAATCACGTTTTACGGTAAAACTCAATGTAACGCATTCAAAACATTGTGCTGATGGATGGATTCAATAGTATGGGGGTCGTGAAGGTGTTTAAAGTAAAAATCTTACATTAGAAACATGTATTTAAAAAAAAACTTGTGAAAAAGTTGGAACTTTGACCCCCAATATCTCCGTAACTAGAAGGTTCCCAGGTATGGTCTAGAACAAAAAAATGTTCGCAATGACGGGGAGAACAAGTACCTTTCGGCTTCGTTAAGGGTCTTTTTACACCCTTTATAGGAATGACGTCTTAGCAAAAATTGTTCAATCTGATGAGCACTCTCTGTTGACTTATAAAAATCGAAGATCTGGAACACCTGTTGTGGAACTCCAAGAGCCCAGCTACACCATAACACATATAGGAATGACGTCTTAGCAAAAGTTGTTCGTTTTGATGGGCATTTCCTGTTGACTTATAAAAATCGAAGATCAGAAACATTTGATGTGGAAATCAAAGCTATCACTAATTTCACTGTATAATTATAAAATAACATAAGCTGGGAGTACCTCCACGCGGTGAAGGCGGTAACAGTTTAGGACTGATATTCGATGACGACGGTATATCATTGAAAATTTGACTCTACTGGACAAAACTCCTATTTATTTTTTTATTTTATCGAATAAATATGCCTTCGGGCTTATGTTATTTGAGTGTTTTAGACTTTTTCCACTTATCTTCGTGATACGGTAGCCTACCCGGTAACGCAGGGGAGCAGTCACTTAGATTTTAATTGATCAGGTATCTTCACAATAAAACTATAATCATGCCTAGAAAGAGGTCAAATCTTTCCCAATGTTCCAAAGGAGCTAAAAGATTGAGGATCATAAGATCCCAAGAATCTACCGAAGAACGTCAGGAGAGACTTGACGCTGTTCGAGAACATCAGGCTGCAACTCGCTCCGTGGAAACCTCTTCCTCTCTTCTCTTCTCTTCCTCTTGGATAACGAAGCACGCCTGCATTCTCAGCGTATTTACGCATCTACATCCAGGTCTCCAGAGAACTGTGAAGAATATGATGCGCGACTGACCGCTGATCGTGAACGTCATGCATTGTCTCGCGAATCGGAGACGTTCACGGATAGAGAATTACGCTTGAGTTCCAAGCGTATCTACGCATCGACTTCTAGGTCTCTAGAGACAAGTGGGGAACGTGATGCGCGACTGACCGCTGATCGTGAACGTCACGCATTGTCTCGCGAGTCGGAGACGTTCACGGATAGAGAATTACGCTTGAGTTCCAAGCGTATCTACGCATCGACTTCTGACTTACAAAAATGAAAGATATGGAACGTCTCGAATCGTCTCGCGCATCCCGTTGTTTTCCCGACCCCGGGCTCTTAGAATTCGACATCAGACGTTTCAGATCTTCGATTTTGACGACCCCGTTGTCGCTGGCATAAGCAACAGGATCCGCGTACGAAGTCGCGGGCAGAAGCTAGTTTTAGAATAAGAATTAGGGTTCCGTGTATAAAAATTATAATCCTTGAACTTGGTAACAAGATTCGATTCAAAAAGGGAAATAATTTTATTTTTTAATAATTTCACGCGAACAAAGGTCGCGGGCAACAACTAGTACACAATATACTTCGTTTTAACACCTAACATTCCATTACACTTCTCGTATTTTACTAAGGTAACATTTTACGCGTAATATGTATTAATGTCATTTTTTTTTTTACATTGTGATGATGACAACACTTTCTGGGGACTAGCCCTGGCTAGTTCTTTGACATGCTTTTTATTTTGGGGTTTATAGAGTTTTTTTTTTCCTTTTTTTTGTATTTCTATCTCTTGTCTGTTATAGATTGGAGAGACCTTTGCGCTTCTCAAGTAACTTGAATGCAGTTTGTTTGGAGACTAACGACGCTGATCCCACGGTACCGCTCACGATTACGGGATGGGGCAAAACTAGTAATACCAGTACGTATTTTTTTACATGGGACTTGAATATAAAATATAAATAGCGAAATGTGTGAGTCTCTCCTAGAATCTCCTAGAGGGTAGGCCGTGGCGTAAAGTTCATCGATTTCGCTAGGCCGCGGGCACTGATGATCCTTCTAGTCCTCTTACTTCACCACAGACACTTTTCTGCTGAATATCCGACCCGTGGACCGAACTTGGTCCCGTTTTACTAAAAAACTTTTGAAACGGCACGACGGTTGGCGCAGTGGCTGAGCGATCGGCTGCTGCGCTGCGTGTCACGGGAGTAATATTTGTATGGCCTACAGGTAGTTGTTCCGGGTCCAGACCCGTTAAAAAAATATTAAATTCGCACGTGGAAGGAGGGAAGGGAGGCCTTTGCCCTGCAGTGGGACACAAATGGCTGATAATAATAATAACGCACCCACGATACAGGAGGAATTCCTAGTGTGGGGAAAAGTTACACAAAGTAAAGTTTCTCTGCCTACTCCTATTACAAACGGACATCTACAGCTAACAGCACGCGTAGCATGATCACAGTAGAAACAGGTTTTGTCGACGGAAGAATCGACAAAATGACAGATCAAGATCTGTGCACGCCTGTGTGTGTGTGCAGAAATAGTAAGTACAAAATGTTTCACTTAAAAATTGCAGGGGACACGAGAAGCAGCTTGCTTTTGAAAGCGAACGTGACGACGGTTAGCCGCAATAAGTGCAGCGAGTCATACACCAACTGGCGCAAGCTACCCTCTGGCATCTCGCCCGACCAGATGTGTGCTGGCGATCCGGAAGGCATCCGGGACACCTGCCAGGTAATTATGTGTTCTGTACAGACCTTTACTCCGGTTAGACTGGAAGCCGACCCCAACATAGTGGGAAAAGGCTAAGCAGATGATGATAATGACACTGTATTGGGTGATTAGTTAAACGAAGGCAATATTTTAACTGAGTGAAGTATCTAAAAAGTTAAAAATCACCATTTTTTTTATTTTTATGGGACTAACTCTGAAACATGGAAAAAATTGTTCCCTAAATTATTTCGATTTGAGTGACCATGATTTATATGAAGTTTTTATATGGTGCAGCACATTTTTTTCGTCGTTACGAGGTAGTCAGAACCCGGAAAGTCTGACGACCAGTCTTACCAAGGGGCACCCAGTAACTGAGTAATGGAGGTCAGATAGGCAGTCGGTCTATGTAAAATACTGGCATTCAGACCCCAACATACTAGGAACAGGCTAGGCAGATGAAGAAATTGAATTTAAAAATCAAGATGATGACTGTGTTTGTTCCGAAAGGCCAGGCACCAAAAGAAGTGTATTAAAATGTTGTGTGGTCGGTCCTCAGGGAGACTCGGGCGGGCCGCTGCAGAGCGCGACGCCGGAAGGACTCAATCGCCTGGTGGGCGTGACGTCATTCGGGCGCGGCTGCGGCTCGCCCGTGCCCGGCGTGTACACGCGCGTCAGCCGCTACCTTGACTGGATAGAGAGCATCGTCTGGCCTAATGCTTAAATAAACGCTTCACTATAAACTTCCATGAGTATTCATTTCACCATAGCGAGGGACCGCACTTATCGACTGAAGCCGGTCTGAAAACTTTATGGTTGAACCTCATGTAGCAAAACGGAATTGCATTTTTCCTTGCTCCTATTCTTTGTCGCTCAGAACAATCATTTGCTAGAGCGAGAATCAAAGCTTGAGTTCTATCGGTGTACGTTACCCTAGCAGGAAAGTGTCTCCTTGAGCGATATGAGTGGAACGTATAGGTAATTAGTGTATGATCTGCTGTGAAAGGGCATCACATAAAAAATCTGCTGGAAAAATGTTACCCTAGCAGGAATCGTTTTTTTCCAAAACGACAGCGCACCAATTTTTTTTCATATGAGATGATACGTGATCAGTGCAAGCCGAATTTTCGTTGATAAGTGTGCTGACTCCCATATCCCTGGCCAAGGCCACAACAACATTGTTAATGTAAAGATGGTCACATAAAGGGTGTAAAAAGACCCTTAACGAAGCCGAAAGGTACTTGTTCTCCCCGTCAATGCGATAATTTTTTTGTTCTAGACCATACCTGGGAACCTTCTAGTTACGGAGATATTGGGGGTCAAAGTTCCAACTTTTTCACGTTTTTTTTAAATACATGTTTTTAAAGTAAGATTTTTACTTTAAACACCTCCACGTGTGGCTGACTCTGGCTTGCCCACCATCACGGATTTCAATTTTGATAACACAAAAAATTAGTCGCTAATTAGTCGAAATTTGTCGCCAAATATCAGAATTTGTCGCTCACTGGTTCAAAAGATATAAGGGTTTATAGGTGGCCGATCTGGAGACACTCTCCCCAGCTTGGCCACATTTATATCTCAAAAACTAGGGCACCTAGGGAAGATCTGTTTTCTCCCATATTTAGTCGCCAATTAGTCGGAATCAGTCGCCAAATATCAGAATCTGTCGGTCACTGGTTCAAAACTTATAAGGGTTTATATGTGGCCGATCTGGAGACACTCTCCCCAGCTTGGCCACATTTAGATCTCAAAAACTAGGGCACCTAGCGAAGATCTGTTTTCTCCCATATTTAGTCGCCAATTAGTCGGAATTAGTCGCCAAGTCACAGATTTAGTCGGTGTATAATTAAAAAGATATTAAAGAATCAATTTCCCCATACAGTGGTACAAGCAAGTACAAAATACTTTAAGTAGTTTCTAGAAAGTATCTATGACGTCTTATGGAGGAACGTTTGTTTCGAAATATATAAATTTAAACTTATTCTATGATTTCAACCCACCAAATAAAAGCTGTATTCATTACCTATAAACAGATCTACAATAAATAAGTAATTATTTATCGAACACATTGTGCACTTAGTCGCTGGCAGATAGATCGCTGCGCTCCTTTTCATTTACGGTAAGTTAGAAAGAGATAGATGCGCGTGTACCACAGACGAGCTACTTAGAACGAGTTGCCCGTGACGTAAGTTATAGTCAGCCAGTTTAAAGTGGGACTTATTTTGAATAGTTAGGAACTCGAGTGTTTTATATATTTTTCCTTATAGTTATATCTGTGTAAAGCAACATTAACAAAAAACATAAACAGAGGAAGCCTTTGGATAACTTTGAAATGATACGCTTAGTGTGCATTGATATTTAAAAAGGAAATTTTAAATCAATGTTAGTGTGTTAAACTCTGAACGCAAAAAAATAAAGTAAGTAAAATAATCTAGGTTATTAGGTACCTAATTTGAAAAATGCCCTTTGATGAGATATTTTTATTCCAAAAATAGCTATTTACCTAGATAAATCTCACATTCGTACATAGCCTTGTTTAAGTAGTAGTGCTGCGGCTGACCTACGTAAACATGGCTACGTATTAATAAATTCTGTATCTATTTACGAAGCTTAAAATTCCACTCAAATTACATAGAATCCTACTTGGTAATTTGAGTGGAATTTTAAGTTTCGTATTTCGCTATTACTGTTTTTTTTTTTTTATTATAAAATCGATCTCGCCTGATGGAAAGCGATAGGCAGATGAGAACTAGGATGGAACGAGCTTACCCAGGTGCTTGTTAAGGCAAGGTTAACCCGAGCGCACGTAGGCATTATCGCTTACCCCAGCCCGCGCAAAGAGACTCGATACGTAACAAATTACGCTGCGCGGAAAGCAGAGTAGAACAATGCAGTAAATCAACTTGAATTGATAAGTATACGTTCATTTTGTTTTGTTTTTCTAGGAAGTATTGGTTATACATAGATTAGGAACCTACGTACTGTATGAACTTAAACCTAATTACTAATAATTAAAAATAAGTTCTCAGGTAGACTTATTTATTTTTGTGAATAAGGTAAATTTAAAATCTGATTGACACTAAGATCATGAATACGGGTATGATTCAAACCTACACGCCGCGCGCCATTCGATTTTTCATAAGGGTGCGAAATCTTCGTGTCCTGGTATAAAACATGAAGCAGTAGGTAGGCACACTTTCTTTAGGCGAATATTGTATTACAATTCTTGAATTATAAATTATTTAATTAATGAAATAATATCAATAGTATAATTCAAGAAGGGTTAGAGGTACCTATAAATGGTTATTTTGTGTAAAATATAATATGAAGCGTCGCCCGCCTAGCCTTTTCCCAACTGTTTTGGGGTCGGCTTCCAGTCTTAACCGGATGCAGCTGAATACCAGTATTTTACATGGAGCGATTGCCTATCAGAACTCCACAACCCAGTTAGTACTGGGTAATACGATACCCCTTGGTAAGACTGGTTGTTAGACTTTTTTGGGCCACTGACTACCTAACGACTGTCAAAGATCTACAAATGACACCCGGGACCACCGGCTTAACGTCCTTTCCGAGGCACGGAGGAAACTCGGTATGTGATGGGTAGTCACCCATCCACAGACCAACCTAGGCAAGCACGGCTTAACCTAAAGATCGACCCGAGTGGCTGTTATTATTTAGCCATGAGCTCCTCGCGTGGGTTGTTAATAAATAAATAAAACGTTTTGTTTTGTTTTTAGTCAAATAGTTACACTTACTAATAAAAGTAAACACTTTCCAAAATCAAAACATTTATTGAAATAAGTGTTTTGATTTAAGTACGCCAGTTACAGGCACTTTTGAACTGTCGAAACAAAGATAACAATAAAATTAAGCTACAGTCCCAGTCAAAAGGCATAATAACTGTGAAAGAACTGTAGTTGCCCATTCCAAAGCTACCGAAAATTATAAATAATATTTGTACGAAATGGTCATACTGTCACATTTCTACACTACGGCCACAGAATACACAATAGTACAGAAGATTCAAAATTCAAATGCGAAATCATAAATAGCGGTCGCGGTCGTGACGGTGGCGAAATGAAGAATGTAGCTGTCGGTGACGTGTCGTCGAGTCGGTAGGTATCGATAGGCATCGGTGTTGGTTTCAAGCAGGGTTGTCCAATGAAGAAACATTCATTGATTTTTTTATTGAGAGATATAATATATACCTAACTAGCTGACCCGCGCAACTTCATCTGCGTCGTATAAGAGAAAGAGCCAAAGCAATAAATTTTCCCCGTTTTTGCAACATTTTTCATGTTCCGCTCCTATTGGTCATAACGTGATGTTATATACCCTATAGCACTCAGGGATAATATACCTTTCTAACAGTGAAAGAGTTTTCAAAATCGGATCAGTAGTAGGTACCGGAGAATATCCCTAACATCCAAATTCACAAACTTTATCTCTTCATAATATTAGTACAGATAGGTATCCTACATCTTTGACTAAGTCGGTCTCATTATCTGTAAGTACAATAAGTTTAAGGTAATAAATCATTTTATATTTCGACATCAGAAGTTTTATTATTCTAACCTAAATTAAGATAAAATAAAAACTCAACATCCGTCCTTACAAACTCTACATAAACAACACAACACTCACAATCACCTCAAAATACACACACATACACAACACACATCAAACCACCTTTTTGGAAATTCATTTTTATAAAATAATTTGATTTGATTTTGATTTTTTATTTCTGTACATAAAAAGCGATTTACTGAAATGTCTAACCGCTCATAACTCTGGGAAGAGAACTGTGACCTGAAATACAAGCTCCGCCTAGCTCAAGCGCAGTCGATCATATTTATTGGTTATGCTTAATTCTAACTGCATTTAAATACCTACTGTTCAACATGTTATATTTCTAAGGAGCAATAAATAAACTTATTAAACCTTAATAAAATAATTACCATTAATGCTCATATTAGGTATCTAAATATTTACATCTTTGATTAAAGATTATTAGGTAGGTATTTTTTGTAACGTATTGTAGTGTTTTTCAAGCAATGGGTTGATACTTACAATACGTTTTCAACGTTTAAGTATTTTAAACGTTTTGCTAAAGGTACGATAATTTTAACTTATTTTATTATTCTAACGTAAATTAGAGCTTAACATTGTAAACTGGTAAAACAGTTGCATGCGACTGTACAACTTGACACCAAATAGACCAAGAGCAAGGTTTAATGTTTTCAAATAAGTTTAAGCCACTCTAACCAAGTAATTTAAAACATAAAAACATGTATTTAATTGAGAATTTGTCTCTCTCGGACATTTTTAAGGACTTTAGACCGATAAAACTAGAAGTATATTACACATATTAATAGAAATATTTTTTCTTGGCAATTTTTCGTGAACTCTTTGATCTAGCTCTTGGACTATACCTTAATAATTGGACTCATTATATCTTCTAAACTAAGACCCGACTAAATCTGTGACTTGGCGACTAATTCCGACTAATTGGCGACTAAATATGGGAGAAAACAGATCTTCGCTAGGTGCCCTAGTTTTTGAGATCTAAATGTGGCCAAGCTGGGGAGAGTGTCTCCAGATCGGCCACATATAAACCCTTATAAGTTTTGAACCAGTGACCGACAGATTCTGATATTTGGCGACTGATTCCGACTAATTGGCGACTAAATATGGGAGAAAACAGATCTTCCCTAGGTGCCCTAGTTTTTGAGATATAAATGTGGCCAAGCTGGGGAGAGTGTCTCCAGATCGGCCACCTATAAACCCTTATATCTTTTGAACCAGTGAGCGACAAATTCTGATATTTGGCGACAAATTTCGACTAATTAGCGACTAATTTTTTGTGTTATCAAAATTGAAATCCGTGATGGTGGGCAAGCCAGAGTCAGCCACACCACCTCCACGACCCCCGTGCTATTCAATCCATCCATCAGCACAATGTTTTGAGTGCGTTAGATTGAGTTCTACCGTAAAACGTGATTTTTTACCCCAAAAAAAAAATTGTTCTCCAGCAAAAATTTTTGCGTAAAGTTACTTAGTTTGATGTACAGAAGGCTTGGTTGATGGCTTAGTGAAGGGTCCGTTTACACCCTGTATACGACATGTCTATCTCAAGGAATTTCACGAAAAAAAAACATTCACTGTAATAAAACCACTTTATTGAAGAATAAGCAGCAACATCGCATTTTATTAGCATTAACATTGAATTATAAAACACAATTTCTGGAATCATTTCATCTAAACTAAATTGTCACAAGTATTCTGCACAATGATTTCAAGTAGTTCAGTGGCGTAGCCTGGGTGTCAGCCGTCCCCTTCTTTAGGTATTTCAATTTAAAAGACTAAAATATACATTAATTGTAAAGAACTTTTCAGCAAGAACAATCATCATTATTGTTAATTGTACAGGTTACAAATAAAAAACTCATACACAATATGTTAAAAAACTGCCTATCCGATCCATGAAGGTATTATTAGGTATCGAGATTCGATTCTATTTGTGTAACCCTTTTAGATTCCAAGATACCCCGATAAAAAATAAATAAAATGGGGAAACTTACAAGGCGCGGGCGGCGGTTCTTTGGCCGCTTCGGGTAATGCATAGAGTAAAGTAATATGTATAATGGGGTAATGACGTCATAAACAAACAATCTACGCTCACGGCTATAGTTGCAAATAAACCGTTTTAAACCAAAATCCGTGGTTTAAAACCCGTTTTAAATTTGTTTAAAACGGTTTAAAACCACGACCACGTGGGCCAAACATTGATTATGAATTACTTTAAAAGGCTAATTGAAATCATTTACTAGTTTTATATATAAATGTGAAGTCATATATCATACTTATACTACTTTTTAGGATTAGACAGACTGAAAACAATCATGATATGCGTGTTTATTAAAATATAACGGCAACGCCGTATTTTTATTTTGCACTTTGCTACCAAAATCGTAACGTAGGTATGAGGAGAGAGAGAAGAAGAAAGAAGAAGAAGAAAATACATTTATTTGGCACATGCCACAAGTGCACACAATAAAAACAAAAAAAAACATTTAAAACCATATTAAACCGCTAAATGTGGTTTTAAATCGTTTTAAACCTAAAGGACGGTTTAAAACCTAATGGTTTAAAACGTTTAAAATCCGTTTTGCATCTATACTAATGCCGTTGATGGTGTTGTCACATTTAAAAAAATGCTAGAGTTTGGGAATAAAAACGTGAATTTTAAAATTTATATACAAGTTTACTTAATAAGTGAATATTCATAATATGTATATGCCCCTTTCGGATCGGACAGGGCTTTGTTAACATACTGTATTGTTTTACAATATAATAATCACATTTATTGCAAAAGTTCTTGCACGTATGCCACTTACATTGATGTACTGGTATTATAGTACACTTTTGATTATAATTTGAGGATCGGCAAGATTAAGTTATTAGCGAATTGAATAAATGTTCTACGCCACTGAAGTAGCTACATACAAGATTTTTTTGTATACGGTAGGCAAACTTGCGAGTTTTTTTTTCTCAACAATAGATAATAAACATTCATTGTATATGATAAAATATCTTTAGTAAAATACCGAAATTTCAATGACTTCGATCTGGCCGTTCTACATGTGAACGGCCTGATGAAAAAGCTTGCAAAACTGCAAATCATCAGCTTTTTAATAACAGAGTATTTTATCAACTTACTAAGTATTCTGAATTCTTTAAATTATAATTATAATATACCAGTTTGATTAGTTTTGTCGCGGTAGTCGATATGATTTATTAAGAGAATGAGTCTTATTATAAGTCTAATAACTATTTATATTTTCTAAATAATGTGATGAAGTTATCCATAGAAAAAAAACTAAATCAAACGATCTTGTCAGTAGATTTCGCTTTACTATCATCTATACAGAGAATGAAATATGTTTATGTCCGTTTTCACGAACACTAATCGACACCTGAATGAATGCCTTATCACTTTAACAGTAGATATCTATTTGAATTAATTTGGATAAAACGTTAGGTTATTTATAGTGCTATTCTGTAAAAAAGCACTCGTTAAATTGTGTAAATGTAGCAAAAAATATGATAATGTACAGTATGTACCTACAAACAAACAAATATCTACCTTCTTTGGTTTGCACGTTAGCATATCTAAAGTATGTTGTCGAGATTAAAATTTGCCATGTTGCTCTGTTCCGACCAAGCTGCAAAACGAGATCCGTCCATCTCTGGAGCATGTTGGTTCCCTGCAGTGAGCCTGTGGCCAGCGCCGCCTATGGTCGCACCACACTCCGGACATGTACCGTAGCTGTTTGCTCCGCCGCACTCACCAATGCAATAGAAATGACCATTCGGACATTTATACCAGTGGCCAGCTTTTAAACCAATAGCTTTAACAATTAATTCGCGCTCGTATTTAGTGATAACACCGCTTGTTTTGATCACTTGCTGCAATTGCTTAAGAGACTCCAAAGCCCTGTCTTCATTAAAAACAGACAACGAGAACACAACCGCTTTGGTAGCTTCCATTTGTTTTGTAACTTTAGGTTCACCTTTCATACTTTTCGCGAGATGAAGTAGCGAAGAAAGTTGCACCATAACATTCAAGCGTTTAATTTCATTGCCGACATCATTTTGCTGTTGTTCGCTTATTTTGATAGGGACCTTGGATCGTGGCTTAATCTTCAACACGTCCAGTAGTATTTTGATATGCTTCTGCAATTCATCCTGTAAAGTAGTTATTTGTGGATTCTGTTTTCGATATTTTTGCCAGCATTCTGCGATCATTTCAAATATATTCAAGTATACGCATTCCATTTCCACTTGCAAGAGCGACACTTTATCTTTTTGCGTTTTTATAAGTGTTATAAAACTGAAAAATGTATCTTTTATATCTTTAATATCTGAAAAGAAACGTAAAAATTAGTTGCAGAGCGTCGGTTACATAGCACAATATTACAAACTAAGTATAAATCGTGCAACAGTTAGGAGCAAGGCACAAAGTAGGAGTTTTACTAATCCTATTAGTATTTACACAATTAGGGCAGCTTGTGGCATCCTGCCTGTCTCGGCTCGGTAAGGTTCGAAGCCAATGACAAGGTCTAATGAGCTAAATAAACTTCAGAAGAGAGTAGAGAGACCTACAAATAATGATCATGTAATAGCTTGAAACAAACCTTCCATATTTTTTCCATATTTATCATAAAACTTTTCCACTTTGCTTTGTAGTTCTGTCATTTTATTTTTTATCTGCTCTTTAGTTCCGTAAACTCGAAGTTTAATAGGGTTGATATCTTCCTTGAACATTCTATTCACAGTGTCTTTGTATCTGTTGGTATTTATAATCGCTTTGCGACAAAACGGACATGTGCGTATTTTTATGTTTTCTTGGTCTCCCAGCATTAAGGTGTCCATGTTATCGACCTCCAAAACATGACCACAATCTTGAAGTACAATAAACCTGAAATAACAACGAGGGTTCAATGAAAATGTGCACATGAGGTACACATAATTATGTATGTACCTATTCTTCTAAACACAAGCAACAAAACAACCCAGAAGTTCAGCGCGGTGATGTACTGCGGTAATCATACCGCGTGTGTTCATTGTTTATAGGAAACTTTTAAAACAATATGACGCTAAATGCTGTGGAATCTTCAAAGGCCATTGAGACAGCCAGTAGTGTTGCGTAATTTTGTTTCAACCGTTACTTGAGATTGATAGCGCTTAGGTTATAGTGGCAATTGAAAAGAATATTGTAACAAATGCAACGTTGCTGTCTTACTTGTCTTGTTCGGTGTACGCGTCGCCGAGGAAATCGGTGGGGAAGTCGTCGGGGCTGCACAGCTGGCAGATGTCGGGGCAGGGCTCGCCGCACAGGCCGCGGCACATGTGTCCCTGTCCGCACGGCAGGCGGCGCCGGCAGCGCTCGTCGCACGGCGCGCGCGCGCACGGCTCCCCGCAGCGACGCGAGCACGTGCCGTGCGGGCACTCACGACTGCACTTTTCCTGTTATCATTGTTATTATAAAACACTCGAAGACCATGAAAGATCAACCTACTACTAGCCAAGTTTTAAAGAACGATACCTGAAGTCAGAGTTTACAAAGACAATAAAATTGTTATTTACTTGACATGGCTTGCATGGTTCGCCGCACAACTTCTTGCAGTGCGAGTGCTGGCATTTCACTTCGCAGGGCATCTTGCACGGTGGGCAGATTTGATTACATGGCTCCTGGCATCTAAAGAAACATTCAAAACTTCGTAAGTATAAAATACAACTCACCAGTTTTTTAAAACCGCAATTCCCGAAGGGGTCGGCAGAGGTGTACAAGAGTGAGAACTTTCTATGTCAAAAGGATAGCAGCTTACGTATCCTTTCCGTGAGATGGAATGGAGGCGGTTGAAATTATCTAGCAGATACATTTTTTTTTTCTCGAGGTGGCAATCGGCAATGGATGTCCTCCGCCCTGGGGACCACGATATGTGATTACAGTGGCAGCGCCCGTTGGGGGCCATGAAAAGCAATGCCTCCGACTTGTTGAGAGTCGGAGGCCACCTCCAAGCCCAGGCGTCGTATGCGGCTCACAACCTGTGAGACCGCAGCCGTGGCCAGCAACTAACTACCGGATACCTAATATAACGGATTTAGGCTTACGTCAAAATACAGCACGATTATGTTGTTGATTATTTAAAAAGCTTAACAGGCGGTAGCAAGCCGAGCTTCGAGTGTTGCCAGACTTACTGGTGTCCGCAGATATTGTCCTGGTTGCAAGTCTGCGTACAGGGCTGGTGTAGACGACCCTGCAGGCAGCGCGCGCACGTGCCCGCGCACACGTGCCCGCACGCCAGCTGCACGCCGCAAGTGCTGTTGCAGTACTGCGCCAACTGCTCCACCTTCACCTCACCTGTACATAACATCACGCCTGTAATCCGCAAACGGTTAGACAGAGGTGTACCTAATAGCAATAACCACATTTCGCTTGCTATGTTTATGTCCCTGTAATAGGGCGCGAACCTACTGCCATCAACCATTAACAAATCTGAATTTCCAGTAGTTACTGACAATTTCCAGATGCAAAATCCCAATAACACATTAATCAACTTATATTCTCACAGTAATCAAAATTCTTTTAGATATTACTCGCCTACAAATGCTTTCCTCTTTCGGTATTGATTTGAGTACATTCAGGGAAATTTTCCTGTTTGCCTCAGTACCTAAGGATAATTTCAGTTTATAGAATAGACTACTGTTTGCTAAATAATTACGTTTATCTGTCTGCTCCTTCACATTTTATGGATGCTTGAAACTTTAAATTCTAAAACCGATACATTGCACGCGTACACAACGTGAACGCATTCAAAAAATATTACCTTTAGCGAATAAAGCTGATACGTTGCATGGAAGCTTGACATTGTGGCCGCAAGGAGCCAAGACCTCGGCAGATGAAGGCTTGGTGCACTTCGTACGGTCACACACGGCTCCGCATCGGTCCATACACGGATGACCGCATGAAAGCAGTCGTTTACACTTCTCTTTGCAGAGGTCATGAGTCACACTTTGCTTACACTGCACTTTTATTGTATGGAGACACTCAATTATTACTTTGTCGACCTAAAAAAAATGATGAAATATCAGCACACTAAAAAACAGTATTCAATCTATAGAGGATACTGGGGATCAGTGATCTCGTTGACGCTATGACTGAGTGCTACGGCGTAGAGCACCTAGCGTAGCGAAGGTAACCGTAGCCTAGATATTGGGTGCTACGAGATTTTGTACCTTTAGGTCTTTTTCCAAAAACAGTAACGTAATGAAATAACGTGAAAGGGCTGTTTTTTTTAAGTCAGATAAGGTTTATCGGAGGAATAAATATCAACGGGTACAAAATAAACAAGGTAACATACCATTTGTGTGCAATCTCCGCATGGATCGCAACACTTCTTCTTACAGAAATGACCGCATTCCATGGTACGCGCGCATTTCTTATTACATGGCTTCTCGTCAGCGGACTTGGAGCATGCTACGGTCTCCGAGTGCTTGCAATTTGATCTTTTTTTCTTTACCTAAACATTAAAAATGCTCATTAAAATATTTATTGAATATTTATGACATAAATAAATAACATTCATGTTTCTTCGCGTTGTTCTGCGTGCAGCATAATTATTTACCAAAAAGAAAACTACTTTACTACTCTCCCGAAAAATACAACCCTGGATATCACGACCACAGAATCACAGGAACCGCACCTCTAGATTAATGAGTCAGAAAAAGTAATAAGAACTTCTTACCTAAGTACCAAGGATACCGAAAAAAAAAATTGTAGGGCAATGTTGGTGAGAGGTGTCAGATGTTGGTGATTTTCGATTGGGGGCCGTTCAAGTATTACGTAGCAAGATTTTTTTACAATTTATTAACCCCCCCCGCGTCAGCAAAAGTAAGCAAAGCTCTTACCACCCCCTCCAAGCTTAAGTAAACATTGGTACATGCATTTTTCAATGTGTCTCTTTATTGATTCATGAGCAGCAGTTATAAGTCTACAAATAAGGAATAGAGGACTTTAACGCACATAATATTTATTTGAGCAAATTTTATTGACATGGTATTCAGTTATATATGTATTATTATTATATCGACATCGTTCTCTATATATAGAAAAATAAGTACTGCTGACGTAATCACCATCCAGACCCCCCCATCCCCCATATCATCAAAAATAAGCAAAGCAAAGACCCCCCCGCCCCCATGTAGTGCTCACGTAATACTTGAATGGCCCCTTGGTTATGGTCGACCCGTTCAAGCAAAATAAAGTAGAAAGTCATCATAGAGAACAATTTATATAACCTTAGGGTAACGTCAAGAAAATGGGGAGCAACACTTATTGCCAATCATTGTCCCTAGTGGTGATTGTGGTTGTGGTAAATGGCGAAATTCCCTGTGGTTGCCTACCGCATTAAGGCGCAGCTACATCTTAGGGCCATCTTGTCACGTAATGAATAAGAAAATGGAGGTACTTATTTGATGTGCTAGAAAAGTACCTGGACGTTACAGTCCTCGCATTTCGCGTTGCAAGGCTTCCGACACTGGTGATCCCCTCGATCTCCTATCAATTCAGCCGTACAACCTGCTTTCGCGCGTGCGCAAGGTTTTCTGCATTCGTACTGGAATAAAATGATACAGATGTTATCACTTTTCGACTTTATTCATTAGCATACCTTCTAGATATTCACAGGCGGTAGACATATAATCGATACAACAAGAATGGAAACAAACAACTCACTTTTTCATGGTCCGGATCTTGTGTCACGTGGCATTTTAGACCACAGACATGGCCGCACTCTTCCAAACGGTACACGCAAGGCACCAAACATCTCACCTTCTTTATATCTTCGTAACAATCTTTCTGTGCCTGCAAGTAAAGAAAAGAATTTTATATATTTTATGAAATAGTAAAGTGAGATCGAATTCCGACGCAAAAAATTATCTTTAAGTGCGTAAGTAATTAATGGCAATCTTTAAATAGCAATCCACCTTCAAGGCAATGAGAGACCAGTCTTGCCCCGAATTGTACATGACCTAAGTCCATGACCCGCACTGGGCTCGCGTGGTAGATTACTTATAGCTAACCCACTCTCAAAGAGAGGAGGCCTCCCTCCCAGCAGTGGGAACATGACTGTAGGCTGAATACGCTTATGGCAAAGTTTTCGGATTACTTAAAATGCATTGCAGATTCTGTCCAGATATCCAGATCAAATCCCTCTTTTGGGGCTAGAAAATACTATGGATTTATGGATAAACGAGTACCTACCTTATGTTCACAATTTGGTAATGTAACATCTACTCTGGTAAGACACTTGTTCTTTGGGTCTTCCGGATCGCGATGGCAGTATATTCTCATTTCGTGTCCGCATGGAAGAGTCTTCAAAACGGGTACCTTGCACGGTTCACATTCTACCCGGCATTTTAAAGGACAAACATGTCCCAATTCACATAAAACTCTAAAATAAAAAATAAAACAGTAATATTAATATTATAGGCCTAGTTTAGGTAAGCTTTTTGCAGAGTTTGCTCATCCAGGTCTCTGGTCTTGCAATAAGTGAGTATAGCTGTTCAAACTTTATGGCGGCTCGGAAGTTAGCTGCGAGTGACGGTCTGCGCAGTTCAAACTTTATGTCGAATGGGAACATCTAACGTTAAGGTACGCAGAACACAATCTTAGGTATCAGCGAGGCGCAGAGGACGCACGTCTTGACTGTAAAATGCTCAGGCCACACCTCTAGATAGCGAGCGAGCGAGCCGAACGAGGAACACCTCTTTTCATACTTTGGTTCACACCGCGAACGACGAAAGGGCCGAAATGAAGTATGAAAAGAGCCTCGCCCGCCTCGCTCGCTCTTTCGCTGCGCAAACCGTCACTCGCAGCTTACTTCCAAGCCGCACCAAAAGTTTGAACAGAACTATAGTACCTACCTGTCGCATTTCATAGTACACTTCGTTTTAATATGCTGGCGATCGTATCCGTGGCAGTAAAGTTGACACTTATGGCCACAGTGATATTGGAAGTTGCATTTCTCAAAGCATCCGCCTTCTGGTGGCAGCTTGTTGAAATCTTCTGGAGTCGAAATCTGCAACCAAATAATGTACCTAGTTACCGAGTGTATATTCTTACAGGAGCAGTGGTGGCCTCGTTCTAACGGCCCCGACCTACGAGGGCAGGTCGTGGGTTCGGTTACGGCCAGGCAAGCGCACTAGTTTGTGTAATTTATTTCATCAGCACTGCTCTCAAAACACCGTGGGGAAACTGGCATGTTCTACTTAGAACCAAAAATTTGATGACATGTGACATCTACCATCCCGCACTGGACCCGCGTGGTAGATTATACAGCCCATTCCCTCTCATAGAGGGGAGACCTGTCTAAGTGTCTCAGCAGTAGGGACCATATAGATGGGGGACTTACAGTAGCCGGTTAAACAACTATCTTCACCAGAAATTGCAACAGTTGGTAGGTACCCGGACGTTTTTATGGCACAACGAGATTCAAGTTCGGCTTCATAAAGCGTCACTCACATCCCTGCCACTCATACCTGTTTGGCAGTCTCTTCCTAAGACTCGGAACCGGGACACAGAGAGACACATTTGTAAAACAAAGTCGCCTTTCGTGTCTTTCTGTGTCACCGCTTGTTCTGTAGCTGCACAATAGGTAATACGGTTACCGTAGATGTAGCACCGAGATCTCGATGTTTTCATGTTCACATCTCGTTAAATCAGTATGGTAGATTGCACCCGTACCTCCAAAAGTCAGTTGATTTTTTTTGACCTCAAATGGAATGTCACACTATCAATTAAAATTGTAGTTCGAAACATGGCCGTACCCAGCATTTTTAAGGGGTGGGGCAGAAGTAATAAACGTAGGAAATTAAAAATGCTTTTTATTTACTGACCGATACGTTTTATTGACTGACACTACACCTTATTTCGCTAATAACCTGGCGAGGGTTCTGGCTAAATCTAGCTAAAATGTATGTTGTGCTTCCAAAACCCTCTTTCTATGCACACTCATCATACCGACTGGCATGAGGCCGACAAGACAGTTTTGTGTCATTGTTGACCTTAACCAAGTTTTTATTTTAATGTGAAAAATGTTTAAGTACCCAAAAGAATATTAAAGGGTGGGGCAAGTGCTCCACCCTGCCCCACCGTGGGTACGCCCATGGTTCGAAATGTTTTAATTGTGTGTGTGTGTGTGTAGGATTTTTTGAATAAAATTAACCGCCAGTATTATGACATTTAGGTAGGTACTGAATTTATTTGAATCATCTTAAAAAAGAAGGATACTAAAACAAAACTTCTACTCTTATGGACTAAGTTTGAGATCATTTAGATATTTTTTGGGTACGTCGCCTCGTAAATTAGTTGTCTAATGGCAATTAAAGAAATTGAAGTCCCCGCTTTTTTAGGTGTCGTCAAATATTTAAAAAATATTAAGCGGGTGAAATTCATGTATTTGGCTGTTAAAAACCGGTTGTCAGACAAAAAAATAGTATTTCTGGAAACCCCTCATTATAGTTGTTGGAGGAGACTATAACAAAGCCAAAGCGTAGTACAAACAATCAAAACTATGATTTGAGAAGATAATGCGACGAAACATCTAAAGAAAAAAAAAGTGAAAACTTTCAACTACCTTTTGGAGGTCACTGTAAAAGTTTTGATGATTATTAGTTTGTTACTCAATCACGTTAAAAAGACTGAACCAATTTGAATAAATTCGGACCATATTTAGGATTTGTTTTTTCTGGTAAACCCAATTTCCGACTAGAGATTGCAAACCGGGCCCGGTCGGGCCGGACCCGGCCTGGCCCGGTGGATGTCGAAAAGGGCGCCGGGCCCGGTTTGCAATCTCTTTTTCCGACAAATATGAACCAGAAAGAATATTTTGGTAGTACATACCGTTGTAACTTGCTCAGGGTGATTTTGACATTTCAGGATCAGGGTGTTTCCCAAGGAGCCATTATTTTCTAATGTAGTTGCTATTTTGGTCCATAAGTCTGATTTTGCTGTTTTCAACATGTTGATATTGCCAAAAATATAAAATCCTGTAAATTATAATAAAAACAGATGAACCTGTTCTCCAGAAAACTTTCGGTCAAATTCTCGTTCGCAAATAGGTACTCTTTTCGAGCGCCACCTCGAACCAGATAACGTATAACGATAGTAAAGTTTAAAGCCAGTCAACAAACCTTCTTTTGCTCGCGACAGAGCGACGCAAACCCGGTTGTCGGTCCCAAGAAATCCAATTTGATTTTCTGCATTATTCCTTACAAGTGACAAAATTATAATTTTTGATTCCTCTCCTTGATAATTGTCGACTACTGTGATTTTTACATGCGACAGACTAGCATACTGTTGGCGTTCCTATCAAACAAAAAAAATAATTAGTGTATTGGTAGGTACTGAAATAATGGTTCAGTAACGTCAAGATTTAGGTGTCTGCCCTGAACAGATGCAAGAGCAAGACTTATTTTATTGAATTGGAGATCGTCAGTTGAGTATGTAATTAAAAATTAGTGCTGTTAGGTTCTTTGATTTCACACTTTACGTACTTTTCTCATGTAAAACATTTGGCCTGAATATGCGGCTAGAATAGTTATGTCGTCAGCGGTGTACCCTTGCTGCATGAGATAATTTGCCAAAGCGAGTGACATGTCCGCTTCTTTGTGATTTGCTTTGCTGTTATTATCATGTTGTCTCTGAAAAAATATAAAGTTCATGAGTTTAATTGTTTACTTAATGTCGAATTGAGGTATTAATAAAGTGCTGCAGGACTGCGAAAGGGATACCGCGGCCCTGGAACACAGAAGGGCTAAGAAGAAACATGGGTAGGTTTTAGTCAGTACAAGTCTGACACTCCCTTCCGGTCCGCCCAGAGCGGGAGGGGTCATTTGATGATTTCCGATCCGAAAAAAAAAGGTATTAATAAAGTCATTGTACTTGTCAGTAGATCACCAATATTGTACCCATGTTATGAGATGATTGAGTTGAAACAATAATTGGCGTAATGTGGTACAGAGTGTACATCTGCCTATCTCTTCGGGGACTTATTAGTGAAAAGCGTGATGTTTTAGTCATACCTCTTCTCTGTAGTCATGTGTAAAGAAGTACAGGTTTTTTTCAATCCCAGGCACGTTGTTAAAAATTTCAACAGACGGGTGGTTCGCCAAGTCGGGGTATATGTGTGGCGAGATGAGCGCGGCGATCTCCGGCCGCATGCGGTGCTGTACGTTCAGCCGGCGGCTGTGGATGCCGTTCGTGATCATACGCTCGAACAGGGACACTTCCATGTTGAATTGTCTCGCTAGCTTTATGTGGGACGCCGAAGGCCGTAGCTGCTGATGGTCTCCTGTAAGTTATGTTGGCTATAGTGCAAGTGTCACGCTGTAACTATACATCATTACAGTAGGTACGGGTGACAGCGATGTGGAGGAGTAGGTACTTTGACGCCTACACGTCCTATTGTTTTTGTTCTTCATAGTTATATTTAGTTTTCATTATCCGATAAGTAATGTAAGTTCTTATGTGAATTAAATTTTAGTGCAATATTTTGTGTGTACAATAATTATAGACAATTTTTACACAATTAATACAACTAATGGCGTGGAACTCCAATGGACTCCTCAAACATCAGCATGAGTTGCAGGCGGTCCTAGATACAGAAAATATAGACGTGTGTTTAATCTCCGAAACGCATTTCACAAAGCAATCTTTTATCAAATTTAGAGGATACATGATATATAATTCCCTCCACCCTAGCAACTCTGCCAGGGGGGGTAGTGCGGTTATAATTAAATAAAACATTAGTCACTACGTGCAGTGTAAATATGAAGAAGAAGACATTCAAGCAGTGGCAGTATCTGTTAAAACTAAGTTTTGTCAAGTGTCCATTGCAGCCATATACTCGCCTCCTAGGCACATGATAAGAAAAGAGCGATACTTACATCTTTTTGAATTATTAGGCCAGCGATTTATCCTAGGCGGCGATTTTAATGCTAAGCATACGCATTGGGGTTCAAGACTTACTACAACTAAAGGAAGACAGCTCTTAAGTGCAGTTAAAGAAACACATTGTGAAGTAATGAGTACAGGCAAACCTACATACTGGCCCACTGACCACCAGAAAATACCGGATCTTATAGATTTTTTCATCTGCAAAAATATATCCACCAATTACATCACTTTGGAGGAAAGTTTTACTATGAACTCTGACCATTCTCCGATTATACTAATGCTAAGTCAAAAAATCCTATTAAAAGAAAGCCACTTAACCTTGGTTAATAAGTCCACAGATTGGGACAGTTTTGCTCTTGATCTAGATAATATTATCGACCTTAAAACTCCGATAAAATCGCAAGATCAGCTTGACTCAGAAGTAAACAAATTTATTATTAATATTCAACAATGTGCGTGGAGCAATACACCTCAGCTAAAACGCAAATATAAGGGATTTATCCATCCTAAAGAAATTGTGGATTTACTATCAGAGAAAAGAAAACAAAGGAAGTTGTGGCAGCAAACAAGGTTCCCGCGTCATAAAACAACACTAAATAACCTAACTAAACGACTAAAGAGAAAAATTCTACAATTTGAGGATGAATCTCTGAATACCAACCTTCTTCAGCTTACCAATGACAAATCAACGGATTACTCACTTTGGAAAGCAACGAGAAATCTAAAAAGGCAGATTATACAAATACCGCCCATCAGAGATAGCAACGGAAAATGGGCAATAAGCAATGACCAAAAGGCGTTCCGATTTGCTCAACATTTAGAAGAAACCTTTCAACCCAACGAAAGCTCTGTAGAAATACATGAGAGTGTAAATTTATCACAAAACCAAAGAATCAAGCTTGTGACTCCTAAGGAAGTAATGAGAGAAATTCAAAACAACATTAGCTCAAAAAAGTCTCCCGGTTACGACCTCATCACAGGGGAAATTCTAAAACGCCTCCCACGCAAAGCCATAGTAAAGCTGACCAAACTAATAAATGCTTCATTTATCTTAAAATATGTACCTGAGCCATGGAAGGTTGCTGAAGTCATTATGATTGCGAAGCCTGGGAAACCTCCCCACGAAGCATCATCATACAGACCCATTTCTCTGTTACCCGTACTATCAAAGTTATTTGAAAAACTGTTATTAAAACGGATAAAACCAGTAATAGAAGATAAAAACCTAGTTCCAGATCACCAGTTTGGCTTCAGAGAAAAACACTCAACGTTAGACCAGGTACATAGAATAACTAATGTTATTGAAAAAACGCTAGAAAATAAAGAAGTCTGTGCTACCGTGTTCTTAGACGTCGCGCAAGCTTTTGACAAAGTTTGGCATGAGGGTCTCATATTTAAGCTCAGACGCATGCTACCAGAATTTGTAGATATCCTAGAGTCGTATTTAACTAAAAGAATGTTTAGAATACGCCAAGAGGACGCATATTCCGAGCTAAAAACCATAAAAGCTGGGGTGCCTCAAGGAAGTGTGCTTGGCCCAATTTTGTACTTGTTATACACTTGTGACATCCCAGAGCTGGAAAACAGCACCATAGCGACCTTTGCAGATGATACTGCTATTATGGCCACCGGATCAAGCCACAGAGAAGCAGTAGAGAAAGTTCAACTAGCTGTGAACAAAGTTTACGACTGGACACAAAAGTGGAAGATCAATCTGAATGAGTCAAAATCGGTTCACATTAACTTCACAAACAAACACAGTGACTACCACCCACTCTACATAAATGGTATGCAAATACCTTATGCTAATACAGCCAAATACCTTGGCATAACTCTCGACGCCAAGCTGCGTTGGAAAGCCCATATCAAAAAGAAAAAACAGGAACTCGATATTCGTTATAAACGTTTGTATTGGTTACTGGGAAGGAAATCCTGTTTATCAATACATAATAAGTTGATAATATACAAGCATATTCTGATGCCAATTTGGACGTATGGTATCCAACTTTGGGGCTGTACTAAGCCAACCAACGTCAAAATAATTCAACAGTTCCAAAATAAAGTACTCAGGGCTGCTGTAAATGCACCCTGGTACATAAGAAACGATGACCTCCACCGTGACCTCGACATGGAATTCGTCACCACCATCACACAAAAATTTGCTGAAGCCCACGAACACAGACTCCATCGACACGTGAATGTTGAGGCAATCCAGCTGTTAGACAACACAGGCATAGTGCGTAGACTAAAGAGAACTAAACCATTTGAATTAGTGTAGTGTAAGTGAATCAATAATAGTAACAATGTTGTGCTATTTATATAACACATGAACAAAGTGTTTTATCAATTTTACCAGACTCTAAGGAAGTGTTACGAACGTGTGTAAAAGTGCATACCTAATTATGGACACTATTCTTAGCATTAACATAATTTATAACGTAGCATAATAAGTTAGATTTAAATTGTTTATTAGTCTTCTTAGGCTAGATTGCAATTAACTAGTAAGAACTTGGTTCTTACTAATAAGGAAAAAAAAAAAAAAAAAAAAATACAACTTTTATTATGGACATTTCACTTTTTCTAGTGAGATTACTTACCAATGAGAATAAAATGTTGGCAATCCTGTGTCAGAGAGGTTATTATGTGCTGTTCCAGAACTTCGGCGGCCTCTTCCACTATCACTGTAAAAACAAACAGCTATTAATAATTAAATTCAAATTCAAGTTTCATATTTCATCGTACGGCCATAATAGGATCCTGAACAAAGACTTGAACTGTTTTGGCTCAACCTACAGTTAATCCAAGAAGTTCTTAATAAATGACCACTATACAAGGTGTAGACGGATCCTTTACGAAGCCGTCAAGCACTCGTGTTTGTAACGCACTTAAAACATTGTACTGATGGATGCTTTGAATAGTACATCGGTCATGGGGGTATTTAAAGTAACAATTTGAATGTTATATCATTACTTTAAACTTCATTTCTAAAAAAACTTGTGAGAAGGTTGGAACTTTGATAAAAGTTAAGGCATAGTCCAAAAAGAAATAATATTATTATATCGCAATCACGGTGAGAACCGGTGCTTTTCGGTTTCGTTTTGGATCTTTTTACACCCATCATGAAATAAATGTTTCCGACCAAGTGATCAGTTATCGGAAAGTAAAGCTTACCAATTTTAGGTGCGATAGCCTGCAGTAGCTTCCGCATTCTCGCAGCTCCGCTAGTAGTCATCCCTACGACTTTGACTCGCCTATTCTTCAGCAGTTGCAAATCCATCATCATTCTAGCTTCGTCATATGCTGCGATTGACGGCGCTACTGAAGCCTGGTTTAAAAGAAACGGTAAGTTTAAATGGTTTTGATCAGATCCAGCCTGTCCCTTGCTGTATCCCCCAGCGAAGCCCGTGAGCTGAGCAAACCTCAGCTCCCACAGGGGGTTAGGTTCTTTCCTTCTTAGGTTAGGTTCCTAACTGGACGTCGTACTCTAATAAGCAGCCGACAACGTCCTAGGTTGGCCCGCGCGATTCCATAAACAAAAAGTAAAATGTAAGTATAGTGGACTCGGGAGAACATGGCCCCTCAATACATAGCACGAGAGGAGAGGAGAACATTCCACCAGTGGTTTGAGCCCCGATTCCCATTTCAGATGACCCACGTTTTGTTTTGTTTTTAAATGTTTTTTATTACTTTTTTTGAAGAGCCTGCATAAAACGGTATTAATGTAGGGAGGTCACAAAAAAGTATTGTCATAAATAGGGTATCCCTACCTTTATGTTCAGCTTATATTATTAATTAAAATGTGTACCTGCAAATTTGCAATGTCCTCTTTTGCTACATTAATTTGGTGCCGTATCCACATGAAATACAAACACCATCGATTTTGCACTGTTATTGTCGAAAAGTCGGTATTAGGATCTATGCGTAGGTGTACTTCACGGTGTCGATAATTCGCCATATCCTAAAACATGCGAAAGGTCATATTATTTATTTATTAAAAATCATGAACAAAAATAATTGTCCAAGTTCGCCTTTGTACTATAGTTATTTTGTGCATATACTTTTGGGTATTTTCTATCTGTCATACACACGACACATTAGTTATGTAAATGATAATGTAGCAGAATTAACTAAAAATATTAAAATAGAGGCTAAAACTTACATTGAATAAATTTATACGAGAATCAAGTTCCTGTATTGCTTTTTCCATCCGATATCTCTCGTGAAAATCATCACTTTCTTTATAAATCCCGATTATCCTTTTGATTTCAGCCTTAGCAGCAGATAGTAAAAACGATGCTTTACCTCCTATTAAAACGTCCAGAACTCTCTGATCGTGGGATGCTTTTTCGTCATCCAAAATCATTTCTGCTCTCCTGTTATCGAAGTCTTCTTCGTTGTTTACCAAATTATCATACTCTAAAAGACAATCATCAATATCTCTTTCATATTCTGAACCATAGCCCAGCGCAGCTTCAAACAACCAATATTCCAAAGGATCGTCTACATGAATTCCCTTATTTTTATAATAAACGAGCAAATGTTGTAAATCCGGAATGTCCGCGTCATCTTCGCCCTTAATAATCCGATAACAAAGAACTCCGTTATTCAAAATGTCAAGAGTCTTCAGAGCTAGCTGAAGATTTTGTATTGAATTTCTCAACTGATTTTTTTGATCGATGAAAAAATTGTGGATCGACCTTGCAGAGGGTGTAAGAGCCTGACGTCGTAAGTTTGACAAGTTAAACTCGGCGATCGCTTCGTTACGTGATTGCCCCCCGATGCGCACTATCGATCGAGTGATACGAGATATTGCTTCAAGAAATTGATCTAAAGCATGATTTGTGTAACATATAATCAGCATGAGGCAGTGTCCTTCTGATTCAACATTCTGTAACAATGTTTTTGCCACTTGTATGCCGATGAAAGTTTTCCCCGTGCCAGGTGGTCCTTGTATAACGGCAAACTCGTGAGTGAGCGCCAAGCGATACGCTTCATACTGACTATCATTAAATTTGAACTCTTCAGCCGTTGGCCATGTCTCAGGTTGTAAAACTTTGAATCTTAGATTTTTGTGTTTTCCATCTTCACCTCTGTCAATCAGTTCTTCGTCACTGTCAAAATCGATGATATCAAGTAAAACGCCCAATTCGTCTATTTCTTTTAATTTCTTATCTTTATAAATAACGAACTCTGTATTAGCGGACACATAAGCTGGATGTGTCGAGGCAGCCTGAAAAGGCAAAGTGAAGATTATACTAACTTTTTATATTTTCAGATTAGATTTTGATAATATTTTTAATTTGTTTATTACCCACCCATAAATCATACCTACTTTTGTAGTTACAAAATATTCAAAGTGAAATAAATTATGTATTGACTGTACATTATTGTAGAACACAAACGTACCAAAAGTACTGACGTAAATAGAAGTAGGCATACTGCGATAAGAATAAAGCAGATCGAATTTCAATAAATTGTTAAAAATATTCAACCACACAAATACTTAGATCTAAATACTCACATCAACTTTGACGATATATTGCTGCATAGCCAAATGTTGCGGAAAAGAAGGCTCTTGTAGAGCCTTTAAAACATGATAATAAGGTTCAAAATATACTTCGCTTTCTACCATAGTATACGTGTCATCATTATAGATACTATTATCCAAATCGGTGTCAATTACTGAAACTGGTATCTGAAAATATAGGAAGTATGGTCTATTTAAGGATTATGTAAATCAAATGCCTTAGTAATAATTTACGAGTTAATCAATCAAGCACTGCAAAATAAGTCAGTGGCTTAGCACACGACATAACAGTCATATTTCATTTTACTGAAAATCTTTTTTTTTTACTCTCTATTTCATGGTCGTACGGTTAGACTGGAACCCGACCTCAACATAGTTGGGAAAAGGCTAGGTTAGTGATGGGGTTGGATCCACTTTATCATTCTGCTTAAGAGTAGGCCAACTAATTTCTTAGCATTTTATAAGAAAATCGAAAATGGAAGCCGCATGTGCACAAGAGAATACGGAAAAGCAGCTAAATGTAGCTGCACAGCTAGTTGCACACGTTACTACAAACTGTAACAACACCGTTGGCAATCAAGCAGCTTAAATAGCTGGCTGACCTGCGTTCATGCGTTGTAAACATAGGTGACACATGCTGCAATGTAATTAACTTGATAGGTGTACCGCACATCAGTGGTTCAGACGCCACCACATCAAGCTACTACGACCTGTCAAATTACTTTAATAGATTTTCAACTTTACTGCTAAAGCATTAGATTCAAGGTTGATTGGGAAAATTTTACAGTTTCGGGTAGCTAGATGTGCTGGCGTCTGTACTGGTAACACTTTTACCTAGAGCTGGCCTAGCGAAGTTCGAAATTTCAATAAGAAAAGAGGCCAGCTTAAATTGGTGTTGATAGTACTGATGGCGGCCAACAGTACTTAGTATGTAGCTACCATTATGTTGTATTATGCTAAGTCAATACCCACCTTGCCAGTCGATAGTAGATTCACATCGCGGTGTAGAATCGTAGCAGCCATAAATGTGGTACAATGGTCTTTCGTGAATAACACTAAAGAACCAAAAAGAAATCTCTTGTTGTGTGCCCAATTAATTTTATGGAAATTCTTGGTGGTTTTCATATCGATTTGAGCGATGGCTCCGACTTTCATATTGTCGACATACGGACAGATAAATTTGACATTATGGAATATGCTAAAAAAAAAAGATGCAGTTTAGACATATTGTTTCATATCGTAGTTTTTTTACCACGAACAAAAAAATACGAACTTACCGAACGTGGTCGTATTTCTTTTTATTAGGATCACCCAAAAATTGATCTGTAAAAATAATTGTTTAAGTATATATTCTCCAAATTATTGAACAGGTTCCACTTAATAATTGTATGGTAAAACGCTAATTCCATGCTTAACAATATTAATAAAACATAGTCTTAACATCACGCCTGTAATCCCAGAAGGGTAAGACAGAGGTCTACCTAGTATTACACCTACATTTCGCCAGTTATGTTGTAAGTCCCATGTAATAGGGGGAGGGCCTATTGCCATCAACCGGGCACAAACACAGGCGCGTACTACACGAGAAATTCCTCATGCTTAGCAGTAACTTTTGCGACCACTAGACCAACGATGCAGTCTCAATATTAATCAGTGGCACTATCAATATGAATAAATATGTATTTATGCTCACTTAAGCCATCCCTGAATGGTCCAAAGCAGTCTTCTCGGAGCAGGCGAAACTGCACATCTAAATAGTGCTCCACGTCAGTGTACCCCCCCTCGACAATGTTAGGCCGAAGGAACGGCATTGATCCCAACAAGTCATCTTTAGTCGGCACCACACTAAGCTCACGAAAGTTTTCTGGAGGCTCTTGCATTTGCAGATTCTGAACGTCCACTCTCATTCGTTTTCCTTCAGGCTGAAATGAAATACAAAGAGGAAGATCAGATAAGAGTATTCAGCAAACTTAACTTCTCCATAGAGATTACGCTTTGGAATGGGCAACTACAGTACTTTCACAAGTTATTGTTAGTTGCCTTGTGTCTGGGACTGTAGCTTCGTCTTCTTTGTTTTTCTGACATTCAAAAGTGCCTGTTATGGTCTAAATGCTTTGAGTTTGAATTTGAGTTTAAGTTATTTTGGTAGGTAAGTATCTTTCGTCTCAAAAACTGCCTTGTAAGATGGGAGCAGTCGACCCACAGTGGGATTTTTTATTTATATTATGCTATTAACTAAGCGGATTATTAAAGGTGAACTTGCGTACCTGATATTTATCGCCATATGATGACATCTTCTGACGTATTTCAGCTAATTTCAAGGCATTCGCTTCGGACAAAACGAATCTATGCCGTTCGCTCAAACAATCCAGACACGTCTTCGTTATGCTTTCTATAAGTGCTCTACATCTCTTGAGAGCTATAGATGGAGATGTATCAACTATATCTCCACAAACTGTTATAAAGTTTTTCCAAAATTCACTTTGGTCATTCCAATATAAACTATTTTTTGACTTGTTTTCGTTATAAGGCAGATCCATTAAATAATTTCGCAAGTGATTAATAAACTCAGAATTGCAGACATCTAAAATCAATTTCAATTTCTGTTCCACAAAAGGCGATTGTGTTATTTTCGATAATATTTGGATAAGTAACACATAGTAATCGAGTTTGTCAGTGTTGGGTGAATTTACAACATTCATAAATCCACCTCGGTTTTCATTCACTTTCTGAAGCACTTCTTTTTCTTCTGCTTGTGCTATTTCTTCTAGGATTCTAAATCCAATGAACCTTACCCTGTCATTGTCACGACCTGACCTCATGTTGCTTCCTCTGCCTCCTCTTACACCACCCCGTCCGCGAAATGGTTCGTTATTTTGATAGCGCATATCAGGATTTTGTTGCATCGCTGGATCTAAAAAAATATTTTTATTAATTCAATAACATCGAGACTAAAATATGGTATTCAGCTGCATGTGAAAGACACGCAGGCTGAAAGACCAACCCCAACATAGTTGGGAAAAGTCTAGGCAAATGATGATCATGGAAGGTTTTAATATTATGTATTTATGTCAGCAAATGAAATGTAGATACATACCACTATCGTATCTCATCAGTCTGTTTCCTTCATGAAGATTTTGTCGATTTTGGCTATTATGCCTCATCGGTCGGTTTTCTTCATTAAAATGTTGTCGATGTTGACTATTATGCCTCATCTGTCTCTGTTCTTCATTAAAATGACGGCTGTGACTATTTGGTCTCATACGTCTGTCTTCTTCATTAAAAAGTTCTCGATTTTGGCTATTTTGCCTCATAGGTCTGTGTTCATCATTAAAATGTTGTCTATTTTGGTTATTTTGCCTCATAGGTATGTGTCCTTCATTAAAATGTTGTCTATTTTGGCTATTTTGCCTCATAGGTATGTGTCGATTTTGGCCGGTTTGTCTTTGCATGTTCAAAGGTACGAATCGGCCGCGATTCCTTACATGATTGTCATCAGTAAATCGTCGAGTATTTTCATTGTTGATTCTCATTCGATTTGCATTTCTGTTCCTCCAGGAAGGTCCTGAAAAAAGCAACAAGAATAATTACCAACTACCTACACACAAGGTGTAAACGGACCCTTCACGAAGCCGTCACCCAAGAAGTCTATACTACATCAAACTAAGTAACTACGCAAAAATTATTGCTGGGAAACGACTTCTTTTTGGGTGGAAAATCACGTTTAACGGTAGCACTCAATGTTACACACAGAAAACATTGTTCTGATGAGTGCATTAATAGTACGGGGTCATGGAGTTATTTTAAGTAAAGTTATGACTTATAACTTTAAAAACTTGTATTAAAAAAAAACTAGTGAACAATTTGGAACTTATGGTACGGACAAAAAAATATCGCAATGACGGGAATAACAAGTGCCTCTCGGCTTAAGGTTAAGGGTGATTTTACACCACTTATCTACATTGGGCTGCACTAATGTACCGCAATAAATTACAAGCCTGAAATTGTAGAGCACACCATGTGTTGTGTGGGTTACAAGTTTTTTTTTTTCAAAGCTCATATATCTTTGTAAATGTTTTATTTGGAAGTGGAATTGCAAACATGGGCAGTTGCGGTCCATCACTCATAAGGTGAAAATCGCTTGCACCCGGAGATTGAGCGCAGAGCGGCTTCCAGAGGCGTGAAAAGCATTTCTATTCTATTCTATTACCGGGAATTTCCGTCACTGTACCTAATCTATGCTGACCCTAGCGTAGTAGGGGAAGTCCCGCAATCGAGCAATAGACCAAACAATCGATGCGTCTCATACATTGTATTAACACAATAACAAAAACATCCTAATTTAATAATTGCCTGTTATAAACAATCCATAAGTACTGGGTCACGACACTTTGATTGACGTATAGTACTTTCGACGTATAGTACAGGCGGCCCGTACAGAGTCAATCTCTATGTGAGCGCTTTCGTTACTTCGATACGAAAGGATGCGTATTAAGGCGCACGGCGTCCCATACTTTGTCAAACGCCGTCTATCCTCGAAGTCGTCGATCAAAGTGCCGTGATCGTGACCCTTATAATGGGTGTAAAAAGCCCCTTAACGTAGCCGAGAGGTACTTGTTCTCTCCGTCATTGTGATATTTCTTTGTTCTGAACTATACCTAGAACCTTCTAATTACAGAGATAGAAATTAAGTACCTAATATTGGTTATAATGAAGAGCCAAGAAACAAACAAAAACATTAGCTAATGTAGAACAGTAATAGAACGTAAATAATATGTATGTCGCATCCTGGTACATAGGACCCTGGCCAGGACGTACTGAGTGACATACTTAGTGTCAAACAGTTGTGGGCACAGAATGGGATACGGGTAAACTAGAGAAATAGCTCCTTTAACTTGTACACAGTTCATTGTTACAGAGTCAATTACTAACACTGCCGTACTAACGAATACTCTGAACTTAAAAGGAAACACAGAGTAGTTGTGTGTTGTGCAGTGTCGCGATCACGTCTCAACAATCACTGTCGCTCCCATCGACACCATACTCCCTAGTCCCTAGGCTCTGCACAACGCCAAACAAAGACGCTTGTGTTTAATTTTAAGTACAAGTAGGAAGAACCCTAATCGTATAATTTGTTGGTAATCGAAACATCATATCGCTAAGCTGCATAGCTTGCATAATCTAGCCTTGCAGTAAATAATAATATTGATTATAATCTTTGAATTATCCGATACAAAAATACCTAATTATAAGAATGTAATATCGATAAATTGCTTACCTGGTTCGGGACCGTCGTCGTCCATTTTTGTATTTTACCTGAAATACATTTCCATAATTAAATGTTGTCGATAAGTACGTCCGCTGTATTCCTAGTCATATTTAGGGAAATATCGTTTTCACGGTTGGATGCGCTAGGGTACAACCAACTGCACATGAACACTTGCAAAAATCGCCTTTACTGCTACGAAATAAATCTAGGCGCTGTCAACTTGAAATATTACTGCTGATGTGCGGTTGACCTGTACGTACTTACCCCTGTCTTTAACATGTTGTGCCTGTAGCCCCTGAAAGTTAGGTACAGTCAACCCCAAAAAAATGTAAACACGGACAAGGAAGCATTTTATTGTCTACAACCATTATTCCATAATTGTGTATACAATATAAAGCTACAAAACATAGTAAAGAATTCATTTCATCATAACCATTTCATTAAACTCGTTCAAACTCAAAGAATTTATTTCAATTAGACCATTACAGGCACTTTTGAATGTCAATATAAACATAGATGCGTAGCTAAGGTACAAAACATGATAACTTGTGAAAGTACTGTAGAAAAACCCTATGACCAAAACGAGGTACACAGATTGCCAATGTCATTCGACTTGCAACGATTGACATGTCTCGAACTTTGTTTGATAGAAGGACAAAAACTTTATTACAGTCCTTTTCATGCTGATAACATCGACGTAGACTCCCACTTCATAAATTATTATTTAATGATTATTCATAATGCATTTACAAAGTACCTATGTGATTTTAACTTTGTATTACCTACTAGATTAGATAAAACACACAACAACTTCCCTTTTAAAAAGCGATGAATGTTTCCACTACATGGAAACATTCATAGCTACTAGATACATAAGTAGGTACAAAACATGCAAATAAAACAAGGCTCTAATGTTTGTTTCCTTAGTAACACTGGCACTAACAAAAAAAAATTGTGATAAACTTCAACTATTTTACATACGCATGAAACAACCTTAATATGTCCGCCCCTAAGTAAGACGACCCACTGACAAGGGATCTATTGTACTTGTTTATGTGCACGACCAATCAACGGCGGCGAATAAAATTGTAGAAGAACCTTCTAGAAGTTTCAAACCACAAAGGGTTCTTTTGTTATAATTGGAGAGAACTACTAAATAATGTGATGCTCTTTATCAGGATCTTGATATCCTATAACGCGGAGTTAGTAATATATTTCCTATAACCGACAATTAATAATTTTACAGATGACTTGAAAGTGTGAGTGAATAGAACACAACTATTTAGGAATAAATCACAATTTGAGAACAAACGTGAGATATTTGGGGAATTGTCGGGAAGTCAGGCAGGATATATGGTGAACGAAATAAAACTGATAGCTGATAGACACCGCTACGAATAAATTCTAACTGACACGCATGATAAATGCCCCACATCTATAAAATATTAGGTTAGAACATTAATTTATGTTTACGGTTACGGTTTACGGTGTTGTGTCATGTATAGAGGATACATGACACAACACCGCCTAATCTTATACTACACTAATAATAGCAACATCTGTATCTAATACTTACGTACTTACAAGGCAATCTATCAAAGCAACAGATTACTTAACTATTTAATATTTTGTAGGTACTTGAAATCTAGTAACGGGTTTATGGGTACACATCATGTAAGTATACCCTACCTACCTTCTTCCCCAGCTTCGCGTAAATGGTCTGATGCTTCTGATGGTCGAAACGAAATAAACTACGCGTTATAGGTACTATGCACAATACGAGTACCTAACCACTTGACCACAAACAAAAACCATCGGTTGGTTTCTTATAGAAAGTTGAACTTGAAGGACATTACAAAAAATAAATAATAAAATCACTTACTTGATTCTTCGCGTTCCCGATAAAGGTCTAAAGGGCTGAACTATCTGCTCAAGGGTGCGGCTAGCAGGCAACTTGCACGACTGCACCACACGCAGCTCACAGCACAATGGCATCTAAACAGTCTAAACTCCTTGCTGACGCTGAGTCACTAGCTAGTCGTCGACGTTCATGCGTTTGACTAGTGAAGCCACATGCTGAATGCGAAATAATTACTTCGATCCCGGCAACGGCGAAACGCGAAATCATTACTACAGCGAAAATTCATTCACTAATCATAATCATGATATTTCACCAAGACATGTTCCTCGGAGATATTTTACAAACAAACTTGAAATCTTAGTGACTGGTCGGGTCAGAACTAATGTACCAATCGAGCGAAACAGCACTGGGTGTTTATATGATTAAGTACTGTCAAATGTAACTTTGTAACCGATTCCTACAGAAAACGTATTAAAATTTTGAATTAGCAATCACAAATGCGAAAACTGAAGCATTTTCGTATTCGTCAATCACATCACTATTCTATAAATAGCACATGCTGCACTCAACGATCGCCAAGTATCGGTTAACCCCCGACAAAGGCTATTGAGATAATAATGTTGCCAGGTTTACAGCACGGAATTTACTTTCTTTTTTTTTGTTTTGCGATCATAATAATTTAGGCAAACGGTTTAAAATTGTGTGTATCTTTTGGCACTTGGCTTAAATAAAAAACCATCACCGACAAAACATCTTGTTTTACCAATATAATTTCATGACAAGAATCACCAAGCAAACAAAATCCTGCTGTCAATGTCATTCAATCGACAAATGATCCTTATTTTGCCTTAAATCTATCCTTTGCCACTAAAAGCAAGCCATTAGCAACCTTATGATTGAACATAAAGATTACTATGATGATAAATGGAATGTTAAAATGACAACTATGAAAGGAAAGTAGAGTAGTAATATCAAAACCAGTGAATTCAGACCAATAACGCAGTATTGGATCCGCAGGTACGGTGGTGGCCTGGTGGGCAGTTGTAATGTACTGGAACTAACATATTAGAATTTACACACATAACATGCAAATCTGCTTTCTCTCTCTTCTTTTATCTAAAATATATTTATGTCATCACCATTTACTTTGCGTGCGTTGCTACTTACAACCTTTTGTATATAGGGTTAATAATGTAAATTGAGTGCATTCCAAATAGGATACTAGTCTTAAATTGCAAGAATTTTGATCCCGATAACTTGGGGAATAAAGTCTCTAATGTTGAATGTTAATAACATTTTATTAACATTCAACATTAAGTGTAAAGGCTTTATACCCAATTATAAATACCAATCACTCTAGCATAATACTTACCTATGGTGATTTTTGTATATGGCAATAAAAAAATCGATGTTAAACTTCTGTTCGTTTGGTATCATTATTGTAACTTTGGTTGGTTCATCTTGAACCACAGACTACTATATACTTCACTTGGACTAACTGTCAATGTCAAACGCTTAATCCGCATGTATGAATTCTTGAACAGACCACTTCTGCTTTAAATTTTGTGGTGGTAATTAATTTTGGAATCGGATAACAATGCAAAGCCAAGATATTGATGAAAACGATCAGGCCACAGGCCCTGTAGATAATGCTTGGGCTATGAAAATACCGAAATTTACTCCCGAAGACAATCCACATGGTCTTTTAGAAGAAAGCAAATTTGCAACACTGTTTCCAAAGTACAGAGAACAGTATTTAAAGGAATGCTGGCCTCTTGTGCAAAAGGTACTAAAAGAGCACCAAATCGTCGCAGAACTCGACCTCATCGAAGGTAGTATAACCGTGAAAACAACAAGAAAAACATGGGATCCTTACATCATAATTAAAGCCAGAGACCTGATGAAACTGTTGTCACGAAGTGTCCCGTTTGAACAAGCTGTGCGAGTCCTAGAGGATGAGATAGGTTGTGACATCATAAAAATTAATTCATTTGTGCGCAAAAAAGAGACATTTTTGAAGAGACGGCAGCGTCTGATTGGTCCTAATGGTGTAACTCTCAAATCCATAGAACTATTAACTGAGTGTTACGTATTAGTGCAAGGAAACACAGTTTCAGCTGTAGGACCGTACAAAGGTCTGGTGCAAGTGAGGCGAATTGTTGAAGATACCATGAAAAATATTCATCCAATGTACAACATCAAAAGTTTAATGATCAAGAGAGAACTTATGAAAGACTCAAGACTAAAAAATGAAAGTTGGGATAGATTTCTACCAACATTTAAAAGTAAAAATGTCCCAAGAAAACAACCTAAAAAGAAAGTTGAAAAGAAACCCTACACACCATTCCCACCACCACAACAAGAGAGCAAAATTGACCGTGAACTTGCTACCGGAGAATACTTCCTTAAAGATGAACAGAAGAAAGCTAAGAATAGACATGAGAAAGAAGAAAAGCAAGCACAAGTTAAACGTGCCAAGCATGAGCAGAGACAAAAGGACTTTTTGCCTCCTGAAGAGAAGGCAACTGCTCCTAATGACCCCTCAGATACTTCAGTTGATATCAATTTATTCAAATCTAAAATGAAAAAGCTTTCCAAAAAGCAAAAGGGATTAAAATAAAACACTGAAACCTCACATAGGTAATCAACTTTCATGGTAACTACAACTTGGGAGATGTCATTTGGATTATCAAGTCTGATGTAAAAATTGCAATTCACATCTATATAATAGCCTTATAATAGCCATCGTTATTGTTTAACCATTAGAACACCATTGTCACATATAAGTGACAAGCAAGCGCTTGCCCTGTACACAAACACATTGGTAGTTACAATTGTAGCTTGGCATGGAGGGTACGAGTAGCGCATGGGGCCGCACAGTGTGTGTTTATGCTCTAGCGTTCAAAAGGTTAAATGATGCTATCAGCTAATAATATTATGCAAAAACCTGTCGGCAAGGTTTATTACTTGCGAGGTTCAATATTCATGGTGTGCCAGTAATGTCAAAGGTGGTTATTATGGGGCTATGGCAGCAATGCAGTGTTATCAAAGAATTATCATTACTTGATTATGTTATGTTGTGTGCAGTTTTTGGGCATGTTAGGTTAAGTACATTATAATTTAATACAGGAGAAAAAATATTGTATCTGTTACAAAATAAATAAACAATCAAATATAACATCTTATCTCTTTATTTTCAATAGTTTTAGTTCTGGGACCAAATTATTTTTAGCAATATACTTTTTTCCATTCATGTAGGGTTGGAGCACTTCAGGTATGTTAATTTTCCCTTTGGGATCTTGATGTGTCTCTAGTAAAGCTATCAACATTCTTGGTACAGCGCATGCGGTGCCATTCAATGTATGAGCATAACTTGTTTCACCATTGTGAACATATTTGATGTGCAGTCTTCTTGATTGATAATCCGTGCAGTTACTACAGCTTGATATTTCACCATAATTATTACGACCTGGCATCCATGCTTCTATATCATACTTCCTGAAACATAGAAGTATAATTGAAATTATTATTCCGTTTATTCATTTATATACATATTATTTACATTTTTAAATATTCTAATATAAAATAATATAAAAAACATTTAGAAATATAAAAAAATAGTAAGCCACCAGCACTGGAAACAGGGTCCGAGCCGCCGGTGGTCAGGGCTCTTGAGAGAGGAACCTCCTAACAATACGCGCCGTGTCTAGGAGTACCGCTTTCTGAATCAAGCCCTTGATCCAGCTGCCAAGCGCGAGCCTCCTCAGGTGTTGGTCGAGGCTCTTGGCAATTAAGCCATTGGCGGACACGACTATCGGCACAATGACTGCTGTACTCACGTCCGACATGTCGACAACCTCGCGAGCCAGATCTAGATATTTGAATTGTTTATCTTTCTCTGCCTTCACGACGTTATATCAACAATCATTGCGCGACGTTCCAATCGATCTATCACCACAATGTCAGGTTTATTGGCAACAATAGTCCTGTCAGTGATAATAGATCGATCCCAGTACAACGTGATATTACCATTATCGAGAACTGGGTCGGGCGCATACTTATAGTACGGCACTTCTGATTCCACAAGGTTGTACTTCAAAGCAAGTTGCTATTGGATAATCCTGGCAATGAGGTTGTGTCTATGCAAGTACTCTCCGTTAGCCAGACGAGAACACCCAGAAATAATGTGTCTGATCGATTCTCCCGGACGGTGGCATGCCCAACATTGTCAACCGTGCCATCCTTCACAATGTATTTCCGGTAGTTATTCGTCATCATAACTTCGTCCATTATTGCACAGACCGAAGAGGTCACCGAAACGCAGCCAGGATATGGAAAATTATTATTATTATTTTACTGAAAAAATCATTTTAAAATTACGGCAATATTAGTGATACTGGCATGTCTTCAAAGATCATTAGTTTATGATTTTCATAGAAATTTTACCCTTATTACCATTTTCGAGAATGAATGTGAGATACATACCTATAAGCAGGAGCACCTAGTTCATGTGGCGGCATGTCAAGTATTTTCATATGAAATCCTAAGGGTGAAAACAATTCTTCCTGCATTGTCCTCAAATATTCAAGCATGCTCTCTGACTGACTTGGAGCAGTAACTGCAAACATTTCTACTTTGGTAAATTGATGTACTCTGTGGATTAACAGAGAAAGATCAAAAATAAGTTCATAACTACATGACTTAAATGTATAACTAGTATCTGAAATCTGACTTTAAAAAAACTAGCTTGCTGCTTATTACCTGTATATTCCTCTTTCTTCTATGACATTAGAGGTCTCAGCCCTAAAGCATCTACTCACTGCGGCCAATTTCATCGGCAAGTCCTCTTCTTTGTGAAGTGTATTCATTAACAATCCTGCTAGGGACATTTCTGCTGTACCTGACAGATATAAATCTGGACCATGGTGTACTGGGTCCAAGGAATATATCTAGAAATCGTAAAAAATACTATCTTATTACTTTTATATTGCCATCATTATAGCAAGAATATTTTGTTTAGTGCCATAAAAGGCAATCCATCGTTGAGAAGTTAGTTTTATTGAAATAAAATTATCTTGCCGGTACTTCTACAAACTAATAAAAACAATATACATTTACATAATTAAGCAGACATATAAACGTTCTAAGTAAAAGTTACCTGTGTGCGATCACTGTTAACTGTCATGCCACAGCACTCCAATACTTGGCTAGGCAATATATCTGGTACTGACACCAGCTGAAACTTCTCATGAAGGAGTTTGCTGACAGTGTATTTAATTAATGCTTCTTCTAGCTCCGCAAGTTCTCCCAAGAAGTAATAACTCTTGTGACCACAGGTGTGTCCTAATTTATCTGTTCTCACTAAATTTAGCCGTCTCGTTATTTCACTGAATTCTAAAGGTGCATGTGCTTGGAAATCTCTTTTCTGATTTATTTCTCTAACAACTTGTGGGTCGTTATTTTTTACTACAGAAGGATGTGTTTTATTAGGCAAACAACTCAGTTCTTTGAACAAACTTTCCCGTATGGTTTGATATGAAGCATCTGCTACTGGAGTTGTTTTAAATATTTTGTACATACTCATAACACGATTCACATCACCCACACCTTTTCTTATTTTAATATTATTGTCAATTTCTAATGAATTTCTAGTATTACAATAATAATCTATATCAATATCCGGTGCAAGAACAGTTGAACTCAATCTCAGAAAGTTGGATTTGGTTAAAACATGTTGTCTTAGTATAGGGTAAAATATCATTTTATTAGACTTAGATAGTAATATCATAAACCGCAAGTACCGTAATAGTTCAGGCAACCAATTAATGGATATACTAACAATGTTTTCTTTGGTAATGAGCTCTAAAATTGCTTCATGCCTGCAAAAAATACAACAACAAATCGAAATCTGTCTAGAAGTGAAAAAACAGATGTCGTTTGACAGCCTTGATAGTGTCAGATGACAGTAACAGTGTTGCCAAGTCCATCAGGTTTTCGGGCTAAATAGTATTTAAAAAGGGCTAATTTGTAAAAAAAAGTACAAAACTTTAGGATTGCTGCTGCATTGATAAATTCCTATAAAGAGCACATGGCTGGGTAGGGCTCATTGCTCACAGAACCGATGCACGATGGCCGTTAAGGTGGAAGGTAGTCGAATGGCGTCACCACACTAGGTGGACCGATGACCTGGTCAAGGTGTCACGGGAAGCGGCTGGATGCGAGCAGCGCGGGACCGGTCGTTATGGAGATCCATGGGGAGATCTATGTCCAGCAGCGGACGTCTTCCGACTGATATGATGATGATGATGAGACAGATTTATCTATACATAGAAATAATAAAATTGTAACAGGCCGATGTCTTTACATTGAAGACAATGAAAAAAAAATTAAACTTAACTTATAATATACCTATTGGGTCCAAAACGATATCTAATGTAATGTACATTAGATATCGTTTTGGACCCAAGCTCTGTGCGAAGCAAGGGCATGTAGTTTAAGTGTTAGTAACAATATTCTTAACCTAATGTTTGTAAAATAAAAAAGTAACTACAAAATATGTATTTTTTAATATTTTGGGTAACTATAACTTTTTTTTTTTTTTTTTTTTTTTCTTTCTTTTTTTTCTTTTTTTTACGGATGGGAAATCATCAAATGACTGAATGAAGGAGTGTCAGACTCTTACTGACTAAAACCCATCCATGTTCCTTCATTGCCCTTTGTGTTCCAGGGCCACGGTATCTCTTTCGAACAGTCTCGCAGCCCCGGCAAGCATCGGCCCTTGCGGGCCCCTTCCTGGTTGCTGACATCTCTTTGAGGCGCGCGTGGAACATGAACGCGCCGTCGACACGGCCTGTCGTCATAAGACGGACGGACGGAGCTAACCCATTACTCACCGTCCACAAGCCCGCGCCTACGGTGGCCGGGAGCCACCACGTGGCCCCCGACGCCCGGTGCGTCGCCCGCGGCGGCTGGGACGCTCTCGCTCCGGACCATGGCCTGAACCAGGGCCGGGCGCGAGAGGTCGCCGCCGCCGATCGCCACTACGAGGACACGGCGGAGCTCCGCCCAAGCGGGGCAGACCTCCACAGTGTGCGCCACCGTGTCCTCCGGACGATCCTCATAACTTTTTATATGCAGGTCAGATTTTCTTGGTCCAAAAAAATTTCTTGGTGCATTGATATAGGTTTCAATTTTATACAATATATCTATTTTTTTAGACCAGTAAGTTGCATTGTCCGTTTCGGGTAGCTTGATGTGCTTTCTTCATCATCATACATGACTAGCACTCTTTGTGTGTGTGTTTATTGCGTGATTTTCTTTTCATCGGGTGCGTTTGTAGCAATATAATGCATGTCTCCCTGTTTGATTGTCAAATTCTGGTATTAAGCCACATGCAGCATAGTACGGGAACATTTACATCGCCTCAAAAAAAAAACGGAAAAAGGTACTTCGGCGCGCGGCGTTATGCCGGCCACACACGTTCCAGTATACTTGCGCAAGTCCAGACTTGCGCAAGTATACTGGAACGTGTGTTGGAAGATAATTGCGCAAATTTCCGACTTGCACAAGTTCTTTAAAAAGTTCAAAATTTCAATTCCCAACTTGTGCAAACTTGCGTTTGTGCAAGTTTACTTGAACGTGTGTGGGAGCATTTCGCGCAAGTTTCAGTATTATTTTAGCCACCTACATGTACGCACGTCATTTTCGCGCCAAAATGAACGAGACTACCGAGAGGCAAGGAGTTCGCGATATTATAGAAGAATTAATAAATATGTGGGTGAATATCAAAGCAGCAAATTTTACGTGTCCACGTTGAGAATCGATGTGTAAAATGATAGGATGTTTCTTATTTTTTTTTATAGTGAACTACGTAACTTGGTTCAATTAGTGTGATCAATAGTGTTTTATTATTTCGCAATTCTAAGTATTGGGCCAGCACTTGCGCGTAACAGGTCTGTGATTAGTGCTGTGATTACCCCCCAAAAACATAAGTACTCACCTTGAGTGGCACGGGGGACAAGAATTGTTCAATTTTTGGTGGATCGATTTGCTGTCGATTTTAAAGTGTTTTAATAGTAAGCTACACGTTATGGCTAGTGATTAGGGTTTCGTATAAATCAGTAACATCAATTTAATTGGAACTTAAAACCCCTATTTTTAAAGATTTTTTTTATGCCTGGTCCCAATTTTGGTGGCTCAATTTTGGTGGCTTTGGTGGCGTTTTCCCGCCACCAAAATTGAAATCGAGCCACCAAATTTTAAGTATGTACTGTATATGTATGGTTTGTACCTATATAGCCAGTTTTTACGTTGCAGGACAGTTTAATTAGCAAACAAATAAATGTTATGTACTTGGCTGTAAGTAAGACCAATTATTATAAGGGTGTGGCATACTAATGATCAAGTTTCTTATTAATATATTTTTATTTTGTTGCTTTTAAGAATGCCAAAACAGACCAGCAAAGATAGGCTGGTTAAAAAGGGAATGACAGAAAGAAGAAGAAACGCAAAAATAAAGAACTATCCCAAACAGGCTGAAACACTGCGAAAAAGAGTTGTTAGGAAAAAAGAAAACGAGTGTTTTCTTGTTTTTAAGTTTTTTTTTAGTAAAGATGAGAAAAGATTTATATTAGAAAACTACAAATTCCTTTCTTAGATTTAAAGACTGATTGTAGAAACCATTGATCTAGTCTGGTGATTAGCATCCAAATATTAAGTTAAGGTTTTTTAATTTAACTGAAATATGCAGAGCTTAGTCACTAGAGCGTTGGTGAAATGGCAATGATCTGTTTGCTGTTTTACTGTGTCTCTCATTGGTTTTAATATTTTTTATTTTGTTTGGAACAACAAAAAATTACATAATAAAGCATTGAGTCCAAGCTTAGCCCTTTCCATAGCAAGCTCGCTCCATAGTCCACGTTTCAGCCCTGTAAGTCATAACAGGCAGGACGTACTGGTTGAAGACTTTAGTCTTTAGGCTCTGTGCAATACGCGACGAGAAAACCCGCTGAAGTTTCCCAAAAGTTGCCCAGCCCAGCTGAATTTTTCTTTCAGTCTTCCTCTTAAAGTTGTTCTTACCAAACTGCAGAGTTTTCCCGAGATAAACATATTCTCGAACAACCTCGAAAGGACCGCCATTGACAATAGGTCCTGGTTCCGGGTGAGGTGTTCGTTGAACATAACCTGGGTTTTGTCCAAGTTCACCCTGAGATCAATGCGTATTGATGAATCAACTAGGCGATCCAGCATCTGCTGCAAAGTCGTGCTTCGCTTTAGCCAGTTTGACGATTTCATCTGCAATGCAAATCTCAAGTGTGAGATTTACTCGCCGTTGATGTTAATGCCAGGTGCGTTGGTGAGGGGCTGCGTGACTGTTCGAAAGAGATACCGCGGCCCTGGAACACAAAGGGCTAAGAAGGAACATGGACACAAGTCTGACACTCCCTTCCACTCCGCCCAGAGCGGGGGGAGATCATCAAATGACCCTCCATTTGATGATTTCCCATCCAAAAAAAAAGGTGCGTTGGTGAACCATTTTGGCTAAATTACGTCCCCTTGGCCCACCCCCTGACGCAATGGGATATGCTCTGTTTGCTGGTTCTGAGTTTGAATGGTTATTATGGTGTTTTCATAAAGAGTTCTCAGCACTTGGATGTATCGCCAATCGACTTGGTATCGCTGCAGAGAGTCCAGAACTGACCAGGTCTCGACAGAGTCAAAAGTCTTCTCGTAGTCCACGAATGTAAGACACAGAGGCCGATTATACTCTTCGAACTTCTGTATGATCTGCCGCACTGTGTGGATGTGGTCTATGGTGCTGAATCCTCCTCGAAACCTGGCCTACTCCGGTGGCTGGAAGTCGTCGAGTCTTCGCGCTAGAAGATTCGTGATGACTTTTGAAAACAGCTAATACACGTGGTTAAGGAGCGAAATGGGTCAGTTATTCTTGAATAGGGTCTTGTTCCCCTTTTTAAAGAAAAGAACGACCACACTCCTTCACCACGCTTCTAGAGTTCTCCCAGAAAACAGGACCGAGTTGAAAAGCTCCAATAGCTTTCTTAATACAGGACTTCCTCCCGCTTTCAGGATCTCAGTCATTATCCCATCCTCACCAGGCGCTTTTCCATTTTTAAGCTGTCTCAGTGACGCCCCGATTTTGTTTTGGCTGAATTCTGGTAGGTTTTTTGTGAAATGGTGGGTTAAGGTGGCTCTGGAATCCATAGTTTCGGGATCAGGTCGAGATGCATGCGATGCTTACAACATGCCGCAGAAGTTTTCGACTTCCGACAGAATCTCCGGCTTCGAAACGACCTTATCGCCACTAGATTTTGTCTTAATTACCAGTTGGTCTTTATTAATAATTTTGTTTAAAATAAAAATATTTATGTTTTTTTGTTTTCGTTTTTTTGTGTCATAAACTCATAATGATAGATCAGATAAATAATTATAAATATTTTTTAACAACTGAGAGTTTTATTAACCGATGAAGTTATTGATGAGAATGAGAATTTGTGAGATTAGAGATTAGATTTCGATTGATAGATGATTTAGATTAGATTACATTGAGCTTTATTAGTGATATTGAGGTTTGTGACGGAGAAATTAAATTTTGGTGCCACTGATTTTCAATTTTGGTGGGCACTTTCGATTTTGGTGGGCGATTTTCAATTTTGGTGGCCACTCTAGACTTTGAACTAAAATATCTCAAAAAGTTATCGAGATTTTCTTAGCCCTCTTGAAGATCCTTCCAGCTAGGAGTTTCTTTTCTTATGACAGCCCCTTATTTTTCACGAATAATGAAGAAAAAATTTCGCCACCAAAATTGAATAAAAATGCACGTTGTTGATATTCACCCATGTACAGAAATGAGCCAAGTCTTTGGCAAATAAAAAGTAAAGACTATCACCACAGGGACAAAAAAAAATGCTGCTTATAATAAAACAATTGAGCAATACCGAAAATTCGAACCAAACGTAATTTATAAATATAATATGTAATATAAATCCATAGCATAAGTAGCTCGCTGCATGTACGCACACTTGTACAAATATCATTGAAATGATACTTGTGCAAGCATGCTTGAGCCGTCTGTGGTCACCTTCGAAATACGTGTATTTGTGCAAGTCTGGACTTGCGCAAGTATACTGGAACGTGTGTGGCCGGCATTACACTCCTTGATGCCTCCATAGCTTATTACTATATTTGTGTTTGATTTATGATGGAAACAGAGAGCTTGGCCGACCCAGGCCGATCATAGACTAGAGCGCTATCTTAAAAGTGTCAATGTCAATTGTCAAACTGTCAGCTGGAGAGGGTTAAGTTGGTTTGGCGCCGTTTTTACCCGACTGGGCCAAATCCCAATTATTATATGTGTTTTCAATGTTGGTTTTTGATTACTATTTACTTTAAATTGTTACAAGAACCATAAATTATTGATGAATATAAAATAACTGTAAGTTCTGTTTTATGGGAAAAGGTAGTTGCTAAACATGCCTGTACAAAGTCGTAGTGTTCTGAAAAACTTGCAGAAGGATGCTGAGGCAAGCGTTTCTTCTGTTGGCAAACCGAAATCACCTCAGATGTAAGTACCTTATATTATTTTATAATATTAATATTAGTGTTATACTTGAATTTGAAAACGTCCTGTCTTCTGCATAATAATTAAGTAATATTGTTATTATGTTTTTATATATGTTATAAGTAACATTACATCCACACCACTAAACCGTATCTAAATATGTATGGCAAACTCAATAGTACTTTTGCATAGAACAATTATTTGCTCCATCCAGATTGATTTATTAAGACTTTGTAGAATTAAAATAGATATTTACCAAATTAATAACAAATTAGAACTGTAGTAACTGTGGTAATTTGTTACTATTTTATTTGATCCGATTAATTTAACAGTGAAAGCTGTAAAAGCAGCATTTATCTTGTATATGTTTAAAATTGTGGTACTAGGTTCTCTTGGTTTTATTAATGCTATTTGGCCAGAAACTTTTATCACAATTATTAGTGTTATTCTTGAATTTGAAAAGGTCCTGTCTTCTGCGTAATAATTAAGTTGCGACTTTGAAAATGTTGTAACTACTTTTCGAAAGGCTTCTAAATGCAATTAGTGGGAAGACGAGAAGTCAATAATTCTGGGTCATCAATTAACTAACCGAGGAGAACACGCAACGATATAGCAGATCTATTGAATGTGCCAGGTCATCAGGACTTCCTTGGAGAAGGAGTACTGCTCGGCAGCTTTTTTGGCCGTCGAGCAAGCCTTTAATAGGGCTATGTCACAAAGGATTACACTACAAAATTAATACATTCCTTTCTCACAACTTCTATTGGATTCTGCAGTCTTATTTGTTGGGACAACTGTTCCAAATACAAGAGGGTAAAAGCACATCAAGGATCCATGATATATTTGCTGGTGTACCTCAGGGCTCTGTTCTGGGCCTGGTACTGTATACCTTATTCTTAGCAGACTTACCAGAGACAGAGGTAATACTGGCTACTTTTGCTAACGACAGCAATAATCAGCTCTAGTCAGAATCTTGCTGCTGCCTTTACCCAGCGCATCCTAGTCAGTTCATATAACACCTACCGTTAGGTGAGATATAAATATGTCCACCTCTGTGATCAACAGGTTCCGCATCGCAACTGCATTAAGTACTTGGGAAATAGACACTCAATTTGACAATACATCTGCTCATAGTCAATAGATTGTTTGGACGAAAAGAGAACAAAAAAAATTTTTAAGGATAAACCTCTACATAGATGCATACTGATGTGAATGTGTAAACATCATGAACATGTTTTATTTAAATTTCAGAAATTCCAAAAGAAGGTCACCACGCAATGGAAATAGGTCGCCACGTAATGGCGGTCAGTTGACCATAACCAGCATGTTTTCCTCTAAAAGGCATAGAAGTCCAGAAGGAAACGAAATTATACACCCGGTATGTTTTTAATGTTTAGACAATTTGAACAAAGCTATTATTAAAATTTATATTTATTGGATTGTATGTCCTGAGTGACTATCAATGCACAGTTCAAACCACTGGATGGTTTGGGTTAAAATTTGCCATACAGATAGCTATTAGGTATCCGGCTATCTACTAAGAAAATAATTGACCAAATTTCATCCTCTAAGTGAGTGAAACAGGCATTGAACATTTGTAAGATAATCTGTCATTGGATGCAGCATAAATAATATGAAATATAGCTCAAAATGAATAGTAAGTAATAGTTACCATCAGTTGAATTTCTGTTTACTATGATATTAATAAGTCCTTACCATTTTGAATTGTATTGTATTTATTTAAAAAATTATGTTCTACTACATTTTTGATTTCACTGCATTTTTTTAGAAAAAGCTGAAATATGAGGATGATGAATCTCAAGAAAATAGTGTAGATAGCATAACCAAGGATAATAACACTGAAAACTCGAGAATTGACACAGAGAATGGAAAAACTGATGAGGAGGTGAACAACGTAGAAGGAATTGACACGAAACAAGTGTATAATGCAGAGGCAACTATCGCAAAGGACATTAATAATTCAAAAGCCACTATAATAAACAAAGATGACATAGACACTATTAAACAGGATGTAACTGAAATTGATGACAAAATGGATGACAGCACCCAAAATCAAGAACAAAATGGTTCCACAGAACAGAAGGAAAATGGTAAAACTGAAAATAATAATGAAGAAGTAAGCTACCAAAAAGCTATTCCTGACATTGAAAAATGTAACATCTGTGGCCAGTTTTTGAACAATTCTGATATAATATACTATCAAGGACATCCGCAGAACGCTGTTGAAGAGTATATAGCATTGACTAATGAGAAACTTGTTCTAGCGTCAGGTCAGTACATATGCTAATTAATTTACCTTAGATATACAGGGTGTTTGGTAGATGGGTGCAAAGCCTGAAGGGGGTGATATCTTAGACCATTTAGAACTTATTAAGCTAAACTTGTCTTAGACGAAGTCTGTTCCTTGTATTTCTTTTTTGAAACTAAGGTTTTTAACAATAATATCCATTTTTTTTCAATTAATTGTTAATAGTGTCCAGTAAAAGCTGTTATGTTATTATTTTTATTTATGTAATGTGTGATTACTCAAACAAAATAATTCCCAAGCATCTGTGTCATCAGAGAAACATTCTACGCCATATTCAAGTTTAAGAAACTTTTAAAAATCAAGGAAATGTTTTGTTTACGGCACAATAAAAAAATGAGAAAAATAGCCTCAGTTGTTCAAACCTTTTTAAAAACATGCTTGGTTATTGCCCTTTCTTTTGAGGTACTATTTACGCAGATATCTCATCAACTCTTGGAATTAGGATGTACAAAGCAAATTGAGGTCGAATATTTAATTTTTAAACAGATCAAAATAATGCAACATTTTTGTTAAAATAACTTATTGTTCATGTTCAAAATGTTGACCGCGGTTTCTTATACAAACGCGGGCCCGTCTTCTCACTTCTGAAGTCGTGATTTTTAATTTCATCTCCTGCTTCATGACTTAAAAAGCCGTTTGATTCTTTCTAATAATTCTTCTCTAGTTGAAATTTCAACGTGCGTGTAGACGAGCTCCTTGGCCCGTCCCCAAACGAAAAAATCCACAGAAGTTAAATCGGGTGATCGAGGTGGCCAAGGGATGGGCCCGTCTCTGTCAATACAGCTCTCTGGGAAACAGTTATTTAAATGTTCTCGCAGGGCCCAGTGTGCTGGACAACCATCTTGTTGAAAAATCATTGGTCTTCTCATTGTCAATATTGGTATTTCGGTCTCGTCCAGAAGCTCTGGGAGATAGTTTTGAAGGAATTCCAGGTAATTTTCTCCATTTAAATTATCTGGCAGGAAGTGGGGACCAATCAACGTTCGGCCGCCCTAAACGTGAGAGAACATTTAAATAATTGTTTCCCAGAGAGCTGGATTGGCAGCGACGGGCCCATCCCTTGGCCACCTCGATCACCCGATTTAACTCCTGTGGATTTTTTCGTTTGGGGACGGGCCAAGGAGCTCGTCTACACGCACGTTGAAATTTCAACTAGAGAAGAATTAATAGAAAGAATCAAACGGCTTTTTAAGTCATGAAGCAGGAGATGAAATTAAAAATCACGACTACAGAAGTGAGAAGACGGGCCCGCGTTTGTATAAGAAACCGCGGTCAACATTTTGAACATGAACAATAAGATATTTTAACAAAAATGTTGCATTATTTTGGTCTGTTTAAAAATTAAATATTCGATCTCAATTTGCTTTGTACATCCTAATTCCAAGAGTTGATGAGACATCTGCGTAAATAGTACCTCAAAAGAAAGGGCAATAACCAAGCATGTTTTTAAAAAGGTTTGAACAACTGAGGCTATTTTTCTTATTTTTTTATTATGCCGTAAACAAAACATTTCCTTGATTTTTAAAAGTTTCTTAAACTTGAATATGGCGTAGAATGTTTCTCTGATGACACAGATGCTTGGGAATTATTTTGTTTGAGTAATCACACATTACATAAATAAAAATAATAACATAACAGCTTTTACTGGACACTATTAATAATTAATTGAAAAAAAATGGATATTATTGTTAAAAACCTTAGAGTTTCAAAAAAAAAAATACAAGGAACAGACTTCGTCTAAGACAAGTTTAGCTTAATAAGTTCTAAATGGTCTAAGATATCACCCCCTTCAGGCTTTGCACCCATCTACCAAACACCCTGTATAATAATTGTGAGACAATATTTGGTGTGTAATTGTGGTTTCTAAAATGGTTCTAAATGTTGTTCAGGTGATGATGGGGATATAATGGAACGCCCGCAGACCAATATAACCAGTTTTTCTATATTTGATGAACAGGGACATCTCTGCCCTATTGATGGAGGTCTCGTTGAAAATGATGTGCGTATTTATGTGTCAGGGTATTTGAAGTCCATATGCTCTGATTCAGCTGAAATTGATGATGAATCTGTGCCTGTGAAAGATGTAGGCCCTATTATTGAATGGTGAGTGCATTTTTTCTCTTATACTTATTAAAATTTAAGAAAATATAAGGCAATTTTTTTTTCCAATTTCTCTTACATATCAGAATCTTCTGCTTCAGGTTTATACATGGCTTCGATGGTGGTGATAGAAACTGTATCACCTTATCAACGGAATTTGGAGAATACAATTTATTAAAACCGAGTGAACAATACACACCTCTTATGAACAATCTCTATGAAAAGATATGGTTAAGCAAAGTTGTTGTAGAATATTTAGAAGAGTATCATTATCTCCAGCCCACATATGAAGACTTGCTAGAACTGATCAGAGAGTCAACTATTCCAGAACTGAATGATGCTAAAATGACTGAAGAATTGCTTCACAAGCATGCTCAGTTTGTGTGTGATCAGGTAGTGAGCTTAGAAGCCGATGAGGACGATGAACCACTTATTACATTACCATGCATGAGGGAGTTAATTAAATTAATGGGCATCAAATTCGGCAAGCGTAAATTCCGTACTAAAATAGATTACAAAAAGGTTGACAAAAAAGCTTGGACTAAGGCTACCACTACTCCCCTTGTAAGGAAAACATTTGAGAGCTTTTTCACAAATCAGTTAGACAAGACAAATCATGAGTTGGTTCTGAGAAGGAAAAGATGTGGAGTGTGTGAAGCTTGTCAACTGCCGGACTGTGGGGAATGTAATGCTTGCCGTGCAATGGCTAAGTTTGGAGGACATGGGCGTACCAAAAAAGCTTGTGTAAGAAGATTATGTCCCAACATGGCAGTCGAGCAAGCTGAAGATTCCGAACCAGATGATGAAGAAGAGTACCAACAGATGGCCGAGAAGAAGCAACACGACAAGTTAGAGGATGCAGTGCCGGTCAAGTTGACTGGTTCAAATAACAGAAATATTAAATGGGTCGGTGAGCCCAGGAAAGCCGACGCCACCAAAGTGTATTATGAAAAAGTCGAAATAGATGGCTCTGAACTTTGCAATGGCGACTTCGTAATGGTTGAAACTTCTCAATCCAATATTCCTGCTTTGGTTGCCAGAGTAGTATTCATGTGGCGAGAAACGATTAATTCTAAATCTGGTTTCTTTCATGCAGAGGTATTCATAAGAGCCTCTGACACTGTTCTGGGTGAGGTCAGTGACCCCAGGGAAGTATTTATAGCAGACAGATGTTGTCATGGTGCTCCACTTTCTTCAATATTAAGGAAAGCTTGTGTTGAAAAGGGAGAAATCCCAGCTGATTGGTTCAAACTGGGTGGTAAGGAAATTGACGACAAGCATTTTGAAGATGATGGTAAAACTTATTTTTACAATAAATACTATGAAAGATTCACTGCCCGATTCGAAGATTTACCTGTAGATCCAGTTTGCCCTAATCCACTGAGACAACACAGATTTTGCCCTTCATGTGAGAGGAAAACTAAACGGGATGCTAAAAACATACCTAAAGTTACTGGAAAATTGATAGAAAAGTCCAGTTTTATAACTGAATCTAATAGAACAGAGTGGTCGTTAGTAAGGTGGCAAGATTACGATTACAAGAAAGGTTGTGGCGTTTTCCTCAAGCCAGGAACATTCAAGTTGAAGAATACTCTGACTAATGCAAACAATGTCAAACCAAAACTTGAGAAAGTAGATGAAGACATTTACCCTGAATATTATAGGAAGAGTGACAATAATTTGCGTGGATCAAATGTAGATACTGGGGAACCATTCTGTGTTGGTTACATTGCAGCCGTAACTGCCATAGGAGATGGACCTTTGATTATTCCTCAGGATATATATTTAAAAGTCAATGTTCTTTATAGACCTGAAAATACAACCAGTAGATTTCCGCAGCATGAAGACGTTAATGTAGTTTACTGGAGTGATGAAATTCGTGATGTGCCTTTTTCTGCAGTTGTAGGAGCATGTCATTTAATTTATGAGCAAAATATTCCACAACAATATTCCCTGGCCCAGTGGCTAGAGGAAGACCCAAGTAGGTTTTACTTTAGGATGGCTTTTGACAAATCTTCTGGTCAAATAATAGATGTCCCACACCACGCTATTACTGTTGGACGCTCTGAAAGAGGCAAAGACAAGGGTAAAGGTAAAGGAAAGTCTAGCAAACCTGTGGAAACGAATGAAAATAAACTGGAACATATTTCGGTACGACCTTTAAGAACTCTAGATGTATTTGCTGGTTGTGGTGGATTGTCAGAAGGCTTGCACCAGGCTGGCGTGGCGGAATGTAAGTGGGCAATAGAGAATGTTGAAGCTGCTGCACATGCATATGCTCTCAATAATAAAAACTGCATCGTTTTCAATGAAGACTGTAATGCGTTACTCAATGAAGCGATGTCTGGGGCCACTCATAGTGTTAGTGGATTACGCCTCCCAATGCAGGGCGAAGTAGAACTGTTAGTCGGTGGGCCGCCATGCCAGGGCTTCTCCGGAATGAACAGATTCAATTCGAGAGAGTATTCCAACTTCAAAAACTCTCTTGTAGCTTCATACTTATCTTACTGTGATTATTACCGGCCGAAATATTTTATACTCGAAAACGTAAGAAATTTTGTGGCATTCAAAAAAGGTATGGTTTTAAAACTGACGTTAAGAGCATTACTTGACATGGGCTATCAGTGCACATTCGGGATTCTTCAGGCCGGCAACTATGGGGTACCGCAGACAAGAAGAAGGCTTATTATTTTGGCAGCTGCGCCCGGGTACAAGTTACCGTTCTATCCGGAACCCACAAACGTTTTTAGCAGGCGTGCATGCTCTCTTACTACCACTATAGATGGCAGACGCTTCGTTACTAACATTCACTGGGACGAGTCCGCCCCTAGAAGAACATGCTCCATCCGAGATGCTATGAGTGATCTGCCAGGAATATGCAATGGTGCTAGCAAAATAGAAATCGAATATGGATCCATGCCAGAGAGCCATTTCCAACGACTAGTGAGAAGCAAGGACGAGAATGCCAAACTACGTGACCACGTTTGTAAAAACATGGCGCCATTAATTCAAGCTAGGATATGTAGAGTTCCCACTACGCCTGGTTCTGATTGGAGGGACCTACCTAACATATCGGTGGCACTTTCAGATGGAACTAAATGCAAGGTATGTTAACTTGTTTCATAATGTTTGTATAATGCCGGTAAAAACAATGCTACACATAGCATTGTTTTAAACCCTGACTGTATGTAATTTGTAGATTTCTTCACTAGTATCCCACTAAAAACTACTGAAACCTTAAATTCCTTACTTATATTCCGTATTAGCCTGTCCGGTTGAGTTTCAATTTAAGCATATAAACCCCATAGCAGTCATTAAAGCATTTAAGGAAATCAAATTAAAATTAACCGAAGATCTATGGGGAATGTCGATTAAAGTTTGTCAATCTATTATGGAGACTATAGCACCGTACTTAGCCTTAATATTTAATTTGTGGGTGGACCAAGGAGTCTTCCCGGACCTTATGAACTACAGCAAGGTAATACCACTTTTTCAAATCCAGGGACAGTAAAGATACCAATAACTATAAACCCGTATCCGTTTTGCCGGATTTCAGGAAGGTGTTTGAAAAGGTAATGCTTAATCAAATGCTCAACCACTTTAACACCAATAAAATCTTACAGGGGACACAGTATGGTTTCACCAAAGGACGTTGTACGACTGACGCCGGTGTCACCTTATTAAAACACACATTTATTACGTGGGACGAGGCACAAAATGCCATAGGAATCTTCTGTGACCTCTCGAAAGCATTTGATTGCGTTAACCACGAAACCCTACTCTTAAAACTTGAACATTACGGTTTAGGGAAAGTTGCGCTCAGTTTAGTGAAATCGTATTTAAACGATAGACATCAGCAAGCACAAATAAATGGTGTCAATTCAATGGGTTTAAAAGTAAGTATGGTGTACCACAAGGTTCGACATTAGGTTCTTTCCTCTTTTTTAGTCTATATTAATGATCTACCCCATTTATTTAAAAACCAACCACAAATGGTGTTGTTCGCTGACGACACTTCTTTAATATTTAAGACTAGCGACCCGCCCCGGCTTCGCACGGGTGCAATCACTACATAGTATAAAGCAAAGTCGCTTCCCGCTGTCTGTCTGTCTGTCCCTATGTATGCTTAGATCTTTAAAACTACGCAACGGATTTTGATGCGGTTTTTTTTAATAGATAGATTGATTCAAGAGGAAGGTTTATATGTATAATACATGCATAATATAGTAGAGAAACACTGATAATTTTAAGGTTTTTAATGTAAGGTCGTAAATGAACACATTTTTTTGCGCTTACATTGCAAACGCTGGCTGAACCCTACGAGATAGATCAAAATAATGTCCTACAGTATTGTACACCTTAAAAAGGTCTACAAAAAAGTCCGCGATGGTATATGTCTATCTCTTAGGGATAACCCACAATAACCATTTTTTATCCTTTACTTACGAGAAAATAATGGCTTATTTACGATTAATATTAATGGAAAAAAACCAAGTGCATAAGATTTGCTCTACCCCTAATGTCAAAAGTATTGATTGTGACATAGTATATTATAGAGTTGAATGGTGCTGATCCATGCGTCATGTTCGTGAACGGGCGCTGTCAGTAGGGGCTGGTCATCTCTTAGCTGCCATGGTTTATTTTTATTTTTGAACTGTTGATTATATCTTTTTACTCTGGACGCTCTTAACTTGCACTTCTTTATACATCGTTCTCACATAAATGTATAGTCTCCACATGAATGGTGTAACCAAGATTTTGTAACAATATTTTGATTGAAAAGAGTGTCCATGGAGTTTCTTGCCCACTCTTCTCCATAAAGATCTACGCCTTGGAATGGACAACTACAGTACTGTTACGAGCCGGTTATGGGATAAATTAAATACTACCGGTTAAACACGAAATAACTTTATTAATTACAAAACACTTAAAACTTAATCACAACTACACTACTGATCACTATTCACTTAGATATCGCACTTCTAGTTAACTTCGATTCGCTTCGTTGTGTAGCCAAATTCAGACTGACTGTACCCGCAAACACGACGGCTATTTATATGCCGACCGATCCTTCGAGAAGGTTCCATAACTTTCAGGAACCTTCTCCACTTTTTGTTCTTAGTGGAACATCATCTTTCGAGAAAGTACCATAACTTTCTCGAATTTTCTAGACAGCTCGATAGTAGAATATTGTCCTTCGAGAAAGTTCCACAACTTTCTCGAAACTTCTAGACAATTCTATAGTGGAACATTCTAGACTCTAATATTCTAGACAGGTCTTTACGAGGACATTTGAGACTCACGTAATCTAGAATGTTCTCGTAAAGCAACCGAAGTAACAGTACTTTCACAAGTTATTATGCCTTGTGTCTGTAGCTTCGCTTTCTTTGTTTTTCTGACATTCAAAAGTGCCTGTAATGGTCTAATTGAAATAAATGCTTTGAGTTTGAGTTTGTCTCTTGGCAGGTCCTGCAGTACAGATACGACGACAAGCGCAGCGGTCGGTCAGGGCGCGGCGCGCTGCGCGGAGTGTGCGCGTGCGCGGCGGGCGGCTCGTGCTCGCCGGCCGACAAGCAGGAGAACACGCTCATTCCGTGGTGCCTGCCGCACACCGGCAACCGACACAACAACTGGGCGGGGCTCTATGGTAATGTCACTCTCTACATATTAACTCTTTAGACTACGTTCTTTTTACAATTTTTAGTTTAAGACGACACAAACGAACGTTTAATATAATAGGGTGACTGACTGGTAATTAGTGACCAATACTTTTACACGTGATTGTTCTCATGAGAACAAACAACTTTCCCAAAGAAACATTTTATTTTGTACTCATTCACTTTCATCACAATAATTTGCCGTATGAAATTCGCGCGCGCGCACCTGTGACCTACCAGCTGTTAGCCGCGTGACGCCGCTCTGTCTCATTACAATCGTACCGTGCCGTATCGACAGAGCAGAGCACCCGCACGGCTGGCAAGCCTGCGCCACAGTCCGGCCGCCACGTGCCGTTATCGGTGTATTATTGTGATAAAAGTGAATGAGTATTAAAAAAAAAATGTTTCTTTGGGAAAGTTGTTTGTTATCATGAGTACAATAGGTCATCGATAAGTATCGGTCACTAATTACCAGTCACCCTATATAGTAACCGCATGGACGGACAAAACAATAAATCAAACAGACTTACAATACAAAACCGTGTAAATGGGTGAAATCTAAGTGATATTTAATTTGATTCTAGCTTGTTAAAGTTCACTTAGATTTCAACCATTTACACGGTTTTGCATTTGTGCATTAGCGACAGCAGTACCTTATTTGTATGAGGTTAATAGTAGCATTCGTTCACATTCGCTTACAGCAGTACCTACGCACATTACCTGCATTATAGTTAATTTTCGTATAAAATAGTGTACTTAGCTGCTCTATAGATCTTCGTCTGGATAGCATTGAAAAATAACCGGCACAAAAGGAAAGATATGAAAGCGATCTACACTCTGCATTGGGTGGTGAAAAGTTGAAGAGAGAGACAGATATCTCAGCCTTTTTATTTTTTTTCGGGTGGGAAATCATCAAATTACCCCTCCCGCTCTGCGCGGAGTGGAAGGTAGTGCCAGAATTTTACTGACTAAAACCCATCCATGTTCCTTCTTTGCCCTTTTTGGTTCAGGGCCGCGGTAACTCTTTCGAACAGTCCCGCAGCAAGAGATATCTCAGCCTTACATTCAGATAAAGCTAACATTTTTGAAGAGCTAATGTGGGGACAAGCTGGCGGAGCTCATGTAACAAACTGCAATAATGTAGCTTAATATTGCGTTATATACGAGGAGAGTGGCCAAGACAAGAATTCGTCGAAGTGTGATGTACGTTATGTACAGGTAGGAACACAATGGAAAATTAACCTTAAGTATTCACTGTTCAGGCAGAGTCTGCTGGGACGGCTACTTCAGTACAACGGTGACGGACCCGGAGCCGATGGGGAAGCAAGGCAGAGTGCTGCACCCGGAACAGAACCGCGTCGTTTCAGTCCGTGAGTGCGCGAGGTCGCAGGGATTCCCTGACACCTACATATTCGCTGGCTCAGTACAAGATAAACACCGACAGGTAACATCATATATAATTTTACTAGTAAATAAGCATAAATTACTGTTAGTGAGGGTAGATTTCCTGACACATTTATTTGCCAGATTACGCAGTTGCAATCGCGTCTACAGGATTCATGCTTGTTTGTTTACAGGTCGGTAATGCCGTGCCTCCGCCGTTGGGCGCCGCATTGGGCAGACAAATAAAGGCCGCTTTAGCCACCAGTTTAGCAAGATAGACTGGAGGTGATTGTAAAATAAGTTTATTAAAGATGACCTTTTTGTAGTACATTAATGTTTAATATAAATAATAACAAAATAAGGAAGGAGGCTAATTAATAACAGCCGCACGGGCCGATCTTCAAAGGCTAAGCTGCGCTTGCCTAGGCCGGACCGTAGGTGGGTGACCATTCATTACATACAGTTTCCTCCGTGCATCGGAAATCACGTTAAACTGTTGGTCCCGGCTGTCAATTGTAGATCTTTGACAGTTGTTACAGGTAGTCAGTGGCCCATATAAATCTGACCACCAGTCTCACCAAAGGATATCGTATTACCCAGTACTAACTGGGTTGTGGAGGTCAGATAGGCAGTCGCTCCAAGTAAAATACTGGTATTCAGCTGCATCTGGTTAGACTGGAAGCCGACCCCAACATAGTTGGGCAAAGGCTAGGCAGATGATGATGAATAATGTTTAAGTAATGACAATGCACCTTTGTTTGTCCTGACAATTTTGATACAATCGTGACTAATGTTACTGGTTTGTTTACTATTATTATGACGAACGTATTAAATAATAAAATATATTTATGTAATTAAATTCTTTTATTTTCTCAATGCATCTTTAGTTTTTCTTTTAACGTTTTTCACTAAAATACTTAGTTCTACATCTTCTTTAGACTTCTTAGGCTTTTGAGCCTCTGGTGGCGTATCTGCTGGTCTGCGCTTCAACTTCTCTTGAATAAGCTTATCCATATTCTTTGTTTTCTTAAAATTAGGATCACTTGGATCAATATTGTAAAGATGTGAGTTATACAATGCTGAAAACCGATCATCATTCACATCTATTTCAAAATCAGGCAGGGATTGTTTCTGTTCATTCATTTTAGCTTTTAATTTCTTTTTCCTTCTAGACTTTTTGTTACTCTCTGACTCTTGAATTTTCTTTAGACTAAAGTGTGCTTTGCCGTCGTCGTCATCTAAGAGCAACTCTAATTCCGCTTTCTTCTTTTCGTCATCTGAATCTATGTCACTGTCATTATTTTGCTTCTTCAGGTCTTTATTTTTGTTACCTGTTTTCGATTTTTTGAATTCTGGTTTATTGAACTCTTCAGCAAAGTATGGGTCATTCATATCAATGTCAGAAGGCACATCTGACATACTGCCATCTTCTGAATCTGATTCATGATCTTCATTTTTCTCCTTTTCCTCTTTTATTTTCAATTTCTTTTGTCTCTTCTTTTCTTTACGTTTCTGAATCAACTTCTCGAATGGAGTTAACTCTTTAGTTTCTGTAAATAAAGTGGAAAAAGTTACAAATGAATGTATTTATTTTACTGCATTTTTACAAAGTAAAACACCTAAGTATGTACTTAAATTTTTTATACCTGCATTTATTTTCTTCTTCACTAACACCTCCGCTTTGTCTTTGATTCCTATTCCCCAACTTATTTCCATTTCCATTTCTTTATTGCTCTTCTTGTCGTCTTTTTTCTCGATGTCTTCAAGCAATTTCTTATATTTTAGTATAGGATCTTCATCATCATTGTCTGACTTGGCTTCAATGTCTTCAGTTTGACCGTCCTCTACACAAAAATGAGCAATTACATTTAATTCTTTCTGTATCTACAAAATACCTAGTGCATATATTACGGCTAAAAGCCGAAGTAAGGTTACCCCTAGTTCTAGCCGGCTAGAACTAGGTGATTATTGCTAGGACGCACCAACCAAATGGATTAGGTTAGGTTAGAACTGTGACCAAACGCGCGCGAGCCGAGCGAGCGCAGCGAGCGGTGCCACGGCAGCGGCCGGCAAGCGCTACATCCAAATTGGTTGTATCGAACTTCCAAATTTAATCCGCAACAAACTAGTTCTAGCCGGCTAGAACTATTAGTAAAACCATACCGTCACACTTTAAAAATATTAGTAAAACCATACCGTCACTTTCACTACTGGAAGCTAAGTATTCTTTAAGATCCAGATCATCAATTTTGCCATCAAGAGCGCCTTTAATAGTTTCTGTTCGGTTCGGGTTCGTGGCATCCCATGTGAGCTCAACTTTAGCTTGCTGCAACGCCGTCGTTGTAAACAAGCGAGGTTTGTACTTCGTCAAGTCGGGCAGTTTTGTGCATTCCTCTTTGGGCTCCTGAATTGAAAACAAAAGAAAGACTCGATTAGCCAACATATTTATTCAGTTTCATGCTTAAAGCTGGAAAGGGTTGGTATTTGGTAGTATCAAAATTAATAAGAATAATGATGAAAGTTCCCATAACTCGTAAGTTTGCAGTAAAATAATAGGTTATGTATACTGAAATTGAACTTAAAACTAAAAAATGGCGTCAAAAAATTCCTCCTCAACGCTGTCAACTGGTTATGTACCCAAGAGACTGGCGGCGTTGCCACGTTGTATGGCAACACTAAATCTCTAGTCAAAGTAAAAGCCAGCTCTTGGGAAGTGTCAACTAAGCATTTTGAAATTTCCTTGAAAAGGCTGTGAGCACTTAGATCCCACGGTCACGGTCAGAGTTTCAACCCTAAACGGCTCGAAAATATAGTTACCAATAAGTTTACTATACCTACGCCGCTTGAGGTTCTCCGCAGCCGCAGCGGAAACCCCAGCACAGCACAATGAGCTAGGAAGACGAGATGGCGCAAGAGTATCGTTGCGTCCCACATTAAAGGCCTACCCATCTTCCTCTTCTTTTGCCATTGTTGCATGCTATATCATTGGGTTCTAATACAGCTGGAACGCCGACGGTGACAAAAGCTCGTCGGATGATGTCGTTTACGTATACTTAGGAAATTCATATTTCACAATAAAAGTAGTCCATACCTGATCAAAAGTAACGTCATCAGGAATAAACCTCATATCGAGCCGAGTAGCGCTACTTTCATATTCCATGCCATCACATTCACTATACAGCTTGTCAGCCGTGGACACCGAGTCACATTCTACCACTGCATAGAAATACTTCAATCTATTTAGCTGATAGCGACGTAGTTTTTCCATATGGTAAGAAGAACCTGAAATTTGTAAAGAAAAAAGTACATGTAAAAAAGTAGCCACGAAAAAAGTGTCGGTTTAATAAGGCGATCAGGAGCTAATGAAAGTTTAGTATTAGTATTTGTATGCAAAATAAGCCTATAACGTTTCCACTGCTGGGACTTCCCTCCTCTTTATCACTGGGAGTGACTAATCTACCCCACAGGCCCAGTGAGGGTTGGTAGATGTCACATGTCTTCTAATTATTTGGTTCTAGGACATCACAATGTTTTGCTCCAATGTTTTGAGAGCAGTGCTGATGAAATATATTATTATTACATAAAGGAAATATTCCTGCTTAGGTTCGATTTTACAACTTACACGCCATTACTTCTGTTCTACTGGGCCACCACTGCACCTATAGTCTGTTTTTTAATCTCGGAGACTAAATTGAAAAGTCAAAACTGACTTAAATTCTATTGAATTCTATGTCAGTTTGCGATTTGTACTTGTTCAATTTAGTCTCCGAAATTAAAAAACAGACTTTAGATAGATTCTATTGAATCTATCTAAAGTATGTTTAAAATTCATAATTGGATATTTCGGTAGGCATTTGACACTGCTGTTTTTCGATCTACATTCTACAAAACCGGTAGGAGCTACCAGAGAAAGTTTAAAATTTTTATTAGTTTATTTTACCTATTCTAAATCACAACAAAGAATGACTTGGAATAGTGGCATAAAAAATACCCAAACACACCACTTATAGTGGTGTGTTTTGGTGTTTCACCAGGTTCTGTTTTTGGACCTACTTTAATTTTGTTCAAGATAACAGTCCCTTAAATCTTTATTACTAGCGTATCAAATAAACTACGCGCAAAATACAGAGATTTTATCGAAACAAACCTTCCTCATTGCTTCCATCTTCCGTTAAATGCTCTAATTTATCTTCTGTCAATTCAATAGGTCCCCTCACTTCCTCTTCCTTCATTCTTTCCAAACCATACTCAGATGGATATATCTGAAAACATTTGGATTAGTTCAACCTCCTCATTCGCAAAACAATGGGTAGAAATCATATCATGCAGCAGGAAAATTTCAACTCACAGATGAGTCTTGTCAAGACTTAATGAGAATTCTTTGTATAAATTAATAATTGCTATAATTTTTCATCAAGCATTAAACAAATTGTTGTTATTCATCAAGCATTTAATGCTTGATGAATGCTTTATTGTCATTGGACAATAAAGTTAATTAGTGTAGACTCTTTCATATTGTAACTTACACTGATTTTCTTGATGACACCACCAGCTGGTACAAATGAGTTCAGTAAAACCATTAGGTCCGTTGCCTTTATGTTGTCCCAGTCCATGTTGCATATGGCAATTCTGAAAGTAAAAATGTTTAAATAAATCTCTGATGTTATAAAGAGCAATCTAAGAAACTGCCCATCCATCAATCCTACTCTTACTTACGTGATTGTGTTTATTGTAACTTTGTTAATAATTAGCAGTGATCGGAGTAGGTAGATTGAACTGGGGTCATTGATCCGAAACGTATATATTACTATGGACATTCCTCCGGAATTGGTGGATTATTGGTGTGTTTGTTTTTATTATTCAACAGATAAATAACGAATTAATTTAGTTTTGATACCTTCCTTTAAATTTTGAATTGAGTAGTAATAATTATCACTACCAACATTAACAATATTTAATTGAATCCGGAAATACCGGATTTACTTTCCGGAAAAATGGCTTATCCATGTTATTCTTTCTGTGTGCATTTATGATACAAGTACCAAAAATCAATCTACCTACTCCGATCACTGATAATTAGATATCAAAAAAATGAAAGTAGTTCCTTAGAGGACTTGATTTAAGGAATATAGTACTGAAAAAAAGTCATAACACTAGTAACACGAGTTACTGTTATTATGACATCAGGGGCAGGATTGAAAGTTACACTATTGCTGAGTGCCTATGAATATGTTTTAGGTTAAAACATGAAACTTTACATGGGCAAAGTCTTTAGGCTGCACTTTAAGCTTTGTACTAACTTCTTGAACAATTACCCTCACAAACACTTTTCAAGCAACCAAACAGTTGGAGTGTGGAGTAAGCTCCCAAAAGATGTATTCTCACCCCAAAATATAAGGCGAATAATTTAAAAATTAACTAGACAAAGATATATCATTCTGCAATTAGAAAATCTAATGGGGAACAGCAGGATACAGGCAGCTATCAGTTGTTCAACTGCCTGCTGGATAATAAATAATAATAGTCCATGTAAATAGATGAAAACAAAATAGGCCCTCATCACAACACACCACATGCTGCATTAACTTTGGTTTCGGCCCATAAATGTAGTTGGAAGTACCAGCACGCTGGGTAGCAAAAGCACAATCCGAAAATAATAATAATAAAAAGTCACAGGCAGTAGCTAATATGTAGTAATTAAGATCCACATACCTCTTAGTAGACTCATCGGTAGTTTCTGCATCAGCATCAAGTTCCCCCCACTCGTGTTCTAAGTCACTGTCATCTTCTGCCTCACTCTCTTCATCTGAGGAGCTGTCAGTTTGGATGACTCCTGTAAAATAAATAGGTATTATGAATATTATACTTATACAGTTTGTTCAAACAAGTTAACTTAATTTATTATGTAAAACTACCACAAGTAAACTAACAGTTACAAAGAAGCAATAAAACCAAATTAGGAACTAAATATTATAACAACATAAGAAATAAAACGCAACTTACCTTCTCCACGGGCATAATCAACATCTAAATCTAACAATCTAGTCTTGACTTTCTTTTGCAATTTCCCACCAATTAATTTATCATTAAGAAATACTGGTTCCTTATCAACCTCACCACCAGCATCATCATCATCACTGGGTGGTCGTTTTACGAAGCGGCCCGGCACAAATTCGTCACCAGACCCATCACTTTTATCAACTACAGGCGACTTTTCTTCATCTTCTTCATTGGAACTACTTCCTTCAGACTCATCCACCTCATAGTACTTCCTCAAATTCTCCGTAGAAGTTTCATTAATGGGCCGCCCACGTTTATCCACTGTGTATTTTACTTTAAACTTTTCGTCTTTGAACATGGACTGAAATCGTTTGTCTATCTTAACTTTCCTCTCATGTTTAGGAATTTGTCGATATCTTGGATCATTAAGATATTTTGTGAAACGACTATCTTTTAGTATATCACCCATGATCGTATTATTTCAATTAAAAATTGCAAATAAATACTGTGTTTGTATCTGAAACTTATTTTTGAGGTTACAAAAACATCACAGCACAGATGAAGTGACAATAGCGATCACGTTTATTTGATATGACCATTGACCACAGAATATTAATACTGATATGACAGTAGTAGAGAAATCGAAATCGAGATCCATCGGTGGTCATAACTTTAGAGTTGGCATAGCTGGAAAAGTCCAGCTCGTCCAGCTATACCCTTCTTTATTAAATAAACTGTACTAAAATGAGGAAACTACTGGCAATACAGGGCGCACATCGACACACCGATTCCGGTGACCGGTCGTTTCTCGTGTAGTGACGTCAAGAGCAAACAACTGACGATCGAATATAATTATTATGCCGAAGATGATGTTGTCATGTTTTAATGGTGGTAATGTGGTACAAAAATCATGCAGTTTAAAATTCATAATAATTATAAATTCATTCATAAGTTTTTAACTTTTAGTTTATTTGGTTATATCATAGGTATACCTCTGCCCCTTTCGGATCGGACAGGTTTTTTTTTAAACATATTGTATCATATTACTGTTCCGATTCAGCTTAACCCTTGCTGTCCTCCCCCAGCGACGCCCTAAGCTAATGCTCGTACCTACATGGGGTGATTTTACTATAAAGGGTGTAAACAGACCCTTCACGAAGGGGAAATGACTTTTTTTTTTTGGGGTGAAAAATCACGTTTTACGATAGGACTCAATGTAACGCACTCAGGACATTGTGCTGATGGATGGATTGAATAGTACGGGGGTCGTGGAGGTGTTTAAAGTAAAACTTGTGAAAAAGTCGGAATTTTGACCCCAATATCTCCGTAACTAGAAGGTTCCCAGGTATGGTCTAGAACAAGAAAATGATCGTATTGATGGGGAGAATGAGTAGGTATAGTTCGGTTCAAACTTTATGGTGGCTCGGAAGTTAGTTGCGAGTGACTGTCTGCGCAGGTATAACGGTTCAAACTTTATGCTGGCTCGGAACGTCTAACGTAAAAATGCGCAGAACACAATTTTAGGTATCAGCGGGACGCAGAGGACGCATCGTCTTGACTGTATAATTCGCGACCGTCACTCGCAGCTAACTTCCGAGCCGCCATAAAGTTTGAACCGAACTATACCTTTCGGCTTCGTTAAGGGTCTTTTTACACCCTTTATAGAAGATTAGTTTTAAATCCCTAGCTCGTTATCATACAGATGCCAGCACATCAAGCTACTACAATCTGTTAAATTTCTTTAATAGATTTTCAACTTTATCGCTAAAGCATTCAATTCAAGGTTGATTGGGAAAATTTGTCAGTTTCGGGTAGCTTAATGTGCTGACGTCTGTACATATTGTAGTTATTACTGGCCTACGCAGTTTTGCTGGTCACTGAGTATATAGTATATTTATTTATTTGTGAAATTAGTCAAGTATTTAAAGTGCAAGAATACGAAGTAAAATAATAATTTTGTACATTCAATTACAATATTTCATTGATTGGGCTACATCACTAGCACTTATAATTTGATCTCGTGGGACACAGAAAAGAAAAATCCTCAATTCAACTGAAGTTATGGGACTTCTGTAAATAGTTCGTGTAATTTCAGGATAATCAACCGATTTCATCATGGCAATCACTCAAGGACTAAATTTTATTAGTTCCATGCTTCCATGCAAAAAATTCATGGCATGTCAAACCATGCTTAGTGCTGTCAAGTGACACATGCATGACGCTCTGTGGTTTGGATCTATATAGTAGTCTGTGGTTTGGATTTTGATACTTGACTTCTGTCACTCCTGAGTTTATTAAATAATAAATGTAAGTTATTCTGAATTCATTAATCATAATCAAATTAATTGAATTAAAAGCCATTCGCTCTGGATTTGTATCAACATCATGAATAGCATTGGAGAAGAATGTACGGAGCTAAAGAAAAAATATGACGATTGCTTCAATAGTTGGTTTTCTGAAAGATTTCTAAAAGGCGACCACGATGATTCTGTCTGTGCCGGAATCTTCAAAGTTTATCAGGATTGTGTAAAGGTAAGACCATGACATGTATTTTTTGACCATCTGTTATGACCAGTAATATCTTCGTCTTAACAATATTGAAATTAAACCTAAGATACGAGGTGTGCCAACATGGTGTTGCTATCAGTTTGATAAGAAAAGCATTTTCGATGAGAGATATATTGCCGGGGTTTAAAATCAAAATGCTTAATAGTTAATTTTCGTAACATAAATTTTGTGATGTAATGGTGAAAATAATTTAAAATCTTATGCAATGTCACAAAATTATTCAAATGTGATCTCTAATTGAACCAAAGCTCATATTTGGATGATTATTTCGTCAGTGTTTTGTGAAGATGTGTGCTGCTGTGGTATACAATTGCAGCAACAACTTTCAAGTCAACTTTGAATGCTTTTGTTTATCCAAATCAATTTTATGATGACAAATATTCAGCTTTAAATTAAACATAACTTGTTCTTTCAGAATGCTATGAAGCAGCAGAACATAGATTTCAAAGAAATTGACAAGGATGTCCTGGGTACAGATGGTGAATTTAAAGCCCCACCATCAGGCAGTAGTTGACAGAACATCATTATGTGTGCATTGCAACTTGCAACATGCCACAAGATGCCATCTTGGAAGAAACAGCACATGCCAGTTGAATACAAAGTTAAATCTAATATTGCTAAGCAGAATGTTGTCAATGTATAGTACCCGGACTTAAATATGGTACAAGGAGTTTTAGCAAAAGTTTAGCATTACAGAGCAACTCAATGTCATATTTATGCCTAAGTACCATTATAAACTCATGCATGCTTAATGAAATGATCTAAATGTTGTTACTTAGAGCTCAAAGTATTTTACAATTTGTTGTAAGAATAAGACATCTCTTTGCCTTGCATTTCATTAGTTCAAATGTAGATAATGTTTTTTTTAGGGTTTTATTGTTGTTATAGTTATTTAGGGAGAATTAATAGTTTTAAATGTGAAACTTTTTTTATTTTATATTCCCCATCTCTTTAGCACATTTTGTTGGGGAGAATCTTAATAAAAATCATTCAGAAACTCATGCAAGCAGCTGTTTGAGTAGGTTTCTATTCCAACTAGTGTACAGGTGGAATTTTCCACCCTAGTGGAAATAAATAGACCCGAGCTGCTAACGGAAAATACAAGACCTGACTTCTTGAGAACAATAGCACTTAAAAATAAATATATTCTGCCAAAATTTAACAATGTGTACAGGACGAGGGTTGCTGCATATTTAGAACCTTACATTCTTAACAAACTTCCAGATGACTTACAAGTCTATATAAAACAGGTTCGAGAAGTTAAGCGTTTTTATACTCATGATGCGTCTTAGTTCCACGAACATGTATGTAATAATTTAAGAATTAATACTGACTCGCCAGCACACAGATAAACCTGGAGAGGTTTGCGTATCAAAACCATTGTAAAATTAGATTGTGTCTTGGAAATAAATTTAAAAAAAAAAGTAATCAGAAAAATATAAATGCAGGGGTACTTATCGACTGTTAAATTATAAGACTTAAATCTGAGAAAGATAATTATTTTAATATTAATTTTTTGAAATAAAATTAGATGCTGTGTGGATTATCTCTGGCTTGTGTCTCTGGGTCTGTACACATAGCCTCGGCTCTTCATTTCTCTTATAACACCAGCTGGTAATCTGCCTGATACTGATATTGCATACACTCCTTTTGTAAATCGATCTGAAAACAAGATTTTGTTGATTAGTGATTTAGTTTAAGAAAATAGCTAATATAGAAAACAGAAAACTCATTTTTTTATTAGTAACGAACTGCAAACAAGATTATAACATGGTGAATAAGTTCAACACTCACTTATGCGTTGCCACTTGCACACCCAACTATCTTCAGGACTCATGACAGCAATCATTCTGAAAAATGAGAAATCAGGATTTGAATATATGCAGTTCTATTAATGACAGGAGAATGGAAGAAAAAATGTGGTGCACCTACCCTAAGTAACAAGGGCAAGAAAATTGAAGATTGTCAAAAGCACAGCAGTTTATTATCATAACTCTGAATAAAGACCAAAATTAGCATGGTAATGCTATCTCGTGATTACTGTAAAACTGATCAGATATTGACTGCATCAGTGTAAATAAAATAGTTTATACAAGTGGACTTACCCATCAAAGTTATTACTAGTGCAGTCGTAAACATTGTCTTTATTGTTCTTCATGCGGAGGAATTCATCGCAGTTGTCGCAGCCATCATACTCAAACTGATCGAATGTCTGGAAGGTGGTTTGTCAATATTAAAAGATGTATGTAATGTTATTTCACGTGGATTATCGAAAGGAAGTCAGAGAAACGACAATAAATTTAAAAAAAAAATACCTTTATTAGAGAGCATACTAAACAAGCTCGCAGGCCTCTGAGGTCTTTTGGCACCGTTTCCAACGACATTCTTCAAGCTGCGTTCTTCCAATACTGTGGTTCTTTGCTCGTGAACTAAACTAATACATCTAGTTTTGTAAAGCTTAAAAGCTCATAATAATAACTTTACAATCAATGCGAGATTGCAAGAGAAACGCAAAGCAAACGCCAAAGTGGGTAAAATATCGCTGGTAACCTGCTGCTGTGGTAAACTGGTAACGCTGCTGATGTTTGACAATGACAATTGAAAAGTTTGACATTTTGAATGACATTGACATTTAGGAGTGCGTTCAATTAACTATAAACTAGGAAACTTATTAAATTACTGGATTTTGACGACACGCATGTAGTTTTCTAAATGGCCAAACGCGTCGCTCTCGTATAACGAACAAAAAACTATAGTTGTTCAAAGCACGTTGCAAAGATCTTTAAGCGCGTGACCAAATAAGAATAACGTTACGTTTTCTATAGTGCTACATGATTCTGTTGGCACTTTGTAATAATTAGAACTAACGCCACAGCAGATAACTTCAAGCTTGGGGTTATGTGCGCATCAAAGCGCCCTCCTGACATTGTCTTTCCAAAGATGTCATTTTTGTCGTCGAACGTCAGCAAGCACAATCATAAAATTTGAACGCATCAAAGATAACTTTAGTATTGCCAGGCTAAAAAAGATACATAACATTTCCCGAAAATGTCGGCAGAGATGCATAGAATGTACCAATAGTATGGTTAGAACCTGTGGTTCTTAGTTCCTCGATAATATAATCATTAGATATGACATAACTTTCGACCCGGAGATGATAGATAAGAAGGAGATGGCGACCATCATCATCAGAAAATATATATTCTTTTAATTATGAAAATACTAGCTTTTGCCCGCGGCTTCGCTCGCGTTAATTTAGAATTTGACAATCAATTTGGTTTGTACTCTGCTTGTAATAACATAACTCAATCATGATTCGAAAGACACGTGGCGCCATCTATTATCATAAGAACGGTATTGTTGTTTTCTTCGGGAACAGTACTTTTTTTCAGGATGAAAGGTACCCTATATCCGTTTCTGAACACCTGACAACGTATATGCTAAATTTCAGGATGATCGGTTCAGCGGTTGACCCAACATTCTTAAAAAATGCATATTGGTGAAAAGGTGAAAAGGTAACAAACAAACAAACTTACTTTCGCATTTATAATATTAGTTAGGATTAGGATTAAGTACGATTTATACATACATACATAAACTCACGTCTTTTTCTCATGTGGGTAGGCAGAAACCACAGAACGCCACCTGCTACGATCCTTACACACTACAAAAAACTAAAAATTGGGGAATTATAGGATTTTAATATCCTTTGCTTTGGCAAATAACTGATACTTGTACGTACATGATTGACCAAGTATGTTCATGCGTATTACTATTATCGTCATAAATTAAGTTGGTATGTACCTACTATGTTTATCATACATAACCATAACATCCTACCTACATACTTAGTAGTTTGTAGGGCCTACGTGTTATCAGCCCATAAGTAATTGTTTTCTTTCCATTTTGATAAGAGCCATTGCTCAAGGGTTATTATTCGATTAGCGTATAGATCTGTGAATGGAAGGGTGATAGGTCAGAGAGCCCTAAACAGTTGACGTCATCACGGCAGCTGCGTCGGCGCGGGTCGCGTATCTCCGTGGAACGCGTGGTACGCTACTGCGTAGTAAACTTCGTCGGAGTTACAGATTTCAAATTTTAATGAGCTTCTGTAATGCGCAGTTCATCATATACTTACTCTGATTTGCGTTCATTTTAAATAAGGTATCGAAGTTTAAATTTCCATTGATAACGTAGTTTGAATGTCTTAGCGTTTTGGATGAAAATTACAAACGTCTGCAATACTTTAGGCGAAAATAGGAAAAGCGTACAAAAGGAAGGTTTGTCTACAAGAGTATCCTTGTGTAGACACTAGGTACCTAGATAATATATTGTCCAGACAATTTAAATCATTATAAATGTCTTTTGGTAGGTGAGGGGTGTTTCGTGTCAAAATATGTTTAAAATATACCTAGTACTGCCTAAGATTATTTTCATCTGAAGTCTGCCAGTCTCATGTAAAATTCACCATTTTAAATTAGGTCAAAATGGTACAAAAACAATAAAGGTAATCTATGCCAGTAGTTAAGGTTAGACAGTGGGACATTGGCCACAATGTTTTTCGTATGCATTTTAAAATGTTTATTATACATGAACAGTGTCATTTAAAAGTTAAATCATGCTTTAAACTTTCAAATTTATCTTGTTTACGCGAACGTGTCGGGGAAAATATTTATACCTCTATCTAGAAAATTCGTAGAAGTTACTCGTTATGCGATATTTATTCATTATGTTTACGTACGTAGGTACTTGATTTGGCATGAGTCATGCGAGCCTACTATTGCCCAAAGTGGGTTCAGCAGTAATGCTCTTCGTGGGAGTTCCGTTGCCTCCATGCTGAGGATCGCGACACCAGACCACATTCAACGCATCTCCAAAGTATCAGATAACAGTAACAGTGACAGTCTTCTTGCTCTTATCTGACCATCTGTCCGTTGCTCTGCTCTGAGCTCGTTTACCTTCAACCCGGCTCAATATCTACCTAGTGAACGAATAATATAGGTACATATTTGGCTTTTGGTGACGTTGTACTCCTCCAGATGGACTGATTCGTTCAAATGGCTGTTCATGATATCCGAAGCACTTCCACCACGATGTTAATGTTGACGCTTAGGAGCCAAGCAAACAGATAAACGGCGGTTGAAATAGCGGGGCACAGCTAGTTGGAAAAAATTTAAAGTTTTTGTCAGGCACCGAAGCATTCTAGGCATAGGCACTTTCCATGATGTAGGTACAAATTGTGAAAGGTAGGCAGGTACTCTCTCGACCGAGAGCTCTCTTTGTGTTTCTCCCCAGAAGGCATCGATAAAAATTTACACGGAACGAGGAGCAAGCAAGGAACACCGAGGCTAGACGACGACGCTTACTTATAAGTACACCTACGCACTCGTCCTGTCTCGTAGTGTCTCGGCGAGAGTAACGGTGTAGCCACATTTTCTGAATGTGTATAATTGGTCCAGCTTGAAAGATAAATTTTTTACTTTTGGACCGGGTAGGAGGCGCCGTGCGAAGCAGGGGAAGGAATAGGGGTAGGTCTATCTTCTTTATCGTGTGGTTAGTTCGTAACCTGGTGTCAGAGTTTTTATGCCGCCCATGGGCCTCTGACTTGGCTTTACATGCCGTCAAGAAATATCCCTCAGGCATGCTGGTTTCCTCACGATGTTTTCCTTCACCGAAAAGCAAGTGATAATTATACTATACGCACATGAATCCGAAAAATCAGAGGTGCGTGCCTTGGGTTCGAACTCGAGACCTATGACTTGGCAGTCCAACGGTCACACCACTAGGCTATCACTGCTTCATAGTCTATAATATGATGCTATTTTATGTCTAGCTCAGCTAGCAGTGGTCTAGGTAGGTAGAAATCATAGGTGCCTATGTATATTAATAACACTAATGCGGTTGCGGTCGCCGGCCGCCGCCCTGCAGTCTGCGATCGTTTTACAGACACGTGAACCGGTCGCTTGTAGCTCCTAATATTCATAGCAATGTAAAATTTAACACGTAAGTATACAATGTATGTAGGTAGTACATAATGAGTAAGTCCTCAACTAGAGTACGGTGGAGTGAATCGCTTCACATAAGAATCTAGGTAGTCAGGACCGTTGGGGTTCAAACACCCTCCGATAACTCGGACCACTGACGATAACTGAGTTGGCTTCAATGAGCAGGTATCGTAATCATGGGTGTCAAGAGGGTGGTGCAAGGGAGTGCTTTTACATTTATAGAGAAATCAACCTATTCCGTATAAAGTTCAAAAGAAAATCTAACCTAGTCTTGGTGAATAAGGTGGAGTGCTAAAATGTTCGACCTCGCTGTGACATCCTACTTTCTTTTCATTTAGAAGCTTTTCTTTATAAATTGTTAAAGTTTACTGTTTGTATATTGTAGGAATGGATGCTAAAATTTCCAAGCTCGCTAAGCTCGCTCTTTAATCCTGAATTGGCATTAATAGGCATCTGACCATTATCAAAGTAGTAAAATAACAACTGAAAAAACAAATCGAGAAGGTACCAGTTGTATTTTTATCTCTTTTAGACGAAACAAAGTTCTTGAAGCAATTTTCCTTAAAACTTTCGGGGAAAAACAATAATATTTATTGCGCAGTGAACGGTTGCGTCTCACGCATGTCGGAGTCCAGACACCTAAATAACTCATTATGTAAGCGGTAATTATGCGATCCAAAACTGTTGATCTTCTTTTGATAGAGCATTGAACCCCGTCCTACGGTGTGAACTGCCAAGCCAAGAGTTTCTGGGTCGACTGTGATGTGTTTGCCAGACAGAATCTAAGGACAGACACCCGTGAGACGTAATTTGAAATACGTGAAGATATTTCGTCAGTGAAAACTTCTGTTTCGGTTTATGAAAATATTATCGTCTGTAGTTTTCAAGGGCGTTTTCCATGTAGGTACTCTAGATTCGTGTCACATACGTACGCGAACCGGAGAGTTTCATCCATAATTTGTAATTCAAATTGCATCATTATTGCACTATTTGCTAGCTTGTGTCACTACTATCAGCAAAATGCTTCTTAATAAATATTTTAATACAGTATGCGTGCAGTACTCCTGGACACGGCACGCATAGTGAGGCGGTTCCTCTCTCTGGAGCCCTGACCACCGGCAGCCTGGAACTTGTTCCTGATGCTGATGGACCATCTATTTTTTATATTTTTAAATGTTTTGTTTACTTTTATCTTGAAAAACATTTAAAAATGTAATATAAGAGAAATGATGAATAAAGGAATTTTAATACCATAGACAGCGACAAATAAATCGATTTGGTAGATCTTGGTACCTACTATACCTACCTAATGCCCTGCAGAATGCAATAGATACATTCCTAGATACTTTTACCTACTCCTCAATCAACCTAAGCATCGACATTGATGTTCCGGCAAATCAAAAACAACATAGGTACCTATCTACTCAAGTGGTGAAGTAAACTGTAAACGTCATAGAATAACTAGATGAATTTCGATTCAATGCGTTCGAGAATAGGAGCCTTGTATAGAAACCCCACTTGATGGAACAAAAGCTGTTTGCTCGAATGTTTTAAAAACATCAATGTTCATTTGGGGTAGGTACCTACTTCTGTTCTTTTTTATTGCCAATGCAGAAATGCGAGGCAAACCACGAAGTTTGTTGGTCGGTTAGAGGCCATCGCACAGCAAAGCACTGCCCACTTTGTTGTGTGGACGTTTATGGCCAAAAGTCTATAACTCAGAGTATCGCCCCCAATCAGTGCCTTTACCTGGCCGTTGCGGTGCGCTAATATTCGCAGAACACTCGAAATACTTATCGTTCTTCTATACGGCAGAAATCCATATCTAACAAACTTTGATGAAAAACGGAGGCGGACTTAATGCGATAGACTAAGAAAACCTTGGATCGATATAGTTGCCCACTTTTTCTCAAGGAAATGACTACCTAAAACAATAAGTTCTTGCTAGTTTATTAAATTCATTACAAATGGAGTAAACGTAATCAGAAGGATGTTGAGAATTGCCCAGAATAACTACCAATTGGTTGACCTGCAGTGAAAAGCAGTCAATCATTAGCGTACCCAGGTAGGCCGCTTCAAATAAAACTTGGCAAAACAAAGGTTCTTAGATCTGTCCTATCTCATAAGTGATAACAAATCCAATGATTGAAAAATTAATGAATGCGGAGCTCCCGAATTACTGCTGGACTTGAACTACACTGATGCTACTAACATGACCACCAATCCACCATCGAGTAATTAGGAAGAATATCTGAATTCCCTAACTGTGCGTTCGCGTGAAACATTCACATAACACGTTATCTGAAAAGATTTCAACTAACAAGAGGGGAGTACCTACCTATTGCCAGTGCGAACGCACAGTTATAGTCATGAATAGTCGTAATCAACTCAAAAGTAGGTTTTGTTTTGTCTGTCAACTCTTGGCTGTCCCACCTCATACCACATCGAGATGGTTTTTTTTAACTGAAATAGAGCCTGAGATGCAGGTGCAGCGCGGTCCAGAACGGGTGTTGATGCCCGTCTGGGGGCGAATGCGGTGCTGCTACCTCAGGCACCGTTTGCGGTAGGCCTATAATAATAATATAATAATAATACCAGCCTGTTACTGTCCCACTGCTGGGCAAAGGCCTCTTCTCATACAGAGAAGGCATGAGCATTGATCGCCACGCTTGCTCAAGACGGGTTGGCGATTTCAGACTTATAATAATTATAAAGTTAATTAAGTTAATTAATTAAGTTCAGGTTTCCTCAAAAAAAAAAAAGGCCTATAGTAATAGGATATTGATACCAAAAATAATTTGGTTAATGTAAGTCTTAAAATATCTACTCGCACACCTGTTGTTTTGCGTCCTCGAGACAGTCTTTAAAATAGCACCCCCTTTATTTATGAAACTGCTGAATGGGAACCGGACAAGTACGAGTGGTACTCATCGCAGGTTTGCTGCATCACATTCGGTGAGCTGCAAATGTAAGTTTGTAATCGCAAGAACTAATATTTAGATCTGATAAAGAACTAACATTTTCCGAATTTTTCCCTTTACCTGTGCTGAATCATCAAAACATGTAACATTTGTATGTTGATTGCGATGACTCAGAAGCTTAAATGTTCACTCGTCCAAGGGACCCCAGGCCTTGGTATTTGATATTAATTTCAATTTGATACCCAGGGTTAGAGGAAGGTCTCCATCCATCATATTGAGGCAGGTCACTGTCGGGTGAAACAGATTGTTGAAAGATGGACATGCATACGAACGACAAACTAGTGATCCTGAAAGATACTTACTTACCCGTTTCTTCCGTTAGCGGCGGCCCGGCCCCATAAAAAACAAAAGAAAAAGATTTTTCTGAAACAAAGTTTGACATGTTAGTTGATCCCATTCTTTGAAGAATTAAATCACACAATTTGCAAGTGATATGGATAGTGGGCAGTGTAACTTTCACCGGTAGATTATCGCGGTGACTCACAATTTGAAGATGGCAGGCGATCAGAAAGGCAGACGGCTATAAATCACCAGCAGCTTTACAGTGTTATTGTTGTTCAGTCACACCTCGTAATGTTTGGTATTTTGTGAAGTCGTAAAACTCAGATTTGTTTGGGTGCGATTTTGAAATACTGCGGCGTAGATTGGCTCGGGTTCTGGCAGTCATCCAAGCCCTACTAACTTTCGGCGGCGACACAGTGAACGCCGAGCGTTGAGAGCAGTGCGTGCATGTCCATCGCTGTTCGCACCGCACGCAGGATTCGTTTATATCTCATTGACTCGGAAATGTATAGCTAACATACAAGAGAACTCGTAACCTATGTAAAATTTCGACTTTTAACCTATTGCTGAAGTCAGTATCGGCGAGACGCGGCGGCACCGTGCTCACGCGCACGTGTGCAGTTATTTGCGCTCTTCTTCTGAACCTTAATCAAATACGCCTACGCTACGTGCGTATTAACTAAATGTCCTATTTGATTACGTCTAGTTTAATATTATTAGTAAACATCGAGCAGGAGAGAAATGCGTCGTTAGATAAGAGTTAATCGGACAAGAACGAAATAATTTCTGCATCTGATCTGTAATTTGTTCACGTGAATTTGATCCAAACTAGAGAAATAGTAAATTTTGATAATAAGTGGGGATACTTTGTTATTGCATTCGAGGCAAAATTAACACCCGAGCTGCGGCACGGCGGCGACGACAACGACAAAAAAACGACAACGTCAAACGACGTTTTTCAATACACTTTTGAAGAAATAAAATATTAGATCGGAAAATATTTTTGTCAGGAATTAATATGAAACTATGATTTAATTTGCTTTTTTTCCGCGCTTTCCTTTCGCCAGGTTGGCGAAGAAGCAAAGGTATGATGCCGCTAAACAGCCTAATATTAAAAATTGAAAATTCAAATATTTTTGAACTGAATTTAGAACACAAATAAATGTTAAGTTGTTCTTAAAAGTAAATATTTGTTTAAAATAGTCACGTTTATGAGTAATGAATCTCTCTGCCGAGTTTTAAAAAACAATAAACACAGCCGACTATAGTCATTGAACCCATTTGGACTAGTATAAGTAGTTTAGTTATCTCTGGAAATTTTTATTTCCGCATGTGCGGTTTTTTTTTTTAAATCCACGCGACTGAAAATCTAACAAAAAAATTACATTTACTCGTGTTCTAAATTAAAATATATTTGAATTTGATTTTTTTTATATTAGGCTGTTTAGCAGCTTCATACATTAGTTTCCTAATAATTCATGACAAAAATGTTTTTCGTTCTATTATTTTATTTCTTCGAAAGTGTATTGAAAAACTTCATTTGATATACGTGGGGATTTGTTACTGCAGTTTTGGCTCCACAACAGCCACGCCTGCGGCTCGGTTATGAATTCCGCCTCGAATGCAACAACAAAGTTCACCCCCCCCCACTTATATCAAAATGTACTTACTATTCCCAGATATGAGATCTAGCTAGATCGATTTTATAAATCCCGTACCCCGTAAACCCTATATTGCAAACTATCATCAAAGAGCCGTTTTCGAGAACATGATTACTAAAGAAATATATAAATATATACAAAGCTTGTTCATCTATACATATAATATATAATATAATTATAATTATAATACATATAATAAGACAGTAAAAAAACTGTGTCTGTACATTGAATATATTTAAAAAAAAAAATTGAGGGGGGTTTAGAAACAGTAATAGACCACGAATCCAAAAAAAAAATTCTGTCTGTTTGTCTGTTTATCTGTTTGTCTGTTTGTCTGTTTGTTTGTACACGCTAATCTTCGGAACTACTAGACGGATTTGAAAGATTTTTTTTTTGTTGTATAGGTATTAAGTCTGGGCAACATATAGGCTATAATTTATCTTGGAAACATGAACACCTGATGCAGAACCGCAATAGAATAGCTAAACTATAAGAGATACAAAAATGGTACATTAGCAAAAATTGTTCCACGTGATGAGCATTTTCTGCTGAGAGAATAAATTTGAAGATCTGGAACACCTGATGTGGAACTCCAAGAGTCCAGCTACACTATAACATATATAGGGTCTAACTTTTTAAACACGAAATATTTCAAGAGTAACTTCTACAAGTCGTAAAGCCGCCATAGCAACGAAAAAAAAAGTTTTTTCTGAATGTTTTTATTTTTACGTAATTATTATAGTTCTAAATATTCTTGCGACATTTTGCATAAAACCTTTACAAACTTTAAACTTACTTACTTACTTTTACTTTTTTAAACTTTTTTTTACTTTTTAAACCTTTAGCCAGTATTTATTTTGTGGGTCAAGTAATTTTAATTTATTTATTTTTTATAAAAATACACTTAGATAAAAAATTTTTTTCGTTGCTATGGTGACTTTACGACCTATAGATGTTACTCTTGAAATATTTCGTGTTTAAAAAGTTAGACCTTATATAGGAATGACGTCTTAGCAAAAATTGTTCAATCTGATGACCACTCTCTGTTAATTTATAAAAATCGAAGATCTGGAACACCTGTTGTGGAACTCCAAGAGCCCAGCTACACCATAACACATATAGGAATGACGTCTTAGCAAACATTGTTCAATCTGATGAGCACTCTCTGTTGACTTATAAAATCGAAGATCTGGAGCACCTGTTGTGGAACTCCAAGAGCCCAGCTACACCATAACACGTATAGGAATGACGTCTTAGCAAAAATTGTTCAATCTGATGACCACTCTCTGTTGATTTATAAAAATCGAAGATCTGGAACACCTGTTGTGGAACTCCAAGAGCCCAGCTACACCATAACACATATAGGAATGACGACTTAGCAAACATTGTTCAATCTGATGAGCACTCTCTATTGATTTATAAAAATCGAAGTTCTAGAACACCTATTGTGGAACTCCAAGAGCCCAGCTACACCATAACACATATAGGAATGAAGTCTTAGCATAAATTGTTCAATCTGATGAGCACTCTCTATTGACTTATAAAAATCGAAGATCTGGAACACCTGTTGTGGAACTCCAAGAGCCCAGCTACACCATAACACATATAGGAATGACGTCTTAGCAAAAGTTGTTCGGTCTGATGGGCATTCCTGTTGACTTATAAAAATCGAAGATCAGAAACATCTGATCTGGAAATCAAAGCTATCACTAATTTCACTGTATAATTATATAATACCATAAGCATAAGAGGTACTCCCAGTACCTCCACGCGGTGAAGGCGGTAACAGTTTAGGACTGATATTCGATGACGACGGTATATCATTGAAAATTTGACTCTACTGGACAAAACTCCCATTTATTTTTTTATTTTATCGAATAAATATGCCTTCGGGCTTATGATATTTGAGTGTTTTAGACTTTTTCCACTTATCTTCGTGACACGGTAGCCTACCCGGTAACGCAGGGGAGCAGTCACTTAGATTTTAATTGATCAGGTATCTTCACAATAAAACTATAACCATGTCTAGAAAGAGGTCAAATCTTTCCCAATGTTCCAAAGGAGCTAAAAGATTGAGGATCATAAGATCCCAAGAATCTACCGAAGAACGTCAGGAGAGACTTGATGCTGTTCGAGAACATCAGGCTGCAACTCGCTCCGTGGAAACCTCTTCCTCTCTTCTCTTCTCTTCCTCTTGGATAACGAAGCACGCCTGCGTTCTCAGCGTATTTACGCATCTACATCCAGGTCTCTAGAGAACTGTGAAGAATATGATGCGCGACTGACCGCTGATCGTGAACGTCATGCATTGTCTCGCGAATCGTTCGATGTTCACGGATAGAGAATTACGCTTGAGTTCCAAGCGTATCTACGCATCGACTTCTAGGTCTCTAGAGACAAGTGGGGAACGTGATGCGCGACTGACCGCTGATCGTGAACGTCACGCATTGTCTCGCGAGTCGGAGACGTTCAGAGATAGAGAATTACGCTTGAGTTCCAAGCGTATCTACGCATCGACTTCTGACTTACAAAAATGAAAGATATGGAACGTCTCGAATCGTCTCGCGCATCCCGTTGTTTTCCCGTCCCCGGGCTCTTAGAATTCGACATCAGACGTTTCAGATCTTCGATTTTGACGACCCCGTTGTCGCTGGCATAAGCAACAGGATCCGCGTACGAAGTCGCGGGCAGAAGCTAGTTTAATAGTAAAGGATAAAATGATAATCAATTGCGTTTCTTGAATTTCCAAATCTGTCAAGTAGGTGCCTAACATGCATAGTTGTTGTGACTGTTCCTAAATTACCCCAGGCTCATAAAATTTTCGTTTTTCCCAAATCATATTAATATAAGTGTTAATGTCGGTTCCTTCCGGAGAAGGAGATGCGTGCTCCTGCCTACCGCACGTCACTGTGAGGACCGTCCATTACATGTACCTCCCCACCGACTAAGGGGATTGGATGCTAGGTGATGTTAGTATAGGGAATTCACAGTTAGGACACATACACAAATAATATAAAATATTATAAAAACTAAATCGATAAGAAAGTAAAAAGCTAATAAGACAAGGCGTCGCAAAGATATGATATATGATGAAAAGTTTGGTAAAGGAAACGTTACGCTTGCGCTTAAGAACTTATTTATTTGTTCGTTACGTTAATTTATTTGATTCCAAAATACTAGATGCCATTTCACAACCGCAAACGATTCCATGTTACAACATGGAACCGTTTTACAACGTTTGCCTGGCGTACGTGTACTGTTAGACCTAAGTGCATAGTCCTACTGAGGACACTGCTATGAACTCTAACAGGTCACGTTCCCTAAGCTGTATCTACATGTCTTTCCCAATCCTAAGGCAGTGGGTTGTGAGGCCAGCCGCCATTGAAGAAGACAGGTTTCCAGTATCTCTAATTATACGCGTACTCACGTTAATAACACCCTTACGACCGTCTATCCCAATTATTATAGCATAACACAATTTGCACAAGCGCACCGTAGACTTAGTCTGTAGCAGAACATATTGCGATTGTTATTGGTGAACGCCGAAGTGGGAATTCTCTCGTCACTTCACATTTCTTTACTCTGCCCCATGTCGTAGTTGCGTGTCTCGCTAAATAATGTCGATTCAGAAATAGGCCTACCAGTGGCCGGGGTTAGTTTTAACGAGACACAGGCCCTAGCGTTCCTTAGAACGGAGTTATCCATTTAGTTTGGTTTGAGATACTTAGTGAAGCCTACCCCACTCCCGAAATGTGCGCCAACAATCCACACGCAATGTTTCTGAGCTAGACCTTTATAGGAAGCTATATTCATCAGCAACGTTTGGTTGATTTGTATTACAAGTACAGGTTGGCGTTATAGCCTGACTAATAATATAGTTTATTCTAACTATAATGCGAATATGACGGTTCTGCCTTCCTTTTGTGATGAGTCAGATACAAGTCAACATGCGTCAATAGTCGGGTGTGTTGGTGTACAGTGTACATGTCGTATGCATGAAATGTGTGTACAGTATGCGAAGGCGTTCGCCGTCTCCCTATAACCAAACGCAGATGACGAATATATGCCAAGGTTCGGATTAGGAGGTGGATACGTAACACATGGGATAATAGTATACATTGTAATAATAAGGCGCCGCCGCTCCGTCATGCTGGAATAAATGATTATTATTAGCTCCTCTGCGTTACCCGCCGATCTGCTACTTAAGCTAGGAGTAATTATGAGGTGGAAACATAACACATGAGATAATAGTACACATTGTAATAATAAGGCGCCGCCGCTCCGTCATGCTGGAATAAATGATTATTATTAGCTCCTCTGCGTTACCCGCCGATCTGCTACTTAAGCTAGGAGTAATTATGAGGTGGAAACATAACACATGAGATAATAGTACACATTGTAATAATAAAGCGCCGCCGCTCCGTCATGCTGAAATGAATGATTATTATTAGCTCCTCTGCCCAGCCGCTAACTATTACCTATAAAAATACTATACAACTTATCCTACGAGAATTATATTATAAAGGGTCCGCAACTATTTACATATTAAAAGTTAATTAAAAGTAACGCTTACCTCGTTTTCATTGTTCATTGGAGGATTAGTCTCCAACTAACTTACAGAGTACTGCACACATTACCAGTTTCGTCTCGCCACAGCCTCGCCTTCCGGGTCTCGTCGCTCACTTTAACTAGACTTATTACTACTACTTATATTTAACTTATAAAATACTAATCGCTATCTTGCGACAGTCCTCTGGGACATGTCGATCTTGGTACCAAGATTACGCTAACCTCACGAGCCTAGCCTAGCCTATGACGTCCTCGCACTTTTTACCGCTTTAGACCGACTCCTCGACTTGGGTCGACCAGACTCCGTGTGGACTCTTCCGCGATTTAAAACCAACTGCCTCCTGTTAACTCCCAGCTTTCTTCGCCAACCTTCCTAAAACCCCACGCTGGGCTCCCATACTTTTTACAGAATTGGTTTATTGCCCTTTTTTGTGCAAACGTCTCAATTGTCTTAAGGGCCCTTCGAGCATCCAAAGTTCGAGTAAATTGCAAACACATGTCGTTCCGATATTCAGAAATGCGTTTAGAAATCAGATATTTCTTTATCTTCTCGTTGAATTATTACTTTTCGGCTGTCGGCCCATTAGCCTTGCTGCGTTTCTAAGTGATGCAGCATTGTCTCAAAATTCAAAGGAATAAAGGACGTTCCATCGTTAATTACGGGAACTTGTCAAGCAATAAAGTAGAGGTTTAATGTTTTGCACATGACCGATACCATGTGATGAATTTGAAATAAGAATCATGGCTAAGATATTTGCTTAATAATTAGGAGTACGTGACAGACAGTCACATTCCCCCCTCTGAAAATCAGACGCGTGACGCAGTACAGCGGATGAGCTTTCACAATAGGATAAACTGCGCCGTTTCATGACAGTACTAAAGAGTACATTAAGTACACCCGTCTGCTATGTTCGCCTAAACAGATTAATATAATTGTTCCAACTGGAACAGCAATCTATTAAGATGCATCGTCTGCTATAATTTTGCTTAGTTTCGCAGAAGTATCGTTTAATCGATATATCATCCTTTTATTTGAAATTATTCTCTCTCAAGATACTTTTGGCATTTACTTCGTTTCAGGTAATTGCAGAAGACCTGTGCATGCTTATAATTTAGTTTTACATACCAGAGTCTCTTTATAAGAGTATTTGTGCTATCGAGCGACACTACCTTCGGTGCTCACTCGTTCTAAACTCAGCCTACCGCGGCTGCTGCTGGACAGAGGCCTTCCCCAAAGCACCTCAACGCTGAGTCAGCTTAGTCAGCTGCTTGTAGTCGTATCCAGGAGTAGCTGAAATAGTCCGCACATAGACATATTAGACTTTATTCCGATTAGTCGCCCCCCTCAGATTATAAGAGGAAAGAGCAGTTCTGAAATCCAACTAGAGTTGGAAAGTTGTATAAGAAAATGAATGTTATGTAATTTTAAATAACGATCATTTGCAAGAATAGGCGCCTATCTAAAATTAAAATCACAATACATTTTGTACACCTTCATTGAGCTAATAAAAATCTTGCTTTTGACATAAACTTTGAAATGTGGACACCATAGATTATTTAAACAATTATTGACTTCTCAGGTCACAGTGTTGTAATCTCCTGACTTGGATATTGAAATATTGGCAAGAATATGATCTGGTAGATTCCAATATTGGAACTAATTAGGTAGCTCAAAACAATATAAATATATTGTTAAGAGAACGAAGTCATACCGCGTGACAACGGGTAACTATAGCGTCTAATAAAAGTAGAACTTAGCTTCGTAACTGGAGCCACGCTACGGCTGCCGTTGAAGTCAACCGATGTCAGCTGAGTTTGGTGAAACTTTGACCCGACCGCAACTCACAACCGAAAGGTTTAGACAAAGCGTAGTGACAGCCAAACGAAGATTTGAAATATCCTGGAATTCGAAATAAGTCCACACGAGTATTTGTCCAATTATATGACACAGAATCGGAAAGTTTTAGGTTAACTTTCTATGCTAATAGTTTAATTAATCTCTAAGTACATTGATTGCCTTTTTGTAAAATTCATGCTTCTTGGCATCTAAGCAGTAATAATATAAAGTTTACCCACAGTTGAGGCGTGTCTTAAAACTACTTTCACTCATCCCCCAGTCATACTCGTACTAATACAAATCATTCAATTGCAAACATGTATCAAAATCTGTAAGAGTACTAATGGACACTAAACCTTCATCAACAGGGAATCGAACCCATAATTAAAGTTGCACTAGAATAAAAGCAACAACCTCTTGGACTGTTACCCACTTAAAAAAAAGTATATAAATATAGTATACGGGAATCGAACCCACTTTTGCTAACATCGGAACCAACACCATTTCTAAACCAACAAAAACGCGGGAATTGAACCCACAACCCGTGACACAGGAATCTAATTACTTATCAACTATTGCTTCAGTTGGGAATCGAACCCAAAATCCATGACAATGGAGTGCAAGTATATCAACTGATAATCATGCGGGAATTGAACCCACTACCAGTGGTTGAAGAATTCAAACACCTCAATCAATTAAAATTATGTTATTTTTAGCCGTTGTAACTCTAGCTGTCTCTTACATTTTCTAGAACCATAAAAATACGTTGTGTTTTATTGTAGTAACCCATAAATTGTTCTTTCTCGTTGCACTGAAGTGAATCAGTGCATTTAATGACGAGAATCCTGGTCACGGCACCACATGTGACTGTTCCTAAATTACCCCAGGCTCATAAAATTTTCGTTTTTCCCAAATCATATTAATATAAGTGTTAATGTCGGTTCCTTCCGGAGAAGGAGATGCGTGCTCCTGCCTACCGCACGTCACTGTGAGGACCGTCCATTACATGTACCTCCCCACCGACTAAGGGGATTGGATGCTAGGTGATGTTAGTATAGGGAATTCACAGTTAGGACACATACACAAATAATATAAAATATTATAAAAACTAAATCGATAAGAAAGTAAAAAGCTAATAAGACAAGGCGTCGCAAAGATATGATATATGATGAAAAGTTTGGTAAAGGAAACGTTACGCTTGCGCTTAAGAACTTATTTATTTGTTCGTTACGTTAATTTATTTGATTCCAAAATACTAGATGCCATTTCACAACCGCAAACGATTCCATGTTACAACATGGAACCGTTTTACAACGTTTGCCTGGCGTACGTGTACTGTTAGACCTAAGTGCATAGTCCTACTGAGGACACTGCTATGAACTCTAACAGGTCACGTTCCCTAAGCTGTATCTACATGTCTTTCCCAATCCTAAGGCAGTGGGTTGTGAGGCCAGCCGCCATTGAAGAAGACAGGTTTCCAGTATCTCTAATTATACGCGTACTCACGTTAATAACACCCTTACGACCGTCTATCCCAATTATTATAGCATAACACAATTTGCACAAGCGCACCGTAGACTTAGTCTGTAGCAGAACATATTGCGATTGTTATTGGTGAACGCCGAAGTGGGAATTCTCTCGTCACTTCACATTTCTTTACTCTGCCCCATGTCGTAGTTGCGTGTCTCGCTAAATAATGTCGATTCAGAAATAGGCCTACCAGTGGCCGGGGTTAGTTTTAACGAGACACAGGCCCTAGCGTTCCTTAGAACGGAGTTATCCATTTAGTTTGGTTTGAGATACTTAGTGAAGCCTACCCCACTCCCGAAATGTGCGCCAACAATCCACACGCAATGTTTCTGAGCTAGACCTTTATAGGAAGCTATATTCATCAGCAACGTTTGGTTGATTTGTATTACAAGTACAGGTTGGCGTTATAGCCTGACTAATAATATAGTTTATTCTAACTATAATGCGAATATGACGGTTCTGCCTTCCTTTTGTGATGAGTCAGATACAAGTCAACATGCGTCAATAGTCGGGTGTGTTGGTGTACAGTGTACATGTCGTATGCATGAAATGTGTGTACAGTATGCGAAGGCGTTCGCCGTCTCCCTATAACCAAACGCAGATGACGAATATATGCCAAGGTTCGGATTAGGAGGTGGATACGTAACACATGGGATAATAGTATACATTGTAATAATAAGGCGCCGCCGCTCCGTCATGCTGGAATAAATGATTATTATTAGCTCCTCTGCGTTACCCGCCGATCTGCTACTTAAGCTAGGAGTAATTATGAGGTGGAAACATAACACATGAGATAATAGTACACATTGTAATAATAAGGCGCCGCCGCTCCGTCATGCTGGAATAAATGATTATTATTAGCTCCTCTGCGTTACCCGCCGATCTGCTACTTAAGCTAGGAGTAATTATGAGGTGGAAACATAACACATGAGATAATAGTACACATTGTAATAATAAAGCGCCGCCGCTCCGTCATGCTGAAATGAATGATTATTATTAGCTCCTCTGCCCAGCCGCTAACTATTACCTATAAAAATACTATACAACTTATCCTACGAGAATTATATTATAAAGGGTCCGCAACTATTTACATATTAAAAGTTAATTAAAAGTAACGCTTACCTCGTTTTCATTGTTCATTGGAGGATTAGTCTCCAACTAACTTACAGAGTACTGCACACATTACCAGTTTCGTCTCGCCACAGCCTCGCCTTCCGGGTCTCGTCGCTCACTTTAACTAGACTTATTACTACTACTTATATTTAACTTATAAAATACTAATCGCTATCTTGCGACAGTCCTCTGGGACATGTCGATCTTGGTACCAAGATTACGCTAACCTCACGAGCCTAGCCTAGCCTATGACGTCCTCGCACTTTTTACCGCTTTAGACCGACTCCTCGACTTGGGTCGACCAGACTCCGTGTGGACTCTTCCGCGATTTAAAACCAACTGCCTCCTGTTAACTCCCAGCTTTCTTCGCCAACCTTCCTAAAACCCCACGCTGGGCTCCCATACTTTTTACAGAATTGGTTTATTGCCCTTTTTTGTGCAAACGTCTCAATTGTCTTAAGGGCCCTTCGAGCATCCAAAGTTCGAGTAAATTGCAAACACATGTCGTTCCGATATTCAGAAATGCGTTTAGAAATCAGATATTTCTTTATCTTCTCGTTGAATTATTACTTTTCGGCTGTCGGCCCATTAGCCTTGCTGCGTTTCTAAGTGATGCAGCATTGTCTCAAAATTCAAAGGAATAAAGGACGTTCCATCGTTAATTACGGGAACTTGTCAAGCAATAAAGTAGAGGTTTAATGTTTTGCACATGACCGATACCATGTGATGAATTTGAAATAAGAATCATGGCTAAGATATTTGCTTAATAATTAGGAGTACGTGACAGACAGTCACATTGTCATCAAAATTTTCACTTTCGTTTTCCGTTATTACTAATTTATTACCCATTAGTATTATTCTGCATCTATTTATCAACTTGTCTCTAAGTTTTAAACCTATTTATAGGCCTAGTCATGTGCTACTTGTGCCAGCACCAGTAGGGGTGCACTCCATTGCACTCGATTACATAACTGGCACGTGAATGCATAAGCTACTCTTGGAAAATAAACTATCACGGGGTGTGAGATTTTCCACGGTCGGTGACGATCAAAGCCTGACGTACACGTACCTTATTTCTCAGGTCATCTGCCTAACATGTTCACAGTATTGAGGTCGGCTCCCATTCTAACCGGACGCAGCTCAATATCAGTATTTTACATGGAACGACTGCATATCTGACCTTCACAACCCAGGTATCTACTAGATGGTACCTATTCGTACTTTATCTCTAAAGTATGTAATCAACAAACGTCTGCTAGGGTAGGTCAGTAATCATTTCTAAATTACTTAATTAATTAGTTAGTTATTTAGTTAGTTAGTTTTTTTTTAAACATGAACATAACAGCATCACGCCTGTTATTCCCGGAAGACAGCAGAGGTGTGCCTATCATTATCGTCATTAGCAGCCTTGTTGCACCCTCTGGCCTGCACCCTTTTTCGGCATTCTTTCCTAGTCAGTGTGTCTCAACCAGGTTTTGCTAGATGTTTTGCAAGTTTTGCAAGGATGCGCTAAGGTCGCCCGTGAAATTCAAAGAAGAAGGATCAAAATTAACCCACGTCCTACAGCAAAGAATAGTAACTCAAAAAATTGATAAAAATGGGTATAAAAAGATGGCATACTTCCAAACTCCATCCTTACAGTCTAACATATAAAAAAATGCTATGAAAATTCGTTCAGGGGCAGTCATATCTGCAATAAATTAACGGTGTAAACGGACCATTCACTATGCCGTCAACCAAAAATGCTGCTCATCAAACCAAGTAACTTCACCGTAAAATGATTGTAGGGAAAAAACTTATTTAAAAAAAAAAAAATGAAAAATAAGTTCGATAATGGAACTCAATAATTGCTTGAAGTCAAATCCAGATGATTTGACTTCAAGCCAGGTATTTCTCAATATTGTATATCATATATCCATCGTAGATATTACGGCCCCAGAACGAATTTTCATAGATTTTTTTTTTAAGCTAGACTGTAAGGATGGTGTTTGGAAGTATGCCATCATTTTAAACCTATTTTTATAATTTTTTTGAGATACTTTTCATTGCTGTAGGACGTGGGTTAATTTTGTATGGACCGTGCTCCTTCTTCTTTTCTTACGTTTTTTGCAATTTGCAGGTTTTGAAGGATCAAATAACAACGACCAGGGAATCTTCATTAATTTCGACTTTGCCACTTACGATATAATATCTTCCGTGATTTTCAAGTATTGTGAGCTTCCGACTATTTCGACAAAGTTGCAAGCATCATCATCGCGGGATGACAACTGTCCCTTATGTGACAGTGTTAGCTTAGTTGTAAGCCGTCAAAGCTTAAAACAGTGTTTATCAGCTTTCTGTTTATTTATGTTTTTCTTTCAGATCGTTGTAAGCTGATTATGCAGGATGATTTAACTATGTACCTAAATGTAGAGAAAAAATGAGTATTGAAGATTGAGGCTGCAATTGTACGATGAAAAAGGAATGGATAGGAGAAGATTGTAGTGCTACGAAAAAATATGGCAAAATGTTCCACAAAATTCACGGCATGTTAATTCAGTGGAACTAGAAGAAGTCCCTAAACATTGACCAATAGAATTACACCAAATTGACGTCATGTGGGTTATAAGATTCTATTGGTTAAAGTGTAGTGGTGTTAAGGGTCAATTATTTTTCTGCTGATTTAATACCCCGTTGACGTCACTGCTTTGCGGAGTTCCGGCTCATGGAGCGTCCTCATTGTTATCATATAACTTGACACTGATTTAACCTAATTAACCTACGATCCAGAATCATTAAGTTCGCATTAGTATTATCTACCAATAGTGGAATCTTGATTATCCTATGTCTGACTAAGGTTATCCATCCGAACTGGGTAGGCAGAAGAAGGTAAGAGCAATTAAGAAGAAATCAAGAAATTTGAAAAAACTTACAAAAAGCTAATAACTTTGTGGCTTTAGTTATTAAGCGATTTCTCAAAAAGGAGGAGGTTATGTATTCCACCAGCATTTATTTTTCATGTAGGAATGTTCACGGATTTCTCTGTGACTGCTGGTCCGATTCTTTTTTGTTTTCGTCTACAAAAGTCTGTTACAAGATTGTGTCGTGCGGTCGTGCCACTCAACCAAGTACTAGTAGTTACTAAGTAACATTTTGTCTATCCTGTACACTGTACCCACAACGGCCACAACGTAGTTGAGGTCGATAGGTCAATTTTATTTCACTGTAAATATGGGTAGGTACCTGCTTAGGTTCACCTAATGAAACCTATTCAGAATTAATAAAGACCTATACATTTCTCAGATTTCAATAGTTTCTCTGTACATAGTTACTTACAATCAAAGGAAACTAAGTTGCCTATTTATTTTTCGGGGAAATAACTGTCGTTACTTTATTTTATTTAGATTGCTCTGTGGATCAATTTATCGTTATGTGTTTTCAAGGAGTTCTTAGAACTAAGGATATCAGGAATTCTTATCACTCCTTGAGTCTGTTAACCCTCTAATCCTTAGGCCATTATTCCTTCACACGTGTTTCAACGCTGAATACCTGAAGGTTTAGTTTTCCATTTTCCTTTCGAGTTATTTATTTTCGCCAACCGTGTACAGGTTATTGTCTGTTGTCATGGAAAAGTGAGATTAATCAGAAAAAAATTTAACGAGCCCATTCTTGCGGGGTTCCAAAAGTAAAAATCTCACTTGCAGTTATTCGCTGCAAGTGCGTGCTGTATCGGTTCCACCGTTTCCACCGGTTCCACCGGTTGTAACCGATAAACGACTGAGCATGGGATCTATCTCTATCTATCATGACGGGCAAAGTGTTTATGGGGTTTTCCATCGTGGCAGGAATTTCTCAGTACCTGGCAGCCCGAAGTTTGGAGGTTGGCGGCGTTGGTATCCCCGTGCCTCGGAAAACTCGTGAAGCCGTTGGTCTTACGCCTGAACTCTCACCGGTTGTCGGATTGCCCGTCGGTCTAAAGAGTTAAGTTAGGTTAGGTTAGAAGGGAAGACAGAGTGCCACTGTGCGCACACACTTGTGAGTTGTACACTTAGTATGTACACACGGCGGCACATACGGCAGTACATTTCCAGTAAACATGGCCTCGCTTTGTATAAATTTCCCGTACAACGAGAGATCCGCATAAACTGGTTTTGTATGTCTTGATTGGCCGTCGTGCGTACATCATATGTTTACTGTTGATGGCTAGTCTCCTCTGAAATTGGTCGCCATGACCGAAAACGGTTAGGATTTATACTTGGAATGCATTTATGTCAAACATATCTTGATGATGACTACTCGGCTGAAATCGGCCGTTCATATCAAGTAGGTATTCTTCTCAGAACTTTACGCAAGACTAGGTTCTAAAGTCAAACTAGGGACCAAAGTCAAACATTGACTTTGAAGACTTCTACAGGGTGATCCATTGAGGTGTATATCAAAGTCCGAGATTTAAAACAAAGTCATAGCCGAATTTACGAAATGAACCAATTTAGACGGTATAAGTATCTGTATACCTGTGGAAAATTTGATTTCCGCACTAGTTGGTGATAAATGAAAAAAATCACGTGTGAAATACTACTCTGTCAAGAAAGAACCGGGAAACGATCAAACAATAATACAAAAAATGTTAGTTATTCATTCAAAGTTATTTTATCGCCTTCAAAGTATGCTCCTTCAGAAACGATACACTTACGCCAACGAATAATCTATCTATAATCTAATCCAATCATCAAAAAAATTTTTAAACGCTTTTTCCGGAATTGAGTTCAGTTCTCGCCACGAATTCTCCTTTATGTCTTCTACCGAATGAAAACGGGAACCTAGTTTGCCTAGTTGACTAGTTTGCATGTCAAACTCGTAAACCCACGTCTCGTCACCAGTAATAGTGCGTTTCATGAATGTTGGTTCGGAATTGACTCGTTCTAGCATGTCCTCAGCGACTCTTATGCGATTGAGTTTTTGGGGAAAATTCAGGTTGTTTGGGACTAGCCAAGCGGCAACATATTTCATACCCAAGTGATTATTTAAAATGGTACGGATCGACTCGTGAGACACAGAAAGTTCAGCGGCTATCTCTCTCAAACTTGGATGAGGATTTTCAGTCACTATTTCCTTCACTTTTGCGATGTTAACTTCAGTTGAAGACGTTGATGGCCTACCAGAGCGTGGAAAATCTTTCATCACATCTCGACCGCTTTTGAACGCTTTGTACCACTCATAAGCACGTGTTTTTGATAAAGTCGATTCACCGTAAGCTTTCTGTAACTTTTTTAGCGACTCCGAACACGAAATTCCATTGATGATGCAAAATTTACGACAAACTCTTTGTTCGATGTTTTTGTCCATTATGAAATTCGCAATACACACTAGATATGATCCAACTAAAAACAGCACTGTATTTAATCTAAATAACGGATGCAACTCAAACGCCGCAAACACTCCGAAAACAGTTGTGCCAATCTAACAAAAACAAACAAAAAATTTGGAACCATAAACAAATCATCCAATCCCGATACTTTTTTGACTGAATGTACATTGCATGTTGAAGTTTTCGAGGAAGTGTATTGAAAAGTACGTACCTATTTTTTAATAATCTTCCTCAAAAACTCAAAACTAGCTCTTATAGCACTACGATTAGGTCCAATGCAAGAAATATAAGTAGTTATATTATATATTTAATTAATCATAAGATAAGTTAAGAAATTTACGTTTGCTTCTTATCTCTTCCTGTCGTTATTTTATTATTACTTTTTTGTCTTCTTATTTACGTTATTGTAATTTAAAATACTGTGTCTACACTGTTTCTTTAATCTAACCTAAGTAATCTGTGGAAACTTCGTGGATTGTACATTATCCTACCTCTAATACGTTGTAATATTTACTGTAACATAAAGGGTGTAAATAGACCCTTAACGAAGCCGAAAGGCACTTATTCTCCCCGCTATTGCGATCATTTTTTTGTTCTAGACCATACCTGGGAACCTTCTAGTTACAGAGTTATTGGGGGTCAAAGTTCCAACTTTTTCACAAGTTTTTTTTTAAATACAATTTTTTACTGTTATAACTTTACTTTAAATACCTCCATGACCCGTTTACTATTCAATGCATCCATAAGCACAATGTTTTGAATGCGTTTCATTGAATTTTACCGTAAAAGATTATTTTTCACCCCAAAAAAAAAAGTCGTTTCCCAGCAATAATTTTTGTGTAGGGTTACTTAGTTTGTACCTAATGCTTGGTTAACGACTTCGTGAAGGCTCTGTTTACACCCTGTATATTGTACAATTGTTTGTTTTCCTAATAATAATAAATAAATCAAAATTTCCAGATAACTATTACTTATACTAAGTCTTTAGATCTAGAATATCAAAAATAAACATGATTATTTAAAAAATATTTACTTTTATGAACTTTAAAAATGTTTCTATTTTTCATATTAGGCTGTTTAGCGGCTTCATACCTTTGCTTCTCCTTCAACCTGCGAAAGCAAAGCGCTGAAAAAAAGAAAATTAAATCATGGTTTCCTCATAGTTCATGACAAAAATACGTTTAAGAACTTTATTATTCCTCTTCAAGAATTAATAATGATTCAATCATTGAGAAACTAAAGGACATTGTCAGTTTCGGTCCAAGTGTGTTGCAGATGTACATTATACCTTAAATGATAGGTGTCACCGAGTACAACATTTTTTATTATGGCAGCAAAAAAATATATCCCAGAGGAATTGACATTTTTGCATTTGTATTTATATTTTAAAAAGCTGTAAAAAGCGTGAAAAAACTGTAACGGCACTACAAAAAGTACTACAGCAACATAGAAAAAAAATAGTACAGCGCTATCTATGACCAGAGGATGAACTAAACGTCGAAATACATCAAAATTCTGCATCGCGCAAGTAAAGTTATCCGCGACTTAAAACTATTATGGAAGAACCCGACAACAACTGTCGGGCAGTAGCCCACCAGACACAACACCCGTCTGGTCGAAGGATCCTCCCTTTTCTATGGAGGATGAAGAACCCCCAAACTGGTGACCCTGAAATGGACGTCAGCGCAGCTTTCGAGCAACGTCATCAAGGTCACTTCCTCAAGCTTTCGAGCAATAATGCGAATAATAGCCAGCCAGCTTCAAATGGGTATTCCTGCCTAGTATTCACGTCGTGCACATAAGAAAAAAAAACTCTCTGATCATACTCTCAAGCTCATGGAAGAGCGGCGTGAGATAATCTTGCAGTCTTCAGACAAGGCGTGGAATTACCGGCAGCCCAATAGACGGATCTCTAAATCCTTGAAAAGCGACCTCCACCGCTTTAATACCGAGCGTATTCAAGACGCAATTGAGCGGTACATAGGCTTCAAGGTATTTGCAAGAGCTCTGGCTACTGGGCAGAGCTAGTTCACGAAACTGAAGACCGACGATGGCAGGATCGTATCCGCCAAACAGCCGATTTTCAACCTCTCGAACAAGTCAGATTCCGAAAAGGCTTAAGCACCGTGTACCACATACATACGCTGCGGCAGGTTATACATAAGACCGAAGCGTACCTGCCTCTCTGTTTAGCGTTTGTGGATTACGAGAAAGCCTTCGATTCGATCGAGACTTGGGCTGTACTACAGTCTCTCCAACGGTGCCAAATCGACTATCGGTACATCGAGGTGTTGAAGTGTTTGTACAAAAACGCCACCATGTCAGTCCGACTTCAGGACTAGACCTTGGAACCTATTCTTCTGCAGTGAGGTGTGAGACAGGGACACGTCATATCTTCGAAACTGTTCACCGCTGCACTGGAGGATGTCTTCAAGGTTCTGGTTTGGATTGGGCTAGGCATCAACGGCGAGTACATCTCTCACCTTCGGTTTGCCGACGATATAGTGGTCATGGCTGAGACCATGGAGGACCTCAGTACGGGTGCGCCAAAGTTCACCTAAATTTTCAACTCCGATAATTGGAAATCCGAAAATGTTCTTCCTAACATTTTTCATCCTAACAATCACAATTCCTAACTACTCTGTCTCTAATTTTATAATTCCGAAGCATTCAACTTCATAATGTCAGTAGCAATAAACATCTGTTATACTTTTATTTCTTTTCCTATATTTTCTCAACATAACCATCTTTTACACTATTATTCAAAGTCATACATTTTTTGTTTAAATTTCTTTGTTTAAACTTAGAAAAATTTAGCCAAAAATGTGTTATTTTTGCAAACCGTTTATTTTCTCGATTCTATCGTATAAAACACCTAAATGTAAGAATAAAAGTTTCTTGATGTTTTTTGTCTCCGACTAACCGTTTGTCGTAAAAACGATGTGGAAGGGATCCATAGGTTAGGTTAGGTTAGAACTGTGACCAACTACGCGCGAGCCGAGCGAGCGGAGCGAGCGGTGTCGCGGCAGCGGCCGGCGAGCGCTACTTCGAAATTGGTTGCGAAATTTTTCTAAGTTTTTTTTTCATAGTGCCCCCAAGACGACACTCTGACCTGTACTTATGTTTAGGGATAAAAGCGTTATGATAAAAAACAGTAGGAGTTTAAATATATTTACATTAATGATATTATTAATTAAAATTTTCGGAAACATGAGTGTTATGAACATCGCCGGTAGCACTACAAATAGTATGAATGAAAACTTTAGGATGAAAAATTTTAGGAAGAGTGATCATTCGGATTACAAATCGTTAGGAAGAACAATTTCGGGAAAAGAACTTTAGGTGAGCCAATATGGACCCCCTCAGTACAATGCTTGATGACATCAGTAGAGCTTCCGAAAGAGTGGGTCTTAAAATGAACATGGACAAAAACAAAGTCATGTTGAGTGCCCATGTAACACCCACTCCTAACAAGGTCGGAGACTCTACACTCGAAGTTGTAGACGATTATGTCTATCTGGAACAAACGGTCCAGTTAGATAGGTCTAACTTCGAGAAAGAGGTCAATCGGCGAATCCAACTCGGCTGAGCAGCGTTCGGGAAGCTGCTATTTTATCTTATCTTCTCGTCCAAGTTACCGTAGGGTCTCAAGAAGAAAGTATATGACCAGTATGTGTTGCCAGTGATCACATACGAGACCGAAACGCGGTCGCTCACAATGGGCCTTATCAAGAGGCTTAGTCACCCAAAGGGCAATGGAGAAGCCTATGCTCGGAGTTTCCTTGCGTGATCAAATCAGAAATGAGGACATCCGCAAAAGAACCAAGGTTACCTACGTAGCCTGAAGAATTGCCAAACTTAAGTGGCAGTGGGCAGGGCACATTGCTCGCAGAACGGATGGCCGATGGGGCCGAAAAGTTTTGGAGTGGCGACCGCGAACCGGAAGATGTTGCGTTGAAAGGCCTCCCACTAGGTGGACCGATGACCCGGTGAAGGTTGCGGGGATCCGCTAGATGGGAGTCGCATGGGATCGGTCAATGTTGCGACACTTGGGGGAGGCCTATGTCCAGCAGTGGATGTCTTTAGGTTGAAAAGATGTCGTTCAATTGATCAGTATCGCGATAGACTTATAAATGCCATGGCGGACATGCTTGCTGTATACGAATATTATTAAAATGTCTTCCGACAGTAGCGGAAAATCTTGCAGTTGAGGTAAATCCCCTGAAATTCTTTCAAATGCAACTCTATTGTTGAGGTTTTTGCCACGTACCTACATAATAAGCTAAGGTATAAGGGTTATTATTATTTTTTTCGTTTGTTTAGTGCCTTACCTGGTATCAGTGAGTTTTTATACCGCCCATGGCTTTAAATGCCGTCGAGAAATATCTCTCAGGCATGGTGGTTTTTCATGTAAATACAAATGCAAATATGTCAATTCCTCTGGGATATTTTTTTTTGCTACCGTAATAAAAAATGTTGTACTGGCTGAGACCTGTCATTTAAGGTACAATTCATATCTGCAACGCACTTGGACCAGCACCCCTTGTAAAACTGACATTCTCCTTTAATTAACATGTTTATGCGCGTACAGAAATCTACGTTCATAGAAAAAAATAACAAGTATGAGGGTAATTGATCACAATATCAAAAACAAATGTATCTAGTAGCTAATCAACAACCAAGCAAACACGGATCCAAACTAAAAGTGAGTTGTTCTAATAGATGTGGCAATACATGACAACATATTATTTATTAATGTTTCTTTAATTATTAATATTTGCTTATCATGTACGCTTTCAGCATCTTTTGAAAATAAGACATACTTTTGCTTATTTTATAACCATCGGTTATATTTCATCGAAAGTGTATTGAAAAGCGTCGTTTGATACACGTGGGCAATTGTTACTCCAGTTCTCGGCTCCATAACACCCTCACAAAGTTTCCCCACTTGTATCAAAATGGGAAGCTACATTGTACCCGAGTGTCATAAGCAATATTTAAAACGTTATGTTACGTAGGATAATTTCCGACTATATCGGGAGCGAAACCGCGTAGTGGGGTTTCGCAAGGGTCGATTCTGAGCCGGGTGTCTTATGGAATTCTGTGAATTCTGTGTCACACACTGTATTCCTTTCCATCTGATTGCGTCAGTAAAAGGAACACTACAAACATATTTATGACAATTTTTGTCTGTGTTTACCTTGGACAGATCAATACAAGTACTTACGTAAGACAAGTGACAAAGTCAACTACAAAGACCAAATATTAACTGTTCCATGGCATGATGTTTTCCTCATAAAAATTCCACAGCCCGTGTTTGTATATTTCCATCAGGTCAATGGTGCCGGGACCTCCCAAACAAAAGAGCCGCCACGAAGTTGTACGTTTGACAATATGTGAATCATCAGTTGTTGTTGATAACCGCATAGCGTGATCCGAAACGTTACGTAGTTTCATTATCTTATCGCTTTCATAGAAGTCTTCCTTTTTCACGCATTAGTTGGATGAGCGTAGCGTATTGTTAGATGATGTAAAATATAAACAAAATTATTGGATTAGATCGATTTGTTAATTCAGCCAGAGCCCTAGTTCCCCCGAAATCTCGGACAACTACAGAGGAACCAACGTATCCGAAGCGGAATGCTAAAATTTTCTTTTATCTTATATATAATTTATATTATATATTATATCGAGCTAGCTTCCCTTGCTCTTGCATGCTCAAGAGCATGCAAGAGCAAGGGAAGCTAGCTCGATAACTAACTAATCAGAATCAAGATTCTGATTAGTTTTCTTCATTCTGGACCTAAATATGTCCTATTTCTGTATGAATCGAGTGCAAAAAATTTCGAGCTAGCTCTTGATTACAGTTTTCCCCAATTAATAGGCTTTTTGGTATAAGTTGACCAAGTTACTTCTTGTATGAAATGATAACTGAAACCCAACATATCCTGGATGGAGAGCAAACATTTCGAGCAGTTTTCGTGAAACTAAAGATGCTCCTACCTGCACCCGTGATCGTGATGTTGAGGTCAATCCAGGGACCGTTTGAACCGCTCGGGAAAAGCCCCATTAATTAAAACTTAATCAAAAAGTTTGTTAAGTAATATCTTAGCTTTTTTGTTCCTAGTGACACCCGGACGCCCTCACCCCGATGTTTTTTTTTTATTTAAGGTAAAAACCGCCCTGAACCAAAATTTTGGTTACGGCCCTGAATTCAGTACCAAAAGTTCCCGAAACAGCCTGAAAGCTTAGTAACAGCGCGTGAATTGAACATGGTATGAAATGTACGACTATTTCGTTTTAGTTCCATAATTTATTAATAAGTCCTTTCTTTATGAGTCAGACATGTTAGACCACGAGCAGAATCACAATAAATGTATCACATTGAAATTCTTATTTTTTTTTAATTTTAGCCAACTTGTATACTAACAGTTTACACCACACAAATTCGTCACAGACGCATTTATTATTTAGCTTATATTTGAATGTCTTTGAATATTATGAATTGTCACTTTGTTATCATTTTGCGAATTGTAACGTTTTTCTGAGGATCGTGTCCAATGATGCAAGAATGGATGTAAGAAAAGGTGCAACTATCTGTTTAAAACTATCAAAAAATTCAATAACTTTATAAATTAAAATTAAAAGACTGAAATTACTTGACTACTGGTGCTGACCAGGGGGCCTAAAATGCCCGCTTTAGCAGAATCATAATAGGAATAATAATATGAATTACATTACAATTCGTAAAATGGTCCTTCTTAAAATGGTTCTTTTTCTCTAAAAAACATACATTTTGGCCGTCTAGTTATTTTTTAAATTACCGATGAAAAATTTCTAAGGGGACTCAGAATGATGTACTTACTAAATACGTGGTAACCGTTTTCGCGTCGGTGTCCCTTCCGCCCTGTATTTATTCTGTAAAGTCCTGTATTTAATCTATGGTCCAAAGTTGCCTGATACATGAATGTTATGTTATGTTAGTAACGTCAACTGGAAACAAAGATTTGAATAGACTTTAACTTTCCTTGCTTCATACAAGGTGTAAACGGACCCTTCACGAAAACGTCAACCAAGCATTCTGTATATCAAACTAAGTAACTCTTCGCAAAAAACATTGCTGGGTAGGTAACGAATTTTTTTTTAAGTGAAAATCACTGCGCGGTTTACTCTTGGCAAGGTTGGCTGGTGGATGGGTGACCATCCATTTCATACTGTTTTTCTTCCGTATATCAGAAAGCACGTTCAGCCAGTGTCATTTGAAAATCTTTGACAGTCGTTACAGGTAGTCAGTGGCCCCAAAGTCTGACAACCAGTCTTACCAAGGGTATGGCATTACCCAGTACTAACTGGGTTGTAGATTGTAGAGGTCAGGTAGGCAGTCGCTTCACGTGAAATCTGGTATTCAGCTTCATCCGGTTAGACTGGAAGCAGACTCCAGCATAATTGGTAAAGGGCTAGGCAGATGATGATACTTGTTGCCAACCGTGTTCGACTTTTCTGAAGACTGGCGTGGGAGACCACCGCGGACCTTGTGTATGATTCCAGTTCCTCATTATGGTGCTGGACGCGATACAATTGCGTGGCTATGAAATAACTGATAGCGAATTTTAGTTAACTCAAAAGTTCTCGAGCCCAGTCTCGAGAACTTTCCTGTACCTCTTACAGTGGTAGGTATTTCTCAAATGTCACTTTAGTGTGGGAAACAGGTGGATCTTTAAAGGACTTCTAGGTCTATCTCTTGCACTAAGATAAAATAAATCTGCTTTAATATGTGATGGTAGATCTCCTATTTTCGTGCATCCGGGACGCAACTGCTCAGATCCTAAGGTCCGGCCACGGCTTGCACCAAAACTCAATAAATACTAAGCCTATCTGAGCCGTAACTCAACCAAAGCATCATGATAGTACCTACCTTGTCATCATCGTTATCTATACTATAATATTATAAAGCTGCAGGGTTTGTTTGTTTGTTTGTTTGTTTGTTTGAACGCGCTAATCTCTGGAACTACTGGTCCGATTTGAATGATTCTTTCAGTGTTGGGTAGTCCATTTATCGAGGAAGGCTATAGGCTATATATCATCACGCTACGACCAATAGGAGCGTAGCAGCAATGAAAAATGTTGCAAAAACGGGGAAAATTGTATTTTTAATAACTTGACGCGGACGAAGGTCGCGGGGATCAGCTAGTAAATCTATAAGATCGTTAGGTACGTTAGAAAAATCTGCATTATCTAAGTAAAAAAAGAGGTGATAGACACCATACTATAATACTAGAAACGGGGACCAACTAGTTCAGGCAAGTTTCAGGCTAGCTAAAGTAGACGTGTCTTTCATGGGGTACTGTTTAAAATATTTCAATATAATACCTCCCCACATTCTACAACTGATTGAGACGAAATTTAAATCTTGTAAAACACACACGATGTAGACAGGTATATTTTAAGTTAGGGTTGATTTTGATTTTGATTTTGAGGGGATTACTTTGATAATAAAAAAAGCTTTGCTCAATGCTGGTCCTGCTCCATACCCATGAAGGCAAATTAAATGATTACGGCTACATAGAATTATTAAGTGATTAATTGTGAAAGTACCACGTTTAAAATCACTTCTATTTAATATCATCTTTTTTATCGCCAGAAACACCACCCGACGCTCAATAACTCAGCGGGAGGGGGCTGGCTACGTAGCACGAATGCACCCGGAGAGGTGGGCACGGATCGTCACTCACTGGACACCTGATGGAGGAAATCGCCACCCAGGTAGACTGCGGCGAAGGTGGTGTGCCGATCTGATTTTGATTTTGTTGGGCGAACATGGCCGGAGAAAGGGGAGGCCTTGCCCATCAGTTAAATTTTATTCAAGCAGTAAGCTTCTAAGATAATTTTATCATCATCTGCCTGACTTTTCCCAAAGTATGTTGGGCCCGGCTTCTAAAATAATTAGATATGACGCCAATAAAGTAATTCTATCGATTTCTGACTTTATAATAACTTAGTGCGTTTAAAATTCAGTTAAGAATGTGATAATGTACTTAAAATTATCATCAAATACTTACATAGTTAAAAATATTGGCAAAAAACAATTCTGAGGCCAAACAACCGTATCAATTTTTAACACCTAACACGAAGGGGATGGCGGGGTCGTCATCCCCTTCGAAGTCGAATCTAAACTGTCTGAGACCAGGTCCCTTAGTAAATTAGATAGTGATATTATATAAATCAATAAGACAAGTAAAAATAATTGTTGCTTGACGCTTTCTTTGAAATAATTAGTTGGCGTTGTAAAAAAGACTAATCAGTTTATTAGAAGCTTTCTGATTTTCCCGTTGCATACGTATAGGGTGACTGGTAATTAGTGACCGATACTTAAACACGTGATCGTACACATGATAACAGACAACTTTCCCAAAGAAACATTTTTTTATACTCATTCACTTTTATCACAAAAACACAACAGCGGGCCGAATGAAATCGCGCGCGCGCGCCTTTGACCTATCAGCTGTCAGTCGCATGACGCCGTTCTATCTCATTACTATCGTACCGTGCAACAGTGGGTAGGCAGAGCACCCGCGCGGCTCGGAAGCCGGCTCCGTAATGCTCCGCTGAACTCCAAATGAATCTCAAAATGAAAGATGTAACCAAGATTTTGTTGCAAATGTTGCAATTCTTTGATTTAAAAGAGTGTCCATAGAGTTTCTTGGCTATTCCTCTCCATAGAGAGATCTTCTCTTTGGAATGGGCAACTACAGTACTTTTACAAGTGACTGGGACTGTACCTTCATCTTTTTGTTTTTGTCATCCTTTGAGTTTGAGTCATGTCGTTAAGGAATGATATGAAGAAAATTGAACTCAGAACGAACCCCTGAGGTACACCAGGGCGATGCAGATGATTTTTTTTACATTTTATTTCACAGTACTTTTATGAATTTATATAACAAAACTATCAGCCCTAGTATAAGAAATCGATTTGCATTTGGGCATGGATGGGAAAGGTAAAGTGGAATAATGCATTTTTCATCGTTGCAGTTTTTCATCAAATAAGAAAAAACGCTAAGACCCAAATATTTCGCCGAATTTTAGGCCACCTTTGCAATAATTTAAAACACTGTTTTTGTATACGTGGCAAGGCCGGGGGGGACGCTCCAGAAGAACATCTATAGACCTTATCGGTGAGGTTCTCCGAAAGGTCGGATGCGCAGTACTTGCAACCGGTGTGTGTATGACTAGATAATTATATGAACGTGGTCGAAGTGCAAGGTGTAGGTATGTAAGGATCGTAGCAGGTAGCGCTCTGTGCCTCTGTACTTTCTGACCATCCCCATGGGAACAGGCGTAAGCTTATATATGTCATGTATGTGTTAAACGTGAAAGGAACCCATGTTTTCATTTCAGTCATCATGATAGGAAAGCTATTAACTTCCCGTGAATGTCGTGAAAGGTGGCTAACGTTTGCATTCTGAGTTCAGAATGATGCAACAGTAAACATATTTGTCGTCATATAAAGGGCTTTTTTAGCATGGATGTTTTATTTTTACCGACTTCTAAAATGGAAGGAGGTTATGTATTCGCCGCGTTCTTTTTATTACAAGCTTTTATTAACTTGCCTTGTTAGTAAGTTAATTGGTTAGTTAGTAAGTATGTATTGGTCAAATTTGCAACTGAATTTCAAACCAGTTCCCCCAACCGATTGAGCTGAAATTTTGCACAAACCTTGTGTTCTGATGACAATACATTTTTATGATGGACATGACTTGATCCTGCAGCCGGGATTGCCTCCTTACTAGAGAACTGTTCAACGATTAATAGCACGGACACGAAACTTTGTATGTGCGTTCAGTGTTGATAGATAGATAGACCCTATTTACTTCTTTTCATTTTAATAAAAGCTTGTTTTTTTTTAAGAAAATGTTTAATTTATTTTAAAGTTGTGCTTTGGATACTTTGACGACGATGAATTATTGAAATGTTGCGCTCCCAAATATGTTACAATGGACAGGTCACTAACGTTCAGCGAGAACAGCAACAAGATCAAGGAGAAATGCACACACGCAATAGTGTTTTACAGCGACTAGTATCGTCAAAGTGGGGTGCTTCGCCTGACGTCATGCGGACTACTAGGCTGGCGCTATCTTTCTCTGCGGGTGAATCTGCGAGCCCCGTATGGAGTCGTTCAGCCCACGCAGTGTTAGTGGATACATCTCTGAAATCTGAATGACATGTGCTGTATCATCACTGGTTGCATTAAACCGACCCCGGTACAGATACTGTATCCACTGGCAGGCATAGCGCCACCAGAAGTTCGCAGTGCGGTGGCAAGCTCTAGAGAAAGAGCCAAAATCGTTTCCGATGCAAGACATCCTTTACATGATAACATCTTCGTGCCGCAAAGGCTGAAAATACGAAACAGTTTTTAAAGAGTGTGTCCCTGCTCACTGGCGAATGCTCTAAAGAAAGACTCAAGCTGTGGCGAGAAAGTGTTTATCTACACAACCCATTTGTGCCACTTGCACACAATCTCTCACCTGGACACGAATTGCCATGGCTGACCTGACATCACAGGAGCTGATGGTCGCTATTGAAAGTGCCAAACTCGCCGCAAAATTTTGGGCTGACCCAATTCAAATTGTCATCGACACGCTAAGAAGAAGAATATTGCGCTGCTCTATAACTGTACATTATAGTGTTACTGAAAACATTAGATAAAGTACACTACTCAGCATTAAAAAAATATCTGACGCGATTCATATTCTTTCATGATGAGGTCGATTAATAATAAATATCTGTATTGATTTTATTTTGATATCACATCTGGAAGCTGAGATATATGAGTTTTTATTTTTTTACGTACATTCAGTGGGATACAGTATATATATACACTGTGTATTTTTTATTTTTGGTGGCCCTTTGAACCCTAGTGCGGCGTAGCCCAAAAAGAGGCTAATGAAGTAGGTAATGATTTTTGTATAAAACACAACAGAGATTCTGGAAGAGCATGTGGTTTATACGAGTTTTATTGGCAGTAGGTTTGTGAACGCCCGCTGTTACACCGCATAAATTGTTAGATTTGTAAGGCCAGCTCAATATCTAGTTCTCAATCTTGTCGAGTACCCTTTGGGACGACCTGAAATAGGGAGGGCGGGTCTAAGATCTGACCCCTACCACACTTCAAGACCTCCTTTGAGCAATGGGGCAACATTTATAAAGAAACTGTCCTAAAAATAATGACTTGATTGCCTAAAGAAGGAGGAAGGGTGCTTTTCATTTTGGATATTAGTACCTACTGAAAAATGATAAAATACAAAATACACGAAGACGAAGTCGCGGGCAACAGTTGGTAGTCTGTAAAAGTTTTAGCCAAACTTCGTGCAAACTACAGACGTTATTCAAATGGCAACGCTTTATTTTTTCACCGGGATAAATATAATATAATATAAATAAAATAATCTCAAATTTAATAAAAAACCTATATTTATAATTAAATTTGAGATTATTTTATTTTATTTTATAGAATTGATACTAGTACAGAACAAGCCCTTGCAGGTTAGTTAGATATGAATTGTAGGTGCCTAGGTTAATCCTAAATGTAAATCCAAGTTAATACTACGTAGCTAATTAGCTATCTGCAGAGCTGTTAAAAAGTATTTATGTTTGAACTCAGCCGTGAATCACTACAATAACAACACAATATTTATTGCGTGACGCGTGTCGTCGGTTTATCACTATCACCTATAGGCTCGTTCATTCATGTCAGCTAAATTACGAACAATAATGTAGATAAATGTTTGTTTCGTAGTACACTGTGTAGTGGTGATTTTGTTAGGAAAATGTTTAGCTGTGGCATCCGTCGGGCCTCTTCACTCTGTGCCAGCGGAGGTACCGAGGTACTTATATCGGCGCGCCTGCCCGCCATCGCCACTCTTGCTCGCTCCGTCACCGCGCGCGCTAAACTTTTTTTTGCAAATACACGACTTTCTGTCGACGACCGACGTTTGTGACCATGAAGCGAAAACTGCTGGTGCTTCTCGCAATTTGTGCTTTTACCATCGCCCTGGTGCCTAGAGATAGGGTGAGTGGCTTTTTAAATAATCAGCTTTTTTGAGTAGTGTGCTCTTAGCCTTTGATTGTCAAATTCGTCGGGTTTCAGGCGAATGGTTTCAATGTTTTGTGATGCAGTTTCTTATTTAGCTAGGTAAACCGGTAGTTTCCAGACTGTGAATTAGAAAGAAGTGTTTTTACCTGGGTAATATTGATACTACATCCAGTTAGGAGTACCTACATATCATTGAATGTTTAATGAAATTCAGTTACAACTACTGTGTGAGTTGAATTTCAAAGTTTGTTCACAACTTCCAATGTATCGGAAAATTTGGATAGAAAATACTGATTACTGCGGTACTGACTACTGAGGTATTAAATAAAAAAGCAGTAGCACCTGTATTAATGAAAATTTGCTTTATAAAAAAATATGTGAACGTAACTCACCCAGTAATACTAGGACAACTAACATATTTTGTCAAAAATACGAATTGAATTAACCTTTTAACGGGCATAACGATCAGGCAATCGGTTTTATTTTCTTTTTTTTATGAGTTATTAGGTACTGTTTAATAGGTAGGTACTTAAGTGTTTAAATAACCATTGTAAAATAATAGAATACCTCCCGGGATCACATATTTTTTGTTTGATTTAAAATACATAGGACTGTGATATAAAATAAATAAGTCGTAGGGCTAGATAGTAGGGGGCTCGCGCCCTAGTACATGAGACTTAAACATAACTGCCGAAATGTGGGTGTTCTATTAGGAACACCTCTGTCTTTTCCTTGGGGGATAACCGGCGTACCTACCCTACGACGTAGAGACGACGTACAAATTCAGTAACGAAAATCTTTTATCTCATTGAGATATTGTTTTAGTTGTGGTTCACTATAATCGGTAATTTTAACGTCGTTTTTTTTAAAGCAACGTAAAATAGTCACAATTACTCACAATCATACTTAGCACAAGGCTTGATGCTGTAAACATGTTTTTGTTATTTATTTTTAGCTATTAGGTACACGGCGTGTTATTTTGGAGAGTGTGATATACTTCGGTTCTTAGTCTTACATTATTTACTTACACGGTTTTAGATTTTAAGTGTGAAAATTTGGCTTGAATTCACACTTGGTACACTCTAGAAATCTAGACCAGACCAATCAGGGTTTTTCGTCGGTTTACAAAATTGCCGTTATATGAATTTAAAAAAAAACTGCAATTTTATGAAAAAAACTGCAATACCTACCTACACTGTTAAAATAATTTAAATGTCATCGGGTATGGGCATAATCAATTTTATTAACCTATAATGTTGCGCTGTTGGGTGACTCTTTGAGAAATAGTTTCATCGTGTAACATTTGAGTAAATAAAGTAAGATTTGGAAATTCGATGAGAACTGTTTACTGATTTGCACGATTTCCAAGATTCAAATAGGTATAATTATGGAATTACGCATTTTCCTCAGCAATTACACGCACATTGTAAACAACAACTACAATTATGTATACGATTTACTAAGGCGTACTATTCATCTACTTAATGATAATGAAATCTTGTTTGCACCGACTCCTGTTCGGTTCACTGGTTAAGTCGATAAAGATGAGATCAATATGACACACGAAGGTAGGTAGATATCCATGTTATAACAACGTGCCATAAGAAAACACACTTGCATCATAAAATACCACGCTTGCAATCCGCGAAGGGTTAGGCAGAGGTAACAGTACAATCACATTTCGCCAGTGACATAACATAACATTTCTTTATTTTCAAGCCCTACAAACTAACATACATATCGTAAAAATACAATTTGTGTTCGAATACATATAGAACCATAAAACTGTGTCCTTCTGCTCAGCGTCTCGATGGCAAAATTCAGCTATGCGAACTCCGCTTGCTGATGCAGTCATAAGATCGTAAAGTACGCAGGTGTTAGGGCTATGTTACTATGTTGGTACCACTTCATTTGTGCACTGTGTCTCTGTGCGTCCATGTGGCAGTTGCCCCTGGAAGCGACGGAACACTAGGTACTCGATGCGGCTAAAAGTACTCTTCCAAAACGGTAGGGGGCAGTCTATTGCCATCAACCGAGCATAAGTGCAGGCTCAGCGCTGCTACAACATAACCACATATACTACAAAAAATAGGGTCGACGAGTGGAGATACGTGAATGTAAGCCCGATGCTTCTAGGCCCGGCAAGGCCCGCTACCAGTTTGTTGACTGGTTCAGGCGCGGAACCAGCCCTCAGAAAAAGGTTGTGGTCATGACCACCCGAAAATCGGCTAAGTGTCATCGAGATAAAAAAACGACGAAAAATCTTCGCTACAGCAGGAGTAGGTAGGAGGTAGTAGTTTAAGACATTTTACAAGAAAACTAATGCTAGAGAAAATATATGCTAGAGCTCGATTTTTTTATACCCGTCTCAGATATAACTATGTTACAATTTCATAAAAGTTAGAGAATAAACAGCAGACTTTAGAATTCAGGAACGAGCGTTACGAGCTCGAAAATGTTAGCAGGTCTCCTCCGATTTGTAAGATTATATTTATATCATATTGAAGTGACTTTGCCAAATTATGTATTACAAGAGTCTCAGAACCCCTAGGACTTTAAGAGACGAGCGAGCGCAGCGAGCTCGAAATTTTTATTTCCCTGCGAAGAAGAATTATAAAAGAAAATGTACAAGCACATATTACATTTTCTTTTCTAATTCTTCTTAGCGTGTTTAAGCAATCTAAATTGTGTCGGCCCAGAACTAAGCTACGAGTTTGGCGTCTGTAATGATATTTTTTTTTTAAATTGACTTTGTCGACAATGCAAGACCGACCGAAGCGAGCTCGAAAAATTTAACAATCCTCCTCGGAGTTGATCATCAATGCCCACAATATATAAAAAAACTTTCTTAAATATCTGGCGACTGATGATGACATACTGTAATACTTAACTGAGCGACCCAATAGATTAAGTCGATTAGAACCATGACCTAACATGTGCTAGTCGAGATGGTCGCAGTACTCGCAGTAACCTGCTAAAATACTGCTGTATAACAGTCTCATTCGTAGCATCCTGGAATATAATAGTGTAGTTTGGCGTCCTCACTACGCCACACATTCATTGCGACTTGAACGTGTCCAGAAACGCTTCGTCTGGCACCTCGCATTTTCCAATGGTATCGCCAAAAAAACCCTTTCTTATAATAAAAGACTGAAGCATTTTAATATGACCTCACTAGACAGACGTAGATACCTAATGGATGCAATGTTTACATACAAGGTTTTTAAGCATGAAATTGACAGTCCCAGCTTACTATCCCTTTTCGGTATTCGTGCACCCTCTAGAATCCCGCGTAGTGCCATTACACCTCTTTTTACGCCTTTTAGAAGAACAGTTTTGGGATCCAATTCGCCTGTTGCACGGATGTGTAAGGCTGTCAATGGCTACAGTGACGTTATTGATCTCCACTTTGACTCTCTTGCTAAACAAAAAGCCATCCTTAATCGTTTGCCAAGTTGCCCTTAATCAAATTCAATTATTTCAGTTTTTCAATTTTACCACCATCAATTATCTCATTGTGTCAATTTTTACCACTGTTAATAAATTTATAATTTATTCTCTTTTATGTTTAACAATTCACCAAATTATTAATTTTATTCAATGATTTTTAATTTTATGTCATCTATTTTTCATTGTTGTTTTTTTTTCATTTTGTCATGTATTTTTTGTCGATCTTTATTTGTAATTTATCAATTTTGTCAATTCTCCAATGTAATACAATTTTAATTTAATTTTATCTATTAACCAATGTTATCATTGTCAATAATCTATCAATTTTATTTATCAATTTTATTTGTAATCAATTTTGTCATAATTGTTTTTTCAATATTTCCAATTTAAATTTAATTTAACTGAATATTGGCGCTTAGTACCTACTTACTAAGCTTAGCCTATTTTCCGTATTTATTGTTTTGTGCATGTGGTGTTTACCTATAAGTAATTGTTGCGCTGTAATTAAATTTATCAATGATTTATGTAACTGTATCCAGTGTGAACAATTGTTGGTAGACCTAATACAATAAATAAAAAATAAAAATAAATAAACCAAGCTAGGGCACCCCGACCGGTTAGGGTAGGTTAGAACTGTGACCAAAAAGGCGCGCGCCGAGCGGATGATGCAGCTTCCAAGTTGAAGGCTTATTTTCAAGTACCCGTCTTCAGGATTTGTAGTCGCTCAGTCATACGCCCACAAAATTTACCGTGTCTCTGAGGTAAGACCTAAGATTCACCGCGTGTAAATGAACGATGATCAAAAAATAGTTCGGACTTTTACCATTAAGAGTTGGTAAATAGAAAATCTTAGGATTTACTGTAGTTCGAGATTTTACAGTAACATATAGACTACATGGGTATTTATATGTATTTGTATGTATGTACCCATTGTTCTGGAATTAAACAGTGCTAACGAATTCTTAAACGTTATTATTAGTTGCGCTAGATTGCGCAACAGTTACGCATAATTGCGTTGTTGACGTGATTTTCTAATAAATGATGTCACATAGTCATATAAACATATTTCTTCAATGTGTTTACAATTGCTTAGGGTGTTTAGAGAAATCGAGATGAGTAATAATGAATGAGAATAACACAAGATTTGTATTTGTGATTATTTCATTATTTGTTAAGGTTAGAACTGAATTCGACCAGAATAAAATAACCACGAAATAATTGAAAGGAATCACGAACGAATTTTATTATGACTAATTTATAATGCCTAGAGAAATCCTAAATTATACACACCCTACAAAACAACCTGCAGCTGTAGGTAACGTGGTACTGCCAACGAAGGGCATCCCTTTCACCTGTGGGAGAGAAGACAGTGAAACAAAAGGAATAACCTCCCCCCCTCCCCAATTATCATACTTTTTTTTTTTTTACTTACCTGGTATGGACGCTATGATTGTGTACGCGTAACAGAGCGGTAGCGTCCATACATCCAGTTGTTTACAAATAAACAACGGAATAAGTAGGTACTACAAATCAAGCCGCATACCTACTGCCGAATGTTGCTTCCTGTTTACGTGTTAGCTAGCGTAGAATGCGTAGATCCACGCGTTGGTCTCGTTAGTAATTCATTGGGCATTCGGTTCATTCATGGTTACGGTGCTGGTCGCGGGCTCGCGGCTAGCCGGACGCCCGGTTACTGAGCAATATGTCATTAACTAGGTACTAGGAAACACGTTAGGTTCTTTCTCGTTACACAATATCATAAGTCAAGGTTACTACTACATAGATGGTTTACCTAAGCTGAAAATTAGAAAGGGATAGATGGGTCAGAAGACAAAATCAAAAGCCTTCTCTGTTAATATTATCGTAAGAGCAATTGTCCAAGTAAAGAACAACGACGATATCATCGAAACCTTGCGAGATGGACGCATTTCTCAGTGAAATCATGTTTCGAGGGTCCATCAGACAGTCTGAGATGACCCTCGAGCCTGTGCCACATCACGCACGCCACAATGCACGTTGACGTACGTCTAGGTACCTATTTGATAACTCAATTGCCCTTTGAGACAATGTTATCAATTACTTGGTAGATAAAAAATGAGAAGTGTCCGTTAGAGAAATATTTACTTTTTCCTCGTGGCGCGTACTATCGTTAATATTTATGACAAACATCAATCAAAACTGAATCATCTTGCGCATCATTCGAGTTGTTTATTGCTTTTTTATATCTCCCTCGTACATAATTAAACTATTTACAAGAGAAGACGCGTAATAGCGCATAAGGCTAACTCGCACGGGGCTTTGGGACTGTTCGGAAGAGATACCGTGGCCCTGGACCACAAAGGGCTAAGAAGGAACATGTCGTTGTTTTCGGGTGGGTTTTAGTCAGTACAGTCTGACACTCTCTTGCGGTCCACCCAGAGCAGGAGGGGTCATTTGATGATTTCCCACCCGAAAAAAAGGCTAACTTGCACGATTTGCATAGACGACTCAATCCATTCTGCGTTATATTATTTACTTAAGTACTTTTGTGTTTTTTATGTTTCTTCTCATTTAAGAGGGACTAGAAACCTTACACGCGAGTCAGAACCAAGGACGTAAGGTGAAATTCAGGTAGAAAAAGTGGATGACAATATAGAAGTCAGTTTTCAGATGATTTGACAGGTGTTGGCGTTGTAGGATGGTGTTTTCTGTGTTTGGTTAGGAGTGTATGGATAGTGCGCTGTAGTTTTTTATATCAGTCTTTGACCATCATCGTATAATTCTGAAAGAGTATGTGAGAATAAGTGTTGCAAACGTGTTGATGGATTTAATTGTGTTTCTTGAATTGAGGTTCCTTTTTAAGATAAGTTTGAGGAGAATTTATTGAGCCTTTCCTGTTTTCACATATTTTCTTGTATTTGTCTAGACTGTTTGAAACCTAGGTATTTGTATACGGGGTGTAAACAGACCCTTCACCAAGCCGTCAACCAAGCATTCTGTACATCAAACTAAGTAACTTTACGCAAAAATTTTTGCTGGGAAACGAAATTTTTTTTTGGGGTCAAAAATCACTTTTTACGGTAAAACTCAATATAATGCGCTCAAAACTTATTGCTGATGGATGCTTTGAATAGTAAACGGACCATGGAGGTAATTGGAGTAAAGTTAGAACCTTAAAAACTAGTATTTAAAAAAAAACTTGTGAAAAAATTGGAACTTTGACCCCCAATATCTCCGTAACTAGAAGGTTCCCAGGTATGGTCCAGAACAAAAAAATGATCCCAATGATGGGCAGAATATGTGGTTTTCGTTTTCGTTAAGGGTCTTTTTACACCCTTTATAGGTGTACTCTGATCATCCACTGGCTCGGTCGAGTCTCCTAATAAAAGTGTTTTTTACAATGGACAACATTTTACATTTATCTACTCCGAATGGCATTCAAACATCGTCTGCAAATTGTTGTGTGGCATCGGCTAGTTGATAAAGCGCTTCTTTGTAAGCTGCATATAACTTTTTGTCATCTATGTATATAAGATTGTGTTATTGCTTTCCAGCGTGAATCCCGCGCCTATTTGGTCTGACAAGTGTGAGAGTAGATTAAGTGCTATGCAAAATCACTTACTGCACTGGACTTAGAGCATCTCCTTGAATAAATCTGCGTCTTAAACAGATTGGTTCACTAGCTACAGTTGAGGAGGAGGAATTGATTTTAGGAACAGTTTGCCTATTCTGCATGGAAGTTTCTAAAGTGTAAGGGTGGATACGCAATACCACCAATACACCATACGCTCCAAGACAGGCATCGCCGATGTTGGCGATAAGTCTGCGAGGTTAGAATGGGACAGGGCTGGTTACATTTCCAGGATGAGTCAGGACAGATGGGCTAGAATCGTCACACAGTGGGTGCCTGAAGACGGTCGTCGCCGTCACCGAGGCAGGCCCAAGAAACGCTGGCGTGATGATTTGGACTCGTTCCTGACTGATTGGCCAAAGGAGGCAAAACACCGGGATAGCTGGAAAGAAATGGGAGGCCTTTGCCCAGTAGTGGGACAGAATAGGCTGACTAAAAGGGTGGTTTTATAAAGATTAAATACGTGTAGCAACCAGCTGTGCGGAACTGAATCAAGAACGCCCTTTGATAATCTATACTTTGTCTGAATTTCCTTACTGCTTTTCACAGCGCTGTGCAAAGTAATGGCGTCAAAAGTAAGTTGCTCCTTACACCCTTGGCTATTCTAACATATTTCTACGACAACCCTTTTGCTGTTCTGCTACAGTGTTATTTTTATTAAATACTTAATGCTCTATTATTACGCAGGCTATTAGGATTTTGTACACAAGGTTTGTAGACAAGTGATTGGCCGGTATTTCACTGGGTTTATGGTGTCATTCGTGTTTTTAGGTATCATTTAACTTACTCCGTGTCTTATGTGTTGAGGAAATAATCCACATTGGATGAATATATTTCAATGGTTAGGTAAGAAAGGATGGATGCTCGAGAATTTCTTATACCAGCGGCTGTGGATGATGTCAGTGCCAGGAGACATCTATAAAAATATCTATTGATATAAACTGAAATTCCATTTCTGGAATTTTTGGTGTAGCTTCTTTAACCCAGTCTGCGTGGTTATTAAGGTGTACCGAGTTTTCCCAAATGTTAGCCCAAAATTCTCGTAGTGTTTCGGATATAACATGCAGGTGTCTCTAAGCTTTGGTTAGTGTTGTCTTTGTTATTAGATGAAAGGTTCTTATAAAATATTTTTTCGTTGATTATAAATTTTGTGATTTGAACTTCTGCGTTTCGTGCATGTCATATACCTTTTAGGTCTAATCGGTGTTGCGCTTTATTTATTTTACAAAGTGTCCTACTTGTGCATTGGTGTTTTTGTGTTTTGCGTGTAGCTGGTATTTTATCTTTATTTTCTTCTACTGCAGCTATTAATTTTTGACTTCTACAATCATTAATTAAATGTGTCAGCCTACCGATTAGTTTTATAATATCTGCGAAAGTACCGAGCAGTAAACCTAGCTTTGCCTGTCTGTAACTTTCTCGTCTTATCGGCTGAGTAAAAATTGGCAAGACAAAGGTTAACTCCACGCTGGCGAAGTCGCGGGTTAAAGAGGATTTGTGTAGGTCTCAACTTTAGAGTTTAGATAAGAAGCATACTAATACAAGTGAAGGCCTGCATAAGGTATTGAGTAGTGGGATATGCAAGGGCTTCGCTGCAAGCAGTCTTCCAATAGTTTAACTTATTACTACAGTTATTAATAAAAATGTTGGTCGTCGTTGGTCGAGCGGTCGCAAGCGCGACTGCTGACCATGAGGTCCTGGGTCCGATTCTCAGGTCGGACAAAGTGTTATTCGCTTTTTCCATCAGGACTTTCTCAGTACCAGCCACTGAGTCTGGATTTGTGCCCGGTTGATAGCAATAGGCTCGCCCCCTATTACATGGGATTTAAAACATTAATGGCGACATGTGGGTTTACTAACCTCTGCCTAATCTCCTTCGGGGAATACCAGCGTGATAATATGTTATGTAATAATAATGTATATTTACCATTCCAGCGAGCCGTAAATACTGAGGAGGTAGAAGAGCATAAAGGGGAACACAAAGAGGTGTGCGACAAACAGACACCCTGTGCCTGGTATGTCTACACTCCGCCCTCGAGAGCAATAACTTTAAACATCACCAACAGATAGTAAGTATGCAGATATTGCAGATCCACCTATTTATAGATCGGCCCCCGCCCGTCACACAACTATCACACTTGAATGGTCAACTGGCTTACACTTAAAGGGCTTAGGAAGCAGGCGCTCCTATTTTTTTCTTCATTTTGTAGTGAGCGCCCGCTTGGCTTATTGGAGCATAATACCTGGGTGTACTTGTATCATACCGAAAATAGTCAATAAATCGAACACTCGTGAATCGTTACTTAACTTTAATACATAGAGTGATCAAAATATCGAATGTTTGTATTCAACGGGTCGCATACCTATCCATTGTAATAATTTGGTCCAGAAGTCCCGACCGTGGAAGCAGATATTATATTGCACACGTGTGTACGCAAACATAACCACCCACAAAAACACCCTCTTTCACCCTCATGATTCGATGGATAAAGCAATCCGACATGATTGGGAGGTGATCAGGCGCAGGTCGAACGGCTTTTTTACGTGATTTCCGAGGTAAGGGCGTATCACACGACCAACTTTTAGTACTACTACTGAGAAATTCCTAATTCAAAACTCTGACAACACTGCTCGACCCGGTCAGTCGGGTCGGTCGGTAAATGCGTTGAAGGTAGATTAAAATAAAACGAATATATTTTGATATTTTGAACACTGGATACTAGGGTGGAAGGATTTTTTTTTCGAATCTTTATTTGAAATAGTGATGAAAAGTTGCCTATTGCCATCAATTACTTCCATAAAAAATATAAATATTATCAGATAACGATAAGAGGCCCCCCGCCAAGACCTCGAAAATTTACAAAAATGACAATTTATGGGGCTATTTTCAAGGAGTACAGAGTTTATTAAAATATGGTTGTTTTATTCAAAAAAATATTGAAACTGTTGTTTCCTAATTGTTGCAATCAAATATTTCATTGTGATACTATATTTTGGCAACGCTGTAACGGAGAGGCAAAGTACACGACAAAGCGGGGAGGGTCGCACGCACTGAACTACGAATTACAGACTTTGTTTCAGCTAGTTACGATAGTGGTCTCATGGTGAAAGGTTAATTATTGTTGAAAGTTCTTGTTGATTTACGGATTTAAGTGTTTTAACATGAGTTCTACCAGACAAAAAATAAAATGTCCGATATTTTGTGATACTCCATATTTGAAAGAAAATATCTGGCAACTAGTGGTAGACAACTAAAATTATTTTGAAAGAATCAAAAAAGTTACGTATTTTAAGTGACATATTTCGATGATACAAGAAACAGTTTCTGTTTATTGTTGGGTATGTAGTACAAGCATTTGGCAGCGCAAAAATTATTGAACGAGCTATCCACAGTTTTTTGACGTCGAATATTTCCAATGAGGAGAAACAAGACCTTAAAACAAACCTTAAGAAAATGGAGGAGATGCGGTTTTGGAGTTTATGAGACTGCCTTGCCACGACCAAGAGATCCGTCAAAGATGTTACAGCGGCAGTTCTAAGTGTATGCGACATGCCTAGAAGGGAGGGATTCATATATACAAGCATTTCAAAAGCTCATTCCAAATTTCGAGAAAAGAAAAAAACGTTTTGTTGCGTTGCGTTGTTTAACTTTCTGAGGCTGTTTTTTTTTTATAATTTTTTTTGTTATTAATTAAAATGTAGTTCTATTTAATCTTTACAGTCACAATATTTCATATTTAGTTTTCATTTTATTTGAAGAGTGTACCATAGGAAATGTCCATAAAAACTTAAAAGGCGAAACTTCAAATCTGTAGTGGGGGCTCAAGCACTCAAGCTAGAACTTCCAAATTAAGCGGTGTTATGTGATTAAAAGAGTGATGAATATAAACGTTGATGGATGGAGAGGGAGAGAAAGACCAAAGAAACGATGGATCGAGTGTGTGAGGAATGATATGAAAGATAAAGGAGTAAATGATAGCGTGACGGTTGACAAAGGAGGATGGAAGAAAAAAACGTGTTGCGTCGACCCCAAGCATAGAGAATAAATAGTCTTTGACCCCAAGAAACATGGGACAAGGGCAAGAAGATGATGATGATGATTCGTATTTATATAAAGCAACTTGTCCCTGCTATTACAATCCGAAATGCGAAAAATAAACACACACAAAAGTGTTCCACCCTACTGGGTACTCCATTGAGTGTAACTACGATGCACAAGTGTTCAATTTATTAACCATTCGTTTAAAATTGAATCGAAAAGTCAAAAAAAATAATGGTTGAAATATTTCTAGATAGGTGTACCTAGTCGTTTGTTCATGAATGATTCTAGAAATGTAAATTATAGTCGTCGATAAAATATTATTTGACGATTTGGTATTCGATGGTATAGAACACAATATCTTGTTCTGTAATATTTAATCCTCACACAAATTTTTTAAGATATCCCAAGAGCAAGTGCGCGACAAATTAACAACAAAAAAGTAGGGAAGTAAAAAAATCTGCAAAACTAATCGTTTTCATTTTTCAGTTGCGATTGTGCTGTTGGAACGGTTTGTGACAAATACGAGGATGATACGTCAGTGAGTGCGTTCGTGTACCGCTGTCGGGCGCCGACGCCGCACAGAGACGACGAGGAGACGGACGAAAGCGACAGCTAACGCGCCCCCTAGCGGCGCCACCCTCACGCCGACCTAGCTTAGTCTCCGTGCCCACCGCTCCATCACACCACGCGGTTCACCGCTCACGAACAATCTACGGCTCTTTGCAACACAGACACTTGACTCCCTACAGTTTCCCAACGCACAATGCCTTTCACGCCCATTTTAGATTCCGTCAGACAAATCTCCAGCAGTCAGTTGTAGAATAGACGCAACTGCAACACGTCTTTAGCCTGCCAATTCTCGGTTTCTTTTTGGTTAATTTGCAAATAAATGGTGCTGCTGTAGAAACCAAACGATACCGGTGTGTAGCACCTATAGAGAAAAATGTCGTCACTACAGTCTTGCTTCGCCTTCGGCTGGGGTTGCATCCCGCCTCGAGTTCAATGACAAACTCTGCCCGTTTGTGGAGATCGTTCGTGAGCGCTTGCAAATTATGTGACCACTGTACTATTAAACGACTTGCAAATATCTTCCTATTTGTATTTTAAATAGAAATTTCACAAAAAAAAATCAACGTTGAATAAATTATCTAAGTTAATTTAATTGTACCAAACTGCTTTAAATACTTTGCTACTGACGAAATATTGGACGTAATTTGGCGGTTGTAGGACGGCTTGTGTTAATTTTTTGTGTCATCGACAAAGCAAACGTGACGTTTCAAAGGGGTTGGAAGGTTGTTGTATGAATGAAGCGTGGCTTGCCGAACTTCAGCCATTTTTTATTTATTTTCAAAATAAAGTCTTCAAAGTCTTCTAAAGCGTCACGTTTCCGCGATAAAAGCTATTAAAGTTAGAATCTTTTCAGTGATGGAACTTTGATTTTATTAGCCACTAGTAAAACCTGTATCAATCAATAGATGGCATCAAAACATACAAGTATTGTAATAAACAAAATCTTCTAAAACATCTTTCCGAAATATAAGGTTTCTAAGTTGTGTTGATGGTGGAGATTGAAAATAGTAGCAAAAAGGTAGTCAATTTTGGTATTTTCTAAACATCAAATATCTCTATTGGTTCAGGGGTCCTGTCGCTTACGAAACTTTCATGACTTATATCTTGGAAACTTGACGCTTTAGAAGATTTTTTCTCATAGGTGAAAACTTGTTTGTATTGATTAATACAGGTGAAATGCGTGGCTGCAAATAAAACAAAATGACGGAAGATAGGCAGGCCAAATAATTCAAAGCCCTTTCTAATAGTGTTTCTCCTGTTTGTCACAATTTCGTGGAATTGACATATTTTAAACAAACGTACAATATTTCGCTTATATGTAACCTAGTACTTACTTTAAAATAATACTATTATCCATATAAATAATTTAAAATAATGCAAACTGTTGAGTCCGCCTCAATTCATTTATATTTTAATTTGTATTAGGTAGTTTAGATTGTGTCTTTTGTATTGTTTAAAGATTAACATGACTATTCGGACGGCTTTAAAGCTTCCCGAATTCTCGCTAATTCATTTACTAATTTAATTTACTTTATATAACAATAAAAGTACTTACTAGTTGTAGTTAATCTTGTTTTATTAATAAGTCATTCTTAACTTACCGATGGAGATAAAAAAGCACGTCATTTTTAAAGTTCCTATTTTTATTATTTTATTATTTGTAATGTAAATTTTAGTGATAAAACTTAGTTTTTTATAACGCCAATAGTTCACGTTGATGAAATTAGGACATGACAAAATAAAGTTGTATTATTATTTACCTTGTAAAATCTCGTTTTGGCAAAATAAATGGTCAAAATGGTGTTCCGGCTTTTATTTAAAGTCCCATATCCCACTCCTTTATGTAGGTATCTAGATCTACTAAGTCTCCTTAACCAACCTGTACACAAACACAAGGTAAAATACATTTTTTAGTTTGACTTACAATGAATTCGTGAAAGCAACCATAGTTGCTTTATCGGCGCTTGAAGAAAACGGCTGGTCACGACTTCGGTCTTAGCGGCGAGCGGCGCGGCGAGCGGGGCGGCGTTGGTAAGCGGCGTGTTTTCGCTATGAGCGGCGCGGCGCCTCGTGGTTTTTTTTTTTTTTTGGTATGGCATCTCGCAGTTCAGCCTAGAGGAGGCTGGCTTCTGCTTAACCGGTATAATCCCTGTGGATGCCTCTAAGTTAAAGGCCTCCAGCCAGGGGAGCGTCTCGTGGCGTGCTTCAAACATTTTTATACTTTTGATCTTACCGCTCGCCACCCCGCGCTTAGAGCGGCAGAAGGTCGTGAACGGGCCATAAGAACCCGATTCCTGACGGACCACCCGGACAACCACTCTATGGAGTGTCTACTGTCACGGTAATAATATGTACAGTAGTGTATCTTTATACAAACGGTCGGAACGCGAGTCAAACCTACACGCCTCAAGTTTGGTATACACTCGGTACACAAGAAGTCGCGAATGCGCCGCCCTGACGAACGAACGTTGTGATGGTTTTGTAAGCAGTAAGCGTGCGATTTGTGAATATTTGATTGAAATAAGAACAAGTATTTACTAAATATGGCAAAGAGTACTTGTGGATAGGGTGAAAAAAAGTGACACACAAGTGATTAAGGTACCTACGCTCGCATTAAAACAAAGTATCGAACTTATAATTTTTATTAAATCTTCTAATCAAAAGACACAACTTGTATTTTGTATTTAACACTTCCTATTTCATTCACAACCAATTTTTTATTTTTTATTAAAAATATTATTTTTATACACATATAAAAAAATAATACCATTAATCTACTATTTCCTACCTTTGCAATAATTTTAGCTACCTCATCATATATGTAATATTTTAACAAAATGCTTGGTCCCTCCATCATGATATCAAGATGGAGGGATCAAACTGATACACTAATCCCTGGATGTTCTACCTACTTAGTGTTATAACTTATAATACATTCTTTCTAACTTAATATTATTGATTTTGGCTGCCCGAAACATATATAGTTTTATAGATATCGATTATAGAAGTTGGTCCCTCCAAATTGACGATTCAATTGTTTACTGCAACAGGTAAATGGGCGGTTTATTTTCGATCTTCGAAGGATAAATATTTAATACCTATTTACTACCACCTACCTATTTACAACGTTTAACTTTATTTTTACGAGCCAAAACAATATTAAAGAAATAAGTAAATACAACGTAGAAATTTTAATCGTAGTAACATCAACATTAATAAAGGACGACACGGTTGGCGCAGTGGCTGAGCGATTGACTGCTGCGCTGCGAGTCGCGGGTTCGATACCCGCACGCAACAAATATTTGTATGGCCTACAGATAGTTGTTCCGGGTCTGGCTGTTTGTGTATGTGAGTTTCAATGTATGTAAGCGCACCCACAATACAGGAGAAATTCCTAGAGTGGGGCAACGTTTTAAAAAAAAGAAAAAGGTGATTTTTCACCCAAAAAAAAGTCGTTTCCCAGTAATAATTTTTGCGTAAAGTTACTTAGTTAGTTTTTTATAATGCAACCAATTTGGATCTAGCGCTCGTCGACCGCTGCCACGGCACCGCTCGCTGCGCTCGCTCGGCTCGCGCGCCTTTTGGTCACAGTTCTAACCTAACCTAATTCATTTGGTCGGTGTCCTAGCAATAAAAAGGATAGTTACCGGCCACACCTAGGTAAAGCCGGCTAGAACTAAGTGTAACCTTACTTCGGCTTTTAGTCGTAACTCGGACAACAAAACGGGCATTAATTTGACACGGAGTTATAGGTATCTACTCGTTCGCGCTGACATCCCCGAAGGCCCGAAGCGGCATTTACTATTCGTTCCGAAATAGATTTATCTAAAATCAAACCCTGTAATAAAGTATCTGCGTAAACTTTTAAATAGATTGATAGATTGTGCTAAAGTGCAGTTTCATTTTTTTCTCTTACTTTGTAACGTGTTATTTTGTTTACCATACAGTCTGTGTTGTTTACCCAGTTTCTACTAATGATGCGGTCGCGAAATATTTTACGATGACCCTCACGTTTCTAAATATGTATACGGGGTGGAAGGGACACCGACGCAAAAACGGTTACCACGTATCCAGTACATCATTCTGAGCATTTCTTTGTGGGGGGCTCAGAATGATGTACTGAATGCGTGGTATCCGTTTTCGCAGCGGTGTCCCTTCCAACCCCGTACGTGTAATTAACTTAATTTTATTATATGGAAACATATCTGATTTGTTTTGTGTTAATGACCTGTAAGCTTATCGTAATTCTTGTAGTAATTATCAATTTAACATTCATGTTTAACTGAGGCATTTACATAGGTAGGTAGTGTAGGTACACACAGTAACTATAATTAGAATCAAAATATTATCATCTTACCTACATTTTTTCCAATTGTATTTTTTGCAACTGTTGATAACATTTATTATGTTGTGTGTTTACTATTTCGGTTCTACATATTCTAATTTGCTTTAGAGCTACTGGAGATGGTTGATCATTACGTTTACCTGGAACAATCTTTTGACAAAGAGCAATCGGAAAAAAGAGACGCGTAGATGGCCGATGGAGTAAGGTTTTGACCGAATGGTGGCCAAGGTTGGGCGCCTGCGGCGCGAATTACACAGGCGATCGCGGCAATCGCGTTAGGTGCGGCGCAGGCGTGGAATTTATAAGGAAACGAAAGAACGGCGTGCCTGCGCCGCACCGCTTGAGTGTAATTCACGACACGCCGCCTACGTACATTTTATATGAAAACGTTTTGAAGCGGCATCGTGCCTGCACCACGCCTTCACCTTACGCCGTTTGTGTATATTTCGCGCCTTAGGTTGACGATATCGTCAAAATCAAGGGAAAAAGATAGATAAGATACGCACAGAACAGAGGAAACATAGGGTATCACCCAACAGTGGGTGATTCCGGGCTGAAATGAAGATTCATGATGAATTTGCTTAATTCAGAAATTATATTTGAATTGGGCTCCAGGCTTTGTTTTGGTAGCGTTTTTATTTTTCCTTTAATTCCGATGATAAATACAATTATAAATGTTTATTGCCAAAACTGTCGCGGACTGCGTACCAAGCTACATACGTTATATGCGACCGCGACCGCTGCACCACGGGGAAGCGTGGCGGTGGCGGGGTACTGATAGTACTAGCACTTCGATGCTCCACTCTCACGCACGCTGATGTTGAACATGTTTTGGTGCATCTGCCGGGGTCGCACCCTACAAAGCGTTAAGCAAGGACACAAATCTACATAGTTCGTGCCACCATTTCATCCAACCTTGGGTGCGTCATTGGTCATTTATGGGTACACCTAAGCCTGAGTAAAGATATAGCCTGCTCAGCAGTACAAACTCCTCCTTCCTTCCTAATTTTAGTTCTTTTTAACCCCCGTCGCTAAAAGAGGGGTGTTATAAGTTTTTAGCTTAATTGCTCCGCCCCAATGAACATGCTTCATTCAAAATGAGATTCAAAACTCACCATTGTTCAACAAAATAATATAGAATTGAGTAGGTATGTTTGTTTTTGAGCAGTGATTGGCTTATCATAAAATGTTATGATAGAATAACATAAACTAAAACATCGAAAGTGCTACAACTTTACAAAGATCGAAGATAAGAATTTATAAACAACTACCCTCCTTCTAGATAATATTCCTGATTATTGATAAAGCCAAACATATCCGACTACCGGGTATGTTTAAACATCACTGATGTTATGTGACATTACGATGATTACGATTACGTAATTACATATATTTGTATCTTTCTAGTTTTAGTGGAAATATTGTGGAATAGTCATTATTTTTTATATGAGGGTAGATTTTTAACTAGCTACAAAACAAGTTTCCTACCTATGAGTACTTATGTTTGTGCGTATGTAAGAAAGGTAATTAGTATAAATGGTGCAGCTACGATACAGTGAGTTCTTTCCATCGCTGACGGCTTACGACGTGCAAAGTTTAATCATCTGATTTAGTTTTGTGAAGTTTTTTCTTGAATTTTAACAGATTAATTTTTGAAATGGATTCTACATCGGTGAGTTTCAATATGGAAGATCAAAAACCTATTTTTACACTTGCTGGTGATCCAAATCCTACATCAACGACCGTGAGTATTCAAGAGGCTTCTGCAATTGTTACTTAGTGCCCACTTACCCACACTTTTTCAAAATAATTAGCAGATTAAACGCATCGCATCAAGATGTAACATTTGATAATAATTAATTGAGTGCCTACCTGCCATAACGTATGTTAATTAATTTTTACGTACCTATTATTTGAATAAATGAAATGTGACACCGTCGCGCTAAAAAAATCAAGGCTTTTTAACGTGGTAGGTAGCTTATTCGGCCCGTAATCGTAATAACGAACGAAGTTATTATTTAAACCTGTGATTTAAACAGTCTATCAACGAATTTTAAGTCGTGTACCATCGATGCTATATCGTTCTGTGTATTTTTAGGATAGCTTCCCGTTTCCGGATACAAGGAACGTAGGCACCCCAGAAGGAGTGCTGTCGTCCATGACTCCAATGATGCATGGTCTTGGAGGCAATGAGTTGATGAACTTGCTGGCACAACAAGAGCCCAAAGTTGCTGATTCAGGTACCTACTCATACGATTATATTACTAAAGTGCGTACCTTTCAATCTCACCGCACGTCCGTGATATTTTCATAGTTTGACTGAGACATCCCCATTATTTAGTAGCAGTACCTAAGGGTGGTTTTCGCAGGTACTGAATTACCTTCTTTATCTTTAAATCGTTGGAAAGGTCACAGTTATATACACGTTTGTATATTAACAGTACGTAGGTAAGGGGTCATCCATTAATCACGTGGCGAGGCTCGAAAAAATCACGAAATATCACTAAGGGGGAGGGGGGATGTAGTGAGATATCACGTGTATTTATTTTTTCTTTGAACGCGCTATTTCTGAACCGAAAAGCGTGACTTTGACATTTTTATCACGGTGCTTAATTTTCCAGAATTAAATTAGATTATACCTGTTAAGTCTTTGTTGATGTTTTTTTAGATACTTTGTACCAAAAAATACACGTGATTTTGGGTAGGGGGAGGAGTAGTCTAAAACCTCACCACGTATCACCCTGGGCAAGGGGGGGGGGTTAAAAAGTTGCTAAAAAACATCACGTGATTAATGGACGACCCCTAACATACAGAATCGCTTATATGCACGCGTGCGACAAATGCCACTGCATTTGTCCGAAAATATGTCCGGTGCATGTTGAAATAAGTGTCAAGTGCTAGCTGCTCTGCTCAAATGTTTATTGATGAATTGTGTTTTCTCCAGCGCCCTCTGTCGCCGATATGGAGGAGTTGTTAACAAATATGCGCATGAACGGATCTGACGTGTTCAATGACGATGCCAGCGTCAATAACTATTTTACAGGTAATTTGATCTTTACCTTTGCAAACTAACGTAAATATTTAAATTCATGAGCAGGTCACCATAAAACGTTTTATTGCAGGCTATGGCAGTCGTTCGGAATCGGGATCGTCCAACATTTGGCCTGATAATATGAATAATAATATGCAAAACCCGAAAAACAACGAAATGATGGACACCTTCGACTTTCTCGTCAAAAGTATGAGTTTTCTATTTTGATGTTACTTTTTCGCTTTAGTATTGCGAGGACATTTATAAGCATCCTCCGTTGTCCTATTATGGATTGGTAAGATCTAGTTCCCAAAAAAATGCTACTTCTTAATCCTGGAATATATCTATGTCTATTGATGTTCAGAAAAAGAATAGTATTCCCCGAGCACTTTTTAATCAATAAACAAAATGTACGTAACTGAAGTCTGTTTTTTAATCTCGGAGACTAAATTGAAAAGTTCAAATGGCAAACTGACAGATTTCAATAGCATTTAAGTCAGTTTTGACATTTTCACATGTCCATTTAGTCTCCGAGATTAAAAAAGACATAATGGTCTTTTGTGTATTTTATTAACTGAAGGACAAAATTTCAGGCCTATCATCAGCAAACCACTACGTGTCAATGTTGACTCGGGAGCAGCTGTCCGTGCTGCGCTCCATTCGCCCCAGTCTGCTGTACGAGTTCCTGCAAGAAGTTGCTAAAGCCCGCAGCGACCGGCGCATGCGACGCGCTTTACCGAACGTAAGCTAATCTTTGTCCCTTTCGGTGCCCAGCACCCAGCATATGGGTCCAATGCACATATTATGCTGGGTGCTGGGCACCGAAAGGGTTAACAACATACCACACTCGGTTTCTGGAAGGCTCACTCCTGGTGAGGGCACCACGGTTTTAGGTTTATTGTCGTTTTGAGTAAATACTCGTTCTTCTACCTATACCATCATACGACATTTGTCTGGTTAATCAACACAAAAATGTACATATCTCCAAACTCAATATTAGTTTGAAGATACGTACATACGTTCAGCCGTGATTGACTGACTGAAATAGCAATAGTACATTTTAATATAGGTGGGGAAACTTTGTTATTGCATTCGAGGCGGAATTAATGTTATGGAGCCGAGAACTGCAGTAACAAATCCCCACGCGTATCAAACGACGTTTTTCAATACACTTTCGAAGAAATAAAATATTAGAACGGAAAGTATTTTTGTCCGGAATTATTATGAAACTATGATTTAATTTGCTTTTTTCCGCGCTTTGCTTTCGCCTAGTTGAAGAAGAAGCAAAGGTATCATGACGCTAAACAAACTAATATGAAAAATTGAAAATTCAAATATTTTTGAATTTAGAACACAAATAAATGTTAATTTGTTCATAAAAGTAAATATTTGTTCTAAATAATCATGTTTATCTGTGACATTCTATTTATAAACACAATTTAAATACTAAAAAAATATTTACGCCGTAAAGACGCATAATTATACAGGGTGTAAACGGACCCTTCACGAAGCCGTCAACCAAGCATTATGTACATCAAACTAAGTCGCGCAAAAATTATTGCTAGGAAACGAATTTTTTTTTTGGGGTGAAAAATCACGTTTTACGGTAAAACTCAATGTAACGCACTAAAAACTTGGCGCTGATGGATGCTTTGAACAGTAAACAGGTCATGGAGGTAATTAAAGTAAAGTCAAAATCTTAAAAAGTAGTATTTAAAAAAAAACTTGTGAAAAAACTGGAACTTTGACCTCCATTATTTCCGTAACTAGAAGGTTCCCAGGTATGGTCTGGAACAAAAAAATGATCGCAGTGACGGGGAAAACCAGTGCCTTTCGGCTTCGTTAAGGGTCTTTTTACACCCTTTATTTCTCTTTACCGAGATTTTAAAAAAAAAAATACCGCCAACTACAGTCATTGAACCATTTGGACTTAGTACAAGTTTAGTTATCTGTGGAACTTTTATTTCCGCACGTGTGCGGAAAAATATTAAAAATCCACGTGTGAAATACATTGAATGTTGAACCTAAGCGTAGTGCGATAAGAACTCATTTTCGAGAAAGTGTATTGAAAATAATATATTATTTCTGCAGGAATGTGCATTCTGCAAGAACAATGGAGAGAACGAGGAGTGCTACTCTTCGCACGCTCTGAAGGACTGGCGCGGAAAAGTGCTGTGCCCAGTTTTGCGCGCTTTCCGTTGTCCCCGGTGCGGCGCCACTGGAGACAGGGCCCACACCATCAAGTACTGCCCGGAGGGCGGCGAACAAGGTAACTCGGTTTACGACACGACACGTCTAACTAAAGCTAATTGAGCTTCTTCTACAGATGATAGTGCAGTTGTACTGGCGGTAATAGCAACTCCCATGAAGTTGACCAATGGTCATCTTCATTTCTTTTTTTTTCATCGATGTGTTACTTTATCACTTCTTGTAGTTCCTGTTATACTAGTACTCGTCCTTACTTAGCGCGTAAAGATGAATTACCTCATATTATAATGTTGCATTATCAACAGGTACCGGTGGCCTGGCTTCACGTCGCCGCGCGCCGCCATCGACGTCGCTACTGTTCAACCAGGGCACGTCGCGCTCGCAAGCTGGCACGGCCGCGCCCTCGGCCTCGCCCGTAGCTTCACCAGCTAATCCATCTCTTTCCTACTCCTCTCTTTGGTCCAACTTCGGTCTCAACTAAATCACCCGGCGATTGAAATTTTCTTCAAGTGTCCTAGATATTGTTTCATCCTAATTCATGACTTTGATATGCCGTTTTTGTCTGAAACCATTATTTGCGAATATGGTTTTCTGTTTAAAATATTGCTACTGGTATTTTCTTACAGGAAGACTATATTTTTTGTTGACTATGTTCGTTCATTTTTCTACTTCGTGAAGTATAAGAGTGAAATGTAAAAGAACACTAGTTCTATAGAATCACTGTATCATACGAAAGCATGCAGGTCCTGCTTTGTTAAGAACACCTTGAAAAGAGGTTTCAGATAATATATTTCTATTGTTTTTTTGTTTTGATTCTTCAATTAATTTTTCATTGGTTTTAAAAATGTAATGCCTTTTGTTATCAAATGGCAATAGTTGAATAAAATTAATAATAATAATAACCATCACAATGTATTAACATCACAAGCTACAATTGAATAGTTTCTAAATTATAATGAATTTATTAGTAACATGATTCGTTCTATATCAATTCGCATTATATTATGTACAATGTCATGGCAAAATGTGTAACAACCAATGTCTACCAATGAAAAATGGTTCTTTCGTTTTTTCTATGTATTTGATATTAAATACTTAATTAATTATATTAACCCTTCTTTTGAGCATTACTGAGTATTTTTATTTCTAGTAGTCAACCGAGACAGAACAAAGCAAAACGAGTAAAAAAGCCAAGCTATGCTGTAAGCATTTTTTTCTATGTCTTGCGATGGGTAAATATGCTGTACACTTCATAATAAAACACATAACCATGATTATATGACATTAGCCTCTTACTTGTAAAAAGGTAGAAGACAACACATCAATAAAACTCGTTCTCCTGTCAAATATTTTATTCAAATACAACTAGGTATAATAGATAATAGACGATACATTAACAGTGTAACAAGAGTATTTTAACGTGGAACAATTCGTTTTCTTATAATAACTATGCTGGTTTGCCGCGCACTTGAACTAAATCGAGCAATTATTCGAAAAGAAACCGGTTGTCATGAAGCGAAAAAGATTGTTTATAAATCTAACAGCAGCAAGCCAACATCAACTTTAATGTAACGACAATATAGGTTGACTGTGATTTTGACAGCGATGTAAAGTCAGACGTAAAACAATTGTCAAGGGACTCGAATTATTCTTCGTTACTGACTTGTAAGTACGCGACAGCCTCGGCTTTGGTTAAGGTCGGAGCGCGAGGGTAGCCCGTGAAATTTAAATTCTCTTGCGTTTTTTGCAATTTACAGGTCAGTGCCAGGTTGTATGTTGATTAAGATATGATTCGCGACCGTAACAAATATGGCTTTACAGAATTATAGTCATTAAACTCATCAATACAACCCTCTAATGTCTGTTTTTTAATCCCTGAGACTAAATTGACAAGTGAAAATGTCAAAACTGACATAAATCCTATTGAAATCTATGTCAGTTTGCCATTTTTACTTGTCAATTTAGTCTCAGGGATTAAAAAACAGACTATAAGTTCTTATAATCCCATTGAATGACTTTTTCATGAAATAGTCATTAAATGGGATTAAATGAACTTAGAGGGTTGTCTTGAAAATTTTAATGAATTCTGTAACTACATACGTGTAATGGTCGCCAATCATATTTTGTTTCACATATAACATAAAACTCGCGTGCAAATTGCAAAAAACCTAAGAAAATTTGCATTTCGCGGACTACCCTGACGCTTCCACCTTAAGTTCAACGCACACGTATAAGCATCGTAATGACATTTCTTCACATCGGGGTCGGTTTGTATACGAGATTACGCCGGGACGTCGCCACCTACACACAGCCGTGGCAAAGCTTCAGCCAGCCGAAGGCGCGCCGCAGACGTGCTCAGCCGATCCGGTTACATATGTACGCTTATATTTATTAACAGGAGGGGCAATAGCTATAACAGATGGAAAACAGTTGCTAGCAGCCGATGCGACCTTGAAGCTGCAATGCTTAAACATGTGCGCTAACTTTTCGATAAAGTGCCTTCGTGATGGCACTTTCATTTGGTTACATTAGTCAGGATTCCGACTCTTATTAGTCGATTTTGAACACTTCAGAATCAAAACTGCAGACAATAGTTTCAACGTGTAGAAGATTAAATTCGTTCCAATTTCAAATTCGTACCACAAATTATTCGTTTTACATAGAGGGCACCACCCATAGAGCTGGTATCCGAAATAGGAATACATAATATCGTATTAATAGACATAGACTTAAACTTCGAAAACATTCTTAATAGGAGTAACATCTAACAAGCATTAACATTATAATAGGTATAGTACTTAAAGTATATCGGTAAATTCATCGAAATAGTAATACGGGAATAACGCATAAAGCAATATTTAAGAGGAGGTTATTATGACTCGCCTGTATAAAGTTACTGGAAGTTTTTACTAAATATTGTTAATATGACAAACTAATGCTCATAGCTAACTAGAACGTCTAAATTCAAAATATAGCTAGTGAGATAGTGCTTTTTTATTTTATTTTCAAAATAGTGGCCATGCATTAAACCTGTATATATAGCTGATATCATCACAAACGAGGTTTGTATGGGACTAAATCTCCTAAAGCGACACATTCCTTTGAAAATAAAATAAAAATGTCGGAAGTTAGGTTGGCCTGGCTTCATACAAAAATCTTCCAACCCCTTTGTCCCATTATAAGTATGTTATAATATAGTACGTAGTAGGACAGAACATTTTAATACGATAAGAAATACTTACATTGTAACTTCCATAAAAAAATACTGGTAGAATTTATAAAAAAATCGCTGTATTTAATTGCAAAAGCAATGTTACAAAGGCAAGTTGAGAATATTGCAATAATTTGGCAAGTGATATTTTATTAGGAGACACACTAAATTACATTTATAAAAAAAACAATAATAGCTAACAATAATAAGTTTCGATTGAGATTCATATCTGAGCCGAATTCTTAAAAAAAAAACATTTAAATGCCAACATTTTTGGAATGGCTTGTTAGTTTTTTGAATACAGGAATGTGATTAATCGCATGATTCATACAATACATTAAAACCTTTGGGCGTGTAGGCCAGAAAGTTATATAAACCTCATAATTTCCAACTAACTATTACTCTTACAATATAAAACCAATACTTAAATCTTTGGTTTACTAAAGAAAATCACACCACCCTTTGAATTATGGCCCTCGACGTATTTGATGCTTTTGCGCAGAGGCAGGAGGAAATTCAGGAATTTATGATAAGTTATTTCATTCTACGAGATATATTAAGGAAGCAAGATCAACAAATACTGTGAGATTATTCCCTAAATGGTTGGTTGACTGAAATAACAGCCAAGTTTAACAGAATGATTAAAAATATGTGTTGCTATTTAAAAACCATTGTCATTATAAGAGTAGCTTACCGCGGTGTCAGACTAGCGTATTTTGTAGCGCGTATATGCTCGTACTGACTTACGCAAATATCGACACCTCATTACGCAAATATCGAACGCGTGTACACGCGCTTATACGTGTTCGCGTGGGGTGACCGGGCGGGCGCTGAGATGTCTTTCGCGGTTCGTGCTTATACGAGCTTATAAGCGCGTCAACGCTCGTAAGAGTCACGCGTGTAACAAAAGGCGACCTTATACGTGCCGAAAATACGCCAATCTAAAACCGCCCTTAATCTTTCGGAGAACACAATCACCGTTATTATTTTTCTCGATACATTTATCTGTATCTTTAATAAAGTGGTACATACATAAAAGGTTAACATTTAAAGCTTACAAGTCACTCGCCTCCCCTGACTTTCTACGCTATGCATCAATAACATTAATTATTACAATAATATCGATTATTATGTACACTTCAGCTGAATGTTTTGTCAACAAGAATGGGAGAAATTGCTAGAAGCGCTTTATTCAAGTCTTCGTATGTAGATTATGTAGCTAAGCTACAAATTCACACAGTGGTCCTGATTCTGTAGTGCAACTGAGTTATTGCTATCTTTTTCTTAAAGATGAAATAAGACAGAGACGGAGCAACAAATAGACCTTTTAAATTAGGTAAAGCAAATTCCTAGTTCATCCTAATTTTAAAGCTTTAAAGAACTATTTTGTATGGAAAAGAAATTTTGTATGGAACTTCCATACAAGTTTTACTGACATTTAACATGATGTTTCTCTTCCTAGCCCTGCTTTTTGGTAAAGATAGCAACACTCTTACTTTAGTTTTCCTATACGTTCAACAGAACCAGCATCAGTATTATTTATCTTTGACAAACGGAACTTTAGGCACGATCACTAAATAATTGTTTTGAATTCATGTACATTCAAAAATAATCCTACGGTGTATATTTATAAAATTGATTATGTGTGTTTGGCAGCAAAAGTTTATATTTTAGATTGTCTTTTTTTAAAGCCTCATATAAAAATGTATCAGAGATCATTTTGTCGACCCCTGGCCAAAGAAGCACTTTATTATGTTTCAATATTATTTATTACGCTTTATATTTTATTCAGTAATGTTTTAAATGCCAATGGCCAGCAATATTAAGTCGAAATTAAACTATCCGAGATTTGGAACAATTTTATTAGAAAAAAGCAACGCTAATATCACCATAATTTTCTCAATATCAATGTAAAAATACAGGAAATAACGTAAGTATATAAAAAAAGATTCGTAACACGTTCGTCAACTTGAACAAGTCCTTACAGCCTTTTAGTGTACTTAGCACAAAATTACTTTTGCTATAGTGGGCGATTGTCACATATCATGGGCAAGACAACGAAGTAACAGCTGATAGGTTTACTGACGATAGTACAGTATGGTACTGACGCGTAATACATATAATAAAGGTCAGCGTACACCGTAAATTCAGACGTCGCAGATATCGACAAGGCATCAAAGAGGATTTCTCAGAACATTAGAATCTGAATCTTGTTACCACTAGCTAAGTATGAATTTACGTTGGGTAAAGATAAAATGCTCTGTCTGCCGTCCCGGTGTGCGCTGGCCTTAACGTGCGCCAATTTATGCATGTAGCTACCACACCATAAGCCGTAATAACGTCTGATTGGTGAATGTTACAATGGCATGCCTGCTACTTGCATACTTTTGTGTAAGTACATAATAGGCATATGTATTACGGGCTATGTAAATGGCAAAGATGACTCTCTACAAGGGCGAACTTTTTAAATTCTGTGTCAGTAAGTTCTCTGTGAAAACAGTAGGGACGCCACAAAAGTCATGATGAATACCAACTTTAGGGTGTCATTAATTTTAAAAAATAATCGGCCAACTGGGTGGGAGTCGGACTCGCGCACCGAGGGTTCCGCATAAACTTGTAGGTATTTTGTTATTAAACTACATTTTTACGGTTTTCAGATTTATTTCGTTTACATGTGCTGTAAGACAATGCCTCTTGCCAAGTTTCATGACTATGTCAACGGCAAGTACCCTATAGGTTTTGATTCCCTTGTGAAATCGCAAAATATGCGACTTCAACGGTCACAATTATCTTTTGATCGCGTAGACTAGTTTGGTTTTTTCACTGCTCCAAGAGGGTAGCAGACCTGAGTATTTGATATTAATTTCAGCTTGATACCTCCACGCGTTCCTGAGAAAAAGGGTCTTGACAGAAGGACGGACGGACAACAAAGTGGTCCTATAAGGGTCCGGTTTTTGCCGACTGAGGTACGAAACCCTAAAAAAAATTAAATAACGCTTAGGCCAACCGGCAACGGGTTAAAATATCTAAGTGGCAACCTATTATTTCACAGAAAACTTCTGTCTAACGAGAGTTCGTTTCTAGTTGTCTTCCCATATTTGACGTAATTTTACACAAACTTGTGGGCCCGTGACCGCTGGCGTGGCAGACCGGAGTGAAGTGCGATGCAGTCGCTACCACAGCCACCGTCGCCGACCGCCCGGCTCGTTGCGTCATTCACTCGGCTGTTCACCTACACAAGTAATTTAAGGTATACAGTGTATATCAGAAAGATGTGGACATATTTAAAGGTGAGAGATATGAGGCAAACATCGAATTGCGAAAAAATTGTTAGATGTCCCAGACAAAACTTCTTCTTCTTCTACAACCTTTGGCCACCCAATGCCGTGTGTAGGTCCCTTCTAAATCTTTCCACGTTTGGCGGTTTTGTGTCATGGCTATCCAAACCGACTACAAAACTTCAATATCTACTGAAATCAAATGTCCCATGTACAACAAACTGTCAAATTTCTCCAAATGATTTTAAACCATAAAATGTTGATGGTTAAGTTCAAAATCGAATACGAAAATTTGACAGTTTGTGGTAACTTGACGCGCTAGCGACTGTTCATTTGTTTTTCTTTTGGCTTTTAAATAGCATAGTCAGAAGGGCGCTACTAGTAAACATGTCTGTGGAAATAGGCTATTTGACAACATCGAAAAAAAAAACATATTTTGTCCGTCGGTTAGATCACCAAAAAATGTTGGACACGTATTTTTTCTTTTGTTACACGATCAAAAAATGACGCCGATACAGCGCATCAAACTTCAAGAGAGGGGGCTTGTGACGTCACTAAACAGTAAAAAGTAACAGAAATTGTGAAGTCAAACGAGATTTCAACGCTGTATCCGTCATTTTTCGCTTACAGGACAAAGGAAAAAATACGTGTCTAATATTTTTTGATAATCTAACTGACGCACGGTGGTTCCGCCTGCGGCCTTAGGTCATAAATACAAAAGTTTCATCATCAATTACCCCCAATTTAATTATCTATAATGATTTACCGATAAACAAGCTACCCTAAAGTATAAATATGTCACCTATTTTACCTAATTATCACTTATTTTTCTACCTCCGAAGTGAACACATCATTACGTTGCGCTCGCCTTATCAGTAACTCATTAGCACTACTGTTTGTGTAACTGTGAATTCTCAGAATTGTATTGTTTTTGAGTGGCGTTTGAAACATGGATTTTCAAGATCAAGGTATGTCATTACTAATTAGTTATATTTTTAAGTTTTATTTTACTTATTATGACGTATTTTTACGTGCTACGCCACACAGTATTTGTACCAAATATGTATCTTATATTTGACTTCACATAGACCTACAAAAAATTGCAACCATAATCAAATTCTCTCACATATCTTATATCGAAGATTGAACTGTCTATTTTGAAAATACAAAAGGTTTTTTTGCGCCCTTTTGCTCATTTAGTTGCTATATAGCCTCTACGACTGCGTAGGCTCTGGCGTAGCACGGTCTACGAAACATACGTAAATTATTTTTTAATTTTTTTTCAGTTACTCTGATTAAATGTTCTTTCTCAAGGATGCATTTCTTTGAGATTTGGTCTGCCATAAATGGAACTGATCCTCAGAAACATCAACACGTGTTGGAAACTATTCTAGATTCACTGGATGAGGTCGAAAATGTAGACATTAGGAACTTAGATAGTAGGATACTCAATTTATTTTTACTTTTACTTTTACATAAATTGAGTATCCTACGATACTCAATTTATGTAAAAGTCTTGATAGATTTTGGAAAATTGTCTCTAGAAGTAAATCATTTTTTTTCATAAGTACTCAGATTGGTTAAATGAAATTGAATGTGTCGAATTAGTAAGGGGTAATGAGAAGTGCATTCAAGAAAACGCGAACCAGCCCAGGCCATCTTGCGAACGCGGAGCGTTATGTCGAGGCAAGTTTTAGATTTATTAAGAATTTAATTTAAATTGAAATTAGATTGGTTGTTGTAGTTATTTAACTTATTTGTGGTTATGATGACATTTGTAAATAAATTTTAGTTTGAGTTTTCTTGACTTTTAGTTTTATTAACGCTGTTCATGAAGGGGTTATCATTAAATATATAAAATAATACATATTTAATGATAACCCCTTCATGAACAGCGTTAATATCATATTCAGATGTATTTTTTGAATAAATCTCAAATATTGACCATTTAAATTTATATTAAACAGTACATATTGTACAGTTTATTGTATATAATGTATTAAATTATGTAAATAAAGCATTAATGTACATTAGTGAAGTATTTTTTATTATTTACCCTTCAAAAAAAATCCCATTTAACAAATTAAATAAAGTAAGGTATTTATGACCGCGCTTGTAGGGCGCGTGAACCACCGTGTGACGGACTAAATAGATTGTTTCAGGCAAATACCCTATTGTATTGAAATAACAAGATGTCGTCGTTAGTTCCAACTATGACCACGAAGCAAAAGAACTATGTAGCACTGTAATAATAAGTCAGTAATACCTTCGTTGTTGTTATGTTTAGCGCGCACGAGTCGCTCGGGATGCGAGTGCGCGAGCTGTGTGTAGTCGCGGAACACTTCGTTGTACGTGTCGTCGTTCGAGGACATTTCGCTTTCGCGCATCTCCTCGTTCAACTTGGTCAGCCTTAATCTGGAGACAAAATAATAATAATAAGTGAACTGATTGTGTTTAGCGGATCCTGTATCCTATTATTTCCTCTGGTAATTTTTTTCTGCTCAATCTTACTAATATTATAAAGAGGAAAGATTTGTATTTTGTGTGTGTGTATGTTTGTAATGAATAAACTCAAAAACTACTGTGCCGATTTCAAAAATTTTTTCACCATTAGAAAGGTACATTATCCCTGAGTAACATAGGCTATAATTTTATCCCAAAATGTTTGAAAAATAAATGTCCACCCGTGCAAAGCCGGGACGGGCCGCTAGTTTATAATAAAGTCATACGCCTCTAATTCCCGAAGGGTTCGGCAGAGGTGTACATTAAGTACACCCGCATTCACCAGATATAATTAAGTCCAATGTAAAATGGGGCGAGCATATTGCAAACGGGCTACTTGCTACTGAGAGATTTCTGATGAAAAAACGCAATAACACCTATAATAGGCATACGTACCAGCACTTTATGTTATTTTATTGTTTCAAATGAATTCTTAGTATGTATTGCTGTTGGTGTACCAAATAAATAACACTTTGACTGACCTGGGAATCGAACCCAGGACCTCATGCTCAATATTAGCGCTTGCAACCACTAGACCACAAGGCAATCGAATAAAGTCTTGGAGAAAACTAATATTGTAGCTTGGCCAGTTGTTCATGTTTCATTTTCTTAGTTTCTAAGAACAAAATTAGTTTTTACTTACAGAGTAACAATATCAGCGTTAGCGTTGTTGACGGCGATGTCCAGCGGCGTCTGGCCTTCCTTGTCCACTATGGACTGGTCGGCGCGGTACTTGAGTAGCAGACAAACCTGGATCACATTTTAAATCTTTCATTTTAAATTCAAATCTACTTTTAACACGACTCAAAACTCTCTCAACTTGAAAAGAGTGTCCATGGAGTTTCTTGCCCATTCTTCTCCATAAAGATCTACGCTTTGGAATGGGCAATTACAGTACTTTCACAAGTTATTATACCTTGTATCTGGGACTGTAGCTTCGCCTTCTTTGTTTTTCTGACATTCAAAAGTGCCTGTATGGTCTAATTGAAATAAATGCTTTGAGTTTGAGTTCAAACAGGTCTTTCAAAAGCCCCTACTACTGAGAAATTCCTGGTGGAATAAAAAAACAGAACACTTTTAACAGGTCCTAGTTATTAAAGTCAAGACCCCCATGTTCAGCGACTGCAGAACTGCCACTAGATCAACGAGCCACTCTTAAAATAAAATGACAGCATTTTTTTAAGTTCAGTCTGTAGAAGAAATGTATTTACTTTCATGTTGAACACATACAAAAGTAGTACCAATGTATGGTTCTACCTTATTATGGTTCACAATGTCAAATTGTATTAGCTAGCGAAAATCAGCAGACGTGACGGGACACGATAAACAATATACATTTGATGATGTCTTGGGTCCTTTGGGCCTTGGACCGCAGGTAGTTTAGTCACTCGAAGTAATTTTATAAATTGGAACAAGCCCGCCACAGTTACACCACGACGTTATTACACTATTACATTAATGTCAGAATCAACAACCACCAGAAAAGCGAGATAATGATGCTCGACGAAGTCCCAGAGAAATAATTTAAATGTAAAATGTCTGTTGGCGTACCTATTTTAAATAAATAAAATAAACTGTTTACTCGTAACATTTTTCATATCCTATCGATACCTATCATGTCTGCAGTTACAAGTTTACAAAAAAATGTCATGTTACCTGTCCGGTATGGCCGGCTTCGGTAGCGAGGTGAAGTGGTGTCTTCCCGCCATCGTCTTGCATGTTCAATTTGCTGCCGTTTAGCAGTAAGAACGAGCAGGCCATCACGGAACCCTGCAATGTCAAGTATTGTATGAGCTGCGTTACAGTGTTAGTTATGTACCTATCTTTTTCAGCAACTAACAGACTACCCCCTCTTTATTTTTAGTTAGTTTTGTCCATCCAAAGATTGTCTGCAAGACATCTCGATACGACCGCCATTATCCATATAATTGGAAAAATCGATTTTGATATTCAATAAAGTATATTCTATCCATCTAAGAATGACAGCCAAAACCAACGACTCAGGTCTCGGTTGTAATTATTAGATCTTGGACAGGGTTTTGAGCTCAGAAACTCGAAAGTTTGACAACCAGGCTCACCGAGGGGTTTATTACCCAGTGACTTGATCGTGGAGGTAAGATGGGCAGTCACTCCATGTAAAATCCTGGTACACCAATATAGTTTGGAAAAGGCTAGGCAGATGATGAGTGTACTCACACTGAGCACGGCGGCGTGTAGCGGCGTGCGGTTGTCCCGGAGACACGCGCACACGTCGGCGCCGGCCGCCAGCGCGCCGCGCATCACGCCCACGTTGTGCGCGCGCGCCGCCAGCTGCAGCACCGCGTCGGCCGACAGGCGGGACATGTCTTCTGCCGCTGGACAATTCATCATAATAATGTGTTAAACCATTAAGGACTATTTAGAGTGAAAACACATTTCCACGCACAGATCAGCATTTTCTTGCATCTTTTTCCCTTAATATTGCAACTAACTACAGTGAGAGGTCCAATCGGACGTTAAATGCGGAAGCTTGGGACCGGAATTCTCGCTCCACCACATGACGCCTTTACGGGTCAGAATGAGATAGGGATACTCGAAAATGCTGATATGAGAGTGTAAATACGATTTCACCCTTATGCTAGATCATAACAAGCGCGAGCTGTGCCCATACGAGTTACGGACGAGGCACCGATCCAAAACTTCACGTACATTTCATAAGAAGCTCACGCTACACCGTGCGGTGTCCATGCCGCGTGCGAGTCTTGGTCCCTACAAATCTAGCCGACGAGGACGCGGTTAGCACCCATGAACGTCTAGCCTAATCATCCCTTAATGCATCAGTGGTTGCTCAGTGGTATCGACGAGTTGTAACTCATCGACGCATCTAGCAGACGCTTTATTTTGTGTAATTTATATCATCCCCACTGTGCTCTCAAGACGTTGAAAGAAAAACATATATTATGTAAATATCGAAGACATGTATCATGTATCAACAAGCACTGGGTACGCGTGGTGGCTCGAGGACCTCTCCCTCTCAGAGAGAAGAGGCCTGTGACTCAGTAGTGCGATAATTATAAGCTGATTATGCTAGTACGTTGATGACGTAAGTATAAACGGTACCTATAACAAAAAAATCTTTTTAATTTATTGTACTTTCAACAAACAGAAAGACAAAAACGGCTAATCTCCGAAACGGCTGGACCGATTTGACGGGGCTTTTACGAGCAGATAGCTAATGTTACAAGAAGTAACTTAGGCTATTATTTTAGAAAAAGGATTAGGGTTCCGTGTAAAATCCAATTCAAATAGGGAAGTGATAATTTTATAATAATTTCACGCAGGCGAGGGCGCGAGGCACAGCTAGTGGTAAAACTAACCTAGTTCATCGCTGTCCTCTCCCTCCGTAGAGTCGTGGTCGGAAGGTAGGCTGAGGTCGACGCCGCGGTCGCTGGCCAGCTCAGTGCCGATCAGCAGCACGGGACTGCCCTCCGATTTGCTTGAACTTTCTGACACTAAAACAATACAATTTTGTAAGCAGATATCCGAAGAAAACTGACTAAAATAATAAATCCGCATTACTGTTATGGAAAACTCAAGAGTGGATACAAACGCAACATCATGCCAGTTACTCCGGAAGGGATAGGTAGAGGGGTACTTGTAATAAAATCCCATTTCGGAAATTATATTTAAATTCCATGTAATAGGGGGCGAGCCTATTTTTATCAATCTAGCCTCCGGGTTACTGAGAAGTTTCTGATGGAAAAACCCAATAACACTCTGTCCGACCTGGGAATCGAACCAATGACCTGATGCCCAGCAGTAGTGCTTGCCACCACTGTACCAACGAGGCAGTCAATTGATACAAAATGAATAAAAATGACATCAATTACATGCATATGATGACAGAGCATATAATGCAATTTTTTTTAAGTTCTTTCGATATTTACCGCTGGTATTACTGTTGGCATCACTTTTTTCGTCAACGATGGTTTCTGGCACCGAGGGCGTAGCTCGGACCCTGAAATGGAAATTAATATCATACATTCATACACGACATACGACAAATGAATCTCTAGGAAGATGATCTCAAAAGATTTGCCGGTCCAGAATGGATCAGATTCACAAGAGACAAAGATAGGTGAAGTCTTTGGAGAAGGCCTTTGTCGAAAGACAAACTGTTATTGGAAAAACCGATCGTCTAATATGCATGATATAAATATAATATATGCATATAGCACGAATAACGTAGCTTTCTGCCAATGGAAGAATTTGTAGAATTGGATCATTCGTTGCGGAGATTACCCCCTACATACAAAGTTACAAACACATTTTAGCTCTTTATAATATTAGTATATATATACAGGGTGTAAACGGACCCTTCACGAAGCCGTCAACCAACCATTATGTACATCAAACTAAGTCACCCTACGCAAAAATTATTGCTGAGAAACGACTTTTTTTTTTGGGTGAAAAATCACTTTTTACGGTGAAACTCAATGTAACGCACTCAAAACTTGGTGCTGATGGATGCTTTGAATAGTAAACGGATCATGGAGGTAATTTAAGTAAAGTTAAAACCTTAAAAATTAGTATTTAAAAAAAAACTTCGACCTCCAATATCTCCGTAACTAGAAGGTTCCCAGGTATGGTCCAGAACAAAAAAATGATCGCAATGACGGGGAGACCAAGTGCCTTTCGGCTTCGTTAAGGGTCTTTTTACACTCTTTATGTATATACACATGAACACGTAGTTACCTGCGCCTGGCCCTGCGCACGGACCAGCGCCGGCCGGTGCGCAGCGGGCTGTCGCCAGCGGTGAGCGCGCCACTGCTGCCCACGAGGTCCTTCACCCACAGCAGGGACACGTATTTAGAGCGGATCCACGTCTCGCGTACGTTTCTGTTGGGAAAATATTTATTACAATAGAGTTAGGCATTAAACTTAGTATGGGCACAGGGGCTTTCACAATAGGGTAGTTGACACACCAATCAATTGACATACTTTATATAAGCTGTCAAAACGCGATTCCCACTTATATTTTGTATGGTAATAGCACGCTGTGACGTCACTATTTAGTCAACTCAATGACTCAACTATTTATTGATTTCACATCAACTAAAAACACAATTTTGCAATAAATTGAATTTAATCGAGTTTTTAGGTCTAAAATAAAGTGTTTTTTTAAAGAAGTTGTGTCTTGGAATTATTGTTTAATGGTGTCAACTACCCTATTCCCTCTCCGGTAAAATGACAATGAACTTTATTTTCATTACAATAAGGTTCTTGCTATCGAATGTGGGGTGAAGGGAATATACATTCCATATTTTGTATTTGACTGACCGACACCTTGCTTTCAAAATTGCGTGTGACAGACATGTTTGATCCTACTATAACGATATAATAGAAAGAAAGAAAGAAAAAATATTTATTTGTCGCAAGGACATGACGTGCATCAAAAAAAAATAACAATAATCATACAACGCATAACAAATATTATAAATACAACAGGACAGAAACAAAAAAAAAGTTAACAGCTTTACCCACTCAGCATGATGCTGTGCTATAGGGGCCCACAGTACAGCGCTCGTTTTCAGTGGTCACCCGTGAAAAAACGTACGGAAGCAAAGACAGCATAAATATTTGTTTACATAAAATAAGAAAATAAAATAAACAGTACTTGGATTTATAAAAATAATCTTACGTTTCACAGTCCGGGGTAGCCTTTGGGATGGTAGTTCCTTCGGCGTTGGCTTCATAGATTAAATTCACTATTTTATTGCCCAGCTCTGCCATAACCTGGAAATTAAAAAAAAAACTTAAGTGTTTTAATTATTATTGAATAAAGTGACTTTTGTATAAGTTAGAATCCTAAAAATACCAGCCTGTTACTGTTCACTACAGGGCCTATCCTAGACCAATGACCTCGTCTCATCTAGATTTTCTCACGATTCCTTTCAATGTCAGTGATGTCAAAGAAAAACATAAGAGTACCATCATATGTACATACATACATACAATATAATTGTATAAAATCCCAATGTGACTTGCCCGGATTTCAAACCCACACTCTCTTCCATGGAAGACGAAGCCGTAATAACGACTGAACCATCACGATTTATGTTACAAGGCCTAGCAAATAGACTGTAAATTCTTTTAAATTAATACCTTTATTATTTCAGGTTCCCAGTCATCCAAGGTAAGAGATCTTACTTTACTAACGTGAACGCCTAGCGAGCGATGTATGCCAGAACATTCTAGAACAGACGGAAACACACATGACATTATTTATAAGAATAAAACCTATATTTTCCGTTTTACTGATTAGAATCGCAAGAAAAAAATCTTAATATATTATAAGAAATTATCGTTAACTCCAGAAACGGGATATTTACCATGTTTACTGCTAGATTTGAGTTCCCGATATTGCAAACAACAATTTGCAGCAATTGCATGGTGCTTGCAACAGTGCCGAAATATTGGGAATTCTAACCAAGCAGTAAAGATGGTAAATATTCCGTTTCTAGAGTTATTGATAATGTTAGTGACAATGACAGTTTAATAACTTATAAGAAATTGTTTTTAAAAGATATGGAAATAAACAATGATGTATTGTTTATTTATGCCTGACTACGGCCCGACGAGCGGAGCAAAGAGGTGCAAGTATCGACCAATCACAGGCAAGACGAGAGACGCTGTGTGGATTTCAACAAATGTGACTGGTCGATTCCCACAAGTCTCTTTTCTGCTAGTCTCCTCTTTGGTGTTGCCATTTAGTACATACCTATACAGAGTGTGATGCCAAGATTGATGCTCGCCCAGCGAGGGTTCGGGCTGCCACAGTCACAGCAGTAGTTGTTGCCGGGAATGCTCAGGAGTTGTTCCCATATCCTGGAAATATTGTAAATATATAAAGATTTTTTTTTAAATAAGTATAAGAAGGCACAAGAACAGTCCAAAGTGTTTCAGAGGAGCAATTCCCGTATTTTAGGACGCTGATATATTTTCGACGCGCTCGATTTACGATATCTGAGTCGCAACACTTACACAAATTAAAATCGCTGGACTTGAAATTACTTCACTAATCTTGGTACTTGAAGTTTTTATTTTACACATTTAAGGCGTGCTATTTTGACGCATGGCTGTGCGGAATCAGGCAGACCCGAATTTATATGTAGTAGCCCTCATTGACCCCGCTTTATTGCGAAACGGCTGCCGTCATTTTTGTGCAAACATGTACCTGATCTTCCGCATGCCCCTGACATTGGCGACGCTGTGCCTGTTCTCCGAGGGCCTGTCATCTGGCACCAGTATGAGCTGAGTATCAGGGTTCTCCCGACTTTGACCCTGCTGGATAGCGGAACGGATGCCGTTCTGAAGCGCCGTGATCCAACAGGTGAGCATCTCTTCCGAGTCCGCTTGGAGCATATGACTCCTGTGGATAAATTTGTAAAAAATTAATTTAATTCAGAATCAAAGACAAGTATCAAGTTTTGAATCAATAAACTATGACAAAGTTAAAATTCCATTTGACCTTTACTACAAATGCTGACTCAAAAATCAACTTAGAATACATAACTGTAAATTAGATAATTGAGTAAACAGATGTTAAATTAATGGTAAGTTCATTTCATTAAGTGTTAGCCGCGTCCACAAACTGATGAAAGTGTGTTGGACTTCTTTGCTGACCCTTAAAGAAACAGGCCTATTGAGTCAAGTTAAATGGAACCTTTTACCATGCTAAACCTTCTTGTAAAACTGCCATAAAATAACGAAAAAAAAACGGCCTCCAAGTGTTGCTAGACCGATGTGCCTACTGTGTAGGGGTAGACGGTGGGTCTAGTTTGTTTCTTTTTACTTTTTAATTACTAACATCAGTTACTTTATTTATAATCAAAATTTTTGTTTCAAACAACTTTCCATTCCTGGACCATTCCACCATTCCATTTCATTTGGACTTTTTAGTCAGAAATAAATGTTTTTTTTTATAGTACACTTACTTCGATGGTGACAACACTTCGAAGCAGTACCGCCTCTCGCCGTCAAGCACCGGCTTCACAGTACACAGTCTCAAGTCTTCCTCCATTACAGTGACGTTTAGTTCGCCTGTCCTTTTCCTAAAAATAAAACAAGGCTCGTCAGTACCTCAGAAATGATACCGATGATTTAAATAGAGTTCTGACTCTGAGGGCCTGGATAAAATGAGATTGAATCAGTGAGAATGATGATAGAAAATTCAATTCAATGTTCAATTAATTTTTGTTTTATCTATCACAAAACTGTTCTGTCTAATAAGAAATGCTTTTGTTTAAAAGCATTTCCAAGATTGCCAATTGTCTAGCGCATCTTCATTGTCGGCATGTTCCTGCCCTTATCCAAATTTATTTTGGGTCGGCGCCTCATTTCTTCTTCTTCCATACTTCTCCATTACTCGTCATCTTATCAGGCACCTCGTTTTTGGCCATGTCATTCTTTACACAGTCCATCTATCGTTTCTCTGGTCTTCTTCTACTCTTATACCTACCCATTCAAATTAATACTCCAAAACATACTCACGACATGTTCCTCATTCCTCCGCACCACATGCTTATACCAAACCAACCGATTACCATTGTCTGGGGCATCTTGTGGGTTTTTTTAAAATTCAGAAGTTGGTGAAGTCTCAAGTCGAAGTTAATAGCATTACGAGTGAGTTACAAAACCGAACTTTCTCAGTAAGTACGTTTCTATTAGATAACAGGAGGTTACAATCAACTTCCTAAACGCTCGAAAGCGTATGATTAAAAATGACAACTAAGATCGATAATTTCCTTAATTAATTTACTAGTAACACACAAACATACATTTGTGTAATGGATTAATTAAAATAAATGACCAGTCGGAAGTTACATCATGGACACGTAACTTAGATTCAAGATGCCCATAATAATCCGTCACGGTATTTGCGGAAAAACAAGATCAATTGAGCAAATGGTTTTGCCCAATCGTATCTATCGAATCTAATCGAACAAATAAACAATAGATAAAGAAGTAGACCGATTAACTACGTATGACGTCACTGGCCTGCATAACAAACCTCCGACGGAAACCGCAATATCTTATACCCATACTTTGTACCTATTGGAGTGGAGGACAAGATTATTCCGTCTTCACATAATAAAATTTTATAAAAGTGTATTTGGAATATTGTTCAACATTTTAAAAGAGTAACTATTTCTTGCCCATTTTTCTCCATACGAAACGACCTTTGAGACTAAGCAACAACTAAACTAACTAACGTAACTAGAATTGATTCCTTGTGAATTTTGACATTCAAAAGTGCCTCTGCCTAATTGTAATAAATGGTTAGATTTGAATCTGACTGGAATCGAAAATCGAGAACTCACCTATACACGAGACGATTGTCGTATAAATAGAACCATCTCCTGTTCCACGTCTTGAAAGCATTCGAAGTCCTTTTGAACAAATACCCTTGCATCCGAGGCATGTTTTTAAGGCACGGAGTACTCAACAACCCATCTTTGCAGTCGCCTTCGGCTTGGCTCGACTTACAACTCGGTAGCACCGTATCTTTGCTATTTACAATCGTATGGCGGTTCTCCATCTCTTTGTCGAGTATTTTTGTGTCGTTACGCATAGCTGCAATCTGAAAATGTGATCATTAGTCGTGAATACTCGTACGATTGAATACTTCTTGTAACATGACGTGCTGTTGTAACGCTTTGTGTATCACGGTCAATTGACGTTGTTATGTTGTCAATTTTAAGTACATCGTTAACGGGGAATAAAGTTGATTAGTGGAGTGCAGTGCAGTTAATATGGTATTTAATGGAGACGGCTCACTATGTTAGATTGAGTACACTTTTTGTACACGAAAATTGTTACACAGCTCCTTTAAATTAATTACGTAATAATAAAAATACACTTAGTCGCTAGCCCGTATTCGTGTGTTCGAAAGACTATTCGTAGTTTGAATGAAGTCTAACCATGAAACCGAAAAAGATTGCCCGAAGACGGGCGTTCCCGACCACGTTCTTTTACAAGACGTTTATCCGAATTCTGGCAATCGACCAAGTGTAGTTGCGCCATCACAGCAATAAATAATCTATCGCAGTGTTATATTTTGTAGTTTTTGATCAGGTTGATGTGTGGATTACGTCCGTGAACGCACTTACGAAAAATAGGGTAGAAGAAACTAATCTTTGGCGTCTAAAATCAAATCGGGTTTTGAATAGCGGACTAGCCCGAATTTTGTTTCTTATCATAACGGATATTCCATTGGTCCTTTTTCCAAACATAAATTATTGCTAGAAGAAGTAGCTTGACTACAATATAAGTAGCTTGATATCATAAAATTCTATCTACATATCTATCATGACTCACATCTTCAGCGATTGTCTTGAGGAAGGGCTCCAAATCCTCTGACAGGTCGGCACCCTGATGATAATACGTGTTGCACGCTTGCAAGTACGACAGGAACTGAAATAGATAAGCATAGCATACAATAAGTCATAAGCCACTTAAAATGTTGGCAGTACAGTCATGTGCAATGAAATGTATGCACTTAGCAAAATTCAAAGGAGGTTTTCTCACGATAAACAAATAACGGTTTCTACTTTGAAATAAGACCTATTTCGTAATAGCATTGCTTCTAAAATACTATCTTCGTAAAACGTTAATGAATAAATTACGAGAAAATCACTTTTAAAAGTTGCTGCTTGTATACATTTCACTTGACTGTAATCAGTACATTTCATAGATATTGAAAGGACTGTGCTATAGATACTGCCTATCTATGAAATCAAAAGAGCCTCTACGAGTGCCGGTACTTGAACTTCGATACATGCGTGGCCCCCTTGGCAGTTAAACACGTTCAATTTAATGTAAATCAAAATTCAACAATATTTTCAGATATCAGGAGGGAATAGTTACATGATACGTATTAGGGGTACTTGGATGCCCCTAGCTTTTTTTAGTAGTCTAGTGGTCGCTAGCGCGACTGCTGAGTATGAAGTTCTGGGTTCGATTCCCGGGTCCGGCAAAGTGTTATTGGGTTTTTCAGTAGCAGTCGGAGTCTGGATTTGTGCCTGGTTGATGGCAATAGGCTCGTCCCCTATACGATGGGACTTAAACATAACAGGCGAAATGTGGGTGTACACCTTTGCCTAATCCTTCGGGGATTACAGGAGTGATGTTGTTATGTTCAAATTATGATGAGGTTTGGTCCTGTAGACTAGACTATAGACCGACCGCTTTAATGAGTCCTCGCGAAGATATCAATTTAAATGGAATATTGTGAAGGTTGATCACGTATTGGTACAATTAGCATCGTAATACCTACGTGGATTATGGTTATCTTAAAACAAATAACCTGTGGGATATTGTTAGGACTTTGTGGACGCTTAATATGCGTTTGATGGGGCAAGGCGAAGGATTCATTAAAGCGGTCAGTCTATAGTCGATTTAGTTATTCAATTAACCAAATTATAATTGAGCGTTAATTTTAACGCGGTCACTATTTACTTGACAAACCAAATTCATATCGTTATCAGCTAAATGTGGGTTCAGATTGTGAACTGAAACGTGTTTATCTTGCAATTTAAGCCTTTATCAATTTAGTGAATGAGACAGTGGGTAGTGGGTACTAAGGAGTGACTAATTAAAATTAAACCAACTCTCTGTGCAAAAAGTGACACATCGATTTTTGCTAGAATATAGGTGGGCGCCTCATAAAAGTCTGACCTGCCTAGAATTTCATTACTTTACTTTATTATACTACTAGCTTTTGCCGGCGGCTTCGCTCGCGTTAATTTAGAATTTGACAATCAAGTCGGGTTGTACTCTGCTTGTAATAATATAATTCAAGCATGATTCGAAAGAAACGTGGCGCCATCTATTATCATAAAAACGTTATTGTTGTTTTCCTCGGGAACAACGTAAATGCAAAATTTCAGGATAATCGGTTCAGTGGTTTAAGCGTGAAAAGGTAACAAACAAACAAACTTACTTTCGCATTTATAATAATATTAGTAAGGAAGTAAGGATTACAAACGCGAAAGTTTGTGAGGGTTGACGGACGTTTTTTATTCTTTCATGCAAAAACTACTGAACGGTTTTGGATGAAATTTGGCACACCGGATAGTTTATACCCCGGTAACACATAGAAAGAAAGAAAAAATATTTATTTGTCGCAGGTACTTGACGTGCATCAAACAAAATAACAATAAACAAACAACGCATAACAAATATAGGCTACTTTTTATCACAGTATTGCGATTCCGTGGGACAGTTACCGAACTCCACGCGGGCGAAGCCGTGGGCGTGCTAGTTTCATTATAAATGAGCTATTAGTAACATAATAATATATATTTTCGCACGCTATTGGAGCACTTCAGTGTAGTACAGTGTTTAATTATATTATTCTCTCTATTTCAGCACTAACATGGCTACAGTGGGTATAGGCCACACCTTGCCGTACCCTCTTACCTACATGTAACTGTACACTCGACAAAGTTTGCGGTTGACCCCAAATATGTCCCGAAAAATGACGTACTAGGGTGCTATATCTTTGAGCCGTTTGGGGTTAAATACTTTGGACATAGGATCCGTGCTCATCGAGTTTTTCAGGATATCGCTAAAAGGATTGTCACTCTTCGCGTGACCAGAGCGCTGCTTTATTTTTGGGTCAAAGAATCAGCATTGCCATACAACGTGGCATTGCCGCCTGCCTTCTGGACACTTTTCGGTTCTTCTTTTTATTTGTACATAATTATTTTATCTTAAATTTTCTAGTATCTATGTGAATATATTTCAATGAATAATGACCCATAATACGGTTGAAAAGTGTACAACCGCGAATACGTCGATTTTACATCAATATTGTGTGAAAGATTTTTATTACCTTAAAAAGCATAGAAAGTTGAATTGAGTGCGGTGAGTCGTGACCTGTTGCTTTAGTTTTTATTTATACAACTACGGTGAAAGTCACGATCGAAACGTTATGAAATTGGCGAGTGGGCTTTCTTCTCCGTGTCCTGTTCTCCGATATGACCGTATTTTATCTTGAGTATAATCTTGTACATTACATTTTTTTACATCGAACACCGGTTTAATATACTAAGAAATATTTAAAAATGTTACAAATGTTTTTTTTTTAATAGCCTGTACTGTCCCACTGCTGGGCAAAGGCCTCCCCCAATTCCTTCCATGTCCTCTTTTCTCGTGCCACCTCGAACCAGCCCTCGCGGTAAGAATGTGAAAAATGTTAAAAATGTGAATATAAATAAATAAAGGAAATAATAATATTCATTTTATTATCAGGCAACTCATAACATTTTACAACAACAATAAACTTATACAAATTTTAAACTTTTTGTAACTACACGTAACAATGTCGGCGCCGTGTTTCGCTGCATGGTGTCGCGTAACCGTCTTCGGAAACGATATAGCTACATCCCGGAAGATAGGATTTATAACTATCTAAACTTCTGTAATAATACGACATGTATTCTAACAAAAAGAGTTGGTGATACCGACACACGATAGTCTTGTCGATAATATTTCGGGCATTGGCAGTTGCGTGTTCAAAAGATAATTACGATTTTTATATCATACAGTCGTAATACAGTTATGACATTGAAACATACCGGTACCATTGCATACTGTTTGTTTTGTAATAGATGTGCTATAAATATAAGCATTAGCATCTATTGACAGGAGCATCTTTCCAGACATAAGGTATTACCTTTATAAAGCGTTTAAAGGGACTTATAAGGTGTACATCAAACTAAGTAAGGTCGGGGTGGTATATTCCGTCTATGGGGCATAACCGTCTAAAGTCTGTTTTTAATCCCTGAGACTAAATTGACAAGTGAAAATGGCAAACTGACATTAGGATTTATGTCAGTTTTGACATTTTAACTCCACAAAAATTATTGCTGGAAAACGACTTTTTTTGGCCTGAAAAATTACGGTAGGACTCAAAGTAAAGCACTCAAAAACTTGTGCCGATGGATGTATTGAGTAGTACAGGGGTCATGGAACTCATGTGAAAAAGTTGCAACTTTGACCTCTAATATCTTCGTAATCCTCAAATATCTCGATTCTAGACCTGGGAACATTCAAGAAAGTTCCCAGGTATTGTCCAGAACAACAAAAAATATCGCAATGACGGGGAGGACAAATACCCTTCGACGTCGTTAAGGGTATTTTTACATCCATTATTTTTACGACAGCGCTAATACAACCTTGTTTATGTGATTTTTTCTGCTGCCTCTTGGATACTTCCGTGATCTAAGGAGAACAGAGGGTTATGTCAGACAAAAGCCTCACGGTCCTCCTGCACGATGAGTCGAATGCCTAGAAGATACTCGCACAACGCTTTCGTAACCCCGAAAGAGGCACATGTACCATCGCGAAGAAGCGACTAGCTATGGGCTATTTTCTCGTTCAAGAAAAGTACAAAAGATTAAGTCCCTTACCAGTAAAAGAGTTACATTTATGAATAGTTGGAATTTCTTGGAGCAATTTGATCCAATACGACGTCATATTTATTTATTTATAACCAACTTATACTTACAGTTTACACCATATTGTATGTGTGGTGTAAACTGAAAGTATAAGTTATTGGTTGAACATAAAAATCAAGTAAACTACATAAAATCAGAATTTAAAATAAAATTAAAAATATTAATAAAATTAGGAAATAAACAAAATGGTAGACGTTACAATAAGAATAAACACAACATTTTTAATAGACAGAATTAATGTTATATCTATATAATATATTATATTGTTTATTTATTTATTTATTTATTTAAACTTCATGTACAAAAGTGGTACATAGGCGGACTTAATGCCACAAGGCATTGTTATATCAGCACGTGGTCTACGTGAGAAAATCACAGAGGACTACGGCAGTTATTTGATATAAGTAAAGGGCAAAGCAGTGTGCTATTTATATAATAGGATTATGCTAAAAATAAATACCATGGCTTCGTTATAAAACAACTGAATGACGTCAAACAAATGAACTCCACGCCCCCGAAGATACGTACACGTATCTAGATAATGGTTGATTCAGAAGTAATAAAATGGTTTATGGCGACTAGGTTACCGGATAAAAAGAGCATTATTTTATTATTGATGTTATTTATTTAGCAAACAAACTCAGAATCATATAAAGGGTGTAAAAAGACTTAACTAAGCCGAAAGGCACTTGTTCTCCCCGTCAATGCGATACTTTTTTTGTGCTAGACCATACCTAGGAACCTTACAGTTACGGAGATATTGGAGGTCAAATTTCCAACTTTTTCATAAGTTTTTTTTTAATAGGTACATGTTTTTAAAGTAAGATTTTTACTTTAAACCCCTCCACGACCCCCTTACTATTCAATCCATCCATCGGCACAATGTTCTGAGTGCGTTACGTTGAGTCCTACCGTGAAACGTGATTTTTCACTCAAAAAAAGAGTAGTTTCCCAGCAAAAATTTTTGCGTAAAGTTACTTAGTTTGATGTAAGGATTGCTTGGTTGACGGCTTCGTGAAGGGTCCGTTTATACCCTGTAGAGCAGAAATGTTTCTGACGGTTCTTTGTGATTCGGAAGCAGTGGTTTCCGGAATGAGGGGCAAAATCATCAGAATCATGCTTCATCTTGACAAGCCTTAACTCGGATTTCAATGGTTACCTACTAGCCAGGCAGGGCGAAGTCATCACCATCTGCCTAGCCTTTTCTCAACTCCGTATGTTGGGGCCGGTTTCCAGTCTAACCGGATGTAGCTGAATGAGTATGTTACATAGAGCGACTCCACTACCCAGTAACTGGGTAATACGATACCCCTTGGTAAGACTGGTAGTCAGACTTTCGGGCCACTGACTAACTGTTCCGACTGTCAGAGATCTACAAATGGTCGCCAGGACCAACGCCGAGGTAATTGGCGCAATCTATCTGAATATTATAGATAGATATACAATACAGCATAACTAGCAGGTATTATTTATTTCCTGTTAGCCATGTAACGAGTCTTTTTTTATTAGATACACACATAGCAGCCGTTTTATGTTTACAATGCATATAAAACATTTATGGGCCATGTTTCAGATAAATAAGGGTGTATTAACCCTAAAACGCGGGGTGTGTAACATTTACACATGCGACGTGTAAATTATTATGATGGGCGCCAACCCCTTCATGTATTATGTTTATGAACCTTGACCGACATACTGTACATACATTTGGGGCATTTTAGGGTTGACATTAGTACCTGGGTGTCTAAATTGAACGTACAATCATTATGTACGTACTACATAATTATGTACATAATTTTATAAGCGTAACCACAATTTGCATTAATGACGCCAAGTACGAAATCTAAATAGAATGTTTTGACATCAACTAACCTGAATACACATAGAAGCATTATTTTCAGTCGATATTGGCTCAGTTGCCAAAGACGAAAAATAAGCATTATTTATTTCATGTTTGATTGTTAGTTTCCTTTTCATCGTTTTCACGCGATTTACCCAATGAGTCACTGCATGAACTCAGTGTGTTACCTTCTTAGAAGTATGAGTCAAAATGTTATGCTAATTATCTATATCGTTCATTTACACAGTTTTTAAAGATAAAGATATTATTTTAGTATCTGTTAACGCCCTATTTAAGTGCTTGCCGAGTGCTCATATGCACGTAGGTAAGTATAGTTACGGCTATTTTTACTTGATAGGATCTAATTCAATTCACTGCGCACTTGTGCCATAATCGGCTTATAAGGATTTATGGTCAAGTGCGTACGACGCTCGAGACGGGTATTAAGTACGCTAAAACAAAATACGCACGTCCGACAATGTTTTTTTTTTTATTTTAGTGACCCAGAAAAATAAATTCGTACTTGACATATTTTTCACTAATCACATCCCTATTTCTGTCAATATTTATTATAACAAAATTAAAACAATCCTACCTGGCAGGTGACAGGTTCCAAAATTCCAATACCACTGCACAAAGCTATTCACTGATTTGTCACAGAACTAGTAGACTATGAACACTGTTATTTAAAAACAACAAAAAACACTTCCACCTTTAGCAACACGATACATAACTGTCGTTCGAAGACGCCATCGCCAGATTAGTCGTGCAGCCGGTCAGACTTGCAAACTAGAGGTGCGTTGCAAAACAGACTGCTTGAAAATGATAACTGTCAATAGTGCTAATGAATAACTAACGAAAGATACGCGCTATCTTTATCAAGGAAGTGAGCTTGATAAACATTTTTTTTTTCAAAGAACACCTTATTAGGGCATTGTTTATATCACTTCCTGCCAATTATCTATGTGTCATTACGAAACTAGGGATTTGAAATTTATCTTAAGACTTTTGGTTTCTTACTATATGAACATTTAATTAAAATTCTCAACATACCATTAAATAAAATAAATATGGGGTACCGGCAGTGTAACTTCATAAAACAATGCGAAAAGGTTGCATAACGAAATAATACGAAATTGGTCGTCGCAATTACATTTTTTAAAACGCGACCTTATACAATAGCATCACGTTATGTGATGTAAACAAAACGTATGACTCATGTTTTTTTTTTTTTTTAAATTAATATGCGTGATAAACAACGCACATGCACAGCGGCAAGCAGTTTCTCAGTTCCCACAAATTATAAGACAGTACCTAGTAAGAATGTTACCTTGAGAATGTATGTTAGATGTATGTTTTATATTCTATCTGTACGTTGCCAGAGTATTTCAAAAACAAACTATTGTTTTATGGCCTACACACGCTAGATTCTTCACTTCACTGGTTTGTCCTTGATCGTATTTTTAATGCAGGCATTATTTACATCGCGAGCTAGTGTCTAGGAAAAGTAGGAATAGTAGGCTAGTATATGTATAGAATATATATAGGAAATCTTGTGATACGAGCATTGGCTATTAGTCAAAACGAGTTAGACCTGTAAGCAGATTATTATCAAGTCTCAGTCTAGGTGAAATCTGGGACGGTCTGGGCGACGTGTCATAAATAATTCCACATTCTTGAATAGCGAGCGACCCCTAGCTTGTCTCAATTAAGGCACAATGAACCGAAGCGCTCAGCTGGTGACTGATGAAGGAAAGGTCAAAAGAGTTCAGATCTTCACCCCTTTGTTGGTTTATTCTAATCAGAGATAATTCCTACTCCCGAATTCTGAATACAAGCCTTTCACCGTAGTTTCAGGATTTGATGGATTTTGATATGTTATGAGTGTGTTTGCTATCTTGAGGTTCTCGAAGATGCTGTAGAATTAGTATTATCCTAATATGTATGGGATTCGGGTAGTCTCTTTCTGATAAAGAATTGAACGCGGTCTCTCATACATTATCTAGAAACAAAACGAAATACCGTTATAAACAAAATCCAATCCAACTTCAATACTAGAATCACGGAAACAAGTGACAGTGAAAGTAGGTGCACCTCAAATGTCGTGTTCACGCGCACATTCTAAGGACAGCACATCAGGCCGGTCGACCGTGACGGTTGTAGCAGAATTGGGCATTGGGGGCAGCTGCTATGAATAGCCGCGCAAAACTCGCTACTTACCGGTTATTAACCTATTGTCCCGGAGTGGAGCGTGATTATTGTCTTCCTATTGTTATTTGACACTGACCGGTAAGGTAAATAGTGTTTTTTGTTATGCTAGTTGGTGAATTTGTCTCTATTGCAGTAACGGCCTTTGGGGAACCATTTGGTCCATTGCAAGACATCCTGTCTTGCAATGGACCGAATGGTTTGAGTTGATGGGATACATCTCTATCTCCTTTGCAATAGGGGACTTTTTTTTTCGGATGGGTAATCATCAAATACCCCCCCCCCCCCCCGCTCTGGGCGGAGGGAGAGTCAGACTTTTACTAACTAAAACCCATCCATTTTCCTTCTTTGCCCTTTGTGTTCCAGGGCCGCGGTATCTCTTTCGAACAGTCCCGCAGCCCCGCAATAAGATTAATCCAAACATTTTTATGGTCTTCAGTTATGAACTTAACTCGTGGAGGAGCACGTGTAAATAATATCAGCCGCTCGGGTCAAGCTTCAGGTGAAGCTGCGCTCACCTAGGTTGGTCCGTGGATTGGTGACCACCTGTCATACATACCGAGTTCTTCTGTGCCTCGGAAAGCACGTTAAGCCGTTGGTCCCGGTTGTCATTTTTATATCTTTGACAGTCGTAACAGGTAGTCGGTGGCCCGAAAGTCTGACATCTTACCAAGGGGTACCGCATTACCCAATACTAACTGGGTTATGGAGGTCAAATAGGCAGTCGTTTATTGTAATATACTGGTATTTAGCTACATTAAATAAATCGTTTGGTATACAAACTTTTTGTTGCTATTTAATATTTTACACAATGAAGGTCTAGTTTTTGCTCAAGTTATGATTAAATGTATTCCAATTATGATTTAAGAATGAGGAAAATCGGCACATGGCGTGTTGATTTCGTGACCTGATGGGATAGATGCCTGTGATTAAGTATAATATTCATTGCACTTTACAATCATCATTGGTATTCCCATGTTTGCGGTTAGACTGAAAGCCCCAACATAGTTAGGGAAAGGCTAAATAGAAGATGATGATTTTGCAATCTTATTTATTTATTTTACTATTTATGTACACACAGTAGACAACACAGGAAAATAACATTATAATACATCTAATAATCATCATTATAATTTAATCTTCACCATTACCTCTCTCTCTTTTTACTCTGCGCCTCGTTGGTCCAGTGGCCGTAAGCGCTAGTGCTGAGCATGAAGTCATAGGTTCGATTCGCAGGCCGGCAAAGCATTATTGAGTTATTCCATCAGGATTTTTTTAGTAGCAGCCCGCGCGGAGTCTGGATTTATGCCCGGTTGTGGCAATAGGCTCCCCCTATTACATGGGATCTAAACATAACTGGTGAAAAGTAGTACCTTCTATAGGTACACCCCTGCCGGACACTTTACCGATTACAGGCGTGATGTGACGTTTTGTTTAAGCACTCTACAAACGTAGCTCGTCTCCATGTAGGTATGCAACTGAACCGGAACCAACATGCTTCGCGTTGCGTTGCACTATAAAATATGATTATAATTAGGTATAGTTTCTACTACGTTTTAAAAATTCAATTGCTCGGCACATCCGTCAGTCAGTATTATTTATTACAAAAAAAAATATTATTCGAAGTTTTTAATGTTATGATTGGATTGTTTTAGTCAGTTGATCGAAAAGAACTCATTGAAATCACTTGATACGTTATGACGGATCAAATTGAATAAGCTGAACGAAACTGGGGTATTAAAAACAACAGTAATAGTATTGAAGCCGAGGACAATTCAAATGTCATAGCTGCTGTGATGTCGCATCGCAATCGCATCATTTGACTTCATCTTCTTCTTCATTGTTCAATCCCTTAACCGATTGCGAGCCCAGGTTGGCCGCTGTAGATATAATCTGGCAAAATGGGGTATCCTCGATTCATCCCAAACAGATTGCCAGTGTGGAGCCACTCTGCAGAGGTGATATGCTCCACCTCTTGTCCTGCCCATCCTGCACAACCATTTGCACCTACCAAGATTTAATTGAAGCAAATGATAGAGCTGCACAGGTGGCTACATACTGGTCAAACATAATTTGAGTTCATCGTCACGTAAAGAAGAAGAATCGTGTGGTTAGTGCCTGGTGTCAGAGTTTTTATGCCACCTGTAGGGCCTCTGACTTGGCTTTACGTGCTTTAAATATCTCTCAGACATGCTGGTTTCCTCATGATGTTTTTCCTTCACCAAAGCTACAAAGCATACGCCCGCAACCCGAAAAATCAGAGGTGCGAAAAAGAGAAACCTATGACTTAGCAATCCGACAGTCCTACCACTAGGCTATTACTGTTGTATCATTTGACTTGTATGACTTAATTGTGGATCATTTTCGTTCCTGAATACATTTTTGCCTGTAATCCCCGAAGAGTTGGGTAGAGGTGTCCCATATAGTCCACCCACATTTCATCAGCTACGTTCAGGTCCCACATGTAATAGGGAGCGAGCCTTCTGCCATTAACCAGGCACCAATCAAGACTCCGTGGCTGTTATTGAGAACTTCCTGATGGAAAAACTGAATAATACTTTTCCCAAACTGGGGATCCTACCCAGAACTTCATGCTTAGCAGTGGAGCTTGCCAGTAGACCAACAAGGCAAGGCAGTCAAATTTTTTTTTTCATCGACTTATTCTCAGAGTTTCCTACGTACTGCCAATATCCGCAAGGCTTCTTAATCGATGATACTACGTATTTTTACGACAGCTATAAGCCTGAACCATTATTATCTTTTATCACGAACGTTATAATATTCCGTTCCTTGTTCATCGCAAGCGTAATATCAAGTCAGTAAACGTATTGTTTTTTTTTAAACTTAATTGCATGATAACAGTATCGAGATAACATAAACACCATCATGGAGAATACCGTGCAGCAGCTTGATATAAAAACCGGCCAGGGTTCCGCATCACAGTACATTTTTTTTAAATAGTTTATAATAAAACACGTTTCTCGTATGGGGACCCACACAGATACATAATTATGGGGGCCCACTATATTTTTTTTTTGTTTTTATAGTGGCCATAGTAAAACACACACTGTAAATATTTCAAGAGTCTATATTACAGTTCAAAAGATAAAGGGCCCGTATGCACCCTTTAGATACGGGGACCTAAAAGAGAAATAAATAAAACAACGACCGCGTGCCAGTGCGTTTGCAGCGTAAAACCAAGTGTTATGTTACACTGATAACATTTAATTTTCGTGATTTATCACGTATTGTTGCGAACCTATGTAGGTAGAGTAAAAATAAAGAAAACATTGCGCTCTAAAAGCGGATCACACATGTCCGATGTGAAACACATTGCGTTGCACTTGCGACCCTCACGCGGACATTCTTTGCATCTTTTTTTTATACTGCAACTATGGATGTTTGCAATTACTACGTTCCTACTAAGTACTTCGTTTGCGCTTACATACGCACTACACATATAAATTATGCAGAAAAGCTCAGTGTGGGTTAAGATTTATATTGTTGGAATTGTTGCAGATGTCGCCCAAATATTTTTTTTGGAAATGGGATCAGCTGTACTTACTTGAAATAATGAGATTTATATATTTTCTCTTCAGTGGGTAAATTTCAATCGTGTTTGAATATTCGCCTACTAATGCAATTAAACTCATTACTCAACTAAGTCCTTATTTCCAATTGATATGTTTCACTTAAATATCTGCTTAATAATAATAAATATCTTATTTTTCCTTATTTCTTTAATATCTTTAGAAGTTTGGAAGGAGAAAGGGGAGGCCTTTGCCCAGCAGTGGGCCAATCAAAGAGGCTAACAAAAAAAAATCTGCTTTATACTGTTGTAAGTGTATTAAGTTGATTTCGGAATGACCAACTCTCCTGAAACCGTCATTATACAGATTGATATTTGAGGGCAAACTGAACTTTACGTGGGGGTTTTAAAGTTATTTATATGTTCCCTAAATACACATTACTTCTTAACATTTTTGGAAACTAAATTGCAATTTAACGTAGTTATGAAAATTAAATGATACATTTAAAGCTGCATGGCCTGCTCAAAAAAGTTTAAATATAACACTCACCGTGGCCAATATCTCGTGGCGCTTCCTGGCTTGCAGCATGGTGATCTTCTGTACATGGTCGAGGGCAGTGTGACGGTAGCACGAGCGAGTCGCCAGCAAGAGATTCATCACCTCCTCCACTTCTACACATTTGTGCCGAGACACCTAGTCACAAATGTTCAGGATTTGAGTACATCGGCCATTTGCCAGACTAAGGGAGTACACTTATAGCCGCAGAAGAAGGTGCTTGCATAAAGCAGATTCCAGTACGGAGAATTCAGAACGGAACGGGTACTGATTGGTACGGGTAAAATAGAACATAAAATCAGTAGAAAAACTGATTTTCTGGAAAACCTGTAGCTTTATTCCAGCTCCCATAGGCTTGAGCCGGTCACGTATCATCACATTTGTCGTATTTAGTACGGCGCGGTGTCTATTCGCGGTATCTGGACCAACCGAGAAGAAACCTTTTCGCTTTTATTGCATAGACAAATTAGACACAAAGCTTGTTGGCAGGCTCAAGCCGATATCTCTAATTATATTCCAAGTCTAGTAAACGGATGATGACGTCCTTTAAATTGATTATCTCTGAAGCTGACGGCAGATTTTTAAATATTTTTTCAGAATCCTTATTAAAGGAGTTAAAAATGTTGAAGTTATGCAACTTAATTAACTTATTAAAATTAATTGTGAGGAAAACATTTTTATTTATCCTGTTTGTTCTTAGCTGATTAACTAGTATTGTAATATAGGTATACCTAATAGTAATAACATACCTGTGAATTTCTATTTAAAGCTGTATCCAGATCATTTGAGATTTTTTCAAAGTGATTTTTACTTTCTTTGACACCTTTAATATCCCTGTAACAAAATAAAAAGCTATTCAATGTGATAAATGGAGATTGATTGTAATATGTATTGTAGTCATGGAGGAAGTGGGGTGTCGGCAATGCTAATTTGCTATAAATCAGTTTTATGAGTCAGCTTTGTCATATGTTAGGGATTTTATAGATATTTCAAAGTTTGTCGTGTAATGATTCATTGAAAAGCAAGAGGTGTATCGCCATCCAATCGCTATCCTCCACCATTCGTATGTTTCCGTTTACAGAAGCTATTTCTGATCTTCGGTATTCTCAAGTTAAAAAGACAATTTTTTTTTTCTTGTCTTTTTTACAAAGCACATCAAACATATTCTACTACAGTAACGAAAAAAAACCAACATCTTCTTGCCCTTGTCCCATGTTACTTGGGGTCGAAGAAATTTTTTCCTCCCTTCTCTATCAACCGTCACAATCTCACAACTGATGAAAGAACCATAATTCCTGAAATAAGTTTACGACTACGATCAAATTTAATACTTCAACAGAGTAACTGGCATAAATCAATGAACTTTAAGGTAAATATTATTATTATGTATCTCAGCTCAAAGCCATTAAAACTAAAAATAAAACTGTTTATTTTCCTATACTTAGTTACTTATAGGAGTTAACCCACAATCAGGAAGAATTAGGCAATTAGGTAACATGAAATTATGATAGATAGGATTTATTTTATTACAATTAAATTTGATTAAGGAATGATGTATGATTGATTAGCAAAAACTATCCTTGTCCTGTACTACAGTTCCATTGAAAATGTTAGATTTTTTATAGCTCTGTTTTTATTACAGTAGTTCAGGATAAATATTGGGCATGACATGTCATGAAAAACACACACACATAAGAAATGACAGTGACATTAATTTGTTTATGATAAAGTGGAAATTGTGAGTGTTTTTTTATGATAGGTTAGTTTTAAAATTACTTTGGCAATCGTTTTTATGTACAACTATAATTATGATTGTTTCCAATGTTTGCCGGTGCACAATATTTATTGTACTTTCATAACTATTTCTTTTAAAATACCATCAAAATTGAATCATAGGGAGCATACCAGAGATAAATATTTGATTACTTTTCTGAAACTGCTTTTAGTTCAAGATGATATTAGTATGCAGTAACAATAATAACACTGCTCAACCACTCTGTTATGAAATGCTTCATAAAGTAAATTATTGCTTGAAAGTATGTAATTGGCATAACAGTTTTTTTATAGTGACTTATTTCATATATTTCTTATTTCTATGATTGAAATAGTCTACAGGCAGATGCTGAAAGAGACAGACTAAAGGCACAAGTACTGATCATCAAGCCTGCTCATTAAGTGTTGGAGATTTCATACTTCTTTTGTTTGTAAGTCCATGATTCTTCACAGTATTCCATATACTCAATATCAGTGATACTATAAAATAAACAAAAATACTTACACTTTTATAAAAGCAGTGAGATTCTTGAGCACAGTTCGAGAGACTTGGTCAAGCAGGATAGAGTGGAATTTGTTCATCTCTTGCAAAGAATGTATCATTCTGTTGAGGGTTGCCATTACTGGTGGGTCCTCGGCAAAGCTTCCCGTTAGGTCCCATAGTGCATTTGTGAATGTGCTAAAATGAAATAACAATAGAGCTTTGTTTATGGTGTTTTTTATCAAACATAATATATTTGGTAAGTATACATCGTGTGTTTTTCTCCAAAAAGAACGGGTTCGATTCCAGGCTATATTGATTTTTCAAAAATCCACTGATAGAACTTCATCAAATTCGGGCCCAGGACTTCTTTGCATTTTTTTTCACTATTCTTAGTTTCGGATTTGGCCACACCCATTCGTATTTATATTATATTATATTCACCCTGTATAGTGTATATATATATCTCATCCCCTTATGGGAAGGGCCAATTGAAGATGAAAGTTTGTAATGAAGTTCATAATTTTTGGGAAATCCAATTGGACACATGGTTTGATTCTCATAAAATGAGCTCCTTGAGAATTATGTCCAGATGTTAAAAAAACCCTAGATGAATCAAGATAGATTCTGTTTATGAAATCCTTTTTGGAGAACAAGTAAAAAAAATTTTTTTTTTTTGGGGGGAACTGAAATGGGGAAACTTATTTCTCATGAAATTATTAAAAAAAAATATTACTTCCCTTTTGAATCCGATTTTGTTACTAATTTCAAGGGTTTTTTTTTGCACAGAACCCTAATTCTTATTCTAAAATAAAAGTAGCCTTAGTTACTCCTTATAACATCAGCTATCTGCCAGTAAAAGTCTGATCAAAATCGGTCCAACCGTTTTGGATATTAGTCAGAACAGACTGACAGACAGACAAAAATTAAAAAAAATGTGTTGTTGTTATCAGTACCATATACATATTATATACTTTCATTTGCATTTAGTAAAAAGCTGTTATTTTGATATTACAAACAGACACTTCAATTTTATTTATTTGTATGTATATGTAGATGATTAAATCACCGCAATGTCTAATTGAAATACTGCCCGTCAGTAGTTCAATAAGACATCGCCATTCTTTCCACAACTAACTAAATTGCATTATGTAAAAATATATTTTAATAACCAGTATAGTAATGCAATTAAATTCCTGAACATTGCAGTGCACTTATAACAACCTTGTTGTTATGATAATTATTTCAAAACAATAACAGATTATTTTGAAATAACTACCTATTGTTCTTGTGAAAATTATTGCTATTTTGGTTACTTGTGTTAAGTTTCAAAATATAAACAAAAATATGTATACATAAAAATTTGATGTGGTGACCTGATAACTTTTATAAATAATGAGATTATTATAAAGATTATGATTAGAGTTTTAGTACTCTTATCTTTTTGGATTTAAGTCATTTTAGCAATTTTACTGATGACATAATAATAAGAAGGAAATACAACCACACTGGCATAATCTGATAAAAAATAAGTGTACTCAAAACACTATCCTATCTAATAAATCAAGGTATTTTAACAATGACTTTATACTTCATGAAACTAGGACACATTGTTCTGAAGAACAATCACGTAAGCAGTATGCCAGTGAGGAATTTTAATGCTAACGATGTATTGATCTATGATTACGGAAGTACCGCGTCGTGTGAGAAAAACTATACAAACAAAAAAGAAAGGAGTACAATCCTCACCCTCTATGACTCATGTAGATTTTGCCAGAGTCTATCATTACAGAGCATGCTTTCAGAACTTTATCAAGTTTTTGCTCCAATGAGTCGATACTGGCTTCCTCAGTTTCCAGCTGCTCCCTACAATAACAAACAGGATGGCTTATACAACAATTATCACGCACAACACGTACAAAATTTCACTTTCTATGAATAACTTTCATTGATTACAATTTTCACAATACCTAAACTTGGGAGAATCTCTGAGACACTCATCGAAATCTATTAGTGGCTTCATAATTAATAAAACTTTGTATCACTGGAAGGTTTACACAAATATTTTATTTCATTTCCACATCGAACACAAAAAACTTCGTTCACTTCTTCAATTTGACATAACATAACACTGACAAGTAGTGATGCTTGGTCGATAGTATTACTCAATCAGTTGATTTTTGTGACTCTACTATTTGAATTAGTCGACATAATTTTGAGTTTATTTATTGTCATCAGATTTTAAAGAAGTATTTATGATGTAGTCGTGCCTACCGTAAAAACTTTTTAAACATCGCATTTAGGTTTTGATATTTAGCGAACTGAGATTTTATTTATCTGAGCTGTCAAAAAAACATGCCACTCAAACCGCTCACATAAGGTTTTGATGAGGTGAACCAGACTGCGGTGCCATGGACATCAGAAGTTTCATCACAAATTAAGAAGTCGTCGTTCGATCGCGGCATTCTTCACTTGATGCATCCAGACAAATGCAGGTAGTGCGATTCCTGTCACTACACTATTACATACACTACTAGCAGTGACTTAAAAGCTTATGGACTGGGTATACCTCAATTATATTATTGTACTCTGTGGCATACCTACAGAATTAGCGTGCACTATGTATGCACAAAAATATGGCATCATCATCATTCAAGAAAATAACAACAAAACTTTTAGCGCGCAACCGTTTGACAGCAGATCTTCCAGAAGACCCCGCGCAAAACTGTAGTTTTCTCTTTTTTTACGAAATAGCTACTGCTTCATTTAAAAGAAACAAATCTGTTTTCACATGTATGTGTTGATATTATAGATATTTGTATAACTATTATTTATTTCTATAGTAAAATATGCCATCTACCTATGTTCATAATTATATAATATCAATGACTACCGTCGACGATGCGACGACGCCAAAGAGTATAATAATAATAAGGGAGGACGACGATTTGTTTTCAAGAGACAATGATAGCCTTAATATTCCCATTTTACGTCTACGGAAATATTTTTACAGCCTTTAACGCTTTGCTGCTACAATCATGGACTCAATATTGCGGCCATCGTGTGATGTCATCGCTTTCATACATTGTGACCGTTGTCCTTTCTTTATTAACGACTAAAATGGGCTGACGGCTGAAATCAAGGTTCAAAATTAAAGGCACTGATCAGGTGGCTTCTTTTGAATTAATTTAATTACTGATTAAAGTTCAGTAAGTGCTCAATTGTGCTTTAACAAACTCGTAATAGCAAAGTTCCTTGGGATTATTTAAAAAGGGAGCTCCTCTGTTTTGTAGTTCGTAACTATTATTATATGAATAATCAAACACAAGGTGAAATGCAATGAAGATAGATTCAAAGGTGAAAATGTCAAAAAATATTTATAAAATATTCTAAGCCTCAACGTCAAGGTCATGGTTTTACTATAATATCATTTAAACGCAACGTTATATCACATCACTATTATTTTGTGAAGGTTGACGTTTGTTTGACGTTGGTTGACCAATGAAACAAAATAAATAGGTTACTGTGAAAATTAACACCGGGCTTAACTTTCTCCAATATTTTAAATGTTCGTTTAAATTTTCCATTTTGAATCACACTTTTTAATAAATTTAAGTAGGATGTAATATATATTTTGCAGCATTCCAGTACTTTCTGTCATTTTAAAGAATTTGTAGTAAAAATTTGTTCACGAGAAAGTTCGGTAAAGTATAAAAATGGCTATAAATATAAAGAATAAACTTTTAAAGGACGAACATTTAATAACTGTTCTTTTGTGCGCCCTGGCGATACCCCTATCGATGTCAATGTGGAGTGTCAACTTGGTTTATTCAAAGTTCCTATCAAAGAACGAAGGATTTGACGGTAGAGTATTTATTTAATTTACTTATCTTTGTCTGCGAACTTTGAACTTAATGCGCCTAGTGATTAATATATGATCTTAGTTATACTTAACAATTTGTTATAGACAAATCAGGTAGATAATTACAAAACACGAGTATTCTTCATGTAAATTACTTACAGCGCAGACATTTTCTCAAGATGTGTAATATGATGTTTCAGAACCAGTAGTGATATCTCCAGGGAGATGGCTGGCATCATGTCTAATACCACTTATAATAGCAGTGCATGGATACAGGAAAAAAAGTATAACTCTAAATGGAGCCATACTTGGCTGTGCATTAGCTTTTGTTCTAACGCTGAGCAATTATGCCTTCCTCGCATGCCTGCTCACGTTCTTCTTATCATCATCAAGAGCTACAAAAGTCCGGTCTCACATAAAGAGAAAGATTGAAGAAGATTTTAAAGAAGGTTTGTGTTACTGTTGATTGATTACTCTTGTATGGTTTAAATCAGCAGAACTGCAAAAATAACTTTTCTCTTTGCATGGATTTCTTTAGCAGAACAGTACAACTTTTTTGAAACCACCATTCCATATTCATAATTTAAAGAGGTGGTGGAAGGTAGTTTATGCACTAATGGAAAGTTTTCTCATTTTAGGTGGGCAAAGGAATTGGATCCAAGTGCTCTGCAATGGGGGTATGGCTGCGCAACTGGCTCTCTTGTATTTATTGGATGTTGGAGCATCTGAGAGACCTATAGACTTTGTTGGAGATTACAGGGCTTCCTGGCTTTCAATAGGAATTCTTGGTAAACAACCTGTTTTATTGTAGACAAAAAGACAAAATGTCAAAACTGACATAAATCCTATTGAAATCTATGTCAGTTTGCCATTTTCACTTGTCAATTTAGTCTCAGGGATTAAAAAACAGGCTTTAAACGGTTATGCCCCATAGACGGAATATACCATCCTGACCTTACTACAATAATTACCTATTATGAAATATACCTTCTGTACACAAAATGTCTTTTTCTTTTCAGGTGTATTTGCTTGCTGTAATGGCGACACTTGGGCATCAGAACTGGGAACTGTTTTTTCTGACTCAGATCCATACCTAGTCACTACTTTTAAAAAGGTGCCAAAGGGAACAAATGGAGGGGTCAGTGTGATGGGGACATTGTTCAGTACAGTAGGAGGTCTCGTTATTGGAATATCACAATATATCACTCTTTACTATTTCTCTGAAAAATCTTTATGGACATATGCCCCTCCCCAGTGGCCTATAATTTTCTTTGGGGCTCTCGGAGGATTTCTTGGCAGTTTCATAGATTCTTTGATGGGAGCAACCTTGCAATACTCAGGTGAAATAAATATTATATTAAACTTTTATTACTTTCATTGAATAGGTTTTTTTTGTTTCATAAATTGCTCATATTGCTATTAACTATTTATGTTTTTTTTCAGGCCTGGACAAAGACGGAAAAATTGTATCTCACTCCAGTGTAACAGTTAAACATATCAGTGGAAGGAATATTTTGGACAACCACAGTGTTAACCTCATATCAACAGTCATCATGGGCCTACTTATGCCTACCCTGTGCAAGAGCTTATGGCCTTTATTCTAACATATTTGTAGCATGTAATTGGTGTTTGATAGGGTGTAAAAAAAACTCGTAGTTTGAATGGGAATTTTATGTACTTTATCTAGTTGAAAATGTCAATTAATTTAATAAATGAATGTTTTAGCTACGTGAGGCAGCTAACTACCTTACGCGCGTACTGTCTGTATTCGAAAATGTGTACGAAGTAGAAAGTTTTTTAATATGTTAGTAGGTTATTAGGTCGCAGTCATTTAAATGTACTTACTGGCGAAGAATGGGCAATAATTTAAATTGTTTATATTAAATGTTATTCGGTTTATAAATATTTTGGTATAAAACAAATTTTATCATTTTCCCTTTAAAATCCGCGCTCCCACGTACACCTATCTTTTGTCCCAAACTCCGTTTAAATGGGACTATTATTAGTTGATAGGTTAAAGCATACTCTGTTTTAAAGCTAACTAGATAGCATAAGCGTAACACATACGCATAAGCGTGACATAGCGTAAGCGTAATACAAATATTAAATGACTTCTTTTTTCTAACGTAACAGAAAAGCCACAGTGTATCTGCTGCTTTACCCTAAAGCTGTATCCGAACTATTCGTAGTAGTTTAGTATCCGAACATGGAAATGTCAAAACCACGTTTCAGGTTTCAATAAAGATACTTGAGGTTGTCATGCATTTGCGTCAATCAACAGACTGCTTTAAGTATTTTTATTTTCACTCGTCAAAAAAGTTACCATTTTAGACCTTTTGACATTTTTAAAGCTAGTATTTTTTGGTTGAGTATATAACAAGAAGTTGAGATGTGCTGTCGAAAACTCACGATAATGAAAGAAAACTCTAATGCTAGTAATTCTAAAGTCTGGCGGTCCAGAAAAATGGAACGCAGTCGACTGTCGACAGAAACACCCCCATTCCATTTGTCATGATCTGTCTGTCACTTCTGTCAGTCAGTCAGGAAGCGAGCTGTTCTTTGTTTACGAACAAATTAAATAATTCTCTAACAAAAAAGTCTATCGTGACTCATACTTGGAGTGCAGTGCTACAGTTTTTTATTGCAACTTGCCTACTTGTTCTATTGTGTTTGTTGATATCGAGTTCAATGACGAAGGTTCAACTTAAGTAAAAATTTAGTGCGGAATGGTGTTATTATTGTAATTTTAACATTAGAATGTCATCGTCAGCAGAAGAAAGTCCGATAATAAACTCGGATATAGAACATGATGTTACGAGCGACCGTCGGAACTTGGTGGAGTCTGAACATAGTATGTTTCTCTTGTTTTTATTACCTGAGAACAATAGACGCAGCAGTAGACTTAGATAAAGGTCATCCAAAACAAACTTCGTTTAAATGTTAGACACGCGCAGATACAAACGCATATTGACTAAAAATACTTCTATAGTTTATTGGTTAACTATACATAGCCAATTATTAAGCTTTGTGTAGCTAGCAAGATTACATGATGAGATAATGAATAATAGTTATGGTATGAGATCAAGTATCCTTGCTACAGTAGAATAATGCGTATTTGTTTAGGAATAATAAATATTTTAGTTAGGATAACTATACCTAATGTAATAAATTACTGTTATGTTATAATATAAAACTTTTTTAGTGGAAGAAACAACAGGATGGATCAAATGTCGGACTGTGCTTGGCATTATGGGCTTCCTGGGCTTTGCCAGTGTCTATGCCATGAGAGTAAACCTGTCCGTGGCTATAGTGGCTATGGTTAATGCAACTACACCAACACCAACAAACTCATCTACAGATGTTGATGTTTGTCCAGCAAGTCCTGTCAGCAATAGTACTGTACCACAGGTGAGGTCCTTTTATGAATGTTACTTGTATGTAGTACATGATAAAGAATATTATATGAACCGAAAATAGTACATAAGAAAAATCTATTTGAAACAATATTAAACTTTGGAGCTTTTTCAAGAAGAGGGCGGAATGGAGGCGATCACTTGATGGTTTAAATGACACTTTTACCAGGTTTTATTTAAAACCATTCCTTGTGGGCTCTGCTGCAGTTGGCTAATAAAAGTCGAAATTATTGTTTTATAAAATAATCATAAAGGTTTAATTGCTGAATCATCAATGTAATTTTAATATCATGAATGATACATTAGAGATTAGAAGTTTACTGTGTAAATGTAATAGTTTTTCTACTCATTACAAAACAAACTGCTGCTCAAATAACAAAATATAAGCAATAACATAATACTATGCTCTGTAAGTTGCCATGCACTAACTAGGCACTAAAAGTGTTATTGTAAACATGTGTTGAATGTTTTGCAAGTGTCAACATTTCACCCACTACGCAAGTTGCCAGATACAAAGTTATCTACAAAAGAAGAGAAAGAAAATATAAAAACAAAAAGTCATTACTTTTTGTGAAGTAGAGACAATAGTTCAACAAATTCAATTTTATTCAACTCTGGACCCAGGTTGGCCGCAGCAAGGAAGACCTGCTCAGGTGGAGATTCATTAATGACTGCCCTGGAGTGTAAATGTGGTGCTGTTCCACAAACAATGGGGCACTTAATATTGTGTCCTGCGTGCCCTGTTGTTTGTTCACTACAGGAACTGATGGACGCAACTGAAAGCGCCAAACTAGTAGCTCAGTTCTTGGCCGACACAATTTAGATTGCCATCTGCTAAGAACAAGAAGTTAAAAAAATCATTGTTAAAGAAATTAAAATAATGACTCAGCAGACAAATCAAAGCCTGTAATTAATATTTGAAATAAAGTTCACGCAAAACCATAGTTTAAATGTAATATTTGGTTCACTGACTCATAAATATTCAGACTATGTTGATGGAGTTCAACAATAAATTATCTTTTGTTTCAGAGGCCAGGAGACTTCAACTGGACTGTAGAACAACAAAGTATAGTTTTAGGCTCATTTTTCTATGGATATGTATTAACACAGGTAATGTATTTAATTAATTAGGTACCTATGAATAATTTCCCTTTGTGACAGTCATTGAAAAGTGTGGTGATAACAATAATTATTTCAAGTTCCTGATTAAAATGATAGGTTAGGTATCTGTAATTGTATGTATGTTATTTGTATATGTAATATAACACAGTTGTTGCCTGAAAAGGTAGGCAGAGATGTTTATGCTGATTGCTGTACCAGAAATATTTGTAGGAAAAACTTCCAAAACCTATACAAATCAATAAAATGGAAGCTTCTGTTTGTAATGTCAAAATAAGAGTTTTTTTTTTGAATGCATGAAAGTTAATAACATTTTTGTCTGTCTGTCTGTTCTGGCTAAACTCCAAAACGGCTGGACCGATTTCGATGGGACTTTTACTAGCAGATAACTGACTTTATAAGGAGCACACACTTCTTTTTATGTTTATTTTCAAATATAGTCATAGTTTTAGTAATTATTAAATTAGTTTGTATTTTTTAGATCCCTGGAGGGAGAATAGCAGAAATGTATGGAGGGAAACTTGTATATGGTTTAGGAATATTTTTCACAGCAGTATTCACTCTTCTTAGTCCAATCGCGGCATATACAGATATTAGATTCTTCATTGCTGTGCGAGCACTGGCTGGCTTGGCGGAAGGGGTAACTTACCCAGCGATGCATGCTATGCTAGCCAGATGGATCCCACCACTAGAGAGATCCAAGTTTGCAGCTTATGTTTATGCTGGTATGTATTCATAGAATTTTTCTTTTTAATATTTGAAAGCAGTATAGTTCTCAATATGAATGTATTCCATAATTATGTTGATTTTACTCTATTTATGTATTAGTGCATGGAAATTCTTAAACATACATTAGAAAGAAGCTAAATCAAGTTGAGTCATCATATTTATTTTCTTGATTTAATGAATGACAATAATTGGCCATGATTCTTATGGACAAAGTAGTACTGGTGTGGGCCTTTTGGCAACGTTACAGAACTTGGGATCCAGCAACAAATTATACACAAAGCATAACTTTCCATATAATCTTGTCAACAGCCTTAAATAAATTAAATATAAACCTTCATGATATTGGGTCAGCCAGTTCATATTTTACACCTAACTCACCAATGTACAATGCAGCTAATAACAGTAATAGCTAACCAGTAATACAAGGTGTAAACGGACCCTTCACGAAGCCAACAAAGCATGTACAGACGCCAGCACATCAAGCTACTACAATCTGTCAAATTTCTTTAATAGATTTTCAACTTTATCGCTAAAGCATTAGGTTCAAGGTTGATTGGGAAAATTTGACAGTTTCGGGTAGCTTGATGTGCTGGCGTCTGTACATCAAACTAAGTAACTATACTCAAAAATTTTTGCTGGGAAACGACTTTTTTTTGGGGTGAAAAATCATCAATCAATTTTATGGTAGAATGCTTTGAATAGTGCGGGGGTCGTGGAGGTATTTAAATTAAAGTAATAACATTAAAAACTTGTATTAAAAAAAAAAAGTGAAAAAGGGGCCGTTAAGTATTACGTAAGCAGATTTTTTGCAATTATTAACCCCCCCTCCCCCTCGTCAGCAAAAATAAGAAAACTCTTCCCCCCCTCCTCCCATGCTTACGTAAACATTGATAAATTCATTTTTCAATGTGTTTTGGATTGTCTATTGATTCATGAGAAGAAATTTAGACAAGTGAATAGCGCGCGGTAATTCCCCTACTCGGTTCTTTTACGGGAATCCCTGATAATGCGTTTCGTTTTCAAGCGTAGACAAGTAAGGTTGCCATTACGTGTTCAAACCAAAATCGACAAAATTTTGTAGAAAATCCGAAAATTTAAAGAAAATACTACTGACGTAACCACCGTGCAGACCCCCCATACCCCATGTCATCAAAAATAAGCAAAGCAAAGACCCCCCCGCCCCCCTGTAGTGCTTACGTAACACTTGAATGGCCCCAAAGTTGGAACTTGGACCCCCAATATCTCCGTAACTCGAAGGTTCCCAGATATGGTCTAGAACAAAAAAAAATATCGCAATACAGGAGAACAAGTGCCTTACGGCTTCAGTAAAGGTCTTGTTACACCCTTTATATCTCAATAATCTTTCAGGTTCAAACATAGGCACAGTGATAACCTTGCCTATTTCTGGATGGCTATGCACCCTTGAGTTTGGTGGTGGATGGCCACTATGCTTCTACATATTCGGCGGCATTGGCGTTGTATGGTTCATATTCTGGCTATTATTTGTCTATGATACGCCCCAGAAACACCCCAGGATTTGTCCGAAGGAGATCGAATATATTTCGTGGAGTATTGGACCTCAGGTGAGAATCATCAGCCTTCTGCCCCTTTCCCGATTAATTTATTATTAGGGGTTGGCACACCATGTATGTTTCCTCCATATATTGATAATTTAAAAGAAAGACTAGATTTATTGATTGTCAAAGACCAAAAAAGAGCACAGAGCAGAGTATTTTCTGATGGCATTGAATGAAAAACTTTTTCTTTATTTTCATAAAGTGAAAGTGTTAAGTTGTCTGAACATCGAGGAGGCAGGTATCAAAGCACTCCTTGGGGATCAACAATTACTTGCTCCTTTTTTGTCTCTGCTCTTCTCTTCTTAATCACTCTCTCACTGCTGAGAATCCCGACTGCTTGGATGAGGCTGGCACAAGAAAAGAGAGGCCCATACCCAGCAGTGGGTGAATTCAGGCTCTGGATGATGATAAGCTTTATCTATAAACTAGCTTCTACCCACGACTATGTCTGTGTTGAAGTAACATATCCTATAGCTTTCGGTAATAGTTTTTGAAATTATAAGAGTAGCTTCGGAGATTACCTCCTACATCCACACTTACTAACTGTACCTCTTTATAATATTTGTGTAGTAGAAAAACAGACAATTTAGACTGATAAATCGTCATAGCTGGACAAATTTTAACACAGCGTTCAGTACGTCTAACCAAAGATATCCAAACAAAAAAAATACTGATTAAAGTCATCTTATTTTGACCTAAAATCATTGTGTAACCAACATTTTTAGTGTATTTTCGTTACCTGATTTTTTTTCTTGTAAGTATCTAATGCGTTTTTCTTATTTTACCATTATCCTTATTTTGGTGGTCTGAATGATTTCTAAAAGTTTGTCCATCTATTTTAATGGGACCTTATATAAACATTCCAAATAAAACTAGTTCAAGGATGAGTTATCAGTCTAGATAAACTTTAAGAATTAATGTAGTATTAAAAAACAAACCTATTGACTGAAGACGCTGGTTTCATACAATGTGAATCATAAATCCGTTATAAGTTTTTGAATTAATACATTATTTAAAGAATATGACAAATAAACGTAATAATTGGTCAATAAATAAAATGATTGAATACCTACAGACTGTGGATTACGAATGTATAGGTACAGTTTGCGCACAGTTATCATAATGTGGGACAAACATGACTCACTGGTCGACCTCACAGATGTTTTGATGCGTTTCGCTTATATCACAAGTTTGAACAATATTTTATAATGTTTTGCGTGCAAAATACTGCATGTTTTCGGAACAATGACATGACACAGTATTCTCTGAATAAAAAGCGGTAGATAAACAAAGGCACTGTTACTGTAGTGTCAACACTTAAAAGTAATTAACTTACACTTACGTAAAGGACAATGGGCATCGATGTATAGGCATATGCCCCAAGGTCCAATAGCCATAAGATACACATAATTGAAAAGAGCTTTTTACGGAGAACCTTTGCTACTAACACGACTTTTGGCAATTCGTAGTACGTTCGGAGTTATTGAACTAAATATGTAACTAGTTGGACAACGAAGTAAAGATTTTCTTGGCATCAATTAAGGTTTTCTGGGTAACCAATAGTAAAAACATATAATCTATTTCATAGAGCTTTTCAAGGAGAACCTTTGCCAGAAACACGACTTTCGCCAATTCGTTGTCCGTTCGGAGTTATTGAACTAAATAGGTGACTATTTGAGCACCGAAGTTAAGACTTTCTGGGTGACCAATAGCAATAACATATATACCATTGCAGAGAGCTTTTCAATGACAACTTTTGGTACTAAAATAACTTTTGCTAATTCGCAGTCCGTTCAGAGTTATTGAACTAAATAGCTGACTAGTTGGACACCGAAGTTAAGATTCTCTTAGCAACCAATAGCCATAAGATATACATCATTAGATAGAGCTTTTTGACTAGAACCTTTGCCAGTTACACGACTTTTCCCAATTCGTATTCCAGTCGGAGTTATTGACCTAAATAGGTGACTATTTGAGCACCGAAGTAAAGATTTTCTGGGTAACCAACAGCTTTTCAAGGAAAACCTTTGCCATTTAACGACTTTCACCAATTCGTATTCCGTTTGGAGTTATTGACAAAAATAGCTGACTAGTTGGACACCGAAGTTAAAATTTTCTTGGCAACCAATTAAGGTTATCTGGGTTACCAATAGTTATAACATATGATGCATTGCATAGAGCCTTTTAGAAAGAACTTTTGCTACTAGCATCACTTTAGCTAAGTCCTATTCCGTTCGGAGTTATTGACATAAATAGGTGACTATTTGAGCAGCGAAGTTAACGTTTTCTGGGAAACCAATAGCAATAAAATATACACCATTGGAGAGAGCTCTTCTATGAGAACTTTTGCTACTAACATAACTTTTGCTAATTCGCAGTCTGTTCGGAGTTATTGACCTAAATAGGTACTAGTTGGACACCACAGTTAAGATTTTATTTACAACCAATTAAGAGTTTACGGGCAACTAATAGTCATAAGATATACACTATTGGATAGAGCTTTTCAAAGAGAACTTTTGCTACTAGCACCACTTTTGCTAATTCGTAGTCTATTCGGAATTATTGACCTAAAAGTGTGTCTAATTGAGCACCTAAGTTAACATTTTCTAGGTAACCAATAGCTATAAGACGTACACCATTCGAAAGAGCTTTCAATTAGAATATTTGCTACTATACAACTTTTGCTAATTCGTAGTCTGTTCGGTTTTATTGATCTAACTAGGTAGTTGATTAGGCACCGAAGTGTAGCTCCTCTCTGACTCTGAATCGAGAAAAGTTGTCAAAGCAAGAAATATTCTTCTTGTTGAGATCAATTCATTGATACATATCTTGATGCTATTGGGCGTTGGGGTTGTGTTAACGATCTATCCAAGTTACTGTTACAGTAAGGATTTGCTCCTAAAATAGCATTTTAAGATGTCAATATTTTGAAAATGATGTTTATAGGCTTATAATATGATGTTTGAAACGTACAGTATTAATGAAAGTTAAAAAATTGACGAAATTACAGTATTTAATCTAACTTAATTTCTCAACATTAGACCTCTGTAGCTCCTCTCTGACTCTTATATATCTTAACGCTATTGGACGCCAGGGCAATTCTGCCCATTCTCCTTTCAAGAGGGATTTTCATAACGTCCACAAGCTTGAGAAAGTATTTCTTCATGATAGTAAGGTTTCGAAAGCGAGCAGCTCGGGGCTAAATAATAACAGCCGCTTGGGTCGATCTTTAGGTTAAGCCGTGCTTGCCTAGGTTGGTCGGTGGATGGGTGCCCACCCGTTACATACTGAGTTTCCTCCGTGCCTCGGAAAGCACGTTAAGCCGTTGGTCCCGGGTGTTATTTTGTAGATCTTTGACAGTCGTTAGGCCTAAAAAGTCATTTTTTTTTTCTAAATTTTAACATAACAACGTCGCGCGTGATCCCTGAAGAGTTAGGCAGAGGTGTACCTAATAGTACACCCACTTTTCGCCAGTTGTTTGAGTCCCATGTAATAGGAGGCGAGCCTATTGCCATCAACCAGGCACAAATCAAGACTTCGTGGCTACTACTGAGAAATTCCTGATGGAAAAACCCACTGACAATTTGCACGATCCGGGAATCGAACCCAGGATCTCATGCTCAGCAGTTACAATTGCGACCACTAAACCAACGAGGCAGTCCAAAATATAATTACCTAGGTAAATCAAAAATTAATAGTAAGTTTTGTTTTTTTTTAGCAAGAAGACAAGCCGTCGTCGTCCATACCGTGGCTGAAGTTCTTAACCTGCGTCCCACTGTGGGCCATCCTCATCGCCCAGTGTGGCCAAGCGTGGGTGTTCTACACACAGTTCACCGAACTACCCTCCTATATGAACAATATACTGCATTTTGATATTGTATCTGTAAGTAAATTTTGTATAGTACGGTTACATTTCGATTTATGGTAAACTAGCTGTTTGCCTGCGACTTCGTTAGCGCCGAAATTTTGATGTGTATGTGTGAGAAAAAAAGATAGCCTATGTCCTTCCCCAGGATATAATCTATCTCCTAGCGAAATTTCATAACGATCCGATCAGCCGTTTAGTTGTGAAAAGGTAACAAACAAACAAACAGAGTAACTTTTGCATTTATAATATTAGTATGGAAGACTCATCTGAAGGGGGCGAGCCTATGGCCATTAACGGCATTGCTCAAATCCAAACTTCGGGTTTGGTCACAGGAAACAACTACTACAATATTTTTATGAATAGCTTTTGCTCGTGGCTTCGCTCGCGTATAGTCGGAAATTATCCCATGGGAACGTCGTAAATAGTCTATGACACTCGAGGACAATGTAGCATTCCATTATTAAAAGAATTTTCGGAATCAAATCAGTAGTTCCCAAGTTTACCTCCTACATCAAAACATAAACTATATTCATAGTACATATTAGTATAGATAAGACCTTTTCATCGTGGTTGTACGAGTACACATGACAAACCTAATCCTATATAGAATTAGAAAATCTTCCAGGTCAGCTATTTACTTAAATGCACATTTTATTTCCAGAATTCAAGACTGAGTGCTCTTCCGTACTTGACAGCATGGATCGGTGGCATATTGCTGTGTATATTCGCTGACTGGACGCTAGCCAAGGGATGGATATCCAGGCTGAACAGTATGAAGCTGTGGAATACAGTCTGTAAGTACTTTGATTATTTATTAACAAACCGTGTTTTAAGCTTTCACGGTTTACAACTAAACTTATACTGTTACTTACGGGATATTTTCCGTGATTGTTCATTGTTTTGAGCTCCGTGATTGCGTCGAAATATCGGGAGCTAACAAACTGTGTGTCCAAAATTTCATACCATATTTATCAAAAATCCTTCCCACCCAAGTGCTCACCTTTTTTATAATAAAGGCAATTTTGTGAATATTTTCATGCTTCTAGACCCATTCATTAAAGCTGTCTGTCAGTGAAATTAACGTATTAAATGTTTATAGAGATTATTTTAGAAGATACTAGGAGCTACAATACTAGGAGCTCGTGGTAAAATAATAACTATTGCTCGAATCAATCTTCAAGTTAAGCCGAGCTTGCCTAGGTTGGTCCGTGGATGGGTGACCACCCATTACATGTCGAATTTCTTCCGTGCCTCGGAAAGCATTTAGGCCGTTAGTCCCGACTGCCATTTGTAGATCTTTGATAGCCGTTACAGGTAGTCAGTGACCCGAAAGTTTGACAACCAGTCTTACCAAGAGGTATCGTATAACCCAGCACTAACTGGGTTTTTGAGGTCAGACAGGCAGTCGCTCCATGTAAAATACTGGTATTCAGCTGCATCCGGTTAGACTGGAAGCCGACCCTAACATAGTTGGGAAAATGCTAGAAGATAGAAGATACTTCACGCTCATAAAATGTACAGAGACGGACTTAATAACTCAGGCATTTTCAACCCTTGAGTAATGCAGTGCCAAACGGAGTAAGATAAGACAATATGGAGGAGAATTGAGAATTAAATAAGACTTGACTTTGACTTTTAATATCAAAGACAATTATTCCTATAAACCTCATATAAATTGTGACGCCATAAATTAATTACGTAGAGATATTACGCGGTGAGATAATGCTTAAGGAAAATAAAGCCTTGGTAACTATTCTTGGTTAATTGATTAATTGAATTGGACCGAGCTTTTCACGCAGAGAGCACGTCATACCTAGTACCTACTTAATGACGCATCTTACATCCTTTGTTCAATTATGGAAATCCTACTAAAATGATACTTCATCTATACTAATATTATAAAGTGGTGAAATTTGTTTGTAAGATTGTATGTAGGGGTAATCTTCGGAACTACTGATCCGATTCCGAAAATTCTTAAACAATGAGAAGCTTTATTATTCCCGAGTCTCATAGGCTATATTAAATACTAGCGGCCCGTCCCGGCTTTGCACGGAGGGACATTTATTTTTTAAACATTTTGGGATAAAATATAGCCCATGTTACTCAGGGATAATGTAGCTTTCTAATGGTGAAAAAATTGTTGAAATCGGCACAGTAGTTTTTGAGTTTATTCATTACAAACATACACACACACAAAAATACAAATCTTTCCTCTTTATAATATTAGTAAGATAACATAACATCACACACCATATAAGACCGCTTGAACAAAAATTGGTCTCGACCAAGTTCGTTCGTTCCTACTGGGAGTGGAAACACGAAAGATGTTTAAATATTTTTGTATGAAGCCTGGCCTGCCTTTCTTCGGCCATTTTTTTAATTTCTATGTTGCAACCACAATTAAAACCTATTTTCATGAATAGCTTTTATCAATACAAACAAGTACTGTGAGAAACAATGCCTAAATATAAGCTTAAATTAATGAAGTTTTTTATAACGTAGATTTATGCAACTACAGACCCCATTTATGACGCAACTTGGTAGGCTAGATCAAGTACATTTAGAACATAGGTTATCTAACGCACCCGACAGATAACACATTCCGAAGCACTTAGAAATAATAATCGAAATATAGTATTCAGTACCTACATGATGTCATTAATACTTAAGATATTGATTTACTTAATAACGAAATCGATCTTGTAAATACGGTATTGTGATGTATAGAAACATAATAAACACAAGACCTCTCTTGTGGTGTCTTAGACCGTGAAACTGAAAACTTTTTGTTCTATGACTTTTGGAAATTCATAACTTTTTTAAGTTCCATTCATGTCGATCAGCGGATCGCGTCGTATTCAAAGTCCTTTTTTTTTGCAAATATCAATAACTCGTAGAACCAAAGTTGATTAGTTTTATGGACCGAAAGACCACACGTCATGTCTTGCGTTTATTATCTTACACCTTGTATAAACCGGGGCGTGAATAAGCTTTGGAAAGAGACTACCAAGCATGAACGACGGTGAACATTATTTTAACTCCATGTGTCATCGCCATTTAAGTATCGAAACATACGATATTGCCATGCATCATGATGCGTAGCAAATTGAAAACAACATTTCTCTAGTACATTATTATTTTTTTTTTTTTTTTTTTTTTAATAGCCTTGAATGTCCCACTGCTGGGCAAAGGCCTCCCCCATATCCTTCCAGGTACTCTTCTCCTGCGCCACCTCGAACCAGCCTTCGTGATGCGCGTCTAGGTCATCTCGCCACCTCTTTCTCGGCCGGCCTTGACGGCGTCGTCCATCTAGTACATTATAAACTATGATATTCTGTGTTGTTTTCATTTTGCAAGTGAAGCGATTAAAAACACTTTTCCTGTTTCTTCACTATCTATATTAGCGCTTTCTGACGAGACCAATATCGTATCTAGTTCTGGTGGTTAAGGGCTATTATGCACGCTCCCTACATTTTCGGACCATGGGCTGGAACATAAATGTGGAGACTGCCAGAAGCAAAAATAAGCCCCTGAAGTCTGACTGTAGATAATGATGGTGTATTACTTGTTCCACAGCGGCGTTCATTCCTGCGTTCGGACTGCTGGGCATCGCGTGGGCTGGCTGCGACAGGATTGCCGTGGTTCTACTGCTTTGTATCGCCTCGACCTTCGGCGGCGCAGCTTATGCTGGTGGGTATATTTTACATTGTACGGACTTAGTTATGTCAAAATTAGCCATCCTAATGTCTCTCAAATTCTGGGTTCACTCATTTTGGCACAACATTCTAAATTAACTATCCAGCAAAATCAGCTCTATTTACATTGCAATAAGTACTCGTAAGCTTATTACATGGGTAGGGCTTAAAAAGTAGAATGTGTTATTCAGAAAATTGCAACTTTGATAAATAGACTGGAAACTTTCAAATCTGCAATCATAGTTTTTCGTCACCTCATCCGTTTTTGAGCTGAATCAAATAAATATTTTATACATCCGAAGTAAAGCTAAGAGAAGTTCAATTATGTAGTTGCGCTAGACCTTGATATTACCACCGCTGCTTTTTCCGGCCTACTGCCACGGTCAGCTGACGTAACGGAGGTAGTTACGGAAGTTAGTATGAGCATATTAGGGAAATCAGCAAGGACATGATTAGCAAATTAGATGAAAACTGCATGCTTATCTATACGTATACTAATATTATAAAGAGGAAAGATTTGTATGTTTGTAACGAAAAAACTCAAAAACTACTGCACCGATTTCAAAAATTCTTTCAGCATTAGAATGCTACATTACCCCTAAGTAACATAGGCTATATTTATGTTGACTAAAAAAATATATTTAAAAAAAAATGTCCACCCGTGCGAAGCTGGGACGGGCCGCTAGTTATACATACAGGGTGATCAATTAAAAAACATAAGCATGCAATATTGTTAGTTTTAATGATTAAGTAAAGTTATGGAATCGGGTGCTACTTTGCGGAAATCCATGATATACGAGTAATGCTGTGCAAAATATTTAGTTTTGATGCAAGATGCAACACCGCTCCCGTCCGTAACAATATGCACATGCAACCCAAACCTATGCTCGATACGTTTTTCGCCCCTTAACGGAGCTATCTCAGGAGATGTTGATGTTGCTCCTGCATCCAAACCTGGGTGTTTTTTTGGAGAATTACAACTGATTATTTTGCATATCGTTGAAATTTTATTGTAATTGCTTGTCCTATAATGTGTTGAACAATGTTGCAGGTAATCAGATGAACCACATCGATCTATCGCCGCAGTTCGCGGGCACTATGTACGGTATAACGAACGCCGCCAGCAACATCTGTGGGTTCATGGCTCCTTACGTCGTGGGACACATTATTAAAGCCGAACAGGTAATTATAATTATCATCTCTTGGAGGAGTGACCACATATCGAGGAGGAGCAGCTCGAGGCGGTTTTTTACACTAAATAGGCTAGCGTTTAGCCGCAACTCGCCTGATGTGACGATGACGCGGCCTAGGGTGGAGCACGCTTGCCTAATGTCTGTTTTTTAATCCCTGAGACTAAATTGACAGTGGAAAATGTCAAAACTGACATAGGTAAAAAATCCTATTGAAATCTATGTCAGTTTGCCATTTTTACTTGTCAATTTAGTCTCGGGGATTAAAAAACAGACTATAGAAGAAACGGATTCACTTGGCCTTTGAAGAGATCCAGATTTTAATGATCAGATGAATCAAACAGAGAAGCCGGCAGTGAATTCCACAGACTGGCGGTTCGCACCATAAATGTGGAAGCAAAGCGCTTTGTTCGGGTCCGTGGGACTTCAACCATATAACGGTGGCCATGAAACTGGTCGGACTACCGGTCGTACGAACAAACTTTCTTCTTGTGCGGCTAAAAGTCGTATTTGTGGCCGTATAGTGCGCTAGTACCTTAAGTTCCATACCCTGACCAGTCAGAATCAATCATCGTATCTTTACACCAAACTTTTTTTGATATCACGTACCCACTCTAACAAAAATCTATACTTATATATAATATTATAAAGCTGAAGAGTTTGTTTGGTTGAACGCGCTAAACTCAGGAACTACTGGTGCGAATTGAAAAATTCTTTGAGTGTTGGATAGCCCATTTATCGAGGAAGGCTATAGGCTATACAACATCACGCTACGACTAATAGGAGCGGAGCATAAATGAAAAATAGTGCAAAAACGGGGAAAATAGTAATTTCAAAATAATTTCACTCGGACGAAGGTCGCGGGCAACAGCTAGTATTAAATAAGATGAAGATCCAGCACCGTGAAAAGATTTTCTTAAAAAAAAATATTTTTCAGCAAACTCTGGGACAATGGCGTGAGGTGTTCTACTTAGCGGCAGCTATCGATCTCGGCGCCAATCTCTTCTACTTATTCTTCGCGAGTACTGAGGAACAGGTAAATGTTTTTAATGTTATTATGCCGTGTCTCTGAAAGCACGGTAAGCCGTTGGTTCTGGCTGTTTATTGTAGATATTTGACAGTCGTTACAGGTAGTTAGTAGCCCGAAAGTCTGACAACCAGTCTTACCAAGGGGTATCGTATTACTCAGTACTAACTGAGTTGTGGAGGTTAGATAGGCAGTCGGTCCATGTTAAATACTAGCATTCAGCTGCATCCGTTTAAACCGGAAGCCGACCGCAACATAGTTGGGAAAAGGCTAAGCTAGATTGATGATTCTCCTAAGTGTTTTTGTGATTAAAAGTAAAACAAATGATGCCTAATTCCGAGTTATTTATTCACCAGGACTGGTCACGCTCTGATCACGACGACATGACGGCGCCAGCGCCCGTCGAAAGCATACTCTTCCCCGAATCATAAACAAGGTCACAAATGAAGATGAAGTCATAGACAATGAACGTTCCATTCACAAACTTATTCGTCAAGATGTACGTAGCATGGATTCACGTTTGTATTGTTTTCGGATAATAATTATTAATGCAGTAGCTATTTATGCAAATAAAAATAAGAGTAAGGAATGATTGCGTTTAAAAATCAAAATATCTTTTGGAAAATAAGTTTCCCAAGTTTCTTAACGCCAAATCAGTTGTCATGTGATTCGATTGGCTCTTGTTATTCCAGTCGCCCAATCACAATAGCTAAAGGCTTCATTCAGGTTTTATGAAACTGAGACTTAGTTATTATATCAAAAATCCCAAAACAAAGGTGTTTATGTTGTTGAAACGAACATTATCATTTTGAAGCGACAATAAAGTGAGTTACGGTAATAATTGATACTTATTCTAAGGTTTATTATTTCAATGTATTTATCACGGATTTACTTTTATATTTTAGATGTAAGTCCCGAGCCTGTGATAATGAGAAAGTTGAGAGACCGATATGGGTTTCCGTTTTTTTCTTTTGAGATAATATGGAGCCCTAAAAATGATTTATGTGAATCCCAGTGTTAAAATTATGAGACTTTTTCTGACCAATTAGCAGAAATGAATTGCTAAAAGAGTCCGTTTTCTTAGTAAAATAATCACGGTTGCTGTAAAAGAAGGTAAATCATATTTTATCTTACAATACTCCTAAATCAATACATTTTTAAACTTATGGTGCTTTCAAATAAAATATTTAAAGCAGTCCGATACAACCGGCCAAAGCAGTTTTCGGGTAAGGTAGAATAATAATTTTAATGTTTTTTATAATGCTGTAATAACGTATTAGTAAAGCCAAAATATATTAATTTATTTTGAATTAAAAAACAAATAAGTTAAAAAAAAAGGTTTGGAGAAATAAAGTTATTTTCAAGTTGGGGAGCCCTTTTTAAAGCAAATAAAATTAATTACTGTAACATAATTACTACGTATTTCAATTAAAATGTTTAAAAGAGTGGAAAGATGAAAAGAAGAGCCATGTCAATCAATTAAAGTCTTCGATATATTTTGCTCAAAATTAAATACCTAAAGAAAATTTTGTTTACACCTTTGATTAGGAAAAAATAACTTAAGTTAACTTATTGTACCACGAATGAACGCTGTAGCAAATAATTAGCCAATTTATTTTTAAAACATGGCTGTTAGAACAAAGTTCAAAATGTCAGCCTCAAAATAAAAACACTTAATTGTTTAATTTTAATTAAGTTAACATTCATGCTCTCATAAACTAATTACACCGAACAACGGGTTTTATAGCTAAATATTTCTATTGGTACCTAATTCTATGGTGTTTGACATCATAGCAATAGCATCATACTATGGATGTGACAATTATAACTTAAAAATATTACGGATAATGTAGTTAGCTGCAAACCTGTAACAAAGAGCTACAATATCTATAACTATAGACCGACCGCTTTAATGAGTCCTCGCGAAGGTATCAATTTAAATGGAATATTCTGAAGGTTGACGTGGATTATGGTTATTTTAAAGCAAATAACCTGTGGGATATTGTTAGGACTTTGTGGACGCTTTATGTACCTTTGATGGGGCAAGGCGGAGGACTCATTAAAGCGGTCGGTCTATATATTTTTTGGTGTTAAAGTAATATATTGAGATTGTTTCCGAAATACCGTTTATGAAATATCCATTTGATATAATTAAAAAAAACTCATCAGCTTTTTCTCAAGAAGGATCCATTTCTCACAATTCACTGGAACGTTATTCAAATTAAAGGGGTGTCTATTTTTTGTAATTTTATAAATAAAATAAATAGATGCTATTTTAGATGTGTCTACAGGTTTGCTTTTGCTGCTTATTGCGGATTTTAAACGGTCTAAACGTAATCAAACAAAATCGAGTAGAAGTCAGAAATAATCGATTAAATCGGGCAAATCTGTAGGTGTCTTAAGAAGCTTCATGAACGTTTTTAATTGAAACAACGACCCAATTAATATTATGTTAAAATACAATCGGGCACACAAGTAAAATAAGATTTCACTCATCCTTAGAGATAATGAGAACCTCACTGGTATCATCAAACAAAACATTAAATAATTAATTTGCACAAAATTATTTACACTTAATTTTATTATTAATGAATTATTATTAATTTCGCTGATTATGTGCAGTGCGTGCCAAAGACGATTTCTGTCTTCACTTTTGTAAAATATGCCTTGCTGTATTTTGTTTTGTACCTATATGCAGATGTAAATTGAATAAAATTCAGACTCTAAGTAAAAATTTGAAAAACCATTTGTATTTTTAGACTTGAAATTACCAATGACCACGCTACCGGATGTTGGAATGTACAAAATGTGATACACGTCATCGGCCAAAGCCGATTCCGCGTCGTTAAGTGTAGTAATTTGGTTACTCCGTAAATCAACCAAATATACAAATAAGCAGTTTCCCTAACACGATAATCATTCCAAACATAGCATGCTTACGATTATTTAAATGTATTTACTCAATTAATTTAAGTTTCAAAGAGTTCAACTGTAAGCATCCAGCAGTATTCATGATGTGATGACCTTATTACAAATGTAATCATACAAAAATACTTTACTACGATGTTATATTTTATTTTTATTTAAATACTAATAGTGACCGTATTGTGTTATATTTCATTTATTCCTAATTAAATGTATTAATGTAAGCTTAAAACAATTTTGTTATTTTATTTTTTAGAATCTCTACATGTCTCACTATTACATTCTAATACCCAGTTATTTTAATTTTCTTAATAAAATCCCATTAATTGCAAACAAAAATGTTAAAAGGCACGTTGAGTTTATTTGCTGTGATTTTAAAACTTGTGAATGCAAAGTAAATGTAAATAAAAATTATAATGTATATGACGTAGGTACCTATTTTTTTAGCGACGGCCAATAAATTTTACAAAAAATCAAAACGTTTTATTTTTACTCCTTCCCTATATTGAAAATTTGCATGAAATTATGAAAATAAATTTAAAATTCAGAATCGAAACCATGTCGTGTGTAGCGTTAGTTTTTTGTGGATCTCCTAATTGCTTTACAAAAAATGCGAGAAAATTATAACTTGCGGGCAGAGTCCACTGCGAGAGAGAAAATGAAGATCATCATTATTTTTATTCCATTGCACTTTTTGGTCGGATGGTTTGTGTTATTTGATTGGGGATGCCGCAATGGATAGTGGAATGGTTTTTGGGTCCTTGCGTTTGATGCTTTTGTGGTCGTGTGTGGTGGGTGTGGGCGAAATTCACGAGTAATCTCGACACTATCAGTGCTGCGTCCGCCCGTGGCCCATCGCACGTAATTACAGAGCCAAGGGACCGGGCGTCAATACTAATATTTGCTTACGCCCCGAAGTGAGGCTTCGCTCGGGATGCGAGCGTTTATCTCGTAACGAGGTGAGGTTCACGTATAATTATGACAGTCGTCAATTTTCAAATGATTGCTGCAGATACGGCAGGTGCCACAATCTGTTCTGCACGTGATTGTACCCATCGTGCCGTCCACAAACTTAGAATTTACACAACATTGGTTTTATTTTGTGAAATTATAGGCCACTTGTGTTAGTCGAAAAAAAAAACTATGCGCTTTTATTTTGGTAATTTTTTCGCCACATTGTCCCAAAGTAATTGAAATAACAGTTAAAAAACGGGTCTTTAAAATATTTCTTCAGCGACGTCGTAAACTTTCTGTAAATAAAAGAGTTGCGAACAAAGCCGAGGTTATTGGCAAACCCTTGCAATTAACTGTTAACAAAGTATTATTGTTAAGCGTGTGTTTGCCAACATTTCGGTATATTGTTCTTTTGTCGATTTCGCTTCAACCCGTCAATTTCGGTGTGCGAATGGCCGAAAGGACGTCGACGGTCGATCTGCGATAAAGTTTAAGAAAAACTTTACGAGCCGCCAAAGGCGGGTAACACGAATACAAGGAACAAAGCTTCTTAACGACCAATGTGTTTATGGAGGTGGCCTGTTTAACTATACTTTTTGTTGTGAGGCTGCAAACAATTGTTGCGTCTTTGGGGCTCTTTGGTTAGGGGTGATGGTATAACGGTGATGTTATGATCTGCTTGTAGTTAGCGTCTGTTTCGGCTTTTATGGTTTTTGTCGTATCGACACCTATGTCTTTAATGTTTGTAAAGAACGCCGCGCTTTGATGACGGCGCGAGCCAAAGTTATAGGTTTATCAATAGATACGCTACGATTATATTTATTTATTTAGGAAAAACAAACAGTTGCATGTTACAGGTTTATAATAAGGCTTCTACAGATTACTTTAAATAATAAGTGACTAGAGAGGCATATGTACTAGATGTAAACTAAAATAACAGTTATAATAATATGTGATGCATAATATACAAAAAGTTACATAAACACGGCATACAATACATAAGTAAACATATGTATACTTACATGTTACACATTACACCACAATTGTCGACTGCCGATTCAAGGTACATATTACCAAGATTTTTCCTAATCTGCCTTTCATTGCTTCCTCATTGGTCTTGTGGTCGGAAACGCGGTTGTTGAGCATGAGGTCCTGGGTTCTATTCCCAGATCGGGCAACGTGTTATTGGTTTCTTCATCAGGAGTTTCTCAGTAGCAGCCACAGGGTCTGGACTTGTGCCCAGTTGATGGCAATAGGTTTGCTCCTTATTGAGGCTCAAACGTGACTGGCGAAATGTGGGTGTAGGTACTATTACGTACACCTCTGCCTAGCCTTTGGGTCAGGAAATATAGGAGTGATGAAGTTTGATGTTATCTTTCCTAGTTTATCGCACCTACCTATATCTGCAGTCTGATTGTCTATCTGGGTATTGGTATATTCAAGTTAAACATAGGTGGGTAGGTGTGGATTATACAGGGTGTAAACGGACCCTACTCGAAGCCGTCAACCAAGCATTATGTACATTAAACTAAGTAACTTTACGCAAAAATTATTGCTGGGAAACGACTTTTTTTTGTTGGAAAATCACGTTTTACGGCAGGAATCAATGTAACGCACTCAAAACATTATGCTAATGGATGGATTGAATAGTATGGGGATAATGGAGGTGTTTAAACTAAAGTTCTTACATTAAAAACTTGTATTTAAAAAAAATCCTGTGAAAAAGTTGGAACTTTGACCCCCAATATCTCCGTAACTAGAAGGTATGGTCTAGAACAAAAACGAATATCGCAATGACGAGGAAAACAAGTGCCTTTCGGCTTCGTTAAGGGTCTTGTTACACACTTTATTCAAATTGCATGATATCTTCACGTACGCAGCGAGGAAGGGACACCGACACTAAAACGGATACTACGTATTCATTACCTAATTCTGAACCCCCCATAGAAATGTTTCGTCGGTTATAAAAAAAATAACTTCTTCCTACAAAACTGCACTACCTATACACACGGTCAAAATGTATGGAAAGGCTATTTAAAAAAAAACCATATCTTTCTAATTCAAATGTCGAAGCTTGATTTGGGGGAAACATGTATTTTCAGCAATTCTCTGCTAAATGCTTGGTAGAATTTTATAGCAACCGCACATAATCAACTCTAGTGTGTTACCCAAGCATACTACACGTGTAAGATACTTACATCTACGGCAAAACAATAGGCGATTCAATATTTCCATAATTAAAAGATGCTGTAAGTACCGATCTTCTTTCTTCTTTGCGTGTCGATAGACTCAAATAATACCCGACCAGTATATTGCTACCTGAAAAGATTTGAAAAATTAAATAAAATCGTGTAAAAAAAATCGTAAAAAAATATCGTCGTATCGTAATTGTAATAAAATATCGTACTGCGATTCCAAACGCCCGGCGCACCCTGGACAGCTATCACTCGGTAACGCAGAGTCTAGCTGCCTAAAGGCCGAAACACACCGGATCCGTACACGTAGATGCACGTGCATGTCTACGTGTACGGATCCGGTGTGTTTCGGTCTTTAAGGCCCGTATGGATCCGTCATGGCACACCGCTCACGTGACGTACACGTGTGCGTAGACTACATGCGTAGCGTTACGTGGGACATGTAAGTGCACGTGCACGTCTACGTGTACGGTTCCGGTGTGTTTCGGCCTAAATCCTTTCACCACTTTTTTTTTTTTTTTGTATGGCATCTCGCAGTTAAACCTAGGAGGTTGTAGTATGCTTAACCGGACTATCCTGTGGGTGCCTTGTGTGTAAGGCCTCCAGCCAGGGCAAAAAAACTTACAAACTAAGCGACTACACGCTAAGGGGACCCCCTGAACGACTTATTATTGCGTACGAGCCTCGGCTTAGGTCGTCGTCGGAAAGGCTGGATCTGAGTGGTGTGTGAGTGTATTTGGGGACTGGTTTTGGACTACAGGCTCAGCCACGCGGGCTGGCTCGAGCAAGGGTCGGGGAGGGCATTTGACGGGGTGTCGCGACGGGCCACGACGGCGAGGACGGAATGACGGCTGTTTGCGTCTGAGCTTCTTGAGCGTGCTAGTTTCCCTACTGCTCTTCTGCAGGAGTCATCAGGGGTGTCAGTCGTCAGCCATCGGGGGTGAATCCTTTCACCACGATGACTCAAACTCAAAAGTACCGATGAAAAATCACTATGTGGGGGAGGGGAGGGCTCAAAATGATTTACTGAATACGGTAACCGTTTGTACATCGGTGTCCCTTCCACCCTGTATAAATGACAGCTGGGACCAACTTCGTAACCATGCAGCACTGTGTTTAATTGTAATCTCCATATAATAATCATTGCGTCATCGGCACTGTTCAACACGCACAGATTTTGGGCGCCCACAAATCAATATTAATTTAGTAAGATACTTAACTCGTGCGTCCTCATTTTGTGTTGTGCAATACCGTGATCTAGCAGAAATAGTACTTACTAACTTAGATAGCATGAATAAATTCTTAACGGTCTGGATAATTATGTCAACGGTCCAGCTAGAACAACTGAAGAGAGAGATGTTTGTGCTTTTTTGTGCTCTTCTTCAGAGGACCTACCGTTCGGAACTTCGGAACCGTGATGATTACAACAACACTAACTAAAATGTAGCTGAAAATTGTCTATGTTTAACTTTTTTTAAGTAAGATCGGATTTGTATCTGACAAACCCATGAACAGCTATTTACAGACTGTTCGTAGAGTTTAATTAAAGCTACTAGTAAGTAGCTACGTCGCTTTAATTTTCTGACAATGTGCATTCATTAGCCCATTGTAAAATGAATATATGTACTTGATAGTTGATTTATATGTACAGGAGAAAGCAGGGCCCATTCGCTAGTCTCACAACAAACAAACAGATCGCCCGATTCGCTTCGGTGGTAAATTAAAGCGTACAAAACGAGATTTTCAACAGAAAAGTAATTATAGAGCGGTTCCAAAAAGCGGTTTTGGTTTCGGTAGCAATAAAACTTGCGTTGTCAGCGACAAAAGGGTTTGTTTTTGGGCATTTCGGACCTTCTTCGAACAGCGGGAGCCGAGGATACGAACAAATAAACGGTGTAAGTATACGAAGGTTCGTTTTCCGACGAGCGCAGCTAATAACGTGTCGTCTGACATAATAGGCGGGACGGCGAAAGACGATCCTCATAATGAGCCCGTACCGAGCTTTGTTCTGCACAGAATGGGCTCGAAATGTCACCGAGATAGGTTTATTTACATCAGAAAGTTGTACGTCGCTCAGTATTGTGTGTAAAGTCGCACCGTACTAAATGAGTTTTATGATTTTTATGAAAAGAGATGTTTTGAAGTAAAGGCCCGTTTACGACGGAGAGTTTGATTAGTGGGAGTCGTTAGTGGGCTTGTTTGTGTGTTACCGCTAATCAAAGTGCTAATAGACGTTTACACTCGTAGGCATATGGAGGAATGCTAGCGTGGGTGATGGAATACACACAAATCACTTACGTAAACAGTAGACTCCGGGCAGGGCTACATGTATGACGTAAGTTTGATTTTGTATCTATGCCCAGGAATAGAACCCGCGCCTCGATGCGCGACAGACAAACATTGCGCGGCTGAGTGGAGAACTGGATGTCGCAATTTAAATGTAATTTCTATTTAGTTTTAAAACTTAAGAAACACGTAAATACTTTACCGCTAAAGGAAAACCTCAATTTATATAATTACCTAATAAGGTAACATGAAAATCCTCTCAGGTAATCGCTTTTGGCCTGGAATCCCGAAATTTGCGTTTGAACATACTTAGTCGAAACTGGGTCGAGACTGCGTTTAAACTTTAAAATGCTATCGGCTGGTCTTAGAATGCCTGCATTTAATGTAAACTTCTTTACATAACTAAAAATGTTACGGTAATCTTTAAAAATGAGTATAGAAAACAAAACTGTTTTGTCTAACGGTATTAGCGGTCCGATAAAAAATTGGAGCAAACAATAGAAAAAATGGTAACGGCAAACCAATTCAAAGGAATGCTCTGTTTTTCGACTCATAAAAATTAGTAAAATAGAGCAGGACTTTTGTCTAAAAAGGTTTTATGGCGGCGCGGCAGTTGCAGTAAAACAACGCTGTTGTTATAAAAATATGTTGACCGTTAATTGTAACAGTTTGTTGTTTTTCTTCCTTCCGAAAATACCGCAACGTTGCAATATAACAGTCACTGTTATTTTCTCAGAAATCTGATTAAAAATTGAACGGTACCGTTTTTTTTCCTTGCCCCATGGACTACCCTTGGACGCATATTTTAGATAGTTCCCAACAATTGCTTTCATTCGGTAAATACCTATAAAGAGGGTGCAGTCGTCTTTAAAGTTTCCAATTTACGATTGAACCTCACCCGCACCCAGATTCTAAAAGGTCCCACTAAATATGTGTTGGAATGAAATCTCTAGAATGTCAACTCAACGAATCAAGTCGTTTCCAATCCATCAGCCTCTCTAGAAAGATACAAGGAAGCGTTTCAAATATTTTAATGAGTGAACCTTATGGTAATATGCACTACTTCAGATATCTACCGGTTCTGAGATGATCCCTAATCGAGCAAAACGTGCATGTTATTTACTTTTTCTCGTATTAAATTTTCAGGTAGACCGAAAGTGGATCTTGTGTGAATGTGGTCTGACACACCTAGATTGCAAAAGAAGGGGATTCCACAGCCATGTGTTATTTCATTAATCTGGCAAACCCTAAATTAATCTCTACCTTTGGTGACCTTAAATACAGGTTTTATTTGGACAATAACAAGGATAACAAGTGCTTAAATCGTTACCTGTATATTTCATCTGCTGTAGCTGCATATACAGGGTGTAAACGGACCCTTCACGAAGCCGTCAACCAAGCCTTTGTACATCAAACTAAGTAACTCTACGCAAAAATTAATGCTGGGAAACGGCTTTTTTTTTGGGGTGAAAAATCACGTTTTACGGTCAAACTCAATGTTACGCACTCAAAACTTAGTGCTGGTGGATGCTTTGAATAGTAAACGGGTCATGGAGTTAATTAAAGTAAAGTTAAAACCTTAAAAAATGGTATTAAAAAAAAACTTGTGAAAAAATTGGAACTTTGACTTCCAATATCTCCGTAAGTAGAAGGTTCCCAGGTATGTTCCAGAACAAAAAAAATATCGCTATGAAGGGGAGAACAAGTGCTCTTCGGCTTCGTTAAGGGTCTTTTTACACCCTTTATTTATGCGCTAATTCACATGTCTTTGAAAAGCTTTACACACTAATGCTACCCATAAAGTGGTACTAGCGTTGAATTTAAGTCTAAGAAGTGTACACCTCCGTAGAGTGCACTTGCCTACTAATTAGACGTGTAGTGTATACTGGTTACTAACCGCTTTACCCGTCTTTACACCACCACATAGTTGACATTTCTTAAGTCCTAATTAGCTTCGTTCAGTGACACAATAGATCATTTGAATAAAGATCTCAAGCATGTAGGACAATGCTAGCGGGTGGGCCAGAGGCCGAGCTAACCCGAGGCAGGCCGAAGCAGCCCGAACCTTTGCATATGCAAAACAGAGGCTGTATCACCGCCGGGCGGCTGCTTTGAAGTCGGACGGTAGACGCGAACAAATTTATGCTCAGTGTCAATACATTAGAGGAGAGCGGCGTCGCGACTGATGTCAGAGTCGGCTGTGTTTGAATAATAAGTGCGCGGCTCCATTGTGTGATAACGTGACCCAAAGGTGACAGATAATGAAGGATTGCATTGAAATTCAGATACGTTTCTTGCAGTTCAGACCTTTAGATTTAAATAAACGACGGTCGTTGCCATGGTGATGCATCATCTTTTTTTAACTATAGCCGTCAAGAATGTACAAATCCTACTCGCACCAGGAGCCTCAGGCAAAAAAGGAACGCTGAACTGAAGGCCAAGCAAGGTGAAGTTGAAGCCTGTTAAAGTGAAGCCAGACATAACAACAATGGTTGTTGAGGCGAGTTAGTTCTAACTCCTAACATAAACAATCGAAAAAGAGTGATGACATCATTAACATAAGCCACAAAAAAGAAACAAAACGTGACGTACGATAATGGAGCTCGGTGTAATAACGCGGAGGCACGCGAGACGCCTCGCGCCGCGCCCGCGCCGCGTGCAGGGAGCGCGTGCCTGCCGCGGCGCGGCGGCCTGGCGACCCGGCGCGCGGCGGCGTGACGCGCGGCCCGCGCTCAGTCGCGCGCCGACCGCAACACCGAGCGCACGCACCACACGCTCCTTTATCTAATGATGCTGTGATTCTAAAGACGCTCTTACGTACTGGATGTTTTTTTAGTGAAGTGTTAATTAGTAACTATGGTGACGGGTATTGCCGGTAGCCCTCAGCAGGCCGCTGCAAACCCAGTGGTGGTGAATATGAGCCCTTCAGCGACGCAGGTTGAACAGAAGAAGAGCGGTGATAATAGAAGGGTATGTTATAGTTTTGTTTTGTTTATTAGTTTAGGTTTGTTTTTTTTTTGTAAAAATTTGACATAAAAAAATGGAAGTTATGGTTTATGCATGATAATGATTGATTAATAAAATGGTTGAATAAACGTAAACAGTGCTATTAAAGAAAGACATCAACGCGCTTAATATATTTTTTTCCTAATGTTATTTTATTCATAATTCAATATTTCTTTTACTATTTTTATATTCTATCACTTCTTAATGTTTATGAGACCATCACAACTTAGAATATAATGTTTAGTTATAGACTTTCCGTAATATTTTCAAGTTGGTCTACAATGTAGCCTGAAGTCTACGGCGTAGTACGGACTTCGTAGGCATTCGTAGGCCTATATTTTTTGACTACAGCAAATACTGCTATTCAAATGATCTTTTGTTGATTTATCAATTTAGTAAGCTATGACCTCTTTGTTAGTAAGAATATTAGCGAGTTTAATTTTTTAAGGTTGTAACGGTGTATTTTCCTAGATGGAGTAAATCTCTGTAGCAACAAGATCGTGTGTTTATAGTTAGTGTGTGTGTAGTTAGCTTACGTACATGCAAACCTACATATTGCCACTATGGAGGTGGGCAGGGATGGTGCACCAGCTCGCATTTTAGCGAGGCGATGCGAACTGCCAGCGGTGTCACGATTCTGTGCTCGAGACGTGCAAATTACTATGTACCCTAGCTCTTACTATATACTTATGTAGATGAAGAACTTGTACATAATATTTTATAAATACTTCTAAGTCTGGATTTGGGCCCGGTTCCTGGCAATAGGCTCGCCCCCTAGTACATGCGACTTAAACATAGCAGGCGAAATGTGGGTGTACTATTAAGGACACCTCTGCCTAACTCTTCGGAAATGACAGGCATGATGTTATGTTATGTTCTCTCCGATTTTTACCAAAAAAAAATCAGGTAAGCTTATTATGATCGCTTAGCCGAAACACCAGCAAGTAATTTTGACAAGATTCAAGATTTCTATGTTTTATTGAATTCAGGCTCGCGTTTCTGAGAGTCTCTGACGACATAGCACATGGTTTATAACGCCGCTTCATCGACATAGCTGTGTAATTTTAGTAAGAAGGTTTCCACAGGTGGTTCAAGTAGGTAGACCATGTTTAGCAGAGGCCTTTTATATTCAATTTATACTGATGATGATGTTGATAAAATTATTTTAGAACCGATTGTTTGCTGTCGGGCGATTCCGTCCGGTATACTTAGTTAAACTATCTAAAAAAAAACATCATGGACTAGGGTAACCTAAGTTACCCATACATTTTCACTGAGAATATTTAAATTTAACAAAGATTATGTGGGACCCTACCTATTATACAGGAGTTAAACATAACTGGCGAAATGTGAGTGTACTAGTACACCTCGGCCTAACCCTTCGGGGGGAACAGGCGTGACGTTATGTATGTCTATGTATACTATTCCAATAGTCCTGTAACCTCGAGTATAGGTAGGTTCAGACACCTGCACATCAAGCTACTACAACCTGTCAAATTTCTTTAATAGATTTTCAACTTTATCGCTAAAGCATTAGGTTCAAGGTTGATTGGGAAAATTTGATAGTTTCGGGTAACTTGACGTGTCTTCATTCTCATTTACACATTAGAACTATTATTTGTCTTAGATTGCAGTACTCCGATGTATTTACACTACAATAATTATCTGAAGGCTATGTTTGAAACAGTCCGTATAAATAAATATGAGCCGAGGTGCGACAATCTCGTAGCATTTGTCACACGAGACATTTTCAGGAAAACCAGTGACGAGTAGCGCTAAATAAAATATGTATGAGACGATATGAAATTCCTAATGTGTGATTGTTGTTGTGTTCGAATTTTAGACGGTCGTTTAGGGCCAAAGATATCCAAATATTTACGGCAATAGGTAATCTATTACTTGTTACTACTTTATCGGTATGCCTAGTGTCATACGCCTGCTTGTCAGGTAGCGTCCGTGAGTCAAAATCGAAAATATTCGGGATCAACATTTTTTTAGGACATATTCCCAATGTTCGCTCTATTATTCTTTTAAATCTCTGTTTAGGGCAAGTTTATAATTTTGTTGGGTTTTTATTGATTTCGTTCAGATGTTCTAGTCTTATAGTATTTTTTTAGGACCTTATAGGGATATTAAACATCAGATCGCAAAAAATGCACTGTAAGTAAGTTCTATCAACTTGTAAGTATACCAATAGTGTAAAACAAAGCTTGGAGCGAGTCCTTTTTTAACTTTGCACATGCAAACTTTAGGTCTTAGATCGAAATTAAATGGTCAAGTTTAGACTCACATTTTTTCACAAATAAATGCGAGTAATTCTACATCAAGCCTGCTACTACGCTAATTTCATAGCGTATTCTAAACAGGTAGCAGGTAATTCGGCTTAATCTATTCTCAGCAAAAAAACCAAGGATACCACCAAATAAAAGGAACTATTCCTCCACAACAGTGGGCTGTAACTTTGCAAGTTTTAATTAACCTTTAAACGCCTCAAAGATTTTCCCACGCATCGTGGCGTCGGCTTCGACTCACCGACTGAATCCTACGCGAGCGCTTTAACACCAAATAATGCAACACTCAAGCGCCACCCACATCGCATCCCTCTTATCTTGCGAACCACTCGAGCCGACTTAGTGGCAGGCTAGGGTTATCACCTGCTGACTTTGGCGGGGTCTAGTCTTAGTAATGACGTGTTATTTTTATCGGAACGCTGGTAGTGTGGTGTTTAGCGCTTAGATAGTGAACAATACAAGCCAAAGAGTAGCGATTTACCTGTAGAAAATTCCATGTGGGCTTGTTTTCTATGAAAATAACGCTAGTGCAAGCAACAACAGGCCAACATTTTCACCTTTTGCTGTCCTTCCGTGCTTTCCTTTCCGCTCAATTTTGACAGATGACCCCTAGCACATCTAGCTACCCGAAACTGTCAAATTTTCAATCTACCAATCAACCTTGAACCTAAAGCTTTAGCGATAACGTTGAAAATCTATTAAAGAAATTTGACAGATTATAGTAGCTTGGTTTGATGGCGTTGTACCTATTGCTACACTGAGTTTCGTAGTAATTTTAAGTATAAAAAACGAATGAATTATTACTAGGTGAAAACTCTTCGTCTTGAGAATTTCGGCATTTAGTTCGGCACTTCCTGTAGTCTTTGTTTGTATGCGTAGCACACGATGCATGAAAACCTTCCTGAAACACGCGCCAAGTGTGTCTGCCATATTAAAAGGCAACACGGATGAGCACTTTCACTTGTTCCGCGATGGGAATTGACTCTTCCACACCTTGTTATTTCCTTTCGTTTTTTATGTAAAAATATATATGTATTTAGCTAATGTTGTTCATTACATACGGATATTCATTTCCATCTCAGTGTTTCAGTGCCCATCCATCGCGATGACCATTCCTCTCGAAATTCCGAATCACCAATGTAAAACACGCAAACACGTTCTAAAATCCGTTGCCAAAATCCATAAATCGTAGTATTAGTCGAAGTCAGCCCTCAGAGCCGTCCAGACAGTAGGAGCGTGAGTCAGGCGAGGCGTAGGCGGAGCGTGGGTGACGCGCCGTGTGGGCTAATTGTCGTGGGAACGTGCCCCCCTCCCCCCACCGTGCCCCCTCCGTGCTTGTCGCCTACACCAGGACGCTAGAATGCGTCATAGGATAGCATAATGAATGAGATGCCGCCCCAGACCTGTCAACGTTGTGTTTTTATGACTGTCGCATCCAGAAGCGGAGTAGACATGTTTATCTGAAAGTTACGTTTCGTGTTTCATAGACTTTTATATTTGAATGTGCTAGAGCTAAACTATTCTAGGAAGGAATGGCTCTGGAGTTCTGAGCTGTATTGTATTTATGACAGATAAGTGCCATAAAAACTATAGGCACAAAGAGGCTGCCCATTTAAAAACACGCCTTGTCCCTACGCTCGGTAGATACCAGATAATTTGACAGGTACAATTGGAAAGACAGTCTCGTCCATCACCTATCCGATCGATCACGAACGTACTCCCCATATTAATCACGCTACAAGACAAGCAACAGACAGTAGATGGATGCTGACGCGTAATTACACGCGTCTGTGACTGGAGGAAGCTATTAGGCGGCCGACAATCCATCATGAGATGATAAACATCATGGCTGCCGTGAGATAAGCCGTCGGCGCGTCGCGTGTGACCGGCCTAACGCCCACGTGTCCACGCCGCCGACCGATACCGCCTATAGCGACCTACAGCGCTAGATAAGGCTTCTCGATTGTATCGTACTAAAGTCGTGGGTTTGTTGCACGCCTTAAATGGAGAAGAATGTTTTGAATCTTTGTGCAGTGAAAGGCGTAGTTTCTGATAGGTACGTTGTTAGAAAAATTAAGAGTATTATCACTGGTGTGGTAATTCTGTGTAATATGAGAAGCTTCCACGGCATATTGCTTGATAATTGAATGATTTAGACTCAAACCAATCCCAGACCGATCATCATAACACGTTGCGCCGCTCAAAACAAAAAGGCATCTAGCCACTAGCCACTGGCACATCCAGACGTCTGGCGAGCTATTATAGCGTGGCGGAAGTTCGGCGTACGCTCCCACGCATTGGCACGCGTCGCCGCCGCCGGCGCGTGGCTGCCAAGCGCATGCCAGCGGCCGCCCGCTGCCCACTGGCAAGCCGTGCCAAGTGCCAACTGGCTGACTAGTACAGAAGGTGAAGACGCTACAGGTGTCAAGAGCGGTTTTAGAGTTAAAAGGAACTACAGGTTCATGAAAAACCTTGAAGGCCCATTTTCTGCAATGATCTTCCTTTTGATTTGGGATGTATGTATTATGCACTTTTTATTTTAATGAACAATGACCAAGGAATTGTTGCATAGGTAGACGAGATGAAAGGTATGACATGTCTGTGTCGAAGTCTCGAAAAATGTTACGCTTCTTGTCTATTACCAGTCCTATATCACCGTTGACCATCCAACACGGGGTACCTAAGCGTGATTAAAATCCTGATCCGCTAATTTGAATGCCATTAGCGCAGTAATGCGCTATAAAACCGTAGTGGACCTTTTTCAATTTATTCCATTTTCACCTTAAAAGCGTTCCGCTTTCCGATATATTTCGAGGATTCCGTGAATCCACCGTTTGATGAATGCCTTTAATTAAAAGCCTCTGCATTTTAATTAAACACTACATAACCCTGTTAGATAACAGAGATCAATATTAATCGCTTCACATCAAAGACGCGATAATTAATCCTTACAGCCATCATTAGGACTAATGGTAGAGGCGGCGCAAATGATGTCAGTACGTTAAGTCAAGTCGATGTATTACGATGTTTAATTCCTACTTCCTTATTTGTAACTTGACTTTAAACTTCTGATAAAACGACTCGAAACAAACAACGTAGACTTGTATAGATCAGTGTTATTGTCAATGCGCAATACGTCTCATTATGAAATGAATCAGAAAATGTTACCTCATTAAATATCTCCGTTCATGAACAAAGCATTGCCGGCAAGACAATACAGACAGATACATAATATAATGCGCAGATTAAACGACTTATATTTCAGAAGGTCGTCGGCGGGCGCATGGCGTCGCATCGCTATTTATCGCATGCATTAGCACCGAGCTGTCAACCGTGCGGATTTAGGCGATACGAATGTGTAATGACCACTGGCCGACTGCCAGACAGAGCAAAATAACCGTCTCTAGGGGTACTCAACCTACGGGCAGGCTGAACTGCGGCTAGGGTCGGATTAGGAAAGATGAGATGCCCTATATGACTTACAGGAATACATAAGAGAATTTAAGCACTGATAAAGCTTTCGTACATTATTTTAGTTTCATGAAATGTGGAAGATAATACAACTTGCTGTCAAATGAAAAAAAAATGTTGTGAACTTTGTAGCTTTATGCGAAACGCAGCATTGTGCAAAAAGCTGTTCGGTTTCCTTCCTTCAATTAGAAAACTAAGAAAAAGGTTGACGATCTCTATCCACAAGAGCGCCAATGATATGGCACGCTATGTAACCGGGGTGCATGGCATGACTCAGCTGCTCCTAGTAAATAGATATTGACGACTTGATCACGTCTCTCGCCCCATTCGCTATGCGTTCATATCAATTGGGAATGTCGCTGGGGCTCTTGTGGCGAGAGATAATGTGAATTGACAGTTTGAAGATGGATTTTTGGGGAACGACTTAGTTGAATGTTATTAGTGCTGGCAATTGCTTAAAAATAATTTGAAAACAAAGTAGGTGTCTAATTTGACCTAACTGTAAGCCTAGGCTGAGAAAACCAAACCTGACCAGTACAAAATCTTCGTAATTAATAATGATTAACGCCAGGAAGAAGCCAGCATATCAAAGCAGATACAAATACAAAAAAAAATCGCGCGTCACGAATACCGGAACGCAGTCACTGCGTCTCAGTCGGTCGCAGACAGAAGATAACCCTGGCACGTGCGCCGGCGGCGGCGCCCCGCAACGCGACGCCGCGACTAAATCCATTCCGCAGCGGGCCAAACGTTACGTAAACGATTGTGTGGCCACGGCATGTGGCAGAAGTTCCACTGGACAATGTGTGATAACGGTAATATAATAAATAGAGACGCAGAAAACTGTGATACTGATAATGAATAGAGACGTAGAATAAATAATAATAATCTGCCTAGCCTTTCCCAACTATGTTAGGGTCGACTTCCAGTCTAACCGGATGCGGCTGAATAATAAAATTTTTCATGGACCGACTAAGTACTGGGTAATACGATACCCCTTGGTAAGACTGGTTGTTAGACTTTCGGACTACTGACTGCCTGTAACGACTGTCAAAGATCTACAAATGACAGCCGGGACTTAACTTGCTTTCCGAGGCACGGAGGACACGCTGTATGTTATGGATGGTCACCAATCCACGGATCAACCTAGGCAAGCGCGGCTTAATCTAAAGATCGACCCGAGCGGCTGTTATTATTTAGCCACGAGCTCCTATAGAGACGAAGAATACAAGGTGTAAAGATCGACGTGCAACTGCATGAGTTTATGTAGCTATTGAATTCAGTATGCGTCGATGTCCCTTACACCGTGTATTGGGACTGTTCCCAAGTTGCTGGTTTGCTTGATGAATTGGTAGTAGAGAGTGTAGAGACCGTTGTCGAAAACATTAGAAACTAGTGAAATATGTAGCTTATTTTTGGCAGTATACGAGTAAGTAGGGATCGCAACTGTAAAAAAAGTTCTTGAAGCTGTCAAAAGTATAGTAATATAGATATTTTGTCTTCGAATGTCGATGTGACTACTCTTAAAACTAGATTTGATTCTAGTTGGCGGCTAGCTAGTACGTAAAAGGTTGAGCTGGTTCCTCACACACCCCTATTTTATTATATTAGAGAGGCAGAGCTTAGAGAATTAACACAGACACCTGATATCTTCGTGGCTACGAGAGTGTATCACATGGGTATCAATTAGCGTCAGCGGTTCGAAGCGAGCCCCATATCTAGCACCTGTTATCCGAAACTATCAGCTGACGTTATCGGGTCAACACTTACGTGGGGCAGGCGTGAGTGCGTGACAGATAGCGTGCCGCCCCGTCAGATAACAGTTTTTGTTTTGGGGCATCAGCTCATTGACTTGTCGCTACCAACCTTTGATCATAGCACCTACTTGTATAGGTATATGTAAAAAACTTAGACGGCCTCGTTGGTCTAGTATGAATATGAGATCCTGGGTTTGATTCTCAGGTCGGGCAGTGTTTTCCGAATTTCTCAGAAGCAGCCAAGGAGCATGGATTAGTGCCTGGTTGATGGCAATTATGGCATTTCCCGGTTTCAGCCTCATAGTAAAACCCGGGAAAACCCTGTTTTAACATAGGACAGAAACCCGGTTCCGCATGCCCTAATGGCCATAGGCTCGCCCTGAAATGCTGATACTAATAGGTGCTCCTCAGCCTCATCCTGCAGGGTTTACAGGCATGATTTTATATATAAAAACTTTTAAAAAGGCCAGGCTTTCCTCATACCTTCCTACAATACAGGAAGAATATGAATATCACATCGTTAATAATCGTTACATTCAAACAAGCGGCTTCTTATTGGTATCTTGTACAGGCGATTGTAATAATGTAAACGTGTAACAAACGTCGTGTTTCTTTTGACTCGCCTGACAGCTATTTTGTTAGCAGTTAATATATTCAGAAATACACGTGATAATTGAAATGGCGCGTTTGTAATTCGCATGCGACGGTGAAATGGGGAGGTGTGGGTGCTCGTGTACTCTCTGTACCTGCATCTGTGTGTGTTCGCTATATCGGGGCGCCGCGACGCCGCCGCAGGGCGCCCGCCGCCGCGCGCCGCCCGCTTGCCACGTGCCGGCTCCCGACTTCGCGCGACTTTACGGTCTGCGGAAAACTAGACGAGTTTGTTTCTCTCTTTCATGTTTTTAATGTCCGTTAAACTTTTAGTATGAATAAAATATTTCATATTTATGATATTTTAAAACATTTACGATGTTGGCTCGTATGGATAGGTGTTATGTTCGTGTTTTGCAATTGATGGCGCTTTTATTGAAATCAATATGCATAGATCCTGTAATAAATTATTCTCAAGCTTTAAAAAACTAAATGCAACGTGACATTCTCTCGTTTACAAACTTGTTTATTTAGTTATAATATTTCAATTGACAATATCTCTGTATTACTAGAGCACGCTTGACTCTATTATCAACAGATTATCCCCTTAACATCAGCATAGGCAATGTTCCTGTCAATCTGTATGTCACGTCGCTGAACAGTTGAACACTAACTGATGGCGACAGGAAAATCGCCTGTCAATTTGCACACCTCTGTAATTACGCTGTACGTGCGATGTAGCGAACATTTACACCTACTAGGTACGGGCACGATTAGAGCACACACGAAGGGGGAAATTAAAGGAGGAAAATCTATGGCGACTGTTAGGAAAGTTTCTTATAGTCGAAGCGGTACTGAATTTAAATATGTTATTGTTGAACTCATTTGATGCGTGGAATACCTAAATACTGTATCGTCAGGATGATAAAAATATTACTCTGCATTTGGGCTCGACCTTAGTTGGTTTAAGAAAAAAAGGTTAAAAATATCAGCCTTGCAAGCCTTGCAAGGCTGATATTTTTAGCGTTACATTATTGTATTGAACAACGTGAAAAACAAATGCCGATCGTGAAAAGTCAAAACAGTTTCAGTTTTATTGTAGTAGTCGATGCTGGCAATTACTTACATGCAAGTTCATGCCATTAAATATGAGGGCCCTTTATCCTCGACTCCGGAAGCGATGTGTCGTGCGGAAGGCGTCGACAGTTTCCCGCCCTCGCACAGCGCCGCCGCTATCGTGTTTTATATTTTTTTATTTGTGTGAAAATGTAAGCGGTTCACCCGTCTGACATTGGCGTATCGGTCAGACGGTGTTTGCGAAAGCTAATTTCGAACACGTAACGACGACGTTTTTGAACTCGACCGAAGTGTTAGTGTACTAACGAAACAAGATCAAATGTGACAGACGAGCCGCTTACTATTTCTCAGACATAGTGCCAATTCCGAGAATTTTCATATAAAAAATATTTGATGTTTCGCTTTGGATCCGCGCCAAGGACCGATACAGAATCGTCGTCATTTGTTGATTAGAGACGAAACACGCAGTTATCATGATGATGTTAACAAAGAGATGGCGACGCGCGCCGGTGTGTAGCACTGCACATTAGTAACGTTCGCTTGCCCGTCACGTGGTCTCGCCACGCGTGATTCAGCGTCACGGCGCGCGCGAAGCCAATCACGACACGGACGACCTTCACCTTGAGGCAGTCGCACGCGCCGTCACCGGCGTGTAACCAGAGATTAATGGCTCTTTTTGTCACGCGCCTTACTTGGTGTCACCCGGCGATAAAGTGATAACAATGTTGTTTATACACGGCGTAAATAATACTACAATGCATGTACCACAAACTTGTGTGACTGATAATATGTTTTAGCATTGTGTTACATAAAGTTTGTCTGCTTGGAAACTGATCATGCGTCGCGTGAGAATAATATGCTAGCCTCTATGCTAGTGTTAGGTTGGCGAATATTTGTGTGTAGGTAAATCTGCGTGTGTGTGTGGGTGTGTGCTAGACTTTAGCCTTAACCTTGCGCGTAACATTTAGTTGTTACACGTGTTGCTAATGGATGCAAATGCGGCGCGTTGACGCAAGACACAAGGATACCTGCTTATTATCAACTGTTCGGAAATAAACTGGAGGTAGGTTTATAGACTTTATTAACAAATTGTTTGTATTGTTGCAGAGTAACAAGCCGATTATGGAGAAGAGGCGACGGGCGCGCATCAACAACTGCCTCAATGAACTGAAGGCGTTGATATTAGATGCTATGAAGAAAGACGTAAGTTAACATCTATATCTATACATATAATAAAACAGTAAAAAAACTGTGTCTGTACATTGAAGATATTAAAAAAAAAAAAATTGGGTGTGGTTTAGAAACAGCAATAGAGCACGAATCCAAAAAAAAAATTCTGTCTGTTTGTCTGTTTGTCTGTTTGTCTGTTTGTCTGTTTGTCTGTTTGTTTGTACACGCTAATCTTCGGAACTACTGGACGGATTTGAAAGATCTTTTTTTTGTTGTATAGGTATTGAGTCTGGGCAACATATAGGCTATAATTTATCTTGGAAACTTGAACACCTGATGCAGAACCGCAATAGACCAGCTAAACTATAAGAGATACAAAAATAGTACTATAGCAAAAATTGTTCCACGTGATGAGCATTTTCTGTTGAGAGAATAAATTTGAAGATCTGGAACACCTGATGTGGAACTCCAAGAGCCCAGCTACACTATAACATATATAGGAATGACGTCTTAGCAAAAATTTTTCAATCTGATGAGCACTCTCTATTGATTTATAAAAATCGAAGATCTGGAACACCTGTTGTGGAACTCCAAGAGCCCAGCTACACCATAACACATATAGGAATAACATCTTAGCAAAAATTTTTCAATCTGATGAGCACTCTCTGTTGATTTATAAAAATCGAAGATCTGGAACACCTATTGTGGAACTCCAAGAGCCCAGCTACACCATAACACATATAGGAATGACGTCTTAGCAAACATTGTTCAATCTGATGAGCACTCTCTGTTGATTTATAAAAATCGAAGATCTGGAACACCTGTTGTGGAACTCCAAGAGCCCAGCTACACCATAACACATATAGGAATGACGTCTTAGCAAAAATTGTTCAATCTGATGAGCACTCTCTGTTGATTTATAAAAATCAAAGATCTGGAACACCTGTTGTGGAACTCCAAGAGCCCAGCTACACCATAACACATATAGGAATGACGTCTTAGCAAAAGTTGTTCGGTCTGCTGGGCATTTCCTGTTGACTTATAAAAATCGAAGATCAGAAACATCTGATGTGGAAATCAAAGCTAACACTAATTTAACTGTATAATTATAAAATAACATAAGCTGGGAGTACCTCCACGCGGTGAAGGCGGTCATTGAAAATTTGACTCTACTGGACAAAACTCCCATTTATTTTTTTATTTTATCGAATAAATATGCCTTCGGGCTTATGTTATTTGAGTGTTTAATTTCCTTTTCCACTTATCTTCGTGACACGGTAGCCTACCCGGTGACGCAGGGGAACAGTCACTTAGATTTTAATTGATCAGGTATCTTCACAATAAAACTATAACCATGCCTAGAAAGAGGTCAAATCTTTCCCAATGTTTCAAAGGAGCTAACAGATTGAGGATCATAAGATCCCAAGAATCTACCGAAGAACGTCAGGAGAGACTTGATGCTGTTCGGAACATCAGGCTGCAACTCGCTCCGTGGAAACCTCTTCGGATCGCGAAGCACGCCTGCGTTCTCAGGGTATTTACGCATCTACTGTGAAGAATATGATGCACGACTGACCGCTGATCGTGAACGTCATGCATTGTCTCGCGAGTCGGAGACGTTCACGGAAAGAAAATTACGCTTGAGTTCTCAGCGTGATACACATCGACTTCTAGGTCTCTAGAGACAAGTGGGGAACGTGATGCGCGACTGACCGCTGATCGTGAGCGTCACGCATTGTCTCGCGAGTCGGAGACGTTCACGGATAGAGAATTGCTCTTGAGTTCCAAGCGTATCTACGCATCGACTTCTGACTTACAAAAATGAAAGATATGGAACGTCTCGAATCGTCTCACGCATCCCGTTGTTTTCCCGTCCCCGGGCTCTTAGAATTCGACATCAGACGTTTCAGATCTTCGATTTTGACGACCCCGTTATCGCTGGCATAAGCAACAGGATCCGCGTACGAAGTCGCGGGCAGAAGCTAGTTAAATAATAAAAATAAAAAACAATAAATCTATACCTGTCTTTATACAATTATATACTCTGTCTATATCAATATATTATTTGCTCAGACTTTGAGGATTTGCCGTCTAGACTAGACATTTAATATTTTTCTTAAACAATATGAAGATTAAATATTTAAGCATAATAATTAAGCATTTGTTTGTTCGGCCCTGCTTAAATTAAATACTCTCTATAGAACTTCCATCTTTTCAGTTTATACCTACATCTTTTTATTCTATTGTTGTAACCAATTCTTTCATCCTTGTTACAGCCGGCGAGACATTCAAAACTAGAGAAGGCTGACATCCTAGAGATGACAGTGAAGCATTTAGAGGGACTTAGGTCTGAAGGCGCAGGTTCTCCCGACCGGTTCCGTGCCGGATACAGGCACTGCGTCACGGAGGTGTCGAAGTTCCAGGGCATTGAGCCGACGTTGAGAAGGAGGCTGGTCAGGCATCTGGAAGGGTGTGTAAACGCGCCCGGGGCTAGACCCGCCGGAGCACCCACGCCACCCTCAGACGTTGAAGATGCTCCTCAGGGCCAACATTCTACTATTTTCATCTCGGGTGAGTTTTAAACGTCGTTTTGTTCGTCTCCATGAATGTTTCCATACTTCATGGTCTTGATATTTCTTTTATATTGAAAGAATTAAAAAAAAGTAGCCGAATCTACCATAATGACTAGTAAGAACCCAAAACTATTGTCTTACAATTGATTTTCGTGATGTATTTTCTAACTAGTGTCTATTATTTCAGCTGGTCCCGGCTCTGGCGTCCGCCTAGTACCAACGAGGTTGTCGAACGGTGACATCGCGTTAGTTCTACCGGCTGGTGTCAACGCGAGCACCTTAGGAGCACTACCCACCCTGGTGCCACTTTCACCAAGGGACGCTTCATCCTCTACTTCCTCGGAAACCCGCTGCTATTCCCCCGCCAGCTCAGGATGGGGGACGCCTCCCCCTCCTAACGAAGACTCTGCCCCCCTTGCCCTCGTCACAAGAAAACAGCCCCCAGAAGAAAAGCCCTGGAGACCTTGGTGACGCACCCTCCATTCCTTTCATAACTCTGTGATATATTTTAGCTGTACATAGTATGTCTACGTCGACAGAATATAGTTCCTAGTGTTAGCTATAAACAGAATAAACGCTTTCAACGTTGAAAGCTACATTTACTTGAGTTACTTGCTCGGTCAGTTTAGAATGTGTGATAGATTTTATAGAGATAATTTTGATGAGAGTTTGTATGACTCCGTTCTGTTTAACGAAAGGTTTATTTTAGTTTTAAGACATAGAATATTATCGTGTATATTCGCGGATGACATCTGAGGCAGTATTTCATGTATCATTTACTTAGAGTCGTAGTATTCCTATGTTATATTCATTAAATAGTTTTAAGTAAATAACTAGTGCCATTAATTAATGTTCTTCATTTTACAATTAGTTTGCTTAAAGCTTTTGTATTATACGAGTTTATACATACTAATATTGAGCACTTCAGAGTGAATGTTTGATTGTAATCGACGCGACGATAGAATTCTGTGTGCCTTATACAGCAAAATCGTATAGTCTTCCATTACATAGGCGTATGAGTATCAGTATATTAATGTTTAACATGAATAGTTGATTGCAATGATTAATTATCGGTTGATAATTACGCTCAATATTCATTTAGTTACGTTACCGGAATAAACCAGTAGTCATTATGGTCTTCCTTTACCAGTTACCGAACGGGGACAGTTTATATTTAACATACATTTAGTTATATGTATGTTTATTTGTATGAGTGAAGAAATATTAAGCCTTTATAGTTCTACATGCCTAAGTAATGTCAAATGATGTGTATTTATGTTTGCATCTTATTATATTAATCGAATGTTGTATGAACAATTATTTAGTTTATTTTAATTGTAAACCTATAACAATTTGCCGTCTCAATGTAAATTATTAAGAGAATAACGTGATATTATTTAAGATTAAATGTAGTAAATATAAGAAGATGTACCTAAAAGAAATATGCCATTAATCTAGAAATAAAAGTATGAATATACCAAGCCGTTTTATTTTAAAAGCTGAAACTTAACACGTAGTGTACAATCCATCGCTTAACACTACTTAGTCACTTCCACTTTACTTTCTAAAATACTTTCAGTTGAATAAAGACATTACTCAATTCAGAGTTTCCAGGCCATAAAACCTACTCTGTAAATAATACATAAGGTTGTGGCAAAATACAAAGCGACAAAAAGTTTTCAAACACGCAGTGAATGGGTTAGATTGAAGTCTACTTCAACAGTTTGGAAAAGGCTATACAGGGTGTAAACAGACCCTTCACGAAGCCGTCAACCAAGCATTCTGTACATCAAACTAAGTTACTTTACGCAAAAATTATTGCTGGGAAACGACTTTTTTTTTGGGGAACTCAATGTAACGCACTCAAAACAAAGTGCTGATGGATGAATTGAATAGTAAGGGGATCGTGGAGGTGTTTAAAGTAAAAATCTTACATTAAAAAAATGACTTTAAAAAAAACTTGTGAAAAAGTTGGAACTTTGACCCCCCAATATCTCCGTAACTAGAAGATTCCCAGGTATGGTCTAGAACAAAAATATGATCGCAATGACGAGGAGACACATGGTTTTCACCTCCTGAGCAAAAACGCTATAAACCAGTGACACCGTAAGTAGACCGTAGATCTTAAGGTCTAAATAAAGAATCTATAAGACAGACAGAGGACTTCCCCCTTTCGTGACTCGATCCGTCTCTAGCTTTTATTCTGTGTATAACATGAAACATCACACCTGTATTTCCTCTAAGGGTCCTTTAGTACCTACCACATTTGGCCAGTTATGTTTAAGCCACATGTAATAACTGGGCTGAGCTTTTTGTCACTAATCCAGATTCCGGGCTGTTCCTATGACATTCCTTATGGAATAACACTTTGCCCCGCGTGGGAATCGAACCCAGAACCTCAAGCTCAGCTTACGATTACTAGACCAACGAGGCCAGAGGGTTTTTTCTTTTAATAATCTTTAGAAAAATGCAGAAATGGTCGAACGTGTAAAAACATTTTCGGACTTGAAGATATTTTCAAAATTCTAAGATTGATGAGCTTTTCTTTAGTCCGTCCCCCTACATAATTGCAAAATCGAAAGTCAAACAATCCCCCCACACATATACAGCAGCCGCGGTGGAACCACCACGTAGTTCTCCCTCGGTGGTCGGGCTAATTCGTCAAACATTCAATTATAAGCGTTTGTTTGCGCTGTCCCGACACTAATGCTGGGTATTGGAGAATTATTGCACCTGCGGCCGCAATTTGCCACAATCGCCGGCTACACTAATTATTTATACAATCTTCATGTCTACGAATGCGGTGGCAGAGTTTATTTTTGGTGAAAGGGTTTATTGTTTTGCCAAAAAATATAATGCGGGCACTTCACTTGGCGTATTTGTCAAAATTTTCGCGATATTGGATGAAAACAAAATGATTTTTATGCCTATTGAGATATAGTTCACTTTAGTTTTTAATGTCAGAAGGCGAGTATTTGCCCAGATCTGCCACCATTATATTGAGGCATTTATGCAACTTACAGCTATGTGTCGTCTTAAAATACCTACCTATCTTTTAGAATTTACTTAATTTAATTTTAACATCATAACATCACGTATGTAACCTCCGAAGGGTAGGCAGGTTACCTAATAGTACCTTCACCCCCTTTTTGCCAGTTATGTTTAAGGCCCACTTAAAAAGGGAGGAGCCTGTTGCCATCAACCGGGCACAATTCCAGACTCCATGGCTGCTACTGATATATTCGTGATGGAAAAAGCCATTACACCAACCTGGGAATCGAACCTAGGACCTTATGCTCAACAGTCAAGTAGACCATCGAGGCAGTAATTTAATTTTGTAAACCAATATGAGCTTATGTTAATTTGAATCAATAGATTAGCGTAGGTATAACAATAGTATGAGATGAGATAAGCTCTCGTAATGTTTACACATCACTTGATAGCTCATGTCATCGTGTGACTCATTAGATATTTTGTGTAATTTTAGTTACTGTAATTGGTTGTAAAAACAACCGTTGTAATTAATTAAATATATAAGACTCGCCAGTTGTCTCCACAACACCTATTACACAAACACTTGATTAATTTTCATTAAAACTGACGCGAAACGAGTCTCATCAATTTTATAACCTATCGTCAAATATTACGCAAAAATAAATAAACTGGAATCAACCGTTGTCGCCACGCAAGTAATTAGAAAGTGGTAACACGATATCGCTGTCAGTAAATATGTCCAACACAGAATTCAAGAGACGGCTGACACTCGGCTCATCCGATCTTGTTCATTACGTAGCTCATTAAAATTCATAAGATGATGTGTTTACGTGTAATGTCCGTAATATCAACTAACGATGAAAGTAATTGAAATGTTATTTTTTTATCAATCAGAGCAGCATCTGCCGAGCCACCCAAGTCGAGCGGACCCCGGGCGCGGTTGCTAACTACTGTTTTGCTTATCATAATGCCGATACCCGTGTAATTTTCTCTCAATACCACTCGATTCCGAATATATTAATTGAACAGCCTCATCGATTACTCGTTTAATGAGCACGAGATATAAATTCGCATTAAGATTCGCATCGAAAAGAGACTACGTAGATACGAACGATATTTTATGATAATGTTTCGAAAAATATTCGGCGATAATGTCGATAGGTACCGGTACCGTGACTTTATTGCCTATCCTTCAAGTGGGAACGAGTGTAGGCATCGAGTTGCATATAAATTGAAGTTGTCAAGTGTATGCTGGCCGGCGCTCGGCGCGCCTGACTGACGGCTTCTCGTTACCGAAAGGTCGTTGCTTGCTTGTCATTGTTTTTTTACTTCTCTTTGTATTCGCATCAAGCGTCGGAGGCCAATTAATCAGAGATATGACGCGTGACACGACCTAATGAGCAGGCGCAATGGCGGCCGCATGCAAATTGCCGTATTACCACTGATTATTATGTTTTCTACACACTGCTGATGATTGAAAAAGTGTTGAAGAACGGGACTTAATGCAACTTTGATTGGCGTCAGTGTAAATGTTAGAAAATCATTTGTTAACGTGAAGTTATTGCTGAAAGAAAAGTGAAAATCCTTTGATAGGGGAAAAAGTACACGAATTTGGAAAGCACAGGTACCGACGCTTAACTAGAGGCTTGTGATATTTTATGTAACTTTTGTACTAAATCGTAAAAAAAATTCAAATTCAAATTCATTTATTTTTGTGAACATAAGTAAACAGTAGGTGGTATCTATAATATAAAAATGAATCGCAAAATGTGTTGGTAAGCGCATAACTCAACAACGCCTCGACCAATTTGGCCAATTTTTTTTTTAAATGTTCGTTGGAGTTCAAGGATGGTTTTTACGGCGAGAAAAATTCGAATAATTGCCGGAAAAACCCTTAAAACAGCCAACCAAGGTACAGCCAAGGTAGGGTAGGTAGGGTAGGTAGGGTAGGTAGGGTAGGTAGGGTAGGTAGGGTAGGTAGGGTAGGTAGGGTAGGTAGGGTAGGTAGGGTAGGTAGGGTAGGTAGGGTAGGTAGGGTAGGTAGGGTAGGTAGGGTAGGTAGGGTAGGTAAGTAGATAAGTAGGTAGGTAGGTAAGTAGGTAGGTAGGTAGAGAAGGGTAGGTAAGTAGGTAGGTAGGGTAGGTAGGATAGGTAGGTAGGATAGGAAAAAGGTGCATTGCAACGCATGCCGGGAATGCCGCATGCCCCGCCGTTAGGCATACAAAATGTTTCTCCAATTAAGTACATGAAATTAAATTGTCTCAAAAAATAAATTAAATTAAAAAAATCAATTAATAACAATGCAATTTGGTTAATTAAATAATTAAAATCATCAAATAACACAGCACAAAAAACAACAAACGATAACATTACATAATTTTATGTCGTCTATGTCAATATTAAAATTGCATGCATTGAATGTCAGAGTTATGTCAATATAAGTAAGATAAGATACATTTTTATTTGTCAAAAACACGTGAAGGTTTACAGTCAGTTGGAACGATTACAAAAAATAAATAAAGTTTCAAAATGTTTTCCCTAGAAAGGCGTACAAATACAATAATAATATAGTTAAAAGTACAAAAATCTTAAAGTTACGTCTAATTGCGAGAAAATGTCTAAATTACATCATTTAAATAGTCGGCAACATTATAGTAGCATTTATTTATTAAAAGTTTCTTCATGCTTCTATTAAAACTATTAATATTCAAATCTTTATATGCCTTTGGTACCTTGTTGTATAGTTTTGGGGCCATACAGAATATACTCTTACCCATGAGAGCTGTTTTTGAACTATGTAAACGAAGTATCCGATTATCACGTTGACTTCTTTCGGAACCATCTGAATACTTCGGAAACAGTTGGAGATTCTTTTTAACAAATAATACTGTTTCTAATATATACAAGGAAGGAAGTGAGAGAATTTGATGTTTCATAAAATATGGTTTGCAACTGTCTGTAATTTTAAGACCAAACATAGCTCTAAAAAAATACTTTGTAAAATAAGAACCTATAATCGCATAAGCTTCAACAAGGATTAGTTCAACATTGGAGCCTTTTTGCCACATAAGTCAGCGGCGGAGGTCCGGATAATGCCCTTTTTATAAAACTTTGTAGTACGAAATCTAGGTGGTCGCAGGCGCAGAGTTGCTGGTCGAATTTTGATCCAACTCAGGGCCACCGGGTTAGAAATATCTGTAGCATTTAGGCGGGTATTTGTCGAGATTGCGATTTATTTTTTTACAAGCAAGATTATAAAAGGATATGCGAAATCCATGTCAGATCAAGACTTAAGATTGTGTTGAAGCCATACGAAAGTAATTTGAATCAAGTTTGAAGATATTTGTGATTCGGTGGTCGAAGGCACCGAGCACGGGCTCATATCAGTAACATATACATATTTTATTTTAATTTCAAGTTTTAAGGCGATTAGGATTTGACGGGTTGTTGAAGGAGGTTTGGATTCCTATCTTGTATAAGTTCATTATTTAGGTTTGATGAGTTTGAGTCGTCGATTCAATAAGAAGATGGCTAAAATGCAAAAAAGAATGGCGTTAATAAGTGATTTTGCCTTGTTTTAAAGTCTGCTTAATTAATCACATATTTATCTCTACAAAGTAAAGTCACCAAACAATTTCATTATTTGAAGTGCTACTTGTCCGAAATACACAAAGGATATTATATATTTAAATAAAGGGCTAACATTAAAAGTCACTTTCCTCCAATATTACGTGTAATTAGGTATTGGTAGCCAGTTGATTGTCCTCCCTAAGGACCGCAGGTGCATCTCTTCTGAACATAATTACGAGTTTAGACATCTTTGTTTTAATAAACATTTTTTGTACTTTTTCACTTTTTAATAAAGCAATTGCCTTAAAAACAGTTTTGAGCTATCTGGGTGGGCCGATTGGTGGTCGCTTTTAATAATGGCAATTTGAACAGAACCCAAAATTGAGCACCTCCGGTCCGGGGTACCAACTTGGAGGATACTTCGAACTTGTAATTTCTGTAAATATGAGAACGAACCAATGAACATGAATGTACGAAAGCACCAAGATATGCTCCTGAGGATATGTATGGTAATGAGTTCTGATTTATTCGTTATATTTGCATAATTTAGACTGTAGAGAGTTAGGAAGTCAGTAATTTCTGTCGAGTAGTTATTAACCGAGTTTGTTTGTAATTTACTTAAATAATGGTCAAGGAAATAGCCGCAATTATGTGTTGGTAATTCGTATAATCTTTGAAAATGATCTTCATTAAGAAAATTAGAATAATTAAGAGACATATAATAAAATTCAGGCTCGATTTAAGATTAAAACTTATACAATACTGGGTCAAATAAATTAGGCGGATATTTAAATACCCGTCAATCATCTTCACACCCTAATTAATCTCATTAGATCATCTTATTTGTTTTTAATACAAATGCGCCCGCGCCACCCAAAACGTCTCAGTCTTACATGTCGGTGGTCTGCCTAAGGCTGTTTATATGGTCATCACGTGTCGTTAGAAACCAAAAAATGCGAAAAAACAAGGCCGGTCCCACACACCACCCACGGCGGGCTCCCCAGACACACGTGGTCGCGACACTTTGACAACTAACAACGGACATGTCATGTATTAAACTGTCATTCTTTTAGTTTACATCTTGTTGATTTGTGTAAGTTTTTGGCGAAGCGGTCTTTAAGTAGTCGATTAGTTTTTTGTCACGATAAAGTACTTTAGACTATGGTTGAGTTGAGATGCGTATAGTGGAAGCTGGTTTCATAAATAAACCTAAAAAGCAACTCGGGAACTCTGCCTTATCCTTCGGGGATTGCAGGCGTGATAAAATAACAAATACAGTATTGAACATCAATAACGTAGATTAAGTACCTAACTAAGTGTTCGTAATTTAGCTCGTAATTCCTATGCTTACGGTATGACGTCAATTAAGAATCAACATTAATAAAATGGTTGTTTTACTGATGTTGAAACGCAATAGGTAACAAATCGAATGATAATCGATATGGCTACATAACATTAAAACATTACAGAACTCAAATAATTTAGAAATACGCAACAATACTTCGATTAATTAAACGAATTTAATCCTAGAGCCTCTGTGTAGATGTTATCAGCCCCCAACAAAGCGTAGGTAGTTAGTTTTCAGTCCGATTCATTCCGAACATGCCTTCAATATGTCCGATCTCGATATAAAGAAAGAATGGCTCATTCGAGGCGTACATTAATCGTTCCAATTACAGTGCTTCGTCGATCGGTCGGTAGCTATCCCTTCAAATTAATTGAATTGATTAACCAATTGAATTTAGCGCAATTCGGTTTTTGTTCGCATCGCGGCGCGCGCAACAAGCGTTTACAGACCGTAGAATATCAAGGATCACTAGTCGAAGAGTTACACCCAGCTTTAATTAGATACACTGCCATTGTTTGGTAATTTCTACATGGTTTACTTTTTTTTTCAAGTCCTGCAATTAGTTCTCTATGGTTGTTTTTTTTTCTGAGAACTTACGAGCTATGTTGAGCGTGTCCTGGCATTAGGTTGGACTCAGGATAAGGACAAGAAATAAGAATCTAGTTAATTGAGCTGGGTAATTAAATGAAACTATTGCAAATAAATAAAAGTTGCACAAGAAATTAGGTGATTTAGGAAAGATGGTCCATTTTGTTTGGGCTTTCCTAACTTACATCTATTTCTAGACAGTTATTAAAAGCAAGTCCTTCATTCCACATCTACGTCATTTCGCTAACAAGCCGGTGTGGTATTTTATGATTTAAACCGTGAAGATAATGAGGCAAATTGTTGAGGGACGATTATTTAGAACGACGCCTCACTGCGGCGACATTTCGATGCTTAATTACCTACGTTGTTAATGCGAGACTTAAAATAAACGAGACGGGAATTTTATCGAGCTGGCAACACTGCCTTCGAGAGCGGGAGTGGTTCGTGAAAAAACAAAGGTTTACTTTTTGGTACTTGAGAGTAATTTTGTCGCATTTTAATTGTCTTACATGAGGTGTTTTAAGCGGAACCGATGTACCTCGTTTGCTGTTGCGCGATTTTAATGAAAATACGATGAGCTTTCTGTTTTTTTAAATTTTATTTTTTACCTGACTACGGCGAAGTCAAAGGGTTATGATTTTAGCAGTCTAGGTATGTATTTATGTTTGTATTAACGTATGTTCCTCCGTAGCGCCTAAACTATTCATCCGTTTTTGATAAATAAGGTCTCAATCGATTCGTTATTATGGCCCGAGTAACATAGGCTACATTTTTACCGACTTCAACTATTGGAGGAGTCGATTTTACCTTGTCAACCCCGAATTTAATCACAGCTTGATTTTTCAGTAGTTGGGTTTTTAGTTGTAGTACCACACACAGTGGCGTAGCGTGGGGTTTTGCCGCCCGGGGCCGACTGTAATTTTGGCCGCCCCCTCTAATTTCATAATTAGTCAAGAAACTTAGGAAAGAATCAAAATACAAAGCATTTTGTTTAAATTATTTAAAAATATTATTCTATAAGCTTATTTTTCAAAGTAAAATCTTCTTTATACACAATTTCATTCAAGAAAGGAGGTATCTGATGAGATGACGAGTAATAAAGAGTTAGAGAGGTATGGAAGAGGAAGACATACTGCGCCGATCCCTAATGAATTGGGATAAGAAGGGCAAGAGAATGATGATGCTCATTTGTTCGTATGTATGTAGGTTTGTCATGTTCAAATGCTAATTTGCTAATACGGTTTGCCGTTCCGGAAATTAACAAAAACAGCGAGCTCAAAAATTTTTAGCACATCGGATAAATTACATTTTATTTAAACTATTCATACAGATAAATAAGTTTTTTTTATCGACTTATAAATAAAAGCTTTAGACTTGAGAGTAAGTAGAGCGAGCGAAGCGAGCTCGAAAATTTTAGCACCCCGCCTCGGATAGGTAACAGATTTTCTTTTCACGATTCAAACAAATGGAATTTAACATACTTTTTCTTCGAATGCATTAAAGGCTTTCCTTTAATATACGATTAAGAAAACCTTACTGTAAGAGCGAGCGAAGCGAGCTAGAAAATTTTAGCATACCAGATAGGTTCGATTTTCATTTTACCATAAATACAGATATAAAAAAGGTAGGCGGCAGGCTAGAAGAATAAAGTGCTTGTATCTAGAGAAAATACAGGGCGGCAGACCGGAATATACGTGGGGCTTGTATGAAAAGCCGTCCCGGGCCAGCGGCGTATATTAAGGAAAATGCTCCACTTCTTGGTTGTCCTTGTTTTTGCAACATAGTCGCGATGACTTTAGTAATTGCCTGATCTGATAACTATGACCTGACGCTGCCGCCTGGTTCTGCTTGCCGTGTCCTGGCTCTTGCTATCTGCCGCCCCCTGAAATGCGCCGCCCGGGGCCATGGCCCCCCCAGCCCCCCCCAAGCTACGCCACTGACCACACAAATCAGGAATTTGCTTCTTATTCAGATAAAATTTTAGAATAGTTGGTAGTATAGTAGTTTAAGTCATAGGTAATATTAATGGAAGTATAATTAATTAAATCATAAATGATTCTCTTTGAACAAGGGAAAAAGGTTGTTTACGTAATATCGTCCAGTTTCTGAAACGAACATTTTCGACGCGTCAAAATTAAATGCAAGATCACAGCATAATCACCCTATAATGTACCCAGTGCTGGGACCCAGGCTTCCTCTCTATGAAAGGGAGTGGGCTGTAATCCACCACGCGGGCTCAGTGCAAGTTCGTGGTTTTTTTTTTTTTTTTCGAAATTGCATCTCGCAGTTTAACCAAGTAGGATGGCGACTGCTTAACCGGTCAATCCTGTGGATGCCTTGAGTGTAAGGCCTCTAGCCAGGGCAAATAAAACTTACAAGCTAAGCGACTACACACTAAGGGCACCCCTGTGGGGTACGAGCCTCGGCTTAGGGCGTCGCTGGGGGAGGACAGCAAAGGGACAGGCTGGATCTGTGTGGGCAAATATTTCCGTTCTAGGACATGCCCATTTCCTCACGATGTTTTCCTTACCCGTTTTGAAAACAGTGGTGATGAAAAAAATTACACAAAGCAATACTTGTTAATTTTTCTTCTTCCTGTCTCCTATCATTTTATTAGCTCAAAACATCGCCACTTCTTCTTGTTTTCTTGCAGAGATCGCGCCGACTGCATGCTTTGGGCAGTATAGGAGGTGGAGCATAGTTTGCGACACTGCTGCACACCCACACCACGCCGCTGATCCGTCGAGGTACCCCCACTTCACGAGGTTGGAATTACATGTTACCACTTACCACTTGGTTCCGCAGGCGGTTCAGGGACTTCCATGTGGACCTGCAGCAAGATGCTCACTAGGAGGTAGATAGTGAGTGGGGCGGGGTTATTTTGCCACAGATTGCATCGGGCGTTGGCCGTGTTTCCTGGTAAGGACGTAGCGAATTGGTCGAATGCTTGTAAATCTAAGTACGGGGCCGTTAGTACCGGGCTACCACTACTTTTGCGCATCACTAATTTTATCGCGTCAATAATTTTCGTTCCAGGAACCGGCTGTAATTATGAGTCATACTCATGAACATAGTTGTCAGCCCGCCGCGCATTAGGTACATTCAGCGACATATCAAGTCATACAGTACCAGTATAACATGGCCTTGCTTTGTATAGATTTCCCGTACAATTACGAATCCGTTTATACTGGTTTTGCATATATAGTTATTTTTACAACCGACTTTAACCGATTATAATCGTCAATTAAACGCGCTATGCAAGGACTTAAATTACTTTGTAACGCCAGTACATAAGCAAATATGTGGTCGTAAAAACATATAATTGTTATAAAAATAGTGACAACGCATTAAATGTCAAATCATCGAGGTCGGTGGCTCTATTAAATCCGGGATCTTAGTTTTTTATGGTTTAATTTATTGCTTCATAAAGATTCAAATATAGTGTGGTATAAGGTTTGCTGTGGGAGAAAAAACAATGTATACGGGTAATTTATAGCATTTTGCGAGAACGATTTTAAATTTTTAATCTAGATCATCCGCTTTATACAAATCGACGCCTTATTACATTGTAGGTAATCGTCATTTTATAACTACTACGAAAGTCCGAAAATGTACTACGAGAAAGGTGCTACGCGTGGCGTAGCTAGCGTAGCGTAGGCCTATTCGTAGCAACTTTTAAACATAGCCGAAATCATAATCCTATAACTTCGTGCCACGAAAATCCTTTAGCTTTTGGGCTAGTTGGTCTACGAATTATCTGGTGACTAGGCTTCTATTTACCAATTCAACAGAGGTTCAAAAACTTTAATACATTATTGTTGGAATGCACAGATAATTACTGGGAATAAAAACTTGTGCGTGTAATGTGTTGCATAGTAATTAAAGACATCTCATTACAGATGCTTAACATCTAGCCGACTCGGCTCGGTGTCTCATGTAATGTAAAACAGTCACAGCGTTGGTTTTGGACTCCATATTGATACGCTTATCACTCGATAAGAGTAGATAAAGCTACACCGCCTTGTAACTGGTACCGAACTTTCCCGTTACATTTTAGGGTTCTGTACCCGACGGGTGACCAACGGAACCCTATTAATAAGCCTCCGCTGTCAGTCTGTCCGTCTGTCTGTCAGCGGGCTGTATCTCATGATCCATAATAGGTAAACAGTTGAAATTTTCGCAAAAATGTATTTCTGTTGCCACTATATGAGTCGGACTCGCGCATCTTCAGGCGCGGTTTTTTTTAGATAAAGGACAAAGAAGCCTTTCTAACTTTTAAAAAGAAAAGCACTAAAAAGATTACCTTAATATAAAACTAATTTTGCAAGTCATAACCGCCCCATAAAATTAAGTACCTAATTAGTTAAAACATAATTATGTACGATCACATTTCTTGAACAGCAAGTTCTACTGCTATTATTGAACAAACACACAGGGCTTTATAATATAAGTTCCTCGTACTGTAGGTACAATATTGACCTTAATCATTTTCGCGTGCTGCTCGTGCGCGGAGGACGGACATGTCACGAGCCAGCTTGTGGTTGGCTACAATAATTATACGTCGCTGTATGTACGTGCGAAGTGCTTTGGTGTCTGTATTTGAAGTCTAGAAGTGTGGGAAAATGTTGTTGAGAAGACAATCATATCAGTGCAGCCTGTACCTCTTTGGTAAAGTAATAAGAGAAGAAAGCTCCAATAGATATAAATATAAAAGAGCTTGCGAATGCTTCACAAACATTAGTTTCTCTTTTGTTTTTTTCTGCCTATGGGACAGATTTTGAAAAAAAAATTGTAAAAAATGAGTCACATTTGATAATTATCATGGCTAGCTAGTCCAGGTTATATGGTAAGTGTCTTTAAGAGATCATCATCTGCCTAGCCTTTTTCCAACAATGTTGGGGTCAGCCCCAGTCTAACCGGATGCAGCTGAATACCAGTATTTTTCATGGAGCGACTGCCTATCTGACCTCCACAACTCAGTACTGTGTAAAACGATACCCCTTGGTAAGCCTGGTTGTCATACTTTTTGGCCCCTGACTACTTGTAACGACTGTCAAAGATCTACAGATGCCTGCTTTCCGAGGCACAGAGGAAACTCGGTATGTAATGGGTCGTGTGTAACGGTTACCCATCCACAGACCAACCGAGCAAGCACGGCTTAACCAAAGATCGAACCGAGCGTCTGTTATTATTTAGCTACGAGCTCCAGTGTCGTCTTTACGACATGATGTCTTTAATTGCAAGCTCTACTGCTGAGCAAAGGTTCCGGATTCGATTTTCATACTGAGCAAAGCGGTTTTTAGTTTTCCATAATTTTTTGTATCAACCCAGTATCTGGATTCATACCTATCCGGTTGATGGCAACAGATTCTCTCTATTACATGGAATTTAAAAACATTCTGAATGAATTCAAACATTCTGACATGTAATGAGGAGGAATGAAACGCATGTGACTAAAAGAGTGTTGGACATGAATGTTGATGGATGGAGTGGAAGAAGAAGGCCAACAAAAAAAAGATGGATAGATTTTGTGAATAATTATATAAAAGTGAAAGGAGTAAATGATGCCGTGACGTTTGACAATGGAGAATGGAAGAAGAAAACGTGTTGCGCTGTCCCCAAATAGAATGGGAGGGGCAGGAAGATGATGATGAACGTTCTGGCCAAATGTGGGTGAACGTATATCTCTACCTTACCCTTCAGAGAAAAACCAACGTGATGTTTATTTTATTTTACAATTGAATGTGAAAATACCAAATATGTTATTCCTTCCTGTCCTCAGGAATTCGCACATTCATGATCGTCCGGCTTACTCAGAAGCAAAGAATGTTTTCTCAAAAGATTAAAAAATATATAATTTACCGATACTATTTACGTCTCGCAGAGGTCGCAAGTTATAGATAGATCAAGTTACAATGTAAATATTTATCCTTATGGATATCGGATAAAAAAGAATTCCGGTCGAACTACGAACCACTTTTATTGTACTCGCAAGTCATTATTACTTTTATCTCTCTCTGACTAAATTCTAGCAAATATTAAAGTATGAAAAGTTTTTCAGTTTTTCAAGAGAATAATGTCTGAATTCGTAGATAGTTAGATATAATATACTTCATTGTACACCTAAATTGATACACAGCCACATTATTGCTAATTCTATGAATAAAACCATAACTACATTACTCCGGCAAAACCAACCATAGAGCTCCATTACATTATAATAAACTCTTCAGAATTTAAAGCAGCGCAAATTGACTTTGAGACAGTGATGTAAAACACTTTCTCACCTTCCAGAAGCCAAGATAATCTTGGTCTAGCTTTAATCTATCTTCCTTTCTTAAACAAAACAATCCGGGCCGTATATCCTCTGGATCTCGACGAAGATAAGCCAAGCCATGGCCATCCACTTCGACTGCTAACACAAAACAGAACCGATGACACAGATATAGGTATCTTTAGTGCAGCAAGGATCTATTTAAGTGTGCATTAAATAAACGGTGTGTAGCCTGTGTAGGTCTCGGTTGCGCGCGTAGGTGCTATTTAGCCCTCAAGGTGGCGGGCGCAGCGTCGTGACTTACTCGCCGCGTGCGCACCGCTGCTAATAAGAAATAAACGCCCACGCCGACTTAAAAATGTTAAAATAAATAAAATGCGCACGTCCCAGCTTATCTTGAGCGTAGTCGAGGACAGGGAAGGGAGCGTACACAGAGCGTACCCGATCCAGTAATGAGGGAGTGAGCCTGTGAAGTTCTGGCGTAATTGTACGTTTTTATGATGCTTTAAAAATTGAAATTATAGGAGTAGGGAACGTAATGATAATGTGTGAGGTGACTTACGAGACGGACGAGGTGAAAAATGGTTTGGAAAGTTTTGAACTAAGTTGATAATGAAGCTTTTTAAATGCAACCAATTCAGTTGATGGACACAGCTAAATGATTTGCTTTTAAACAGTATCACTGTTATTAGCAAATTAGATAATTTATTAGGGCTAAACTGGCTCGTGGCTGAATATAAACAGCTGCTCAGCAGATCGATCTTTAGGTTAAGTCGTGCTTGCCTAGGTTGGTCTGTGGATGGGTGACCTCCCATTACATACCGAGTTTCCTCCATGCCTCGGAAAGCACGCAGTGGCCCAAAAAGTCTGACAACCAGTCTTACCAAGGGGTATCGTATTACCTAGTACTAACTGGGTTGTGGAGGCAGTCGCTCCATGTAAAATACTGGTATTCAGCTGCATCCGGTTAGACTGGAAGCCGACCCTAACATAGTTGGGAAAAGGGTAGGCAGATGATGATGACTAGGGGTAAACTGAATTGGTAAACGTTGAACGCCTGTTAAAATTCACAGCTGGTACAAAGTTAACCTCCAGTTTTGGAGTCAAACATGAAGATACTTTTTGGCCGGTATTCTGAACAGCAAATAAAACTTTAAAAGATGAATGGGGTTTCTTCAGTAGTTTTCGATCTTGATATCGCTGCTTTGAGCTTTCCCGGAATTTTCAGTAAGTACACGAAAATTCTTTATCTGACCTTGGGACCTGTCTAACAGAAGCCAAAATAAAAAAAATTGTCCTACATAACATAATTACTTAATAATCCAAAGTTAACCCTTTCCCGCCAGTGTGCAGCGCGCCCTAGTGGCGTGTGCCCGAGGCAGGTGCGTACGCGCAGATCGGACCGGTCTGCTCTCGCGCAATACCGCACACTACTTACGACCCAGCAGCGTTACGTACCAGCGTACCGATAGTATTAACAATTTAAAGTTTGAAACATACTTATTGTATGTAAAGGCAGCGAAGTGGAAGCAAGTCCGTACAAAGATCGGATGATAATAATCCTATTTTTATGCTCGCGGAATACGAGAATAGTATGAATATCTTCATTCGATACTTGACTATCGACAGCGTTATTTATAAGAAGCTTTGCCAAGTCCACTGCATCGCTAACTGCCTCTTTTCGGTCGAGTTTTTCCATCACATAGGAATTTCTCAGTAGTAGCCTGGAGTTTGGATTTGTGTCCGGTTGATGACAAAAGGCTCGCCCACAAACAAAACTGGATACACGCTTTAGGTACCTACACCTCTGCCTAGCCCTTCGGGGATTATAAGCGTGATGTTTTGCTTACGAAGTCCAAATAATTCCACCTTAGTATGTATCAATTGTGTATGTATAATTCCTAGAAAATACCTCTGAAAAACTATTCGTATTTCGAACACTGCAGTTAGTCTAAAATGTTGAAAGTAGAAAATAATTTCCTGAATCTCTTGTGAGTATCACTTATTTATTTGATTTAAGTTATTAAAGTAATCATACCTTGGTGGGCAACACCCTGCATGCAATTCCGTTTTGTACATAAAAATATGAATTGAAAATACGCAAGCAAGGCTTCGCGAAATTGAAATTGATTCGTAATTCCACATACTTATTACAGCTGAAAAATTACGTGATGGTATTTTTAATATATTTTTCTGATTAAACAATTTTGGTTTTGAAATAAATGATAAGGATTTTTTCGTAAGTTTTTTCAGTTTTTTTGGCTAAAAGATTCATTTTCATGTTGCCATATAGCTAACCGTTGATTTATTAGGCCTAAATATTTTGCTTTTAAACTTGAAGACGAGAAATTGTAGAAGTACCAACTACCAAGGCTTATAAGATTTTGCTTTTATATAATTCCGATATTAAAAGCTTTACCTAGTAACATTTCAAAAGGTGCATTACTGGCCACAATTATGTTGTTGCACTCACAATAATAAATTGCAAGCAAAGCATTTTAAATATAGCAGCCAGGCGGTTGTCTTTCATCGCTGTCTCGACAATCCATTCACGGTACAGAGCGTTCATAATTTGGGGTGCTCTCGACTGCACTGACTTGCGTTTTATATATTGTACCTTGGTGTGGCATGCAGAGGGTTATAACGGTGTTTAAGTACTGGCAGATTTGAGGATCATACGGTGTACCCACACTTTATTTTAATATTTTTTATATGAGCCGATTGATATTATTCCTCTTACTTAGGGATTGCTCCTTTAATTAATTTCGTGTTAAACGGAGAAGGCTAGGTATTAATAATTTTTTTAGTAAGAGCCTTGTAATATCCCAAAATAAATCCATCCGTAAAAGATTTCTACTTTAATTTTAATATAAAAGTAATAAACTTCAGTAATCAACTAAATATATAAAATTCAAAGTCCTGACTGACTGATATATCAACGCACAGCCCAAACCGCTGGTCCTAAAGACAAGCAATTTGAAAGGTGTACTCTTTGTGAAGAGTAGGTATCCACTAACAAAGGGTTTTTTCGAAATTTCACCCCTAAGAGGGTGAAATGGGGGGTTGAATTTTCTGTGAAACTTTATATTCTCTGGGTCGATTGACTCGCAAAATTGGTGTATACACTCTTCAATTAGAATTATGAGACACGTGTATCACAGATTTTCCAAAATCATTCCCTAAAAGAGTCAAATAGGGCTTCGAAACTCACGCAGACGGGCGCATGGCGCATTGTGTGGCGCAGGTCGTGTGGGGCGCACAAGTATTTACCTATTAGTAAGTTGAGGTAGGATTTTTCTAAGGCAGACGTGTCTGTGAATATTTATATGTGAAATCCCGATTTTCGCTTTGGCTCGATATTGCAACGGAAACATTGCAACGAAATGTTATCGAGGCAACTATACTGACCGGTTGTTCCCGAGGGAAATCTGTGTTTATTCCAAGTATTCCTCTAACACCATCGAACTACCCTTTCGAGTTCAAAAAAGTGCAGTTTCTCCTCAAAGTCTACTTTGCCATGACCATAAGTAAATCTCAAGGACAAACTCTTATTTTAGCAGGGGTAGACTTAAGGGAGAACTGCTTTACACGAGCTATATAAAGCTCCCGGAGGACCCTGGTGATTTTAGCACCTGAAGGAAAACTAAAAAATACAATAAAAAAAACTTGAGAGGTGTCAAGGGACACCCGGATGGAACGAAGTTCCTTTCGATTAATTAGTGAAGGAATTGTAATAAAATTTTATTTTTTAGTCCTGCGCATCTATGACGTGTATGAAAGAATAGACAGACAGTGTACATATATATATATATTAAAATAAATAAATAATGAAAAAAAAAAAAATGAAAATATCTGGCTTGATTTCTATAAGAAAGAGAGAGAGACAGACAGAGAAACATGCGCACGCCGCACGGCTTACAATAGCTTACTATAGCAAAAAGTGTCGTTACCACTTTTCGTATGAATTTTTTCCGTCTAGCCCCCTTTCACAACGCGCGATAAGGAACTTCGTTCTAAAAGAAATCATTGTCTACAAAGAAATAATGCGTTAGTTAAAGTAATACGTTGTAAACAATATTAATTATTTATTATCCACTGGTCTTTCCACACACGCTTTGAGTTCTGTTAAAACCATAGTTACTCTCATACCAGCGATTAGTTTAGTTTTACGGATAACTTGCTTTGTTTGGGATATTTTCAGTTCGTGTACTCAATGAAAGGGAGTGAGAGCGCTAATATTCGTTTCTGAAAAAATAAAATGTCATTTATTTCATGTACTTAGGCCACGCGGGCGCAGCCGCGGGCAAAAACTAGTTTCGAATAAAATAAGAATCGTAAAGAATAACAATTAATTAATGTCTCAACAGTTCTTTTTTCCAATGGACTGGAGGTTGACGCGTTTACAGCCACTTTGCAGGCTGTCTAATAATTACGGTATGGTTAAATTAATTTCCACGACGGTTATTAGTGTCACCATAAAAACTCTCATTAAAAATAAAAAGTGACATAAAGTGTGGCCTAAGACTTCGCCGACCGTGCTTCGGTTAAATCCGAAATCCGGTTTCAGAAACATCGACCTCTCGGCCCCGTTTGTTTTTTCATTCGCAAAACTGTCTTATTTACGTTAATTAAGTGAAGTATAAGTTCGTGACTAGTACTGTGGGAGAGCGGAGGAAGACGAGGAGAAACGTGACGGCTCTCACTGCGGCACTGTGTCATAAGTGTGTTTTATTTTAACCACACAATGCGGTTGGTTCGATCGGAGGGCGACTGGGAACCTATTAAATACAAGACACTCGTTATATCCCGATAATGAAGCTGTTACTTTCTTCATTATGTGCGTCCCTCTCAGCTCGCAAGTCTATGATATTTTGACAGGTGTTTAATGAGAATAGCGCAAAAACTTGTATTTGTTATGACAATAACGACTAACGAGCTTCCATTCGTAAGGAATTAAGAGTGCTTACTGCATTATGTTTCAGTAAATAAAATGTGCAATTTAATCCATTTTTCTCGTTCTATATTAAACATAACTAAAATACTGCATTTTCTTAGCCACACTTTTCTTTTTTGTCCTTTAATTAATACCTGTTAACCCTTTCATCTTTTTGCACAATTTTCTTTTAATAGGCCACAATTTATTATCTTTTAAGGACGAGGTCTGAGAACCACGTTTGACATCTCTGAAGGAAATTAAAAAATATTTCGTGTGCAGTTACTAAGTTCTTTTCGTAATGAGCGCTCCGGTTTTACAGCGAGCCGATGCGATGTGACTTATGGTGGCCATGGCATGTCTTATTACTGTTATTACGGGCCTGAGGCCTCCACGAATTATAGAATAACAGGTCCGAGAAACGAAGCACGGTTTTTTTTAACCGTTTTTTCATCGATACTGAGTTACCCCAAGGGAAGTAACATATATCATGTATTGTTCGTGCTGGTACAACGAGTGTAATGGCGTTATTTTTTACAATGTTACTACGTGTAAGTTATACGTACAATGTTTTTAATAGGCCGCCATTCTTTAACCGTCGCTTCACTGGGGGTTTTGTAAAAAGTCTTAGCGAGGGATTCAGAAAAAGAGAGGGACTTTTACTGTGATATAAATATCGTAAGTATTTGTATTTTTAGTCGGCGATCTTATTATCAAGGAAAGTTTGCCTTGTCTGCACTTTATTTTAACTAATTCGATTGTTGTAAAACGACAGTTCAATTGATCTTGCCAAAAAGAAAAACAAGATTATAATCGCTGTTTTATACTGACATCATCCGGTAAAACTGGTAGCTGACCCCAAGATAGTTGGGAAAAAGCTAGGCAGATGATGATGATGATGATCATGGTCATCATCATCCTTGTGGAAGTTCGTCCTGTTAATTTCTCATTGTTTAACCTCTTGAGCTATTTTTATCAGAACAACTCAAAAATATTACAACCACCTCCACGATATCTTTATTATAATGTCCTTTAAGTCCTCGAAGATATCGCCCGATGATATCGTTTACTGCTATTACTTACAAGTGACACGCGGAACTTGTCCACTCATAAACTGTGTGCAGTTGTCTCTTCTGTCCTCTCGGAGACGCAGTAATTGAGACATTCGAACAGATAACCATCACCAAGGGAATCGCTTTAATCACCAATAACCTGTTATTATGGGTACTGTTATAAATCTGCTGTTTTTTTTTAAGTAAAGGTTGGACAGACTATTGGTCCTTTAGGTTTGAGGTTCCGGATGGAAAGACCAATATTTTCGGTAATAAAGGTCAATTTCGTCGACTGTCAAAAGTTGTTAATATACTTTTGGATTATTCAGAAGTTTTACCTTTTAAAAATAAATGTTATAATGATTGGAAGGAATATTTTGACAAGTGCTCATTAGATACAGGGATCTGGTATAAAAACATGGAGGGTCAGCCTTTTCGTGTGCCCTGGTTTATAAACAGTAATTTAATTCGAAAATTAGTTGTTACGGCTCATGGACTCAGATCGGGTCACATTCCATGTAATAAGTTTGCGTTCATGATGAAAAAAACGAACTCGACTAATTGTGTGGACTGTGGAGTTGTTGACGACTTACACCACTTATTGATTGTCTGTTTACGGTATGAGTCTGGGAGAAATGACCTGTTTAGAGTATTGAGGTTGAACAGACTTGAAGTAGGCACAGTCCATAAAATCCTGGCACAACCAAATGGCGATGATGCGAAGAGTCTGTTTAGGTTAATGGCCAGGATATGAATGAACAATGTGTATTTAGGGTACGTTGAGACTGACATACGCAATGCGATTATAAATGACCCTTAAAAAAAAAGAAAAAAAAGAAGTGATTATTGATATTCTTCTCCTTCTCGGGTCGATGACTCAGATTTTGTCAGACCAGTAGTACGTGGCGACCTGGACAGCTCTGTCGTTACATTAATAGTGTAAAAAACTTTAACCATAATACAATACAGTACTCAGTTACTGGGTTGTAACAGGCAGTCGCGCCATGTAAAATATGTATATATATAGAGGTCAGAATATAAATAGTTAGGAAAAGGCTAGGCAGATGAGGATGATACCAACATACCAAGATAGGTCTAAGATAACAGCTCCACTATGTACTTAGTGTTTAATCTAGCTCTGTCTCTTTTCTGGCTTACAGTCTTACAGTGGCTAGAATATTTACTTCGCTATCCGATCGGGTATTATATTAAACATTCAGAATCAGCCGTACAATGCATGAAATATAGGCGACCCCCTTTCAAAGTTTGTAAACTCGCCTTCGACTTGCACTTTCTCGATGGACATTAAATCACGATACATCTCGATATATATCTACATTAAGCCGCATCTTTACGAGTGGTACATGACTGTAATAAGGAAACGACGGCGAAAGCTTCGCAATAATTGTTACATGAAGATATCGTGACATTTTCACTTGTATTAATGTTAGGTGAAGGGTAATTTTGATACATTGGGTGTTATTGGTTGTGAGTAGTCTCTGCCGAAAGTTTTAATGTGTAGTCTAGACTTCCAAAGTAAGCTTTGGAAGTCAAAAGTGAAAAACTCAACAATAGTTTGGCTAGCTTGAACTGTCATTTTTTCGGATGGGTAATCAAATGACCCCTCCCGCTCTGGGTGGAGTGGAAGGGAGTGTCAGACTCATACTGACTAAAACCCATCCATGTTCCTTCTTTGCCATTTTGTGTTCCAGGGCCGCGGTATCTCTTTCGAACAGTCCCGCAGCAGCTTGAACTGTCTAAAGTGAGAAATAAAGTTCACAAAAAGCGTAATACAAAAGTAAATGAATGCTGATTGTTCGTTTACTCTCCCAAAGACTAGGAAAAAGTCCACTATGACGGTTTTGTTATTTACTTCGATGAAAAATGGAACCATCAGCAAAACATCAGTTGACCACACTGATGTTTTACTGATGGTTCCATTTTTCATCGAAGTAAATAACAAAACCGTTTTTATTCAAAAGTAGAGTTTACATGTAATACACAAAATAAAACCAATTCAAAATAACTTGAACAATTAATTGCAACGTTACAGACGAAACCAATAATTTTAATATGGACAAATTATATAGCTTAATGGACATAAAGTAGTACACATTTTATGCCTTGAATTGTATCCTAAAATTAATATTGGCATCCTTGATAATTCTGAATACCCTCTCACTTTAGCATTTTATGTAGCATCGTAATAAGCAAGCATATTACTTGGTCCGTTTAAATGTTGAGATAGGGTGTGTAATCGTAGTATGTATTTCAAAATAATGTTTTGTAACATTTGTAATTGATATTGGATTAAAATTAATTGACAGTTGGTATTTACTGTCAGTTGCATCTGGGTGGTCTAGCCGCTGACTGCCAGTGAGCATTTGACTCTTTGTTGAAGACGCGTGTATATTTCATTTATTTATTCCCAGTACAATAATCGTCTTACCATTTTCAGTTGCAAATTGGACCACCTCACAGAAGGTAGTAGCGATGTCTACACGTGTTGTATAGGCTATGAAATGTCAACTCCGAGAAGCGATACACCTGCTGAATGCATATCAATAGGTACATCTGATCTGGAATAAAATAATGCTTGAATTAAGTTCGTGTCAACTGAATTGTGAATTGTGATTTGCATGTACAGTCTTGCACTTGATGACGATCAGATTGATATAGTGCACTGTGCAGTATCTTAACTATCCTAATCCTAACTAATATTATAAGTGCGAAAGTAAGTTTGTTTGTTACCTTTTCACGCCTAAACCACTGAACCGATCATCCTGAAATTTTTCATATACGTTGTCTGGTGTTCAGAAACGGACATAGGGTACCTTTAATCCCGAAAAAAATTACTGTTCCCGAAGAAAACAACAATAACGTCTTTATGATAGTAGATGGCACCACGTGCCTTTCGAATCATGATTGAATTATATTATTACAAGCAGAGTACAGCCCGAATTGATTGTAAAATTCTAAATTCACACGAGCGAAGCCGCGGGCAAAAGCTAGTGATTCTATAGGCACTTGAATGGCATTTTCAAACTTTGGTAACAATTTTAGAAATTTAATGGTTTTTTTTTTGTGAAAAATGCATTAAAAAAAAAGGTTGCGGGGATAGTTCCGACCGTGGGCAAGTGCCAAATGAGTCACGTAACGTGAACCACTAAACACCATACACTACGTTGATTTGACGTGTTAGAGCTAATCCATACGACGGACCATTTGCGTTTTCGATACATGGATCACGAAGTTACAAATAATATTTAGGTTAATAATCAATTTGCTGATCAATCAAGATCCCCGACTAAATGTAAGTCAACCAATAAATGACTAATAATTAACTATTATTTTCAGTGTTGTGTCGTGAATTGTCTTGACTACAAAATATCAGTATCAAAATAGTCTATTATTATGTTTATGGTTTCCTCACACCGCAGCAGCCAGTATCCTCGGTGTTTATCGAAAGTGTTTGACAACTACTATGATTGACTGACTACCTTAGTGCCTCAACTATTAGTTACGCCTCCCTGCATTGCCCGCTTGGGCAACTTCCACAGCTTCCACTGTTTACCAAATTATATGCATCGAGTCGTTATGTGACGAAACCGAAAGGAAATCTGTTAAAGAGGGAAGTGTGAATGGTGGATTTCACAATATCTGTGAAAGAGGGGTTACGCTGACGGAATCTTAATTTTAGTAGCACCAAAAAAGACAAAATGGGATGCAATCTACTGAACCGGTAAAAATATGGTACCGATACTTTCTGAATTCAAAACAAGAGGTAACCCGGAGTTAGAATACCTCACGAACTCCAGTCTTTATCGCTACTTGCCACTCCTTTAGTCTAGTCAAACTCGACTCAAAGCATTTATTTCAATCAAAGCACTTACTGGCAGTTTTGAATTCTCACGGCATAAAACGTGTAACTTCAACCAGTTAAGCAGAAAGTTGCCGCTAGCCCTGCGTTCCGAAATGAAGATTTAAACAAATAGAGAAGAACGGACCAGATACTCAATGGACACGTTTTTAAATCGTGTAACACAATATGTCATTGCAGATTAATTGCGAAACAAATTCTAAGAGAATGCTAAACACTATCATCCTGCATTCCCATTCGCAAATATATAGCAAGAATGTAAGAAAAGGTAAAGCAGAGTCATCCAATATAACAAGAATTGGTCATGGTGATTATATCTCGAAGGATATAATTCTAAAACACACATGCACAGTCACTGCTACTGCTCAATAATTTAACGTCGTAATGTGCGGGTGAAAAGTTTGTAATCCTGATGTACAGAACTCAAAAAGGAGTTATATTTGTTCTGTTATATTGGTGTGTCATGATCATCATTGCTCTTTATAGTCTACGTTTGTTTTAATTATATTTATTACCTTTATTTCTGATTAAAGGTAGTAGTAGTTTATTTCCAGAAACAGCACTAAGTTTATACTTCAAAGACAGAAATATAGAAGTAGATTATATTCTGACATACCGGTTGTATGAAAATTATTATTTATTAATTTTTTAAAACATATTTTTAACATTTAAAAAAATATAAAAAAATAGTGGTCCGCCGGTGTCGGGAGTAGGGTCCAAGCTACGTATGGTTAGGGCTCCAGAGACAGGAACCTACTACTGCCTTACCTAGTACTGCCTTCTCGTATTAAGATTACTCTTATCATCCTTTTCCTCTTGTTAATTCCTATACTGAATTACATCACATTTTCCCTTCGTTCATTGTTTATTATACAGTTACCAAATCTTAAACTGGAAGAACCTAGAATGCAATCCATACCGCAATATCTTATTTAGTTTATTTTTATTTAGTTCTTAAGTTCAGGTGAAAAAATACAATTAACATATAAACAGCAGATATTAAATATTTTACTGTCCTTCTGGGAGATTTTTCGATATGGTAACACTCAAGTCGTGGCACAAGCGCAGCGGCTACTGGTATTAGCTGCGAATCATCACGAGCCGAGCTTAATTCCACAGTCTGCGCCTCAAATTGAACCTTTAGCTCTAGGAGACCAAGAACGAAGATATGAAATTAGCCGAAGGTAGAACCTTCCGCTAATTTCATATCTTCGTTGATGAAAGCGTATAGTTTGGATTTAGAAATTTTCGTTGAGGATTTGCTTTCCGATTCTCGACCTTGCGAATTAAACAATAATTTGGGTAAAGGGAGTGTTTTCGACTTTTGTCTTCACATTCGTTATGTTTAAAGAACGAAGGTGAGATCTCATCTTCATACATGAAGAATGAAGATGACGATGACTTTTTATTGATTTTTATGATGATTCATGATCTCTTCTTCTCAAGGAAGATGAGAGCGAAGATCTACTTAAAACATCTTGCGATTTCACATATTATAAACCACAGCAGAATAAAACCCGTCTTTAGACCAACGTCAAAATGTCAAGAACAAACCGCTCCGTATGGGACCTCTACCTTCGCTATCTCCTTTATAAGGACTCATTGTGCGAATAAAGTACCCTTGTACGCTAAACGCAAACATTTCATAGGAGTTAGGACAAACACATCAATCAGTGCGCAGGCGTCAGCTTTGATGTAAGTAACTATAGAACAGAATGTTGGAGCGTGCGCCGTGACTGAAGAGTCCTCACGCATCGCCACACGTGCGATCATCTTTGTGATGGTGAGCCATAATAAAAAGAACTACAACAATGTCTTATTGTCAGCTTTCTGGAGGTCAAAGTTAATTGGCGATATAGAGGCGGCAGGATCTAATTCTCGGTCGAGTCAGCGCGTCACGACTCAGGGATGCTGCGCGGATATTTGGGTCGAAACTAATCACGATCGGGCGACCCCAAAAAAGATAAAAATATCTTTGTGGGTTCGAATCTTAGTACATTATCACGATTTTTATAATCAGCCTTAACTCGGATAATCTAGCCTAAGCACCGATGTAATTCGATGCCCCCACTAATTTAAAGTGACGGCAGTACTAAATTTTCTTAAATTATTTAGCATTGTAAAACGTCTCACCCAAGAAATTGTGTGCTCATGAATCGAGTAATATGGGACAAGCAATAATTATAAGATATACAAGGTGTAAACGGAGGAGCTCGTGGCTTAATAAAAACAGCCGCTCGGGTCGATCTTTAGGTTAAGCCGTGCCTGCCTAGGTCGGTCCGTGGATGGGTGACCACCCATTTCATACCGAGTTTCCTCCGTGCCTCGGAAAGCACGTTAAGCCGTTGGTCCCGGCTGTCATTTGTAGATCTTTGACGGTCGTTAGGTAGTCAGTAGCCCAAAAAGTCTGACAACCAGTCTTACCAAAGGGTATCGTATTACCAAGTACTAACTGGGTTGTGGAGGTCCGATAGGCAGTCGCTCCATGTAAAATACTGGTATTCAGCTGCATCCGGTTAGACTGGAAGCCGACCCCAACATAGTTGGGAAAAGGCTAGGCAGATGATGATGATACAAGGTGTAAACGGACCCTTCACGAAGCCGTCAACCAATCATTATATACATCAAACTAAGTCACTTTACGCAAAGTATATTGCCGGGAAACGACTTTTTTTTTTGGGGTGAAAAATCACGTTTTACGGTAGGACTCAATGTAATGCACTCAAAGCATTGTGCTGATGGATGGATTGCATAGTACGGGGGTCTTGGAGGTGTTTAAAAATCTTACATTAAAACATGTATTTAAAAAAAAACTTGTGAAACAGTTGGATCTTTGACCCCCAATATCTCCATAACTAGAAGGTTTCCAGGTATGGGTCGGAACAAAAAAATTATCGCAATAACGGGGAGAACAAGTGCCTTTCGGCTTCGTTAAGGCTCCTGTTACACCCTTTATGTTATATATTTTTACACCAATAAAATTTTTTGTTAATACTCGCTATAACCAGGTATTGAAATCCTAAAACGTGTCCATCACAAAATTACCATAAACCCTTCTAACCGAACTCGCAAAACAAGAATAACAAAAAAGAGAAGTAGCACACTAACACAACCAAATATGACTATAAAGCAGTCAGGTAAAAATGTAGCAGCCATGTTTTTTCTACAGGTATGTGTAGCAGCCCTCCCAAAGGTGCGCGTGCGCCGAGCGGTAGGCGAGCTGCGCACGACCGTGCATAAATTAGAAATGACGCCCGTCGCCGCCACCGACGTGACTGCATGACTGAGTGGAGAAATATCTGCGATGCGAGAGCAGTTAAAGGGATGCTGATGAGATATGAGGAGATAATTAGATAACATAACGTCACGCCTGTAATCCCCGAAATGATAGGCAGAACCCAGAGGTGCATGTATCTATTAGTATCTACATTTCGCCAGTTTTGTTGTGAGGAGATAATTAGATATGTGATAAAATAGGTTGGAGAAAAAGTTTCTTCGTATTTTGTATACAAATTCAATTCTGTTTTTCAAAGTTTAATTATAATATATGTGTATATGTGCCATTTTTTCGATAACTTGTTGCCATCTTGTAGGTAGTGATATAATCCCGTTGCTGTAGACAACTTCGGGTTTTTGATAAAAAAAAATGCGACAAGTAGTTTTGACAGTCCTCTTTTGATGTTAACCTAACACTACCCAAAGAATTCTGAAGAGACCGAAACAGGTAAAAATCTGAGGGTGCAGGGTCAGGACTATATGGAGTATGCATTAACGTAGGATGTATAGACTTCACCGATGTTTCGACTAGGAATTTTTCTCAGTAGCAGCTTGGAGTCTGGATCTGTGATGGCAATAAACTCGCCCATATTTAAGACTTAAAATTGTAACTAGCAAAATGTGGGTGTTCTATGGGATACACTAGCTGGGGAGTGGGGTTTTTGCTGCTATATGCACGTGTGTTCTGGAAATTGAAAGCCATGGTCTCACCAGATCACGGATATTGTGCCAAATTTCTTCTACTAATTCGAAAATCAGTTCCCAAACATGCAAATTCAGAGACTGATAACGAAAGATGAAAATATTATCTAAAACATTTCAGCTTAACAATATCCATTGCTGGACATGGACCTCACCAAACGTCGCTACATGGACCAGGCCTGTGGTTCTCGAATACAACATAATTTTCTTCTTGAGTTATTCTATTACTGATAGAATATACTGATATAACCATACTTCATGTACCCGTCTATTAAAAACCAACGCCGCTCGTCCCTATCTTTAACATTACAATTTCCAGTGGTATCTCGCCGCGATGTAAGTAACAAGGTGGATTCCTCGCTAGGCTTGCAGGATATGCGCGTCGCGTCTCACCTCTAGTGGCTCTAGAGCTGCTCCCACGAGAAGGGCGGAGAGGCGACCGCGGCGACCCCGGTGACCGACTCCCAACTGAGGTAGTGTACACCTCTACTACATTGTGGTTCGAAGGAGGTATAACTTTTATTGATACAGAAGACTTTTTTTATTGATTTTTATGAAAAGAAGTCGTCTACGGGAGCAAATGAAACCAACTCGTAATGAATGAAATTGTTACTGATTGTAACATTAGAGTTTTGGTACGGTTAATAACAATCCTTTCTAAACTTCCTCCTTTACCTCAAACTCAATAAAATTTCAAGAAAATCAACTTACAATAGGTACATACCCAATCACCACTAACTACCCGAATTACAAGCAACCCAATCAAATGTTTCATCTCACTAGTGTCTGGCGGCAGCGGGCGTGCGCTGGTCGCGCGCGCTTCTCGGCGCGTGCCTGGGAACCCGACGCACGCGCAACTTCTCACGGCCTCTCTGACCCGCGCCTCCCCCCCCCCCCTCCTCCCGCCCGCCAAGTCGTGCCACACCGAAACTGCCTTTCCTTACGCCTCATCTGTGTGGGTAACCGCCTCCTAACACCGAAGTATTGAACACTCACCGGTAACTATTAATTTGTTGAACCGAAGATTGAATGGTTGGCAAACATTCTTACACTGGATTGGATTGGAAGCGATTTTGTCTTAGGATTTTGAGCGGTGTATCTATTATTTTCGATAGTTAGACTATCAAAATAAAACTGAACATAGGTTAGACCATTATTATGTCATCGAGACACTTTAGTGACTTAACAACAGAAGTACTACTCTGTCAAGAAAGTACCGGGAAACGATCAATAATACACAGAATGTTAGTTATTCATCCAAAGTTATTTTATCAAAGTATGCTCCTTCAGAAACGATACACTTACGCCAACGAATAATCCAATCATCAAAACATTTTTTAAACGCTTTTTCCGGAATTGAGTTCAGTTCTCGCCACGAATTCTCCTTTATGTCTTCTATCGAATGAAAACGAAAAATTCCATTGGCGATGCAAAAGACAAACTCTTTGTTCGATGTTTTTGTCCATTATGAAATTCGCAATACACACTAGAAATGATATAACTAAAAACAGCACTGTATTTAATCTAAATAACAGATGCAACTCAAACTCCGCGCCAAAATGGGAAACAGTTGTGCCAAAATAACAACAAACAAAAAAAATAATTTGGAACCATAAACTAATCATGTATCTACTTTTGCTTTCTGAAAAAGATGCTGCGAATAAAAGGCGGAAAGGAACTAAAACTAAAGCGTCTGATTTCAGATAAACCGAAAAGTTATCGATAAAAGACACCGACGATTAAAATGACAATTCAATAAATAAAATTAATTCTTTTGTACTCAATGATACCAGGAAATCAACAGATTCATCAGTCATATTGAATTATATCGTGTATAAATGTGCTTTAAAAGATTTATAGTCCACAGATGATGTATCTTGTAATCTTCCGCTATCATGAGTATCAGGTATACAATATACCTACATGTTCCGGACGTGTACTTTTGTAATAAGACGTAGGTAGCCACATAGCTTTATGAAGTATAGGACCTATATGAATCATGAAGTAAGTCTGTTTGTTCGAATTTGCAGGTATTAAAAGGAAAATATAATTTTTGTGTTTTTCATTTCAATCCGACAAACAGTAGGTATATAGTCTTCTATGACAAACGAATAGCGATCCTCACTGTGCCAAGAGTAGTCATTCTGTCAATATGCTCTTTGCTCGTATCAGAACATGGAGTGGTCTGAAATCGCCAATCCTAGAGCAAGCTTGGTGATCATGGTGATCATTGCTTTAACCTTCTCTGTATGAGAAAACATGCAAACATTGGTATAATTAATGATAATTTAATTATACCCATGTGTGTATTTGGCTGGTGTTTCTATCCTAACCACTCTGATAAGAAATAGAGGTCTTTTTCAATTGTTATTGTATCGAAAGTTTGAGAGCCTTGACAGACGTCTCTGATTTAACATCAGAACGCTACGCAAGCAGAGCTAGGTACAGCAGTATGTATCTCAGGAAGGTTATTTTTCAAAGTGAGCATTATTGTGCGGAGTCCGAAAAAGAATGTTACGTAGTTTCCCACGAGCCTCGAGTGTGTATTACCGGCTAATAGGTACACGGCACTGCGCCCCGAGGTTTTTGCCTCGCCTTACACAATAAGCACTAACATTTTCTGAGCACATCATCATTAAGGCTGATGGCAGCCTAAAATGTAGCTGAAGTGTTTATGGAAATGAATGATGGAGCAGATGGTGATGTACCAAATCATGGTTGTATCAAATATAATTATTTTCGGTTCGAAAATGATAATTAAGTATCTAGGTAGGCTTTTCCGTACGAAGTAAGATGCTATCGCATTTCCAGCGGTAAATATTTGCAGCCACACATTACCGCAGAAAGTTAAAAACGTTAATCATCCTTCCTCTTTATCTCAATAGGATCTGCTAGCTAGACTAGAAAACCAAATCAAGAAAAACGATAATGACACCCGCGCAGTAAAACGATTCCTCTAACGCGATTAATTCCTTACTCCCCACAAAAACAACACCGACATCACAAAAGCAATTATTCTACAGCATATCTAAGTAGCAACTTTGATAAGGCCAGCGGCAACAAAAACTAAGCGATGAATAAACACGAATAGAGAAACAAAACGGTTCAAAGTGGGCCGCGGCGGTCTACGGTGTACTGTGGGCTGCGGTAATCCAGGGCCATCGCGCACTTATCTTCACGAAGGTGCGCGCGCGCCGGTGCCTACGCTACGTGATTCTGCGCATCTCATTCGACTAGCGCTGGTTGTTTTGTGCTGGGAGGTTTATTTTGTTATGAGTACGGGCAAGATTTCATCTGGTGCTGTTTTTCACTGTCCTTTACTGGATTTAAAAGCTTCTGGATTTAGCAGTCTGTAAAAGTATTTCTGAAGTTCAACATTTTGCCGGTGCTCTATCAGCACACTTTTCTAAATAATATTCTGAAATATTTCTCCGTTTTTTTTCATTTGTAGTTGTTGCACTGTTAAGTTTTGTTCAGGTCTATGTTTATCCAGGGCCATCATGCACTTATCGGCGAAGGCACGTTAAGGTGCCTTTGCGCATCTTATTGAGGTAGGGTTGCCAATTTAAATTGTAAGGTGTTTCTTCCTTCAGGCAAGTATTTTTAAAGGAAAAAATACAACGCTGTTGCTGCCTTCGTGTTCCTTTTCCACCGGTCACTATTGGCCGCATGGCGAGCACATTCTGCCATAGGGATCTTGGTGACAAGTTTGATGGAGACTGTCCATCAGGTTGCTGATCGACCACGTGGCCGTGGTGATGGTATTTCGTGGTAGTTTTATACATATATCTAGATGTGCGAGGAACTAACATTCAGAGGACAAATTTAACAGACGGGAAATAATTTGAACTATCGAGCTCCTTGATTAGAACATATTTAAAATAATTGTCAGTAACCTAATCGAATTCAAAAGTATTATGTATCTGTATCACGATTACAAACAACACCTTTGCTCTTACATCATAAAAAGAAGTATCTATTTCCAAAAAAAAGGGATAGATTTTTTTGGTCTCGATATCAAGAGATTTACCATTCAGCTTAGTGATTTCATAGACGTCACGCCTATGGAGCGGCGCGTGTGTAGCCGCGGCACGTACGACACAGCACAGATGCAATCTGGTTACTTTATAAGCTTCGCCTTCGACTTCACTTGGCCCATAGAATACATATTGTAGAGGACTTCTTAGATATAGTGAAGCATGGTTCTTTGGTCATAGCCGAAATTAGCGCCGCTGGCTTTTTCGATACATGTTCCACAGATCATTTCAGAAATGATTAGACAAAAGTTGCAAAGTCAATGAAGCGCGAAAAGAATCATGCTACATTGTAACTTATCCAGAGGGTCTAGAAAAGTGAAAATTGCTTTCATACGTGTTTATTTTATTTTTTCTACAACTTCTTTTTCTATAATCATTAACAATGATTGAATGTTACTTTGTCCAAGGAAGTGGGATGAGACGGCTATCGTTGCTCAAAATGAATTGTAACTTGTAACCGGATCAGATTATCTATCAAAGGTTCTCAAGTTTATTTTTTCGCAGTTGTAATGAAAAATAGTTTTCTGTTTGAATCAGTTGACTGAGTTTACCATGATTAATCGTTCCATATATTTTTACTGAAACCGTTTCCACTATCTCAATAAAGTACATTCTTAATTCGAAGCATATAAACTCGAAATCCACATCTCCGACGGGCCAACACATAAACATATGACGTCCAATATAAACCCGTAACTTACCAATATCACACTGAGTCGGGCTTAACTTTATTACTATCAATATCAAGTAAGCAACATTTACGTCAAAGAACGGCACATAAACAAGGTATCCGTGCATATATCGTGTCGTGTCGTGAGATGTAAAGAACAATATGTTGGCACGAACAAGTGGTCAGGAGTCGGCGCACGTTCGCCGCGTCTTCATCTGCATTGTGCGAAACGAATGGTTAAGGCTGGACCACACCTAACCTAATGCTAATGAAAGAATAAGAATGAGAACCTTTGTTCTCTACTGACATACAGGTTTGTGAGTTGATCCTGAAAGTTTTTTTTAAAAATATGGTGTCAGGCCCGAAGGCTACTAAGAAGCCGATTCCTGCCGGCTTTCCTTCGAGAACAAGGCACTCTCTCTACGTTGTGTCTACTGTAGTCAAATAGGATATTATACACATAATGCTAAATCTCTTTACGGAAAGTTTAGAGGATGACTATTTGAAGGCATCTGTAATATTTATCTATCTAGTTCCACAGTTGATTTTGTCACGTTTTATCACGTCACGATTATATTATCTTCGCTTCAATTATGTTTATAGCAGAAACCAAAGTGTTATTTTCTTTCATCTTAAAAGTAAAGCACTTATGTCTCATCATTGGCGGTAAGGCTTGCAGATAGGTTGAGAATAAGAGATTCACGAATCTAAGAGGCATATGTTTTCCTGCCAACGCTACGTTAGAATCGGCTTCCAGTCTAATCGAAGACCTGTTTACCAGTATTTTTCATGGAGCGATGCCAGCCAATTATAACAAGTTAATTATATTGGAGCTACTAGTGTGGTCCAGCCTTTAATTCCGCACGATCGGACACGATGCGTGTCGTGCCCCGGACTAATTCCTTATACTGAATTATCAGTTGCACTCACAATAAATTCATTTTCACCTGCTAATAAAATGCTGTGCCCATCTCTATTTCTCTGAGTTGTGTTTGTGAGTGTTCCATAAGGTGTACTTTCAATGGTTTATTTTTCTTATTAAATTATTAAACGTCATTTTACTCCTTTCCGACTATGAGTCAACGGCCAATATTATGTTCGACTTAATAACAATTTCAAATTCACTGACCGACAAAACACATAGCTAAAACCGTTGGGTCTATAAGTATGACATTTTGCTCAAATGTTCCAGGGAAAAAAAAACACCCCCTAAAAGGGTCAAATATGAAAGTGCGTCATTTTTGCCTATTTTGTATCCTATTGGTCGCACGGCTGGTTTTCATATGGATTATGTTTTTATTTGTGAAAAGGAAACGTGTAGGTACCTACAAGCGTCTATAAAATCTTGAAAATAATCTCATAGGTTCAATACACACGATCAAACATTGCAAAGAACGTGACTATAAGTTAGTGCCAGCGTTAGGAATGTGACAGCTAGGATCCTGTCTCTTAGAACATAAAATATTGCCCCGGAAGATATTCCAAGTGCTAGGAAGAAGCCATTCTTTGCATATTTGATGCTATGGTGAATGGAAACCTTTAAATTCGTACTGAGTTAAAGCCCATACAAAATACTGTGGTGTTCCTCATTTTACAGTATCCCAAATTACAAATTCAGCTACATTTCAGTTTTATTGTATTTCTACATATATCTAACGGAGTTGAATTGTGACACGATTTTCCGCATATGCACTTCGCTTCGTGACTTCGTGTGCGGTGTACCCCGAGGCTCTTCACAAATGTGACCCTATTCTAGTGCTTGTCTCGCGTTTCGCACTGCATGTTCACATGTTGGACAAACTCAAACAGCTCTTCTTTACACGATCTATTTGTCAAGTCACGTGGCACGCTCGTGCGTACGAGGTCACAATACAAACAAAAAACAACCGCCGCTTCAGATTAGGCGAGAGGGACCTGCAAAAACCAGCTACCTGCGCCCCCGTCATTTTGGGAGCTTATTACAAGGATGCCGCCTCGTCCGCATCTAAAATGATGAAGCCGCTTAAGAAAGAGATAAACTATACAAACTATTGGAGGAGGAAAGAAATACTGCATCCCTTCTAATTTAAGGGTTATGTCAAAGGCGGTTGGAAGCCGAAACAAGTTATTTAAATTCGGCTCTTGTCTCGGAAATGCTACGCCTACGTCGTCGTCGACCACAGGCAGACTCATCGCTGACTTAGTTCTTTTTCTTTTTACATCCGAATGCAATAAAGGATCAAGGCGAATAGAAATAAATTGGCAACAAAATGCTTCACGTGATAGCGGGGTATGCGTGTGACCAATAAAGTAATCATCGGGACGGCCGGACCAATTACGGCACTGCCGACTCATTCGTTGGCGATCGAAAATTAAAATTTAACTGATGGCACACTGGCCGCCGCTCCGGAGCGTGCGCCGGCGCAGCCCCCTGCCGCACCACGCTCTGCTCCCATAGCGTTTATTTAAAATGAATGGTAATTCAATTTGCGCTTTTGAACCACCAATTTCGTAAGTAATTATGTCCCGTACGTGCTCCTCGAGCTATGCACGCGTCGCTCCTTACATTCAGTTACAGACGATAGCTTTCTCTACTTGACAACTACCGTATTGTATAGCAGTCGTTTACTTATTCACTTACTACTGGACTGGACAATCGTCGTTTGTTCCGGACTAAGGATTCCCATATAACGACAAGTTAAGTGGCTGAAGTCGTGGTTATCCTATAAATGGGTATGCAAATGCAACTTTTCAAACAAGCTATTTTCGCGACAATGATTGACTTTTAAATGGGTATAAACACCGGAGTATCAGCGTATCTCATGGCGTCTCGCGTCGCCGGGACACCGAGGCGGCGCGTCACGTCCCCCGGGACTTGTCCCCAATTACTCATATAGCCGATTTAAAAAACGCGCGACACGTCGGTTTTTTTACCGAAAAAGGATCGCCGCGTTCCATTTTCACAAAGAGTAGCCTCTGGTTAAGGCAATTTGTTTTGGATTGTGCGGCGCGGATGAATGGCTCGGCGCGGTGGCATGTGGCGGCCATGGCTCCGCTCCGCGCATACTGATGAGCCGCGCCTGCCGCCTGCCTCCTCACATAGACAGGAGCTCCCAATTATTTCTGTCTTCTCTCATCTATTGTGATACTCCGACTTTTTTCGGCGTCTCGTTTGTCGCACGTATGCATACCTCCATTACTTCTCACACTTCACAATGTATTATTTTACAATGACTTTTAAACCCTAAGATTCTCAGAAATAATTGTATGTGCCGGGATCTTTAAAACTCGCAGTAGAAACACTTGAACCGACTATAAAACCGATTCTTAATTAATGGTTAATTGCTTTTAAAGCTCATCCGTAATACTTACCTATAATACAAGATTAAACTGTGTGCAATTTAGTCTCATTGAGCATCGAGATTATTTAATACGTCCGGTTTGAGAGGTGAAAAATAAGAAGCGAGTGGGCATTTTCAAAAATCGATTAAGAAAGACATGATTAAGTACCGGAGTTTTTGTGCTCGTACGTTTCTCTCTTGGCGCGATTGTAGTCGGTGCTCTGAGTTAAAATGTTTGCATATGCGGCTATAAAGCAATCCCTCGGTAAATAATTACGTTAGCGCGGTCCCTTTTTGTTGGTCACCGTAACGCCATAATTATTTCCATTCAGCTCCACTGTCAAGCAATGTATAATACGGCGAGATATCTCGTACAATATAATGGTATGCTTCGACGTCAGCGCACCGGGAGATTAATGTTACGGACAATATTTTAAAAGATGGCTTGTAAGATAACCTTTAAGATTTACTTTCGTAATGGCTTAATTGAAAAAGTCAACAAACATCACTAAAAATCTGCCATAAAGATAATTCATGCGAGCGAGTTGGTTCGCGACACGCCCACCGACGCGATTTAATTACAAAATCAATAATCGAATTGCGGAGGCGAGTTAATTGATTGTCTCTCGATACGACGCCGCGCTATCGATGTGCGTGCATCGGGTGCTTGCTGCCTGCAATAAGAGTAACGTAACGTCTCGTACCCACCGAGAGAGGAAGGTGGCGCAGGCATATCGTTTATATCACGCTAAAGTGTGTATATCTTTCGAATATGATATATTTTTAAAGTAATTACAACTGATGGTCGCGCTATAAGTGTGCTACGCGACTGCTACGCCGCTCGTAGCCACAAAAGTAAACAAAAGGTTGACTGAACAAATAAATAGATTTGGTATTATTATAATATTTATCTAATCTTTTTAAAACGTTCTGAATGAATCATGTACCTACGTTGATAAGTAGTACTCGTAGCTCGGATGTAGCTGTCCCTAATACGTTTCTACAAAAAATGACAGATATCAAGGTTTTACCTTGAAACATGGTAGTTCAATGAGCAGTAACTGCTTGTTCCTCCATTTACACTAACTGTTTAGTCGTTATATATGAGTAACAAAAACGCGTCCGTTCGTCTGGCGGCCATTAAAAACGCATCAGCGTCATATAAATTATTTTATTAAATGTCGATTCACACCTTTGCCCCTGAGCGTGTCTAATCGATCGGGACCTTGCTCGGGTTTATTGCTTTTCTTCATATTTCTGGTTTATAGGTATTTGGTACCTACTCATTTTCATATTCGCACATAAAAAGTACGTTCGTTTATTTAATTACCTACAACAAAAAGTAATGATTGTATACAACCTCAACCTATATAATTTTATGGGTATTAAAGTACCTACTGCCTTGGTCTAGTGGTCGCAAGCGCAACTTATGAGCATGAGGACCTGGGTTCGATTGCTGGGTCGGGCAAAGTGTTAGGGTTTTTCTGTCAGGAATTTCTCAGTAGCAGCCACAGGGTCTGGATTTGTGCCTGGTTGATGGCAATAGGCTCGCCCCCTATTACATGGGATTTAAACAAAACTGGCGAAATGTGGGTGTTAATTATAAAGAAATGTGTCGTTGGACTACCCAACATAAAGTCGTAGAATAGTTTTAAGAGGTATGCCGGATTACATATATTTAATGTGATTTTATTATTTGTCTATGGAATACTGATTGTGCCAATCTCCAAAGGGAAGCCGGCAGGAATCGAGTTGTATGAAACCTTCGCCACTGGCATATAGAGATATTACAGGTGCAATATAAAACAGCATTACTAGACCATCCTATCGCCATCACTTGTCTGCCATTTGCGGCAATAAATAAATTCTTTCCGAAACAATATCCCAGTTTATTCCACTTTTTACTTGTCTTTACGTAGAGCTGTATCTGACTTGACAATATAAGTAGTTTTGACAATATAACTGCAAGTATACTTACCATTTAAGGAGTAATCGTCTTCTTCAATTCTCCGTTTAGTAAAACTTTTAACAAAGGGAACTTTTATGGGTACTTTTATTTAACAAAACGAAAGATGCAAGGGCTAAGTACCTCACTAAAGTAGTACCCGACATGGCCGACATCAGATATAAAAAAGTTATTTTCGTCTAACATTTTAAAATTAACGATAATTTATAATTAATCTTTATACCGATAAATCTCGTAGGCGATTATTATGGGAGGCTTTACGATACAAGCATGTAAAAATTAATGAACGCCAGTTACACGAGCGGTACACGCGTGCTACGTAATTGCCCGTTTAATTAGCAGATAGTTAACTGGAGTTTATGAACAGCGCTCTAATGTATTAGCTGGAAAGCTTCCAACACTATGTAGAAAAAGGGATGTGTTCGTTATAATAAAAGCTTTGGAAGTAGTGGCTGCCACTCTGCCAGCAACTTTGCATATCTACTTTGAGTGACGTAATTTATCAAAATTTCCGTCGAGAAAGCTCTAATTAGTTCCACGTCAACGTTGAGCCAAAAACCCAGACTCCACCAGTTTCGCCAAAATATTTTACATATATGTCCCCAAATGAGGTAACATTTGGTCGCTTCAGTTAATTTGAGCGTATTTATTTGATCCGTTATAATTTCACTTCCTTATTCAGAAACGACCGTATGAATCTGAACTGATTCGCCTCGGTAAAACTATATTTTCAATAATTCGTACAATTAGCGAAATGAGGCAAATACTGTAATTAAATTATAATGTGTCAGTAGAGGCTAAAATGTTCGTCTATACGGACGCTAGTGTTGTATCGGTTACAGCTGCGGAACGATTATCCCGCCACGACATTCGCTTCACTTGATACGATCTCGATTCTCGTTTAAGCCCCACTCTAATTCACGCAAATTTCATCTTTGATTTCTATCTTGCTAATTGAATGCTGCGTTTCAAGTGTCGATTTTTATCAACAGAACTTAATATCTACGCCATTGAAAGTTAAACATAAATCAGTTTATATTTTTCACATTACTTTTATATGAATTACTTCGCACATACCTTCAACTTGGAGTTGCTAAAAATAGGCTTATGTATGTGTTTTTAATTATAGTTTGTCTCAATTTATTGGACACGTGAGCCATTTTAATTTCGTATCTCTTTATAGGAAGTGAATTCAAGATATTATTTTTCGATTATTAATTCTTACTGCCCGTGGAGTCCCAGTCAGTCGTAATGACTTTTTCTGAAGATTATTTAAATAAGCTCGAAATAACAAAGCTGGCGACCATGAAAACTCTAGTTCCGTTAAAAAAAAAGCTAAGTTTGTAACAGTTAAATAATAAAATTTAAAAAAATCGTGTTTCAGGTCGCTTCATAAACAACTGCGCTATCGCTAATCCATTTTTTACAAAACCAAAGGGTGTTGGAAACAAAGCAAGCACAGACAGTGGCAAGCGGTTAACTAGTTACTGGCTACGTGTGGTTTGTTGACGCTTACTGTCCGTTGTATACGTCAGTGAAACTGGTGTCACATTGACTCGTAAATCTCGGAAACAACTCTCGGACAGACGAGTGAACCTCGGTGGTCTCGAAAAGTCGTAACTAACGTTACCTTCTATGGATGTCTAGATTTTATTAAAACGTCGATACAAGTTTAGGCAGTTTATCTTGCACTACCTTTTGTCCGCGGCTTCGCCCGCTTTTGGATCGGAAATTATCCCACGTGAACTTTTTAAATATAGTCTGTTGTATATACGAAAATATAAAATGTAACATAACATTAGGTTGTTTAATTCACTATAAAATAAATCGATCACTCCTGCGCCGTCCCGCGAATGAGTCAGAGATGTTGCCAGCCATAAAATATTTTAATTTTGGAATCAGGTTTCGAAAAATACTGATGTTCCAATTTGATATTAAACTCATATTGAAAACAAGTAACACATTATTCTTGGAAAGAATGAAAGATCTGAATTAAGTTTTTGTCGGTTTTAACAAAAAGGTCATAGAAATCAAAGTAATTTAAAAATTCGACTTATAATCAGCACTTTTAAATGTCAAAATGACATAAGCGTCTCCCAAAACGCCCCTCGCCACTTCTTAATGTTTTAGGCGAGAAGGAAAAATGTTGGAAAAAACAAACTCCTCAGCATCATCATCCACAGCCCCACATCACCCACTTCTGGGCATAGACATCTCCTTGTGGCAATCACCACGCTCCTGTGCTAGCTTCATCCATCATATTCATCTTGATACCTCCACCCTCTCTCTTTTCTTCAAACTAAAACTTCTATATTTATCTCAGTGCCCGGACATTATGCATATTACTATTATGTCGCAATTTGATGCAATTGATAATTTAGGTGTATTTGGTGGGATGCGCGTATTAGAAAGAAACACGTAACACGCACTGACCAATCAGAGTGCACATTGTCATTAATACAACAATATTATGATGTTGCTGGGCTTTACAAAATTTATTAAGAGCCAAACCCGACTCAGGCCAAACTAGTTTGTCTTAAGCCACCCGGTTTACACTACAACAAACTTAGATGTTCGTCGTCAGCCGCTGGCGCGGAACCGCTCGATGCGCTCGCTCGGCTCGCGCGTAGATGGTCACAGTTCTAAACCAACCTATCCCATTTACTTTGGGTGCCCTATATTTAGATTTGGTAATTGGGTATAGTATTGAATCACGAGAAACTAGAATTGATTTAACATCTCTTGCGGGACGGCTGAGTTCAGCAGCATACGCTGTTAAAACAATCCGTCAATTTATTCTGATGTAAGCACCTATGTACATACCGCGAGGCTAGCCTGTTTTAGTTATTTTCATTATGCCATACGGCTGGAAGCAAGTGCTCACGCCAATGCTCGCACCAGTGCTGGCTCCAGTTCTTGCAACAGTGCTAGCGCCAGTGCTCGCTCCAGTTCTCGCACCAGTACTTGCGCCAGTGCTCGCTCCAGTTCTCGCACCAGTGCTCGCTCCAGTTGTCGCACCATATCTCGGGGCCAGTGCACGCGTCAGTGCTCGCGGTGGCGAACGAAAAGAGTTACTAGAAAGATATGAGCGAGGCTTTACCAGCAGTGGAACATCCATGGTTATTAAAAAAAACATATCGTTTTTTATATAAAAAACCTTGCCCCACACTAGGAATTTATCGTGTATCGTGGGTGCGTTTACAAACCTTTAATCTCACATATATAGCCAGACCCGGAACAACTACCTGTAAGTCATACAAATATTAGTTCCGTGCGGGGATCGGAATCGTGGCTTAGCCTGAAATCGCTTAGCCACTGCGCCAACCGTGCCGTCAAGTATGATTAATTCCACATAGCAGCAAACGTATATCAAATCAGAGGCAATTTTAATAAAAATTAACCAATCTCCGAAGTCTTACTGCACCTCATTGTTTCCACATAAATAAGATACAAAAGGAACACCTCACACAATGCAATTTAATCGTATATTACGCCGACTACACAATAAAATGTAATTACGAATTATAGAATAGATTGCTTAATCAATGCGTTGCGCCTTCACGCAAATTAAGAGCTATGTCAATTGAGCTGTACAGACGAACAAACCGTTAATTATTGAACTAATTACTTTTTGAAATTATGTTATTAAGCTTAATGAATCCACGTACACTAGCGGCAGCACAAAGCCAACAGAAATACAGAATGAACATTTGCTTTTCTCGCAAAAAGATTATCGAGCAATGGAACTCCGAATATGTAGCCCTGTTTATGCTAATTTCTTTCACTTTCAATTAGATGAGACAGTAACTTACAACTCACAAGGTACGCGGCAGTTAATCGTCCCTTATTTAGCTGTGTTTAATTCTCGTCAACGACGCCACACCGCGATCCAATACATTTCTCTTGTTAATTTAATTCTTCAATCTTGTTTAATGTGAAGATACGAGTACTGTATGTATTATTTTCTTGATTCTATTACCATAAATGTATTTTGTACGTTTTCATCACCGATACGAAGGAGTGCCTGATGTGTTAAATAGATTATTTGAACGTTAAATTTGCGTCATGACAAAAATAGAAGCCGCTAATGGCGTTTGATGTCAGTTGAATAGGAAATAGTGAGGTGTGTCGATTAGGTAATCCAAAATACGACTGTGTCTGAAAATGTACTGTGTAATTTGTAAGGTATCTTATAGTTTTTTATTCTTTGAAAATACATCCTATTTGTAACTGGAATTTGAAAATGATGATTAAAACTAAAAAAGTAAGTGATGAAGTTTCCTACTTGAGGGTACACAATCTCCTTTGATTAATATCAAGTACAGACTGAGTTTGGTAACACTGGCCATTCGGAACAGAGGCCACAAAAACGAGTTTTTTTTTCCCCAGAAGCTCGCGAAGGTACGGACTTGGTCGGCGTGTAATAGAGGTGGTCAGTAAGCCACGATGCGCGGGCGCCCGTGACAGATTCGATTTGTCCATTGTCCGGTAGCGGTAACGATTCGTTACGGGAACGCTCGATTTCACTATTAAACGAAGGTTAAACATTAGTCTGCCATTTTTTGCGTAAATAGGCTAAATACCACGGACTTCATATGTTTCTGTTACTCGCATTAGGGTTAATGGAGGAAGATATTTATTTAATGTTTGAAGTGTTTTGACATAATAAGCCGTAAATCGCATGAATAGAGTGGGAGGTGAATGCCATTGTTTTGTCTGTCATAGTGATCTGTGTTTATTCTACTTCTGTATACGTCTGTGTACGTGTGTGTCTTCTGTAATGTATCTATACTTAGATAATAACATTAGATTTTAAGTATTAAGATCTTGACCCTACATAGTTTTAAGCCACAACAGAAGGTACATAACTTCTACTATGCTTGATCCACCAGTGCTAGGAAATGCTTCAATCTTATCTGTTAATTTCATAAACAAGTTTGTGGTTGCTGTTCTTGTAAACTGTTTCAGCCTTCTTCTAGATAAAAGCTCTTATTATAATTTATTGTAGCTTTAAAGTTAACAAAACTTAGAATCAATTAACTCTAACTCTTCGGTGCCGCCGACCGCAAGCGCCACGCAATCTATCAGTGGCATCGATTCAATTAGCGGTAGAACAATAGAATGGCCGCGCGTCCGGACTTGCCCGAACACCGCCGAAGTCGTCCGACCGTAGCCAGACGCTATTACGTTTTATAACCAAATCCTATTGTTTGGGAAACAAATAAGATTTGCTTACGGATCAGTGAGCTCGTAAAGTTGTTCTCCGTTATGTTAATACAACTTAATTTTCTGTATCGCTTCACACGTTTCAGTAACTACTTCCTTTGAGGACGGCCCAGTGGCTGAGGCCTCGCCCATCATAATACGCGAGTTTATAGCCTGCAAATCGGGCAGGTACCAATGTGACTTTTTCAATTCATAAGTGCTCTCTTAGTTTATCTTAGAAATCTGTGATATCGCTGAAGGGATACATCGAAGGCAAACCAGAACTTAAAATTAATAAGTATAAGTGTGAAATCGCCAATCCACCTGAAGCAAGCTATTAATGAGAAGAGCCCTTTACCCTTTAGTAAGACAGTTACAAACTGGTATTATAATTGCATCATTAGGTGCTTTTCGGTGCGCAACATCAAAAACAGTACACCACGGAACTCAACAACGCACTGCCAAGACATAGGTCTTGAGTTCGCATCGCTGATTTTTCGGATTAATGTGCGTATAATTATCACTTATTTCGGTGAAGGAAAACATCGTAAGGAAACCAAACCAGCATGCCTGAGACATATTTCTCGACGGCATGTAAAGCCTAGTCAGACGCCCATCGGCGGCATAATAACTAACTACTAAATAATAACAGAAAAAAAACACCAAATATTCGTTGTAGGTATTTCAGTCAACTTCCTAGGAAAGCCAACATAGATACACCTATGGTCTATCTATTTAATAAGTAGGTACCATGAATGCGTCATACTTACCCATCACTGATAAACAGCCCCTGCCAAAATTCAGAAACCCCCAAAAAAAAAAAAAAACTATCCTCTCGAAAGTCTTCTTAAAAATTTTTATGTTGTGTTCAATTACGAGGAAAGTACAAGACACATATTTCACACGCACACCTAACCTATTTCTGTATCTTACCACGTAATAAAAAGAACACTTCGCAAATCGTAAGGTAGGTATGCTTCGACCGTAAATCGATCGAAACGACTCTTATTTCAAACGTCGGCAGCATCCAACATGGCGATCAATAAAAGAGGTTGAATTTATCACTGCGCGGTAATGCTAGGATGTTTTAATCTTTCGACGCGTGGGCAGAGCTTTAAGCTCACGTTAAGTTTCGTCAGGACAAGGTATTGCCTGTTATGCACTGATTATATCGATAAATCAGTGAGGAGTTTCTGTTGTTACTGATTTTTTTTTGTGTCTTTTTAATATAACTTGACTGTGATCCTCGAAGCTTTAACCAGAGATGTTTGTTACCCTACATATCGTCGGTTTTGTTGAGTTTCATGAAATAGAAGGTGAGCTGAGATGAACTAAGTTTTTAGGTTTTTTTTTAAAACAAGTCTTAAGTGATTGACGAAACCGTTTACTAAATAGAATTGTGTTAACAAAATCATTCACACCATTTTTTGGCAAATCTACTTTGTTACATCATCATCTGCCAAGCCTTTTCCCGACTATGTTAGGGTCAGCTTTCAGTCTAACCGATTGCAAAAATTCCACTTTCTATGAATGTATGAAGTACTGAAAAACCGCCCAAACGACAGCCTAGATTTTTACAGAAGACCATTGGTGTTTCTTCTCTTTCCAATATAATTAATACGCCAGCTGTTTATGACAAAAAATACATGGACCTTGAGGTGGCCATCAAATCGTCAGTTAAATATTGAATTTATAACCGCGCAGTAGCACTGGAGTCTACTTTAATCCTTACGCGTGGGGGAGTAGATTTAAGTTAAGCCCATATTCAGTTCCTTCAAGATAGGATAATATAATACACCTGGACATTGCCATGCCTGCTGTATTTTACTTACGATAAACAATTTGAACGCAGTTTTTGTTTTTTAGTTTCAAGTTCTTGGTGGAGAAGATAGTACTAAATACCCTACGCTTCTATTGAAATTAATAAGGCTGCCGATGCGTAACGTTGAACGTTGAATCGGTTTTTATTATTATTTTCAATAAGATTATAAAGTGATACAGAAGTGGCATACTACTTGATACGGCACTCATCAGCTGCCTAGCCTTTTCCCATTTATGTAAGGGTCGGCTTCCAGTCTAACTGGATGCAGCTGAATACCAGTATTTTCCATGGAGCGACTGCCTATCTGAACTGAATTGACTTATGCTACCAAAAAGGTTATGAACAATCCCGTTGAGAGTCGGTGTAGAGATATGAAAAGTTTTAAGGGTTGCGCGCGTTTGTCATCTAGCAGCACAGAATAGCATTTTCCATGCATCTATCCTTTTCCGTCGCGTAGAAACAGAGACGGAGTGCTGTCGATGGACGGATGAGGAACCCTAAAAGTGTTTTTGCCCAAGCCTTTTGGTCAATTTGTGTTATACAGTAAGCTCAATGTTTATATACCTCAATGAATCATTATAATATTCCTCTTTGCGAGCAAGATTGATTAAAAAATAGTTTTATATTATGTAAATTAAGAGTGTGTCTCTAAAATTACAAACAAACGCCACGTTAATATTAAAAAATATACCCAGGTGGTAGTATGTATCTATGTTATACCGAGCTCACTGACAGTCGACTACTTTTCAACCTTATTACTTAGGGCATAAGGGTAAAAGTGGTAGACCGTCAGTGAAGTCGGTAGTAAATACCTCAATGTGTTCTTGAAAGCAATATCTTCTGATAATTACCTCAGCACATTGTAGTCTAAACAGAGAATAAGCAGATTGATGGCTTGTCAACTTGTGATTATAACAAGCGCGATGTATTGACGTCTGCGCCCGCGCAGGACAAACAACGCTAATTAAGTATGACCATAGTGATTAATCGACCACTAATAACGACAACTGAAATTAACGCATTACAATATTATTAATTGCTTGTCTTTGTGTTGTGTGTGCTAAAAAATAAATTAAGTAGATATACGTTTTAAGATTACAATCTATCTAGAGTGTCAATCTTGTAAGATAATAGCTGTTTTTTTTTGTAAAATGTTTGTGCATGTTTTTATTATTTAAAAGAAAAGCAAGAAATCCAAAATGCCCTTTAGGACCTCCTAAATGGCAAGAAATTTGAGCACACTTTCGAAAACAGGTGTATTTATAAACCACACGCATCATCATCTGCCTAGCCTTTTCCCAACTGTATTGGGGTCGGCTTCCAGTCTAACCGGATGCAGCTGAATACCAGTATTTTACAAGGAGCGACTACCTATCTGACTTCACAACCCAGTTACTACTGGGTAATACGATACTCCTTGGTAAGACTGGTTGTCAGACTTTTTGGGCCACTGACTACCTAACGACTGTCAAAGATCTACAAATGACACCCGGTACCAACGGCTTAACGTGCTTTCCGAGGCACGAAGGAAAGTCGGTATGTAATGGGTGGTCACCCATCCACAGACCAACCTAGGCAAGCACGGCTTAACCTAAAGATCGACCCGAGCGGCTGTTATTATTAAGCCACGAGCTTCTAAAAATAAACCACATGCATAACCGGCAAAATAAACCCAAGCAGACCTGCTGGTAAATAAAACAAAAGGAAAAAAGCACCCACTATAGCAATTATGATTCGCAAGCTCATCCAGGCCAGTCATTAACGATCACAGCATAATTACAAGAAATAATATCCACCGCCGATAAGCAGGCTCGCTAAGTGGTCAACACTAAAGCCCTTTGCGAAACGCGTAATGTGTCATTACACTCATTAAGCTACCAGCTGTCAAAAAGATAAAACTAAGTTTAATCGGGCGCGGACATTAACGCGTGCGTCGTTATCGAAGTAGCTTAACATTTCAATTAAAACCCCGATTAAGAAATTAAAGGTAATGAGTGGTTCGAGGTGCCGATTACACTCACTAAGGGATTTACGATGCAAAGAAGTGCCGTAATTGGTGGCATTTAGAGAAGCGTGTTTTTAAATTTTAGAGGAGAGAGGCGATGTGTTTTCCTCGAGATTGTTCAAAAGATAGGAAGGGCCGAGGACTGGTAAAGAATGATGGCGAATTTCTACGTGATGGACTGACGATCTCATTGATATCAATAAGATTGTTGAAAAGAGTAACCATGGAGTTTCTTGCCGGTTCTTTTCCATAGGAAACGACCAACCCGAACCGTGCAACTTTTTGTCGACGTTTTATAAGTGCCAATCTAGGCCTATGTGAAATAAAATATTTTGATTGATTGAGGATGACGACGGCCAAAGATCAAGACTAATATGGAAATCTCACTAGGAAATCTAACACCATAAAATTAAAATGTGGAGGAAAACTAGTTGAAGCAGATAGTCGAAAAATTTTGAACTCAGGCTTTATTTTGCTGAAATCCATGACAGTAAATCCAAGAATATTTCGTTTTTTGTCGAAGAAAAAAAAGTTTTTTAACTAAAGAAAGCAATGAAAATAATACTTGGCAAAAACAAAAAAGTTTCTCAGCATGAAACAATCCAATTATGGTTATGCGAATTCAATGTGAAATGCAAGGTCATCGCAATTGTATAGCATTGAGGAAATAAAGCACAATCGAGCTCGGATGCGATAGGTCACAATATCAGGAAACATGTCATTAATTTTATTGGCATTATTACATAGCTGCCATTACCGTAGGGCTGCCATAAATGCAGAAACATGAGAAAAACAAAAAAAAAACATGCCGGGACATTACATCCATGGATGATGTGAACACAAAACATTATTCCAGGGCTTCTGGGTCAATGATGAGACTTATTTTGTAGAGGTCAGGTTTCGAAATGAGATTTTTAATCTCCTGTTTTTTGGCGCAAACTTAAGTCAATTTTATTATCTACTTAGCAGGGGCGTAACCAGTAGCCAGCATTTGTATTTGGGGGACGTGGATTAACAGCCGGTCAGACTGAGGCTTATTTGGGGTAAGGGGGATGAATAGTGTGGGGCTAGTTACAACAGTTCTCTAGTGCGGTAGAAGCGGTTAAGGCATGTCTCGAAACATATACGGAAGAAGCGTGTTTAACACTAACGCGGAAATTTCACGATTCTATTCTGATAAGCAAACAACCGAGCCGAGACAACTGACCTAATGACCGGGACACAACGTTCCAAACCAGGACATGTCCCGATGTACCGGGACGTATGGCAGCCCTATTACCGCCATTTTTAAGAAAAGTAAGCATCATGATTTTGAAAGACAGACTGGTGATCACAGTTGGCTGTTGCAAAGGACTTTTTGGAAATGTCCTTTTTATAGTAAGAATAAAATACCTACACTTACATGATATTTGTCATGAAAATTGCCACTTAAGACCTATCAAAAAGTTTCACGAAATATGTTCGTATTTTTTTCCCTCTCTCAATGCAGCACCCGGTTATTGACCCGAGTGCAACAGACACTTCAGATACGATATAATAAAACCGCAAACACATGAACAATTATAAGTTATTCCAGCTTTTACTGCTCTCATCACACCTGCACACATTTTATGTGCGTTTTTAATTGTAAAACGGTTTTAATGACTTGTTATTTGGAGACGTGTGAACGAATGGCTTTTTAATATTTTATTTGATTGATTCAAACAGCATGCAATAAAAAATAATTATTAAATGTTTAAAAATAACTTTAACTGTAATAATTTTAATTGTAAAGGAGCATTGAAAGTCTTGAACTTGATATGAATATCGGACGTGTGGTAAACAGTTTTACATAGTTATGAAAAGCTAGATAGCATAGATAAGACACAACTTAGCAAAAACCTGTATACTAACATTCTGTCGAAATAAGCATGCAAATATTATGCATAATTATGAAATGTTCGAAATGTGCAAAAAAAGTGCCAAAATATGCAACATAAAATTGAAATAAGTACAGACACCAGCATATCAAGCTACCCGTAATAGTAAATTTTTTCCAATCAACCTTGAACCTAATGCTTTAGTTAGCACTAAAGCATTAGGTTCAGGGTTGAAAATCTATTGAAGAAATTTGACAGATTGTAGTAGCTTGATGGCATCTGTACCACATAATGTTTTTTTTTTAGTTTAGTGAACTTTTGACGAGATCTTATTATTTTAGTATTTGAAAACGTTAACAACCGAGTACTGTTCCAAACCACCATCGTTGGTTTGAAAACCATCGTTCTACATCCACTTAAGTCAGTGGGCACTATTTGAATTTAGGTGCTTCATTTGCGGATATCACTTCTGGCACATTTTTGTATGTTTCCAGTTAGACACAGTTTAAATTAAAGGAAACATGCACGACCTGCTGATTTTAGCTAAAATATGCATTATCTTAAAAAATATAAAAAATAGCAATAATACGAAAAAAAAATTGTAAATAAATATGCATTGGCTTTCGTGTTTGGTTATGAAAGTTGATATCTCTATAGAATCTTCTTGCTAAAACCAGCCAAAGATCTGTCAATTTGGCAGATCCAGATAAACAAACAACAACATTTTATAAATAGAACACAGTATTTTATTTGAACCTTCACCCGTTTTATAAACAGCCAGTACATAAAAGAGGTTGCGTTTCAATAAATAAAAGTGAAACCTACACTTTATGTAAAGTTTTTACATCAGTTACTTATGTACGCACGTCTCATTAAAGTGACATGAAAACAGTAGGTAAGTACCTCAACCTACATTTACGGCAACTGCAACAAGACGTCTGCAATGTACAGAAATATTAAAGAAGTTTAAATAGGAAAACTAAAAAGTATTACACATCGAGTTCTCGCTTTGACTACCTACTAAAAATTTTCGCTTTCTTGCACAGACTTTCTTTCTAATCCTAGCATTGGGAAATGGCTACACGAAAATCAATTTCAGAAATGTGTGGCTTACAGTCTAACTAGATAAATATTCGTAATGAGCAGAAAATAGTTGTGCATCAGTGATTGCCCTGTAAATGCCTGCTTCATATTCTTTCCACAATACTGGTTTTTTTTTCCCCCTAAAATCATGGTTTTTCTCAAAGACTCTTGTCCTACTGCTGTTTGTCCGTACATTGTTGTTATTCTGTTATGCATTGTTCAACATCGGTGCGCGGCCTTCTCTCCATACGCACCGCACTACTCGATAATTGGAACTCGCTAACTTATCTGCGGCGCGAACAAGGTGCCTGTCGATTCGCTATCGACGCAAAGGCGGTAATTTGAAATTTCTGCATTAAAATATATTTTAGGAGTGATGTGTTACGGTCAACACATGATCATTTGTTTAAGTTTTGGCGAGATGGCTTCACTGATTGCTGACCAGTAAACCAAATTACAAGCAAGTTATGCTAACGACTTGTTTTATCAGCCACCAAGCTCGTCATCGACAAATCACCTCAAAAGTATGATCTATCTTAACGGTGATTAACTGTGACTGATTGCTGCACCGTGATATATCTGGCACCGATATGTAGCTGTCGATACGCCGCCGTCGATATCGCCGGAGGCCCTGTTTCGACCTCTCTATATGGATATTCACCAAAAACCGTTGCAAAAACTCGCACAAGTGCGTATGTAAGGCGGGCAAGCCTTACAGGATGACAGCGCGCTCGCGTCGGACAAAGAATGATACAAGAAATAATTACGCCCATTGATCGGAGCTCATTAAAATGGACCAATGGGCGTTGGCGCGGCAACCACTACAAAAGGAAAACGGCACGGGTAGGCACAATTTGCCGCGGCGCCGCCGCCTGCCCTTTCTTATTGAAATAATTCAACTTATTCAATTAGATACAAAGCCGTTATTCTGTGGAATTCATCAATTAAACGTCGTCTGTAAAGTCGGCTCGCTCGTTAGACACGTTTTAATTCTAAGCACGCACACAGCCTTGGATCAGACGCGCGTCAGCTCCGTGGAGGACATTGTTGCACTCGAGTGCTTCCATTTTTTGAGCTTAGCTAGCACCTAATATATTTGCTCTACTAAAAATTTTATGACGTTCGGATTATTTTAGAAGATTACATTTCTTGCTTGTTTTGCTTCAATTTAAATATGCTAGTTGGGAAAAATATAATAATAAGTATATAATTATATTGTATCAAAGAGACTTAACTTTTTTATAGTGACTACTCCTTTTTGATGATCACTCTCGTTGATGTCTTTACTACGTGCTCCGGGCGCAGGCGGTGCGAAATTTGAGGCGGCGGCGGCGTTATAACTTTTCTTTTTTTGTTTTATTTTCTTAGTGTTGTTGTGTAGTTACCAACTTCCATTAGGATGCAATTTAACCAGTATTATTATTTTAAATGATAAATTTTAAATAACAACCTACATCACATGTCATGTCCTTTTTTAATCAACCTTCCCAATATGTCGTGAGAGCCTCCATGCCCTTAAGCCTTTAAAAAATAAGTACAACCGAAATCAAATTCAGAAAATCTTAAACACTGTTACACAGCAAGAGCAGCTGTGGCCGGGCGGCGCGTGCGCGGCATCGTCACACGCGACGCGCAAATTGACGCGCGACAAGATGGCCGCGGAATAATAACGCGGGTTAATGAGACGCCCGAAGTGCCCCGAAGTTGCCCGAAGGCCGGTAGCAGACCTGCCGAATATCATCGCTGTCAGTACGTGTTTAATGAGACTGGAGGAAACGTTTAAGATAAGCGTGCGTCGGACGTTGCAGGCAAAGAATTTGGTAGGAAGGTGGGAATGGACTATGGTTTTATTTTTGGAAGTTGGACTGAACTGTTTGCTAAAGGGGTTTAAACTTTTTTTTTGGAAGCTTTTGATTTTTCGGCAAAACTGCGTTGTACATGCTGTGCCCCACATGTTTTGGCACTTTTGCTCTGACGTGTCGCATTCCAGAGATCGGAGAATCTACCACGAGCGCAGTGTAAACGTAACGTAAATACGTCGATTGTTTAATCTAAAATACAATTATTCTATAGCTTTTTAGTTAAATTGTTTGCAACTAGCACTATCAGTATCATTCATAGATATCAATAAATTCTTAAAATTATGAAAATATTATATGTGATAACTATACACCGTGACTTTTTAATCGACTTACAACGGCAGTCCACTTCATGTATCCAATGACTACGAAGCATTCATATAAAAAATTGGTATTTATGAGATTTTAATAACTTAAAAATAACGTATAGTAAGCAATTTTGAAGGCAAGTTTAATTGTACAAACGCCAGTACGTCAAGCTACCCGAAACTGTCAAATTTTCCCACTCAATCTTGAACCGAATGCTTTAGCGATAAAGTTGAATATGTATTAAAGATAGACAGATTGTAGTAGCTTGATGTGCTGGCGTCTGTACTACTTTGTGCAATTAAACATGCCTACAGTGACTAGCAATTTTCTAGTAACAGAAATACGTAGGTAAAATGAAGCTGTGCTTGGGACTTTTTATTTTTTAGGTAGTTCACACCTAAAGCATCCACACGGTCTAATGTTTTATGGCTTATTAAGAGCCGCCAATCTGCTCCCGATACCTTAGAAATTGAAGTGTTGAAAATACATTAACAATTAAGTAAGTCTTTCATTTAACGACTATGTACCTACTCACGCCCGTACATGCAGGCTATTAATGGCTTTTATATTACATGTTAGAGGCTATTATTATATTCGGCATTTAATAACTTATGATCATCAATGTATTGCCGTTACCACATTTTATTGCACGCAGCCATTTTGGCAACACGCGCCTTCTCCACAATACACATAAAATACTAATTAGGTGTACACGATAAAACAGTTGCGTTCGTAAACTTGCAATCAGCATAAAATATTCAATTATTTATAACTCACATAAATGAAGGAGGTGGTGATATTTACAATATGATGCTGAATGTTGATTGGGTCAAAGTTTTATGATTTTTTATTTTTATTTTTAGGGTTCCGTAGCCAAATGGCAAAAAACGGAACCCTTATAGATTCGTTATGTCTGTCTGTCTGCCCGTCTTTATGTCACAGCCACTTTATTCTGAAACTATTAGGACTACACAGTTGAAACTTGATAAGTAGGTAGACGTATTATGTGAACCGCATAACGATTTTATACAAAAAAAAAGGAAAAAAAGATTAAGGGAATATGGAACTGATACAATTTTTGTTTCATCAAACGTATACGTGCGACTGCGAGGTGTCTATATAATAGGTCTTTAAAAATGACATTGAGGTTTCTAAAACTATTTTTTCTCAAAGTTTATCGTTTGAAATATAGACACTTCTAAAGTGGTAAAATGTGTCCTCAAATTTCTAAAGTAAGAGGAGGAAAATTCTGAAAAAATATAAGATTGTAGAACGTAAAAAAAACTTTCAACGAAAATTAGTTTGAATAAGATCTGATGTTTAATTTTTGAGATATGGGACTTTTTCATCAAACTGCAGCAGCAACTTTTTTTTCATTAACATACTATGAAAAACAAATTAAGTTTTACTGTTTTGTGTGGTGGTGCTACGGAACCCTGTGTGCGTGTGAGTATGACTCGCACTTGGCCGGTTTTTTCTCTACTCTCGAGGTAGAAACCGTAATTGCTAGTTTATTTTCTGGGTACTAATGTGTATCTACTTCGACAGCCTGCGCAAACTGCCAAATAAAAACGCGATCAAACACATAAACATGTAAAAACAAGAATCAGGCTAGGTTATGTATTGAAAAGCGTAAACCTATGTGTCTGACTATCTACAGTCAAGCAAGATCAAGAAAATAAAAAGAAAACCTAGCAGTCGCTACCTAAAAATAACTGCTCTCAGAAATCGAATACCAACAAGCAATTGTGAAGGTACCTGACGACCCTCCCCATTAAATATTCACGTCGCTTCACCAAAACAAAAACGGATCACGTCCTTGTCGAAACCAAAACAAAAAGTGGCAATGTTAGTTAGTTTCGCGTACATGATCAGTGACCAGTTTTTGCGTGCTCCGTATCAATGGAGCTGAATGGTTCGAAGGCGACGCAAAAAGCGATTCGCCGCGTGTCGCCATTAGTATGTGTGGTGGCGTCCGAATGTGAGCATTAATTTATTGATAATATTGTATTGAATAATGCACGCGGAGGAACGCTGCTGTACCGAGCACGCGCACGCTTCCTGCGACAACCAGATTTCGGTAGCGGTACAATACGTGCCGATTTTATTAGCACACATTACGTTGACAATGCCCGTCTGGTTTCCTGGTGTTTTCACTTTTTTTCTTTTAAAAGATATTTTCGATTGAAGGATTTTTTGCATCATATGAAATACTGGAAATTACCGTTACTAGTAAGCCTGATTTTAATGACAATTGGGTTAGGTAGCACGTTAAAATGGAAGCATTGGATTGAATATAAATTCTGCGCTTAATTTCCATATAAGGTGCATAAAATTAATTTTATACCGTTGTTAATTAGATTTTAATTTAAAAGGAATTACTGCTTTGCTGTAAATTTGTATAACGCTACCAAAGCTGGGTTAAATACTTCTAAAATCTGGCATGCCTATTTATAAGCTCTATAATATTCCGCAACATTAAAATTGGTTTTAAGTAAGTATATCAAGCAAATTATTTGATCTTCAGATACCTACGTTACCTTTTTTCATAATGAATGGAAAAAACGGTCCAACTATTAATGAACCTCATTGTAAAGACCCAAAAAACTGACCAAAAAATGGTGACACTAAGAAAACCTTAATCAGCCAAATGAACTGGAAATTTATGTTCCCCTGGTGTGGCATTAATTAAAATACCTTGGAGCCATTGCGCGACCATCGGGCATACCGCAATCTGTCCCCCGCATTTGTTAAAAGGCAAGTTTTGATAAAAACACCGATTGCGACCATTTTCCGTATAAACAAAATGTTCGCTTAAAATAAAGGTTAAGAGCATCCGATAAATCTTTGTCCACCTTTTTGTAGTTGCTATGTGCAACATAAAAGTCATATTACGTTTTTGTTATAATCCTTTTTCGATGTTATAAATTGAATTTCTTTTTAGGATGATGATAGCACTTAAAAAATATTTTTCTTGCTCTTTGATATTCCGTTGAATAAAAGATATTACAACTATTTGAATTTGCTCATGTAGATTTTCAATTTTTCAACGACATTTGCTGTCATTGCTGACTAATCAATTAGGCAGAAGATACGCCATTTCTTTTTATGCTGCATGATTTTAACATGTTTTAAGATATCACGAGCCATTTAAAAACAAACCGAACAAACACAGCCACCCATGTTATCAATGTCCACGCAACAACGTCGAAACTAATTTAAATATCGAAATGCATTAAAAGTCGGTGGGCACACGCTGCGCTCCTTTATTTCTATTTAATTAAGTCCAAATTAGAGCAACAAAAAGGTTTGGTAAAAAAGTCCGGAGTACAAAAGTATCTCGTATATCGAGGCTCGTTTTGCATACGATGCCGGGGCGGGAGTAAGGGACAGTCGATTGACAACCACGACTCATTAAGTCAACCAGATCGATCGAGACCTGATCAAATTTCCAACTGACTTGCTGAACACGTTCACGTCGTATCACTTAATGTAAAGTGAAGTTTTACGCTGGACAGGGCTATGGCAGAAACTGAAGCGTGTTGTTATGAAAACGTTAAGCCTCATGATGAAATCCCTAGATCATATTTGGGTTGGTGGATAACGCTTTATCTCTTAAGTCATCATCATAGCTAGCCTTTTTCCTAACTATAGGTCGGTTTGCAATCTAGCCGGTTGCAGCTAAACATCAATATTTTAAATGGAGCCGAGGCTTATCTGACCTCCACAACCTAGTCCCTGGGTGAAACGATACCCTTTGATAAGACTGGTTATCAGACTTTCGGACTAACCTAAGTGATTGTGAGGAAAAAAGCGTAGCCCAGAGTAAATTACATTTGAATAATGAACAATGTTTATGGTTTGCGGCTATGCATGTTTCTTGCATAGCCGCAAACCATAAACTAGATCTCAAAGCATCCATAGACCACTACACGCCTAATGAAACAGCTTCAAACTACAAATCGACTGCACAATTCATCATTCAGCCAAAGCTGAAGGCATCATTTAGACTGACCAAATGAGCCGACCATAGTTGCAGCGCCTCTGGTCTGATATGACAATGATTTATATATTGTCAAGCGAGAAATACCCGCGGCGGGCGTTACTTTCTATATTGTAAGTTGTAACGAGCTTGACGCGTATCCAGACGCAACTACGATTAATATCTGTCCGAAGCACGTCCCGTTGCGTTCGGATACATAACTTTATTACAATAGCCTTTTTAGCATCGTTTGTTAGCTGATTGATTTGTAACGTGTTTTATAGGTTGTGATCATGCAGGAAATGGTGCGGCGTATGAAGGGTTGTCGGTTTTGATTGTGCGATTGTAATCGGGACTCAGGACAGTGGAAGAAAGAGATGAATTCAAGGATAGAAGAGGAAAGTGCTCATTCTAGCGTTACTTCAACTTCAAACATTAACTGGAAAGGTCAACTTTTCTTATAAAGCGAGTCTGGAGATTCGGATCGAAAGACAATTCAAAAATTGATTGAATAGGCACACATACTGCAGAGCCAACTCATTGAAATCTTTACAATAGCACTAGCCATGTTCATATTGTAATAGGATATATTTAAACACCGTCTGGAATGAGAACCCGGGAGGTCAGTAATCCTTTTTATTCAGTAGAATGATTTATTAATTTTACATTAAGAATAAAAGTAAATGGACCAACCAACCGTCATGCAAAGAAACAGGTAGGAGTAGGACTGAGCTAGGTGCGTATAGTAAGTGGGTACACGTATACGGCCTTTGTACAAGGCACTTTCTTGCGACGCATTCATCGGGGACAATTACACGAGATCGGAATACCGACAGCATCTTCTTATATTTATTCAGGCAATAAAGCGAGGCACCCGGAATCCGCGGCATCGGGCCTCGCCGACCGCCGCGCCGCGCCCGCCACACAAAAACCTGACTACACATACGCTGACCAGTTATTTGTCAAAAATAAAATTATGTTCTGATTATTATTTCAAGCAAGACGCGGCATCCGCCGGCCAGAGGGTGCACGATGCAGGCGATAAAGCGACAATAAAATATATAAATAATTCATATCGCAGAGCCGAGTATTGATTCGCAAGAACGTGTTTCAAATGTTTTATTGTCAGTGGTAATAATAAATGGGGCAGATGTATGGCCCGTTGTTTTTCGCTGGCACATGATTGCTCTGCTTGGCAGTTCAATTAATAAAAATCAAATTTGTTATTTTTGCAACGATGACGGTTCTTTGAATGCGTTTTGTGAACCTGACTTGTTGAAAGAATTTTAAAGATAATTCTGATTGCATGTTTACAGCTTCTGTGCTTCAATTACAGTGTGGTAGTGGTTGTTCCATAAAATAAAATATCATTTTCTTTATATATTATTTCGTTAAGATTACGCAGAAGTTATGGGCAGTTGAAAAAAATGCTGATTGCCTACGTGAGGCCTACGATGTGCTACGAGACTACGACGTATGAATTCACGAGTTCCTAATAGATTGTTGTTTAAGAATTCATACATAATTATGCCCATATATTATATACCCGTGTACCGTACCTGCCTATATCATAAAAACTAAGACGCCATTCATAACATTTATTTCAATGACCACGTAGCTCTATGGCCACCGTAATCAAAATTCATTACTTTATTATAATACATCGCGCAAATGAAGCAAAAACCGACTCATCAACAAGTTTTACAATCGATCATGATCGTCAATTGCCATTCATTTATACATCCAATAATGAAAAAAAAACAAAATTGTGTCATTATAATTCTGCATTGACTTCGAGACATACCGAACTCGTAATTACTGATGCTGAAAAACTATCACGTACTACTTCAGTTATATTACACTTACGTATGTACTTTTAGACCAATGAGCTGATAGACTTGAGGTCAGGCTCGAATGTAGGCGGAACCTAGCAGGTGCATCAAGGATTTCAACTCATTTCTTGTAAGTACAACCTTATTTCATATACAAAACGTTTTTGTTACAATTTTAACTGTTCCTAGGAACACATACGCGTAAGTATTTAAGAACCAAAGTAGTTCAGCCATTAAATGGACTTTTCGAAAAAAGAATCGACTGGCTTTGGACTTTTATTTTTATAAAGCTTGAGTATTTATGTCTTGACGGCCAGTACGATGTTAAATTGTAGAAAAATAAATAAATCTGGATATAAACAAGCAAAAATAGAAAATCTTTGAGAGTTTGCTTTGATGATAAAATTACAGCAAGCTAAGCTTTCTCCAAAGAAAACTTTCTTGCAATGGGGAACACCGTTAAAAGCTAATTGTAGATGGCGTGACAATAGCTAGGTCTCAATCAGACCAATGAGGTCAAGCTATTTTCAAATATAAAATTACATTACCACATTTTCAATCAATGACGATGCTTAGAACCAGCTATGCTAGCGCCATTAGTTAGAGATAAAGTTGAAAATCGATTAAATAAATTTGATAGATCTACAGACCTACGTCTGTACGAAAAAAGTAGTGACTACATAAGCTTTTAGTGTACATTTTGTCTTCTTTTTTAGAAATGGGGTTTCCTTCTAAGGAGGTGTTTAACTTTTTACTATACCCACATAAACCTTAGCGATGAATTTACTTGACAAAAATGAGATAACGCAGAGGTCCTAGGAAACAAAAACCTCCACATTTCAGAAAATTACCTCAACATCAATTCAAGTCTTTTTCCAGTAAGATTCACTTGGAAAAAAGCTACGTCATGTCAAGGATAGTCCAATTACATTATTTATAAAACGTATGAGGCGTACATCAAAATTAAATAATACAGTGGTTGGGATCAAAGGGGCCGCGGAATGAAGATTTGCCCCACAAAATGTCAACAAGACACTGTGCGCCGACAAAGGCGAGGCAAGCGACTCGTGGGCAAGGTTGGCACTTGACACTCGTGAGGAAAGACAGGATTGCCCCTCAACCGAAACATTTGTTCATTTGTTTTACTGACACTCTTTTAAAAAATATTAGAACGCTAGTGCAGAAATGAGACACTTCACTTTCTGTTCATCTTCTCGAAATGAAACGTTTGAACACAAAATGAAGTGGAATGGAACATTTAAAAAATTAAATGTTCCAATTTTAATTCTTATCTAATTTAATTATTAGAATTATTAGAGAGCTAGTGCAGAAATGAAAATGAAAATGTTCATCTTCTACTCGAAGTGAAACGTTTGAACACAAAATGAAGTGGAATGGAACATAAATGAACATTCACTCGAATGAAACGCTTTATATCAGTTTAATAAGCAAAAAATGAATCCAATAAAAAGATATAATCAATCAGGGTAAAATGTGAATCAGGTAAAGCTGAGTCATGTAATCCTCAATCAACGTTTATTAGGTCCCGATCAAGGAAAGTCCTAAGTACTTATCATTATTTTTATGGCAGAAAATATCCAACCTACATACATCAATAGAATAGATTGTAAGTTTTCATCCGTTTAGTACGCAACTGATCCGACCTGCATTTTGTTTAAAATCTGAATATTCGGTAAAAAAAATTGTAAGGTATAGTTTAAGATAAAAATCAAAACAGTCTTTCAAGTCATTCAGACAAGCCGAAATGTCTTATCAAACAATTAACTTTCTCTTCATACTTTTCGTGACACCCCTGAGCTTGCTCCAGAGGTCGGGTTGTCGGGCATCCGCGGCCCGCCACGCTTATTTCACAGTAATCGGTTAATTGTACACCCTTAACGAGTGCGACTATCGGCCGCAGTCACTTACACCAGTCAGCACTGAGGCGAACAACAAGCGTATAAATCCTACAGGCTCAGAGTATTGTGAAATAGTACATTATTTAATTCAATCACTCAGGACCAAAGAGTTAACTTACAAATAGTATATGCAAGTACAAATTTCACTTTGTTACTAAACACGTTATGGTCTGAAATATTACCTAATCGATTTTGAAGTATGCTAATGGTAATTTAATGGGATATTTTTAAATGCACATCTTTATAATTTTTCCGCACACTAGGTAACTCCACTAATTAACTGAATGCATACCAGAAAAATGAATGCTGTGCAAAAAAACCAATTGATTAACAAAAAGTGTCCTACAAAAAAAACAAAAAAAAACACACAAAACGAGATGACCTTTTTTATCGAATTCACACCAAAAATACGAATTGTTTATCAAAAATACTAACTTGCACTCTAAATTGTACAATCTTACAACGGAATTTCTAAAACTGATATCTTAAAGGTACAATGTCACAATAAAGTAAGTTTCCATTATCAATAAAAACGCTTTTGAGTTAGTTTTACGTATTTATTTTGAAAGGATCATGACCATCAACGGTACTGGTTTTTCTCATGCATCAAGATAAAAATTATATTACAATTATTTTCTTTATTTTTGAAGTCATTCTGCAATTAGAATGTCAATTTTGTATAGGGGTTTATTTTGTAAACTTAATAAGTTATGAAATTGTTTTGATAAAATGAATTACCTACTGCCGGCTATTCTTACGTTAAAGTGTTGCCAAAATCAAAATAAGTAAATATATTGACAACTCTAATCGATTTTTTTTGCATACGATTACAAATTAATATAAATGTAAAGTCATTGGAAAGGTAAATCGCGGGGTTTTTATACATAATAAAGCGAGATGATACTACTGTGGTGTGAAATAATTAGTATTTCACACACACAGTCTCACAGTAGTCTTATTATTTTGCTTTCAAAACTTTTTAAAGCAATTTCACTTTGTTGGCTAACGATACATAATATATGAATGATTGCATAGATTTTTTTTAATTATCTTGCTTCGGTTTGATATAAATCGAACCTTTTTAATAAATTAATGATTATAGAACTAAATCAGTCATTTGAAATAATTATGTGTCGAGTGTATTTATTCGAGTAATCGATTTTCATTTAAAATCTAAAGTGGCAACATTGGTGTTGGTGTCTCAAATCGAATTGTCATTGTCAAAAAGTCCAATGTCAATTGCGCGTGGTGCATACTGCATGCTAAGTTTGTTCATTGCGATTTAAGTATTACAGTTGTTTTGTGTTGATCGAGTCCTACTCTCCACAGTAATTGTGATATTCATTGTAACTATTTGTTTATTTCTTGTTTTCAATCACTATCGCTAACTTTAATGTGAAATTGTGAATCTTACGCCAGGACGTTTTACGCCAGGAAGTTTTCACTTTGTTTGAAGTTTGTGTGTGATTCGTATTTTGTTGTACTGTACTGTACTACTTAGCGACTACTGAAAATGTCGACCACTTCGCGTGAGGTACCGACAACAAGAACAATCGGCCGGCGAAACCGGTGTATCAACTGTTCTTTTGCAATCCTAAGAAACCAACGCAGGTATTCTTTGGAACAAGCTACTACTCAGATGATCAATGTGTTACAGTCATGGATAACTCCTACTCAGGTAAGCACATTCTTTTGACGTTTTCATACCTATCAGTCTATTTCTTGATTTCTCAGACAGTTTAAACCTACCCAGTCATTCTCTCGATTTTATATTTTAATTTTTGCTTTTTATAAATCACATATTAAAAACATAGACAAATGAAAGCATAAAATCAATGTCACAATTCTGACGTTGGAAGCACTCCATGCTTTAAGCACAAAATATAATTATGATGTGCGGCCCATTCAGTTAGACTTGAAGGCGGTGATTGTGACATTCCTTTGCTCATTCTATTATACTATATTCTAATGACCTTTTTTTATATTTCTTTTCAAATATATTTTTTTGATTGTAGCTGTCTCCAGGAAGTATAATTTGTTCCGAGTGTTTTGGACTGCTTCAAAATCGAGTTAACACAATGAGCGAAGGAAGTGCTATGCCTTTGCCTGCTCTTGGACATAGAAGAATCTGCTTTCCTTGTGGAAATTCTATCTTACGAGCACCAAGAACATACCCTGTGCGACATGATCGACAAGAAAGAAACATTTTAATGAGACTGGTTCCACTGCACTTGGTAAATATTTATTAGTATCTTATTGAAAATATGGAGTGTCTAATACAGAATCTGTCTACTTGGGCTAACAGAAAAAATATTTAAGCACCTCATTTTTTTTAGGTTTCCAGAATGGAACGTGTATGTGCTGCATGTTGGAGATCAGCTATGAGAGAAGTACAGAGGCAACAGCAGCATGATTCAAATCGTCCTACTGTAGCACATGCTGTGTCAAGTGATGATTTCAATATTCCTGAGCCACCTCCACTTCCATCTTCAAGACCAATAGCAGTTCAATTAGCGGCACCAAAAATCACATCATCTTTATATAGACGTGCTGCAAACACATCTGGCCACTGCATATTCGTTAATTGTTTTGAAAATGAACGTCTACTTGTACCATGTGCTATAAAAGATTTATTATTGTATCATTATAAATTCTATGTACCATCTGGTGCACGTGTTTGTCGTCACCACTTGGATCACGGTTCTTGGAATGAATTAACCTCCCAATTGAGGGATTTTACTGGTAGTCAATTTGATAATATTATGACTATGATGCAGCGAGCAGCTAATAACAGATTTGATTTTTCTAATATTAGGATGATGCCTCCATATTTATGTCATTATTGGCTTGGATTCAATGCTGACCAGTTTTATGATTTACTTAACAGTATCCCAAATCTAGCAGAACAGGTACCAAATGCTTCTATAGCCTTGTGCATATATTTAGTTAAGGTAAGAACTGGTGACAGTAATGAAAGGTTGGCTACTCTTTTTAATAAACCTCGAACCACTTTAGAACGGTGGATGTCAAAAGCAAGAAATTGTTTAATGAGTGATTTTGTCCCCTTGCACTTAGGATTTAATCATCTTACTGTACAAGATGTTGCTTCTCGAAATAAGATTATACCAGAAGGACTGTTTAGTAATCCTGATTTGCCAACAGATGTTAAACCTGCAATAGTTATATGTGATGCTACCTATATTTTTGTGCAAAGTAGTTCAAATTATTTGTTTCAGAAACAAACCTACAGTTTGCAAAAACTAGACAACCTAGTTAAACCATTTTTGATTGTGTGTTGCGATGGCCACATTGTGGAATGTCTTGGTCCATACAAAGCCACTCTTAATGATGCTACAATCACAAGTTTAAACTTAAATAATGAGGGATCTTGTATAAGTTCATTTTTTAGAAGAGGTGATATTTTTCTTCTTGATAGAGGATTTCGAGATGTTATAAATGAACTCCAAGAACACGGTTTTGTCACCCACATGCCAGAGTCTCTCCTCGAAAATGAACACCAATTAACAACCCAGCAGGCAAATCGGTCTCGTCTAGTAACCATGTGTCGCTGGGTTGTAGAAGTAGTCAATGGTAGGATAAAAAGAGACTATAGACTATTCCGTCATGTATTCAATAATAGAGCTGCTATGCACCTCAGTGATGATTTTAGGATTTGTTGTGCCTTATTAAATAAGTTTCATGTTGCCATAGATGACCCACCGGAGGCTTTGGAATATGTTACAATAGCTAAAAGTAGACTTTTTCTAGTAAACTATCTGGCAACATATGTAGAGCAAGAAAATCTTAACAGAAGGAGAGCTAGCTTCCAAACAATTGATGGCAATCATCCTCATTTGGATAGATTCCCACGACTCACAATTACTGACCTTAAGCGGTTTGCTCTAGGTACATATCAATTAAAACAGGCCAGATCTTACTTCGGGGAACATGTTCGTCAGTCTGGAATATATTCAGTGGAAGTGAATACTGAAATTGATGAGGATATTCCTCTGATTTTAGGCCTAAATAATTATTTGTTAAGAGGTAGGATTAAATCCAGGCATGTGAACAGTCGTACATATTACACGTATTTATTAATAAGCAGAGACGATGCTGTAGCAAATACATTGCAAGCCATAGTAGGTTATTGTTGCAACTGCCTTGTTGGTAATTGAACTGTTGGCTGCTGTGCTCACATAATGACAGTGGTGTGGTTTTTGAGTTGGGCTCGATACAATGATATCACTGCTCCAGCATCTTATTTAGATGATTTTTTTAATGAAAATGATGAATGAAGTCATTCGCTGTTCCTATATGAATAGGTACCTACCTACTTACTGTAAGGGTTAGATATACTATGATTGATTATATACCTACCTACATATTTAAAGTGCTACCAGTGTCACTGGATCAAATTAAAGATCTCTTTGAATTCTATTGTTTTTTTTTTTACAGCTCTCTTTTTTTTTGTATTTGTAACTGTTTTAACAGGAAATATAAAGGCAAGGTACTGATTTATTTAAGTCTCTATCCCATCAGATATGCTAATTAATCTGCTCTCCAAACTACGACCTTACTTACCTCTCTATACACGACGGATATTTCTATTTTGAGGTTAAGTTACGTTTTCTAAAAAAACTTGGAAATGCGGGTTTTGATTCCAAAATGGCAATTGTAGATGGTTATTTGGTTAATTTATAAACCATCTAAAACAACTTTGGAATTGACGCAAATCTGTACCGTGGTCCATATTGTCGTGGTCATGATCCTTTCATGAAATTAAAATATTCTCCTAAAAAGTCAATATGTTGTGCTACAAAAGTTAGTGACAGAAACGAATCGCTGCATAACCGACTCCACGTAGTCTTGTCTGCCCTACCCCTAGAGTGTAATTTAAGCCCGCGTAGGCGCGGAGGGGCGAGGCGGCCCACGAGCTGAAGAGCAGGTGGTTTTAACACTCGCCGCCGCGGCTGAGGCTGGCCGGCTGAAGCCGGCCAGCAAGCCGAAGCTGCGGTGGTGAACGTAAAACCCATCTGCGACGATAAGCTCGCGTGGGACCGTCGGAGCCCCGCAGCACCGGAGCCGTGACAGAAACCAAACGTGTTTTGTGTACTTAATTACTGAATAAATTGGGTTTTATTTAGAATAAACGATGTTCATAAAAGTAAATTAGGTGACGGTTTTCCTTAAAAAAGTTTTAATATGTTTGTTGAACTAAGGAATTGTTAGATATATACTATTTTGATAATAGTTATTCGTTCAGTAAAACAGTTCTGCAAATACCATTAAACAATATGTTTAATTTGATTTATTTAGTGTGCATAATTTGTGTGCAAGTCAGTATTTTTGGTTTAACTTTGAAATATTTTGTTCGAAAAAAGGAAATATTCAGATTTCGATTTAAATACATGCCTACTTTAATCTTTAAATGAAGTCAACAAAGGACCTATCTATTTTATATTTTAGGTAGAATGAATAGATAATGCAATACGGAAACCAGACATACTCTACATGACTAAAGATAAGTTAATCCTAACTAGCGGGTAACAATATTTATAAGACCTAGAAATAACGCACGCAACGGCACGGGCGAGTCTAATAAACAATGCATTTAAAGCTAAAAGTCAGTTAGAAGCACGTAACTGAGAAGTTACTCCATTCTGAACTCAATAACTTCCACTTAATAAGTATTTTGCATAACCGCATATCTCAGTGGCGCAATGCGTTCACATTTGTTGATAAATATTGAAATTTGCGTTGATTTCCATTAGGGCTCAGTGGACCACACACGGCGCGGCGTGTTTGTTCCGTGCGAGCGCGATCTTTTAACGGTTTACTGCGCATATTAATATACTCACATGACATGTGACGACGGCGCACAATCTCCTTTATCTCCCCAACAAAGAATTCGATTAATCCTTGATTAAAATAATTAGCCATTCGCTACGGAGCTCGCGACAGCGGACCGACGACCGCCACCCGAACCAATGCGAAAAATTAATGAGATTACAATCAATAAGAAAACGTTGACATAAACTTTCAATTGAAGTCATAGCCGGAGACTTTATGTCTTATATTACAATACGCTTTGTACCGAACTTGATAAGTGAGACAGCGCGAAAATTAAAGTTTAAAAACTATAATAAAACAAAAATAAATCTTTTTCATTTCTCCTTTTGCAGGTCTGCTGGCAGAAATTTCTTAAGAAATAAGCAGTACCTATGTATTCATATATTATTTCCTGTGGTGCCTACTGTGTGTACATAAATAGTAAAATAAGTAAATATATAAAAATAATTTTGCTTTTCTTTCATCCATAACCGCCATCCATGGCCCGCGAAATTCAAATGTTCTTGCGTTTTTTGTAATTTGTCAGTGTCAGAAATGTCTATTTCAAGAAAAAGTCATTCGATGGGCTTGAATGAACTTAGAGGGTTGTATTTATGATTTTAATGATTACACATAACTCAGTAAAGCCATATTTATTACAGTCGCGAATCATATTTTAAACAAAAACATGACAGTGACCTGCAAATTGCAAAAAAAAAACGTAGGAAAATATGAATTTCACGGGGTACCTCATCGCATCGTCGTCCTTAATATATTGACTTGATCAAAATCTGTATAAAATATGCGTAGATATACAGAGTGTTATCGAAGCCGGTAGCAATAGAATGCAATGAAAAATCGTTATTGCTTTACATAAATACATATTGAGACCATAACCATTAGCAGAGTCGGCCGGATCAACATAATTAACCGTCGATTAAGATTAACTGATAAAGGTTAAGACGCTACTAAAATCGTAATGTAATTCATGTTTAATCTGTACTTAACAACTTTACCCATATTGGTATGAAATACACGTACGGATGCATCGACTACCTTTTCTTTAAAACGTTCTTTCCTGACTCCATTACTTAAGTATGCAAGAAAAACATCCATATTAAAAAGGGAATTTAATTAGCTATTTAAGGGCCAATTTCATCATTGAAACAGACCGCGATCAACACATCTTAATCACGTTCATCATGTCATCACGTTCGAGAGCTGTCATTGTCATCATTGTGACGGAATATTAACACTGACAGGCTCTCTTAAACTCGGTTTAGATGCTAATCGCATTCAGTTTCACATAACATAACATCACGCCTGTAATCCCCGAAGGGGTAGGCAGAGGTGTAATTAATAGTACACCCACGTTTTGCCAGTTATGTTTAAGTCCCATGTATTAGGGGGTTAACCTATTCCCATCAACCGGGCATAGATCTATACTCGGTGACTGCTACTGAGAAATTCCTTAAAACACTTTGCCCGACCTGGGAATCGAACCCAGGACCTCATGTTCATGGCATCAGTCGCGCTTACAACGACTAAACCCAATAGGCAGTCCCAAGGCGTTAAGTTTCGTTGGTTATATTCAGCCTTAATTGATAGGTTAGTCTTTTGGTCCAAAGATCTTCGGTCCAATAATTCTCGCCACAATTTCTTCCGCAATTTTCATAATATCATGCTCCTGCTTCGGATGCGAATTTCTCAGTCTTATTTTATGTCCAAATGAGGCATTGTGTCGAATGTGTGATGGCAGGAAACCGTCGATCGTCGCCGAAATCGATTGTCGATGTCATATAATATTATTGAGGCTTTTTTAAGTCGCTCTCGAAAGATTTAATACGGCTCCAGGCAGGATATTGGTACTCTTGTCGTATTATTCGCACGTTAAAGTTTTTGTCTTTAAAGTAGGTCGTGTTGGGTAACACTTTTTTTTTTCTTTCTGATTAAATAGTTGTTGGTAAAGCAAATGAATTCAGAATAATACCTATGCCTACTATACGCTACGGTACCTACTATGAGTTACAGTTATGAGTTTTGGTTTTTATTTTATGGGTACGCAAATAAATATTTACAACCTAAGTACTTATTTTTACAATAAGTAATTTAGTGTGCTCCCAAACAAAGCATGTAGCTAGAGCAAGGATGAAAGATGCACTGACCTGCTATCAATATAAAAAATATCTGCTAATAATATAGAAGATGTCGCAAATATAGCAAAAACGAAAAGGGCAAGGAAAGTGTTGTAAAGTGAATCGCAGTTTGATTCCCATGGACCGGTGCACTTGCTGGCCATCGCATTTCTCCCACGCTAACCCGCGTTAAGGCCAAGCCAGTTCGTTATGACGAAGAATGCGATTCACATTATGTCTTCAGAAGATCAAATGTATTACAAACTGCAACATTCAACCATCCAGCAAAAAACTAGCACCATGATGCGCTGAATGGGATATCCATAGACCATTTCAAACATTACTTGTACTTTACACGTGCTTGATTACGCAAAATATTTTTCTAACTATTTTTGTGCCCGGTTGATGACAATAAGCTCCCCCCTATTACATGGGATTTCAATATAACTGGCGAAATGTGGTTGTACAAATAGGTACCCATTAGTATACACCTCTGCCCAACCCTTCGGAGATTACAGGCGTGATCTTATGTTATGTTATTTTTCTAACTAATTAAACCACCGCAAATTCTAATAAAAATAAAACCATGTCTGCGTGGGTCACCCACCTGTTTCTCAGCCAGTACTTACATACCTACTCCACTTCGATTCACACCATATATTAATATAATACTTTCTATGGAAACGTGACAAACTTCCCCTTAACCTAACTCAATTGAGTGCAGCCGCAAGCCAGCAAAAAAGCGTTCATTGATTGATCCTTTCACTCCGTTGGCTACGGCATTATGGCACGCTATGGTTACTCGAGATTCCCACACAAAAAAGCAACACACGGTGATCAAAAGTGTAATAATCCTTTCAATATTGGGTCGTTAAGAATTTGATAGCAAACGCCGCTAGTAGACAAATAATTATTTTGCTTTTAGAACTTCTAAACTTCTTATTACAGATTTTACTATTCGTTAAACTAATTTATTTTTAAGGTAGGTAAGTGTAAATAACTTATAGGTAGGCACAGCTGAAATCCTCTACGTGCTCCACAAAATTGCGTAAAAGGCACAGATTCTACAGGTTCTCGTTTTTGTTCCAGCAAAGCATCAATACTTGGTAAACGGAAGGCACAGAAGAGAAGCTACACGTAGTTCTAGAGCAAGGATGCTCAACCCCAGGCCCGCGGGCCACAATATGGCCTGCCAACGCTTTTGAATTGGCCCCCCAACAGTGGTCAACCACCGATAGTTTTTTGAAAACAAATTTCAGGATTTCAAACCAGATCGAATTTTTTTTTAGTAATGTCTTCTTGTTAACCATTCTCAGTAATCCAATATCCATCAGAAAATTACAAATTAGTATCAATTTTTTTTGTGAAGGTATATTTTCAGCCACAATTTTTATTTACTATATGGCCCGCCGGTTGACATGAAATAAATTTGGCCTACCTTCAAAATAAGTTGAGCAGCCTTGTTCTAGAGCATACAATCGAATCACGCTGCAACAAACATCCATTTAAATTGCAACTGTGACGAGTTTTTATTAAAAAAAAAAAAACTAAACAACATACAATATAGATACCTAATCCTCGAGCACCGCAACAGAAAATACGTTGAAAAACTTTAAAATGAAGTCTTCAACCCGAACAATGAAATATGACACATTGTATAGAACCTCACATGTATTGTGCCCATGATTTGTAGGATATTGAAGAAAGGCAGGACAAGTGGGAAGACCTGCTATGACCGTGGGAGGCTTACTCGCAAGCCTTTTTACCGTGGGAACATGAATAATTGGGTTTTAAAGCTTCTTCTTGGAATGCAAATAGGCACATACCTGTGTTGTTCATTTTAATTTACGTAACTTATGTAAAAAATTATTTTGCATGCTATTATTATGGCGGAATGTGCCCTGCTCTATAACTTTTTATAACATCCTGTAAAAATGTGGTATATACCACATTTTATGCAAATAAATACTTACTTACTTACTTTACGAGAGCTATAGTTATTAGCAATGTTATATTATCTGTGGCAATGTCAACTGGTTATAATTTCAAAACAATTTGGTCAACGAACACCTAGCTTTGAAAATAAATCGAGTTTCTTTGATTAAAAAGGTCGTAGCACTCATTAGGTACTTACGCATCAAAATAATATAAGACCCATGGAACTTCTGATTATTCAGTAGTAGTGTAGAAGATACCTATCTACCTAAGGATTTTAAAACAGCTTAAGCATCGAGTAGGTAAAAATCTAAAATAATACTAAATAGGGCAATCCCAAAAGTAAAGTCTGACGTACAAATGGTGGTTGTTGTTTAAAAAATATAATGTATTTGGTAAAGAGCCTACCAACCTTATAAAACTAAAATGTAGAGTTACAAGCCGCCATGTTATTTATTATTTGTTTTTCGCCCATCAAATAGTGAACACAGTCAATAATTTTTTGAACATAGAGAAAATTGGTCACCGTTACGTGATACAAAACTTTCATTTGAAAAACTTCTGTCCGACGAATATCAAAACCGAGTAAGATTCTACTTTGCCCTCGTACACTCGGCAAGACATCAAGCTATACATAACCAGTATAACCTGACCTCTTTTTCTATGAGTTTCCCGTACGATAAGAGATCAGCTTAATTTGGTTTTGTGTGGCTTGATTGGTCGTCGTGCGTACCTATCTACAAATAATAAAGTCTACCACAGCGAAGGACATTATTATTTTACACCACCTTTTATTAAACGCACGATACTTAAAGAAGACATCATCAGACCCCAATCTTGACAAGGAATCAGCCATCAATTTCAGCCTAAGTATTTACAGTTAACAATACAGTATTTTCATGCAAAATTTAACGATTTACACCAACGCTGGACGCAGACTATATTAATACCAAAATAAGACAGCTTTTTATAAGCGTCTTCATCTTGCTTGATGAGTGCAATCATAATTTAATTTAATAGCAGACAGTACTTATTTTTTCGGAAAGTGAATATGCACCGGCAATTACCTCGTAATGATGGCATAACATTAATTCAGAGGTAATTTATCGCACACTGTATTGAGAACAGATAATGAGTAATGACTCGAATATGTTCGATTTATTGATCCATATTTCGGGTTGGCGGAAAGTTGAAAGAAATATTCTTCCGTCGAATTAATAAATCCGGTGAGTTAAGGGTAAACTAGCCCTTTTCTAAAGATACTTCTGATACTGTTAGCCTGCATCATCCCACTGCTGGGCAAAGGCCTCTCCCCCTGATTTCCAGTTGTATCGATCCAGGGCTAATGTGGATCGCTGGTCGTTGGGTCTCATTATTTCGAACTAGCGACCCGCCCCGGTTTCGCACGGGTGCAATGTAGATAATATACATATACATATAAATCTCCCTCTTGAATCAATCTATCTATTGCTGATGAAACAGCATTGAAATCCGTTGCGCAGTTTAAAAGATCTAAGCGTACAAACAGCGGGAGCGACTTTGTTTTATACAATGTAAAGAAGAAGATAAGTAAGTGTACTTTATAGAGATAGGTATGTCTTTTTGAGTCAAAATACTCAGAAAAGTGACGGAGAAAACTTGTAACTTATAGCTTTCGAGAGTCGCTTCAACTAGAGGTGTATGAATCGGACGATAGAACATTACATCTAGCGAAGATAAAAATGTCAGAGAGATTGAGATTTGGCGTGACGACCAACCAGGGATAAGAATTAGGTACCTACCTGCAAAAAATAATCTTACGAATGAAAATATAGAGGGTCTTTGAAGTAAAGCAATTTAAAGAGAGCTTTTTAATCATACTGGAAAATGCCTAATTATTCATTTACTTTTAAGACACGGTAGCTAGGTAGGTTCCTAACCATTATCCGCCTTCCGTGTCCGTTAGATATTCAAAGGTAAGACACTACTCTCTCGACACAAACGGGGAAAAACGATCTTAATACTAATATAAACATGCTTTATGAAAAACGAAAATTTTACAGCCTAGGATAATTTAGGAACATCACATGTGATATAAACTTCATTTATCATCAAGGTACCAAGGTAGGTACAGCCGTTAAAATACGCTTTATGCTCCTCATGAAGGGCATTGAAGGGCTAGCCTTCATAGCGTTAAAAAGACTCCTCCTTTACTGGACACACTATTTACTGAGCACGAGGTGAAATTATCATTCATTCGAGAAATGGCGTCCATTATAAAAGGTAGGAACGCGCTATGACAGGCCACAGCCAACCAGTGTCTTTAACGACGTCGCGTCGCCGGCGCACTTAACTTTGATCAATATTTCGACTTTTTCACTAACTTGGAAATTGTTTGTGTTGTCATTAATGAGACAACATCGTTGAGCCATTGCCGTAGTTGAGTAATGTACCGCAATCATCTTCGGACGAGTTTTAAGAGTTAACTTGGACGCAAAGAAAATAGTTTTTTATTGTTACAGCAACACAATTAAGTAGGTACACTTGGGTTTTTCTTGCTCAAACGATAATATTATTCTATGTAAACGATTTGTGTCTTTAGAGATCTTAGAAATCATAACAATACAGTAACCGGTGTATTGTTATGATTGAAAGAGGTCCTTAGTAGTAGGTAAGTACTTACACCAAAATTTCACCAGCTATGTTAAGGTCCCATGTACCTAAGGTAAGGTAAGTAAGAACCCAGGAGCACATGCTCAGCAGTCGCAGTCACGACCACAAGTCCAACGGCGCGTTGGCTAATTTTCCATTTGATATTATTATTCGTGAGAAGATAATACAATAATGGAAAAGCGATTTACCGATGACTCTTCATAAAGAACAAAATGATCTATACAAACCTGTGTTTGAGAGGCCTCGCCCCCAACAGTCTGCTAACCCTACAACTTTATATGAGCGTGATGTTAACCGTCGATGCATATCAAATACTCACGTGCATATAAATGCCAAACCATTCAATACTACTAATTTATGATAAACTCATGAATATGCACAACTCATAATCGACTACTAAAAAACCCATTAATGAATTTTATATTACTTGCAAAAAAAAATGTAACCCTCTCATATATTGCATTATTACAAGAACAAAGTTACCTATCGATTCCTGCCAATAGGTATCATTTCTAAAGTCATGAATATGCAAAAATAACAATTATGATAATCAATAATATTGGCTTTGATCTTGAATTTTAGTCGAGTCATGTTGAATTCATTAATCGAATTCGAATAGAATCGATATTCTGCACAAGTTCGGAATAGGAAGGGTTAGGTTTGCATTAACACCTGCGCGGTTTTGAATGGAAGAAAAAAAGTGCATCGGTATAGAGTAATATGCAGGGCAGTGAGTAATACGAAGGCGAAAAATTGCTTGAAAAGATTAGGGTAAAATGAAAGGCGTTTGAGCACTTGGTGGATAGTATGCTTACGCCGGGAGCAGCAAACACTGCGTTACCGTGCTTCGGGTGAAAGACAATACAATAGACAATAACAAAGTTTCCCCACTTATATGAAAATGTACTATTTTGGGTTGTACCCTCTCTGGCAGATCAAGGGCCCCTCGATAGAATTTGCTACGGGCCCAGCGCTTGCTTAATCCGGCACTGTGCATGTCTAAACTCCAAAAAGTTTGTCAAAGGGGTTGGAATATTTTTGTATGAATCCTGGCCTGCCTAACTTCCGCCATTTTATTTTATTTTCAAAATAGCAGCCACGGAAAGTCCAAGATTCTAGAAACTTTGTTATTGCATTCGAGGCGGAATTAACACCAGAGCTGTAGGCGAGAGTGTTATGGAGCCGAGACCTGCAGTAAAGAATCCCCACGCGTATCAAACTACGTTTTTCAATAAACTTTCGAATAAATAAAATATTTGAACGGAAAGTATTTTTCTCAGGAATTATTAAGAAATTATGATTTAATTTGCTTTTTTTCCGCGCTTTGCTTTCGCCAGGTTGAAGAAGAAGCAAAGGTATGATGCCACTAAACAGACTAATATGAAAAATAGAAAATTCAAATATTTTTTAATTTAGAACACAAATAAATGTTAATTTGTTCATAAAAAAAAATATTTGTTTTATATAATCATGTTTATCTATGATATTCTATTTATAAACACAATTTATTTGGTAGGTCCAAATAAATTGTGTTTATAAGTAAAGTTATCTGTGGGAATTTTAATTTCCGCAATTTTATTTTCCGAAAAATATTAAAAATACACTTGTGAAATACATTACATGTTGAACCTAATCGTAGTGCGATAAGAACCAGTTTTCGAGAAAAAATATCGAAAAATATCTTTGTGGGGAAATAAAAATTTCCACAGATATACTTATACAAGTCCAAATGGGTTCAATGACTATAGTCGGCAGTGTTTGTTTTTTTTCCGAAACGACAGCACTCACTAATTTTATATTTGGCTCACATTTACAGCTCAGTAGTCATTTTCTTGCTGGGGTAACACACACTAATCTAATCTGGCACTGGACATGCATATAGTTACAGCCACATTGTTATCAGTAGATACTGAATATTATCTTTAAGTTCAAAATTATTTATTAAACAGACAGTATTTGGGCATGTAGATCTTAATAAATTCAAGATAATTTTGTTTATGAAATGAAAATAGGAAGAATAGTCGAGTCAGTAAGAACAAAACTTTGAAAAAATCAGTCAAGCTTTATTTATAAAAATCCTTGACAATAGTAAAATACATACTTACATCATCAAATGCAAAATTCTTTGAGAACCCCTTACAAGGATATCTCTGCATAAATATTATTCAATATGGGACATTTTTAACATCCTTTACAATAAATGCATTCTAACGTCTCTCAGTACATCCAAAATCACAAAGTTAAACATTCAACAAGTAAATGAGACAAGGTATAAAAATATAAAAAGAATGGAACAACTCAACCCAGTCTCAACCTCAACAAATATGTACTTTGACAAACCAAATCATCCTTTCCAATACAATTTTGACCACTTTTGTTCTTAGCTATCGCGAAAAAGCACTTCTGAGAAAAAGAAAAAAAATATGAAGCCTCAAAATAACGATGTGGTAACTACTAAAGCTTTGAGATCCAATCTTGCAGAGTCTTGATGTCTGCAGGCGTGTCATCATCGCCGGTGTTAGCCGAGCTCTCGGCTATGTCCACGCGGTTGCTAAGATGGGAGAACTCGAAGTCTTTGCCCATCTTGCCCAGGTAGGTCGCGTTATTGCCTTGGGATGGGTCTACCGATTGCAGCTGACTGGATTTTGTAACGCGGACTAGGTTCCTGGAAACAAAATTTTTGTTTGATTATATTTTAAATCCAATTTATATGGAAACTAGCTTTTACCCCCGGCTTCGCTCGCGTGGTGATAAGAATCTAGTACCGGGATAAAAAATATCCTAGTCCTACACTATTTCGGTCAAGGTTAACCTTTGTGCAAAATTTCATTGAAAACCATTAATTCCAGAAGAGTAAAAAATTTACAGACAGACACAGTTACTTTCGCATAATATATAAGATTAGTATGGATATACAGATATGGGTATGATTTAGTAGGTAAGTAAAAAATGCTTTATCTTACGCCTCAAAAAAGAACTATCCATTCGAAATAGGGTTCTATTTCCCAAAACCTAAAATTCAAAATAACAACATTATCTGTTATTAAAATGTTTACGAATAGCAAATGTTTAAAAATAAGTTTTCTTGATAACTTTCCTTTGAACCCAAGTGGCTATCTATCTGAGGTTTGTTATTCCATTTAACAAACACACCACAATCATTGTAATTTAAACCTTGTGCCAATGTCCATAATGTTTGTTACAACTATAGTAAAATTGTCTGTAGATAAAAGGGTATTTTTAGTACTTACATCTCTTTTTCCAGTAGACTCTTGATGACTTGGCTGCCCTTAGCCAAATCTTGGTCCTGTTTGTTGCATAGAATCAGCACAGGAGCATTGTAGCTCTGCACAACTGAGTCTGACAGTACTGTGTATAAGTGTCTGAAATAGACAGATAATCATGAAAATATGAAGTTTAAAAGGTTTATTGAACCAAAGTAAGCCTGTAATGCTCCCATTGCTAAGACAGACACAAGCCCTTTAAATATGAAAGAGCAGATTGAAGGATGCCATATATCTTTAAATTTTTAGTTCTCGGACATGTTAGTTTCCACAAACAACACAAAGTAACTGTCTGGGTTCAAACCCATAACTTCTACTACAGCTCACATTATTTTCGCTTAGGAGACATAATATTATGTTATTACTTTTAGCAAGCCATATCATAACTTTCAACACAGCTAAGTGCTTGCTTTGTGAAAATTGTTCTATTGTTCCGTTGGAAATCATAAAGAACAGTGCTAGCAACTCAAGTTATATAGTAAAATAACTTTGAGTTGCGAATACCCACGTGTTTTCAGATAAGACACTTTTACACATACAGTAGCAATCCTAGGCTACACTTCATATTGTTGTGGGTGAAGAATTGTGCAACTTTTAACTATATGGCAGGTAAAAAGGTTTCTATTGAATTCATAGTGAATAAAACTAAGGAGTATGTAAGGATAGCAGCAGGTGGTGGTCTGTAGTTTCTGCCTATTGTCATCGGAAAAAGGTGTGCGTTGTGGTATGTTTAGATCATGGCTGCTCAACCCCAGGTCCGTTTGTCCCAGGTCCAGGTCAAAGTATTTGTGTTGGCCCGCCAACATTGGCAACTGATGATTGTTTTGAAAACAGGTTTCAGGATTTCAAACCAGATCAAGAAAAAATTGTTTCTCCTTATGGACCCATTCTCAGTATGCCAGTATCTAGCTAGAAACTACATTACTTTTAATTATGAAAGTATATTATCAGCCACAGTAGTCATCAGAAATTGGTTCAAAAAAGTTAGCCAAGTAACTGGATGGCTTGTAGTGACACAGAAATTTTTGCCGACCTTCAGGAAAAGTTGAGCAGCCTTGGTTTAGATGGTCTGCTAGTATTAGTAAAGTTTATTACTAATAATACTTACTCGGCCACATCTCTGATCTCCTTCTGAATGGTAACAGAGTCAATGACAAACACAATAGCTTTGGCGCTATTCTTGTACTGATCAAAGAATTTGTTTCTCAGTCTCTCCTGGCCAGGCAAGTCCACTAACTTGAAGTTATTCTGAAAATGGTAAAAATAAATTCAGGAGCCCTGTCCCTTGATAGTTTAGCCCTCCATGATCTTAATCTTGGCAGGCTACTTTTTTTTTCTATGATTTTTGTGTTTTTTTTACATTATCTCAATTTAATATATAAAAACAATTAGTATTTATAATTAATAAAAGCAATTAGTATTTATAATTAATAAAAACCATTAGTATTTATAATTTATAAAAAAAAATAGTATTTATAATTTATAAAAACAATTAGTATTTATCTATAATATAAAAATGAATCGCAAAATGTGTTGGTAAGCGCATAACTCAACAACGCCTGGACCAATTTGGCCAATTTTTTTTTTAAATGTTCTTTGGAGGTCAAGGATGGTTTTTACGGCGAGAAAAATTCAAGGTAGGGTAGGTAGGGTAGGTAGGATAGGTAGGATAGGTAGGTAGGGTAGGTAGGGTAGGTAAGGTAGGTAGGGTAGGTAGGGTAGGTTGGGTAGGTAGGGTAGGTAGGGTAGGTAGGGTAGGTAGGGTAGGTAGGGTAGGTAGGGTAGGTAGGGTAGGTAGGTAGGTAGAGAAGGGTAGGTAAGTAGGTAGGTAGGTAGGGTAGGTAGGGTAGGTAGGATAGGAAAAAGGTGCATTGCAACGCATGCCGGGAACAGCTAGTAATTAATAAAAGCAATTAGTATTTATTATGAATAAAAACCATTAGTATTTATAATTTAAAAAAAAAATAGTATTTATAATTTATAAAAAAAATAGTATTTATAATTAATAAACACATCATTGTGTTTGCTTGGTAGGTTTACATGAATTTACATGTAGACAAACTTGCTGTTAGCAACACAAGGAGTACTAATCTATTTCAAGTGAATGTTAAGTAGTCAGTAGTCAGTCAAGTGGAACATTCTCATTTCAGAAACCAAGACTCATTTGAGGTTATTGACCCGGAAGAGGTAGTTGGTGGATAAGAAGTGAGCTACTGAAGCTTGTATCTTTTGAAAAAATCACAACTTGTTAATGTACTGTAAATAACTATACTCATATCTTTTTAAACTTACATTGGATGTAAGGTACTCTTCAACATTTTCCTTCATAGACGTAAATGTCTGTCTATATTGCGAGTATACAAGTCTCACAAACAAAAGAGTTTTGCCAGAGTCTGAGAGACCCATCAACAACACAGACTTACGAAGCGTACGTCTTCTTGAGAAACACCACCAGAACACTGAAAAAAACAAAAATATTTAATCATATTGGCAATTCTGATTTTGAATGACTGGGGATAGTAGGTACAGTCCGAGTCAAGAGACATAAAAAGTTTCAGAAAAACTGCCTTTGTTCCTTTCACGTGTTCCATTGGTTCCATTGCAATGTTGGCATACATTCTTCAATGGAAAAAGTACCAAATGAAGTTAAGGAATTATGAGAGTAGGTACCTAACTATGGAAAATAAGGTGTTTCGCTAATGTATGTTAAGCACAAAGCAATTCGTTAGTTTCTTAATTTAATCCACTTACCCAGAGTAAAAAGAAGAACTATGCCGCTCAATAAGGTTATGTACCGCGGGTCATTCAGCATTGGTTCGGTGTGAATCTTTTCCTTTATTACTTCGGACTCCATGACTGAGCTTTTGAACAAAAATTGTATATATTCTGAATATAAAATAAATTCAAGATTTATCAAATTTTCCAACAAACTCCAACACACCAACACAAGTTTTGGCAAATAGGGATGTATTGATGACGTATACGATGTTCACCTTTGTTTTGCAATTTAAATAGTCGATTAAATAACTGATATTCTCACCATCAGTAAAAAAGAATAAGCAAAAAACCTGGATTGTTGAGTGTGCCCCCTGCGGCGAATTTATACGCAATACCCCCATTGTGTTAATGGATGGTGATGTGTTATAAATAACCACTGAGTGGTATTTCATTCGTCATCCATTAATGAAATGAAAGATGTTCGTGTAAATAAAACATGTACCATAGTTGGGCCCATACCTTTCCTATAAAAGTTACACTATATGTGGCTTATACTCAAAGTGCATACTTGTAAAAAAGGATACATAATGACGTCTATCGGCAAATGAACTACATAGTTTTGTATAACGTCTATAGTCTTATAGCCAATAATATGTAGTTTGGCAGAGGGGTGTCCAGCTATGCCAACTCTAGAGCTTATTCCTTTATGGTCAACATCAATTTTTGTGGTGTCATCAGTGTCATGTTATATAAATATGTCATTGTCATGTCAGGTCAGCTGTTGTGTTTGCGGTTCGTGTGAAGTAATTTGAATTTCCTTGCGTATTTGCACGCTGCTTGCACAAACTTACTTATCAGCGTTTGTTATCTTTTTATTGACAAGAATACTCAAATGTAAAATTCTGTTGATCTTTTCATTAACACTGAGACGGCGTGCACAAAGTGCGTGTAAAGAGCTCGTTGATTTCCTGTCCATAAAATCTGTTAAACGTAGCGCGATAGTCAGTAAATATTTAACATTTAAATAATTGTATGGGTCCAAAAGGCTTACTTAATATTACGTATTCTAGTTGCAAATTAGGCCTAATCAATTTAAGAAACATGAGTATCGATATTGGAGGTAAGTTCATAAAAAATGAGTTTAATGTGGGTTTCACACTATCTAAATACCAAGGCCAATAATTGTGGACATAGTCAGTAATTGATGCGCACTTTTAATTAACAATAACTATTTTGATTTGCAGGCATGAGAATAAAATACAAGGACAAAGATGAAACCTTTTTGGAGAAGCACCTGGTGTCCAAAGAGCCTTTTGGGCAATTCAAGGCATGGTTTGAAGAAGCTTGTTCAAGGAAGGAGATTCTAGAACCTAATGCTATGTGCTTGGCAACTGTTTCAAAGTAGATATTGTTTCTTTATCTATTAACTCAACATCATAATATCATTATCTCTCTATTTTTTTTACACTATTGTTATCAGTTGACATAACATTAATGTTGTTGTATTCTAACAGTAAATTATTTGTGTTTTACAGAGAGGGGTTTCCATCAGCAAGATTTGTTTTGTGCAAGGGATATGGAAAAGATGGTTTCAAATTCTTTACTAACTATGGCAGCAGGAAATCTGGTGAAATGGTTTGTATTATATTCATTTTTTTAAATAGCTGCATGGAGAACCTGTGCTAGAGTAATAAAGCACTTCATGGTTTTATTGGCACATGACCATGAACTGTGTTAGTTCCATATTATTTTTTCAATACAATTTCCAAAGACAAACTAATAACTCTTCATTGACTATGCCACACTCTAAAGTGTATTATTACGCAGCCTGGTCACAATATTGTTATCTGTTCTAAACAACCAATATTAAATGTAGACCATTTTTTCCCATTCCAGGAGGCCAATCCTAATGTAGCTGCAACCTTCTACTGGGAAATTCTAAACAGATCTGTTAGGATTGAAGGGCATGTGGAGAAACTGGATGAGGTTGAATCAACCAAGTATTTCCACTCAAGGCCAGTGCCCAGTCAAATAGCAGCATGTACAAGTTTTCAGAGCACTCCCATTGAATCAAGAGATGTTTTGTGTGAGAGAGAGTCCGTCTTAGAAGCAGAGTACATGATACCTGGGAAAGAAGTACCAAAACCCAGCTTTTGGTAATTATATTTTCTATGTATGGATACAGAAATAATTTAATCATCATTTCTGTTAAACTATTTTTTTTTAAATATTATTTACTGCCTCCTTGGTCTAGTGGTCGCAAACACAACTGCTAGGTATGAGGTCCCTGGTTCGTAAGGCAAAGTGTTATTGGGTTTTTCCATCAGGAAATTGTCAGCAGCAGCTTGGATGTGTCCGGTTGATGGCAATAGGCCTGCACCCTGTAATATGGGACTTAAACATAACTGGCGAAATGTGTGGGTGTACTATTTGGTATACCTCTGCCCAACTTTTCAGGGACAACAGGCGTGATGTTTATGTTTTATTCTATTAATCTGACACAACAATCAATAATTCCACTTCTAGTAAAATTAAATACACCCCATCATAAAGTGAACTGCTGTAGGTTAAAGTAACATTTGACAAAAAAAAAAGAATTATAACAATTTTATTGTTAAGTTCATTTCTTTCTTTATACAATGGACTCGTTAAAAAAAAACAAATCAAATCCATTGATATGTATAAATAAGGTACAGAAGGTTGGTAAAATGTACAAATTGTTCTCTTATTCTGCCTTTAATTTCACCGTGCAAATATAAAATAAAGTTACATATTATTTTATTTAAATTAATTATTGATCATAATCATGCAATTGCATGCTTTGAATGTTTTTAGGGGAGGGTACATAATTCGTCCCAGAGCTGTTGAGTTCTGGCAAGGACAACGAGACCGGCTTCATGATAGAATCAAGTTCAGGAAGCCCAAGGAAGGAGAGATTGCTGATGGAAAGCTCTTGCATGAAGGAGAAGAAGGGTGGGTCTATGAAAGACTGTCTCCTTAAAAAGTTAATAAATAAGTTATTGTAAGAGAAAATCTTCCAGTATGTTGTAAGTGATCACAATTTTATTGCAAATATCTTAGTACAAATCATCATTAAAAGGTTGTTATGGTTTATGTGTGATTTTTAATATTTCCCTTTGTATACCACCTGTACTTTTCCAGCAAATTTTGCTGAATAATTTCCCATGTTTCTCGATTTTTTGTTCAAATTGTCGAACTCCACCTCCTACACCAAAGTAATATGTTTTTGCTGCTACATAAGCTGCTCCGTCTTTGCTCAGTCTATCCACAAACAGGGATATAAGTTTGTCATAGTTACTTTCATTGTAGATAGTTTCAGATGTAAGGATAATATCATAGACTTCAGTATTCGGTAGCTTTTTGTTAAATGAATCCCAGTCTCCTGAATAAAACTTGCACCTTTGTATTTCTTTTTCTCTTTTATCTTCTTCTTCAACATTTAATATAACATTGGGTATTGTGAAATGTTCCAAAACTTCTTTATTCTGAAATGAAATTACAATTACTCAAACTCAAGGAAGAAAAAAAACAAGCTGTTGCCCACAACTTCGTGCACATGGAAATTTTGATGTGTGAGAAAAAGAAAGTAGCCTATGTGCTATTCCAGACAGATAATCTATTTCTGTACCAAATTTCATCCAGATATGTTCAGCCGTTCTGGCGTGATTGAGTAACAAACGTCCATCCATCCAAACATTCGCATTTACAGTAGTAGTAAGATAATACTGAGGAATGGGTACATTTCACTTACATAATCTTGAAAAGTAACATTTGAATGATGCAAAAACGCATAAATTCCTAAAATCCCAGCTCCGCATCCTAAATCCAGGACATTACTCTGATCAAACTTGATTTCTGCTTGATTTTCTTCCAGATATTCTATTAAATCGTAAGTACACTCCCAAATTTTTAGTCCACCTGAAAATATACCATAAATATCAATATTTAGTGAAAGCTCAAAAGGTCACAAAAGCAGTGACTGCTGTGATAACAAGTACCTGATAGAGAAGTATGGAAGAGGAAGACATGTTGTGGCAACCCCAATTAAAGGATAAGAGCAGGGGAATGATGCTGATTTAATTAAAACCCAAGCTTGTAATGAAAGTAGGTAGGCATACTGGAAGTGTGCTGTGATGTGACTATTATCGGCATCAGTCTAAGGGTGCTACAACAATATGCATAGGTACTTGCCTTCATATTTCCCAGCAACAAGATCACTATGTTCATTTTCTGCTAGTTCAATTACATTCTTCAATCCACTTTCTTCAATACTCGCCATTGCCTCACTTACCACGACATGACCAATCTCTACATCACCACAGGCGAATATTTTAGCGCGGCTAGCTACATCATCCAGATTTTGTATTTGTTTATCAAGTACAACTTCTTCACTGTCCAGCCATTGAAAAGTTTCTTTTTTTTCTGTTGAATTAACGCATTATAATTTGTAAAACCGACCATTTTATCTCAAAATAAACTTGATTAAAAATTTAATGGTTCACCTTCTAGCTGATTATTGCTGTCATCTTCACCAGAAAAGTTAAATCTAAAAGTAGTCATTTTTCGTGTTAACAATTAATTCTTGTTAAATGGAAGTAAAATTATGATTCTGTAATTAAGCGTAAAATAAACTTATTTCGCAATAATCACACACCGCGTGTGTTTGTTTACAATGTAAAAGTTGACATTATTCTTTGACAAGTAGTGACAACATAGCTGTCATGCTGTCAAATGAACGCAAGATTATATGTTATTTTGCTCTTTATTCTCAGTGACTACAGTTCCGATTCGCGTCTTGTCCTGCTTGATATTGAGGGTCATAGAGTTTAATATGTACTTGTTATAATCTGGACAGAGCGGAGGAAGGAGAGGCTTCGAACTTTTTGATATTAGGGAAAATAGAAGAAAAGCCATTTTTGTATAAAAATTAAAAAGTTGGTTATGTCATACCGCCATAACGTGTAAAAAAATAAAGTAAAATATTTCAAAATAATGGATCCAGCTCTGAAGGAAAACTCTGTCCTAAAGAAATCGGTATTAAAGTGTTTGTGTTTTTTTAGTTTAGTAACATTTTTTAAGTTCTTGAAAACTTCGAATGAACGCTTCGGAACTAACAAACGAAATTCATTTCATTCATTCACACGAGTTGTTAGCGTAAAAAGTTGTGTGGAATTATTACTGTATTTTGTATTACAAGTATAAAAAGGGTCACAGCATAGTTAAAATCTCACAAAAAATAATACTATCACAATGACAGACGTAGCGAAAAAGGTAAACCTAATATTCATTTTATAGATAGATCGCTGAATCGCTTTGTTTGACACGAGTAACGTACTCTGATTAGTGTGTGTGTGACCTCACAGTCTGTCTGTTAAAAGTTAGTGCTGTTGAATAATATTGTTTCGTGGTGAAATCCTGCTCTGAAAATCACTCTCACCTTTGGAAAAGCACCGGAACGAGAAATTATTACAATGGGAGCGGTAGGTTTTATGTTTTAAGAGCGCATAACCTCAACATATTGCGCGGCCGTGGGGGATTTTAGCGTAACAACGAATAATGGCTGTTGTTAGGTGGTTCATGTAAATCGGGCACGTGTACCTGTTACAGGTACAGGATTACAAGGATTCCCTCAAGCAGAAGGCCGAGCATCTAATAATAAAAGGATTTCCAGAGAAGATAGTGAAATTGAATGAACTTCTAGAAACACCAAATTTCCAGAACCGGCAATTAGCTGATGTACATCAGGTATGGCTCGTTTTAATTATACTAAAAAAAACACTTTTGAATGTGCTGTGATAACTGCAAAACGTTATTTCATTTTTGAGTTTAGAGATGAGGCCATTTTGTTTCATGGTCATAATTATTAAACATTGTTGGTATAGGGCCATTGTTGTTCATTGTTGGTTGGTAGTATGTGACTGAACACAGTGTGATTTCATTTCAGGACTTAAACATTCCAGTGCCACCCCCTGCAGCAGACATTATTGAGCCAAATGCTAAGCGTCAGCGGATGGACTCATCTGATGTGTCAAGCAACACATCTGAGGGCACTCGAGTGTATGCCTTGCCCAACGGCACCGTGCCATGCAACAAACCACTCAGTGACCTCATCAATCTTGTAAAGCCACACATTAGGGAACTGGTTGAAGATTCCAATTTGGTAAGTTATGTTTGTGTTAAAATGTTATGAATATCATGAAGATTTCATCAATTTACAGTATCATACTAGCTAAGACTTTGATCAAGAACCCATGCAAGAGGATTTATTCTTACGAGAAGCTTCCATTATCAATCAGCTCAGCCCACTTTAGTCTAGTGTTGGGCATAGGCCTCTTCCAAGTTGCACCAGATGAAACCTGTGAAACTGTCACAAGGACTATTGTCTTGATTAAAATTGCTGCTGAACTGCACTTGCCTGCTTCTATGAAACATGAACAGTCAGGAGTAGATAAGCATTTCTTATGATATAAATTCAATATTAGATAAGACAAAGCAAGGTAAGATTTTGGGAAAGAAATGTTACTGTCAGTGGAGTTCTTACAGTGGAAATCTTTGTTGTAATTCGGAAGTGGCCTCTATTCAAATAAAGTAACACAATCCTTCGACCATAGTCAACTTGAGACAACCATTAGGTATTTTATTTATCTTTGGAGATACAAGCAATTTCTATTTCACTATTAACAACATGCCTACATGTATTTGGAAAACTGTATAGATCTTTCTGATTATATGCTATTAAGCCTAATGGAACTCAATCGATATCGACATCTGCACAAACACTGCGTATGTCGCCGCGACAGTCGCCAATTGAAACTACGCCGTATGACGCGACGCTGCAACCATCCAATGATATGATGTTTCTTTCCCTGCGCACCTCACAAATTGGGTGAGTTTTATTCTAGGGAGAAATATGCAAATTATCACTTCATTTGTTTACTACTGTGTGGTGTGATGGAGGCTGACCCTGTATCCTAGATGAGCGACGAATGAAACGACGTGACGTGATGCTGAACATGAAGCAGCACCTGCTTGCTGTAGGTGGTCCATCTGCGTCACTACGACTCGTACGACATACCATCTGGCCATGACAGACAGGTCTTGCACAAATTATAGGCCCTGGGCACTTGAGATCAATGGGCCCCTTGTAGGATGCAAATGCGAGGGAAGCAAGCTCCAATTTTTTGCACCTTGCCTCGCATACTTTAGATTTTTTCAGAAATAATCTGTGTTTTTTTTTCAGGCAGAGAAGTTTAAATTGTAATAAAACACAAAAAAAAAATTGTAGCCATGAAATTGGTTTTATTTGGCTGGTAATTTATGCCATTAATGTTTGAATTTTGGGCATGTGGCCACCGCGCCTGACGCGTATCTGGTGGACTCAGGGAGTCCAATTTGCACACATTCCTTGCAGTAAATCAGGTTACATTTCGGAATAATGCGAAAGTTCTCCGCCTCTTAAGAAAAAACACCCTTTATAAGTAACTATTGACTTGCTAGAGAATCATCAGAATGTAGGATACAAAAACGACCGAAGCGCGCTCGAACATTTTAGTATCCCGCGTGGGATAAGTTAAGTTTATTTTGCCTGCCACTAGCTATGACACTTACAGGAACTAGGGGCCCCCTGGGATCGTCGATCCAAAAATTATCATTCGAATTTAGGTGACTTACATTCATGTGTAATTTTGCGTTGCCTTGCGTCGAAGCGGTTTCGTCGCCCATCTAGGATGAGGCGTGGCCTTTCCTTCGGTCTCTTTGTAACTGACGACCGAGGGATTTTTGCAGGTAATAAGGCAGCTGGCGCCAATCTACACAGATCGACAAAACCAACAGTTGCGATTGCGACATTATATTCCACGAATGTTGTTTAATTTGCAGGCTCTTACATGGGTTTCTATCTAATAATTGTTGAACCGATAACTCAGTATTGCTTACAATTGTTCCAGCTGAAAATGTGGATATCATTCATGATTCCTAAAATCGAGGACGGCAACAACTTCGGTGTATCAATACAGGAGGATACACTCGCTGAGATTCAGTCCGTGGAGTCTGAGGCTGCCGCGTTCTTTGACCAAATCTCACGATATTTCATCTCGCGAGCGAAGATTGTGTCTAAAGTCGCCAAGTACCCACACATTGAAGACTACAGGAGAGCAGTCCAAGTCAGTATTTTATTCTGTCTACTTTCTTTTACCTACTTGTAGTACAAATTTTAGACAAGAAAATGCTTTGTTTCTTTATTCATTATGTCAAGTTCATTACATTTTACATTTAATTTGCTTAATAGTGCATTCATGGAAAATTGGTCATATATTCTCTCCATAAGTCAAAAAAACAGGAAAAAACAACCTGTTGAGTGTTGGTACAAATTTTCCTTAATTGAATAGTCAACAGGAAAGATTCTGTCTTCTGTTGCAAATGACGAAACAAACGGAAACTGAATATTTTCGTTTTTATTCTAATATCGGTTAATCAACAGCAGAATTTAGTGATTTGTAACTACAACTAATTAGATAAATGGAATATTCTTAATTGCCCACCAAAAATTGATACGCAGCTATTTCACAACATTGCTTATTCCATGGGTAAAACGGCGGTCTTATCGCTGATACTATATAACAAGATATATAACCTCCTCGTTTTGGAAGTTGGTTTATAAATTAATATTGAACTGTTTCTTCTGTCAGGAATTGGACGAGAAGGAATACCTGTCGTTATGGCTGGTGATGTGCGAGATACGCAACCGCTACTGCTCGCTCCATGACATCGTAATCAAGAACTTGGAGAAGATCAAAAAGCCTCGTTCATCGAACGCGGAGTCTCTATACTAGGCGCTATTTCAATCTCAAGTAGTAGCTCTTTAGTCACAAGCAATTGTAAGAATACATTGTGGATCTAAGAGTAATACTGATACTGGCTTGTATACCTTAATTTTTATTCACTAGGCAGCATTTATGTAAATATTATTTCTACATGGACAAGAGTATTAACTTGTGCTTTAATATAACTGAACATTTTGTATTAGTTCTCACGTATTTTTTAGATTTATGTGAGTTGTATACTATCATATTAAACTGAAATCAGACTCTTCAGTTTCTCTATCATTGTACTGGAAACGGGATATTTACCATGTTTACTATTTGTTTTGACTTCCCGATATTTCGGCGCTGTTGCAAGCACCATGATTACGGATAAGCTGTATGCCAAAATATCGGGAACTCAACTTTCTTTTCAACATTGATTTCTGCCTTACACTCGAAGTAAAACGTCTGATCACAAAAAATAAATTAAAAGTGAAGAACCTGAGTACACTATGTATTACTCGAGTGCGAGTGTAGCGTTTGATGTCGGCATTACTGTATTATTCAATTTATGTGCTTTTGTCTAGTGATTAAAAACTAAGTGAGTACATCATGTTGTGGTCTTATAGCAAGGCGAGAGGCTGAAGACTCGTATTATAATGTGAGACTGAGTGCTGTGTCGTAACAGATTTCTTTGTGACATAATATTGTAGTAGTTACATGCTTGATTGTGAGATTTTATGACCGATTTGTTTTTATGGTGTCATCGACAAAATTGTGGTTCCAAAACCCTAATTTTTTGACATTAAATATTATTCCCCATAGTATATAAAAAGACGAACTTGCTATGAAACTACAATATGATTATATAGACAGTTGTTCCAAAACTATTCATAAATAGGTTTTAGTTAAGCTAAAATATTATGTTACTTAATAATACCTTCATTAAGCCTCCGTGGTTTACATTTCTATATAATGGAAACTTAAAATTTCTGTTTTCATTAATTCGTATATTTCAGGTTTAATTCTATCCAAAAGTGATAATGATTGGCTAATAGTCAATATTAATTTAAATATGTACCCTATGTCGATAATGAATACATTTCTATGAATGTGTATAAATGCAGTTTGTATTTTTCCCTATCATTTTCTGGTTGAACATTTAAAGATAATCAATAAAATACTTACTAACAAAACCTATTTATTATTTTTTTGTAAGCCAGGACTATCGGAACAGAACACTTTTATTGATTACATGGCATTATTTATTTTAACTTCCGAAGTTCATCTTGTGCAGTAAGCTGCAAGAGTCGATAACACTTATCTTAGCATAAATGAAATGCTGAATCCAATCAAATATTATAACGTCTATTTAGATGATGTTTAAAAGTAGCAACGTAAATCGACTTTATTGCTAACCGTACCTCCAAACACTGGCGTCGCAACGCATTGGCGGCTGCTGATAGAAGCGGTATTGTCATACCTTGCATACAAACCAATCGTGCAAGTGAATGATTTCACTCGCACTATGACGCAGAATTAAATAACGTCTAAAAGAAAGTTTCGACCCTTGGCGAACCGTATGTACTATGCTAAACGTATTTTTCAACGTCAGGAATCGCAGCGATTCTGAGATCTGTATCTTGTATGAAAGAAGATTCCATACTTTGCTACTAACCAATTCACATGATTTCGTGTGATAATAGGCATAAGTTATCCCATCCCTCGCTACGCATCCTCGCACATGGTCAGTGGATATAGTAGTCTGTGGTCAGTCAGTGGACAGTGGGTCGTCTTAGGGGTCTTACTGCGGTGATCGTCGTAGTGTTGTTCCTTTTTTACATTATTAATTTCTCAGTAGTAGAAAGTGCTACTTAGTAATTTTATAATTGAAGGTTGGTTGCAGTTTGGGAATTTCTGTGTGAAGAATGATATGGCTAGAAAGGAGGTGACTGCTGAGATGACAAGCAATAGAGAATTATAGAAGAATAAGACATGCTGCGCCGACCCCAAATATATTGGAATAGGGGTAGGAGAATAATGAGGTTGGAGTTCGGATTTGTGCCCGGTTGTTGGCAAATCGCACCCAGGGAGCATGCGATTTAATGTTACACGGGACTAAGCGAAATGTGGATGTACACTGCAACTCTGGCACTCCTTCCGAGTGTACAAGCGTCAATGGTAGAGGAGCCCAGAGGATTTTTTAGCAAGCATATTCGACGTTTTTGTGATTTTCGTTTTTCAGCATGAAAACTTGATAGCTGAGTAGGTAGGGCGAGATGAGAGAACGCTAAAACTATACCATGAAAAGTGTCACACCTTCGAGCTGCGGCCCATTTTCAGTTTGCAAAAAAGGCCAAAATCTTACAACGGCCTCCTGTTCAACAACGTTCATTTTCATTTCATCGTACGGTAACGGCGATCTTTTTTATTTGTTTAAAGTTTCAATCATCAACTAAACAATCCAAGCATCCAATCCAAATCCAGTCCATCCTTATGAAGCTATTAGAGATAGTGTGGAAGGAGGAGGGTTACGTCTTCTTGTATAAATATTCTTCTATCACGATTTGTAGTCAAATAAGTCATATGAAAACAGCTAGATTAAAATTAGAGGAAGCGCGCGATCGTGCTTGGGTCACTATTTCCAAATGATTTGAAGTTTTACCGTCCGGAGCTGCCCGGGAGTATCTCTAACAATGTAGGTCATGGGCATCGCCCCAGAGGCTCAGGATTTTTAAAAGTTTCCTGCTTGATGCCACAGAACGTACGTAATAAATTGTAACGTAGGTACATGCAATAGAATCATTAAAAACTAAAATATTTTTGAAAGTTAAAAATAAGCCTCTGCGTAGGTACTTTTACTACCTAGCGCTACAAAATAACACATTTTCCTTAAACCAACGCGCGCGGTTTTTACTTTGAACCCTGCGAAAAAGCTTTTATCACAAAGGCTTCTTTTTTCTGCCTCTGAATTGGCACTCCTATCCTATTAGATTTTCACATGATCGACCGGTACAGACAGAGACTGAAATAAATTAGGAGCCCCTTGCCCCGAGGCCTTAATAGGCAATAGTAGCTTACATGCACAAGGTTGCAAAAAATGGAGCATATGGATATTTATATATCTGAATTTATTCGAGGCCAGATATAAAAATTTCTGAGCTCGCTTCGCTCGCTTCTGCAGCCTAGTTTTCCTTTAATCTTAACTTTGTCTATAAGTCGCCCGGGTAACTCGGGTAGGTCGAAACAATTATAACCTCTCCAAGGTACATAGGTAAAGTACTCGGACCAAATAAAAACCGAGACACGTTTGAGCGTAGTTTAGTTGTAGTTTGATATAAATGTGTGTGTGTGAGCGTGTATGTACAGAGCGAGACGTAGTTTTGCGCTTGCTTCACTGTATTGTTCGCAGAGTTATGTCTTGGTTTTTTATTTGGTCTGAGGAAAAGTATTAAAATTTTCGAGCTCGCTTCGCTCACTCTTCAGACTGCTTTCTTTTGTATTTGTCTAAAAGTCGACCAAGAAACTCCTGTATGGAGGATCGAAACAATTTTAACCCGTCCAAGGCAAGGTGTCATAAAATTTTCGAGCTCGCTTCGCTCGCTCTTGCAGCATTATTCCTCTTAAATGTTGGCTTTGTTTATTTGTATTGTATCAAGTAACTCCTGTATGAAGGGTAGAAACAATTCTAACCCGTCCAAGGTAGGGTGTTAAAATTTTCGAGCTCGCTTTGCTCGCTCTTTGAGACTTACTTTGTTTTGTTCTTAAAATTGTCGCCCTAAGTCCATTAAGTACCTAATATATATTTCTGAATAAAAGGAGTAAAGCTTACTTGTCTGGAGTGGAGAGCTAAGTTTTCTTTTAGTTGATAGACTTTTCAAATAACTCTTCATTTACTAAGTAACTTCTACTTCTATACATATAAACAAGTATAAGTAAAAAAAGTAAAAGTAAAAAAGCACAAGTATAGGTCTTAGCAATCCGAGGTAACCGAGACCCGAGACCGATTTTTGAAGTGGCTATTGCATTTTAGATTCTTAGAAGAATTTCAGCTGCATCCGTAAATAGTAAACTTTAACCCTTACAAATCTGTTTTTACTCGCACCTTTCTGCCCATACTAGGCCAAAAGCTGACGACGCCCTTGATGTAGGTATGTATCTACCTAATAAAATGAATAACACCTACTATTTAGCGGATTTTCAAGAAACCGAATAAATCCTTTATGTTAAATGCAGGTTCTTACCGAATCAGTACTGGGCAGTGACTAAAGTCAAATAAGTTTCGTTTTCAGAACCAACTGTTCCAGTTATGTAAGCCATCTTGACAGTCTATTTCTACTAAGTATATTTTGTATTTTCTTTAGTCTATTGTCTAGTATTTTGCTTTGTGTACTTGATTTCTTTAGTCATGGTTAAAAATTGTTAAAGGGATTTGGAGGCAATGGCGAGCGACATCGACAAAGGCAATTTTGGCGACAGCGCCCGTAACTCTACGTTGTATGAAATGAAATTAAGGAATTCTAACCATATTTTTGATGGTGCTGGCGAAAATATACAATATTATAGTGATTCGGAATCAGATGCTTCGAGGAAAAGCAAAACACGTTATATAAATCCGGCTATTTACATTGAACCAGTGGAGTCGTCGCACTCTGTGACATCTCTGCAGGCAGACTCTTGCGTCTCGGATGTCACTCCCCATCCTCACAGTAGCTATAGGAGTAATTCCACCCCAATGCTAAGTGGTCGAGAGTCGAGTGTTTCGTCAGGTAGTGTGAAGAGAAAGTCATGTCGGCTGACAGGTGTAGGGAAGCAGGAGAACTTAGGCAAACAAGAAGAGACACCACGGTTTGGTCACACATATCGTGAAGATGGACCCGACACATTTAGGTTATCTGTAGCATCCGTATCGACCACTACTACAGCTAAGGAAGAACGAGAGCGCAATGAAAGTAAGAAGCAGGAAGCCTTTAGGCAATGGCTGGCACGGAAAGACCAAGAGGTATCTGAATTAGGATATAATCGTAAATTAGGTTTCGGTAGCTTGGTGCTGCGGTTTGAGGCAGGATTTTTTACCCTGTGGGTAAGTCGATCGTGGTGGAATTAATAGGAGAGGAAGTTGCGACAACTGCTTAACCATTCAGTGAGAACATTTTAATGTATATTTACGTTAACAGAAAATGGTAACATCTTATGAATGGTCTTTCTTTTTAAACTTATGTGAACTGGAATTAAACTAGAAACTCAAAGGAAAACTAGACCGTTTTACAACCTCCTTAATGCATTATTCAGTTTGCTCTGCAATCTAGCCACAGCAGTTTACCCAAAAACTTGCTTCGCTCATTTTCTAAACTTGAAACATTAAACGGTACAAATTAACTAAAAATTCCTTTAAAAAGCATAAAGTATTTTTACGCCTTTGATATTTTTGGGATGCCAGGGTCCCGAATTTTTATAGAGCTTACAAGGAGCCGAAGTCAACCCGCAGGGTTCTATAAAGCACTTTTAAAGGAGGTATTAGCTCTAGTACCTATCCAAAATATTAAAACGAACGCATCCGCTTTTTATGTTCTTAGAAACGCGAAAAAGCTCGCCTCGAGAAGATGAAGGGTGAAGGGATGAGACGGTCTGGCGGCATGGGTCCTACGATATCGCAGCAGCAACGAGAGGAGTCTTTCCGTCAGTGGCTGGAGCGAAAACGGACCCAGACAGAGCGACAGCGAGCCGATGAGATCATGCGACAGTACCGACATAACGAACAGCTCGAGAGAGATCGAAACAATCGTGAGAGAGCTAAGGAAGAGAAACTAGCGGACTGGATACGTAGGAAGGAGATGGAAATGAAAGGTAATGTTGTAAACTTTTTTGTTTCAGATTTCATCCCTGACTTGGGCAATATTTTGTGGCAATAATTTTAGGGTGCTTGCATAAAGATACAGGTTCCCGAAACAGGATTAGTCGAAACGGATCGGTAGCGGTCGACAAATCGGGACCGGCAAATCTGTTTATCCAAGAACTCAAAAATCAAAATCAGGCAACAGGCACTTTTTAATTGCCGAGACAAAGCCAACAATAAAATGAAGCTACAGTCCCAGTCACAAGGCATAATAAATGTGAAAGTACTGTAGTTGTCCATTCCAAAGCTTAGATCTCTATGGAAAAGAACGGGCAAGAGACTATATGGACACTCTTTTAAAGCAGAATATTGTTACAAAACTTTGGTTACATCATTCCTGTTTAGATCGTAGGAATACATTAGGTGAGAACGATGTAGCAAGACGTGGACGTTAAACCTGTCCATAGTTAAGACAGAAAAAGCTAAAAGAACCGACTGAAAAAACTGAAAAGAAAAAAACAACCACATTTTAAATTAAACAAAAGTTAGAAGCAGGCCCCATTCCATTTTCATAATTTTATATTCAAGTGGGCTCCCGCCGGAGATTGGTTCAGGCGTAAAGTATAAAAAAAGTGAACGCTAGTGGTAAAGCAGCGAACGTTCAGTCGGCAATGTGTTGAATACGCGGTTGGCGGAAGTGACTTCGGTAAGCAACTTGGCTTTGACTTGCCTTTGGGGTCACAGTTCCTCCTTACATATCCAGTTACCTACTCAATATAAAAGTAAATGTATTGCAGAGATGAAAACTCGTGAAGAGCGCAATAGAGCACGTGCGGCTATCGAAGAGGAGCGCAGGCGCTCGAATGGCGAGCGAGCGTATAGAGACTGGCTGCGCACCAGTAAGAAGAAGCCCCTGCCCGTGCCGCTTAACCAGGGTGAACTTAGTAAGTCATCATCTGCTTAGCTTTTTCCCAAATAAACTTAAACTAATCTGCGACTGCCTATCAGACCGCCACAATTCAGTAAGATATTTAACAAGAATCAAATATGATCGTTTTGGAACTCGGGGTACTGCTGCTTCTATGCTTCGTCAGTCTTTCAATAAAGTTAAGTCATCTTCTTGTCGGCTGGAGTGCATTTATTACCTAGTAATGTGATCCTACACAGCAGAATTTTTGCACTGGCGAAAAACGCAACTGTTCCAATTTGGCGTAGAATACCTATGTGGGTACAGACGCCAGCACATCAAGCTACTACAATCTGTCAAATTTCTTTAATAGATTTTCAACTTTATCGCTAAAGCATTAGTTTCAAGGTTGATTGGGATAATTTGATAGTATCGGGTAGCTTTATGTGCTGGAGTCTGTACATATCTTTGAGATACGCCGTAGCCGTGCAATGCAATTTGAAACAAATTGGCATTTTTTGCATTATATTTTATGTTTCAAGTTGTCTTACGATTTCGAATCATAAGAAAGATTTTTGATATAGCACTTTCATATTTGCAGGTATGCGTGGTTCCGTTTCGGAAATGTATATAAATCCTATTCCTTGGCAGTTCCCCACATGAACATCTCGTTGAAGAAGATATAATTAATTATTGTAGGTATCTAAAATTACAGATTATTGTACCTAATCGTTAGAGCACTGTTCTTTTATGACCGGTTTTCACCGGTTCGCCGACCGGGCCGGCGCCGCGCCGGGCGGCGCGCGGCTCCTTGCCGGACAGAAGCCGGCCGCGAACAAGAGCCCTTATTATTTTTGGGTGAGCGTCAAAATCGTAATTATTGTGTCGTATCCCATATATAATGGGTGTAAAAAGACCCTTAACGAAGCCGAAAGGCATTTATTCTCCCCGAGCGACGTTGCGATCATTTTTATGTTCTGGTCTATTCCTGGGAGGAACCTTCTAGTTACGGAGATATTGGAGGTCAAAGTATTCATAAGTTGATCATTTACTTTTCACAACCTTTGTTTTAAATACAAGTTTTTAACTTTACTTTAAATACCTCCATGTCATCTGTACTATTCAATGCATCCATCAGCTTAATCTTTAGAGTGCATTACAGGAAGTCCCAACATAAACCGTGATTTTCCATCCCATAAAATTTTTTTACCAGCATAAATTTTTGCGTAGTTCCTTATTTTGTTTTTTTTTGATGTACCCACAGAATGCTTGGTTGACAACATCGTGAAGGGTCCGCTTACACCTCATGTGCCTGTTCTGGTTATTTAGTAAAGGCTGTACGTTTTTAGATTAAATTTTAGATTTTTAGAATAAAATTTTGTTGTAGTCGCGTTATTTACTTTTATTAGGTTTATTGTGCTAATGAATATAGTGGAAAAGGTTAAGGGCCGTTAAATAAAACAAGGTTTTACGACGTGTAGTTTTATTTTAATAATTTCCAAGGTATATTAGGGTCCCATCAAGTATACATACGTATATACATATCATAGAAAATTGACAAATATCTACTATTCGGCACGCGATAATTTTCCTATATTTCTAAGATTAACTACCTACGATTAGTTGAAACTAAAAGTTTGTGCGTTGCAAAATGTGCTTTAATAAGAAGCGACGAGTTTCCAGATCCTAGTTCCTAAGCTAACCTCTTTAACAGTTTCCCGTACAAGCCACAGCCATATTTGACGCCTATTCTAATGTATGCTAAAGTGTTCAGTAAACATCCTCTTCCTCCTTGAGGCGCAGTATCTCGGACTTGTTCATGAAGTAGTACGTGGGTTGTCGCCCCTTCAGGTCTTTGAGGACGCGCTTGGAGCCGGCCCTGATCAGCACTCTGCTCAGAGACTCGATCTTCTCCACGCCCATAGCGTAGTGTAGCGGTGTGCGCTCTAACTGTTGCAAAATAATAGAATCATTAACAGTTTTTGCAAGCTAAATTCCGAAAATGTCTTTTTGTAAAGTTTTTGTCAAAGGATTATCACATAAAGGAATCTTTACAATATTGAGACGGGTTTTTTAAATGTTTAAATGCATCCACACCAAAAGCACTTTGTGTATAGCACAAAATTTTGCAACATTGTCAAGTAGTGTTTTGTAACTTTTGTGGTGTTTGCTTTAACTTTGTTATTCGTTTATGCACAAAAAAAGTTGTTGCTCCAAAAAAAAAAGTGTGGATACGGTATTTGAGATAGAGAAATGTATCCTGCGACATACGATGTTAATTCGTATTACCTAACAAAATCAGTAAAGCCATGGGCAACAATATTTATTTTCGCGTCCATCTTTAGCCTGACATAACGAGTGTAAAATAATAACACTCATAACGAAGCTGAGAGACACTTGTTTTTGCTTTTTTTTTTTCTTATCTGCACCTTGGGATCCTTCTGCTTTTTATATCTCCATGGCCCATGTACTACAATACATCCATCAGCACAATGTTTTGAGTGCAATAATTTTTGCTTTGTTGACGACGATCGTGAAAGTTTGTTTACGTCTTGTATACAGTACGAGCACCAATGTACACAAGTAGCAATTGATTAAAAAGATTTTCTCCTACTTTACCGATTGTAATTGGATGTTATTACGAATATAGTATTTTGTGGTCCCGTACTATTATGAAATAGATCTTATCTCAAAGAGAAAATTGCTTTTGAACTTCGCTATGTGTTTACATATTAGTGCTCTTGATTGTACATATTGGTTCTTGTGACTGTGCAGTGCCAGGTCATCGGAATAACTCACGTTATCCCCGAGCCGCAGTAGCTCAGGATAGGTCTGCGCGAGATAGGCCACCACATCCTCATGCTGCGCCAGCACGGCGACGTGCAGCGCCGTGCGACCGAACGCGTTCTGACAGCGCGCCAGCGTGCGCGCGCCCTGCCCCGACAGCGCGCTCTGCACCGCCGACAGGTCGCCGCGCCGCACCGCGCCGTGGAGAGACTCGCGGGACTCCTGATACGGAATAGTTTTGATGGTGTAGTGTACCGTTACGGCGTAGCTCGTAGCGGTATTGCGTAGCTGGTTGGCGTAGCGCGTAAAACGTGCGGCACGTTACAGACACGGTAATATTATAATACAGTACTCCAACTTCATACAAACGGACGAAACGCGAGCTATACCTACGCGCCTCGATCGTGGGGTGCGCTCGCGGTGCAGACAGTCACGGCTGTACCGCAGTGTCGAACGGACGGTGTGTTGTTTTTTTAACAATAACCGCGCGATTTTTTCTCTAAAAATCAGTTAATATGACGAGTAGGAAATATTGTGCTGTGTTTGGTTGTATGGATTCGCCAATAACGCTTTTTGATTGTACCCAACGATGATTTTGTGGAATATATAGAAAAAATGGAGGAAATATTCCGAAATTCACTTAAAACCAAACATGTAAATTGTAAAGTATCTGCAGGTATCTATAACCAAGTAAAAGATATTCCATTTTCTCCACCTTGTCCATGTTTCCCAAAACAATTTTTAATTAAGCTTTATATAAGAATGCGGATTTATTATACGTTAAAATTTAACAATAAAGCATTTCGTACGACTCAGTCGAGGCGCAAATATTTTTCGGTCGCAAATTTATAAGCCCGATTTGTTTTTCAAACAAAAACATGTTTTTTAAATTAAATCTACCAATCAAAAAACAACGCATTTTTATTGAACACTTCCTATTCAATATACAAAGTATTTCATTTATTTATATAAAAAGGATATTTACAATCACAAAACTAAATAGAAACAGAAAGTAGGCAAATGTAATTAAAATGCTGGGGACGGTCAGCCCTAACGCATGTTTACGTACCGCGCGGCTGTAGGCATTTATTTCTATCATGCGGCCGAGTTACATTACTGTATTATAATATTACCGTGTTACAGACTTACGGCGTAGCTCGCAGTTCGTAGCGTTACGGCGCGGCGTAGCGCGTACCCGCTACGGCGTAGTAACATGGCCGATACAGCGTAATAACGCAGCCGCTATAGCGCAGTAACGTAGCTGCTACAGCGCAGTAGAGTAGTCTCTACGGCGTAGGAGGTAGCCTCTACGGTGTAGGGGAAGCTGCGCTACGCTTCTGGGTAGCCGTGTTGTCAAGTGCAGCGTAGCAGAGTGTTGTCATTATTGCGTAATACGTTAGGTAAGCTATTAACGTTTTAACTATTTTTTACAAAATCTTCCTCGACTTTTGTTAAGATTGAAGAGAGGATCACTCAATCCACATGCACATGTTTAATTTGTATTACCAGATTATGAATTATGTAAAATTGCTCCTTTGAAATTAACATGCAAAATAAAAGAGCCAAGGCATTAGTTACCTCAAAAGCAGGTATAGAAGCGAGCAAGTTGTTCATATCGCTGTCACCTCGCTGAGCTATCACCTCCGTTATAGACACTCCCTCTTCATCGACCACATCCAGAATGTGGTCGTAGCCTTCCATTAGTAGTTCCATTATCTTATCCGTGTTTCCTGATGACCAAAAGAAATGTGTATAATATGAAAATTTATTATTTAGTTGGTAAAACTTACAGCTTACTAAAACAAACTACACATGAACAAAGAATGGCTAAAGTTTTAAAACATAATAACATGTAATCCCCGAAGGGTTAGGCAGAGTACCAAATAGTACCCCACATTTCGCCAAGTCCCATGTAGGGGCCGGAGCCTATTGCCATCAACCAGGTGCAAATCTAGTGCTACTGAGAAATTCCTGATGGACCCAATAACACTTTGCCCGACCTGGGAATCGAACCCATGACCTCATGCTCAGGAGTCGCGGCAATCACTAGACTAACGAAACAGTCAAGTTAAGTCATTTTAAGTCTTATTTATTAACACAAGTTTTGTATTTACTTTATATAAGTTAGTTTATAAGGTATATGAAAGTTTTTAAAATTAAGGCCAATTACAAGTTTCTACTTATAAATATAAAGGAATATAAAGTACAATGTAAAATTAGCTTTCGAAGACTTAATTATATTTCTCTTGACCTTCGTTTAGTATTAGTTCTTTCTCACTTGGATTTTGTCTATTTAAAATTGAAATAAGCTTGAAATAACAGCTGTTTATAATTATACCTACATCTATGGTTATTACAAACATCATCATCTGCGCAGCCTAATTGCCTTTTCCTACTATGTTAGGGTCGACTTCCAGTCGAATCGGATGCAGCTGAATTTTACATGATGTGACTACCCATCTGACCTCCACAACCCTGTTAGGACTGGGTAATAAGATATCCCTTGGTAAGACTGGTTGTCAAACTTTCGGGCCACTGACTACCTGTAACGACTGACAAAGATCTAAAAATGACAACCGGGACCAATGGCTTAACATGCTTTCCGAGGCACGGAGGAAACTCGGCATGTCATGGATGGTCACCGATCTACAGACCGACATAGGCAAGCGCTGCTTAACCTTGAAGATCGACCCGTGCCGCTGTTATTTTCTAGCCACGAACTGCTCTCTTAAACTTATTTCAAACATATCTTATCTTACTTCTTACTAATATTATAAATGCGAAAGTTTGGGAGGATGGATGGATGGATGTTTGTTACTCTTTCACGCAAAAATTACTGAACGGATTTGGATGAAATTTAGCACACGGATAGTTTATAACCCGGATTAATACATAGGATACTTTTTATCCCGGTAGTATGATCCCGTGGGACAGTTACGGAACTTCACGCTGGCGAAGCCGCGGGCATAAGCTAGTCAAAACATATTTTATTTCTTAAAATATTGTATTTTTTTATATGTGCGTGTGAACTGCTTTGTGATCTGTTATTCAGTAAATAAATTTACAAATTATTTACTAAATGTAGTCACAATACCTTAATTTTTCAGGTATTTTCCGAGGTCTGACTGATAGTCTGTGAGGACTGAGGGACCGCACTTTAAGGGCTGTAGTTTTCAATAAATTTGTTTACAAATTCAAAGATTTGTTCTACAATTGTTTAAGTCTACTACTAAATCCTACGGTTTTCATTTTGCAAAATACCAGTGTGGTCCCTCAGTTCACACGCAATTTTTTTATAGTGTGTACATTGAATACACTTATTTGTAATCGTAAAATGCTTACCTCTGGCAGCCATGTGTAACATCCACTTGTCAATCTCCACAGTGTTCTCTGGCACGTTAGCCTGTATGGACACGTCCCGGGCGGTGCGGTACAGTTCATCTCTGTAACCGAGGCTGATGTCGGACTCCTGCAGCAACTGGAACAGCGCGTTACGAGTGTGTGTGCGAGCGGCTGCGAAGTGCAGCATCGACTGGCCGTGCTCGTCCTGATTGAGAAAAAAATGTGGTGTGAGAAATTTAACTTAATCAACCTGAATATTTCCACTTCACTGAAAGTTCAAACAGTTAATCCCGAAGATATATTGAAAGTGCTGTTTTGATAAGAAATCTAAATCAAGAGGACCTATTGACATTGTTTGTATCCTATCAATCAAGGTGACTTGCAGTCTTTGAATAAACTCCGGACACAGGTTGGCCGAAGCAAGGAAAATCTGTTCAGGTGGAGATTCATAGATGACTCTGCCCTGGAGTGTAAATGTGGTGTTGCCCCACTAACGATGGGATACTTGATATCGTGTCCTGCCTGTCCTGTTATCTGCTCATCACAGGAGCTGATGGCCGCTACTGAAAGTGCCAAACTCGTTGCCAAATGGGCTGACTCAATTTGAACTATCATCGACACGCTAAGAAGAGACTTGCAGAATATGACAACTTCGAACTTAGGTTCAAGACGGAATTCAGGGTCGCTAACCCAAAAGCATACAAAAGAACAAAAAATATATAGTTAACTCACTCTAGTGGCGCTGCTGAAGGCAGACTCAGGTGCATCAGGGCTGGTAGCTGGCTGTGGGTCCACGGTGACGATGTCAATGGGCCGTTGCTTGGTGGCCGTGCGGTTCCTGTCGAGGGGCACGCTTGACAGTACTGGTTCGGCTGCGAGCCGCGGGGCCTGATCGTTCTCTACTTCGGCTGCTTCTCGAGTCACTAGCATTTCGCTTTCCTAGGGTTGGGAATATTTTGATGACTGGCTTTGATCGTTTGTAAAATAATAGTTTCTAATAATATACTGAGAATTACTAACGAAGAAACCCAGTTTCACCTCGCCTGATCAGGGAATTGCACCCAGGATCCCACGCTTACGAGAACAAAGGAACAGTTGGGCAGGGCAGTCGAAAATAATGGAACAGTAGTAACGAGTGGTAAGTTTTCATTATGGAATCATAAATGTGTGCAAAAAATCTACTGATCATGAATATGATGGATAGCTATCGGTTACTACAAACCGTTACGGTTACGGTGTAATTCCACCAAAATTGTGCGTGAGCATTTATACAGCACATTTGCTTGTACTAAGATGAAAATCCGTTTCCACCGGCAGAGCTGTGCGTAACTTTTGTTCGCGCACAGTACAGCATATTTGTAAACTAACATGTTAGTACGAGAGCCCACGACCAAAATAATTGCCTCGTCTTTTTACGACCAAACCCGTATAAATTCGATTTAATTATAATGATTCCAACGTCTGACCTGACCGCATTTTCAAATAGGTATGAAAACAAAAATATTACGGAACTGTTTCATAGTAATCAGTCTAGTAATACATGAACAAACATATTACGAATGGTTTAGTTCGCCTAAGTATAAACGGTCAAGACGGTTGTCGCAATTTATATAGTCTTGATATAATTTTATCAGATAACATGTCCTAGTAGGTACATGTTATGCTTGCAAAAACTTATTTTTTATTTGGGATCAGATGAGTGAAGGTCGGTCTCCTGAACTACTAAAATGAGTGTTCGAACAGCGAGTGCGTGTACGCTCACGCGTAAACACACACAAAAGTTCGTAGTTGTGCCGTACACCGGTGGAATCGCGCCTTTAGGAATTGCCATTTGTTTATGGGTTTAAAACAGATTGCATCAATCCGTCATCAATCAATAACCTTGAAAAAGAAAGGTAGGTAACAAAAATTGTAGAAAAATAAGTTCAAACAAAAGTTAGTTTAAAAAAAACGTGTGGAAGTTATGCTCACCTGCGTACCTAAATTTGATTTGTCTTGCTCAGGAAAGTTGTGTAGAAAACTGGCCAGGAACGCAATCGGGTCTTTAGGCTTTATATTAGCCACCTCGGTCAGACCTTTGATCAAAGGATCGCCGAGAGCTGTGAACACATCGTTCAAGTCACCTTCCTTATTGTCTCTCACAAATTCCATTTTATCGTTAAAGAAAGTATTTTAAAACTTTAATAGGAGCTTACACTTAGCAAGATATCTGCCCTCTTCGGTCCGAAAGATGGGAATGTCCATATGACCGTTGTCGGCGTGGCTTGTGCCTGAAACCGATCAATTATTCAGTGACGGCCTTCGATATGTTTGCGTGGGAAGGGGAGGGTGCGAGATATCCAACACGTGGGTTTTTACGCGAACGTGAACACATGGTGGGGGCAGTGGGTGGTAGATGATTATAGTCCGCGGCAGCAGTGGGAACTGGACAGAAAGGCTCTATTAGCATTCGCCAGTCATAATTGATATGGCCTATTGTTATCGATCGAACGTTAAACGTAAACGCTGAGTAACGTTATTATGTTTTTAAAGAATATCGACAGAGAGTGTTATTAATAGAATGTGGATAAATACGTACAGTTACAAATTCTGTTTTATAGTAAACAATGCTTACTTTCTACAAAGCACACACCATCTAAAGACAGGACAACACATTTTCGGACATCACACTGTATCTAATGTTGGAAAGATAAATGGTTGATGGTGAGCGTGCAGTTAAACAAAGCATTTTGTTGTAACTATTTGATGTGCAAGCGTGAACGTTTGCAATGACTTCACTTGGTGTAAGACTCACACGAACACGCCACCACACTAGGATATCAACGGGATCTTTAGTACTGACCTAAAACTTATTAGATATCTAGATGTTGCTCAGCTGCAACCATACATAGGCACGCTTTCAGTACCTATAATCTTTCCAACATTCGATAAAATTATTTGTGAAATGTGTACGGTTGTGTGAAGGTGAATAAAAGTTTAATTGGATCTATAATTATAGTAGCATCTAGAACTTTTCTCTCTTCTCTGGGGTTTCGTGACCAGTAATACTACTTCTTTTCTTACGAAAAATGTTCGATAGCATCGTTGCAATATGTGCTGAGTTTTGCATTGATAAATCTTTTTCCAGGTGAAGTAAGTTTGAAGCTGCGTTTACAAAATCGTTAAAACAGTGTATTTCCGTTACACTTAAACATTGATAGTTGCTGATTCTGGCAATGTCAGGACTTAAAGTTTCACGGTACTGCAGGCCTCTCATGGTACAGAGATATTTCATGTTGTCGGTGTCCTTTGACAAACCCGGGAAATTAACGATGAGGCTGAAACGAACGCCAGCGCCTAAATACGTCGGTCTAGCAGATAGATATCCCAGCTTTGCATCCCAAGTAAAATCGAGCTTCTCGTGAAGATAACTCATTATATAAGATACTTTACTGAAGGCTAGGCCAATTTCTCCAGGAGAGTCAGGTGAAGTAGATACTAGTACACGAACGTGGTCGTGGACATTAATCCAAACAGCGATGCTTCTATCGTCAGTGACGAATACTCCACGACCGTAAGGCCAGTGCTTCCCATGCAATCTCGCACAGTCATCGATCTCGTCTCTATCGCAAAGAGCTATCAGAAGACCACTTGACGCTAAAGCTGCACATATCTCTGACGGTTTTTCCAGAACTTCATTTAAGGTGTAATAAGTTCCACCCCTTTGGTTAGATTCGGGATTAGAATGTTCGGTGAATTTCGAGAAATCTTCTTTCATCAATAGTGTTGTCACAATTCTTTCTATTGTTTCCAACTTTCCCACTTTTAGGTTTAAAGGCAACTCAAAACCTTCTAAATTACGTGAACATTCCACAACCCCAGAAAGCACAAATTCGTCACTTGGATCAATATTTAATTCTACAAGAGGTTCCGAAAATAGTTTTGCAGACGAAGTGGCTATAAAATCAGATCTGGGGTGTGTTGGTAAATCAGAATTCACGTTCATATTATGAAGATCTTTTACAAGTGGATATAAAAACTCATTAAATACATCATATACATAGTAGTCTGGGGCTGTGATTCCTCCAGGAAAGTCTTCCTCGATAGTTTGGATAATATTTCTACTATCCGGCAGTTTTTTCACAGCAGGCCAGATGACATCGAAAAGATCATGGTCTAATTTAGTGACTCTGTATTTTATAACATCAAAGATTGTTCTTTTTAAGAATCGTGCAAGTACGAGCGGAGGCGTAGCAGTGTTAGAAGAGGCGGATAAAGGCGTTCGAGGTGGTTTCGAAGATGCTAAAAGTTGATAGCATCGGTCCAAAGTATCCAAAGCTTCAGGCGTATCCAAAACTCGGCGAGATGACACTTGATCCTCAGGCACTACACATACTCAAGTTAAAACATGCGGACAACATTTTAATATTAATACAAGTAATAGCGAAGTTCTTCATTTACAGTGCGGTTTTTGTTAGTTGTAGAAGCGACTCTGGTCGCTGATATTACGTACCTTTATCGGAGAACATACTTTTAGCTGCTTCTTCAGTTATACCATATTCTGATAACAGTTGATCAAAAGGTAGTAAGTTTGGATGATGCTGATACTCTTCAGCAGACTTCCCATTCTATAACAAACCATAATTCTCATTGTATGTGTCACAAGTTTTAATATTATTTTTTTATTAAATCTCCGTAAATGGCTAAATGTCAAATCAATATAATGGTTAAATCTTCAGTTTCTCTTACATCGTCTAAATCTTTCGAGTTGGCACCAAGTTGTTGAAGCAGATTGTAGTAATGTCCATTGTCTGGGAGCACTGCCGCGTAATGTAATGCTGTCCTCCCTTCAAAGTCTACTGCTGATAGAGTTTCAGGGAATCTATAAAATATTATATGTAGTTAATAACAAACTTTATTTTATTTTAACAGTTCTATCAAATATTTGATCATTCATTTAGCAAACCTTCCACCCAAATACTTGATGATATTAGTTTTCCCGAATATGGTAGCGACATGCAACGGAGTTGCACCATTTGGTGATATTGGGTCTCGAGCTATTGCGAACTTTCGTCTGTCTAGCGCCGCTTGAAGATCTCTTATGTTGCCCTCTCTTGCTGCTATGTGCACTTTGTTTATTTTTTGCTAAAATTATAGTGTAAATTAATGCTTTTGTTACTTAAAATACTTTAATAATATTTATGAAAGTATGAGTTACCATGTAAGTTGGTACATTATCCAGAAAAGCCTGTAGTTCAGAATTTCTCGAAATCCTTCCTATAAGCCTCGATCCTTCGCCGTTTAAAACTAATGTAGCCAACATTTCCATGTTTGCATTATTGATCAAATCTGTTACTTCTGGGTCTATTTCGTTGTCCTGCAAAATTGTAAGTAACATATTAATCGTCATGATAAAATAAGTTTGTGGTTGCGGTCTTAGAGTTAGAACTACAATCGCTGACTAATAGTTTACTTGATAGAAAGTACAAAGATCTAAGAAGCTGGCAAATCAATTCATGACAGTGGTGTTACGAGGTGTCTGTGAGAGTACACAGTGCTACAATACAATGATGCTTCTAGTCTAAAGAACACCACAATCAACTAATCAATTTACTTATTACCTTCTTTAGTCGGTCGATTGTCTTACTTGATGGTACAAGTTACAGATATACTTACAACTACGAGAACTTCTCCGTGCACTGATCCTTCCCTTTGCGTCATACTTGCATCCTGTGAATCCTGCTCGGCTTCACCTTTCACAACACCTTCTATAAGACTTTCCTGTGTACTTCGGCCGTTGGTCACGTTTCCTTAATTAGCAAAATAATCAAAAATATTGAACTTGTCAGGGACCCTCTTATAATTGATTAAAATTACGAGGATTATATTTTGATTGTTTCGTGTATAGTGCCAGAAGAGATTTCGGCTTTACCTCTCTTGGCACTTCCCCTGTCAGACAGTTCTGCTGTGCTCTTAAGATTCGACTCACTATATTCAGACTGTGTTTCTCCGGGCACTTGTACGTCATCGTCGTCTTCACTGCAGTCCACATTTTTAGCATTACCTTCGTTTGAAGTAGCACCATCATCCTCTGCACCTTCGATACTATCATTGTCATAATGGGTTTCATTTTCTTTTGATTCGTTCTCTTCTTTATGATTGGACTGATGTTCCCCAGTTTCCCCGGTATGGTTCTCATTTTCGTGATGATCGTCATGTGTTTCAATTCCTCCGTGTCCTTCTTTCACTTCCTCGTCATGAGACTCCTGAACGGGTTCGTTATGTTCTTCCTTCCCCTCAGTTGTTTGTTCCGAATGTTCACCGGAAGCCTCTTGCTCATGAGTATGTTTATCGTCTTTTTCTACTTCAGTTTCAGCCTTCTCTTCATTTTCTCCCTTGGGAACATTCTTATCATTGTCTGCTTCGTGATGGGTATCTGCTGCACTTTCTTCAACATTTTCAGTAGCTTCCTCATTATGTTCAGCAACTTTCTCGTTATGTTCAGCATGTTCTTCGTTATGTTCATCAGCTTCCTCATTATGTTCAGCAGGTTCCTCGTTATGTTCAGCACTCTCCTCGTTACTTTCAACTGCTTCTGAAGCATGATCAGTGGTTTCTTTGGGGCTATCCTCTAGTGTTTCTTCGTCTTCTTTTGTTTCTTCAACATGTTCCACTGCTTCTTCAGCATCATCAGCCTTTTCTTCGTGTTCTTCGGCAGGTTCTTCTGCGTTGGTTTCATTTCCTTCTTGTTGTTCATGTTCATGATTTTCTTCCACTACTTCTGATTCCTAAAATGCATAAAATAAAAATTCATGCAGATGTTCATAAAAAGCAACGCAACTTAACTATAACAACATTCCGTGATAATGTGTCATGCACTGCTCACCTTGTTACTTTCTACATTTGCAATGTGATTCTCAATATCGTCTTTAGTCTGTTTTGCATCATCTAATTCAGGCAAATTGTTAATGAGTTCATGCGTGCTACTGCCCTTCATCCCACCAATACGATTATCTGTACTTTCAGATGCTGTCATCGTATTTGTATCTTTTGACGAAATATTTTCGTTAGATGCCTTATGATTCCTCCTCCTAGATTTTTTGTTTAATTCGGCTATGACCTCAGTGTCCAGCAACTTCCAATCCCAAGAAGTTGGGTAAGCACTCGACGGTGTTCTGGGTGCATCGGGTAGTGTTTTGAACATATTTTTATCTATTTCCTGGGGCCTATTTGCGTAATAAGCCGGTGTTTTATTTTTCTAAAACCAGAAAATATGGAATAAGTAGTATATAAATAAATAAGTCAAAGTAGTGGCCATGAAGTAGGTAACTGTATGTTTCAATATAAATAATAGCTCATGGATTTGAGCATGCAGTGTCATGGAATAAAACCTTTGAATACCTTCTAGTTGTAGAGATTATATGCGATCAATACTTACATTGTCAACAACACTTTCGTCAGCCCCGAGACCAACGAGTGTGTTGTATGTGTGCTGGTCATCTCTCATGGCGGCGGCGTAGTGTAGCGGAGTACGACCGTCGTTGTCGACGTCATTAATACCTTGCGGATACCTTTCAGCGATGTACTTGAGGATACCGCCGTGGCCTAAACCTGCAGCCTGAATTTTTTTTTTGTTAAATGTGTATAAATCTACTATTGGATTGGATTCATAAAGAGTTCAGTTGGAAATGTGATACAATGTAATAGTAATAATTGAATTTAACCCTTTCCCTTCGGGGTACGGGAAATCCAGAAATATTATCAACATTCGATTAGAAATTAAGAGTAGTGCTACGGCACATTTCTTACATATCGAAATCGAATTATTTCCAAGTTCACAGAGCAATCAATATTATTTTAATCGTTATCGCATCGACAGGTGTGAAAAAGACAGCAGACGGCAAGGCTAAGGATTTAAAAAAAAGCTTTATTTCAGACCTTGATCCATATGATGTTAGTAATACACACTTAAAAGTTATGTTAGTAACAAACGGAATAAAAGATTTTAATTCATATATCTGCTGCCCTCGCCTAGACATGTACACGTAGCCAATGCGCCATAATTGTGAATTTCACGAATGGCCTTCAAATTGTCATTGCTCCCACGCACTCTACGCATCCATCTGCGAAGCAATCTTTTCCCGTAAGATGGTACTGAAGCCGTCAGTACGTGCTTCTGCAAACATTCCTGTTGCGCTACAGTAACGTGGGAGCCCCAACAACATCCTGAAAGTATTGTTGTACTGAACTCTGAAAGCGTTGTATGCCCTTTGCGTTTATCGAACCCACAGAGTGCAAGTGTACAAAGACTGACAAAAAGCCTTAAAAAGAGTTGTGTTTATGTTTACTTCTGGTGTACAACGTTCAAACCTGTGGGCCAACATATTGCATCGGACAGCCAACGCCCTCCGTTCTCTTTCCATATCAGCATCATCCCTTAAGTCCTCCATAAATATGTGCCCCAAGTACTTAAAATCTAGCACTCTTTCGAGGGCGATACCTTTTAACATAACCGGAGGCATATTATGTGCTGGTTTTTTATGCTTTGCCCTACACAGTTTGCTTTTTTGTAAGTTGTATACAAGTCCATGCGCTTTTGCATAAGCCTCACAGACCGCGAACAACTTCCTGAGTGCGCTTATTGACGGACTCAGCAGTAGCATGTCGTCCGCGTAATTAATACTGTTGACACATAGTCCGCCAATAGAACAGCCAACAAGAGTGCTACTGAGCTCGATGACCAGTTGGTTAACATACAAGTTAAAAAGCGCTGGCGATCCACCCTGTCTCACCCCGCATTCCAACCTGTACTCCTCAGTCAACTTGTTGGCCCATCTAACTTGATTGGTTTGGTGGCCATACCAATACTGAATCATATTTGTTATGGCGTCAGGCACTCCCGCTTCGCGCATCTTACACCACAAGACGTCATATCTTACCAGGTCAAATGCCCTGGAAAGGTCTAGAAATGCCGCGTATACAGGCATACTTCTCTCCGTATTGTACCTGACAGTATGCTTGAGGGACAAAATAGCACATTCAGTTGATAACTGTGGCCTAAAGCCGAACTGAGCATCGTGTATTTTAAGGTGTTTACTAATTTGTCTCTCAAACACACCGTCAAGTACTTTAGCCGTAATAGTCGCTAATGAGATCGGTCTGTAATTATCCTTGTCACTGGCAACAATTTTATTTTTCAATATTGGTACAACTACCGTTTTCAGGAACGCAGCGGGTAGGTAGGAAAGTCGGGTACAGAACGTAAACAATAAAGCTAGCAGTCGTGGGATATGCGACCCGGCCATGTTCAAAATGTTCTATGTTAAGGCTGTCATGTCCCGGCGATTTGCCTCGTCTCATATTTTCAATTATAATTGTAATCTGCTTAGCCATAATGCGAGCAGGCACTTCTAACAAATCAGCCCCAGCTACGACACCATTGACATCCGACTTCGAAGGTAGTATTTTAAAATGTTCCTTAAACAGGTTTGCGATCTCCCCGGGCGTGCTTATTCTTACACCATCGACACTCAGCGGAATGCCATGCTTGGGGTTTAATTTTGTTGGTGTGTTTCCAAAACCCGCGAAAGACTTCCTTTTTGTGCCTTGAAGCCAATATATCCATTTTAATTTGGTCTTTTTTATTCTGACATAACTTAAGTTTTTGTTTGAAAATCTTCCGGGACTCAACCATATCATTATAAATATATCCCGTGCTTGGTTTCCCATGCCAAACCTAATTTGTAAAGTTTTGCCTGGAGTTCCAGTGAGCGTTCCTCACATGCTTATTCCACGCCAGGATAGGTCGACCCTTTACAACATTAGGGGATGTTGTAAAGGGTCGATCTACAGTGACTGACATAAGTGGCCTCAGCAGCCTCCCGTAACGATAAAACAATTTTGTGATATAAATTATCAATTACTTCCCTATGTTCTCGTTCACTACACATATTATCACAACATTGACTTAGATCAATTTGCCTTACATTCTTTGGTATACAATCCGATCTGATCTATATTACGTTCACCCCACGTAACTTTCTTTATTTGAAACTCATGTTATGGGTTCGACTTTGGCCTGGCCCTCATCATATTCCATTGCAGCTCTAACGGGAAGTGATCTACTGATCTGACCAGAAGCTATCATAATGTACCTTTACGGATGTTACAGACTTCCACGCAGCCTCGGTTACCAAACAATGGTCAAGTCATCGACGGCTACCATGCACATCGCTCACAAAGGTATAAGAATCAACGCCCAGCTTAACTAAATCGGCACAAAACCAATTTTGTTCTGAACAAAAATTTAACGATTCTTTTCCAAAGAGTTCCCCAGGGTGTGCATTAAACTCCCCTAATAATTATGAAAACATTTTCAGTATCACTACTCGTTTTGAAGAAGATCGAAAATAATTGGCTATACCTTATGCATAACTGTCATATTGTTCCCATCCCTGCTGGATAAAGCTAGGGGAGGCACGGGGTCCCCGGCGTGTTTCATGAGACCTTCCAGATCATTCTGTACTACGGCGGTGTGGATGTCTCTTATGGTGTTCTGGAAAAACGAAAACGGTATGCTGATAGTGTCTTATAGCTTATTCGTCTTCAAATAAAATGTGCTTACAGGCAGTGCCGGTATTAGGGGAGGGGGGGCGCGATGGAGCGAGGGTCCTGGGCGCCAAATTGGGGGGGGGGGGGGGCGAGGTCTGGGCCAGACACGGAAAAATGTTATGTTATACGTTCACACTGGATCAGCAAAAAATTAATACATGATAATGGTTTCTTTAAGTGGACGCCACAATGTTCTTGCCCGGGGTGTCAGTGGCCCTAACGTCGGTACCTATTGCTACATAAATTAAAGAGAATCGGAAAGTTTGACTGGTTGATGAATGTGTAATATTATGAAGTTGCTATGCTACCATACATATACATACTGTACCTACATAATTATATAACCACCTGTGACGACATCGGTGGAAGAATTCATCTATTCTGGGACCACAGGAATTTAGTAACTTTGTGGAGCAACCTTTGTTTTTATTCTGTAATTTCTCTCACTCTCACTCTTTTTTTACTTGCTCAAGATACTAAGAAATAGAATTATTTTTGTCTGGATCATATTTTGAAAAAAGTGATACGAACTCGCAGTAGATTCGTACTACGACAGAAATCGAAGTACGAATCAACTGCGAGTTTGAACAGGACAGAAGATCACTATAAAAGCTAGTTGGATTGTAGGTCAACGCTAACATTATCTTACCATGATATAAGGCACGGCCTCCAAGAACTTCTTGACCACAGGCTGGTTGGAGACCTCGCTGAGCAGCCGCGCGCCGTGACCCTCCCACACCACGCGCTGCAAACGCGCCATGTCGCAGTCGTGACACCATATCCGGATGTTGTGGCGTTTTATCACCAGACCTGATGAGAACATAGTGATTTTACACAAATTTCAAACTTCTTATACTATTAATACTGGTATTCAGCTGCAACCGGAAGCTGACCCCAATATAGTTGGGAAAAGGCTAGGCAGATGATGAACTGTAAGTTAGTCGACTATAGCAGAGCTTCAGACGACATCTAAGGGGATATATTCTGAAACTACTACTGAAGTTTGAATAACAATTAAACTAACCTAGACGGCTAGGGCAGAACTTATTTTGTTGGTTGGACTTTCCTCATTTTAGACTATTACCTGGGCGAATACTAGTGGCGACGTAATTAACAGTTTAATTAACCACGGCGTCAAACTAATGATGAATGATTATGTAATTGGCTGTAAGTTACCTACATAACTGTCAATTTAACTAAGATCCAAGGGCCTTTTTTAATTAGCTAATAAATGAACTAACGGCTATAGATATTATCTAGTAAAAGAATTATGAAACCCCATTATAACTAAAACTGCCAAGGTCTAATTTAAAGTAATACTTCAGGCAAACCGTTTCAGTATACTAAGTTCAATCATTACGTCACTCACAGTAATATATACGTGCTACATTATTCAAGTATGTGCTATGCCAACAACGCGCTCCGGCACTCGTTCCGTCGTAGAAACATGCAAGATAAGGCGTTGTATCGCTTTACCGACACATTAGTTCGAAAGGAACTTCAATATGTGCCACTGCTTCTACTTGGAATTGCAATCGATGGAAAAGTTCAAGGTGAACCGACCATTGAAGAAAAAATGTTGGAAAATGCTTCTTTTTTGTGGATAGGGTGAATTCATTAACGGTTATTGGATGTCGGTTCACGCAGGTAATGCGTAGGTTCGTAAAGTTTTAGTGCTGCTGATAAGGTATTACGTTGGTAAAATCCATCATCATCATTTTTATGGAAAAAGTCAAAGTACTTAGCAGGAAATTAAATATGTAACACTTAGTTATTTTAGTTTTCATCACAAAGTCAGCAGGAGAGCTTTTACTTAGGGGTTTTACTTAGGGCTTTTACTTAGGGCTTTTACTCAATTCTTCAAGCGTAGCTTAGATGGAAGTCATCACAGGGAATTGTCAATTCTAAGAACAATTTCAGTAATTTGCAATTAATACTAATTGGAACTTGAAAAAGGCTTTTTCAGACCATGATTTACTTCGACTCTTCAAACTGATCAAAAATGTCGAGTCCTAAAACTGATTATTATCACTAAATAACAGTATTCACCAAAACAACCAGCTATTTGGGGAAATAATAAAGTTTTACAGACCGATTAACTATGTGCGTGCTAATCAGAGCAGAATCAATCAAATCGAATGTCTATTGAGTTCGAGCAAATAAATGAATACCTATAAAACTTTCTAGTTTCCTATAACGAGGTCCGATTAAAACAAGGCTTAGTAATACTCGAAGGTGTTATATTAATTATCTAAATGTAATATTAATTCTTCTATAGTGACGTAAATGTGGAGTAGGTTCTGTTTCGATAAAATCAATAGCGGTGGCATGGAAAATATGAACTTATTTTGTTGACTAATGTTCTTTACATTAGTATTGTGTGTGTTACTTAGCAATATGACCTATTTTATTGATTTTGTGAAGTTAATGAATGACTTCATTTTATAGGTGACAAATTGTACCCTGCGCTTTTGAACACAATTTTTAAATGTGTCAACCGGAAAGTTTTCTAATAAATAAGGAGCTATTCTGAATTCGTCTAATATATTTTTTTCTATATCTAGTCAACTTATTTTATGATGTGTTCAGACAAAAAGATTTATTGATCATCGATTAAGTAGTCATTAAAAAATTCCAAAGGCATTCAGATTATATCATCTCTGAGAAAATAGTAGCAAAAACAAATCGCCAAGCAAGCAAAATTATAATAGCTTGCTTGGCCTCTGGTAGGCAGTAAAGTATTTACTCAGCCTGTTTTGCTACCCTAAGAGTTGCAACCAAAAAGGGAAGGTTCAGGAATCAAAGAAACAATAATCTAATTAATGTAATATCTAAGAACATAATTTGCAAATGTTCTCTAAATAATATTTCTAGTACACTAAACGCTTAATTAGCAGCATACAATTTAAACAAATATGTAAAGTCAAACAACAACATAATACATTAAAACTTCCGTCTTTAAAGTCAAAATTTCAAAGTAAACATTGATGGCTAGTTACATTCATGTCGACCTGAAGTGTCAAGGGCATTCGTTATATTATTCAGGTAGACTGGAAGTCAGACAGATAGGTTTTAATGTTTAATGACTTCGCCATCGATCGATCACATACACCTGGTGTGCCCTTCGGGCCCCTTCTTTTCAATGTAGGACAATCATTGAGTACAAAGTATTCTTTTGAATAGTATTCAGTGTAGTTGGATTTTTGGTTATAACTTTTTATTAAACAAACCTTTAGGTTTATAACTTTAGGTAGTATGTAATGGTTAACTGCGAAGGTACCTTAATACAGTTATTAGATGCTTAATTACTCCCCATACAGGCTACAGTACGTTTTAATGAAAATCAGGCACAAGATATTTTTAAACGAATTGGTATCTACCCTTTTTTGATTTGATACCTGAAAAGGGTCGAAAAAAGCTTTTAACGATGTAGTGTTATTTTCAGCTTAGGTAGGGTTAGGTACTTCGTAATGCTCAATGTGAAACATAACACTGAAATGCGTAAAAAACGAGTGTTTTTGACATTTTTAGCTTTTCGTTCGGTGCTTAAAATGTGAGGAAGGCTTATTCTGCTCATTTTATTTTTGACTGATGTTATGATGTATTGGATTGTTAATTCTTAATGATTTTTGAAATTGTTTCACATCAGATGCCAGTCAGCCTTGCTACAAACCTCACTGAACAACTTATATTTTTTCAAGACATGAGTTGTAGTCGTATCTAGTAGCAGAAAAGTATCATGACAGCAATATTTTTCAAACGCCCAAACTTTATGCCTATCAAAAAAACACGCTTTGACATCCAACAGCCATAAAAAGGTGTCGGATTTTATTACGAACAAATAATATGAAGGTACGAAATTGGCAAAAGCAACAAGTTTGCGTGCCACAACACGCTAGCCGAGATTAACATAATGGGAACCAACAAAACAGTCCGAAAACAAACTAGATTGTACGCGTGATACACTTCATTACCAAATTCTTTAAGTTTCAAGTGTTAGCTATTCGGGCGCGATGTTAAGTTAATTTAAATTGCTGTTATAGTGTTATGAATGGGCCTTTCAGTAATTTTCGGTGTTGTTGACGATTTGTAAAATTTTCTAATTAATGAATCCAACCCGAATGAGTTTATAACATTCGGGCAGGAAATGTCATATCAATAAATTATGCAATGTGTTTTAAAGAGGCGGTCTGTGAAAGTATCAGATCTACCGTAATTTTGAATCGTAAAATAGAAAAATAAAAAAACTTTTCTTTATTTTTCCATTTTTAGTTGTTATATTCTACAGAAATATTTGCTGTGCATTTATTTTACATTGTTAACAATACATTTCATGGTAATAGGCTTATCCCTAATAAAATGGAACTTAACATACCTAACTGTCGAAATGTGGATGTACTGTACACATCTGCGTACCTCAGAGCATACTGGCGTGATGTTACGTTATGATGTTGTGTAAACAATAAACATCCAAGCGATTGCAGCAATCACGACAGGTTTGCTGTCTACTATAGAAGAGTTCCGTTTCATATCTCCGAAGTCCATGATCAGATCATGACAATATTTCTATGGGACCAACTTGGGAGTATATTCTTCCAAACAAAATAAAATATTTTCCAAATCGGTTCAGGCAGCTTCGAGTAATCGGTGAACAGACATAAAAAAAAGATTCTGACGAATTGAGAACCTCCTCCTTTTTTGAAGTCGGTTAATAAATTAGTTCACGAAAGCTAAGAAACATTTATACGTGTATTTATATGTCGGCAAAACATTCCATTTTACAAGCCGGAAATATTCGTACAAAAGAAAGCGTATAATTTTCATTTTTTCTTTTACATTTTTGTAGACACGTTAATGACTTATTTTACCAACTTAATTGCAGACTCTCTAAACACCCTTCAAGTAAAAATAAGTTTTACGTCACTGCATTTACCTATTACTAAAACATGTAACGAATCGATGGCCTTCGCGGATAAGTTACAGTCAAGAATGACCAATCGTTTTCGGGAGTTATAAATAAAAATATAATAAAAGGGGTGTGTCGTGCCTTCAGAATAGAAAGGCTTCCATAAAAATAAATATTCATGACCACGCAACACCAAGCCTGAAAGCCGAGCCTTCTACACGTTAATGAAATTAATGTATGCCTGTAATATCGGAATGGACAAGCCGCTGACAGACAATGTCGTGACACAGGCACCATGCAACCGTTATTGATGTGTCTGTTGTGTGATAATTATTATAATACGAGCTATAATGGAAAGGTAAAATAGTTCTTTAGGGTAAAAAAACACCCACAAATTGCTTTTAATGTGGGAGCTAGCAGGAACACTATCTACTACTTTCAGAATGTCCGTTCATATGGAAAGTAACAATTCATATACTTTCTGAATAATGTGATTGAAGGAAAATGTATTTTTGGTTTGAAGACGAAGAAATTTAGAAAAGTTTATTTATAAGACTACCACGATCATCATCATCATCTGCCTAGCCTTTTCCCAACTATATTGGGGTCGGCTTCCAGTCTAACCGGATGCAGCTGAATACCAGTATTTTACATGGAGCGACTGCCTATCTGACCTCCTCAACCCAGTTAGTACTGGGTAATACGATACCCCTTGGTAAGACTGGTTTTCAGACTTTTTGGGCAACTGACTTCCTAGCGATTGTTAAAGATCTACAAATGACACCCGGGACCAACGGCTTAACGTGCTTTCCGAGGCACGGAGGAAACTCGGTATGTAATGGGTGGTGACCCAACCACAGACCAACCTAGGCAAGCACGGCTTAATCTAAAGATCGACCCGAGCGGCTGTTATTATTTAGCCACGAGCTCCTCCTCCTCATATGACTACCACGATCTACAAACCAAAAAAAAGATAATACCTACCCATAAACAAATTAATATTTCATTCAGACAGATTCAAGTACTCGGTAAATAAATCTAGGACTCTCAGATTGATACATTATGAATGCGACAAGAGACCTACTTAGAAATGTTAAGACCTGCTTACCATAATGTCTTATGTTTTGTCACGAACAACAGAATACTACAGCTTTATTAGTAACGAAATCGTCTGTGTTGATATGCATAGTAATGAACGTAGCAGCTTTTTCGAAATCTACGCTATCAACATTTATAGAAAAGAGGGTTAAATTAAAGATACACTTGTTTATGGTCAACCGTTTTTTGTCTATGGTAATAATGCTGCACTAGTCTAGGAAGCAATCAACTCAGCCTAGCATAGTCTACTAATGATTGAACATAAGCTCTCCCAAGCCATACCACAATGCCCTTGCCACCGCCTTTCGCAACCAGTATCATGATAGGTGGCTCACGCTAGAGATAGGTGGATGTAATAATGACATTCTTTTCGTTCCATGCGGAAATTGAACGCGCGACAGAAACGCAGCACTCCTTGTAACATACCATGCGTCCACAACTTTTGTGGAGGCATTACATTGTGACTTCTTTTATTTAAGTCTGTAGTTTATAATGGCCGTAAATGATACATATTGTTGCGATGTAAGTGATTATCAACCAACTAGGCTATTATGCAGCCGGGCTCCTAAACCATAAATATTTCTTATGCACCAAAAAAATAAATTAATGCAGTTTTCAAGACCATAAATTGTCGAGTCTTAAATTTGACTAACATAAACAAGTCTGGTACGTCCGACACTTCTACAACGTTAAAATACTTATCTATGTGGAGGGCATCGCGACACGAATGGCTACCAACTAATAACTTGTAGGTATTTTATATGCAAAGATAAAATAGACTTATTAGTCTGCTATTTAAATGCTTGTTGGCATGTGATAGGTTAGGTACACGGCAAAACGGAACCATTTTCAAACATATTGAAAAGAATAGTACATTTTGATATAAGTGGGGAAAGTTTGTTATTGCATTTGAGGCGGAATTAACACCCGAGCTGCAGGTGAGGGTGTTATGGAGCCGAGAACTGCGGTAACAAATCCCCACACGTATCAAACGAAGTTTTACAATACACTTTCGAAGAAATAAAATATTAGAATGGAAAGTATTTTTGTCAGGAATGATTAGGAAATTATGTTTTAATTTGCTTTTTTCCGCGGTTTGCTTTCGCCAGGTTGAAGAAGAAGCAAAAAAAACATAGAAAATTAAAATATTTTTGAATTTAGAACACAAATAAATGTTAATTTGTTCATAAAAGTAAATATTTGTTTTAAATAATCATGTTTATCTATGATATTCTATTTATAAACACAATTTAAATACTCACAAAATATTTATGCCATAAAGACGCATATCTCTTTGCCGAGATTTAAAAAAAAACAAACACCGCCGTCTATAGTCATTGAACCCACTTAGATCTTAGTATAAGTATCTGTGGACATTTTTATTTCCGCACGTGTGCGGAAAAATATTAAAAATCCATTGAATGTTTTAAGTTTAGGTTCAAAAAATGTAGTTCGATAAGAACCAGTTTTCGAGAAAGTGTATTGAAAAAGCATTTTTGATATCGGGTTCAAAACACTGAACTTTTACTCTGAGTTTCTACTTTATAGAGAACGATTTAGTAGCTTATCTTGTCCAGGTAAAACTTCTGCTACTTCCAAAATAAACCTAATCGTCTGATAACTATAGCCCTCAACATTTAGAAGTGTGCATGTATAACAATACACAGGCCAAGTAAAAACTTTTACTGTCAACAAAATCCTAATTTAATTCCTCTCTAAAGTTTTCCAGTTTAGTAGCAACAAAGAGTTTCATGCATTACATGCTACCGAAATTCTACCATTAGCTCCCACATATTACAATTTCAAATGTGTCATAGTGATTTGTTTTTTTTCTTTTTACTGGCCAGTGTATTGTTCCAGTAGTGTGTTTTAGTACGGCGTGTGCCGATAATTGGTGGTTTCAAACAGTGCACCTACAGTCGGCACGTGCTTTCATAGGAATATGTAATCAATATGATAATATCTGTCTGTATTGCGATTGGAGGAAAAAATATTAGTGGTTGTAAGGTTTTTGTCTGTTTATAGAATGTAATGGCCATGCACGTCACCGTCACTTGTTATTTTGGTGTTGTTTGTGTCGATTGGTATCTTTTTGATATAGTTTTCTGTGTGTAATTAACTTTTGTTTACCTATATGACGCTGGTAGAGTTTTATGGAGATACGAAACTAGTTAGATTTTTTTTTCAATTATCTTTATCAATTGGGACAGATTGGAATTAGATTTCAGTGTTGACGTTAAGCGAAAAAACTTCAATGAATTCGAAGGAATTTATTTCTATTACGGGTATTCAAATGACCCATTTATCTGGGGCGAGAAAAGTGTACTGCTTTCTCATTAGCGGCATGTCAAGTCGCGCAATTTGTAATTGTCAACTATTGTGTAACTGAAAGACTTGCTCGTTACGTTTCTTTGAAAAAACTTGACGCTTTACGTTTTTCTTCTTCCTACTTTTGTTTTGTTATAGCTTTTAAGATTAATGTTTTAAATATGTTCCCTTTTCAATGTGTTTTAAAATTATAATTAATAAAGTGAAAGCGGCTCAAGAAGATAAAAAACATAAATACTTTTTAAATCTTATTTAAAACATCCACATAGGTACAAGTATTGTTTGGTAGGCTACATTCGGCCGCATTACGGCATTTAAAGTTAACCGCATAGCTTATAAACATGCATATTGTTCATACAATAAAATTTAATATAATGTATGCGACAAATTGGGTGATTACCCACCGCTGGTACTAGTACTCGTGACTTTAAACTGGTCGTTCGATGGTAGTTGATAGCTGCCCCGATTTCGTGTACAAACAGTAAAATACAATGCGAAAGTTCTTTTACAATGACTTGGAAACTTTGAAGGAGTTTAACCAGTTTAAACCGCTATATGTGTTCGGTTAGCTGCGGAAACGATATCGGTTTTGTTTTAAAATTCGGTTTAGATAGCACGAAATTAAAATTGCAGTGGATAGTGTGGTACTGTTCTGTCGATACGGATAGTCAGAAGCCAGAAAGTCTGACCAATGGGTATGCTATTGCCCAGTAACTGGGTTCTGGAGGTCAATTTAGTTGTTCCATGAAAAATACTGTAATTCAGCTGCGTCCGGTTAGACTGGACCCTGGGCTTGGCAGATGATGATCGGTGCGATAAATGAAAAATTAAAAAAAATCTGTTCGCTCTTTTGTTTTATGAAATGTCACGTTGACTCTTGTTCTGAATTTGAGTTATAAGAAATTACCATTTCTTTGTACGGAAATGTTTCAGAAATTACCGTAATCGATTTAAGTAAGAGTTGTATCGAAAGCTAAAAAAAAAGTGATAAATGAAATCTTCATTACACAAAGGAGCATATGGTGCTGTTATCGTACCTAACGTACCGATGAGTACGTTTTGAAGTGATACTATATTCAATGCTAGTATAAAACTTATTTCTAAAGCCGTCGGCAGCGGAATAAATTAATTCATAAAAATGTCAAATCAAGAAACTTGTGAATATAATGTATGTAAATGATTTCGAATAAATATTCTGTTTGTAAGTGGTTTTCATGTTTTGATACTTATTAATTAGGAAAACACTGTATTTCGTTATAATAAATAAATAATAACTAGCGCAAGTGCGCCGTTCGAACCTTGCCGTTTACGTTCTAACTTTCAGTACTTTCAGATGCGTTTAGTTAAGTTATAAGTTTATTAGTTTTCGAAGAATCCTTCCAAATGGTATGGTTTTGATAAAATTGTAATATTGAATAAATAAATGAACAATCTAACGTCACACTTAAAAAAAAAGACTGAAACTTTTTGTTTAAAAATAAATAAATAAAGTTTTATTTATTACATTTTGATAACCAATTAATAAGTATAAAAGAAAATTAGGTATACTATCCTTCCAAATGAATAGCGTTATATCTAAAACTAAAAAAAAGGTCCATGTCCACTAACCTGGTGTGCTCTTGTTATCGCGCGCCATGACGTCGGGAAGCGCGAGCAGCTCTCGCGCCTGTCCACGGTAATGTGCGGGTGTGCGGCCTGCCGCGTCCCTCACCCCGCGCGCCGCGCCCGCACCCTCCAGCAGCGTGGACAGCGAGGCAGAGTCGCGGCTCACTGATGTGTAGTGCAGGGGTGTGCGGCCTTCCTGTCATCGTAAGAACATAGATAGCAAGCAATGTATCGTTTTTGAGAGGGTTGGTCTATGATTGCGTTTGCTTGACCAGCATATCGCGGCTCTCTCATGAGTAGCGAAGAGGGCTGCGACTTTCCCATGGTCGCAAGGGCAATGTACATAAGTAGTATTGTATAGTTTTGAAGATGTCGTGATAGTTCAGAGGTTTAGAGAATTGCTTCTCGAGAAACTGTGAGTTCCAATCCAGCAAGTCATAAAGTAACTTTATCATGTTCACGACACAGGACATTGTCTAAAGTTTAAGGGAGGGAAAATATCGTGAGAAAATTTTGACTTGTAATGATCCGAAATGGCCAACCAAGACTGAGTAAGAACGAATATGCTGTTTTCTGTTAATGACGATTACAGGCCGACTTATAATAACTGATTAGTAGAAGAATATTCTGTATTTTACAATATATTATATATTTTATACTAAATGGTCTCATCTAATAACAGATAATCCACTTTGTCTATTTACTCAATTGGGGTCTTCGCCAGTAGTTGTGTCATTACAGTTACAAGGTGTTTAACTAAAGTAATACATGGTTAGAGACCATGTTTCATTACAAGATATGTCTATAAACTATAAAGGTACCAAAAAAATAACTCACAGAATCCTTCTGATGCACCATCTCCGGGTAATTCCTAACAAGATACTCGGCAATGTCCATGTAGTCGTAGAAGACGGCTTTATGCAGCAGCCCCACGCCGGCTTCGTCCCGACACATCACGTATTTACGCCGGTTGTAGTCGCTCTCCAGCAACTCCTGAATTAAAGATTCACGGAGTTGAAGTCCCGTAAACAATGTTAGTTATCGTGCTACGGTTCGTAGCGCTACGGCGTAGCAAATTGCTACGAGATCGTAGATGCTGGGTAAGTTCGTGTTATTAAGTATTTGTGTTAGATCTTATGTTTCATCGATTGTCTTAGAAGAAACATAAGATCTTCCTTCATATTCTCAGGATATTTTTATAAAAAGTTATCGGCCCGAAAATTAGTTCAGTTCCAAAAAATCATGAAAATTAAAAGTTAACACTAGGTTGTTAAAATTAAGTAGAGGAATCTTAATGTTTGTGTCTCTTTCAATGTCATGGCAAAATCCAGATTTAGCACTTACATATTTTGTAGTTTTGTTAATTCAATGTGTTTCATCGCTGTTTCAGGGAAACGGTGAGTACATACACTAAACAAAAGTTTTGTTTAGTTTTCTAGCCAATGCTATTCTATCATTTTGTGTATCAAGTCGAGTACATATTTACCGAGATACTACATGTCATGAAGCTACGCGCCACGTTATTTGCGTAGCGCTTGTATTTCAGCATGTCCATGAAATATGTACCGCGGAAGTAGTCGACTTTAACAAATTAATGTTAATATTTATGTAACTTATTACTTTCAGTGTTTTGCCAGTCATCCTCCAAAATATAAGTTTCGTTGTAGCTTTTAAAATCAATCATTTTAATAGAGTAATTAGAAGTGCCATCTAAAAACTGTTTCGTGATTGTTGGTCTAGTGATCGCAAGACAACTGTGGACCTTGAGAGTTCGGATCCTAGCTTCGGGCAAAGAAATGTTTTGCCGTCAAGGTCCAGTAGTCGTCCCTAGACATATTTGTCGAACTCAGCTAGCTACCGCCATTTGCAAAAACGTTGAGGCCATCAGTAGCGAAGGGTCGATTTTTTTAAGAGGTAAGCCGGTGTACATATCTTTAATGTGATTATATTATTTGTCTATAAAATACTGACTGTGCCAATTTTCAAAGGGAATCCGGTAGGAATCGAGTTGTATGGAACCTTCGCCACTGGAGGCCATTATCTTTACGTCACTCTGTAAATCAAGGACATATTACCAGTAGTACCTGGAGCTCAAGCAGCGAGCCTTTTTCCACAGCCGCGTGCAGTGCATTACACTTGGTGACCAATGTTGACAGGTGGTTGGACAGCGAGAGACCTTCGGCCTCGGCCAGCAGGCGTCGACCTTGCCCGGCCAGGACTGCTCGCTCCAGCCTGCTCTCCGCGCCGCCCCGCGCCCACTGGCGAAGCTGGGCTGCTGATACTACGCCCACGACTAATGAGGGAAGTATTGTGAAGGTTAAACATGTTCATTTCAGATGGTGAAGCTGATTACATTAATTGTATTATCATGTAAGTGTTCATGGAATGATTTATGGTTTTCTAAGATAGAGTACCTACTTGATTTTTCTGGAAAAATGTAATGCATTTAATACGCCGTTTGTTGAAATCAGCATTGTGATTTCAACAAACGGCGTCTTTTCTACAAAAATAGTTATCGTTACATTGTGGGGCTAACGGATTCAAATTAGCAAAATGTTCTTTCCATTTAAAAGTCACATTCTGACAAGAAAGTTTTAAAAAACATAAACTATTTAATAAACACGTTTTATTTTGTTTGTTAAAAATATACTGAAACTTGATAGAGCCTTTCCACAAAAAAATATAATTTTTTCTCCGAAAGTTACAAAGTTAGCGGCACAGACGGACTACAATATGAGTCTGAAAACTTCACGAGACTAATAGATACCCAGGGTGTAAATATCGGTCTTTATACGAGCTTAATATAGTAGAAATACGAGCGCCTCATCTGTCTGCCTAGCTTTGTCAGAACTATGTTAGGGTCGGCTTCCAGTCTAACCGGATGCAGCTAAATACCAGTATTTTACATGGAGCGACCGCCTATCTGACCTCCACAACCTAGTTAGTTCTAGGTAATACGATACTCTTTGGTAAAACTGGTTGTCAGACTTTCGGGCCACTGACTTCCTGTAACGACTGCCTTCTGTCCGACTGTCTTCTTTGCGTGTCGATGGACTCAAATTACATCCGACCAGTATGTAGCCAAGAGTTCAAAAGAATAGACATACCATGAAGTTACTTGTAAGCAAATGTGTGTAATACAATTAAATGAATTGAAGTGGGTATGTACTTGAAAGTAGGTTAATATTGGTACAGTTATAGAGGTGGATCGATTAAAAAAATAAGTTTGACGGTGAAAAAAACATGTCTTAATATTATTCAGTGGCAATACTGGCAATGTTAAAATGGGGAATACAGTATAATATCAACAAGCTGGAATATATAACTTTGCCAGTACATTGTTGCAACATAATATTGAGCACATATAAAATTATCTTTTATATCACGTTTATTTTAAACTTCTTCCTTACTTACCTTATTTATTCCAGAAATTCAGAACATTTTAATTGAGCAAGATAGAAGTAAAGTGGGCGGTAGCAGACGCTCACTGAAACTGAAAGTAATGTCGGCGCAGTTCAAGCGATCGTCTTCTGCGATATTGCGACCGGTGATTTACTGATTGACTTTATACAGAGTGCTCTCCTTATCGGCCCATTGTTTTCAGATTTTTTTTTTTTTAAATTGAAAATGGCGAGCGATGCTGAAGACACACTCGCGTATTTAATGATGTTATTAACCCTATGTTTTGAAAACCTGCAACCTGTCTTACCAAGGAGTATCGTATTTCCTAGTAGTTGGGCTGTGTTCTTATGGAGATCAGATAGGTAGTCAAGTGCGTCTGGTTCGACTGGAAGCCTACCCCAACTTAGTTGGGAAAAGGCCAGGCAGATGATGACGATAGTGAGTTTTGGGTACAAATGACGCACTTGGCAATTACTAATTACTTACTTTTTTATGCTTTCAATAAATTAAAAGTACAAAATACCGATGCCATGTAGTCCTAGTTAAAAGTCTAGGACTGTTACGAGTTTTATTGTCTTGTCTGACCCAACCCGCGCTTGGTTTTAGTATCCATTACAAGCTTTTTACGAGGCAAAGATTGAATGAAACTATGAATAACTACGTTATTTTCTATTGCTTCATTTCTTTTATTCAAACTATTCTTAGAAACAAGTTAATGAATGATGAATGAATGGCATAAGGAGTGCCCCCAACTACATGTGATTAGTAGAATGTGGGTGTAGGAAGTACTCCTACTTCTCTCAGGTTCTCTGCCCATACCGTCAAGGAATACAAGCGTGATATTATGTTAAGGTCACTTAGAAATAATGATGATTAATAAACTGTTTTATTTTTTCTTTTATTATTACGTAACTGTATAAGAAACATCCTGTTCGAAGGCTTGGTTATTTCTGGTGGTAGATTACAGGATTTATGCGCTAACAGCCCGTTGTAGGCGACTTATCGCGACATATCTGCTGACCTTACATTCTTAGGGCGTAAACATACTCTACGTGCAAAAATAAGGGCTCCAATAAACAGTGATTTTTGCAGAATTACAATTTCAAAAAACTTGTTTGTCTATATTTTGGTAATTTCTAGCATGTCTTCGCCCTTAGTCGTGTTCGTTATTTTTAATAATCACATTAGCTGTTGTTCTTTAGCACGTCAAACATTTTCAGTATAATAATGATATGCGACAAGTTCATGCTAGCATAATTCAGTGTTTGCATGAAACTGGGTTAATTAAGATTAAGTGTTTTTAATTATGCCGCGATTGAAAAGTGCTTTGGGGTGTAGAAATTAAATAAATTAGGTATTTTGTGGTAGGTAAGCATGTGTATATTTTGTTAAACTTTTAAAAGGGACGACGTTATAATATTTTTAATAAGTACTGTGGCCAGTGTCTTAAGACAACAAAATTAATTTGATTACGATTCAAATTTTCAGATTTTGTTAATAATCAATTGATTGTAACACTAAACAAGCTATTCATTCTTTATATCAAATAAATAAAATGTAAATGCAATTTAAACCTACAATTGCGACTCGACAGAGAATTCTTTTACTTAAAAAAAAATAGGTACAAACAAAAAAAAAACCATTTAAAAACAAAAGTATTTGAAAACACTTTGCTTCTTTTTCATAGCTTTTTGATTCAAATTACGTACACGTATGTAAAATAGATTTATTTAAAGTAGGTACCTACGGATATCATATACCTAGGTACTAATTTAATGCTTACATTTTCCATAAGCCTTAATATGTCAAAGATGCGTATCCAAGGTATCCCTATACCTAATAACATACCAGTTGGTGTGACGTGTGTTGACACCATTTAATGGATCGTTATAGGTGAACAGCCGGGGGTGATCGAACTCCATCAATATTCACGTACTGGCACAGCGGCTTAAGTTGTTTAGACTGCTAATTTGTTATACATTGACGCTTCGTATGTTTAGCAATTAGAGAGCCTACTGTTTTTGCTGCAATGCATTGGGGTTTTTTTGTTTTTATTGCTTTGGCAATTTTAGTGTGTCACATTGATGCGTGCCGGGCGACCTTAGTTTTATACATGCTTCAAATATTTAAACTTTACATTGTTCAGTTTGATTCAATCGAAGTTTTTGATCTATGTGATTTAATTTCATTAACAGTATTAAATAACAATTGTTGTGTTTTGTAAATTGTTGGGATAATATAACTTTATCATTGTTTAATTACTGTTTTACGGTAACCTTGTAATTTTCAGTTTTGACTTCGATATATTCAGTTTGCAGAATTGCCGATTTAACATGAAATAAATAGCAGTTACTGCATTTTTTCCTACTAACTTATCAACTACTTTATATTTTAAGTATTACTGTTTAATTGGACTTCAAAGTTTTTCTTTTAGTTCAAAAAGTTCGTTAGCTTAGAAAGCTTACCTAATAATATAGGGACAACATACTTATGTTGCCGTCATTTTTCAGATGGTTAATTATTTGTAGAAACTGCAATATTGTCCCACCGAAAAAATTGGAGTTCGGTCAAACCAGAGACTCGAACTATTATCTCCGGTATCCGTGGATACCGAAGATTGATACTTTACTGAAATATCTGTCGCTGTAATGTGTTCGGTACCAGTTTGAATAAACTTTAACGACTACATATTAAATATATCATCATGGCGCTATATCACCAGAAATACAGACGAATGTCTGTAATGAATCCAAGATTCGATTTTATACGTAATCAACTGAATTTGAACTGTTACATGACAGGCAAATGCTTTCAACCACCGGGAGCGTTAATTTCTAACATATTGCTCAAAATCGAATGGATTATGATTGTTACAAATTACAGGCGAATGCTCTCAGCTGTGACGGAACGCCTTTGATTTGTCATTTATTTCAGCTGGTTGAAAGTCACACCTGTAAATTATGTCCGCCTCTTAGAATGTACCTACGTAATCTAGCTGGTCACGCGGTATGTTGTGTAAATACTTATGACATTTTCTGCAAAAACGTCGGACTCACGACATCACGCTAAGGTCGAATCGCACCCACGTCGTAACCAGCACTTGTTGAAGTAAATTATAAAAAGTATTATTTATAATTATGCTATTCAGTCTATAATACTCACATTTTTGCGCTTTGACCTACTAGACTTGACATGGTTTCGAGGAATTATTTTATTCAGTCGCTCGCTTGTGCAGACTTCAAACTTGCACGCAAAATATTTAGATACCTACTACACAATATTCAGTAATTAGGTTTAGGTAAAATTATTTATTTTTCAAAATCAACTTAGGATTTTATTTGACATTCCCGCCAATTTCGTTACCTTTCAAAATTGAATTGTTTTTTTTTTCGCATAACGTTGTTTTTTTTCTAAAGCTGCCAGTATGTTGTTCAAAAAGGTTTTTTTGTTCGGCTTTCAAATGACAAGCATGATTGCAGTGCGTCAAATTAGTACTTAATAATTCCACGATTGCGTTTTACATCAATAAAACTAATACGTCGAAAATACGTCTTTTTCAGCAGTAATAGATTTTCTCTAGCTTCTTAAACAATGTTAGACAGACAAATTGCATAGAAAAAAAGCTTTCAGCTTTATATGGCAGTTTGTGTTTACATTCGTTTTATGGAGCGGCTGTAGGCGAATAGTTTCCTGGCTAGCACGCAAGCTCCCGTTTTTCCAGACATGTTTCAGTCTATCTGTTTATTTCATGTACACAATGTTTTCGTCGGGCTGTGTTTAATAAATATTCATTTTCCAATATCGATTTTCGATTGAAACTAGTTCTTTTTTACTGTAAATAGAATCGTGAATAGGTTTTGTTTGCAGCAACGGTCTTGTTTAACCGTATAGCTCAATTATAGGTATAAGACCATTACTAACTGGGTTTAAACAAACTATCATGATGGATAAATACTTGATATTCTAATAGCATACCTATTAGAAGTAAACCTAGGTCTTTAGTACGACAAGGCAAAGACCCATTTATAAAAGGTTCTCAAGTAGGTAAGTAGACAATTCATTATTCACAACCTAATAGCAAGTTAATAACGAATTCGGTTCAGTTGAACCTAACATATACCTAAGTTGGTCTTAGTTTTAAGCATGTCATTGCACTCAATTTTTTAAGTGCACGGTTCTTTTGGCTTGTGGCAATAATTAGAACTAATGCCGCCATCTTGTTTTTTAAATACAAGTGCCATAGACAATTTCAATGGTGTTTCCTGTCAGCACTATCCTGTCAATGTAAGACGCCAAAAGAACTAGGCAGCACTTATTACTAGATCAGTATAATATGAATTTAGGATAAAATACAGGAGAAAAAGAGTAGGTATACTCACGTTTAGGCGGACTATAATGCACATACATCCCGTTCTTCTTCGCATTTCGTTCTGTCAGCCATTTCTTCACGCCCTCCATGGTAAGGAAGGAGCAAGGCAGACACGTCACATTCTCATACAAAACAACTGAGTTTCATATCACTGATACCCAATCAATCTATAACCATTGTAATTGGGCAATTAGAAATGTTTTTAATTGTTACGGGTGGGTGTAGGTCGATTGATAATTACAGAATTTAACGAGGGCCGACATTTCTTCAGCTAAGGTAAAATACGAATACTTAGGTGAAAACTGAAGGAAGTTGAAGGCTAAAATTAATTAATCTAAAAATTGATTAATCAATTATTTTAAGTGTGTTTCAATCAAATTTCGTTCATACTATGTTTGAATTAGTTGTTAGCATCTCTGGGGTAGTTTCTTTTTGATGCCATGTTATTTTGTTTGCCCCCGCCTGATGATGACGGCTGATATTCTTACCAAAAGCTTGAGCTGAACTTTAAAAAACAGCCAAGTTTGTCTATGCGAAATATTTCAATAATTTTTTGTAAAAAGTTGAGTTACGGACGATGCGCTATGGTAACCCGAAAATGACTGAACGACTTTTTCATGAAGTAGTCATTCAATGGGATTGAATGATCTTAGAGGGTTCTATTGCTGATTTTAATGATTATAATTCAGTAAATATATACGTGTTATGGTCGCGAATCATATTTTGTTCAACATACAACTTGACACTGACCTACAAATTGCAAAAAAACGTAAGAAAATTTAAGTACCCTGGCGCTTGCACCTTATGCTGGCACTTCACTTGGCGTATTTGTCAAAATTTTCGCGATATTGGATCAAAACAAAATGTTTTTTATTCCTATTGCGATATAGTTTACTTTGTTTTAATGATAGAATGCGAATATTTGCCCAGATCTACCAAGTGTAGTGACACCATTAAGATCATTCTCTACAAACCCTCGATAGGTATTAGAAGGAAGAGGGTATTAAATATGTTAATTACCTACATAACAACTTTAAAACTTTTCTAGAACATAAAAGTATATAGTTTCATTTATGAAGAAGTTATTAATATTGAAATGTCACGGTCTGTACCATACTCTATACTTATAAATATCACCTTCAATCGATACGGAGGCACTGTGTGCTATGGAAAACGTTTCCCATAAAATATTTATAGATGTCCGACTAACATCGTTGGGCTAGCACCGTCATCGAAAATTACTTTCAGAAAACTGTATTGTTTCAGAAAATACGGGATTTACTGTTCAGAGAATTAGTTTCCTATGAATTTTAGAGAATGTTAAGTAACTTACTCGAACTTTACTTGGAAAACAATTTTCGAAAAGGTATTCAACCCAAAATACAGGCAATGTCGTAGGTACCAACTTTCCTATTTTACAGGTTATTAACCTGCCGATTTTAACTATAGGTTTCACCTTTATCTAAGAATAGACACACTGTATCCAAAGTTCTGACGTCATCGCTCAACGGTCACTCACAAATTATCCTAAGTTTCCTATATCACAATATAAAGTGAAGTCAGTATAGAACAGAAGTGATAGCAGGTGTACAATCAACTGGACGGACTCGTCGCTTCACATCAACCGTGGTGTTTAGCGATGCAACAATACGTACACCCGACAGCGCAAGTTGCTACTGAAGGAAATTACTAGGTAGAAAATTTTATGCTGAGAAATATTGCAAGCAGTGTATTGGCGTTATGACTTTTTTTGACGTCGATACATCTGTTCTGCTGTGAATATTATTTATCGCAAGCGCTACAGAAAGTACGTGGTCGGGCCGGAGTGGATTTGTGCCCAGATGGTAGCTGTAATTAGTTGTAGACTCGCCTATTCCAAAGGGACTCAAAAACGTGACTAGCGAAATCTTAAATGCTTTAGGATCTAACTAAAGCATACACATTTCGCTAGAGAGTTAAATTGAGGTGTAGATATCTACACCTCAGCCTAACTGTTCTGGAATTACAGGCTTGATGACTTGACACCAGTCAGACTCAGTAATGAACGTGTGGTCCCCTTCGTGCATTCTTATTCATACATCTTTAAGAGAAACTTATACTGTCACTTACGGGATAATGAGCAATCAAGAAAGACCGTGATTGTTCATTATTTTGAACTCCCGATATTTCGACACAACAAATAATGAACAATCACGGAAGATATCCCGTAAGAGACAGTTTAGTTGTAAACCGTGAAAGCTTAAAATAGTGTTATCTTTAAGAGATTTCTAGACTCTTCGATCAATCCTGAAATTTTATTCGGTAGGAACTTTAAATCACTGTTGTATGTGATTCAGCGAAAAAAATAAATATATAATGCGATGACACAAAGGCAGCTGACATCAATATTAATGATCACACCGCGCTACCCTTTCTCCTTCTAATTATGCTCCTTCGTGTGACGCGTTTTTAGAAAATTAGTAGGTGGTATTCGTGGCTTTGTTATTGTTCAGGGAAAGCTGTACCTATGTGATAAAATTACCAATATCGTTAATATTTACCCATGACCCGTTGGTCTAGTGGTCGCAAGCGCGACTGCTGAGCACGAGGTCCTGGGTTCGATCCCTGGGTCGAGCAAAGCGTTATTGGCTTTTTCCGTCAGGAATTTCTCAGTAGCAGCCACGCAGTTTGGATTTGTGCCCGGTTGATGGCATTAGGCTCGCCCCTGTTACATGGGACTTAAATATAATTGGCGAAATGTGGCTCTGCCTAAACCTTCGGGGATTACAGGCATGATGTTATGTTACTTTATGTTATTTACCCATGGCACCAGTTAAGGGCCTTGTGGTAAATAATATCAGACGCACAGGTCTATCTACAGGGTTAAGCAACGCTTGTCGAGGTCGGTCCGTGTTTAGGTGACCATCATTACACACTGTACCCATCCTTGCCTCGGAAAACACGTTAAGCCGTTGTTCCCGGCTGTCTTGAGTAGATGTTTTTACAGAAGTTCGATAGTCTGACAACCACTAGTCTTACCAAAGGCTTCAAGGGATGTCGTGTTTCCCAGTAAGTTGGAGTGTTGTGGAGATCAGACACCAGTATTTAACATGGAGCGGCTATGTACATGAAAATACTAGACGCATCCGGTTAGACTGGGAGCTAGGCTGATGTCGATGATGGCATCAGCCACAGCTCGGGTTCAAGAACTGCTTCAACTTTCATCTATGACTACCCCTGCACCTTTTCTGAATACACACTGCTATTTTACTTCCGTGTGACAGACTTGACTTCCGACCTGTCAGCCAGTACATCGTTATGAACTTTGTGTCCAGCTGTTTGCGCTTAGTCCAGATATGCTTTCTCCAGGTAAGACTTCGATCTAAATGTGTTCGTGTGTATGTGTGTGTGTGTGTGTGTGTGAGATATTTGGCGTCTTCAGCTTGTAAAGTTTTATTGGGGGACAGTTCTGTTTTCTGAGAGTGAAGATATGTGAATAGATTTGCTTTGATTTGCCGGCCACCCTTCGTACAAAGATCTTCCAACCGCTTTGCATTCATTCATTAACTACTCTACTCTTTTCCTAAACTTTAGGCAGTAGCGTAGCATGGGTTTTTACCGCCCGCGCCCCCTCTATTTTCATAATTAATCAGGAAATGTAGAAAAGAGTCAAAATACAAAGCATTTTTTCTTTGTTTATTTTTCAAAGTAATATCTTTTTTATATACAATTAATTCAAGAAAGAAGGTGTCTGATGAGATGACGAGTAATAGAGAGTTAGAGAGGTATGGAAGAGGAAGACATGCTGCGCCGATCCCTAACAGTAAGCAGGGGGCAGGGGCGGACAGTAAGCAGAAACTATAGAACACCACCAGCTACGATCCTCATATATTCTTTTTGCTTCGTTCACATTCATACATCTAATCACACACTCACCCCGCTTGCAAGCACTGAAATAATGATTTCTAAACAAGTGGACAGTCAAAATCCTTTGACTTTGATATCCAATGAAGGTTGTAGGTAAAACGTCAACGCTGGCCAGTCATACAAATTTAAATGCAACCAAGACTATTATTTAGGTAAACAACGCCACGTGCAACGGTTCCGGAGCTTGGCCTTGCACCATGCTATACATTATTAATGCGGCGAATTGTTTCGTAGGAATAAGGGTTGCAGAAAAATATTTTTTTTCAGAGAAAGCAATATTTGTGAGTTTGGAAGAAACTTAATTATTATTTTGAAATAGTTCCTGTAATTCCCGTGAGATTCTTGACGAAGATAAATAAGGGCTGATATAAAACAAAGATGGTTGATGATGATGTTGTCAAAGAAAAAGCTTGCTTCCAAGGGTATACTGTATTTAAAAAAGATTAAAATTGCATATGAAACAAATTTATATGAAATATTAATAATTATCTTTCGGGATTATCTTTCATCGATATTGATTCTTTTCATTTACAGTTACCTAATGGTTGGACAAGGTGATATTGATGTTCAGTCCAACGTCCTTCGTGTTGGGGCCCTGTGAGGTGCTCGGACGGGCGGGTTCAGAAGCAGTATTGTTTCGAGCTGAAAAAAATTACATCAATATTTAACAATACTGTTGCAAACTGAAGCCAAATTAAACCATACAGGCATTCAATTGTAAAATACAACATTTCTTTACTTGAAATTGTTTTCCGAAAAGAAATACAAGAAATACCTACCGTTGTTTAATTGAATGTTAAGAATGCGGTGATATAATTCATTAAATTTCTTCTGACGTTTCATATTTGATGGTGTGCGTACAACTAGGGTTGGCAGTAAGATATAATGTTCGAGGTTAGGCTCCTCTCTAGCGTACTTGCGATGCGATGCTACTTTTTTGACGACCAGCCGAGGATTCCTTGGCTTGCACGTAGAACTACTGCCGCTAGTTAAATCATGGCTTCCATTTCGACGCTTCTTCGGAATTGGTGCGCGCCTGTCCGCCTTCATCGGGCTGGACGTCTGGTAGCAACAAGTTGGGTCTCTCCTCGTTGGGGATCTGGTTGCATAACTTGGACCTGGAGCACAATCTTCGTATCCAAATCTGCGCTCCAAAGAATGACGTTTTTGTCGTGACTCTAATCCCAACCGGTCATGACTTCTCGGAGTTCTGCGCGAACTCGACTCATCCCAACGTCGGTCGGCGATCATCGCACTCGCGGCGTTGTGGTCGCTTATAGCCACCTCCTCGCCTTGTCTATTTTTATGACTCGCCACGATAATATCCCCAGTCTTGCCCATAGGTCTACAGCTTTCATGTCGATGGTTCAGTTTAACTATTCTATAGTGACGGCGCCGCCGACGCTCCACGTGCGCGACGCGCTCCCGCAGCAAGCTGTCGATCAGTCGCTGCAGCTCACATCTCGTGCTACATCTCTCCGAGTGGGCCATTCGTCGGCCGAGCCGAGCGTTGGGCCAATGTGTCCGACAAACGTCTTCCCAAATAATATCGCTAAGTACAGCTTCCCTTGAAGGTGTTAATTTAATGCCATCGTCGCGCGGAGCAAATTCACCTTGCGCTAAATAATGAACTGTATCCATCAGCCGATAATCTCGCACTGGATTGAGTTTATGTCGAATCTTATGGACTCTTTCGGCTGCAATTTTTGGGATATCTTCACGTTTGCATGGCACTGACGCACATTGTCGCCGGCCTCGAGCGGTGATGCCGTCGTATGCGGTGAAATCTCGACCATATTGCTCAGAATTATGTTCTTTTTCTAGAGTGGTAGCTTTGCTCGGAGAAAGTGGCGCCGCTTGCTGCGCGTACCGCTGGAATGCCGATGTTTCGGGCACGTGGCTATATTGCTGGACGTAGCTACATCCAGGCCTCCCGTTCCCAGATGTAGTCCCCATTATGTTACTCTTAGGCACTTCATCTGATGAAGACAGAGGGATATTAGGATCTATTGAACGGAAAACCATTTCTTGTCTCAAAATTTTACGCTCCAAATGATCTATTCGTTTATTCAATTCGGAAATTGTGGCACCATTAGGTGGTACAATATCTTCTGAAGATGTGTTCGTGACAATTAATGTGGCAATATCGACTTTATTCGAATTTAACGTCTTTTTATCTGTTTTGGCTTCGATTTTAGGAAGGTTCATATTTAGTTGTGGCTGTGTATAAACATAGCATTTTTCCGCAGACCTTTGTTTTGTATTATACACATTAACCTTCTGAGGCCTGATTTTAGTGTGGGAACATTTCGAAAGTACTGCTGAGCTGTCTACCTGAATAGTGACCGAGGAGGCTTTATCTGTTTCTGTTTCACTTTTCGTATAAGGCTGTTCCGTACCACAACCAATTGAATTTATAACATTTATATCATCTTCACTGAAATCTGCAATAGCGACAGAACGAAATTAATAAATAATATCGATCCAAAACAAAAAATGTCCTAATATTTACTTACGGGTGGTAAAAGAAGAATGGTCTCCAATACCAAGACGTGAACCAGACTTATCTGAACCCTGGAAAATAAGTTAATATCAAAACATACCCCGTGACATAATAGGAAGGAGAAAATATTAGTTACCTTTCTGGCCTTGAAACGGTTCTTTTCTGCTATGTAAATAGTTTTGATTGCGGGCGCTCTCGGTTTGATGGATACGAGTACTCTTTGTGATGCCGGACGGTGCGTTGGACTCTTCTGAAGTATTTCTAAATCTATAAATTAAAGAAACATATATTAAAACACATACGTAAGTAAATATACCTTTGTTATAAAGGGAGTTTTACCCAGAAGAAGTTGTTTCTGAGGCAGGCGGCCCGAGCCTCCTGCGAGATAGTCGTAATCAACCTCACGTATCAATTTCTCTTCTTGGATGGACAATAACTTCTTCTTGGATGGAGACTGTTTATTTTCCATCACATTTTATTTTCCTCTTCGCATGCATAGTTCTAAAATCAACCGGCCTGAACTATAATGATATGAGTCTAAAACAATAATTTATTTTACAGTAAAAAGAAAATTTTACATTATTCTGACAGGTGCTTTGATTGGATTTTTTTTCTTCTTTCATCTTCATCCTAGTATATTTATGGAAATGTTGCTTTGAAGTATGTATGCTAAATGATATTGTTTGACTCAAGAAAATTATAAGTTGCTATTTCTTGCAGGCAATTCAAGTAGGATGAACTCGAGTCCCACCGAAGAGGGTTCGTCCGAAGGAAGGTGGAAAGGTCAAAAATGGGTAAATTAAAAGATAAATATTCCAAGTGAGATTTGTAATCGCATCATCTAATACCATAAATTCTGAAGCAACAACTGAAAGACTTTTTCTGTAAGAACATAGACTGATTATTAACAGATACTTGGATTAATGCGGAAACGTAAGCGGAGCAAAAGAGTATGTAAACATCGCAGCACCCACCTACTGCAAATCGTAAATAAGTTCCCATTAAAATAGATGGACAAACTTTTTTAAATCATTCAGACCACCAAAATAAGGACAATGGTAAAAAAAATAAGAAAAACGCATTAGATACTAGTTGTTAGGGTAGGTAGGTAGGGTAGGTAGGGTAGGTAGGGTAGGTAGGGTAGGTAGGGTAGGTAGGGTAGGTAGGGTAGGTAGGGTAGGTAGGGTAGGTAGGGTAGGTAGGGTAGGTAGGGTAGGTAGGGTAGGTAGGGTAGGTAGGGTAGGTAAGTAGGTAAGTAGGGTAGGTAGGATAGGTAGGTAGGATAGGAAAAAGGTGCATTGCAACGCATGCCGGGAACAGCTAGTGTAGCTATAATAATTTCGATGAGACACTAAATAAAATAAAACAATTTTTAAATAAGTACGCTGTGATATATTTCAGTCTTTTTGTGTACATGATTGTTAAAATACACTTGTTTTTCATTTCGTCATTGCCATCGTATAACTCTTTGCCGAACAAAACTAGGTTGATACACAACACTATACCAACTGAATACAACACATAACCACAATGTACAAACAACACAAGACATAATATACAAAATGTTAATGGATATTTTTCGTAAATATTATTTTTCCGACATCAGACAAGATGTTTGACATTTACGTTTCATTCGTTCGTTTTTTTTTTACAGAAATATCGTTTTCGTTTAGAAATTTATTTTTACAGTTCGATTTATTTATAAATTTAAATAAATATAGTGAATTTATGCTTCAATAATTATCATAAAATTAAACTAAAATAATGAAAATAAATTAGAAATTAAAATATCCATTTTCAACAACTATTAATATAACTAGACCTATCTAAGTAGCTTTTTAGGGACATCTAGTACGTCCAATATGAATTAAAAAACTGTAGCGACATCTTGTACGTCCTATGTGAATTAAAAAACTTACGGCTTCAAATCATAGATGGCGCACGCAAGAAAATGCAGTGTACGTGCAGGCAAGTTCCCCCCCCCCCCCCCTGGTTTACATACTCCTTTTGCTCCGTTCAAGAAAAATAAATGAAGAAAAAAGTGTGACTTTGTGTATCCCACGTGTTACGGATATAAACTCTATAATATGTTTTACCGATAAACCGCTATCCGACTTCACATAATAAGGAACTGTCATAAAGTATTTGGAACAAAATAATATCTATGTTCTTTCCAAATCAACAAAAAATCTTAAATCATTGAATCCAAACCCGACCTAAGTAAAGGTCTATGTCCTAAGTGACGACGATGTCGTATCCGTGGCGCACAAATCTTACACTCGACAAGTCACAGTCAAGAAATATGTCCAGAGAGCCGACGCGCACATATCCATAACATAACATCACGCCTGTAATCCCCGAAGGGTTAGGCAGAGGTGTACCTAATAGTACACTCACATTTCGCCAGTTATGTTTAAGCCCCTTGTTATAGGGGGCGAGCCAATTACCATCAACCGGGCACAAATCCAGACTCCGTGGCTGCTACTGAGAGATTCCTGATGGAAAAATCCAATAACACTTTGCCCGACCAGGGAATCGAACCCACGACCTCATGCGCAGCAGTCGCGCTTGCGACCACTACACCAATGAACGAGGCACATATTCCCAGCCGAAAACAGCGTCTGTTGTTTTTAAAGCGCCGCTACTCGGAACACACAAGGGATTCCCAAGTTCATGATGTCGTGTCGACGGTAATTCGATCACTCACAATAGACACTAAACTTCTTTTTCATTATACACCATATTTTAAAAATGGAAACAGAAAAACAAGTAAGTTATTTGTCAAAATTTACTAAGCGTGACGTTTTACCCCTTTGTGCTCTTAGCCAATTTCTTGGAGACAAATTAGCAAGGATTTAGGGTCCATGTAACGTGTGAGTGTATTTACAACTGTGCCGTGAAGCATGACGGATAAAGATACAAAAAGTAATGCATCATCAGCCGCAGGGTCATTAGTGGTGATGGTGGATAAATCGTCATCGAGTAGGCACAAGCCATTCCGCCCCACTGACTTGCAGGATGACGGCGCAGTCGAACACCATCACAAACGCTCACGCGCACCCGCCGTCCCATGTAAGTCGTTTTACTTTTATTCATTGTAATAATTTCTGACATTGTAAGACAATACAATAATACAAGTAAGTAGGCCTTTCTCAGTTATTTCACCATAGACTGCATCACTGCCCACATTCACATGATCATAATGATTTTTATTCTCGTTACTCTAAGTTTCAGGGTCACTGTAAAATCTATCAAAATTACAGTGATCTATATTGAGAAGAGACCCCGATTCGGTTAAACCGCGGTTTTTTTTTTTGTATTTTTGTTTACTTCCAAACATACGAGCTTGGGAGCTGTAACTGAAGAATTCAACGAATTACCTGAGAATTCTGCAGTTATAGAACAAAAGGAAAGCGAACTTGGTGAGACTAAATTAATGAACGAACGAACGTTTGCCGATACTGAAACGAAGTTTGTAGTGGATTTTGGCATCACAACATGGATTCGGCGAATTTAAAGTTACTCACCAGCCACCACCAGCACTAAAATTTTGTTTTGTAACTTTTTTGACTCTTCTTTTTTTAATTCTTAAAAACTTTAAATTGTCAATTTTAGCTATGACTTCTGAAAAGTCGAAGCGTGTTTCCTCGAAGGTATCTTCGAAGCGAGCGTCGTCACCCGAGGCAATATCTATGGCGACTATAGAAATGAACGTACAGGTGGGGTCAATGAATCAGTTCGCTTTGTTTTGTCACTATACCTTTCTATCACGCCACTGTCGTGTGATAACGGACGTTTTTGTACATGATGATTTGAATGCATCGTTAACGATGGCAATTAAATGATTTCACGCGATGCTTTAACGTTGTGAATCACGCTGCTGCGGGTTTTATGTACAGTTTTGTGTAAATATTTCAGAGAGCCGACACCGTCCCCACTCCGTCGCAACCCATACCAGCAATAGTGGCTCCTCCGTCAGGTGTCACTGAGACCAAGGACCTGATTGAACAGGATGACAGCATAACGGAAGAGGTCACGGAATTGCGGACCTCCGAGTCACCACTCAGAGAATGGGTACGAATATTTCTATTCTCGATATTAAACTACCTGCTCATTTTATTTGTAATTTATTTTTGTTGATGTAAAACAGAATAAGGATAGTGTTATAATAATGCAATATGTCAACGTCCCAACGGATGGTTGGTAGTTCTGCATAATTGCGGACCGTCCGGTACGTTCAAACAAAGTATCGCTGTAGTTGTCCCACTGTCGGTATGCGGCAGCCCGCACGCCACATCGCTGTTCTTGCCTCACACAAAATTGCCATTTAGAGTATATATATAACGTCTGATTCTTAGAAAAATCAACATGCAGTTTTCTAAACTGCATTCGTATACTTAAAATACCCATCGGACATAAAAAGCCCAGTATAACGTGATGAATATTAAGGTCATGTGATGCTTGCCAAAAAGGGCTTTTTATGCGTTGAGGATAGTTGCGAATGTGCCTGCAGGCACCGCCTGCGGCGCGGTCGTGTGTTTCTCGGTAACATGTTGCTTGTTGTAGTCCGACGAGGAGGCAGGCGGGCTGCCGCGCAGCGAGTCGCGTGCGTCGCGCGCTTCGCGCAGTTCGCGAGTGTCCCGCGCGGTGCGCCAGCTGTTCTGTTGCGGCGTGCCCTACAACCGCCCCTCCGAGTACAACGTCTCTTCTCCGCGCTCTGGCGATTTCCCCGGCGGGATTTAGCCTTGCCACTAAACTCGCATCATACCACACGCGATCTGCGATGTATTAGCGAACATCGATGTTACCTGGCCGTGATGTGTTCTTGAACACCGATGTTTTATCCGCTGGCCTCGATGTGTTCGCGGACACCAATATGTTATATCAGCTGTCCATTTTCGAGCGTTGCCTTCAATCTTAGTAATTCGTTTAGCGGTTAAGCGATAAATGTTTAGTCGACCATAAAAGTGTGATGAGATAGTTCAGCAGCGATAGACCATAGGTGTCCCGTGATGTGTATACTAAGGTGTCCATCTATGGGTGACGGCGCGCGGCGCTCGAAGAAGGCCTGCTGATCGAAAGGAACGTTTACTACATCATGTAAACATTACGAGCTTGTGTTGTGTATATAAAATTACTAATAATAAAGATATTTTTTACTTGTAATGGTCTGGACACCTATGCGATTGGTCAGATTTTAGTATTCCCAAAGCCATAATAGTGTTTTTGTGACATTTAGAAAAATATTTTTTACCTACCCGTTGTTCATGTGTCTATTTTATTATAATACTAATATTGATATAGCTTGTTGAGTTAAGCCAAACAGTTTAAAACACAAATACTGCTGCAGTTCTTTCACAATTAATTTGCATTTGACTTTGTATCGCTGTCAAAATTATAATGATTTTTAATCTCGTTTCAATAAGGTTGCTATTATAGTGTCATTGACGAGTCTGACATAAATATAGTGGTGTTTATTCTCGTTAAAATAAGACTGCTTTCAGGTTGCCCCTGTCAGAGGTTAATTGACTGTGAAAGAACTGTTAGGGCGGATTCGACCAAACTTGACGTACATATTCGTGTCCTCGAACCCGCCCCAAGAATTATTTACATATGTAGTTTAATAGTCTCTATTTATAAAACTTTGTGCGAATAATGCAAATTAAAGTTTCAATTACCAAGACCAATTCATGTTTTTCTATGGTATCACATGAGCAACCTTAAAAAACGATAATTGGGTTGGTATTAAAATTTAGTCATTCATGTCGAGTTCTTGAATTCCTGAGATGTTTTAGGACTCTGAAAACCGTATTCAGGAATGTGTACCTGACAATCCAGAGGCTGAAGATACTGTGCCACTGCAAAGAAAAATAGGCAGTGAGATAATTAGCAAAATTGTGAGTGATTTTTTCGGTTCACTAATGTTTCACCAAAACTCCTTTAACAAATTTTTAGTTTACGAAAAGTCTGGCAACCAGTCTTACCAAGGGGTATCGGATTACCCAGTACTAATTGGGTTGTGGAGGTCAGATAGGCAGATCGCTCCATGTAAAATACTGGTATTCAGCTGCATCCGGTTAGACCGGAAGCCGACCTCAACATAGTTGGGAAAAGGCTAGGCAGATGATGAACCATCGTTTCATATACTATTTATTTCACAAACCTACTTATTCCGCAGATATTTATTTTATAAACACTCACTTTACAAGCATTCGTTTGGCAAACGCTTCGATTTACAAATGTTTCCCAATTCCCGAGCTCGCTTCGCTCGCTCTTGAATTATAAGTGTTTAATAAGCGTTGTGCCTATTTAATGAGTTGATTTTTCTAAAAGTCTGGTGCGACATCAGCATCGCCTCAGCTCGAGCGTTCGGTATTCTTTCAATATGTCTAATACTGCAACGCACACTTATAAGCTTTGTAACGGCGGAGTCGCTTCGGCTCAGAATCAACTAGTAAAGAGCAGACACCGAGTTGTCGGCGGGGCGTTGCTCCTCTTGTGGCGAGGCGGCCACCAGCTTACAGTTACGTAGGGTCGTCGCTACCTTCATCCAGCCGCAGTATGCAGGTCGACCCGCCGTGAGCAGGTCAACGTTTCAGGCCGCAAATGCGGCGTTCACCTGGCGATGCTGAACCTTCCTTATTTTGTGATCAGTGGGAATGTAACATCCCATTTGTTACCAGCGAGGACTTAAGAAACATGACACCACCGCTTTAAGGTAAGCGTCCACAGGCCTGCATCGCACGTATCGGACGCATCGCACGTAACGGATTTTAGTTTTCCTTGTATAAAAACTCATACAACAGCGTCCACTGATCCACACCGTACGGACCGCTCATCGGCAATGCCTACATGCGATGCGTACCGATGACGTCATACGGAATGCCGATCAGTGGACGCGCCCCGCGCACTCGCTCCGCATCGAATCTTGAATATGTTGTGTATCCAGAAGTTATGCTTCCTTTTGCTAGATTTTTTTTCTTGTATTCCTCTTCTGCTAATAAACAAGCAATAACGACTTCATCATCGCTTTCCTTCATTCTCACAAACACTTTCCGCACGTACGATCACTACAAAAATCCGAATGAAGGTGGCATCGGCAATCCGATTGCTGATACTCGCGTCGGCAATCCGATCGCTGCCGATACAATGGACGCAGTCTAATTATTCCGTTTGATGCGATGCGTCCGATACGTGCGATGCGGGCCTGTGGACGCTTACCTTAAGTGCCCAATAAATTTAGCCAATAATAGAAAATTCAAACGACGAATCCGAACGGCGCGGCGTCGTGAATCCAAACGAGAAGTGAGGGCGTGGCGGAAGGAGTGTGGTCATCGGCAATTTTGCAGCACCAGTGTTGGGTTTGATCCGGTTAATTGTTACGGATGAATTTTTAACTAAGTTTGTTCTAATTTAGTTATTGCTTTCTTTGACAGCTGTATATGCATTAATTATTTATCGACGTTAAAAATGAGGAAAATTTTGTTAAGAATAGCTTGACAGAAAGTATGATGCAAGAGCAAGCGAAGTGAGCTCAAATATTTTTGCGTTCCGGTAATACGGTACGGAATACAAAAATGTAGTAATATAAGTGTTATAAAAAAAAGTGGATCATGAAATCGCTTACTTTTGCGCGCAAATATGCCACACGCCTTGCACATACACGATTTCGGCGCGCTGGACCTGGACTCCCGTGACACAAAACCGGGGTTTTAATCGGGCGTGTTTTAAAACCTCGCCCGGACGGCCCACGGTCGTGAAATCCGGGGAAACCCGGGCGGATGGTAACCCTAGATCCGCGGGACTACCTGGCTTAACGGACGACCTGCTCTGGCTACATCTAATGGCGTAAGTGTATAACATCGCGCATCCAGTCAGCCTCAGCCTCAGTACGGTACGGTAGTCTGTAAGTATAATGCTGCATGCTTCTTTTGGCGCGTGGCCATAGTCAGAACTAACGCCAACATCGACATTGTTTTTTCAATACAATTTCCACAGACAGTTTCACAAAAATGAATGAAATTCTTAACATTCAACCGTTTAATTTATACCATGCTGAACTTTACTTCGTCATTAATGAGTTGTTGCGTTACAGATCACTAGCACCAAACAGCTAACGAAAAAGGAAATATCTTGGACACAATCGGCTTATCTGGACAAAGTGCATTTACAGGTTTACCTTTATACCTATATTCCCTATACTTTTCAGACTTGTTTGATTTCGTTTAGAGAGGTGAAGTTCATAAGTTTGGATGTACTAGGGTAATCTTCGAAACTCCCCATACGATTTCAAAAATTCTTTCACCAATATCTAGAATGGATGATTAAAAAGGGCTCAATTGCTATCTAGAATTTTTGTGTGGTATCATAATTATCAGATATACCCGCGGGCAAAGCCGCGGACATAAGCTAGTTTCACGCATTCGCGAAGTAGTAATAAGTATAGCATTTTTTAAACTACTAATTATTAAATATTTTCGTGTTTCAGAATTTTAATTCTCGAAGTGCATCTTGGATGCTGGATCGGAAAGCTTCAGTAGGGCCTTGCTTTAGAAAGACTCTGCCGCATGGAGAACCCTCCGGCATTACCATCTGTCTACCGAAGGTATGTTAAGAAGCAAGCAAGGCTCGGTGAGACCTAATTGTCTGCGGTAGCAGGCAATTAGCTCTCTAAGTCTTAAACTTCATTAAAAATCAGAGGTCAATACTCTACAGGGCAGCACAGCTCACTAATATAAGTTAAAGCAACAATAAAATGCATTGTCAGATCGTCGCTTTGTAAACAGTCTTTCAACGATGCAAGTCATTTATCGTTTCAAATGTATTGTATACCACAGGTAAAAACTTGAATCGTGGAAATGGGGCTTTAATGTAAAAATTGCTCTCACTGACAAAAACGATACAGTTCAGTAACATGCAAAACTTTGAAGATACTGATTTAGTTAGGTGGTGGTAACTTTAGTTTATATTCTATAGTCTATTAATATTATCAATACTACTCATAAAATACTTATACGGTATGCAATCTTTTATTTCAGAAATCTTCAAAAAAAATTAATGAGAATATCAAACAAACTAAATCTGAAGGCATTAGCATTACCGTGTCTAAGGTATTTAATTACTTCTCTTTTATTTAACAATGTACAAGAAAGCAAGCCGAAGCAGGTAAAATTTACATAGACACGTAAATTGTGTCACCCACACACCGCGTTTCTACACTAAATTAAGTAAGTTTCTATTGGCCGCATAGCAGGCCGCGTCTATTTGTTTTCGTGTGGAAATCTTCATGGATGTCCTCCAATCTGGGGTGGGTGAAGGGGCCCTGTCAGACTATTACTGACTAAAACCACACGGTGTTCTTCGACCGCGGTGCTGGAGTACTTGCAAATCCTCCAGAGTACATCGCAGGACGCATGCTGCCAGAGGGTTATTGTGCTGCAGGACTGTTCGAAAGAGAAACCGCGGCCCTGGAACACAAAGGGCAAAGAAGGAACATGGATTGGTTTGAGTCAGTAAAAGTCTGACACTCCCTCCCACTCCGCCGAGAGTGGGAGGGGGTTATTTGATGATATACCATCCAAAAAAAAAAAAAAGGGTTATTGTCGTGGCCAGGCTGAATCAGTGCACGTCTAGTATAATAAAGTTGTTTTTCAAATAGATCAATAAATACTTTGTATTTTCAGAGATGCTTGGGTAATAATACAAAATTTTCAAGCGATTTTGAAATTTGGAACAGAGCAGACCGTGTTATTATTCCACGAAAGGAGAATAAAATAGAAATTACCGTAAATAAACTTTACTTTATACTAGGTGTAAAGGGACCCTTCACGAAACCGTCAACCAAGCATTCTGTACATCAAACTAACAGTAACTAATCATTACGCAAAAATTATTACTGGGAAACGACTTATTTTTTTTGGGGTGAAAATTCACGGTTTGCGGTAAAACTCAATGTAAACTCAAAATATTGTTCTGATGAATGCATTGAATATGACAAGGGTTTTGGAGATATTTAAAGTAAAGTTATATTATAACATAAAAAACTTGTGAAATAATTGGAACTTTGACCTCCAATATCGCCATAACTAGAAGGTTCCCAGGTATGGTCCAGAACATTAAAATGATCGGAACGACGAGGAGAACAAGTGTCATAAGGCTTCCGCAAGGGTCTTTTTACACCCATTATACAGATAGGATATGGGTCAGATTGCCTTGTTGGTCTAGTGGTCGCGAATATTGTTAAAAATTTATAACCAACACTGCCAGACACTTCCTATTGGCCGAAATTGCTGCCAGAAGCTTGAAAGCTCGGAAAAAATTACGTGAATTTACTTTACTTATAGTAGTAGGGGAGCCCACGATGCTAAATGGGGATTTACTCGAGCGTCGTAGAGACCTATTGGGTTGCAAAGCTTAGATGATAAGAAGAAAAAAATGTTATATGATAATACCTTTTCATCGGTGGGGGAAGCGGCTATAGATTTTTAAATATGTAAAAAAAAACTGTTGCATGGACATCCTCGAGCGCGTCAGATATTGATAGCATCAATGCCCTACGTATTTTTAATAACGTACGTATGTTAATCTGATCGTTTGCATGATGCGGGTGGTTGTATGTAAAGGTTGAAAATGAAAAAAAAAAAAATTTAATCGAGCGCGTCAGATTTTCTAAGGGAGTGTTAAGTGCACCAAAAAAAAGCTCTCATTCACTAATCTGACGATTTCGATGGGACGCAAACTCGCGGCCATTTTCATAATGTGCAAAAAAAATTCGCCATTTTGAAATACTCAAGCGCGTCAGATTAAGATATATATGGTTCATCTTTATGTTCTAAACGTACTGTCTCATAATCTGACGATTATCTAGAGGGATTCGCCTGATCTGACAAAAAAAAAATAGGAAAACGGTTCACCCTAAAGGTCATCCCTGTAACTTCCCGCTAATTTCATTTCAGGGCGCTTAAAAATGTACTTATGACATGTGACATGTGTTTCGGAGCTATTTCCCGAAACTTCCGGTGCATTGTCATGTTCCACTACACTTTGATCTTGTAAATACTGAAAGTCTCGCGGTATTTTAATTGCAGTAAATAATTTATAGCACTGTGCGTGATATAAATCATTTAATGATGATTCCATCGACAATTCGAGGTTATCATATGTTCCTCGAGACTTTCGGATAACCGGTTTGCTCCGACGATATTCCAAAATATTTACACATTTTTTTAATGTTTCTACTGTAAATTTAATTGTTTTTTGTAAGGTACTTTCACCACAAAATACACATTTTAAATTAATATCACTCATATTAAATACTAGCTTATGCCCGCGGCTTCGCCCGCGTGGAGTGCGGGAATTGCCCACGGGATCTTACTTCTGGGATAATAAGTAATCTATGTATGTATAGTACATACATAGATTTACATGTACTTGCTTATAACTTGCAAACATTCGTTCATAGTAATATCAATTAAATTACATTTGAACGTGAAATATGATACCTTGGTTTGAGATTGGACACCGGTGACAACAATCAAATGATTAATTAGGAATCTATTTATAGACATTAAACTTTTACAATAATTAATATCAATGTCGCGTATCACGAGCCAACTCGAACATCTGTGGAATAAACCATATTTACAGACGTCATTTTCATATGTACATATGATGCCTATAAAAACGGCTCATATGAAGTTTCTGGCGATTCTGGGTTTTTTTTTGGCCAACTCCTTTCATGTCTCTAGAACCAGACGATTGGGCTGTGCGTTGATATATCAGTCAGCCAGTCAAGATATTGAATTTTTAAATTAGGGGATGATTTTGGAAAAACTGTGATACAGGTATCTCATAATTTTATCTGAAAAGTACGTGCACAAATTGTCAAGTCAATCGACTGCGAGAATAAAAAGTTTCATAGAAAATTCAACACCCCATTTCGCCCTCTTAGGGGTGGAATTTCCAAAAACCCTTTCTTAGTGGATACCTACTCTTTACAAAGAATACACCCTCCAAATTTCATGTCTCTAGGACTAGCGGTTTGGGCTGTGCGTTGATATCTCAGTCAGTCAGTCAGGACTTTGAATTTTATATGTATAGATTTATAAACTTTAATTCACATAAATAATATTAAAATAGCAAAAAAAGCCAAAACGTTGGAAACACGTTGTAAACAGTATGCCACAAACGAGTCTTTATGATCAGCTGTGATGGCGTCATGGCAGCAGAAACCAGAGTGGGGACGGAGTGAGAGAGTAATAGATAGAGAAAGAGAGAGAGAGGAATAGAAACGCGGAGAAGGAAATGTAGGCATCACGCAGCTGCACGCATTTAACTTTATCGACGAATTTTTGTTATTTCGGCTTGCGGAAATCGTCAGATTATATATTTTTCATTATTCTTGAATTATTTCCTTTAAAATAAAATAAAAATTAGCTACGCTCGAGAATGTCGAGATAACGTTTTTTTTTTACAACTTTGCTGCCCTCCCCTTTCTTTACGTCACTCTCAAATTGTCAGATTAGTGGAATATACACTTTTTAGGATGTAATTAACTCACCCTACCTTAATCTGACGCGCTCGAGAATTTCTGATGGTCAGTTTTTTTTTACTAATCTGATCCTGTATCCTTCACGGGCGGCCTTATATATGGGCCTCATGTTTGGTGGAGGTACTTAACCGGGTACAAGGTATCCCCCTGTATATTAATCTGCCGCGCTTTAGTAAATCCCGAAATCCCTTCTAGGGCTCCCCTACTATAGTTTGAGTCAATTTTTATATGTGGTACTCACTCCGTTGAGTGTTGATTATTATTTTTTAACAATATTGTGTTTAAATGGGGGCTTATACTATTTTTCAATGAAGGCACGCGAGCCTACTAGCCTGGGCAATGAATGATTGTGGTTGGAAAAGTTGAAAGTAGAAAATCTGACTTATGAACTTTGTTTGGACTAGTTAGAAGATAAACATATTAAAAGTCCTGACCCCTCCGAGGTGAGCCCGAGGGATGGGGGGCAAAGAAGGTCCTGTTTTTTGGTTTTTTGCTTATATCTCCAAAACGATGCATCGTATTAAATTTTGTTGTACTACATAATAAAACATCATAAAATTCTCTTCAACGTTGCTTTTCAATTTTTTTATCTATCTCTTATCGCTGAATTGGTATGAGCTCCGAAATACGAACAATTTTTAAAAATTTGTCCAATTCTCTGTCCCGTTCGTCTTCGTTTTTGGTTTGCATCTCGAAAACGGTTTTTTTTGGAAATTGATAAAAAGTGTGACAAACAAAGTTGTAGAGAATTTAATGCGGCGCCGCACCGCAAGCCATTTCGCCGCGCTGGCGACCACACGGGCAGAGCGGCGTCGCAACGTTCTACGGAGCCGCGGCGGCGCCGCAGCGGCGGCAAAATGACTAAATGGCTTCCATATGCTGCGCAAACAAACAACTGCGAGCGGCGCCGCTCCGGCTCCGCTCTGCTTACACCCCTCCCCGCCTCGTCTCGATTCCGATGCGAGCGCGGCGCGGCGCCGGAGCACACCGCACGGCGCCATGTGGCTACAATGCATTTTTGTATGTAGAAAACCGCAGCGGCGCCGCTCAGGCGCCGCGCCGCAGCCGCGCCGCCCGTGTGGCTTGGCCCTTACTGGTTGTTAGAATTTTGAAAGTGTTGAATTTTCAGAATGACGAGGGTAAAGGCGTCAACTTTTTTGAAAACCTGAAAGGAAAATTAAACAACTGGCGTGGAAGGATAAAACATGCGTTGCAAATATAGAATTCTTCACTCAAAAAAAAATTTTTTATTTTTATTTTACTATTGTTGAAGTATTTGGAAGTTTTCATTAAAAGTATTTCATGAAAAAACATTTTTTATTTGTAAATCAAATAGTATAAAATATAAACTCGTTACATGGACCTAAACATACAAAATGTACAATTGTAAGAATATCACTGTATTTTCGTCACCAAAAGAACTACAAATTCACGGTGAAATTTTTACAGGCTCCCACATTTTTCCGCCATTTTATACGGTACAAAGGCTTACTTTTGAACAAGAAACTCGCAATTTACCTACCCAAATAGGTGTGCTTCGAAAAACTTCACTTCTTATTCGACAAGATTTGAGACTGAGTGGATTCTTGTACTTATATAAAAGATGACTGTACATTTGGAATTTTTGCTCGAAAGTAGATGATCGTAGAACTGTACCGTGGGGTAAGACACAGTCACACTAAAGCTAATGGGCATGGCCTAAATTTCGTGTATTGAGAATTTGAGATATAGTACTTTGCAGAATTCCACTCTTGCCAGTAGGAAGGAACATACTGGTTATAGAAAAACACCGCAGATAAACCTCTACGAGTGAGGGTGTTGTCCTACAAATTATTTTGGCACAGAAAAGCATGCCTAAGTACATTTACGATATCACGATGTGAATGCTTTCTTCTTAAGACCCTCGCTTATAAGAATGTCCGTAAGGATTGAGGAGTACGGTGTACTAAACTGGCATGCCATCTATATTATTTCTTTTCAACGGATGGAGTATTTAGGTAAGAAGATCGTTCCTTCATCATCGTTCAAAACAAACCACTGTATTTTGATGGTCATATCATTAAGTTTATCCAAGAGTTGACAAACCAGGGTATCTGCTGATCTCTCGGTTTGCAAATGCTTTAGCAGGGCTTATGGCTTTTGTCGCAGCTCTTTCGGGTCTTTTTCAGGAATTCTTGTGTGATGCGGACGCTCCTCGGGATCTTGGCGTTACACGAGGGGATGTAGGTAGGGATCTGGTGGGTGATGTTGGCGGCCCGTGCTGAGTCGTAGTCGTTCTCGCGGGGGCGCCAGCATAGCTCGTTGCTCCCGCACATGCACGTCATCTTACGACATATCTGAGGAAAACAAGTGCAAAATAACATCCATACTTAAACGCACGCCTTTTTCACAATGATAATGGTAACGTCCTGGCAAAGTTGTCATAATAACCAATCAAAAATGCATGTCCAGCAGGTGCTGGACAGGAAGGGACTGATGGGCGGCGTGTAGAACTGATACTAATAATACTGACCGACGCAAGATACTCATCCCTGCAAGCGTCGGGACAGCCGCAGGTCCAGCAGGTAGGGGGTACGCAGGGACAGATGGGCGGCGTGTAGCATGTGTTAGGGTGCCAGCAGCACGTCGGACAGCAGCACTGCTGGCACATTGTATATACCTGCAACAACACATTATGGGTATAGTATTACGTTTTTTTTTATTGTAACACTAGGGGGCGCACGGGTGCTATCTGAGTATAAGTATAAACTGGCTGTTTGTACATATGTAATTCCAGCCAAATCAGATATTTCGGGTTTGTCTTAGGAATAATATATATACAAGTATTTATACGAACGATTTCTCGTTGTGTTATTACTTCATCATCTGCCTAGCCTTTTCCCAACTATATTGGGGTCGGCTTCCAGTCTTAACCGGATGCAGCGGAATACCAGTATTTAGTAGTTTTAGTAGTCTCGTTGTGTTATTACTTACCAACCAAATAGCTCGGGCTATCTCGTTCCTAATGAGAGGCAGAGAAGTACACATAAGACAGTGCTCAAACTTGGTCAGCTCCGGAACGCCTAAGTTCTTCTCTATTCCGGATGGACCGAGTACGACCTGGAACACCAGGATATAAAATAAATTCATTTTATTTTTAAACCAAGCTTTTATTAAAAATAAAAGAAAAAAAATGGGTCTAACTATTTTGGGGGTATGGAGAACAGGGTGTAAAGTTCTTCATCCCCCATAGAAAAGGGAGGATCCTCCGACCACACGGGTGTTGTGTCTGGTGGGTTACTGCCCGACAATTGTTGTCGGGTTTTTCTATATGGTCTTATGTCGCGGATAACTGTTATGTTATTATAACTGTAAATGTTATGATGTTAGTTTTTCATTTGTGGCATAGATGGCGCTGTAGTACTTCTTGTAATGCCGCTACCAACATTGAACGTAAAGTTTCGTGTCCATGTTATTAACCATTGAGGAATTCTCTCGTGAGGAGGCGATCCTGACTGCAGGATTGAGTCATGTCTGTCATAAAAATATATTGTCACCAAATGTGTGTTAAAAATTTCAGCTACGTGGGCACTGGTTTGAAAATTATAGTAATAATACCCTATTTGATTATTTCCCATCACAAAAAAAAGGCTTATTAACTCACCTCATTAGCAAAGTACTGGCAGTCAGGCGCGCAGGTGCCGAGATGGTCGACGTACCCGCACTGAGTGGTCTTCTTCCCCGACATCCCCTTCAGCACGTTGATGGTAGTGCGGGCTATGGAGTACGCACCGGCCAGGCAGGCGGTCGCCGTCGGACAGCCTTTTGCCATGCAAACTGCCTCATTGCCACTCATGATGCATGATGTCACGCATTCCACCTGTCATTATTAATCACGTAGTTATTTACATGATATAAAATCACGCCTGTAATCCCCGAAGGGTTATGCAACGGTGTACCTACTCGACCTATGAATTGAACCCAGGACCTCACGCTCAGCAGTCACGCTTGCGACCACTACACAAACGAGGCAGTCGACAAAAGGCATTTTCAACATTTTATATTGGGCCTTATTCCCTGCTCTCTGGCGACGTTGGTACTTGTCGCATTTGTTTGAATTGTATATCATATTTCAATATTTTTATTTCAACTCTGTTGAACTTGCTCCCATTTTGAACAAGACCCTTACAGTGATTTTTATAACATAAAAACATCACGCGTGTAATCCCCGAAGGGTTAGGCAGAGTTGTACCTAATAGTACAACCACATTTCGCTAGTTACGCTTAAGTTCCAGGTAATAGGGGGCAAACCCATTACAACCAACCGGGCACAAATATAGACTCCGTGGCTGCTACTGAGAAGTTGCTTTTGGAAAAACCCAATAACACTTTGCCCTACCTGGGAATCGAACCCAGGACCTCATGCTCAGCAGTTGCGCTTGCAGCCACAAGACCAACGAGTCAGTCAGTGATCTAAATAAGGTTCTGGCTGGGTTGCTGCTGTTAGAGATCAATCAACTGTAAAAGGAAAGTATTACGGCATTTTTGTGCCTTCATACATACCTGTTCTTGAGTCATGGTGCCGGGATGTACAGAGGCAGATAACACAGGCACCATGGTATTAGCACTGCAGCCACCTATGACAGGCACCTTCACGGCTTCGGGAGGAACCTACGTGACACGACTGTTATTATTACCTTTTTCGTGTTAATTCTTCTTATTTATGGTAAGATAAGGAGTCAGGCGCTACTTTGCGGATATCAAGTTTTCTATCTTCTTCGATTGGTGGGTTAGGAATACTAGAATTTATGATTGAAATACCACCTTGAACTCATGCCATCCTAGTACTTTTGGGGTACATCATTTGATCACTGCGATACAACACTGATGAAATCACGCCGTAGCGCCAGTGATTCATACAACACTGACAACCTATATACGACGAATAACTGTAGATTTTCACGGCGAAAAATCCTCCAAAAAGAACTAGGCTTGGATGCAAGATGCAGCAGTTTTGCCTTGCTTTGCAAATACTGACAGGTAATGTCACAATATAGACAAAAGTTAGTTAGTTAGAAACTAGCTGTGTCGCTGTGGCCTTAGAAGAGCACCTTTATTTAATAAAATGAAACGAACCTTCAGAAAGTTAGCCAGCACTGTGTTGGCTCGCACACAGTTCAGCTCCACGCAACCCATGAGGATGCGAGGGTTGTACGAGCCGCGGAGGCGCCGTATCTCACCGATGAGAGGGACCATGCTCATCACTGGCTCAGTTGCCACTATAGCGAATGCCTGATACAGAAAATTTTGAAGTTAAAAAAAAGGTTTCAATTTACGAATCGATTGACACATTATTCATCAAAATCGGATGAATAGTTTAGGCGCTACGGAGGAACATACGTAAATACAAACATACATGCATAGACTGCTAAAATCATAACCCTTCCTTTTCCGTAGTCGGGTAAAAACCCTAGATTCGTTACAAAATAAAATTACAAGCAAGACACAAGGGGAAAATCACTTTAAATGTTGCTGAAATGCTGAGTTTATTAATGCTCGTTACTACTTCTGACTACCGGTTGGCCGTAGGTACCTACTATAAACATATAAAGGGTGTAAATAGACCCTTAACGAAGCCGAAAGGTACTTGTTCTCCCCGTCATTGCGATCATTTTTTTGTTCTAGACCATACCTGGGAACCTCCTAGTTACGGAGATATTGGGGGTCAAAGTTCCAACTTTTTCACAAGTTTTTTTTAAAATACATGTTTCCAATTTAAGATTTTTACTTTTAACACCTTCACGACCCCATTGATTCAATCCATCCATCAGCACAATGTTTTGAGTGCGTTACATTGAGTTTTACCATAAATAGTGATTTTTCACCCCAAAAAAAAAGTCGTTTCCCAGCAATAATTTTTGCGTAAAGTTACTTAGTTTGAAGTACAGAATGCTTGGTTGACGGCTTAGTGAGGGGTCTGTTTCTGTTTACACCCTGTATAGCTAGGTATCATATATACATAACGACTTAGCTGCACGTACTAAGGCTGGAAGTTCAAGTCTGTAAGTTTAGTGGCGAGAAAACGCTTAAGTATCTCGCTTTATTGTTCTGTTGGCGCGTGGACATAGACGGAACTAACGCCGCCGCCATCTTGTTTTTTCAATTCAATTTTCACAAACAAATTAAAAAAAAAAAATTATGTCCTAAAACTATGGTGCACTTTAATATAATACCTTTGCGAGGAAGTGTTTACGAATTAATTACGAAATGAACGATTTATTGTGTTATATTCTATGAGAAAAAAAGAAAATATAGTTCACTTACATCCGGGCATGTGTTACAAATCTGCAAGGCTATTTCAGTGATAATCGGCGCACTGTACTCGAACGTGTCCAGCGTGTTTCGCGCCACGATGACCACTATTTTCGAGCCCTGAAATAACCAACAAACATCACGCATGTATTTCCTGATAGGTTAGGTAGAGGTGTAGCTATAGCACACCCACAAACTCAACAAATATGAAAGCGTCAACTCATTTAAGCTTTCGCGGTAAAAAAGAGGAGCTTCCTACAAACTTTCATACCCTATGTAACCCATCCTTAGTGCTCACTTTCATTTTATTAGGATTCTTTACGCAAAAATTCATGCTTCTCTTTTGTAATTAACGAGTTAAAGATTTATTTTGGTATCATACTTTAAGTGCTTCGCATAGCATGTGTTTCCCGGAGAACGAGGTTATTTTGCACTTGGTGTCGACGTGACTGAGTTCCATGCCATAGCCACAAATGGCGCACTGGTCGTACAGAGCTAGCTCATCCAGCAACGGACACTGCTTCAGTAACAGGGCTAGCGGCTGGCCTGCAAGGAAAAAAAACTTTTTAATCAAGGAATTTAGTTAGATTCAGCTCCTTAGCTGGGTAACAATTTTACAATATATGTATGTATTGACTTTGGTTATTAAATAACGTCTTCGTAGGTACTTCTTTCGTTTTTGTACCTACATGAAGTTATCGGGTCACACGGACAAAAAAGTCCCTGGGTGAATATTTGAAGATAATATTCAGGATTCGAAAATTAAGTTCAAAGAATGAGTCCAATGACAACTTTTATAGTTTAACGTAAAGTTTCAAACGAAAAAAAAAACGCACAGTATTTCAACTGTTTTATAAGCCTGAATCTGAAGCTGAAAATTTTCGGTGAATGGTGATGAGATATGAAACGCACGGTAATCAGTATTTAAACTGGCCTAGCGGGGTAAGGAGTTTCGATACCTACAATAAGAGGCCAGATTATACCGGTACTAAATACCATTTTCAATTTCTCATTACAGCTCGCAAAAATACGAACGGGAAAAATAAAAATCATATGAACGGTAATTAGATACTTGTATACTTTCTCACATTAAGTATACGTTCTTTATAGAACTTAATAATTTGGAAACCTAATCAAAGCAAAGAAAGAGTATCTTATGGCGACTATTACAGTGCATAAAAATGACAAATAAGAATAACAGCCTTACCACGGGAAACTCAAAGGAGACGGTGTATGACAAGCTCAATTTCTGGGCGATTAAGGTAGGCTACAGTTGGCGCTAAAACACTCTTGGACTTGTGACCCGCACGAATTCTGACGTGGGTCTGAGCGCGACCGCCAAGTTACCCTTTGAGATACTAGTACATACGCGGAAAAAAATAAAACCCACGACTGTGTTAACAAACGGTAGTGAGTAAAAGTATTGGACAATTTACAAAATCGTTACAAATTACTTAAAAGTGTTCTTTAATGTGTATAGTTTTGCTAATTGGTAAAGCATGTCGTGTACTATCTAAATTACTACAAAAAATACAATCTTTGGGGTATATACATAACTTTTCGAGCATGAACTGCTCAATTTTGGGAAAAGGAACACGAATGGATCACCATTCGTGTTCCTTTTGAGATTTGAGGAACGTTTATGAATACAGGTAACTTTGTTGTTTATAACAATAGGAATACGTTATATACAGCTATATGTAGTGCTGGAACTATGTTTTACGAGAAATAAAAAAAACCGTAACTTTATATCTCATTAAGTAGTTATTTGGGGAGGCCGCGTGATATGCACGTATTCAAAGAATCACCGCCTACGTTATCAACAATTTCTCGTCGAATCCAAGTAAATGAAGTTTGGAAAGCGGTTAGGTCCATACCGGTGCAGCCAGCCGCCCCGCAGATGGTCACTTTTGTCCCGGTGGGACTAGGGGAGTGACTGTGCCTCCTCCCGACATATATCCGATGCAATTCACAACAACCGAACGCACTGTATTTTCCGTATATCAAATGCCGTGCACCCACACGGCACCCTTGAAAAAATGATTTCCAATTAACCATTTTTTTTACACTTATAAATTTACAATATTTTTAATTTTACATGACTAAAAATGTATGTTTTTGAAGTATGTTTTCTCTTTTTTCTTCTGTCTGTTGACAGTAGAATTTTGTCTGTGATGTTGACAGTGGTTTCATGGACGATGATGTGTACGAAAAAGAATCTTATAAATAATTCTGACTATGACACAAATTAATCATTCTATTTATATTATTCTCTGACCATCTTCTCAACGATCAGCGAGTTGAGTTAGTAGGTTGAGACTATTCGAGTTCATAAATACTGAAGAGTCCCTATTTCGTCAATTCAAATTTAAATATTTTGTTTCAGATAAAAATCCATATAATGTTAGTAGTAGTATAACTTAGACTAATATTAGTATTCAATTAAATTAATAATAACAAACAACTAAAGGTTTTCAGATTTAAATATGGGTCGACAGGATTCAGACCACTGCATATTAAAGATTGCACGCAAGCATTTTTTTTGTGCTAATAGAACTCGTGACAGCTCTGCTATGAATCCCCATACAACTATACCATATCGAATTATGGAACACACATACGCATGATACACAAATAGTGCGGTTTGTTTAGAAGTCGTTTCTTTGACCTTCTTTAAAGCGAATACGAATTTGTTGATCTTTTTACAAATGCTATCAATGTGTTCCTTCCACGTGAGATGTTCATCAATTATTATGCCTAAAAATTTCGTATTACGAATTTGTTCTATTGGTTGGTTATTAAAAGTAATGTCTAAATTTTTGAATGTACTTTTAAATGTTTTGAAATTTATTACTTTTGTTTTCTCTAAATTAATCTTTAATCAATTTTTGTTTAACCATGACATAATTTCTTTTAGTGTGTTATTTATTTCAACATTTTGAAGGCTTTTATCTTTACATCCTATTACAGATGTACCTATCATCTGCAAATAAAACATAAACATGTTTGCGTACTACTTGTGGCAGATCATTGATATAAATAAGAAATAGGAGGGGCCCTAAAATACTTCCCTGTGGTACACCAAGATCATTATTTCTGGGTTCAGAATCAAAATCCTCTATGCTGTTATCGTATCGTATCATGGTTATATTTAGTTATTCTTGGGATCTGTCTTCTATTGTTTAAATATGATTCAAACCACTTTAGGGCCATTCCTGTTATGCCACTTTTTTCTAAATTGTTGATGAGAATAGAATGGTCAACATAGTCGAACGCTTTACTTAAATCTAAAAACAGAGCAGTAGAAGAAAACTCTCTCGAATTTTTTTGATAAAATTGGTGTTAATGCTATAGGTCGATTGTTTTTTTTTTTGTGCGTCTTTAAACCTTTTTATGTAAAGGTTTTATTACAGACAGTTTAAGCTTTTCTGGAAAACAACCTTGTTCTATAGATAAATTAAGAAGAAGATTACTGGCACAACGATCGTATTGGTAAGTTGCACAGGTAAGTAACTATGACTTAGACATAGGTTAAAAATCATAGCAAGTACTCCTGGTAAGTGTACCCCAGCGAATTTAGGATGTTCGATGCTGAGGCCGTCGTGACCCGGGGGACTTTCCCCTCACCATGTTCTGTATATTTCTCGCCGCTTCTTCACGGAGAACCTGACCGGGTGAGCCCCGGTCACGGCCGCCCCCGCGCTGCTTTTCGCCGGCTCGCTATAGCCACACAAACGCGAGTTTACATTAAAATGTTTTTGAAAAGCTTAGCTATTTCAGTGGGGTCGCTCACCCCAGCGACACTCACCGGCATTCCCGACCTATGTTTTAATTTATTTGTTAATTTCCAAACTTATTAAATTGTTTACTTTTGTGACAAGATTATCCATTTTAATTTTCTCTTGATTGTTTTGACAATATTTTAATTTACTTTTAAAACGATTTCGTGATGTATGTATTCATAAATAAATCCAGAAGTAGGTAATAGAAGAACTGAAAACCAATTTAGTTTGTGGCGCGTCGTTTTCCATCTCAATCTTAAAATAAGACTGCTTAGTAGGGTAGGTCCAAAACAGTCCTACCAGCATCTAGTGCATGCTTGAAGGTCAAGGTTGTGACTTCAGAACAGCACATATTATGAAAGCTGCCTGAATGTCATACAGCACCTATCGACCTACCTTGTGTTCAAGGAACCCTACACTATATTCAAAATAATAACATAGCAAGCATACATTTTTCGTGTAATTGTTAGCTAGATAGCAGCTTATTAGTTATACATACGTATAACTGTGACACTATGCTTAGTTTTACGTAACAGATCTGAGATTACCTGATATTACACAATCGGCGAAAATGTTTTAACCGTTGATAGACATTTAATACTACGTTGTGCACACACATACATAAAGCTTCTGAATAAATAATGTGCAAAGATGCTATCGAATCACTTTGTATAGTAATTGTGTTTTACAATAACTCGTTGGCGTTGTGCTGATTCATTTGTGAACTAGGGGTTAGTTTCTCGCGTAACTTCATATGACCCACTACTTATAAAAACAATGTTTTCGAATGTAAAGAAATATTTTTATCAAAACAACGAGAATCTAAACATCCGCCATATATTTAAACCTCTCTACATCGTGTTATCAATGTTTGGTCTGTTTCCCTATAGCGTTAAATTCAACAATAACAAACGCGGTTTGACGATCATCAAGAATTCTATATATATTAATTCCTTGTGTGCAATTTCATACTTATTTCTTCTGCTGTCTTTCCTAGTGTTGCATGTACAGTATGTGTACGACTCCATCGGTGACACAGTCATGACCAGGGAACTACTGACACAAATGAATTATATTGTGGAACTTGTTATTTACATTATTTTCTGCCTAGCTGCATACTTCTGTGCATTCAAAAACCGCTGTACGTATGTGAAAATAATAAACAAATTAGCGAACAACACTGAACCTCCAAATATGGAGGAAGCAATGAAACAGTTTCGTTTGCAAATGAATATGATAATGGGTTTTCTTCTAACAACACTGTTACTACAAATAGCTGTGAACTTCTCCAGGAATGATTCTTTCTGGAAGATGATTTTAGTGTTCATGTCGTTCTTGCTGCCACAAATGATGCAGTTCATTGTGCTAACATTCTATTACGCGCTCATATTGATGCTATTGGTTCTATTGAAGAATATAAGACAACACATAGCGATCCTATCAAAAGAAAAAATTGCTGTAATGGATTATTTTGAAAAAGTTGAAAGCAAAGTGACACTACAATATGTGGAATCTTTGTACGAAAAGGCTTTTGAAGCAAAGAGAGATATTAACAAAGCATTTCAAGCGCCGTTGTTGATCACGACACTACAGTGTTTCCACGCTATGCTTAGCGAGTCTCACATCATATACCACGGTCTGGTTGTCGAGAGAGACTTCACCGTACACCCCGTCGTTAACTGTTCTATTTGGATCATTTATCAGATCATTAAAATTTATATTATTGCCCGAACAGGGAATTTATTGAAACGAGAGGTAAAGTAGATAACTAGGTCAGTATAAATATGTATTAAAATTCGGATGATCAATAAGTTTTCTTATATTTCAGGTGATGAAAATAGGTCAAGCACTGCACAGTATACCGACGGAAAGACACGATATACGATTGTTGCTAGAGGTAAAATTTATTCTAAGAACTGGTTATAATAATCGCACTGATAATATTCTTAGATTTACACGTCACATGTCCGTGATAAAAATATTCATATATTAATATATTGGTGTTGGGGAATTTCCAGATACAACATTTTTCATCACTGATTATGTACCAAGGTGATGAAATTACTGCATATGGGTTGATTTCATTGGATGCCGCTCTGCTGTCTAAGGTATGTATGTCTACTATATAAACTCAAACTCAAAGCATTTATTTCAAATAGACCCGTGACAGGCACTTTTGCATAGTCAAAAATAAGCTACCTACAGTCCCGCCACAGGCATAATAACTGTAAATGGACTATAGTTGCCCATTCGAAAATAGTAGATCTCATGGAGAAGAATGGGCAAGAAACTCCATGGACACTCTTTTCAAATCAAGTTATATAATTATATTACATAGTCCTGGGTACAATATTTTTGCTTCTATATGTGAGCACAATGTAGAGATAGGAAAAAAAAACAAAAACACAGTTAAAACCATAAAGATTAGGTTAGTAGGGCTTTACTAACCATAATATAAAGTCTACATGGTACCTCACTTACAAAAACTCAAACAATGCTTCTAATTTATATAAAACAGTGGAAATCAAAGTAACTAATTTCCAAACGAAAAAAAGAAATGATGAAAGAACTAAAGGGGGAGCATCTCTTCCAAACATTAAAATCTTAGTTTGTGAGCCCAAGTGGCAGTGGAGCAGGACCAGCATTGAGCCAAGCATTTTTATCTACGATAATTTAGTCTTCCAACTTATAATATGCTCGCTTCCATAGCGTTCGTTTTATGAATGTTTTAAATTTCTTCTCATTAAGTTGTAGAATGTCAAGTGGTATTTTATTGTAACATTTTACACAGTATCCCATAAAAGAAGTGCGTACTTTTGACAATCTGAAACGTGGCTGATCTAATTTGTCCTTATTTCTAGTAATAATATTACGCCTGACGCTTATTTTACTAAAAAGATGTATGTTTGTCCGTCATGATCTTAATCTGTTTAAACAATTCTCTAAGAGACCCGCGTCTGCGTAGGTTACAGATGGCTCTTACAGCCCTCTTTTGCAGAATAAATATTGACTCAATATATCTGCAGCCCGTTCCCACAGCAGAATACCGTAAGATATGATGCTATGGAAGTAACTTAAATAGACCAGTCTCGCAGTATCCACGTCTGTTAATTGCCGGATTTTACGGACAGTGTAAGCGGCTGAACTTAGCCGCCCTGCAAGTGCTGTTAAGTGAGGACTCCATTGCAGTTTCGAGTCAAGCGTAATCCCCAGGAAAACTGAATTTTCGACGAATTCTAGTATCTCCTTGTACAATACAACGTTCAATCGCTACTTCTTACATTCGGTAACGCGAATCTTATGTATTTAGTTTTCTTCTCATTAAGTAAGGTACAACTACTTTATCATAGCAACTAGGGGATGCATTGTCACCACGAGTGTTACAGTCTTGGGCCCGTACCACCACTAAAGGACGTGCTCCGTCTTTTCCCCACAGTAAGAATACAACAACACTGCTTTTAGAGGGCATTGTAGGCCACCTATTACCACCATATTGTTTATCATTAACACGCTTTTATTAGCTCCATCAGTAACTATGTAAAAAAATCCTAGAACATAAATTTTACCCACTTTCCGGTTTCATACGTTTAAATACATGTTTGGTTTGGATGACAATGCATAGTGAGCTAAGTGACGTCATTCTAAATCCAGTATGGCGGACTCCCAAAGATGTCAGACTAGCCATTTTTTATGCATTCCCATGATGTGGGTATCAAATGAAGAGGTTTGCTGACAGACAAACAAACAACAAAGTGGTCGACGATTTTTCCTTTTGAAAAAAAACATACAAACTATTTAAGTAGGTACCTACTTATGTTTTATTTTTTTACAGATAATCGCGTCGTCAGCCATGTATTTAACAATTTTGGTGCAGTTTGACAGGAAATAAATCTAACCGCGCACTAAATATATTTATAATTAAAAATGCATTTAAAATGTATAACAGAGTGTCTACCTACATAGGAAAATACACGTTTAAACAAGTACCTTATTAATGCCACTAATTTCACTAACACTAAGCGTCTACCTACATGAATGGCTAAATAATTATTACATACATAAATAAGAAATTACAACAGTACAAAGAAAAGTAGGCATAAATTGAGGTGTTTCTCATCAGTGTTGGTGAAAACAGGCATAAAACTCAGTACTTAAGTACCGACCTAATCGATGCAAGGCTTGACTTCCAAAAAACTTTTAATAAAAACCGCCTGTTATTTTTTATATTCTGTATTTCTTCTTAAAACTAGTGTTTACTAATAAAATATATTCTTAATTCCTATTTGTATTGTTATTTTCTGTGCCCTCCCTGACAGTAAATTAAAATTTAGATTTAATTATGTGACTGTAGGTACATTTATGTTCAAGTAGGTTAGCGTGGTATAGTCAGGCGAATTTCTCACGCATATAATTCAGTATTTTTTAGAATACCTAGTCATTCTATAGGTACAATGCCGAGCGCCAATTTGCGACTTAAGTTAGTCATTTTCGTACCTACTAAAAATTTTGATTTCTTGTTGAACAATAAAAGAATAGTAAAACGTGTTTTTTATTTCCTGCCCAATAGGTGATGGACATTACTCATAATGCCCGGTCAATTTAATTACACATACATACAGACATACACTCACGCATTTTTCTTTGGGTGATGGGGGTAGGCAGAAACCACAGAACGCCACCTGCTACTTGCGATCCTTACAATGAAGGTTCCCAGGTATGGTCTAGAACAAAAAAATATCGCATTGACGGGGAGAACAAGTGCCTTTCGGCTTCGTTAAGAGTCTTTTTACACCCTTTATGTTCTACCATTTACCTACGGTAGCTGTGAAAATCGCAACGAAAAGACTATAAAGGCGATTAAATGACTACCATAAACCTAAGTCATACTCCTTTTGCCTCGTCCACGTTCAGTGCCGGTTTTAGCACTACCAGCGCCCTGGGCGAGATTTATACGGCGCCCCCTAACTGCAATTCAAACCCATATGAAAAAAGGAAAAAGATATACTTAATGAAATTACCATTTATTAAAAGAAATAACCATTTGTTAAAAAAAAAACTAATAAAATTTGACTTTTCTAGCCTTTCTATCGGCGAACTCTTTTATTATTTTATGAAAATCGAGGTTTTCAGCAATTTCATTCTCGATTGACAAAGTTGCCAAGCTTGTCAATCGGGATTGCGATATTGTCGATCGCAGATAGGTCAAGATTTGTTTAAGATTTGTCCAGCCAACCTGAGTCACATGGAAATAAAGAGGCGCCTGTGGCGCCCCGTTATGTACGGCGCCCTGGGCGGTCGCCCAACCGCGCCCTACCCTAACGCCGCCACTGTCCACGTTCATACTTCAGGGCATACACGCACACTGGTTGCAAGTACTACGCACCTGACCGTTTTGAAGAGCCTCATCAATGAGGTCAGTGAGTGTCCTTCTAGGACGTCCGTCCCGGCGTTGCCACTCATACAAGGTGTAAACAGTCCCTTCACGAAGCCGCCAACCTAGCATTCTGTACATCAAACTAAGTAACCTTACGCAAAAATTTTTGCTGGGAAACGATTTTTTTTTTTTTGGGGTAAAAATCACGTTTTACGATAAAACTCAAAGTAACGCACTCAAAACATTGTGCTGATGGATGGATTGAATAGTACGGGGATCGTAGCACAGTGTTCCGTTTGATCAAAAAAATTTCCCTCTGCTGTTTATTGTATTTATCGATCAAGGGATGCATTTAAAATGCACGAGTAAAACACCCACGTGTCAGTTTCAAATACTTTTTTTTATTTTTAATGATGAACTTTAGGTGACTTTTTCATGAAAAAAATTAAAATAAATTCTGAAAACGTAACTGTCCAAGATATGTATTTAATATAAATATAGTCTGATGAAACATCTTTGGGCGCATATTTTCCAGTTTTTATTTTTGGAAAATTACCTCCGGATTCCGAGTAATATATTTTTTTCAGATTTTCGTTTTTATTTTTTTTCTCCCTAAAAACTCAAAAGTGCGACTTGTCACTAGCATAGAAAAATTGCTCGTAATAAAGCCTATCACTCATAAAAAAACCACGTTGCACTATTGCGGTTCTTGGGAAGAACACGCCATTTTGTTCGAATGTCAAAGAACACAACATAGGGTTGCCACTCGTGTACCAACATGAGGGTTGGCGCCCTCATGCCCCCAACCCTCATGTTGTTACACGAGTGGCCGAGTTGGTAAACGATGCTGTGGACTGCGCCACAGCCGGTACTTCTCAAACTCCGGAAGTATCCGCAAAAATGCAAGGAGGTTGCACGCGATTACAGATTTTTGAATGCTTTTACGCAGAAAGCAAAAAATATAAGAAGAATGGGTCACCTGATGACCTAACATCCTTGGAATTGACCATTGACCTTTTGCGACAACCCTATGTTGTGTTCTTTGACCTTCGAACAAAATGGCGTATTCTTCCCAAGAACCGCAATAATGCAACGTGGTTTTTTTATGAGTGATAGGCCTTATTACGAGCAATGTTTCTATGCTAGTGACAAGTCGCACTTTTGAGTTTTTAGGGAGAAAAAAAATAAAAACGAAAATCTGAAAAAAATATATTACTCGGAATCCGGAGGTAATTTTCCAAAAATAAAAACTGGAAAATATGCGCCCAAAGATGCTTCATCAGACTATATTTATATTAAATACATATCTTGGACAGTTACGTTTTCAGAATTTATTTTAAATTTTTTCATGAAAAAGTCACCTAAAGTTCATCATTAAAAATAAAAAAAAGTATTTGAAACTGACACGTGGGTGTTTTACTCGTGCATTTTAAATGCATCCCTTGATCGATAAATACAATAAACAGCAGAGGGAAATTTTTTTTGATCAAACGGAACACTGTGCGTAGAGGTGTTCAAAGTAAAGTTACAACATTAGAACCTTGTACTTTAAAAACTTGTGAAAAAAGTGGAACTTTGACCCCAATATCTCCGTAACTAGAAGGTTCTCAGGTATGATATAGAACAAAAAAATGAAAGCCATGACATTGAGGTTCCTAAAAATATTCTAGTTCACTAGTTAGCCACATTTATTATTTCCATATAGTACCTGATATTGCCAAATTAATCAAAACCGCGAAATATTTGACAGCTATTTGCGACGTTGCCCACTTTCTGTATTAACGCTGATACAATGATTTGTAACTTTAACTGCGCGATTTAGAATTTTGATATTTGTTCTTCATTTGTATCATAGATGGCGCTGTAGTACTTTTTGTGGTGCCGCTACACTATCTCTATCACTGAATATTATTTAACCCCATTCTATAACTATTTCATGAAAAAGTCATTCAATGGGGTTAAATGAACTTACAGGGCCGTATTGATGATTTTAATGATTATAATTCTGTAACTGCATACGTCTTACTTGCGCGACTCATTTTTCATCAAAATACAACCTGACACTGACCAGCAAATTGCAAAAAATCGCAAAAAAAAACACACTAATTTAAACTACCCTGGCCGTGGCACTTCCACCTTAATCATTGATTTACTCAGCCAGCAACAACACAATCCAGAGAACATTAGCTGTAAGTATAATTATGCACATGGGCCATTACTCTTACAGAGAAGAAATGAGCTTGATCACCACGCTTGCTCAATATGGGTTAGCAATTTCAGACTAAAGTCCAGGGTTTCGTCAACATGTTTACTGAGTTGTGTCTAAGTAGTATAGCTCTTTCAAAGTCAGACACGTATGACTTTGAAAAAGCCTTATTATTGCTGAGTTTAAATTCGCAACTTGGGGCTTTAGAAGCAGATCAGTTATAGAACGAGCCACCACGACTTAATCAACTTACTAAGTAAATATGTAAATAAAATTAATATAGATCGTATTCATGGGTCTATGAATGAATATACCTTAGTTCGTTTAGATTTTTTAATTTAGTAAATGACTTATGGGTAATGCAATAAGACCTTGCTTTTCCTTTTGCAAGTATTTCGCTTTCTTTCCCTTGAATAAAATCAATATTGCATTTGCAGCCCGGAAATAGTATCGTAGTAATGTGGTTTGATACCAACAATGGCGCTAGTATATTTTTAACACCTATGTTACCAGTGATCAAAATAATTTTGTTGTATTCTATCCACATTCTATCAGTGAGAGTTGCCAGACGCAATATAAATCCATGAAATGTGGGATATTTCTATACCGTCGATAGCTCAACATTTCGGCCCCGGTTCTTATGGAATACACAGATTATACGCAAATTCCCAAATATTAAACAACAATTGCGTCCTTTTTTCTCTTATTCGAACGACTTGGCATACCTACTTTTGTTCATAATTAAATTATACTGTACTCGACATTATCTAAGCTGTTTTTTTCTTCCACTTGTTGCTTTTTTTACTTATAATTTAAACGTACATTATGTTTGTTTATGTAAGTACATATTATGTGATATTTATGTTTGTTGTAAGACGCAGATTATAGGTTCTTGATTTCACATAAACCTAATAATTGTGAAAGAATCAATTTCAATATTTTTTTTTTTATTTTGATTGATTTGAAATTCTTTATTCTACTTGCTGGTTTTATTGTAATATAGCAACTGTAAAGCAATTAATACATATTCTCTGACCACTTTTGCTATTCCAAATATATATTACGTAGGTACCTACTGGTATAAAAGAGATGAACATGAACAATTTTTTAAATACATAAAATATTTTATAAGAGTTGCTAGCGAGCTGGCATTTGCACTAAAAGCTAATCAGCTACTAAAACCAACTTAGGTCTATTTTTAAATCTGCTTATTGTAAATTATTGTTGCGCTGTCGGGTCGTGGTCGTGGGAGTTTTTAATTTTCAGTCTGACAACCGGTAAATCAAATTTCAATTTCTTGTTGAAGCAGCTAGCTAGCCCAGCTTTCCGTGGTTAGTATAAATTTTCCGAATAATATAATACCATTCAATCATACACAAATAGTTAATCGTTTATTTAAATCTTTTCAGTGTTGTTTCACCAGCAAGTTGCTTCAGAAAAAGAAATTGCAAAAATGGTAAGTTGTTAACTAAACCTTCGGCAACATCTCGGTAAAACTTGTTCATTTTATTTCATCCGGAATAACAGCTTAAAATCATGTAAAATCTTAATAGTAGTGTCAATTGATCAACTATACTGAGTTTGTTATGAAAATGTAGGCGCCGGATGCCGGCATGCGGTGTAGTGTAGCCATTTTGAGTTACTGTAATGGCTGGCGGCCGCCATGTCACAGAACCGGAATCACACCTCAAGTTCGCATGCTCCTGAAAAATCTATCGATCTAGTGCATCTAGACTTAGTTTAAGTGTAATTCCCCGTTTTTATTTAATTTCAATAAATCGAAATCTGTTTCTCGTGTAGTGATTCAGTTTACGTATATTATCTTGCGATAATTTACGATGTATGTTCTTAGGCATCAGGTACGTTTTCATTAGTATTAGATGTCTCGTTCTGTACCTCAGTTTCAGACATAAATCACGCCACGTCATGTTGTAATCTGACAAAGAATTTTTCGTAACTTGTCATGTAATTGGTTCGTAATGATTGCACTGCAGTGGTTGTTTTACTATCATGATTATTGTTGTTTACTTAGATGGACGGAAACGTAGTGCACCCTCACCCGGGAGTGGTGCCGGGTGGCATCCCCGGCGTGGTGCACGGGATGGCGGTGCATGGAGCCGGCCCGGATGGCGAGCACGCTCCGCACGGCCCTCGCCGTCGCTACCAGAACAGGCCGAAGCCTCCTAACAACTTGGAACGCTTGCCCCTTGATGAAGCTGCCAAGAGAGTAAGCATCTTTTATTTATAAAACCCAGGTACCCACATTTTCTTAGTGTTTAAATCTGAATCATGGCAGCTTTGCTACAATATTTACAGATTTTGACATACAACCTGTCAAAGTAGGAAATGAATGAGTTGGATGTAGTTGACAAGTATGCCAAAGGCAAAGAGCATCAACAAAAGGAAATATCCCATAGAATACAGCTTGGCTGTGTTGTCTTTAGCAGATTGGAGAACTTTTTGATATCAGCCAAAATTCCACTGTGTGTGCCCACAATGTCGGGTGTTGAAATATGGTCGTTCACGTATGAGGCTGTGTACAGACTGAGAATTGCACAGTGAGCCATGGCCAGTGTTCCATTCTCGACATAAAGCTGATAGATCTAGTTCCTTACATTGATATCCAACTACATACAAAGGTTTTTGATTTTGGAAAGCGCATTATGGAACTCAAACAAGTTCCTTTCCACTAGGTGACAGCTTTACTCCACCTGTCAACACTGGGGTGAGGAGACCTAGCAAGGCGCAGTGATGAAACATGGAGTAAAGCTGTCTCCGAATGCCATCTAAGAACTGGGGAAATGTGGGTTGTCTGGTGGCTAGATGAGCAGACGACATATATGGCAGGTGCCATTGGGGTAAAAACCTGGAGGGGGCTGGCACAGGAATGTGGGGGTTTGCATAAGAAAACAGAGGCCTATACCCAGCTGTGGGTGAATTTGGACTGTGGATGATGATGGAACATACCAAGTCATCAACAGGAAATATAACATATTTTGCAAGTAACATGCAATTTACTTTTATTCTATGTTTACCTATATTTGGACATACCTATGCAAGTGAGGCTTAATCTGAAGTTTAAGAGGCTGTTATTATTAAGCCACAAGTTCCTCAGAGTTATACCTATGTACAATATAGAAGCAATAAAATAGCACTGAGCTAAACAATAGACTTTGTCTATGGACAATACAACTACTGTTGGATGAAAAAATAACTGCAACTAATGGATAGAAGTCATTGAGCGGTCATTTCTGTCTGGTGGATATGTAGTACATTGCCTGCTTAGAGCTGAAATGGGTTGGAGTTGGTGAATTAAAATTGATGTTAATGATTACACTTTGTTTCAGGAAATGGAGTCTCTTCCATTGAAAACTCCTGTGTCTGTGCTGCAAGAACTACTGGCGCGTCGTGGAACTGTGCCCAAGTATGAGCTGGTGCAGATCGAGGGCATGATACATGAGCCAACCTTCCGCTACCGAGTGACAGTTGCTGATCTCGTTGGTAAGTACTTACTAGGGTGTAATAAACTGTGTTTACATTCACGACAATGTAATAACAGATGTAATTACAGCTATGGGTACTGGACGCTCCAAGAAGGAAGCTAAGCATTCTGCAGCTAAAGCTTTGCTTGATAAACTGACCGGGGCGGCTCCTGCTGATCAGTCTACTAATGGCAATGTTCCTGAGACGTAAGTTCAATTTTAAATTCAAATTGTATATTTATTTTAATGACACATACCAAATATCAGATTTAGATTATTTACAATGAAATTGTTTTTTACAGTGGAGCTGTGGTATCATCATTTGAAGATAAATTGATGGGCAATCCTGTTGGATGGCTGCAAGAGCTTTGCATGTCTCGCTTCTGGCCACCACCCTCTTATCATGCTGAAAATGATGACAATGTGAATAGGCGTAAGTTTACTTTATGCTATCTTCAGTCTTACTTTGTAGGTATTGAAAATGCAAAATAACACTTAAACAGCCAATAACTTTTTTTTTTCTCAAGGTTTGCCTCACGAGCGCCAATTTACTATTGTGTGCACTCTGCTGAAACGCCGTGAAGTGGGAACTGGCAAGTCTAAGAAGCTTGCTAAGCGCCAGGCTGCCTACAAGATGTGGCAAGCTCTGCAGGACAACCCTCCAGAATCGTTCCAGCCTGAGGAAGAGGTGTTTTGAATGCAATTCTTTTTTTTTATTCTGAAAAGTTGAAGACCTGACCTTCAATATAATAATAATAGTTTCAAGTCATACAATGCTAGTTGACTTTTCGTTACCTCATTTGTTCTAACATTTTATTGAAAAGTATTGTTTCCAATAATTTAGTTTCACAAACTAATTAACCTCAATAGCCATTTCTTACACTTTTAATGACCATTTTATATTATTGATGACATTCTTAACAGATCCCTAGACTAGCATCAACCAGCCACATGGGTGGCTCTTTTGTATCATTCCCTGAGAGGTTTGCACTTGGCCAGGTGTTTTACTATCTTTCAGTCAGCTTCTGCAGGCATGAATGGACAGAAGGGTCACTTGTGTCAAAATTTCCAGTTTGATCTAATGTTTCGTGTTATGTTCTAGGGTGGCGTCGCGGCTCGTTATGCCGACCTGAAAGATAGTAAAATCTCCACTCTGACTACAAGTCACAGCCACAAGGTGTCGCAGTTCCACAAACACCTTAAACAGTCTGTCGGGCCTAACCTGGCCAAGTTGCAGGTATGATATATTTTTAAATATTATGCATGGATAACTTTATAATTGTTAATGTAACATAAAAACCTGGAATGGATATTGTATTTTGGAAGCATGAAATTATTTGTATATTTTAATTGATTACCATTCTGGTTAAAGGATTTCTGCAATTTTTAAGGTACTTACTAATGTAAATGTTTTCTTAAAACAGGTTACCCCACTTAACAACAAGGACTTCAATTTCGTGCAATTCTTGCAAGAGATCGCATCTGAGCAGTCATTTGAAGTGACCTATGTGGATATTGAAGAGAAGTCAATGACTGGTCGGTGCCAATGCCTTGTCCAGCTTTCAACCCTGCCAGTGGCTGTTTGCTATGGATCTGGACTCACCAGCAAGGATGCCCAGTCTTCTGCAGCTCAGAACGCTCTTGAGTACCTCAAGATAATGACAAAAAAGTGAATGGCTTCACTATCTTGCGACATCAGCACCACTTGCCGGGCGCTCCACAGTTCGCATATTATTTAAATGAGTTATTTTAACAAATAAACTCGTAGTGGTGAACCCATGGCACTTGAGCTGGTGATTGATGTCGCTAGGTTTTGAGCCTATATGTATCTTTATCACCACTTCCCATTTGAATATGGCATAATGCCTGTGTGCCAACAGCACTTCGGGCTATGCTTTATAACTGGCATGTTTGCAGTATCTTACTTGTGATTTTTTTCCCTGTTAGTTTCAATTTGCACTTGGCCATCTTATCAGTGCATGTTTACAAATACTGTTGTTTTAGTTTCTTATACTTAATCTAACATTGGCAAGTGACTTTTCACTTGTACTATTACTGCCAACGTGCGAGGGTAAATGGCATAGCCCGTAAATTTAAATGAAACAAAGTATGGAGTGGTTACATAACAAATACAAGCTATACTTTGCATAGAATTAGTGTAATTTTCCCAGCGTGGAAATTACTTAAAAAAAAAGAAAAAAATACAAAAAAAATATAAAATACATAAAGGTAAAAAAAAATACGTGTGGATATTTCCAGTTTAATATTCAGCATTATTTAGGCATGATTTTTGCATTCATATTAATAAAAATGTATACTTATCAAACAAAAGTTGAAGTCTTAGCTTTTAATGTATATTATAATCATGGCATAGCCAGTCATATTTTTCATTTTGTTAAACCAGATATATACTTATTTATATAATAAAATTAGTTAAGTGTCGTGTGTTAAGCAGCTATCTAACATGCTGAGCATTAAACGGAAAAATTATTCTCAGCTAGTAATGTCTTGTTGACGAACTGCCCGACCTTTGCTTTGTAACAAGCTCCAACATTGCGGTCAGCTTGAACTTGGAAATGTAACTTTATTTCTAACGCAAGGGTTGGAATTTGTGGATGAATCATGTGAGGCAGGATTGCAGAGTGTTTTTATTTGAATTTGAACCAGTGAGTCTAGGTTTTCTTTTGAATACAAGATGGTTAACTTTGCAGGGAAGCTGAGAACTACGTGCTAGAGTGAATTTATCACTGGAATTAGTGGTTGCGAAGTTAGGATCCCTTGCCTGTGAAAATGGGCATTATTTTAATGCAAAGTATAGAGGTTGTAACAATTTCTAACTGTACAGTGTCGTCGTCGATGCTTTGCCTTCACATGCCGGGCAATGACGAGGATCCTGCACGCACCAAGTTTCTTTTAAATTGAATGGTGTGAGTTCAACCTGCCCTTGTCAAACATCGCACTGTTCAAGTTAGAAAAGACTACTCGAGTAAAGGATTGGAGTTCCGTTCAACCAAGACCAACTAAATAAAATTACAATGTCCGAGCGTCGTGGCATTGAAGTTGAATGTATTATTTTTGTGTTTAGTGAGTCTTGGTTTTACATGTTCTTGAGATTATTCTCAAGATATAAAATAGTCATAATAAATTGTAGATTATTGTCAACTTTGTGGACATTATCACATTTCTCACCTATTTATGTGAAACGGTTTTTTTAAACGTGTAATAGACTAACTTTAATTTTTGCTATGAATTATTTCTGCGCTAATTTAAATAAATTTGATGTTGCTTATGATAAAAAATCTCTTTTTTATTACATTCCCCAGTACCTTTCTATACGGGGCGGAAAGTTGAAGCATGCCCAGACGGAATTCCTGAAAGTACCATAAGGGTTAATTCAGACAGAACGGAAAAATCCTCTCGCAATTTACTGGCTGCATTGAAAATAGGTAATAATAATATTACCTTAAAGTAGATAAGTTCTTTCTTTTACCCAACCCGCCATAATTTTTTTTAGTTCATAACTTTGTTCTCTAGAGGGTGCCATATCCAATTTAATGACACTTCACATAGCCTATAACCAGCGTTCAATCAAGACTTCCAACGATACCTCATTTGTCAAATTATAAAGTAATTTATAAGCAAGTTTTAATTGATAAGCAGTTCAGAAGTTATGAGGGAACAGATGAACATACATACATACCGGTTAAAATCATAAGCCTCCTTTTTGCTACGCTTTAGTCGGTGAAAATTGTAGGAACAGCGACGCGGACGTCATTCGTCGCCTCGCACACTCGTGACTTATCGCGCGCCTCGCGCATGCTCGGGATTCCTCGAGGATCTGGTATCCGCGAGATAGACCACGCGAACAAATAAACATCAAACTGGTGTTCGAAATCCAGGTTAATTCTATTATTCGGATACAGAACACACAAGGTATAAAATAACCATACGGTAAATACAATTCATAAGTAACTTTATTTGTCATGTCTAATCGATTGCATTACAACGACGCATTTATTTTCTAATTTTTAATTTACTCTTTTGCCTGAATCTAAATGCTCCCAACTTTCCTTGTGTCGACAAAATACTATTTTGTGAAAAATTGTCATAATTAGTATTTTTGCGCATCACTGTGAACGACTGAGCAGGACTAAAAGTTATTGCATTGAGTGGTTCCCAACTTTCTTCTTGAGATAAATTCCAGGTTTCAATTTCCGTAGACGGTGTTAGATTTGTAGCAGAGCATTCATCAAATATACTCTCATTGTATTCCATATCCTCTTCCGTAAAGATATGCTGCTTAGGCGATCTTACTGTATCATCAGCTATCGAAGCTTCAGCATTGTCATAGCCAGGCGAGTAAGTTATGCCGTCACAAAACTGTAGAGGAGGCGGAACTATCACATCATTATCATCATCATCAGCAGCCACGCTTTGTAAAAGAGTTTTCGGATCAAACATTGACTGATCAATTTTATAATCGTTAGAGGGCTCCAAGTCAACAATGGCTGGTAAGTGGATCGGCTCTAAATCAAATTCAGTGATAGATTCATATTCAGAAATTTCTTCGATTGGTCTCATTTCAGTACACTCTGTGTACTGGCTTGAATTTAAATCGTCGCGTTTCTTTTTCGCTTCAACATAGCGATTTACTACTGGAAATTGTAGGATTTCTTTTTTGACTTCGGGTTTATTATCAACAATAGTTTCTGGTAAAGTGGCATGTAGTTTATTAATGTCGGTTATCTTGAAAGGTTTTTGAGGTTTTGTTGTGGATGTACTAAAAGTTCTAATTAAACCAGAACAGCTTGGAACTACAGTTTTGACTGATTTTTTCCTGAAACATAAACGAAATAGGGAATAATTTATTAAGCTACAGGGTGAAGAAAAGAAAGTAACACACATTTATGAAATACACTTACGCTAATATTTTACTGTATTTATGTAATATATTTCTTATATTATTCTCCCCTTTAGCTGGTCTATTTCCAGTTTCTGATTCTCCTAACTTTCCACTTGTGTCTCCATAGTCATCACTATTATTATTTTCTTTGAATTCTTCGTGTTTCATTTCAGGTATTTTTATCTTGCCAGCATCATTGTTTGAATTCTTATTAAAATGTATCATTGTATCAAGTATCTTTGGCCCTTCACTTTTATGCATAGTTTTTAAATTGTTGCTTTCAGATTCTTCTTCACCTTTAGCATAATTTGGCAGCTTAACGATATTCTTAACCGTTGGAACTTCAGGTCTAGACAATCTAGCTGATGGTAAGGTTATTTTTGATATATTTCTATTTTCATTATTGACTGTGACTATCATTTTATCTGTGTCTTCAGTATTACTTTGAAAAGGATTGTCTTGTTTCGTCAGTTCAACAATTTTAATTATTTTGTTATTTGAAGAAGTGTCTTCGTAATCTGTTTTATAATTCTGAGAAGAATTGTGTTTGCGGGAAACTATTGCTGTAATGTCTAGATCCATTTTTACTTTTTTGATAACTTGCACAGAATATTCTGGGGTTTGTTTAGTACTGACATCAATTTTGCTGGTTGAATAAGTGTATCTTTTCACGTAATCTGCTTTTTGTTTATTTTCTTCTAAATTCTTTGAAGACTGACTTGACTTACTTTGACTATTATTCATTAAATCATAAGGATACAAGTCATTCATCATAGATCGATAGCAAATACTTTTATTGCACTGTGCTTGACTAGGACGTATATTAAGTCCACTATCTTTTATCTCCAGGGCTTCATCTTGTGATGCTCTATTATTTTTCACGATTTCATCCCTCATTTCCTCATTTTTCAGACCTATATCTGAGCCAGGGGTTTTTGGAAGAGCATGTGCCTGAGGGAATTTGTAATGATGATAACTGAAAGTTTCTATCGGCAAGGTTTTGTCATGCGATGTTCTTTTATTTTCAACTAGTTGATTTCTATTTTTCAGAACTATGTCTGAGCAATAGCTATTTGTAGGAGCTGTTTTAGTAGACTGGTAAAGGTTAGAACCGATATCTTCTTCTATCGCCAAGGTTTTATCAAGTGAAGATCTATAATTTTCAACTTGCTGATTTCTATTTTTCAGAACTATATCTAAGCAAGGGGTTTTTGCTAAAATATCAACCTTTGCAGGCTCGTCAAGGTTTGGACTAAAATTTTCTATTGCCAAAGCTTTGGTGTGATATCCTCTATCTTTTTCGAAAAGCTGATATCTATTCTTCAGAGCCATGTCTGAGCAAGGGTTTTTTGTTTGAGCTTCTACTGACTGACTGAAATTGCAAAGATTACAATCGGTAAGTGCTATGGCCATGATTTCACTATGAGGTGCTCTTTTATTTTGAACTAGTTGATTTTTATTTTTGAGCACTATACTTCCTACTACCTTAGTGGAATCGTAAAGATCACGACCGATATTTTCTTTAGCAAGTGTTTTGTTATGCGATGCTCTATCATTTGCATCAATTAGAGTCTTATTTTTCAGAACTATGTCTGTGCAAGGGTTCTTTACTGGAGCGTCTATAGTAGTAGATTCGTAAAGGTTTTGAAGCTCTTTGTTGTCCAGTATAACATAAGTTGGATTATTGTTGCTTCCTTCGGTTACATTATTTTTTGTGATGATGTTTTGTTCATGTATAACTGAACGCTGATCATTCATGTCCATGTTATTCTTATCTGAATATTGGCCAGTAACTTCTGTAGGACTAATCATTATTACATCTGGGTTCAAGCTTGCTTCTTTATTATAGGATTCGTCGTTTTCTTTTTTGAAGTTATAGTCTTCTACACATATTATGTCGTCTAAATAATTTTCATTGGTTTTATTCCAATCCACGTTTCTTTTAACATTATCCTGAGTTGTGAACATTTCACTAGTTTCATCAAAGTTTAAAATTAATGTGTTGTCTAAATCGTCTTCTTTTACTTCATTGACGCTATATTTTCTAGAATCTTCGTCATCTAAGATTATAGTGTGTGAATGTGTTACGGTTTTGATATTATTATCTTCGTTGAAAATACAATGTTTTGTAATATTGTGAATATTCGTCATGCTATCGCAATCCTTAGAATCTTGATTGAAGATCAAGTTTTCTTCGTCGTTTGTTGCTTGTTTGTTACTATTTTGTCGTGTAAAATGTTTACCACCTAATATTTCTTTTATTTCATAGCGAGGATACGGGCTATTGATTGGACTATTTAAAATTTCAGAATCCTGATTGATTGGTGTAATTTCTTGAGACTTTTTATCAGCAGTTGACAATCCATCTTCAGGATTATCTAACAACATTTTTATACTTTTGTTCTGTACAGAAGTCTTTGTATGTGTTTTCGTCAAGTACTTTTGTATTTGATTTTTGATAGTGTCTGAAAATCCATTGTCTTTTTGTGTGACTTCAGCTTTTTCTTCTTCATCGCTCAAACTTAAATTCCGTTCTAATAACTCAATGAAACTATAGTTTGATATCGGAGTTTTGGGTTTCAGCTTTCTTGGTGCACTTAACGTTTTGTAACTACTGGACTTTGTAGTTGAGTTTACATTTGACATATTTTTAAGACCTATTAATTTAGCGGAGAAAGGATTTTGAGCATTGAGCGTTTTTTCAGGAAAATATAGATTGGTGTTAGTTTTTGCATTGTTTAAGCTGGTTTTACTTTTACCCATTTCGTTTTCAATTTCGTTTAGTATGCTGTCAATCTTTTCTTCATCTATAAAATCATCGCTATCCATTTCTTCATAACATGTATTATCCATTGTCGAGGTAGTATCTACAGTTTTTGGTGCATTGCTCATTGTGTTATTAGAGCATGCATCTGCGTTTTTGTTAAGTAGGCCTCCATTTTGCCTACTTTGTTGATGCAAGCTTTGGTTTATATTTCTAGAAGCAGTTTCAAATGATTGTTTAAGGGATTTAAAATTCTTTATTATAGTATTCTCCCGTTTCCTCTTTTCTTTCGACTTTTCTATAGTATCTGGGTTGATCTTTCTTTTGCGTTCTTTAAATGTGTCCGTTATGCAGGTTTGCCTTTCTGCAGATTTTTTTGTCGGTATTGCATTTGTTTGCGCCGGTGTGCATGGCGCTGGTCCTCTTAAGAATGGTTCTAAACCATTGAACAAGTATTCTGACTGTACGTCAATACCCACTGGAATAGCAACGTGGAAAGTATATTAATAATGGGCCATATTAGTACTGTAGCCGAGTGCAATTAGACAAAAATACTCAAAACGTGGAACGAAGTTTATAGGTACTTAGTGATCGGATTTCCATGGGACTTTTGTGATGAGTTCCTAGAGGTGTGGAGAAGAAACTCGATAAAAAAAAGTTCCATGAAAATCCGACCACTAGGTACCTATAAACTTTGTTCGACCTTTTTCTCTAATTTCACTAGACTGCTGGGCAAGTAAATATTATATTCTAATTACTTCACAACTTCAGTAACATAAACATACCGAAAGTAGAACTGACACAGTGAGCAAATATTTTGTGTTCGAAAATGTGCTTACGCCGTACTTGGTGTGTTATAGTGCCACCAAACACACTTATTAAATCCCTGTCTCTGAAACAAAGCAAGAGCATAGAATTAACAATATTCGAAATTGAATGAATGAATGAATGAAGAATGAATTTGAAAGAACATTGCAATTTGTGTTGGAATTGAGGGGTATCGTGTTTCCCAGTTACAGGATCTGGAGGCCCGATCGGCAGACGTTCCGTGTAAAATACTGGTATTGAGCTGCATCCGGTTAGACTGGAAACCGACGCCAGCAGATAATAATTTGCTATGGGATTGTTTCTGAGACTAAATATAAAAAAAGCTTACTTGAAAGCCACCAACAACAACAGATTATTGTTAGAATCTCCTACAATAATATAGTTCTTATGGCTGTCTCCGGCCGTCAGGTTCTCCATATTTTCAGCCAAGTGAGCCTGGTTCAGTAGTAAAAGTTGTACCGTCACCGTTTTCTCGTCTACCGGTATCATTGTCATCTGATACTTTGGTAACAGACTAACTTGTTTGCGGAGTACGTTGCCGGCTGGGGGTCCTTTGTTCATTATCTGTGGGAATGGAAAAAAATCATGGGTCAATATTATTTTGATGTAAAAGAAAAACAGTAGATACCTATACCTACATATTGTATTTGCTTCAACACTTAATTTAATTCCAAGCATTATTTCTGCCCTCCATAATACTATACAGGGTGTAAACGGACTCTTCACAAAGCCGTCAACCAAGCATTATGTACATCAAACTAAGTAACTTTACGCAAAAATTATTGCTGGGAAACGACTTTTTTTTTTGGGGTGAAAAATCACTTTTTACGGTAGGACTCAATGTAACGCACTCAAAACATTGTGCTGATGGATGAATTGAATAGTACGGGGCTCACGGAGGAGTCTAAAGTAAAATAAAAATACATTAAAAACATGTATTTAAAAAAAAACTTGTGAAAAAGTTGGAACTTTGACCCCCAATATCTCCGTAACGAGAAGGTTCCAAGGTATGGTCTAGAACAAAAAAATTATCGCAATGACAGGGAAAACAAGTGCCTTTCGGCTTCGTTAAGGGTTTTTTTACACTCTTTATAGAACTATTCAATATTCACTCACCCTTTCCAAGTCTCTTGGATGACTTTCCTCTAACAACATAAAGTTGACTTTGCCAGCTGAAGCTAGCAACGTACTGAAAGTAGGTCCTATACCCTTGAGCTGCTTGCTCACAAACGTTGAGTTCTCCCAAAGATGAGCCGCTACGCATTTCGCTAGAAGTATCGAGTTCAGGACCGCTGAGTAGAATTGTGCCTGCTGGGATATAAGATCTGGGCGGGTGACGTATGTTACCAGACCTGCAAGATCAGATATAGAAGACATGATGAAGCTGCTTCATTTTAAGGGCGTAACATAATTAATTAATCAACTTATAGAAGAGACCCTTAACCACTGATGCTAGAATTATAAGCATGACAATACACAGTATCACAAGGGCTTTTGGAAATGCATCCCTATAAAGGAGTTATAAAAGTTTATTATTCCATCGGGCGCAAAATGCATACTTTGGATATGCAATTGCATATAATGGCTATTTTTAAAGTCAATGCATATTTCAGCTAAAATCGCCTGATTGTGCATTGTTTGCACATGTTTTCCTTAATTTTAACAACAACAAACTAGAAAAATGTGGCAGAGGTGATATTCTGGCAAGTGACCTCAGTGGATGTAGAATGATCGTTTTCATATTATGTAAATAGTAGTAGTTACTCAATTATTAAAGTTTTCAAGAACAAACAAAAATTATAATAACTAATAATTAAAAATATTTTTCATTACTCATACTCTGAAAGTAGGTCTGAAGTTGTCTGAGGAGCGGGTTGAAAGTAATACTTTCAGCCCTAGGGAGAATCGTTTTCAACTGACAGCTGCCAAATTATAAAAAAAAACTAGTTCTGTTTTCACATTTCTATTGAACCATGTTCCAACTTTCTATACAGCCATTACAAACATTCACCCAATAATCCCAGGATACAGTAGAAACTCAGGTTTCCCAGAAAATATCGACATACGTGGACAAAACCTTTCACTAGCTATAACTAATTGTTCTAATTTTACCATAAACTTTAAATAAATATCTCACCAAAGTTGTTGATTTATGTAAATTAAAATTCAACATTCTTTAGGTAATTCATGTTTTTATTTTTACTTTCCTTGTATTCGTAATGAAAAGCACAGTGTTTACCTCGGGTTAAAGACTTATTTAGTCCCTCGAACTATTGGCGCCCTCGCTACGCTCGGGTGCCAAACCTCGTCTCGGGACTAAATAAGTTACTTTCACCCCTAGGGTAACAATGTACTATTGTGATACTTATTTCATTTTATGTTGCAATAATAATCCAGTCTCTACCTATCAGTATAAATTTTAACTCTGCTAAACTGAAAAGCAAAAAAACAAGCACAGGAAGCAGGCGGGACCTATCCTATTCCATATTTTAATAATTTTAAAATCCATCTCATGCTATCGGGTTTTTAGTTTTTAATTACTTTGTTTCTTGCTTTTACAGAAAATGGCGTCCGTTTGTCGCTATGTTAAATTGTAATTACTGGCATGTCTTTAGTGACACTCCAAAGATTAAGACAAATCGATTGACGTAAGAATGATTAAAATCGGCCCACGCTGTTGGTCTCTAGACCGCCTCAAAGCAACAAACATAATAATAATTATGTACATACTTACCATACATAGGGTGATAAACACATTACCCTTCTATGTGACGCGCAGTCGGGTAAAAAGAGTGAGTAACGAGAAACGTCTCTGCTTTGGAGTAGATAAACATCATTCAAAATACGAAATTGTTTTATTCACAGTTTCGAAAAAGATTTCGCCAGAGAGGTAGAGAAATTAGTATTTAGTTACGAGGACGATGTAGCATTTAGTTGGGTACCTATAAAATACATTATTCTTTCATTTTGTTCATGTCCACTATCTTCCTGTCTCAGGACTGCATAGATAATCGAACGGGTTTTAAATCGATTTATATACAGACAGGACATAGGTAGGTTCTATATTATAAATGGCTAAAAATATAGAAAATATTTTTATCGAATTCTACTAACATTTACAAACTCTGTCGGCAATCCTCATAATTTTCATGGCCTCTTGATTGAGAGACGGATCGGGTATTGAAAGGCATCCGAGGACAGCTTGAATAACGCTGTAAACAAATAAAACCTATTATTCAAAAGGTCATTATTTTCATTCATCAACAATATTTTTATAGTTAGGTAGGTATAAATCAAATGGCAGAAACCTCAATATTATGAAATATTTTAATAGTGTCCTTGTCAACGAAACACAACTGATGAATACCTAACTATAAACTGCCTTGGGGCCTTACAGGATGATATAATATTTACCAATGTCGAATGTCTGCAGTAACACACACCTACAATAGCTGGCAAACTTCTTGAACAAAAATAATGGTACCCCTGTATCTGTTTTAGGAGTAGTGTTTCAGAATAGTACCTAACTACCTGTACCCACATTTCACCAGAAGTTCTTTAACACTCATACGTCGACAAATCCATACCTCGGGTTATTACTGAGTCTGTGAGAGAAATCCGCACGAGGAGCTCGTGGCCAAATAATAACCGGCTCTCGGGTCGATCTTTAGGTTAAGCCGTGCTTGCCTAGGTTGGTCTGTGTATGGGTGACCACCCATTATATGCCGAGTTTCCTCTGTGCCTTGGAAAGCACGTTAAGCCGTTGGTCCCGGCTGTCATTTGTAGATCTTTGACAGTGGTTACAGGTAGTCAGTGGCCCAAAAAGTCTGACAACCAGTCTTACCAAGGGGTATCGTGTTACCCAGTACTAACTGGGTTGTGGAGGTCAAATAGGCAGTCGCTCCATGTAGAATACCGGTATTCAGCTGCATCCGGTTACACTGGAAGCCGACCCCAATATAATTGGGAAAAGGCTAGGCAGATGATGTGAAAGAAAACCGCACAAGCATTATCCTATACCTCGCAAGAAGCTGCAAGCAGAGTTATCTAGAAGAAGAAACCGACAACAATTTTGGACTGTAGCCTCCAGACGCAACAACACATCAAGAACTTTAGACCCTGTTACTCATACTTCTAAACCTAAGGTAATATTTCTCGCGTAGCAATGAGCACTAAGCGCAGCGGGAAAGTAGAACATGACAAAAAAAACGACTTACCAATTCAATTTCATCTGCCGAGTACTAATCTTGCCTTTCATAGGGAACCTTATGGTGGCCGCGGCATTGTTCCTATTGAGCAGGTTCAAACATCTTCGTTCGTCCATTCGCAGGTGCATGTCAGCTAACTCGTGGCTTTCGCATATTAGTACCAGTAGACGTTCTAGAGATTCCGAGCCTTCTATCTAATGATGAAAAGAGGGATAATTTTAAATGATTGGAACTGAAAACTGTCTGCACACATGAGATTAGCAAATAAGTTTAAGGCGCGAATTACACAGAAACGGCGTACGGTGAAGGCGACGTGTCGTGAATTACACTCAAGCGGCGTGGCACAGTCACGCCCGTTCTTTCGTTTCCTTATAAATTCCCCGCCTGCGCCGCACCTTACGCCTTACGCCGTTTCTGTGTTATTCGCGCCTAAGAGAAGTGTAGGATGCGTGGCTGGGCTGTAAGGGGCAGGGAAGGCTTTGTCCAGTGAATAGTAGGTATACTTAGTACTATCCTATGTTCCTCTGTAGACAACAATCGGTCGGGTTGGTGACGATGATTTCATCTGAACCAATCAAGCAATCCACTTCGATGTCCATAATTATAGCAGTTAAGATTATGCCACAATAAATTACAAATTCTGCTACATATGGTATGATCGTAATTAACGAACTTGACTTTTCCAATGCTGCGTTTTTTGCTTTGTTAGTTAAACCTTAGGTTAGCCTTAAGCAAAAAGTTGTACACCTCATCAGTACCTAGGTACTTCATTATTCTTCAATTAAGCCCAAGAGCTCATTTCGACCTTTGCAGAAAGGTTAATAATTAAACTTACACACATGATGACACTGGCAGTACCGTACTGAACTTTACAGTAGGTACCACGGCTTAGGTACCTAATTATAATGATTCATCATGCATCTTTATGTTTTTCTCTAACTAGATAAAACTGCCATTGAAGCAGCAAAGCTAATGTCATGCTTTGATTGGAAACTATTAAAATGGTCAGCATAACGGATGACATATTTGAATCTTCATGCTTTGTTAAATTACCATAGCCTATGATGTGTTACCTCATACCCGAATAAATAACACACAGTTCCAAAATTACCTTTTAATCTAAAATAATAGACTGACAAAATTGGCGACTCCCTAAAGAAACACATGGCTATGAGATAGCTCGTAGGGTTAAACACGGTAATAGTGTGTAGGTAATGACAGGTTGTTAGATGGTCCCCGTCGCCTCTGAACATCGCTATACATACAACATGGTAAATCCTAGTATTCCCTCGGGTGACCTTTACGATATGCTAGAGATAACAAGACCCTAATTCACTCTGGTTAGGTTTATTGACAGAGATGATAGTCTTGGGACTTTAGTTCCAATTTATTCGTACAGTAGCTATAAGCTAAGACCATTGCCAACATAGTCTAAACAATAGCCTATCTACGCGCTGGGTAATCGATGTTTCCAAACGTGGTTGGCTGGCTGAAGGTGCTCCTGCCATCGCTACGGATAAAACGGGGCACAAATGTAGTAGCAAAGCTGTCGGCTAAGACAAAGCTTCTAGGAGCTTCGCGCACTACGGCCATGACCACGACTTTTGGCCGCAGAAGCTTCGACCAGGAAGGACTTTGGTCCCTTAGACATAGGCCTTAACGTACATTAAAGACATAGTGGATATGATGATCCGTTAGATGAAGATTATGTAAACTTAAATAAACTTTACCTTCATAATCTGCTTCATAGTTTCCAAATCCAAATAAAATATAGACATAAGTCGTCCAGCTTCAGTTGATGCGATACAACTAGCTTCGTCCATCGTGATGAGACCTGAAGAAGCTAAGCCGTTCATCGCTTTTACACAAAGCTCTGTAAATAAGGAGGATGTGCAAATATCACATGATTTTGATCTAGTGTGCTGATAACATTGTAGTTAAAAGGCATAGGTTATAAAGACTGGTAAAGAATGCGTCGTGCATTGATTTGTACGAGTTCAAACATAGATCTATGAGTTCAAGAATGATTAGGTTCTACTGCTTAAATATTTGTAGGTATATGACGAGATTTTCATGCATAAGTTCAATTGTCAAGTATTATTATTAGTCACGAGTACGACATAGAGTAATTAAATGTCGCATACAACAAACGCACTTATTCATAGGTGAACAGATTTGTACCTATATGGTGCGGAGACGCATCATTCGCCTTTCAACTTTTCCAGATAAGGACATCATTGAAGAATGACAACGTAGATGGAGAAGATACAATCAAGGGTCACAACAGCAATTATTATAACTAAAGTGAAGATGAATAAACATAATTGCCATTCCAATGACGTGATATTTACAAGCGTTTACTACGATTTAGCACAAACACACACATTAAGTATGTTCGACGACATCAGAAATAGCTTTACGTTTAAAGGGCATATTATAACTGTACTGTGAGCTAGAAGCAGTCGGCGTGCTTGAGTTTATCTTTTTGTGAAACAATAACGTGAATAAAATAACAATCAAATTACACAGACCAGTTATTTTGCGTATTATTTTAACCAGATTGTAAGAAATCGAAGGAACTTTGCCCTCCAAATACAATCAATTCGAATTTACTGATTGACTTTAGTTACATGTCGCTGCGGTTCTTGTAACAAGCAGTTCCAATAAAATCCCATGGTTTATTCCAAAGGTGGATTGACACGCATTATCCCTTCACTTGCACCAAGGATAAGAGGATCGCGTGCATCGACAAATGCGAAGGATCAGCGCGTGTCGACAACGCCATCCATCAATCAAGATCCGGAACTCAACCGAGGCCGCCTAGGACCGGGGATAGCGAACTTGAGTGACACGCTACGTTTACTAAGTCGATGATAGATTATAAGAAAGAGGATTCAAGGTTGAAGGTAAATACATAATTACTTTAATCCCATACCACGGACAGAATAATGCCCATTCGAGGTGCGTGCTTAGGAGTAGGTTGGTGGGTACTTCAGGGTGTAACGAAGTAGTGAATGATTTCAACAATCGATTCTCTTTATTGCTGATTTGGTGATGAAGAAACCTACCGATAATTTGGTTCTATGCCGTGCTGCTGTATAAAGGGTGTAAAAAAACCCTTAACGAAGCCGAAAGGCACTTGTTCTCCCCGTCATTGCGATCACTTTTTGTTCTGGATACCTGGGAACCTTCCAGTTACAGAGATATTGGAGGTCAAAGTTCCAATTGTTTCAAATGTTTTTTTTTAAATACTACTTTTTAAGGTTTTAACTTTACTTTAATTACCTCCATGACCCGTTAACTATTCAAAGCATCCATCAGCACCAAGTTTTGAGTGTGTAACATTGAGTTTTACCGTAAAACATGATTTTTCACCCCAAAAAAAAAAGTAGTTTCCCAGCAATAATTTTTGCGTGGGTGACTTGACGGCTTCGTGAAGGGTCCGTTTACACCCTGTATATCTAAATTATTGCTAATGCTATTGAGCTAAAATGCACAGGCACGTAGTTAACATAGAGGAAGCACCCTTTCGGTTTTTACCAAACGAAATAAAGACTTCATTTTAACTGCAGTAGCCTGTGCTATTTCAGAAAAAGGTGGTCAGGAATATTATAAATTAAAAATAAAAGAGAGAGAAGGTACAACGATATAGCACATAAATGCCTCAGTGAAGCTAGCAGGTTGCAACATAGCGATTAGATATGGTGATGAGAAAAACAAAAATGTTGACACGCTCGTTTGCAATGGTAAGCCTAATTAAAGACACGAAAAGTTAATCACTCTATCAATCAAAAGATGATAATATATTGTTGATGGTAAGATCGGTAGGACGCGATCAGGGTAGGTTGAACAAAGGTCTTAATAGGGTCGCTGGTAGCAGCAATATTGGACAGGTATACAGGGTGTAAACAGACCCTTCACCAAGCCGTTAACCAAGCATTCTGTACATCAAACTAAGTAACCAACAATTATTGCTGGGAAACGACTTTTTTTTGGGGTTAAAAATAACCTTTTACGGTAAAACTCAATGTAACGCATTCAAAACATTGTGCTTATGGATGCGTTGAATAGTAAACGGGTCATGGAGGTAATTAAAGTAAAGTTAAAACCTTAAAAAGTAGTATTTAAAAAAAACTTGTGAAAATATTGGAACTTTGACATCCAATATCTCCGTAACTAGAAGGTTCCCAGGTATGGTCTAGAACAAAAAAATGATCGCAGTAGCGGGGAGAACAAGTGCCTTTCGGCTTCGTTAAGGTTCTATTTACACCCTTTATGTCCAATATTAAATTGAAACAGTTGGGTGAAGGTTGCACGGAACCAAGAAGTATGGCAGAAGAAAGGGGAGGCTTATACACGGTAGTGGGTGATTCCGGGCTGAAACAATGATGATTCTGAAACTGGTAAAGGCTTAAGGCGGATGTTCCAATGGTCTGTCCATACATTTTTACATATACACTCTTTGTTTAAAAAAACGAATAATTTGTAATCTTCTACAATAATTACAAAAATAAATAATAAGGACTAATTGATGTGTGATTTGATCTAACAAGTAACGGAACAATAAAATTATTTAAAAAAAACGTTAGTCTAGTTTTTTTTTAATAAAATGTAGCAATTACACGGCATTGATGATGCCACTGGATTCTTGCCACTTATTGTATAAGCAGTTATGAATAGGTTTATTAAAATTGTAGATAATACAGATAGATAAGGTTATGATGAATATTTCATTCTTTTATCTATAAAATGACTCGAGCTAATTATATTTGTTATAATATGACTTTATTGACGACATATTTTAAATGCGTAGTCGTAATTATAATTACTTTTAAAGGTTTTTTTTTCTAGAATAAATTACTTTAATGGACAGACCTTCAAATTTTATTGTAATTTGAATGGTTTAAGTTTTTTGTGCAATAAAATATTGTTATCATAACAATTATATCTATGTTTTCCTTTGATGGGTTCTTCCGACAAAACTAATGATTTGGAACTTGCAATAACTGACTACGTCAGTACTCGTTATCCAAAGAGTTCAACGGTTATAATTATTAAATTAATTTCATCAATTTAAACCTCAAAATAAAAGTTGAGTTTATTTCATGTAGTGGATCTTTTAAAGTAGAAAAACATCAATAATTGTAAGCGGTTAATGGGTCGAGTAATTAATTTTAATTAAAGCAATTTTATTACAAATTCAAAGATAACATCCAAAAGGTAATACAATAGAGATAAATAGCGCGATTATCCTGCAGCGCTGAAAATAAAGGCGTCATTTATCAACAGTTGATGTTAAACAAAAGTTAACGGTCTTGCGTCTTGTTGCACCAGCGTATTAATTTCGCAACAATTATGAAATACTTTAGGCACTGTCCTAAAGTATTTCATAATTGTTGCGAAATTATGCATGGTTCCTTTAGCGCGTGGCGATAATCGGAACTAACGCCGTCATTTTGTTTATCCACATACAATTTTACTAATATTTACCATCAGCGCCCTCTTGAAAACGCCATACAAGTGCCAATACACCCATGCAGCACTGTCCCAAAGTTGTTTAACCTTTTGAACGCCAGAGCATAAATGCACGCGCGTGCCCACCACGCCAAGCCACAATTTCATCTACCGTTTTGACACATATTTGTGTCGTTGTGCAGGGCACGCGCTTGCTTGTCACGTATATGTGACAATGGCATACAAAAGGTTAAAAACATCACCTTCAAACAGCCTTGAAAGCTATATTACTACCAATAATAAACTGTGAAATTTACCCTCAATTTTCTTGGCGATAAGTTGCTGGGGCGAATTTTGTGACAATCCAAGGTACCTGTTAGAAAACAGAGTAAAACATGAACCCTGAAAACACTCCTTTTTGGAGCAAATTCTTGCTGTATCTTAGTAATTTACACTTGATTATATGTATGTTAACTGTATATGTATATGGCCAAAAAACGGAAGAACTGAGTTCTTCCGTTTTTTGGCCATATACATATACATATCACCATTATCTGGCTAGCCTTTTCCCAACTACGTTGGGGTCGGTCTCCAGTCTAACCAGACGCAACCGCAGTACCAGTACCAGCAGTGCAGTACCAGTATTTTACATAGCCTGACCTCCAAAACCCAGTTAGTTTACTGGGTCATACGATAACAGTCTTGTTAACACCGGTTGTCACCTGTAACGACTGTCAAAGGTCTACAAATGACAGATGGGATCATCAGCTTAACGTTGCTTTCTGAGGCATGAAGGAAACTCGGTATGTAATAAATGATCTTAATGGCTTAATCTTGAAGATCGACCCTTGCGGCTGATATTATTTAGCCACGAGCTCCTTTAATTAGCCATGCAACTGAGATGAGTATGCTAAAATGATATCGGTGTTAGAATCGAATAAGAAATGATTGATGATTAGAAAGTCGTTAGGCCAGTCCGCGTATCACTGGTCAGTTTCCCTCACTTTTCAGTTTCTTTAATACGCCAGTTTTGTTGATTAGTCAGTTTCTTTGATTGGACAATTTTGTGAATTAGAATGCTGCGTCAATTCGGCAGTTTCCAGTGTGTTCCAGTTTCTACGATGGCAAAGACGTAAAACGTCCACTACTGGACATAGGTCCCACTAAACTCCAATACGAACTTCCTGTGCCTCCCGGCAAGTTTGTCTGTCCCACCCATGGGCTATGTGGTCAAATAGTTCTGGATTGGTGCCTTATATCCTGTTTTTATATAAAACGATGTCACTTCACTTACCTTTTTGGGTCTCGAGCTGCACGTACGTACAGAAAAGTAGAACGTAGCCATTGTACGCACTGAGCTACATCGCCAACTGTACCTAAGGCTGCTTCACTGTTCAGGTTCTCTGCCAAACGTTTGTGTAAAAAGCTTTGCAACGGCTCACATCCACCCACCAGCGCCTGGTAACGGGGCTGTTAGAATAATGTTATGTTAGTATAGAAGTTGCATACAAATGCGTTCGAGTTTAAAGTTGCAAATATGTACATCTACATTATGTAGGTACACTTACAGTAATACAGTTTGTGAACTTCTTGATTTAATTAGCACGAGAACAAACAATTTTGGGGTCTATTTACTGAAGACGACACTAAATAGACCCTAAAATACGGAATGGTTGTGCGACACAGTTCGTCAAACTTCATCTGCCTGGTTAGATAGAGACTTTTTAAAACAACTTGACTGTCCGAAAATGTTTATACGTTTTTCACATAATTATGTGACAAACAACAAATCAATCAACATTATTGACAGTTGTGGTGTTCTATATTTTCTTAAGATTTTAATTATTTACAAGGATATAAAATTTATTAAAAATGGGTCTAACAAAAGAACAGAAAAAAGCCAAAAAAGAGGCAAAAAGGCTAGAAAAGTTGCACCTTGAAATGGAAAGATTCAAACAATTAAAACGTGACGAACTCAAACGAGAGATTGCTGCGTCAGGTCTGAGGCGAGCGGACCTTGACAAGAGTTGGCGCGCGATGATGCTTAAGATAAAGGAACCTGCCTTCAAGCAGGATATTGAAGTGCTGTGGCATGTGTTCGAAAGGACTTACGATAAAAAAGATTATTTAATTAGTTCTGTGATGAAACTCACGGAAGTGGCCGATGACCAATTCCAACGAACCGTTGCCAGCTTTTGTGATACTATAGATAGAATGATCAACAAATTTTTAGCAGACTTGGAAGACTTGTGTCTAACTAATGATATCCGAACGGCTGAACTGATAAAAAGAGCTGATGATGAGACAACCAATATCATGACGGATCACAGTGCAGCCGAAACACATTTACAAATTCTATTGTATCATGCCCATACCACAGCTGATACTTTAGCGTGGACTACAAGGGGTGAAAACATGGTAAAAGCAGACGAAGATCGCACTACATACTTCAATGTCCGTGAAATTTTACGATCGTTTCTTGAGAACACTTACAATGTAATGTGGGATGAGTATAAGGCTGTACTTAAAGCTTACGTCACCGGTACTGCTGAAAATCAAAAAGCAGTGCGGAAATTACGGCGAAAGGAAAATATGATGGCTGACATAATCGCCTCTCAAAGCAAGAAAATCGCTAATAGTGACGGCATGCTCAGAAAACTACGTTCGGAATTAGCAGCTTACGAATCTGGTACAAAACAGGCTGTTTTCCGAGAACGCCGTAACAGGCATAGGGATGCTTGTTACAGATTGAAAACCCGGATGTTCAATGGTATCTCCACAGATGTAAAACAGTTAGCACTATTGGTGAGAGTGGCAGATGACACTGTCGAATGGTTGGAAAAAGCACACAAAAAAATTGATAAGATCCTGCGCATGGCAGCACTTTGCCGAAAATTTGAAACACAGCGTGAAAAAGTACTACCCTTTGGTTCATGTTTGCCTCATTCCCCAACCGCATCGAAAATGAATATTCGTAAACAACAATCGGATGATTCACTAGTATTAAACGCTTTATCAACAACAAGTGGTTTGACAAGACTATGGCATAGGATATCTAAAGCAGAACTTTCAAAAAGAGCTTTGTACCGGGAAAAAATATTACTGGAAGAAGAGAACGCTCATATATTACGTACGATCCAAGAATTTAAAGAGAAAAAAATTTCCCTTGATCCCAAGAAATGTGTTTGTTTAAAGCCTACGCCTGATGAGAAGCTTTCTAAACAGAAGAATTTCCGTCCTGTTGCAATAGATGGAGGTTTAGAGGCTAAAAAAATGCTACGATAGTTTTGCGACGGTTTGCGACATTAACATTTTTTGAAGAACTGTGGTAGGTCGATAAATTATATAGGGTGACTGGTAATTAGTGACCGATACTTATACACGTTATTGTACTCATGATAACAAACAACCTATCAGCTGTTCGGCGCGTGACGCTGTTCTGTCTCATTACTATCGTACCGTGCAACAGTGGGTAGGCAGAGCACCCGCACGGCTCGCAAGCCCGCGAAAGCGGCGCCCGCGCCACAGGCCGGCCGCACGCCACAAAACTATACGTATGTGTATAAAAAAAATGATTCTTTGGGAAAGTTGTTTGTTATCATGAGTACAATCACGTGTTTAAGTATCGGTCATTAATTACAAGTCACCCTATATATTTCGGTACCTTTCTATGCCCAAATTTTTTTTAACACACATTGTTTTCGTGTCAGTGCAGCACGATGTTCATTAAAGTCTTCCGTCATAGGTAACAGTGACATAACATTTTGCAGTTTCCCAGGGGTCCTATGTGACGTTCGGGTATTTCGTATATCACGTATCGATGTAGTGACGCAAAACTGCGAGGTTCTAACGATGACACTTCGACATTACCGACTTCTTATATTGTGACAAACGTACGGGTATGTGAGCGGAAACATTGAAATAGTTTAAAATAATATCAATAGCACCACAAATACGCCACCACAAAAGTTACTACAGTTTGTCTTCTTGATTGACATTTAATTTATAGTAGCTGAGATAGGTTATCATTACAAGTACATATTCCTTTATTTATTTCCTTACAAATTTTATAAATTTTTAAATATTCCTTAAATAAAAATGTTAAATATTTTATAATTCAACTAGTTATTATTATTAATCAATTTATTCATCGTTTCTGCACATTCATTACATTTTTAAATATCTCTTAAAAAACCTTTAAAAATATAAAAAAAATAGTGGTCTGCGGGTGTCGGGAGCAGGATCCAAGCTACCGGTGGTTAGGGCTTCAGAGACAAGAACCTCTTCACAATGCAGGCCGTATCGAGGAGTACTGCTTTCTGAATCAGGCCCTCGACAGATGTTCGTCGAGGCTTTTGGCCATCAGGTCACTAACTTTATTATTCTAGATATTACCATATATTTTCTAGATTGTAGTTGTTTAGATTTTCAATTTAAATATAGACGATTCATTCAAAAGACAATCGTGTTTTGTTTTTAATGTTTGAGCACATCTTTTGTAACTTGCGGCGCCGCCGTTTAACCTTACCCGACCTAACTCATCCTCAAATGCAAGTTCACTTCACCACTAACTAAAATAGCTTCTAAACATTCTAACTTGTGTGTAAGAATATTTTAAATATTATTATTGCCTCGGCCTTGCACTTCGTGTGTGGTCATGTAAGTAGGTGAACTAAACACCTATTGTGATAATCACTTTCGCACGTTTTTTTTTAATATTTAGGCTGTTTCACAATTTTCATTATTTATATTTATTATCTCATTATCTACTAGTTTCAAGGTATTAACAGTATCCTATTTTGCAGCGCAAAGGTAATAATTTATGAAATAAATAAAATATCATAAACTTTAGCCGTGTACCTATCAGTTGCATCGCGATTCACGTATCGCGACGATTGTCCCAAGTAACAAGTTATATGAATAAATTAAGCCGTGGCATGATGTGTCTTCTTTATACCCAACACTGCGAATGACAAGCATAGCATAAATCTTGCCACAATAATATTAGGTACCTACCATTGAACAGTAAAATCCCAAACAAAGTTACGTACATATTCCGTAAGATGAGAATATTATTATTAAAAAAAAAATATTTAAAATAATTAGGTAATATTTTACACAACTTATACAGATAACCGTAACTATTTTTGCGTAGGTAGGTACACGGATAGCGACTTTATTTTATTAAATTAGCTGAAATACTTGAATATCTTACAAAGGCTCACCGATATTTGAAGAGCGTGCGAAACTGTGAAAGAACATAAAGGCTTGCACATATGATCCACTTCCTCGTCATGAGCGTTTGACAGATAGTCGCTTTCACCGCTTGATGCAGCAAGGATAACTACAAGGAAGAAGCGCTGCCCCACTTACTGTAACGAACTATATTGTACTTTAGGCACACGTATTGTAAACCACGGTAAGCCGTATTACCACTATTTTTGCACCTAGATACATACGACGCGGAGAAAACTGACAAAGTCAAAAATTTACGCAAATTGAAAATATCAACTTTTTATTTCTTGTTAAGTTAAAAATTAGTTAATATATTTATAAATTTAGAACAATAATGATGAGGTCTATTGTCATAAGAACGTTATTGTTGTTTTCCTCGGGAACAGTACTTTTTTTCGGGATGAAAGTTCTATGTCTATGTCCGTTTCTGTACACTTGACTACGTATATGCAAAATTTCAGGATCGGTTCAGTGGTTTAGGCGTGAAAAGGTAACAAACAAACGAACTTACTTTCGCATTTATAATATTAGTTAAGTTGCTGAATTTGTATATTTTATGATAGTGTAGTAGGTATTCGGTAAAATAGACACGAAGGTTTAGTTGGGAGGTATTTCCACATCGCTGTTGCAACTAAAAATTCATATAGGAGATTTCACTAAAACATGCGAATACTCGTAACGCCTTTAAATTCAAAATGATGTAAAAGTGAATTTCTTGAAAAATGTCAGTTATGAGGTATTGGCACTTCACTGTCGCAAAGCGTTGTTATGAACGGTATCACGACACGCCTTGTGATAGGTACGAAGATTTTGAAGTTTGATGTTACAACAGCTTCCTTGTTAAAAGTGAGATAAAATCAATATATGTAGAGATTGCTTCTGGTTTGTGCATCTTTCACAGGAGCGCAAAATTTTAAATGAATTGAAAATAAATGTTGACTGTCACGAACTCACGAGTATTACATAAGTAGCTGGTTTGCCAACATACATAAAGGTACTTTTATTCTAATTTTTATGCTGGTTTCGCTTCACCAAGTAAAATAACTCAAGTCATAATTGGACTTGTAAAATGAGGATTATCTTGCTGCAATTATAGAAAATAAACAAACTAATAAAATATGCATTCCTTAAATTAAGCAGCAACTCATCATCCCGGAGAATTCGAAGATTTGGGCCTAGCAACTCTTATTACGAAATTAAGGACTACCCAGTACTAAAAGAAACGCAAAAGAATCGCCTGTATTCCCGAAGGGTTAGGCAGAGCCGTACCCCATAGCACACCAACATTTCGCCAGTTATGTTTAAGTATCATGTAAAAGGGGCGAGCCCATTGCCATCAACTGTACTCAAATCCAGACTTCGTGGCTGCTATTGAGAAATTCCGGATAGAAACACCCAACAACAATTAGCCCGACCCGGGAATCGAACCACGGACCTCATGCTCAGCAGACGCGATTGCGACCAGCAGACCAACGAGGCAGGGGTTAATAAAACTATAAAATACGCATTAAGCAGCATTATTGTTCATCATCCCGGAGAATTCGAAGACTTGGGCCTTATAACTCTTACGAAATTAAGGACTAACGATTACTGAAATAAACGCAATAGAAGCTAAAGCTTCAATATAATTAAAATAAAGGTTCACGGTCACTTAATTTGGTATTTTAATTGGTTTATAACCGAGAAGGCAGACAAAAAGTCATCACATTATGAAATAATTACCGGTACAATGCCAACTAAAGGCAGAAACACATGTGTTACGAAAACTTAACGTTTGGTAAAGTTTGATCACGCGATGAAGTTTAGTTTATTGATTCATGGAAGAGCTGGGTGTGTGTTCTTGGGGCTCGTTAAGCCAGCAATGTACGACCCACGTCATCGTGTGTGAACCGATGGATACGTTGGTGGAAACGGTGATATTTAGTCACGGTTATCGACGTACTATCAGAGGCGAGATCCGTACGTTCGGAGGGACATCCATCACGATAGGGCGACATTGCGGCATCTTCGCTGCGTCGGGGAGCCGTGGGGTGCGTATATAAGACGCGGACGAGGCCGGGGCGCGCCACCAGTCAGCTTTGCACGCTAAACAACGATCATTGTCACCGGTACCGATTGTTACAAGTTGTGTACAGTGTCGTGCTATTTGTGTGTACGTTCCTTCTAAGGTAAGTTTGTATCTGAGGTGTCTGATGGTAGCCTTGTACCAAAATGGAGGACCTACCTGTTATAGCTGGAGTTAAGGGCGCTTTTTCTAGACGGCATTCATTTTACTCAATGCTTATGTTTGATTGATTACTGGTCTTTAAACAGAATACTAGTTTTAATCTAACTAATTAAAAACACATATTAAAATTACGAATTTACAAGTGGCAGTCATATTCGCTTACTGTAGTTTACTCCAGACTATCACAGGATTGACTGGGATGATTCCTACCAAAGATATTATGGCGATGAGACCTTCATAAGCTTATAATTACTAAGATCCTCATGAGTTTTCCAGATCTGACTTAAAATTGTTGCTATACGGTCATAGATAATGTACCTATATATGGAGGTTTTAAGTACTCAAATACTCAATTTGATAGGCCAAGTCCCAATCAGCCTTAAATTAAATGAGCTAAAATGTGCATAGGAACCTTTTTCTTTTATTTGTGCCAGCAATTGTAGCGTGTTAATTATTTCCTAATTAGTCAGCCGCATTTATTTACATACCAAATTGTAATCTTGCATAAATTCTTTACAATATGTAATTCATTTCATTACCATATTTATTTTTATCGGCTCGTCAACTGTACCGAACTCATTGTGGTTTCGTTGTGAAAAAATACTAGGATCTATATTATTCAAATAATTACCAAATCACAGTTTTTAACCCACGAAACTCTTGAGATAACTTCTAAATCCATCATAATTAGTTTCGATTATCTTACAACGTTAACAGTTGCGCACTGTCATAAAAATCGATTGTTCAGATACAAAAACGTGTGAATTTACGCATTACAATATTGATTTACTGCATACCATTATCATTGGTGACTGAGCAAGCAACTGCGAAAATGCAATGTCGTCACCTTTGCCATTTCTTCCTTGCTAAGAGGCTGGAGGGCCCTAATACAGTAGCAATTCCCACGGTAGTACCGGAGCATAAAGTGCGTTCATCGTAAAAAATGTTGAGACAGCTGATGGATTGACAAAGGATTAGTAGATTTATTGATCTGAAAACCATGAAAATAAGAGTCTATGTGCTAATCACATGGTGTAATACGACAAAAGGCAAAAATCGAGCTATACAATGTCTCCTAACTTACGATAGATTCTTCATTTATTTGCCTAAGTAGTACAGGTATTGAGGTATTTAAAGTTCAACAGATTCGTAAGTTACGGAATCCGCATCTTCAGTCGTTATCTCATTACTGAGCATCGCGACTCCTAATGTCAGTAGGCTGGGTTCATGGTAATTATGCGGAAACAGAAGACATTTTTTCTCGCGATTTTGGGAGCCATCGGATTGTTATGTGATAATGGCACATTGGAACATAATAATACATTCGTAGGTCATGTGTGTGGTTTACCGAAATTATACAAGTTGTTCAGCAAATGACACTGTATTATTCGGCTGATAGTAAACCAAAATTACGCGTGAAACGATCGGGTCGCACGCGCACTTCATTAACTTGCCGTCGTAAACCTAGAAACAGTGAGAATGTCATTTTGTTTGTCGCCAACGACGGATTACACATGTGATAACAACATTCTGTTCCATGGGATTTTTTACTAATATTGTTTATTGAGAGCAAGGACTGCCAAATATAGTTACCGAGTCCGACTATGAGAAAGAATGCTCAGAATTTTCGGAACAAAACGTAAATGGAATTTTTATGTGTATGTGATTTCACGACTTAAAGGTCGTGAAATAAAAAGCTTAGTTCAATTGTCATGTGAAAGATAGGCTGATAAGTAGCGAGAGATATAATCAGCTGTACTGTATTGTGTTAGTTATTGAGCCAACATTATAGGTTAATTATTAGGTACACCTCTACCAACTATAGTTTTTATTATAATCTGTAGACGAGTATTAATTAATTAAGACATGCACAACGACCTGGATAAATTATCTCAGGCTATATTACCTACAGAGTGGTTAAGAAATTAGTCAGGATCTTAGCACAAATTCATCTCTGTTTCAGAATATAAACTCTTAAAAAGGTACTAAATTATGGGAAACTATTATTTTAACTTTCCAAACACTGCTACAAATCGATCTTTCCCATAGGCTACAAAATATTTCAAACATTCACACAATACAGTATCTCGGCAAAGGAAATGTTCAAAGTCGCGTATTTTCCTTGGCTTTTCACGAACAAAAAGTGCCGAATAAGTGCGCAATCACACGTCCGCAAGAGATTGCGACGCGACAAGACAAAGCAATTCCCCACAGGAATCGATCACGCGAGGCCAGACAAATCTCAATTATTGGCATACCAGCGTCAATGTTTTATGCAGATTGCCGCCAATGTTCCCTATCAGGTATTGTTTATGATAATTAGCCTTTTTGTCAATGCCTAATTATGGATTTATTAAAATGAAGTGAAAATTTTCTATGATTTCTTGTACTGGACTTGAATAATATGGACAGAAATAAGCACTACCTACTTATTGTATTAAAGATTAAGTGATTTGTGGATAAATTATGCCCAAATAAAAGATAGCTTCTGTATCCTTTGAAACATAATCTGGACAAAAATAAACACCTAACAATATAATAGCCTGTTTATTTATGGTAATGGTTTGTAAATCTACAATCTTCTTTTTTGCCACTCGGAAACAAACAAAACTAAAACCGTTTTTGGAGTAAATCTAAAGGACACTTACCATAATCAAGTCGTTATTATATACAAAAAAAACAACGGTTTTGTGTCTTATTGCCTTGGATAAAACCCCAAAGGATATCAATAGCATATTGCCATGTATTCAAAATTTCAAAAAAAAAAATTAACTGTACGCAAACCATCTTTGACTAGGTATCTTGTTTGCTTTGACGTTCTACAATACACAGCCATGGCCGATCTGTGCGTAATTTATGTCGGTATCATAGACCAGTTCAGAGTTCAGCTTTATTCAGTCGGGAAGTCAGGCCTTGAGGGCACCATATCCATGGCCGATGTCGTCCCTACATCCTGAAAGACCCAAGAATGATATGTTTGGATCGAGTTGGCATGTACCTACTATACTAGGCATTATCCAGCATGGTGACATCATCAAAACATCTAGCTTTATTGGTCGTGAGATGCCACATGAGTTCGTGGACGAATAGAAGAATGGTCCTCTCACTATATCTCATTTGTCGAGATTCGAAATAAAAACAAGGAGCTTTGTACCTAGGCATTTACTTAATTCCCGGGCGTGTGGGAAAGGCCACAAAGCGTGCGTGTTACAAAAACATAAAGCTGAAGATAATTACAGTAATTGTCACTCCATAGCTGTGTCGATAACGAGGTGTTTATTCTATAGCAATACCATCGATATCATGATTAAAATTACATGTTTTTATTCCTGTGAGGCATGACCTATTTAAATATAGGAAAGTCCCGAGTAACCGGATTTTGGACCGGTAAGTAATTCAGAAAATAGACAATACCCTATGTTGCCCATAGGTTACCTTTCGTTGCTCGTCGAAAGGACAGTAGTGCCAACTGAAGGGTTAATGAAGGAAACCTTTTCGAACAGATATGCTGCAGATTCTAAATTTTGTTGACAAAGACTTAGGTGCTGATTTTGCTCAAGACGTTCTACTGAAAATTTCCACGGCTATGACAAATTGTTGAGCGAAGCCAAAAACCATAAACATGGTATCTTTATACTTCCAGTAAGTACCTATGTGTCATCAACAGAATTACGTATATAATATCTTTGTCAAACTAGTGCTTAGGCTAGCTAATATTCGCTTCTTTAAATAAAAAACGATAGATTTATGTACTAAAGATGTAACGTTGACATTCTTTACCCACATTAGCTTATTTAATTACTTATTGTTTCGATTGAAGAATCCACGGAAATGATGAATCCACATGAAACTGAACATCGTACAAAGAATTAAAATTAATCATTATTATATTAAAATAATAGACGTTACACGACTGTGGTATATAACGGCAATTATCGTACGCCAAGTAAATGATTTAATTTGTGCCGCGGCAATTATACGCAAGATGTTTTGTTAGAGTTTTGATTTTAAAGATGCTCAATTGCTACAAGTTAGCAAGGAGTATTTTATTTGACATCAAGAGATATTTGAAAATAAGAGTGAAGGTTTTTAGAGTTAAACGATACGACCTAAAAACTCAAAACATCAAAAAGTTTTGTGTCGTAAAAATAAATTGGAAATGAAGGTTTCAAAGTTCCGTATTTAATATTTCAAGGTACTTACCTTTTCATTAAATTACTGATTATGATCATTACGATCTAGAATTTAAGTCAATTTTAATAGCGAAGTCAAATATGATTGACATTTAAGATCTTAAAATTGATGTGGTTTCGCTATGATAAACCAAACGATAAGAGGAAACAACAACAAAAACCGACTCTAGGCACTCCGCTGATTTATGTAGGCATTAGCGTTAGGTAAAGTTACATTAAATTTTATTTTGTTTTGCCGATAAAAAATAATGATCTCCTTAACACAATTCTAGCCTGATCTCAGACCGATAAATTTTGCTTTATTGCTGTAATAAGAAGACCCAAAATTTACTTTGTGACACAAAATTCAATGTAACATTGGAGTTTGCGTCCGATGCATAATAGTCTTTAAATATAAAATACAACCAGTGAGCTGAACGTTATACGTTGTATGTTGATTGTTTTTTTTTTCATTTTGTATGCACGTCATGTGCCTGCGACATTTTTTTTTTCTTTCTTTCTATAATCATTTTAATGATAGTTGCTACATACCACAGTTATCTTAAAAAGATATTTAGAGGTAATCAATTATTTTCAGATTTATAGACCGATTAGAACACACCAAAAAAATTTGCTGAAGGTAGTCCATTATATTTTGTTTCTTTTAACAGTTTTTAGAACAGTTTATACTAAAAACACACGCACACTAAAATCCTACAAAGAGAGTTTTTCGTAAGATCTTCGAGGATTAAGCACGAAAGAGCTTATTGCTCCCTTAACAGGTCATATGTAAACAAAACGTGAGAAAGCGGTTATAGTAATTTCCGTCCAAGAACCCCTAAGGCACCGGGCACATACAAGCCTAAAGGCGAGATACCCATAGTTCGCTGACGAATCACTCCCGTAAATCAAAATTATTGAACTTTGACCTTTCCTAGTAATAAATAAGGATTGTTTTCCCGCAGATGTCGTCAACAAAGTGGTTAGTATGTGCGCTTGTGGTGGTGTGCGTCAGCGTGAGGCAAGCGACGGCTGCGCCTGCGCCTCAGGAGCAAGAGTACCCGCCTATGCCAGTAAGTTGTCATACAAAAGTTTATTTTGCTAGGGCTGTGTTCGTAAATAACCGCTTGACTAGCTCAAAGGTAAAGGTTCAACAAATCTATCCTACTACAGTGCACCAGTGGCGAAGGTTTCATACAACTCGATTCCTACCGGATTTCCTTTGAAAAATGGCACAGTCAGTATTCTATAGACAAATAATATAATCACATTAAATATATGTACTCCGGCTTACTTCTTATAAACATTGACCCTTCGCTCCTGCAGTGCATTTATGGCGTCCATAAAAAAATTACGCAATGTTTTTACCATTCAATTCCGTCAAGCAAAAGAAAAGAAAAATTGTTTCAGTTAAATATGATTTTCAGTCAGCCTTCCGCTAAAGTTAATGTATGTTTAATTCAACATACAGCCTTTTAAAATGGGTATAATTGACTTGGCAATGATAGGCTTCTGTATAGGTCATTTTGCAATTAATAATATCCATAAGCGGTGCTTCATTCAGTTTAACAGCAACATCATAAAAACTGCACGATTATGTAAAATGTCAAGTACTGGTAAGAAAAACAAAGTAGAAACAGCCTTCATAGACTAGGATACCATCTTACTATAGGTACCTAAGTTTATAAAGCTTAAATGCCCGTTCAATGTATGTATGATGATAAAATTATCACCTGCTTTTGCTTTAAACCTTTATTTTTTACAGATATTATCAGGTTTTGGGCAATATGGTTATGGTTATATTTTTTACCACATGTAATATTGTTTGACTCCCTAATTGTTTGTCGATGATGGGTAATTCAACTATAAACCGACCGCTTTAATGAGTCCTCGCGAAGGTATCAATTTAAATGGAATATTCTGAAGGTTGATCACGTATTGGTTCAATTAGTATCGTAATACCTACGTGGATTATGGTTATTTTAAAGCAAATAACCTGTGGGATATTGTTAGGGCTTGGTGGAAGCTTAATGAGCCTTTGAGGGGGCAAGGCGGAGGACTCATTAAAGCGGTTGGTCTATAACATATATCTACTAAATTGAAATATTCCTTGTAGCATATTATCGGGTATGTCTAATATTTATAGAATTTGACCTAAGTATTTCAATGGCGCTTTGAAGATAACACATGTCATCAAAGTCGATACATACAAGGAATACTCAAACAAATACTTGCCTGTATGTAGAGCAAATGCATACAGATGTTACGATCTTGAATTATTCCACAACTCGACATATCATAAGAATGCAACTGTAATTGTTATTGAACGAATATGTTACCTCGTAAGGTCGCATGCCCTTTAAAATGACAATGAGAGAACATCTTCACATTTTAATGCTATTTATAGGATTGATGTCCTAGTTGATTCTGAGAATATTGTGTTGTTGGATGCTGCACATTGAGATATCGTTAATACAATAATCATGCGCTTATTTACTTACTTTATCATACAAGAACACGACAGTGAAAATGATACTGGCAGCTATCAACTATTTGTCAAGTCAAGTTTTTTTCTTCTATTTGCAACAGTACTGACTCTTGAACCCTTGTCTATGGCTGACGTACCTACTTAACTTTGTGGAATTTCTCAAGTAACAATACCGGACAACTGCGTGTGAGTTTAAACATTAAAATTTTATCATCCAACAACACCAATGCAATCAAGGGTAAAACCATAAAGCAATGCAATTAGTTCCAAAACCTGTACGGTATGATGCGTGAAAACATTTAAAATTCACGCACAAATCCGTCATGTTACGCTTAATTAAAATGTGTCATTAAATCATGAAATCCACATTAGTATTATGCTGTAATAGTTGTTTTTATTCAACTAAAAGTTGTCTACCTTAACATATAAGCGAGAAGCTGCAAGGATGCTCGTACGTTGGCAATAATTTAAACAAAACGTGAATACCTTTGACCTACGGCATTACGACTATGGCAAGTTAAAGTCAGGTGGATGTTAAATTACGACATGTTCGAGCTAACAATAAACTCTAAATAACGTGAAGGATGCGTCAATGCTGGTATTCGGTAATGCATAATTAGGTGCAGAGGCTGAAGTGACAATGTTTCTTAAGATTGAGCAATAATTTTCGCTAAAAGTTTTTAGAATTTCAATAGGTAAACCTAAGCAATTATGCAACAGACTATAAAATTTAATAATCACAATGCTATTTTGTTCTTAATTTGAAAATTATTCTTTGGCTAGTCAATTTAAGACCGGGTACCTCGTGAGGTTTTGTGGTGGGCCCTGCCCAAGTATGTGCAGTTGATCCGAGCGATGTACAGTCGATGTGGTACCCAAGTCCGGTCTACAACAGGTACTACCGGCTGCTTCAATGTGGCTGTTGGCTTGCACCAAGGGTCGACTCTAAGCACGTACTTCTTCCTGGTGATAATGGACGCCTAGGAAGAGGCTCCCTGGTGTATGCTGTTTGCCGACGACATTGTGTTAAGTAGGACCAAAACAGAATACTTAATCTGTGATTTCGGTGGTCCAGTCCTGTGTATAGGACTGGACCACCACCACTCTTGCCGGAACGCTCATACCGATCTGTTCCGATTTTGGGTACCTCGAGTCGCACGTCCAAGGGAATGGTGAAGTAGACCGAGACGTAACGCACCGGATCAACTCAAGATGGATTAAATGGCGACAGATCACTGGAACAACTTGCGACCCACCCCTCAAGAAGGAGAAAATATATAAGTCCGTGAATAGACCTATCGTACTCTATGGACCGGAATGCTGGGCTGTGAAGAAGATGGATGAAAAAATTGCATGTAGCGGAAATGAGAATGTTGAGGTGGATGTGTAGTGTGTCAAGAATGGATAAAATAAGGAATGAGTATATTACAGGAAGTTTGAAAGTTGCGCCAGTCACAGAAAAATTGAAAGGGAATCGATTCTCTTGGTATGGTATGTGATGAGGAGGGATGAATCGCATGTGACTAAAAGAGTGATGAATATAAATGTTGATGGATGGAGAGGGAAACCAAGGAAACGATGGATGGATTGTGTGAGGAATGATATGAAGGAGAAAGTTGTAAATGATTGCGTGACGGTAGACAGGGGAAAACAAGAAGAAAAAAACGTGTTGCGCCGATCCTAAGAATCATGTGACAAGGGCAGGAAGATGATGAGATGATAGTCAATTTACAGAAAAAAACCTAAGAAAGCTTTTTACTAGTATAACATCCTAAACAGTAGCTAAGATGGATGACATTAAAAAAAAACTCTTGTGCAGATACTAATGCTTATGAAGAGACTAAAAAACGTAAATCAGAAAGGCATCTACTTAATTTAATGGGTTTTAATGGACTTGCATGCATTGTTGAAGGAAAAAATGATCGTTTTATCGCGCTTATTAACGCGATTCCGAAGCAATAACTCTTATAAAACAATCCTTGTCAAAAGCTCATTGTAAGATAAACAGACATTAGCATTAATAAGTATGCTTTGTAAACGCTGAATAATCACAAACAGTCTTTATTACAAATAATAATGCGATCGATTGAATAATTATCGGTTTGTTTGGATTTTTTTATTTTAGTGTCAGAAGCTGCCAGATTTTATTTTTTACCGTAAAAGCACTATTTGTGATTGCTTGCTACTAAGACTGATTCATCATGAATCATCATGATTTCAGTCAGGAATCACCCACAGCTGGGTATAGGCCTCCCATTTCGTCTGAATTTCATAGTTCAGTGCGACCATAATTCAACGTGCTTTTGGTAAGCCAATTTTCTTTTGCCCAACTAGTCACTATTCTCTTGACCAGAAAAAGATTGATTGTATTTCAAAAATAAGTTTAGTTTAATTCTAAGGAGTTTTAAAGTATCTTGTAAATACTGAATGGAAATCAGTTTGCGATGGCAGGCGGCATTCTGAACTCTTGTGATCTTTGACATCGACTCATTAAATCAGTGGGTAACTTATGTGCTACAAGTCTACTTACTATATGTATTTAGAAATACATAAAATACTATGTGTAAGTTCTACGTTTTGAAATCGCCAAAGAAGGATTCATTGAGGACTCCTTAATTAATATGGCTGTATGGCTCCTTAACACAAATGTTTGAGCTCTTCTTCGAGTAAAACAGTTCGTTAACAAATTTATATTTTCTTTAAACGAACGAGGTTACCCAATTAAGAATACCGTAATGATTTGTTACCGATTTAAGTAATGCAATACAAAATTACATCAAATCCAATAAACGCTAAGTCATATAAGATTTATTTAATATTATGGCTTGCTTACACATACCGAAGAAACTGACATTTCTTAAACACAAAAAAACCGAAGACTGTGAGTATATGACATCCACAATCCCGCTCTGGGCCCGTAAGGTGGATTACAGCTACAGCCCATCCCTTCTTTCAAAGGACTGTCTCCCAGTAGTGGATGGAACATTAGATGCTGATTATGTAAGCTTGCATGACAAACAATTATTCAACTGTATTTCGATATAATAGCGTTGTTTTTTACTAAGTCTAGTCTAATAATAAGATTCCCAAGGACTCCAAATGTAATGATAACGTGAAGATCGAAATAATGATTATGTCCGTTTTTTTCTGTTTGATGTATGCGTGAAACTGTTTTTAATCGTTCCATTTTATGTTGTTTTTTTGGAGTTTCCTGTGTTTAGTTTTATCTACGATTGTTTGTAACTGAACATTAAGTCATTATATATGTAGCTACTTGTGTTTCGGTATATCAGCGTTTTCGCTTCATCTTTATCCCATGTAATCTCTAAATCAAGTAGAAATAATCGTTTAGTCTTCAAATTGTTATGTAGTAGCGTGCACATTAAACAGTTAACTCGATGTTAACGCGTCCTCGGTCTTAAGTACCGCTATTAAGGTATAACATGCTCACCCAACCATATTCATATACTTTGCTTCTATCCCATCCATATAGTATTGTTCGCCTGCACTGGAGTATGCTCTAGCACGTCCGTGCACTATCGGACGCATCTTGCCAACGATTATGTTAACGATGTGAACATTTGCAACGCAAACTCTACTAATTGGGCGCAATTGCGTTTAACCGTCTTTGTGAGCGTTATACGGCTTATCTCGATTAATTGCAAACACTACACAATAAAAACCTATTTGAATCATGTGCATGTATTTGTAATTTTGTACTAAAGAATAATGCAAACGCACACTCAAATATTGTAATTTTATTCTCATAATACGTTAATTTTATAAACGTAATTGTGTCTAGTACTAATTTTAATTATTTCACATTTCAAACACTTTGTCTTTGCATAATAATGAAACTTGCAAAACAACTTATGCAGTGTCATGCTCGGTCATAGATGCATATGGTGAAATTTTATTTAGCATAAATAAGTATTAAAGTTACTTATTTTGTAACCATCGTTTAAAGGGAGCCATTATGCCGTTCTATTGTGAAAAATACCATGTACTAGTATGTGTATGATTTCAAAATGTTTAGGTAAAAATAATATTAATATTGAATGGCTTAACGTCATATTTTTTGCATAAATAATAGTTTGGCACGGTAACATCAATAGGATGAAGGACACTATAGTTATTATACCAATTAGTGGTACGAAAAGTATTAGCTGTTAGGCATTATTTAATATTATTGCCACGGAATATTGCAAAATCTACAAGGTATTATTTAATTTATCAAAGCTGCCGTAAATCGGTTTCCACGTGCGTGACAGCCTAAGCTTTATAGAACCTATTAAGTGCAAAAATGGTGGTCATTCGTGATAAGTAATTTCACAAATTTAGAATTTCAAATGTTGTGCAGCATGCTTGTACCTACTTCCATAAACGGGATGACAGGAATGGTGAATTGCATACTGCATTTTGGACAAATGAAAGATTGAGAAATTAATCATAAAAAGTAGTCCGTTGCATGGCGGATATTCTTACATAAAAATATATTTGTTGGATATTATCTTAAATTATAATGAGGTAAAGTGAGTTAGATTGTTGGTTCGTTAAGCACTTTCAGACTGTCTGATAGAAAGAAATGCATGGGTTTATCTTTTACATCAAAACATAATTCTAACCAAATTCTTTAAATAATGAATGATTCTCAAAAAGCTTTTGCCAATTACTAAGATTAAACCCTCTTCTACTGATGCGCTTTTGTGAGTTTCTTGTTAAATATGACGATTATCTACTTCAGGAGAAAGCTGCATGTTTCTTTTTAGGAGACATCTGCTTCCGAACTTAGAACTTAGTAACAGGTTGATCGTCTTCCTACGACACTTGGCGACATGATGATGTCAAGTCTTACCAGTCTAGTCAACTCACACATAACAAAACATCACGCCTGTAATCCCCGAACGGTTAGGCAGAGGTGTTACCATATTTCGCCACGTTTAAGTTGCACGTTTGAGTTCTATGTAATAGGCCAACAGCTTACTGCCATCATGCGGGCACAAATTCAGACTACACTAGGCTGCTATTTAGAAATTCTTGATGGAAAAACCCCCTAAAGCTTTGCCAGACCTGGGAATCGACCTGGACATGCTCATGCCAGCAATAGCGTTTGTGACCACTACACCAACAAGCAGTCACTTCAAACACACCTTGATTTAATTTACTAACACCCTTTTTCATCCACAGTATGAATACAAATACGACGTGGAGGACCAAGAGAAAGCTCTCTACTTCGGCGCCAACGAATCTGGAGATGCTCAAGGCAAGGTCATTGGAGGATACAGAGTGCTTCTCCCCGACGGTCGCCTCATGACAGTCGAGTACAGCGTAGAGGGAGAGAGCGGCTTCGTCCCCAAAATCACCTTCGAAGACAACGCTAGCCCCTTCGGCAAAGGAAAGTAAACCCTACATTGACCTGCACAAGACTGGTTTCGCGATGAATTGATTAATAGTTCAAATACTAACCCTTTGATTTCTGAATTTCATGCCGCCTTTTTTAATTTAGTTGTTTTTGTTTGGTTTCACAGTAGATTTTACCCTTTATTAATTCGGTAAAAGGCCAAAATTTACTTTTTTTGTTGTTCCCGTAACAAATATTTTGCAATTTGAAAAACATGAAATTCAGAAGTCGAAACACAGAAGAAAGTTACTTTGGTTTTCATTAGATTTTATGTGTGAATATCTTGATCTGTCAGGGATCTTTAAAAGCTACGAAATTAAGGTTAAATTAGTAACATTTACGGAAGAGGGATTATTTTAGAACATCTCAGAGAAAAGTATTGGTTACTAAAGAAAAACTCCTGTAACTTTTTTCAACGAAATAACTCTTCATGTTTTGTATCTTTTTTCTAAGTGTACTCTATAATTAATCTAGGTATAGTCAAAACTCATTCGCCATTAAGGTTATGTACAGTCAGCGATCTCTGCGATAATTGGTGTACTGCAAATATCGAGTTACCGATACTGTGATCAATTAGAACGATTTTAATATAGGCCATGTTCGACATTTAACGTAATGAAATTGTAACGTAGATTATAATTTTGTATGTGTATCGATTAGTACTTAATTGCATGTAGATTTTGATATAAATATAATTTTGATAAATATTTTTGTATTGAAATATTTTCTGCTGTTTTATTTTCTTTCCTACTCATGCGCACAAAAAGTATAATCAAAAATTTTCACACCGTTATCCTATAATCAGTAATCCTCATTAGAAAGAAACCGTACATAGGTACCCTCGGTCTGGGACCAGTGGCTATTCATATATCCCTTAGATTAAGAATATTCTACAAAATAATTTAAAAACTGTAAAATTTCGTTCAAGATCTCAACATTACCACCGTAAAACATTATGTAAGAATACAATCTGAATAATCTGAATTCCACTGAATATGAGTCAAATTTTTTTAACAAGGATGCGGCAGTGGCTTAGCTCTAAAGTATTGTATAACATTACATGATATTATAATCACAGTCTGGCCTTGTCGGCGACGCGTGACAAGATGACCGGGTTTCAGAGTAAACCACAAGGGTCCTAGTATTAAATATTACTTAAGGATGTGGGTAATAGACTCTTGGTCTATTATTAGTAGACCAACTATGCGGTAATGACTTTCATAGACAGTGCATATACAACGTGTAAAATAATAAACGCACAACATATCGTGTGGTGAGTCAGACCATGATACTGAACAACTTTTGTTCTATGACTTTTGGAAATTCGTAACTTTTTTTTTTAGTTTTAGCATACATTTTGATCAGCTGATCGCGTTAATTCGTATATAAAGTCCAATTTTTCTTGCGAATTCCAAGAACTCGTAGAACAAAGCTTGTTCAGTTTCATGGCCCGAGACACTACACGACAGGATGTGCTTTTATTATGTTACACCTTGTATACGTGGTGGCGATTTAGCTACCTGGATCCTTCAAGGAGGTGAGTCTACCCGTCATATTAAACAACTTTCCCGAAGAAATATTTATTACAGATTCGAGAAAAAAAAACAAATTCCAATACAACAGTAGACAGACTGTGTAGATGCTTTTTTTTTTCATGCATTTAAGGTAAGTCTTTTGGGGAAGTGGTTTAATATGACGGATATAGAATCTCCTTGAAGGGTCCAAGTAACTGAATCGCCACCCTATATAGATACTCTTTTGTGGGAAGTCTTCTCATAGGTCAGCCTTATGCTGAAGAGAGGTGGGGAGCCCTATGTAATCTAGCTAAGTATGAATACTCTATCTAGGTACACTACGTACTGGTGTGTGCGTTTCCTTACGACGTCCTGGTCAACACTCACCAGAGACTGGCAAATCACAGGGTATGCATTCTTCCATCTGAATCTGCATTTGATATATCCTGTGATTATACACGACGTAAGCTGTGGAGCCGCTATTCTATTAAGATACTGAACAAGACCTAAACTTCACAAAAGAAGGTGCAGACCGCAATCAAGAAGAGTGATAAGCCCTTCCCCCGACTTACTTTCAAGTCTTTCTCTCTCGAGAATCTACGGTAGAACTTTTGGAGGGGTCTTTCATTTCAATTGGTAGTAAGGTACAACTTTCATGCCAACACCTAAATGGAATCAATTTTCTTATATACATTACGTAGTACTGAAATAGACCGACCTTGTCGACGAGGCGCGTCATGATGACCGCGGTGGCTTCAGTGTCGAACTGTGGTCTACCCGCGCGCCCCACCATCTGCAGTACTGTGCTTATACTGTACTCCTGTAAGTAGTAAGTACAAGAAACACGTTATACGGGACCAAGAAGTGAAGAGACGTCGGAAACAAGTGATTCCAGGAAGAGGGTTGCTTAGTCTAACTATGACTAATTAGTCTAATAAGTATCAGTGACTAAATAAAAGGACTCTTCTTCTTTTGACATCAAAAACGCTTTTTGTTAATGGCGGCAGGAAACATTAGTCTTCAACTAATGTTTTAGGTCCAGGACCTAAAACAACAACTGGGTTGTGGAGGTCAGATAGGCAGTCACTCCACGTGAACTACTGGTATTCAGCTGCTTCCGGAAAGACAGGAAGCCAACATCGACATCGTTGGGTAAAAGGCCGGGCTATGATGACCTAAAGATCCTTGGACATAAGTGACTACAACCATCATAGTTGTTCTGCTTCCCTTCTTGCCGTTCCTGCTTTTTGCTCGCAAGTAGAAGTGTACATATGGCTGCCCAATTCCAGAAATGTTTTGCTCAAAAAAAAACATGGAACACGCTTGAAAAAAATAAATTCAGAAATGGTAGACATTAACCTGATAAGCGCCTTTGACGTATTGCTGTGTATTTTTGACAATCACTAGATGTGCAGGCAAATTGACGCCCATTGCTGAAACAGTTCAAATCTTTGGGTTTAAGATAGTGGATTATGCCTACACATTACATCACACCTTTGTTCAAATTTAAAGTAGCCAGTCGCTCTTGCGCTTCGTTTAATACAGGGTGTAACAAGATCCTTAACGAAGCCGTCAACCAAGCATTCTGTACATCAAACTAAGTAACATTACTAAAAAAATATTGGTGAAATATCACGTTTGACGGTAGGACTCAAGGAAACACACTCAAAACATTGTGCTGATGGATGGATTGAATAGTACGGGGGTCGTGGAGGTGTTTAAAGTAAAATATTACATTAAAAGCATGTATTTAAAAAAAAACTTGTGAAAATGTTAGAACTTTGACCCCCAATATCTCCGTAATTAGAAGGTTCCCAGGTATGGTCTAGACCGGAAAAATGATCGCAATGACGGGGAGAACAAGTGCCTTTTGCTTTCGTTAAGGGTCTTGTTACACCCTTTATATTGGTCTTCAGCTGGATGACTGCATCCGATTAGACTGAAATCCAACCCCAACATAGTTGGAGTGTGACAAAGTGACGCTAAAATGTGACAAAATGCCTGTATAGAATTAATAAATCCTAAAACGAAACTGTTATAAAAGTGCTTGTGATGGTTTTAATCTGAAAACATGTCACACAAATATCACCGTTTTTGTGAACAAAAGACATCAACGCAATGAAATCATCAAAACATAAATTAAGACTTACCCAAGGTTGTGGTTGTTATCAATATCGGCAAGTCTCTGTTCCTGAAGGCAAACTCTATATTTTGCCTCTCTTCATACAACAACCCAGCGTGATGACATCCTACTCCACTCATTACTAAAGCCTTCAGAAAACAGGGAAAATAGGTTTTTAATAGATAAGAAAATAGAATTTTAGAGCTCAAAACTGGTTGCATCCAAATTGGTTGCATTATAACAAAATGTAACTAGATATAGCCGGCTAGAACTAGGTGTAACCTTACTTCGGCTTTTAGCCGTAACACATATATATACACATATGTAAATTTATATAATTTTATATAAAATGGCACTAGGAGTAGATAAGCTAGCTAACCGGACAAAAGGAGTTATTTTTCTTACATATTGGTAATAACGCGGAGTAAAGTTACGACAAATTTAATTCTCAAAAATGGTTAATCTGAAGGTTAAACTGGCTGTAAGGGGATGTATTTCATTTGAGATTTAGACACAATATGTGCAAATAGTTCAAATTAAAGAGGATGCGCTAAGATAGCCCGCGAAGTTCAAATTTTCTTACGTTTTTTGCAGTTTGCAGGTCTATGTCAGGCTGTATGTTGAACAAAATATGGTTTAACACCGTAACATATAATATTAAATTTCGCGGACTAACCTGACGCTTCCACCTTGAATGCTATTTTTGCCCCGGCTGTGTCCAATAGTGCCGAATTGGGTCAACCTGAACTGGTGTGTAGCACGCCTCTCTTTATTACGCGTTTACTAATACGGGGTTATACACCGTGACTTTTTAGTCGTCTTACAACGGCAGCACAGTTCCCGATCCAATGACTGCTAAGCATTCATAAAAAAAATAGAAATTTATGAGATTTTAATCATTTAAAAATAAAAATATTATTCAATATTATGACGCATGACGTAGTTAAAACACCCTGTTGTGAGCGATGATCTACTGGACTCGAGCGCTGGGTAGGTATATTCTCCCGTTTGACACGTAAACATCATTAACAGGATGTTTCATAATTTTTTCTAATGTTTATTTTTTTTTCTTGCGCCTATTACGGTAGGTAAAAAAAATATTTTATGTCGGGCACATTGATTGGACCACCTTTGTAAGACGACTAAAAAGTCACGGTGTATGTCAAAGCCTTAATCTATCGGCAGTGACCAATAACACTACCATAACCGTAAGATTGCAATACCTACCTACCTACTAAACGTCCAAGAACACCTGAATATTTCAACGTAATAAAGCTTTGCACTTAAAAATTATGTAGTCAACACAAAACGCTCTAATGAAAACGAAATTAAAATCCTTAATCAATTTACCTGCAATTTCTTATTCTTAATAGAAGAAGCTAAGGCAGTTAGCTTCGCCTTTTGTTCCGCATTGAAGCTAATTGTCAGCTCCCGGGACAGAGTCTCTGCCGTCAATACAACACTCTTACGCGTGTTGCAGAATATCTAAGTAGGGAGAAATGTACTGAAGTAATAATGGCAAAATGTTCTGTGGAATTAAATAAATTAGCTTTGTGTAATGTTGAATAATTAGGCGGGTCATTATGTTTTGATGTGTGGCTAACGTTTATGTCACAATTTGTTCCTACATCCAGAAATGTTTAAGACTGTTTGGTAATGTGAAATTGTTGTAATATAAAGGCTCAAATCTTATGTTATTACTTTTACTAGCTTTTGCCCGCAGCTTCGTTCGCGTTAATTAAGAATTTGACAATAAATTCGGGTTGTAACCTGCTTGTTACAATATAATTCGTTCATGATTCGAAAGACACGTGGCGCCATCTATTGTCATAAGAACGTTATTGTTGTTTTCCTTGGGTACCATACTTTTTTTCGGGATGAAAGGTACCCTATGTTCGTTTCTGTACAGCTGACAACGCATATGCAAAATTTGAGGATGATCGGTTCAGAGGTTTAGACGTGAAAAGGTAACAAACAAACAAACTTACTTCGCATTTATAATATTAGATATTATCTGTGATATTAGTAAGGAAGAAAGGATAAAATGCGAAAGTATGGATGGATGTTTGTTACCTACTCTTTCACGCAAAAACTACTAAATGGATTTGAATGGCACACAGATCTATAACCTGGATTCACACATAGGAATTTTTGTATTACGGTAGTACGAGGGACAATTACCGGACTTACTTACCAGTGTCGGTTTGCCGGAATGATACTTCTGAATGATTGGCCACAGCTTGTAGTTGAGTATGATGTCGAACTTAAATATGCTGGTGCCTTCAGCACATGGATACCCTTCCACTATGCGCTTCAGTTTCACGGGGCGACATTCATCACCAAACCTACATAAACACAAGTTTGGGTAACGAAGATACAAAGTTGCTATAAAAAAAAACTATCTTAGTATAGCGCAAAAGGGAGTCGAATGACTATCAATGAAGTGTATTGTATGTATGTTACAGGTGGTCAGTGGCTCAAAAGTCTGACAACCAGTCTTACCAAGGGGTTTTGTATTACCCAGTACTAACTGGGTTGAGGAGGTCACATAGGCAGTCGCTCCATGTAAAATACTGGCTTTCCGTGTGCATCTGGTTAGATGGAAAGCCGACCCCTATATGTATAGTTGGGAAAATGCTAGAAATAAAGTATTTAATTGCAAAATCACTAAAGTGCCGTATTTTTATTCTATTTGGAGTGCACTCTCATTCGTCTCTTTTTGAGGGTTTTTTTCTGCAATAATGAAGACTAGTATTAAAAAGTATCTGATAGCAAAATTCTGAAAGATTCTACCGCTACACTTACTTATAAAATACAGCGGGTTTGTCGCTAGTTCCGAGCCAGTTGGCAACGTCTTCAGGATTGCTGACGGTAGCTGAAACTGCGACGAACCTGATGCTTGGGGCCGATTTGTTGGATACCGTTTGACCTTGAATTTCTTTCTGCAGTTGTTCTATGCGGTGGACTGATTGGGCTGAATTCTGAGAAAATACTTTTTAATTCAATTTTGCGTAGCTTCCGTTTGTCCATTTCATGGTACGTACACGTACAGATCATTTTACGCTGAAAACCGGTGTTGTGATTAGACTAACGACTGAAAGTTTTCGTATCACGCCGCCAAACACGGTCAAATTATTTTAGAATGAGATAAAAACAATCAATTATGACAATTACTTCATTCATACTGCAAAACCACTGGAGAAAAGCTCACAGATACGCAAAAGTCGGCTCGAGTTGAAGAAGGAAACCATTTCATAAAACAATAAGCATAGATCCCGATTCCAAAAAGGAAGTCCTGGTGATAGAAAAGTAAGAAAAACTGGCCAAGTGCCAGTCGGACTCGCGCATGAAGGGTTCCGTACCATCATATTAGGGGAACCCCCTTAATTTACTTTTACTTTTTTTTACTATTATTTGTTTTAGCGGCAACAAAAATACACATTCTGGGAAAATGGGAATTTCAACTGTCTACCTATTACGGATCATGAGAAACAGCCCGCTGACAGACAGACGGATGAACGGATGGAGAGCGGAAGCTTAGTAACAGGGTCCCGTTGCGGTTACCCTTCGGGTACGAAACTCTAAAAATGACAATTGCCCCGTTGCACCGTAATTGGACGAAGCCAAAACGCTATGAACAGGTTAACAAAAATCTTCATCCTGCTCACAACGGCTTCGAACACAGGTCCTCATTTTTGACTATATCTCACTCCATCGACAAGTAAACATATCCAATTTTTTAGTTGCTATTATTGTTAGATACCTATAAGCTCTTATTTCAATAGCCTTTATCCGGCTAAAATCGGCTTTGAGCATGGGTAATGAAGAGTCACGGGTAAATCAATGAAATAGGTAGTTAGGTACTCTGACATGTATCATTCATAACTTACTTCAATAGTCTTCATCCTGCTCACAACGGCTTCGAGCACGGGTCCCCTAGTCTCATCATTCAGTATGTGCACCTCGTCGATCAGGAACAACTTGATGACCTCCACCAGACCACGGTGATCGCGCCATCGACGAGTCAACATGTCCCATTTCTCGGGGGTTGTTATTATTATTCTGGGGAAGGGTTTTTTAGTAAGAGCTCCTTGTTCAAAAGAAGTTTGTGGTAGTTCTTTATCTAGGATTTTAGAACTTCTCCAGGTGTTTATGGTGCCTATTTATTTACGCCAAGCAACATCGTACGTTCCGGTGTAAAGGATATCTGCAGACGCCATGTCAGTTATGTTACTGGTTTTACTTAGTGCCAACAAGCAACAGATAAGCAATTGTAATTGGTGTCTATCTGAAGGGTGTAACAAGACCCGAAAGGCACTTGTTCTCCCCGTCATTGCGATATTTTTTTTGTTTCAGACCATATACCTGGGAACCTTCTAGTTACGGGGATATTGGGGGTCCAAGTTCCAAATTTTTACAAGTTTTTTTTTAAATACATGTTTTTAATGTAAGAACTTTACTTTAAACACCTCCACGACCCCCGTACTATTCAATCCATCCATCAGTACAGTGTTTTGAGTGCGTTACATTGAGTCCTACCGTAAACGTGATTTTTCACCCCAAAAAAAAGTCGTTTCCCAGCAATTACTTTTGCGAAAAGTTACTTAGTTTGATGTACATAATGCTTGGTTGACGGCTTCGTGAAGGGTCCGTTTACACCTTGTATTAGCAAAGAATGCTACTTTTTTCTGTCTTACGGAAATCCTCGTGGATACCCCAGTCTGGGGGCCTGTGTGTAGGAGTGATTTGTAGTTTTATTCGTTTGTAAGTCTAGAACTTTAGGAACCCCCAGATCAAGATCGGCATAAGGTGTTGACATAAAGTTACTATAAATTGAACGTTATTTTTTACTTCAGTATTAACTTACTTGTATGGCTTCAACTGCGTGAAGTCAACGTCGGTATCTCCTGTAACTTCGATACACATCAAGCCCAGTTTTGTGAACTTTGGATACCATTCCGTCAACCTTTCCGTACATAACGCTTTTACTGGAGCCACTACAAGTTAGAACGTTTTTGTATAACATTACAATCAGACAAAGGTACCTTTAACTACGTTTGGCAGTTATATGTACAGATACGAGCACCAATATGTACCCACTTTCCTAAATTTAAAAGCAATTTTCGCGAGAAATAACGATTGTAACTTGGAGATAGGATCTTTTTCATAAAAAATACGAGTTCCAGAACAGTAGGAGAAAAACACTTTAAAAAGTTGTTAAGTGTTTACGTATTGGTGCTCGTGACTGTACTAAATCTCATATCAATTTTCTAATTGAAAAGCTCAAAAACTCGGCCGGACGGTACCAGGGATCGAACCTAATATGCTCAGTGGTGACGACTGAAGACTTGCGTAACGAAGTAGATTTGAATGAGATTTTTAGACGCCTGTGTTAAAGAAACAAGCATTTAATACCAATTGGCTTTTGCTTGAAACATTTTATGGCCGTTTAAAAAAAAACTGTGCAACATGTAAATGATTAATGATTGCCTCAATGAAAGCACTCTGTTGGATTTTATAATTTATACATAAAAATTAAGGTCAATAAAGTTCGCATTTATCACAAAATATGTGGAAAAAACAAATAAGTACGTACACTTATGTATAGCCTTTTGGTAGATTATATCAAGCGTTTAATACATTTAATATATTAATATTTCCTGTAGAACGTATTTGTAACTTTTATTACATGACGTTCTGCTCTAATTAATATTTAAAGGTAAATTAAATAATAACCAACTAACGGCGTGCGTGTATGACCATGGACTAAGCGAAAGATGTAGATATTATGCAAGATAGTTTCTGCCTGCCCACATGGCAAAGATGTGTGACTTTTTTTGATCTAGTAGATGTGCCCGGCATGCGTTGCAATGCACCATTTCTTCCCTACCCTACCTACCTATGTGGAAGATGCCAAACCTAATTTATTTAAAAACATTTTTTTTTCGTGAAATAAGGTTATACCTAGTTCTAGCCGGCTATACCTAGGTGCGGCCGGTAACTATCCTTTTTATTGCTAGGACGCACCGACCAAATGGATTAGTTTTATTTAGGTTAGCCGCAACTAGGTATAGCCGGCTAGAACTTGGTGTACCTAACCTTACTTCGGCTTTTAGCCATAACAGATTTATAAATTAACCTATAGGTCAGGCGCAAGCAACAATTTATTATTCTATTTAATTTAATCATTTTCGAGTACATACTAATAATAGCGCTGGGTAGAAGTGTTTATAGGAACGGTATCTACACCCACAATCCATCAGTCACTTTTATGTCCCTTAAAACACTCCTATCAAATGGTAATTTAAATCTCTGGAGTTTGAAAAATACTTACTGTAAATAATTTTGAAGTCATCAGTATACTGCTTGTCCTCTAACTCCATCAATAGCTGAACTATAGCCATTTCAAATACAACCGTCTTTCCAGAACCCGTAGGCGCACATACAACTATGGATTTATCTGGAATACAAGAACATTGAAAAGGGGATCTAAGACGACCCACTGACACAGTAGGCCGCACATGCACAATTCTGATATAGTTACCACCTTGACCATGAACTGGCCTAGAATATTATCTAAGGCAATCTACAGTTTCCATAGAATAAGAGACCTGCTTATGTTGGTTTTGTTACTACTGTCATTCAACCTACCGCACAGTTGTGTGGATTCAATCGGGGCGAATAGAGACAAAACAAACGATGAACTACGCAAATTGCCGGGTATTGCTAAGCCATAGGTATTGTATTGTATTGTACAACGGGCTGGTGTCCGCAACTCGACGTCAAAGCGCGTATTTTGCGAGGTAATAGCATTGAAGTCGGTGTTAAGAGGGTCTTTCGTTGCAGTCACTAACCTGAGTATACCGCATCTTCAATGATCCCTGACTGTACTATATTGAAATATGGATAGGAAAACACGTCTCGGTATTTTGAATCTGCAAAAAAAACCATATGCTTATTTGATCTCTTTCATACGGAATACTTATGTAGGTAATGTCAGTATTTATCTTCTATAATCTATATGAACAATGTGAGGTACCAAACAAATTATAATAAGACAATTCAAAAAAAAAAAATTACGGTCAAAAACTATCTACCAAATCTTTGATTTATAAAACTACTTACCGATTTCCTCCGTACTCCGAAACTGACCACGCTGCCCAGTTCCTTTTGACGGACGATCTACAACTCTTGCATATTCATTACAAGGATTGTTAACAGTTGACGGTCTACTCTCAATAGATGATGACAAAGACAAAGGTTGGGAGTTGCATATTTCATCGACCAGAACATCTGTGAAGCTTGCACTAAAAGAAATAAATAATAATTACGTTTATTGCGCTCGTCGGTCAGACCGCAATGAAAAAGCAAGATAAAAAATGGATCCTTTTGTATAGGTTTACATTTACATTTCTCGTACCTAGGAAGAATCTCAAAAATCGTGAACCTATTTATTATTAAGTAAATATAAAACATAATAATTGCGTCAATAATAAATCAATGTTACTCACAGCGTAGTATTCATTAGTTACACTTAATTACACCAAACAAAATTAGTTATTTGTAGAAACTTTTTATAAATCCCGCCAAAACACTATGTTGCAACAAGACATCAAATGACGACATGAAAAAATATATGACATGGCAATTTCCAAATAAGGAGCACAGGATTTTTGATAAGGTTTTACATTTATGGATTAAATAAATAAAATGATTATTTAATTTTTTTTTATTATTAATTGACACACAAGTGACCGTTTTACTTTTAGGAATTCAAGGGTAATCATGTTTTTTATGTTGGCAATTATTTTCGGCAAAACAACACGACATCGGACCGGAAATCAGCTGTCATGCGTGTATCTGTCACAACTGTCAAGTCAAGAAATTGAGAGATCAAAATATTTTTGAGCAACTTTTTCCTTATGTCTTGTCTTCTTTTACCTGCCAGTCTTCCCTCATGATTGTGTGTGTGTGATAGTGTGTTCTATTGTTTTAATTACGAACTTAAAAGTCAACTATCAACAATGATGTAAGTTTTGATTGAAGTACTTATTACAAGATAAATAATTATATAAATAATCGTAATTCAGAGAAATTATAATTATCATTACAGGGAAGTCCAAAGCGAGTATGGGGATGCGGATACAGTCAGTGTTGATACATTGGTTCTTGAACAAATGGTACAAAAGGAAAGGGCCAAAGAGATAACGGAATTGCAATCATTAAGCAAAAAAGTTTGCTGTCTCCACACAAATCTGCTGTATTATCGACATGCTACTTCTGCGATGGGTAAAGCGTGTTATCAGCTATGGGTCACTTTACTGAAGAAGGTGGGCGGCACTCGTAATGGATGGCGAGAGCTTGGTTACTCTTTAGGCCTGTCACAAGATGATTTGGATGTAAGTATTCATACTGCATGGTCTTTTTTTGAGTCATGTCATGTGGTATTTTTATGCCTCAAGAGAGAAAATAATAAGATTAAGAAAAAATATTTTGTTAATCTTATTATCATCCTTAGCAGTGATAACTTATCAGTCCAAAATCAAAACACTAAAAAAATGTAGCTAAAAGTAATGTTATTTGTATAAAATAATATTTTTGAACATAGAACTAAATAAAATTGACAACTAATAATAAGTGTCTGTTTCTTCCCAGTACATCATGCACTCTGTGAATGAAGATCCTGTAGATGTGGTATTGGAAGTGTTCAGACAAAATGACAATGCTACAATTGACAAAATACTGGATGCTTTAACAAAACTGGAACGTTATGACATATTGAAGTCAATAGAAAAACCGCTTTGTGAAATAGCACAGTACTTCAACAAGGATGACAGTGGTTATCAAAGCAAGAGCTCTGGGGACACAGTCAAGAGAGAGATAGTTACTATCAAGCTGCCCAATCGTTTACCAGCGCCTTTGAGTAAGAAAGTTGTTATCGAAAATAAGGACCCGAAAAAACCAAAACAATTGAGGAAAGCTGTCACTACAAATGAACCTGTAGTTAATGATAGTCCCATTCTCTTCTTGACTTATTCACAAGATGGTTTTCCAACTGCTTTAAACATACAAGAGTATGTACAAAACTGGCTTGATGTCCCTGATGTTCAGGTCATCACTTTGAACAATAGAAGAGAAGAGTTGTATCAAAATCCTGAGAAGTTTATTAGAGAATATTTTGAAAAGGTATGTATGATAATGCTAGTCAATTACCATTGTTGTAATATGCATGTATTTAGTTTGATAATAATGTTGCTTTTTTTTTCAGGCTGATATCATCATACCAATCATAACAACTGGCTACATAGAGCAAATAAAATCACATAATCCAGCTGTTCCAAATACGTCTGATAACTTAGACCATAAATATGTCAATTTTATTTATAATCTTATTGTTAATCACTATATTCATGCATCAGGCTGCCTAAACAAGAGAGTAAGGAGTGTGTTGCCACAAAATGCTAATGTTGACTTGTTTATGAGTATCACAATGTATCCTGATTTGATGCCATGGACATATGAAACTAATTTCGATGAGCAATTCAAAGCTTTCTTGAAGAAATCGTGAGATCTTGTCATGACTAAGCATTTATATGTATTACCTTTATTGCAACTATCTACACTTGCCATATAAAAAACTTTTAAATATTTTTCGGGATACCTTTTTTTATTGAATACTGTGTGACTCTGTACCTGATACCAATTGGTTCAATTAAACAATATTTTTATAGAAATTAATAGTTTAATTTTAAAATTCTCCTTATAGGTACATTATAAGACCGTACTAATAAAAAGAATATTACAATACTACATTTTACTAAGGCAATGCAAATCTTATTACTAAGATGATCCTTTAAATTTTAGTTACAAAATATATTATAGAAAAACATCAAAGTTATAAAAAAAATATGTAATAATTAATAAGACATCTGCTTTTAGAAAAGTACATTACAAAAATAATGACAAAACATTAGTAGGTATTCCTTTTGTAGCCACGATAGCCTGCACAAAAAAATACAATTAATAAGCGAACCAGTGCATTTAATGAAGAAAGTAAGTGATATATTAGTTTTATATAAATAACAGAGGCAGCTTGCTCTTATTTTGCTTTTTTTTCTATGGAACACAATATTTGCAAAAAAAACTTAGGCCAATGCAAATGTAACATTTACTGTGTAAATTAGAGAAATTACTATAGTTGCTGCCAGTAAGATCGCAATGGCGGTCATTGACCCACCTACATTTATTAAAGCTCTTAACTTTGAAATCCAAAAATAAGCCAAGTTCATGTCTTGAATCATCATCGATCATGATCTTCAACATTTTTTCTAATGAAAAACGATACGTGGTTCATTTGTTTTGGTTCGTACGAAGAGATAGTATGGAAAGAGCAATGACCGCTATTGCGATCTTAATTGGCAGCAACTATAGTATGCTATGTAGTTTCTTATTAAATCAAATGTTATATGTTTAAACATCATGATTTACACAATAAAAGTCACATTGACACTCCAATTTCTTATTTGTAACCATTTTATTAGTTAGAGGTACAAGAAAAACATTTGGTATGAGGTACCCTTACCTCACATAATACTAAAAAAATTATGCCTATATTACGTTTCCATGGCAGGATTATGGTGCTATGGACATATGATCTAGTCTTGGTTGGCAGTCTTGCTCTCAACATCGTCTGTAGTTTCATCTGCAGTACTGACATCATTGACATCAATTCCAGTGTCATTGTTGCTGCTGTTTGCTAGTTCCTCCTGCAATAACATAAAAAGGTTTCAAATTAGATGGTGTAAGCAGGTTGAACAGTTACATGGAGCATAATTTATGCTAAGAATAATTAGATGTTGTTGAACAAAGATTTGCACACATCGCACAGAACTCTGTGTGGATTAGTTTCTTCTGTTAAACCACAAAAACAAATGAAAAAAATATAAAACAAAATGTATCTGTGGTTTTGTAACGAGGCGACGCCATTCTTAGTACACATAGTCCATACTCAATAAAACTTTGTTAAAATGAAAATGTATCACATCACATCATTGTGTCATAAGGTTAGTTTAAATCGCTTCTTGGATGGTATAACCAGTTACCGAAGTCAGGAAGGCATAATATATACCGAGTTAATAGCTTTACATTGACTAATTCTCCATTTTCCGAAGGGTCTACCCAACAATCAAAAACTCCTTAAGATAGACAACAGACATTTAGCTCGTTTTCGCACATGGCGGTCCGGCGCTCAAGGGATTAAAAACATCCATTAAAGTTAACAAGAAACAAGTGTGTCACACAAAGAAAGTTTAAGCAAGAGTTTTTTTCCTGTGCATCTGGATTGAGGGCTCATATTATTATGATGAGAGATGCTCATCTTTTTTCTCGGAGTTTTGTGAACCAGATGACAAACAGAATTGAACAACAGAAAGAATATTCTTAATTGCAATATTTAAAAGATTATCAAATTTAAATTTGCAATAAAGGACACAGATTTGCATTGCGATCAGCTATCTCTGACGAACTTTAAAAGGATCATGACCATCAACGGTACTGGTTTTTCTCATGCATCAAGATAAAAATTATATTACAATTATTTTCTTTATTTTTGAAGTCATTCTGCAATTAGAATGTCAATTTTGTATAGGGGTTTATTTTGTAAACTTAATAAGTTATGAAATTGTTTTGATAAAATGAATTACCTACTGCCGGCTATTCTTACGTTAAAGTGTTGCCAAAATCAAAATAAGTAAATATATTGACAACTCTAATCGATTTTTTTTGCATACGATTACAAATTAATATAAATGTAAAGTCATTGGAAAGGTAAATCGCGGGGTTTTTATACATAATAAAGCGAGATGATACTACTGTGGTGTGAAATAATTAGTATTTCACACACACAGTCTCACAGTAGTCTTATTATTTTGCTTTCAAAACTTTTTAAAGCAATTTCACTTTGTTGGCTAACGATACATAATATATGAATGATTGCATAGATTTTTTTTAATTATCTTGCTTCGGTTTGATATAAATCGAACCTTTTTAATAAATTAATGATTATAGAACTAAATCAGTCATTTGAAATAATTATGTGTCGAGTGTATTTATTCGAGTAATCGATTTTCATTTAAAATCTAAAGTGGCAACATTGGTGTTGGTGTCTCAAATCGAATTGTCATTGTCAAAAAGTCCAATGTCAATTGCGCGTGGTGCATACTGCATGCTAAGTTTGTTCATTGCGATTTAAGTATTACAGTTGTTTTGTGTTGATCGAGTCCTACTCTCCACAGTAATTGTGATATTCATTGTAACTATTTGTTTATTTCTTGTTTTCAATCACTATCGCTAACTTTAATGTGAAATTGTGAATCTTACGCCAGGACGTTTTACGCCAGGAAGTTTTCACTTTGTTTGAAGTTTGTGTGTGATTCGTATTTTGTTGTACTGTACTGTACTACTTAGCGACTACTGAAAATGTCGACCACTTCGCGTGAGGTACCGACAACAAGAACAATCGGCCGGCGAAACCGGTGTATCAACTGTTCTTTTGCAATCCTAAGAAACCAACGCAGGTATTCTTTGGAACAAGCTACTACTCAGATGATCAATGTGTTACAGTCATGGATAACTCCTACTCAGGTAAGCACATTCTTTTGACGTTTTCATACCTATCAGTCTATTTCTTGATTTCTCAGACAGTTTAAACCTACCCAGTCATTCTCTCGATTTTATATTTTAATTTTTGCTTTTTATAAATCACATATTAAAAACATAGACAAATGAAAGCATAAAATCAATGTCACAATTCTGACGTTGGAAGCACTCCATGCTTTAAGCACAAAATATAATTATGATGTGCGGCCCATTCAGTTAGACTTGAAGGCGGTGATTGTGACATTCCTTTGCTCATTCTATTATACTATATTCTAATGACCTTTTTTTATATTTCTTTTCAAATATATTTTTTTGATTGTAGCTGTCTCCAGGAAGTATAATTTGTTCCGAGTGTTTTGGACTGCTTCAAAATCGAGTTAACACAATGAGCGAAGGAAGTGCTATGCCTTTGCCTGCTCTTGGACATAGAAGAATCTGCTTTCCTTGTGGAAATTCTATCTTACGAGCACCAAGAACATACCCTGTGCGACATGATCGACAAGAAAGAAACATTTTAATGAGACTGGTTCCACTGCACTTGGTAAATATTTATTAGTATCTTATTGAAAATATGGAGTGTCTAATACAGAATCTGTCTACTTGGGCTAACAGAAAAAATATTTAAGCACCTCATTTTTTTTAGGTTTCCAGAATGGAACGTGTATGTGCTGCATGTTGGAGATCAGCTATGAGAGAAGTACAGAGGCAACAGCAGCATGATTCAAATCGTCCTACTGTAGCACATGCTGTGTCAAGTGATGATTTCAATATTCCTGAGCCACCTCCACTTCCATCTTCAAGACCAATAGCAGTTCAATTAGCGGCACCAAAAATCACATCATCTTTATATAGACGTGCTGCAAACACATCTGGCCACTGCATATTCGTTAATTGTTTTGAAAATGAACGTCTACTTGTACCATGTGCTATAAAAGATTTATTATTGTATCATTATAAATTCTATGTACCATCTGGTGCACGTGTTTGTCGTCACCACTTGGATCACGGTTCTTGGAATGAATTAACCTCCCAATTGAGGGATTTTACTGGTAGTCAATTTGATAATATTATGACTATGATGCAGCGAGCAGCTAATAACAGATTTGATTTTTCTAATATTAGGATGATGCCTCCATATTTATGTCATTATTGGCTTGGATTCAATGCTGACCAGTTTTATGATTTACTTAACAGTATCCCAAATCTAGCAGAACAGGTACCAAATGCTTCTATAGCCTTGTGCATATATTTAGTTAAGGTAAGAACTGGTGACAGTAATGAAAGGTTGGCTACTCTTTTTAATAAACCTCGAACCACTTTAGAACGGTGGATGTCAAAAGCAAGAAATTGTTTAATGAGTGATTTTGTCCCCTTGCACTTAGGATTTAATCATCTTACTGTACAAGATGTTGCTTCTCGAAATAAGATTATACCAGAAGGACTGTTTAGTAATCCTGATTTGCCAACAGATGTTAAACCTGCAATAGTTATATGTGATGCTACCTATATTTTTGTGCAAAGTAGTTCAAATTATTTGTTTCAGAAACAAACCTACAGTTTGCAAAAACTAGACAACCTAGTTAAACCATTTTTGATTGTGTGTTGCGATGGCCACATTGTGGAATGTCTTGGTCCATACAAAGCCACTCTTAATGATGCTACAATCACAAGTTTAAACTTAAATAATGAGGGATCTTGTATAAGTTCATTTTTTAGAAGAGGTGATATTTTTCTTCTTGATAGAGGATTTCGAGATGTTATAAATGAACTCCAAGAACACGGTTTTGTCACCCACATGCCAGAGTCTCTCCTCGAAAATGAACACCAATTAACAACCCAGCAGGCAAATCGGTCTCGTCTAGTAACCATGTGTCGCTGGGTTGTAGAAGTAGTCAATGGTAGGATAAAAAGAGACTATAGACTATTCCGTCATGTATTCAATAATAGAGCTGCTATGCACCTCAGTGATGATTTTAGGATTTGTTGTGCCTTATTAAATAAGTTTCATGTTGCCATAGATGACCCACCGGAGGCTTTGGAATATGTTACAATAGCTAAAAGTAGACTTTTTCTAGTAAACTATCTGGCAACATATGTAGAGCAAGAAAATCTTAACAGAAGGAGAGCTAGCTTCCAAACAATTGATGGCAATCATCCTCATTTGGATAGATTCCCACGACTCACAATTACTGACCTTAAGCGGTTTGCTCTAGGTACATATCAATTAAAACAGGCCAGATCTTACTTCGGGGAACATGTTCGTCAGTCTGGAATATATTCAGTGGAAGTGAATACTGAAATTGATGAGGATATTCCTCTGATTTTAGGCCTAAATAATTATTTGTTAAGAGGTAGGATTAAATCCAGGCATGTGAACAGTCGTACATATTACACGTATTTATTAATAAGCAGAGACGATGCTGTAGCAAATACATTGCAAGCCATAGTAGGTTATTGTTGCAACTGCCTTGTTGGTAAGCGAACTGTTGGCTGCTGTGCTCACATAATGACAGTGGTGTGGTTTTTGAGTTGGGCTCGATACAATGATATCACTGCTCCAGCATCTTATTTAGATGATTTTTTTAATGAAAATGATGAATGAAGTCATTCGCTGTTCCTATATGAATAGGTACCTACCTACTTACTGTAAGGGTTAGATATACTATGATTGATTATATACCTACCTACATATTTAAAGTGCTACCAGTGTCACTGGATCAAATTAAAGATCTCTTTGAATTCTATTGTTTTTTTTTTTACAGCTCTCTTTTTTTTTGTATTTGTAACTGTTTTAACAGGAAATATAAAGGCAAGGTACTGATTTATTTAAGTCTCTATCCCATCAGATATGCTAATTAATCTGCTCTCCAAACTACGACCTTACTTACCTCTCTATACACGACGGATATTTCTATTTTGAGGTTAAGTTACGTTTTCTAAAAAAACTTGGAAATGCGGGTTTTGATTCCAAAATGGCAATTGTAGATGGTTATTCGGTTAATTTATAAACCATCTAAAACAACTTTGGAATTGACGCAAATCTGTACCGTGGTCCATATTGTCGTGGTCATGATCCTTTGTTTGTTTGACCAGCAAATAGGAATAAACTTACCTTGATCACTTCAACGAAACTGTTGGCCTCATCCAACATCTGTTTGAACAGAGCATTCTCTTCCTTCAGGTCTTCAATGATTTTACGGAGCTTTTCATTCTCATCCAGGGCATCTTGTAACGCAACTCTGAAAATCAAAGAGAAACATTACTAGTCATAAACAAAAAAAAAGGAATGATTATGGAGAGCTTTGCATGGAACACAATTACACAAGCCACACAGTACATGTTTGATTGATTGGTGAGTGCAGTTTTTGTCTTCATCAGTCTCTCACTGGTTAGGATGATGCAGTCCTCGAAGAAGGCTGTTGGTGGTAGGTGATCATTGCCTCATACAGCATACTTAATCATGTTGGTGCTCTGCTAAGGGTTAAGATACTAGGCTGTGTGGAATGAAAAAAAGCCCAAGGCAACACACCAGTAACTGCAGCAGTTAATTATTATCACCCAGGTTGGTGCTGTTAATTGTCTTTGAAGTTCTTTAATGACAAGCAAATATGCATGAAAATAATAAATATGTACACTTAGAAATAAAAACATTGAATGTAAGTACTTACTGACGCTTCTCAGCTAGAATTTCCCAATACTTTTCTGATGGTCCCTCAGGGTTGGTCAGGTCATCAACAGTAATTTTCGTATCTAGGTTTGCTTGTGTTTCTTTGGTGGACAAGTTCTTGCGTTTAACCTCAACATCACTTAAATCAAAACAATATAATTAGCAACTTTATTTTAACAAGTAGATATTACTATCATTGAACAAGATCACATTATTACTCACGCAGCAGGGGGAGACTCCTGGCTTAATTGGTGCTTCAAACTTTTTGATGGCCTACCCACTAAATTTTCTCTATCTGAAGCAGTGTGTTGAAGTGTTTTGAGAGATCTTCTCGTAACCCTCGTTGTCTCCTAAAACGCATACAAAAGAATTAGTACCTAATAATTAATAGAAATAGATCAAAATACGCAAACCGGCAAAGAGCACAAGGGGGCTACAGAAACTACAAGTTCACACTTACCTGGAGCTCTTGAGTGCTCATGGTGAAGTTTGTTCGGATAATCGGTTTATAAAGATGCAAAAGTAACTTTCAGCTGCAGCAAATAAACGGAAGAAACTAATAATTTGTCGTATTTACCAGCTCACAACGAACAACGCTTTGAGTTTGACACTTTTTGACAGATACTTTTTTGACAGCTGCTTTTCCCGCCGACCCACCGTTTATCTATTTTTTTAATTCTCGGGTTTTGATTTAGAGGCTTTTTAGATCGTGATTGAGTTAAGCCTCTCTCACATATTTTTAAAATCTGTTGAAAGCTGACGACATAATATACTCACCTTATTGGTGAGGTTCTTCAAAAAGGTCAGGTGCGTAGTACTCGCAACCGGCGTGCGTGTATAAGAAGATGTATGAATGTGGACGATACAAAACGGGTATGTAAGGATCGTAGCAGGTGGTGTTCTATGGTTTCTGCCTACCCCCATGGAAAAAGGCGTGAGTTTGTGTATGTATCTATAGAAGCTGATATGCTCTAGAAATGTATTTTACACAAGTTCAGTCAAACGAGTGGAGACTGTGGCATGGCTTGGAAATCACAAGTCATCATAACTTGTGATGAACGTTTATGAATAAACAAGATTAAACCCCATAAAAGCCATTGCGAAATATTTTGTGGACCTTTCTTTTCTCTTTATTTTATTATTTTGTTTGCTGGCAGGGACAAAACAACTGTCATCTTTGTTGGAACGATGGAAAAATGGAATGGAGGGTTGATTGACATTTGAATTGACTGACACTGACAGTCATTTATTTGCGCTCAGTGGGAGATGTTTTGTGATAGTGAAATAAAATAATAATCAATTCATTATTTATCTATTGCTTTAATTAACGATAGCGCGTGATTATGTGCTCTAAAACAAATTAGTTAATAACGCTAATTAAAAGTATCACCATGGTGCAATGTAATTAAAGTTTGACGTGCTAAGTATTTTCATATACATTAATAATTCGTTCGGTTCCTATCTTATCTATACCTGAAGTACATTTTTATCTATTAGTGTTAGTTTATAGATACTAAGATTTCTGCAGGATATAGTGTAGCTGGACGAAAATGGATACTCTCAAGTGAGTAAAATTTCCAATACGTAGATTTACCTACCTAGCACCTGCGTCAGAAGGAGTCAAGGTTACATCTAACCGTTTGTTATACTTGACTTCTTCATGGTTGCACTAATTAATTAAATAATTATTATGAAAATTTCAGGCTTTATTTTGTCACCTGGAATGTGGCAACCAAGAATCCAGGACAAGATCTAAATGCCTTATTGGACTTTCCATCGCAGTTTAATAAGAATAAGCCTTTGCCAGACTTTTTCGTGATTGGGTAAGTAGTTATGTAGTTCATGATTACTTGCATAATGTTTGCTGTATCCTACTTATTTTCTAGGTCAATGTGATATGTGTACAAATTCATTGAATGAATTTGTTGTCTGTTGAACTTTGTTATACATAACTTGTTTTTATATTTATGATTGCTTAAGCAAAATGTGTGTGTGAGTGTGTGTGTTGTTCTAAATGTAGTAGAATAGATGTAAACTCGGTATCTTGTTACCAGGTAAATTTCATACATTTGACTGACTTTTACTGTTATGTTTTTCTCATAATTCTGCAATAAGTTGCAGTTAATTTTATCCATATAAAAAAAATATTGATATGGTCAGTATGTGCGCTTAAACAACAGGAAATAATATTTAGTTGACATGTTTTAAATAGCAATGTCAACACTGTAGGTAAACCAGTGCTTAAAAACAAAATAAACAATGTTTGTGTAAAATTTCCTCATAGTAACTTTAACTTTTTTATGAGATTAAATGCTTTTTTTGCAATTGAAGTATTGAAGGTCAAACACATATGAACATGCTTATTTATTATGAATGTACTTTTACTTAATGATATAATGGCTTTTACTTATTGATATATTGTGATTTATTGCCTATATTGATGGGTACCGGGTAAAACGGGGTGATTAGAAATGCAGGGGTGAATCGAGACAAAACTTTAAGAGGGATTTTAACGTTGCATTAATATGGTATGTTGCCAAAAAGGTCCCTAAATAATAAATTAAAATTAAACAAATAAAATAGATTACTTATTGGTAACATATCATATTAATTCAACATTAAAATCGCTCTCAAAGTTTTGTCTCGATTCACCCCTGCATTTCTAATCACCCCGTTTTACGGTAGTATTTCTTATTACGCAATGTTAAATGATCATTATATCCACAAGGTTTATTTTTGTGGCATGATTGAGTAACAATCAGCAACCTTTTGTCAAAAAGGCCCTTGAACTTTGACTTAAAGTTTTAATAATATATTCAGAAATACCTTAATTTGAATTACAATGATTACATATTTGTTTTAAAAGCAGTCATTATATAAACAAAAAGTAAAAAGAATTCTCAAGGGACCCAGGGGTGCGGGCCTGTGGACGGTGAGTAGTGGGGTCGGTCATTTGATGATTTCCCATCTGAAAAAAAAATAAAAAATAGGGACCCATGGGTCTATACTTGGGTCTAGTCTTGGGTATTAATAATTATATTCTATTTCTTTATAGTACACATAAATTACTTATTGATACAGTATTAAAGCTTATAAAAGGCGAGCTTAACCCAGAATTAAGAAAGTAATGGTGCAGTTGTACTGTACAAATTAGTTATGCAATTTTATCATTAAGTTTTAGACCAATTTGTGAACAAAAATACACTTTATTACAGGCTGCAAGAAGTCAAATCCCAGCCACAGAATCTGGTAATGGACTCACTGTTCACTGATGCATGGACGCAATCATTCAACAAAATACTTTGCCGGCAAGGGTTCATCATTGCCAAGACCACCAGGTTGCAGGGTATACTGCTGTTAGTGTACACTCAGATGAAACATATCACACATCTGAGGGATATTGAGGCTCAGTATACTAAGACGGGACTTGGAGGAATGTGGGTGAGTGGCACAAAAATACTTTTATAAGTTATCTTTTTCCTTTATTCATATTTCTTTCTTACTAATTACATTTGAAAATATTTTTATCAACAAAAATTATATTAAAAAAAATAGTAACCCACCGGTATCGGGAACAGGGTCCAAGCTACCGGCGGTCAGGGCTCCAGAGGGGGGAACCTCCTAACGATACAAGCTGTGTCCAGGAGTACCGCTTTCTGAATCAATTTTAACTTTTTTATTCTTATGCTATGTGAGTTCTGTGTGGAGATTGGCATGGAACTAGATCCTGTAAATCTTTACAATTTCGATTTATTGTGCTTATTGTTGAATCTTAATTCTACTACTTTTGGTAATTAAAATACTCAACTGTCCCATACAAAATTTCAATACCTATTCAACCCAGCTGATTGTTTTTTCGCGATTACAATGATGGTCCTATGGAGGAAGTGGTTCAGTTGACATATTTAAAGATGTGGTATGGACTGTATACCACATACTTACATATGACCACACTGTTCTGATACATGAATATCTGGGACTGCCTCGTTGGTCGAGTGGTCACAACTGTGACTGCTGAGCAAATTGTTATTGGGTTTTTCCATCCGGAATTTATCAGTAGCAGTCACGGAGTCCGGATTTGTGCCTGGTTGATGGCAACAAAGTCGCTCCCTAACATGGGACTTAAAACATAACTGGTCAGAAGTAGGTGTACTATTAGGTACACCTCTGCCTAACCCTTCGCAGATTACAAGCGTGATGTTATTTATGTTCTGATACATGCTGTATAAACTGAGCTATTTACTACCCTACTATTAGCTATTTCATTACCTACTCTTCCACATATTTAAATATAAATGGCTGCACATTAATATAATTACGAATTGATGTCAGAAAAAATATAGGCACTGCATAGTGATAAACAACTGACATTTGCAAATGTCGCGTCAGTTTAATTAGTTATGAGAAAAGTGCCAGTTAGCGTCTTGAGCAATTTTGCAATGTATATTTTTACTAAATAAATAATAATATAAATAATGACGTTTATTTTTCAATAAGTATACTTTTTTTGTTGTACAAACATGCTGATTAATCGATCTGGCAACATATCTACTCACAGTCAATGGACTGATTGTGAAGACGAACGATGAAAAGAACAAAACAAAAAAAAAAATACAAACATGCCGTCCGCCGTCGTCGCGCGTTAGGCCTCTTTCATTCTGAGGCACCACCAATCAGAGCATCCATAGATTACATTTGTACAATAATAATTAAAACTGCATTTAGAATGGAACAAATTGCAGTTCTTACAATCATCAGTAATACAATTGAAAACTACATTGTATTCCATCTTAGTTATTTCTTACACACTTCACGTTTATGTAATTATAACACGCTTATAGAGCAAACTCGACTGAAACGAACATTAATTTAGCAAAATAAATGAAGAAGTATTTTTTCGTAACTAATTCTATAATTACCGTGTTAGAATTAGAAGTGATGTTAATTATTATGAGAGATAATCTTTACTACTTACGTGTTTTTGTGCTCAAAATAAAGCACAGGCAAATAAAGCAAATAAACTTAAAACAAAGTATTATTTAAAGAGTTTAAACGAGACGGTGCGTTTGTAGCGCCCGGCGCCCTTATGCAGTGGAACGCGTTCAATCAAGGCGTACGAAACATTCAACCAGGAAATTTAGATCCTGAAACAATCCTGACTAGTTCAGTATTCGCCAGTAATGTACAACTTAGATTCACTTGTTTCTGTAAAAAATCGAACCTTTGATTGTAACATTACAGGCGAATGGTCTCGGTGCCTTAATAAGTATAAAAAACGAAAAAGAGCGTTTATCGACGCATTTGGGGGAAATAGAATGCTAAAATCCGGTTTCGTCGCGTAGTCTTGTAGGCTACGCATGCTATGACTTAACCCTAAGCGAGCGAGATCCAAAGACAATAAATTGTTTATTAAAAAAAACTCGCAGCATGCCCTCATCCAATTCTCAATTCTCTTCGTCGTTTTTGCTCGGACTACTTAATAACCTGTTTTAACTGGTTATTATAAACTTTACAATAATACCTAATGGGTGTTTATCTTGTTTTATACTACTTTTTCTGATCTGCTATTGCGTGTGCCTTTTATACCTAACGTTTAAGATTTTGGTTATTTAATAAAATTGCTCTATTACAAAATTCTGTATATTATCGTTCGAAAAGAATCACGATAAGTTATCGCGTGAATGCCTAAAATAACAGTTAGCTATCGATTTTCTTGATTTGCTTACCTAACGCCTTGATTCTACATGCCTACTTGAGCATTTGTATTTGTTAAAATCGATAAGGCCTTGAGTTGAAAATTTTGTATGCACAAATCGTTATCACGCCCCTGAAAAGTACCTATGTCTGAACTTCTGTCACATATGCCCTACTTACTGAAGCTGAAATATTTTAAATAACATCACATTATGCCAAAGGCCAAAGAAAAGATGGATGGATTGTGTGAAGACTGAATGAAAGAGAAAGGAGTAAATGATGCCGTGACGTCTGACAGGGGAGAATGGAAGAAAAAAACGTGTTGAGCTAACCCCAAACAGAATGGGACAAGGGCAGGAAGATGATGATGATGATGAACATAATGCTTGTAATCCCCGAAGGATCTGGCAGGGGTGTGCCTGCACCTAGAGTACTCCCACATTTCCCCAGTTATGTTTAAGTCCCGCGTAATAAGAAACCGGGCACAAATCCAGACTTTGGATTGCTACGGAGAAATTCCTGTTGTAAAAACCCAAAAATACTTCATTATCTTTAAGCGGTCAAACTCAGCCATAAGGAAGACATCTCAATCTAGTATTTTTTTCTAAACGGAATCTCCCGATAATAGGACTGGAAAACTGGTCATTATCCACCACAAGGCATCTGCTGTCATGTGACCATGACTTTGAATCGTTTAGATTAATGAAATAAGGAAAATCCAAAGCAATGTAGGTTGCTCGTAATCTTACACAGCACGTGTCTAGTTAATAGTCTATTTTGTTCCTAGGACGAATACCATGAATGATAAAATATAGGTCACCTATTTTTATTAAAAGTAACATGCCTTTCATAACGTAATGTAATTCTGACATTTAGGTTTTAGCTATAATTTATGTACATATTTGTATTTTTATCTATTTTTGTTTTTATATGAGAGATCTTAGAGTCTCCTAATACAGGTATTTTTTACTTAAAAGGAGGCTCCAATCATCAACTTGCTGTGTGTTTTGGCTAAGAAATAAACATTTTTTTTTTAAATCTGCTTCTCGGACCTGAAATAAATGAAATTATTATTATTTTTATAAACAGCTTATAACAGTACCACTGGTGGAACACAGGTCTGTGAGAGAGACAGAACTACATTTAATCCTCCAGACAATCCCAGTTTTGAAAAGGGATTACTGCAAAATCCTCAATATCAGTATATTGCTCTAAAGCTTGAATTATTTATGGACTTGTATGTAATTGTAGGTTTATTTGACCTACACTGAAGTGTTTTGTTGTTTGACCTGTCGCTTATCACCAAGTGCAATTATTGTTGGCAACATTTTATTAAATAAACCAAATGTGACGTCACGTACTAGCTAATGCAGATACTAGCTGATTTGGTTAAAGTATTTACATACCATCGAAGTTTTTTCTTTAAGCCACCTGATTTAGGTACCGCGGCCCTGGAACACAAAGGGCAAAGAAGGAACATGGATGGGTTTTAGTCAGTAAAAGTCTGACACTAGTCTGAAACTCAAAAACTACTGTGTCGATTTCAAAAAAAATTTCATCATTGGAAAGCTACATTCACCCTGAGTAACATAGGCTATATTAATTATTGCTAGAAAAAAATAGAAGGGGGGAATTAGGGGAAAATAAATGTCCACCCGTGCGAAGCCGGGACGGGCCGCTAGTATCTTATAAGTAGGGATAGACTTTTAAGAGCATTTGAAGAACTATATCTATTGTTTCATGTGGTTATTTTATCAAATCGATTGAAGTACAGACAACAGGGTATTACTTGCTTAGGTACTAGATATCATATCATCACACAATTTTTTGTTTGTTTGCTGTGTCACTGGTTTCGTCATGCGTCAACTATCTGGGTGACATCAAGTCATCAAGGTAGATAGCTATCGTATCACGTTTATTGGAGCTACCTTCGGGGCGGCTGTCTTTTTGTGAATCTAAACATGCTTATCTGCATTAGTTGGGTGTGAATAGCTGGTTATGCCATAACTATGAAGTAGCAGACCTTTGAAGAGTTTTATTTGTGACTCAAGAGAGCTAACGTGATCTCTGTCTACCTGCCAGTTTCCAGCTTGATAGTGAAACGGCACGTGGTCTAATCAGGCATGAAATAATGCATTAAAATAGCCTTCAACATGGACGACACTCAGCCATCCTAACTATCTCATAGTTTTGCTGCGACATTTTTTTTCCTATAAGTATGACTTGTTTACAGTGGTCCAAACCGATGTTCAAAATTCGCGTTTCAGCTAGATCTTATAGAGAACCTTACGAAAACAAATTTTGGAACTCTGTACAGGGTGCGGCGCGGGAACTTCTTTATTTAAAACAATAAAAAAAAAACTTTTTTACATACTTACTGACATTTAAAGGCTTTTTTATTTAATGCTTCTTGAAAATTATATCTTGAAAGTGGCCTTTATACTGGTCAAAATACATTGGGAAAGTCGGAATAGTCAGTATCAATCCACGTTGTCCAGCACGTCAGCGTCGATTTCCGATCGGTATACACCTGTATAAGGCATAGCTAATGTCTCTCAAACAAAAATAGGCTTCAAACCAACCAAACGTCCGTCCATTGAAAATCAAACAATACAATAGTGATTTACAAAACATTGTTGTTTCAGGGTAACAAAGGTGCTGTTAGCGTAAGATTCAACATATACGGGTGTTCGGTGTGCCTCGTGAACTCCCACCTGACTGCCCATGAACATCTGTTGGCCGACCGCATCAATGATTACAACTCGATCATAAAACAACACATGTACCATGTTAGTGAGACTGCCAACATACTGTATCATGAGTAAGTATTGGATTTCTTTTTTTTCTCTTGTTAGGATGGAATCACATTTGCTCGCACGGATCAGCGGTTTCTTGCATTTTTTTCCGTTACTAAACTGAGAGGTCCAATCTTATGGGCCGTCTCTACGAGGAGACACGACGAAATACGTAGCACGACGGTGATATCGCCGCGATTCTCTCGCTCGTGGAGACTGCCCCTTACGTTAAAGTGCTTCAGAGGTGAATGAATGCGGTTGAAAGAAGAAAAAAAAAATTGTCTCAGGGACATGACGTGCGTGCGTGGTTGCTTGCTACCGGACTTCTTACTCCACCAAATTACGCCATTAAGTGACAGAATGAACTAGAGATTCTCGAAAGCGCTGATCCGTGCGTGCAGATGTGTTTTAACCTTCATGTTGGACTCGTATCTAAGATTAAAACACCACGACTTTCCTCCGGAATTGGGAGCGCTGGGTTTATACCCGCATGTTTCGCGCCTCTGATGAAATTGTGCTGTGTGGTTGTCCCATAGAAATATAAAAAACTGTTTGGGTAACAAACTTGTTTATTATATCTATGGGTTGACCCATGTCAGTTGTTTTTAATTTTCACTATCTATTTGCAATCAAAACATGACTAAAACATGTTACTTCATCAAATAAATATTCTCAAATCAGTTTTACAAAAAGGCGAAAAAAATACCCAAAGCCATTGAAAAAAGTCCGCACATTGTCGTCATAGCCATTAGTTTTTCCTAAGAATGATGTGATGTCATGAGCTAAGGTTATTGTCATTAATTACTGACGTAGGTATTACGTTGTGCGTCTAAGTTTCTTTTCCGTTTATTATAGTTGTGTTTTATACTTAGGCCCAGCTCTATAGAACGAACTTGTCTTCATTCGAAAATGATGCTTATTTTCATAAAGTTAATATTCGTATTCGTATGATACGCTTGATCACAGTCGCTTATAGAAATCTGCACATTAACTTTTTACTAATAAGGTTTATTTGCGAATGTAGCGTGGCTGAGCTAGGCTTGAGCTAAGACTAAATTCGCTCTATAGATCTGTACCTGTAGCTTCATCTTTTTGTTTTTGACTGACCGATACTTTGACTACCACCTGCGGGAGGCTACTATGTACTAGGCGCGTCGAATTACGGAAGAGATTTATCGTGATATTAGGCAAGTAACGTGTAAAGTTATTGACACACATAGTGCGGTGACACTTTTGTTATGATTTGAATGTATAAAACATGAAACCGAGAATTTGGTATCAATTCCTAGAGTAGGTATTTTATTTTGAGCTGAAACCCTTGCCATATCGTTTGTTATCATCCAAAGAAGCCTTGCTCTTTCTATGTATATACCCTTTCCGTTACACGTTGTATAAAACTGCCTGTAACTCGTTTCTTTAAAATAAATAGTTTGAGTCTCTATTTTTGAATGATTCTTCTTATTTTATTTTTATTTATTGAGGGATAATAAACAACTACAACATATTATAACACACAATATATTCTACACGCCTTAATATGGATTACCGAACAGATTACCTGAACGTGAGAGCTATCAAACAAATCTACAATCTGCAAAGCTGCTTTGAAAATGTTAAATCTTGATTAAATGTTATATTGAAGATAATAGCATCACACAAGTCATTTAAAATCAAAACAGTAGCACAATTTAAATCGCCTTAGTCAATCTTTAGTACCAAGATACGCTTACTGAATGATCGTCTGATCTACAGATAGGGTATCTTTTATTGATAAAATATCTATCAATTTCTAACATAATAATTATAAAAAAACATCACGCGCGTTTTATCAGATGTACAAAATAATATGATAAAGATATTGTTATAGTAAAACCTAAAAAATTGTAAACAGGAAAACTTCTAATCTTAGATTTAAATTATCAATGAAATTCTTCCCTATTCGAGGAAAGAATGTTCTTATTTTCCTTATATCACGTCTTATCAGTAGTATCATGGGTTTTTTATTTTCAAGAATGGGGTAACAGCACTACTTATCCTTATAGTTTCTACGAACTCTCAAACGTTTTACTTTGATAACACCAAATACGTATTTATCTTTACATTCAAATAAATATAATTGAAGTTCTGTTTGTAATTTCAAAATAACAGCTTTTTACTGAATGTATATGAAAGTATAAACGGTATTCAAAACAAAAAATATATATATTGTCTGTCTGTGTTTGTTCCGGCTAATCTCCGAAACGGCGCGTCCGATTTTCACGGGACTTTTACTGGCAGATAGCTGATGTTATAAGGAGTAACTTAGGTTTACTTTTATTTTAGAATAAGAATTAGGGTTCCGCGCAAAAAAATTAAGACCCTTGAAATTGTTAACAAAATCCAGTTCAAATTGGGAAGTAATATTTTTGTAATAATTTCACACGGACGAAGGTCGCAGGCAACAGCTAGTGAAAAATAAAGTTAGTTGTAACAAACGTTACTATTCCGTTATTTTGAACTGAATGTGTCAGCAGAAAAACGGTCTTATGTCTGCAGTTATTAGTAATTTCCTTGACGCAATAGGACTCGGTCCTTCCCATTCTGCGCATTCTGTTTTCCTGCGCATTCTGTTTTCCTTTTGCCTGATATTTTTCTCGTTGTCGTGTACCTTTGACTTGCACTATTTGTTAACGACACCAAAATGAATACTGAAAGTTGAAAATCTCAAACCTTTTATTTCTAACTAGCACTTCCCCTGCGACTTAATTGTGATAGCTGGACTAATATGCATGACATAAATTATAGCCTATATCACCCACGAATAATGTAGCTATCTGCCAGTTGAAGAATTTTTAGAATTGGATCATCAGTTCCGGAGATAACCCCCTATAAACAAACTTACAAACAAATTTTACCTCTTTATAATATAGAAGTTTAGATAGGCCGGTTACGAGCAATTTTTTAATTGTCAAAACAAAAAGATGAAGCTACGATCCAGCCACAAGGCATAATTGCTGCGAGAGGACTCAAGACTGAACTAATCATAAACTTCTTACTCCATTTCAGCTACGTAATCTGGATTGGCGACTTAAACTTCCGTACGGACCATCCAGCGGGCAGCAGTCCTACCGCCGAAGAGATCGTGGCCACCCTACAGAAGATAGAGAAGGACAAATACGCCTCGCTCCTCACTCACGATCAGCTCATAGCAGTCATGGACTCCGGCGAAGCGTTCTCAGAGTTCACGGAGCATGACATACGGTTCCCGCCGACTTACAAGTTCCTGATTGGAGGGGATGAGTATGATCTTAAGTAAGTATTAAGAGAGATTCTTAAAATAATCAATAAATTACCTTTTCTGTTGTCGATGTAGACTTGTCCACACTAAAGATAAGTTTGGACAGGTGAAGGAGTAGTCTTTGCTCGACAGCGCAACACAGGCTGAAGATAAATCATCAAAATAATTTGCTATTAGCCTTCATCAATTCAAGTAGACTTGAGTGCTCGAAATTCAAGTAGATGAGTCGTTCAAATATTGAACGAAAAACGAGATAATGAACTGGCCAATAACTTATGAAATTGTGGCAGCAACCCAACAGCAAACTTATCGTAAGGAAAATAACGATCATAGACATTTTGACAGTGATTCTGATGTCTGAGGTAAAATAAGTGTGGAAGGGCTGTAAATATCAGTAGAATATGTATAGATGTCATTAGCATTACTCATGGATTGACCAAAGATAATTTGCAAACGTAGATTATCTATAACTGATATCGGTGCACCGCAGGTAACTTAATTCTTTTGACTATTACTCAATACTTTGCAAAGGTGAGTGGAATTATCTATGAACTCCTGGCGTTAGGCCAACAAAATTGAAATATGTGGGACTTACGCCCATTTTCACCAAGACCTTTTTGTTGGTGGAGGCATCAACAAAAATATGAAATAACAAATTATATCTTACCTTTGTCACTCCTGCGAAAAATCATGGACATGTGCATTCTTGCCATTTTGACCTATGGATCCCAGACTTGGGATTTGACAAACATTCAAAAGTCCAAACTCAAGGTTTAGCAACGTGCAATGGAGCGCATTATTCTAGGCATTAGGCTGACTGATTACGTACGCAACACCAAGCTGCGTTCCAAAGCACATATTATTGACGTTGCTCAAAAAGCCACTACGCTATAGTGGGCCTGGGCTGGCCACGTCTGCCGTATGCCCAATGAGCTGCGGGCCAAAATAACCATTATGTGGCGCTCTGACACAGCCAGAAGGCGACGCGGCAGACCTCATAGATGATGGCGGGATAAGCTGGATAACGCAACGACCAGTTGCCTTGTATTGGCCCTGGATCGAAAGAACTAGAAGTCATGAGGAGATGCCTTTGCCCAGCAGTGGGACTAACAGTAACAGTATCTGAATACACACGTTTACAATTCTGAAATTATTACCATAAATTAAACTTTATTTAAGTATCCGTCTAATTTGTTTTATGGAAATTCAACCAAATGACAAATAGTTTGATTAAAAGACAAATTAAAGTAATCAACATAAATGCTTTGCAACATTGTATTTGCATAATTATATTACTTTACGTCAGTAGTAATAAGATTGCAATATTTAGAATTTGCTATATCCATTATAAAATTGTAATTAAAACAGAAATTAACACGCCTTCAGCTCTAAGTCATCTCTATTGTCTATAGACAATATGTTCGCATGATTGTGCCGTTGTGCGAAATAATCATAATCAACGCTTAATGCTAAGATATAAGTGAGTAACTCATTTGTAGCGGCCCCGACCTACGTCTTAGGTCATGGCTTTGAATTTGAACCCAGGTAGGCTTTGTTTATGTTATATTTAGCCAAAACGGGTATTTACAAGAACTCAAAATTTCTGAAGAGATGTAAAGTCCTCTTAAGGCCCGTACTCCACCAAAGCCAAGACGAGCGGAGCGGAGAGGAGATGTGCAAGATTCGACTAATCACAGGAGAGACGAGAGACGTGATATAGACTTTAACCGATGTTATTGGTCGATTTCTGCACGTCTCCTCTCCGCTCCGCTCGTGTACGCTTTAGTGGAGTCAAGACCTAACCGTTTTCGGTCATGGCAGCCAATCTCAGCGGAGATTAACCATCGACGCAGGAAATATTATAGTGCCCAAGTGTGACTTTTCCCTGATTTCGCCTAAAGAGATGCACTGTGAAGTTCATACACCAACCTGTACGGTCTCTTCATCGGCTTCTCGGCGCATTCCTGGTAGATGATAGGCTATAGGTGTCTCTAGAATTATCCCAACTATTTTTGTGGCAGCTTCCTGTCTAAATAGATATAGGTGAATACTAGTATATTGCATGTAGCGACTGCCTATCTGACCTCCACAACCCAGCTGCTGGGTGACATAATGAACCCTTTAGTATGACTGGTTGTCAGATTTTCGGGCTGATCATATGAATACTTATCCTTACTAATATTATAAATGCGAAAGTAAGGTTGTTTGTTTGTTACCTTTTCACGCCTAAACCACTGAACCGATCATCCTGCAATTTTGAATATAATTTGTCAGGTGTACTGAAACGGGCATAGGGTACCTAGCTTTTATCCCGAAAAAAAGTACTGTTCCCGAGTAAAACAAGAATAACGTTCTTGTTAAATAGTGGTGCCACGTGACTTTCGAATCATGATTGAGTTATTATAAGTAGAGTAGGTACAACCCGAATTGATGTCAACTTCTAAATTAACGCGAGCGAAGCCGCGGGCAAAAGCTAGTATTATAAATACTGTATCAACAACTAACTAACCAACGTTACTCTTTCCCAGGCGAAAACCTTCATGGACCGACAGAATCCTGTACAAAGTGAACGCGAACAACTATGAGAATGTCACGTTAAAGGCAGAGGTGGTGTCATATAACCACATGTCACACTACACTGTCAGTGACCACAAGCCTGTGGTCGCCTTGATGAATATAAAGGTCAGTGGGTCAATTAATATCGCATGACTTGTAGGCTGATGCACTTGTTTGTAGTTAGAAGTGTACCTGGTAAATGTTATTGGGGATTTCTTGGCTGGTCTAGATATCGGAGTCATACAGATGAGCTCACGAATAAAGGTACTGTGCCTCTGTGCACGTACGTTCCTTCAGTGTTTTTTAACTGGGACAGTGTGGGGGAATCCGTACGAGAAACGGGGAAACAATCTTAGGTTCTTTTTTCATGAAAAATAATTGGTGAATTTTTTGGTCAAAAAATGTTTTCAAGGTCCATAAAAATGACCGAGTATTGTAAATCGTAATAATGGGTTTCACGTAAAGAACAATCTTTACGGATAGACAGGCTGAATTTTTCAAGTTGGCGTGGATGGCCAAATCCGATACTACAAGGAATAGTGAAAAATACTCAAAGGATTCTCGAGCCCGATTTTGATGAAAACTAAAACTGCATCATTAGATTTTTGAAAAATCAATATTCCTAGCCAGGAATCGAACTAATTGATTTCGGGGAAAAAACACTGTATTATTACACCATTCGATAGTATCGCTAAGATTCAGCCCTGTATACGTAATGTTTACTACATGGATATTAAATATATCCAAAAAATGTATTCATGATAAAAGACCTAATGGTTCATAAGATAGTTTCCCCATATCTTGCATGAGTCAGAATTCCGTATACTGTCCCAGAAAAAATTAAAAATAGTGTTTAATATTTTATTAACTAAGAAATCCGTTTATTGAGCACATAATAAAATAAGAGCCTTGTTTGACTCCTAAGCTAGTAGAGAAATCCTCCCATGAACATGATAGTAGGTTAAAACGTCACCACCATACAAATTGGATTAGATCGTGCTTTTTTGGTCTTTGAAAATTGGATCATAAAATATTTTAAGCAGGTTACAAAAATTTAAGTAATGATAAGGACATAATTACAGTTCTGTCATCAATTTGAATGGTTATGACGTAACTACCAACTAACCTACATTATTTATTTACCCAACACTTGTTGTAATGACCTAATAGCTATCTTACTGCCAATTCCTTCCACTAGAAGCAACCATTCTACTATACCAAAAAGATTACAATCCAAGTTCAAAGTTCTTAATATAGTTGTCTATGGTTACAATAAAAGTTATAATCTATGGTGATAAGTGACCGTTAACTATGACATCCTTTGACAGTTGACTTTGTTCACTAGGTGTGTAGTTGCCGCCATCTGGTTTTGCCTTGCCTATTCCCTTTTTTCGATCTTTTGGTAATTATTTACTTGATGTTGTATTTGTATTTGACAAACAATGTTGTAGCGTCATTAGCGTAACATTTGAATACTTTTTGCCAATTTTTTCAAACGGAAACTCATTACATTTACAATAATTTATAGATTGTCGTACCGTTTTTAAAAAGTAACCATTTTTAGTAACATTGAACCTCAACAAAGTCATTCTTATCGCCTAGTTCTGCATCTGCCGATTCAGTTGGTCCTGGCCGCATTTCAATGGTCGTTGGGCAATTTAGCTTCCGAACATGTTAACAAATGTGCATATATTTTTTAGAAAAAAATACATTCGAACCCAAGCATAAAGTTCAATTTGCGTTAAAACTAAAAAAAAACTGGCCTTTGACAGTACTAGTATTTCTAAAACCAACTTAAAAACACAAGCACGAAGTTGTTATTCCTCTACTTGGAAATATCTATCTTCTAATAATAGAGAAGTCCATTATAATACAAACAAACATATCTACAAATCTTGAATAGTACCAAAGACAAATGTTTACTTTTCTTAAACCTGACTTGGTAGTTACTATGCAGGCCGGAAATTCGACGTATTCAAATTCAATTACCGCCTTTTTTGATGCACGTAACAATATAAAATTACGATCACAAATACGGTAGTCTGTTGCTCTGAGATTCGTATAGCACGGTAGCAATTCTAATTTATTTCACATGTCTATGGTAATTTTTTTGTGTATTTTTGGTATATTGCAGTAGCAGGTTTTTTTCCTTTTGAAAACATCTGATGTTTGAATGTTATTATTGTGGTAGAAATATTTAAAAATACGCTAACATGAGGGTACAAAATATTGAAACAGTTTTGTAGTGTTGCAAAAACTGTCTACTTTAAGGGGCTGTCCATTAATCATGTGAGGCTCGAAAGGGGGGGGGGAGGGGTCCATAAAAAATCACGAAATATCACAAGGGGGGAGGGGGGGTAAAGTATTATATCACGTGTACTTATTTTTTCGGCAAGCGCGCGATACTCAACCGAAAATCGGCGTTACATGTATTTATTTTTAGTCAAACGCGTACAAAATGTTGTTGTTAAGGTGTTGAAGAAAGTCTTGCTAATCCGTGGTCCGAAAATATTGTACATTAAATAATGTTCATGTTCTAGTACAAAAAACTTTTTCGCATTTCTTTCATTATTTTTACGTCAGTCAAAAACAAACTGCAACCTTTCTTTCTACCTCTGAACGTTTATTATAGTAGTCTTTAATTTTCTATATAATAAAATTAGATGATACTTATACCATATATTTTTTTTATAAATAAAAAATAGATTCTTTGCAGGTACGAAAAAATACACGTGATATAGGGGGGAGGGGGGAGGGGTAGTCTTAAACCTCACCACGTATCACCAAGGGGGAGGGGGGGTCAAAAAATGCCAAAAAAAACATCACGTGATTAATGGATGGCCCATGCATTCAAAAATTTAGGTAATTATCATTTATCTTTAGGGATCGGTGTTCCCTCACCTCATTGTTAGTATATTTTTTAGACTCGATAGCATAAAAGCTGTTTCCGAGTAGTTGCTTCTCTTGCTCGATAGCTCATTTTTATTCACGGTATAAGGGACATTGACCTGACAACTATTACCTAGAATTTATCACATGGTTTTACATAGACCGCCAAGGTTTTTCAAGACATTTCCTTCGGCTTTATACAGAGTGGAAGGGACAACGACGCACAAGCGGTTACCAAGTATTCAGTAAATAATTTTTGACACCCCCCATATAGCAATTTTTCATCGGTAATTAAAAACAAACAGGTGTTTCCTATAAAAGTGCAATACCTACACGGTCAAATCTGTTTTTTTTTTAAGTTTGAAGTGGGGGTTTCTGAGTGTTATACTGAATACGTGGTATAGGTCTCGTCACGTAAAAAGAACGCTGACCGATCAAGTAAACATTATCTGTTTTTTGAATACAAGTCTATTCCAAAGTACTAAGTAGCTAGTAAAGTACCTATTATGATTCTACAATAAAACACAAACAATGACACTAATATTATAAAACAATTAGCTTAGTACTACAGGATGCGACTATATCCGAGCGAAAACACATCCTCAGTGTCGCTCAGCGTTCTTTTTACGTGACGGGACCTGTAACCGTTTGTGCGTCAGTGTCCCTTTCACTCTGTATTTATTACCCATTTTATACGAAAGTACAATAAATTACAGAATAAGGCGTTGCTTTGCGGAAATCCATGACATTAATAAAATTAATGTTATGCAAAATATTTAGTTTTTATTCCGAAAAAAAAAAACAAAAACGTGCAGAATTAAAACTAAAATATTTTGCATAACATTAATAAACGAAAGTACAATATTAAAAGGGCCATAATGAATATAACAGCAGGTTTTATTTATAACGGACGAAACATTTCAACGCAGTACGCGGTAACAGTTAGCGCATCAATGTCCTTTACACCCATCATAATATGGCATACGCAAGCCAGAATCACCCTTATACAAGCTTAAAATAACTCCTAATTTTGCACGCTCGCATGCTAGGTTCGCAAGGGCTTCGTAAACACAATAACGGCCGAACCTGTTGTGTTGCACTCTGGCATCCGAATGAGGTCTATGATCATCCCCGCATCAATCGAGGGGGAGGAGGGGTCGAGCGTAGTCACTGATTCTGCGTCTGGCGGGCACGATGCGGAGCGGGATACTTGTGATGCTGCTGATGCCATGGTTGAGCCGCCACCGGTAAGTACAAGCTTGCTTAGATTTGGTTATACAGGATGTGGTCTCTATAAACTCAAGGCCTTTATGCCTTTATCCAGGGTTATCAAATATTTACGCCTCAACCTGTATTATGGATGCAACGCACGCTCTTCGATCTGAAAATGCCTAAAGATTACGGTCCTAAACAGATATTTTATAAGTATTTATTGGTTGCATGATTATTTAGCATTACCTTTGGCCTTGATATTGCACCAGTATGCTAACCGATATTCTAATAATTTAAAAACTATTTTCTTAATGTTTATACTTCTAGATTTATGTTATTTCCTTTTGAAGTAACAACCTAATAGTTAGTTTTCATAGCATTCATAAATATTCTTTAATAGATACAATCGACTTTTCAACCTTCAAGAAACATCCTTGAACATGCAGCTTAGTTCTGCTAAGCTTGTAGTTCCCCTCATCAATATTTGTCCCATTTTCCGAAGTAGTAGTGTGGGTTGGCCCATTTTGGTCCTTAGGTCCATTTAACTAGTGTCCTTTTTTCGATGGCAAATAACACAATATTTTCTTCTGCAGACGTTCTCCAACTACACTGAGAAGACGGTGGAATTCGCGCCGATCAACCGCATCTGGTACATCGGTGACGCCGACTTTAGGACACAGTGCACGCTCACACCCGACATCGAAGTCAACGCTAACGACTGGATTGGAATATACGATGTAAGTATCAAATCTTATACCTATTGTAACAGGCTGTACCAATATAATATAAATTATCTATACAAATAAATAAAATTGAATTGTCTGTTTGTAATACTAAAATAACAGCTTTTTACTGAATGCATATGAAAGTATATGTAATATACGGTACTTATAACAAAAACACATTTTCTTCAGTTTTGTCTGTCTGTTTTTTCCGGCTAATCTCCGAAACGGCTCGACCGATTTTGACGGGACTTTTACTGGCAGATAGCTGATGTTATAAGCTCTAACAAAGGCTACTTTTATTTCAGAAAAAATATTAGGATTCCGCACAAAAAAAAAATACCCTTGAAATTAGTAACAAAATTCTATTCAAAAAGGGAAAAAATATTTTTTTATAATAATGTCTCGCGAACGAAGATCCCGGGTAAGAGCTAGTTTAAATTGCAATCCCTTCAAAAAAACGCTTATGAATACAACTTATAAAACCGGGTATTCAATAAAAGGTCTAAGTCATAAAAATATGCATTTAGTTGACAAAGGTTTTGGGATTTAATCTAATTTATTGGCTTCTGAATATTCCGAGGGCAATTGAAATCATTGGCATATTTCCAAGGGTTAAAAAACTCATTACTGTAAAGAACTTTTTAAAGAAATGTCGTTGCAGTAGCAAAAATAAATCACAAGGCCCAGACTAATAGATAAACGATGTTTATTTTGCAACTAAGTTTTTACAAACATTTTATTTTAAACAGACCCTAGATGGGTCAAACTGACGCACTGTGCCAGGTGTTAAGTACGAGCTAAGGAACAAATACTTGTAGGCCATACAAATATTTCGTCCTGTATCGCAAAGTCCAATCCGTGTTCAGCATCTTCAAACCTATAATTATTATATCAATCTCATCTTCCTTCCAGGCCACTTTCCACAACCTAGACGACTACATCGCCTACGAGTACTTGGCGAAGGTCAGTCTGCCCGGCGGGCCTACGGCCTCTGACGGTCAGCCCCGGACCATCACCCTGAGCTTCCCAGTGGGCAGCGGTGTGAGGAACCCTGGCTTCTACAGGTTCATCTACTTCAGCCAGCCGAATAACGACGTCAAGAGTGTTTTGGGTAAGTTGGGTTTACTTAATCACAATTCTGCCTGTCTGTGTTTGACTTTTTCAAGCCTAAACGGCTGAATCGATTTGGCACACAGTTGGGCCTAGGTCAGAATATAGGATAGATTTTATCCTGGTAGCAACATGCTACAGGAGTGAAACCATGTTCTGACTTGTGGGATAATTCTAACCTCAAAATAGCTTGAGAATCAGCTTTTGAAAGACACACACAATATTCATGTTTTTGAGATGCTCCAGTTTATTTATTAAATTACAATTTTGCTTTTAATTACTCAGATTTTTATGTTTTACATGCAACTTTCTTTTTCAAAGCTTTTTATAAAGCTGATTTGCAATTATAATCAAATCTTAAGAATTTGATATTTAAAAACCAACCTTATCCCCAAATATTAAAACCACATTTTCTTTCACAGGCATATCAGAGCCTTTCGAGGTAAGTAGCAAAGAGGACAGCCTAGTCGTGATCGATCCTTGCGAGCAAGCATCCAGTAGTTCTTCACCGGGCAGGTCTGCTAAACCTTCCACTGCTACGTCCGATATCTTCACCGACTTCACCGGCCTGGACGTGGCGAAGCTGTCGCGACACTTCTCCAACGATCTCAGCATTGACTGACTAAAGACCTACCTGCCCGGCTCCCCGGCAAACATGAGGAAGAACAATAATGGTGTTTAGTTCGGTGTTGTCGGTGTTCCGTTAGCTTTAAGTGTAATGTACTGTTAAACGGTTAAGTTGTTATGGACTTTGGGAGGACACTCTTCGCCGCGACTGTACGTAATTCGTCACAAAATAGTATTGTTATGAAATTATAGGCCTATATGCGACATTATATAAATTAGTAGATTCTTAGATGTTAAAATTGTAACCCAAAAAAAGTTTGTTATAACTATCTCGGTAAAATCTACACGACCAAGTATACCGACTGATAATTCTGACATTTGAAAGTAATGATAATAAATTTTAGGCTTTATTTTGGAATAAATAAGATATAGGGTAAAATATTTATCTTATTAACCTGTGTTTTGGTATATGTTAAATAATTATATTATGTCTAGTCGCCGATGTACAGTCGGTTTATGTAAACCTCGACCCCACTTAGAACCTTGTCATATTATACTAGACGAATGGCGACTTCAAATATGACAGTGTTGATTAACAGAGAGTTTAATGTGACAAAGTCCAAAATAATCAGCGCTTATAAAAGGTGATTATTAGGTCTTATCATTAGAGCATCGGTGCCTTTGCTCTCTAAATGTAACCATAATGTAGCACTTTATTTAGCAATACCCATGATTGTTCAAAATATTAACTATTGCATTTCATTGTAGTTCATTACACAGCTTTTAACCAAAAAGGTCGATTCATACATTACTGGATGGAAAAGTTTATAAAGATATTTATAGGTTACGATCAAATATGGGCCATTGTCCTAATATTTATGTAAAATTAGTTGGGACACATGCGACCAATATTAAAATATAACTTAATTAACACGTATCAGGAATTGATATTTAATGTATAGTCGTGAAAATTGATAGCTGCGCAGCTTGTCACATTGTATACGAAATGTGACATTCACGAATAATTTCCCGTGATAGTATGTAAATAACAGCTTTTTTGTTGAGTGATTAAATTAGTACAATTTGTAATTTTATAGCATTGTAAGAGTGTTCACTGGTTAAACGTTGTATAATTATCATAATAATACTGTAATTAACATAATAAATATTAATTTGCAGTCGGGGAATAATTAAAATTAAGGTATTTGGGTATGTCACAATATTAGGCAGTATTATCGGCATTTTAAAAATAATATTTACACGGAAATTCATGACCTATCTTTTGATTTTCGTCAAATAACATTCCCGCAGTGAAGCTTTATATTTAAATTAGTTGTGATGTTATTTAAAAAAATAGTTGCTTTTAAGCTTTTGCAGTTCATGAACGTCTAACAATTTACTACCGTCTTTATTACCATAGATTTTGTTGTACCATCCTTAAAAACCAAAATACTATTATATTTAAAGTTCCGTAATAAGATATAAGGGCTCAATATAAGCTCAGTCTATAATGACAATAAACGATAGTTAAGTGTTGTGATTCATAAAAAATTGCCATTATGTTTTCGATTTTTAAAATTAAGTAGACCCCGTCCCTATTTTTTTATTTTTTTTACGCTTTAGCCTGCTGAACGACTACCTTTATTTTGGGTACAAGCCTTTTGAGAAGTGGTTTCTGAAATGTAAATAAAGTATAATCTGAACTACTTTTCTTACCGTTAGTATAAAAATATAGTCTTTATATATTGGGGCACAGCAATTTAAATATAATAAAAAAAAACAACAATATAATGTAGTACCTATTCTTTTAGACAAAATAATATATTAAACCTGTTTAAAAACCACCGATTTTTATCACAAATACTAACCTTTTTTGTACCTTTTGAACTGTAAACTATATGAAGTAACAATGTTTGTATAATTAAGAATAGAATTATATATTTTTAACATAGATTATTTATATAAGTAAATAAATACATATATTTATGGCCAGGTACTGTTTGAAATTCTGAACGCTTTTATTATAATAATCATCGCAATATTGTAAGTGGGTATCATAAATTGCCTATATTAATTAAATAAGTTTTGTGTAACCGATTGTACTCTACTTAAAGCTATAGTTGCGAATATATTTTTTGTCTATCGCGATTTGATAGAACCTAATAATTCTGTCATTTTAAATCGTGTTTGATTAAAAAAAAAACGATTTACTTATTAAAAACATAAAATATCTACAGTAAGTTGCTGCGTTCTTCATTTTACATGGAAAAAAATGATTTTTTGGTTTTGGACCTCGCTTACACGAATGCTCGTTTTCACTAACACTTGCTTCGGCAAAGATCTCTATAGAACATAGACTTAGCTAAAACTAGCACAGTGGCGCTTCATCCGAAAATAAAGCCTAATTGTATCAATTTTATGTGCATATTCCTACAAGCGACTTTCACTAAGCTTGCTATACGAATATGAGAACATAAAGTTTAAACAAATAAGTTTCATTTTCGTATGAAACGCGTATTTAGCTTGAGTTAAGTCAAAGTTTGCTAGTAGATCTCAGACGTAGTGTGACCTAAATCAATGTCAAAATCTTATAGCACTGTTCGAATTTTCAACTCTCGTTGCTCTGCAACAGTGTTCAAATTCAATTGTGCGTTTTGATTTCGGTACTTATTTAGGTACTGCTTAGCGTTAGTGGAAACGGTTAAAATAACCTTATTTTTAAATCTAACTTCTCTATTTTAAATACCTTTAATAAACATTTTGAGTGCTTGATCTGGTTCATAAAATAATAAAGAGATTATTAGTTTTCAATTCACTAACATTTTAAAGCTTAAGGTGTTAATTTTTACTTGCCATTGTACGATTAATTATGAAAACGGTACTTATTGTTTAGGATTTAAGGCGATATACAACACATAGAAAACCAAAAATGTAGAAAAAATTTATATATCTATGTATGATTGTTACTGCTTTAGCCGGGAATTTGTTTAAGTTAAGGATATGACGTCACATTCTGTGAGCTCTACAGAATATCGGGAGTAGTCAAACGAAATATTTAGATTATTTTAAACGTCCCTCAACTAAAACATACATAAAAATCGCACTATACAAGGTGTAAACGGACCCTTCACGAAGCCGTCAACCAAGCAATCTGTACCTCAAACTAAGTAACTCTACGCAAAAAATATTGCTGGGAAACGACTTTTTTTTTGGGGAGCAATCACGTTTTACGGTAGGACTCAATGTGACGCGCTCAACACACTGTGCTGATGGGTGCATTGAATATTACGGAGGTCGTGGAGGTATTTAAAGTAAAGATAAAAAGAAAAAGAAATGTGAAAAAGTACTTTGACCCCCAATATCGCCGGAACTAGAATGTTCCCAGGTATGGTCTAGAACAAAAAAAAAATCGGAATAACGGGGAGAACCAGTGCCTTTCGACTTCGTTAAGGGTACTTTTGCACCCAATATACTAAAAAAAGCCACTTGAATGAAGCAAGCAATAATACTTTCATGCAAAAAATGACAATACAAAAATTTTAAAATAACAAAATAAATTTTGGAAAATGGTGACTTTTGTATGTTTTATTCACTTTTTTATGCCACCAACTACATAAACTCCTCCTTTTTTCGAAGTCAGTTAAATAAATAATTGAATCGAGTTTACTTTGATCTTTAACACCTGTCTACCCACTCCGCGGCAAATAACACAGGCGTGATGTTATGTAACATGAAGGCCGTAAAGGCTATATTTTTGGTTGCGGGCGGTAGCGGAAACGGAAATCGAGGCGGGAAACGCCGAGGCTATACTCGACTCACTTTCATTCAATATGTATAGTGTATGAGCGTTTCGCTAGCTACTCTCGCTTAAAACCCCATTGCCTTCCGAAAACGTTGGCATTCTATTTCTGCCGACAAGCTTGTTACATAAACGTATCATAGACTTCTTAATTGTTTTACCACTCAGGGGCATTAAATGTGCACGTCATAAACGGATAAAATCTATTTGTCATAATATTTTACAGAAGTTTCACTTAATAATTGAGAACTGTTGTCAAAAGTGGTACAGAAATTATGGGGTTGACTGTACATACTTTGCGAAATCATTTTCCTTATTTCACCAATATGTTTTTGCAAATCTATGACATGTTAGTGGCAAATAATCACTGAAAAATATGAAATTGATATTTAAAATTACGTTCTTATTTCGGAATGCAAGGTTGCACCAGGGAACTATCTATCAATACAAAACATTAATGTTTAATTCTGGTTTCTTGTGGGATTCCCATTTTGACATTGAGTTTTTCCATGATTTAGTTAATAACAGCTATTTTAAAATAACTCATCATTGAAATATTTTGTTATCTTGTCAACCTTGCAACCAAACAAAGTTTAAAACACCGGAAATCCACGGATTTAGACCATTCATATCCTGTTAATTTGGCCTAAGTGTCTAAATAGTAAAACAATGACAATATCCGACTAAAGCAGTGGCATAATATATTATTTTAATCAACCACGGCGAAACCAAATTTGTTGTACGCGTAGCAAATTATGAATACCTGTATTCAATTCGCTTGAATGAATCTAGCCAATAGAATAATTGGAACCAATTTGTTGACATTTTCTACATTTGTAACGCTTATGTCCGTTTTCACCAACGGAAAGCAACACCTAAATTAATGCTTTAATATTATTGCATTTTCAACTCCCTGCGCTAAGTTGAGCGCTGCAAATGCAACAGTGCATAGATATTTAGGCATTAATCTAAGTTTCTTTCGCTTAATGTCGGCGGACAGGGGCATTAATTGTTGAACATTTTCTGGATTCGTAACGCTTAGTCTACAGTTAGCTACGCGTGCTACGAGATTTCGTAGCGATTAAACTGCGCGAACTTATTCGTTGTTTTGTTGCAGAAAATTGTCCTCCATTTTCATTGTCACGATTCTGACAAGTGATATCATTTTATGAATGAGATTGCACATTTTAATCGCTAGGAAGTCGTAGCGCACCTACTACCATTGTTATAATTAGACAGAGAGGTGTAGGTTTATCTTAACTTGAACTATGTAACACGGTCATTGTATATTTATATACCTACTAGTATGTATATATCTTAGTCGCAGTTGAATTGTTCCGTAATAATAGTACAATATTTATGAAATTCCATATCACGTGATTGTTATGTTATCCTTATCAGTTAGTTACCCAACTTTCCGTATAAACGTATCGTGATTCGCTGCATTTCAAATGCTATTAAGATTGTAGTACAAAATGATTAATTTGTAGTTGTCACAACAGTTGTGTTAAATTATGGGAATAGAATTTATTTAGTTGAACACTTTGTTTTATTTACTCGTTTCTTTGGTAATTGCGTGTCGTAATCGCTGTCAGAGCGCGACACGATAGGTGTAATGTTTGCCCTTATCAAATTAATCACATCGCGATAAAGAGACCGCGATATGTAGCGCGGCGAGGGAGGCGCGGCGTTGATGTCGAATGCGTGCTCGTACTACTCGCTGTACTGTAGCTCGTAGCGTTATCGGGAAAGCGCGGGAAAATCGCGGCGCCGAGCACTCGCTTCAGTAGGCTCGCGGCCGCCGACAGACATGGACGGATCCGCGCGCGCGCTCGCTCTCGTACTCGCGGTGATCGCGCTCGCGTACGCGCGCGCCCACATACCCTCCCACGACAACATCCTCAGAATACAACTATGGGACGCGGAGGGTCTCAGCAGGGATCCCATCACCACGCCGGCTCCGGCCACTACAGCTGCCCTTCGCACCACCAGGCGCCACAAGTTAAAAGTGAACTTGGACTCTCTGTACGACGCTATGCTGGAGGAAGGCCGTGGCGGAGGGTTCGGCAGGTTCACGAGGCACAAGGTGCGGCACAAGCGGCGCCGGCCCAGGCACACCGGCGCCGACCTGCCGTGGAGGTTCCACGCCGGCGACGAGGTGCTGAACGTGGCCGTGTACAACGACGATGTGCCGTGGGAAGTTATCGAGGCTGACAATAGCGGGCCGGTGGTGAATGCCAGTGCAGTGAGTGACAGTGCCAGTTCCCCAGTGAGTGCACCGCGGGACGTGGGCCCCCCCATGCTGCTGCGTCAGCCTGAGGACGAGGTAATGAGTGAGAGCAAACACCGTATACATTAATGTAACGCGCCTTTCATCGTTATCGTCGCCCCGAGGTGGTTAATAGCCATTCACAGTACTGATAGGCTGCCGGCATTGCCGTAGGGATTTCTATTCACCGCTCCTTTTCAGGATAACCCCTCGGGCGACGATGCGTTGATAAAAGTGAATGCCCTTCATTGTTTTTAAAATATTTTCTCGCCGGCTGTATGTAGATCGTATCACGTTGCGAGAACGCGAGCGAAAAATAATTTTCAAGGGGAGATTGGCTCACAGTACGTTATCAGTAAGATATATTTTGCGGATTATCTGTTTGTTTTCGTCGATGTTTACGTTCGCGTACCTGCTGTGTTGTATTTACTGATATAATATCTTGATTGCTCGGAACATCTTTGCTAGTCCGGTACTTTTAAATGACCTGTATTCTGTTACTTGCAGGTATTTAAGTAATTGGGTAACCAAGTAAAATTACACATGCCTAATTGGTTGTATAGTTAAAACTTTGTTAATTACTTACAAATTAGTATTTTATCACTAAGATTGTCTTGCACTCGGTAGGATAAGCCGCTATCGTTTCTTTGGTTCTCCATACAACACAAACTTTTAAATAACTAAACACGAAAAAGCCGGAGGTGTTAAACTTTGGTGATACTTAACAAGCCAATTCTAGACAGTTACGAGTGTATGCCTTGTAAACTGTAAAACTTGAATGTGCTTACATAGAGCAGCTACATTTAAATGTGTCCCCAGAGAACTAAATTAGGCATACATGACTGGTTTTTAGTGTTCGACCTTTAGATTGTTAACCTTTCGCGAAGCTCACGGAGGGTCATGCGACCGACATGGGTTTGCCGCCCCGCACTATTACTCTTTCACATTTATTCACTCCCTTCCTGTTTTAGCATAAACGACTCATTTTAGTGTGTCCGCTTAAAATTCACTTAAAACATTGTTTCGGGTCACTTGATTTAATTTTCATAGGACCACCAGGGTGCCCTTCCGTACTCACATACCTACGTACTAAAATATTCAATGTCATGACTAAACAAATTACGTTAGAGTTGTATTTACAGTGTAAGCATTTCAATTTAAATCGATTACGTAGATATATCGATAACGTTTCCAATCGGATGGGGCGTTATCTCGTTTCGTGCGAGTTTATCTTTCACCTGTGCTAAGTTACAGGGACGACCGCGTGCACGCCCGCTGCCCGCAGACGGCCGGCGGCGATCAACCGGAAATTAAGCACAAATCAATAATTTCCCACTCGATAGTGTCCACATGTCCACTATCGATGCCGCTAATAGAGTCTGATTGACTCGTCTGCCGTGTGATGTGAAATATCAATCAACACCTGAGTTATTACCGTGATCGAAAATGTTCGCTTCGGGAAATGAGTCATATGTAATGAGTTGACATTGTCTGTCTGGTTATTATTTCGGTACTTACTTATCTTTTATGTACCAAATGATATGCTTCCACATTTATTGTGCGGACTGTCTTCTGTGGAATTCATTGCCGGCTTCTCTGTTTCCCGATCATTATTATCTTGATCTCTTCAAAGTTCGATTGAATCGGTCTTCTAGGCAAGCGATCTCCACCCTAAACGGCATAATCGCTACACATCAGGCCAAACGCTAGCCTATTTAGTAGTAAGAAAAAAAACTTTGTATGCTACCAGCACTACGCCTGAAGTTCTTATTGTGGGATGCAATAAACATTCTGAGTATGCTATAATTTTACATAAACTCACTTCTTTTTCCCACGAGGGTAGGCAGAATCAACAGAAATAACAATTTTACTATATAAAGAATACGATGTGATCTTCTGAACCCACTAATTACAGAAACAACAATAATTCTATGTCTTAATAATTGTAATTATTATTAATGCTGAATTGTCGATTGGCTAAGAATAGTTACATAATTATAATCTTGTAGAGTTATTTGAAGCGCGAACGACATTACATAACCATAGTACATAATAACGTCAGTTCGGTTTTCAATGAATAAATACTACATAATAAGTGTACATAGGTTAAGAAAAACTACTTACCATACCTCTTAACAACGGGAAAATCGTCTTATGTAATCATCTTGTAACTGAGATTCTTAGAACACTAGGTATCTACATAATGTAGTAGCTAACTAACACAACGTTATCATAAAGTATAAATTAATGTTAAATCATGATTCAAACATTAATTAATTTATCAAGTAAGGATAGGTGTGTAATTAAGTATACCGCATTGCACCTCACGGACACATTTAGACCCCCACATATTATTGTGCCGCGTTGTATACTCACCCTCCGTCTTCATTACACTTGAATACGAATTTAATACTCGTAGTGAGTAATTTCTTCGTGTAAGCGAGTTCGTATTAAAAGACTTTATGTTTCAGTATTTGACTGACGAAAGTATGCGAATTATTTAAGCAGAAACCATTAAATAAACGTTAAAAAACTTCGTTCATTAGACGATTTAAATCCCAAGTAATTTCCGAGTGTTCATTTAGGATTTGTTTCCGCTTCTTACCGCTGTCCGTCCTCAACATAACGACCCATAGGCGACGCTCAAAAGTTAATTATCCTCCTTAAATTTATTATTCCTATAAAAATCTTTATGAAACGTAGACAGCCGTAAGAAAACCGTAACAAAAAGTAATAATAATGAAGTTCCCCTTTGTGACGGTATTATAAAAAGGGAGGATGTAATTCCTTAGTGAATCAAGCATCTGCCTTTGAAATATTGTCAGTCGTCAACCAAAATAATTATCTGTTTCGCTCCCCCTATCGTTAAGAGCGATGAGGCGAGTATTTTAGCGAAAATCGATGGCTTAACTTCCGCATAGCGTAGTACACCCACAGAGCACCTGTGACTACACAAACATGTTTTTTGAGTAAGAACAATATCGTAAATGTTTCACAAGCTTTTGGAAAATGCGAAGGGAAAACTTTCTGTTTGTATTTCGCGTAATAATCTTTACTTAACTCGGTTTCAGTTGGTAAAATATAAAGGAATTTATGTGAATAAGGAAGGTACTCGTTTACAGCGTCGGCAATGGAAAAAAAATGTGCCATAAGTTGTTTGTCATTCTCTGTAAACGGTAGTTAGGTATAACGCTAGGTAACCTCGTAAACACCTACGTTAAGTTAGAGTATTATTCTGTTATTATGAAAAACTGCTCGTAAGCCAGCAAGCTACACGTGCAGCATTAATTTGTTGTGACAGAAAAATGCAATTACTCAGTAATTTTGTAAAATTCCCTCAAACGCCGCTTTGCTTGGTGTACTGGCCATTCCATGTTTAATCCTCGCTAGTTTTAGTGGCAGTTTAGGGTAATTTAATGTTATAGTCTGTTATGATCTCCAGAGAGTAGCGTCATACATCTGCGTGATGTGCTACATTCTGGTTACTAACTTTGTACTAACTCTTAAGTTTGTCTGAACGGGTTTGACGCAGAATGTTCACTTCGCAAAATGTGCACTTGACGCAAAATGTGCACTTCTCAAAATGAGCATCTATCAAGATGAGCACTTCTCAAAACAAGCACTACTCAAAGTGAGCATGTATTGAGACTATCAATTAGTTGATAGTTTGTTTCAAAATGTTAGGCAAAATCTGCTCATTTTGAGAAGTCGTATTTTGCGAAGTGGACATTTTGCGAAGTACACATTTTGCGTCAAGTGCACATTTTACGAAGTGCATAATCTGCGTCAAACCCGTCTGAACAACCCCCAAACGCGAATTTGTTGTAAAGATTACACAAGTGTCGAGCTCCTTTTTGATACAGTGTTTATTTCTAAACCAATCAGCTCCATCTTCCAGCTTCCTACTTTTTATTATTATCAATTAGTGGTAGCCAGCTATTCGGACGTTGATCGATAGATTACTAGATAAACGAGCACTGATTGAAAGGTTCCGAGGTCTGACCACATTTTGCACTCAACGGCTTAACGAGGATCAGTAGTTTAGAAGAGAAACCGTAGTATAATGGTAATTTACTTGAAAAGTGCTTTTAATTTACGGGGAAAACTGTGATATACCTAGAAGTGATATTTTAAATGAATGAATTTTAACGGGTCTTCAGGAAAATGTCAGCTTTTACTATTTTTTATTTGTTCTTTCTTCTCTTTATGTTTAACTAGCTTTTGCCCGCGGCTTTGCTCGCGTTAATTTAGAATTGGACAATTACACTCTTAACACACTAATAAAGTTTCTATAATAATATAATTCAATCATGATTCGAAAAACACGTGGCGCCATCTATTATCATAAGAACGTTATTGTTGTTTTCCTCGGGATAAGTACTTTTTTTCGGGATTAAAGGTACCCTATGTCCGTTTCTATACACCTGACAACGTATATGCAAAATTTCAGGATGATCGGTTCAAAGGTTGAGGCGTGAAAAGGTAACAAACAAACAAACTTTCTTTCGCAAATATAATATTAGTAAGGATAAGGATTTACAAAGAGACTAATTTAATATCTAGCACCTTGGCGTCTCAGTTTGCAATCAGTAAGATGCTGCTTAACCGACCAAAAAGCAGTCCTTGACATTACATTAGTTTTTTCCTTTGACTATTTCTGATGTTAAAATCCATGAAGTCATTGTGACGCATCCTTTCTTTCTTTCCTGAGTCACTCTGTAAGGAACCTTGGATACATCCGTGGACCGTGAGCATAATTTTGACATCCGCAAAACTTTTCTGTTATGTGTTAGTGGTTCTTTTAAACTATTTATCTAAGGAGAAAATTTGATTGATCTTCGAAAATTATTTTGGTGTTCTAATTATGATAGCTATTTCTCTCTTTATTTTATTTTTATTTCTTGATGCTCTGGCCTTTTTTCAAAGCTCGTCATGAAAACACGTTCACAGAAAATCTAAGTAAGGTTAAGTTAGAACTGTGACAAGCCAAGCGCGAACCGAGCGAGCGCTTGCTCCAAGTTGGTTACAGAGTTACTTAGCTAGGGCTCGATTTAGTATTTTTTGGACAACCGAAATTATTTAGGGATCTCAGGACGTTTAAATAATAAATCAGCATGCCCATTTATATAGGGTGACTGGTAATTAGTGACCGTTACTTAAACACGTGATTGTAGTCATGATAACAAACAACTTTCCCAAAGACACGTTTTTTGGATACACAGACTTTTATCACAATAACCTGTGACCTATCAGCTGTTAGCCGTTTAAAAAAATAAATTGGGGACCGATGAAATACTGCATGACCTAAGAACTCGCCTCAGTGATAAGATATTTTTCTACTAGGAATTACAGGACTGCTATGTAGGTACATAATTATAGGTCATACTACCCACATAAACGATGGTACATACGTAACCAATAACATGGGTAGAGACACGGTTTCGCTTTATCAGAATTAGTGATGCTTATTGCCTGTATCGTAAATCAGTACGATGACATTTATCACTTAATTTATCTTTATCCGATGTGTTCCGCTACGAAATCTCGAATAAAGGGAAGTTATGTTTTCTCTTACGATATTTTGCCGTTAAGGTCGATTGTTTGTGAGGAGTGGGTGTGTCATTGTAATCGTTTTCATGAAGCCTTGTAAGTAAACATTGGGGATTTTTTTTTAAAGAGATACCTGGTGGGATTTTCCATCAACAAATACTCCCATACAAACTTTCATCCACCATTTAATTCTTAGGGGAAGAATATTGAAAATTCGTTCCTTAGTGCATAGAGAGAACTCTTGTTATTTTTTTTGTGCTTCTTAAGCTATGGCTTGTCTTTCACTGGGTGAATCAATTAATTTAAGAACTTGATGTAGAAATGTGTGTTTCTGAATTTGAATATTTCGTCTAATATTATATCGTTGTACTGTAGGTGTCAATAGCGAAGGGTCCATTTTGTAAGAGGTAAGCCGGAGTACATATCTTTAATGTGATTATTTTATTTGTCTATAGAATACTGACTGTGCCATTTTTCACGATAAGGTAGACCTCTAAGGTTACGGTTAATCTTTCGTCCTTTTTTACATGTGATGTTGTCATATGAAGAGTAACCTCATAGCTTTGTGTTACTGTGTACTGCTCTAGGAGCGCTCTACATTAGATTAGCCTCTCTCAAACCATGCGCTTTAATACATATTTATGTACTTATTATACACGACGTATGCATATTATATGGAATATAATTAAGACATGAAGATTCTTAGATCTTTCGCTTCTGGTCTGGTGAAGTTTGAGTTAAATGATAAATTATTATTCCCATGGTGATGACTAAGCAAATAATTTCATATCAATTCAAAATATCTTTGGTTGGTAGATTTGGTTGTGCGAAAAGATGCCTAAGGCCCGTTTCGATCAAATATCCTAATCCAAAATCAGTGTTCAGGTAAGCTTTATGTAATTTCCGGTATCAACAAAAGGAAAACATCTCATACTTTCCGCTAAAAAAGAATATAAAGAACTCCGAATTCTGTCATTCTCATTCAGTTACGATAATGTAATATTTTTTTACCTTTTCATCTTCAATATTGCATATATGTATACCTACCTGCTTATCAACGGGGGGATACATTGGTACCTACCATCAAAGTATTCGAAAACACAGATAAAAGCAATAACGCATAGATATGTAGATATACACATAATTTCAAAGCTCGATTCGTGTTTCTGATGAGACTGTCGGGTGCACGTTCGGGATTACGTCGAAGACAGCTAATATTCTCGTGCTATGTCGTGTATTAAGGCAAGTTCCACGAGATTTATGTATGAAGAAACCTAAGTGATTGGCTGTATCACTTACGATGTAAAGTAGGTAATATATCTTGGAAAGATTGAAGACGGGAAGCGAGTGTAGTGAGGAGCGAGGTATTAATAGAAGGTGAAGTAAGTTTTAATTAAAGTTAGGTTAGAACTTAGAACTGCGAAGTTACAAAGTCAGTTGGTAGGACTACACATGGAAAATGAAACGGCAAAGTTGGCGCAGTGGCTGAGCGATTGCCTGCTGCGCTGCGTGTCGCGGGTTCGATTCCCGCACGGAATAAATATTTGTATTGCCTACAGGAAGTTGTTCCGGGTCTGGCTATATGTGTATGAGAGTTTAAATGGTTGTAAACGCACTCACGATACTGGAGAAATTCCTAGTGAGCGACACCGTTTTTTTTAAAGAGTTATTTGAGTTTCCTTATACACATATCACCCCGAATCACCCTCTGCTGGGTAAAGGCCTCTCCTTTTTTCTGCCACACTTCCCGGTTCAGTGCGAGGGATCCAGGTGTTTCCCGCCACTTTGACGATATCGTCGACCCAACGAGCTTTAGGACGGCCCTGGTTTCTTTGTCCTAACCTTGGCCACCACTCGGTCAAAGCTTTGACCAATGGGCCATCTCCTTATACAAACATAGATTGAATTACAGCGAACAAGTTACTTCATTCTTTTAAACTTATCGATAAAAATATGACTCACAGTCTCAGCTGACAAACAGTTGATAAACTCTTGGCCCTTATTATTGAAATATAAAATAAAAGTGACCACATAAAGGACACAGTGTCTGACTTTGTTATGTGCCTACACTACGCTTGTGCGCAAATATAAAGGGTGTAAAAAGACCCTTAACGAAGCCGAAGGGTACTTGTTCTCCCCGTTATTGCGATAATTTTTTTGTTCTAGACCATACCTGGGAACCTTTTAATTACGGATATATTGGGGGTCAAAGTTCCAACTTTTTGACACGTTTTTTTTTAAATCCATGTTTCTAATATTTTTTTTTTTACTTTAAACAGCTTCACGACCCCCGTATTATTCAATCCATCCATTAGCACAATGTTTTGACTTTTTACATTGAGTTTTACCGTAAAACGTATTTTCTCACCCCAAAAAAAAAAAGTCGTTTCCCAGCAATAATTTTTGCGTAAAGTTACTTAGTTTGATGTACAGAATGCCTGGTTGACGGCTTCGTGAAGGGTCTGTTTACACCCCGTATTTTAATATACTTCTCCGAAGATGTATCAACTTACATCAAAATTCAATTTTATTTTGTATGGTAAATGCTGATAGGTTTGAACGTATATGAGACTGGTTTTTCACACTTGGTATGTAGGTAATGGGAGGTGACTATACATTGGTCGTTGGTCCTGGATGTCAATTGTACATCTTTGACAGTCGTTACAGGTAGTCAGTGGCCCGAAAGTCTGACAACCAGTCTTAGCAAGGGGTATTGTATTACTCAGTACTAACTGGGTTGTGGAGGTCAGATAGGAAGTCGCTGCATGTAGTTAAAATACTTGTATTCAGCTTGTATCCGGTTAGACTGGAAGCCGACCCCAACATGGGAAATGGTTAGGCAGATGGATATTATATACTAATGGTATACCACATTTAAAATAAAATGTTAGATAAGTTGGACGGATTTAACTGAATTATTTAAATAGAAGTGGGTTGGTTCATAATGGTAGAACTACGCTCAATTGTCCTATATGCAAGTGTGCGTATATAAATGCATTAAATATCTATGTCCACTTTAATGTCTCTATCAGCGGACTATGTGGGAGTCCTGGTCATGTTAACACGGTTCAAACAATGCCTTGCTCCTACGCATTTCTGTAATATGAATTTGAATGGAATACCGTATTTTATAGGGTTTAGATGCACTTATGTTTTTTTTTAATGGCATAGTTTAATTTGATGACGTTGGGACACAAGGGTTTGTTTTAAAATAAATTATTTTAAGGATATCTGAATAAAAATGAGAGAGATAGTTTTAACTAAATTAATAAATTCATATGAACATATTCTGATACGTTTATTAATGTACTCAACTTACGGCACAATTTACAGCTAGCGTAGACTATTAACTAAAGTGTTTATTAAAACATAGTAGAACGATTAAGTTATCAAAACAGGTGAAACTTACACCGGGAACCTGTTATAGAAATAATGCGTTTTGCTGGTGGGTAATATTGAACTTTAAATAGGGTTGCCAGCAGGATACTGATACCTAGGTACTACATTTGATTTTGTTTTTTAACTGAGGGATGTATGTCTGGCACTAGTGGTCTGGTATTATGCTGAACTGGACCCTTGAGCGCAGCCGTGAGGCACACACTACTTCTTTTTTATTAGATTTAAGTTTTAGTTGTGGCCTGTGCCAAATGAAAATATTTTCTTATTATTGTTTATGTACACACAAAATAGTACTTAAGTAGGTTGTGAAGAGTTAGCTATGTGCTATACGGCGTGGAAGGGACACCGACGCGAAAACGATTACCACGTATTCAGTACATCATTCTGAGCATATACCACATAGAAATTATTCATCGGTTATTAAAAAAAAAAACTCAGCTGTTTCCTACAAAAGTGCAATACCTACACGGTCAAAATATTTGTACTGAATACGTGGTAACCGTTTTCGCGACGGTGTCCCTTCCACCCCGTAGAGTTACTGTTACTGTTAGTCTGTGTCATCCCACTGCTGGGCAAAGGCCTCCCCCCATGACTTCCAAATCTTTCGATCCAGGGCCAATGTCAACCACTGGTCGTTGGTTCTGTCCAGCTCGTTCCGCCATATCCTGCTGTAGTGTTATCTTTATTGTTTTATGTAAATAAAATTCTCATGAATAAGCAGTAGGTAGGTAAGTGGATATTTATTAAGTAATAGTGGTTGTTGAACAAGAAAGTGTTTTCAAACAAAGTAGGTAAAGTACCAATGTTTGCCGATTTTCCTTGCATTTTAAAACATAGGCTATGAAGGTGCTATACAAGGTGTTACGTTAATAAAACCTCTTCTAACACGAGGCACAAGATACAATGTATGAAACTGTCAACTTAGTCATGTTTACTTATTCATAAACACTGGCACGTTATGAGCATGTACTCACTCCTGTCACTGGCTTCCTTATTTGAATGTCAGTTGCGCAGGATTATAATCAGGTAGTGTTTGAAGTTGATTATGTTTTAGTACCGGCTTATACTTACTTTGATAGGCCCTGTGAAGTTTAGCTAGGTACCTACAGACCTTTTATATACCTTTCCTTTGCATCGCTGTCAACACCACAGTCTCCTTATGCTCATAGCAATAAGGTTTTTGTTAGGTCACAAGTCTGCCAAAATTAAACTGATACTGTTAGCCTGCGTTATCCTACTGCTGGGCAAAGGCTCTCCCCATGACTACCAGTTGTTTCGATTCGGGGCTAATGTGGACAACTGTTCGTTGGTTTTGTTCAGCTCGTATCTTCTACGAGATCTGCCGCGACGCCTTCTGGCTTTGTCAGGGCTCTAAAAAGTGGCTATTTTGGTCCACAGCGGTCATTGGGCGTGTGAGAGTCCAGCACCACATCAGCTTACCGGCTTTTTGAGCACCGTCAGTCATTTTTGTTTTGGAGCGCAGTGTGGTGTTGCGTACGGACGGTTAGTTTGACACTTAGAATGCTGAACTCCATTGCACGTTGGCAGACCTTGAGTTTGGACTGTTTGTCAAAGACCAAGTCTGGGATCCATAGGCCAAAATGGGAAGAATGCACACGTCCATGATTTTTCGCTTGAGTGACAAGGAGTCATAAAGCTCCGTAAAATTAAGTGATCTTTATTTTCGTGACTATAAGTTTGCTGTTGGACTAGCTGTCAGAACTAAATAATGAGATGATAAAATAACTGTGAGAGGACTGTACTTACTTAGATATTATGGTCTTCCAACCTTTCTAATGAACCGTCGTCATCGGAGCTCGTGTTGCATTGTTTGCGTCCCACACACAGTTGAAGTTATGAGGTTCTAAAATAAATATCGATTACACCGTCGTCGATACGTTTGCAATACACAGTTCTATACATGATATCGATCCACCAATCGAAGTTTAAAGGAAAAGTTTTTTTTCTATAGTTAAGCACGTTAAGCCGTTGGTCCCGGCTGTCATTTGTAAATCTTTGGCAGTCGTTACAGGTAGTCAGTGGTTCGAAAGTCTGACAGCCAGTCTTAGCAAGGGTCGTATTACTCAGTACTAACTGGGTTGTGGAGGTCAGATAGGCAGTCGCTCCATGAAGTTAAAATACTGTTATTCAGTTGTATCCGGTTAGACTGGACGCCGACCCCAACATGTATGTTTTCCCAACTGCGAAAAGTCTAGATGATGATGGTGTTTATACAATTTTGTCGTGCTTGTTTATTTATAGCAATGGCAACCCTGATTATTAGCTCGGAATTAGCGTACGTTAATGCGAGGGTTGGTAAATAACACTCATTAGTTATAAAGATACGGATCGAGCAGGATGTGGGAATGATCCTACAGGAGCCAGTCTCGATATTATTTCGATCATTATCTTTACTTCTTCCACTAGTAGTGCTATCTTGGTTGTAAGTTATTGGAAAAATACGGTTTTTAGAGGTCCGTACCCAAAGCGTGCCAAGCCAACGGGACCTTATTACTAAGGCTCCGCTGTCTGTCCGTCTGTATGTCTGTCCGTTTGTTACTGAGTCTCGTATCGTTTGAACCGTAATAGCTAGACACTTGAAATTTTCACAGAGTTTGTATTACTATGGCCGCTTTAACAAGAGTTTAAAAATTACAGGGCATTCTCATATAAGAAACGGTTTTTTCGGCGTCGGTGGAAGAGACCCGCACTCTTTAGTGCGAGTCGGACTCGCACTTGGCCAGTTTTTATGACAGTTTACCTGCCAGTGTTTGATAGCGCCACTTTTTATCTCTTTTAATAACTTTTGTATTTACATTTCAACGCGATAATAAACTGTTAACGAAGGGTTTTAAGCGTTTAGCAAAGGCTTGATAATTTTATTCTAGCGCCGCTATTAATTACCCCATAATTTAATAAAAAGTACCTATGTTGAGCTATAAAATATCAAAACAGGTTCTAGAATTATGGCGTTATCATGTCTTGTTTGCGCAAGAGTTCTTACTTTGATGAATTTTATTATTATTATTCCTTTATTTATTTTCTTTACATATAATTTAATACATACATTTTTAATTATTCCTATACAAAGTAATATAAAAAAAAAACATTTAAAAATATAAAAAATAGTATCCCACCGGCATCGGGAACAGGGTCCGAGCTACCGGTGGTCAGGGCTTATTATTATTATTAAGTATATTTATTTAATTTGACAACATTGGTCCACGGTTAGTACAAAAAACAAATTTGTCAACTAAGTGTTAGTATTTATTAATTAATTTATGTTTTGGTACCAGCTGTTATTAATAACAGCTTTGACAGCCGTTTCAGGCAGTCGGAGGCCTACGAGTCGGACGACTAGTCTTACCAACTCAGTTAGCGTTGTGGAAGTCAGATAGGCAGTGTTCTGAATCTCAAGATATAAAATATTATCATTGCTGCATCCGGTTAGACTTTCTAGTCTATCCGGATGCAGCTGAATGATCCTAACATTGTTGGGTAAAAGGCAACCTACCAGGATACCAGAAATACAGACTAGTTTACTTGTTAAAAAAAATGAAGAGTGGCACATACCTACCGATGTATCTAAGTCATCATCATTCTCCTGCAAATCCTAATTTATTTGGGGTCAGCGCAGCATGTCTTCTTCTTCCATACTTCTCTATTACTCGTCATCTCAGCAGTCACCTCCTTTCTAGCCATATCATCCTTCACGCAGTCCATCCATCGTTTCTTTAGTCTTCTACTTTTATAGCCGATGTACCTAAATAAAAGTGAAAAACATTAAATATCCATAAACAGCCTTGTAATATTCCAACAGATAAAGACACGCCATGAACATATGAAAGGTACTTTCTTCCATGTTACCAAGTACACGCCATATCGTCGAAATGTCAGAAGTCCCGACATTTCAATCCCCAGCCGTTTCCGCAACACGCTACTCAGTACTCATAACTGGTGTGTCTGGTCACGTCTTAATATTGTGTTTGATTTTACGTTTTACCTTTAAGTTTACAAGCTATATTTCAATATTGATGATGCATTGTTTCTGTAAGTAGTTCCGGGTTTTAATTAATTTTTATGATTTTATTTATAACAGACGGTTTAAACTTTCGCGTTTAATAGCTCAGCACTATTGTCATTGACGACGAAGCGTTTGTACCGGAGTCCAAATATGGGAATTTTATTTTAATAAGATGTTCCGTTACTGACACAAGATTTTAATTAGTTTTACTGTACACTGTAAACGAAGTGTGTTTTTGCAATTGTATGTTATCTGATGTTCCTAGTGCAGACACCATCAGTCTCTCACGAACTTATGTACTATAATTTCAAGGTCTTATGTAGTTATTATATTATTAGATGCCGATCTTTCATTCTTCTTTCTTTATCGCGTGGGATTTGGTGCCTAACCTGGTGTCAGAGTTTTTATGCCGCCCAAGGGCTTCTTGGATTTACATGCCATCGAGAAATATATCTCAGGAATGCTGGTTTCCTCACGATGTTTTCCTTTACCGAAGGAAATGATAATTATGCCATACGCAAAAGAATCCGAAAAATCAGAAGTGCGTCTCTTGTCGTGTTATGTCATGGTTTGTGAAGTCATAACAAATTATTTGTTTTTGGTCTTTCTAAAAATATTTTAAGCTTTGATCGAATCGTCTAACTAAATACGCAGTGTAAAATGCAATGGGCGTTGATGAACTAAAACTAGTTTGATTGCAATCGCGCCACACAATTAGGCTGTATATTACAATCGAAAACTAATTGCTAGGAATAGATAATCAGGAATATTAATAGAGTAGCTCGAGGCAACACATCCGAAAATGTATAACTTCTGGAAACGACGTCCGCCTGGTAGAAACTTATGAAGTTCTAGGTCTTGCAGGTGTTCCTACCCCTAATGATTTACTAATATGCTCGTGGCTAAATAATAACAGCCGCTCGCATCGATCTTTAGGTTAAGCCGTGCTTGCCTAGGTTGGTCTATGGATGTGTAACCGCCCATTACATACCGAGTTTCCTCCGTGCCTCTGAAAGCACGTTAAGCCCAGTGGAGGTCAGATAGGCAGTCGCTCCATGTAGAATACTGGTATTCAGCTGCATCCGGTTAGACTGGAAACCGACCCCAATATAGTTGGGAAAATGCTAAGCAGATGATGTATGACTAGTAATGACTAGTAAGCTCTTACTAACCTTACATTTGAATCCAAACATAAATATCTCCAAGAATTTGAGTAAGTAAGTTAAGTATGCGAGTAATTTAAACTTGAATTATAATTTAACTTCAAGTTAAACTGTCTCCGACCGTAGAACTCCAACTCTATAAATTAGGGTCATCCCACATTGCTTCACGAACTAATTATACAATATCAGTTTACTCATTACAAGATTTATCTCTTTTCTAATCCAGTAAATTTTCATCCGATATAAGAATAAATTTACTTTCCACGGTAATATGTTACTAGAAGTGATATATGAACGCTTTGTAATTATTTCTCTTCATTTGAACGCGGCGCATTCATCTTCTTTTGAAATAGTTATCAACCACGGAGGTTTACATCTTTACATTATAGTGCACAATCAGAATTGTCTGTCAGACAATAAATAACATTCAGGGACTCGTTGAGAAGCCACTAATTAAGTTCTTGTGAGTTCGGACGTCGCGTGGGCGAATGATATCCCATCTTAACGATCCAGGAATTTATTGTCACCAACAAATCGAACTTTACCTCGGCACCTTTAAGAGTCATTCTCGAACAAAACGCGGCAAACTTATACATTTCTTATGCAAATTCATAATATTTAGTTGGTGGATGCTGACTCTATTTCAATAATTGATAATGCTAATGAAAGTCTTGTATGAAATATGTTTTTTAACGATGCCTTTGTAAGGGCTCCATTGCATATGATTTATAGGGGCTTGTACTTAAACATGCTTCGTTAATCATAGAAACAGTTTCAATTTAAGAAAATTGTGTTCAAAATATGACTACATTAACAGGAACATGGAATTTAATGGCTTTATTTAATTTTAGAAATATTTGATTCAATGTTTAACATAATCAGCAGTTATTATTAATCTTTTAACATAAGTAGTAACCAAATTCAATTGTCCACAACAGAAATATATTTGTTACTAATGAGCTTACCCCAGTATACACGCCCTAATAAACTAATACGAAGTCTAGACCGTTTCGTTTGATTTACCGAATAAATATTATTTTTCTCGAGAATAATACATTAACCACTGAATTGAAACATATTCTTAGACATTTGTTACTTGTAATTCTAGATAAATGGTAACACAAAACTACACCTATTCTTCGGAGGCTTAGCAGAGTTAGAGGACAAGGGTACACTTCACCTGTTAGGTCCATAGATACCGAGGAATTCAAGTCTATAGAAATACAAAAAAAGACAATCCGGTTGAAACTATTTGGTGCAGTCGTGACAGTTTCACATTATTTTATTTTTTGTTTAGATTTAAGTTTTTTAATTTTTTTTTTTCTTTTCTTTTTTTTATACTGTGTGTACTGTACTGTGGTATGTGCCAATAAATGTATTTTTTTCTTCTTTCTTTCTTTAGAAATACGAAACATTTCGGAGCCAACCGCTACTTTGCAGACAAACATAAGTCATGCTTACAACCACTAGATTAGCGACGAGGCAGATAAATGATATTTAGATACAATAAACCTTTAAACTAATATTAGTATTTAGTTACGTGTACAATATCTTTGGGCCTATACTTTGTGAAACTGCATTAGATACTAGACCTCCACGGAGACTTGCTAACGATCTTAAATCATAGTGGTCGAATCGTACCGGCCATGCGAGAATATGCTCCATATTCTTAGTAAATCATTCAAGAAAATTTACAATGTTATCTGAAATTGTTGGACGGTGAAGTTGTTAGTATGCTTGAGAGTACAGTCACCCGTAGCAATTTTTAAACATGATTTTCTTCTACTGGTTTCATTGTTATTTCATTTTATTTTGAGAGGATCTCGTGGCTAAATAATTACAGGTCTTCGATTTTCAGGTAAAAAAAAAAATAAGATTCTATTTTTTAGAACTTGGAATAAATTCTGAAAGTTTTAAAATTACCTTTTTTATTAGTTTACTAGCTGTTCCCGGCATGCGTTGCAATGCACCTTTTTCCTATCCTACCTACCTATCCTACCTATCCTACCGACCCTACCTACCCTACCTACCCTACCTACCCGACCTACCCTACCTACCCTACCTACCCTATCTACCCTACCTACCCTACCTACCCTACCTACCCTACCTACCCTACCTACCCTACCTACCCTACCTACCCTACCTACCCTACCTACCCTACCTACCCTACCTACCCTACCTACCCTACCTACCCTACCTACCCTACCTACCCTACCTACCCTACCTTGAATTTTTCTCGCCGTAAAAACCATCCTTGAACTCCAACGAACATTTAAAAAAAAAAATTGGCCAAATTGGTCCAGGCGTTGTTGAGTTATGCGCTTACCAACACATTTTGCGATTCATTTTTATATTATAGATTTGTGCAGAAAATTCTCTATGACATGGTATTCTTAAATTGATTTATACTGCATGACATAACGTTTTCCATAAGGTTCCATTACAAGTACTGACATCAGCAAGTCACGGACAAAAACACGTTTTATAACCATGTAAATAGTGTCTGTAAACAATAGAATTAATAAACACAACCGTATTCATAGGTGGGTCCCATCCATTACATCTCTATCGTAAAGGGACTTAATTGCCGGACCTCCAAGTACGCAGCCGTCGCATCTTAAATCATGGTCATCAATTCTACGTCCACAGAGAACAATGTAAAGTCATTTCGATGTTATTTTACCTTCAGCCATGCATCCCTGTCAAAATCGCTATGATATTTATGCTCGTATACATAAGATTGTTATTAAGCTAGCTAGGTGGCTACTAGTTGCTATCACTAACAATTCTGTCAAAATTGTTGTGATCTTTATTTTCTTAACGATAAGGTTCTTGTTCGACTGCAGCTGTGATTAACTGTGAAAGCTCTGTACGTTCGTCCTCATAGTTTTGTTACCAAACAATGCGTTGAGCGGACAATTTGTCAAACTTGTGTTCTTACCTGTCCTTACCTCTGTTTGCTCGCCACGATTTATGTATGACTGGCTGGTCATTGACAGACAGTGTTTGTTGTAGTGGCGTTCAAAAAAACTTGAACAAATATTATGTTTTCTGGTTTGAGTAAGCATGATATTATCAAGATCGATTACCAGTTTTTTCTGCGGTGCGGTTCTTACCTTGAAATATTTTGTGGTTAGATGATTTGGAGATATCGTAATCTATTAACACTTTTTTTATATTTTGTCTTGTAATCATGAGGAAGTGCAGCTATTCTTAAAATCCGGTTTTGCATTCTTTAGTCTGTTTTTTGTAATAGGTTCACTTAGACTAGGTGTTTCTAAATCCTGTTTTGCAACGGCTGGCGGACCTTGGTTTTTGTACAAGGTCTGTCGATTATCCTTAGAATTTTACTTAGATGGAGCTCCACTTAGATGTGATACAGAGCATTAGTTCTAGAAGTATATAGTTATTCAGGCACGCTACAAATTGAATTTAAAAATTAAAGTATCTGTAATGTTGCTGCGGGACTGTTCGAAAGAGATACCGCGGCCCTGGAACACAAAGGGCAAAGAAGGAACATGGATGGGTTTTAGTCACTACGAGTCTGACACTCCCTTCCACTCCGCCCAGAGCGGGAGGGGTCATTTGATGATTTCCCATCCGAAAAAAAAAGTATCTATAATGGTTGAGGTAAGGACACAAGATCAAGTTAGAAAACAAAACAAAGTCCCATCATAACTCGTTACATAAGTAGGCAATTCATAAAACAAAAAAAAGTACATGAAATTCATTTATCATTGTCCCTTACATAAGGTCTTGAGCTTTAATGGAAGAGATGTAGATTAAAATACTGTCGTTTGTATTCACTATTGTTTCGAGTAATAGGGACAAGGTGGCGCAACTTCTTTCCGATATTGATTTATTATTGGATTCGGAATCGGTCGACTCTAACAATATGATGTAAGGTATTTTCTTTGTGGCAAGCCCGTACTATTCCCAAACCACTGCAACTCATGACAGCCAGAATTAACAATGGTGACCCCCAGAAAAGCGCCGAGACAATGATGCTCGACGAAGTCCCAGAGAAACAATTTTACTGTCTTGGAGCCCGCAACAAATTAATTTGAAAAGAATAGCGGAAGAGTAGGAAAAACATAATTTCTACTTCCGTCCATAACAGCAAGAGACAGAACAAAGCAAGGCCAATAGGCACAAAGGGATGTTTACAACTAGGATAAGCCATGATGTAAGGTATGAAGATCATCATTTCACTCGAAATCATACACTGCTGGGTAACTTTCCCCTTTCTTTTGCCACACTTCCTAGTTCCATGCGTTCCTCATCTACTTATTTCTCGTCATTTAGAAGGTTGTAACGTGCTTTGGAATAGTTCTAGTTTCTTTGGCACGAGACGCCGAGATGGCCGATGGTGGCTAAAGTTAGCTTTGGCCACCATCGGCCATCTCTGCGTCTAGCCAAATGTCCTACCTAAGTAACTCTAACTGCAGTTGTATCAATTGATTTTTTAATTTTATAATAGAATGTGAAATCGAACACAGAAAGACTTAGCATAGTAATAAACCGAGCATTTACGGTTCAACACCTAAAGCGTCAAGAAATATAGAAAATTCCCATCTTAGGAATGGAGGAAAACCGTCTCGTTTACCGTTTCTTATAAATTGTAAATCAAATGAGGTATCGTAGAGGTAGTAATCGTTGAGCGAGCTAACTGTCACTCCTTGTAGGCTGAATTTATGGGCTTTCAACCATCTTACTGGACTCTGTTTCAATCGAAACTTGATTGAAATTGTGTCTGCAGTTACGTGTTACAATTTGTAGAAGAATTTTTCTATAGGGTGTTTGTGCGGATCCTGGCTTACCTACCGTCGACCATTTTATTTTATTTTAAAATAGTAGCTACGCATATAACCTGTATTAATCAATAGATGTCATCAATGCAAGCAAGTATCGTATGAGACAAAATCTTCTAAAGCGGCACGCTTCCGAAATACAAGTTAGCTGTAGGCGAAAATATTCCAACCCTATTAGGGTGTGTATAAAAAGATCAGAAGGGAACAATTATTGAGATACCGCTGCACTGGAACACAAAGGGCAAAGAAGGAACATGGATGTGTTTTAGTCAGTAAAACTCTGACACTCCCTTCCACTCCGCCCAGAGCGGGGGGGGGGGGGGGTTATTTGATGATTTCCCATCCGAAAAAAAAAGATACAATTTTATTAATAAATATATATTAGTCATAGTCACACAAGAAATCAATCAACAAGTACTGAATTGTCTAATCTAAACGATTAGACAATTCAGTACTAAGTTAAGAAGTTAAGCTTCAATAATACAGCCTAATTTTATGTAAATCCTAATCTTTTCTCTCGATATAAACGGTTAACTTTCGACTTCTTGATATCTATCGATAAGCGTTAAAGGCGCCGGTGTTTTCGATCGAGTTACGTAATCGGGCCTCGGGATTTATAGGCGACCTTTATACAGTTTTACGATCTATTTCGGTAGCTATGTGGTGTTAAACAGTTGGTATACTGATTGCCATATAAGGTTTCAGGTCATGAGAGATTGAAAGGATTTTTTTGGTGAAGAAAACGTTTTTGTTTCCGATTGAAAGAAAATGTTGTGAGTGGAAAATTCTATTATGTTTTTAAGGTACTTACTTTGCTATTCAAATACTACAATTGGATTTCTTGGTACTGAATGTTGATCATGTATCTTCCTAGAATTTTAATATAAACTGATGGTTTCTGCAATTCCTAGTCCATACCCAAAGCCGTGAATTGTTTCAGAGAAAGTTTTTACAAAATAGAACGCAGATACAATATTCAAAACAAATCAAATTAAACAACATTTTTACAACGAACCGTACACACAAAACATTCCGTAGTCCGTTCAAATGTATATTTTGTCATACATACGTTACTGTATAAAGCACAAAAACGCGAAAATACAAAACGAAAATTGAGATCCAAAAACAATGCGACATAAAACGGAGGTGACGTGTCGTTTGTTGTCACTATACTAACAATTTATGCATGAAGTCTAATGGGCTGCTCCATCAGGCTTGTTTGCAGAGCTTTCTATGAAATTTTATTCGGTAATAGCCCGTATAGGCTCCCACGTCTTGCCTCAATATCACATTGTCAATATGAGTTGTTGTTAAGTGATTTGGGAGGAAAGTTTTGCATTACCCTTCTAAGTTAGCCGGGTTGGCTTCTGTTTGCTTGGGTTCAATCCGAGCATATTTTTCGAATAATTGGAGGTTGTAGATGTGTTATTGTTTTTTTAGGGTCCGGGTTACTTTGAAGGCTTTTCTTTATTTATTTGAAGACTTCAACAATTTAGAATCCATTTAGTGAATGATTAATTGAATGATTGTCTGTATAAGGTTGGTTTTGCTGTGGTAGGTCTTTCATCGCTGTTTTTATGGAAGCTATAGTACAAGGTCAACTGTTACGGATATTGCGGACTGTCTGCAGAATCAGTGCCTGTCAAAGTTCGGTTTCCGGAACCGTGTTTGAAATCTGTCCGCACCACTTTCACCTTTAGAGTATCTAGTATACTATCGGTTCTTTATCGATGAATCTGATTCCTCTTATGACCTAATACATTCATCAAAGCCATTACGCAAGATTAATACCGTAATACGTGACATTTGGTATTTCCAAATCGCTCTTAACTATATTTTCTAATGACATGATAATAATCGTTGTGATGACATTGACAAATGTTGCATGTGATGCTTACGTCACTAGATAATTCGACATACCTACTTACCTATATCTACTGCTCGGTAACTTCCTGGCACTGACTGAGTCATAGCATAATAACTACGGAACTGGAATCTGTTTAAAGTTTGCATGGATCTTTTCAGTAATTATCGTCAAGGCTGTTTGTTGTTATTAGCAAGTTAATTATGCTATTGTATTGCAAATGTTAGGATGCTTTTGATACATTAAAAGAAACGACCTCTCTTTGGTTTATATTACGTCTAGAGATCCAAATGTTTTGTTATCAACATTGAGGCCTAATGATTTATTATTTTTTTAAGCTGTATTCTATTCGAAGATAGCCCGCAAAATCGTTTTTTTTTTACTTTATATGTTGTGAGAAATGGGATTAAATGAACTCAAAGGGTTGTATTGATGCTTTAAATGATTATGATTTTGTAAATACATAAGTGTTGCGGTTGCAAATCATATAACATTTGGTTCAACATTAAGCCTGACACTGATCTGCAAATTGGTGCTATAAATTCTGGCGCTGCCATCTTAAGGGATTAACATGTAATTTTATCATCAACAACCTATCTAAATTCACAGCCGGAAATCAAAGAACTTTCTCGAAAAATAGACTTAGTATCAACGACCTAGTAAAACATTGTTACTACCCAACTTACCATCACAAACACTAAGCTAAGAAAACAAATTCTACAATTCCAGCACGTAACCAGAGTGGTTGAATATGCATCGTGTAACAAGGAGACAAGAACATTCGAGAGCTCGGAATGTGTTGAATAGAATTCTTCCAGTTTCTTTATTGGTTCTCGCGATCCCGCCATCTATTTCCACTGAGTTCGGTCACTATTGAAAATTCCTTTTTATTTCCTTAGAAAAACGTACCAAAGTGAGTGTCAGAGACCCTATTTAGAGGGATACCTGTCCACTAGTTTACGTATTTTATTTCGTAGATGTGTGTTTTGGCATTCAATTTAGTTCTTGGAATGTTGTAAAAGGAAACTTATTGGTTCATGAATTTGTCTATACCTATGTTTCCACAAATATCACTATACTAGCTGTTCCCCGCGACCTTCGTCCGCGTAAAGTTATTAAAAATACTATTTTCCCCGTTTTTGCAACATTTTTCATTGCTGCTCCGCTCCTATTGGTCGTAGCGTTATAAGCATATAGCCTTCCTCGATAAATGGGCAATTCAACACTAAAAGATTTATTCATTTCGAACCAGTAGTTGCTGAGATTAGCGCGTTCAACCAAACAAACTCTTCAGCTTTATAATATTAGTATAGATTAACACGAAAATTTTAAATTAAACAAAAAAAAGAATGCATGCATAGTATTTTGTTCATTCTTGTTTGCTTGTAATTCCTGTTTGAAAACTGTTACGTGTTTATAAAACCAACATAATTGCACCAATAAAATGCAACATGCACAAACCAGAATAAGTGAATACGTAATGATTTTCCGCAAATTGCAAGAAGGTGCTATATCATATCAAAGTTCCTCATGCTTACGTTATGGGGATACCCCTAAGCGTCTTCGTACGTAATCAGATGAAACTGGTTGATGGTTGGCAAGGCATAAATTATTCCTTAATAGTTCTGATGCTTGATTGACATAATTATGTTACCGTGGAGGTAACTGACGATTAGGCGCGTATTAGGTAGCTTGTGTGAATATGTAGTTTAAGATTATTGTTATATCATGCTCTAAAATTTTCAATGATACTGATAAAGTTAAAGTTGGTGTTTATCTGATAAAACCCGAGATAAGATCTAAATCGGTAAACCCCTGTCAAAATGCGTTCCAATCTTGGCTGTAGTGACCTAATACTTCAAGTAATATCGATGACTGTAAACAACATAGTAACAGTACACAGATATTCCGTACCTACACGGATTTTAATCAGATTATTAATATTATGAGTTCGTCTCACGCTTGTAACATTTTCGTGCTATGATGTATCGTTTTTCTCGTGTGCAACTGAGCATATCGAATAGGATGTAACATTGTTGTATTCATGAAAATAATGACATCATGGTGTCATTAGGAACATGATGATGGATGGTCTTCGGAAGGATGTTCGACTATCTGGTGACGTCAATGCAAATCAACAGGATTTTATCGGCCATTGGTCAAACCATCGACGTAATTGTAAGTTGGGAAATGCCGATAGTCAAACCGAAGGGTTTCACCGCAGATTTGCATATTTTATGCCATCTCACTATAATATTAACAGTCATGAACTACGAAATAAATATGAATCATTCGCTGGGTCGTGAATACATGATTCAAGTGAAGTCACAAATTTACTAAACACGAGTTATTGTTTACACGAGCAACACAATCGATAGGTATTCTTTTAAGGTCGAATTGAAAGGAAGACTACTTTGTTACAATAATATTTGAAAGAATGAAAACGAACAATAGAAAATCTTCTTGTATAAAAGAGATATTATGTATCATAATTTATTACCTATTCTAAATACTTTTACCAAAACCGGCAAAGCTAGTCCCATCTTCCATAGGACCTTTAAAAACTTAGAACGTCGAACCGTCAAAGTCGGGCACACGAAACTGGCCAGAATTCCTGTATTGTTTCGACAGACATCCGCAATCCCAGGGGATAACCTGGCCTTATTGTGTGTTGGACATGGCTGGATCATTGGACAGGCCGACTCGATTAGTTTCTGAACTCAATGGACCCCGCCAGATAGCGAGGTTGCTAACATTGTGTCGTGATAATGTTGGCAGCACGTATTGAGCGGGAAATTGATTTCGGCGACATTTTGTTTGTTCTAATTTTGAATTTTGGTCGTTGTTTTTTTTGTTGCTTTTATACCAGTACCTATGTGTTGTGTGGATATGTTTACGTAAAAGCTCTTTCTTGTAAAATCTATAAATACTTTGCCACAAAAGGAGTAGCTACAAAGATTTATCGGGCTTTTATTTACTGCGGAGTTTTTCATTTTATAAAGATTTTTGGAACGAAATGAACGGGAAAAGATATTTTATACTTGTTACCAACCTAATAATTAACTATGAATAAAATAGATTCGAAAAATAAGGTTGCTCACGTAATAAGATATTTTTACATATTTTCCTGAAACCAAAATAATGACTAGTCATAATGCAAAACGTGATCCGAGACAATTAAAATATTTTGGTTGATTATTTCTTTATACATTCATTTCTTTTCTACGAATATTGTTATTAAGCGTAGCTGTTGTTCAATCATAATATTTATTCATTTTCCTCAATAACCACTTGAGAACGCAAGCTACATAAGTATGCATAAAACAAACTGTATTTTTCAATCGGTAATCAACGAGGAAATCTTGTAATAGGTACTAAGCATGTAAAGTAAAGACAAGACGCGTGACTCGTGGAATTTCCCATCCCATTAGAACCTTCAAACAAACTTGAAATCCCTTTAGGGAGTTTTTCTCATCTTTTTTTTCTTATCCTCTATTGTCCCATTGCTGGGCAAAGGCCTCCCCTCTCCCTCCTTCTCTCTCTTTAGGGAGTACATTTCTAAAATCCTTCTTTACACACTTTCGTATATCAGGAATTCTGGTGCAAAATATCAAGTTTCTAGACTCAAGAAGCTTAAAAATTTACCAAGAAAGAAGAAGAATTTACCAAGGGGTATCGTATTACCCTGTACTAACTGGGTTGTGGAGGTCCGATAGGCAGTCACTCCATGTAACATACTGATATTCAGCTGCATCCGGTTAGACTAGAAGCCAACTTCAACATAGTTGGGAAAAGGCTAGGCAGATGATGATGGATGATATTTTATATTTATTGCTACTTTCATCTTAGATTTTTTATGTACACGAATGGCATGTGGAAAAAAACGTAATTTCTTTCTTTATAGTCAGCCCTAGCGATGTCTTCGTCTTCGTGTCCTACTTAGTTACCTTTGAAAGTTCAAATGAAATGTGGGTAGGCGAATAATTTATTGACTATGGACTGGTAGCGCCCATCTTGTAAAGCGTCGTAAGTAATTTGTTCGTAATTGGCTCTGTCTAGTAATTGCGTATTTTCTGGGTGACTCTTTCTTAGAAAAAGCTCTTTTTGTACCGAAGTAGGTACTTAGCTCGTCGGTACATTAGACTAGTGACTGGCATTAGTCGTGGTGCGTGGTACCTACAAATAAACTTTTGTTGACCTAAAGTTTTGGCACACTAGACCACACAAATATCGTTAATGAATCCATCAAACCCATCTCTATTTTTCATCATAGTTGCGCTTTGAGGAATAAACATATAATATTTTTAATTTGAATTTGTGAGCGCAACTAATGGTTACGCTTCGAGGAATAATTTTGTTGCGCTTAGTTGGTTGCCCTTAAAAATAGTTGCGCTTTGAGGAATATTCCTAATATACAGCCTAGAACGGACCAAGAATTCAGTAGGTACATAATTCTGAACACAGAAATTATTCATCGGTAATTTAAAAAAAAACCAGCTGTTTCTTTCATTTTGTCCGTGTAGTTATTGCACTTTTGTAGGGGTTAAAATAATGTAGCTTTTGTAGGTAGGTATTTCTATGTGTGGGGTCATTGGGTGGGGTGGTGTAAGCGTTTGCGCGTCGGTGTCCCTTCCACCCTGTATATCATCTATTACACGGAACATAAACAAAACTGGTGAAATGTAGGTTTACCAAAACACTACCCGCCAACTTTTGATGAATACAGGAGTCCTTGAATTCATCAAAAGTATCATCATGTACCTTATCAGTAGTATCATGTACCTGACAATAACCGACAAGCATGCAATAGCGACTTCTACCGTAGTAAAATATATTTTGAGTAATTTTATACTAGATTTTTTCCCGCGGCTTCGCTCGCGTGGGTTTCGGAATATATCCCTAGGGAGCGTTAAAGTATGCTGGAGTTCTAATCCATGTCATAGTCTATTCCTGTGCTAAATCCCATCCATTAGGCGTCAAAAGACATACATACAGAGCTACTTTTGCATTTATAAAACTAGTAAAATCCTAAATCCTTTATTTAAATCCTAACTATAGTTTTGATCTAAATAAACACAGTAACTAACAGAAACTAATGTTTACCTAAAAAGCAAGCAGTAAAATTAAAGTTTGATGACACATAAATATTAATTAATACGTTTTTCCTTTTCTGTTTGTAATTAGTTACTAATTAGCTTCTCGTGATTACGGTGCCATGTTACCTACCTTCTATTTAATATTTATATAAACTAGAATTTATGTAATGCTCAGGACATTATTATTTATGCTTTACTGTTTTATTCTATCCAAGTACTAATTGGATAAACTTAATTTTGCTGTGTTTTTAGAACTTGAATATTATCGAGTTACCATTAAGGATGAGCTTTACTTGTAAACTACATGACAACAGTAATTTAAGGAAATAATAAAGAGAGGTGTCTTTATTTTTATTGTTAAGCAATTTGACAGGCTTCTTTATTTTGCAGTGTTATAGCTATTTTATACAACTGTCAAATAAAGGCAGTAGTGATTTAAATTTATAGACTATTTAAGTTGGTTAATGCATGTTGCATTGTTTTTTCCACCAAAAAGTTGGTGGTATTGTTACAATCTAAGATTACATAATTGTCGAGTTAATACCAATTAACCGAGTCAGTTTTTGATAATCTAGAATGACGTCTTTGACGGTTTTGGCACTAAATAAAACTGATCACATTTTAACATTAAGTAAACTATCTTATTCAGTAAAATACAACAGTCAAGAGAATGTCAACCTAAAAGATAAATATTTACAGACGCCAGCACATCAAACTACCCGAAACTATCAAATTATCCCAATCAACTTTGAACCTAATGTTTTAGCGATAAAGTTTAAAATCAATTAAAGAAATTTGACAGATTGTAGTATCTTGATGTGCTGGCGTCTGTACTGCTAAATTCATTGACGGTCTGCCACTCTTCATTCTTATGTCCTAAGTAATAAGGTTCAAAAGTGGTCAACCCTCGGTGGACTCGGGAGTACTTATCTAATCACACACATACTACGAAGAGTATACGTAATCTTAACAACATTAGGCGGTTAGAACCCTCGTAATTTGCCTCACAAATGATTGCTGTGTTTCGGCTCGCACATTATGAAGCAAGGCTGATGGGATATTTATGATACGACGCTTTTTATGACGCTTAGCTCACGAAAATTGGCTCGGTTCTTGATTACTCTATTTAGTACAGAAACGCTGTCACGATAAGTTATCATAAGGTTTGAATACACGTGGAATATTCTGGAAAATTCTTTGCTTCAGTGTGACGAGATCAAAGGAATATTTAATTGAAATAACATTTAATCTGTACCTACCTTATAGCGTATAAGATTAAGAGGATTAAGCTTAGTTATGAGAGTGAGATTTGATATTTAAGTAGGTACTTTAAAGATAGACCCCTAATACATGGGACTTAAAACATAACTGGTGAAATGTGTGTGTAATATTACGTACACCTCTGCCTAACCCTTCGGAGGTTATAGGCGTGATGTTTTTTAAAGATGAGAGATATAAGAGCGATTTAATTGAACCAATGAAATTAGGAATCTACAACATAATAATATAGGTCATAGACCCCTTATTAACTTTCGAATAATTATTCATTTTCAATGGAAAACATCGTGAGGAAACTGACATGACCTAGAACTAAAAGTTCGAAGATTGTAATTCATAATTTATTTATTTATTGTTTGTCACAGGTGAAAAGACAGATCTTATAATTACATTATTGTATCACTGTAACATACCCATGGGGTGTACAACATTTATATTTGTGTCAATATATTGGCTACATGAAAAAAAAAAAAAAATACAATTACACTCTTACACTGGTTGTTTGTTATCCATTGCATTGGTTATTTTAGTCCACCTAATTTTACATTCATTGTATCTCCACGAGATGAGACCTGGTCCCAGCTGTGGGAATGTTATAGAATCATTGTCATTACCTGCTATTAAGCTCCAACAGTTCAAACATACGTGTCTTATTGTGAACTACACGAATCGATTAATAAACAAGCCCCTTTTTCCTGCTGCGGGACTGTTCGAAAGAGATACCGTGGCCCTGGAACACAAAGGGCAATGAAGGAACATGGATGGGTTTTAGTCAGTAAGAGTCTGACACTCTCTCCCACTCCACCCAGAGCGGGAGAAGTCATTTGATGATATCCCATCCGAAAAAAAAAGCCCCTTTTTTCTTCGTATAAAAAATAAACGTCTAGAAATTCTCTCCACCTATCCTTTAAATTACAGCTACAGGGCATAACACGAAGGGTTGTATAACAGCGGTCGCGAATCTCGTAGCTACAATCAAGAAAACAGTTCCACGGCACACAAGCTTATGTTTTATGAATATTTCATGATTATTAATAATGCCCGTATTAAGTAATGTACTATATGGAATAAGGAGGGGTGAGGTAACAATATAATTAACATATTAATAGTATATTATGCCTTAGTTACAGGGAAAGTGTATCAATCATGTGTGATATGTTGGCGAAGGGTGGGTTTAGATAAGACAACAAAGAATTGAGTTTTCAAGCCTAATCTATTTATTTATTTACTAGCGGCCCGTCCCGGCTTCGCACGGGTAGACATGATTTTTAAATATTTATATATATATTTTACTCAGGGTGAATGTAGATTTCTAATGGTGAAAATTTTTTTGAAATCGACACAGTAGTTTTTGAGTTTATTCATTACAAACATACACACACACAAAAATATAAATCTTTCCTCTTTATAATATTAGTAAGATTAATAAAGGTTTACCAACAGCTTCTGTGTACAACATATCGTATAAGTAAAGGTTTCAGAGTCTTGGACTTACACAGTCACTAATTACTGGTCAACCAGCATTCACAAAACAGGTGATAACATAAAAATAATATAAAATTAAAACGAGTGGCTCTAGGAAAGAAATACAACTAAACTAAGCAACTACACAATTTAAAAAATACATAAAATATAAAATTACTATTAGTGATACAACAAATGAAAATGAGACCAAAACCGAGATCATTATCATCGATAAAAAAAAAATCAATGTAAGAAGTAGTAAAATAATATAAAATAATAATCTAATCTTATTCATTCTGAATTAATAATATTTGATGTTAGTTAAATTCAAGGCATATATTCATACATAAATTCATGATAAATTTGCATGAGTTCGAATTTCAAGCACATTGAAAAGACACCGGCCGTGCCCAAGATACTGTAATCCTAAAATAATGTCGTCTAATGGACGTAACTAAAGCACTTAGGTTCGGTCTAATCACAGTAATCTGTATTTAAATTAACCAATTAAAACACTCAAATTCTAGTTAGACATAAAAAGTCTCTCTCATTTATTTAATGTATTCCGATGAGCTAACGAACCGGCCGTTGGCCGTCAAAATAACAAAGATTTTTTACTCCGAATTCCGCTTAAGAAAATATAAGTAAAAGAGAATGCCTAAATGTGAATAAGCAGTGCTTTTCTCATTATATGAATCTAAAGAATAAGCCCGACGAAAGGGAAGAGGCCAAATTAAGGAAATTAACTTTTTTATAATAAAAGCTAAGCTTCCTCTCGGCCATTGCAAATGACGTACCATTAATTGTGTGATGTAATTAAGGATGGGAACAAATAAGAGTCGGGTAGTGGATTCTTCCTTTTCACTCGTAACACGGTTGAATGCGGTTTTGTTAACGTTTTATAGTGTACTTGAAATGCTTGCTGGCTACGGGGAAACGGTTTACGTGCAAGTCAGGGAGTGACTGGTGACTGCGATTAATGTTTTATCTCTGCGATTCTTTGCAGCCATTTTGGTCTTATGCTCTATTTCGTTTATCTAGCTGCTTGAACACAGCAAGTTTACTTTAAGATAGCTTAAGATATAACCTAGTTGGGAATTCAGTCTTAATTCTAACTAATTAGTTGGCTAAAAGTGCCATTACATTTTGTAGTTTTAATTTTTACATCGCCAAATATGAGCAATTATATCTTTACATAGATCTTTTCTGTCTGCCCTAATTCAGTAGAAAGGTTATCGACCCTGAACATAGTTTACCTGTGACAGCTCACAATGTTAATTGTGTCTAATAAAATTAGTTGTCCCTTGGTACTATGTCAACGAATTCATGTAATTGACTTTTGATCTCTTAGCTAATGTATGTAGATGACGATGACGAGTAGATGATTATCAAAACCAATATGAATCTATTTTTACACATTATCTACTACGATAATACTGCTAAGTCCATGCACGTAAACATCTCAAAATGTCGGAAAACATAAAAAGTTAAGTACAATGCGGAATGATCTGTGAAAACAATGAATCATTTCACTTGAGTACATTAAATATTTACCAAAATGTCTGATTAAAATTATGATGACGTTATATTTTTATTTTCTTGACATTCTAAAAATAACATTTACTTTAGTCTCGTGATAGTGGTTCCGGCGTTTTAATTACAAACACGACTGCCGTGTCTCTGAGGATTTATATTGATAAACTTGCTCTGTCGCAAGTCTCGCAAATGCGTAGGAGTTGTACCCGATATCATTTCTCCCAGATGATAATACTAGATAATAATATCAGGGTAATATCATCTAGGAATTATTGGAAATTGAACGTGTTATGTGTGTGTGTAACTACGTCTTATCGCGGATTAATCAGACGTTGTGGAACCTGCTTTATGAATGTGTACCTGATTTGTAATAAGGGTACTGTTGTTGCGGATTACTTTGCTTACAAATGATTGCCTATTGATACAAGATTTATGTCTGGAATATTGTTGTAATAAATTGTTCGGCGAATTAAAATAATATTGCGTGTGAAACAGTTTAATATTGTAACTAACTACCTTACCATCTAGTCTTTCGGAATATCGCCAAGCGGTTGGTCGACTCTTCACGGTACTAGAGGGCTGGCCTTTTTTTGGCCAAAGAATCAGCATTGCCATCCAATATGGCAATGCTGCCAGCCTTTTGGGCACTTTTCCTAATGACAGCGATGGGTACGAATTTTCTGACGCCTTGTAATTCTTTTCCCATTTCGATACTTGCACATATTTTTATTATTATTTTAGATCTATGTTTTTGCGGTTTGTAAATAATGTACATACTGAATTCAAATAAAATATTCATGATTATTAACTAAAAAAAGTACTTTGATAGTTTCTTTACTCAGTCATTTTAGAGTTCAATTTCTACAAATAATTAGTGCAACATTGTATGGGGTTATCAAGTTAATATTATGTTGACTATTGAGAAAGTGGAAAACCTCTTGAGTCAACAGTCGCATAAAGACTCTTTAGAACAAGTTTGTATAACACCATACAGTGCTTACAAACAAACTAGAATGGCAAAACGTCTTTCTATATGCAGATATAATAATCGCCAATCACGTGGTAACTATCTTATGGATATTACCAGTGTCTAAGTAGATGCTTGTCTACAAGACCGTTTTCGATAATGAAGACTGCTTGTAACTTTTTAACCCTGCCTTGATTCATCATCATCTGCTTAGCCTTTTCTCAACTATATTGGGGTTGGCTTCCAGTCTTACCGGATGCAGCTGAATACCAATATGTTCATGATGCGACTGTATGGCGATAAGTAATAAAGATTAATTTGCATATGGAGTGAATACCTTCTAGATTAGCATGACGCATATTTCTTCAGAACGTATTACTAAAGCAACTCATCATTTCTTTGGAGCGTTCTAAGAAAATATGTGTAACCCTTCAATAGCTCGTTACACGATAAAAAGCGAACAGTAATCGGTTGACATTCTCGACACGCTACCGATACTCGTAATCGAATCCATTTTATTACGCATTTCTTGTTTAACGCGAGACTTCTCACAAGTACGCTGAAATAACTAAGTAATGGTGTTGTTATCAGAGTCACTCATCGTTTAAGCCGAAGTGTGATAGTATTTTATAGTTGTTCGTAATAGTTTTTCTCCCAATCTCACACTTACTTTTAAATAGGTACTATGTTTTCTACGTTGGTAGTGTAGGGTTACACTTTAGGTATACTTTAATACTTAACGTTACTTACATTGCCATAAAACAAATAAGGACTTATAAAATTTTTACTTGGTAACACTTAAGTCACAAAATAAGAGTTATTAAATATTGCTGGTACCTACTACTCCAATAAAATGTCACGATATTGGTATTCAAAGCACTGGGTTTCAGGTCTAAGCCGTCGTTCCGTGAAAAATATAGATAAATCAAATCCTCACCTTGGTTGTGAAAAGGTTAGGCTTAACCCTGCAACTGCGGATAGAAGTCTCATGGGAAAAAATAACCGGAAAGTAGGTTGCAGTCGGCCGAGTCAAGGGTAAATATGACATAAATACAAAAAAAAAACATATTATTACAATATAGGTCACCGTGTCAGTTTGTTTTTCCATAATCATAAAGTCTTATTTTGCTTATTTTATCGTTTGATGTGGCAAAGGTATGAGGAAGTGTCAGTAAACACCCTTTCAAACCCCGTGACCCGTTTATTTATGAAGGATCAAAACAGCTCCACGGTGTTATGGAAAAATCAGACGTGTTTTCTTTTTTTATTTATTAAATAATTTTCGCGGGTTCTTGGTTTGAACTACATTTATCATATGACATGTATATTCATTAGAAAATAAATTTTAGTTGAAGAAGAATGCAGTGAATCTATAAGCCTAATATTGATCCTGATTCCAATTCAATAAAATATTTTTTTCAACGGAGATAAAAGAAATCTTATTTACATTAGCGGATCCTATCATCCAAATGATTTATCAATCCTTCATTTACAGAATTGCAATTAACTAAATGCGATTAAGTTTTGAACTAAATCACACAAAACACTATCACTGAAATAATAAACCTAATCCATTTGCCAAAACGTATAACAAAAGCTTAATACAGCTTCAATCAAATTCATTGAGCTCTCCAAATTCAATACCAACATCAGACAAACACTGGCACGCAGTATTGCCAACATAATGCATTCCATATGACAATAACTCATACCTTAAACAAGCACTAAGCCTTTGTCCCATAAATTATGAAGCGGTGACATTCGAATCGGAATAAAGGCTTTTAGACAAGGCTCATGGGACGAAGGGACTAACACACAGATTCGGCCCAAATTAAGATGGTGTTAAAGTATCTGTGGTTTTGATTGTGATTTCATGCGTTTATATGTGTTGTTATGTTTCAGATTTTTTAAAATAAAAAGTTTACGTCAATCTTAGTAGTAATTTTTTTTTAATAACGTGTAACGCAGTCAATAGTCATAAACTAAAAACAAAGTCCCACATATATCCATTTCACGGTTTGTCTGTGGGAACCCATCATACAAAGTAAAGTTGAGTTTAACTAGTTAATCGATATATCTTAATCTCGTGATTTATTTTAATGAATTAAAAATATATTATTAAAAAAAAAATTGATTTGGGTGCAGCCTTTTTGGAGCTTCCATGCTATAAATAGGCAAAAACAAAGGCTTCAATCTCATATCAATGATTTTTGGTGTCAAATAAGCAATGTGATATTCGCTCACAACAAAATTACTAAGCTGTTTTATTAAAGAACTCTTTTTAGTTATAACTTTTATTAATATGTATAAATCGTAGTTTTAAGATATGAATTATTTTGTAAATTCATTACTCTAGCAGTTATTACTTATCTATCATACAAACTTTGTGTCTATGACTTAATCATAACTTAGTTACGAATTTGTTATTAGATAAGTTAAGTGGTTAAAGTTTATCTGTTATTTCTAAGTAACCCAACTTCGAAGTTATTGCATATCAGATTAAGAACCCAAAATAATTAAGTCAACATTAATAGTAGATACTTTATTAATTTTATACACAGGAGATAATTTACTGATCAAAAATAGTTAAAAACTAGCTGTTGCCCGCGACCTTCATCCGTGTGAAATTATTATAAAAATATTACTTCTCTATTTGAATCGGATTTTGTTAACAATTTCAAGGGTTTTCTTTTACACGGAACCCTAATTTTTTTCTAAAATAAAAGTAACATAAGTTTCTCTTTATAATATCAGTTATCTGTCAGTGAAAGTCCCGTCAACATTAGTCCAGCCGTTTCGGAGATTACCCAGAGCAAACAAACAGACACACAAATATAAAAAAGTTTTTTTGTTAAAATTACCGTTTATGCATTCAGTAAAAAGCTGTTATTTTGAAATTACAAACAGACACTTCAATTTTATTTAATTTTATGAATAAAACAATGTACTCCATTGTATTTACTTGCTCTGATGAGGGAAGAACTGGTGACAAAGTAAATACTAGAAGTTAAGGAAACTACTCTAAAAATAATCTTAGCAAACTTATACACTCCGAACGGCTGTTCTGTCAAAGGCTCAGTTGGAAGTGGCAAAGATGTCAAATTCCCCAGAAATAGGCCATGTCAAGTTGAAGTTAAGAGTCCCAATGGCCCGCAGCGGTGACGATTATGTAACCAAAGACCACCCGGCGCTCTAGGGTTGAGAGGAACTGTTCAAGCATGAAATGTTCCATTTTGTTCGCGTTCCGTTTGAGTTCGGTGTTTGTATGACACGATTTCTTATGGTTGGTTGATGGGGAAATCTCAATTTTGATGTTTTATTTATGAGCTTCTATAATTCCAAAAGTTCTGGTACGCTTTGCGGAAATTGTTTAATTGTTTCAGTAATATGGTAAAAAACGATATGAGGGTTTTTAGATTTTTCCGGGAATTTCGACAGTTGTATGTCCAATTCAATGTCATTTTTGGTTGCATAACCTATTGAAATTTTTGCATAATCCAAAGATAATATATTCAATTTATATTATTTACTATCATCATTACCTACCCTTTCCTCACTATGTTGGGGTCGGCTTCCAGTCCAACCGAATGAAGCTAAATACCAGTATTTTACATGGAGCAGCTGCCTATATGACCTCCACAACCCAGATAATTAAATTATTTACTATAATTTATTTAAAATGATTACATAAATTGACTCTAGATTAGTGGCAAATAGGTAATCACGCTGTCACCCGTCATCATTATACCCACAACAGGCAATTTCCCCGCAACACAATGTCACAACGTCATTATTAAAGCTTATGGCAACCCTACCACGGCCGTACCGCGGCGGCACGGAATGAAAGCTATGACGACCCTCGTCATTTGAAGGAGTGCGTCGCGCCCGCTCCACATTTTGTGCGAGCAACCGCGACACAACCATGCTGACGTCAAACCAGATCATTCCTTTGTATTTACACTATTTATTGTATGAAGCAATGAAGATTACAGGGGTTTTCTTTACTGGCTAAAAGAAAAAGGATTTAGTGGCGTTAAATATGACAACACTACCGCCTTGTTTCTAAAGACTTTATGTTACTTATTAGTTCCATGCTTATCTCAGGAAAAAAAGAAAACATACATATTCTAATTTCTAAATAGCCAGCTTGCCTAATTCAAAATTATTTTCCATTCTTTCTTTTGAATTCTTATTTCAAATTGATCATTCCTCCAAAAGCCCAAACCGTAAAATGTTATGAAGGAATTTGCCTTTTTGCTAACCTGTTTCAGGGATAACTTCGTTATTTTTGATTAAACAGCAATTCGTATTTACATTTTTTCTTCTCCATAAAGATGTCTTTGAGCAATTTATTTCCAGCTACATAAATACTCAAGGACCATTGGAATAACTCTTAATTTACCAGTTTTCTTTTACTCGAACAGTAAAGCAAGTTGGTGCAATAAATTCATACTATGTATCGATGCGGACGCCCGATAACTCTCACTGCATTTGATTTATTAAGCATCTCGGTGCAGATATCAGAGTCCCATACTGTGGCAACATTTCTCACTATTTCTCAAGGGTATCGTATGTAACGATGAAGTATATAAAGTAAATGCATTCGTACGGTTGTACCAGTTTTGAGGCTATATTTTCTTGCGATTGACTGGAAAATAAATTGAGAGGAATATTTCACCCTCATAACGATGTAACGTTAGAACAACTTTAGAGCTCATAGCATTAGCAAAATGAGAATTTTGTCTGAGAAGGATCGACCCTTAACATTATTGCTCAGAGTTCTTTTGAAGTTTAATGCATAACTACAAATTAATTTAAACTAATAGGTATGTATAATTAAACGGGTATGTATACTACACCTTATGCGGATACCCATGTTGCGTTAGGCTCTCAAGTGCCGACCTTCCACATATCAACCTTATATTGGTATAACATTAAACCATATCCAGGAAAAGGTAGACCCAGATTAATACAACAAATTCATACTATGTTTTCGTTTAATTCCACGATATGGGTTTGAAAAATACAGCTACATTTTGTATCATTGGAAGAGCCGTCACAATTTCGGGGGAAAACGAGGTAGATATATCAGAATCCGGTGCGAACGGAAAAAATACTGCTTATGGAAATACGAAAATCCCTATACCGACACAAACTAGGATTACTTGTCGTAAGGTCCGAATAAATGACTTCGTAAATAGTGCTAAGGCGATTCAATTTGCTCGGAGGATCCAAACGTTACATACCTTATAAGGATTTTGATAAAAATATGTGAGAACTCTATTGGAATGCACGTCAGTGCTGTTACTGTAACGCATTTCTGCTCAATTATTATATGACTGTGCTTGTCTTCTCGCGTTAGTAAGTAATGCATTATGAGAATTGCTCATACTGTTGCCTGAATTCGTTGATTCGTGACCGTCAGTCGTAGGGGCTCTTGTACTGCACAATTACGTTGCGTCAACAATTGCGCCTGTCCAATCCAGCGGCTTTATTTTCTACGATCCTATCTTACATATTAAATTAAGTATGAGTTAAGTAAGGGGCGCCTCAATATTATTCCAAGTAGATATTATTATGAACACAGCTTGAGCCCATATGCGGCATCAAAATTTTAGATTTAAAGTTCACAGGTGTCCATAAGATACCGTAATTGATCAATGTGGAGGATTAAAATTATGACACCTCGTCCGCAGTATAATGGCCTAGCCAGGGGGTTTTTGTCGCCCATGCTGATTGGGTTTATGAAAAACCTGTATGGGTATTATATTATGACTAATTCATTAAGTTAAGAACTTCTAACAAGAAAGGATGTGAAAGAGCAAAAGCTAAACAATTAATTAAGGTTTCCGGAAACGGAAAGCCACGTAGAATCGTATGTACAAAGGTACTCGTGTGTATTTATAATTAGCCTTTTGTAGAGTTGAACACAGAGGGTTTATTATTTTTGAAACACGGAACTTCGCATTTAACAGTTGTATACCAACTTGCGATAATTAATTTGGAATACCGCCAGTTCAAGGCCGCTTGTTTTTTCATGGCCATAGAGTGATTCGATTTAGTTTTTTATACAAACCTTTGTAGTAGGCTTTTTATGTTTTTGGACGAATTAAAAGCACCGTTTTTGTACGATTTACTTTTTATAAGTTACAATGGACACGATCAACTTACTGCGGCCATGCGTGATTCTAGTGTTAAGAGTAGGTACATAAGAAATTGTGATATTACCTTTAGGTATCAAAGTTCCCAGAAATGGCATAACGTAATACCACGCCTGTAATCCCCGAAGGGATGTCTAATAGTACACCCACATTTCGCCGGTTATGTTTAAGTCCCATGTGATAGGGGTCAAGTCTGTTACTATCACCCGACTACAAATCCAGACTCTGTGGCTGCTATTGAGAAATTCCTTTTGGAAAAACTCAACAACACTTAGCCCAAACTCGGAACTGAACCCAGGACCTCATGCTCACGCTGTCGCGATCACCAGACCAACGAGAAGGTGTAAAAAATACAACAGAAATTGGAATTGAACTTTCAGTTTTACTTTTTGCAGAAATGCCGCCGCAATGTTATGCAAGCTAGAGCTACATACTTTAATCTAGATATTTTTTATACAAAGCTTTAGTATCTAGTAGCACAAAGTAACTGTATCTTAGCCGTGACTTACTGGCGGTCTCACAGCGGGAGTTCTTTACTATTAATGTGACGTTTTATTATGATTTAGAGCTTCTTTTTTCTGAATATACATTTTTGTTTATGGCTGGACTAGTGTAGAAACAAAAACTTTGCTGTGGGCTTTTTTTTTCAAAAGTTGTGGAAACAAAACTACAATTTGAAAGTCCAATCACTACTAATAGTGGGGCTGTAAAATATACCGAGGATTGTACAGGAGTTTTTTTTTACGCTTTAGTCTGAATACCATGTACCCAACCCAACCCTACGTAGGTTGCTGATAGAAGTAAAACAAAACTATATTTTCACGAAATCAAACATAGATTTTCGTAGGTTTAATACAAACTTACGCACGGACAGTTCCGAATTGTTTGTAAGTACACATTGAAAGAGTAATTGATAAGTTGTTTACTCGTGCGTAGCCGCCCTTTGTTCAGCGAAAGGATTACAAATAGTAATTACCTACAACCATAATTCATTTTACTCATTTTGATTATAGAATGTAAATATATTGGAAACAAAAATTGTCTACCAAATCAACAAAAATATGTCTATGTGAAGATCGGATAGGCAGTCGCTCCATGTAAAATACTGGTATTCAGCTGCATCCGATTAGACTGGAGGCCGAGCCCAAAATAGTTGGGAAAAGGCTAGGCAGATGATGATGTCTATGTGAAGACTCGAAATTCGAAAGTTTTAACTTAACAAACTTATTGTTGTTGCGGCACGTCATGCAGATTTACAAAAAAAGTGACTTGCTCGTCACAATACATCAATGATAGCAAGTTCGGCTCAATTCAAGGTCGGTTCCTAATACCATTGTGATCGCACAGTAACAATAATAATGTGAGCCGACGTGTGTGGGTCTGATTTTTTTCGAGTTCAACTATTTAGTACAGGATCTATGTAAAACACGCATCTCATTCATAACATTTCCTGGTATGTTGTATAGACTCTGAATATATTATACGATATACTGCAAATAGGATGTACAATCATTGGCCTTTGCGAACATTAAACATAACACCTTTGATGTACATTATTGTACTATTAAAAGTACAATAATGTCAATATAAAGCTTGTATAATTATTCAATTGAAGGCCGCCATTATTACCATAGACCATGGCTAGAGCCTTAACCCACAGACAATAATATTTTACGATCATAAAGCCAATAAAAAAAATATAGCTGCAATCAAAAAGCGAAATGAATGAGCAAAATGAGGTTTTAAAGCCGTAAAGAGATATTTTGTGGTTTTACCATAATTTTCCGAGAAATAGAGTGTAAAAGCAGGATTAGCCAAAGCGGTTTAATCATCCGTTTGCAATGTAATGTATGGTTTCCACTAATTAGGCTGTATTAATGGTATTATGTGCTTCGCTCGTTCGATGCTTGTTTACAATGAGAGTTTAGCAGTTCTACTTTACGACTGTGTAACTGCAATTCTTGGAATATTAAAATGACTAATGATTTGAGTATTTAATGGGGATATTGTACATTGAAAAACTTTAGCCAAATACAGTGTTTTTTGGATCTTAGTCATCCGAGGAAATAGCTGTTGTAAATTAATAAAATGACTTTAGTTGCCTTCTTATTATATGCCATTATGAAGAATGCAATAGAAAATCCATAAACCGTTATTGTCTCTTTTATTTATTATCTTAAGCCAGTTTTCCATTAATATCTCAATGAGGAAAAATACATTTCACGTCTGTATTTTGACTAACTTATGGTTCCCTACTACCAACATAAATAAGTATCACAGTCATTGTTTTGTTTGATCCCCGTGCGGACTCGGTACAAAATGATTCACCAATCATGATCGGTGTTGTTGCAACATTAACAGAGTTCTTTCCAAGAAGTAGGTATATCCTGCCGGGGCTGCGGGACTCCTGCCGGGGCTGCGGGACTTTTCGAAAGAGATACCGCGGCCCTGGAACACAAAGGGCAAAGAAGGAACATGGATGGGTTTTAGTCAGTAAATGTCTAACACTCCCTCCCACTCCGCCCAGAGCGGGGGGGGCGGGGTTATTTGATGATTCCCATCTAAAAAAAAAAAGAAGTAGGTATAAAGGGTGTAAATAGACCCTTAACGAAGCCGAAAGGCACTTGTTCTCCTCGTCATTGCGATCATTTTTTTGTTCTAGACCATACCTGGGAACCTTCTAGTTACGGAGATATTGATTCAAATCAAAATTTCCCAGCAGTAATTTTTGAGTGAAGTTACTTAGTTTGATGTACAGAATGCTTGGTTGACGGCTTCGTGAAGGGTCTGTTTACACCCTGTATTGTTATAGCAATGTTATTATTAAATAATAAATTCACGACGACAATGATTTTATATGAAACCAGTTTTTTTGAATTGCGGTAATAACCCTGTTTTGATTTCGTCGTTTTTTTTTTAATTCTCTTTTGCTGGCTGAATGTTTAACTCGTAATAAATTGTAAATTGTCATTCACGTTCTGTTTTTATTAATTTTGAATTTGAAAAAGAATTCCAAAGTTTTTGTAAGTGGGTTTCATTTTATTGTGTTTTGTTTTGTGGTTTAGTAACAGTATAGGTACAAATTAGCTTTGCTTGTGTATAAAATATAGGTAAATTGATTTTAGTTTTACTACAGATTTTAATATGTGGGTTTTACGAAGGATTCATTACAAATTCCCGGTCAGTGAACTAGCGGTTGTTCTTGACCCAGACTAAGTATAGAAAGAAATGTCTGAGTCAGGACTCAGACATAAGGTTAGTTGGTAAATGTGCTTTTTATCAAGACTAAAATAGGCGTATTCTAAAAACTCGCTCTTTTTTGCGGAATGCCTGTAAGACTGGATTGTATACATATGAGCTCTTAAAGTAATTGTGATAATTTGGATTTTATAAGTAATTTTTGTTTTTTATTGTTCCAGGTACGGTTTTCGTTAATCTATTTGAAAAAGTAGTTTCCTTCATGAAGAAAAGACGTAAGCATAAGTAAGTTTATTTTAGGTAAGTAAGAAATATGTATTTCAGGAGGATTAGTCGATTAAAATACACAATCATAGTTCTTTTTGTGATTAATCTGTATTTAATATCTCTAATAATATACTTTCTTCTTTATTTTTTTCTTTCTTTATTTCTTAGTAGCTAATGTTTAATTGGTGGTGGTCCGGTTATGTATTAAATACTTATTTAAGTTTAAGAATCTAGAAAATAATCTAAAAAATTATGTACCACACTAAAAGTTGACTGGCTGGTTGTTAGCTGGCTGGTTGAGGTTGACTGGTAGAGAATGCCTTGTGGCATTAAGTCCGCCTTTGTACCACTCTTGTACAGACGCCAGCACATCAAGCTACCCGAAACTCAAATTTTCCCAATCAACCTTGAACCTAATGCTTTAGCGATAAAGTTGAAAATCTATTAAAGAAATTTGACAGATTGTAGAAGCTTGATTTGCTAGCGTCTGTACATGAAGTGTAGCGTCGGCCGTTCTATTTAAAATAAATAAAATAAAAATAAATGAAGTTTAAATAAATAAAAGAACCTACTTCTCCATTATGTACCAATGAAGACAAAAGAAAACCTTCCTTACCACACTTCTCTACAGGAAAAACTGTACCGAATTACGCACAGAATTGTGTCTCGCTTGATAATGGTAATTTGACGTCAAATGCTCGCTCAAATTACGTCAATCACGTAAGGGTTAAGGGCTTAATCAGGTCTCCGTGACGCATACCGAATAACTACGTAGGTACACAACACAAAGGAGATAGGTCGATAGGCATGCAAGCTAATATAACAAACATTTTTATTAAGGTAACTATAGACCGACCGCTTTAATGAGTCCTCGTGAAGGTATCAATTTAAAAGGAATATTCTGAAGGGTGATTACGTATTGGCTTAATTAGTATCGTAATACCTACGTGGATTATGGTTTTTTAAAGCAAATAACCTGTGGGATATTGTTAGGAGTTTGTGGACGCTTAACGTGCCTTTGATGGGGCAAGGCGGAGGACTCATTAAAGCGGTCGATCTATAAGTACCGCGTGAAAATTCTTTGATATTCTTTTGTCAAAAATTCAAAAGATGAACTACGACACCTCTGTAATCAATAAAATGACTAAGTAGGTAATTCAATTCACTTTAATTAGTATTAAAATGCATGCCATTTACTAGATACGTGTACAAAAAGATAGCTTACTTTATATTTTGAAAGTCGAGTAGTAGTAGTAGTGCACTAGGTTTGAAAGACAGGGGTTTTCCAACAAAAATCATTAGAAGTTAATGCAGACGAGGCGATTTGTTACTAATGGCATTAGGATTTGGATAATTTGTAGGAAAGTAACCGAACCAATTTATAAAAGTAACTATCTTATAATGGTGATTGGTGACGTTAAAACTTAACACTTAGTTGCCACATCAATTTAGAAAAAGATACCACAGAGGCAATTCAAATTCGTTCATTAAGATTCTTTATAAAAAACTCAACATGTAACTTAAACTGGACCATTACGTCATTACTTTCTGAACATACCCACCTATTATCTAACGTCCATTTTACCTTGAGCCCTGACGTTTAAAAAATTCATAGTCATTTGTTTGCGTGTTACGGTAATGTACCGACGACGTGGGTCGTTTCACGCTGGTTGGTTCTGTGAACAAATGTAGTTCGAATTTCGAATAGTTGTTCGTGGAACTGTGGCTGATAAATTGGCTCGTCCGTCGAGCGCCGACGCACCTTAGATAGTACGTTCCCTGTAAATGGGTGCGTTCTGTACGAACAGATAGAACACGCACGTTTATTTTCAGAAATAATAATCAATGAGTTTTGCTTTGTGGTTTATTTTGCAATGCATTTATTTGTAATCACTGCAGTGATTTGTTTACAAAACAAACAATGAAAATCAATATCATGAAAATGTTTTGGTTTTTTTTAACCTAATAAAATTAATCCTAACTAATATTATAAATGCGAAAGTAAGTTTGTTTGTGACCTTTTTACGCCTTAACTACTAAACCGATCAACCTGAAATTTTGCATATACGTTGTCAGGTGTACAGAAATGGACATAAAACCATACCGAAAAAAAAAGTACTGTTCCCGAGGAAATCAACAATAACGTTCTTATAATAATAGATGGCGGCAAGTGTCTTTGGAATCATGATTGAATAATATTATTATAGAAACTTTAGTAGTGCGAATTGATTGTCAAATTTTAAATTAACGCGAGCGAAGCCGCGGGCAAAAGCTAGCCCTTTCGGCGCCCAGCACCCAGCGTAATATGGGCATTGGACTCATATGCTATATGCTGGGTGCATGGGCACTGAAAGGGCTAGTGTATGTACCAAGTGTTTTTATCACGCGTTTAGCAAAGCAAATAATAATAAACCTAAAAACGCAACAACCACCTTCATAAATATTTAAAATCCCTAAAGTGCACAACAGTTTTATCAATATTAGACTTGACAACTGCAAGATATTTGTTAATTGACGTATGGCAACATTTAAGTTCAATGCCGTTCTACTGTCGATTAAATTAACAACTCACTTCCTTTCATACTGCAATGCACATAAGTAATTTAATTTTTTAAGTTCCGAATTTATAATAATTGGATTTTGTCCACTCTCATTATTGAATATAAATATAATTTAAGTTTTGCTTGATTTTTATTGTTGTCTTTTTATCGAAAACGTTTACTTTTTTTATAATTCGCCTTTTACATCAGGGCACTACACAGTACACACCCTAATTAGGCGAATGACGAACTCAGCTTTTTCCACATCGTCACTTTTTTTAAAACTTTAAAGTAATTTTATCGTGCCTCCCTGGTTATTGACACGAACAGGTGCAGCTATTAAATTAGTTAATAGCCCTTGGTTTCGGGTTCCGCAGTAAAAACAGGTACCTTATCGAGCAGCCATCTTGTATTCGGTCTATTAGTCTTAATTATGTTTATTTTGGAGTTAAGCTTGCATCGAAGTATGCTATAAATCGTACATGTTTTAAATTAAATACTTATTAGTAGCATATAATTAGGGGAAACAGACAAATGAATAAATTATGCTGTGTTTAAGTGGCTACCTGACACTTTGTTTATAGGAGTATTTTAACATAGGACGGTAGTCGTTAGTCACACAGTTGGTTCTCATTCTGACTGGAACTGGTCGATTATTCAGTAAAAAATATTTCGTACCCGAGAGGAAACGATTTTTTTAAACTAGAACCAAGATTAATGTATAAGTTTAGTGTTATTAATTAAATTGACTACTCAATTTGTAAAATTAGAATGTAAGTAACCTTAATGGAACGCCCACATTTGAACGATGTTTAGATAGTTGACCATGCTTAACTTAACAACTTTCTAACAGGAAAAAAAAACAAAATTACCGAATCAGGTGTCTAATTCCTAATTCATTCAACAAAATTTAAGGTGTCTTAAATCACAATATGGTAACCCTTCAAAATCCGAAATGCATCCTAAACGCCTTCCGAGAATATTACAATACCAAATTACGGAGTCATCAATCGTGAACAGAAACATCCGAGAATTGTAATACTTCATTTGATAGGATTATGATGATCTGCGTTCTGAGAAAATAATTTTATATCCCGACGAACAGGAGATGAAGTAGATTCATCAATGTCACTGATTCTTGGAGAAGGATTACAGTTATAACCTGTTAGTTAAGAGTAATAGCACAACTGACTCAGAGGTACGGAGGTCCTAGCACGACCGAGCGGTGTAAACGTAACGTAAATACGTCGTTTTTTGAATCGAACATACAACTATGCTAGAGCATTTTTTTGCGACAAACGCAATTAGTATCATCTTCTTCTTGGCGTGTCGATGGCAATTTAAATTGTGTCGGCCCTGAACTGAGCTACGAGTTTGGCGTTTTCGTCCATCAGTTCCTGTAATAAACAAACAACAGGACACGCAGGACACGGTATCAAATGCCCCATCGTTTGTGGAACAGCACCACATTTACACTCCAGGGCAGAGTCATCAATGAATCTCCACTCGAGCTGCACCTGTGCTGCGGCCAACCTGGGCTCGAATTCTATTCAAAGACTTATGACAGTATCACCCATACATTTGAACAAATTTTTGAATTATCAAAATATTATAATATGGAAAACGAGTATTTTCAATTTCAAAATTGCTCATAATGTTACGTTTTTACCGTTCACTCGTGCTAGTGCCTCAGTTTTGTAAGACCTGATTCATCGGCAGGGTCAAATTTGATGGTTTAACTCTAAGTGGTCTGCGACTTAGGCGTTTCGAAACATTTTTTGATTACAGCGAAGAGATTAGGTGACTGGTGTTAGCCAAGCCAAGGTCAGACGTATCATTAAAAAAGTGTACCTAGTTTATACAAATGGCGTGTGTTCTTACTTATTATGTACAATAATCATAATCTTCAGAAGTCTGTAGCCATTTATTTGCCAAAACTGGATTTTCTACCAAAAAATAAAAGCTTCCAACTTTTGAGTCTGTAGCGGCTACAAAAAGTACCTACTACAGCAACTTAGTAAAAAAGTGCTACAGTGCCATCTATGACACAAATGAAGAAATAACATCAAAATTCTAAAACGCGCAGTTAAAGTAATCCACGACTTAAGATTAAATAGAAAAACCCGATAACAATTTGTCAGCCAAACTGACACAAAAGAACACACGTCTGGTCGGAGGATCCTCCCTTTTCTATGGGGGATGAAGAACTTTACACTCCGTTCTTCATATCCCTAAAAGTCAATGATTGATACAAAGTTAATTATCTACCGTCTTCAAGGTTATACTTAATTTCGTTTTACAGTAAAAGGTAATTAGCCAACCAACATCTTCTAATCATATAAAACCTTAACGTAATTTTACTATGAGTTGCTTTTATCTTTATCAGACTCGTGCTCATGTAATATTAATTCATTATGGCGGCATAAAAAATAATGTAGGGCGTGAGGTCCATTAGGAAAATCACGAGGAAATTTCAAATACATTGAAAGGTTAAATCATTAGTTGATGAGGTCATAAAAATAGGCCAGGTGGATACGGGAACCTAGTCTGAAAGTATTCCGTAGAAATAAAAAAAAATAGTACGAGTTCCGTAATTTGTGTGTTCAACGAATGGTCTTCAGAGACCAATTACGAAGTAGTTATTATGTGGTTAATTGGTAAATAATGTTTGGTATTATCATGAGTTATTTTAGCTTGGTAGTTGTTTACGTAAAATTTCGAATGAAACTGTTTATTCATAGCAAATTTGAGTGTAAAATTCATTGAGTGTAGGTCTACGTAAAGACCCTTTTTGTAAGGTATCTTAATTCGTGAGGGATCCTAAATTAACCTATTTGTCTGTAAATAAATGTAGCATGCAAACAAAAGCTTGGTATCATTTATGGACCCTACTAGTCCTGCTGTCCTGAAATATAGGCCTTACTTCGAATTTTTAAGAGCTAGGCTACCCTTAATACAGTCCCAAATACAAACATAAAAATTAATTGGTAGTATTTTTAGACCAGTTATTTCCGTTAAGCCGATTGGATTCCAAATACAAAAGTTATGGCCTACCCTTTGCGACAAAAGTACTGGTCGACAGAAATTGATTAACAAAAACAACATGCATAATAGGTGCGTCCCACGTAGTGGCCATTTGCTTCTGAAGTGACAGGTGGGTGACAAGTGATGACAGCTGTCAAGCATTTCCTACATATTTTTGTTTGAATTTTTCTTTTTGTTACTTTTGTGTTTTGTTAAAATAACTGGGCGTGTCAACAAGATTTAATATAAATGTCTGTATGTATTTTGTGTGACTAATTGCGGTATTACGTATCATATGACGTGTAGGTTCTTACCTTTATTTCTTATTTGAACTTGGGTTTTCTTGTACACACGGCGGCTCATGAAGCTGTACATTTCCAGTATAATTTGGCCTCGCTTTGAATAGTTTTCCTATACAATGAGAGATCCGCATAAACTGGTTTTGTATAGCTTAATTGGCCGTCGTGCGTACCTCTATCGGTAATTCAGTACGTGCAAAAATTCCTTGCTGACTAATAACGGTATCTCATACCTATTGGCAACTAGTTTGATTCATTTTGTTCAATTAATCATGCCAACATTGGAAAGAAAAATTGAATAAGAACGGACAGCGAACATATATTATAGCTCGTGCTATAAGAAAGAAAAATGACGCAGGCTAATAGAGATGAATTATATAAAGAATAGAATTGGTAATACAAATAAATTGCCTATTACGTTTTTGTGGATGGTAATTTGCGTAATGGGCCTAATATTATGTAAAGTGGATATTTATTGTACGGTTGGTCGTACGGCAGCAATAAGCTGGTATTCTATTGAAACTGCGTATAAAGCTAGACCAGATCGAGGCCAAAGTGTTACCACCGCGTGCAGTTGACTGTACATTACATCGCGAAACCTTTTAATAAAACGAGATTCCCAATCCGTCCATTATACCGTCAATAAAAACAGATTTAAATCACCCTCGTGAAGCAAATGCGTACTTATTGTTATGATAAAATTTACAGCGGTTTATTAAGTAATAAAATGAATTTATTTTTATTCCCATTTGGGCTTACTATTAAAAATACCAATCGTTTTTGTCGCTCAATCATAAAGACGTAATGATGACAGAATTGTTGGACCAAACTTGAGGCAATTACGTAAAAGATAAGGTTTGTACAGTCGAGGAAACAATACTGAGAAAGATGGATATAGTTTATTGTTTTGCAATCACTTGATAAGATTACGAAAGTAACGTTTTCATAATTTTTTTTGTTAACTGTTACTTGTACACAAGACAACGAAAATGAGTTCAACGTTATCTGAAGTTATAGATGTTTGTTTTAATATATAATCGGGTCTGCGGGACTGACACTCCCTTCCAATCCGCCCAGAGCTGGCGGGGGGGAGGGTCATTTGATGAATTCCCATCCGAAAAAAAAATGACATAATATATTCTGCATTTGTATAATTTTATTTATTTATTTATTTAAACTTCATGTACAAAAGTGGTACATAGGCGGACTTAATGCCACAAGGCATTCTCTACCAGTCAACCTTGGGGTCAAATAGGACAGCATAGTGATAGAGTACAAAAAAATAAATAAGAAAAATATCATTTTGTTAACATAAATTGAAATACATAAATAGGCACATACTAATACATATTTATACAAATAAAATGAAATAAACTAATATTAATATTTTAATATTTTGATATTTTTTTTTTAATTTTTTATTTTTTTTTATGATTTTTATTTTAATATTTTGATTGTAATAGCAACTTTAAGTTTTTAGCGTAGTAAAAGCTGTACTTATAAGTTTTTTAAAATAGAGTTAAAGTGGAGCTGTCTCATTTTAGTTTGCAAAATTCTTGCGAAATCTCGTAGACAGCCACAACCGTCGTCGCCAGGAATTTCAAGATAAAACTTCGCAGTGGTTGTAAAAGTTCAAGAATAAGGGCATTTCATCCGGATAGTGGAGACATTCCTAATTTTCATAAACCTTTGTAGTTATCTCAAGTCCCGAGAAAAACCGAGAGCCGAGATAACAAAAGGACATTACATTAGCGAATTTGATAAATGGTCCTTTTCATAATGTTGGTATTTTCAGGATTTTCCTTCAAGATTGTTTGAGAACTTTTAGTCAAAGCTAATGTCAAAATGTCTTCATGAATTTAGGTTTCCGAGAAGCACTTACTGAGTGTCAACAGCGTCTGCGAAGCGTTAGATATATTTCTAGGAATATTTTATAGGTCTAGTATTTGCTTTGGCGAAAGGGCGGGTGTTTACTGTTTAGTTCTGGTTCTCAGGTTCATTTAAAAATGATATTTGATATTTATACTGTAATTAGGTTTACATTATGATAATGTTCCAAGTTATATTATTTATATAGGGTGACTGGTAGTTAGTGACCGATACTTAAACACGTGATTGTACTCATGATAACAACAACTTTCCCAAAGAAACATTTTTTTTCAACGGCTAACAGCTGATAGGTCATAGGCGCGCTCGTGCGTATTTCATACGGCTGTTGTGTTATTGTGATAAAAGTCTGTGTATAAAAAAAAAATGTTTTGTTGGGAAAGTTGTTTGTTATCATGACTACAATCACGTGTTTAAGTATCGGTCACTAATTACCAGTCACCCTATATTTGATAACAATAATAAAATTAGTGCCACTCACCTTCTGGCTTACTGAGTGTTCTACTCACAACCATTTCCTAGGCTTCCCATCTTTTTTCATTTATGAATTGCCGTTTTATTTATCGAAAAACAAAATTAGCAGCCATTGCGCGAATATTAGCAGCCACTGAAGATATTTCTCTGACAGTATACAATGATGTATGGAGGAAGGGAAGTGTACCCGTCACAGATCACATAAACTAGATAGATATGTTATTTTCATCTGTTATTTTAAATCTTGGTATTAATCTAGACACAAAGTTATTAACGGAGTCTGGATTTGTGCCTGGTTGATGATATTAGGCTCGGCCCCCATTACATGGGCCTTAATCAAAACTGGCTAAATGTGGCTGCACTAGTAGATACACCTCTGCCTAACCCTTCGAGGATTACAGGCGTGATGGTATGTCAGTTATTCTAAGACGCCCTACGCTTAGATGTCGTCAAGATGTTTTGATCTTTAGGTTAAGCCGTGCTTGCCTAGGTTGGTCTGTGGATGGGTGACCACCCATTACATACCGAGTTTCCTCCGTGCCTCAGAAAGCATGTTAAGCCGTTGATCCCGGGTGTCATTTGTAGATCTTTGACAGTCGTTAGGTAGTCAGTCTCCCAAAAAAGTCTGACAACCAGTCTTACCAAGGGATATCGTATTAGCCAGTACTAACTGAGTTGTGGAGGTCAGGTAGGTAGTCGCTCCATGTAAAATACTGGTATTCAGCTGCATCCGGTTAGACTGGAAGCTGACCCAATATAGTTGGGAAAAGGCTAGGCAGATGATGAATAACTGCACAACACATACCCATTCTGTTTGCGAAACGTGTTAATGTTTCAAACTGTTTACGTTCACCACTGTTCAATATTCCATCACCAATCTATCATAAGCCAAATTGAACATTATGACTATATTATTATGGATCGTTTTCCACAAGCTTCATCAAAATTCTTAACTAAAACCTTATTCCGCGAACACAGCGCATATAAGCATAAGCATATTTAATCCTTGCATGTTCCTCCACCGTATCTCAGTAGCTTCCTCACTCCGTGTTCGTGTACAGGGCACGCGAGCTAACACAATTAGTGCTAATGGAACGACTTGTTTGTTTGTTCTTACAACTAACGCCAAAACATCGCTGTACCACGCTCTAAACTCTAACTCCTATTTCTTGTGGAACCTTTTTAAGTTTTATAAGGTGTTTGGTTCCTCTTTGTGGGTTTTAGTTAACTTTTATCTTTGTGAGTTTTATATTTTATGTTTTTTTTTTCTTATATCATTGTTGGGTGTTTTCTGGGCAAATAATGCACTGACCCATTAACTCTTACTTAAAATATCAATGGCCAATTGGAGACGTATGTTATTCTGGCTTTTGGATGGATACGGTCTATCCGTACTATGGGTCTTCGAATTCGTTCAGCCGTTTTGGCATAAGCAGGTAACAGACAGACATGCAAAATTACTTTCGCTTTTGTTATATCGTTTCCATTTGTAGTACCAAATTTGCCAGAAGCTGGTTCATTTGAAATCAAAACTATAGTTAAAAGTTTGGCCACCTTCCAGAAGGTGTGTATCTTTGTAGTGAATTCACTAAAAAACCTTTTATTACAGTTCTAGACCTTTATCGGAAAAAAATTACAGAGTTTTATGAACTGTTAATGAGTTTTGAAGTAGTCATTAAATCAAATCAAATCAAACATATTTTATTTCACATAGGCCCAGATGGGTACTTATAAAACGTCGACAAAAAGGTGCACGGTTCGGGTTGGTCGTTTCCTATGGAGAAGAACCGACAAGAAATTATTAGAGTAGTGTCAAAATAATTGGATCTTTAATTACTAACCTATTCGTTAATATAAGTAGAGAGTCTTCAATAGCTTCATTTTTTATATTAATGATATTTAATGACGCAATCAAAGCCAGAACTTTGATATCACAGGTATATTACTTATCTATATATCTATACATATAATAAGACAGTAAAAAAACTGTGTCTGTACATTGAATATATTTAAAAAAAAAATATTGAGGGGTGTTTAGAAACAGTAATAGAGCACGAATCCAAAAAAAAAATTCTGTCTGTTTGTCTGTTTGTCTGTTTATCTGTTTGTCTGTTTGTCTGTTTGTCTGTTTGTCTGTTTGTCTGTTTGTTTGTACACGCTAATCTTCGGAACTACTGGACAGATTTGAAAGATTTTTTTTTTGTTGTATAGGTATTAAGTCTGGGCAACATATAGGCTATAATTTATCTTGGAAACTTGAACACCTGATGCAGAACCGCAATAGACCAGCTAAGCTATAAGAGATACAAAAATGGTACCATAGCAAAAATTGTTCCACGTGATGAGCATTTTCTGTTGAGAGAATAAATTTGAAGATCTGGAACACCTGATGTGGAACTCCAAGAGCCCAGCTACACTATAACGTATATAGGAATGACGTTTTAGCAAAAATTGTTCAATCTGATGAGCACTCTCTGTTGATTTATAAAAATCGAAGATCTGGAACACCTGTTGTGGAACTCCAAGAGCCCAGCTACACCATAACACATATAGGAATGACATCTTAGCAAAAATTGTTCAATCTGATGAGCACTCTCAGTTGATTTATAAAAATCGAAGATCTGGAACACCTGTTGTGGAACTCCAAGAGCCCAGCTACGCCATAACACATATAGGAATGACGTCTTAGCAAAAGTTGTTCGGTCTGCTGGGCATTTTCCGTTGACTTATAAAAATCGAAGTTCTGGAACACCTATTGTGGAACTCCAAGAGCCCAGCTACACCATAACACATATAGGAATGACGTCTTAGCAAAAATTGTTCAATCTGATGAGCACTCTCTGTTGATTTATAAAAATCGAAGATCTGGAAAACCTCTTGTGGAACTGCTGGGCATTTCCTGTTGACTTATAAAAATCGAAGATCAGAAACATCTGATGTGGAAATCAAAGCTAACACTAATTTCACTGTATAATTATAAAATAACATAAACTGGGAGTACCTCCACGCGGTGAAGGCGGTAACAGGTATCATTGAAAATTTGACTCTACTGGACAAAACTCCCATTTATTTTTTTATTTTATCGAATAAATATGCCTTCGGGCTTATGTTATTTGAGTGTTTAATTTCCTTTTCCACTTATCTTCGTGACAGTCACTTAGAGAACTGATCAGGTATCTTCACAATAAAACTATAACCATGCCTAGAAAGAGGTCAAATCTTTCCCAATGTTCCAAAGGAGCTAAAAGATTGAGGATCTCAGGATTCGAGAACATCAGGCTGCAACTCGCTCCGTGGAAACCTCTACGGATCGCGAAGCACGCCTGCGTTCTCAGCGTATTTACGCATCTACATCCAGGTCTCTAGAGAACTGTGAAGAATATGATGCACGACTGACCGCTGATCGTGAACGTCATGCATTGTCTCGCGAGTCGGAGACGTTCACGGAAAGAAAATTACGCTTGAGTTCTCACCGTGTATACACATCGACTTCGAGGTCTCTAGAGACAAGTGCGGAACGTGATGCACGACTGACCGCTGATCGTGCAAGTCATGCATTGTCTCGCGAATCGGAGACGTTCAAGGATAGAGAATTACGCTTGAGTTCCAAGCGTATCTACGCTTCGACTTCTAGGTCTCTAGAGACAAGTGGGGAACGTGATGCGCGACTGACCGCTTATCGTGAACGTCACGCATTGTCTCGCGAGTCGGAGACGTTCACGGATAGACCGTCCCCGGGCTCTTAGAATTCGACATCAGACGTTTCAGATCTTCGATTTTGACGACCCCGTTGTCGCTGGCATAAGTAACAGGATCCGCGTACGAAGTCGCGGGCAGAAGCTAGTATTTAGTATTTTATTAACGATATGCTTAGAATTTTTCTTCAGAGAATGATTATTATTGACCTGCAAAACAATCGTGAAGTCATTATTTTGCTGTTAAGATATCAGTACCCGTTACGCTTAACGCTAGCTAATTCAATTCGATCCTTTACTTTTATATGCTCCTAGTAGATTAGTTCCTAATGAGACACGTATTGAATTAAATCCACGAACACTGAAGCGATTAACTTCGAGTGTTCCGATAACTTCAGCCCTTAATCATTTTCCACGAAGTTTCTTCGCTTCATAAGGCGGAACAAAATAAATTCAGTCACAAAATCCTTATTCAAAATGTCGTCACCTCACGAGTTCCAGAACAAATTGCTTAATGTTCGAGCTGTTAGTTTGAACGCCTCGTGTTTGCTCGCCTCGGCAAACATGGTATTATCTGTTTGCAGTGTTTGCCAAACTGGCTCCCGTACTCACTTCTTACCGAATTATTTGATTACCAACTGTTGGTGGTCGGTATCACAAACTTTGGCCCCAACCTTTATGAATTCATTAGTTTTGTTATTGTTTTGTCTGCTTCAATATTAGTTCTAGGACTTGTCAAGTAATTCGTACAAATTGGCCTTTGAGTTTGTTCAGTCTTACTAAAATTATTCGAGGTTTATTTGATGTTTCCGTAAACCACATGCTAGTAATGTTGGTGAATCCCCAACGACAAATTCCATAAATTGTGCTCATGCGTTTGAAACCCCGACCAATACACGCTTGGGAGTGGATTCGCAGTATCCCAATATCGCGTTTCCTTTCGCCCAAGGCTGAGCTCTCCTGTACGATCGATTTTCGCCCAAACATCAGATCCGTCAATGGTTAAAAATGTACAAGCTTCGTGTCTTGTGATTGCTACGAACATCACAGTATCGATCTTTTCTGTTAAGGAGTCCTGTTGACTTACCCAGGCCCTGCAGTCTCGATATTAGATAGCGACAAAAATCGGTCGCTAAGTCGTATCGTTGTCAAATTCCTTTAATAGATTTTCTACATTATTTCGAAAGCATAAGGTTGAAAATCTATTAAAGAAATTTGACATCGATTACACTTTTTTTTTTTTTTTTTTTTTACGGATGGGAAATCATCAAATGACTTCTCCCGCTCTGGGTGGAGTGGGAGGGAGTGTCAGACTCTTACTGACTAAAACCCATCCATGTTCCTTCATTGCCCTTTGTGTTCCAGGGCCACGGTATCTCTTTCGAACAGTCCCGCAGCCCCGGCAGGCATCGGCCCTTGCGGGCCCCTTCCTGGTTGCTGACATCTCTTTGAGGCGCGCGTGGAACATGAACGCGCCGTCGACACGGCCTGCCGTCATAAGACGGACGGACGGTGAGCTAACCCATTACTCACCGTCCACAGGCCCGCGCCTACGGTGGCCGGGAGCCACCACGTGGCCCCCGACGCCCGGTGCGTCGCCCGCGGCGGCTGGGACGTGAGATCCTCTCCCTCTCACGTCCCGCCACCTCCTTCGCTAGCATGACTGCTTCGCAGAAGGAGGTGACGGCTTCCCATTCCCTCTCGCTCCGGACCATGGCCTGAACCAGGGCCGGGCGCGAGAGGTCGCCGCCGCCTATCGCCGTTACGAGGACACGGCGGAGCTCCGCCCAAGCGGGGCAGACCTCCACGGTGTGCGCCACCGTGTCCTCCGGACGATCCTCGCAATGATAGCACCCGGGCGTTTCCTCCCGCCCGATTCGGTGCAGGAACCTCCCGAAACAACTGTGTCCGGTGAGGACCTGCGTCAGGCGGAAGGTGAGGGCGCCGTGGCGCCTCTCTAGCCACTCCTCAAAGAGGGGACTTATCGCCACTATTGTGGCGTGCCCTACATCGATTACACTTAACGACCGATTTTTGTCGTTATATTTGTCGAGACTGCAGGGCCTGGAAGGCTGGAACCCAAACTGAAAAACTGTTTTGACAAACTTTGAAAATGGTTATAACAAAGTCATGAATCTTCGGGGAGAGTTAGTTCCGCTTACCTAAAGAAGTAAGGAGTAAATAAAACAAGAAACACAAAACAATTATTTAGCTCAGCCTACAAGCCTCCGGCACAATACATTACAAGCAATAATTCCATCGTCTGCGCGGCCCTATTCAATATCAATTATGTTCACAGTTACTTAGAAACCGTCATACTAAAACTGGTAGGACGACTTACAAAGTACCAACAATAATCCAAACATTGTCACGGTAGTTCCATTCATGATGAACAACACACCCATTGGAGGCGTATACAACATTTTGACAATGCACCAATGCTACTAAACAACAATAAAATATGTACCCAAGGCACAATAGGAACAGCTTATTTGACGTTCATAAGGCCCTAAAATGAATAAATGATGTCTGATTTAAATATGAATTGACTGCAACTGAATGGAAATAAAAATGTCGGTTAAAAGTGAAGTCTTATGGGATTTTAATGTGGAGTTCAGAGTGTGTCCGATAAATTTTGTATTGATGTTGAACAGTTTGTGTCAAAAGGTTGTCATATTAGGGTACGTTTGGTGCCACACACGGCGTTGGGTGTGTGTTCCTAAATTAAAGTTTATTTAACCATTTATTAGTAACCTACTGGTAGCATAATGTGTTAATTTTTGAACGGTATGGCTTTCTTTATTAATTTTTTGTAATCTATCTTTTTGTTTGTAGAAATTCGATATTCTCTCATTAGTCTTCGAAGGTTCTCTCAAATTAATTAAAGCAATGTTATTGGTCTCGAGAAACAGTTATTTATTTTGCCCTTTACAATCTTGTCTCTAACTAAGGGTTGCGTCTCATCTAGCAGCACGGAACCGTATTTTTCCATGCTCCTATCTTTTTCCGTCGCTCAGAACCGTCATTTGCTAGAGCGAGAAAGAGAGTGAGAGTGCTATCGCACGCGGCAGCATCGACGATGCACTCGGCAACACGCCCTGTTTCTCGATCTATCAAGATGAAGGAAAATGATAGGAGCATGAATCGATATCGTGCTTCTAGATGAGGCGCAACCCAAACAGAAAAATGTAACCTTACTTCGGCTTTTAGCTGTAACATCGATATAGCAGTTCTACAAATTAATACTCCTCCATTCACCTGAAAGGTATAATCCCTTAGATAGTTACTCGTCTTTTACAGCGAACAAGATCACGTTGGGATGGGGTGGCCTACTTTTAGCTGGATAGAGAAATATACAACGTGCAAAACTTTCGATCGAAAATATTGTTTGTCAGTTTTTGCGAAAGAGTATTAAGAGATTTATTTTTAATAGCTTTTTTAGACTGTTGCATTTTTCATTTTTCAATTTGTCTTCTTATTTTGCGTAACAAGCCCCATTTTGGAGCTAACGCTGTCATTTTGTTTTTTCAATACATTTCGTACGACTTGCTTGACTGCCTCGTTGGCCTAGTTGTAACAAGCGCGTCTTCTGAACACGAGGTCCTGGGGTAGATTCCCAGGTCGGGCAAAGTTTTATTGGGATTTCCATCAGGAGTTTGTTAGTAGCAGCCATGGAGTCTGGATTTGTGCTCGGTTGACGACAATAGGCTCGCCCCCTATTATATGTGACTTAAAACATAACTGGCAAAATATGGGTGTAATATTGGGTACACATCTGCCGTCATCACCCTTCGGGGATTACAGCGTGATGTTATGTTATTTCGCACGACAATTTCACTTTTTTTTTTTCCAACAACGGCCCCTTTGTAAACCTCATTCAAGCGCCAGCCATGTAGCACTGTACTGTACATCCTATCTAAGTTTCAGTTACCCTTTCTAAACCCTTTATTTAAAGCATATAATAGCTTACATAAAATTAAAATAACGACTTCCCAACCTATTATATAACCTTATTAAACAACAACATAGACGCGTTTGCCATCTGAAGTGTTGTCACTTATCCATTCTGTTCAATATCGGGACGATATCCAGACAATTGCATTATCTTCGATTTTATCTACAGTCCGTTCACATTATATTACCTTTGACAGCTGCAGTCCAACAGCAACTTTAATGACAAGAAAATAAAGATCATTACAATTTTGACAGACTTGTCAGTCATAGCAACCTATGAGCAACTTTATTGCTACGAGCAAAGAGATCATTTCGATTTTGACAGCAATGCAAGAGCGGAGGTAATTATAAGAGTGAAAGAACTGTACTCGGAGCTGTAATATTATATCTGAAGTACTTTCTGATAGCAGTCTGGGCGTTAACTTTATTAGTGAGGAGGCATAGGACAGTGTGTTGGGTCTTATTGTCTTTTCCTTGTAGATAATGCGAATTTAATTTAAAGAGTAAGAAAAGACTCGAAGAACCTTTAGCGGTGACCTTGGTGTAGTTATTGTAAATGTAAATTATATTGAAATATAACGATTTATAATTCAACCGAATGGAGCATTTGTATATTTAAACCATTTGTTTTGGGTATAATATTCACACTTTAAAAAGACGCTTCTTTACGGCTGTCTGTGACTGACTGATAGACATTAACAGCCCACGGTATCCCACTGCTGGGCAAAGGTCTACCTCTATTTTTTACACTTCTCACAGCTGTCTACGGCAGTCGGTGTCGGTGTAACAACATCAACTTAAAAAAAATGCGATGTTCGATACCGACACTAAAAGTAATTGGAATTTCAGTAAAACTTACAAATCACCATCAATGACAGTCAAAAACCAGACCACTTTACCCAAATTGGCTTCAACATCCATCAATCAAAGCATACAAAGACTAATACCTAGACTTAACAAATACCTGTAGGTAGGCTCAATCCCTTGTCTCGTCATGAATGAAATCTGCAACCCAGATCGAGGTAGGAACCCAGACGTTCACCTCTGAGTGTGGGCAGCTGAAGGATTATCAGATGAATGGTAACATCCACCTGTACGACGATAAGGAGTTGCGTAGGTCAGAGCAGACGGGCCTTAAAGCCAGATTGGAGAGGGATTAGGGATTTGTGGCCGTTTTCAGTAACACTGTGAACGTCCCTCAAGTTAATGGCTATTATTTTATAAGCTCGTTGTTGGATTTTTAACGCTAGCTTTGGAGCTGAAGGTTGTAAACCCTAAAGCGCGATTAAACATTTATGTAGGTATTGTAAGTGGAAACGGGCATAAGATTTAATTGATTTTGCTTCTTAACAACCACAGGTTTTTTATTATTTTTTGCTTTTTTTGTTTGTTTTGTTTCAAATCCGGGCAAGTACCAATTTGACTTTTTCAATTCATATGTACTTTCTAAGTTTATCTTGGACATCACAGACATCGGTGAAGGAAAACATCGTGAGGAAACCTGGACTTATAATTAATATAAGTCTGAAATCGCCAACCCGTCTGGAGCAAGCGTGGTGATCAATGCTCGTGCCTTCTCTGTGTGAGAAGAGGTCTTTGCCCAGCAGTGGGACAGTAACAGGCTGGTATGTATTTGTTTCAGAAGTACTCAAGTCCCTTCTAAGTTAGTAGAACAGTTCCCTGTATCATGGAAGTCTCTTTGATTGTAGCACAAATAAAGCATAAAAGAATTTAACAAAAACATTAAATTCAACCTAACGTAAGTCTCAAGAAAGGAACCCACTGAGCGGTAATAAAAAATCAAAATGTCTTTTTTAAAGTAAATAAATGTAAACTCATTGTCATTATAAAATTGGCCATTTCATTTAAACAGCATTATCAAAACATGCTCCATGCACATACTTTAATTCATGCGTCTTTTGATAAACAGTTAGGTAACTTTACACGTACGCATCAGGTGCGTCTAGGTCACCCTAGTATCTAAAAGATAAATGAAGAACACGAGGGACGAATAATAAAATAAGCACACAAAAAAATTAGACTCAGTAATACCTACCATCATAAATATGTATTATTAAGGATCCGCAAAAAATAATTCAATTTGTAAATCGATAATTACACCGCGGCTTTGTTAAGGGGGACTCAGACGGGGCTGTGTTATTTTTTTTTAATGATTGATGAGTTCGCTTCCTCCCGGAGTTCTACAGTTTGTTCTTATTTATTGGATTAACCGCTCTAATCTCCAATCTTTCGTGAAATTTTTCCCGACCCTCGGTCTAAGTAATTAATTATGTTATTTGGGTATTATTGGAGTTTGTGGACCTTTTTGTGAGGCGTTAATTTGTTTGAAATACGATAATTTGAGCGTCACTTTTACTTTTTAAGTAGTGAGATGTTTTAATGAAATCGCTTCTGGAAATTTTGTTTTTATTTTCCCTCTGTTTATATGAATGGTGATAAAATCCGGAGGTGTTGTGTGGGCTTTTATTATCTTTAATTGTCAAGGAATATTATGAGTACGAAGTAAAACAAAAACTTCCTACATTTTTAAAGGCCAAATGAAAATTACCTAACCACTTTCTTTAATTATACCAAAAAAAAAAAAAACATTAATTGGAACACCGAAAAACTCTTTAAAAAACATTCATAATAATTGCTGTTACAAGCTTCTTTACTTAATTGGACTCATTAAAATTCAACGCTGTTACATCGACCGTTAAAAGGCAGACCGCATTTAGGGGCTTTCAATCAAAACGGTAAAGCGTTTCTCCACAGAGGACTGGATGAATTGAAAAGAAACGCCACATGCGGGATACGTGTTGACTGTGCAAACATCAGATGGGAAATGAAATGAAACGAACGAGTTCCTGAGTGTCACCCCTAATGCTAGGGTTGCCACTTATTTCTCTGTGTGTTTATACATTAAAAAAAAGGAATTGATTTTACTTTGACCGCAATTTTTATAACGATTACGATTTTTTTTTAAACTTCAGGACCTAAATTATAAATTGGCTTTAATTCTTGGTCTTATTTTGAATGTTGGTTATATAAAATAAAAGGCTATTTGTTAATAAAGATATCATTGCAAGTCATCTTTAATAAAGTGACTTATTGGCTCGTGTTCTAGTACTAACCTAATGTATCTAGTTATATAAATAACTGTTATCAATAGATACGGTAAGCTGATAAGATTTGAGTGCGTCCATTTCCAATGTTTGTATTATTTGTTTTGTTTCTTCCGCGTTTTATTTTAGGACTGATAAACAGGAAAACACACCTTGAATGGAATATGATAAGTTATCATAATATTGTGTAATGATAAATTCTTCATTATTAGAAGTAAAATGTGTCAAATATAAGCCGTCCAAAATTATGAAGACGGTTATGGCAGCCCTATCGTAAGCGCGTGCATTGTGTTGCCAACCTTAGCAAATGTTTACCTTCTATTATCTTTGACGCCATCTGCAAGTTGGAGTGTCGCTTACTTTGCCTCTTGCAGCCACGTACCAAACTTTATCGATGTGGTCATCGTTTCCTCCATTGTAAATGCTACTTTTCATAACTGGCAACACAAGGTGTAAACTATAAGGAAAGCGTTGAGTACTTTATAGTTTAAAGTGAAACTTAAACTTTTATCTGTTATAAAAAGTGAAAAAAAAATTTGCGCAGCGAATAATAAGTATAACTTTTTTGCTCGCTACAGGAATTTAGCGCTCGCCTGAAATTAAACTCAAGAGTTAATTTACCCGAGAAAGTTTAAATAGGTAAATAGGTCAACATAGAATCATAATTCTTAACGTTATTATGCGAAAATGCCTCCATTTAGCAGAAACGTTATTTTTTACAAGGCAACACTTGACTTTCAGATTAGCTTGCAAAAGGGCAACCCCTCGTTTTATAAATTTCTTATTTTTATACGAGGCGATGTAATTTATTACAACGGCTGATTTAGTTTGTCTTCAGCTTGAATCCTTGTTTTCTCATTTCCATGATAAATATTTTCTCAATTTCAACCCGACGTAAACCAATTATGTTTAATCTACATTTACAACCTCGGGGGATTCGTCTGTGTCGAAGTTTATTTCGTTTAGTTTGACGAAAGATATTTGACAACCAGAAGGACCAAAAAAGATCCCGGACGAAAGAATGTAGCAGTCGTAATAAGATTCATATAAAAAGATCCCAGAAGACCAAAGAATGTAGCAGTCGTAAGAGGACTCATATTTTGGGAGATATAAAGGGTGTAAAAAGACCCTTAACGAAGCCGAAAGGTACTTGTTCTTCCCGTCATTGCGATGATTTTTTCTAGACCATACCTGGGAACCTTCTAGTTACGGAGATATTGGGGGTCAAAGTTCCAACTTTTTCACAAGTTTTTTTTTTAAATACATGTTTCTAATGTAAGATTTTTACTTTAAACACCTTCACGACCCCCGTACTATTCAATCCATCCTCCATCATAATGTTTTGAGTACATTATATTGAGTTTCTCTGTAAAACGTAATCTTTCACCCCCAAAAAAAAAAGTCATTTCCCAGCAATAATTTTTGCGTAAAGTTACTTAGTTTGATGTACGGAATGCTTGGTTGTCGGCTTTGTGAAGGGTCTGTTTACACCCTGTATGTTTAATCTATGTACATTTACAACCTCGGGCGATTCGTCTGTGTCGAACTTTATTTCGTTTAGTTTGATGATAGCTATTTGACAACCAGAAGGACCAAAAAAAATTCCGGAAGAGCAAAGAATGTAGCAGTCGTAAGAAGACTCATATTTTGGGAGATAATTATGTTTAATCTTTATTTACAACCTCGGGCGATTCGTTTGTGTCGAAGTTTATTTCGTTTAGTTTGATGATAGCTATTTGACAACCAGAAGGACCAAAAAAAATTCCGGAAGAGCAAAGAATGTAGCAGTCGTAAGAAGACTCATATTTTGGGAGATAATTATGTTTAATCTTTATTTACAACCTCGGGCGATTCGTTTGTGTCGAAGTTTATTTCGTTTAGTTTGATGATAGCTATTTGACAACCAGAAGGACCAAAAAAAATTCCGGAAGAGCAAAGAATGTAGCAGTCGTAAGAAGACTCATATTTTGGGAGATAATTATGTTTAATCTTTATTTACAACCTCGGGCGATTCGTTTGTGTCGAAGTTTATTTCGTTTAGTTTGATGATAGCTATTTGACAACCAGAAGGACCAAAAAAAATTCCGGAAGAGCAAAGAATGTAGCAGTCGTAAGAAGACTCATATTTTGGGAGATAATTATGTTTAATCTTTATTTACAACCTCGGGCGATTCGTTTGTGTCGAAGTTTATTTCGTTTAGTGTGACGATAGATATTTGACAACTAGAAGGACCAGAAAAGATCCCGGAAGACCAAAAAATGTAGCAGTCGTAAGAAGAAGAATTAATTGAGGAAGAATTTATTGAGTCATCAGTCACTCCCGCCTGTTATGTACGATGGTATCGGTATACCCTACTCCAAGAAAGTCAAAGACTTGGGTGTATTCTTGGACTGTAACCTATCTTGGCATGTTCACATTGCTGAAGTAAGCAGGAGGGTGTTTTGTTCGTATCGGTCTCTTAAGCGACTTCAGAAATTCCTGCCTTTTGAAACTAAAATTACTCTTGCTCAATCTCTTCTTCTTCCCCTTCTAGACTATGCTGATGTCTGTTTTCTTGATGCGACTGAAGAACTTTTTAATAAACTCGAACGTCTGCAGAATTTGTGTATCCGCTTCATTTTCGGGCTTCGTAAGTACGACCATGTGTCGGAATTTCGGAAGCAGCTGAAGTGGTTACCTATTCGGCAGCGTCGTGATTGTCACACTCTTTCTTTTCTTTTTTCCATTCTTCACAATTCTAAGGCTCCTTCATATCTTCGGGAACGCTTTGAGTACCTTGTTCCTAGAGGTAAACCTTGTCGCTCATCATCATCTCTTCTCCTTCGTTTCCCTGCTCACTCCTCAAGTCGGTATGATGGATCATTTACTGTTCGTGCTGTGCGCCTTTGGAATTCACTTCCACACTCCTTGCGGGATAGCCCTTCGTTAGAAGTGTTCAGGAAAGGAATAAGGGAACATTTCCTGTCGAAATAATCAATGTGTAAGCAAATAGGATTCTTTATGCATTGTATTGTTTATAATTATATTGTATGTATTACGTGTATTATACTGTATGTATGTAGTTTAGTTTATAAAATTCATTAATTTAAGTAACGAGATGTTTGTTATGTTAATGCACATAGGTATATCCTCTTATGCAAATTTCGCTATCGAAATTTGGTTTGCTGTAAGAAAACCCAATTCTGGGTTAAGCTCGCCATTGTACATAAGCTATGTTATTGCAATTGTTTTTGTGTGCAATAAAGAATAAGAATAAGAATAAGACTCATATTTTGGAAGATCATTTGTGTTTTTTTGCAAATTGAGGAGTTTTATTGCTACGAAACTTTGCACGAAGTAAGCTCTGTAATATGTTTGCTTGCATGCGTATCTCTGGCCTACGGCTAATATAGTTTCGAGTTCGAATGGGCGGTTCCCATTTAGGCTTTAAACAGATCGAGAATCCCCGTTTCTCAGCCGCAGGGGTGTGTGGGCAATCCGTGCAGCGATCAAAACGTTATTGAATTCTCTAAGCGCCCTCAGCTAGGTTAAAGTTAAACCGATTGGAAATCACGTAGCAATGAGTTTGGATGTATTATGGTTATTGAAATGTTTTATTTTATTCTTTTACGTTTGTTTCTCCTTTAATATCTAGAACATTTTATTTGAAATATCTGAAGCATTTCTTTGAATTGAACTAATTGGTAAGCCTTTTAATAATTGGTATCCGAAAAATATTCTACCTGCTTATAAACCTTTGTATGAATTTTTAAGCGAGGTTTTTATTTTTGTAATATTTATTGAAATATTAGAAGTAGAAGATACTTTTCCATTCGATATTTTTCTATTCACATTCCAGACATAGGGGTGAAATAAAATACAAAAACGATATTTTAAGAATTCCTTTTGCTGGGCTTTTAAATAATTTTGGCCCTTATAACTTTTATTTTACGGTTCAATTTCATAAAATGTATATACTTTAGGTCTAAGATAGAAATTCAATCCTTTACGTATGTATATATTTCCCCGAAAACACGTGGGCCCAAAAGATAAGCTATTGCAAAGAATTTTATATTTGGATAAAAGTATTCGTAACCCAACTAATCGTAATAAGTCCTTATCGACCATAATACATGTATGTATTAGATATTGCCTTGAAATCTATTCGTAGTATCTGCGCTTATCCGAGGTTCAGAATTTTTTTGACAGATATCAGCCACAAACGGCCCGTAACTTTGATAAAACGATAATTTGAACACGTTCAGTTAAGATTATTTAACTTGTTTTGTTCCTATTTGTTGACTTTGATGACAAATTCTCTTTTTAATCTCAATGTAGAAAGATCTTGTAAGAAACTTGTACCTGATACACCTAAAGATTTATGGGCCGCCACAGTAACCAACCTTAACAACAATTTAAACCGTATTTATTTTTCCAATAATTAATTTATCTTGTTACCTGTCATCTCTAAAAAAAATGTCAAATGTCAAAACCTTATTTAGTTGAGAAAAAAAAAACCATAAGTACTGTGGTCACATCTTGAGGTCTCCATTTATTTATGTAGTGGGCCCAGTTGTGACGTGAAGAGCTTATAAATAAGATTCGTTAGGGATGGCCCTCGGCTCTATATATAAACATAAACATGTAAACATCTTGTAGAAGTGCCTTGCTGATGAGTCCGGGAGCACAACTTTAATCAATGGATGCGGGATTAAATCGATTCGTGTTCAAAAGAGTAAATAAAATATTGTACTTCACTAGTAATTATCTAACACTGCCACACAAGGATGGCTATTCGTAGGAGCTATAAATTTTAGGTTTTGTGAAAAATTTAGCCAGTGAAATGATTATTTTCTCAGTTAAAGTTATACTATAGCACATTGGCCGATGAAAAATTGATTTCTTCCTCAAAAAGGAAATACAAAAGTAAACAGGATTTACTGAGAGCCTGCTCATTACTTGATGCTTAAAGAGGAGATTATAGAGCAGTATTACAAAGACGTAAGATCTAGATACGGCATAAGCCGTATGCACAAACACCGACAGATGACCTCTAAGGTCATCTATTGCGGCTGTTTGTGCATACTTATGAGGTTTATACTCAATCCTGTGCTGTTAACAAGCAGTCAGAGTAGCATTTACGTTTGTGTGATTAAAGAGGGATAGTTTGCCGACATACATACATACACTAATTCACTCATTCATGCTTTTTTCTCATGCCTGCTAAGATCCTTACATACTCCTTGCGTTTCTTCCACGTTCATATATTCATTTGCCGACATATTATAAGTTAGTACCTTATATGAGAGTAACTACTAAGCATAGAACACAGACATCTCACCTTATGCAAGAAAAGTATTTTAACGTGGGATTTCTCTACTGGGGTCTGTATTAACGCAAGTTGTAACTGTCAATTAAAGAAAAGGGTCGTTTCAAGCCCCATAGACAATGGACCTGATACCTGTCAATTATTTTATACAGTTGTATGATTATCGATACTTTATTGGGTAGAGGTCAACCATACATTTAAGTACAATGATACATTGCTTTAATAAAGCTTTTAAGTGCCATTGAAACTTGGAAGGTACGCCCCATACGACCCGCAGTCGAACTCTTATGTTTTATCGGAAATAATAAAATACAGAATATAGGACTTTCCGAGAGAAAATTCGGATATTTTAAGGTAAAATTTATCGGTCTACGTAAAGAAGTATCCGAAAATTTCGGAGTGGAAGAATAATTCAATAGAGCCACAAAGTCATCTGCCAAATATTGGTCCTTAAGTACACCGACCAAAGCCTAAGGTCCCACGAGATTAAAGCGAAATGCGAAGTATAAGCCAGTTTAATATAATAAAGGAAGTAGAAACATTTTCAGGATTCCGCCGTCTCAATTTTAGAGTTCCATCGCAAAAATGTAAAAACGGAGCAATGTCGTCTGTCGTTCTGCCTCGCCGTCAGAGGTTATTTTCTAAAGGACTATTTGGCACAAGAATTTTGTTACTTTACTTCATATCTGAAGGAAAATAGAAACATCTTTCAAACTAGATAGAAAATATTCTTGCTAGTAAAAAGAATAACACATCTTCGGTAAGTGCACACTTTCTTTTGAAAATAAATATAATTTAACAGAAAGCTATTTTAATCCTCGGAGATTAAGTACGAGTTCCAAGTCACTTAAATCTTGTGCAATTACTCAAATTCAAAATCTATCTAAATCAGCTTTTGAATTAACCAAAGATTTGTATCAAATACATTCAAATTAGTCTCACAAATTCAATACATTCATCTCCTCACCTATCACACGCTTCAAAACATAAAGCTTTCAACCGAAAACTAATTTACGTTAATTACTAAAACCTTACACCACTAATTTACAAACCGATAAATAATTAAAACCGATAACATTTTATCGAATCGAATTAAGTTATACGGAATTCCGAATAATTTTACGGACAAATTTTTCGAATTAAAATAAATTGTACATTAATAGTGTTGGCCAGTTGATTTATAAATTGTGTGTAACGGTTGTGTCGCGTGGGTGTATCTTATCTTTGGCTGTCAGTGGCTGCTACCGTCGCCGCGTCGCCGTCGTGTCGCAGGCGCAGTGCATCGATATCTTATTCGTCATGTCCACAGATAAGCAGCACACGCTATTAAATACACGGTTTATGAGCGTTTAGTCGCTGCTAAGAGACGGGGAATTTTGTTTGAAAAATTACGACGCATTGCGTTTAATTACGTTATTTACGTTGAGTTGGGATTTTTTTGGTAAATTTCGTTTACAGAAATTTGATTTAAAAACAGTCCAAATTGCTGTAAAAATACGAACTTCAAGCGCACATATTTTCAGAGCTGCATCAAGCAAGATGAAGTAAATTAATTTCCGTACTCCGTTAATCAAGAAAGCGTCTAGGTTCATTATCCAGCTATTTTGTTTGCGTCCCGATCACGTCGTTTCTCAACGCTAAGACATCTTCCCTGACCTAAAAACTAGGGCACTATCTCTGAAAACTATCTTATTTTCTTTGAAATAAAAAGGAAATTATAAGAACGTAAAGGATAACTTATCTTCAGAGTGGGCTGTGTTCAACGGGCGCCGCAATGAGCCCTCTTCACCCGCAACGCTATCTTGAAGGATTCTCTCATTAGAAAACGGTAGGACCAGATTCTTAATTAACGATAAAGCGAGTTTCTAGGTTTATCTGCTAATCAGAACCAGGTTAGGTGAACAATAGTAATACTTATAAAGTAAACAGATTGGAGAAACAAACAAAAATTCCTTTCTTGTCCCTTTATCGCGTAGGATTTTAGTTACGACTACAAAGAAAAATAACAAGGAAATAGAATAACTTCCCGACCACATAAACAGAGCATGAGGCAAAATGTTTCCAGTTTGTTTAACAAAATAACAAGAAAGTTAGTTTGGTATCATTTTTCAGTACACGACGTGCCACCTTCCGCCCACGTTTCGTCGCCGTGGTCTTAATAAGGGGATCAAACGTAGGCCGGTTATACTGCGGCGATTGCCTAACACGATTACCGTTTCGATACACTTATTTTCATTGTTACTTTTTTTAGTTTCTTCTACAGTACGTTTTGGTACTCTACAAATACTGCAATAAGTCATGTCGGTTTCACAAATTGTTCTTAAATCTAGCCTTTTTTTTTTGTTTTCAAGATTTTCTAAAGTGCCTCGTTGGTTTAGTGTTCGCAAGCACTACTGCTGAGCATGAGGCCCTGGATTCGATTCCGGGGTCGGGCAAAGTGTTATTAGGGTTTTTCATCAGGCATTTCTTAGTAGCAGCGATGGTGTTTGGATTTGTGCCCGGTTAGTGTTAATCGCCCCCTATTACATGGGACCTAAACATAACTGGTGAAATATGGTTGTACTATTAAGTACACCTCAGCCTAACCCTTCGGGGATTACAGGCGAGATGTTATGTTATGTAGATTTCCTACAAACCTCGGATTAATATTTATAGTGTCTGACACTTCTATCGAATAGACAATCAGTATGACCTCCTTAGTCCTGTCCAGAAATACGTCGGTCTGTAGACAGCCTAACTTGTTTTATTTCTAGCAGTCGGTACTGATAAGTGGATGAGTAGGATGCGATTGTTGATCGCTTCCTAGTATGTTGCAATCCAAGTGTTTGGCATTAACGACGGTCATTCCTCGCCCTTATCTGGCACTCAAGAAGGCTTTCCGTTAACAGCTCAATGGAAACGCTTTAATGTATTTGATACGTACTATTGTGAAAGTCATAGGTTTGGTATCTTTAGTCTTAGTGTAAATAAAATGTACTCATGTCAGTTAATATTGATTAAAATAGGTAAGTGTTAGTAGTAGTTTGTAAGTTTTATTTGCCCTGGCTGGAGGCCTTACACTCAAGGCATCCAATGGATTGTCCGGTTAAGCAGTCGCCATCCTACTTGGTTGAACTGCGAGATGCAATTAAGAAAAAAAAAAAATAGTAGTAGTAGTATTACGCTCGTGTTCCTATTTTCAGTAAACAATGAACATTGTGTTGTTGATTAAGTATTTGAGGCTCACTTTAGTCTTACCTGACAATGTTCCCAAGATTACCGGTCCGAAGGACCAGAATCTCGCAATATTTATGTAAATAAACTAGGCATATTGCAACTCTGTAAGTTGAATATCTCTTGGGTATGAGATTTATCACAGACCGTCATTTGTGCAGCACTGCCCTTAGAGCAGTTTATCTTACTAATATTATAAAGAGGAAAGATTTGTATTTTTGTGTGTGTGTATGTTTGTAATGAGTAAACTCAAAAATTACTGTGCAGATTTCAAAAAATTTTTCACCATTCGAAAGCTACATTATCCCTGAGTAACATAGGCTATATTTTATCCCAAAATGTTTAAAAAATAAATGTCCACCCGTGCAAAGCCGGGACGGGCCGCTAGTAACTAATAATTCTGTTAAACAACATGCAACCTCAAAACAAAAAAAAAAGTTCATAACAAAGTCACATGAATGACAAATGAATGGTCAACAAATTAATAATTCATGTACCTACCTATGCGTTATTTAATTCCATGCATGTATTGATATTTACGGTCGAAATGGTCTTGTTGAGCGTAAAACACAAATCAAACAACATGACTACGAGTTTGGCGACTGATGGCGAGTGATGGAGAGTGATGGCCACTGCCCACTGTTGGACTTAGTGAAGGTTGTTGGTACCTGCTTTCAGTAAACATTATGCAAGTACTGGTCGGTGATAAGACTGAAAGAAAATTTCAATAGTATGAATAACTGGCTTCCACCCACGACTTCTTCTGCATGACGAAGGTTCTGGTTTAATATTAACCATATCGTATGGCACTCGGAAATAATGTAGCTTTGTATTTGTGTGTGTTTTGTTTAAATCAGGATATTAGTTTCGGATATTCGTATGTTTATCTAAACTTACCCTCTTTTTAATATTAGTGGATTACCTATTCTTTAAAAAGGCAATGACCTCTTTGGTAACTGTTAAAACGTTATTTTCAAAAGCAAAACAAAGCTCTATGCTTCAGCAATAACAATAAATTATACAAGAGCTTACAAAGGTAATTAGTTAATTAATAAGCAGGGTCAGGAATTCAATTAATAAGCGACGTGCATTACAATACCAATATCTACAGAATATACCTACGGAATATTTCATAGCAGAGACCGTTTTTTTTTCAACTACTCATCATCATTTTTCTGCCCTTTTCCCAATTTATTTGGGGACGGCAAACATGTAATTTAATTCATTAAACTATCTCCTAAAATTTACTTACTGGAAATGTACAGCTTCATGTGCCGCCGTGTGTACATGAAGCTGTACATTTCCAGTATAACTTTTCCTCGCTTTGTATAGATTTCCTATGCATTGAGAGATCCGCATAAGTTGGTTTTGTATAGCTTGATTGGCCGTCGTGCGTACAACTTTAACAAAATGTCTTCTCCCTTCTCCCAAACATCTCTTTTTTTTAGACTAGAACTAAGTAAGAAATAAGAAGAGAAAGTAAATAAGAAAAGACTAGGCAGATGATGATGATGAACTACGTTAAATGATTGTACTTGCCCAGTCTGTACCTACCTATCTGTAATTTGTCAGTGACTAAGAATTAATGTTATACAATACGTCAGAGGATGATAGTGTACTTAAGAATGTGTAAAATAAACAAATAAAAGTAGAAAGATTAAATAGTTGTTACGTAGTAATAACAAACTGTTACCTATCTTTGAGGAAACTGACTCATATCCGTCCCACGTATTACACAAGTTTTCTTTTAACTGGCATCAAAATAAGGGGAAATGTTAGTCATACATATAGCATTCATTATATTACTTCCCCTAATCAAATTATTCAATGTATGGTGAGGTATGCAGACATACAAGGGTACTCTCCGGCTAGTAGGTCTGTATTATTGTAAAAATGTGGAGATAAGATTTAAAAATTGAGCAGAACAATCAACTAAGGTATTACAACAATGATACCACTATCAAGCAATGAAAGCACTTGGCTGGACTTGAAGAATCACAGAAAAAGGACTACACGAAATATCTTTATAAGTGTGAAGGATAACTATGAAAGAATCACTTAAGAAGAAGAAGAATTACTTTAAACTAAGTTCAGTGGTAAAAAAGCAGCAAAATACAAGAAAGTAAAAAGACGAAATAAAAAACAGGTAGCTCCGTAATTGTTTAAATAACTTGCTCTCACCTAATTTCTTTTGCAGCACTCAAGACAAAGAAAATTGCATTTCGCATGACTTGAAGCAAATTGTTCTAGAAAAACTTAATTGCTGCCGACCTTGGAATTCTTTCTAGAGAATTAGGTCGCGATTACATGCAGGTCTAAGTTTAACAATATAATGCAAGTTACATGAAGGACCACAGCCCTTGGGCTGTGTGAGAATAAATAACTAATAAACCCCGATAAGGCAAAGTCGACTCAGGAACAAGAGGAAAGAAACATAGCAGAAGTTTTGGGTCCAAGGGCATAGAGATATTTTTCCAAGAAGTGCTCCCTGAGGGATTAAAATAGACTGCCAAAATTGTTTTCGATTGGGGAGGTCTCTGGAGTTGATCGGTTTTATTAGCAAGGCCAGAGCACAGAAATATTATAATAAAATGTTTCTTTTGTTTCTTTTAGTCCATTCAATTCTATTCAAATTCTATTATATGACAGAAAGCTGACATTTGATACATACATTTATTTATATGATGACAAAAAATTTGACACAGATTGAAAGTTCGCTTATTTCGATTATTTATTTTCAAAGACATTCAAATATTTACGAGCGATAAACAGGATAAGACGAAGAAAAACGTTATCCAATACTTGTTACTACTTAGTAAGAAATCGGTCTGTGTACTCTCATATGCGCGCTTGTCAGGGAGCATTCGTGTGCCAAAATCAAAAATATTCGGGATCAAAATTTTTGTATGAAAATATTGTCAATGTCCGTACATTACGATTTTTTAAATCTCTCTGTTTATTTGTCATTGATTCAACGAAGAATTTATTACTCGTTTACGATTACGATCACGTCTCGAAGGACCAGATACGTTACTTCTATTTCATACACTGCGCCCTGCCTGTATTGTGGCAAGGGCCACTTAAAGAGATTGCTTCGAGACTCCACGCACCACATTCATTCTCACAAGATAGGATTCAGTTAATATGAGCATTCTTCGCAAAAAATATACTGCCCCTAGTGCCGAAATAAATATTGTTAAGTACCGTAAGGCCGTCTGGTGCAGAGATGTCCTTTGTTGTGGAGATAATGTTAGCTGATAATGTAGAAGGAAGATGCTTCTTTGAAAGGCCGGATTAAATACAATTGATGTTGTTTTGATTGGCCTGATAGCTGTTGTTATTAAATGGGAGGCAACTAGCAATTGTGTGGAGTTGAGTGATAATAAGTGGAATTGGACTGATTACTGTCTTTAAGTTTTTTTTAGATAATGTTATTTTTCTGAGTCCACTTATGGGAGGTCTCGTTTATCATCATTGTTCGTACAGTGCACCTGCCAGCATGTATTTAAGTAAGTAAGTAATCGAATACTTCATTTATAAAATTGAGAACTTCTGCAATAATATAAATATTAGTAGGTACCTTGAAAACTTTTTCAATAAATGTAGGTACTTTCCTTCTCTCTATTATTAACAAGTTGGTATTGATTGCCCTTATTGTTCTAGCTCTTATCTAAATTGATTCCAACTTTATCGTTCACTATTAGACTAACACTCGAAGGGCTATTTCTCCTAATCTAATTTTAATTACCAATGAATCTACTGGCACGATAATTGGAGTTCAAAAACAACATACCTTTCCTGTAATCACAACACTTGCCCAAATTAATATTGACTCTTCATATTGTTGCTAAGGTGGAGGTCATGGTTAATTGGCAGACCAGCGAGTTACTTAGCGATTTAACCTTTAACTATTTTATAGCTTGATTTGAGCAGCAGAAATAGTTTGAATTCGTGCCCGGTTGATGATAATAGGCTTACCCCCTATTTTATGAGACCTAAACATAGATGGCAAAATGTGGGTGTAAACTATTAGGCATCCCGACGAGTCGTACTCATGGCAGTGCTTCTCCTCCACGTTTATTATGTGCACAGCCAAAGTGTGGAACTCTGCCGACATCTGTGTTCCCTCCCACATTTAACCCGTCTGCCTTCAAGGAAAGAGTGAACAGGCATTTTGTGGGCACGCACCTCATCTGCCGCTTTCCATCAGGCGTGATCGAGGTCAAGAGCAGGTCCATTTTGTAATAAAAAAATTATACCTCTCTGCCAAACCCTTCGGAGATTACAGGCGAGATGTTATGTTTGATTTTACTTTACTTATTCTGTGTAACAAATAGTCACTAATCCTTTTGCTACTTTACAAAACTCTGCTGGCGTAAAAACCTTACAATAAAAAACCTAAAAGCAAAAAAATCCCACTCGTTAATCAACATTCAGGCGCATCATCATCCTAGACATTTCCAAAGTGTTAGGAACTTAGGACCAAATCTAGTCTAGCCAAACGCGGCAGACCATCAGTATTTGTAGAAGCAATCTGCTCACAGTAAGCCGTGCCAAGCCGCAGGCTTTAGCCGTGTATCACTCTCACTGTAGCCGACGGGCAGCTACTAGCGAAAATATTTACTTTCTATTACCTGCCGCAACTCGGTGGCGACGTGAAATGGTCCTCTGCATAATTCCTGTGTGATACTCTTCGTCTTTGCGATAATAATGGCTTGGAGACAAGGCTCTGGAAAATATTTGCTAGGTTATGGTGGTAAACAAAAATGTGACTTATCTATTGAATTATAGAGATGTTTTTATGATTGAAGTAATGATAAATTGCTCATATTTGAGCTATTGATCTTTCAACTAGGTGTCAATATCGTAACAATTTGTGGCAATAAAATGTGACAGTCGTTGTTTTGTAGTTGAAATAGCACAAAGATTCTTTTGTGCCTACATATTTGCAGTCTGGTCTCATTTTTCTTTACTGGGTTAAGAGGAATCCTGGCAACGCAACCATGAGGTGTGAAAAGCTCTTACAGCGACGTAAAGCCCAAGTGCGGACAGCATAGTTAGCATATTTTCAGAGATTCCAAACATTTCTACCTTTTGTATTAAAACACTGAAACATTTTTGTTGTTTTTGGGGAGAGTATGGTAACAATTACGATAATACTAGAGCTTTTACCTAGTTCTTTTTTTAATTCTTTGTTTGTAAGATAATCTTAATTATTAAACTGTAAGGTTATTTTGTGACGCAATCTATAGTCAATCATAAATAAAGTAAGCCCTAAATATAAAAGCTTGTTTTTTTGGTAAAACTTAAACTTTATTTTTCATCATCATCTGCCTAGCCTTTTCCCAACTATATTGGGGTCGGCTTCCAGTCTAACCGGATGCAGCTGAATACCAGTATTTTACATGGAGCGACTGCCTATCTGACCTCCACAACCCACTAAAACTTTATTTTTATGAAACTGATTAGATTTACTGACGTTTTACAGTTTGGTCCTAAGATACAAGTTTCGATCAAAACTTTCACGGTTTATTAAACTTAAGACATTTCTTGGCGTCACGAACACTTTTCACAAGCAATCTTGTCACAGACAGTCAGTCGTCTTAAATTAAACCAAGATTCTGAAAAAGTTCAGTGTCAAAAAGAGAAAAGTTTAACACTTCTCTACCGTACTTGTCTACCCCTTATTATATTTAGGTATAGAGTATAAAATACTATAAAGGTAGTATATACTTTCGAATGGTATACGCCTTACCAAGGCGTGCTGACGTGTTGATGACATTTCCAATCTCCCAACGAATACTTATCAACTTATTATCGATACGTATTATCATAACTAGGCAAATAGAATACGTAGGAGGTTTTCCAGACGTATTTACTTTCTTGCGTTGTCCTAGTTATTACGCGGAACGAATACGTGCCTCGCGTGGTTGAAATATTTTCATTTCTATTACCTGCCGTCGTGTATGTCCTCCTGGTATCTGATAGCTTTCCCTTTATGAATTTAATTCGTATTCTTGTCAAGAAAAATATCTGTTACAAATAGAATTATTTCTGTGAGTCGTATATATTATTTTACTTTGTTTTTTCAGTACTGACTGGGGTGTGGAGGTTAGATAGGTAGTCGCTCCATGTAAAATATTGGTATTAAGCAGACCCCAATATAGTTGGGAAATAAGGCTACGCAGATGTACTATGTTTTTTTCAGTGGTATGGTTGGAGTTGACAGTTTTCCGTCTTAATAAAAATATCTGAACGTTGCTTATTAAATCAACCAAGTAATGTTCAGATGATCTGCGACAATTATAGATTTTACTTATTTATTTAAACTTCATGGATAATTGTAGAGTAGTGGTACATAGACGGACTTCATACTACAGGCTACTTTTGAGTTATATAAGGTTGGTATTTTCTGAGTAGATGGTTTGTTTTTATCAACACCTTCTCTGTACTGAGTTTTCCTGTTGGTCTCTGGCCAAATTGTTTCACATTTATTTATTAATAAGACCTGATTCAGATAGTCACATGAACGAACATTTATTTCGGCGTATTGTACCGATCCATTATCGAATCGAACAGTTTCGATTTCTCAATGAAGATAAGTACATCTTTATATTATGTACTCTGCGGATGAAAAGCCCATCTTGGCGCCTCCTTATGGGCTTAACCTTATCACTCCCGGTAGATAAGATTTCGCAACAAAACAGCAGGAAAAAAAATGCACTTCCGAGGGAATATTTATTTACATTCAATAACATTTCTCAGAACACGTCGAGATTCCGATATTATCGCTGTGACGAGATATCCACTGTTACGAAAACGATAAAAAAATTGCGATAAGTGCCAAGAAATGTGTGTCAACTCGGCGAAAAAATACTAGAACAGTTATTTAAGTACTGAGTTACGGTAGGAACGACTAGCGTAGAGAAAAAAATCGTGACGTCAGAACTATTTCATAGAAAATTGTAGGTGTTAGTAATTTGTAACAGTTCATCAACATGGGTCGATGACAATGTAATTTGTAACAATAACAGTCCAGCAACAGTGCTGAAATATCGGGAACTCATAACTAATAGTAAGCATGGTAAATATTCCGTTTTCCGGATGTACATTATTTTGAGCTCCCAATATTTCGACGTAAGTGACAAGACGTGACAGATAAGTTTAGGTGTAAACCTTGAAAGCTTAAAACAGTATTTTTAATTTTAAAATCGACGTATTTACGTGTGTTTACACCGCGCGTTCTTGCCAAGGCCTCTGGTGTACGCACTTCCTAAAATGAAGTTGAAGTTAGCTATGTACAGACGCCAGCACATCAAGCTACCCGAAATTATCAAATTTTCCCAATCAACCTTGAACCTAATGCTTCAACGATAAAGTTGAAAATCCATTAAAGAAATTTGAGAGTTTGTAGTAGCTTGATGTGCTGGCGTTTGTACAAACGTAGTCCCAGGCTTCAACTGGTAAAACACTGTGGTAAAACCCCTCCCCGACCCTCGCTCGAGCCAGCCCGCGTGGCTGAGCCTGTAGTCCAAAATCAGTCCCCAAAATAATGACACCACTCAGATCCAGCCTGTCCCTTTGCTGTCCTCCCCGAGCGTCGCCCTAAGCCGAGGTTTGTACCCCACAGGATAGTCCGGTTAAGCAGTCGACAACCTCCTAGGTTGAACTGCGAGATGCCATTTAAAAAAAAAAAAACAGTGCTTATACCATTTTAACGCCTAGGTAATCCATGAAATTGTTTCTGCGTATTCCTCTGAATTCTTGGCAAGCTGCCCTAGGCCTAATAACAATAATTATTTCAGTAGATACCCGACTAGGTGCAAATATAAAAGATTGCTGATGCGATTACAAGTGAAGTATTTATGTACGCTGATTCAAAAATTAGTTTTATTAGCGAGCTGGGTGGTACCGCATGATGAGTTGTGATTATTTTGGTACCAAAACAACATTGACATCATTTTTAATTTGAGCGTAGTTCTGCCAAATTATACCAACTTACATTAAAATATCTCCCATTTTTCAAATTAATTGTAACGGTTTTGGATAATTGTCACTGATTAATTTTAAATCTGTTCTGAGAGATCTACGCTTTGGCTGTTACCTATGAGAATGATTGTACTGTTCGTATTATACCACTTGGCCCAGCAGCATTAATTTGACGTATTTAATTGAATTCATAAGACATTGTGGGTTGGCTCATGTGAAAACCACGTTCAAGAGTTGCCAGTGTCATTATTCCATGATGAGATTGACAGCTCTTAAGTGCATTAAAATGCGCTGGTGGCGTTATGTTTCATTGGTGAAATTCACCCTTAGTTTGGTGGCATCCTTGATGGTTTGATAGTTCCTAAATAATTTTGCGGACGTCTTGCTAACGGTTCTACGAATTGTCGATGCTCTCAGAGGACCTGTTGCCAATGTGCAGTATAAAGTCAATGTAAGCCTGGATCTAGGTCAACATACAATGTAGACGAACAAAACTATTATTTGTGTAAAGGATAACCAGATAGGAAGCCAGTACTAACGGGGTTGTGGTGGTTAGAAATGCAGTCGTTCCATGTAAAATACTGGTATTCAGCTGCATCCGGTAAGACTGGAAGCCGACTCTAACACAGTGGGGAAAAGGCTAGGTAGATGGTGATAACCTGGTTTTGCGTATGAGCTTTCACCGTTCCGAGGAATCTTTCCGTTAAAAAGGGATGCTGAATATACATGAACTTGCTTATAATTTTAAATGTAGCGCGACGTCTTTTTTGCCGCAATATAACCCTTACATCTAAAATCCTTTTGGTGATTACAAAGCGGAACATTTTCTGAAAAAAAACTCTTATGAGTATTTTTTAAGGTTGCGAATATTTCGCGGAAATTGTCAGTGTCATCACGGCTCCAAGTCCCGGATATTTCCATAAAGAAGCCTTTAAAAACAAATTGTTTTAACATTTAGAAATTCTGCGAGTTTCCGACTTAAACGGGTCTCCAGGCTTTTGTTCCTGGAATAAACTTTTTTTTGTTGGCAATTTTTGTTTAGGTAAGTTTTTTTTTATTTGGTATCAAAAGCGTTACCAAGTCGTGGAAGAGTTTATAATAGAACTAGCGGCCCGTCCCAGCTTTGCACGGGTGGACATTTATTTTTTAAACATTTTGGGATAAAATATAGCCTATATTACTCAGGGATAATGTAGCTTCCTAATGGTGAAAAAATTTTTGAAATCGGCATAGTAGTTTTTGAGTTTATTCACATTTCACATACACACACACACACAAAAAAAAAATCTTTCGTCTTTATAATATTAGTAAGATAATCAAGTTGTGTACCTACACAAAAATATTTTCGAAATTCTACTTCTAGAACAAAAATAATGGGTAGGAAGACAATTCATTCATTAAACATGTTTTAGCTTTTTCTCTCTTAGAGAGTCAAATAAACAAACAGTATTTATTAGACTGCCAATCAACTTGACGTTTTGTTTGACAGTGCATTTAACAATCGAGCGAAATGCGGTCTGACCTAAACACGGTCGTGTGTTTGTAGCTTTATGTTAAGCGTCTATGACAGGTGAGTGGTGACCATTCTAGGAACCACAAGATGTAGTTACTGAATAATAGTTCTAAATTATGTCGCCTTTTGGTATTGGTTAATATTTTAGGTGTAAGATATCTTGTTGGTTAGTTCTAGTAGAATTTTGAAATTACAAGCCTTGTACCCGATGAAATTTCTCATCAAACTTTCATACACAGTGCAATCTTCATACATCATAAACTCACGCTTTTTTCCCAAGGGGTAGGCAGAAACCACAGAACCTGCTAACAAAACCTAAAATCCTTATATAATAAACTAGCTGTTGCCCGCGACTTCGTTCGCGTGGTAATTTTGATGAGTATGAGTGAAGAAAAAAAAAGATAGCCTTCCCCAGGGTATAATCTATCTCCTCGGCAAATTTCATGACGATCCGATCTGCTGTTTAGTCGTAAAAAGATAGCAAACAAACAAACAGAGTTACTTTCGCATTTATAATATTAGTTTGGATAATAATCATTTTATTATCAGACAACTAAGGCCCATAGATAAAATACACAGAATAATCTTATACAATAATAAACTAATATATACAAAAAACCTTATTGAACTACACTCGGCGTCATAAAAATCGCACCTCTTTAAGAATTCCCTTCAAAGTCATTTTAATCTTATTAATCAATAGTAGACATATGACTATAAGGTATCATTGGAAAGGCAATTTATTTAAATTTCAGAATAAATCAATAGATTTGGTTTTTTGCTTACCAGAGAATAAAAAAAGCAAGCTAATGCAAATGATTAAAAAGTTAAATTTTATTTTATCAGCAAAAATTACAACAAAGTCCTTAAAAACAACTTAAAACCTAGTGTTACCCCCCCTAGCCCTGATGACTGCTTCCATGCGTTCTCTCATGGACCTAATTAATGTGACAACAGTCTCTTGAGGAATGTTGTCCCATTCTGCAACGACGGCATCTTGGAGGTCTTGGAGAGTGGTAGGGGCAGGATCACGTGCCCGTACTCGCCGTTTCAGTTCATCCCAAAGGTGCTCAATAGGGTTCAGGTCTGGACTTCGCGCCGGCCAGCGCATAACAGGGATCCCAACTTCTTGCAGGTAGTCTCTTACAATTAAAGCGGTGTGACAGCGGGCGTTATCGTGCATTAACGTGAACCCACTGACGACAAAACCCGCATAAGGGACAACCGACTTCTCTAAGATCTCTGTTATGCACCGAGGAGCAGTCTGCGACCCTTGCCCGCGAGCACTTCCAGTCCGAGAAACACACACAAGGTTCGTTTTGCCGTCGATTGACATGCCGCCCCAGAACATGCACGAGCCACCCCCGTATTCCACTGTCTCTTGAATACAGGCTTGTGCGAATCGTTCCCCTTGCCTCCTGTACACTCTTCGACGCCTGTCGTTGCAGAAAAGACACACCCTCGTCTCATCCGAGAAGAGCACAGCCCTCCACTGGTCTATTGTCCAATCCACATGGTCACGGGCAAATTGCAACCGGTCTCTCCTATGCTGTGCAGTCAATTTTGGCCCTGTAGCAGCCCTGTGAGCTGCACTTTTCTTCTCCCGCATTCTTCTTCTAATCGTGGAGACGCTTACAGAAGTTCTGCGAGTTGATCGCAGTTGTTATTGCAGCTCAACAGCATTGGAGAACCGATTACGCAAAGACGTCGAAACAATGAAGCGATCGTCTCTTTCGGATGTGCACCGTTGTCTTCCAGATCCACGTCTTCGGATATAGCCACCAGTCTCTTGGAAGCGTTGGAACACTCGTCGGACGGAAAAACAACTCAAGTTCAGTTGCCGAGCAACATCACATTGCCGCATCCCTGATTGCAGTAGTGCAATGACTTGAGCGGCTTCATCTGCAGTGGTATCCATCTTCTGGGGTATTTTTCTTGCTGTAACTGTTCACGTGTGTTCACTTCAAAGGTTGAATAGCGAATGACCCACATTTAACCCGGGTCGCCCGTTTTATACCCTTGTAGGGAAGTGCAATTAGTGGCCGTAGTATGCGTATTTTGACAACATTTTTTGTAACGTTACGTGCTAATGAGATCTGTTGTGTTTAGAAATTCTAATTGTTGTTAATTTAAAGGTCGTTAAACATACTTTCAATTGATACCAATATTAATTGGGTTTAATGAATTCGTTGATGGCGGGACATGCTTAAAACTTATTTTCGAAGAGGTGCGATTTTTGTGACGCCGAGTGTATAACTAGACACGTATCGTTGACGGCGTCGTATTTTGCAGTGTCGCGTAACCGTCCTCGAAATCGTCGGTATACGACACCTTTCGGCAAAAAGTCCTCTATATTCCTTTTGCCTCTTCCACGTTCATACATCTGATCATACACGCACGCCGGTTGCGAGTTGTACGCACCTGACCTTTCTGAAGACCTTTAATCTTCATCTCACCCCTTTACGGAATGAGTTTTCAAAATCCATCCTTACTGCTCTTCTTCTCGGATCGATCTCTCAGATTGTGTCCGACCAGTACGTAGCAAACTAAAAAGTTTGGCGAGTAAATTGTAGATAAAAAAAACAATGTTTGTGAAAAAAAAAATGCCCACACTAACTTGCTTGAGAAATATTCCGAAACAAAACGAAGTGAACCATTTCCTGTAAGTAAAACTAAGCTGGACCATTCTCATTTAGCAAATAGGCCCAATTTCCTCTTATATTTAAGAAAAGGTAGCTAATACCCACATAATGTATCGACACACAACTACTTACGGTACTTGGCGGTGCTCCGACACGGTAATATTATAATACAGTAATGTAACTCGGCCGCATGATAGAAATAAATGCCTACAGCCGCGCGGTACGTAAACATGCGTTAGGGCTGACCGTCCCCAGCATTTTAATTACATTTGCCTACTTTCTGTTTCTATTTAGTTTTGTGATTGTAAATATCCTTTTTATATAAATAAATGAAATACTTTGTATATTGAATAGGAAGTGTTCAATAAAAATGCGTTGTTTTTTGATTGGTAGATTTAATTAAAAAAACATGTTTTTGTTTGAAAAACAAATCGGGCTTATAAATTTGCGACCGAAAAATATTTGCGCCTCGACTGAGTCGTACGAAATGCTTTATTGTTAAATTTTAAGGTACTTATAATAAATCCGCATTCTTATATAAAGCTTAATTAAAAATTGTTTTGGGAAACATGGACAAGGTGGAGAAAATGGAATATCTTTTACTTGGTTATAGATACCTGCAGCTACTTTACAATTTACATGTTTGGTTTTAAGTGAATTTCGGAATATATTTCCTCCATTTTTTCTATATATTCCACAAAATCATCGTTGGGTACAATCAAAAAGCGTTATTGGCGAATCCATACAACCAAAAACAGCACAATATTTCCTACTCGTCATATTAACTGATTTTTAGAGAAAAAATCGCGCGGTTATTGTTAAAAAAACAACACACCGTCCGTTCGACACTGCGGTACAGCCGTGACTGTCTGCACCGCGAGCGCACCCCACGATCGAGGCGCGTAGGTATAGCTCGCGTTTCGTCCGTTTGTATGAAGTTGGAGTACTGTATTATAATATTACCGTGGCTCCGATCCGCGTGAGGTCCAATCTCCACAAACTGTTAGTGCAAACAACCTAATCTGGTACTTACGCCTGTTTACAAGAAAAATCACAACTTTCCCTAAACACATACGATTCACAAACACGCCACCGTGATCACCCACTTACACAGAAGTTTTGTAAATGATGAGTAAATAAAGTAGTTTATTTGGAGGCCCTGCGGGTGGCTCAAGGGCTTTGTTTTTCTGGTAAACATCTTATAAATTACATAGCATACGTATGAGCACTGCACCGGATTGGTGTGTCACGTCTTTTTTATGAGCGAATCCCGATTCGAGAAGAAAAAAACGGTACTTATACAAGGTGTACAAAATAAACGCACAACCTCTCGTTTGGCGTCTCGGATCCTGAAATGAACAACTTTGTTCTACGCGTTCTTGAAATTCGCAAAAAAATAATGGACTTTCTATAGGAATTGTCGTGTTTAGCTGATCAACATGTATGGTAAAACTAAGAAAAAAGTTATGAATTTGCAAAAGTCGTAGAACAAAAGTTATGCAGAATAATGGTCCGAGTTACCACGCCAGAGGTTGTGCGTTTATTATGTTACACCTTGTTTACGTAAGTGTGCATTATTTAGAGTTCCATATAAAAAAACACCAACCAGCTCGAGTTGATGTGATGTTGATCCCGTGTTATTAACAAAGTGATTAGGTTCAAAATCGGTCCAGCCGTTTTGGAGATTAGTTGGAACAAACAGACTGACAGACAACAAAAGATGTTTTTTTTTTGTAATAAGTACCTTAAATACTTTCATATGCTTTGAGTTAAAGTTTATTGTTTTGGAATTACAAACAAAAACTTCAATTTTATTAACATATTTGTGTAGATAACAGCCGATACACAATCCTTAACTTTATAACCTGAATTCCTTCTTTCTAAATCCATCTCCCTTGCATAGCACAGGAGCCCGGAATAGTAGATGTCATCGGTTGTCTCATTACCGTCGCGGGCACGTTCCTAACAAGACGCGTGACAGACGTGGCGCCTCCGATACCCGGCTTCTTACTCGCATTATAGCATATAGCTGAACAAAATGTAATGTACCGACGAAGTACTTCGTAGCACGTCGATGACCTTATGTTACGGTGGTGGCCTATTTTTGGTGGGTAGGTGTGCTTTGTTTGAAGCCGAAATGTTACAGATCATTGTGGATAAGAAAAGAGGAGCTCGTGGCTAAATAATAACAGCCGCTCGGGTCGATCTTTAGGTTAAGCCGTGCTTGCCTAGGTTGGTTTGTGGATGGGTGACCACCTATTACATACCGAGTTTCCTCCGTGCTTCGGAAAGCACGTTAAGCCGTTTGTCCCGGGTGTCATTTGTAGATCTTTGACAGTCGTTAGGTAGTCAGTGGCTCAAAACGTCTGACAACCAGTCGTACCAAGGGGTATTGTATTACGCAGTACTAACTGGGTTGTGGAGGTCAGATAGGCAGTCGCTCCATGCGAAATGATGGTATTCAGCTGTATCCGTTTAGACTGGAAGCCGACCCCAATATAGTTGGGAAAAGGCTGAATAAAAAAGAATGTGGATAAGAAAACTGGGTTTAGGCGTTTCAGTTAAATTAACTGACTACCTACGCACCTAGCAAGCGTTAGCTGTGATGATAAAACACATAATATCACGTCTGTAACCCCCGAAGGATTAAGCAGAGGTGTACTTAATAGTAAACCCACATTTCACCACCTATGTCTAAGTCCTATCTAATAGGGGGCGAGCCTATTGCCACGGGGTCTGCTACTGAGAATTTGATGATGGTGGAAAAACCCAATAACACTTTGCCCAATCAGGGAATCGAACCCAGGACCTCTTGCTCAGCAGTCGTGCTGCCACTAGACCAACAAGGCAGTGATGATAAAGTGAACAATAACAGGAAAAACATTTTCGTCAACATTTCCAATGAGAGAGTGGTTCAACCAGAAAAATCTCAGTTATCATCCTATTTTGCAAATTGATGCTGTTATCCTAAGGTAACGAAGAGAAACTTGATCGTATCGAGGAAAACTGCTTGACTCCGTATAAGTACTAGGAAATTTTAACTTGAAGGTAAATGCAGGAGTCGATTAATTAATGCGTTCTGAGAAATATGTTAAACGTGTTTTGCGTTGGGAACGATTACATATTTTATTTACGTTGTTTGTTATTTAAATAGTGTGGTTAAAAACTTATTTGCTTTTTATAGTATGTCTATAAATAAGTATTTGCAATTTTAGGCTGGTACTTCTGTAACTTCAACTTTATCATCAGCCTAGCCTTTTCCCAACTATATTGGGGTCGGCTTCCAGTCTAACCGGATGCAGCTGAATACCAGTATTTTACATGAAGTGACGATATGATTTTATACGATAGCCCTTGGTAAGACTCGTTGTCAGACTTACGGGCTACCTGTAACGACTGTCAAAGATCAACAACTGACAGCCGGGACCAACGGTTTAACGTGCTTTCCGAGGCACGGAGGAAACTCGGTACGTAATGGGTGGTTAACCGTCCACGGACCAACCAAGGCAAGCGCGGCTTAACCTAAAGATCGACACGAGCGGCTGTTATTATTTAGCCACGAGCTCTCAACCTCTCTGTTACTTCAACATATAGCCTTTAAATGTTTAACCCATTCACACGAAACATACGTAACTAGGTTACACCTACAGCCAACAATAGGTGACAAATGTCGATGACCCGAGACCCCCGAGACCCCCGAGACCCCCGAGACCCCCGAGACCAAACGAACCTGCAAAACCATTATCCAATGACTCAGTCCATTGATTTTCCTCTTAAATAAACAAATTGGCATTTAACATTCCAAGATTTACGTAATCTACTCAGTACTGGACTTTGTTTCTTACTATTTCAACAAATAGGTAATGGCTTGTATTATATTTAGCACTCGCCAGACATGTGCACAATTTTTTGACGTATATTTTTACCAATTTAGTGAGAGTTTCTCTATTTAAAATTTTTGTGTAAACCGTGTGTGAATGCAAAAATGACCCACAAATCTCAGAATTTATATTTTTAAAGCGCAACTATTTTTAAGCGCAACAATATCGTTAATGAATCCATCATACTCTTCTCTATTTTTCATCATGGTTGCGCTTTGAGGAATAAACATATAATATTTTTAATTTGAATTTATGAGCGCAACTAATGGTTGCGCTTCGAGATATAATTTAGTTGCGCTTAGTTGGTTGCGCTTTGAGGAATACCCCAATACTATACGCCATGTCCAATAAAAATGGGTACCTACAGTTCTATTGAACCGTATTTTTAACGTTTCCACGAAGTAAACCTGTATTTCAGAAGAGCGAAAATTGATTCGATATTTGATTGTTGTTATGTAACTCGGAACCTTTTAAACATACCATACCTTATTCTTTATTTGTATTTTTGTTAGATTGCATTGACTGGCCACGGTATTTTCATTTGTTCCATTATCAAAGTCCATGAAACTACTGAGAAAAAAAAACCATGGAACTAATTTTCCATGGAACTAGTGAGATTTTTTTTTTCTGGTGGAACTAGTGAGAATGATCCAAGCATTTAAATAAAATACGATTCAGAATCTGCATTTAAATTCTGTTCTCCTCTTTCTGCCCTCTAATTTTAGTTTTGTTTGACCGTTTAATATGCGAGCATAAACTGTTCCAAAAGACGTGCCCAATTTCAAATGAACGCCTTACGTCATCCACCTCGGTAGAATTTCTTTTATTTTATGTGAGTCAAAGATCAAATACCCATGTTGAATTTTGATGGAACTCAGGCATACAACATTGCAATTTATCATCGTTTGAATGACATCCATAATTATGTTGTCCTTACCTTGTGTTTGTGGCGTGACCCAATTTAAAACATAACGTCACGTCTTAGAAAAACATTACGCGACTAAATTGGAAGTGAGCTTTCGACGAATTACTATTAAATTGGACTCTTGTTTGAGTAGGGTCTTACTTAACATAATTTAGGCAATAATGCTCGTTCCAAAAATGTTTCAACTGTTTTATATGGATCTACTTTGACATACCCATCAATTTACATAAGTAACTAGGTTTGTACTTACTTAAATTTTTAAAGGGTCGTCAATTACGATAATTCCTTAGTAGTGAAAGGTTTTACGGTAGCTGTGTTATTATTAACTTTCAGGTCCAATAAAACTTTGATTTAACTTTGTACTACTTATTATCTTGCTAACTTGAAACAGCTACGCTGTGTGTGCAAGTGTACATCAATTTGTCCATTTAATTTTGGTCTGAAAGAAATTACTGTACTCGTTAGAGTTTTTGCAGTAACCTGCTTTACGACTCAACTATTTTTTACTTCTTCATCTTCAAAGTCATTTATATTTTCTTTTGTCAACAGGACCCAAGAAAAACTGTCGTTCCGAAATGCTGCCCAAGCGGGCAGAACCTCACTGTCATGATCGAAGATGGGGCCGTAAAGACCGTCTGCTCCCGGTCTACCCTGACCTTCCAGCCGATCTTCCACAAGGCCAACGAGACCCACATCTTCGACTTCGAGAGCAATGTGTACGAGACCATCGTCGGGAACCCGTGTAAATATGAAAAGTAAATATAGGATTTATTTAGTTATTCTACTGTTTTAAGCTGGGGTATTTCTCCAACATTAATAGAATCGCCGGTATCACATGTCATTTCAATAAAACTTGTGAAACGTATGTGTAATGTTATGAAGCTATCTAACTCTTCGGGGAAAAAAGGTGTGCTGTTATGTAACTTGTGTTTCAGCCTTGAATTCGTCAGTGATGGAACTTATAATTTAGAAGCTGTATTGGTTGTTTTGGCAATTTGCAACCATACCTACACAAATATCTTTGAATCTCGGCGAACATGATGGTTCGCCGATTGATTTTAACGTAAAATCTCGCCATGATTGCGAAATGAATTTGGTTAAGGCTGAAAAAATAAAACAGAACTTGCTAATCAGTTACAAGAAACCGGATACAGAATAGGTACCCAACATTTCTTATAATGCACTTTGAAACTGAAACAGTCCTTTGATGTCTACAGCGATACATTATCAGAAAGATATGTATTTCAAATCTAGTGATATAACAAAAGACAATTCATTGTGGAGCGGTCTCCACAGTAAATTATCTCACAATTATCATCAAATACCTTTGTTATCACAATTATTTATAAAACGAAACCGTAAGTACGAATTTACGATAAAGCAATCTCAATCCTATATCGAAAGGAATGACTAATAATATTTAATTGGGGTATACCCAATTACGAAGGATTTTTATTCAATCTTTTATGTTCTTGTGTAAGAGTTCTTCGTTCTAGGGTCCTAAGCTCATTAGGAATTGTGAGACCAATTCCTTGATCCATGAAATTGCGAGTGTCCCGTTTAAAACGATATGTAGTGGTTAATTCATTAGAGAAAAGTGCTTTATTAATTTGATCTTGAGATGTTTTCTGTGCTCGTTGATTTATCCTAAGACCGTACTTATTTATTTTCAGTAGCTTCATTATTTAAGTATGCTTCGGGGATTTCGTTAAAGATATCTAATCGTAATGTACTGGGGTCAGTTTAAAATGAATTCCAAAATATCTCATGTGCAGATGCATTCATCCACTCAAGCACATCGTCATCATCGCCATGATCAATCTTCAACACCTGTCTAGGATTATTAATTGGTACAAACCTGGTAACAATCAAACTCCTATTGTGTCTTATATTAGACATTATACGTGTTAATGTAAATCATTGTCCATAGATACAAACTACAACCGGAGCTCCATAGTGAAGACGAGTTCTACCTTCTAGTAAACGGTTCCCTCTTCGTCCCGTACTCGAGACCGCCACTGCTGGGTACACGGGACTATTGCATGGAAACCTTCTGGAACGAGTCGGTGCCAGCTGGCATTACGTTACCCGTTGTATGCTTTACTACCCCCATGGAAGATACCAAGACGTCGTCTACACTCATCGCTTATGCTACAGGTTTGTACTGGCATCTGGTGATAGTCTTTTAGTTAGTCCATCGTCCAGGTTTGACATCTTTCTGTCTGTATATTTAGTCATTTCAAATAAAACTAATCAAATTTCTTTTCTTTTCGCGTCCGTTATCAAAATAGCATATATTGATATGTTTGGCATTGAATACGAATTATCAATACCTAAAAACGAAGACGCCAGTATCTGATTTCGTAATCACGAAATAATATTTGATATCAATGAAGTTGCCTATAGCAACAGAAAATAATAATACTACAACTTATTCATTGTGTAACCACGAAATAACCAATTTACTATATCGACTCCTGTGGGAGAATACCCAGCTGTATGTTTTTCGTCCAAAGTAAATACTGACTGAGTTGATCAGTAATTAATTCTACTTTTTGTTGTCGGCAACAAGAACAAATTGTTAACTTTGGTACGAAGACTCTAGTTACCGAGTTACTTAACTATTTGATCGTTGTTCTATGCTCCAAAAGATTTTGAGAAGTTTCTATAGCCTTTTATAATACAAGTTATTTGTGAGTTGATGCTGTGAAAGCTTTCATTAAAGGTTTTGGGACTTGAGGCGAGGTTAAGGGTTACGAGAATTATGAATTAAATTTTAATTAATTATATCTTGTCATTTAATTTCTGAACGAGCGCTTTTCATTCCTTGTGATCTTTAAAGACTAACTCTTAAAGGTAAGATTTGCATCATCAGATTATTCAACTTCTTAGATATAAGTTAAGCTATGATATTATTTCCCGCCTGTTAGAAATCTTTGAGTGACGTCACCATTCTCCCAGTATTGAAACTCCAATAATTCCCCTCCATTAACTCCATTTTAACTTCTCCAAAAATTAAACCCTCATTTCTTTTGCAGGGCTCCTAATATCGGTGCCATTCCTACTGGCGACGGCCTCAGTGTACCTATTCATTACGGAGCTGCGCGACACCCATGGAAAGGCGCTTGCCTGCCACACCGTGTGTTTGGCGATGGCTTTCACCTGTTTAGCTGCCACCCAGCTTGCAGGACATGCCTTTCCTGCAGTTGCTTGCACTATCATGGGTAAGCTATGGTGTTTTATAGAAATTTTGTATGCTGTTGAAGTTTTCCTCTTGCTTCGGAAAGCAATTTTAACCGTTGGTCCCGGCTGTCATTTGTAAATCTTTGACAGTGATTACAGTCAGTGGCCCTAAAGTCTGACAACCAGTCTTACCGATGACTCCAAGTATTAAGGGACAAGGGCAGAAAAGACAATAGTGGTTGAAGTTTTTAGATTAAGTGCTATTTTCGAATAAAATATTAAATTGAAGTAATAAAGCTTTTAAAAAAAAGGCTTAGGAGTTAGGACGTATTAATTTAGAAGAGTTTCAATTATTTGAGAAGGTTTCTTGTGGCTAAAGACTAGTAGTGTACTTCAGAAAGGATATTTTGACATTTCATCAAAGGCATGTTTTAAAGCCCACTTTGATTTCTTACAAGCGTTAAAAGGCCTAAATTAATAAAAACGGTCTCACTTGAGATGTCTCTTAAGAACCCACGTGATGTCTCCGACGAAAGAATTTCTATATCCATTGTGAAATATTTATAATATTCTCTCTATTCTATGATTTAATTTTATAGATTCAATTTTAGGAGCTTCAGACATTAAGTATACTCGGATTTATTCACACAAAATAATATTATAATATAGAACATACGTAGTTTATTTACGTGCGCCCTTAGGCAGTATATTCTAAATTAGGCCAGCACGAGGTCCTGCCACGACTTCGATTCCCAGGTCAAACAAAGTGATATTGTGTTTTTCCACTGGGAATTTCTCAGAAGCAGCCACAGAGTCTGGATTACTGTATGGCTGCTGGCAATAGGCTCGCCCCCTATTACATGAGATTTAAACATAACTGGTGAAATGTGTGATTGAAACGTGGATTATAGGCGTGAAGTTATGTTATATATTCAAAGTCCTTATAATCTTTTTTGTTCCAGCGTACTTGATCCAGTTTTCGTTCGTATCCTGTTTCTTCTGGCTAAACGTGATGTGTTTCGATATATTCCTGAACGTTCGGTAAGTACTTTTAAATGTAACGTTGTTAAATGTAACGTTATTAAATGTATCGTTATTACATTTATGACGCGTCGGTTTTTCATCGTCGCTTTTAGCGCTTATTAAATGTTAAGTGTTTACGTGTGAGGAGTGCGTAATTGATATTTTATAAAAAATTGTCGAATGTAATTTTCTCATGTTACGCTTCAGTTACTTTTCTTTTAAAGAAATAATACCCTATTTTCAGCACTTGGCTATAAAGCGAAGTATTTATTAACAAAGAGTTTTTTGGAGTCAATTTATTATTATTGCGTATTCCGAAACTCTAGATTTCTATATAGATTTCAGGTAACGACAAAGTAGTATAGTCACCAGTTGAAATATTACTAATAGTGACAATACTAAACAGTAGTCGCAACTAATTATTTTTTGGTAACAATAATAATTGTACAAACTCAAATTAAATTATGTAAATTATGTGTTATAGTTGGGTGCGCCAAAGTTCACCTAAATTTTCAACTCCGATAATTGGAAATCCGAAAATGTTCTTCCTAACATTTTTCATCCTAACAATCACAATTCCTAACTACTCTGTCTCTAATTTTATAATTCCGAAGCATTCAACTTCATAATGTCAGTAGCAATAAACATCTATTATACTTTTATTTCTTTTCCTATATTTTCTCAACATAACCATCTTTTACACTATTATTCAAAGTCATACATTTTTTGTTTAAATTTCTTTGTTTAAACTTAGAAAAATTTAGCCAAAAATGTGTTATTTTTGCAAACCGTTTATTTTCTCGATTCTATCGTATAAAACACCTAAATGTAAGAATAAAAGTTTCTTGATGTTTTTTGTCTCCGACTAACCGTTTGTCGTAAAAACGATGTGGAAGGGATCCATAGGTTAGGTTAGGTTAGAACTGTGACCAACTACGCGCGAGCCGAGCGAGCGGAGCGAGCGGTGCCGCGGCAGCGGCCGGCGAGCGCTACTTCGAAATTGGTTGCGAAATTTTTCTAAGTTTTTTTTTCATAGTGCCCCCAAGACGACACTCTGACCTGTACTTATGTTTAGGGATAAAAGCGTTATGATAAAAAACAGTAGGAGTTTAAATATATTTACATTAATGATATTATTAATTAAAATTTTCGGAAACATGAGTGTTATGAACATCGCCGGTAGCACTACAAATAGTATGAATGAAAACTTTAGGATGAAAAATTTTAGGAAGAGTGATCATTCGGATTACAAATCGTTAGGAAGAACAATTTCGGGAAAAGAACTTTAGGTGAGCCAATATGGACCCGTTATAGTTATTTAAACAAGATAAAACAAAAAAAAAACTGCCTCGTTGGTGTAGTAGTCGTCATCGCAACTGCTGAGCATGAGGTCCTGGGTTTGATTCCTGGGTCGGGCAAATTGTTGTTGGGTTTTTCCATCAGGAATTTTTCTGGTTGATGGCTATAGGTCCGCGCCCTATTACATGGTACTTAAACCTAACTGTCGAAATGTGGGTGTACAGGCGTGATGTTATGTTATGTAAAAAAAAAAACTTCATGTTTTTTGGGGCCAAAACACTTGAAGCATGAATTCAGAAAATCGGAAGTTTTTTTTTCATTTATTATCAGAGTTTCGATTGCCAATTTAATTTGATCCCGTATTTGTTTTTTTTGTTTAGTCTATAACTAGATCCAATTTACAGGAGATACATAAACGCATCAGTAACAAGACGCAGTATGAGACGGAGGTTCGCGTGGTACTGCGTATACGCAGTGCTGTTCCCGATCCTCCTGCTGATAGTGACCATCACTATGGACCTCTCGCCGGCTGTGCCCAGCACTTATCTGAAGCCTAACTTCGGAGTAAAGGGGTGCTGGTTTAAGAGTAAGTTGGTTTCATGTATTTTATTTTGGACTGCTTCGTCCTGGGTTTGATTCCCGGGTCGGGCCAAGTGTTATTGGGTTTTTCTATCAGGAATTTCTCAGTAGCAGCTTCGAAGTCTGGATTTGTGCCAAGTTGATGGCAATAGGCTCGCCCCCTATTATATGGGACTTAAACATAACTAGCGAAATATAGGTGTATTATGCTTAACCCTTTTGGGATTTTCTTATATAAAGTTCTTCTTCTGATGTCCAATCACTTGTTAAAGTTTCTTCACCAACTTCAAAATTATCTCCTTGTTCTTTGCGAGGTAGATCAGCTTCAGCAATTGAGACTCAGGTCCATTCGCGAATGTTTCTAAACCAGGGCTCATTGTTTCTTCTTTGGGCAACTCCTGGTTTCCTCGCTTCTTCACTATTAATAATGTTATATTATATACTTACCTATAATTTCGATTGCAGTCCAGCTCGAATTGACCTCGAAAGGACGAAAATTTTAAAATGGTTTTATTCTTTTTTTTTGTCTTGTGTGTGAGTCTAATAAATACTTTTTCTTTCTTTCTTTTTTTCTTTAGCTACAATATTTTGTTACCCACTTAAAAATGGTTCTAGATATTTTTGCAGATCAAAAATAAATACGTTTGAAGATAATATTATTATTTATTTTCTAACAAATATTTTGCTTTATGAAATTCAGTATTTCGTCTATTCGTAAAGAGTTCGTTATCGAAATTGGATTACTGTCAGTTGTAGAAAAATTGTTTGATTTTCAATACGAAACCAAAATAGACAGCAGCGTTGATATTTATTTTAAGAAAACTCGCACAAGAAAATGAGAACTTTATTATTGAAGCGAAGATAAAAAATAAAACCTAAGCTTTACTTCTCTTTGTTATTTTAGTACAAGGATTTTTTTTTTAACTCCCTTTACAATTTCCACAGGCAGCTTTTCCAATGTTTCTTTTTAGGGTTCCGTAGCCGAAGGGTAACCAACGGAACCCTATTACTAAGCCTCCGCTATCCGTCCATCCGTGCGTCTATCGGCCTGACAGTTCTGTTGCCACTATAACAAAAAATAATAAAAACAAAATAAAAATTAAATGGGGCTCCCCTACTACCATGGTACGACGCGAGTCCGACTCGAACTTGGCCGGTTTTTTTTAAATTTTATTATCAGTGTTACCTGTTATATTAACTCATATATTTATTCCACAGCGGATGAAGCAGCGTTGCCATACTTCTACGGACCGGTGGCTCTGATCCTATTCAGCAATCTTTGTATATTTTTCTTCACGTCACGAGCCATCGCTAAGCATTATGATAAACTTAAGGATGTCACCCGTAAGTAGTTTTATTAGGATTACATTACAGATGAATGCTCTCAGGCGCGAATTACACAGAAACGGCGTATGGTGACGGTGCGGTGCAGGCGAGGAATTTATAAGGAAATGAAAGAACGGCGTGCCTGCGCCGCGCCGCTTGAGTGTAATTCACGACACGTCGCCTACGTACATTTTGTATGAAAACGTTTTGAAGCGGCATCATGCCTGCGTCGCGCCTTACGCCGTTTCTGTGTAATTCGCGCCTCAGGGAGATGCTTATATTACTCTTATATTTACGATGCTGCAGACGAATTTTCAAAAGATATGAAGCAATTGGTTTAGGAATTTCTTTTAAAATTCTTCGGATTGAAATTGAAAGTGACACAATTGAAAACATTACACAATAAGTCGCTGATCTCGAATTGTTTTTTTCGTACAACTATGTGTCAACTTATGCTGGTATGAAGAGTATGTGGCGATACATTATATGTTTAGAATTTTATATCAATACATCGAATTATTATTTTACACCTACAATTGTATTGATGACTTTGGCTCCTAGTTTTTCAATAACAATAAATTCAATTACGATTGACGGCACGGTTGGCTCAGTGGCTAAGCGATTGTCTGCTGCGCTGCGTGTCGCGGGTTCGATCCCCGCACGGAACAAATATTTGTATGACCTACAGGTAGTTGTTCCGGGTCTGGCTGTTTGTGTATGTGAGTTTAAATGTTTGTAAACGCACCCACGTAAAGGAAAAATTCCTAGCGTGGGGAAACGTTTTTCATAAAAAGAAAGAAGAACCTTCAATTAAACTTATAGGTTTTATTGATTTCTCTTTTTCAATTTCATTGTCATCATATTTCTTAGTTTTATTGTGCCAACGTAATGATTTTAAGACAATAGTTTTAAGACTAAATTGCTTTGTTAATGATTCATAAAAAGATTACAGTAAAACTTTTATTAGACATTAAAATGATAATCAAATCTTCGCACACTGAAAGCCATCTTCAGTAAATATTTTATTATTTGCTATCAGTGTGTGCACATCGCAACGCTTGGCAATGCTTTGTCCTTAGAGATAAGCCGTAGTATCATTTTGTAGACAGAACATAATACCAGTGGGCTATCTTTCTTTTATTGAATGAACCTTGAAATTTTCATAATATTTGAAACTAGCTTTTCCCCACGACCTTCGTCCGCGTGAAATTATTATAAAAATACTATTTTCCCCGTTTTTGCAACATTTTTCATTGATGCTCCGCCTCTATTGGTTATAGCGTGCTGTTATATAGCCTATAGCCTTCTTCGATAAATCGGCTATCTAACACTACAAGAATTTTTCAATTCGAACCAGTGGTTCATGAGATTTGCTCTGGGTTGTCGTTTTAGTTTCTGTGCTTAAATATTTTGCGAGAAACTTATTGAAATGCGATTTTTATCGCAATATTTGAGTTTATGCCTCGGAGGACTGTATCGTTGGCCTGGTAGTCGTGACCGCGACTGCTAAGCGTGTGGTCCTGTGTTCGATTCTCAAGTCGAGGAAAGTGTTTAGGGTGTTTCTACCAATATTTCTCAAGACCAGCCCAGCTCATCTGGATGTTATTATTTGTGATTATTTAGAAGATGGTTAAAGGCTCGCCCCTTATTACATGAGCCTTGAACATAACTGGCTAAATATGAGTGTACTGTGAAACACCTTTGACTAACCTTCCCGGGATGAACAGTTTGATGATATTTCGTTACATTTAAGTCTATCATTGCAGCAGAATATCTTCGATAAACAATACATGCCCAAGAAAAAAAAAAGTTTGTAAAAGGAAAGAAGAAAATTACTAGTCAGAGATATAGCAGTTGTGGCAATAGGGAATATGCATGAAATACAAAACTTTTATTATTTCTTAAAAATGCCTTATATTGGTCTATAAAAACATTGTGGTACACTTGTTTAATTTTCTAATACAACACTTACTTTATGATTTAATATTTCATGTAGCGTGTTTTTGGTGAAACGGAACGCAAACTCAAAACGCATCGCCCCTCGATAATGCCGGTAGTGACGTCAAATACCATGTGTCAAAGAAACACTTTTATTTGAAAAGTACTTAAAGTTTCACTAAGATTTTATTATAATATTGTTATTGCAATGTTTACTTGAATAAAGGACATGCAATTTGCCAAATTAATATATTAAGGGTAAAAAATTAGATGTAAACAAGGCAGATAGAGGTGAATGACGTCACATAACATGACATGAATGGCCGCGACAGTCACGGACGTTTGAACTGTCGTAGAAAATTGTAGGAGTTTAATTTATTTTTTGAGCGAAAAGCAATAGTTGAACTTAACTTTTAATTATTTTCTTGGGTTGATAGTATTGTATTTTATTGATTTAAGTGAAAAAAAAATTACATGCATATTCCCTATTGCCATCGGTCATTGTCCTCCTCCTCACTAATATTCCTCATTGCTGAGGATCGTGACTTGTGACTTAATGCTCTGTTTTGGCATGCACTCTTTGGCTTAGTCAGTTATATAGTACCAGTCTCTTTGACTTATCACCTTTTGTGTTGCCAAAGAAGATTGTAGTTCGTTATCCTTATGAAATAATTATGGTCCCGTTTTTACGATCTCCAATTACGCAAAATTCTAGTAAATATACGTAGCATTACTAATTATACTGGTCACCAGATTCGTATTCAAACTAACAATTATTTGTATCCAAACAAATTTGGTTAAACTACATATAAATGTCATATTAAACTTTATTTAATAAAAACTAACTATGAGAAAATCATTACTTCGACCAGTTGAAACAGCCATTCCTTTTCCGTAACCCGTAATTCGGACTAGCCTTAAGAAGCTAAGAAGAAGACTAGCCTCTAGGTATGCCTACAGTAGTTAGAATAGTCTGAAGCTCAAATGTCTCAAATGTTGATCTTAACAAGCAAGTTACCCAGTAGCAAGGTTGGTTGTGGAGATCATAAAGGCAGTCGCTCTGTTTAGAATTCTCGTATAATATAACCGCATCAGGTTAGATTCAAAGCCAACTGCAATTACATTATTTACAAACTACAATTAATAGATTTAAAATAATAATAAAAATATGTACGAGTATCAAAATGGGAATTACTGGGTTTTTCCTTGTGACAGCGACTGTAGTTTCGCTTTTTTTTTGTTTTTTTGACATTCAAAAGTGCCTGTAATGGTCTAACTGAAATAAATAGTTTGAGTTTGAGGGCGTCAAAAAATTCGTTCACATCGCTGTCAATAGGAAAAGTACCCAGAAGGCTGGCAGCATTGCCACGTTGGATGGCAAAGGCGATTCTTTGGCCAACAAAAGACCAGCCCTCTAGTTACGTGAAGAGTCGACTGACCTTCAAGGCGGGAAAACACTTGGCTGATAGTAAACTGCACCCTCATTGCGTAACACCCTTTTTTGGAATCCGAAGGATTTTGAAAAATTCGTCTGCTTGACAAGTTGTTTTTGAATTCTTAAAATTGATGGTATTTCTGAGCTACGCATTGACCTCGCTGGTCATTCTTACATTCCCTCTACAACATCTATTTTTCTCAACCAGCATTAGACCTGACGCACTCAGACTTCAGCACGTCGGACGACTGGGTGCGACTGGGCACAGTGCTGGGGCAGCCGCTGCCGCTGCATGAGCCCACGTCCTCGCCGCCCGTGGAAGCACCCACCAATTTCAATCAGAGGCTCAAGAAGTACAAGAAATTGTAAGTATTCTTCAAAACAAAAGTGAACATACTTTTTCGAGGTACGCTCGTTCCATCGTAGATCTCATTTATCGCTTTCAACTAGCCCAGTTAAGAGCAAGGCCATTGAAAAAGGGATTTTAGAAGGTATTTTTTAGTATAGGAGTTCTTCTGGAGAAGTACTATTATAGTATTCAGATAATTAAGTCGCAAAGCAGCGTTGTTGAATTCCGGCTTAAAGGCGATTGGGTTCTGGTGTAATTACGGGCATATTCAGAAATTTCAACTTTGCCTCTGTGATGACAAACCTCTGATGCCTCTGATATAGCAGGTATTTACCACGTGCCGCCGTTTAGTGGTTCAATGAAATAAAATAAAAACTTTACCGTCCGTCTGGGTTGAGTAAAAGCACACAATGTTGTGACGTCAAAATTTATTAATAAATATATCATTGACATTTCATGTCAATCATAGAGTGTGTTGACTTGTGTGATATCAGCAGATATGTACACCAGAAGATTCACCAGCGTATTATTAATTAACTGCAATTAACTTAGTATACTGAGAGCAAACTGAGTATTTTGGGGTTAAGTCAATACGACTAGATCTAGTTACGGTGCAGTCGGTTTGACCGCAAATTAGTGGATCTAATCGTTACCTTCCAGATGATGTAACCTTAATCACTCGTATGCCGCCTATACAGACACAATTAAAAACTCACTGTGTCTCGTGTATATCGACGTTCCGGCACACGAAAGGTTAATAATCGTCTGATTATCAAACAGTCTATTTGCGTAAGTCTAAATGATCGTGTCGGGTTCGGACATCCATTCCGGAGAGGGTAGGCTATGAAAGTGATTGCGACTTTTCCAAGCTCTGCTCTCAGCATGCTTGACTTCAGAATCTCCATTGTCCCGCTACTGAATCATTGATTTATCTAACTAGTCTACATAAAAAACTCTCCAAAATCAGAACTCAGTATTCAATTCTCCCCGCCAGGTTCCGTATGTGCTGCCTCCTGTCCTTCATCATGGGCTTGTCGTGGGTGCTGGAGGTGGTGTCGTGGGCGGCGGGCGCGGGTTCTGACGTCATGTCCGTGTGGTCGGTGTTCGACCTCGTCAATGCGCTGCAGGGGGTCGTCATCTTCGCTATCTTCGTGCTGCAGCAGCCCGTCCGTTCTCTTGTTAAGGTATGGTTATTTGAAGCGATCTGGAATTTTAATAAAGATGATTTAATTTGATAAAACGTGTGCAACTTATCAGATTTGTCACAATAGTTTAAAAAAAAAAAAACTGAAGTAGATCGAGTACCCAAGTTACAAAACCATTACTATATTACATATCATACACACTGTAATAAAACGAATCTTAAAAATAGGATTTAAAAATAGATATTTTATAAAGAAAACAATAGTTAATAATTGAATGATAACGATGGAGTTGTCAATACAAATACACAACTTTTTTGTTTTCAATAATTCAATTGTACAAAATAATAAAGTAAAGATTTTTCCTAAAACCAAGCATTTTCCCAACAGTCCTCACACCTCTTCACGTCCTGCAAAAGGAAAAAAGACGGCTCAGAAGTATCCGTGGTGAGTGAACGAAATAGCATCATAGGAGCCGGCAGAAGAGACTATGTGTGAAGTGTAGTGAATGACAATGACGATGATCTAGTGAATGACATTGAACGAGACTCGGTTGGTGAACAACTTGACAACATTCAAGGTAATACACTCGAGACTGATAATGGTAACAGTATTATTGTTTTTGAAGATTTAGTGATGAGTGGTGCTCCACAAGAATTTGAACGCGTAAATGTAAAACAGCTTATTGATATAAATATTTAAGTTCTTTTAACGATGAGTTTTGAACGGCGCGGACGTTTGAGTCTATTAGAATTTAAATTAGGTGTAAATATTTATGTAATACTTGTTGTTTGAAATTTATTTTAGCACTGAATTAGTCACAACGAAATGTTTAATTTTGTAAGAAGCTTTACACTTTATTGATAGGCGTTAACATCATTTTCGAATCTTCTGTAAAATGTTGTGATAGAAATTGCGCTTTTCATAAAATGAGATTAGAATTTGCTTTCAAACCACTCACATTAAAATCTTCAAAGCATTGCGGAGCGACTGTGGAAGGTGTATGAACTTCATTCATGATTTCATTCCTGTGATAGCGCCTTAAAACTTGTTTATAATCTTATTTTGCAAAAGTTCTATTGTCTTATTGTTTTGCTTGGATTGTTTGATTATATAATTAGCTTAATGTTAAACTACGAACACGTTTACGATTCTTTAAGAGTTTAAGTTACCGTTTCTTTAGGCTGGGTCTAGTTAATACAACGATACACAAGGCTTATTTTATCATTTAGGTTACGTATTTTTATGCAATTGTTATATTGATTAATTATTTGAGTTTATTTAAGGCAGCCGTGGCTAAGATCTGCCTAATCCCAGCCTAATCGCTTGTTAAACGTATGGTTGTTAATACTTAGTGTAAGAAAATTAAATATTTTTATAAAGTACACGACCAAGATAATGATTTTATCTAAGCATTAGCTGATGTGACCTCAGCATCGGAACCTACATTCTTGATAGACGAAAATGTGTAGTGCCATACGATAGAAAATAGTGAACTAAAAAAGTGGTGCATTTTATTTCCTTAACGAGAGCTAGTCATAATGTGTAATTAATGAATGTTATAAGCAAATAGGTTATTTAATTTATTTTCGTATTTATTGTTAAGGTGGACATTTTTGGACGCGTACAGTTTTGTATTAAATTATTGGGTTCGGATAGAATGAACGAGTAACAAGTTTGAGAAATGACATCAACTGTTTTATATTCAGAAATGGTAGTATTGGTGACAAGGCCTTGCGAAAATACTGGGAATGATAAATTAAAACGAAGGTGAGTGCTAAAACCAAACCCATTTCTATAGAAAAATAGCCCAGAATCCTTGACATTACCTAGTATAAAGGGCCAGATAACATTATGACATATTAACTAACACGAAAAATATCCTTATGTTATTCTAGAAACTGGAAACAATTTTATTTTTAAATGCTGAATTATTATGATTTATTATGAATGGGGACAGGAAAATTATATGTTGTGGACTTAGCATGCGTAAAACGTAACATGTTTGACTCAACTTCTGCGTCACTCAGGCGCAGTTTTTGAATTCACCTTCAGGGATTACCCGAACTTTGCATACTAATGCAGGTCAAGTTATCGAAAAAAGAACATCCTTTTAGACCTACCGCATTAATGAGTCCTCGCGAAGGTATCAATTTAAATGGAATATTCTGAAGGTTGATCACGTATTGTTCAATCAGTATCGTAATACCTACATGGATTATGGTTATTTTAAGGCAAATAAGTGTGGGGTGATGTTAGGACGCTTAATGTGCCTTTGATGGGGCAAGAGCTGTCTTTTATTGAGGAAGATACTAGAATAAACCTGTTTTTAATTAACTCAAAATAGTTTTGATTGTCTTATACGATCGACTAAACTCTTTCGAATTTCTAACTTTAACAAGGAATATGGAAAACATTTATAAATAAAAGATATAATTTCATGTAGAGATTTTAGTATCTGGTCAAAACGTAGATATCAGTTGATGTCATTTCTAAAAAGTCGAGGGTCTACCACGACGAAACGAAGAACATAAATGCCTAAATTAAATATTTCGAAATCAGCAAAATTATGGAATGTTCACACTCGACTCACCAATGGAATTCGGCTGTATATTCTGACGAAATTAATTTATCGAACAAACTTTTCTACCCATAAAATTGTTTATTGATTTGGAACTAACTTGCAAACGTTATCGGTACTAAATTATAATATTCTGGATAAGACTGGTCGTATGAATAATGAAACGGGAATACGTAATAAAGTTATTAAAATACCATTACGTGTAGATAAGGAAAAGTAAATGTAGGCTTGGGGATGTTGAAGGAAGAGATATAAATCGTGCTCGGCAGCAAATGTTGCGCGTCATTATGTGACGGATGTTTTTTAAAAACATCATGATGTTGCGCTTTTAGATGGGTTCCAATATTTTTTATCACATTTCTGGTGTGAGGTATGATTTTAAATTATAGTCTGACATGTATAAGATGGCCTAATCTGAAGATATCAACGAAATTTTGTACTAACAAACAAAGTCCGTCTTTTTAAAAATCTATTTATTATAAGTTTTAAACAAGAAAGTAGTAAAATTATAATCGATTAGTAAAAAGTCTACAGTACCTATATTTATGGCTCGCAACGATTTGTCCTATGCCGAATACGAAATTTAGCTCTTCTCACCATGTTTAACTTTTGTTAGCTTTGCTTTCGCCAATCAAAATTTTTCGTGTGGAATAAAAATTTAATCAAAATTTAAGGACCCACGACAATAATTAGTGTTGTAACTTTAAGTACTTTTTAATTTGTTTATACACCATCTGTTATGTTCGATTATGAAATATTGAATCTTTTTTAACAGTAAATGAATAAAATTATGTAATTAATGTATAGCTATGAGTTTGTATAAAGTGTATTTATCTTAAAGGCTGAAACACGTTTAATGTACGTTACAAGGAGAAGAGGCCGTGAACTGAGTTCTTAATTGTACATTTTATACGAAAAAAACGTTGGTAACAAGATTTATTTTAAAGAATCCAGTTCATAAGGTAGAGTATAGTGACGCAGCATCATGTAACGTATGCTAAATGTGTTTTGTGCGTTAAAGTTAGCGTGTATGCGTGTGTAACTATGTATTATATTAATTGTTAAATGTTGATGCGGAATTTTTAAGTGAAATGACAATTTAAAAGTGTATATTTGTCTATTTTGCAAAACATGACGTTAATAAACAAGCTTTATATAAAATGGAATTGTTTTTTATTCATCAATCAATCCTACTTTCGTATAGTGATTCTAGATTCCAATGAACGTCCCATAATTAAAATTCAAATAAGCTTTCAGCATCGATAAATTTGGCCAAAGTTCAAGCATAATACGCCTATAAATATCATAAACAACCCCTAAACAAACTTGGCCAATTACGAACAACTTTACTATTTGTATGGATTATTTCTGCATCGCAATTAGTTAGGGTCCATTGTTTGATCTGTCGTCTCAATTGGCATTTGTAATAATAACGGACCACAATAAGGGACTGAGGAATCCCTCTCTGGAGGGGGGAGGGAGCCCAATAAGGGGGATCGTTGTGCTTCCTCCACCAGACGTTAATCTTGCGGAATTCCGAGCAAATGCGGATAGATCCATCGTCGCTATCCGCTCGTCTCGATTCCGTTTCGAATTGCTGAGAATTATTTTTCGCATTACGAAATCGACTTGGATTTGTGGAGCGGTATTGTTGAAAAGTCGTCCGATGTAAAGTTTGAAATGCTACCAATACGTTGAGGGTTTTTGTTGCTGAGTTATTTTGCTGGCTGGATTGAAATGGGAGTACCATGAAGCCCCTTTCTTAACACACTATTGTCCACATTTCTTATTCATTTCTCCTGTTGCAGGTCTGCTGGCAGATTTTTTTTTAAGAAATAATCAGTACCTATGTACTCTTATATTATAATGTTATTTTTCAAAATTCGTCTGTTGGTGTCACATTACATTAAAAATGGCATGACGGGCCCTTGCAAGTTGGCTTCGGCTCCTCATACACTTTCCAAAGTTTCATAAACTCAGGGTCACGAGATAATATATCAAAACGGGTATGTAAGGCAGGTAGAAGCACATCATCGAGAGAAGTAAAGGGAATAGAGGGAGATCTATGCCCAGGAGTAGTTCATTTTTTTTACTATACAGCAAAGGTGATCAGTTTCTAGTTTTACTGCAATCTGTAGCATTAGTATGTATTTATTTATTATATTAGGTCTATCAACAACTGTTCAAACTGGATACAGCGACATAAATTATTCTTATTAAAATTAAATTACAGCGCAACAATTACTAAGAGGTAAACAACATGTGTTGTTTACCTCTTAGTACACACAATAAAATAAATCGCACAAAACAATAAATTCGGAAAATAAGCTAATCTTAGTAGTATTGCAATACCATTGTAATGGTTGTTTTATAAGTTTTTAACCTGTCATGGTCACTAACATTATTATTAACACTAGAAACGGGATATGTACCATGTTTACTGTTTGTCTCACAATCAGCTTTCATAGCAGTCAAGCTTTCATAAGGCAAAACTTACCCAAAACTTCAAATCCCAGCAGCTTCAAACGAAGCAATATGACACAGCGTTTAACATACATACAGGTAACAACCTTTGTAACACAGACACAAACAATATCTAGATTTATATGTTCCCCGTATATTACGTCACTAGTAGGATATTGCCACTAGAATTTCTGTGCGACACAGAATAAATGGTTCCAGAAGGTCTGTCCCTTAGTATGAGTGAAAAGCACGAGTATGTGACACATCATTTTTCATTCAGTCATTGTACAGCGAGGGCAAGCGCACTCGCGACTGGCATTTGTTTCTAACACAATGTTGTCTTATTTAAGCCAAGGGTTGACTAGTAGAGAATGCCTTGTGGCATTAAGTCCATATATGTACCACTAATTGTACACGAAGTTTAAATAAATAATGAAACTCGACGAGTCCCGGAGAAATTATTCGACATTTCGACTGTCTTAAATCCTGCAACGAAATTAATCAGAAAATAACGTACTTGTCTGTGTTTGCATGTTTTCTCCCTTTGTATCCTTGTGTTAGCCTTCTGTAGCTATCTATTCTGTGGCCCTGGTATGCGAGAGACAGTTTCGGAACACTACACCGAAAGATCCTGCAATATGCGTTGTACTTAGATATTACGTTGCTACTTTATGCTTTCTGATATTGAAGTCAAGTTTTACGAATTTAAAATTGCTTGGAAATGGAATGAGAAGTTTAGGGAATTTTTCATTTTGACGTAAGTGGGATGTTGTGTTGTTTGACTCAGTCTTTTATGGAAGGGGCAATGGATCCACTATATATTGACATGAATTTACTCATAAGAATATAACAAGCTTGGTGGAAGGAGTAGACATAAATCGTAGTGGATCCAACTTTTTCTGTTAGTTAGTAAATATTAAACAGTGTCATGTAGACAATTATATTTTGGTAGTACAGACGCCAGCACAAGCAACTATAATCTGTCAATTTTTTTTAACAGATTCTCAACTTTATCACTAAAGCATTAGGTTCAAGGTTGATTGGGAAAATTTGACATTTTGGGGTAGCCTGACATGCTGGCGTCTGTACCTACAGGTTAAAAATCGATTGTTCCGTTTTAGAATATGCGTAGGCCGTTCACCTAAATTGAATTTTCGATAATTCCCGGGAATAATTGAATCAAACAAAAATAATTGGTTTCACAAATCTGTTAAAATATTATCAATCTACCCTCATCTGCATAAAATCAAAAGCACGTAACATCGAAGACCAATTTCACACACAATTTCTCTGTAAACATAAAACAAATCTGCTACTGTATCCCATAATAAACATGCCATGAAATATGGCTTCCCAAAGGTTTTCCATCCTAGAGGGGTAATGGTGTTGCTCTGTTTATGGGCAAGTGTGATTGATGGGCTCTTATCTGCAGGTGCACGTGGCCCATCGTGGCACACCCTTGTAATATGGGCCATGCATATTTGGGGGATTAAGGAATAAAAATAGTGAAGGGTGATAAGGCTATATTGGCTTGGCACTCTATTTTTATAGTCGTACGTAAGTTTACGAAGGTTATTGATATTTGCCGTGTGGTCTAGGTAAGTTTTTTTTACTGGAAACGTCTGAAGGTTACAAAGAATTATATGCTTTATTACCTAATTGTTGGTTGCATGTTGTAGGTCAATTGGTTTACAAGCTTTTTAAATAAATAAGGAGTGGCTTTTTCTGTTTAATTCCATAAATAACTTCTGCTGTAGTTGTAATTGTTCACGCAAAGCTATGGCGCCTGACTATGTTTATTTTAAAACCCTTTAAATCTTTGATTTTGTTGTCTTTAAAGTTCTCTTTACTATAATGGGTGTAAACAGACTCTTAACGAAGCCGAAAGGCACTTGTTCTTCCCGTCATTGCGATAATTATTTTGTTCTGGACCATATCTGGGAACCTCTAGTTATGGAAATATTGTTGGCCAAAGTTCCAACTTTTTCACTAGTTTTTTTTTTAATACTAGTTTTTAAGGTTCCAGCTTTACTTAAAATACCTCCATGACCCATTTACTACTCACTGCATCCACCAGCACAATGTTTTGAATGCGTTTGTTGGGTTGTGTTGAGTTTTACCATAAAACATGATTTTTCACCCCAAAAAAAAGTCGTTTCCCAGCAATAATTTTTGCGTAGAGTAACTTATTTTGATGTACAGAATGCTTGGTTGACGGCTTCGTGAAGGGTCCGTTTACACCTTGTATGAGCTGTTTTAACAAACACTATCATCATCTTCCGCTACCGCTCGTTATAGCTGAGCTGTCAACCTCTACAATTCGCTCAAAAATCTTCAAGATTTTGCCTCGTTGGTCGAGTGGTTAGCAGGAGGTCCTGGGTTCGATTCCCGGGTCGGGCTAAGCGTTATTGGTATTTACCATCAGGAATTTCTCAGTAGCAGCCACGGAGTCTGGATTTGTGCCCGATTGATGGCAATAGGCTATTACATGAGCCCTATTACATGAGACTTAAAATATAACTGGCGAAATGTGGTTGTACTATTAAGTTCACCACTGCCTAACTCTTCGCGGATTACAGGCGTGACGTTTTGTTATCTTCAAGAGTCTAGTGTTGAAATTTACAATATGTATTTCCATGAAAAATGTTCTGATTCCAAGATTCTTCCAAAAATGTTCAAATCTTCTCCCAAGAATGCATAGCTCAAAATTTTCAGAAGCTTGCTTGCATAATTATCCAATTCCGAGATTTTTACAGACGTCTATCTTTTATGAATTCTCAGCTTGGAAGTCCCCATACACTTGCTTGCAAAATTATCTACTCTCAAGCTCACTAGTCATTGAACCTCCAAATTGATAAGTGTATCATTTGAATCAGTCGAGGGCCCGCTGCGAGATGGCTCAGCATCACGGATTTGTTCCCGTTCACTACATTAGCGAAGGAAGCAAGCAGCTGTCGTTAAGATTAATGGCCCTACCATGAGTTAGGTGTGATTTTTGATAGAGTTGTGTGGGACATTTTTTTTTTAGCATCCTCAGTTGTCCCACTCCTGGGCAAAGGCCTCCCCCCATTCCTTCCACTTTTTCGATGTTGTACCTCTTGTTGCCAATTAACGAGAAAGCCAAGTTCAAGGCGTCCCGCCATCTGGACATAAAAAGTGGCAAAAATAATGAAGAGATTTAAGAAAACACAGATTTACGTGGCTCTACTCCAGATACAAAATTTTCATGTTTTTTTAATCCTTGTTTAATTTTTACTATAAATCTAATACTAATTTAGAATTCTAGCAATTCTGTAGAATTGTTATATTATACATATGTAATATAGCTTTAAATAAATTTAGTAAAATTTCCGTCCTTACCTTCTGAATTCTTACTTCCGTTGACACCGCATCGAACAATAAATCTCACCCCGAAAAATGAAGCGAGCGATTATCATCCGCGCTTCAAACTTTCCCCAAATTATGATTAATACGATCGAGTTAAAGCAGTAAACGGTTAATCCATCACTAGTAGGGGCCTTAGCGAACGTGACTTATCTCTGTATTTCGCTAACATCCCTCATTCGCATCGATTCCTCTCGCTTCGCTACATAAAACGTGATCGACGGAACACACGAGAAATTCGCTTTCGAAACATTGCATCCGAGAGCTTCTCGTGCTTGATATACGGGGCTTTAGGTCGGTTTGTTTGTGCTTATCTGAGGAAGTTAGGGTCTTTATTGGATTATGGGTAAGTCATGGTACCTGAGAAGTATCTGCGTCAGCGAAGCAGCGCGGGGCCAGTCGGCAGCGGGGAACGGAATATTCTCGCTTAACTTACCTTTGTAAGTTGTATTCGTAAGTAGTTTGTACCTTGGAGGAGGCATTCGTTAGCTTAACAAAGATAGGCTCATACCTTATATTGGGGAGGAAACTTATGTTCTTTAAATATTTTTGAAAATAGGGAAGTTAAATTACTATCTTTTTAAGATATGAACGGTAGAGTGCTGGCTTTGTAAATCATGTTGTAAAAAAGTAAGTACTTACAAAAAAATAAGGTCTTTCAAAGGCGACCTAAATACAATACAGTACCTACCTACTTTGTGAACAACTTGAAGAACTATCGAAGAAATCGAATAGAAGAAAAAGTTAATAAACATAGTGTTGGCAGTTCGCGGTAAGTTCAAATCGGTGAGTTGTTGAGTTCCAACACCTGCTCTGGTCTGGAAGCGTCGGGAAATGTAAATAAAACTAGTTTAACTTCACTGTATAATGTGCGGTAAGTGGGGAAAGTAAGCAAATAATTGACTTCGTAGGAAAGCCGGAGCGGACCCTCGGATAAGAATGTTGCAACCATTTTCTAGCAGGGAAACTGCTAATGAATTAAGCTTCGATAAAAGCCTATGTGGTTTGCAGATAGGCAAAGTGAATTTGCGAAGTCTGATTTCCACAAACAAGTCAGTCAACAGTTAAATCTTTTCTATAGATTTTGTCTATGTAATTTTTTACTTTTTCAGTAACGTTATCGTTTAAAGGCCGTGTTCACACACAGGGTATAGTCAGCCGCCAATTCTGAGCGTCAAGTTCAAATGTATGAGAAACAAGCGGCAGTCTGAATTTTCTTCGTACATTTTTTACTGAGCGCTCACAGTCGGCAGCCGACAATACGCTGTGTGTGAACGTACCCTTTTTTTTTTTTTTTTTTTTTTTTACGGATGGGAAATCATCAAATGACTTCTCCCGCTCTGGGTGGAGTGGGAGGGAGTGTCAGACTCTTACTGACTAAAACCCATCCATGTTCCTTCATTGCCCTTTGTGTTCCAGGGCCACGGTATCTCTTTCGAACAGTCCCGCAGCCCCGGCAGGCATCGGCCCTTGCGGGCCCCTTCTTGGTTGCTGACATCTCTTTGAGGCGCGCGTGGAACACGAACGCGCCGTCGACACGGCCTGTCGTCATAAGACGGACGGACGGTGAGCTAACCCATTACTCACCGTCCACAGGCCCGCGCCTACGGTGGCCGGGAGCCACCACGTGGCCCCCGACGCCCGGTGCTTCGCCCGCGGCGGCTGGGACGTGAGATTCTCTCCCTCTCACGTCCCGCCACCTCCTTCGCTAGCATGACTGCTTCGCAGAAGGAGGTGACGGCTTCCCATTCCCTCTCGCTCCGGACCATGGCCTGAACCAGGGCCGGGAGCGAGAGGTCGCCGCCGCCGATCGCCGCTACGAGGACACGGCGGAGCTCCGCCCAAGCGGGGCAGACCTCCACGGTGTGCGCCACCGTGTCCTCCGGACGATCCTCACAATGATAACACCCGGGCGTTTCCTCCCGCCCGATTCGGTGCAGGAACCTCCCGAAACAACCGTGTCCGGTGAGGACCTGCGTCAGGCGGAAGGTGAGGGCGCCGTGGCGCCTCTCCAGCCACTCCTCAAAGAGGGGACTTATCGCCACTATTGTGGCGTGCCCTGCACTGGGTTGCGACAGTCGCTGTCTCCATGTCGCCATGAGATCGCGCCGGAGGTCCGTCCGCTGAGCGGTGATTTGCCGCGGCAGCGGAGTTTCCCCCCGACGTAGTGCCCCCGCGCGCCATTCATGCAGGCGCGCGAGGACTATCGCCTCCAGATCCCATGGCGGCAATCCGGCTAGGAGGCTCGCCGCCTCGCGGGAGATCGTGCGGTACCCCCGGATCAGCCTTACGGCTACGACCTTTTGGGGCGCGTTCAGGTAGTGCGCGGCACGCCGCTTAATTGAACGCGCCCACACCGGGGCCCCGTAAAGGGCCATGGACCGCACGACCCCCGCGTAGAGCCTACGGCAGGAGGCGTTTGGACCCCTCAGGTTGGGCAAGAGCCGCTTGAAGGCAGCCCCGGCCCGTTCCAGTTTGGGAGCCAAACGTCGGAAGTGCTCAACGAAGTTCCACCGGCTGTCGAGGACGAGTCCTAGGTACTTCAAAGTCGACTCGACGCCGATGGGAACCCCTCCTACCGTCAGCGTGGATCCCGACGGTGGCGCATTCCGAGGCCTATGAAAGCTCATGGCCTCGGACTTGTGCAAGGCCACCTCGAGACCCAATTGCCGGATCCTCTCAACGACTATCGCAACCCCGCGTGTCATCAGTTCGGCCGCCGCCTCGTGCGACCTCCCTTGTGCCAGTACCAGCGTGTCGTCAGCGTAACAGACTACGCTGACGCCGCTAGGGAGGTCGGCGCGCAGCACCCAGTCGTAACCGATGTTCCACAAGGGCGGCCCTAGAACCGACCCCTGTGGAACACCGCACGACATCTCTCGCCGGTTCCATTCTCCGTTGGGACCAGGGTAGATAACATACCTGTCAGACAGGTAGTCCCCGACTACACGACGGAGGTAGGTGGGCACCCGGTGATACCGGAGTGCCTCCCTAATGCAGCTCCAGGGCATGGAGTTGAAGGCGTTGGCGATGTCGAGCGACACCGCCAAGACGACCCCACCCCGGGACACCGCGTCCCCCGTCGTGAGGGCTCGCACGCGCATGATGGCGTCCACCGTCGAGCGCCCCTTGCGGAAACCAAACTGGTGTTCCGCAAGATCCGGCCCCATTCCCGCAAGGTGCCCGGCGAGGCGGTTTGCAATGACTCTTTCAAAGAGCTTGCCCACCTCGTCGAGCAACACAATGGGCCGGTATGCGGACGGAGAGTCCGCAGGGCGCCCTGGCTTCCGTATGAGGACCAGCTTGCCCGTCTTCCAACGAAGCGGGAACTGGCCTCTCTCCAAGCATGCGCTTAGGAGCCCTTCCAGTCGGGACCCGAGAGCCTCAGAGGCCAGGACCCAGGCTTTGCCAGGTAAGCCATCGGGTCCCGGGGCGGCAGTTTTGGCCTTAAGCCTGCCTACCGCCACTCTCAGGTCTACCCCAGTCACCTCCGGAACGTCGTCATCGTCGTCGCTGTGGTCCGCTTCCGGCACCGCAAGCGGCGGAGCCATAGGCGGGGGAGTATGCTCCCCTCGCGAAGGGAACAGAGCGCTCACCACGTCCTCCACGAGCTCAGGCCGGAGACTCTGCGTCAGCGGGGGGGCCCAGGTGCGGAGTTTGTCCCGCACCATCTTATAAGGGCGCCCCCACGGATCTCCGTCGAGAGTCCCCAGCATCTCCTCGCGGGCCAGATCCTTGGCCCGCTGGACAGCCTCTTGGAGGGCGGTCTTCGCTGCTCTGTAACCCTCGTACAGCTCCGCCTCGATGGCTGCCGCATCCGGAGGGCGGATGCGGAGCCTGCGATGCCTGGTGTACAGGTGGCGCGCGGCGACGCACGCCTCGCGCAGAGTCGTAAGCTCTCGCGACCACCAGTACACCTGACGCCGGGCGCTTCCTGGCCGGACTCGGGGCATTGCCACGTCGCATATGTCGGACATGGCCTCCTGGAACCAACCCGCCTCGTTGTTTACGTCGGCAGGCCTGTCCGGTGATGTCACCCAGGCCTGCACGATCGCGGCTTCCAGGAGGAGCTCCCGGTCCAGCTGCTTCAGCGCCCATCGCGGACCACTCGGGGCCTGTAGGACCGGCGCGCTTGGGGTCTGGGCGGAGACGTCGAACCGGATATACCGGTGGTCGGAATAGGTCTCCACCCCCTCCATGACGCGCCAGTCAACGACACGCGGTGACAGAGCGGGGCTGGCGAACGAGATGTCCACCACCGAGTCGCCCCGCATCCGCACACACGTGGGGACAGAACCCCGATTTACGACGACTAGGCCTGTCTCCAGAGCCCAGTTCTCCACCATCCTTCCCCGCACGTCTGTGTAACGAGAACCCCAAGCCAAGTTCTTGGCATTGAAGTCCCCGAGCACAAGCACGGGGAGGGAATGGCTTCCGATGACGACGCTCAACTCCGTGAGGGAGTTGTGGAACTCGGCGAGAGTTCGGCTCGGGGAGAAGTAGACACCCGCTACGACAATCTCCCCGAACCGTGCTGCTACGCACCCCTGACCCTTCCTGACACTTTCATGGGTCGGGGTACCGGCGGCGGCCGACGAAATTATGGCCACTGAGCCGCTAAGGTCCTCCACCCAGTTATCCCTGGGCGGGACGAAGTACGGCTCAGCGACCACGGCGACGTTGATCGACCACTGCGCCATGCTCTGGAGCAACAGATCCTGAGCGCAGGCGCAGTGGTTGATGTTCGCCTGGAGGAAGCTTAATGGAGCCGTTATTGGCAGTCCATTTCAGCCCCCTCCCGGGCCCCCTGCGAGGGCCCCGCTGCGGGTGTTGCAGCAACTGCTGTGGCGGCGGCAGCGGCAGCGACAGTGGCGGCGGCAGCGGCGGTGGCGACGGTGGGGGTGGTGGTGGAGGGCCTTCCCTTGCCCCTGGCTTTGGCGGGAGCCCCGCAGGCTTTCATCCCTGCCCGGTGATCGGCCGGCCTGCCAGCTCCCTAAGAAACCCCCTACCCTAACCCTAAGAACAATATTTCTTTCTTCTTTTTTCTTTCTTTATTTATTTCTCAAAAACTTAGTCATATTTTACAGAAAACAGTATGGCATTATTAATCCTATCCTTCCAACTAGGTTTGTTACTCTTTCACGCAAAAACTACAAAACGGATTTGGATGAAATTTTGCACACAGATATTTTACTACCTGGATTAACACATAGGATACTTTTTATCCCGGTAGTATAATCCCATGGGTCAATAGCACTAAGCAAACAATAGGCAATAAGCCGTAATCTATTACATTGACCCAGTGCGTGCTGGATATCAAGTGTCTTCAAATTGTTTTACGATAGGATTTTCTTACCATGTTATCCTACACCGTTTAATGAGCTACAATTTTTCTACAATGATGATTATGCCTTGTACCATTTCATAACATAACATCACCCTACCTTACTATGTAGTACACTTACATTTCGACAGTTATGTTTAAGTCCCATTAATAGGGGTGAGCCTATTGCTTTTCCACCGAGCACAATCCAAATTCCGTAGCTGCTACTGGGGAATCCCTGAAGCAAAACCCAATAATACTTTGCCCGTCCTGGGAATCGAACACTAGACCGTTTCAATCATCTCAAAATACTTGTTGGTTGTTGTTGAGCTTTCAACTTGATAATTAAGACCTCGGCTTCAATTACTTGCACGTACTAAATCACAATAGAAGCCATCAGAACTAAAGACAGACTAATTTTCATATATCACTTGCAGTACCCATCAATTTTAATAATCAATTTGATTGAAACATTAATAGAGCACATGATTTCAATGATAGGAATGACACAATGTTTGTAGCCTTACATATTCATTTGTAGGATATTGACCTTTATTATGGTTAGAATAGAGACTAGTATTTATCATAAATTAACGTTAATGAAAATGTATTATTGTTACATGATATGACAGTCTTTTACAGGCAAAATTGTAACATTGTTTAAAAAACCACTCGACCTCTTTTCAACCCTATTACGTAAGGCATAAGGGTGAAAAGTAGGTAGGTAGACCATCAGTGAACCTCGGTAGTACAATGAATGATGATGATGATGATGGTGTCTGTAAACATAACAAACATCATCTGCCTAGCCTTTTCACAACTATATTGGGGTCGGCTTCCAGTCTCACCGGATGCAGCTGAATACCAGTATGTTACATGGAGCGATGGCCTATCTGACCTCCACAACCCATTTAGTACTGGGTAATACGAACCCCTCGATGTCGTGATGGCCCAGAGGTTAAGGCCTCGCCTCTCATGCATGAGGTTGTGGGTTCAAATCCGGGCAAGTACCAATGTGACTTTTTCAATTCATATGTACTTTCTAAGTTTATCTTGGACATCACAGACATCGGTGAAGGAAAACATCGTGAGGAAACCTGGACTTATAATTAATATAAGTCTGAAATCGCCAACCCGTCTTGAGCAAGCGTGGTGATCAATGCTCGTGCCTTCTCTGTATGAGAACAGGCCTTTGCCCAGCAGTGAGACAGTAACAGGCTGGTATTATTAATACGAACCCCTTGGTAAGACTGGTTGTCAGACTTTTTGGAACCACTGACTACCTGTAACGACTGTTAAAGATCTACAAATGACACCAGGGACCAATGGCCTAACATACTTTCCGAGGCACGTAATGGGTCCCACCCAACCCATCCACAGACCAACCTAAAGATCGAACCGAGCGGCTGTTATTATTTAGTTATTGTGTTGTGTTGTTGTTATTTTCTTTTTCGAAATTCACAAATGATTTTGATTCAATAATGAAAATATAATTTCCGATTTTTACAAGCATTTCTGAAGAGGAAACTACCTAGGTACTCTATTTTGTAGGATAGACCTCACTGCGTTCACAGTGTTCCTCTAGCAGCCTTAGTGATGGGATTATAGTATTACGCTCCAAGATGCGCTGCAGCGCTCTAAGCGGAGGTTCAGTAAGCCCTGTAATAAGTGTTAAGGTTACAACTTTAAAGCCTCAAGTACTGCTTGGAAAGTAAATGTCATTACACTTTGAGATGCACTTACATGTATCTACAATAGAAAAGTTTCTGTATTCTTTTTTTAAACTGATCATCTTCACATACTAGCGTTTTAAACACATTCAGGCGATCGCACAACGTTGGTAATACTTTGACCTTGAGCTGGTAGACGTAGTTCGAAGTTTCAATAGACTAAGAGACCAGCTTGCATTAGTTTTGTTACCACAAACTTACAGCTTTCTCCCTTGCAGCTTGGTCCCGGCTGTCATTTGTGGATCTTTGACAGTCGTAACAGGCAGTCAGTGGCCCGAAAGTCTTACAACCAGTCTTACCAAGGGGTATCGTATTACCCAGTGCTAATTGGGTTGAGGAGGTTAGATAGGAAGTCGCTCCATGTAAAATACTGGTATTCAGCCTGGAAGCCGATCCTAACATAATTGGGAAAAGGCTACGCAGATGATGAGACTTGCAGCTTTCTGTAACAACACTAATAGGTAAGTATTTTTACCCCATCTATATTCAACTTAGGTAAGTACAATCCAATTCCATATTCAAACAGCTTCATAAAAAAAAACAAGAACATCAACAGGTAAGCAAATGTTGCCAGCTTTCAAACGCGAATATTCCTTAATAACAGCAATAATTCCCGGGAAACGTCGCCCGTCCCGAGTCCCGAGTATCTCCAGTGACACGCCATCCATCTTGCTCATTTTTACTTCACTTCGAAGCTCGTCCGTACCGATACACAGTTAGATTTTGATTGGATGGAGCTCCACTGAATAAAAAGGAGTGGAGCCGGGAAAATTGTTTTTTGAAACCTTATGGAGCTGTCGCCAATTTTACGGCATGCAAAATTTCTACAGGGTTTTTTTTACATTGTTTGTTGAATTGGGAAATGCCCTTTGTTTACTTATTAACATTTATTAACATATTTACTTATTATCATTAACTCTAGAAACGGGATATTTACCATGTTTAATGTTAGTGACCATGACAATTTAAAAACTTATCCTACTTATTAACATTTTTTTTTTCTTTTGTTGGAACTAGATGTATAATATTTCGTTGCGTGAAAAGGTATTTCTCTTGTGGTTTGATTTGTAAGGAAGTTTTTCTCTAATTATCAGAAAAATAAACTGTGTGTATTATTAAAACGCGGTTATAAAACTTAAGGCAATAATCTGAACTGAGGTAAGGCTAGGAAGCTTACCATTATATCCTTAACCGTAGTCATTGTTCTGGGGCTTGATATCTTAGGGTAGCACAAATATTATGTATTAGGTCTGCTCGCAAGATAAACAACCTTATACAAGGAAGCTTACGGTAGATAATGTGAATTTAGTCCAAATATCGTTGGGACAGTTTTAGTTTTCTTTTAGACATACTTGAATAATTTGTCGTCTAGGTATGCGTCCCAAAATAAAGAAATATTGTGCCTTACATTATTTCTACGTATCACAAAATCCCCGGCCCGTGACAAGTTGGTTTAACCTGTTATGTAACCTAAAAAAAGTTTTTTTCTAGTCCATATCGTGAGATGTACAGTAAATGGGCCAAATGGATTAAGCTCGACATGTGCGAGCCAATAACTTCATTGCACCCAGGATCAACAAATGTAATCAACGATAATTTAATCGATGGCCAATGGCGACCGGATTACTGCACGGATTATTTTTAAAAATCCCGGCATAAACCGTTTAATGTGAATAAAAATAACAGCAGTGTTTTCCGATATGAAAAAAAAACATTGTTTTGTTTTCATTGCATTGCCGTGTTCATCATTATGCTCTTTTGGTAGTAAGTTTAGTTTCCGAATGTCTATACTACGTATAATCATCATCTGCCTAGTTTATTCACAACTATGTTAGGGTCGGTTTCCTGTCGAACCGGATGCAGCTGAATACGAGTAGTTTACATGGACCGACTGCCTATCTGACCTCCATGACCCAAGTTAGTACTAGGTAATTCGATAACCGCCCCATGTAAAATACTACTATTCAGTTTCATCCGGTTAGACTGGAAGCCGACTCCAACATAGTTGGAAAAGGCTAGGCAGATGATGATGATATACTTTTGTAAAAAGAGTATGTAAGGATCGTAGCAGATCCCAGCCGCCGCGGGCGACGCACCGGGCGTCGGGGGCCACGTGGTGGCTCCCGGCCACCGTAGGCGCGGGCCTGTGGACGGTGAGTAATGGGTTAGCTCACCGTCCGTCCGTCTTATGACGACAGGCCGTGTCGACGGCGCGTTCGTGTTCCACGCGCGCCTCAAAGAGATGTCAGCAATCAGGAAGGGGCCCGCAAGGGCCGATGCCTGCCGGGGCTGCGGGAATGTTCGAAAGAGATACCGTGGCCCTGGAACACAAAGGGCAATGAAGGAACATGGATGGGTTTTAGTCAGTAAGAGTCTGACACTCCCTCCCACTCCACCCAGAGCGGGAGAAGTCATTTGATGATTTCCCATCGGTAAAAAAAAAAAAAAAAAAGGATCGTAGCAGATGGCGTTCTGTGGTTTTTGCCTACCTCCATGGGAAAAAGGCATGAGTTTATGTATGTAAACGTTTGCTTATCCGAACACAAGTTACGTTAGGTAACCTAGTTTCCCACTAAACCACACAAGTCAATAACTACACACTAAACTACTAACATAACACCCTCCAGCTGTAAAGTCCATCACAATATTGACGCTAAAATCAGATTTTCCAGGCGTATTACGTGATCATGCAAATAGGCTTGTGAAATTAGTCATTAAGTTTGATCGCGATAACAACGCGTCCACGATTGCTATCGAACGTCATCAGTTCAAGTAATTAGCAGTTAATCTAATGGAGCTTGATTGAAGCGCGAACTTTTACTATTTTCTTGGAACCTTTATGGGGCGGAGCTGTGATTTTTTTAAAGAATTAAAGTTATTTACATTTATTGCCTTTTTATTTAGGTACAGGTACTCCAGTAGTAATGAAACCAGTATTAGCTGACCTCGTATTCCATTGAAATTCCTTATTACACCAGGCCAGCTTAAGGTCAAAATCTCTTACCAATGACGTGCAGTTGAGTGGACAATTGATACGAGTGGTGATGGCTACATACTGACGGATTTAATTTGAGTCCATCGACAGCAAAAAAGAAGAATTTATACAATTTCCTGTAATTAAAAATAATATATTGACCATATTTCTCGCCATTCAAATCGTAGATCAGATTCAGACCCTTTGATTGTAGTTGGCGATCTGAAAATCGGTTTTTATGATTTATTTCCAACGCTGAGCTTTATAGGGCCAAACAATTTGATCTTTTCCGAATTATTAGCCAAGTTCTAAGATAGATCTAGCAAAAAATCTGTGTAGCTTGATGAACCTAAACTCTAGTTTATCGACCTAGCTTCACCATATCACACGTCAAAAAAGAAACAGCAAAATCGTCAATCTATTTCATTTTCGCCGATCACGAACGCGTCCATTTCACAAAGTCATTATAAAAATGAATGCGTCCAGTGTCGCTCGCGATTATGTACCGGATGTTGTTCCGGGGGAGGGCGCTGACGTCAATTTCCGGCGTGGGCGCCCGTGCCGGAAGCTGCGAAAAACACTTCACTCTCCATATGATTATAATGCAGTCACTGGAAACCGGAATGATGTAAGGGAAATTATTCGTTGACGCTTTTAATTCTGATAAATTAAACAAGGTGTAAACGGACCCTTCACGAAGCCGTCAACCAAGCATTATGTACATCAAACTAAGTAACCCTACGCAAAAAATATTGCTGGGAAACGTCTTTTTTGGAGTGAAAAATCACGTTTTACGGTAAAACTCAATGTAAGACACTCAAAACATTGTGTTGATCGATGCATTGAAAAAAGTTTGAAAAAGTTATAGCCTTAAAAACTAGCATTTAAAAAAAAAACTTGTTAAAAAGTTGGAACTATGACCACCAATATCTCCGTAACTAGAAGGTTCCCAGGTATGATCCAGAAGAAAAAAATGATCGCAATGACGAGGCGAACAAGTGCCTTTCGGTTTCGTTAAGGGTCTATTTACACTCTTTATGATTGTAAATCTTTGAAGTTTGATTTAATAATTAATTAATGTTCATAGAAACAAAATAATATGTTATACGTTGTAGAGGAAATTATGTTTCTCCTACTCCTCCGCGATTCTTTTCTGATTAATTTCGTTGCGGGGCGGGATCCAAGACAGTTAATTTTCTGGGACTTCGTAGAGCTTCATTGTCTCGGCGCTTTTATGGTGGTCGCCACTGTTGATTCTGGCTTTCAGGAGTTGCAGTACTTTGGGAATAGTGTGGCGGGCTTGTCCAAAACAGAATAATATTTCTCATACAATGTGATACAGCAATGGCGGCACAGTAAAAGGCCCGCGATTTGCGATTTTTAAGTGGTAAGTTTGAAGGCAGACAGTCACTTTACTTAAAAATTGTTTCATTACCCACTGCTCTTAAAATCGTAAAGGAAAACATCTTAAGGAAACCGGCATCTCCCAGAATCCAAAAATTTGTGACCTACACACTGGGCCTGTTTGGATTATAGCTTCCACATAGAGGAGACCCTGTTCCTAGCATTGGAAAGATTATAGGCTGATTATAAAGGGTGTAAAAAGACCCTTAACGAAAACGAAAACCACATATTTGGCCCATCATTGGGATAATTTTTTTCTTCTAGACAATACCTGGGAAACCACAGGTTCTGGAGATATTGGAGGTCAAAGTTCCAATTTTTTCACAAGTTTTTTTTTAAATACGACTTTTTAAGGTTTTAACGTTACTTTAATTACCTCCATGACCCGTTTACTATTCAAAGCATTCATCAGCACCAAGTTTTGAGTGCGTTACATTGAGTTTTACCGTAAAACGAGATTTTTCACCCCAAAAAAAAAAAGTTGTTTCCCAGCAATCGTTTTTGCGTAGGGTGACTTAGTTTGATGTACAGAATGCTTGGTTAACGGCTTCATGAAGGGTCCGTTTACACCCTGCATTATACTAAGTTCACTATGTGCAGCCTTAGATGTTTTATAACCCTAGGTGGCACCTGCGTGATCTTGCGTTGTACATAAATAAAATACACAAAAGTTAAAAAAAAAACATTAAAAATACGCTTTACAGTGATGTCACTTTATTTCTCGTATTTTCTCAGCAAACCCTTTTATTCGATACCCATATAATGGGAATGCATAAAAAATAATGTGTGCGCCGTCTTTGGGAGTCCGTCATATTGGATTTAGAATGACGTCACTTAGCTAACCGTGCATATTCATATAAACTAAACATTAGTCGAAAACCGGAAAGGGGGTCAAAAACTTCTACATTTTTTCACATAGTTAGTTACAGGTGAAGCTTATAAAAAGCGAGTTAAAATTAAATAGGAAAATACGACTCTTTCCATGAATTACTGCTAAATGAAATGAGTTTGTTGGAGTTTTTCTACAATTTGTAATAAATTGTGTTGAAATTTTCCAAGTTGGAAATAGCTACTTTGAGTATTAAATAAACCGGATCAGGTGCTTAGATGATTTATCTTTATATGATTTAATTTGTCGATTATTATCTGAGCACCTGCCGTCTGTTACCTATTTTTTAAATATAAAATAGGTGGGTCCTTAGAAACTTACTTTTTCGGTTGACAAAATATTTATGATACTTGAATTTCATGAATTTGAAAAACATTATATTATTTATATAAAATAATTAATGAAAATTTCCTTGAAACGTTTTCCAGTAATCTACTTCTACTTCTACAAATTCCACATAATATTCTTTCATCGTTACTAAAAAAAAAGTAAGAAAGTATAATATGTACATAATCCGTTGCTAATATACCTTAATAATGTTGCGAAGTTATAAACCCATCAGTCAGGCCACCAGCTGATTGCTGCCGTCGTGCAGCGGCTGTCGCATGTCCGACGACTTGGAATCTGGAAAGATCGTCATGAGCATTTTACCAATATTTTTATCTCTGCCTACTAACAATCCAATTGGATTGAACATTGCGGTCTGATCCAATAGTATTTGATGAAAATGTTAAAATAAAGAACCAAGAAAACTTACATAATTATCAATAAAATGTAACCATCATCATCTGCCTAGCCGTTTTTCAACTATGTTGAGGTCGGCTTCCAGTCTAACCAGATGCAAAAGCAGAAAATGTTAATTTCGGTGCTCAATTAGACACACATTTAGGTCAATAATTCCGAACACACTACGAATTAGCAAAAGTGGTGCTAGTAGCAAAAATTCTCTTTGAAAAGCTCTATTCAATAGTGTATATCTTATGACTATTAGTGCCCGTAAACTCTTAATTGGTTGTAAATAAAATCTTAACTTCGGTGTCCAACTAGTGACCTTTTAAGGTCAATAACTCCGAAAGTACTGCGAATTGCCAAAAGTCGTGTTAGTAGCAAAGGTTCTCCTTAAAAAGCTCTTTTCAATTATGTATGTCTTATGGCTATTGGACCTTGGGGCAGATGCCTATAAATCGAAGCCCATTCTCCTTTACCCCGCACAGTTTGTTTACAATATCCTCACATAATTCTGGAACATATCATAGGTATTATTTTTTATATTATTCAACAAATAAATAGACTTACATGCGTGACATAGACAGATCACTTTGAAACATAAAATATGTTCAGGTAGGTAAATAAAATACCTAATACATGATATAAACGTACTTTTTTATGGAGTGGGAGGTCCCAGTCCCAAGTGATTGATGTAACTATTTTCTTTAAAGGTATTATGTTTTTATGTGAATATTTTATTCAGTGAAGGATATTCTAATGTCTTTTTTTAGTCTGCGTAGACACAACACATCACATCTGCTTAACCTTTACCCAACTATGTTAGGATCGGCTTCCAGTCTAACTCATCTGCCTAGCCTTTACCCATCTGTTTTCGGCTTTCAGTCTAACCGGATGCAGCTGAATACCAGTATTTTATATGGAGCAACTGCCTATCTGACCTCCACAACCCAGTTAGTACTGGGTAATACGATACCCCTTGGTAAGACTGGTTATCAGACTTTTTGGGCCACTGACTACCTAACGACTATCAAAGATCTACAAATGAAATCCGGGACCAACGGCTTAACGTGCTTTCCGAGGCACGGAGGAAACTCGGTATGTAATGGGTGATCACCCGTCCACAGACCAACCTAGGCGAGCACGGCTTAACCTAAAGGTCGACCCGAGCGGCTGTTATTATTTACCCACGAGCTCCTCCCTATTAATTTTATTGTGGCATCCAGACTAACTACAGGTATAAAAATGAATTAGTATTTTACATTGAGCTACTGTCTATCTGACCTCCACAATCCAGACATACACGCGATAATTACGCGCTTTTACGTAGGGGGTGGTAATATGTTAATGGTACAATAGGTTTAAATGTACTAATTAAGTTAATCTACAAAGGTGACTTACAAAACTGTAGTTAGTGTTTCCAAATTTAATGACTGAAATAATTTGGTTTGCTACAGTTCCGAATTAGATTTTGTCAGGCAATCCTGAAATAAACACTGATAAGCAAATACATTAATGTATGAAAAAGTTGGCTACTAGTTGCAAAAGGATGCTTATATTTTCTATCATGGTCGTTGAAAAGAGAACTTAACGATTAACGAACTTAAGAGAACGATGGGAAAATATTATCAAATTGGTACCTACACATGATCTTTATAGTAGATTGCTTCAAAAATTGTTGACTGTAGGAGTAATCCTATCATACAGCGTGGAAGGGACACCGACGCACAAAGGGTTACCACGGTCTAAAGGGTGTAAAAAGACCCTTAACGAAGCCGAAAGGCACTTGTTCTCCCCGTCAATGCGATAAGATATTTTTTTTGTTCTAGACCATACATGGGAACCTTCTAGTTACGGAGATATTGGGGGTCAAAGTTCCAACTTTTTTACAAAGTTTTTTTTTAAATACACGTTTTTAAAGTAAGATTTTTACTTTAAACACCTCCACGACCCCCGTACTATTCAATCCATCCATCAGCACAACGTTCTGAGTTCGTTACACTGAGTTCTACCGTAAAACGTGATTTTTCACCCCAAAAAAAAATTCGTTTCCCAGCAAAAATTTTTGCGTAAAGTTACTTAGTTTGATGTACAGAATGCTTGGTTGACGGCTTCGTGAAGGGTCTGTTTGCACCCCGTATATCTATGGTTACCAACGTATTCAGTACATCATTCTGAACCGTTTGTGCTTGGGTATCCCTGCCACCTTGTATAGTTGTATAGGTTAGTTTGTGGTATCATGTAAAACCCTCGTAATCAGCTGCATTCGGTTTAACGGCTAGCCTACCTCAACATAATGCGGAGAACCAAACCTTATCTATCTATCTATATTTTTGTTATTTCTTGACAGTAATACTGCAATAGAGATAAAATAAAGGGAAGAGTTTTTAATAATAAAAAACGCTATATCTCCTAAATACTTCCAGCAAAAGCCTGGCCCTTAATTGTGCATAAATTAAAATACGATTTTCACCTTTGGAACCATAGCCCTTCCTCTCAATTGACTTTCACACCTTTAGCATAATTACGAACAGTTTAATACCGGCAATGTTTCCCTTTTATACTCGGATTAGCATGAAAATAGGGAGTAAGCTGGAGTACCTACCTAGTACCTTAACAAGTAGCTTATATTGACTGAGAGTTGTCAGTTTCGTAAATCGTATAACATAACATCACGCTCGTAATCCCCAAAGTGTTAGACAGAGGTGTACTTAATAGTATATCTACATTTCGCCAGCTATGTTTGATATGGGGGGAAGCCTATTGCCGTCAACTGGGCACAAATCCAGGCTCCGTGGCTGCTACTGAGAAAATCCTGACGGGAAAACTCAATAACACTTTGCCCAACCTGGGAATCGAACCTTTTAAAATCTTCTTCGCCTACGGTTTATCTGAAAAAATTAGTTCTGGGATGTAACTTTCTTCACGTAATTCAGAATTTAAGAATCCTTTAAGAATTTAATCACACAGCGTTAATTTTCAATCCACTATTTTTATACGAAAGAAAAACTACGGATAAAATAGTTACGTACCTAATTAACGACATTCCTTCGTTCAAGAATTTTAAATATTCGGCCAGATTCCAGCTTTTTGCATTCCTCAACAAGCAGATAATTTTTTCCAAAATCTCTCACAGCGAGTTTTAAATAACCTAGAAATTACAACGTTCCTCTCAAATGTCGGAAGTTTCCTTTCATACAAAAACTGCAACAAAAGGAAAGTAGGAACTTCCCTAAATGCGAGGGACATCTCTTGACGTGCGACTCGAATGTCAAGTGAGTTAATGCCATTTTCGAATACCGCCTCAGGTATCAACACGGAGTATTAACTCAATGGAGTGCTAACACAACTTTATTTATTTATTCAGTAGTACCCATACATTTTATTCATTTAAGTTGGTGCCAACATAAACTTAGTAGAGTTTTTCCGTGCAGTAAAATGTGTGTTATGTGTTATGTTCGAAGATTTACGGTCTTTCTTTAAAGGTATTTTGCAGACATATACGCCAGTTTCAACTAGGTTTATAAATGAATATATTTTCGGATTATAAATCAATGGCAAAATCAGAACTACAATAATGTATTTTCTTCACGTCGCAGTTACAATAAAAAACCCCTAAATACAGTTTGGCAACTCATTTACCATTACCACAATACATTTTGCATTGGGATATTTTTTTCTCGTTTTAAGTTAACGTTATTCGTTCGAAAATAAAATGTGTGAAACAATTTCTTGGTTACACTTAATATTATTACTCCATGAGCTTCTTACTCCGTGTACAGGACAGCTTACGTCTGAGCCGGTTTTAGGCCACCACCAGATTTGCGTATGAAAATTATAAAGCAAAAGTGGCGGTAAGCTCCCGGATTATTTTAGGGTAGAGAATGTTGTTTTAGTTTGCTCAGTACATCTCATGAAATAGATGTAGTTTGTTGTAATAATATTCAGAAAACAATGTTCAGATATGTTGAGAGGTGTTGGCAACTATTTTCAGCAAATCAATGAATTCGGCTTATTACAGTCCTCTGCAGGGATATGCTTCTAAGCTGCACAACAGGACCCTGTTCTATACCTTCTGTCCAGCCTACTGACCCAGCTATTTAAGGATCGTGACTATGGATATGGACTGCTAAAAGAGTAGAGGAAGACCAAAGAATCGAAGGATTTGGACTATGTGAAGAATGATATGGCTAGAAAGGAGGTGACTGCTGAGATGAGTTATAGAGAAGTATGAAAGAAGAAGACATTCTGCGTCGACCCCAAATAAATTGGGATAAGGGTAGGAGAATGATGTTGATGGTCCATTCTACTAATATTATAAATGCGAAAGTTTGTGAGGATGGATGGATGTTTGTTATTCTTTCACGCCAAAACTACTGAAAGGATTTGGATGAAATTTAGCACACAGATAGTTTACAAGACGATCCCCTGGGACTGTACCAAACACCACGCGGGTGAAGCTATAAGCTAGACTAATTATAATTTTCATTTTACACGAATTCCAACCGATTTGAAATTGGAATAAAGGTTATTCTTATATTTTATTGCACACAGAGTTAAAAAATGATTATTCATACAAAATATTGCAAAAATAATGCTTTTTTAATTTCTTGTTCTCTTGACCATTCTGTTTATAGTGAAATAGTATCATATTTTTCTCATCATAAGAAATTCACTCGAGTTTTCCCTTTGAGACGCAAACGTTACTTACTACAAGACTTAAGCATTTACAAAGAGTACATTAGTTTTGAATATAAAAATACAGTGCAGTCCTTCTCTTTGTGGATCAATTTTTAATCATTCCTTGGAATTAAAGTGACCTGGTGTTGGGAGTTAAATGTTATACGCAACCCTTAACGTCAATTGAATTAAGTTTTTTTATTATTTACTAGCTTATGACCGCGGCTTCGGAAAGTATCCAATGTGGTTGAAAATCCCAGCAGCAAATTTTACGTGTCCACGTTGAGAATCGAGGTGTAAAATGATAGGATGTTTCTTATTTTTTTTTATAATGAACTACGTAACTTGGTTCAATTAGGGCCACATATTTTTTTATAGGTGTATACAAATAATCAGGAAAACACAACTTAAAATTCAAGTTTGGTGGATTGTCCCAGTTCCATTTTTTGAGATAATTGCATTCACCAAAGTAACAATTTGGCGTGCAAAAAAATAAACAATTTCCTTGGTATATGCATAAGACACATTATCTAAAAACAGTTAAACTATACTAGAAAATCGAATATAAAAGCACAGGACACTCGATCAAAGTTTGTCCAAGCAAAAACCAAAATTTTCGTTGCACGGGGGACAAGAATTGTTCAATTTTTGGTGGATCAATTTGCTGTCGATTTTAAAGTGTTTTAATAGTAAGCTACACGTTATAGCTAGTGATTTAGGTTTCGCATAAATCAGTAATATCAATTTAATTGTAACTTAAAACCCCTATTTTTAAAGATTTTTTTTATGCCTGGTTCCAATTTTGGTGGCTCAATTTTCTTAGTAAAAGGCTAATAATCCTAATGAAATGACTTTCCACCTCTCAATTTCACCCGTACGGTAGTTCGTCGAATATTCCACGATTATTAGGTCAATAGACCACTGTTCCGATCAACCTTGTGATAGACAATAATAACGTCATTTCGTATGACGACGGGTCGGTAAAAGCATTGAACATGAAATTGAGGTGAAACCACTTTGAACCCCGCACCATTAGTGGAATATTTCAATTTCAGACTAAAACTGCTGAAAATTAGGTTGGAGCCAGTTTTGATACTTCGTTCTATAATACTTTTGACCGTTGTTCGGTTTCGGTGTTTCTTTTTGAGTGTATTGATAAACCCTTTGTCTTTGGCAAAAAATGATTTAATAAAAAACTTAAAGTTTCGATGTCTCTTTTTAACGGCTCGTACAAAGTGACCAGTAAACTGACCAGACTTTAGAAAACCTTCGAAAAATATAAAAACAACTCAAAAAATATTAACCATTTAACACTCACCTTGCTTATTTCTATTAAAAAAATATAAAGAACTCTATTCTACTCGTACTCTATATAAAAAAATTATGAATTTAAACTCAAAGTTTAAATTCTTTATATTTTTTAAATAGAGTTACTTTTACTTTATTTGTATTTAATCAGCCTTGAAATCAGCCTTTCTTTCCTTGAAAGCATTTTACCTTGAGAATAAGTGTTAAAATATGATATCTACTAATTCTAAAGTTTATGCAAGTAACTAACTTTATTTTGTTTAACATCACAGTGACTTGCGTGCGAAAAGCCTGCAAGACATCTACATCGTAATAACTAATATTGACTTGTCTCGCAAACTAGTTGCTTAGATACGAAGTAAGTTGGTTACTGCTTCGTATATTTACGAGTATTTTATTTCTGGAATTCTATCGATATTTTGAATAAAAACTTGCCCCGGTTCAAGCCATGACGAAGTAAGCAGCCTTCCTCTCTAACATGCAATACTTCTTATAAATGGCTGAACGAAGTTGACTTGAGGACCTCTAATATAGGTCTTTTTTTCTTCTTTTTTTTTTCGGGAGGTTAGTGCCTAACTTGGTATCAGAGTTTTATGCCGCCCCTGGGCCTCTGACTTGGCTTCACATACCAACGAGAAATTTCTCTCAGGCATGATGGTTTGGTTTCCTCATGATGTTTTCCGTCACCGAAGCCAATGAATTTTATACAATACGGACATGAATTCAAAAAAATTTAGAGGTGCTTGTCTAGGGTTCGAACTCCAGACGACATGGCTGTCCGACGGTCACACCACTGGGCTATAACTACCATATGTATACATTGGCTATTTATATACATAATATATAGGCTATATAATTATGTTAGGATCATAATTATGGAGACGAAACTCCCAAATATTTGTATAATATAATAAAAACATCTTCAACTACTCAAAATCAGTTACAGTTAATGTCAGTACACAAAATTACCTTTAACCCTAATCTCATCCCTAATTTCGTTCAAAATGTAACCTTCAAATGCCTTCGACACATTGAACAAACATAGTTTCCATTTAAAAAGTTCCTGTAAGCCGCCAGCCGGATCAAGTGTAGTGGAGCGGCATAACACCGTCCTACTCGTATGTACGTGAGTCGGATTACGTACCCGTATTGACGACTATCGACTAATTGTCGGATAATCGCTTTCGATTTTTATTGCAGGGATCGATTACGTGTTAAGTGGGTTGGTAAATTTTGAATGTCGAAGGACTGGAATTTTTCGAGTCTTGCTTTGTGATTGGTTGTTCTGAAATGAGGCTTATAAAGGGAAGAGTTATACTAGAAAATCATTTTTGATAAGGATAGACAGACAGAGAGCGATATAAAAAAGTGTTAGCGAGTTTTCAATGGAGAACAAACATTAATTTAAAAAAATCAACAATGAATTAAATCATCGTCTATTTATCTGAAGTGAATGTTTGTTTTGTGACTAAATTAAAAGATTAAAAAGATAATATCTCGTCATTGACGCAGACAATACAAGCTGTATTGATAATGATATTGCTGGTTGGTAATGATACTGAAACAAACATCATCTGCCTAGCCTTTTCCCAACTATGTTCGGGTCGGCTTCAAGTTTAAACGGACGCAGCATTTTACATGGAGTGACTGCCTGCCTGACCTCCAAAACCCAGTTAGTACCGGGTAATGCGATACCCCTTGGTAAGACTGGTTGTCAGACTTTCCGGCTTCCGACTTTCCGACTGGTTGTCTGACTGCCTGTAACGACAGCTCTTCAAATGACCAACCGCTTAACGTGCTTTCCGACGCACGGAGGAAACTCTATATGTAATAGATGGTCACCCAACCACAGACCAACCTTGCCAAGCGCGGCTTAACCTCAAAGATCGACCCGTGCGGCTGTTATTATTGAGCCACGAGCTCCTGAATACTCAAACAAACATAACTGCTTAAAATCAAATTAATAAATTAAATATTTGTTTATTTATGGCAACTAAGCCCAAATGTTAGTAACATTGTTCTTAAAAACTATTGTTAGTAACAAACATAGAAACAAAAACAAAAACAAAATTGAAGGTGTTAGGTGTCGGGTCTTCTGACCAGCACCTCCACAGCGTGCGACAACCATGGTGCGTCATACTTCTCAACAACCATACTCAGGATGCCGTTAGAACTAGACCGCGCTCTTGCCAATATGGACTTTGTTTTTTTGCGCATTATGGCGTAAAAATCATCAGTATGCGCAGACGCGTACATACCGGACGCACTACAATAGCGCGGCAGTCCCAACAGCATCCTTTTTTTTTTTTTTACGGGTGGGAAATCATCAAATGACTTCTCCCGCTCTGGGTGGAGTGGGAGGGACTGTCAGACTCTTACTGACTAAAACACATCCATGTTCCTTCATTGCCCTTCGTGTTCCAGGGCCACGGTATCTCTTTCGAACAGTCTCGCAGCCCCGGCAGGCATCGGCCCTTTCGGGCCCCTTCCTGGTTGCTGACATCTCTTTGTGGCACGAACGCGCCGTCGACACGGCCTGTCGTCATAAGACGGACGGACGGTGAGCTAACCCATTACTCACCGACCACAGACCCGCGCCCAACAGCATCCTGAAGCAATTATTATACTGAATACGCAGGGCGGCAAGCGACCTCTTAGTATGCCTTACCCACAGGCCGCTCGTGTAGAATGATTACAAATGAACGAAAACAATCAAAATCAAATTAAGCAACCAGAATAATCGTACTAACCTAATCAGAACCTTGAAGAATGTCAAGCCTTTAAAGCAGATCACCTGTACCCAATAAATATGCGAAAAGTCTTAGTAAAATCATGAATGTTTCAGAGGAAAGCGCGTGCGGTGAATTTTGTTACTTTTTTAGTATCTGTGGTCCTCGTTTAACTACCGCCTCCTTGGAATCGTCTCGGCCTGAATGATCCTAACTAGATTGTACGTGGGTGGCATTTCTTTGTGCGTGGGCCTTTAAAGTTTAATTTCCCTGATTTTCTTTGAGACTGTTCTTTGTGTAAATTAAATCAGCTGATAATAAATTGAACAGTGTGTCTACTACTTTCTTTGACCTATGTCTACAAATAAATAAAATTGAAGTGTCTGTTTGTAGTATCAAAATAACAGCTTTTTATTAAATAAAATAAAAAAAATTGTCTGTCTGTTTGTTCCGGCTAATCTCGATAACGGCTGGACCGTTTCATACATTTCGCCAGTTATGTTTTAAGTCTCATGTAATAGGGGGCGACCCTATAGCTATCAACCAGGAACAAATAAAATTCTCGGCTATTACTTAGACCTTGAAAAACCCAATAACACTTTACCTAACCTGGGAATCGAAGGACCTCATGCTCAGCAGTAGCGCTTACTACCACTAGACCAACGAGGCAGATTTTATGTCATTTATTGCAATTTCTACCTTTACAACAGTTCTTAGAACAAACTATCTTTTATCCCAAATGTTGTTCATTTCGCTATCGAACAGTCCATTAAACTAGCTATTTATTTACAGCTTGGACAATTTATCTGCACCCACTACCAAGGAAACATTAGTAGCTGAAAACGTTCAGTATTTTCTTCTAAATAAAGGACTTAAGAAGTGTTTTCTCTGAGCTCTCTCTAAACTGTCTCGGATTTATTTATTTAGAACTAGCGATCCGCCCCTACTTCGCTCGAGTTTTACGACTCGACGAGATTTCATCACTAACATAACTTCACGCTTTTATATGCGTGGTCCCGCAGGGTATGGCAGAGGTGTGCCCATTAGTTCACTCACATTTTGCCAGTTATGTTTAAGTCTCATGTAATAGGGGAGCAGCCTATTGACATCAACTGGGCAGACATCCAGGCTCCGCGGCTGCTACTAAAAAAATCCTGACCGGAAAATTCAATAACACTTTGTCCAACCTGGGAATCGAACCGAGGACCTCATGCTCAGCAGTCGCGCTTGTGACCACTAGACCAACGAGAACTATACCATCATTATACGAAGGTTAAATATGTGTGTAAATAGTGTATCCATGTAAACCTTCCAGAACTATCATCATCATCAGCCCACAATAGTCCACTGTGTGGACAAAAGCCTCTCCAATTGGTTGCACACCATTCAGCTCGATTCTCGGCAACTCTCATCTACCTGCTACTAGCCACCCTGCAAAGATGGTCTTTCCACCTAACCTGAGGGCCCACCCTTTGCTTGCCGATTCACCAAGCGACAAGAATATTTATTTCCTAGTTCCCGAATCCCGATTGTGCTGTTTTTTTTTTCTATCCTACTCTGTCCCGCTTCTGGGCTAAGGCTTCCATCCACTCTTTCCACTTCTCGCAAACCCGCGCGTCCTCCTTTCAGTTCTGACGGAACCTGCTCAGTTCGTCCCGCCATTTCCTTCATGGCCTGCCGCGACCCGGCCTCAGTGTCAGGGCACCAGTTTCCTACTACGTCGGCCAACAGTTTGTCTGGAATGCGACAGACATGTCCTTCTCAGTCTCATTTGAGTTGAGTAGCCTTTTGAGCCACGTCAGCTATATTTGTTATGGAGCGCAGTATTGTGTTTCAAACACGATCCGTTAATTTAACACCTAGTATACTGCGCTCCATAGCACGTTGGCAAACTTGAGTTTGGACTTCTGGATGTTAGTTAAATACCAAGTCTGTGCACCATATGTTAAGCGTATTTTTTAGTTTTGACACGAAAAGCAACTTCAAGTTATATAAGTACCTATGTAAAGATTTAAATATAGAAATAGTTGGTATGGACACTGTTGATAGTCAGATGTTGTCAGTTGTCTAAATGCTTTTAGTCTGAGAATTTTGATAGTGAATAAAATTTTATTTTACAAAAATAGTTGCGTAAACTCTCAACTATTTTTGTAAAATAAAATGTTATTCACTTTCTAATACTGTCTACGTGTCTATGTTACGGCTAAAACAGAAGTAAGGTTACTTCTAGTTCTAGCTGGCTATCCCTAGGTTCGGCCAGTAACAGTTTGTTATAATGCAACCAATTTGGATGTAGCGCCGGCCGCCTGCCGCGGCACCGCTCGCTGCACTCGCTCGACTGGCGCGCGTTTGGTCACAGTTCTAACCTAACCTAACCGAATCCATTCGGTCGGTGTGTCCTAGCAATAAAAAGGATAGTTACCGGCTGCACCTAGGTATAGCCGGCTAGAACTAGGTGTAACCTTACTTCGGCTTTTAGCCATAACATCCATAAATAAATAATGTTAGTTGAGATATTATTTACAAATTCGTACTTCGAAGTCTATTAAAATACATCATTTATTTACTGATTTCATTTAAACATAAAAGGACAATTACATTCGTTAAAGAAAATTCGACAAAATTCAAACACTGATCTAAGCTAGTCAGTCTAAGTGAGTAAAGTCTAGAGTTCTGTGAGATCTGTGTTTGAATTTAGTATATTTATTTTTTATTTCATACTGCATAACTTTCTAAAGAAAATATTCCACCACAAAAATCCCCTCACAATTTTTCACACCAAAACAGAATAAAATGTATTCTGTTTTCCATAATGCATTCACCAACTTTGTCCTAACATGCATCTCAAAAACAGATAAACACATTTTAATCCGAACTCGACTAACACTAACGTTACTATCATGAATGTTTCACACACTAACGTAAATCTAATCCGAACTCGTAATTGATTTACCACTTTTGACAACAGTACAAATGCATTAAAATTCAACAAAGGTAGACTCTAACTGTCACAAAAACAAAAAGCATTTTGCCCAGTTTCTGATTTGATTAAATAACTACTTAAATTTTTCTTAAGGTGTTTCCTTCGATGTACGCACGACGGCCGATCAAGCTATACAAAACCATTTTATACGGATCTCTCATTGTATAGGAAATCCATACAAAGTGACGCCAATTTATACAGGAAATGTATATCTTCATGTGCCGCCGTGTGTACCTAATCTCGAAATTTAAAATTTAACACTTAATTCAGAAACTGGCAACTAGTCGTGTAGTGACGTGCAAGTGACATTCAAGCTCGGAGTGATAAAGCACTAACGAGGTCGAGTATACAACACTCTAACATACATCATGAATGTTCCATATAAAGCCATTCATGCACCGCCCGGCTTTTCACATAAACTTTAAACCAACTTTATCTCAGGAGTCGTGCGTGCCTTCTACTAAATTTTCCTCTCGCGCTCATTTGCCCAAACTACACCATTGTTTTGCGTCCCTCATTTCCATTTGAGGGGTAAGTAAGGTTGTTCAGAAAGAGTAGCATTGTCGAGTAGGTCTTTGTGAGGCCAATGTTGGACCTTAGTGGTGGAATTGTTTGTTGTGGCTTATTTTTGTGGATCAAGTGATAGTTTTGTTTAGGGAATCGACTGATGAGGAGGGACGAATCGCATATGACTAAAAGAGTGATAAATATAAATGTTGATGGATGAAGAGGGAGAGGAAGACCTAGGAAACGGTGGATGGATTGTGTGAGGAATGATATGAAGGAAAAAGGTGTAAATGATACTGAATACCAATATTTTACAAGGAAATACTAAATGCGCGGGTCCTTGTAACAATCCGATATTATATTGTTGTATGACTTCTGAACCACAAAACCACCGATTTCATTTTAAATACTAGTAATACTAAAGCTGTTAGCTATTAGTTTATTTCATTTTATTTGTATATATGTATTAGTATGTGCCTATTTATGTATTTCAATTTATGTTAACAAAATGATATTTTTCTTATTTATTTTTTTGTACTCTATCACTATGCTGTCCTATTTGACCCCAAGGTTGACTGGTAGAGAATGCCTTGTGGCATTAAATCCGCCTATGTACCACTTTTGTACATGAAGTTTAAATAAATAAATAAATAAATAAAGCTGCACGTTTTCTAAAATATAATTAAAGCAATAACAAGCCCCTAGAAAACCACGATGAATGTAACACATAGATGTTGCGCATTAGATATAACTCAAAGAGCAAATTTTTTAATATTTCCAATTTAAAGTTTTCCATCCAAGAAAACTCATCCGACTTGACGAACTTCTTGATCCTCTATTGGCGCCAACATTGGTTCTTTGGCACAAACGACCAATACGTGGCGTACCCATCTACAGAAATAAAGATGGCGGAGAAATGTGGTTTGAAATTGTTTCACCCAACATTCTAGATGTTTCTGTTTATTTGTGAAACTGACCTCGGAGCGGACATTTTTGAATTAAATTAGCGTCTTGAAAATTTCGCGAAGGAATGAAGTCGAGCTTGTAATATAATTATGTCGAATATCTTCCTGAGTTAGACAAACACAATTGTTTGCGTTATTTTGTCTGTATAAAAGGATGTTGTAAATGTAGCTTATTTACTGTAAAGATGAATCCAGGATTATTATTAGTTGTTTGAGTAATCAAAAGTTTTATTTATTTATTTATTTAACAATTTATGTACACACTAAATACAGAAAAGAAGAAAGGAACAGAAAATAGTACAAAGGTGATGCTTATTATTATTATCTAAAGAAATCTCTTCCAGCATACCTGCGAAAGGAGATAATAAAAAAAGAGATGTAGACATAGTGTGTAACACACGACTCACCTGCACCGACCTTCAGAGCGAAGCCGGTGTTCAGTGGCGGGGTCCTCAAACTGTGGTGCGGCAGCAACCACACCCTAGCGTGGCTCAGGACGCTGGTTTCCGAACTGGCTCCCACCACTAGCACCTCGCTAGTGGTCAGGAGACAGGCGGAGATCCAGCGCAGGGTAAGATGCGGGATACTCATCCCTGATGAGCAGGGAATCTTCGCGGAGCCGTCCAACATTGGGCGTGCTCTGTGTTATCAGAACCCCTGGGTAGACATCAAGGAATGGGTATTGCTGGGGGCAAACAAACAGGCAGACGCCTGGTATGTGGTGGTCGGGGTCCCTGAGGACCAAATTCCGACCCTGATGAAGGCCGAGCGCCGTCTCTCATTTGGTGTGGGGACGGTGTACGTGAGATTCCAGGGTCCGAACGGCATATTTGTCGACGTCCCTCAGGGATATCCGGCCGCTGCAACCAGCGCCGAAACTCTGGTGGTGGAGGCAACTCCCCCCGCAACAAACGCCGTGGCAACGTCCGCGGTTGTGCCTGCAGCAGCAGCGCCGGCTGCCCCTACCGTCGCAGGCGTGGACACCGTCCTCCCGGGTGAGGAGCTCGCCGACGACACTCTGTCCTCGGCCTCCGAACATGAGGGGGACGGTTTCGACGCAGGTGACCTATTTGCCGGGCTGCGGCTGGAGGGTGACGAGGAAGGAGCGACCAGTGATGGCGTCCCCTTCGTCACCCTGTAAAGTCCTTCAGGCCAACCTCCACCACAGCCAAACCGCGACGGCTCAGCTGCGGAAGTGGCTGGAGGTTCAACACACAGCCATTGCTCTGATCCAGGAGCCGTGGATCAGGGCAGGCCGCATACAAGGTCTCTCCAATCTTGGAGGTAAGCTCCTAGTTAGTACAGATCACGACAAACCAAGATCGTGTATTTACACTACACGTAACATAAAAACACAGCCACTAACAGAATTCTGTTGCAGAGATATCTCTGCAGCCAGGCTATTGATACAGCGTGGGGATACAGTAGAAGGTGTGGTCTTCGTCTCCGCTTACATGCCCGAGGCAGAGGAGCCGCCCCCGCATGACCTCACCCGCCTCGTGACATATTGCGAGAGCACAGGGTTGGAGGTTGTCATAGGCGCCGACGCAAACGCCCACCATCCTCTGTGGGGCATGGACACGCAAAACGCAAGGGGTAAGGCTTTAGTAGATTACTTGTTTACAACTAACTTAACCCTACTAAACACAGGTTCTGAACCAACCTTCGTCAACAGACGAAGTCAAACAATCATAGACCTCACTCTGGCATCGGAGGGTGCAGCGGCCATCACCACCGGCTGGCAGGTCTCTAAGGAGGCCTCCTGCTCGGACCACAGGTGGATCCGTTTCGACATAAAGGTCTGTGTGACACCAATACTGCCACGGCGCAACCCGCGCAACACTGACCGTGCTGCCTACACACGCACCCTCGAAACCAAGCTTGCGCCAACAAACTACTGGATGACCTACGTGGACACGCCGCAGATCGACGAGCGTGTAAGTCATCTCACGAAAACAATGCTAGACAGCTACCAATCATCCTGCCCGGAATCCATTCCACCCAGAACACCAGGAAAGCAACCATGGTGGGGGGCGGATCTGGAACGCAAGCGCGGGAAGGTAAGGGCAGCACTAAACGGAGCCATGAACACCTGTGATGACAAGGATTGGGACGTATATTACGCGGCCAAATCCAGCTACAAAAAATGCATCAGATTCAGGAGCTCCACCGGATGGCGTAAATACTGTGGCAACATCGAATCCTGCCAACAAGCAAACAGGGTAAGGAAAATACTGGCACAACAGAGCCCAACTGGGCCCGCTGTACTCCGTAAACCCGACAACACACTTACCACTTCACCAGAAGAGGCGATGCGCGTCCTTATTGAAACTCACTTCCCAGGTTGCGCTTTCGCACAGACTACTGACTGGACAGAGGTAACTCAAACACCTTCAGAAAACGACTGGCGCTACGCACACAAAGTGATAACACTGGAGAAACTCCAGTGGGCGATCCGGTGCTTCCATCCTTTCAAGGCTGCCGGACCGGATGGGGTCTTTCCCGCCTTATTGCAGTGGGGTGGGGCCTCAGTCGCCAGCAGACTGGTACCAATCATGAGAGCGTCCCTGGCCTTTAGATACGTTCCAAAAGGATGGAGGGAAGTGAAAGTTATATTCATTCCTAAGCCAGGTAAGAGTGATTATACCAACGCCAAATCCCATCGACCGATTAGCTTGACCTCCTTCCTCCTTAAAACCATGGAGAGAATCTGCGAGAGAGAGCTGAGGGATGGCGTTCTAAAAACGATACCACTACATGTTAACCAGCATGCATACAGCTCGGGTAAGTCCACTGAATCCGCTCTCCATCTAGTGGTCGGACGGATAGAAGAAGCGATACATCAGAAGGGCACCTGCCTGGGCACGTTCATAGACATCGAAGGGGCCTTCGATAAAACAAACTTCTCCAGCATTAGCACCGCCCTCTCTCGACACGGAGCAGAACAGGTACTGATTGACTGGATTACTAATATGTTAAGCAAACGAGTGGTTCGTCTTGCAGAGGAACAGCAGATGGCCTTGATAGCCAGAGGCTGCCCCCAAGGAGGTGTATTATCCCCCCTCCTCTGGAATCTGGTGATAAATGATCTCATCACTAAACTCAATGCGAACCACTTCTACACAATAGGGTATGCCGACGACCTCGCCATCCTCATTTCGGGGAAAGTGACGGGGACAATCTGCGACCTCACCCAACAGGCGCTACGCATTGTTGAACGGTGGTGCAGAGAATTTGACCTCTCAGTGAACCCCACGAAAACTGAACTAGTCATGTTTACCCAAAAACGAACACTAGGCCCCTATCGCCTACCCAAACTCTTCGACACAGAACTCCAGTTAGCCGACGAGGTCAAATACCTGGGAGTCATCCTGGATAGTAAGTTAAACTGGAGCAGTCATCTAGACAACAAAATAAACAGGGCCTGCATCACCTTTGGGCAATGCAGGAGGATGATAGGTAAGAAGTGGGGCCTATCCCCTAAAATAATACTTTGGTTATACTGCGCGGTGATCCGACCCATGATCACCTACGGGGCAGTGGTCTGGTGGCCCCGCACCAAACTAGCTACAGCCTCCATCAAACTGCAACGCATGCAGAGGCTTGCCTGCATGGCGACCACAGGCTGCATGAGGACTACTCCGACTGCAGCTCTCGAAGCCATGCTGGGGCTTCCACCGCTTCATCTGTTCATACAGCAGGAAGCGACGATGACGGCAGTACGCCTTAAAACACTTCAACTCTGGGGTAAGAAGGAAACACAACACACCGCGGCACTGGAGGGATTCTACAATGAATTCCCCCTAGCAAAAGCCATAAACGATCGGATACCCAAACAGTTCGTATTCGACAAAAAATACAAAATCCAACTCCACGAAGACCACCGCTGCGAGGGATTAAGCCCTACAGAACTTCGGATCTTCACGGACGGATCCAAAACAGGTACTGGCACTGGAGCCGGAGTCTTCTCAGAGGATCTCAACATCCACATAGCCACACCTCTGGGGGCCCACAACACGGTATTTCAGGCAGAATGCATGGGCATTTCTCTGGCGGCATCAGCCATCTTAGCCAGGAAGGTTGTGGATCACTCCATTCGCATACTCTCAGACAGCTTGGCTGTACTGCTAGCACTAAGCAACCACACAGTCAACTCTGGGTTAATACACGAGTGCCACCAACGCCTGAACCAGGTTGGTAATCTCAATAATATAACCATCCAATGGATCAAAGGACACAGCGATTCCCGAGGCAATGATGCAGCGGACGAACTCGCTAGAAGGGGATCGAGTATGGCACCAGTGGGACCCGAACCCATCGTGCCACTCCCCTTCGGGTACCTACGCACACTGGTAAGGAATCGAACTAGTGAACAACACCACAAGCTGTGGCTGGACCATGGTGAGTGCAGGCAGGCCAAGGAAGCACTTCCTACCATCGACGGCCGCCTCACCAAACGGGTGCTTCGGCTGACCAAGCTACAGCTGCGCACACTCACAGCCGCCATCACTGGACACGGCTCTTTTAATAAACACCTCTCTGTCATAGGAGTCACAGACAGCCCCCTGTGCCGAGCCTGCATGGAGGAAGACGAGACAGCAGCCCACGTGCTTATGCACTGCCCAGTGGTTGCAACATACAGGGCAAAGTACTTCGGTAACCCAGGTACTCTCCGCGAGATCGTCAGCAACACCAAGGCGCTGCTGGGCTTTCTCGGGGAGTTGGGGTGGATCGAATAGATCTCCCACCCGCACGCAAAATACGCGCTTTGACGTGGAGTTGCGGAAACCAGCCCGCTATACCATATACCTATACCATAGTGTGTAAAAGAAGAAGAGAAAATATTTGTTACCACTTGTTTTTCGGCGCTAAATTATTTTGTCTCTCTCTTGTTTGTAAAAAAACTTTTTTTCAAATTGCTGTAGAAAGGCATTTTTGTCATACAGAAATAATACCTTTCATTGTGTAAACATCAGCATCCATCGTTTCATAAGTTAAGCCAGATAACTCGATCAACTCAATGTTATCGAATTCTGACTTCGAATTAACACGCTTATTATTTGTTATCATATTACACGTAAATAAATACCAGTGTGTGATTTTTTCACGTAAACAACAATTAAAGCTACAATTGAAATAGATGTCATAAGTTCATGCCGGGCTGCGGGACTGTTCGAAAGAGATACCGCGGCCCTGGAACACATAGGGCAAAGAAGGAACATGGATGGGTTTTAGTCAGTAAGAGTCTGACACTCCCTCCCACTCCACCCAGAGCGGGAGGAGTCATTTGATGATTTCCCATCCGAAAAAAAAAGGCAGGGCCAAAATTGGTGACATGTTCTGGCAGACTTTTTAAATTGACGCTTATCCATGTCTGTTAGTGCAGTGTTGATTAATATTATGGAAAAAATGGTTTTTCGTAATATTAATCAACGATTACGTTAAGTTGGTATTTTTCTTAAGTCTGTTTATTTAATTTTAAGAGATAGCCTTATTTTTCCGAGGCACACCAACTAATGACCACGGTACTCCAGTGTGCCGCGGTACACACTTTGCGGAACACTGTGTTAGTGTACTGTAAACTTAATAAAAGGATGCAGATCTTAGGACAGTTACGAGACAGTGATGAGATACAGTAAACCCTTAGTTATTGGGTAATCCTACTAATATTATAAATGCGAGAGAATGTGAGGATGGATGGATGTTTGTAACTCTTTCACGCAAAAACTACTGAACAGATTTGGATGTAAGCAGATGGGCTTTTTGGGGCTCTCTTGATTTCAGAAGCGTTTATCAATGAAAGTATGTACATTATGTGAAGCAATTAAAGAGTAGCACACAGGTAGTTTATAACCTTGAGTAACACATAGGATACTTTTAATTCCGGTCGTACGATCCCGTGGGACTATTACGAACTCAATGCGGGTGAAGCATCAGGTATACGCTAGTCTAACATATTCGATATCCCAAAAAATTTCAATACAAAAGCAACAGCATGCATTGCCGCATAAGTTCAGAAGTTACTCCTTCCAGATAACCAGAACAGCGCAATGTAGACCACTAGACACCCGCTCGTCATTTGTTATCGTTATCATATTCCCCGTGTAAACATCACACACTGATCAATAACAATTAAAACTTGACAATTGAAATGGATGTCATAAGTTAGGCGAGGCAAGTCGAAAGTTGTACAAGGACGGCTAACTTGGTGACATGTTCTGGCAGACTTCTGGTGTGAGTATAGTTTCACTTACTTCGAGCACACAGGGTAGGGAAGTCAGTAGGTCAATTAGTGATGTGGCTTCTACGTGAACCGAATATCTTCTTTCGCTTGAAGTTGGTTTTGATTTGAGTGCAGTTTGGTCTCGAGTTTTCTTTTCCTTGTTGTTCCTAGCGAGGAATATACTAACGTATAACATTACATAACGCCTGATAACCCCAAAGAATTAGGCTGAGGCGTACCTTATAGTACACCCACATTTCGCCAGTTATGTTTTAAATCCCATGTACTAGTGGGCGAGCCATCAATCGGGCACAAATCTAGACTCCGTAGCTGCTACTGAGAAATTCCTGATGGAAAACCCAATAAAACTTTTTCCAACCTGGAAATCGAACCCAGGACCTCATGCCCAGCAGTCGCGTATGCGACCACTGGACCAACGAGGCAGTAACCCTTCGGGGATTGCAGGCGTGATGTTATGATATACGTAAGTATTTACGATTTTCCCTACAATTATTCTAAAATTACCTTCGCTATTGCTAAAGACCACTTAACACCTTCACTGCCGGGAACCTACCTGAAGGTGGGTTCACTCAAGTCGCACTTGCGATGCCGGGAACCCACCAGCACGGCGTAGCATGACAACCGTAGAAACGCGATTTGTCGACGAAAGAATCGACAAAATGACAGATTTCTTTTTTTGATCTATCATTTTGTCGGTTTCCGTGGTCATGCTTCGCGTGCTGTAGGGTCCACTACTCACTTGCAATATGTAGGTATGGTGGAATAGCACATGTGTGAGATGTTAACGTATTTTTTCTTTTTTTTGTCCCGTCCTGTTGAATTTATGAATATTTGTTATGCGTTATATGTTTATTGTATTTTTTTGTCATTTTGTATGATGCACGTCATGTTCCTGCGACAAATAAATATTTTTTATTTCTTTTCTATGTGCTCTATGAAACAGGAGTGGACACGAATGTGTTAAAAAGAACGTTAGGCTTTGAACTACTGCTTATTTATCCTACGCAAAAGATCTGTCTCGTACAGGGTGGATTCTTGTTACCCCGAGCCGGTGATAGCTTAACTTAGCTACAGCGTGGATTGGCCTGGATTATTATCTTAGCTACAACACTGATACCGTGGACATTTTAATTAGCTGCCTTGCTCTGCAAGTCTTCGTGAAGGGCCCTTTCAAAGTATTTATAGTTAACGTATTATTGAAGATTGTTACGGGTCATTCTTTAGTAAGATGTTTTCTTTATAGAGTGTTTTGTTTTTGGTTTGCGGCTTCTTTGAGGGACTTACTCAAAGTGACTATCTATTAGCAATAATAGTGACGGAATATTCAACCAAAAAGTAAGGCAGGCTTCTAAATTGAAAGTTGAAAAATAGTTATAGAAATAAGCTCAAAATCGATGGCCATTTGTCGAAGCTCTCTGATGGGGGAAGGATAAAATATAAATAAAACAAAAATAATAAACACAAAAATACAAAATACACACACACGCACACAAAACACTAACACACAATACACACACATAATACTACTTTAATACTTTTAGGAATTCGTGAATGATGACACTAGGAATTTCTCCTGTACCGTGGTTTTAAACTCATATACACAAACAGCCAGACCTGGAACATCTACCTGTAGGCCATACAAATATTTGTTCCGTGCGGGAATCGAACTCGCGACTGCAGCCAATCGCTTAGCCACTGCGCCAAATATCGCTAAGTCGAATCCACTCTTGATGGTATTCTGACTTTACTTTGCAATGTGAATTCGAATATGGGTAGAAAGATCTTCCTAATGAAATCATACATACAGTAGGCTTCCAAAAAACATTTGTTAAAAAGCCATAAAAAAGAACAACATTTATGGTAAGTTACAAGAAGGACAATTAAAAACTTATCTCACATCTTTTCATTAAAAAAAAACACACAAAACGCCTCGCATGATTAACCATTACAATTATTTAATTAAAAACATAATCCTCCTTCATACCATCCGGTGTTAAAATTAATACCTTTACAAATACGCGTTTGTTTTCAATACATACTTCAAGCTAATTATAATTTATATTTCAATGGAGTTAATTAAATTATAACGAATGAACGTGACAATGGGATTGTGATAAAATTAATAACATTGCGAACGAAACGCGTTGAACTAAATTAACTGTTGTCACTGAGTAAACATGCTGTCACAACTATGCCCCAGTAATGTACTAGCGATAGTATTACTCTTGCTAAAATCACACGGGATTTTAACCAGTATCCTGTAGGGAATAAAGGTGGAAACGTGTTGCGTGGTTTTGGAAACATGATGTTAATTTACCGCTCTCATACGAACTTATGACAAAGTTAGTACTTGTTATGTTATTCATTTTGAAAATTACTTGGTTATTGAATAGTATTTTAGTTTTGAAATAAGGTGAAGCATCCTGTATTTCTGATAAGGTTTCAAAAGTATAATAGACAGGTTTAGTCAACAAGCTATATATTATAAAATAATGAGTTAAAACGGAAAACATTTGAATGCTTTATTCAGTACACTCCAATTTTCCACTAGACCAACACAATTCCATAAAACATTTACGAACAATACAAAAACAAACTACAAAACAATCCCTCCCAATCCTCGTATTATAAACTCATGACTCATCATACGAAAATCCGGCAGCGTACTGCACTAATAGCCGACCAAAACGCGTATTCGAGCCAAAAACGTAGCGGCGTACGGCGTAGTAGCGTTACTGTATTATACGGGACAACGCAACGGTGAAATTGAAACCAATAAAATGCTGGTTGAAGTAAAACGTTTTTCGTGTAGCCGCCCTGCACTGCCCTCTTATTTGACGAGGGTTGTCATAAGTCTTCCTTGTACAGTTGGCTAAAAAGCGGTCTCACTATTAGAAAAAAACTAAAACGCAACGACTTTTTTATGTCACTTCATTTCTCTTTAGACATACTTCTTAATCTTCAAGCTCGAAGTATCGACGTCAACCGTTCTTATTTATGATTTTTTGACCTTAGCAACACTTTCGTAAGTTAAGGCGGGAGTGGGCTAGCCGTGTAGCGCAAATGCACGGGTGCATTTGCGCTACACGGCAGAGGAGGGCACGGATCGTCACTCACTGGACACCTGATGGAGGAAATCGCTGCCGAAGCAGACCTCGGCGAAGGTGGAGTAACGATCTGATCTTGTTTGAGGGCGAATATGGCCAGAGATCGCACAAGATGGAGAGGTTTGAAAGAAGAAAGGGGAGGCCTTTGCCCAGCAGTGGGATACTAGAAAGGCTGACAAAAAAAAGGATGTGTTCAAAAGTGATAAACCACTTTCTTAACCGACAGTACACGCGTCTGACGCTCCGTCTATTCCATGACGGTTGACAAGCGTGAAGATCTGACATGTATTGGCTGGCGTAGTGTGATATTTTTCGGATTAATCTGTAGTCTGAGTTGATATTTTTTAGGCTCAGCTTGTCTTGTCTTATCTTCGTCTGAAAAGGATCTGTCGTGGACTGGCCTTAGATTGAATTTAAGGGTTTACTGCCTCTGATGTCTTATCGCTGTGAAATGGGTCATTCCTTTGCTTATCCTTTATCTTTTGCTGATCATGTCGTCATTATCTAATACCGGTATCCATTCTTTTTCGCTTGTATTTATTTTCTTATCATCTAGCTCATTATTTTGTCATATCATGCGCAACAAAGGAGGTTCTTCGTGTTATTTAAAAACGGGTAAGTGCAGCAGCTGCTAGTTATTTTTAAAATGCGATTGGAAAATTAATTATTTCTCGTTCATTGCCAGCGGCAGTGTTTAGTTTTCAGACAGAAGCCATAGAATATTTTTCTCATTTCAATTTCTACAATCTTGAAGTTTACTTCGTGTACTTTATTTCATTACAACTGCTCTCAAGACGGTGAAACAAAACATCGTGAAGAAACCGGCCATACTCTAGAACCAAAACTTCGAAGACATCGTCATCAGCCCGGAATCATACACTCCTGGGTATAGGTCTCCCCTTTCTTCTACCACACTTCCTTCCCGGTTCTGTGAGCCTCTTAACCAGGTGTTTCCCGTGATTTTGACGATATCGTCGACCCAACAATCTTCAGGACAGCCCTGGTTTCTTTGGCCAAACCTTGGTCACCATTCGGTGAAAACATTGCTCCATCGGCCATGCCCGCACCTAACCAGATGTGCTGCCCGTGCCCAAATCCTCTCGGTCCCAACAAGACATGACATCTATCAGCCCATACGGCCTGTGTGAATTATGGCCCACTCCGTCCCCCAGAAAGGCGGTCTGTCTCCTAGTCGTGGAAACATTATAGGCTGATTATGAAAAGAGGAGGCGCCTAATGCCATCAACTAGCCAACAATTCAAGCTCTGTTGAGAAATGCGTGAAGACTGAATGTGCTTATGCTTATTTTCCCAGTTTAGCTAATGCCCGCGGCTTCGCCCGCTTAGAGTCCGGGAATTGCCTACCAGTTCGTACTTCCGGGATAAAAAGTAGCCTATGTGCTATTCCAGACTATAATCTATCTGTTTGCTAAATTTCATCCAGATCCGTTCTGCCGTTCTGGCGTGATTGAATAACAAACATGCAACCATGATATTACGAATAATTGTACCATTCATAAGGGTACCTAATCTGTTTCCCCAATACCGCTTTGCTCCTGTAACCGTATTCCTCGTACGTGACCAATAACAGGGGGATCGATACATCGGATGTCAAGCATCCCGCACTATGATTGACAGTGATTGACTGGGCTAAATATCTGCCTACCCAAGCACACGTATGTAATTGCCGAAGCGTGTAATGTTATGGGCTTGTATGCTTACGTGGATGTAAGTAAGGATGGTGGACTGTATTGGACAAACGGAGTGTGTTCCGAATTCCTTGCAATATGTGGGATATAACATTATCCATTTTAAAATGGTTGGTATGAAGTAAGCATAATTGTTGAGAAAATTGTCGTGGCTTTTTTTTGGAAGATGACCTTCATAAGGGCTGATATGAATGTTTGGCGTGTATTTCTTAATGACACGATTATATGTTTCACAACTAGCAACTCTTGGTTGAGGATTTCAGATAATATTAAGTAGTCGCTCCATGTAAAATAGTGGTAGGTATATAATTCATTCATTTTTGTTTTTTATCATTTTATTTCTGTTTTTTTTTCTATTCATATATCTGCATCCAGTTGGATTGGAAGCCGACCCCAATTTCGTTCGGAAAAGATGATAATGACTAACTACTGATGGCAAGCATGGAGCACTGCACTGGGAACGCAAAGACACGCATTTTTTTTTAAATTTGTTATCGAGACTATGCAACGCATATCTGTCTTACTATGGCCAAGTTTTGAGAAACGAAACATCCGATGCTCTTTTGTTTTAAGACAAGTGTAGTATTCTTTAATTGAATAATGATTTAAATGTACATCACTGTCTGCTATAATATTTACAAAAGAAAAGTATTATAAGTCTCAATCACAAAAGCAATCATTCACAGAGCTTGCTATTAAAAGTGAATTAAATTCACATTTGGTAACCAGTAACGTAATGTATTAATGTATTACTGACATTGATATATTCTCTTATTATCTTTGTTTAATCTGTCGGTTGTTGACCGATGATGTGTGAAAATGAAATTTGGCTTGATTATTAGAATTATTCTTTAAAGATTTTTTTTTTTTTTTAAATCTTTGACTTCAGAGCCTAAAGAAACTGATAAGTACCTATACTATAAGAGAAAATAAAGAAAGAAAAAAAAAGTAAAAAAAATAAGCTACAGTAAACATCAGTATGAAAAGAAGATGGATCATAAAATTTACCGTTAACAACAAGAATTTCTGTTGTAGAGGTACTAAAAAACCCGACTATTGAAAAATCACGCTCTAATTAAATTCGGAGTTTACAAGGTAAAATCGATTCCTCCTATTGTTGAAGTCGGTTGAAAACTAGCCTATGTTATCATAATGACGAATCGATTGACACCTTATTCATAGAAATCGGATGAATAGTTTAGGCGCCACGGACATACGTAAATACAAACATACATACATATACCGCTAAAATCATAACCCTTCCTTTTGGCTCGCCGTAATCGGATAAAAAGTGAAGCCCCGTTGTGTCTTCGCTCCCCGCTCATCAGCGCCAAGTACAGATTTACCCTCTCTCGTTGGTAGTGACCGACAGAGAATAAAAATCAGAAAGTTTCGCCATTCAATCATTTCTTAGAATGGTAAATGTAGAAACATTCGCCAAAATACGTAACTATGTCTACAAGAACAAGAACCTACCTATATTTATTCATTCTGTTTTTTACATCCATCTCTAACACTAATAATAAGTATTCAATCCACCAGACGGCGCCACTAACTTCATGTTCAAAACAGCGACATAACTCCACATATTTTAATTAACAAAGAGGTTGCTATCAAAGGTTTCCGTAATACATTAACAGCGCCAGGTTATTATAAACTCAAGCTTGCAACAGATACCTTATTAACTGATAACAGAGAAAAGGATTTATTTAACCTGAGTTTAGTTAGAGGTTCTGCGTGTGAAAGGCGGTTTAATTTAATAATAATTACGTATAGAATTATTGAAGAAAATGCAAAAGTATTGTTACTATCCGAGGGAAAGTAGAGTGAAATATTTATTAGTTTATTTTATTTGTATATGTGTATAAGTATCTATATATAAATTTTCGAAAACAAGAACTTATTCGAGCCGTTGGTCCCGGCTGTCATTTGTAGCTGTCATCTTTGACAGTCGTTAGGTAGTCAGTGGCCCAAAAAGTCTGACAACCAGTCTTACCGGGTATCGTATTACCCAGTACTAACTGCGTTGCGGAGGTCAGATAGGCAGTCGCTCCATGTAAAATACTGTTATTCAGCTGCATCCGACTGGAAGCCGACCCCAATAGAGTTAGGAAAAGGCTATGCAGATGATGATGACATAGAATAACGAGCAATGTCATGTCAACATCTCATACATACAAAAATAATTACAAAATCCTGAATATGTATGAAGGATAAGCTACTATTGACATTAAATTAATGCGCTCCATTCTTTCCGCGGAACCCAATTAATCTCCTATACCGCTAGGGAAATAAGCTTGACAATGTATCACTTTTCTTTGGAGCACATCGTTCGCCCATAAAATGATATTGGCAAAAAATGTCGCGATGAAATAACATACGAGTTTGTGGCCACAGCTTTTTGTATTAGGGAGTTTTTTTATGATTCTCATAGACGTACTGGGTAAGACGATACCCCTTGGTGAGACTGGTTGTCAGACTTTTTGGGCCACTGACTACCTAACGACTGTCAAAGATCTACAAATGACACCCGGGAACAACGAAATTACGTGCTTTCCGAGGCACGGAGGAAACTCGGTATGTAAGGCAAGTACGGCTTTAATATTCTTGTGGTAGATCTACTGTTTAAGACTAGATCTAAACATTATGAGGTTGCGGTATCTACCTACTTATGTAAACTTTACAATAACCATAATCAAAAAATGAAAAGAGTAACCATGGAGTTTCTTGCCGGGTCTTATCCATAGGAAATGATCAACCTGAACCGTGCACCTTTTTGTCTATGTTTTATAAGTGCCCATCTAGGCCTATGTGAAATAAAATATTTTGATTTTGAATCCCGATGGAATTTCGGCAGGAAAAAATTACGTACTTTCAAATTATTATTAAAATAATAATTAATTAATTAATTGATAGTAATTATTTTCAAATTATTATTCGTATTAATTAAATAAATATAAAAAAAATAACTGTCATCTTCTAAATACCCGTTTGTGGGTGATTTTTCCAAAATCCTTTCTCGGTGCTTAAGGTCTTTTCTTAAAAGACTTCAGTGCAAAATAACTTGCTTCTATTATAGGCCCAGTGATAGAGGTAGAGCGTTGCATGTCAGTGCTTAATTTTATTTAGTACATGGATCTGAGAAAACCGGCCTGTCCTAGAACCAAAAATTCCATGTAACATCTACCAACCCGCACTGGGCCCACGTAGTGGATTATAGCCCATTCCCTCTCATAGAGAGGCCTGTGGGAAAATTATAGGCTGGTTATGGTTATGCCCCTGTGGTCCCCGGGGCCCCTCATAGCACAGCATCATGCTGAGTGGTAACCTGCTTCTCGCAGTCACGACGTGCAAGCTGTTAATTTTTTTTTTTCTTTTTTTGTTCCGCCCTGTTGAATTTATTCATATTTGTTATGCGTTGTATGTTTATTGTATTTTTTTTGACATTTTTTATGATGCACGTCATGTTCTTTGCGTCAAATAAATATTTTTTCTTTCTTTCTTTCGTTCTTGTGCTTATACATGGATCTAGGAAAATAACTTTCATTTCCATCATTCATCCCGCAGCCTTCCTCTAAACTCATTAGGAAACGCTGCATCAAAACAAATAAAAAGCAGAAAAATCTCAAATAAAAATCCAAGCAATTTAATTTGAGCTTTAATAATAAAAATAAGCGACGGATTGGAGCTAACAAGAAGCGATGGGAGTCTGAACAATCTCCTTAAGAGACCCTTAGCTCTTCCTGATTGAGTCGAGGGCTGAAATATCGAGAGATTTCAAGAGACCAACTTTGTCAAGAACGTAACGTTTTGTGATACGTATTGCGTTGTTTACAGCACTAGTGGCAGTTATTGGATTTGAGTTATGTAATGTGTTAAAGGAGACGGGTTCTTTGTTAGGTGTGCAATAAACAATATACGTCAAATGTAAGTGACGTAAGGCTGCCAGACGCCTTCTTATTTTTTGCCTTTGATGATATATTCTTGTAATATTTTAGTAAAAACAGGATGTACACAGACAAAATACATCATTTATAAAGAAAGATATCCGTTAACTACACGTTCTGTTTATCAAAAAAATCTAAAATGATTGCTGATGGGAAACAATCTTTATGCTAGGAACACAAAGGGCAAAGAAAGAACATTGCTGGGTTTTAGTCAGTAAAAGTCTGACACTTTCTTCCATTCCACCCAGAGCGGGAGGGGGGTTATTTGATGATTTACCATACGACAAAAAAAAACAAAAAAAGGCAGCGCAAAAACTTTGCGAGAACGTAATTAATGCGCACGAGTTTTGAGGGTATTTTAAAGTAAAGTAATAAACTTATAGCTTAAAACTAGTAAAAAGAACCTTCAATTTATTCGTAACGAGAAGGTTCTTGTTAACAATCGATTCTCGGCTTTTTTATACTTATTACTAGCGCTGCTGCTGCTCGCGTGGAGTCCGGTAATTATCCCACGGGATCGTACTACTGGGATAAAAAGTATCCTAAGTAGTGTTAATCCAGGTTATAAAATATCTGTGTAATAAATATCCATCGATCCATCATTACAAACTTTCACATTTATAACAGTAGTAAGAAGGTGAGAAGATGTGATGTGTCACTCTTTTGTAAATATGTACTTAATATGTTAACCAGGAAGATCGCTTTTCCGTTAACTTAAAAGATTATATAAAGCACTGCCGCCTTGTATCTGCTAATGTATGTTTTTTACTTAATAATAAAGCCGAAAACTATAGTCTGTTTTTTAATCTCGGAGACTAAATTGACAAGTGAAAATGTCAAAACTGACTTAAATGCTATTGAAATATATGTCAGTTTGCCATTTGTACTTGTCAATTTAGTCTCCGAGATTAAAAAAACAGACATTCATCTTCTGCAAAAGTTCTGTACGTGTAAGCCACAGATATAGACATATCTAAATAACGCAAGAGCACCTACTTCGCGTGCCCGCTTTAAGCATTTCGCTTTAAGTATATCAATATCTATGGCGTAGCTTCATACCTCGTAGCAGCTTCGCGTAGCACAAAATTCTCGTCTTATTTTAGATCAAAGATCAAACTTATTATTATCGTTCAAGAAACACTAATCTTGAAGAGTTTCAGGCGAAGAGTTTTTTAATACTCCAGTAATCTATAAGGGTTCCGTTTTTTGCCATTCGGCTACAGAACCCTATAAAGGACTAATTTATATTTAATTAACTAACTAACTAAACATAGGTACATTTCTAACAATTATTTGAATGCGATTAAGATCAAAGTGTACGTCTAGCAACAGCTAATTTGATTGACAGCAGCCAAATTCTCATCCATATTCCAAAACCTTTGAACATCATAATACCACCACGACCACAATGACAATTAACTCTAAAACTTGAAACTATTCCGTCAAAGTTAAATCCACAAAGCGTGAAATTTCACACCTCCTAGCTTTGGAGTGATAACACGAATTCCAGCAGTGTTTACATGGCGAAGTTGTCTGCAAGTTGAGCTCACATGACTTGGTGCGCGGTGATGCGGAGCTAACTTTAGCTTGGTATGGGGTATCGAGGAAAGCAGGTGTGATGTGCTTATTGGCCTGATAAAAACTGTAAAATCCATGCCAGACTTGCAAGTGTCAAAATGCTTGCTATATACTAAAATTATTTTAAACAGCTGTATAATCACGAGCACCAATATATATACACTTTTTAAAATTTAAAAGCTATTTTCGCAAGAAATACCGATTGTAACTTGGAGATAGGTTCTTTTTCATAAAAATATGAGTTTCAGAATGCTGTTCGTAACAACATGAAATTTAAATCAGAACAATAGGAGAAAAACACTTTTAAAAGTTGTTAAGTGTTTACATCTTGGTGCTCGAGACTGTACAGTGTACAAATTTAGATAAAACTTGGCATACGAGTGGACCATGTCCTGTTTTAAGTTCCTCTAATAACAACTTAAAGAAAAAGGAGTTTTCTATAAACTGAACGTCTACAGTAAAAAAATAGTCATTTTGATTCTAAAGTTCGTTTATAGAAAACTAGCTCTTGCCCGCTTGCGGCTTCGCTCGCGTTAATTGAGAATTTAACAATCAATTCGGGTTGTAATTTGTTGTAATAATATAATTCAATCATGATTCGATAGACCCGTGGCGCCATCTATTATCATAAGAACTTTATTGTTGTTTTCTCGGAAACAAAACTTTTTTTCGGCATGAAGGGTACCTTATGTACACCTGACAACGTTAATGCAAAATTTAAGGAGGATCGGTTCAGTGATTTAAGCGTGAAAGGTAACAAACAAACAAACTTACTTTCGCATTTATAATATTGGTTAGGATTTTATTTTAACAAGTTCTGTGACATTGTTAACTAACAAGGTAGCTATTTTTGATTTCATTGCCTTGTATGGTTTTTTATACGCACAAGGTGTCACCATCATCTTCCTGCACTTGTCCCAAGTTACTTAGGGTCGGCGGAACAGTTTATTTTCTTCTTTTCTCTCCTGTCAATCGTCACGCTATCATTTACTCCTTTTTCCTTCATATCTTTCCTCACACAAACCATCCATCTTTTCTTTGGTCTTTTATCTTTTTTTGTCTGATACGCACAAGGCAGCGAAGTCGAAAATGACTGCGTCAAGAAACCGTCTAGTCTTAAAGTTATTTCGTCAAACATCACCACGCCTCAGAGCCTTAAGGCGTAACTTCTGGCAGAACAACAGACAACTCCGTATCAAACACATCAGAACATTCAATAGTTCAGAGCAAACTGAGCCTTCAGAGCCATCACGAACTAACTCCAACAAGTACTGTGACATGGGTTGTGTTAAGTTTTACCCTAATTTTAAGTGTCTTGTTAATAATTATGTCTAAAGTTCCCGTTACTCCCCTGTGTGCGACCGTATTCGGTGCGTAACAGGGTTTTGGTATAGAATAAAAGAGTGTAGAGGGGAACTTTCGCTTCAGTTTCAGTGTAAATGCCTACACTTTCGGGTGTGTTGGATGGACCAACGTGGTCGGTTGTAACGTGGCCACGTTACACCAAAGATATTTCATCGGACGATACTCCGTACAGGTTCTAGCTCAATGCTCCACCATCACCTTTCTGCACAATTTATTTTAGATTGACGTTGCAGCAGTTATTTTTGGTAAGTACCCCTAATTAGACAGTCATGCGAAAATTATTATCTTTCAAACAACGATTAAGTTCATCTTTCATCACTGGTCTTCAAAAAAATTGATCCTCCTCCTCCTCCTCCTCAGGACGTATTCCTCATTACTGAGAGTCGTGATCCCCCCTGAAAACATCTTTTCCCTGACGATGTTATCTCTGTCAAAAAAATTGGTAATCACGTTTTGAGCTTCGTGTACCTACTCGTTGAGATTAGTGTAAGTGATTTATTTCGGTGACGATGACCTAACAATGACGCATCGGAAAGTTTCACATCTACAATGTTTTATTAATCTATGGTTTCGGGGAAAATAATTGAGTTGATTATTTATTTGGTCGTGGGCGTCGGGTGTCTAGTTTAGGTCGGTTAGGTAATCAAAATGTAAGACTCTGTAGGTGGTACTATATTGTTTTGATCTAGGTGGGTAGATGTTTGTTTGACTAACTTCGAAGATCTCGGCATATTGAAGTTCTAGAAGTTCTGAACCGGTGTTTATTCCTGCAATAAACTTTGGTTTCAAACTTCTGCGAATTTCTGTCTTCTATGAACTTCAACTGTTGGCTCGCTTTCGCAATCTTTTGCTACTCCAAAAAATACATTAGTTATACATTAACTATAACACTAGGAGTTTAAAGTTCGACGGTCTGTGTGTAGATTAAAGTTATTAAAATTAGGTAGTGCCAACATTTTGAACATCAAAATCACCGATCGAATACGCAACACCACAATACTCTCCAAGACAGGCATCGCCGATGTTGGCGATAAGTCTGCGAGATTAAAATGGGACTGAACGGGTCACATTTCCAGGATGGGTCAGGACAGATGGGCCAGAATCGTCACACAGTGGGTGCCTGAAGACGGTCGTCGTCACCGAGGCAGGCGCAAGAAACGCTGGCGTGACGATTTGGACTCGTTCCTGACTGATTGGCCAGAGGAGGCAAAACACCGACATAGCTGGAAAGAAATGGGGAGGCCTTTGCCCAGCAGTGGGATAGAATAGGCTGATTAAAAAAAACAGTGCCAACATCAACATGAAACGGCTGATAAGGTTTGCCATAGATTTCCTAAGATACAAAAATCACAAACACGATTATTATCAACGTACGATATATTAATACATCACTTCTTGTTTAAATTCAATTAAACAACCAACGAACTTGATTCAAGAAACAGACGAACTACACACAAGACTAAAGAAGATGCACACGAACTAATAAACATGCAATCAAAGTTTCTCACAAACTAATGTTATGCACGTAAAATGAATTTTCCAACTAAAAACATTTGAAATTGTAGTCTGGTAACACTTTGTATACCGGCTTTGTGACTGGTATGTAATGAGCGCTAAGTTAAAACTTTGTTAGGCTTTATATGAAAATGTCTGAACTACATATGAAAGTTCAGTTGCAAGGCTTTCTTAGTTCTTAACTAGGATCTCATTTGATGATTATGTCTTTGAGTTTTACTGGGGGAGTATGTAGGTCAAAGAACTGTTTTGAAAAATACTTGTTACCTCTTTGGTGTAGAGGTAGCCAGTGTTATTGCATTATGTTTGCTAGGTGTGTTCAGTCTCTAGTTAGACAGTGTTAATTGAGTTTTTTAGGGTTCCGTAGACGGGACCCTATTACTAAGCCTCCGCTGTCTGTCCGTCCGTCCGTCTTTCTGTAAGCGGGTTGTATCTTATGATCCGTAATAGGTAGAGAGTTGAAATTTTCACAGAATGTGTATTTCTGTTGCCGCTATGACAAGAAATACCCCCTACTACGACGGTACGGAACCGTTCATGCGCGAGTCCGACTCTAGGTCCGATTAGGTATTTCTCAGTAGCTGTCCAAGGTATGATTTTGAGTCCGATTATTGACACTAAGTTCTACTATCTCGGTCATAAAAATAACTGGTAAAATGTAGGTTTACTATTCATATTAGCCTACTTCCAAATAAATATTTTAGAGAAATATTTTTGGAAAATGTGAGCGATTATTACAAATATCCTTATATTTTTCTAATTGTCTGTGACAATTATAGCTTCACGAAAATATAAAACAGAAGCAATTTTCTAAGTAGCCGTTTCGCTACATTTACCACCGAGTATAACTACAACCCAAACAACTACGCAGGTTAGTAGTTACATTATTTTCATATACAAAACGTACACACAAACCCGCGGGCTTAGTTACCAGTAAATAAAGCAAAGCGAATCGTGATGTAGACTGTTGCGAACACGTACTACAATAATTGTATTGGATTTGTAGATTACAAGCTAGTGGGGCAAATATTACTAGGTTGCAGCAACTAGGTATGTAACAACTACTACATACGTCACGTCACGCTTGTGATTTGCAAATGAGTTCGCATGCAGTTTGAAATTTGTATTTGGAAGCTGTCGTGAAAAGCGTTTCTCGATTGTATTGCTTTTTAACACGCTTTTATTAGCTTCTCCTGTAACTAAGTATTTGACCCACTTTCCGGTTTTCGATTGTGCTGAAATTTTGCATACCTACATGACATTGGATGACAATGGTTCGCGAAGTGACGTCATTCTAAATTTAATATGGCGGACTCCCAAGACTAGTTATTTTTATGCATTCCCACGATATGGGTATCAAATGTAAGGGTTTGTTGAGGAATACGAGAAAGCGGGTTTTCAGTTTTTTAAACAATAATATTTTATTAGTGTACAATAGTTGTATCTGTGTAATTGGCTAAAATCAGGACTAATTCCGCCATCTAAAAAAGTTCAATTTCGTGAAACATTTTCACAAATGTTTGTTTAAATGTGTAGGTCTGTAATGAGATTCGCGACGATTAAACGATAAGGAGCTTTATTTTACTGGGACTTGGGCACCATGGGTGGCACAACCATGGCCTTGCTGCCAAAGAATGTATGGTTGGTTGCACGATAAAACGGAAACCCGCTTGGTATGATACCCGACATAAAACTTGATATATTTTGCTGGTAGCAAAACGATGGTTGCACTACCATAGTATCCTAGTGTAATATTTTGTTATAATATATCATCATCTGCCTAGCCTTTTCCTAATATTTAGGTAATATCTTCATTTAACACACAATATGATATATTATTGCCCCTAACTCTATTTCTTGAAATGTTTACATTCATTGTCCACTACACTAATTCTACGAAATCAACTAAAAGTTTAAAAGTACATACTCCAAAATTCAGTGCCCTCAAAATGGTTTCCTGTCAATTATATGTAGCTAAACGTTTGGCATAATTTATCTCAGCCTCACAATTCCTTTATCGGAATTTAAAACGTTCTGGGAAACGTGAAAACGGGGAAATAAAATACCTTTCTAAATGCGTGATTCTTGGAAAAATCGAGTCCAAACCTACAGTCAAATTATCCCTGAAATTGTATACCACAATCAAAATACTCAAAAGCTCAGGATATACATGCCAGTCCAATTTCCGCTTACTGGATCTAAATACAACAATTCCGCATTTCGTGGAATCACTTAATTGTAGCACAATCTTAGTGCTTGTTCACGTACAATTTACGGGTAAGGGCACGTTGACGAGCGGAGCGGGCACGTTGTTTATATATTGATATTGACAGATGAACTTTATTGCATAAGTAAAACTATTGACGTAAGGACAGTGGACGAGACTTTGACAGATATCCCACACGTTTCACGTAAACTCCGGTGTCCGCAGTCCAGTCCGGAGTCCAATCCGTTCGGTTTGCATGCACCTTAGAGGATCAGTCTTTGGGACCGACAAATCCTTGATCGGCAGCGGACATGCACAAATACTTCTTTACGTATTTAAATACTTATAGGTTTCCATGTCCCCAGCCTCGTACGTAATTTGTACGCACCGGTTTGAACGAACCACAAAATAGATGTACAGTGAGCGACTTAGTTCAGACGTTGTTGAAGACACTTGACGATCAACAAAATCAAGCATCATGTGTCTTGCTATCAAATTAAAACTCCAAAACACTGATTGGCTCTCACTTCGAGCTGAAATTAGCTTGGCAAACAATGACAATTTGAAAACACTGCAAACTGGTCTCATATTACCAGTTTAATAAAACCAGGTACTTTTTGCACATCAACAGGCAAGTATGACATGTTAGTTAAGTCATTTCCTATTTTGCGACCGCTTCCGCTTGTCAATATGAACAACCCCTTACCGCTCGTATATCCACGCGTTCCGTACGATCATTATGTGGAACCGGCCATATAGCAAACGGGGAGTTTGTTGGTTGGTTCTATATTCCGGCTTATCGTTCATATATCTTACATAGGTACGTACATAGAAATTGTACAATTTCAAACCGAGCGCACTAAAACAAAGCGCTTTGGTTCGGGGTAAAATTGAAAATGGTCGTTGAAATTTAAGTGGAATTAACAAGGAATTTTTAGTACATTGTTAAGGAATTATAACGTAAATGCTTACAACTAAATCAAAGCGGAATATGAATAAATATTACCTGGATTTTGGGTAGAACGTGTGAAAAACTCTACGTACAATCACGAGCACCAATATGTATACACTTTCCTAAATTTAAAAGCAATTTTCGCGAAAAATAATGTTTGTAACATGCGAGATAGGATCTTTTTCATAAAAATATGAGTTTCAAATACTATGTTCGTAACAACATGAAATTTTAATCAGATCAGTAGGTGAAAAACACTTTTAAAAGTTGTTAAGTGTTTACATATTGGTGCTCATGACTGAACCTATGACTTTCTAAGGAACGTGCGATATTGCTTGTACTTTTAGAGCATGTGCGCTATAAGATCATTTGTAGAAGTACCTATGAAGGCTACAGCTAGTGAATTTCAGTCAGTCTTTTTTAGTTTCTCTTCATTGATAGGAGTTCATTTCAAGGAACCATACGATTTTTTGGGTCGCTGGGTGACCACCCATTACATACCGAGTTTCCTCCGTGCCTCGAAAAGTACGTTAAGCCGTTGGTTCCAGGTGTCATATCTTTGACAGTCGTAAGGTAGTCTGATAACCAGTCTTACCAAAGGGTATCGTATTACCCCGTACTAACTGGGTTGTGGAGGTCAGATAGGCAGTCGCTCCATGTAAAATACCGGTATTCAGCTGCATCGGTTAGACTGGAAGCCGACCCCAATAAAGTTGGGAAAAGGCTTGGCAGATGATGAAATTAAACTCAGCGTAAAATGAACTAAAAAGTTTTAAAAAAAAAAGGTTCGCTTTACCGCAAAAACAAGTAAAAAAGGCAAAAACATAGAGTTTAAAATAGAACGAAAGGTTTACCTCAAAAGTAAAGAATAACAGACTGTAACTGAAACGTGAAACTAAATGACTGGATGGGGTTAACGCTCCCAAGTGGCCGCCAAAGACTTGGCTCAAGAAACTAATTTAAAAGTTCTTGATTACAAATCGGTTGACTTTAATCAGGTCAAAGGTTCAAGGACTATTTAAAAGTACGAGGAAGGTGTCTTAAATAGATACGGGATAAGCTTTAAGGTTCTTTGTATTGTGGAAAAACATAGAATAAGGCTTTTTTTTTGGATGGGAAATCATCAAATACCCCCCCCTGCTCTGGGTGGAGTGGGAGGGAGTGTCAGACTTTTACTGACTGAAACCCATCCATGTTCCTTCTTTGCCCTTTGTGTTCTAGGACAGCGGTATCTCTTTCGAACAGTCCCGCAGCCCCGGCAGGGACAGTATGGGCTAGACTAAAACAAAAGACAAAAATATGATGATGATGATGCCATCTAGCAGATTTCGGTCATAGCGACTGCAGACTGCATTCGATTGCTTTCTAAGGTGATTGTGCTGAGACAGAATAAGGCTTATTCTGATTTTTAGCAGCAGCTTGTACTGGCTAGGATTCTAATACACAGAAAGAATTAAGATTTCTGAGTATTTCATTCATCACCTTACTGCCCTAGTCCCATGTTACACATAACAATCACGCCTGTAATCCCCGAAGGGTTATGCAGAGGTGTACATAATAGTGCACCCACATTTCCACAGTAATGTTTAAGTTCCATGTATCAGGGGGCCGGGCGAGCCTATTGCCATCAACCGGGCACAATTTCAGACTCCGTGGCTGTTACTGAGAAATTCCCACTGTAAAACCCCAATAACAATTTGTTTGACCTGGGAATCGAACCTAGAACCTCATGTTCAGCAGTCGCGATTGCAACCATTAGACCAACGAGGCATTGAACATAATATTACTTACATATAAGAACCGACCACCATAAAGGCAATTCTGGTTAAAAATTCTGTGAACAAGACCCAAAATGTCCTCAGAAAATTTTCTTCAAAAGCCTTCTAAGAAATACACAAATCTGAAATATAAAATAATACACATCTTCTAGAGACCAACCATATGGGTCAAATAAGTTGATTTTCTTCAAAATATCCTCTGAAAATTTTCTTCAAAAGCCTTCAAAGAAATACATAAACCTGAAAATAAAAAAAAATACAGATTTTACTTATAGAGACCAACCATACAGGTCAAATAAGTTGATTTTCTTTCTTTTCCAAATCCCACTCGTTTCACGTTGGCAGGCACTAACGAAGCGCCGCATCGTAAGAAGGTCGTAACTAAATGTAATGTGATAGGACGATAACAAGCTGTACTATTGTTTATTTTGTTTTATTGAGTGTTGCCGTGTAAACTTCAGTGGTCTGCAGGGATTTGACGCTAACTAGGTAGTAACAGCAAATATCGTGAAAGGCTCATCATCTGCCTAGCCTTTTCCCAACTTTATTGGGGTCGGCTTCCAGTCTTACCGGATGCAGCTGGATACCAGTATTTTACATTGAGCGACTGGTTATCTGACTTCCACAACCCTGTTGTTACTGGGCAATACGGTACCTACTCCTTGCTAAGACTGGTTTTCAGACATTCGGGCCACTGACTACCGGTAACGACTGTCAAAGATCTACAAAATATGACAGCCGGGACCAACGGCTTAACCTGCTTTCCGAGGCACGCAGGAAACCGTTATGTAATGATGGTCACCCATCCACAGACCGACCTAGGCAAGTGCGGCTTCTTTTTTATTACCCAGTACTAACTGGGTTGTGGAGGTCAGATAGGCAGTCGCTCTGTGATAGATTGTGATGTGCTTGAGGGTCTGGGTATAGTGAAAATCTTTCAGCAATAGCAAAACGTTAACCTATTGAAATTTCTTGGTCCTGTCGAAAATCGTTTTGTAGTTTTATAGGTGCCGTAATAGAAATTAACCATGCCAGTCATTTAATATTAAGTATTAATGTAATATGTGTGAATCGAACTAATCTAGAGGTAATAAATAACAAGGTAATCCCGTTAGAGATGTCTCAGCGAGACTATCGATTTGATGAACATTCGGTAAGATATTGAATGTATCGTTCTATACACCTATTATTATTATAGCTAGCCCATATTGTCCCACTGCTGGGCAAAGGCCTCCCTCCATTCCTTCCAACGGTCACGATTCTGTGCTACTTCTTTCCAATTCTCAAGGAAGACATCCAGTTCGTCCCGCCATCTCCTTCGTGGTCTGCCGCGACCCCGTGTCACTGTTTTAGGATACCAATCCTGAGCTTTTCGGGCCCACAGTTCGTTCGGCATGCGACAGATATGACCTGCCCAGTCCCATTTAAGTTGGGCAGCCTTTTGAGCTACGTCAACGATTTGCGTTTTGGAGCGCAGTGTAGTGTTTCGTACATGATCTGTCACCTATTAGGAAGTTTTCGTTGATATAGAATATAACTTTCTGGAGTACCTACCTAGATTACCTAGCAGCCTGAAAGTCTGAAAGCCAGTCATACCAATTTAAGGGATATCATATTACCTAGTTATTGGGTTGTAGGGGTCAGATAGGCAGTCCCTCCTTTTAAAATAATGGTATTTCAGCTTGGTCAGATAAGAGTGGTAGCCGACTCCAACACAGTTGGCAAACGGGTAGGCAGATGATGGTGATAATGTTCTATTAATCTTCCAAGTGTACAGTTTCCAAGAATAGCAGATGCCTTCAAAATAAGTTTTTTTTTTTAATTGATTTAATCCATGCATAGTTTTACTTAAATGCAACAACTGCCAAACTGCAAAGAAATTTGTCGGCAGTAGTGTACTGTGTGTGAGTATACTATAACTTATTTTGGTAGAACATTACGAAGATAAAAGTAGAAACTTAAAAAAAAAACACGCACATTGGCAGCTACACTTTGTTTTCTTGATATCCTTGAAAGTTCACAAGAAATACTTGTGAAAGTCACATTAGATTTTCCCAAGTTCGACGGTATGTCAATCTTCGTATGTATGCAGTCCCCTCTAATGTTTCTAATGTACCCGTCGCTCACTCTAATGTCTAATGCCATTTGGGAATTTGCATACGTGGTAACACACTTACAATTGCAAAATCTCGGGAGATTAGAACTGTTATTACAAAATGGTTTGGTAGAATTTTGTGAGGCATTTTAATACTAATTTTCTTTCTGGAAGCTGTCTTTTGGGAAGCTGGGGATCTTAAGAGTAGTCCACTTGCAAAGTACGCTGTATGCGTCTTTGAAAAAAATGGTAAACTAACAAAAAAGTAACAACAGCGCGGTGTTTGCAAGCCGACGACAACATGGCGACTTCTGCAAGTAGCAACTTTTGCAGGAATAGACGAACTTTGATGTTGATTTGTACAGAGTATAGCCGGGTTTGGCTCAGTATCGTTAATCTGTTTCAAAGTATGTATTTTAAATTCTAGACTGTTAACTGTCAAAATCAAAAAGTCACAAAATCTCTTCTTAAAATTGCTACAGAACACATTTTGTCTAACCACCACACCAAATTCAGAACCCTACACTCGGATACTGCGACAGCCAGCAGGTACTACAGCAAAACAGCAATTCCATCATAATCGATCTTTTAACCAATTCCCCCCCTTTTAAACCCCTTTAACATATCACCCTAAATACCGCCAGAAAACCGTAAAACAATTCCTTGGCACCCAATCCAATAGATGGCACGCAATAAATCAACAATTTAGCCGGGCAATTTTCATAATTCACGCAATATCAACTTACCCGTGTATAAAGAAAAAAGCAATTTCCTTAGGTTGCAATACTGGAGGGACGGAGGAGGTTCGCCCTCCGTTCACACTGTGCCGATGATATCGTGTTATACTGCCACACTAGCGGGATGTAAATCTGGGTAAAGTGATGAAGGTAATATGGGTCGTAGGGCACGGCTCTAGACTGTTAAGACTATATTCATGGTTTATGTGGAGGTGTGTTTGCCTTTTTTTGGGAAATTGTGGTCTGGTGTGAACTTGACTTGCAGATCAGATAGCTGCGGTATTTTGTGATACAAAACAATGTATTGTTGCTTTTTTCGCTGCGTGGGACTTCCTAATATGTATTGTCAGATTGAAAAATATTGCAACAATTCACTTATAGGAACCTGTTCAAAGAAACGCTCCTTTTGAATGAGAGAAGGACCAGACTAACACGTTATTTTTAAAGTTTTGGAACAGATTTCTGATGTGTCTTACTGATACTGTACTTTTAGCCTGTGTCATCCCACTGCTGGGCAAAGGCCTATCTCCATGACTTCCAAATTCTTCGATCCAGGGCTAATGTGGACATGGTCGTGAGTTTTGTCCAGCTCGTCCGGCCATCTCCTGCGAGGTCTATGGTTATTTTGGCCCACAGCTCGTCGGGCATGCGGCAGGTATGGCCAGCCCACTCCCAATTTAACTTAGCGGCTTTTTGAGCAACATCAGATAAAAACTCTTCGAAGTTGAAGAGAAATCCTTTAACCTTTTGTCCACCAGAGCATAAACACACGCGCGTGCCCCCCACGCCTAGCCACAATTTCACATACCATTTTGTCACATATTTGTGTCGTTTGGCGTACAGGTCACGCGCTTGCTTGCCACGTATATGTGACAATGGCGGTCAAAAGGTTAATCAGACGTTACCCGATTTAAGTAAAAGTTCAACATTTACTTTTTAAATCGTTATTGGCATACGTATCCATGAAAATGTTAAGCTTTCCGTTGAACATTAAATATTAGAAAACCATTGTTACTTATCTACTAATGTTCAGACCATGTTTCTATTAAATAAACATTAGTTCTACTAAAATAATCTCAATTATAAAGCCTTTTAACAATTCAAAACGGAATTTCAACAATCACTGTTTTAATAATTCTGTAATTTAACAATTTTATAACAATTTCAAGTATAATGTAAATACAATTAATATTTCACAAAAGTCTGCTATCGAAAAATGGCTGAAACTAAATCCAGAGAACTTAAATCTAATGAAGTTTTCTCGAAGAGAATTACCCAACAGACGCTCTCATCAATAACTAAGTTAATCAAGTTAAGAGCTCTTACTTAAGTGTGTCGTTCACGGCTTAAAAAGGTTAATGTAAGTTGGTTTTGGTTCTAGATTTTTGGTAAGACCTAGTTGCTTTAGAATGTCGTGTCTTGTAAGATGAATAGTATAGTGAGGAAGCTGTTAGTTTATGGTTGTCAGGATGCCACGCATTTTGCATTTTGACAGGAAAATAGTTTTATTTCCTGAAAATCCGTCCTTATGTATTCATTTTATGCGAAAGTAACCCATTTTTTTGTTAGTTACCTTTCACGACTAAACGGCTGATTGGATCGTCATGAAATTTGGCAAGGAGATAGATTATATCCTGGGGAAGGACATACGCTATCTTTTATTTTTCTCACACACACATCAAAATGTCCACGCGAACGAAATCGCGAGCAACGGCTGGTGTTTAACAACTAAAAATCCCGACTACTGAAAAATCACGCTCTAATTAAAATCGAGGGTTACAAGGTAAAATCGACTCCTCCTATTGTTGAAGTCTGTTACTCAGGCCATAATAACGAATAGATAGATTTGTTTAAAAAAAAACATTATGTGGAAACGTTGCAACCTTGCTGTGACCTATTCAGCGCATTGTGTGAATTAATGTGTAAATCATAGCAGATGATTCGTTGTATAAAAAATTATACAAATATTTCTGCAAAAAATTTCAAGGTATCATTATTTAATGTAAAATTAAGTTTACTACCTAATACAATTACACGAATATCCCGAAAATTAAGCAACATTAACCCTTAATGAGTTACAAAACATGTAACCATCAATTTATTAGAGCCCTGCTCCCAAGTGTGGCCACGTCCCTAGGAAGGTGTATCGGATATGAGCGATTATTCAGGGCCACAGCAACAATAGGGTAATAAATTATGATTGATGAACGCCCCCGGGAAACGCGCACCTCTTTAAGGGAACAATAACAATATTTATTTTTGCTGCGACCGGGAACTTTTGGGTGATTAGAAACAGTAGGTGTGTGAGAGCTTGGTGAGACCTCTTTACAATCTCCCTAGGGATGTGTCATAACAGGCGTTGCACAGAGGGGGCTCCGGACAGGTCTTTTAAGAGGAAACGGTGCCTCCTCCCATGTGCGGATGGTGACCACCGGGGTGGATTTAGTGAAGTAGGAATCCCACACTCCCCGGTCTTATCCCCAAAGACCGGTCGCCTGTTGAAGGTTTCCCCCCGTGAACAAAAAAAAAGGTGTGAGAGCTTGGTGTCGTGTTGCGGGGAGATTATGTAGGCGATCAATTAGATAATACTAACGTAGCCTGCGGCGTCGCCCGCCTGGAGTTCGATAATTGTCCAACGGGATCATACTACCGGGATAAGAATCCTATTTGTCAATCCAGGTTATAAACTATGTGTGTGCTTAGTTTCATCCAAAGCCGTTCAGTAGTTTTTGCATGAAAAAGGAAGAAACATCCATCCATCCTCACAAACTTTCGCATTTATAATATTAGTAGAAGTATGAAGTAGGAAAGTCTTTAATGTTATTTGAAACGGAACTAAACTTCGGAACTCAAATGGAGTTGGGCAGGACACCTAGCAAGGCGCAGTGATGACAGGTGGGCTAAGTCTGTCACCGAATGGCGTAGGAGAGCTGGGAAAAGAAATGTGAGATGGGCAGACAACATAATTGCCATCGGCAGGAAAACCTGGATGAGGCTGGCACAGGAACATGGAGATTGTCATAAGAAGAAAGAGGCCTGTACCCAGCAGTGGGAGAATTCAGGGTGTGGATGATGATGAGGATGATGATTTGAAATTATGAAAGGACTCGTAATTACCTTACAAGTTGCTCTATTCAGCTGGATCATCTCCCTGATATATGAATTCATATTCTAAATACAGAAAGCCCAGAGACGTACTCTACTATAGACACATTTTTTAGTATTAGAATTTTCATTTTGCAGAAATTCAGACATTTAATTTTCCCGATGCAAATGTTCGAATATGAAAGCATGCTAATTGACCTATCTCTATGATATCTTTTTAGTAACTGGAACATTGGATGATAAATGGTAGCCAGATCTTTTAAAATTCCAACATGCTGTAGTATGCAAATATCTCTAGAGAGATAGTTAGGTTATTTAGACTGAAAACTGACCTCTACTTACACTCGTATGTATAAACAAGTCAAAGTGATAACTTTAGTAAAAGTAATAACTTAAGATACGATTTTTATTCTGTAGTTTAGTAATTGCTTGAAGTTAGAACTGTCAAAAGTTAGAATTCTTAGCCTTGCTTTCTTTGACGGTTCTTGCTTCGTACAAATTCTAGTCTATGGCATAAAAATGGTTGCATAAGTAACTAGTAATTACTTTAACTTGACTATACCAGGGTTTGTCGTAAAAAGCTAGTCGGATTATTATAGGTTCTTCAAATTCCTCCTTTATTTACAAAATTTGAAATTAATTTATTCTTAGTAGATTTCACCACAACCGCTTTCAAATCCACCACTTCAACTACAGCCACTTTCGTTCAGCGAATTAATCCTTTAAAAGGCTTCAATTTCTCTAGAACTCTTGTTCACCCCACCAGAGAACTTAGTACGAAGATAACAAACCATCCTCCAGATAGTTGCTATTAATCAAAGTCGCCTATTGAAAGTAAACAATATAGTGAAAACCGTGAACCCTCGACCATTTCAGTTTCTACAAACAACATTTGTCATCTGTCACACCGTACCCTTCCCGACAAAGACAAACATTTTATGGACGCTGGTTCAAACGGAAATATTACTTTTCGAGCACATATGGATGGTTGCAGAAATATTTATAAACAAGATGTATTACGGTGTGAATGGGTCCGGGGTTCGTAAATGGAATGGGTGTGACTGAATTTTGCGTTCGGATTTACAACAACTTTTGTTCGCGGTTTCTGTCAGTTCCTTATGAAACTATGTACCCAAAGTGTTCTGTGTTAATTAAGGGCACAAGTATATCTTTGTGTGAAAAGAACCAGTCCCTTTAGCGAGGAACTCTATGCGATAGATCGATAATAATGATAAAATCTCGAAAACGTGGCGCTTTATAAGATTTTGACTCATACAAAACTTGTTTGTATTGCTACTAGCTGTTGATTAATTTACGTTTCATATGTGGCTGCTATTTTTAAAATAAAATAAAATGATGGAAGTGAGGCAGGCCAAGCTTCATACTAAAATCTTTCACAATATAATTTTCAAAACAAAAGAATTGGAGGAGTGATTTGCAGTCTAAAAAAGTCTCTACAAGACAACTTTAAAATAGAATTGAATAAACCTTAAATGGTAGTTATAAAGGTTTTCCAAAGACTTGGATGTAGCAGCGTCCTCCTAACCGGCAAAACAAAAATGATGAAATCACATATTCCAAGAAAGATGTAAAGTGTTTTGGCAGTACAGTCATATTCAAAAGCAGATTTCTAGCAGTAGATGTTAACATTTTGGGCTTTATTATGATTATGTTTACGACTTGATCAGAAATGTATTTGATGTAGGTTCTAACGGTCTCCGGCTTAACCTTTTTCTGAGAAGGATAGGAATAGGATGTATGCGAAAAACCATTATGAAACAGAATCAAGAAAATGTTAGTGTATGCTTCCGGCCGTCAATTTCAGTAAGTCGTATTTACAGAGAATTTTTTTTATATAAGATCGTATTAATATAACGAAATGTTACTTCATTCCATTTGAAACATTTTATTTTATTTATAATCGGCTTGGGGACCTTCTTTTTCATGGAATTAAAAAGAAGACTGGGGCCGTGAGACCTCTAGACGGGGTCGCGGCAGACGGCAGTCTCGAAGTCATCGAAGAAGACGGCAGAAGTGGAAGGCATGGGGGAGGTCTTTGCCCAGGAGTGGAACAATACGGGCTAACTCAAGAAAAAAAGAAGGCCTGCTCCCGCATTGCGAAACTACAACATTTCGTAACATTTTTTATCACAACCTGCAAAATTTTAATCCATTGCTTCAATATTATTATTCTCTACCCTGCTCTCTCCTTTCATTTCAACTTCATATTATGTTTTAAAATTCCTCTGACTCACAAAGTAAAAATCGCAATTAATGAACTGTCAAAATGAATGACATTGCCAATTTACCATAGCAAGTGTGGTAAGCAATTAACCCACCTGGTTTCAGATACATGTCGATGGGCTGAAGTAGGAATCTCACTACGAAATTATAAATTCAGCTTAACGAAAAATATACAGCATTTTAGCTAAGTAAGATATAATACTTCACGAAAATCGTTAATCCAGACTAAACTTTTCGTGTTAAACGGCGTTTAAAAAATTTGAGCAAAGAAACTTGGAAAAATCCATTATGAAAACCATCAGCTTACCCCAATACGGTGAAAGTATTTTCAGTCTAATGCGTGCTTCTGAAAGTTTCAGGTATATAGAAGTATACCGCTAACTGCTTAGCTACGAAACTTTGCTAAAATGTGGTGCGAACAGGCATATTGTTTTAAAAATATAATCGTGTTATTTTAGACAGAAATTCGTGCTTTTTAAATACTTGAGTTTGGTTTGAGATATAAGTGTTTGCTTTTCATTTTTATCAGGTGATTGTGGTGTGTAGATTTGTTTTTATATTTTCGGCCTTAAAAAAAAGCTCTATATCAATAGAGCTTTTAGATTACAATTTTGATTGTTTATCAAGGGGTATTGTATTATCCAGTACTAACTGGGTTGTGGAGGTCAGATAGGCAGTCGCTCCATGTGAAATACTGGTATTCAGCTGCATCCGGTTAGACTGGTAGCCGACCCCAACCTAATTGGGAAAAGGCTAGGCAGATGATGAAGATATGAAATATATTTTACACAATATCTACCTGCTACTATCTACCAAAAACAGATTTTAAATGTATTCCGCGCAAACTGGGCCTTCAGCCCAGTCCAAAAAGACCAGTTCAGTACTAATTCGAAATACCAGTTTATTTTAAAATAAAAACTGCAAGACCCATACCATATGTACCATATGCTGGGTGCCATAACGAAATGCACCTAACCAACCTTCTAATTGAATTGTATTACATTACATAGCTAGACAGTGACAGTAGCTGTTAGTAGTCAACATTTAATTTCCTACTGCAACGATACTACCAATTACTCTCAAACCGACGGTGTTGATTCATTGCTTTCACCGTACGACAACAGTTTCATAATGTAATTTGTTAGTCATCCCACTCGAGGCAACCAACTCGTACTGGATCCGCGTGGTGGATTACGGCCCACGCTGTCTCTTTGATGCTGAGGAAGTCTGTAACAATAAGAATAATTTAATAGTCGATGTCACCATCCCGCATGACGAGAACCTCGTGAAAGCTGAGAAAGAGAAACAAATAAAATATCTCGACTTAGCACACGAGGTTGTCGACATGTGGAATGTCATGTGTGCATTGTGCCGATTGTCGAAACGGCCAGTGGCCTTATCGCCAAGAGCCTCGAAATTAGATTCAATGCATTGATTCCTGAAACTCACACTAGGATTCCCTATGTCGTGACTCATTAGTTCCAGGCTCCTTCGTTGCGTTTATATTGTTACACAATATTAATAAATCCGTTACAATAAATTTATAAGCTGATTTATACTCTACTGCTGATGATGAGGACCTGGCAGCCATTCCCAGGTTGGGCGAAGTGTTATTGGGTTTAACTATCTAGAATTTTCCAGTAACAGTCACAGAGTCTGGACATGTGCCCGGTTGATAGCAATAGACTCGCCCCTTACTTCATGGGACTTAAACATTACTGGCGAAATGTGGGGTTCCTTAACCATAAAGTTCGGTACGTACCCCTTCGGGGGTCTGACATATAAACCTCCGCTGGCTTGGTAGATACCCCCGAAGGGGTCTGCGTTTAAGTCATACGTCATCCTCATTATTTATGTAAATATATAATATTCTGATTATCAAATACTATGAGTGTGCGTTAATTAAGAGAGTTGGATAAAAAGTTCATATGTCATCGCCATTAAAACTTCAGTATTTAGCGCGCAAGTTTCTTAATTTACCCTTATAAAATCCAAGTGCATAAATACGGGTATCGCCATTTTGACTGCAGTGCTGGCCGAGGCTAAAAATCATAAAAATTGTGGTTTTCGGACATCCAAGCTCCACTATGTTGAGAATGATTAACTTGTCATTAAATTATGTGACGAATTAATCCATAGTTCAATTTAAATAAGAAGTGGTAACGATGAATTTTGATATCTAAAGTCGAAGTTTCGCGGCAATCGTGCGTGTTTACATTTTTTTTTTCACATTACATCACACAGACGCGAACAGATTCGATAACAAATATGACAAATATCATTCCAAATATTATAAACAACATGAAAATGCCCAGATCTTAGCGTAATTTACTAATACGGGGCCAATAACTCGTAATATTCATTACCACTCCTCAATTTGTATTCGCAATTGACGGCCATTTTTTTTTTTAAATTGCTTTGGTGTGTGGACGCGATTATTTCAATCGATTCTTTTTTTTTAAATTTCGATCAAATCGAGAAATTAAATTAAGGAATTTAAGAAATCGATAGATGGAAATTAAAATAATTTTGTTTTAAGCTTAAAATACAATAAATAAATACAATAATATTTTTTAAGCTTTATACATAATGGTAATTTTAATAGTTTTTCGTACATTGTAGGTACTAAAACCGAAACAACAAACAGCACAGACTGATCTATGGCTAAATTCGCGCCGTTTTTTTTCAAGTAAAAATTTAAATTATGAACGCATTCGCTGTTCAAATTACATTGTATTTTACTAGATAATTTATAGTATTTTTTATGTTATAAAAATATGCTTTTATTTAACTTCCCGTGTTAGTGAGTATTGGTCAAATCTTGCAACTGAATTTCAAACCAGTTCCCCTTTACTGATTGAGCTGAAATTTTGCACATGCCTTTGGTTCTGGTGATAATTCATTTTTATGACAAAATTAGTCTTGCAGACAGGATCGTCTCCTCGCGACAGAACTCCTCAACGGTTAATAGCGCGGACACGAAACTTTGTATACGTTTTTAATTTTGATAGATATAAATGATTTCTTTCATGACTTCATCCTGCAACCAGGATCGTCTTCTCATGAGGGAACTCCTTAACAGTTAATAGCACGGATATGGAAATTTGTTTGCGCGTTCATATTTGACGAATATACATGATTTCTATCATGTCCTCATCCTGCAGCCAGGATCTGCTTCTCACGAGGGAACTCCTCAACGGTTAAAAGCGCGGACCCGAAATTTTATATACGCGTTCAATTTTGATAGATAAGTATGATTTCTATCATGAGCTCATCCTGCAGCCAAAATCGCCTTCTCACGAGGGAACTCCTCAATGGTTAATAGCCCAGACACGAAACTTTGTATAGATACGCGTTCAATTTTGATGAATAAACCAAATTTGTATCGTATTTGACCTACAGCTAGGATTGTCTTTTCATGAGGACACTCCTCAACGGTGAGTAGCATAATATAGTGATGCGGTATCAGAAATGTACAGAATACCACAAAATTAAAAATTCCGAAATACGACACGGCCCACGGCCTATGATGGATAACCCGAACTTTGCAGTTGTAGAAAACGTTTTTAGAGTGGATAGTGAACCGCTTTCAAAGAATGAACTACCTAACGTTTCTTTAGGATACGGCGTATGAATTGCCGATTGCGAAATAAGAGACAATAAGTTTTTCGGTCATCGTTACCGAGGCAGGCCCAAGAAACGCTGGCGTGTCGATTTGAACTCGTTCTTGGCTGATTGGCCAGAGAAGGCAAATCACCGACGGAGTTGGACAGGAATGGAAGAGGCTTTTGCTCAGCAGTGGTAAAGAATAAGCTAAACAAGAAAAAAAGTTTGTCCTAATCTAACACAATAACCCAACCGACAATACGCTGCCAACAATTTATATATCTTTTGCGGATCAAACTATTTTTTTTATCAAGATTCTATATCAAAACTTAAGATATTTCAAAACAAAATTCGCAATAAATGATAATAGTAAATTAATACACTTATAAAGTAAGAATAAATGTGAAATGCGAGCGCATTGCTAATTTAAATTTTGAAACAAAAAAAACGCAACCGTGCGTATTTATGTACAATTGAAAATCAATCCAGTTCCAGATTTTTTATTTGCTTGAACTGTGAGACTTTATTTCTTGCCAAATCTCACACTACTAGTTTAACGGAAAGTTAGAAGACTATAAATTTTTAAATGAAAGATAATCATCAGAATGTTTATTTAGAAGCAATTTTTTTTTTTGTGATTACACATTTCTGTGTTTCTTATCATTTATAAATCTCCTTCTCTTGAAGTCAACCAAAAACATCGAATAATTACTAAATTAAATTATTTAAACAGATAGCTTGAAAAAGTTAATTTAAAAATTAAATATATTTTTTTGAAATTATACCAAAGAGTTTTTATTCCGTTTCAACTCTTTTTTTCAAACTTGATTTCAATGCGAGTATCGATTAGGCTGAATCCAACTTTTTAATCAAATGATGATCCTTGGGTTTTATGGTCAGCACTAAGACTTTTTAGTTATATTTGTCAAGACTTTGATCGTGTTTTTTATGAAATTATGTATGAATAATGGTAAAAATAAGAACCCAGATAGTTTGTTACTGTCTTTATTTTGCCCTTTTGAGTTTTTTTAGCAAACGAGAACTTTTCTATGTACATTATTTCCAGCGCAACTAAGTTACCTATTTTTTGGAAGGGTGTAGCGGTACGTAATTTACACATATATGGAAATAGACTGACGCCGTTTTACTGATATCAACACGTTATTGGAGATATTAACCATAAACTTATCGTATGAAACAGCTTCCGCGAACATATTTTTCATTAAAAAATCGAATGCTGAAAGTTCACGAAAATTCTTGAATTTCATGACAATTCACATCACCCCGCCGATTCAGTTGGTGTGTCATGTGTCAAAATCTTGTCGAGCATAGTGGTTAGGTACACGTCTACACAACCCTTCCGAGATTACAAGGCGTGTTGTTGCGAGGCAAGGCCTAGAAAACCTCAAATACTTCCCCCAGAATTCCACCCACAGATTTCACCCAAGAAAAAGAAAAAACTAATTGAAATTATGTTGGCCGCAAGACCGACTAAGTTTCAGACGGTGAGAGCAGCAATACCGAGCTTTATTATCTTAATAAAAAGCGGAAAACTTGGGGGTTATTTTTAACTGCGGTTCTCTGAGTGTCTCTGGTCGGATTTAAGTTTGGTAATTAAAAGTTGCGGTTCGTTACCAGCGTGCGGTTAACACTTGTACTGTGGGGCCAATTTGCGAAGCGCATGGTCTGATGCCTGTAGCGTTTTGTGTTCAAGTTAACATGGCGCCCTTTTTCATGGGTTTCATGTTTTAACAACGCGTTTTTTAATTCGGCAAAGTTATGTTTTTTTAATCTGGAATGTATTTGAGTTGTTATGAAAATGTGAACTGTTGTTTGTTTTGGGTTTTACCGAATTTATGAGGACTCGAAAGGTGCCAATTCTGTGGGGCATCGAGACACGAATGAAGTACACGAAAAAAAATTGTAACCAAATTAATAAGCACTTGGCGTCAACTGAAAGTATTTTACTGGGGCTATTACGAATTTAACTTTCAAGTTTTTTTATCCCTGTTGATAAAAGAAATGAAACGCAAATCCAATGCATTTGAAAATTACTTTCATGTTGAAGTTAACTAACTTAATCAAATAAAGCAACGACACAGATTGATTTACTTTTTGCATCATTCAGCTTGAAAGTTTCACAAATATTTTAGAGACTTATTATTGTGCAAATACTTCTACGTCTTTAGTATTTCTTTAGGACTGGAAAACCGGCCAAGTGCGAGTCTTACTCTCGCGCACACAGGGTTCCGTAGGTCCAAACAATATAATAAAAATATTTTGAAGGTTCATTCATATGTTGTATTGTATTACATTCGACAGCAAAACGAAATTTGTTTTTCATAGTATGTTAATGAAAAACAAAGTTACTGCTCCAGTTTGATGAAAAAGTCCCATATTTCAAAAATTAAACATCAAATCTTATTCAAAACAATTTTCTTTGAAAGGTGTTTTTACGTTCTAAAACCCTACATTTTTTCAGAATTTTCCTCCTCTTACTTTAGAAATTAGAGCCCTAAAGTGGCTGTGACTTACGGACGGACGGACAGACATGACTAATCTGCGTTTTTTGCCATTCGGCTACGGAACCCTAAAAATACCCTACGTCACATTTTCTTTTCAGTTTACCTACTTTTAGTTTCCCCACGCAAGTTTTTTCAGCGTGACACGAAGCTAAGCCGCTAAAATATTCAGTAGCACAAGATAGTTCGACGTCTGTCAAGGCCTATATTGTCGTGTGGAAAATAGGCCAGGAAAATAATAGGAACGAGAAAAAATATACAATATTCTGGGAAAAAAGTGGGGGAACAGAGATACGTAGGTAAAATGAAAATATAAAGACTTTACTTACTTTTCTTCTGTGAGCAAATTCTTTATTAAGTAAAATATAGTCTAAGATTCCATCTAGTATAATATTTTATTTAGGCAACACCATTTTTTTTTCTCTAAAAATAATGTTTTAGGTAACTACTAATTAAAAGATTCACCTTGAACGCAAGGCTAGATTTTTATATAACATTTGCGTAAATAATATATCTTTGCTTTTCATTTTCATTACGGTTAGCAGGCGCGTGTTAATAAATAAAACTTGTTTAACTTGGGATTTAGAACGAAATCAAATAAATTGTCTTTGTCTCTAACCACAACAGCTCATAAACACAATGCTGTAAGTAGAGAATTACCACAAATGGTTGGAATACAGTTTAGTATAGTGATTATTGTACAGTCGTGATTACATGGATGGATATTTGGATAATGTACCTAATCACAGCTTGTTTAGGCTGATTACCTATCAGCGTATAATGTTATCACTGCTGGAACATAAGGCCTCCTATGAGAGAGGGAGTGGTCCAAAATTTTGGTTCGAGGCCATGCTGATATCATCACGATGTTTTGCATCACAGTTTTTTAAGACTGGAAAAGGCAGGCATAAAATAAAAGAATTAAAAAAAAACTCTTTGTGAGATCCAGGTGCGCTGTACTTGCTATTTCTAGACACAGTACAGTAAATCAATGTGTAATTCCGGTAGAATATTATCTGCTTCTCTTGCATCTATAATTAAGACACGATAGTATACGCACGCTCATATACAAGGTGTAAACAGACCCTTCACGATGCCGTCAACCAAGCATTCAGTACATCAAACTAAGTAACTCTACGCAAAAATTATTGCTGGGAAACGTCTTTTTTTTTGGGTGAAAAATCTCGTTTTACGGTAAAAAATGTAACGCACTCAAAACTTAGTGCTGATGGATGCTTTGAATAGTAAACGGGTCACCGAGTTAATTAAAGTAAAATTAAAACCTTTAAAAGTGGTACTTAAAAAAAAAGTGAAAAAATTGAAACTGTGACCTCCAATATCTCCGTAACTAGAAGGTTCCCACCTGGTTCAGAACAAAAAAAATATCGCAATGATGGGGAGAACAAGTGTCTTTCAGCTTCGTTAAGGGTCTTTTTACACCCTTTATATCTTCGTTCCGCAGTCAATCTTTCCTACACGCGTAAGAATTGAAACGCGAAGATACGATAATGTGTAGAGATAACACTAATTCCCTTGCTCATCGATTTTGAACGTCAATGATTGACGCGCTTTAGATCTGGAGGATCTGTACGGAATTACATATTAGCAATTTGATATTTTGAGATCAAAGTTTTGGTATATTGTTACTGATGTTATGGAGATTCCTGATCCAATTTCGAGGACTTTATACTTATATGTAGCGAGATTTGTCACTAAATATAGCCTTCTTAATAAAATCAATCAACTCAGCCAGTGCTGGGTTGATTGCAGCTCTGTAAGCTGCACCATAACACCTCGACCTTCGCATCAAGTCCGATTCACCTATCTTTTTAAGGTCTTCGGTTCGACTACCTGGGGGTGTCCAACGCTGCCGCTTGGCGATATGCGGTCTCCACTTTAGGACTCGTTTGGTCCCTCGGCCGTTGGTCCTACGCCAGACACGGCCAGTCTATTGGTACTTCAGCTTGTTTACTATGCAAAGTATGTCGGTAACTGCAGTTATTTTCCGGATGATCAAATTTCGAATCAAGAAAGAAACTCCGATCATACCCCGCTCTATAACGCGTCATAACATTTTTACATAATATTCATGCCCAATTTGTAACAAAAAGCTAGCGTCAAACAAGGCGTTTTATAACTATTTTATGCGTGTATAAAATCATAAAACCGCCCTCAGCCTAATCGAAACAATTGCGTGACAAGACCCTATCTGACGGGCCGTCCACCAAAAATGTACGCATATTGCGGACTTCCAAACTTTCTGTCAAGTCACATAGGCTAAAATAGGCACTTAACCTTAATGGGGAACGCCATTAATTTTCCGCGAGATGCCTTAATGCTTTTGTCGCTGAAAAAATGCCATTGAATAGGTGGGGGCCGACCACGGGGTCAGTGTTTTTTTTTATCACTCATACCATGCTTTAAAGCGCTTCAGAGATGAATGAGTAAGCGCTTTTTGGGCTGTTTTATATAAATGTTTTTTTTTTCATACCGCTGCGATGTTCGTGTCGGTAAAGTAAATAATCGTGTAAAGCTATTAATAAAACGGTTTTCTTTTTAATTTTTGGGAGTGGATTCTTTTTGATTAAATTGCATTTTTTGCGGTTTTAAAAGGCAAATATATTAGAGTAATTTTTGCAAGTAAAGTAAACATCTTACATTTACATAAAAGCTTTAAGCCAATCAGAATTAAACCGATAAAATAAATACATTGGAATAAACATACTTTAAATACTCAGTGAAAAGGTACCTTAAACTTTTAGGTTTTACGTAAATATTCTGTTTTTCAAACAACGTTTTGTAAAAAGGCAAAACAATGAGCGACCCACGGGAAAACTTTATGGTCCCTTCCATTGTTTTCTTACTTTAGTTTGCAGCAACTTTTATCTTACAGACACACAATAATATTCTGGAATTTTCTTAAACCCTTTCCTTATCCAAACAAGTATTTGTCTCAAAAAAACCTTAATTAGTCTACAAGGAACCGACAGCAAAACCAAGTTACAGCCAAAAATAACTTAGAAGTTATTTTCGACAAAATGTACGCTTACTTTAATGTCTAAAGTTCGTCCTCACATAAACAAGCAAAGGAAACAACGAAATATTCTGAAATGTTTCTTTAGTATGGCAACGTTGAGTAGATGTATTACAAGCATACGAAAGCTTATAACAGGGATCGCGAACCTTTTTGAATATTTTTTTGCATATTGCGTGCTAATAATAATTTTATTCGCGATCATTGTGCCGATAGTCATATCAACCAATGGCTTAATTGCCTAGAGCCTCGATCAATACCTGAGGAGGCTCTCGTAGCAGCTGGATCAAGGGCTTGATTCAGAAAGCGGTTCCTTTCTCTAGAGACCTGACCGCGGGGTAGCTTGGACCCTATACCCGATACCGGTGGGCTAAATTTTTTAATATTTTTAAATGTTTTTATATTGTTTTTTTTTTTAAGGAATGTATAAAGTAAAGAAATAAATTAAGCATTTTTATTCATACCTCAAATCTGACAAAAATAACGCACATCTTTACTTTGGAGGATATTAGTTACAGGCACAAATATCCTCGTTGGTCCAGTTGTTGTAACCACGGCTGCCGAGCATGAGCTCCTAGGTTCGATTCCTGGGTTGGGAAAAGTGTTATTGGGTTTTTCCATGAGGAATTTCTCAGAATCAGCCACGTATTCTGGATTTGTGCCCGGTTGATGGCAATAGGCTCGCCCCATATTACATGGGACTTAAACATAACTAGCGAAATATGGGTGTACTATTAAGTTCACCTCTGCCTAACCCTTCGGGGATTACAGGCGTGATTTTTTGTTATTTTGTTATGCACAAATATGCAATTTACATTAACAATGCAATATCAATCCGTACACTCCTGAAATAAATGAAAACTGTACCCTAATTGTACATTTTTACTCCTAATTCAATCAATGTCGAGCTTCAAACCCAGTATTTTCTTTCGTCATAGGTTCGCAATCCCTGCTTAAGTCCTTCATTTTTATTTCACCGTACCCTCCATTCAAGTCTCTTCGATTGGAAAATTATTCATCAAATCAGTACGATAGGCAGACACCGAGATAGGTCCCGTTTCTCGATAAAACCCGGTAATTGGCCCCTTTATAGAAAGAAAGTAACGATCGTTTGTTTTCCATGTTTATTTTTCTTTCTTTCTTTATTGGGTTATTTTGTTATTTGTTTAGTTACCTGGTGAGTTAGTTGGATGATTTGTTGTTACTTTGTTATGATTGAAGTCGATGTTGTGAGTGACATTACAATCTTATTACATGACAATAAATTGTTTACTGGGAATTATTTTTACGGATAAGGGACATTGACCTTTGATTTTGCTTCAGTGTTTTTTTTTCTGAGTTAGAGTTCTGTGGTGTTGGTGTTCTCCTTTAGATTTTGATCAAATAGCAAGTTACAGTATCGAGGAAGAGCTCGTAACTAAATAATAACAGCCGCAAGCGCGGGTAGATTTTCAAGGTTAAGCAGCGCTTGCCAAGGCCGGTCTGTGGATGTGTGACCATCCATTACATACCTAGTTTCCAGCGTCCCTTGAAAACCACGATAGCCGTTGGTCCCGGCTGCCTTTTATATATCTTTGATAGTCGTTACAGGTAATCATTGACCCGAAAGTTTGAAAATCGTACCTACCAAGAGGCATCGTAATAACCAGTACTAACTGTGTTAGGGAGGAAAAGTTTCTTAGTCACAAAAACTAGAATAGATATTTTTTTACGAAAAAATGCTTTACACTGTAACATTTAAATCAGTTCCCAGAGCAATTAGAAAGAATTACTGCGACGCAGCAAAACCACCAAAAAACTGCGCAAAAACAAGGTTAATGCTGACATTAATCACACAAAAACACTAACAAAACTGCACAGTTACCAAAAATGTTCGTTAACAATCGTCGGTTTTGTGTTAATTAAGAAGTTGTACCATCGTTACTATCTAGTTAAGTCGAGTTCGTTAGCGAAACTCGGTTAAGGCCCGTTACTCGTTGATTGTCGGCGAAAGTGAGAACGCGAGAATGTTCCCGGTAACTTACTTATACTTCAAGAAGCGCTCACTTACAAATTGTCTATTAAAGGTGTGTTTGTAGCACGTGAGCTTAACGAGGCCAGTGTGGATGTGGGTTTGAATTTTCAGGCGATTTACAGGTTCATGGTACATCCTGGCACCGATATTTTGATTTAAAATACCTTTCTTGACCGATTTCTTCCTTTGAGCCGCTCGGGGAAAAAAAAAAAAGTTATATCTTCATGGAATAAGTTATAGAGTCAGGCATTACTTTTCGGAAATCTAAGACATCACTAAATGTTATGCAAAATATGTAGTTTTTATTCTGCTAAAAAGAAGAAAAAAGATCCAGGCCTGGACTTAGGTTGCAGTATCGCCCTCCACGACCGTTTGATTCGCTGGGGATCGCGTCTGAGTGGTCGTCGAGTTAAGAAACCTCTTGAGGATACCCCGTGAAGGGGCAAACTTGTGTCAAATATAGTTTTGGGTGCATTATTATTGATTTTGCATGTGAAAAAGTACCAGTAACAGGTTTTTGTGAAAGAATTATTCAGGTAGTAGTTCAGGTATTTTTTTTTTTCAATAGCCTTGAATGTCCCACTGCTGGGCAAAGGCCTACCCCATATCCTTCCAGGTACTCTTCTCCTGCGCCACCTCGAACCAGCCTTCGTGATGCGCGTCTAGATCATCTCGCCACCTCTTTCTAGGCCGGCCTTGGCGGCGCCGTCCAGCCTCAGGCATCCATCGTGTTGAAACCTTTCGTCGTTATGCATGCGGCTCACGTGACCCGCCCAATCCCATTTGAGCCTGGCAGCCTTTTTGCCTACGTCTGCAATTCCGGTTTTTGAGCGCAGCGTGGTGTTTCGTATTTTATCTGCTCTCTGTACACCCAGAATGCTGCGCTCCATTGCTCTTTGGCAGACTCCAAGGCGGGACTTTTGCGATTCGGTGAGTGACCAGGTCTGAGCACCGTAGGTTAGGACGGGCAGGATATACATATCGATGAGCTTGCGCTTCAGGGACATCGGCAGATCTCCCTTCATTAGCGTCTTCATGGACCAGTAGCTTTTCCAGGCATTGTCGATTCGGCGATCGATTTCCTTTTCCTGCCTGTTTTCGAAAGAAACTAACTGGCCCAAGTAGATGTACTCATTGACATAGTGTATTTCCTGCCCGTCTACCTCGACCCCACGTTTAGTGCTGTTAGTCATAGTTTTAGTTTTTGACCGATTCATCGTGAGTCCCACCTTGAGGCTAGCCGTGCTCAGGTCTTGGAGCATGCTCTGTACTTCGAGAGCAGTAGGAGCAAAGAGGACAATGTCATCGGCAAATCTAAGGTTAGTCAGCCTCTTACTGCCGACTTTAACGCCCTTGGTCTTCCACGGGGCTGCTAGTGCCTGAAATATCTCCTCGAGGGTACTGGTAAACAATTTGGGAGAGAGCGGGTCACCCTGTTTAACACCTTTTTGTATTTTAAAAGAAGGTCCTGCAGAGTTCAGTTTAATGTTGGTGGAGCTATTGTAGTATATGTTTTTAATAAGATTGATATATTGTGTTTCAAGTTCCTGCTTTTGCAAAGATTTGAATATTTCTGGATGTTTTATGCTGTCGAATGCTTTTGTATAATCTACGAAAGCCAAATAAAGGGTGTAAAAAGACCCTTAACGAAGCCGAAAAGTACTTGTTCTCCCCGTCATTGCGATCATTTTTTTGTTCTAGACCATACCTGGGAACCTTCTAGTTTCGGAGATATTGGGGGTCAAAGTTCCAACTTTTTCACAAGTTTTTTTTTTAAGTACATGTTTCTAATGTAATATTTTTACTTTAAACACCTTCATGACCCTCGTACTATTCAATCCATCCATCAGCACAATGTTTTGAGTATGTTACATTGAGTTTTACCGGAAAACGTGATTTTTCACCCTAAAAAAAAAGTCGTTTCCCAGCAATAATTTTTGCGTAAAGTTACTTAGTTTGATGTACAGAATGCCTGGTTGACGGCTTGGTGAAGGGTCTGTTTACACCGTATAGTGGTTTGTTGAATTCTGAGATTTTTTCCAAAATCTGGTTTAGTGTCTGAAGGTGGTCAGTTGTGGAAAAACTAGGGCGAAATCCGGCTTGTTCTGGTGGCTGATGTTTGTCCAGCTTTTCTTCAATACGATTATGAATGACTTTAATAAATGCTTTGTAGATGTGTGATGTTAGACTGATTGGACGGTAATTGCCGATATCGCTTTTATCGCCTTTTTTATGAAGAAGTATTATATTGGAATGGCAAATAGTCTTGGGAGTTTTTCCCGATGGTGTTGAAAAGGTTTGCAAGGTGAGGCAACAAGGTGGTGGAGCCGATTTTGAGTGCTTCGGTGGAAATTCCATCCTCCCCGGGACTTCTATCGTAGCGCATGGTAGTAAGCGCTCTGTGAATTTCATACCCAGTAATAGGGGAAACGGAATCTTAAATATGGTATTCTGTATTTAAAGTGGGTTCTGGGTTATCTGAATATAACATTTTATAGAACTTGGTAGCAATTTCCAGGATTTTTTCTCTGCTATAATGTTTTACTTTGGTTTTTCAGGTATAAAAAGTATTATTATTCGAGAGCTGAACAAAGTACTTCAATCCGACAAAGGTCACTCCAATTAGCTTGAACCAATGGATTTCGCTTTTCCAAGCAAAAAAATATTTTTAGTTTGTTTTAGATCCTGTACAATAAGATAGATTTCAGTAGTGTTTAAACAACAGTTATTTTTAAATATACACAATTGGGTAACAAGTTGAGTATTAAAAAATACAATCAAACTTGTGCTTTAAAAAGTCAGTGTTCATTATAGACTTTCCAAAATTACGTTCCATAGAGTAAACCACATTTAATTTACCTTCCACAAATAAAATATCAATTACAAATTAATAAATGTAATCAATAAAAGGCCATGCATAATACATGGAGCTTGATACCGGTTTCTGTCAATTGAAACGGACGGCTGTTGTGATACAATTTCATTGATAGTGCGTTGTGTTGTCAGTGCTGAGCTGTCACTGTCACCTGTCACCTGTCAGTGGGTTATTAAGCGCATTGGTGAGATTTTTTATGTGGTATTGTTAGTATTGTAAGTCTGGTGCTGTTTGATTGGTGATTTTTTATCAATGTGGGGAAGCGTTGGTGTCCATTGATTGAGTATATACTAATATTTTAAATGCGTAAGTAGCTCTATCTATCTATCTGTCTATTTATTACCTTTTTAAGCCTTGGCTGAACGAATTTCGATGCAATTTGCTACAGAGGTAGATAACGAAAATAAACTACTACTTTATTAACAGCATATTTTTTTTTTCATCGTGTTATTACATGGCCGTGCAATAATTTTCAAAACAAAGTTGCCATATTTTGTGCCGTCACTTTTAAAAGTTTATGTAAAATGTAGTAGGTTATTTATAATTTTTGACTGTTTTGGAAAAATGGGCTCCTTGAGTAGTCAATATAAGGTGACTGGTAGTTATACACGACGAAGAGACCGATACTTATATATGTGATTGTACTCATAATAACAAACAACTTTCCCACAGAAACATTTTTTAATCACAATCACAATAACACAACAGCGGGCCGTATGAAACTCGCGCTCGCGCGCCTGTGATCTATCAGCTGTTAGGCCCGGATCCCACCAAAGCGGAGACGAGCGGAGCGGAGAGGAGATGTGCAAGATTCAACCAATCACTGGAGAGACGAGAGACACGATGTAGATATAAATTAATGTGATTGGTCGGTGTCCGCACGTCTCCTCTCCGCTCCGCTCGTCTCCGCTTTGATGGAGTATGGGCCTTAGCCGCGTGACACCGCTCTGTCTCATTACTATCGTACCGTGCAACAGTGGGTAGGCAGAGCACCCGCGCGGCTCGCAGACCGCTCCGTAATGCTCTGCTGTCGTGTTATTGGGATAAAAGAGAATGATCGTATTAAAATGTTTCTTTGGGAAAGTTGTTTGTTATCATGAGTACAATCACGTGATTTAGTATCGGTCACATAAATATTACCAGTCACCCTATATAGCTTCCAAAAATTCAAACACTCACACTCTCCCATATTTACGCCCATTTTTAGTGAACTCCTCAGCTTCATAAAGCTCACATTTCGCAAACATAACACACCCGAACCATGCTAATTACGTGGCTCAGTAAAGTGTTAGTACACCACTAACTTTGATACCGAAGCGGCATACAAATGAATCGGCGGGTTATCGTCGAAACCGCAGGTGTTATCGTTACTCGTATCGTTAAAGCGGTTACCGTGGCAACGTTCGATTCGAATAATCGTTATTTATTTTAGCGAGAAATATCGGATTTTATGTTATGATATCGGGAGAGGTTTAGTGTGAATGGTCTTAAGGTAATTGGGTTATGAGTTCCAGGTTTAAAATGATAATGGTTTAACATTATTCTGGGAGAATAGGTATTGAATTCTCGTTCGTTCATACAATTTCTTCTTTTCTTTTCTCTATTAACATGCTTTACTTAAGGTGGAAGAGCCAGGGTAGCCCGCGAAATTCAAATTTTCTTAGGTTTTTTGCAATTTGCAACTCTGTAAGGCATTATTTGCTAAAGTTGCAAATCATATTTGAATCAATTTACAACCCGACACTGACCTGCAAATTGCAAAAAACATAAGAAAATTTGAATTTCGCGGGCTACCCAGGCATATTATTAAAAAAAACCTAAATCATTACGGTTAGCGCTGTGGCTGAGCGATTGTCTGCTGCGCTGTGGCGGGTTTTTATTTGTATGGTGCATCGTAAAATGCACCCACGATACAGGAGAAATTCCTAGGGAGGGGCTACGAAAAAAAAACCTGTAATTCCCGAAAGGGTAATGTAGAAGTGTACTTACACACTAGTATATAGTTGGTACACCCACGTTTCACCAATTATGTTTAACTTACTTACTTGGGCATTAAAATACTTAAAACCCATCCCATATATGTTTCTAGTAACTAAATAAAACTAGTAAGTATACAAGAGTTTGAAAGAAATATTATAAAACGAAACGTCGTTTATACGTTCTATAAACGACGTTTCGTTTTATAACAATTCTTTCAAACTCTCTAATCGCATTAAATTAAATTCTCAAGAGAAATCTACTTAAATGAGGTTAAAAACTGGGATTTAGTTTTTTACGGCAACCGTCTGTAGGGATTCGAAAAATCTTACGTATACGAAATGTAATTTTAGTAAAGTGAAGAAATAAAGCTTCATTGTTTTTTACTAAGTACCTCGCTGTTTGTCTGTGTGGGAGCTCCTAGTGGGGCTTCACATCACTGTCAATGTGATGAAGCAGTCGACTGCCTCGAACACCATGGCCTTTGCTGCAGTAAGAGTGCTCAGATAGCTCTGCACGCTAGCATTACTGACATCTTCTGTCGTGCTTGCCAGCTGTTTTAAAACCTAGTGCCTTGGCACGCGACGCTGGGAAGAGATCATACGGTATGATCATAATGCCTTTGAAGATGGGTAGGCATTTGGTGTGGATTGCAACTTGTGTCGGCACCCTTGCGCTATCCCATCTTCCTAGCACAGCGTGCTGTGCTGGGGTGGTTGCTCCAGGTGCTGAAAATCTCAAACGGCGCAAATACAATAATTGATTTGGTAGTTATATGTTTGAACCGTTTGTGGTTGAAACAATAGGACCATGGGGTCCAAGTGCCCACCTAGTCTTTTGGGATATCGCCAGGCTGTTGGTCAACTCTTCACATGACCAGAGGGCTGGATTTTTATTTGGCCAAAGGATCAACATTGCAATCAAACGTAGCAATGCTGGCAGCCTTCTGGGCACTTTATGGTGATTATTTTGACGCCCTTTAATTATTATTTTCTTTTGATACTGAAGCTAGTTATTGTTTTAAAAACAAGTTATTTATTATTTCTTCTGAGAGGAGCTCGTGGCTAAATAATAACTGCCGCTCGGGTCGATCTTTAGGTTAAGCAGTACCTACTTGCGTAGGTTGGTCTATAGATGGGTGACCACCCATACACACCGAGTTTCCTCCGTGTCTCGGAAAGCATGTCAAACCGTTGGTCACGGGTGTCATTTGTAGATCTTTGGCAGTCGTTAGGTAGTCAGTGGCCCAAAAAGTCTGACAGCCAGTCTTACTGAGGGGTATCGTATTACCCAGAACTAACTGGGTTGTGGAGGTCAGATAGGTAGTCGCTCCTTGTAAAATACTGGTATTCAGCTGCATCCGGTTAGATTTGAAGCCGACCCCAATGTAGTTGGGAAAAGACTAGGCAGATGATGATTTATTATTTCTTCTGTATCAATTTTGTATTCATATAAATTCTCGTTGAATCAATCGCTTTATTTCATTAACAATAAAAAAACAAGCGAAAATCACCAACAAACATACTGCTGATAAAAATAAAATACTACCCTCGCTTATACTTCAACAGAAGATGATGGCTTCGTTCAGATAACGCTGTGATAAATACATCACATTGCCTTCCCTGCCGTATCAGTATTTCTCATTCCGTGCTTATCTTTGAAATACTTCGAGTAGAAACATACGTACATAATATCTCGCCTATTTTCTTGGAGGGTTGGGCAGAGATGCCTGTGAGGGTTCATTTCGTCTGTTATGTTAAAGTCCTATGTAATAGGAAGCGAGCCTATTGCCATCAATAATTATTGCCTGGGTAGTCTAGAAATTCTTGACGGAAAACCCACTAGCCCGATCCGGGAATCAAACTCTTGACCTCGTGCTGAGTAGTTGCTCTTGAGATCTCTAGACCAACTAGAAAGCCTGCACCAGAACCCAACAAATACTGCTTAGTTGTAGAAATAAGTATGGTGATAGTTCTTTCCTGCCGAGATCTTTGCACAGAACTACCTACTATTATAAAAATACGTACTTACATATAGAAAAGAAGAAAAGCATTAAAGGGCGTCAAAAATTTCATCCACATCGCTGTCAACAGGAAGGCTGGCAGCATTGCCACGTCAGATAATGCAATGCTGATTCTTTGTCCACAAATTGGCCAGCCTTTTGGTCACGGGAAGAGTCGACCAACCGCTTGCCGAAGTGCCGATAGACCAGCTGGGCACTCGGACCCCATGGCCCTAGTGTTTCAACCCCAAGCGGCTAAAACCCATACCAATGAGGTTATTGTTATTACTATTATTAATTAAGTTTATACTTTATAGAACAACGTTTCCTTTTAAGATCCTACTAATATTATAAATGCGAAAGTTTGTGAGGATATATGGATGTCTGGATGTTTGTTACTCTTTCACGCAAAAACTACTGAACGGATTTACATGAAATTTAGCACTCAGATAGTTTATAATCTGGAATAACACATAGGATATTTTTCAACCCGGTAGTAAGATCCCGTGGGATAGTAATAGAACTCCACGCGGGCGAAGCCGTGGGCATACTAGTATTAAATATTTCTATTAAAAAGTCATTTACACAACCAATAGTGTCACGAAGAATATTGAATATCTTGAGTCGTTTACTGAAAGTATCAAGTACGTCCGGGAAATTCATTTCCGGTCACGTACAGACTTCCGGCCAGTGACTAAGAAGTTGATGGAATAAAAAAGTTTTTCTACTTTTATAAATATTTGCTAGGAAAATGTCACAAACGAAGAAAAGAAGATATAAAACGAACGGTTGCTGTGGGAATATTTTTTTTTCTTATAAAAGTCAAAGTCTTCAGTATCATGAAGTGTAATATCAATTGAAGAATTAGATAAAATAACTCCTGTTAAACCTCCAACTGTGAATAAAAATACAAACCCTAATCTTCATAAAATAGAAGGAGAATAATTAATTTGTGTTCCATGGAAAGTAGCTAATCATCTAAAAATTTTAATCCCAGTTGGAACAGCAATAAAATAAGCTCGAGTGTCAATATCTATACCTACAGTAAATAATTATGTGATTAGCTCATACAATAAAACCTAATAAACCTATTGCTAATATTGCATAAATTATTCCTAAACAACCAAATGTTTCTTTTTTTCCTCTTTCTTGAGAAATAATATGAGAAATTATTCCAAATCCTTTGGATTGGATGTTTACTTTGAAAGTTTTGGTAAATTAAGAGTTATTCTGGAAAAATATGGTTTAAATGCCTTAGGCAGAAACTTTACAAGTAGGTAATGTTAATAAATTAATATAGGCGAAGGAAAAGTCAGTTAAAAAAACCGGTTAAGTGCGAGTCGGACTCGCTCATGAAGGGTTCCGTACCATCGTAGTATGGGAGCCCCTATTTTTTTTTACTTTTATTATTCGTTGTTATAGTGGCAACAGAAATTCACATTCTGTGAAAATTTCAACGATTACTGATCATAAGATACAGCCCGCTGACAGACAGGCGGACGGACGGACGGACGGACAGACAACGGAGGCTTAGTAATAGGGTCCCGTTGGTTACCCCTCGGGTACGGAACCCTAAAAAAAAGAAACCTGGATGGATGTTTTATTATCACAGTGGCCAACGGGGTACTCATTCCGTATTATTCATTTTGTGGTATAGCTATAAAATGAATGAGCCTCGTTAGTCGCAAGCGCGACTGCTGAGCATGGTTTATTGTAGGGTTACTTAGTTTGATGTACAGAACTCTTGGTTGTCAGCTTCGTGAAAGGTCCGTTTACACCCTGTATTTCAAAGCTAGTTTTTTAAAAATGTTTTTTTTTTATTAACATAAGTTTGTTTAATACTAAATAGACTTGCGTTTGGCTGTACCTCGTCTTATGTGAAGCGAAGATGCTAAACCTTTTTAGTTATACTAAAAGAGGAGACGAGACTTGTACCTGAATTTGGATTACTCAAGAAAATACCTGCACTAGAGAGAATAGCAGTAGTTCTGTTATATTATACGATGCAAAATGTATTTAACCACACAACACAGTATTTACTTCCGTACCGCTATGTACGCTTGTGTACCTTACACAGCTAAGTACGTCTTAGATTATAATATTCGTTAAGATGCTGTTTCTAGGAAGGGGGAAGTCTCGTTATTGAATAATGAGCTCTATAATACATTAAACTGTTGTTCAGGAATCGCATTTCTTACGACACATTAATGTTGTTCGCGAGAGGTTGTTCAAGAATGAAGATAATTATATAAAGGGTGTAAAAAGACCCTTAACGAAGCCGAAAGGCACTTGTTCTCCCCGTCATTGCGATCATTTTTTTGTTCTAGGCCATACCTGGGAACCTTCTAGTTACGGAGATATTGGGGGTCAAAGTTCCAACTTTTTCACAAGTTTTTTTTTAAATACATGATTTTAATGTAAGATTTTTACTTTGAACACCTCCACGACCCCCGTACTATTCAATCCATCCTTCAGCACAATATTTTGAGTGCGTTACATTGAGTCCTACCGTAAAACGTGATTTTTTACCCCAAAAAAAAAAGTCATTTCCCAGCAATAATTTTTGCGTAAAGTTACTTAGTTTGATGTACAGAATGCTTGGTTGACGGCTTGGTGAAGGGTCTGTTTACACCCCGTATAAATGAATGAAATTTTACGTTGTAGGTTTTGTCTTTTAATACATAGTTGTGGCCTTGTGTACGCACGACGACGGCCAATCAAGCTTTATAAAACCAGTTCTTCCATCTCTCATTATAAAGAGTGTAAAAAGACCCTTAACGAAGCCGAAAGATACTTGTTCTCCCCATCATTGCGAAAAAAAGTCGTTTCCCAGCAATAATTTTTGCGTAAAGTTATTTAGTTTGATGTACAGAATGCTTGGTTGACAGCTTCGCGAAGGGTCTGTTTACACCCCGTATAGGAAATCTATACAAAGCGAAGCCAAGTTATACTGGAAATGTACACCTTCATGTGCCGCCGTGTGTACTACGAATAATTTTATAAATCTATCTATTACATAAAGTGACATCACGCGTGTAATCCCCGAAGGGTAGGCAGACTGAGGTGTAATCTAATAGTACCACACTTTGCCAGTTATGTTTAAGTACCATGTAATAGTGGGAGAGACTATTGCCAATAACCGATAACAAATCCAGACTTCGTGGCTGCAACTGAGAAATTTCTAATGGAAAATCCCAATAACACTTAGCCCGACTCGGGAATCGAACCCAGGACCTCCTCAACAGTCGCGCTTACGACCACTAGACCAACGAGTCTACAGTTAAAGTTAGGTGTCACAAGTTGCCGATCAAAAGACTTTTAACGGTTAAAGCTCCATTCACACATAATACAATCGCTTCACATAAAAAGCCTTCTTAAAATGATCACCCCTTATAAGCATCGCAGTGGGACCTTAAAGCGCAGGCTCCCTCTGACTTACCACTTTCGATTCTGACTTTTACGTTGTTCGTAATAATAAAAATATGAGAAATCCCTTCACTTGAACGATATATGACTGCCTGCGGATACATAAAAACTATACGGAAGCACGGATTTGGGGGACGGGTTGCAAGGGTCCCCTAGATTAGATTTGTTTTTAAAAAATTTGCTTACGTATCTCTGGAATTTATCATTTTAATGTGACGTTTTGGAGAGACGATGCAAGCGGATTATAAAATTGGTTTGCTGGGGTAAGTTCCCTGTAATCATGATCTATCGATGGAGAGGTTGCGTCATCTACTAACCGTGCACTTTTACCAACACTGATACAAGTGATCATGGTGTATTGAGGTTAAATTAAGCATGTTTTCTGTTCCACGCAATTTTCCGTTTGGCTTCCTATTTTTCTTTGCAAATATTGTTAAGAATAATAAGAAGAATGAGGAGCCGTAAAAATAACACTCGCTAATATTTATGTGGAAGTACTAACACCTACTTACAGAAAAAAAAATCGACACCATATCGTATGCAATTTTCACTCAGTTAAAGTTTTAGAGACTGGTTAACAATGAACGATTATAGATTGTAGCTACAAAACAGACATAGAACATGATACACTGCTAGAGACACCTACCACTACAAAAATAGTACTTATGTCTGATTAGCATTCCATTAACCCGACAAACGTCGTACATAAGATAATATACTCGTCACGATAATCAATATAAACGTTCAAACTATTCTAGAACTCTTACGAGGAGGGGGGGGGGGGCTATAGACTATCGCTTGTAAGCACGGGTAAGCCATACCTGGATTACAATTTCTTTCACAGTTTTCTGTCTAGTTGACCCAGGAGCCCAGGAGAGAAAATGAATAGTAACTACTATTTTCTATTCCTCATTTTTTTTTCTTTATCCATATAGAATATTACGAATGTACTACGACTTTCCAATAACGTACAATTCCATTAGAATACACAGGCACGAGAGCAAAACCGCAGATACAGCAAGTTACTAAATAAAAATTAACCACAAACCGACTCCCAAATCCCTACCTGTATCCCGGCAGTTACTTCGACATCACTCGCCATAGGGGCGCGGTGCGTTAACAGGATGTTTACTTTCCTCCTGTAGAGATAAATGTGCAGCGGCTGAGGGTTAAGTATCCCTTTCTTTCTATCAAACCGAGATAGCGCGTAAATATCTTCGTGACGACATTATCTTGATAGATGTTCGTGGGTAGGGTTAATTTTATTCGTTGTTATACTTGCTGTGCTGAGGAGCTCGAGGCTAGATAATAACTGCCGCTCGAGTCGATCTTTAGGTTAAGCCGCGCTTGCCTAGGTTAGTCCGTGGATGGGTGACCACTCATTGCACCGAGTTTCCTCCGTGCCTCGGAAAGCACGTTAGCAGTTAGTGAGTGGCCCGAAAGTTTGACAATTAGTCTTACCCAGGGGTATCGAATTACTCAGTACTAACTGGGTTGTAGAGGTCAGATAGGCAGTCGCTCCATGTAAAATACTGGTATTCAGCTACGTAAAGATTAGACTGAAAGCCAATAGCTGATAGATGGGAAAAGGCTAGACAGATTTGATACTTACTGTACTATTTCTAATATTATACAGAACTAAGTTTTACTGTTTTGAAGGCCGTATTGCAAGTTGACATCATTTCCTGTACTTCGATATTTTAAAGAATTACTGTGGAGCTATTAACAAAATTTGATAAATACAGATCAAAATCTTTTTGATCTCAGTTTTATTTTCACCGAATATTTATTTCAAAATCGATTCACCTCAAACTCGATTATGAAATCAACTGTCCTTCAAAATTGCAAACAATTTCTTTCATGACTTTACAAAAAAAAATCTCGCCAACATAATTTCATGTTCTAAGTATGCCAACTAGTGCTAAATTCATAATTCAACTCCTACTCATGCACATAAAACAAATCGGAACAATAATGATGACATCCGGAATCAAACAGCTGACAACCCACCACATCCTCTCTGACATTACACCAACATGCTCACTTTGTTCCGCAAAACCGACATAGACATTTAGATTTATTAGGCTGCCTGTACAGTAGACTGAAGCGGAGCGGAGCGGAGCTGTGGGTAGCTAGGTAAAGATTTACCAGTTAGAACAAAATTCCCGTCTACGTCTCGCTCCGCTCCAGTAGACATAGCTAAAGATATTTTCTTCAGAGCTATGTTTTTGTGTAGTTTCTTCACTTAGAAAGCCTTGAAGACGTTCTTCACTGAATCTTAGCACCACACCTACAGTGGATACAGCATTAGTTTTAAAAAACAACCATGTTATGTTTGCAGAGCTGTGTCCACTGCCTTCGTCAGCTTCAAGTGTCTTGTCTTTTTTGTACCACGGCATCGCAAGGCTCCACTACACCACTGATTAATCATCTTCTCCTAATTTAACAAAGAGAGACTCTGGATATAGTTTGGCGAAAGCTGTTCAGGTGGAGATTCATAGATGACTCTGCCCAAGAGTGTAAATGTGTTACTCCACAATCGATAGGACATTGCCTTGATAACGTGTCCTACCTGTCCTGCTGTTTACACATACAAGAGCTGATGGACGCTACTGAAAGTGACAAGCTTGTCGCCAAATTTTGGGATAAAACAATTCAGATTGCCATTGACAAGTTATGAGGAAAAAAAAGAATTAAACAAAGTTCAGTAAAATCACGTCTTTCACGCTACAACAAACCAGTTACATACTCCGCTACGCTTCTACTTCATTCTTCTCCACTCACTCGCTCCGCTCACTCACTGTGCTCCAAGCAACCTCCTTGCTCTAGATGAAACTGAGACAAAATTAGGTTTAAATTACAAATTAGAGTTTATTCCGGGGACATTGTTACAACTCTGTAATGTTGAACTAGCTACGGGGCATATTGCTTGGAGTTTGAGGATCTTGTTTCTTTTGTAGCTATTAAATTTGTTAATTGGTTTGGTGTTCGATTACTTCAATTAAATTGTTTGCTGAATTTAAATAGTCGATGGTTATTTCGATGTAGATTCTTTGGTTACTTTTACTAAACCATTACTGGATGTTAAATTGGATAAAAGTTCTCAAATAATATCCCGGAGTCTCGATTACTGTCTTACTTACCTACTTCTAAAAATAGGTTTACCTACAAATCAGCCTACGCCATCAAAGAAAATGAGCATGATATTACATAAATTCTGAAAACAGACCCAGTTCCTAATCATAACTACCAAATAATTTCCGCAGACCAGTCGATCTGTAAACAGTAACCAGTAATATTGTGTACATCGATAGACTTGTTTGCGCTAAGCCTAACCAATTTGTACTCAACGGTAAATGGATTTTGAATTTCCAAAATAACACGCTAGTAGGCTCATGATGTAGTCATTATATGTGCGTAGTTTATTTGCCGACGGTTTATCGAGCCTAAATTTGTCTGTTTAGTTAGAAATTTTGAATTATTCTGCGCTGAAACTACTGGTAATTTTGCGGGTAGAGTACTGGCATTTACCTAATGTTTGTCTTAGTGCTATACTTGAGGAGTTTGCTTATGATGTAAGTAGTTTAAGTCAACATTGTGGGGGTTAAATCTGATTGCGTTCAAGGAAGTTGCCCTATACAGGGTGGGAGGGACACCAAGACTAAAATAGTTAGCACGAATTCAGCACATCATTTCGAACGGTGCCACGTAGAAAATTTTCATCGGTAATTTAAAAACAACAGCTGTTCGGTGTTCCTTCTACCGTGTACACTTGTGTTCTAGTACATTTCACATGTGCTAGAACTAAAGGAACACTAGGTGTGGTTTCTAATAAGGAACGACTGCACCAAAAATCTGTAGGTAACGCTTACTCGAAGATTGGCGGATTGTTGATAGAGTAACGCTTAAATACAGGGTCCGTTTACTCAAAACTTGGTGCTAACGGATGCTTTGAAAAGTAAACGGGTCATGGAGGTAATTAAAGTAAAGTTAAAACCTTGAAAAGTAGTATTTAAAAAAAAAAACTTGTGAAAAATTGGAACTAGAAAGTTCCCAGGTATGGTCCAGATCAAAAAAGTGATCGTAATGACGGGGAAAACAAGTGCTTTTCGGCTTCGTTAAGGGTCTTTTTACATCCTTTATAGTAAGACTCTTTAACTATGCGTTTAATGAAGATTGAGGAAAAGCGCTGCTGGTGAAATATTGGTATAATCAAGTGCTGGATGGTATCCTACTGTGCGTCGGATATTCTGATGATAAAAGTCCTTGTGACGCTGTCAACGTTCGTAGAAGTTAAATGCAAGATTTTCGGACAAATAGAGCTATATCTGAAGAGGTTTGTTGACAAAGCAAGTTTAAACAAATAAACAAACCTTCAAAGGACGAAGGCAGTGTCATGACCAATAACCAAAGATTTAAATCTATAGTCTCTCCCTACCGCGTCCAAAAAATTGACAATGACATTTCAATTAGTATTGTCTATCTCCCTCGCATATTATATCGTTCAATACAATATAGTGCGCGCTCGCTCTTTTAAATTTAAATAGTGTATAGATATTATTTGCAACATAACATGCAATGCAACGTTTTCCATACATTTCAATGTACAAAACAACTGTGCGCATATACGTGCATACCCGGTTTATGGAAAAATGTTGCATTGCGAGTTGCATTGCATGTTGTGTTGCAAAAAATCTGTACACAGCTTTAAGAACGGCAAGGGCACATCTAACAATTTAAATCTTTGCCAACAAACAAATGAATGGTACGAATTTGCAAACCAAATCGAGTGATTCGAGAATACATGTCCGATTGTACGAACTCTTTGTTGTTTGTTAAACAAATTTGTGTCATCTCCCTTATGGCTGTAGCAGTAAACATTTTTATGTTGACATCATAATATTGTTTTATTGTTAGAAAATTTACGATCATCCCTCTGTGGTTTGTGTGATCCCGCATGGCGATGAATAATCTGTCACTGATTTGTACGTTTTGATTTGTGAGAGTATATTCGGGTGTTTTGATCATAACTTTTTAAATATTTCACATAAATGGGCGGTTTTGATACGAAAAAGATAGGTGTCGTGTTCGGGTTGGTCGTTTTTTGGAGAAAAATATTCGGTTTTAACAATGTTACAATTTAATTGAATGGAAAAGTAGTTAAACTATGGGTATTAGGGCGTGCAAAACTCAAATTAGGAAAAAGGGTTATGGATGTAAATATGTCTGAAAAGTGATAGACTACATTGTTTAGGCAAACTTCGTCTTTTACTAACAATCTTGAACAACTTTTATCGACAAGCTCTCTAAAAAATCAAGAAATTGTAATAGAATCACTAGCAGGATCTATGAATATACATCCAGGTTGGCTATATTCGACGGCTATATTGCCAGCAGATACTCCGAGCCCGTTCGTTTTTGGAAGTTCCGGCAAGCCTGGGGTAATTGCATTACTACTGTATCAGGGTGCAAACCCAAAAGTGACATTCGAATATCCCTACACGAAGGAACATCGTAAAATATACCTCCATATTCTGAAACACAGGTTACTTTAACATCATCTGCCTAGCCTTTTCCCAACTATATTGGGGTCGGCTTCCAGTCTTACCGGATGCAGCTGAATACCAGTATTTTACATGGAGCGACTGCCTATCTGACCTCCACAACCCAGTCAGTACTAGGTAATCCGATATGCCTTGGTAAGACTGGTTGTTAGACTTTTTGGGCCACAGGCTACCTATCGACTGTCAAAGATCTACAAATGACACCCGGGACCAACGGCTTAGCGGCTTAATGTTTTTCGAGGCACGGAGGAAACTCGGTATGTAATGGGTGGTCACCCATCCACAGACCAACCTAGGCAAGCACGGTTTAACCTAAAGATCGATCCGAGCTGCTGTTATTATTTAGCCACGAGCTCCTCCATAACACAGGTTACTTTAACAGCGAACATAAAATCCGACAATTAGGCGTGAAAGGAGGAAAAACAATAAACATTCAAGCATTGTGATATTTTTACAAGCAAATTTACTGTTGTAAGAGATAGAGAGGCCCCCTTTCCAAAATGAAATACTAGAGACATTTATGGGCTGTTTACGAGCCAACTCTTTACCGAATGCGGACAACGATGTTTGTGTTTTTATTGTACACTTCCGCGTCATAAAGAGCTGGATGGATTTGTTTTATTCTGTTGTTTGTAATCGTATTATGCTGATTTTGTATGTAGAACCTTCAGAATTGAAGCGTTTTACATGTGTCAGTGTGTTTTTAGCTAATTGTACGCCTTTCTAATAAAAAAAAAGCTCATGACTAAATAATAACACTCGCTTACACACAGCTCGCGAGTACTTACGTAAGAAGTTGGCAGTCTCGTCTCACAATTAATTTGTTGTTTTTCTTCATCTATGTATTATCATATCTCTTTACTTTGTATATATATATATTTTTGTATGTATGTATATATGTATGTATGTATATATGTATTTATTATTATATTTTATTTTTGGAAATGTTCAGTACTATTGCACCTACTGTTTTTGTCTCTGCATCACCCTAAGGTAGACTGGTAGAAAATGCCTAAGGCATTAAGTCCGCCTTTGTACATTAAGTGCATAAAGTTTTAATAAATAAATAAATAAATAATAACAGCCGCTCGGATCGACCTTTAGGTTAAGTCGTGCTTGCCTAGGTTGGTCTGTGGATGGGTGACCACCCATTACATACCGAGTTTCCTCCATGCCTCGGAAAGCACGTTAAGCCGTTGGTCCCGGGTGTCATTTGTAGATCTTTGACAGTCGTTAGGTAGTCAGTGCCCCAAAAAAGTCTGACAACCAGTCTTACCAAGGGGTATCGTATTACCCAGTACTAACTGGGTTGTGGAGGTCTGATAGGCAGTCGCTCCATGTAAAATACTGGTATTCAGCTGCATCCGGTTAAGACTGGAAGCCGACCCCAATATAGTTGGGAAAAGGCTAGGCAGATGATGATGTACGCCTTTCTGGTTGATTATATTGCAGTTGTGTTTCAATTCTAGTGTGCAATAAAGTCTTGTTTCTTCGTTCCGCCGCCGCCGCTGTCAAGACATATCTCTCAGGCATGCTGGTTTCCTCATGATATTTTCCTTCACCGAAGCAAGTGATCATTATACAATACGCACATAAATCGACAAAATCAGAGATGCGTGTCTTGGGTTTGAACTACAGACCTATGACTTGGCAGCCCGACGGTCACATCAGTAGGCTACAATAAAGAATATTCTATTCTATGATATATGTAGGTTGACATACAAGTGGCAAATTGGCCTTATAGTGCAAGCACCAGCCCCTCCAAAGCTTGTTTTTTTTTAAATGAAACAGTATATCGTGATGAATAGCAATAACAGACGTTAAAATATTATAATTATTTTAGAGTCTCGGAGCTCGCGACGAGGGTAAATATAACTCAGACAAACATTTTAATTTTAGCTCGCGTGTTTTAGCAAACATCAAAAAAGTTATAAAGAAAGCGATAGGTATTTGATATTTAATTTCCTTTTGCATGACTTATGAGAAACAAATTAGGTAAAAAGCTCAAGATAATACTCCAAAGGAAAATAATTGAAGAATGAGGAAAGAATTACCGGAATATATTTTACGTAGTATCAAATTCGCAATGTCATAAAAATTCTAGAGGTCGACGGGGTGCTTATAAATATTCAAATTTGTACAAGCACTGGGCCAGGTGGGCAGGCAGGTTTGCATAAGTAAACTTGCGAAGGGTGCGGACACGACGCACAATAATCCAGCTTCGGTCCGATAGAAAAAGCAAAATCAAAATTCATTCCGTTGACCCGAGCTCCGGTCGTAATTCCACGACAGGGCCGGAAACTATTCCTATTCCGAGGGGATCCAACCCCAAGGCGGCACGCCTCCTTGTTTCCAAATATTTTCCTCTCGTGCCTTAATGCAGCAATCGTAATTTAAAACATGCTCCCTCGTTCAAAATGAACGCACGCTCGGTTTCTGCCGCCAGATTTGTGGACGGAATGTGTTAATTGTTTCGTTCGCATACGCACGGCTGCGGTCGCGATACACTGATATGCTCTCGCTTGACCATGTAATGGAACGGGTTTAATGGTCACAATTAATGAGCGGCTACCGAATTTAGAATTTCGGCGACTTACATCGAGACGGCCGCAATAAAAGTTGGAAGTAATAGAGTTGTTGTAATCTCGGAGGCGATATACCGCGTGGAGGGCGTGTTATCGCCGACGGAACGGTAATGACCGTGCGATAACATCGCTCGGTGAGGAAGCGAGGGCGAATCGACTGATCTCAGACTGCGGCCAGATTAAATCTCTGTAGGAACTGCCCGCAACATTAACTAATGACACTCCGGAGATGAGACGAAGTCCGATAGCCCCTGAATGTCCCCGATCCACTCCACACACCGACTCGTTTCAGTTCATTTGAGGGAGTCGCCGGGTAATCAGCATTCAAGAGCTCATCGCCGAAGATAAGACAAGTTTGTGACGGCTGTTTTGGACTCCAATTGACTTGTTTCATTATCATACACCACGGATATTTGATGTCATGATATGCTGGCTGGCACTTAATATTTTATCACATGGGTAATTTTCGTTTAATGTGTTAGGTATCTTGGGAACCGTGTTCATTAGTATTTTGTTGCCCTCACCGTTTTTAAAGCTCCATTAGTAAGGAAAACATTAGAAAACCCACACAAACCTACGGCCTCAAAATAAATAAACGCTTTCGCGTAAATAAATACGACTTCCACCCTGTATTATTCCGTCGAATTGTTATAAATAGCTGTTGCAAATTGGTATTAAATGAGCTACAAAAAAGGTCCGACTTCAAGTCTCCCCTTCCGTCGACGATAGGGAAATTCGATATCGCATAGGAGAGTCCCATTAAGGTTGGGACCGGCTCGAGATTGCGATAAGCATGTATATTTTATTGTTAGTCGAGCTGTTGAGATTCGACATATAAAGTGTATCAGCTGCATTATTTTTCGACTGGGTAAAAGTATTTTCTTTTTAAATGGAACTTGCAATATGGCAGGAACAATATAAAGTACGAAGGTGTTCAACTTTATAATAATCTATCGGCAGAGATCAGGTACACATCTTCTTTCAACTTATTAAAAGCTAAACTCAAGCAGAACGTCACTAACAACACAAAACTTTTAAGTTAACGATACAAGCTATAGTCTGTTTTTTAATCTCGGAGACTAAATTGACAAGTGAAAATGTCAAAACTGACTTAAATGCTATTGAAATCTATGTCAGTTTGCCATTTGTACTTGTCAATTTAGCCTCCGAGATTAAAAAACAGACTTTAGTCTTTCACGCAATAATATGTCGACATCATAAGAAAACAAAATTATTAACTACTGGAGTACAGTCACGAGCACCAATATGTAAACACTTAACAACTTTTTAAAGTGTTTTTCTCCTACTGTTCTGATTAAAATTTCATGTTGTTCGAACATAGTATTCTGGAACTCACATTTTTATGAAGAAGATCCTATCTCCAAGTTACAATCGTTATTTCTCGCGAAAATTGCTTTTAAATTTAGGAAAGTGTTTATATATTGGTGCTCGTGACTGTACACTTTACCTTAGTTATGTATTTATTCGATAAGTGAACAATGTATGTTGTTTTAGAATAAATAAAGAATCTTTGAACCCAACTTAACAGACAACGCGGTTTTTGTGTGACTAGACACACAATGGAATTAAAAGACAACGATTCTGCCTCCTCTTCAAAACTAAAATTAGCAAATACATACAGTTGGCCCCTTTACTGTATTTCATTAAAAGTCTCAATAAAACGCAAACGCAAGAGTATCGTTTGCTATCCACAAAAGTTATACAAAAAGTACTAAACTAAAACTAATAATAGTTTGCGAAGTCGTATAACAAAATGACTTGTTGGCAGTTCCATGTTATTTCGGCACTAGTGTGCAGTTTTACGAGGAAGGTGGACCTTGTCTATCTTTAGTGCTTTGATTTGCATGATATTGTGCCGTAAAAACGGCGTAAAACTACACTTTATTGCTGAATAATGGACTCAAAGACTAGTATATTAGGTTGATAATGTTTTAATTAACATAACTATGTAGTATTAAAATAACTTCTACAAGCTACCACGAATGGTGAATATACTCGTACTTTTTTATGATGGGAAATCATCAAATGACCCCCCCCCCCACTCTGGACGGAGTGGGAGGGAGTGTCAGACTTTTACTGACTAAAACCCATCCATGTTCCTTCTTTGCCCTTTGTGTTCCAGGGCCGCGGTATCTCTTTCGAACAGTCCCGCAGCCCCGGCAGGCATCGGCCTTTGCGGGCCCCTTCCTTTTTGCTGACTAAATGTTCTGTAATGAGTGTATGTTAAGATTTTGTTGACTGACTATTCGAGTTAAAGAAGGGATCATGATGGTCTTCGGAAAATAATCACAGTATTTTAGTAGCAAATTCTTTTTTCATTTACTAAACGTGGTGATTGTGTCAATGATAGGAGTCACAGAACTAGTGTGCTATCATATAGTAGATAATATATAAAATGTACGTACAGAGTCACACAATGACTACATTTTATAAACTTTTCTAATATTAAATTCATAGCAAACTTAATACATTATAAGATTTTAACTGTTATGGTCACTAACATACACAAACAGTAAACATGTTAAATATCTTGTTTCTAGAGTTAATGTTAATAAATATTGCAGAGGATGCATTTTGTTTCCTCATTTTTAGTTTAAAGTTTTATTGAAAGGACTCCCGAACGGCGCGGATTGAGTCAATACCATCCCCGTGCAGTGCTTTTAATTGTGTAACCTTAATCATCACCTTTTCCCAACTATATTGGGGTCGGCTTCCAGTCTAACCGGACCAGTATTTTACATGGAGCAACTGCCTATCTGACCCCCACAACCCAGTTAGTAATGCGATACCCTTGGTAAGACTGGTTGTCAGACTTTTTGGGCCACTGACTACCTAACGACTGTCAAAGATCTACAAATGACACCCGGGATCAACGGCTTAGCGTGTTTTCCGAGGCACGGAGGAAACTCGGTATGTAATGGGTGGTTAGCCATCCACAGACCAACCTAGGCAAGCACGGTTTAACCTAAAGATCGATCCGAGCGGCTGTTATTATTTAGCCACGAGCTCCTACCTGTGTTGACCTTAATATCTCTATTTATTGCATAGCCTGGTACCTCTTCCCTACTGCTTTCAAACCGCATTTAATGTTCACCACCACATTCTAAGTCAGTCACAAAGTTTTCCCTACCTTTGGTGCTACGGTGCTAATTTGCAGCGGTATTGTTTGCATGCCATTTGATGTCCGATGTTTAATGCCACCGGAACCTCATTGTCCCGTATCCCGGACAATGGAAGCGCCGCTTAGGACACAATAGCGTGGCCAAAGTGCTATGAAGCCGTTAGAAAGTCTTAATTGACGTTTTGAAAAGAGTTAGCTTACTGATTTTATGGGATGGATGTAATGTGAGGATTTACTGAGAGGTGGTTGATTTGATTTTTACTGAAAATTTCGTTGGTCGCGACTGCTGTTATTGGGTTTTTCCATTAACACATCTAATCACGCACACATCTGTGCAAATCTTTACTGTGGGGGATTTTTGTTACATGCACAAATATCCTCGCTAGTCTAGTCGTCGCAAGCACAACTGCTGAGCATGAGGTCCTTCCTGAGTTCGATTCCCGGGTCGGGCAAAAAGTTATTGGATTTTTCCATTAGTCATTTCTCAGTAGCTGCCCCGGAGTCTCGATGTGTGCCCGTTTGATGGCAATAGGTTAGCAACCTATTACATTAAATATAACTGGCGAAATGTGGGTGTACTATTAGGTAAACCTCTGCCTAACCCTTCGGGGATTACAGGCGTTATGTTACGTCATACATGTGTAAACGTCTTTCTACCATGGAGTTTGGCAGAAACTATGGACGCCCCCTGTTCACGATCCTTACATATTCCTTTTACCTCGTCTACGTTCCTAGATCTCAGGTTACACAAGGAAGTTCTTACTGAAAAATATTTTTGTTTCTCGGTCCATGCCTATACAAATCATGCCTATCAATATATATATATATATATATATATATTAATATATTGATTGATATATTTATATTGATTTATATATTTATATTGTATGTGTATATTGTTAAATTGTATTTCTTCAAGTACATCTTTCCACATTCGTTTAATATGTCTCGTGTCATGTAACAATTTTGTTTTCAAAGTATTTGCAATGTTTAATGTTACGTATTTCTTAATTAGTAGGTAACCATTAACGAAACGTGTGTAAAAATATTTAACGTAGGCAGAGGCACTTACTTACTTTGATTTAATTTATTAAAAAGGTCACAGACGGACATTGACCGCCGAATTTTTCATCATATTAAATTTACTGGTAATTTAATCAACGCTGCATGCAAAATTCTCGTGCATTAAATACTTTCAGCTTTTAAAAAGAAAAATTCTTGTGAAATTACGGGGTTGAGTGTCGAAATATAACCACTGAGATGAAGTCCATTCCATTCCAATGATGCACGCAAAAAGTTAGCAACATTCTGTAAGTATATTAATTAAGTAATTTTCGTCTTATTTTAAATTCTTATAAATTGTTTGTAAATTAGAAGATAATTAAACTTATACTGTCACTTACGGGATACCTTCCGTGATTGTTCATTATTTTGAGCTCCCGATATTTTTTTTTCTGGAGCTCAAAATAATGAACAATCATGGAAGATATCCCGTAAGTGACAGTATAAGTTTAGTTGTAAACCGTGAAAGTTTCAACAGTGTTAGAAGATAATTGTTTTTGATTTTCATTGGACTGTGTTTGTGTGGGTCTCTGTTATGAAATTACTCATGGGTTGTCGCAGCAGTGATCCACCGCTATTTGTTGTCTTGTTCATTTTTACCAGTGTTTACTAACATAGTCGTAAGTTTTACTAACAGTTTTTGAGTCAGGGATATTCGAATAAAGAGAACTTCTATTCTATTCTATTGCATTGTAACAGTATGTTTATAATTCATTTGCTCCCTTTGCTCCCAAGTACACCCTCAGTACCCCAAAACATGCTATCAAGTTGATCAAGTTGACTTCTGCTCTGGCACTGACGACGCCGTGGAAGTGGTGGAGTTTTGAGCCCACGAAATTTGAAGGGGCTCTTCATCCGGCGAGCTCGTGCGAGACTCTGACCTGTCAGACTTCAATCCTTTCCATGGAGGGAGTGACAGTGATGATAGTGACAGACGAAACTCAAGGCATTATGTTGTGTTAACGACATAATGCTAGCTAGAGTTTACCTAAAAGTTTAATAAACATGATTATGTTTATGAAACCGCTTTTAGAGTGGTTGCTTTTTACAGTAAAACCCTTGTCTGTCAAAATACTGAAACTTCGCAAACCAGAACAAAGTTTAATCAAATCACATTAGGAATCATTGACCATAGCTGATCCCAAAATAGGGGGCACATCTTGGGTAGTTTATCCTTATCCCTACTAATATTATAAATGCGAGGGTAAGTTTGTTTGTTTGTAACCTTTCCACGCCTAAACTACTGACCCAATTATCCTGAAATTTTGTATATACGTTGTCAGGTGTACAGAAACGGACATAGGATACCTTTCATGCGGAAAAAAGTTTTTTTTTTTTTTTTTTAACAATTTATGTACACACTAAATACAGAAAAGAAGAAAGAAGTACAAAGGTGATGCTTATTTCTAAAGAAATCTCTTCCAGCATACCTGCGAAAGGATATAATAAAAAATGAGATGCAGACATAGTGTGTAAAAGAAGAAAAGAAGAAGAAAAGAAAAGTATTGTTCCCGAGATAAACAACAATAACGTTCGTATGGCGCCACGTGTCTTTCGAATCGTGATTGAATTATATTATTACAAGATTACAACCCGAATTGATTGACAAATTCTAAATTAACGCGAGCGAAGGCGCGGGCAAAAGCTAGTAGTAAATAGGGGCGAAACGTCTGAATTAATTAATTCGTTTGGCGGGACCCACTAATGGAGTTTTGTTGTGATACAGACGGTTACCGACCGGTCGGCGTTCTTGTTACGGCTCAATGTAATTACTGATGATAAGAAACGTCAGATTGATCGCTGCATCGATCCCTTATTGGTTGGATGGGCATTTTATTGCGAACGATGGCCGAATTAAGAACTCTTAAGAGGCGAAAAAGTTAAAGACTTTCGTCAAGATAAATTCGGCATCGATATTGTCTTTTTTGTTGAAGTGAAACTTGCCAGCAGCGTGAGATTTCGAATAAAACTTACAATTTCTCTTGCATATTTCGTGTGTTGACGAATACGAATCACAGATGCGAAAGCAAAAAACACTCAGATGCTTCAGATCACTTGCGTGTCTGTCTGTTTGTCCGTCTGTCACAGCCAATTTACTCCGAAACTACTGGACCGATTGAGTTGAAAGGTCCACATAAGTCGATGACCCAAAGACGACGTGTAACTAAATTAATGAATTTAAAAAAAATATTAATTTAATTAAAAAATGAAAAAAATGCTCATTGTGAGCATCTCATTTAAAAAAAAATAATGTTAAGATAAAAGAAGAGTTAAAAGAAGGTTTTGCAGTTATTTAAGAAAATAGGCGAAAATGGACCCCCGTTTAACTCCGAAACGGCAGGTCCGAAAATTTTGAAAAAAATACAAAAATAGTTCTTTGCCTATAGATTACAGGAAAACCTATAAGAAAGCTATAACAACAAATAATAAAAATAAATTAAAAATTAAAGGGGGCTCGCCCACTACGATGGTACGGGACCCTTCACACGCGAGTCCGACTCGCAATCGGGCGGATTTTATTTTTATTTTTATAAAAGCTTTTTATTACTCCTACTGGTAGTAGCTATTTGAAATCTTTGTGCAGTCCTTACAATTTGACAAAATCTCCATTGCCAATACAAATGAATATCTGTCACCGTAACACAACACTGAAGCCACAATGACCGTCATCCTGCACCCAATAAGTCATCCTCCCTTACCTTGAACAATACGCCGTCAGTTCCGCGCAGACTGACGTCATAACTCATGGCTAATGATGGTGCACGTCAACGTTGTGTAGTTGCGTTGATAGTTGAGTATTTCATCAGGAATTGAGAACTCAATTGAGTAATATCTGTGCTTACCATGCTGAGATCACTAGCTTTATTGCTGGTCCTGTTTGAGTGCAATAAATACTTTTTCATGCTTTTTTAGGGCTGTGTCTTGTAAGGGAAGTTAGACTGATAATTAAGTACTTTTAAACTAGCTTTGGGCGGCGGCTCCGCCCTGGTCGTTTCGATTCCCGGGTTGAGCAAAGTGTTATTCGGTTTTCCATCAGGAATTTCTCAGTAGCAGCCACGTAGACTGAGTTTGTGCCCGGTTGCTGGCAATAGGCTCGCCCCTATCATAATGAGACTTAAACATAACTGGCGAAATGTGGGTATACGGGTGTATTGGGTAGACCTCTGCCTAACCCTTCGGATATTACTTGCGTGATGTTATATTATGTTAAAATGTACTGTTAAAACTCCGTAATATGTTAGACTAGCTCATAGTCAAAGTGTAATAAAAAGAGAAGTAATACCCATACATAATTACAATTTCCATCAGTATTTTTAACTCAATCAGTTAATAATTTGATTGCAAAGTAAATAATCAAGCTTGGTGCAATATTTAATGAGGATAAATTAAAGTTAATCCTGCCTGTAATCCGTATTTCAGTGTATTGTAAATCAGTGAGGTCATGTTGAATGTTATTTATGCTGAAACTACATTCGACAAGTGGGTAAATAAGAGTATTTATTCCAATCCATACTCCACGAGCGCTGTCGTCTGAGAATCGCCAAACTCTGCCTGTCAGTCTTTCTTTCTTTATCGTGTGGTTAGTTCGTAACCTGGTGTCAGAGTTTTTAGGCCGCCCATGGGCCTCTGACTTGGCTTTACATGCCGTCAAGAAATATCTCTCAGGCATGCTGGTTTCCTCACGATGTTTTCCTTCACCGAAAAGCAAGTGATTATTATACTATACGCACATGAATCCGAAAAATCAGAGGTGCGTGCCTTGGGTTCGAACTCGAGACCTATGACTTGGCAGTCCGACGGTCACACCACTAGGCTATCACTGCTTAGTAATGTATCCTTTCCACGCCTTAACGGCATTATAATAGTTCATTGCAAGCCATTTAGGATTTCAATGAACTGTATTTAATAAAGGTTGCAACATGTCCCTTAACGAAGCCGAAAGGCACTTGTTCTCCCCGTCCTTGCGATATTTTTTTGTTCTAGACCATACCTGGGAACACACGCACATTATACCTACACATAGACTATTGGGGGTCAAAGTTCCAACTTTTTGACAATTTTCTTTTATAATAAGTACATTTTTTAATATATTTTTTTTTACTTTAAACACCTCCTCCCCCTCCGTACTATTCAATCCATCCGTCAGCACAATGTTTTGAGTACGTTACGCTGAGTCTTACCGTAAAACGTGATTTTTCCCTCCAAAAAAAAAATAATTTCCCAGCAATAATTTTTGCGCAGTTTCTTAGTTTGATGTACATTACAAAATGCTTGGTTCACGGCTTCGTTAAGGGTCTTGTTACACCCTGTATTTAATGCATTTATTAAATCGAGCGGATAGATAAGATAGCTGCAACAATTATACATGTTCTAAACACGAACATCATCATAACAATTCATGCGCACTCAACACAAACCGAGACAATGTAACGACATTAATAAATACTCGATATTGAGACAACTATGGGTCCTTTCATTAGGTCCTTACATACGCCGATTATATAGGCTAACTGGTTAAACAAAGGACATAAAAGGTGTAAGACCGTTAACGAAGCCGAACGGCGCTTGTTTTTCCCCGTCAATGCGATAATTTTTTTCTTCTAGACCATACCTGGGAACATACTAGTTACGGAGACATTGGGGGCCAAAGTTCCAACTTTTTCACAAGTTTTTTTTTTAAATAGTTGTTTTTAATGTAAGATTTTTATTCTAAACACCGCCACGACCCCCGCACTATTCAATCGATCCATCAGCGTAATGTTTTGAGTGCGTTACAGTGAGTCCTACCGTAAAACGTGATTTGCAACCCAAAAAAAAAGTAATTTTCCAGCAATAATTTTTGCGTAAACGTAGTAAACTTAGTTTGATGTATACAATGCTTGGTTGACCGCTTCGTGAAGGGTCCGTTTACACCCTGTATATGTAGAGGGATACACATGCAAATCAAAGACATGACAGTGTTAACCTTTCAAGGAAGTGGCTTTTTTAAACTTTATTAAACTGACGATGATATAAACTAAAAAACTATGTAAGGCTATCAAAAAACTCCTCCTCAACGTTTTCAGCAGGTAATGAGCCCACGAGACTGTTGGCGGCGTTGCTACGTTGTAAAGCAGCATAGCCTCTGGCCTTTAATATATATAGTGACTTTAAAGAAGCCTACAAGGTATGATCCGTTTACCTTACCACTAGTTAGCCATGTTTCTTATTTCCACACAGTAATATTGCCAAATTAATTAAAACAGGTAAATATTTGACAGCTATTTGTGACGTTGCCAACTTTATGGATGTACGCTCTTAACTGCTTAAGTTAGGAAGAACTGAACGTGTCCGCAGTCAATGTGCTCCTGCTTCATAAAGAACTGTAGTTTTTCTTAAATCCTTTTCGGAATTTTCTTAACTCTGCTCTCTGAGATACGTCGAGCTTTTCTGCATGGTGTTCTCCACTATTGACTCTGATCCTCAGACGTTACAGTGACAGTTGTCTACAATTGAAGCATTATAAATGATGATTCGGGTATTGTGGAGCTCAGATAGGCAGTCGTATCACGTGCAGTTCTGGTATCCAGCTTTATCTTAGCACACTTAGGAAAGGCTAGGCAGATGATGATGATGATGAATTCTGATGTTCTAAATATATCCTTCAATTATGTCCTTCGTTTACCCAGTCACACTGTATATGATTCCCCCTGATTTATCTGATATCATTTGCAATAGGTACATGTACGACCCGTCCCTCCCCCGGCAGGCGCGGGCGTCTTCATTAATATTCGAGCGTAGGATGCTTTGCCAATAAATAAGTTAAGCAGGATTGCTCTTAAATTTCAAGGTGATAGCGGTTATTGCGAGGTCGTGTGAGGCGATGCTGGGTTGATTGGCTCGTAGAGTATTGCTTTAAATTTAATTTTTTGTTTGTCAAGTCAGGTGTGAATGGTATTACTAAGCATAGTTCCCACTGCTGGGAGACACAGCTGGCCTCCTATCTGCGAGGGCATGTGGATGATAATCCGCCACGCTGGCCAAGTGTGTTTTAGTGGATGTCACGTTTCTCAAGACGTTTTTCTTCACAATTTTGGTGATGAATATATTTACACAAAGTAAATTATTATTTAGCTGGCTAAATAATAATTTAGGAGGCAAAACACCGGGAGAGTTGGAAAAGAATGGGGGAGGCCTTTGCCCGGCAGTGGGACAGAACAGGCAAATTTAAAAAAAAAAAATCCTTCCTGGTTCGACTAGGCTCTACAACCCGTACGTCGCGGCCGTTTCCACTGAGACCCTACTGCGGCTATAAAGCCGTTCTAACTTTCTAAGCGATATCCGCAAACTCAAAATTACAGGTGGCCGATACCCTTATCCTTCGGTATTCGACTTTAAACACTCGGTTTATGCTTTGTCCAAATGTGTTAATGGTCAACCACACACAATTGTCCCGAACTTAAATGTATAGGCACTTCATATCCTGTAAGGAATCGCAAGTTCTGTAACAAAATAACCAATACCCTCGCATTAGAAAAACAAAAGTTTGATTGGGAAACGCTACGCCGCGTATCCTTCGATACGTTAAGGTGGATATCGTATCAGTATTTTCCACAGACGGACTGCCATCGGCCCTCTGCAATCCGTTTATTGGAATACCAATATTCTGCGGTTAGACCAGTAGCTAGTTAGATTTTCGAGCCTCCATATCAAACGTCGATAATACGTAGATACTCGTATTTGTATCTCAGCATCTTGTATTTCATTAGTTGTTCGAGGCAATACAAGATTGAAGACCATTTGCACCATAACCACACAAATGCCTTTAGATCTAAACGTATTTTTAACACCATTCTATTTCTGTCAATCTTTTGAAAATGACAGGTAAATTTTTGTTTTTTAATGTGTAGTGATACTCGCATTTACAGTGTTTATGCGGGCCTTTGTCTCGAAAGGTCAATAAAACAAACAATTTCCAAAGACATACCATTTCCCTCAGATTTTTATCACAGCACAACCACCTCAGAAAGCCATCGAATGGAGGCGCCATGACCGAAATCCACTAGATGGCATCACCATCATCATATTTTGGTCTAGCCAATACCGTCCCACTAATTTATTACATTAATTTATTACACGTATTTTCCGCACACAAAATACGCGCTTTGACGTGGAGTTGCGGAAACCAGCCCGTTATACAATACAATACTGTCCCACTGCTGGGCAAAGGCTTCTTCCAAGTTCTCCCAAGAGCTCCTATCCCGTACTAAAATAATTCTAATTATTCCGAAGGCAAACAGTCGTATAAAAAAGTGCAATCATCAAAACAAATACTGAAGTTCTATCTACGCTGTCGTAAGGGTGCGGCCACACTGCTCCGTTTAAAACTGTTTACCTTACTAATGAAACGCCATAACATGACGCGAATACGCCACGTCATAATTAAATACCGCTAGGGTGCGCCTTTGTATTAGCTAAAAGATTTTTAGTAATTAAATTCCGCGATAAATTTTAACGTAGTTTTTTTGTGAACTTTAGGTTCCCAAGGGTGATATGATGGTGTATTAATGGGCTTATTTTTTTTTTGTGTCGGTGAAAAATTGGTTTTTAATTGAAGTTAAATTTTAAAGGATAATTTACGGTAGTTTGACGAAGCTTTAAAGTAGACGTAGGCAATTCGTTAAGTTTTATTATTTTTTAATAGAATATTTTATGAAAGTATGGGATTAATAAAATCAAACGTTTAAATATTTTATGATCGTTATAATCTATTAAAAGCCTCAGTGAACAGATCTTAGACTTAACACTCAAATCCTTAACCTACTTTTTAGAAAGTAAGCCTCAAATTGCTCTTTTCGTTCTTATGAAAATAAGTAGAAAAGTTTATCTTTCTTATTTCTAGATCTGCTTTTCAAGTGCTATTTTAATATTGGAAAATGATATCTGAATTAATATTTGAATTAGCTTTTAAGGTTATTACTATTTAACTGAAATAAACCGGATTCTAGAATCACAATTATTAAATCAGAATGTTGATGAGCTTAATTATTATACTAGAGAGAAACTCAATGTCGACAACAGTTTAACCAAATAGATGTAGGTTTGCTAAAGCTAAGGCTATATTAATACAATATAGGGGGCATTTGAGAGCAGTTATGCCAGCTATCACTGCTGTAGCAACAGTAATACGTTATTAGAAGGAATTCCTCAACTTTTTGAGTAACAGCTAACTGCATATACAGATTTTGGAAAAATAGTACAGTTAGTTACAAAACCTTTTTTCACATGTTTTTTTCCTTTGTTTATTTCTATATAAATACAATTACATTTTTAAATATTCCTTAGAAAAAACAATTAAAAAACATTTAAAAATATAAAAAATTGTAGCCCACCGGTATCGGGAATAGGGTCCAAGCTACCGGCGGTCAGGGCTCCAGAGAGAGGAACCTCCTAACAATGCGAGCCGTGTCCAGGAGTACCGCTTTCTGAATCAAGCACTTGATCCAGCTGCCTAACGAGAGCCTCCTCAGATATTGGTCGAGGCTCTTGGCAATTAAGCCATGGGCTGATACAACTATCGGCACAATGATCGTTGAGTCCACATCCCACATGTCGGCAACCTCGTGAGCCAAATCAAGATATTTGATTTGCTTATCTTTCTCGGCTTTCACGAGGTTCCCATCATGTGGGACCGTTATGTCAACAATCATTGCGCACCGCTCTGATCGATCCACCACCACTATATCAGGCTTATTGGCTACAATAGTCCTTCACATGTTTTATTTTTATGATGACAGTGAGTCCAATCGATACAGTTTAAGTGGGAAACGCAAAATTCAAATTTTCTTAAGTATTTTGTAACTATGTAACAGGTCAGGCAGGTTGTTTTTTTCTTGAAATAGTCATTCAATGAGATTAAATGAACTCAGAGGGTTGTATTACGGCCGCAAATTATATTTTGTTCAACATTCAACCAGAAACTGACCTGCAAATTGCAAAAAACGTAAGAAAAATTCAATTTCGAGGGCCTGGCGCTTCCCTCTTAACACAATTTCAGGTAAGGACGGTTTTGATTGGCATTTGATTTCGAATCAAATATACGCTGGGCCAAAACACGCCACATTTGATAGGTGACGTCATATACATACATACGTTACTACCTAATCCGCTTTCAATTTATTGACAGGTACATTGGCTGTTTAGTAATTAATGTTTGTTTTGAATATGTAAGTATCCAATTTGATGATATTGTTGTATAATTGAAACATATATTTAATTGTAAACTACAAGTATCATTGTTATAGCTAGTGTTTTTGATCGAGTCACAAACAGGCCTATCTATGTACTTGCTACTATTAATTCAGGTAAAAATGTTACCTATAAGTATTGATGATTTTAAATAAAATCACGCCTGTAATCCCAGAATGTTTAAGCAGAGGTGTACATGATAGTACACCCACATTTCGCCAGTTATGTTTAAGTCCCGAGGGCCGACCCTATTGCTGAGGAATTTCCTAATGGAAACACCCAACAGCGTTTTCCGCGACCTGAGAAACGAACCCAGGACCTCATGCTCAGTAGTCGCGCTTGCGACCACTAGACCAACGAGGCAGTCATTGATGATTTTTAATGGCTATAATGCTGTAAACATTTATTTTTTACATGACATACCATGAAGACGGTCGCCGAGGCAGGCCCAGAAAACGCTGGCGTGACGATTTGGACTCGTTCTTGACTGATTGGCCTGAAGAGGCAAAACACCGAGAGAGTTGGAAAGGAATGGGGGAGGCCTTTGTCCAACAGTGGGACAGAATAGGCTAATCAAAAAAAAATACGATACTGGCCTGAAATTTACAAAACGTAAGAAAATCATACTTGATGTTTTTACAGTCTCATAATAGGCTGAATTATATCCGACACTTTTCTCTAAGACGAATTTATCACAACTTTTAAAAGCAACTCGAACTTTATACCAAAGAGAGGCAACTTAAATAAGAATTTACTATTCACAAGCTTTTGTGAATAAGAACGACTGTTTGGCCAGTTCTTGACACTTGGTATTAAAATTGATGGATTCCATTCTGACTTCATAGACCTAGTTTTGTTATTTTGTTTTGACCTACGGTTTCGTTTGTTTGTATTCGTGGTCAGGAACTGTCAGTGTCATTATTGGAAATACTGACGCCTCTTTAGTCAACTGATCCCACACGGGCGGGACCCGCGGGTCTACTCGACCTAATACATGTTTGAATTGGTCAACTGGAACCGTTGACAAATTTGACATTAACACTTCTTGAGGAGCTCGTGGCTAAATAATAACATCCACTCGGGTCGATCTTCAGTTTAAGCCGCGCTTGCCTAGGTGAATCTGTGGATGGGCTACCACCCATTACATGCCGAGTTTCCTCCATGCTTTGGAAAGCACGTAAAGCCGTTAGAACTTTGAGAGTCGTTAAGTAGTCAGCCCAAAAGTCTGACAACCAGTCTTACCAAAGGGTATCGTATTCCTCAGTACTAACTGATGGGTTGTAGAGGTCAGATACGCAGTCGCTCCATGTAAAATACTGGTATTCACTGAATACCAGGCTGCATCCGGTTAGACTGGAAGCCGACCCCAACATAGTTGGGAAAAGGATGAGAAAATGAAGAAAGGATTTAGATGTGCTGATCGCGTTCAGTTTCTTCGCCGCGGCGACGCTAAGTTTCAACGGAGAGTTAAGTTTAAACGGAGTTAAAGGAGGTGAAACTTGCCAACGTGTGTTTTAGAAAAATCGTTTTATAGATCTATCTTGAGGGACCCACTTAAACGGGACGAGCAGTGTATAAATATCTCACGGAACCTACAAATAACGTTTTATTGTAAAGATGGTCAGGTCCTAAAGTTTGTATTTCGGTACTTACTTCATTAAATAAACTTGTATGACAGACAGATTATTAGTTTAGTTACTAGATTTTTCATAAATTTTAACAAAGATTATGTACATGTGACATAAAGATCACTTATGAATATTTCAGAAATTGCAATAAAACTTTTAATATTCAGCAACAACAAGAATTCCTTTTGTAATAAAGTTTAACAAGTTAACAACTTTAGGCCTCTGGCAAACTTATTCATATTATGTATTATATAATATATCTTGATATAAAATTTAACTGAGGCAGTGTAATTCACACCTACGTATGCATACAAACTAGACACAAAAGATGTTTACAAAAAAAGAACTTTGTCAATACATGTCTCAGATTTTTTTTTCTTTCTTACGTTTTCACTATTTGCACCCACGGATTTTCTGATACACACTTGAATTTTCAGTTAAATCGGTTTCTAAATGTTTTACGTATTTCCCAATATTCTTTCGTGGCTACTTATGAAACGTGAGATGCTATGTGAACGGTTAATATTTGACGTTTCATATGGACAAAACTGGAGGAGCTCCTAGCTAAATAATAACAGCCGTTCGGGTCGATCTTCAAGTAAAGCTGCGCTTGTCTAGGTTGGTCCGTGGATGGGTGACCACCCTCACATACCAAGTTTCCTCCGTGCCTCAGAAAACACGTTAAACCGTTAGTCCCGGCTGGCAATTGAGGATCTTTGACAGAAATTTAGTAGCCAGTGGCCTGAAATTCTGACAACCAGTCTTACTAAGGTGTATCATATTACCCGGTACTAAATGGGTTGTGGAGGTCACATAGGCAGTCGCTCCATGTAACATTGGTTTTCAGCTGCATCCGGTTAGACACGAAGCCGACTCCAACGTATTTGGGAACAGGCTACTCAGACGAAAATATGGACAAGACCCGGCAAAAACGCCACGGTAACTTACGCTTTTCAAAATAATTGGCTTTTAAAATACAATGTTTTCATATGAGTTTCGATAAGTTGGTCCTTCGCTCCGCAAGCTCAAATTATTCACTCCTGAACTTCCTCCATTTGTTTGTTTTATTTTTTGACTCAGAGAAAAACAAAACACGGCTGAAAAGACGTGACCTTTCTTAATCAGGCTATTATCATTCGAGCCAACCGTCCGTCCCTCTTCGGAGCTGGGATGCTGGGAAATAAGTGCTTACGTCGATAAAGGCATTCTGATATGGAGCTGAACTGGTAGCAGTGTAATGAGGATAGCGGTAATCTAGATTTTCATAAATCGTCTCTCGTCTGCTTACTGAGTTAGGTTTGGTGTGTAATGAATAAAATGTAATGCATGTAATGAAATAGTGATAAGTATAGCTGTTAGGAGGTTCTGCGTTGGATCAGTAACATAGTTTTCATAGTTGGACTACGACATACATCTATACTAATATAATAAATGCGAAAGTAACTCTGTTTGTTTGCTACCTTTTCACGACTAAACAGTTGATCGGATCGTAATGAAATTTGGCGAGGAGATAGATTATATCCTGGGGAAGGACATAGGCTTTTTTTTCTCACTCATACTCATCAAAATTACCACGCGAACGAAGGCAACAGATAGTAATTATATACATGTGTAAAATCAGCCATACAATACTACGCGGTCAAAATGTATGAAACAGCTTTTTTTTAATAACTGGCGTACAGTTTTTACGCAGGGGTGACTAGAATCATAGTTAACTGAATTTGTGTAACCGATTGCGCTTGCAACTATGTGTTCCTTACACTGTGTATGAAAATCATGACGTCACGTTAACAGACTATCTTACCTTATACCTTAGGGGTGGGCTGCGGGACTGTTCGAAAGGGATACCGCGGCCCTGGAACACAAAGGGCAAAGAAGGAACATGGATGGGTTTTAGTCAGTAAAAGTCTGATACTCCCTCCCACTCCGCCCAGAGCGGGGGGGTTATTTGATGATATCATATCCGAAAAAAAAAGAAGGGATAACTCAGGTAACTACTATTTGTACTGATGATCAAAAGCACAAGTAACAGCAAAAACATAACCTTTCATTATTTTGCAGAGGTTCATAGAAATAGCAGTAGTGAACCCACAATACAGTTTTTCTTTAAAAAACATTTAAAAAAAGGAAGAAAAATACATAAAAACGTAGAAAATGCTACTACACAATCGAATCAGCTTAAATATCAATGGTTGAACAATAAAACGAACTCACTTTCGCATTTATAAAATTAGAAATGAAATGGAATTCCGAAGAGATAAAATAATATTAAAAGCGTTATAAAAACGTCGAGTCGGAAAGTATCAACTTATGAGGATTAATTGCTAATGGAAAGAGATTTTGCGTAATCTCTCCTTTTTGTTGTGGGTGTAGGTATCTAAGGGCAACATTCACAGACTGGATTTTGACTTAACTTTACTTTTTAGAGTTCCGTACCTTAAAAGGAAAAAACGAAACCTTTATAGGATCTCTCGCGTATCTCTCTGTCTGTCTGTCCATCTGTCACAGACAATTAACTCCGAAACTACTGAACCGATTGAGTTGAAATTTGGTACACATATGCAAGTCGATGACCCAAAAACGAACGTGTAACATAAATTAATAAATAATTTTAAAGATGGGGCCACTTTTAGGGGGTAAACTAGAAAATGGAAAAAACAAACTATATCTCGTTCTTTGCCCTTTGGCTCGATACTACGATGGTACGGAACCCTTCATGCGCGAGTCCGACTCGCACTTGACCGGTTTTTGCATGCCACACACAGGGGGTCTAAAATGGCCGCTTTAGCAGAATCATAATAGGATAATAATATGAATGATGTTAAAATTTTCAAAATGGTAATGGACGCCTTGTCACTTTGTGGTCATCTAAGAATTGAAACGTAATTCATATGCCGATCCAGTCGTTAGTACAGACATAAAATGAATCGGCAAACACGCTAGTGGGCACTGGTTGCATGACGCGGCCTACTTACCAGTCTACCCATACCGCAGCGTGTTTCTACAGAGCCCTGATGTTCAGCTCGAGGCAAGGGCGACAGTCAGTATCTGATTGCGGCGGAGTTGAGACGTCTTGGAACTGTACCCGATTCATTGGTCACAATCTCGAGTAATTCAATAGTTTTGCTAGAAACAGTGTATCGCACCCAGTGTTTTTCCAAAGCACGAAACCAGTCGTCTGCCCACATGATGTATGAGCCTAACGAAATATATCCTAACATATCCGACACATAATTATCCTATTATGATTCTGCTAATCCCGGCCATTTTAGACCCCCAGATCGCTTTTGCTTAGGGCATTCAATTAAGTATCGCCTGGCATTATTCTTTTACTATTTATTTTGATATTCGTATGGAATACTTTATTTGGAAACCGGTTTGTGAATTTCGCCGTGAGAAGTTATTTATTTATTTTATTTTAAATAAATAATTGCTCAGTTATCGAATAGAAATCATAGAAAGGAAATATTAGTTTATTTTCCTCTCTACATGTTTTGTGCGCGATGAAATGAATGGAGTAGGTAATTACTTAGAGTGATACGTACTTACGTATCAATAGATAAAATAACATCATGCCTGTAATCCCCAAGAGGTTAAGCAGAGTTGTATCTATTGGTACACCCACATTTTATCAGTTATGTTTAAGTCCCGTGGGGCCATTGGGGGCGAGCCTATAGCCATCAACCGGGTACGAATCTAGACACCGTGGCTGCTACTGAGAAATTCCTGAAGGAAACACCCAATAACATTTTGTCCGACCCGGGAACCCACGACCCCAGGGCCTCAAGCTCTGTAGTTGCGTTTGCGACCACTAGACCAAAGAGGCAATCGAATTTTGTGTAATATCTGTGTTTTTTATTGTTGGTCTTATCGTTGGGGAAAACCCAACAACACTTTGCCCGACGCGGGAATTGGACCCAGGATCTCGTGCTTACCTACCACTAGAGTCTAGTGGTAGGTAAGCACAAGGTCCTGGGTCCTGAGACTAGACTAACGAGGTAGAAAAGGTTTGTGATTTTATTTTTTGGGGCTTCAGAAAGTAGGTACACTTCAATGCTTCGATTTTAGGAGACTGACTTACAATCGGGGGAAATCATCAGGTAATTTTTTAAAAGCTTCCAAATTTGAAAAGCCTGTGAAAATCACATTTAAGGTATCTCCCTGGAAACTGAGCAAATACATCTAGTAAAATATTGCTTCGATAAAATACCACTATCCATAGAGAATTTTACGATATTATTATGCAGTCAGTAGAACAAAACAAGCATGTTTTCGTCCACTCACCCACACTAAATGTACTCGCACTTGTTATTATCTTAAGAGGTAAATGACCCAATTTACAGAATACAAAAATTGCATGAACTACAAAAGTGAGTTCAGAAAATTAAGGTTGTTTGTTATTCTGTTTTAAGGGTGCGTTTACAGTGGCGAACTTGTGTCATTGACCGAGTGAACGATGTCAAAAAAATTACTGCAGTAGGTACTACCGAGGTCTCTGACGGTCGACCACTTTTCAACCTTATCACTTAGGGCATAAGTATGAAAAGTATCAGACCCGTCAGTGACCTCCGCGACCCTTGCTCGAGCCAGCCCGCGTGGCTGAGCCTGTAGTCCAAAATCAGTCACCAAATAATGACACCACTCAGATCCAGCCTGTCTTTTTGCTGTCCTCCCCCAGCGACGCCCTAAGCCGAGGCTCATACCCCACAGGGGGTGCCCTTAGCGTGTAGTCGCTTAGTTTGTAAGTTTTTTTTGCCCTTACTGGAGGCCTTATACTCAAGGCACCCAGAGGATAGTCCGGTTAAGCAGATGACAACCTCCTAGGTTGAACTGCGAGAAGCCATTTAAAAAAACAAAATACAAGACCGTCAGTGAACTCGGTAGAACGTTGACGTTTTCGAGCGGTTTTTAAAACTGGGGGATGTTACTAATAAAAGTCGCCTTAGGCCGTAATTATTTCAGTCTAGTGGCGACCGCTTCCAAAAAAAGGTTTATAGGTAAAAAGGATGTCCGAAATACCTGTTTTTTTTTCATTGTGTCGTGTTCTAGGAGCCCCTGTTTCGCCAGTGTGCAAAAAGCCTTTAGGAAATGAGTTATTCAGTTCTACGAGAGGGTTTTAGTATTATCAATTCGTGTCAAAACATCTTGAGACTTGGACTAGTCACAGATATTATTATCGATTCATATCATAAATATTGTTTTTCAACTTCATAAAAAAAACTACAGAAATTATGGCCAGCGTGTAGGTAGGCAATCAGTCTTACCAAGGTTATCGTATTACCTAGTACTAACTCGGTTGTGGAGATCAGAATGGCAGTCGCTCCATGTAAAATACTGGTATTCCGCTGCATCCAGTTAGACTGGAAACCAACCCTGACGTAGTTGGGAAGAGGCTAGGCAGATGATTATGTGTAGGTAAGTACCTATTCTTACCATATAACCTTCAGACAGTTCGATCCAGCCTCTAACTAACAGCAGCCAGTCACAGTAATCTAATCCTCAACGAGATTAAATTCAAACAATTTATAATTAACACATTCGGCCACCGAAAGTGCCACATAAAATATTAATTACTGCTGCAATATGCTGAAAAACCTTTCTTCGATATCAGAGGACTCCCCTAATGGTAATGGGGAAAGCCACCAAAGGATTAAAAGTATATGAGGACCCTTTAATACAAATAGGGATTGGGGTAAAAGGATTAATATGAAAATAAACAACGTGAAAGATCCGACAATGCGGTGTGCGCAAAGTTTAATGAACAGAGCAAGTTATTGCAGTGTGGCAGGTGGGCTTGATTTTTAATACCTATCTATGTATTTTTTTGTTATGGAATTGGATTTTTTGTGATCATCTGTCATGATGTGATTTTCACAGGTATAGGGACTGTGTAAATAGGCCTTACTTTTAAAAAAAATCGGGTGGGGAATCATCAAATGACCCCCCCTCCCGCTCTGGGCGGAGTAGAAGGGAGTGTCAGACTTTTACTGACTAAAACCCATCCATGTTCCTTCTTTGCCCTTTGTGTTCCAGGGCCGCGGTATCTCTTTCGAACAGTCCCGCAGCCCATATAGTCCTTACTTGCAGTCCTGTTTTCCAAATATCTAAATAAAAGACTGCCTCGTGGGTCTAGTGGTCACAAACGCGACTGCTGAGCATGAGGTTTTGGGTTCGATTTCCGAGTCGGGCCAAGTGTTATTGGGGTTTTTCCATTAGGAATTTCTCAGTAGTAGCCACGGGCTCTGGATTTGTGCCCGGTTGATGGCAATTGGCTCTTAAAAAAACATAACTGGCGAAATGTGGGTGTACTATGAGGTACACCACCGCCTAACCCTTCGGGGATTACAGGCGTGATGTTATGTTAAATAAAAGCAAAAATACTTCTTCTTCTTCTGATACCTCTCCAATTACTGAAGGTTGGCCATCAACTCCGAATATTTCTCCTTGTCTTTTATGAGACGGACCAGCTCAGCAGCGCTCGTGATTCCAGTCCATTCGGAAATGTTTCGCAGTCAAGACTTTTTTTTCGACCTACTCGTTTCCACTTTGCCCATCATTATCGGGGTATTCCTCAAAGTTGCGCTTTGAGGAATACCCCTCATTATCAGTTGCAGTACTTAAGCCATAGGTACCTACATGAAATATTGATTTGTAGATTTTCTATACTCTCTTTTTTCTACTCTCTAATTTCGGTTTATTTGCAAAAAAAACCCTGTGAGCTGTTAGAGTCAAAAAAAATTTTTTTCTTCGTCTTTGGCAACTGTCGAAACTCTTTTTTCAAGATAGTCACTGTCAGACAGCAAATGGGCAAATGGGCTAAAAGATTTTTTTAATTTTAATTTCGTCACTTTTGTCATGCTGTATTTAACAGCAAATAATTCTCAGTATTGAATGAGAATACCTAACTATTATTATGAGTACGTAGTTACGCATCAGTGCAAAGTTGTGAACAGACGCTAGTGAACTGATATGTAGCGAAACTATCCTTAGCGAAACACATTGGGATTAGTTGGATGTTAGATCAGTTAGAAATACCTAGCTAGGCACTAGTTGCGCTACCTTGTATTGAAAAGTTTTCTTGTGTGGAATATAAAAGGATTGTCTATGACAAAAGATAAAAAGATTTGTTATGATATAATCTCACATTAGAATAAACGCTTACTTGTTCCAAAAGTTGATGGCCATGGTAATTAGAAAAGGTGCTGTTCTATCCTTTAATTTTGGAAGAGGTTACTAATAGAAAAAGCAAGTAATATCGCCATCGCCATTTTATTTTTTTCTTTCAAGTGGTGGTGTATTATTGAACTGGTATTTATGGGACTTTATCAAAAAATCGGAAACATGTTAGACCGCGGACTAATATTCTAAAGAAGGCAGCAAAAATCCACTATCTATAGGTATGCGAGAAGCAGAGGACGTCTACTAAATCTAGCAGAGGACATCTTTCAACTGCTATAATGATGATCTTTTTTTTTTTTTTCGTATGGTTAATGCCTAACCTGGTGTAAGAGTTTTTATGCCGCCCATGGGCTTCTGACTTGGCTTTACATGCTGTCAAGAAATATCTCTCAGGCATGCTGGTTTGGTTACTTCACGATGTTTTCCTTGACCGAAGCAAGAGAAATCAGAGGACTCGTGTCTTGGGTTCGAACTCGAGACCTATGACTTGGCAGTCCGACGCCACACCACTAGGGTACCACTGCTGATCACGATGACGACGATTTAAGAACGAAGCACCCCTTGGCTGTTTTAAGATCATTCATATCATTTTTTTAACAAAAGCACACGGTGTAAAATAATGAACAACGAATATAATTTTACCACGTACAGATACAAAAACTCCGTAAGTTAACGTACTTTCTCCAGCTTCAAAGTTTAATAATACATGTTTTCCCGTAAGAAAAACATATTTCGTTAAGTTAGCCGATATGGAATGGCCAAAGTTCGGTATGGTTGGTGTTATATCGAGTGTGAAGAACAAGACTGTCGATGTGCTCAATAATTTCTGATTTATTTTATCGTATTGAAAAGTTGTTACCAGTTACTATCCGTTTTTTACTACAGTATTTCAGTATGATAATATGTAGGTACAATATTTTTCATTGTGGCATTGTTGGCTGTTTTTATTAGTATACATACATGAGTAAATAAATGATGATGATGAGGTGCTCGTGGCTAAATAATAACAGCCGCTCGGGTTAATCTTTAGGTTAAGCCGTGCTTGCCTGGGTTGGTCTGTGGATGGGTGACCACCCATTACATACCGAGTTCCCTAAGTGCCTCGGAAAGCACATTAAGCCGTTGGTCCCGGGTGTCATTTGTAGATCTTTGACAGTCGTTAGCTAGTCAGTGGTCCAAAAAGTCTGACAACCAGTCTTACCAAGGGGAATCGTATTACCCAGTACTAACTGGGTTGTGGAGGTCAGATAGGCTGTTGCTCCATGTAAAATACTGGTATTCAGCTGCATCCGGTTAGACTGGAAGCCGACCCCAATAAAGTTGGGAAAAGGCTAGGCAGATAATGATTTCAGTATGATAATAATATATGTAGGTACAATGTTTTTCATTGTGGCAATGTTGGCAGTTTTTATAGGTATAGTTTTTATAAGTTTTGGATGAGGTAAGCACAGACCTACATTCTTCATTATTATGGTTTAGAAAGTTAAGACATTTGTTCAACTTAAGTCGTTTTGAACTAAATAGACGTTGCTTAGGTGGATGATACAACATTCTTAATTATGTGAGGTTTTTATTGCCTCGAGATTCTTTTCTCTAATTAGTTTTAGTAGGATAACTTTAAGCCCATATCCGTTTAATTAATTGTTGTTAATTTAGTTTTGCAATAATTTTAGTCAGATGCCACAATAGCTTGTTTTTATCATGCAGGGCTATTATCATATTAGAAAATGGTATGTGAATCTCGTACCTATCAATTCATTCCTAGTTTCTAAGTAGGTAAAAATAGAAATCTAATATTTTTAGGGCTACGTACTCGAAGGGTAACCAACGGGACCCTATTACTAAGCCTCTGCTGTCCGTCCGTTTGTCCGTTCGACCGTCTGTCAGTCAGCGGGAGGTATCTCATGATCTGTAATAGGTAGATAGTTGGAATTTTCACAGAATGTGCATTTCTGTTGTCGCTATAACAACAAATAATAAACAATATATTAAAAATTAAAAGGGGCTCCCCAACTACGATAGTACCCTTCAAGCCCGAGTCCAACTCGCATTTGGCCGGTTTTTTATATACTAGGTGAAATATAATAAACGCGGTTTCATGGTGACTCACACCATAAAGCTGAACAACTTGTTTTATGACTTTAACTTCTTTCTTAGTTTAAGCATACATGTTGATCAGCCAATCGTGTCAATTGCTATTGAAAGTACATTTTTGCGAATTTCAAGAAGTCGTAGAACAAAAGTTGTTTAATTTCATGGTCCGAGACCACCAAAAAAGAGGTATTGCGAGTCTCATGTTACATCTTGTATATTTTTTCTTTTTAATAGATGCGTAAACAGAATTTCAGTACTTACCTAATTACATATTATCCTTCTTGTACAAAAATGAGCTCCCAATTATTTTATGTTCTGAATTTCGTATTAAAAAGTTGAGTACGAGACCTTGTTCTAATTTCTCGGGTTTGAATAAAATTCTAGGCTGTTTGAATTATATTTACCGAAGCACATAACTAAATATGCTTGATATAGGTAATCTTTAGTTCGTTTTAGGTAAAATAAAATGAGGGAATTATAGACAAAAGTAGATTTTAGATACTAAATCGAATGGGTACCTACCTAATTAAAATTTATGGTGTATAAAATGTCTAAACCTACGAGAGAGGAAAGAAAACTTATGCACTATATTAAGTTCACGTTTGCACCTTTTGTGTGCGTTAATTTGAAATAAAAAGTCGAAGTCGGTTTTATTTTTTACAAATTTTAATTTTTTTATTTTTCCATTTTTATTAGTTGTAATATCCTATACAAAAATTTGCTAAACATTTATTTTACATTGTTAACAATACATTTCACGGTAATAGGCTTATCCCCAACAAAATGGAACTCAACATACCTAACTATCGAAATGTGGGTGCACTGTACACATCTGCGTACCCCCTCAGAGCATACAGGCGTGATGTTAGGTTATGATGTTGTGTAAACAATAAACATCCAAGCAATCACGACAGATTTGCGGTCTATTGTTGAAGATTTCCATTTATATCTCCGAAATCCATTATCAAATCATGACAATATTTCTATGGGACCAACTTGGGAGTACCCATATTCTTTCAAAAAAAAAAAACAAATTGGTTCAGGCGTCTTCGAGTGATCGGTGAACATACATAAAAAAAAAGATTCCGACGAATTGAGAACCTCTCCTCCTTTTTTGAAGTCGGTTAACCAGAAAAGTTCATAAATCTAAAAACAAAAGCGCATCGTCAAGTGTCTAACATAACCCTAAACATCTCTCCATCTGACATGACCCCATTAGCCCTCCTTTTATCTGATACTCAAAGCTAATTCTAAGGAAAAATATCAATGTCCCCCCCTGACAAGCTCTTAGTGCTGAAAATTTATAATGCTAGTTTCCATTACCCGAAGTGCTTCTGCCAGAGATGCATGACGCACTCGCTAGAAAATATTAATATTATAGAATCGTGTAGTGCGCTTATGACATCGGGACGAGCTTAGCATGTGAAAGGGGCTTTAGTCCCGAATGTACTTAGTGTACTTGGGTATGGAGGACTTGCTTTTGATGAGGCTTGGAATAAAGATGATTGATGAGGTCGTTGAAAAGGTGTTGGAGATATTTAAGGTTATTAAGGTGTTTTTTGAAGATGATTTTTTCGTACATTTACGGTAGTCTAAGGTGCGAATTACACAGAAACGGCGTAAGGTGCGGCGCAGGCGTGGAATTTATAAGGAAACGAAAGAAAACGGCGTGCCTGCGCCGCGCCGCTTGAGTGTAATTCACGACACGTCGCCTACGTACATTTTGTATGAAAACGTTTTGAAGCGGCATCATGCCAGCACCGCGCCTTTACCTTACGCCTTTTCTGTATAATTCGCGCCTAAAATATTGTCGACCCTATTAAGGGATGCTACAGTGCAACATGCCTTAACACGTTAACTGCCAAGGTATATTTTCAGTATCATCCAAATTTCATTTCTTGCGTATTGATTCCAAATGGTTTATATTGAACAATTATGTATAAAAGAGGGTTCCCTTTTCTTTATTTTGATAAAAAAGCTGTGACAGTTTTTTTTTTCATTTAAAAAAAAATGCTAGATAAGTACGAAGACATTCAACATGGCCTCATCAGTCATTTTTAATAGAAAAGAACACTGTAAACATGCCAAGCGGCACACTGCGGTCATTTGAATTTGATGCTTCGGTGTTAGTCACCGGTGACTGACATGGCCTGAACAGATAGTGAGTCTGTCAGGCACTGGCAGTCATTGGATACATGACGTGGGCTGCCGTTGTAAGACGACTAAAAAGTCACGGTGTAGAGCTGATAGAATGTCAGCCTGTCTTGGCTTTCTGGATCCGGTAACGTATCACAAACAGTGTAAAGCTCGTTCTAGATTTACTGATTGCTTAGTTTTTATTGGCTGGGAGTTATCTGTCCTACTCTGTAAACTGAAAACATTGTTGTTACTCATACAGCACGTTGTTACGTAGCGTACGTGGCCCAATAGGTGTTCGATTTCAAAACATACAAAGTAAGTTTTGATTGGATAGGTTGTGTACATGTAGCCATTAGCATAGATTCTGTTGTGAAAGGACAAAAACATACTGTCCCATGGGGTCAGGGTCGGTTTCCAGTCTAATCAGATGCAGCTGAATACCAGTATTTTACATTTAGCGAATGCCTATCTGACCTTCACAACCCAATTGCTGGGTAACACGATAACCCTCGGTAAGATTGGCTGTCAGACTTTCAGGCCATAACTACTGTCAAAGATTACAACGGGTTCCCATCCAAGGACTGACCTTGAAAAACGTTGCTTAACCCTTGAAGATCGACCTATGCGGCTGTTAATGCTGAGCAACGACTCCATATTCAAACAGCAATCAAAATCAAATTATTATACTTCAAATTGAAATCTAGTAACATTATTACATATTATACAGACTTTAAAAGACTGCAGCAAAATTGTCCCCCATATTTGCAGACAATCGACATGCAACTATCATGCACCGCTATTTCCTTTGCAGTATTGTCAATTGTCTGTCATTGCAGAAAATTACATAAGATGGCGCCACTTACGACGTTCCTCAGACCATGACCGCTCAAAGACCGTGACTCTAGCTTACAATGTATTATTACCGTGATTCCGTTGCTGTTTTAAATGCTGTTTTACTACCTATGCTGCACCTGTGACTACTGGCGAAGGTCAGGTCAGGGTTTAATGAGTGAATGACGTCATTCATTTTATTTTAGAAATGTTGATAATTATGTCAGCACATTTTCAACACTCTTGTGAATAAATACATCTTAACAGAAACTAGAAGACGGCGATGGCCTGGTGAAGACTGCCGGAATCCGTCAGGTGACCGGATTTGATTGGATTTTACCAACTAACTGCTAAACGAGCACAGTATGGTGGTAAGAAACATAATGGGTAATCTATACATCCATACTAATATTATAAATGCAAAAGTAACTCTGTTTGTTTGCTACCTTTTCACGACTAAACAGCTGATCGGATCGTAATGAAATTTGGCGAGCAGATAGATTATATCTTGGGGAAGGACATAGGCTATCTTTTTTTTCCTCTCTCATACTCATCAAAATTACCACGCGAACGAAGTCGCGGGCAACAGCTAGTATTATAATCAAATGAACAGGCCCGATGTCTGTACATTGAAGATTACGAAAAAAAAAATATATGGGGGGTCTTTATTAGAGCAACAGAAGCCAAAACAACAGTTTAAAGATTTTTTATCAGTCTGTCTTTCTGTCTGTATGTGTGTAAGCAAAAACTTCTGCATGGATTTGAACGCAGTTTTCACCGCACTACTGCTAGATGCTTAACTTAAAAAAAGACTACATTAGATATAGTTTTGGACCCGATAGGTGGCGCTGTGAGAAGCAAGGGTGGGTCGATAGTGTGTAATAATGACTGATAATTTTAAGTACCTACATTGATGTCCCAAGCGATACCAGTTTTATCCTGTGACACATCTAAATAGTTACAACAAAACATCACAATTCTTAGAGCACTGATGTGTCGTGTCTGCTTTTTTAATTATGTGGATCGAATGGACGGCGCTCGGGGCAAGCAGTGCATTTGATTAACCATCATGACAATATTCACATAAAATATCAAGCTTGTAATCCCCGAAGGGTTAGGCAGAGGTGAACCTAATAGTTCACCCACATTTCGCCAGTTATGTTTAAGTCATGTAATAGAGGACGAGCCTTTTGCCATCACCTAGGTACAAATCCAGACTCAGTGGCTACTATTGAGAAATTCCTGATGGAAAATTCCAACAACAATTTGCCCGACCCGGAAATCGACCCCAGGACCTCATGCTCAGCAGTCGCGACTGCTATCACTAGTTCAATGACAATATTCATATTCGAGTAACAAGAAGCGTATTCGAACTACAAAGTCTCTTCCGTTCTTGAAGTAAACAGTACATCCCCCAAAATACATACACCAATAGCTTCCATTCCAATCTATTATTCCAATCGGAATCGCAGCGCCAAGAGGAATCCGTCCGGTTACGTATCGCTGATTTGTATTTAATCCCAAAACCCAGCATTTCAGAACGTTAAGCGATATCGGATAGTTCCGTATGAGTTGCAGACCGTATGTTTGCACTCATCCGTTTGGTCGAATCGAAAGTTTAATTATTGTTTCAGTTTGCACTCCATTGAGCTCGCATCATTAGTTCATGTGTTGCGGTTGGGAGAGAGTAAATACAAAACATAAGTTAGGTTGCATTGGATAGCCTGTGTCTGCGGTGTGTTTAGGGCAGTCCATCGCAAGCCGAAATTGCTGAATTTTGGTTGTAAACATCAGCACAGTATCTCAATTATTCTTAGCCTCCTTGTGGGTAGTTTTGTCAGTATTGAAGTTGTATTTGATTCTAAGGGACTTTAGAGAAACAACAATAATGGGTATAAAAGTGCCCTTACTGAAGCCGAAAGACAATAAAATTGTTCTCACAGTCATTGCAATCATTTTTTCGTTCTAGACCTTACCTAGGAACCTTCTAGTTACGGAAATATTGGGGGTCAAAGTTCCAAAGGATTCACATTTTTGACAAAAAAAACTAGTTTTTAATGTTATAACTTTGCCTTAAATACTTCCACGACCCCCGTACGATTCAATGCATCCATCAGCACAATGTTTTGTGTGCGTTACATTGAGTTCGTAATTTTTCACCCCAAAAAAGAAGTCATTTCCCAGCAACATTTTTTTGCGTTGAGTTACTTAGTTTGATGTACAGAATGCTTGGTTGACAGCTTCGTGAAGGGACCGTTTACACCTTGTATATTGAAGTAACCGTACCGATCCAGATCACAGACATCCTCAATGCCTTCCTATGTCTATGTCACATATAAAGCCTACAGTCATGACTCACAAACACTATTATAAAGCCCTGTATACATGGTCCATACGGGCTAACGTCTGGAGAATTGCGTCCAATGCGCCACTTACAATAGACCCATCGAAGTGGTTTATAATAGGGTGATAGACGTAATTCTGGCGAAGGCAGGCAATTGTGTACACAGAGTAATATTGGCTAGGTATTGTGTTTACTGCCTTACAAGGTGCTGAGCCGTAAACTGGCCTAGTATTGAATATGCTAAATATTTATTGCAGTTTGTAGGGTTCCTGCTTCGATAGCCAAGCAGTCTTTAGGAACAAGTCAGCTAGGGGAGGTCTAAAAGGTGATAGCCCCGCAGTCCCTTTCATCCCTGCACTTAGGATTGCCACATCATCATCTGTCTAGCCTTTTTCCAACTATATTGGGGTCGGCTTCCAGTCTAACAAAAAGGATGCAGCTGAATACCAGTATTTTACATGGAGCGACTGCCTATGTCACCTCCACAACCCAGTTAGTACTGGGTAATACGATAGCCCTTGGTAAGACTGGGTGTCAGACCTTTTGGGCCACTGACTACCTAACGACTGTCAAAGATCTACAAATCACCCGGTCCCAACAGAGACACCCGGGACCAACGGCTTAACGTGCTTTCCGAGGCTGGGAGGAAACTCGGTATGTAATGGGTGGTCACCCATCCGTAAACCAACCTAGGTAAGCACGGTTTAACCTAAAGATCGACCCGAGCAGCTGTTATTATTTAGCCACGAGCTATTCCACATGATACACAATAATTGTAACGTACTATAAGAATTATAAGTAAGTTGCCAATGAAAATATCATCAATTCAATTGGGCTTTAATTTCACCAACAACAGCCTTACAAATTTATATTGTAGATAGGTATAATTACGGAAGATTAATTAAGGGACGGCACGGTTGGCGCAGTGGCTGAGTGATTGGCTGCTGCGGTGCGTGTCGCAGGTTTGATCCCCGCACGGAACAAATATTTGTATGACACACAGGTCAGGTTGTTGTTCCGAGTCTGGTGGGGCAAAGTAAAAAAAAAAAGTTAAATTTTCTTCTAAGTCTGAAATCTTTTAAACTATTTCCATAGAAAATTTCGGTCAAAATTGGCTCGCACCGGATACCGACAAATAATGTCCGCAGCCGATCTGCAACTTGTTCGTAGCGGTATGACCAGATCTTTAATCAAGGAGGGATTTTTACAAAAGACTGGACAGACATTTAGCTACGTACTATTACACCCTCATTTACGTAGCACTCAAATCCCTGTTTATCAGAACCAATCAAAACTATTCAAATCCCTCATTCTCCAATCAGCGATCGCCTAAAATCATTCTCAATACGAAATTCGTAAATGGAACTGTCCGCCATTTTGCAATAGCAAGTGGAAGTTCATAACGTGCGGTTTCGTATCCATTATTCTGGGTAAAGTTGTAAGTGGTCGGTACCCTTTGGGGCAAAGAGACCCTGATTCAATTCACCTGCTAGGCCCTTTGACAGTCGACTGCTCGGCGCGCGGCGGATGGACCATATCGGCAGTTTAGGGTTGCTTTGAAGCCCGAATTATGTATGAATGGTGTAGGTTTTGTGGTGGAGCTGAAAGGCTTGGATATGACACTAAAAGGGCACTGAATAATAGGTTTTTGTGGTGATTTATTAGTTTAATTAAAGGAATAAATGATACTTTGTACGGAGTGGAAGGGACACCGAACACAAACCTACACGGTCATAGTGATTGAAAAGCTGTTTCTTTTTTACATTATCGATTAAAAATTTCTATGGGGGGGGGGGGGTTCAGAATGATGTACTGAGTACGTCATAATAGCTGTGCATCGGCGTCCCGTCCATCTTGTATGGTACACGCGTTTAATTAAAAAATAATTGTAGTTGCTTTTTTATCCATAGACTTAATCTTGCCAGATAAAGAAGCTTTTTCTAATGTTCATGTTCTTTCGTTTATTTCCGCCTCAATGTTTCTCATTTAATGTAACCACATTATCATAATCATAATTTATTTGTTAACATATAACAGGTAAAAAAAGTACAGATCTTATGTTTGATGAACAGAGCGCTATGTTATGCCAGGAGGCGTGCAAATACGGTGTGCAAATATTTCTGAGGATTACAAATTATTTACTAAAATATTTGAAAATCATGCTTAATAATTATGGTATTAAATTAAAAAATAAATTGAACAATTACATATTATTTAATGCTCCAATTTTATCAGACCTAAATGAGGAATTATTAAATTGTCAAAAATTTATGTCAAAATAATTAAAATGTCAAAGTTATTTAATGTCAATATTATTATTTTTGTACTAAATTAATTCGTCATTTATAAAAAAAAAAAAAAATAAATAGAAAATAAAATAAAATGGTAAATAGTATAATAACATTTATCAATTAAGAACAATTTCACTTTTTTATTAAATTGTGTAAAATTTAATTATTTTATGACATCTGGCATTTTATTATAAACGCGTGACGACGCGATACGAAGGACACTTTTTATTACTAATGCAGTTTTACATTTATAATTCACAATATCTCTTTTACTGACAAAAAACTTTCATTGAAGTCCCGAGTGATTTTCCTCCCTAAACAGTCTATTTCCCTCCCTGTCTTCTAACCCTCAATTTGTCTTGAACAAAGAACAAATTCCGATTACTCTCTTTGACATTCCTTCCAGTAATTGTAATTAATATTACGATTATTACTTTTCGACTAATTTCCGACAGAATCCAAGTTTATAATGACATTGTCAGCTGAAGACTTGGGTACAATCGTCAGGAAATTGCGGGTCTTCGGCCGGATGGCCAGAATTACTTCCTTGAAATTAATAACCACTGTTTTATGAACTAAAATAATTTTTGATTTACATGATTCTGGGTACTTTGGTCTGAGTTTAATAGAAAATGTTATTACAGTAATGATTTCGTTGTGAAATTGTTAATTAAGAAAGGAGATTTTGGAAACACTTTTTAAATGCATGAAAGTAAACATTTTGAATAGATGAAAAATCGATTGTTTACTTTGAACGTTTCAAATTACCTAGGTCATGCATGACATAACCATCTGCCTCTTATTTTACTTTTCTGTCAAAATAAAATAATAATCTATCTAAATCAATGTATGCTCGTCTGTTCGAAACTTAAAGACTCCTAAACTACTGAATCGATTTTGATGACGAAAAAAATGTATGTGACGTATTAATGTTTTTTACCAATTCCACAGATGTTCCACAAATGCCAGGGAATGACTGAAAAAAATTCTGAAATAAGGCATTGCCCTGCTAGTCTTTTATATATTTTTTTAAATAATTTTAGTCTTCTTTTTAGTTTTTTTTTATCAGCCTGAATTGTCCCACTCCTGGGTAAAGGCTTTCCCACATTCCTTCCACTTTTCTCGATGTTGCGGCTCGTCTCGTCAATTAACGAGAAAGCTATCCAAGGTGTCCCGCCATCTTCTCCTCGGTCTGCCGCGACCCCGTCTAACTGTCTTTTTAGTTTATAAATACAAAATAAAAAGTTATTTTCTTTTATTTAGTCTAAGTAGGTGTCTTTCTACCCGTGACAAAAAGGCTTTTAAACGGATTTAAAAAGATTCCATTTCGGTTTGTTTGGGTTTAGATTAAAAGTTAAATTAGTTTCTTAGGGCTTTCTTTATTTCTCCTGGGATCAGACTTAATACCACATTGCAGATAATCTCGTGATTAGGTTTTACATTACTTGTGCTAATAACATAACATAACATCACGCCTGTTATCCTCGAAGGGTTAGGCAGAGGTGTACCTAATAGTACACCCACATTTCGCCAGTTATGTGTAAGTCCCATGCAATAGGGCGAGCCTATTGCCATCATTTGGACAGCTCCAGACACCGTAGTTGGTACTGAAAAATTCCTGAAAGAAAAACCCAATAACACTTTGCCCTACCTGGGACGCGAACCCACTTTGTGCTAATATTTGTCTATAAATCAATACCGTAAAGTCTGCAAACCCATTTAATTGAATTCTTTCTCCAATTCTTCCAAACGATTTAATCTCTCTCAATAAATAACTCACGCACACAAAAAACACACATACATATTCATTCTCCCGAAAAAATCCGATTCTTCACGAGATTTAAAGCAACAAGACAAAGGTATAAACCAATTTCACCGTTCCCGCGTTTCCCGATACCCGCATTGTTTGGATCCCGATAAGTTAAATGAAAAGCAACTTTTGATTGTTCAGGGTACCGTGAACAATGTACGAATACAAAACCCGGCCGAGTCCGATTTTAGCTCGAAAAAACTGTAGGTACGAGCAATTTTTCGAAGCTTTTCAAAAGCGCAAACAAGTAACAAATATAGTTTCACTGGAAATTGTATGGTTTTGTACGTAACTATGTTTGAAGTTTGTTCGATGTTTTTTGCCGGACGCGGTTATTTTTAGTTCCGTCCTGGATGGTAATTACAGTTTTTTTATGGAGTTTTGTTTTTATTATATTGGTGAAAGATACTGTACTATAATTAGCTATGTTATATGGGCGGCACTAAGATTCAGATTCATTTATTTATTGTAAGACATAGGTACCTACATTATAAGTTCTTATTTGAAAATACATTGAGGGCGCTATGTTTTGCCTCTAGGGCGCACAAAAGTAGTAATACATGCACTATAATTAAAACAAGAAATTAATGTAGATATATAAACCACAAATAAACAAGTAAATAAATTAGATCATCTATCGCATTAAGAATTTTCAATCACACTGAACAATGTCGATTAGATAATAAGATAAATTATGTGAAATGAGAAAAATAAAATAATGAAAATAAAAAGTGTCAGCAATTACTTATTTAAAGAATGTTAATGAAATTGGTTGGTGGAACTAAATGGTTACAACACAACAAGAACAATATGTTTCTCTTAAAAAAAGAAATATAAAACCTCTTCATTATAACAATGAACAACCACGAAACCCTCTCAAACTCGTATAACAATAACCAAAATTGCTTGAGTACCAACAAAAATTTTACGCCACCATTTTCTCACTTTTTATCGGCAATATCATGGAATAAACTCTTAAAGTGCGGATTATATCCAACTTTAGTATCATATTAAAACGAGTTGAAGGAAAACTTCGGCCGACAGGACCAGAATACTTGAGTAGGTCGGTGACAAGTGACTGTCATGGAGTAATGAGGAAATGGAGAAATTGGCTCTATTTGTGAAACACGCATTGGAAATCTTCTGATGTCACTTAGGTAGGTACGTGCTTTTATCATCACTTACACGGACACACTGCCCTTCAATAATCGGTGAATCATGAAATTGTTGTCACCACGCGTGCTAGCTAATATATATATTCATGACCATGTTTTAGCAACAAGGAATTGCCAGTAACAATTCGGACGCACTATTTAATCATCATTTGCTACTATACTGCTTGCTATATTATATCGAAATCTACACATAGCATCCTTCTTCACTTGTATAATTGCACTATAATGTAAAATATTCAAGTCAGTCGGTATGTTCAAAACCTGGCGGTCTACTCGCTAGGCTGCAACGCACATCGAAGTATTGTCACTCGTGTGTAATGCACTATCCATTACCCGATAACGATGTTCAACTGTTTATTAGGTCAGCAATTAACGCTGTGCTTGTGTCAATTTTCGTTCGCAAATAAGCACTCCGTTTGCTATCCACTCCATGGTCACAGTGTGCAGTGGAGGGTACTTATTATTGTGTCATGTTAGCCTGCGTATTCATACTGGGTAATGTCTGTCTATGGAAGGTATCATGCGAGCGTAACCGTAGTAAGGGTAATTATAGCTGCGCCAATGTTCTGGGCGTATTATTACTGGAAAGGGAATTGTGGTTTATATGCTGTTAACTGTTTGAATATATTCTAAGCAAAGCGAGCACAATTATAAGCACTGATCATCATATCATCTCGAATTTACTAGGTGATCCCGATTCGAGGCAATGGCGATGGCGTGACGGTGCTCATAAGTGTGCCTTGCTGTGCTTATGTTTGTACGATGACCTATTTGATGTAATCATTTAAGGATCAATAATATGATGCAATAACTAGCAATATACTAAAAAATAATAAATACATATGTTACACATAAGGTTACACCTAGTTCTAGCCGGCTATACCAAGGTGCGGCTGGTAACTATCCTTTTTGTTGCTAGGACACACCGACCAAATGGATTAGGTAGTAACTGTGACCAAACGCGGCAGCGGCCGGCGAGCGCTACACCCAAATTGGTTGCATTATAACAAACTGTTACCGCACCTAAGTATAGCCGGCTAGAACTAGGTGTAACCTTACTTCGGCTTTTAGCCGTAAAATATACCTATATAGAGAAGGAAAATATCCGTCCAAATTAATCACGAGAAGCGTTTTGTACTCAACTTAATCAAAACGAAGTATCTACACAATAAAGACTACAAAAACATTCTCGTGACAAATATTACCTAAAAAAAGCAATTTCCTACTTGAAATCTAAAAATAAAACAATCTTGGAAAGTCTACAAATGATCCTTCAGGGAAAAAAAACATCTGAAAATAGAAAAAAAAATACCGTTTCCAAGGAAAACAGATACTGACCTATCGCGATTAAATTGAACGTATGATTCCAGGGGCCAAGGATCGGGAGGTCCCGAATCGCTGTTCGTGCATAAAAAGAAGCGACGTGAGGGCCTCCGGTCGTAAGGGTCATATTTGGGGTCAGAAAGGTCATATTTACGATAGCCGTAGGCGCAGCTTTATTGCTTAAAACATGGTGTGAATATGGATTGAGGAAATATTGTTAGGAAATGAGATTGGCTGCTGGTGAATGTAGGAAATAGAACTAAGAAAATGTGGTTAAGAAAAACTGAGACGTCACTTTGTCTAAAAAACGACCGGTTTGTAAGTCCTGAAACCCATTTTTTATTCACACATGTATTTCTTACGATGTTTCACAGTTTTAATAGTCTCTTTGTCACCTGCTACTTACTGTTATTTTTTTGACGTACGTAAACAAAACTTGATTTTAAGTTTTTTGGTATAAAGTTTGATGTTTTGAGGAGCTCGTGGCTAAATAAAAATAGCCGCTCGATCTTAAGGTTAAGCCGTGCTTGCCTACGTTGGTCCGTGGATGGGCGACCGCCCATTACATACCGAGTTTCTTCAGTGCCTCGGAAAGCACGTTAAGCCGTTGGTCCCGGGTGTCATTTGAAGATCTTTGACAGTCGTTAGGTAGTCAGTGGCCCAAAAAGTCTGAGAACCAGTCTTACCAAGGTCTATAATATTACCCAGTACTAACTGGGTTATGGAGATCAGATAGGCAGTCGCTCCATGTAAAATACTGGTATTCAGCCGCATCCGATTAGACTAAAAACCGACCCCAACATAGTTGGGAAAAGGCTAGGCCGATGATGGTTATGATGGTATAAAGTTTGATGTTACACCAAGAAATACAATATTACGTTCTTGGAAACAGAATAAATAATCGGTGTAAAAACCTCCACAGTCATTCACAAAATAATCGGAAACAAGTGGGGTATAATACGACCAGTTGGTTACTCAATAAAATTTCCCACTCGCTGTCATTCTTTCAAAGCTGTTACATCGAAAGGATAATAAAAGATTAATTCTAGCATGTCATAACCGCGCCTTGATTGCAATATTTCTTCGGGGAAGGACTTGGACCCTCATTTAAGGCCTGTACAGACGAGGGACTTATCAAAACTTTCCTCACGATTCCTCACTCACTATTTCTCTATCCTTACATTCCATAGAGAATGAGGAATAGTCCTGAGGAAAGTTTTGAGTATGAATGTGGATGGCTTTATGAGTAGGGGAAGTCCAAAGAAACGATGCATGGACTGTGTGAAAGATGATACGTTAAAAAGATGATATGCTAGAAAGATGATAATAATATGCTAGAAAATATGATATGCTAGAAAAGATGATAATTATGCTGGAAAGATGATATGCTATAAAGATAATATGCTAGAAAAGGGGAGACTCATGAGATGACGAATAATAGAGAAGTATGGAAGAAGAAAACATGCTGCGCCGACCCGAAATAAATTGGGATAAACAGCCTGTCCCGGAACAACTATCTGGAAGCCATGCAAATACTTGTTCCGTGCGGAGATCGAACTCGTGACACGCAACGCAGCAGTCAATCGCTCAGCAACTGCGCTAACCATGCCGTCCGTGCCGAATTATACGGGGTGTAAACAGACCCTTCACCAAACCGTCAACCAAGCATTCTGTACATCAAACTAAGTAACTTTACCCAAAAATTTTTGCTGGGAAACGTTTTTTTTGGGGTCAAAAACCACATTTTACAGTAAAACTCAATATAATGCGCTCAAAACTTATTGCTGATGGATGCTTTGAATAGTAAACGGACCATGGAGGTAATTGGAGTAAAGTTAGTACCTTAAAAAGTAGTATTAAAAAAAACCTGTGAAAAAATTGGAACTTTGACCCCCAATATCTCCGTAACTAGAAGGTTCCCAGGTATGGTCCAGAACAAAAAAATGATCACAATGACGAGGAGAACAAGTGCCTTTCGGCTTCGTTAAGGGTCTTTTTACACCCTTTATAGTTGCTTATTACTTCAGAAACATAACATCAAGCCGGTACTCCCCGAACGATTAAGTAGAAGTGTACCCACACGTTGCCGGTTCTGTTTCGGGATTTTTTGTTGTCTGAACACAGAACGGATACGGAAAACTCCCTCGTCTATACAAGCCTTTATAGGAGTCGGATATTCCGATCACGAAGTTCTTATGAATATCTAATAAGAATCGATAAATGCTCATTGACTATCGAGTTGTCGGCACTCGATGAAGACGTCAAGTTTTCATAACGACTCCTTTTTGTCGTGAGTGCCTATTTAGGATTTTGTCGATGGTTAAGTAGGTATACGTGCTTCTTTCTTCAGGGATGTAAGATGAAGGTTTTTACGGTTAATTGACGGTTATGTGCTTATTTTTTTGAATATTTCAATACCTTCTTTCAGTTGAAATAAAGTTGTTTTTGTTTTGTATCGAATTGTTATTAGGAAAGATGATAAAATTGATAACCGAGAACTTTTTACAATTGTTAGACTGAATTATATAAGTATATGCAATATGAGAACTAAATAAAATTTAATATTTTTAAGCAGCTTTACCAAAAGTCGGGTAAAAATATATTTTTAATTTTCAAAAATGTAAAACTAGCCAACTGTGTTGTAAAAAAAGTTGGAGTGAGATTCGAAGTTGTGCATTTTTGTTGGAAAATTTATAAATATATTATAAATTTTCAAACATGTAAAACTAGTCAACTTTATTGGACGGTTGATGTTGAACATCGACGAACAAAAAAAAAGGCACAACTTCGAATCTCACTCCAACTTTTTTTGTTTGTTTTACTTTTTACAACTGGCAACGTTAAAAATTCTCGTACATTGAATGCAACCCATTCGCAGAGTGAGACGGACATCCGGGACGTGAAATACGTCTCTGTTTATGTGTTTGTTACTTGAATAGTTGTGACTGTATCGATAGGCAAGAGTTAGCGAATAACATTTCAGGAAGCGCCTTGGAAAAACAATTTAGGTAGGTACCTACCAAAATACCATTTCTGAGAGTCATCATCATCTGCCTAGCCTTTCAGGCTAACCGGATGCAGCTGACTGCCTATCTGACCTCTACAACCCAGTTAGTACTGGGTAATACGATACTCCTTGGTAACTCCCATTAGTAAGACTAACATTTCTGAAAGTCTTTTCGATTTAATGTCTTATGAAGTAATGACTCTTGCCCTACCCTAGTTTTTCTTGTAAAATGGGACTACTTGTCTGACGAGCGAGCAAGTGGCAATCGCTTTTTAGTGTTCTGTAACCTAAGGGTAACCAACAGGACCCTATTACTAAGCCTCCGCTGTCCGTCTATCCGTCCGCCTGTCTGTCAGCGGGCTATATCTGATCCGTAATAGGTAGACAGTTGAAATTTTCACAGAATGTGTAGAACTCTTGTATCGTAGGTGTTTTTACAAAAATTTTAATTCACATACACAAACAGCCAAATATTTGTTCCGCGGAAATCGAACCCGCGACACGCAGCGCAGCAGCCAATCGCTCAGCCAAAAAAAAAAACAACTAAAATCTTCACTCTTCAATTCCCGGTGTCACTTGTAGGTTGCAGAAGTTTAATGATTTTTTTCTACCAATCTTACTTTTAATTAGGTAGCTAAAGAATAATAAAATGAAATGTCGTATGTGATTTTTATTATTCTTGAGGTAGAAATTAAAAGTAATTTTTTAATTTTTTTTTTTAATTGCCTTGTGGTAGAACAAAAATCATGAATCTTCTGCAACCTACAAGTGACACTGGGAATTGAAGAGTTAAAATATCGTATCGCTTCCATTCGCCTTTAAGAAAAAGTTTTTAGCATCTTTCTTTCCTTCTCCGGCGCTTTCTCGAACTGTCATCATTAAATAGTTTTTATTTCGTCTCAGTTTTATATTAAAAGTAGTATTAAGTTTAGTTTTTTTAAGCAAACTCTCGGCTTTTTAAAGTAAAAATCTGAAATTACAAGCGGTATGTTCTAGGATTCGTACATTCTCGTTGTTCTTCCTCAACGTTCCTACATTGGTCAGGCGCGCGCGCCGGTTGCGTGTACTACGCATCTGACCTTTTTGAAGGACAACACAAATAAGATAAGTATTTCTCGTGTCTTGTATGGATAGCTGATCCAGTTTTCTTTTGCGATCATATCCAGTTTTCTTTTGTGATAGGTCCATCTTCATCTGCCTAGCTTTTTCCCAACTATGTTGGGGTCCGGTTCCAGTCTAACTGGATGCAGCTGAATACCAGTATTTTACATGGAGCGACTGCCTATTTGCCCTCCACAACCTAGTTAGTACTGGGTAATACGATACCGTTTGGTAAGACTGGTGGACTGGACTCGATGTTTTTCTAGGTCCGTTTTAGAATATTTGTTCGTATTATACCAAACAATTATTTAAACACTAGCTGTTGCCCGCGACCTTCGTCCGCGTGTAAGTATTATAAAAATATTACTTCCCTGTCTGAATCGGATTTTGTTTTAACAATTCCATTTTTTTTACACGGAACCCTAATCCATTTTCAAAAATAAAACCCTAAGTTACTCCTTATAATATCAGCTATCTGCCAGTACAAGTCCCGTCAAAATTGGTCCAGCTTTTTCGGAGATTAGTCGGAACAAACAGACAAACAAAAATTTTAAAAATGGTTTGTTTGTTATAAGTATCGTATATAAAAAGCTGTTATTTTGAAATTACAAACGGACACTTCGATTTAATTTATTTGTTTAAAATAGATTTTATCCTCGACACCTAAATAAATCTGTGCGAGAGTTTTAGGTGTAATTAAATTAATATGTAATTTCATACTTCTGTTTGGGTAACACTTTTAATCTCAGTTGAAAAGGGTCTATCCAATATTTTTGTTCAACTTTGCGTTTTATACCATAATGTGGTAAACCTTTTTATTCTGCAAACGTTTACTTACCAGTTTTACCGGATTTTTGTTGAAAACGAAACTATGTTTTATCCTAAAATGGGTTGATATAATTGACTGTGAAAGGCTTCGTTAAAGGGCGAATACTTGATTGGGGAGTTACTTACTGATTTTTAACACTTTTCCTAAACTCTGAAACCAGGTTAAGCACTAACCACACGATGAAGAAGAACACTTTTCCTGACCTAGGAATCAAACCCACGACCTCATGCTCAGCAATGTTCGATTCCCGCTCGGATCAAATATTTGTATGGCCTACAGGTTCCGGGTCTGACTGTTTGTGAATGTGAGTTTAAATGTTTGTAAACGCTCCCACGATACAGGAAAAATTCTTAGTGTGGGGCAACGTTTTACAAAGAAAAAACTGATGTATGTTCGATAAAATATTAATTTATCTCAAAAACTCAATTCCTCATGACGACAATCTGTTATTCATGCAGGACTTGTGTATTAGCGTGAAATCCTGGACTTCTGAAACTGCGCCGATCGCCGATGCGCCGTCGGACACACTCGATGGTAATGCAGTTGTTGCGCTACTTTCAACTCCTCGATATATCCCGGGTATGCCCAGGCTATAAATTGCTCGCAGCTCTCACCGCTGACCGAATCGTGGCTGCCATTTAGCAACGGAACCCGGGGATCGGCACAAACTTGCTAAACCCCAAGTTTCAGCCCGATTGGGTTCGATCCTAAAATCGTTCATTCTATTTCCAACTTGGCCGTGGTTTGTGCACTCTAACGTACTCTGGAATATTTTATTTGGTTCAATTGAAAAAGTATTTTTGGTAGAGATTGACGCATTTCAAGGAGGTGTTGAAGGGTTTTGGTGATCACTTCGTTAATTTTTTTTTTGTATAGTATTATGAATCAAAAAATTTCTGCCCTTGTCCCATGTTACTTGCGGTCGGTGCAACACGTTTTTTTCCATTCTCCCCTACCAGCCGTCACACAATCATTTACCTACTCTTTTTTCTTTAATATTCTTATATTTCATAAATTGTTCTGAATACTTGTTTCAAAATACTGAACAAATATTTGGAGTTACCTATCAAACAATGCAATCCTAAATATTTGAAAGAATGAAAGCAGTCTTTCACTAATATCGACTCAAAAAACGGTATTACGAAGACTTAAGCTTCTTTCACGATAACTGAGGCCCAAACCATTTCAACTAAATAAAAACCTGTTTGATGACAGATATACTAAAGAAAATTGATAACTTAATATTAAGGTGTAAACGGACCCTTCACGAAGCCGTGAACCGAGCATACTGTATATCAAATTAAGTAACTCTACGCAAAAATTATTGCTGGGAAACGACTTTTTTGCACTCAAAACATTATGTTGATGGATGCATTGAATAGTACGGGGGTCGCGGAGGTAAAGTTATAACATTAAAAACTAGTATTAAAAAAAAACTTGTGAAATAGTTGGAACTTTGACCCCCACTATCTTCGTAACTAGAAGGTTCCCAGGTATGGTTTATAGAACAAAAAAATATATCCCAATGATGGGTGAATAAGTTCCTTTCGGATTCGTTAAGGGTATTTTTACACCCTTTATTGAGAAAGGTTCCAAACACTAAAAGCAACTCAATTTCAATCAGTTCAATTTAAACGAATAATAATACAATCGCCTCTACACGTAAACATTTGGCCAAAATTACCGACCAAAACCCAAATCCACAATTTCAAAGTAACGTTTCCTGTTAGAAGCAAGTTCTCGACCCTAAAGTTTGGAAGACAGCGGATGTGCGACCACTGCTGTCAACCGACTTCGATTTTAACATTCGAACTTTAAAATTTTCTATTAGTGCTTCCACGAACTATGGACAGTTTCCAAGAATAAAAGTAAGGCATTTAAAGTCTCGGTCGTTAAGGTGGTTAGTAATTTTGGTCTCAATTTTATTACTACCGTTTTTTTGTTTTTTCAACTTTTTAGTTCGGTTGAATCTGTGTTTTTAATGCGAGATTCCGTTATGAAATTCTGCGTAGAATGTGAACAATTTATTTATTGAGTGTTGAAATAATTGGTTATGCTTTTAAATATTACCAGCGCTGCGCTATCCTTTTATTTATAATGGTGCTTTATGAAACCGGCACAATGACGTGAAAAAAAAGTAAAGAAGAATGATCAAAATTAACCCACGTCCTACCGCAAAGAGAAGTATCTCAAAAATTATAAAAATGGCTATAAAGAGATGGCATACTTCCAAACTTCATCCTTACAGTCTAACATATATAAAAATGCTATGAAAATTCGTTCAGGGGCAGTCATATCAAATATATAATTTCTGACACCAGGTTAGACACTAACCACCCGATAAAGAAGATATTCTCATTCAAATTTCATCGTATACTAAAAACTTCAATGAGAGTCGCACAGGCCAGGAAAGAGGAAGCCTATACTAGTGAGTAGAACAAAAATGCCAATGATGCTGATGATTAAAAACCATAAATCCAACCCAGTTAATTTGAAATTAGAGACAAAACAACCAGACACAAACTCCCTAATTTAAAAATACACAACCTCCTTACGAAAGACAACACAAAAAAAACCCAAAACATTTAAGAAAATCTCTTCCCCAGTAAAATCAAGACATTACAGAAAACCTCTCTCCTCCAATGAAGATTTAGTCGCAGAATCGTGGTAAGTGATAACTTAACATTTGTCCGCGCCCGCTACTGCTACGTTTAATCGTCGCCATACGTTTCGTGCGACATATAAATCGGGCTTTAAAATTTTGTGGAACGCTCCGTTGGTCGCTTTTACCACCTTAATGGTGCGGCGAATAGAAATACGTCTTTCGCTTGTGTGAGGTCTCTGGGAGAATTCATGCTCTATTTATTTAGATCTATTTGGTAATGATCTGTTTCATAAAATGAGGAATGGAAAGGATAATATGGATCATTCTCACTAGTTCCACCAGCAATTAGTTTCATGGAACTAGTCAGTTTTTTTTTCTCAGTGGTTCCATGGACTTTGATAATGGAACAAATGAAACAAAACAGGAATGATGTACACAAGAGGAAGTTTGAAAATGACGCCGATGACTGAAAAGTTGTGGTAATTGGTTGTCGTGGTATGTGATGCGGAGAAATGAGGAAAATGTTGAGTATGAATGTAGATGGCCATAAAGCAGTTAGGTTTAGTCCCATGTAATAGGGGAAGAGCCTACTGCCGTCAACCGGGCACAAATTCAGACTCCGTGGCTACTTCTGAGAAATTCCAGATGGGAAAACCCAATAACATTTTGCCCGACCCGGGAATCGAACCCAGGACCTCATGCTCAGCAGTCGCGATAGCGACCACTAGACCAACGAGGCAATTGAGGTAAATATGGTGAATGACCGCAATCTTTATATTCGCGAGGAAAAAAAGTCTATATCATTTATATCCTGATAAAAAGGTCCAATAACATTTTGTGTGACCCGGGAATCGAACCCAGGACCTCAAGCTCAGCAGTCGCGCTTGCGACCACTAGACTAACGAAGCAGTGTTGTTGTTGGTCTTATCTTGTAAGATCTTTTTTTCTAAGCTTATCGATCACAATCTATTTTGGGTCGGTCCAGAATCTAGCTACGAGTCGAGCACCACGTTTATCAATTCCGTGCAGGCTTCAGGGCACACAGGACATAAACTTAAAGTTTAATTCCCAAGTTGCCCATATTAGACCTTTTCTGGTCCCATTGGTAGGTTTCGGGTGTCTATAGAATTCAGTCAATTGTCTCAAGTTAAACTCACCACTAACCTAAGCAGGCTTAATGCCACTCTGTACCAAACGATCTAGAAGTTATTACAGATTCGTTGACCCTAAAAACACTCACAGTAATTGTCGGGACCCTGATTTCAATTCATAAATACGACCGAAACGTGGCGGTACATTTCGAAAAGAACTTAAGTGGATTATGTATTGTCTGCTCGATGCATCCTTACATTGAATGAAGCCTCAACAGATACCTCATCGCGCATTGCGGTTCATGATCTGCCTAGCCTTTTTCCCAACTATATTGGGGTCGGCTTCCAGTCTAACCGGATGTAGCTGAATATCAGAATTTTACGTGGAACGACTGCTTATCTGACCTCCACAACCCAGATACTGGTTATACTGGGAATATACGATACCTCTTGGTAAGACTGGTTGACAGACTTTCGGGCAAAAGACTGTAAGATCTAAAAATGACAGCTGGGATCTACGACTTAACGTGTTTTCCGAGTTCCGAGTCACAGAGGGAACTCGGTATGTAATGGATGGGTACCCATCCACGGACGGCTTCTAGCAAGCACTGCTTAACTTTGATGATCAACCCGTGAGGATGTTATTATGTAGCCATGAGCACCATCGATGCACTTGTCCACATATATTTATCAAAAAAACATAAAATGTTAATTATGAAACCGGACCGGCTTTTATGACGGAACGCTTTTACGCTAAATTGAAAACAACTCATGGTTTATTCACAACACGCTATCACCAACCAGCTAACCAAGACCTCAGTGACATTACCAAACTTGAATAACTTTTCAAATCGTAGGGGGCACGTTATAATAGTCGTTATTCTATCAACTGGACGGTATTGACTTTGGTATATAGTATTATAGAGTTTAATTCTGATGTAGTGTTTTTAATTCATTAGCTCGTATCATTTGCTTTATGAAATTCAGAGGTATAGTTGATTTGTTTGCGTTTGTGGTTGCATCGATGAAATATCCAATATCCATGACGATGATGCTTCAAAAGGGACACAGAGAGGTTAAAGGGAATTGGGTTTCCATCGTCCTTTTTTGCCGGAGAGCTATGGGCAGATATGTTGTAGCATTTGAGTGGGAAAATAGTGTCAGCCTTTTCAATGAGCGACGTATAATGTTTTGTCATGAGAGCATATTAAGTGCTTTATAAAAGGTGTAACAAGACTCTTAACGAAGCCGAAAGGCACTTGTTCTCCCCATCATTGCGATCATTTTTTTGTTCTATACCATACCTGGGAACCATTTAGTTACGGAGATATTGGGGGTAAAAGTTCCAACTTTTTCACAAGTTTTTTTTTAAATGTAATATTTTTAAACACCTCCACGACCCCGTACTATTCAATACATCCATCAGCACAATGTTTTGTGTGCGTACCTTGATTCCTATCGTAAAACGTGACTTTTCACCCCAAAAAAAACTCGTTTCCCAGCAATAATTTTGGCGTCAAGTTACTTATTTTGATGTACAGAATGCTTGGTTGACAGCTTCGTTAAGGCTCTTGTATGATTTTGAGAACCTCTAAACCTATACTTCCCACAAAAGAGCTATAAAAATATAATTTACCACAAAATAATAATCTACGAGTACAAGCAACTAAAACTTTTATTGCTTAAACCTCCTAGCGTCAGAAATTGTGAGCGAAAGCCTTTTCAGCGGTCGTTGTGGGGTTGAAAAAAAAAAAAGAAGGAGCGATCTCCAAACAATACGAGAGCTGGAGTTAACCCCACAAAGTGGTCGACGGTGTAAAACATTGCGATACTCCAGCTTAGCTGAACAGAATAGAAAAATTTATCGCTTCGCTACAATGGGCACGCTTAATCCAATTGTCCTGGGTCCTGTGATTTCATTTTGTTGGTTCACATGAGATCTTACTTACATAATAGCACGACTGTATTCTGTGAAGGGGTGAGCTGAGGTGTATTGTATAGCAGGTAAGTACACTCTCATTTCGCAAATGTCGTCCAATGAAGGTTATAGGAATCAATCCTACTGTTATTAACTGGCATACAAGGTGTAAATGGACCCTTCACGAAGCCATCAACCAAGCATTCTGTACATCGAAATAAGTAACTCTACGCAAAAAAAATTGCTGGGAAACGACTTTTTTTTTGGGTTAAAAAAATCACATTTTACGGTAAGACTTAATGTAACGCACTCAAAACATTGTGCTGACGGATGCATTGAATAGTTCGAGGGTCATCTATATTACCAAGCTGCGCACAGCAGCTTGACCGCGGGCGTCTTCCGCGACACACGATCGTAGCCGAAAGCATGCTGTGACGCGCAATCGGCTCCATTCGTCTGTCGTCGTATCCGATCACATCCTTTCGGCTGTCAACACGGTAGGAATAAAACTATTTGACTAGGCGCAGAGACGGATACATTCGCACGCGATCGGCCGTCGCCGCATCCGTATCCTTTCAGATCCGATGCGATGCGAGCCGTTTGGTGAAAATCATCGGTAGTTTACACCCATCATAGAGACATTTGCCAACAAGAGAATCAAATATAAAACGCTCTACATGTTAGTTTTCTTAAGACTATGTTCGTACCATATTATGTCTGGATGCTGTACCGTGCTGTAAATTGTGGAGCAAAAGGTAATTGAGAGTGAGAGTAATGCATTGTTGGGGTGTTCTTAATGTACTGCTAGTCGTTGCGGAGAATTGTTTGCGCTAGTATTAGTTAATGCAAGCGAGTTTGTGTGGTAAGACCAATGTTAGGGTTAACCCTTATTTTATTTTGTTTTCTGTTTTCGTGTAGGTTCTAGTACAGTCCAACGCACGAGCGGGTGAACTTCCCTATAATTTTTTTTGGTTTTGAAATATAATAAGAGACCAGCTTATATTGTTTTTGTTACTACTGACAAAGTATGAATTATCTGTTGTGAGGCCTATTGTACTTGTACTGTAGATTATTTCTTTTATTTATATTTATACATATTAAATACATTTTTAAATATTCTAATATAAAACAGTATAAAAAAAAACATTTAAAAATATAAAAAATAGTAGCCCACCAGCATAGGGAACAGGGTCCGAGCCACCGGTGGTGGTCAGGGCTCTTGAGAGAGGAACCTCCTGACGATACGCGCCGTGTCCAGAAGTACTGCTTTTTGAATCAAGCCCTTTATCCAGCTGCCAAGCGAGAGCCTCCTCAGATGTTGGTAGACGCCATTGGCCGACACGACTATCAGCACAATGACTGCTGTAATATATGTCGATATTTGAATTGTTAAGTAGATTAATTATTATTGTTGTCATAAGTTAAATAAAACAATGTTCTTCGTCTACCAGTTCTCAATTCCAAGTCAGTTAATTCGCTGAACTGCTCTTTTAATGCACTTAGGTTCATTGTAATCATACTCATTGTTATCTCCGCCAAAACTTCCCGTTGATTCAAAACTAATCTCTAACTTTTCTTGCTTACCAACATAAATAATATTATTAAACAAACGACCAAGAAATTGTATAAAGCTTTGGCTTTTGATCATTATTGTTTCAAGTTGAACCTTCAAAAACATCAATTACAGGATATCGGATTAATGTTTAAACTTTTCTATCATTATTATCATCTTGATGAATTGCCTTGTTATTGTAACCAAAGGCAATCAGGAATGTTATTACGGAGTCAAAGATATTTTGATCTTTGTTTGGTTTTCGTGAATTGAATTTTGTTTTCGGGTGATGGATGCCTTGACAAGGTATAGTGACTGTATAGGCCGTGGTTTTAGTAATAAATTGGTTTGGAACTTCATCTGATGCCATTGATGTACTGTAGATATCATCATCATCATCGTTTCAGTCGAAAGAAGTCCACTGCTGTACATAGGCCTCCTTCAAGATATACCTCTGTCTAACCCTTTTTGGAATACCGGCGTGAAGTTCATCCCTTGAGTGACTTTAAATCCGTCCCAGAGTTAGCTTTACTGCTGCGTATAAAGCGTTTTCCACGTTCCGTCAGGCCCTGCAGTCTCGAAAAATATAACGATAAAAATCGGTTGTTAAGTGTAGGTAATGTAATTAAGTGTAAAACTCGTATCGTTGTCAAATTTCTTTTCTACTTTATTTCGATAGCATAAGGTTCAAAATCTATTAAAGAAATTTGACAACGATACGAGTTAGCGACCGATTTTTGTCGCTATCTAATGTCGAGACTGCAGGGGCAGGTCGCTCTGCTACTTTTAAATTTTTTGAAGTTGTTTCTGCGTCGGTGATTTGAATGAGTATTCATCATTTTGTCAATGGAATACTTACGGCTTGCCGTTTTTAACATAATGATTTATTGATCCCCTCATTATTAGACTACTGTTTAGATAAAACATATACAAGGTGCAATTTTGCATCCTCGTCAAAATTCAGGAGGTTGTCACAAAATACGTAAATAATCCATTTAAATTACGGTACCTGGTCAATAATTAATAAAGCTGCTATTTTAAATTGTTTAAATTTGACAAAAAAAACTACCCATTTTATTATTGATTCGGGTCGAGAATCATTTGCATAGATACCTCCTTGGATTTGCCCAGGATGCAAAACTGCACCTTGTATACATAATCCCACGCCTTTTTCCCATGGATGTAGGCAGAAACCACAGAGCGCCACCTGTTACAATCATTACATACTCCTTTTGCCTCATCCACGTTCATACATCTGGTCATAAACACACATCGGTTGCGAGTACTACAAACCAGACCTTTCTGAAAAATCTCACCAGGAAGGTCACTGTATGTCCTTCTAGGGTGTCCCCTCCCGGCGTTGCCACTCATATCTGCCTTGTAAATACCTTTTGTTAGTCGCCTCTCACTCATCCTCTTCACATGACCAAATTATCTACGCATACTCTCTCTCTCTCTCTATCTCTCTTTAAAATTTTTGTCATTACATCTTCTTTTAAACCTTTTATTTTTATTCCCAGTAGATACTGAAACAAACTTCTCACTACAAATCAATACGTCGGCCTCCGGAGTCAAATTAAAGAAACAATATTCTAACGGACTATCGGTGTGATGTCAATTCGTCTGTCAATTAAAATCTCCGGAACCAATTTAAGCGGTGAGACTCATGATCGCTCGGTTTTGTTTCGGACCTTCTCGGAAATAGATATGGATGGGTATTTTCTGGTATTAATGGACACGGTGATTTTGTGGAACAATTATTTTAATGAAACCGGTCTGAGATCAGTTTTCATTAAAGTAATTGTACTTTAGTGGTTATAAAAAACAAAAAAACATGCTAGTCAGCCCTAACTCCCGAAAGCACTAAGAAATATGCCAATAAATATTCATGAGGTTCTCTAAAATATTGCTTGGAAACGACTTTTTTTTGGGATGAAAAATCAAATTTTACGGTAGGACACAATGGAACGCACTTAAAACATTTTGCTGATTGATGGATTGAACAGTACAGGGGTCGTGGAGGTGTTTAAAGTAAAAATCGTTTCCAAAACACACAACATGTATTTTAAAAAAAAACTGGTGAAAAAGTTGGAACTTTGACCGCAATGTGATCGCAAATGACAGGGAGAACAATTGCCTTTCGGCTTCGTTAAAGTTCTTGTTACACCCTTTATTTAAGAATCTATCAATATGATCTAAGTTCATTGCAAATTGATTTTCATCGTGATTTTCGTCTTCCAAAGAAACCTACAACATATGATAGATTACCGAAAGTCCTACAAAAATATCTTTTGCAAAAACATCGAAATGTGCAAGGGTCATGTTTCGTCATTTGTGAGTAAATTCATCAATCATTGGCTACGGAATGTCAGTCGATACTGACCAGTCATCAAGAGTATCTGATGTATAAAATATTTTGTTTACAGCATCCTCTTTGGAAGAATTTTCGGCTGGAATATTGTGTCGAGAGAGTTTAACATTCTTTATGTTATTCGGCTGGCTCTCGGGAAATATTTTGATGTTAAATACCTTTATGTTGTTGTTATTGTTATAATGCGTTGCTTTTCGTTTATTCATTTAAATACACATTCTTTATATTTTCACACATTTAAATAAAAACATTAAAAAATATAAAAAATAGGTTTCCGGAGCAGGGTTCAAGCTACCGGTGGTTAGGGTTCCAGAGACAGGAACCTCCTCACAATGCGCGCAGTATCGAGGAGTACTGCCTTCTGAATCAGGCCCTTGATCCAACCGCCTTAGGAGAGGCTCGAAAGATGGTTGGCGAGGCTGGTGGCCATAAGGCCATTGGCCGTCACGACAATCGGCACAATGATAGCCGAGTTCACATTCCTTATGTCGACAACCTTAATAGGAGGAGCCTTATTAAGCTCACTAGCAACGCCTCCTGCTTTATTAGTGGAAAATATGAAAGGAAATTAAATGTTCACCAATTCTAACAATGGTGCTTCATGACCTTTTTTAAAAGTAAACCGAATATTTTCTGTTTCAAATAAACCGTGCGTTGTGGTTTTAAAAAAAAAGCTTCCGTTCATATCCATTTAATATAGCAAACCCTTGACACACCCACTGAAAAAGTATTTCCTCACCCAAACACGGACCGCTCCGAAAAATACAGCAAAAGACACAAAAATAAACGCTTTGACATCCATATTTCACTCCACACACATCCCGCAGAATCCCGCTGCGTTCAATACGGTCAAAAATCTTCACAAAACCCGTTGATTAATATGTGGACACGGCCTCGATTTTGATAAGGTCCACCATTGCCCACCAATTGGGCAGAGTGCACTGCGCGGATTAAAATGAATTTTGTCGAGAGCAGCGAAACATAAAAATAGAAGAGGCGGAGTGATTGAAATCGCCATCACGTAGTGTTGACACATCGGCCGTATCCGACATGGCGGAATAATTCGTAAATTTACAACCGAAAACAACGGTTTTTTAATTTATTTTGTAAACGTGTGTTTGTTGCGGATTTTTATGTAACTTTGGCCGTAATTTTTACATCATAAACTACGATTGGGGAAGAATTTTGTCCGCCATGTATGAGTACCAAAAAACGTTATAAAAAGATCAGTATGGTCCTCCCGCAAATGTCATTAAATACTTAAAAAACTTACTTAATTGATTAAGTACATTATCAGTTTACAAAATGATTTAATCAACAACTTGACAAAATAATATTCTTCAGTATTGAATTTCAGCCAGACTAGACTTAGCCAACGAGTTCGAAATGGTCACAAATAGTTACGATCATAGATAAGCCGTGTACGGCTGACTATGCAGTTCGAGCTAGGATGAATACTAACAATCAGGGTTTGTTAGTATTGTTCATCAATTGTAATGAATTTAGATAGGAATGGATGGGCTTAAATTAAAGGCTAGGTTAGGAATATTTCTTTGGTAAAGTAGAAAGCCCTACTTGAAAGATTAAGCGCAAACACATATATAAAACTAACGGTGATCGGTCGTTTCTAAATTCCATAACATTATTATGACATGCACTTGAACCCGATTAAGGTGTGTGATTGCGTTCAGATACATTGGTGAAATTGGCCCTAAACTTTAAACGGATACGGTTTTGTAAGAATTGTTTGTTTATGTGAAAAAGGAACCCCATTTATCCAGATTTTCAATTTCAAATGGCCCCTAACTCAAAAATAACGGCCAATTTCGAAAGAATTAGATCAAGACTGCGCCATAGTTCATGAACTGATATAAAACGGCGATATTTCAAGCTAATATCGGAGCATGGAAGTAATATGACGTACGAACGTGACACTAAAGTGCCAAAGGAAAAAAATATTTCACGTTTTTTGCCCAGCGCAGTGTTGGGAGGAAACTTCACAAAAAGCAAGTCACAAACACGTGACGCTGGAAATTTTGCAAGACACGTCTCGGCTTCGTACATGTAGTTATTGCGGCGTTTTCGGGCAAAATTGTGCTCCTCAAAGTGTACTTTAGGAGTTATTTGGTGTTGATACTGTGCGGTACTTGTTCAATGCCGGCTTGAAATTATGGTTTTGGGTCTTAAGTGTGATCTAGAGCTTATCGTTGTACTTCGTTGTTGTCGTTCGTTCTTCGTCTTCGTCTTTGTCAGATAAAATATGTTGTACACTTCTTCTATTGTTCGAAAAGTTTCGTCATACAGCAACTCTAAAAGATTATTATTTGTCTTCATTTCTAAGTTGGGGGTTTAACAACAAATAATTTAGCTTTATAATTTAAGCCACAGGTGCATTATTACCCTGTTCATTAATTTTAAATATTGCTGACAAGTCCAATTTAAAGACTACAATATATTTAATTTAATAGCCATTCACGAACACCGTAACCACATCATTATCTCTAATGATGATACTAATTTTGCTATTATTATTAATTATAGCATCAGCTTCAACATTATTAGCATCAACTTTATAAATATCAGCTTCGTAATTATATGGATTATTATTTTATTCAAAATAAATATGTGTCCATTCTCAATCGTTACTACAGTAACAATTCATTACCGTTATGTGACGATATGAGTATCTACATTGTAAGTACTCCGCATTGTTGCCTATTGTGCGTCAGTAGGGGCTGGAAAATTAGGGTTCTATTGAATTTCCTTCCGACGGGTTTCCCAACTTGGTTCGGAACAATCCAGTTTGTTAATACGGTCACATTTTGTCCCGCGCCGATATGGGACATACGGCTATCTCGATAATGCCTCTCATATCTAGCAGTGTGCTTGAAAGAGATAGCTGTAGTTTGAATATATGCTTTTGTAAATGCTTCGTTATTATCCTGGGATGGACATGTGTTTGGTGCTCCGATGTTATTATTCTTCAAATTATTTGGAGCGTGCTCTAGGACCCTTTCATGAAGTATGTGAAATATTTTGTTATTGTTGTTAGTTGTATTATTGTGTAGAGACGGATGAGTTTTGAAATAGTTTGGTGATCCCTTCGGCACGTGGATTGTTATATTTTGTGCCCTTGGAACGTTATATTGTACTTTCTAGAGTATATGTTTTATTGTGTTGTGGGGGTATTCTCAAAATAAATTGGGTGGAAAACTTCATGTGAATAAAAATATGTATCCAAATAGACTCAGAAATAATTCTACTACTCATTATTATTTAAAACTGAATGAACCAAACCAAAAACTATTTTATTGCTATAAACATGCCCGGGCATGTTTTTAGCAAAAATAAGGAATGATGTATGTGAAATGTTAATCTACGACTATTACTGAGTTTGCTTTATAATAATTCGTTATTTTAAATTTTTAGTTCATCATCATCAGCTTGAATCGCTCTCGAATCAAATTTTGTCTTCATCAATGAACGCCAGAGCATAAAACGCACGCGCATTCCTTCCACGCCAAGCCACAATTTCACCTACCATTTTGTCACATATGGACTTGCTTGTCACGTATATGTGACAATGGCGTGCTTGTCACGTATATGTGACAATGGCATTCAAAAGATTAAAACCTTCCCCACCAGTTTCACTACTCCCAACAAAATTGACATCAAACATTTTCCGCAACCAGATTTCTCCAATCCTTATATGCAAATGTAAACTATTCGAATGCAAGACAGCCGCATCTAATCAAGTTACCCGCTACAAGAGAGCATTACTTTTCATGTTCATTTGCGAACTTATATTAAAAGCTATTGAATATAGTGATTTATGCCCGCCTTACTTCGATGGGAAATGAGATTGCCCCCGTCTTATCCGATGCTCTTAAATTGAAGTAGGAGTTTTTTGTTACGGTATTGTAAGGGGAGATTTTTAGCTCTGGGTAATAAGGTACTGCATTATGTGGTCCTGTAGGTAGTTTATGTATGTTATGTGCAAGCTTTGTGTTGTTGGGGTTTCGTACTTACATAATAAAATAGTTCCTTTGATGTATTTTTGCTTTTTTGAAGTTTGGTACATTTTTTAACTGTCAAAGAGCTACAAATCACAGCCGGGACCAACGGCTTAACGTGCTTTCCGAAGTACGGAGGAAACTCGGTATGTAATAGATGGTCACCCATCTACGGACCGACCTAGACAAGCGCGGCTGAGCCTTGAAGATCGACCCGTGCGGCTGTTATTATTTAGCCACGAGCTGGGAGTCCACCATATTGAATTTAGAATGACGTCAATTAGCTAAGCTGGCATTGTCATCCAAACTAAACAAGCATGCAAAATTTCAGCTCAATCGAAAACCGAGAAGTGGGTCAAATTTAACTTCTAAGATTTTTTTACATGGTTACAGTCTAATTTAAGCCTGTTGACAAGAAAGGAAGATGAACTCTTTGCGTAGCTTTCTCCTAGCCACAACTGGCTACAAATCCTACCAAGTTTTTGAATAAGTATATACATACAGGAATTACAGGGTGGACGGGCCACCAACGCGAAAACGGTTAAACGGTTTAAATTTTTCATAGGTTATGCTCAGAATGTTGTACTGAATACGAGGTAACCGTTTTCGGGTCGGTGTCCCTCCCACCCTGTATAATATCCCTTTAATTTCTTACGAGTATGTTAATCAGTTAACACGTTTAATGTTTTCTCTCGCACCCTTATCTTGTAAAATGGCATAATTATGGAGACGGTGCCAATCGGTATGAAAATGAATAATAAACATGGGATCTTAAGCTTTATTATCAAGTTTATCGTCAAGAACTTTAGCATATTTTAACCGTTAGGCCGCGTTCTAACCAAAGCGAACGTTGTGACGGTCGACAAGCAACGTAATCGTGCCGACGACATAAGTGTCGCCCGGTTTTCTTAATAAATAAAGATGATTAGCGCTTGTTTGCAACCGATCGGTTTAGTTAGTACGTGGGATAACAGATGTGAGCCATATTAGGCGCGAATTACACAGAAACGGTGTAAGGCGTAAGGTGCGGCGCAGACGTGGAATTTATAAGAAAACGAAAGAACGGCGAGCCTGCACCGCGCCGCTTAAGTGTGATGTACGACACGTCGCGCGTCACCTACGTAAATTTTGTATGAAAATGTTTTGAAGCGGCATCATGCCTGCACCGCGCCTTCACCGTACGCTGTTTCTGTGTAATTCGCGCCTTAGGTATTAGCGGAAAAGTTTTTATTTTTACTTCATATTCGAAAATGTTTAAAGTCTTTGTGAAATTATGGTCAAATGATTCTACTTTAAGGGAATTGTATGGCGAAACCTCAAAAAATAAATCCCTTCGCAAGCCGTGACCATGAAAAAGGAAGGAAAATACAAATATTTTTACAATATATCACCGCTTAACGGCGAAACGGAGACAATACTTAACATCAACAAAAAAGCAAAAAATTCGTCTGCGAAAATACTTGGAAGATGATCTAAATAGAAGCCAACAGAAGCAGCCAAAATGCAAATTTCTGAGACTGCAACATTATAACACACCAATCTCATGAATACGATCCGTAGTTAAGATGTCCGCAGTACCATTTTCTTCTTATCAATTTTCCTCCAGAGTACTGAGTTTCCTAGTTGTTCGCTACTGGCAAAGCAAACAAAGAGAATTCCTGAGTGACTCTTAACCGACAAAACGTAGTTTATGAGCAAATTTTCTGAATAGACTGTCTCTATTACACGTTCGGTCTGTTCGGAGTGAACGGATTTGAATGAAATGAACGGTTAAGCTCTTGAGTCTTAGAAATGACGGGAACCTAAACTTTGTGGGACAGATCAGTCGAATGTATAATTTTCGAGCGCCTCCGTAATGCCGTTCTTTCGTAAATTGCTTGCCTTTTCAAGGTGAAACGTTACGTGTAATACCAGTCATTTAGAATTTTCAGTACTGAAAAAGCGAGTAATACTAGTGATTACGACTTTTTAAATTATACGGTTCAGTTTTTCAAAGAATAATGTGGGCGTTTCTTTTCATTGCCAACGTAAATAGAAAATGACGATTTGTTTTTAATCACAGGCTTTTTTGATGTTGTTTGGGTAATATTAATGAGATTTTGTATTTTAGTTGAGTCAAATAACGAGTAACGAGTAGTAACAATAAAGAGACACCTTTAAAAGAGGAAAATAATAATTATGGCAATATGTAAGCTGACTATTAGTCAAGCCCGTTCTATTAAATTTTAAATAACAGAGACGAAACTCCTTATAAATAAAATAACAAAGCAAACTAAAGTTTCTTCTATACAAAGGCGATATCTTAAGAACAATCGTAGGCGGGTAGTTCAAGATGTTTTGTGCAAGCGCCGCGGGTAACATTTGAAGTGTTAAATCTTAATCCAAACTCAAGTGCCGCCCGTTTTGTAGTGTCTCAGACATTCACGATGCAAACTGGACCTTTTATGGAACAAAATAGGTTTATTTTTGTGCCTTTTCTCATAACACATAACATCACGCTTTGTAATCCCCAAAGGATAAGGCAGAGCTGTACTTAAGACGTACACCCACATTTCGCCTGTTATGTTTTTAAGTCCCGTGTAGGAAGCGAGCCTATTGCCATCAGCCGAACATAAATCCAGACTCCGTGACTGCTAACGAGAAATTTCTGATGGAAAAACCCAATAACAATTTGCCCTACTCAGGAATCGAACTCAGGATGCAAGGAGCAATCGCAAATGCGATCACTAGGCCTACGAGGTAAATACGGTTAATGACCTCAATCTTTATATTCATAAGGAAAAATCTATTTTTATGTTCATTATCAACAGAAAACAAATTTGGTTATTGTGAAAAATAATGAAGTTAAACTCGAACTCGTGTAAGTATCTACAGTTGTGAAATGAAAAGGCTGAGCACATTTCGGTCAATGTTCTTTTGAATCGTACATGACACGGGCGTGCCGGTAGTCAGGTACGCAGGACGGCAAATCAAGCTATACAAAACCAGTTTATGTGGATCTCCTGTTGTGCGGGAAATATAGACAAAGCGAGGCCATGTTATACTGGAAATGTATAGCTTAATGTGCCGCCGTGTGTACAGGTGCGAGCATCATTATGTGTTACTCTAAATAAAAAGAGATCTCTTGGAATATTAATTTATTAATTGCAACTTTGAGACAAGACTTAACTCACAATAATATGGGTTCCAAAATAGTATTTCCGTAACAACATGTATTGCAAACAATACTGTCCATACATATTGCTGCATTATGAATGAAAGTGACAGTTTGAAAAAGTAGTGACATGTCAATAGGAAGTACACTTTAACCAGCTTATCTGTGCACGCGGGAAAACATCATCATCTGCCTAGCCTTTTCCCAACTATGTTGGGGTCGGCTTCCAGTCTAACCGGATGCAGCTGTATACCAGTATTTTACATGGAGCGACTGCCTATCTGACCTCCACAACCCAGTTAGTACTGGGTAATAAGATACCCCTTAGTAAGACTGCTTGTCAGACTTTTTGGGTAACTGACTACCTGACGACTGTCAAAGATCTACAAATGACAGCCGGGACCAACGGCTTAACGTGCTTTCAGAGGCACGGAGGAAACTCGGTAAAATAATCGCGGGAAAACAAAGAACTAAAATAAATGTACCAAGTTTGACATACCGATGCATTTTTGCTTGACAAGCAGCGTCACCGTGAGCCGTACAGTTAAAGTGGTCATACTATGTTCGTAAGCTGCACTACATTTTCGTTCCACAACTGTACAAACCTAAATAACTAGCCAACACTGAAACAGAAGCTCATAACCTTTACGTGTTCCACATAATAATCATAAAGAATGTTACACCATATCATTAGGGGTCAATAACCAAACCATTGTATAGCATTAAGTCATAATTTTCAGAAATTGAATTCTTGCTAATGCCAGCAATCTACATAATCAACGGTTACGATACGGTTAAAGTTTTCGCCTTTAGTCTGAACAATACAAATTCACTTTTTGCCTTAAAAGTGTAGATTAATACCCAAAGATATCGGCGTGAATTCAGAATATTGTTATCGCTTCCGTATTCCGTATCGCGATACCAATTAAGCGGAAAGTTTTCATTAATTTTGTAATGGGTTTTTTTTAAAGTTGGCCTTTTTGGTTGATAAGAATCGTTAAAAGGGAAATAATGTAGTTATCGAACTTTCTACATTATTGAGGGTGTGTAGAAATGTCAATTTTCAATTTGATTTTTAGGGTTCCGTACCAAAGGGTACTAAGCATCAGCTGGCCGTCCGTTCATTTGTCTGTCAGAGGGCTGTATCTCATGATCCGTAATATCTACCTATTACGGATACAGCCCTCAGTCGAAATTTTCACAGAATATGTATTTCTTTTGCCGCTACAACAACAAATAATAAAAATAAATTAAAGGGGGCTACTACAATGGTACAGAATCCTTCTTGCGCGAATCTGACTCGCACTTGGCCTGTTTTTGAACTGTTTCGTAATAAATTGGTGAATTCAATTCGATGGTTCCGCAAAGTGGGTTTTTACAATTTAGTGTCTGTATTTTTATTTTATCTGTTTCGGAGAAATTCGGCTACAATTGAGTCGGCTTTACATTTTTCCGGTAAAAAAATATGTAAAACGGATATGGTTTTTTTTTGCAAATAACCATCGCAGATATGTGTATTATACCCGTATTTGCTCGTGTCTAAACTATAACAGCTTTTTTTTTTTTTTTGGATGGGGAATCATCAAATGACTTCTCCCGCTCTGGGTGGAGTGGGAGGGAGTGTCAGACTCTTACTGACTAAAACCCATCCATGTTCCTTCATTGCCCTTTGTGTTCCAGGGCCACGGTATCTCTTTCGAACAGTCCCGCAGCCCCGGCAGGCATCGGCCCTTGCTGCAACCAGGAAGGGGCCCCCCTTCCTGGTTGCTGACATCTCTTTGAGGCGCGCGTGGAACACGAACGCGCCGTCGACACGGCCTGTCGTCAGAAGACGGACGTACGGTGAGCTAACCCATTACTCACCGTCAAACTATAACAGCTGCACTGTTGATCGAAGGCCTCGGTAGATGATGAAGATGAGATATTAATAAGTCGATTAGTCGGTTTAGCCTTTTATCAGTCAAAATTCATCAACTTTTGTAATAATAGGTGATTAGGCGTTTTTGAGAGCAGTGGTGGCCCAGTGGTATGGCCGCAAGTTCGAACCCAAATTTATTTAATCACCACTGCTCTCAAAACGGTGAAGGAAAACATCATGAGGAAACCAGCATGTCCTAAAAACAAATATTTTAATATACATATCTGTAAAGACATTAATAAGAGTTACACTTGTAACCGCATGAAAATATCTTTGTTTCATCAACTACTTCTAATTAAAACCGTTACTTATTGTGCAAACAATTCTCCCAAGAAAGTAATCAAAGGAACAGTTGATTCCATTAAAATTATATTTTCAAGGAAGTTCATTTAGCTGGAGGAATCCGATTTCAAATAATACTACTGTCGACGCTCACTATATGAAAAGCCTTTTAATTACCGCTTCTTGGGTGCAATGGAACATAACATCGATGGTACAGAAGTTCAGCTACTATACAACAAGCGAAAATAGGTGCCCGTACACATCTATCCCTATAAAAATGTGTGATTTAATGTAATATTACATCATTTATTTCAGGCTACAATGGCCCATAGATATTTACCTTATAAATTAACATATATAAAGTAAATACAAAGCTTGTGTTAATAAATAAGACTTAAAACTATGTTAGACAACAACAAAAAATACAAAAACACGGCAACAACAAAAGAAGAAAGAAAGAAAACATATTTATTTGGCGCTTGCCACAACAAACAAATAAAAAACTTAAATCTACACAATATAAAACGAAAATTAAACAGAAAAAAAGAAATAATATTGTGTGTCTCACGCCTGCGCCAAATAGGCCCAGTTCAGCAAACTGCCGAACAGCAAGTGCGCGACGCTGGTTTTCAACTGGACACGAGACAGTGATGTGACAGACATAAAACAGATTTGTTTCTAATTAGGTATGTATAGGAATAGGTACATAAATAGAACAAACTTGTGTATAGTAATGACTGTTGAGTATAAAAAAATCAACTTTAGCGCTAAAGCATTAGGTTCAAGGTTGATTGGGAAAATTTGACAGTTTCGGGTAGCTTGATCTGCGGGCTTCTGCACGAAACAGACCTTTTGTTATATTTTGTGTATTGAGTGCACTGAAACCAACGCTATTAGACAACAAAGAGAATCGATTATTTCCACAAACGTGAACCATTGTTTTCGCTAATAATTAATATTTTATACGTAGTTATATGTGAGGTAATTTATCTCCGATCTTTGGAAAGGTTCATTAATTAATTACCTATTGAATAAACGACTAATTATGTTTATTTTTAGAATAAAAGAGACTGAGTTATTGAATTCTTTGCATAGTGTAGAATATGCGTCAAAACATGTTAGAACGTATTTTTGTAGGTGCCTCATTTCAGAGCTAACAAGATTCAGATTGCTATTGAAATGCTAAGAAAATAGCCTTTAGTGTAAATAGGTATTTTTATTTGGATAGCAACGCGTACTTTCGTGCAGAGTCATTTTTCGATCCCAATATAAGTATAGTGGTAAATACTAAGTAAAGCAATTGGATGAGGTTTATATTAAAAGGTACCAGAGCAATTTCTATCTGATTACATCTCTTTTACGTATTCCTAAGTTTGGAGGGACTCGTTGCTAAATAATAACGACCGCTTGGATCGATCTTGAAGGTTAAGCAGTGCATGCCAAGATCGGTCCTTGGATTGGTGACCATAATTACACGCCATATTCCCTCCGTGCTTCGGAAAGCACGATCAATATTGTAGGTCTTTGATAGTTTGACAGTCGGTACGATCGTCAGAAACTCGAAAGTATGACCAGGGTTGTGGTGGTCAGACAAGCAGTCGCTTCTTGTAAAATACTGGTATTCAGCTGCATCCGGTTGGACTGGAAACCAACCCAAACACATTTGGGAAAAGGCTAGGCAGATGACGTCGTATTCCTAACTGTTTAATGCTATCACGTAATACCTACTACTACCAAAAATAGTCCTAGTAATAAACCGAAATCCCAGAATACACCCAAGTTCTAAATAACTGTCTCGTTCCACTTGTAACTCCCCGAGTACACCCAAAATGGATCGAGTAATCTACATAAAATTACTAGCGTCGTCTTACGTCGTGTAATGTTCTAATTACGAGATACATACTTTAATGCTGTTAATCGAGGACGTGTTCTGGTGCTATTATTTGAGACGCAATTAGAATGTATCTGTAGGATGTGAGCCTGAGATGTAATTGTTTTATTTTGTGAGCGTGTTGCGACTGTGAATGGGTTTAAAATGTGTGATGTAGAGGGAGACTCTATGGATCTGATTTCTCTAAGTTATGGGTTCGTTGGGATTGGTACTCGGTGGTAAAAAAAAAGTTAAAAAGGCGCTTTAAGTGATTATTGCTGTGAATTATCAACCAGTGAAAAATAGTTAAGAAGCTGATTACGTTATCATTTTCTTATTTTCACTGTACATTGTGAACTGTACAGTGTGTGTGCATTGTGGGCTGCAATTTTGTCTATAAGTTTTGTGTGTTTCTAATTTCTATCTTTTATATTGCAGCTTTATATTGGTCCTTTTGAACAAAAAAAAAAACATAATATGGCTTTAGATAATGTTAAACTCATAAATTCGGTTATAAAATCTGTCCAATCTTTAGTTGGTATTGTAATTGCCTTGCTATAATTAGGTTTTAGGATACGGAAGCTAAGTTTTATTTTTATAAACATTAAAAAAAACATCTAATAACAAAGCCATCCTACACACTTGATCTACTTATTCCACACCTACCCAAGAAACGGCAATCAAATTCCCAAGTCTTTGATCAACAAAAATATTGGAATTCCGGTTCGTTTGACGCGTGGGTGCGTTTAATTCGTCTACCGCTTGCAAATTAGCGGCCCCCAGGAGATTTATAGGTACAGCTATAACCGTGAGAAGACATAGAGAAAAGAATCAGAATTTCCGATTTATGTGTACTGATTAACACATCAATGGCTTCTGTTTAGGAGATCTTGATTTTTTTTTTGTACTAAGTATGAGTTTTGGTGGAAATTGGATTCTTCTATCAAGAATTTTTCAGTAGCAGCCACGGAGTCTGTATCTGTGCCTGGTAAATGGCAATAGGCTCGCCCTCTATAACGTGGTTCTTAAACAAAACTGGCGAAATGTGGGTGTACTATAGGAACTGCTTCGAGGATTACAGGCGTGATATTATGTAAGCAAGGATGTATGTCATCTCGGAATAAATGAAATAAATCAGGTCATCTCCACAAAGTTTGCAGATCAAGTTCCCAGCAAAGAATACGACACCATCTTGAGTTTTCCTAATTGTAACATCTCGCAAGTCGAAAGTAATTAGTTCGCGTAAAACAAGACAAGAAGTCTGACTTCCTCACTTCAGTGAGTTTGCAGGGGAATACTATGTCAAATGTGGTCGGCGTTTGTGTTGAGTAAGTTAAGTACCTAGCGAATGAAAATTCAAAATATGTACCTGAATAAAGGGGGTATTCTTCAAAGCGCAACTATTTTTAAGCGCAACCAACTAAACGCAACTGAATTATTCCTCGAAGCGCAATCGCTACAACCATTAGTTGCGCTTACAAATTCAAATTAAATAAAGGTTGCGCTTCGAAGAATAATTTAGTTGCGCTTAGTTTGTTGCGCTTTGAGGAATACCCCGAATAAAGGGTCAGAGATTGATGAAACTCACTTTTCATACTGATTTTTAACATAACATCATCACTACTTAAAAGTGCACCCCTATTTCGCCAATTATGATTATACCCCATATCATTGGAAGCCAGCCTATTGCCATCAGCCTGGCAAAAATCTAAACTCACTAACTCAAATCAGACATGGACTAAGAAATTCGTGTTGGAAAAATCGAATAACATTTTGGCCTACCAGAGAATCGAAACCAGGACCTTATGCTGCTATCCACTACACCAACGACGCTGACTAAATTTAATAAAAGGATCGAGCTTTTTCTATGGTAAACCAATCTAGTTGGACTCAGAGTTTTTTCTAGGTCAACTAATAATAACACAATGTATGTATCTTTTTCATTTATGACAAGAAATAATAACAGATGGGTATCTAATCAATTACGGCTTTCAATCTGTCTCTATTTATTCTTTGCTTCATATGTATCACTTTCGATTCTGAGAAGAATAATTCAAGCTAATAACAACCCCGACCTGTGGACGGTGAGTAATGGGCTAGCTCACCGTCCGTCCGTCTTATGACGACAGGCCGTGTCGACGGCGCGTTTGTGTTCCACGCGCGCCTCAAAGAGATGTCAGCAAAAAGGAAGGGGCGCGCATGGACCGATGCCTGCCGGGGCTGCGGGACTGTTCGAAAGAGATACCGCGGCCGTGGAACACAAAGGGCAAAGAAGGAACATGGATGGGTTTTAGTCAGTAAAATCTGACACTCCCTTCCACTCCGCCCAGAGCGGGGGGGGGGGGGGTGGCTTTTTTTTTTTTTTTACGGATGGGAAATCATCAAATGACTCCTCTTGCTCTGGGTGGAGTGGGAGGGAGTGTCAGACTCTTACTGACTAAAAGTCATCCTTGTTCCTTCTTTGCCCTTTGTGTTCCAGGGCCGCGGTATCTGTTTCGAACAGTCCCGCAGCCCCGGCAGGTGGGGGGGGGGGCTCATTTGATGATTTTCGATACGAAAAAAAAAAAGCTAGTAACACCTTTTAGTTCGATACAACTATACATAAATAAGGACGAAATGTTAGGACTTTTATTACTATTACTCTCCAGATATTTCCTTCCCTGAAATATATTATTTATGAATGTGTCTCTGTAGTATGTTATGTTGCGGGTTTTTCTTTTCGGACGTGCCCTTGACCTCCGGATGTACGGAGGTGATTTATTAAGTTAGAGCGTTTATTTATTACGATAAGAGGAAACTGTTGCTACCTGCCCCTTGGGCATTAGAACAGTAATTATTTATTATTTTCTTAGTACAGACTACAGTCATCATCATTATTCTCCTGCCCTTATCGCAGCTTATTTGGGGTCGGCGCAGCATGTCTTCTTCTTCCATATCTCTCTATTACTCGTCACCTCAGCAGTCACCTCCTTTCTAGCCATATCATCCTTCACACAGTCCATCTATCGTTTCTTTGGTCTTACTCTACTCTTATAGCCATCTACATTAATACTCAACCTTTTCCTCACTACATTTTCCTCATTCCTCCGCATCACATGTCCATACCACGATAACCGATTACCACACAACTTTTCAGTCACCGGCGCCACTTTCAGACTTTCTACAGTCATAAATACTAAATTAAGTTTATCAGATCACTCTTTCTTCTCTCAGAACCGCAAACATTCTTATAGTCTTCCATTCATCAGCAGACAAGTCCAATCTAGAATAGTGGTCATAGCTACCTACTGAAAGCGCTCGTCGGTTTGCCAGGACTGATCGAGTGCCAGGAAAGTTAAGTGTCAACAAGAAATTGGGTAGTTGTGCCATCTTGTTTGCTAATAAAAAACCAAGCACAATGGCCTAGATTCGTGACTAAGTGCTTGGGAGATTTTTGAATCAAGCCTGGCCGGCCTAACTTCCGTCATTTTAATTTTATTTCAAGGTTGCGGCCACGCATAATACCTATATTAATCGATAGTCGTTATCAATACAAACAAGTAAAAAAAAAACCTATCTTACCCAGAAAGTAATAAAAAGTGTTTGTCGATAGAAAAGAGTAGATATTATTGTAAACCCCTTTTCTAAGATCTACATAATATCTATACAAATAAATAAAATTGAATTAGTCTCTCTTCGTAATTTCAAAATAACACTTTTTACTGAATGCATATGAAAGTATATACAGTACTTATAACATAATATTATTTTTAATTTTTGTCTGTCTGTCTGTTTGTCCGGCTAATCTCTGAAACGACTGGACCGATTTTTATGGGATTTTTACAAGCAGATAACTGATGCTATAAGGAGTAATTTAGTCTTCTTTAAATTTAGAAAAAGGATTATGGTTCCGTGCAAAAAAAAAACCCAAGAAATTGTTAACTAAATCCGATTCAAATATCCAAGTAATATGTTTATAATAAAGTCGCGGGGAACAACTAGTTTGTAATATATTTATAAAAAATCACATAATATCATAAATCTTCGAGTATCCTGTTTACCAATGAATATTGAACAGTACTTAATCAAAATGGCTACCGGATACCTACCCACATCTTTTTCCATTCCCATATCAATCAAAAAATCAATCTATCGTACAAGTCACTGTGCTATGATTCAATAGCCCGTGGTCCCTTAAATATGTCAGCCATGCCACTTATGCTCACTATGTTTCCAACGAGGCGTTAACTACTCATAAATAATAGTATTTAAGACCGTATATCCCGGAAAACCGGTCGCGGGAGGTAACTGGTAAGTACACATATGAGGGACTAGTGATGGGACACGATGAGAATAGAAATGAATAGTTCTTTAATTATTCGTTATAACAGGATTAAAAAACACCTTAAGGCATTTGTTCTTTTCGTCATTGCGATATTTTTTTTAACTTGACCTATGGTACCCAGGTATGCCAGCGAACCTTCTTGTTACGAAGATATTGAAGGTCAAAGTTACAACATTTTCACATGTTTTTTTTTTAAATATGTTTTAAATGCTATAACTTAAAATATCTTTCCAATTCCTGTACTATTCAATGCACAATATTTTGATTGGGTTACATTGAGCGCTACCGTAAATCTTGATTTTTTACACCCAAAAAAAAGAAGTTTCCCAGCGATGATTTGATGTTCAGAATGCTTGGTTGACGGCTTTGAGATGGGTATTTTTACACCATATAAAGTCATCACCTATCTAATTTCCATTATTACATACACATGATGGAGTATGTAGTCATCATTAGTAATAATTAGGCATAGCTAGGCAGTCTTGCGGTTGGGTTCCAGTGTAATTAACACTTACCACCTGAACTTCCACCAATTAGTAGATAATTAGTCTGTAATGCAGCCTAGATCTGCTGTTTCATTTATTGAAATAATTATCTTAAACAAAAGATTCTGTTTGGTTTAGTGAAGACGTTATTTGCTGCTATTTCAGCTAAATTAATGAAAAAACTTGCACAAATGCAGACAATAAAGACTGCTAAATATCTAGTCCAACTATCTACTCTTTCTAGCACGAGAATGAGGCTTCAGCTAAACAAAATAAAATAAACTAATCATAGAAAAGGTTTATATCACTTTGAATTCTGTTGAATTCATTCAACTGTGAAAAAGTATAACTTAGTCGCCTCACTATGAAGCATACAAACATAACAAGCTAACTAGAGCCCACTGCTTAATTAAAGGCCATCTGTATTTTTATTGAAACACTATCCTCATTTACTCGTATTAGAAATCCAAAAAGTACCGATATTTAAAATTTTCATTTTCGTTAAAATATTGATTGGGTTTTTGGTATAAGTCACTTTTAAATCGATCGAACTTTTTAATTTCATTTCAAATCCATTCAAACGTGAATAGACACAGTCTATTCACGAGGCCTAGTCTCAACACTATAAAGTATAATAACATAGCGCGGGAGCCGACTCGTTTGTCAAGCTAAAGGCCACCGTTTAATTACAGGCCATCTGTGACTTTATTGTATAACACACTATCCTCATGTACTCGTATGGGTAATACAAAAACTACCGATATTTAAAAGTTTCATTTTCGTTACAATATCGATCGGGTATTTCACTTTTAAATCGATCGAACTTTTTAATTTCACTTCAAATCCATTCAAACGTGAACAGACCCAGTCTATTAACCGAGGCCTAGTCACCTCACTATAAAGTATAATAACATAGCGCGGGAGCCGACTCGTTTGTCATGCTAACTAGCCCACCGCTTAATTATAGTCCATCTGTGGCTTGATTGGCGTTTCATTCGGATAATTGTTATCCAATTTAAACTTAATAACTGTGAACAGTAATAATTGTGAATATAATGCTGTTTTATAGTAGGTTTTGTACTAACGTGCTTTTTATTTGAACTGTTATTTATGAGTTTTCGTGTAATTGATTTGATTGAAGTTCGTAAGACAGGAGGAGGTGTTTGAATATTATATGGGACGTAATTATGTAATGATATACTTTCCTTTGCTATCGAATTTTCCCTAACGACAGCATTTTCGTAAAAAAAATGTGTATTATTTTCCGTGTACTCTATGAATACTGGATAAGTTGATTACCGTTATAAAAGCTCTTAGAATAATGCTGTTCACGGAAGCTCATATACTTCAATTTTCACCTCTTCATTAACACGCGTACAAGAGTAACAGTCTGGAGAGAGTCAATAAACAGAAACCAAGGAAAATACCAAGGGATCGACAACCGAAACGGTACCCTAACTCCTGGCTATCTTTTCTCGAAACCTAAAGAATTTAAAACAGAACCAAAATATCTGGCGCCAAGCAGGAACAAAGATATCAATAATTATGACGGGTCATAATCCCCAACACAGAAGAACCGATTAAAAAACGATACAAATAAGTTCAAAACCTCATAGTAATTAAATACCTATTCCACGATACCCCAGTTGACGTAGTTTGTCGAGTTTTTCTTTTTGACAATATGGCGTCTTGTTGTCGCTGTGGTAAATTGTAATTAGTGTTATGTCTTTAGTGATACTCGCAAGGTCAAGACGAATCGATTAACGTAAGAATCATCAAAATCGGCCCTACACGTTTGGTCTCTACAACGCCACATAGGAACAAACATACATACATACATAGACTGATAAACACATTACCCTCCTTTGCGTCGCGCAGTCGGGTAAAAAGGCAAGCACTCCACCACGGCACCATTGTTTTAATCGCAACACCAGTTGTTTCCGCAAAACCTGATACCTGTGACAAGTATCTTCATGTAAAATATAGCCCCAAGAAACTTAATATACTACCTGCATGACGTCATATGTAACTCAAGTTCGGATAAGAAAATGTACAGACAGATGATCAAACTGCGTAATACGTTAAGCTCAGCAAATACATGGATCTTCCTATACCTGTCTAGGTTCAGATTGGATAATAGAAATCATAAGCAGTAGCGATTAATTTTAATTATTGTTTATAAAAATGGTACAGAAAAGTATGTATTTCACAACTTGTGTTGTAAAGTCCGATTTTTCTTTCTTTGGAATTGTGTAGAAGAACATCGTTTAGGCCTTAGACCTATTTCGGCTATTGGTGCCTAAAGCTCAGATATTATACACGATAAAAATCTTTCATACACACGTTCTTTCTTTATCGTGTGGTTAGTGCCTAACCTGGTGTTAGAGTTTTTATGCCGCTCGTGGATCTCTGACTTGGCTTTACATGCCGCCGAGAAATACATGCAAACTTTGAAGTATATTTCATTATGATGTCGGAAAGTTTTGAAGAATATCTCATACTTGTACAATATGTACAAGTCATCTTCATCATCATTGGCCCAGCCTTTTCCCAACAATGTTGGGGTCGGCTTCCAGTGCAACTGGATGCAGCTGAATACCAGTATTTTACATGGAGCGACTGCCAATGGCTCTTTAGTCAACTGATCCCACACAGGCTGGACCCGCATGTCCACTCGACCTAATGCATGCCCTCCACAAACCAGTTCTTATTGGATTACACAATACCCCTTGGTAAGGCCGGTTGTCATACAACATGTACACAATACATGTTTTCGCTCACTAGGTCAGAAATGTTTACAATCGCTACCAAATTCCAGCAGTAGTTTGTTGGGATACTATTAAAAATCTAGTGCAGCAAGCGTACACGCCAAACAATGCTTTGTAACCCTAGAGGAACTAGAGCAGGGATGGCTAACCTCTACGGACCAACGTGCCATTTTTTAAAGAAATGTTTAATGAGGCCCATAGACGTGTCGTCAACTGAACCACAAAAAAAGAAAAACATTTTGCACTGTATAGATATAAATGTTTCAGTTCTACGAGTAATTCAAATTAAGTAGGTTACATTAGTGTGACGTCTGTTGTAGCAGGTCATAAGTATTACAGTTGTAAGAGGTTACTTTTAGTAGAATGCCCGCTGAACTGGAGTCATCTGCCAGCGGTTTCTAAGCAAGTTTATCTCTGCAAATAATGACTCGCAGGCACACGTACATGTAAATACATCGCCATCCCTGGGGTTCGCCATCCCTGAACTAGAGCATTTAACTTGCACCAAACACGCAAACATAGTTCGGAAATAAGCCCGCCGAACTAGCATTGAAATTGGTCCATTGTTGTGAGATCGATCAAGGGCTCGTTTACTAACAAAAGGGATAGGCCGCGTTACACAGCTGAGGGCCATTTCAGAACCTTAACGAGACCTATTGAAAACTAACAATGGCATCTCGATGAAACCTCAGCACTCGTGTAATAAATGCGTTTTCAATAATAACCCCCCAACTATTTTCTAAAGTGCCATATTTAGATAACATTGAAAGCTAATTTTGAGAAGTGGATCGGGTTATTAGCATTATTATTTCTATGCTGATTTCTGATGTAAAGCACAAAGCGGGCAAAGGAAATCATACCGCTGTTCTAATAGGCAAACGCGAGACTAGCAACCTCGTACTGTCTTACTAGGTAAAGTTCAATTGTATCCTATTCACCATATTTAAAATACAGGCCGTAACAAGACCCTTAACGAAGTCAACCAAGCATTCTGTACATCAAACTCAGTAACTTTACGCAAAAACGATTGCTGGGAAATGACTTTTTTTTGGGGTGAAAAATCACGTTTTACGATAGGACTCAATGCAAACGCACTCAAAACATTGTGATGATGAATGGATTGGATAGTACGGGGGTCGTGGAGGTGTTTAAAGTAAAAATCTTACATTAACAATACATGTATTTAAAAAATTGTGAAAAAGTTGGAACTTTGACCCCCAACATCTCCGTAACTAGAAGGTCCTAGGTATGATCTAGAACAAAAAAAATATCGCAATGACGGGGAAAACAAGTGCCTTTCGCCTTCGTACACCTTTTATATAAAAGTACGTAAACTCGCGCTGACTCATGGATGTATCCGTGATTTTGTTTCTACTACAAAACGCCAAATGTTACGATCTTCTTCTTTTTTTCCTTCTGGCATTATCCCATCTTTATTTGGGGTCGACTGTCCTGATTATTCTTCTCCAAAGATGTCTTTTGAGAAGATCCTGCTACGATCCTTGCATACATATTTTGGTTCATCCACGTTCATTAAAAGCAAGCTGATTGCGAGTATTACACACCTGATCTCTCTGAAGAACATCACCAATGGAGCCAATATATTAGGTCCTTCTAGGGCGTCTACTCCTCTTAACTTCGTTGAAGTAAATTTCTTTAACAAATCCCTGGTACTGATTACGACACTGCCTGTTTCAGTATGGAAAGTGTCATGTGGTTCACCAAGTCAATAATCTTAAAAAAAGGCCTCTAAGTTCAAAAGAAAATGAAAAATTCAGGCTTTAGACCTTGGAAACAGCTAAGAGCTTCCCATCTTGGATAAAAGTTGGAGAAAAAATGTCTTCACATTTTTTCTTTCTGTAGGTCATGGAATTTCACAAAATGTAGGCATTAGAAAGAAAAAACATAATTTATTTGTCGCATGGACATGACGTGCATACAAAATGACAAAAAAAAAACATTAAACATACAACATTACTTACTTTTGTATAAGTACTCGTATACTATCGGAACTATGTGTGTTTATTTTGATAAACTAGTCAACCTGTATTTTTGGAATTACGTAATATTGGTTGACCAATTTTCAGTTTGACATTTAGTTTGCAGCTCAATATTTCAGTATTCTACATAAAAATACATCAATGCTCTACAATTCAAGTAAGTACTAAAAAGATTTGAAAGGGTTTCAACGGTGATCAGAATTTTAGCTTCTTTCAAGGCAAATGTAGTTTTTTTATGAATTACACTTCACAAATATTATATTCTCTCTGTAACTTACTTAAAAAAGTCTTAAAGTATTTCTTTGCATTTGTTATGTATTTTCAAGCTCTTATGTGGATTTCGAGAACGTTAGGAAACTAAGAGCCAATGATACACAATGTAATCGCTCAAGCAAAACCGAGACATGTCAGAAGAAAGCTGTAAACAACGTCTGCTTCTAGTACTTACATAATTATTAATTATACATAGAAAACATACAGCCAGAAAAACAAGAAAATACAGATCAGAAGACACCAACAAGACCTGCATAACTCCTTCAAGATCACAGAAAGCAATGCCTTCAGAACTAGAAGTACCTTTGAAATTCGCGACGTAATAAATTCCCAGTCTACGATCTTGGGTGGGGCCGTCAAAAGGGCATAGCACATTATTATGCTTTGTCAGGTAGCGTTCAATGTTGCCATCCTATCGGCAGACGCCTTATTAAAGTCTACGGGATGTCTAGACAGGAACGAGAAAGGAGATTAAGTGATGGACTTTTCTTATAAGTTGTATGGCTTTTTCGTACCTGCAGCTTGTACAGACGCTAGCACATCAAGCTACCCGAAACTGTCAAATTTTTCCAATCAACCTTGAACCTAATACTTTAGTGATAAAGTTGAAAATCTATTAAAGAAATTTGACAGATTGTAGTAGCTTGATGTGCTGGCGTCTGTACCTAGATCAATTCGAGGAAAAGTTGTTTTCAACCAAATGAATGCAAGAATAAAACTTTTCCTCAAGTTTTTTTTATTCATAATTATTCTAGCTATAGGTACCTACTCACCCATCATCATTATCTGCCTAGCCTTTTCCTAACTATATTGGGGTCGGTTTCCAGTCTCACCGGATGCAGCAGAATACCAGTATTTTACCTGACCTCCACAAGCCAGTTAGTACTGGGTAAAACGATGCCCCTTGGTAAGACTGGTTGTCAGACTTTTTGCCACTGCCACTGACTACCTAACGACTGTCAAAGATACCTACCTACCCGCTAGTCTTAATTAAAATTTAGCGTGGAAATTCAACACCTTAGGAGAATTAATCACACAAGTAAAACTTAATTATAATAAAAATAAAAATATAGTGTGTATAGTAAAAAATAAACCAATATAAAGACTTGTTAGTCCAATGCGTGGTTTTCCAAAACAGTTTTATCCTAGACCAAATTAGTCATTTCACACATCGACTTATCAAACATGGAGATCTTAGTATTTACACAAGAGACTATTTCTGAAAATCTTCTTATATTCAAAGAATACGCGATACAATAACGACAATTAGTGATGTGACGCTCTTTCATGCTCGAAATGGAATTAATAATAAGGTATTAATAGTAAGGTATTTATTTTATTTATTACTGTACAAAGGCGGACTTAATGCCTTAGGCATTTTCTATCAGTCTACCTTAGGGTGAGACAATATACAGTAGGTGTAATAACAGAAATATTAAAGTACTATTATTTTAACTATTAAACAAAAGATAAGCTTCTGATAATAAAGTTACTAATTAATATAAAGTTCAAATCCCGTGTTCCTAATATCCCATGAACAGCAATGGATGGCGATACTTCATCAAGTCTGTAAGGGCAGACGTGTACCTACTAGGAAATATTGATGACGAAGTTTCAACCGGTATTATTCACCAGATTCAGTGTTATTATTTATCTGTTATAAACTTTTATGGAAGAACTATTTTATACTGCCAATATCAAGAAAGATAGACATAATAATATGTAGTTAGAAAGCATTTAGGATCTCAGTAAAAAAGGCAATATTTTTGCGAACAGTAAATTTGAAAAGTTTTGAATGAAATCAACGAATTAAACGTAAACAAATAATGTATCACTAAACTAATCACATGATAAAATTAAAGTGATTTCAATCAGCAAAGCACTTTGCACCAAAAAAACTTCGAATAAAAATCCGAATCCACACTAAAAATTTCGTCTAAATCGAATAGATTTCCACAAACGGACATCACTAAATCGAATAGATTTCCAGCAGTACACAAAAAGATCGCGGTCCGTTTGGCTATTTCATTTAAAATATGCATGAGACCCGGGTCAGAATGTCCCGTCGCACAAATAAAACTACATATATTGTTCAATATTGTACTGCAACGGTCGCCAGAAATAGATTGTTTATGACCATATAAACATTTAAGTGCTTGTTAGTTAAGTTATAGGGCTTGTTTTGATGACCTGAGTTCGAATATTACGTATAATAATGTGTTAATGTTGAATGAATATGTAAGTGATAAGAAAGAAATCGGAAAAGGAAGCCAATTCTAAATGTTTTACCTATCTTTTTAAGTTCGTTGCATAGGATTTCTGTAAAAATCACAAAACTAACAATTCCATGAATGCGTTTTTATCCCATAGACATCCCTATTCAAAAAAAGTTTATTTTTCATCATTCTCCTGCCCTTATCCCAACTTATTTAGGATCGGCTTAGAATGTCTTCTTCTTCCATACATCTCTATTATTCATCATTTTAGCAGTCACCTCCTTTCTAGCCATATCATCCTTCACACAGTCCATCCATAGTTTCTTTGGTCTTCCTCTACTCTTATAGCCATCTAAATTCATACTCATCATTTTCCTCATTCCTCCGCATCACATGTCCATACCACGATAACCGATTGACACACAACTTTTCAGTCACCGGCGCCACTTTCAGACATCCTCTGATGTACTCATTCGTTATTTTATCCATTCTCGTTACACCACACATCCCCTTTCATTCATCCCTTTTGTGGCCCAACAAAAAACTTTTTTTTATTGTGTGGTTAGTGCCTAAACTGGTGTCAGAATTTTTATGCCGCCCATAGGCCTATGACTTGGTTTAAGTCAATAAACAGTGCACTAATATTTTGATATTCGGTTTGAACATGTGTTTTTTTGTACTAAGCCCAATGTCACTAATAAGCAAAGACATTCAAATATAACTAGCTATAGACGAGACAAGACCAAGAAACTGACAATTCCAAAACCTGTTACAAATTAGTAACAAGTCGATCAGTCCAGTGCGATACGTCGCCTTGTCAGGTCGCATTCATATGACACAAAGACATTTAAATATTTCCGAGCTATCGACGGGTCATGACGAAGAAAATCGTAATCCAAAACTTGTTACTACTTAGTAACGATTCGTTCTGTCTAGTGTCATCTGTGTCATACGCCCGCTTGTCAGGTAGTATTCGTGTGTCAAAATAGAAAATATTCAGGATGAAAACTATTGTATGACAATATTCCCAATGTCCTCTCTATATGTGTTTTAAATCTCTTTGCTAATAAGCAACATCTAAAATGAAAAATGCACTGCTAAAATTTGAACTCGTGAGCCAAGTTACAAATCCAACAGTGGGCGTTTATTCAACACAGCGTAAAAGTTATTAATAACCACCCTTTCAAATCATTTCGCGGAATAACACAATAAAACCTTACCAAAACATTTCCTCCTGATTTTTTATTTTTTTCGAGAAACAATATTTAATACAGTTAAGAGCTTCCACGTGTACTCAGTAAGTACAGTCTCGGGCACCGATATGTAAACATATATATGTCGGATTGTTAGGATTTATTCCGTTAGGCTCGTACATCATGTGGGCAGAAGATGGGTTTCGTGTAATGAAAATACACCGGGTGCGATACACTGTTTCTATTAAACTAACAAATTACTTGAAATTACAATTTACCACAACAACACGGGGCACAATGAATCGGATACAGTTCCGGGACGTCTCGATTCCGCTGCGATCAGACATTGAATGTCGTCCACACCTCAAGCTGTAAACATCACGGCTCTGTAGAAGCACGCTGTGGTGTGAGTAGACAAGCAAGTAGGTCGCGTGATGTCACCTCTGACGTACTTGCGATTTATTTTATGTCCGTATCAATGACCGGATCTGACATAAATATACATAAACTCACGCCTTTTTCTCATGGGGGTAGGCAGAAACAACAGTACGCCACCTCCTACGTTCCTTACATACTAAGGAGTATCGCCTCGTCCACGTTCATACATCTAGTCATACATTTATTTCCGGATGCAATACAGGGTGTAAACGGACCCTTCACAACAAACCAAGTAACTCTAGGCAAAAATAATTTCTGGGAACCGACTTTTTTTTTGGGGTGAAAAATCACGTTTTACGGTAAAATTCAATAAAATATCTCCGTTACTAGAAGGTTCCCAGGTATAGTCATAAACAAAAAAAAATTGCAATGACGGGGAGAACAAGTGCCTTTCGGCTTCATGAGAGGTCTTACACCTATTATACTCAGCAAAGTGATTTTTTCGTAATGTATTAATTATTGTAACTTAAAATTTTTACGAGTATACGTGTAGTATGAAATACTAGCTTATGCTCGCGGCTTCGCCCGCGTTGAGTTCGGTAATTGTCCCACGGGATCGTTCTAAAGTGATCCTATGTTATAAACTATCTGTGTGCTAATATCATCCAAATACGTTTTACATATTATAAATACGTTCAGTTGTCTGCGTAAAAGAGTAATAAACATCCATCCATCCATCCTCACAAATTTTCAAAAATATTAGCCAGCTTTGCCCAGCAGTGGGATGACGCAGACTGTCAGTGTTAGTAAAAAGTAAGAGGTTTAATCTCAAAGTTGCAATCGTTATTTCAAGAGAACTTTAGAATTTAGGTAAGTGTATACGTACAGTTGCTTGTGACTGTACACAGTCTCATACAGAAATGACATGTCAAGAGGAGTTTCTATATATTTTCAAATATGAAAACAATATTGTATATTCGTGATCGACGATCATTGAACTGTGAAAATGGATAATGGCGACCGAATTGGTAACCGAAAAAAAATATTTTCTCAATATTATTCATACTTTACTAATAATATAATTATATGGATGGCTATATCTCTCATAAGAGTACGAAAAGACCAAAAAAACGATGAATGGACTGTATAAAAGGTAAAATGGCTAGGTATAAACTGTTTTACATCCGTAACTTCACTATTCCAGGTCCAGTTGAAAACCACGGGCAATAATTGCCCGGCATTTTTGCTGAACTGGGCTGGCTATATGGCGCCGCCGTGAGGCACACAGTTTTACATTTTTTGTCTAGATTTTAGGTTTTTTTTCTTTTATTATTTTTGTTTTATATTGCGTGCACTTGTGGCTTGTACCAAATAAATATCTTTTCGGTGAAAAGTTACTGTACGGGACGTACCCATATTTTCTTTCTTTCAAAAAACGACATGACGACTAAGGCGCGAATTACACAGAAACGGCGTAAGGTGAAGGCACGGCACAGGCATGATGCCGCTTCAAAACATTTTGATACAAAATGTACGCAGGCTACGTGACGTAAATTACACTCAAGCGGCGCGGCGCAGGCACGCCGTTCTTTCGTTTCCTTATAAATATCACGCCTGCGCCGCACTTTACGCCTTACGCCGTTTCTGTGTAATTCGCGCCTAAGAGAGAAGTATAGAACATGAAGACATGCACCGCCTACTTAAAAAAATGATGATGTTTTATGCTTCACTAAAGGCTATTAAACTTTTTAATCATCTGGTCACTTGATTCAAGGGAAAAATTTTGATAGTTTCTCTACACAAAGTCAAGAATACATCAATTGCCTTAGCTGAACACGACATTAATTTGAAAGTGCGGTTTTAATGTGTACTAGTAATAATGTATGTTTTAGTGTTTAATAACTTTTTTGTATAATGATATCTGTATACATCGATATATAAATCGTCGTAACTAGGCTTGAACACAATATTCATTTGAACGAGTTATCCGTGGAATTCTGTAGGGCCACTCAAAAGTTTTGCAAGTGCAATCTGTGGTTCACTTGTCGGCTATCGACTGCAACTATTTACATTTTACTTTTTGCTCTGTTTCGCGAATAGATAGCCTGCAATGTTTTGTGGTGAGCTTTATATCGTTCAAAAGCACAATTTGTACAGATTTAAACTGTTATTTATTCGGATTTCATATTAATTCAAGCTTTATTAACAAAATTATTTTAGTTCACAAAAGCAATTTGCACAAAGGGCCATGCCAGTGGGGTCAACGGAAGTACACCAAAAAAGGTGTATTCCCATTGACCCCACCGACCTTGGCACCACTGGTGGGGTCAGCGGGAATTAATTAAAATAATAAAAGGGGTAGGGTAGTGGGGCCAACGAAATGACGTTTTTGATTTTTGCTGTGAAATAAAATAACTTTGTTAATTAAGCTTGAATTAATATGAAATCCGAATATAACAGTTCACCAAATAAACACGTCAATTAATTAACAAAATTCAAAACAACTATAAAACAACACTAAAACAAGAAACCTTTTACAAATATACCCCTAAATAATGTCTCGCACCCCTAATTCAATGTAAAACAGCTATCAGCAAGCGAATAGTGTCGTGTTTGCTCAACCTGAAAGACTGCGGGAGCAAAAACCGTAAACACCGCGGTCCGGCCCGTATTTCGCGGAAAGGTGGCCGTCCCTCTAACTGATCGATGGCACAACACTAGCGGAATTAGAGGTGGAACCGTGCGGATATCTAACCGGGCTGAAAAAAGTGTAAAAATAACTGTAACCTACTTTTTATTAACCGTTTTTGTTTCGCTTGCTGCGGTGTTCCACAGAGAAATTGTTGGATGATTCTTTGTGTTTGCAAAAAGTATTAATTAGTAGGTACGTAATGTTGTGAAGTGCAAACTACTAGGTTATTAAAGAAACAGAAAGTAGGGCAGGTTTAATATAATAATTATAAACTTTGTCTAGTTAGTCTAGTTTGAAGTGTGAATTCATGAGTTTCTCTATTCATTAAAAGTCCAATAATATTCTGTGTTTAATTTCTGACTCGGGAGAGCTTTTGCTCATTCCTTGGTTTTGTATTTTATTATGAAGGGGTAAACTGTCTCTTATATGAAACGTCGAATAAAATAATAAATGTTTCTTTTAAAATTATTATTCGAAATGTTATGATCTAGTTCTATCACTCATCATCATTCCGATATTTTTATAAAACTCTTACTCAACTTAAAAAAATAAACAACTTAAATTCACCTTGTACCTATTTTCAGATCATTATTTTCTGTATTTATTGTGTACATAAATTGTGAAATAAATAAACATAACCTTACGCCAGTAATCCTTGAATTGTAAGGCAGAGGTAAGCCTACATACAGTACATGAGTTTAAATTTCACCAGTGATGTATGTTTAAGTTCCATGTAATAGTGAGTGAGCATATTGCCAACAACCGGGCACAAATCCAGACTCCGTGCCTGCTATTAAAAAATGCCTGATGGAAAAGCCCAAAAACAATTTCCCGACATGGTAATCGAACCCAGGACTTCTTGCTCAGCAGTGATGCTTGTGACCTCTAGACTAACGAGGTGAATTAACAATTATTCATAATCTATCGGATGACATAAGGATATGCAATATTCCAATTTTTTGGTTTTCTATGCTGAAAAATCGGCAAGAAACTCCACCAACCCCATACATTCTAAGTAGTACTTTACCTACAAATCTTTACATCGGAACCAAACATCCATACAAAAGACAGGTAGACAACCAGACAGACACATCTAAATAATGCATGCAGCCAAAGTGTCGCTGCATCCCCCTATTGATTCAAATTGGGTGAGTATTGGCCTTTGGAGCTAGCCCGAACGTGCGAACGCGGTGTTTTCGTATCGTAATGACGAACGATTTTAACATTGACAATACTTTTTTCACAGTATATAATTTTATAAATTCGAAGCAAATGTTAGGGCTATACAGGTGCCTGACGGGGCTGCGGGATTGTTCGAAAGAGATACCGCGGCCCTGGAACACAAAGGGCAAAGAAGGAACATGGATGGGTTTTAGTCAGTAAAAGTCTGACACTCCCTCCCACTCCGCCCAGAGCGGGGGGTTATTTGATGATTTCCCATCCGAAAAAAAGGGCTATGCAGGTGGCATTCTAGTCGAACACCATTTATGTTTCATCGACACGTAAAGAAGAAGTATATTTTATTCATTTAATTATAAGAAGTTATTCATATCTGTGATTATAGTTTTGGGTTCCCTATAATTATGATTTCGAAATACTATTCTACTATACATCGATGCCTTGATAATGCGACGTTATGTTTTAACTTGACCTTTTTTGTTCGCTGTTTCTTAATATCGATAACCTTACATCGAACCCATGTTTCTTCGACGTTTGTTTGTTCTATGTAACGTTACTTCGAAAATAATTTCCTATGATAATAATATATATTTTTAAGACTATTCATACCTAAGGGTGATACTAATTTAGCTTATCACAAAAGATTGAACCAAAATACTAATAGGCTATCCTTTAGAATTTCCGATTCAACGATACGCCGCGCGTTCGTGCTAGGGCCTCCTATCACGCAAAATGCAGTATTCATAGTCGCGTCGAGCAAGCTTGCCCTTGTAAATATTTAGCTCTGCACGGATCATTTGATGCGCATTAAAGATTCTACTGGGCCGTATTTATCGGATGTTAATTGGTTTTAACAGGATCGGATTCTTGAATTTGCATACTGTGGTTGAGGGGTGATGTGGTTATGTGTGCTTATTCTCTCGACTATTTATGATAGCTACTGTACCATTATACTACTATATATTTGATTAATGTGGGAATTGGTTGCTCGATCGGGTTAAGCTCTGCTTACCGAGGTCAGTTCGTGGATGGGTGACCATCTGTATGTACGAAGCACTCTGTACCTCGGTTGACTGTCATTCAGACATGCTTGACAGTCGTTACGGACGTCAGAAGGCTGTCCTATCAATGCAAGGCAAGGCAATCGTGATCCAATTGCGGCCAAACGCAACCCTATTTATTATCAAAAAAAACTTATTGTACCTGTACCTTAAAAAAGTAAGGCAGTTGACGATGGTTAGTGTTGCTACCCATTCTCATGACTTTTTTATTGTGTAAAGGTTTATTATTTACTAGCATATAGCTAGGAACATAAAGCGCCCATAATATACAACATTTACATTTATGAGTTCGTTGTCAACAGCAAAATTTGTTAATGTGCCAAACCAAATTCACCGAGGCTAAGTGCTATGATATAAAACTAACAATATGTACCATAGTGCACTGAACTAGGTGACTGATTATGTTTATTAATTCTGGGATGGTAAGTTATGACAGTTTTGACAACCATTTTTGCACGCACAATGAATCGCATGTGACTAAAAGAGTGATGAAATATAAATGTTGGTGGATGGAAAGAGAGAGGGAGACCAATGAAAAGATGGATGGATGTGTGCGGATTTGAGGAATGATGTCCAACAGTGTACTACGATAGGTTGAGTTTTTGATTGTTTTTTTTTTAATCTGTATAAAATTACATGTAAGAATTGAGTGACCATTTTCAGTTGTCTACTAAATGTAAAAGTGTAGGTAAGTAGATGTGTATGATACCAAACAAATACGATACAAACAGCATCTTGCTTTTTGGAAGTCAAACTTAAAGCTTTTATATCAATTAGACCATTACAGGCGATTTATTCTTCGTTCGTCCTGAAGTTAATGTCAAAAATAAAAGGATGAAGCTACAATCCCAGTCACAAGGCGTAATAACTTGTGACATATATCGTATATCTCTATGGAGAAGAATGGGCAAGCAACTCCATGGACAATATTTTAAATCAACAAATCCAAAACTACCAATCTATAGACAAGATACCAAAGTGCACTAAACTTCAAACATCACTGTCACCCACAGGATCAACCCCAAATACTGTCGAAAAAAAAAAATGTCATCAATGTGATTAATGTTCGGCGCACATCGGTCGAACAGACATTTTGTTTTGAGTTGTCGCCACCATCCATCTTGGAGACGTTCTGCTCGCAACAGTAATTAATTAACCCGAACTTGCCTCCTCATCTACGCCCAAATATATTGTTAGGAACTGGGTGAATGGTCGCTGATGTAATTAGTACAAAACTATCTATTTTCTCTGTTTGGTTGTTTTGTTTTGAAGATTGGTTTGTCTTGATTAGCTATTTCGAATTAGAAAAAAAAATGTGTTTTTTGTAAATATAATTGCCGCGAACAATAATTCTTCTGTGCTGTAGATAATGTAAGGAAGCATTTTCCTCGATTTTGAAAATATGCGTCAAAATTAAAACTTAAATAGTCAAACAAGCTACAACAATGCTACCTAATTAATTTGAAAAGTGTGTCTGCATCATTTTCACGCCTCAAGTACCGAACAGATTTCGATGAAATTTCACATACCTGCTTAGATAGACAATCGTATCCTGGTAGTGCGTCGCGGGATAGTTTCCGTCCATTACACGAGAAAAGTCGCAGGCAAAAGTTAGTAATCTGTAAATGTACAAAGAAATACACTTATTTAACATAACAAAAGACAGTCGTTCATATTTCAGCTGCAACGCGCCGGCAGATGTACAAAAGCAGAACAAAAAATACATAAAAGTTATGTTTTTAAGTAAAAATCTTAAAGTTCCGTGTGAAATCTGGACAATAAACACAAAAGAAGAGACTATATTTCGCAGCTTGGCGGAAACTTGGCTTGTTTCAGAATCCGCACGCAGAGCCTGTTCCAACTTGCTCGTATCTGCAGGAGGTCTCTGCTCAAATACTTCATGTAATCTCCAGTACTTTGTAACGTATTATTTAGAACTTGACCAGTAGTGTGCTACTGGGAATAATCTTAAAGACGTGCTTTGTTTGCTTCCATTCTAAAATATTGTGTACGTATATCGCTTTTAGCGGTAAGACTGCCATTGTGTCACCCTTTTTACCCGACTTGGGGGGTTATGTTTTTCGCGCGTATCTTGTTTGTTTCTTTGCCTTTATTGCCTCGTATGTTCCAAATGGCTGGATGGATTTTGACGATTTATCATTTTATCATTAGATTTGTCTCAAAATTTCAAGTGTCCTTAGATAGGTGTTTAAAAAAAAAACAAAATGGCGGATTTTTGACGCTAAATTGTAATTGTTTAATTTTTTTTCAATCAAATCTATCGAATAGGGTATCAAAACGAAGGAAATTAAAAGGAGATTACAAATATATATATATTTATAGGTACATAATACAATTTTTAGTCGAGTTTTTTGATACTTTTAATTAAGTGTTACTTGTGTTATTATTAAGTTTTTTTTAAGGCTCCCCACACGAAGCATTGCCAAGTTCTATATGTAATTTGTATCATATACATAATAAAGAGTATTATATCTAGATATCTAAAATTGATGGCGATTGCTACACTTACGGCAAACTTAAGAACACCGTGCCGTATTCCATTACTTCCCAGAATTTGATCCTTATTACACAGTGACACTATCGAATGGTGTAAGAATACAGTTTGTTCTTTTCCGAAATCAATGGGTTTGATTCCTAGCTAGGAATATTAATTTTTCAAAAATCTAATGATGTAGTTTTAGTTTTCGTCAAAATCGGGATTGAGACTCCTTTGAGCGTTTTTCGCTATTCCTCATAGTTTCGGATCAAAACAAAAAAAATGAAAATCACAAAGGTTGATCCCTTGCTTGATCAACAGTCTAATAAGCTGTAAAGCTGTTCATCAAATAATGAATAAAATTGAACACGTGCCCAAATTCCGATCCAACAAATTCCGCAAATCTTTTAACCTTTCAAACAAACAAGCTTACAAGATCAAAACATGATTCGTAAAGATTGATGGCATCCATAATTACTTCAAAAACTTTATTATAAGAAGAAAATATTAAATACGTCTCTCGGACGCAGTGCGGTGAAGTGAGCAGTCCTCGGAATCTCGACTCGTTATTTACTCATTAAAACTTTGAATTGGAGGCGTTTCTTCGATAGGGGGAGAGGGGAGGGACGTAAAGTTTTCAGTGATATGGCAGATGTTTGATGTTTACCTTTATTTTTGTGGAAGCTGGCTGTGGTTGTTGGTTTATGAATTGGTAATTGCTGGCAGTAGCGAAATTGTGATAGGAAGGTACCTACATTTTTTGTTTAGACGTGCGTTAAACGTTGGTATCTCGTTTTTGATCGATTGATTGTTTTTGATTGTGGAACTCTCTGCCGGCATCGGTGTTCCCTCCCACATTTAACCGGTCTGCCTTCAAAGCAAGAGTGAACAGGCATCTTCTGGGCACGCTCGTTTCATCATAGACCTCGTCTATCGCTTTCCATCAGGCGTGATCGAGGTCAAGAGAGAAAAAAATGGTAGGATCGATCGATCGATAAGTGAGATATCAACACATTGTATTGACAAGAATCACAGAGGGCTTAAGGGGGAAGCGCCATGGTAGCCCGCGTAATTCAAATTGTCAATCATTCAATGGGATTGTATTGATGATTTTGTAAAACAGGTGTTTCACTACCTACCACAGTCCAGTGATTCACAACCATGTAAATTACACGTTTATGCCAATATATAAATTATAATTTCCATAATTGTATTTCTTCAAATATAAACGTGTTACGGTCGCGAATCATATTTTTTCAGCATACAACCTGACACTGACCTGCAAATTGCAAAAAACGTCAGAAAACGGGCTACCCTAGCGCTTCCACCTTAAGTAATTGGTTTCGTTTAATATTTTACTATAAAAAGTTTTTTTTTAAGTAATAACATCAGTTTAGGATATTATTAATGCTATGATTAATTTAAAACAAAATACTGCCTGTTTGTTTTGAATAAATCATAGCTCTTAGTTTAGTTTTGTTCAGCTGGCTATTCCCAGGCGGAAGTCGAATTAATAAACACTGTCGTAGAGAGAACTTTATTCTACGTACGAGTCCGTAAGGTATTATTAGAGAAACAGAAATCTCAAAAAAAAAACAAAAAAATAAGACCATATTTTTTATTCAACCTTAGCAAAATAATAGGTTGGATACTTGGATAAAACTAGTTTATTGTTTTTTTTTTTTATATGCGTATGAGTATCAGTAACACCCTTTTTGCTGCCTACATCGATCAAATGGCTATTGAAATGAAACATTCATGAAACCGAAACCATAGAGAATAAACTAGCCCCACTTCTGCGTCTGGCAGACGAGAGACCATAAACTTTCCACTCCACAGAACCTTAAAAATATTGCTGACAAGCTCTATTTTATTAGCCGCCATCAAAACTACGCACAAATCCGTACGACAAACAATAAAAGCATCAACGGTCATAGTTATTCTGGAAGCGTCCCATCTCCACAATCGGTTTCGAATAAAAATATCGATTCCATTTTGTGTATTCTCCTTTGTGTGTTTGCGCTTAAAGTGAACAAATAATAAAATAAGGCGCGGTTACCAAATCCAATAATATCGTGGCACAAAGGGTCCACGATTCTGACGGATACTGGGAACGGAATTTAATATTTTACTGAAGCTAGACCCGAATTTATTTTAGCTTAGGAACAGACTGAATTGTGTTATCGTGACTGGTGGTTCTGATTTCGAATGAAATAGGCTTTTAGTTTTGGTGACGTTTAACGAATACGGAATGTTCTAGGTGTGACAGATAGTGATCCTAAGTAATAGGTTCTGGTACTGGATTAGGTCTAGGGACCTTAGAAATCCAGAAACAGTATTATTCAATATTTAAGTGATTTTATTAACACTGACTTTTCACCAATACCTATAAGTTTCCATGTATTTTATTAGAAGTGCTAATTGTAAGGTGTTTCTTGAACTTCTCTGGACTAGTTTTTGCTGTTTTCCTTCTGTCTGGGACACTGTCGCCATTGAACGTACGAAACGTGGTTTCGACAGCTTCGCGGAATTTTTAGGCACATAAATAATTTACTGTAATTTTCTGTTGAAGCTTATTAATTAAGAACCCTACCTGCTGGTAATCCCCTCAAGGGAAAGTATCACAGTGGCATCCAATAAGTAGGTAGTATGTAGGTACCTATTACATAATATCGAAGTCGGTGTTTCAAACTGATGTTATTTCCAAATAAATAAGAATTAACTTTATATCACTGTTCATAACATTGATTTCAGATTAATACGAGTAGTACTATTTAAAAAGTTTTATGTTGTAGGTAGCGCACTAGATTTTGTGTTACAGATATTTTTCCAAAAATCATAATTATTCATTTTCAAAAATTTAACTAACCTACCTAACTTCATTAGGAGCTGTTGAGAGCTGTTAGAGTTATCCTCTAAACCCCAATCCATGTATAAGTTAAAATTAATACACAATGCAAACAGATTAAACGTCTGCAAACATAAAACTCAAATCATTAACACAACAAAGTTGACCATTTTTTATTTACAAAACGACCCCTCTTCTAATTAATTACGTCCCAACCAACCACATTTTTAACCCCCAAATTACAACGTAATTAAGTATCGTAAAACGGCCAAATAAACAATAGAAATGCAATTATTAAATTCTCGGACGGGAAAAATCACAGTGACAAGTGCTGCTAAGAAATTTACGACCCCCCTTGTACGTGGGGTTCAACCCTGGACCCCTAGGGGCTCTCTATATTAAAGGAGGGTTGTATACTTATTAAAAGTGGAAGTGCAGTGACGCAGCGGGAATACCTAGCCAAACACCTTCGGGCTTCGTCCCTTATTGGTCACCGGCTGTTATTAAACGGTTTTGATTTTCCTAGTTTTGTTTGTCAGTAAACTAAGTTTAATGTAACGGGTTTTAATTGAGTCTTCGGCCAGTTTGGGGTTGAAGGTAGTTGTAGTTAAAATCGACGGCTAATTATATTATTGGGCAAACTTAGTACAGTTTTAATTGAACGTTAATCATTTTCTCGTTAGTAAGTTTGTTGTTGTCTAAAATTGTAACAAATGATAAATTTAAATATTTATCATTTGTTACGCTGTCACTTACGGGATAATAAGGACTTCACAAAACCTTGTGTATACTGTCAGTGTGTTTTGCCATGACTTTATAATATCAAGTTCCAGTAGTAATATAAATATTTTTTTTATTTCAGAAAAAACACATTAAAGCTACATAAAACAATTTTCAAATAAAAATGAGCATTTCAGAAAATAATAAATCATTGGTGCCAGTACTAATGTTTAAAAAATACAGACACCAGTAGTGCACATATCAAAAGGCTTAGAAAGAGGGTAGACAGATTTGTCTGCACAAAATGATTTATTTACCATCCACCCGCGTTCTTCAGTCATCCCGCGAGCATGGCGCTTGCAACAGGCGTCGGAATATCGGGAGCTCACAATAATTGAAAATCACGGAAGATATCCCGTAACTGACAGTAGTTATAAACCGTGAAAGCTTATAACAGTATTTAATGGTAGTATTTAAAGGAATTTTCAACTGGGTTGTGGAGGTCAGAAGATTTCAGGAAACAATAAAATCAGGAAAAATAAACTCAAGAAAGAAACGAAACTCACTATTTACAAATAAAAGAACAACTAGCATCCTTATTTGAAAAAGAACAAAGATTTAAAGTACAAGCTTGTAACGACATCGAAATTAAAAGGCAGAGACGAACTTTTATTCCACTCGTTACATTAGAAAGTTCCGGTGAATTTGCTCACGCACCCTCTTTTAAATGAATTATTCAGGGCGGCAAAATACAGGGTAAAAAGTTTAAAGAGCCAGTTGTCTATCTAGCTGTCAATAATGTTCTTTAATTTATTTTTGCAGTCGCGTGCATTGGGTTCTTATTTAAATGAGCTAATTTTGTTCCTGTCATTGATTCGGGATTAAATAAATACAAAATTATTATTACTATTTCCTTTATTAATTTTTCTACATATTTTTAAATACATATTTCTTAAAAAAGAAAACAAAAAAAAATAAGAAATATTATTATTATTTTTTATTTACAACTAATTTTAGCAACATTACAGACCCAGTCCAATACGATGCTATAAGACATACAATAAAATAATATAAAAAAGTAAAATCAGTCCCAAGTCCAGTAAAAATAAAATAAATAAATATTTTATTTTAAAACGTTGCCCTACTCTAGAAATTTCTCCTGTATCGTGGTGCGTTTGCAAATATTTAAACTCACATAAACAAACAGCCAGACCCGGGACAACTATCTACGTATATAGGCCATACAAATATTTGTTCCGTGCGGAAATCGAAGCCGCGATACGCAACGCAGCAGTCAATAACTCAGCCACTGCGTCAACCGTGACTTCATATTTTCTACTACTTACTGCGACATAACTAAAAGAAAATATTTGTTAAAATAAACATGTTTTTGATGGGGAGTAACTACTTTATTCATAAACATATTAATATTATATCTATGTAGTTTGATGCCAACAAAGTGAGAAGACCACCATTTAAGTTAGGTTAGCTATTGAACTACAGTGCATCGGAGGCAAAATGTATTTATTTAGATATAAACAATTACTTTATATCTCATTGTAAGTGAACCTATGTATTGTTCTTATGAGAATAAAATTCTTTAAACCGAACTACCAATAAACTAGTTCAAAAAAAAAGGTTCAGACTATTCTCGCAACATAAGCTTAAAACGATGTAGACGGTTAAACCACGACACATATCGGCGAGCTAAAAGGTTATAAAAATACTCCAAACGGCTGTTCCAAATAAAGGCTTAGGAGCGCCTCTAAATCTGCTCGGATATACTACAGAAAGTTATAACATCATTAGGCTTTCAAACTACAATATAAACTAGATAAAAGCATCATAAATCTCATCCTAAAAACGTGACGTTGTAAATATAAATTTTACTCGAAATACACAGGTGCGTTAGTGTGTGCTTCAGTGAACATTATTTTTTTGGATTATGTTGTCAAAGGGTGCCTAGTTCGGCCCTGTTACAAAATAAAATCGCGCCTGTAATCAAAAAAATAGTGTACCTAATAGTACACCCACACGTCGCCGGTTATGTTTAAGTCCCATGTAACAGGGGGCGAGCCTATTGCCATCAACCGGGCATGAATCCAGACTCCATGGCTGCTACTGAGAAAGTCCCGATGAAAAAACTTAAGAACACTTTGCCCGACTCCAAAATAGAACCTAGGACCTCATGCTCAGCAGTTGCACTTGTGACTACTAGACCAACAAGGCAACGTTTGATAGCAATGCGATCGCCCCCTATTACATGGGACTTCAACATAACTGTCGAAATATGGGTGTAGCTACTATTATATGCACCCATATTTCGTGATGTTATACAATGCAATACATTTTTGAGTTTTCCTACATCAGTACTTCTGGCAGAATCTCACTTTATCTTTGGTCACCAATCTCGAACAAACGAAAAACGCCATCTTTAAAATAAAAAGCCACTTACAATTCAATAATCAGATACCAAAGACACCAACCAAGGGTAAATCTTTTACCCCAGCAATTTCATTACCATCATTTATCTATACCAACCAATATATTGCCACAGACTGTCAGTGTCAGTCCAGAGAATATTTTTGTGGCGTTTTAATAAAATTTACTCCTCCTTGCCAAAGGGCCCTTGGAATCGCGCGTGCAGTTTATTGTCCACCCCAAAAGAACGGAGGTACCTTTACAATTTCTTTTGTACATTCAGAAAAGTAATTTGCTTTACATTGGGATTTTCTTCGGGGCTCTTTTCTCCATGTTTTCAGTTGAATGGTACCTTTCAATGCTTATTGTCAACATTAATCTGAGCTGAGATGAAGCTTTATGATTTTGCGAAATTCTCTGTTATGACCGGCTAAATGTCTAGCTTTGGGATTTCTAATATTAAATTTCTAGGTATCTAGTTATTGAAAATTGCTTTCAATGACATTTACACCGTGTGACTTCTACAATATTCGTATTCGGTTGAACTTTCAAATTAATTAATTATTTTATCGATTTTCTAACGCGCTGGTGTCTCGTAGACGCGGTCCTAATGAATGCTGTCGTTTAATCAATGTAACCTAATCCTTTATTATTCTTTGTTTTTAAGTAAACTAAATACATACATTATTAATTAAAAATTATTAAATAAACTAACAACAAACTATAAAAGGCATCAAAAAACTCCTCCTCAACGCTATCAGCTGGTAATATGCCCAAAAGACTGGCGGCGTTGCCCCGTTGTATGGCAACACTTAGCCTCTGGCCAAAGTGAAAGCCAGCCATTGGGTCACGGGAAGCATAAACTAGGCGTTTCGAAATATCCTTAAACAGGCTATGAGCACTCGGACCCCACGGCCTTAGAGTTACCCCAGACGGCTCGAAAATATAGTTTCCACAGAGGTTTCTATTTTTACGCCGCTTGGGGTTCTCTGCAGCCGCAGCGGCAGCGGCAGCATAGCACGATGAGCTTGGAAGATGAGATAGCGCAAGAGTATCGAGGCATGTAGCGTCCCACACTAAAGGCCTACCCATCTTCCAAGAAAACAAAGACATGCCGTCCGGGCTTTTGCCATCGTCGAGTGATATTTTACTATTTTGATTCTTCACTTGCAAAAGTGTCAGTCACTTCACTGGAGAACCGATGACATAAAAGCTGTCTTCAATAAATCTCTCTCAACATTCTCAAGTAACAATAAAACCAGTGCAGCTTAATTAGAAAACTAGAACCGTCGAACAAAATATCTCCAAAATGTATAACCACTTTAAACACAGACGGAGTACAATCAAACTTTGAAACTTGGAAGTCTTTGCGAAAAGGTCCTTTAAAATAAAATAACTAAGAACAAGTAGGTACAACCAGTACTACATAGTTAGCGCTTGAACTACATTGACAGGTGGACGCTCTTCTTTCTTTCTTGTTTATGGTGTGGTTAGTGCCTAACCGGACGTCAGAGTTCTTAAGCCGCCGACTTGGCTTTACAAGCCGTCGAGAAATATCTCTCAAGCATGCTGGTTTCCTCACAATGTTTTCCTTCACCAAAGTAAGTGATAATTATTGTCTTGGGTTCGAACTCGAGACCATTGACTTGGCAGTCCGACGGTCACACCACTAGACTATCATTGCTATGTTTCATGCTCAGTATCATTGCTTTGTTATTGATCTATCTTAATATATATAAATCTCGTGTCACAATGTTTGTCCTCAATGGACTCCTAAACCACTTAACCGATTATAATAAAATTCGCACACCATGTGCAGTTCGATCCAACTTGAGAGATAGGATAGTTTAAATCTCAAATTATAGTAGGGTAGGTAGGGTAGGTAGGGTAGGTAGGGTAGGTAGGGTAGGTAGGGTAGGTAGGGTAGGTAGGGTAGGTAGGGTAGGTAGGGTAGGTAGGGTAGGTAGGGTAGGTAGGGTAGGTAGGATAGGTAGGGTAGGTAAGTAGGTAGGTAGGGTAGGTAGGGTAGGTAGGATAGGTAGGGTAGGTAGGGTAGGTAGGGTAGGTAGGGTAGGTAGGGTAGGTAGGGTAGGTAGGGTAGGTAAGTAGGTAGGTAGGGTAGGTAGGGTAGGTAAGTAGGTAGGTAGGGTAGGTAGGGTAGGTAGGGTAGGTAGGGTAGGTAGGATAGGTAGGTAGGATAGGAAAAAGGTGCATTGCAACGCATGCCGGGAACAGCTAGTACTAATATAATAAAGAGGTATTTTTTTTTGTTACCATAATATATCTTAATATATATAAATCTCGTGTCACAATGTTTGTCCTCAATGGACTCCTAAACCACTTAACCGATTATAATAAAATTCGCACACCATGTGCAGTTCGATCCAACTTGAGAGATAGGATAGTTTAAATCTCAAATTATAGTAGGGTAGGTAGGGTAGGTAGGGTAGGTAGGGTAGGTAGGGTAGGTAGGGTAGGTAGGGTAGGTAGGGTAGGTAGGGTAGGTAGGGTAGGTAGGGTAGGTAGGGTAGGTAGGGTAGGTAGGGTAGGTAGGGTAGGTAGGGTAGGTAGGATAGGTAGGGTAGGTAAGTAGGTAGGTAGGGTAGGTAGGGTAGGTAGGATAGGTAGGGTAGGTAGGGTAGGTAGGGTAGGTAGGGTAGGTAGGGTAGGTAGGGTAGGTAGGGTAGGTAGGGTAGGTAGGGTAGGTAGGGTAGGTAAGTAAGTAGGTAGGGTAGGTAGGGTAGGTAAGTAGGTAGGTAGGGTAGGTAGGGTATATATATATATTGTATGTAAGGGGTAATCTCCGGAACTAATGATCAAATTCTAATACATCTTTCACTGGCAGAAAGCTACATTAATCGTGGATGCTATACATTATATTTATAGCATGCATATTAATTTCATTATCAATTTTTGCTGACAGAGTCTCGGGCGTTGTGCCAGTGCTAAATGTTTTTGTGTAACTGTCTATGGAAATTGTATTAAAAAACAAGATGGCGGCCTTCGTTCCAGCCAAAGAGTCTTGTTCAGGTGTAAGTAATATTTTATAGCCATCTTTAATCTAGAATAAAGTCTTTGAAGAGTCATAAACCACGGTGAAACCTTATATGATATTAATATTCGATCAAGAAAAATTAATAAGGGTGCGACGACATCAAGAGAGGACATGCCGTAAAAAGACCGTAACATTTATATGAGCCTATAAAACTGAGTGATATTAATATTAAAGCGTATCTTTTGAATTTGTTTTATGTACGTATTATTAGATATGGTGATGAAATCATTTTGTAAGGTAAAAAGTGAGTTTCTAATGTCTACATTTTTAATGTGAGAATCGAAGAAAAAACGGTATTGTGTTTTTTGGAGCACACTCTTAATGAATTTTCCGTCCGTCGACGTCGGTAAATTACGAATATTTAATCAGATTACCTACAAAAAGTATATTTAATATAACCTGAATAAAAAAAATCCAGTCCAGATTTAAATTTTTAATAACAGAAACAAGAAAAGACGTTCTGTAGATATATTTTTAATAACATCGGCGTCAACAATTCCATTAAAGCTACTCAAAAACGCGACAACTGGCAACATTAAGCAAATGGAGTGTTTTATAGAAAAAAATAAAATAAAAATAAAATTTTCGCAACCCGTCCGAGGCACACGCCGCGCCTCGCAAAAACGAAACGCAACGATTGTTTGATCGCCATTAAAAGTTTTCGAAACATTTTATTGTTTGCTGAAGGATGGGAACGTAAACAGAAAACGCCGACTGTTTAAAAAGAGAACAACTGCGTATTCAACTGTTTTTAAGTAACAACAATAATAAGACTGGGGAACTTTAAAATCGGCTTCTTAGCTGATGAAGATCTTAGTTGATAAGAAACGTTGAATGAAGTGATTCGGAGCTGAAATAACAATTTTGTAACTTTAATCTAAAGCGGCACATTTTTATTGAAAATTATTTAAAATATTACTATTTCTATTCTTAACAAAAATTGTTTGATATCATCGAAAAAAAAAAAAAGTTTACTATTTATTTCATAATCTGCCTAGCCTTTTCGCAACTATATTGGGGTCGGCTTCCCGTCTAACCGGATGCAGCTGAATACCAGTATTTTACATGGAGCGACTGCCTATCTGACCTGGGTAATACGATACAACTTGGTAAGACTGGTTGTCAGACTTTTTGGGCCACTGACTACCTAACGACTGTCAAAAATCTACAAATGACACCCGAGACCAACGGAAAGCATGTTCCGAGACACGGAGGAAACTCGGTATGTAATGGGTGGTCACCCATCCAATGACCAACCTAGGCAAGCACGGCTTAATCTAAAGATCGACCCGAGCGGCTGTTATTACTTAGCCACGAGCTCCTCAACAACAAGGTTACTATTTATTTATCTACTTAATAAATTAAGAAACCTCTGTAAAAGACTTAGTAGTATTATGTAAAAAGTTGTCAGAACAAATTATAAAGTCTGTCTTAGTATTTAAAATTAAGTCTAAATGACAGTTCCCAGACAGTTTCCTAATAGGTCTATAATTATTCAACTTGGTACTAAAGAGAAATATTCAGATATTAAAAGCCAACTTGTTTCTTTAGGCTACTTTGCTTTAGTACTAAACGACTATTCTTTTAAAGTTTTTTTAGAAGGTTTGGTCTTTGAAATGTTTCAAAGTTGTCGACATCAATTTGTAGGAAGTATTTTTTTTGAGTAAGGCGTGTGTCATAATGGCGCAGGAGACGTGTTAGTGATTACCAGTCATACACATTTTTTCGGATTCTCTATTGGACCTGTCGGCTGGTACCTATGGACAAATTGTGGACTTGCTGCGGACACCGAACCGTCGCCGTTTGTGTGAATTTGTCCGCAAACGGTCCAAGTACGGACAGTATGATTCTACAGATACTGTTACTTTTTTAATCAGCGTCCAATCCGTTTGTTGTAAATATATTGTCATAATCTTCTAGACCCAAAATCACATTATATGTTTTGGTTAATTAACCAACAAATCCTTTCCTTTCAAAAAATCTCTCATCTTGTTTTTATTCAATGGGACAGCAACAGTAGCCTTAGTAACCCCTTATAATATCAGCTATATGCCAGTAAAAGTCCCGTCAAAATCGGTCCAGCAGTTTTGGAGACTAGCCAGAACAAACAGACAGACAGACAAAAATTTTGAAAAAATATTTTTTATTATAAGTACCCTTTTATTATATACCTACAAGACCCACACGTAGGTTCATTATCATCATCCTCAACTTGACTTCACACACTGCTGGGTAATAGGCCTTTCTTTGCTTGTGCCAAGCTCCACGTCGATCTTGATATCCAATTAGGACATGCAATCAGTAAAAAGCTGTTATTTTGAAATAACAAACACACACTTCAATTTTATTTATTTGTATAGAAAAACGGCGGATGCTCCAAATCTGATGACATAATTATCTACGAAGTACAATCAATCTCTTTTTCATAAAAAAAGGTTAAACGGTGGACCTTAGCAAACGTATTCCCCCATACGGTGTCACGATCGTACCCCTTTTTGCCCGATTATCAAATATTTAAATGATGTTTGCTCGACCAATGAACGCACGCCCTAATGCGAATATGAATTTAGGCGGGAGACGAAAAAACTCGAACAAGTGAATAATTCATTGAATTGGGAAAAGTAAAAGCACTCTTCGTTGGAGTAGAAAACGCGTCTGTCTGTCCGCCTGTCACTTACTTATGACATTAGAGTTCCCTGCCTAAAAATTACTCTGAAACAAAAGGAAAAAATAACTTCTTATTCTCGTTCTTTGTAAGTGTTTGTGTATTTATTATGTAGATGTGACTTTTTGGGAGATTTTTAGGCCCAGAATAGGCCGTTTTTAGTTGCTTAGGTACGGCGCTGAATATACCAAATTTTTGGGTGTACAATTGAATTAACTGAAGATACCAAATCTAATTTTATGTTAAGTCATACTTAAGTGGAAAGCAGAACTATTATTGAATAGAATTAATTAAATTTTTAACAACTATATTTGTAAACCAGCTGTGGCAATCTTCTTCTTAGCGTGTCAATGGCAAAAAGTTCAAATGTTATGTTTAGCCCAAAACTCAGCCACGCGAACACCACTCACTGATGCAGTAAGCAGATCATCAAGTGCGCAGATGATAGGACATGCGGTGCGGTGGAATGTGGACCATTGTCTGTGGAGAGACGCTGCATACGCACTTGGCAATAGTAAATAATATTATACTTAATCTATTCTGGAGCTATTTAGGTCCTACAAACTTTCAAAATGCAAAGCGGATTTATCACTCTGTCTATTTTTATTACAACACAATTTTAAAAACCAATTTCATTACAATTTTTCTAAAAAAAAAGCAGCATGAAATTAAAATCAAAACTTTTGAAACGACATAACTACTTACAACACAGAAATTCTATTCCTAACCCACCACCTACGTTCAAACACAGAATAACTATTCCTTTCAACACAACCTAAGCGACATCAAATTAAATACAAAGAATATTGGTCGTAATGACCCTCCGGAGTCTACCGAACCCACGCCCCTTCCATGTCCTGCTACCATGATAAACTTGAGGTTTACTCTAACCAAATGACCACTATGGATGCCAAACTGAAAAAGTTCGAAGAGGGGCGTCTGCAGAGTAATGTACAGGTGCACGTAATTGATGAGCAGAAATCATCGGCCGATAAACCTCTACAAGCTACTGGCCCCTCAGCGCACAAAAAGCGCAAGCGGCAAAATAAGTCAACTAAACAGCAGTCCTCTAGAATAACACCTTTGCCACCTGTGACTCCTACCAACCCCACATTCGTTGATAAACAATTGACGATAAACCACTCTGAACAACCACAACAACAGCAAACAACCGATGAACAGGCTTCTTTGGGAAACGTGGAGGCGGGGTCAAGTTCTTTTAGCATTAATTACGAATCGCCTCAAAGACAAGACGCTATACAGTCTAAGAATAACCCTTACAGTTCCAGTTCAGAATCCTACAATGGCCACAAATCATTATCTGGCACGGCGGGCACAAACGTAACGACGCTGAAAGCTGCTGAAACACGGAAGTTTATCCATGTTTGGAATATGGAATCAAATGTCGAGGATGTCCGTGATTATTTGCGTCAGCTATGTCCCACCGCAACTTGTACAGTCGACGAACTCACGCCTAAAGGACACTACAAGTCTTATAAAATTGGAATTCCTGTTCCCTTCTTTGAGAAGATTTTTTCGGTCGACGTCTGGCCGGTAAATGCCCAAATTAAACTCTGGTTTCCCTATATACGTCGTTATAAATTTAAGAAGCGGGAATTAACACAAGCTCAGCATACTTTTCGTGGCTCAGGCCACCCACAGTAAACTTATCAAAAGAACAACAATCGACATCTATTATCAAAATGTTCGTGGTTTAAAGACAAAACTCATGATGTGGAGAACTAGTTTACTATTACTAGAACATGATATCATTGCTGTAACGGAATCATTTCTCGATCACTCGGTTGAAGACTCTGAAGTTACGTGTAATGGCTACTCCGTTATACGACGAGATCGCGGTTCTCCGTGCGGCGGGGTGATGCTTCTGTCACGAGCTGGTCTACTCATGAAACGACGCCAGGATCTTGAGACGGATAGTGGTGAAGATCTATGGGTATCATGTGATATAGATGGTCGACCGATATTTGTATGTGTAGTGTACATAAAGCCCAGTGCAACTGATAACGACTATATGTCGTGGTTTTGTAAAGTTGAAAGTTTTATACAAACCATAAAGGGCACTGTTTTCATTTGTGGTGATTTAAATTTAAATAGTGCTTCTGTTAATATTAATAATTATTTCTGTTATTTTTTGTCTTTTTGTGGCTTGGCTGAGAAGAATGTTGTGAAGAATCTGCATGGAGGTATGCTAGATGTAGTGTTGGTCCACGAGAGCGTCGAGGTATCTCTTAGCGAGTCAGAAGGTATGGTACCACCCGATAATTACCACCCGCCACTGGATATCACTTTAAAGTTTGACACAGCTTCTCATGTTCGTCCTATGCCAGCTAGTAATAGTGATCTGTCTAAGGACTGGAATTTTAATAAGTGCGATTATGAACGTCTTTATACTCTACTTAATGAGGAATCTTGGAGTACCGTACTAGAGTCAACTGACAGTACTTTTTGCACAAATACCTTTTACGAAGTTATTTATAATATGTTTAACGAATGTATGCCAAAAAAACTACGAAATAAAGCTAGCCGCAAACGTTATCCAGTTTGGTACACCCGTGACATCATTACAGATCTTCGACATAAAAACAAACTACATCATATTTGGAAAAAGTCTACTTGTTTAACGGCATACAAGGCATTTTCTGATTCAAGAGCAAACCTCAAGCACCGCCTTATAATCGCATATAATTCATATTTACATCATGTTGAGCGTAATATCAGAGTCAACCCGCGACAGTTTTGGCAGCACATATCCACCCTTCGATGCAAAGGAGGCTTCGAGCCTACAATCAACTATCAGGGTCAATCACTGTCGGGTATTGATGCGGCTAACGCGTTTGCTGATTTCTTTGCCAGTGTTTTCTTACCTGAAACACCTGATTTGAATGTCTCCCAAATTTGTGCTCTTGATACCTACAGTAATAGTAACTCCGTCAGTTTAGGTAAATTTACAACTAACGATGTAGAACGTGGTATCAATAAATTAAAACTCAGTAGTTCTGTTGGGCCGGATAACATACCAGCTAATATCCTCAAACTGTCTAAAGCTTCCATAGCCAAACCTCTATGTCATATATTTAACTTATCATTAAGCACCGGAAAATATCCGACTCAATGGAAACTCTCTAGGGTTACGCCTATACCAAAGACAGGTGTGAAATCATCAGTTGAAGACTACAGGCCTATTGCTATATTGTCGGCCCCTGCTAAAATATTTGAACACATTTTATATAAGGAAATTCAAAGACAAGTAGATATTTATTTGTGCAATGAACAACATGGATTTCGCAATAAAAAGTCAGTTAACACCAATTTGCTAACACTAGTTGATTTTATTTCTTCTCAAATGGACCGCGGACAGCAAGTGGATGTGCTGTATTTCGATTTCCGTAAGGCCTTTGATAGAATTAATAATGATATCTTGTTGCGCAAGTTAAGTACCATAGGATTTACACCCAGTCTTCTTCTTCTGATTTCTGACTATCTCCGGGACCGTCAACAATTTGTTCGTCTTGGCTCATACAACTCACATGCATATCATACACGATCAGGCGTGAGTCAAGGTTCCATTTTAGGTCCCTTGCTCTTCTTGATTATGGTAAACGATCTGCCACAAATAATAAAACACGTGAAATGTCTACTTTACGCCGACGACCTGAAAATATATGCAACTGTAAACTCCGTGTCTGACTGTATAGCTCTCCAGCGTGATATCGATGCCTTGAGTGAATGGGCCGCCACCAACAAAATGGAATTCAACACCTCTAAATGCCAAATTATGAGCTTTGGCCGCATGCGGAGTCCTATACAGTACGACTACAGTTTGAACAACGAGTCTATAGCCAGAGTGTCGACAGTAAAAGACCTTGGTGTACTGTTTGATAGCAAACTGACCTTTCATACACACATTATAAGCTTGGCGAAAGAATCTTTCAGACGCTTAGGTTTTATTTTACGTAACTGTCAAAGCTTTAAAAACCAGGCTGTTATCAGACTCTTATTCAACGCTTTAGTTCGGTGCAAGCTCGAAACCAGCGCTTGTGTATGGAATCCTCACGAGGTTACCTATACACTCATGCTGGAAAAAGTACAAAAAGCCTTTCTTAGATACCTCTACAAACATATGTTTGGTTATTATCCATACATGTATCCTACTAACTTTCTTTTAGGATGTATGAATTTTAATTCCCTTAAAGTTAGGCGTGCTATTGACCAAATAACAACAGCGTATAAAATTTTACATGGTTATACCGACGCCTCAGATTTACATGCGGAGCTGTGTCAATTATTTGTTCCAAATAATTATAATCGCTCTAGGAAGCATAAATTGTTTAATGTCCCATTTTGTCGCACTGTAGCTCGATCCACTTCCCCTTTACCGCGTATGCTTAGGATGCTCAACGCGCTCGTGGAGACCAACACTGGATTGGATTTGTTTGCTGATGAATGGAAGACGATAATGTTAGAATGTTTGTGGTTCTGTGAGAAGACCGAATAAAAGGATAACTTCATTTAGTATTAATGGCTTATGCTGTACTAAATATAATAAATAAATAAATAAATAAATAAATGTCGGGCCTCGTAATGGGATATCTAAAACTTATCCTGTACGGACGTATTACGTATCGACAGAATTGGCTTTGGTTTAATGTCGCTTAGTACTAGTCTGTGATTGTTCTAGTGTGGGGTAAAGACCTCTATTTGTTGGGAGAAGGAAGGGGCATTTGTTGCCATGGTTGTTTATTACAAAACATTAAAATCCGTAAATAATGTTTTTGACCCAATTGCAGGATAAAGATAAGGTCTCTTCTTCTACAAAGAATCACTTATGATTACTTGAAGATTAAATAATGTCTTCCCGGTGGTTTTCGTATAGTGGTCGAGTTAAGGATTTATAAGATTTATATTCAGATTTACTACTACTGTAGGGCCAAAACCTCTTCTGGGACTCAGAAGACCACTAATCAGCTCCACACCGTTTATTCATTTCGGGTTGGTAAATTCAGAACTGCCTTGTAGAAATGTGGTAGTCTTTTGGAAAGCAGAAGTCTTGATTTTTTTACACCTTTAATAAACATATTGTTTTTGAGTCCCTTTAGAAAGAATAAATAATGTAATGATGGTCGAAAGTTAAGATCTCTACATCGTTTATTCTTTCATCGATATTACTTATCGTCAGACACGATTGACTTTGGTTTAGCGTTGCCTATTAGAAGGTAATTATGGACTCCGCCATGAAAAGCATATAGTAATTGTATGTGTATTGTGTATTAGGCCTCCTTTCAAATTATTGTGTCGCTTAGGACATTATTTTGATGGAATTAGAATGTCTTTAATTCTATCATTCATCTATTAATTTTATCACCATTATGGCTGGAGTAGATTTTGCATGAAAATTTCATTATTTTACTTTGAAAAACATATAAAAAAGAATTAACAAAACTGTACGAGACCTATTCAGCTCAGTCTAAAGAAGAATATTGTTGCCCTCTTGACAATTGGCCTGCCTTCATTGCTTTTTATGACACCCAAGGGACTGGATTGGATAGAGATAGTTCATTTAGAGGGAATCAATTGGCGTGACAAATACAACGATCCGTCAGTGGAAATCTTTCAATGAGCTTGCTAATCTGCTAACTATACCAATATCATAATCTGCCTAGCCTTTTTCCAACTATGTTGGAACCAACCGGTTGAAGCTGTATACCAGCATTTTACGTGGAGCAGCTGCCTATTTGACCTCCACAACCTAGTTAGGACTGGGTAATACGATACCCCTTGATAAGACTAGTTGTCAAACTTTCGGGTCACTGACTCGTAACTGACTTGTAACGACTGTCAAAGATCTACAAATGACAGCAGGGCGCAACGGCTTAACGTGATATGTAATGGGTGGTCACCCATCTAAGGACGGCTTAACCTGAAGATTGACCCGAGCGGCAGTTATTATTTAGCGCACTAAACTTACATATTACTATAAATTAAAGTTACTTTCTTGTGTGACCACGTTCTTCTCAACCGCGCAATGGAATTTAGAGGATTTACCCCGGAAAGCTTTTGCATTAATATTTAAATTAAATTCAAAGAAGTCTCGATGTTTTGTTGAAACCGTGTAGACTGTGTAGAGCATCAAAAAAGATTTTAATTTACCCTTTTTTATCTCCCACAAATCCTTGTCAAGTAACAATTTTACATTGTAACCAGAAGTTATTAGCACATCGAACGAAGAAGAAATAATTCATATTATAGAGGATAACTCTTAAAGTACCGAGGCAAAGTTACTAAAATTTATATGGGACCACCGCTCGAGTAAAAGTTTACAAAAAAACTTAAAATGGGACCAGTATTCACGGAGAAATCGGTGAACATACATGAAAAAAAATGCTGGTAAAAAACATTACCTCCTCTTCATTTCGATGTCGGTTAAAAATAAACTAAATCTTTTCCAAACTATTTATATCCCTAAAAACCTGCAATCGTCCCTTTGTTAGCATAACATGTACCAACTGTATTCAGTTCATTGCTATGAATAGGAACAAATGTATCTTGTCTGCAAAGCTTCAATCAGTATGCGTGCACATACAACACTTTCAATATGGCAAACTAAATTTTGAAACGTTTTCATATTGAATGCATTTTGTTTACATTGTTTGTTGATATACAGTTTAAAATGTTTTTATGAATAACGGAAGTGCTAAAATATTTATTGAAACAGTGCTATTTTTACTTTATTTAATATTTGATTGACTATTCAAACGTTGCTACGTTTTTACTGTTTACTTTTCGCGGTGATGGACTTTAAATTGAAATAGAAAGAAATATAAAATTGTTTATTATCCAGGTAATACAGAACCAGGTACAAATTATACCCAATACGTTACAAGTGGCTTAAAATAATTGGTCTGGCAATCTCACATTTTGGTCTGTTAGTAACTTTGACGTATAGTTATATTTTATCTTAATTCCATTTTTATTGGATTAATTCCCTTTATTTATGTCTATATAAATCTAGTACATTTTTAAATAGTCCTTAAAATAAAAACAATATAAAAAACATTTAAAAATATAAAAAACAAACTATCTTTTTTTTTTGAGTTTAAAAACCGTACTAGTAGTTGCCTAATATTACCTCATAGGGTAGTGAGTCAAAACACCTGTTTCAATGTGCTGTCGGTTTCACTACTTCAAGTAGGTATATTTTTGTCATAGACTGTGTTTTGAGAATTTAAGATACTTACGCAGTATAGCGCAGCTTTTTTCACTCTATAGTTTGCAATTGCATCATACATAATCGGTTCAGACGTTTCCAAGAAAAAAAAATTGTATGGAAAACATCACTTTTCACGAAATGGTCCATACAAATCGGCAATTTCATACTTTAACCCCTAATATTATGTATAACTTGTTAACCTAACGTTGTTGCTAGTGAGCCCTAAAGTAGGCAGTTGGACTGTATCTTGGAGCTCGGTTTTTGATTTCTAGAGTGGAAACTAGGTAGGTAATAAGGAATGTGGTGGAACCGAAATGTGAGAGCGTGCATGGAGCGGTGTGTATTTGTGTCATTGTGTGTGTGTTGTGTGTGTGATGTGTATGGACATTGATGTACTTGTTCCCATTATCTGATCCCGGATTAGGGCAGGATCTTTATACTGATTGTTCCGAGTCTTCATACTAAGGTTTTGAAGCATGTTCGTTAACCTTTTGACCGCCAGAGCATAAACGCACGCGCGTGCCCTCCACGCCAAGCCACAATTTCACCTACCATTTTGTCCCACATTTGTGTCGTTTGGTGTTCAGGACACGCGCTTGCTTGTCACGTATATGTGACAGGGGCGGTCAATAGGTTAATAAAGTAATTACAGCTTCTGTGTTAGAGAGGCTCCATAGTTACCTTTGTGGAGATCTACTTGAAAAGAGTTCATTAATGAGAGTCCAGTTTTGCAACACGGGACGGCAACGGATATTTTTTGCAGAGAATGATAGACATAATAAAGTACTACCTACCGTACGACCAGTTTTCATCCTTATGTGTTGAATTATAAGGTTGAAAAATGGTCGACCGTCAGTGAGCGTGGTAGGACATTACGTAAATAATTTTCTTCCATCAATATATTATACTAAATTATAAATATTCTATTGAGGTAAAGTTTGTAAGTTTGAATGTAGGGAATAGGTACTTTGGAACGACTGATATGTTTCCGAAAATTCTTTATTTAAAGGGAAGTTACATAATTCCCCAGTGTCATTGGCTATACTATATATGGTGACTGGTAATTAGTGACCGATACTTAAACACTTGATGGTACTCATAATAACAAACAAGTTTCCCAAAGAAACATTTTTATACACACTTTTATCATAATAACTCAACAGCCGTATGAAATTCGCACGCGCGCGCCTTTGACTTATCAGCTGTTAGCCGTATAAAAAAAATGTTTCTTTGGGAAAGTTGTTTGTTATCATGAGTACAATCAAGTTTTTAAGTATCGGTAGTAATTACCAGTCACCCTATATTTACGACCTTCCAATGTGATGATTTTCCATAAGGCGAGTGAAGCCGCGGGCAAAAGCTAGTTTGGTCAATAAACTGCGATAGCTAACTTCAAATTCATACTCCGGACCACCTATACATTAAACTATTACATCCATCACTATTCAATGATATATGAACAGATATAAAACCAGCAGAAAAAAAAAATTGACGTATAGTTTATCGTCGTTGAATTTAGATCGATATTCAGTAATCGAATAGATAGATTGATTTCCATAATAATCATTACATACGTGTCCAGTAACTTTTCACTTTACCCATGTCCATTATAGAGAATTCATTGACCAATTACCGTTAATACACCATAATTGTTCGCTACTTCATATAGCCACAGTATAAAGTAACCAGTAGACCAGCTATGCCCTGTAACATCCGCGTCTGGTCACAAAATCAGACGCGGATGTTAGGGTTGTCAACTAAACTTTTTTGTTTTTTGAAATACACACATAAAACAGAACCACTTATTTCGATATACTAGTATGTAAATAAAAACCTATGATAATCAGGAGCCCGAAATTCTGATAACCAGTCTTATCAAGGCGTATTACCTATTGCCTTGTGGAGGTCGGATAAACAATCGCTCCATGTTAAAAACTCGTATTCATACGGTTGAACTGGAACTCGACCCCAACATTGTTGGGAAAAGACTAGGCAGATGATTTTCCCCGAAGTGACAGCTCCGATTTACTCCGAGATACTGATGATTTGTCCCTAGTTGATATACTGTATGTTGATAATAATATTACTACTATGCTGTAGCCGGGTCCCATAAATAATAACCTGTTATTAGGAGCAATTATTTTAATATAATGCTTTTATGAAATATCAGTTTTGAATTGTTTGTTACTTTTAGTAATTTTTGTAATTATTTTTGAATCGCAATTAGTAAACGTTTAGAGTTTGTCGTCAATTTAAAAAAAATGTGTTTTAAAATAAAACAGCGAAAGTTTATTAAGGCATTTATTTAGTTGTCGCCTCATCATCCTAGCCTTTTCCCAAATATATTGGGGTCGACTTCCAGTCTAACCGGATGCAGCTGAATACCAGTATTTTATATGAAACGACTGCCTTTCTGACCTCCACAACTCAGTTAGTACTGGGTAATACGATACACCTTGGTAAGACTGGTTGTCAGATTTTTTGGGCCATTGACTACCTAATGACTGTCAAAGATCTACAAATACCACCCGAGACCAACGGCTTAACGTGCTTTCCGAGGTACGAAGGAAACTTTTTATGTAATGGGTGGTCACCCATCCACAGACCAACCTTGGCAAGTACAGCTTAACCTAAAGATCGACCCGAGCCGCTGTTATTATTTAGTTGTCGCCTATTGTTACTGAAAAAGGTATAAAAGTTATTTGACAAAGCCGTTGGAAATACTTTTCCTTTTTGCAGATGGTCATGTTCCATGTGCTGAAAAGTCGAAATCCTGCCAAAACAAAATTGGGAAATATCGTTAGATATAATGAACGAGGTCGGGGGAAACAGCTTGTTTTTATAGTTACCAATACGCGTAGCTTTTTAGTTTTTCTTTTCATCCAAACCACTATTCTTATAATATGCTGTATTGAATTAGAATATTAAAATGGAAATCAGAAACTCGATACCCAGTAACTGAGTTTTGGAGGTCAGATAGGCTCTCGTTCCACGTAAAATACCTACTGGTATTCAAAAGGGCAGATGAAGTTGAAATAGGAATCCAATTTAGCCTCTTTCAAACTTTCCATAGTTTAAATACTGGATCAATAATAATTATTAACAGAATAAAAAAAACATTTGCATTGTGTCGCAAGCGCAACTGCTGAGCATAAAGTCATGTGTACCATTCCCAGGTCGGACAAAGTGTTATCATGTTTTTCCTTCGTGAAATTCTCAGTAGCAGCCACGAAGTAAGGATTTGTGCCCGGTTGATGACAACAGGCTCGCATGGGACTTTAACATAGCTAGCGAAATGTATGTGTACAATAACACCTCTGCCTAAACCTTTGGAGATAACAGGCGTGATATTATATTATCCTAACATTACATCTCAGATCATACGACGCATCAAAACCTGAACTTCCACCCAAATTCTATATAGTGTTAAAACGCTATTGTTAGTTAATAAAAACTAATTATAAATCTGATTGACTGAAATGAGTTTGTGGATATTTGAGTATTTAATACACTGTTATATTTTTGTTTATGGTAACATTGATATTATTTTGTACTTTTCGTTTACATTGTCATAATTAGATAAGATAACTATAGAATGAGATACGCCTATTATCTATGATGATAAAGACCATGACAGTTTGAAGAAGTGAAAACATATTGATATGTTATAATATAGACTATGTTATTTTCAGGTGAAATAAACTGATAATACGTAATTATACTATTTGTGGACTTATTTTAACTAGTGATCTAACAAAAGACTACATAATCAATATAAGTAAGTCACCTTAGTGTTTGCGGTAACCACCAGTAACTTAACTGACTACTTGAACTAACTTCTAGGATATCACTGGTTTGAGACTGTCGACGTTGGGGTGTTCAATTGAAACTAAGTAAGCTAGAACTTAATTCCCTTACGATCAGTTGCGTTGCAGTTTGTGAGGAGGCTGATGACCTGCTTTGGGTAAACGTTGGACTTATTTCACGTCCAATGCGTGGAGATTAAACGCCACTCCTCTCGATCTGAATGCCGCATATACAGGGTGGAAGGGACACCGATACTAAAATGGTTACCACGTATTCAGTACATCATTCTTAACCCACATAGACATTTCTCATCGGTATTTTTTTTAAACAGCTGTTTCATACATTTTGACCGATTTTTTTAAAATGACCGATGAAAAGTTTTTAGGGGAGGGGGGTCAAAATGATGTACTGAATGCGTGGTAACCGTTTTAGCGGGACCACCATTTATACGTACTGGAAAATGAGAGCGAGAAAATCCTGAACTTCTTAAATCCTACTACTAAGGGCGAATGCAATGTACTTACATAACAGGAACAGACGTTACAAGAATTAAAAGTAATACGATTAGCACGTCTTTATCACGTTCAGGAGCAGTCAGAGTAAATATTCTGTAACAAAGCTCTTGCACAAAGTTCAAATACTATGATCGCGTTAAGTTTAGCTTAAGGAATACTATATTTAAATAAGGTCGGTGCCCCCATTTGTTACATATTTACATAACATAACATCACGCCTGTAATCCCAGGAGGGTTAGGCAGAGATGTACCTAATAGTACACCCACACTTCGCCAGTTACGTTTAAGTCCCATGTAATTGGGGGCGAGCCTATTGCCATCAACCGGGCACAAATCCAAACTCCGTAGCTGCTACTTAGAAATTCCCGATGGAAGAACCTAATTACAGAACACTTTGCCCGGCCTGGAAATCGCGCTTGCAACTATTAGACCAACGAGTCAACACATACTTACATAATAATTTACAAAAATACATATTTAAACCAATAATAAGTCAGAGCAAGACAAAATCTAGCAAAAGCAAGTATCGAAACTACGTAACAATAAACAACGTTACAAAATCTGAATACCAATCGAAACAATTGAGCCCAAGAAAGAATCTCAATTGGCTCCACTCAGTCGAACAAAAATCTCTAGTCCTCTTAGAAAAGAAAATAAACAACAATTTTCAATTGGCATACTTCTTCACAGCAAGTTTCAGGAAAACAAAAGTACTACCTTGTACTGCACACAATTGTACTGAACTGCATTTATTGAAGCGAAAAATTGGGGCATTGCCAATTTTATTTTTCAATTCGCATCGTATACACAGTACAACTGGTGTATATTAGGCTGCGTTTCATTAAAAGTGGGCCCATATGGCTCGGCGAAACTACTGCGAAAGATTAGTGAAATTTCTTGCAGAGTTTTAAATTGCAGCGGCGCGTGAATACGAAACTGTTGATGTTTTGCCAAGATTGTATGAGGAATACCCGAAAGACTATCGAAGTCCTTTCTTATTCGTATGCAAAACGTTTTTTTTTGGTATTAAATAACACAACACCACAATACGCTCCAAGACAGGCATCGCTGATGTTGGCGATAAGTCTGCGAGGTTAAAATGGGACTGGGCGGGTCACATTTCCAGGATGGGTCAGGACCGATGGGCCAGAATCGTCACACAGTAGGTGCCCGAAGACAGTCGTCGTCACCGAGGCAGGCCTAAGAAACGCTGGCGTAACGATTTGGACTCGTTCCTAACTGATTGGCCAGAGGAGGCAAAACACCAGGAAAGTTGGAAAGGAATGGGGGAGGCCTTTGCCCAGCAGTGGGACAGAATAGGCAAATTAAAAAAAAAACATAACGTCACGCCTGCAATCCCCAAAGGGTTAGACAGAGATGTACCTAATAGTGTTTAAGTACCATGTAATAGGGGCCGATCTTAATGAACTCGGCCCAAATTTGCGACTGCTACTGAGACGTTCCTGATGGAAAGCCCAATAACCCACCAACTCATGACCTCATGCTCAGCATTCGCGCTTGCGATCACTAAACCAACGAGGCAGTTCTGAATATGATTACTTCACAAATTAATAAATTCTGAATAAGAAACAATGATTCTTTGACCCTAATACCCACTGCTGATCACTGCCAATTCAATTCATCATCATCTGCCTAGCATTTTCCCAAATATATTGGGGTTCGGCTTCCAGTCTAACCGGATGCAGCTGAATACCAGTATTTTTACATGGAGCGACTGCCTATCTGACCTCCACAACCCAGTTAGTACTGGGTAATACGATACCCCTTGGTAAGACTGGTTGTCAGACTTCTTGGGCCACTGATTACCTAACGACTGTCAAAGATCTACAAATGACACCCAGGACCAACGGCTTAACGTGCTTTCCGAGGCACGGAGGAATCTCGGTATGTATGTGGGTGGTCACCCATCCACAGACCAACCTAGGCAAGCACGGCTTAACCTAAAGATCGATCCGAGCGGCTGTTATTATTAAGCCACGAGCTCCTCAATACCAATTCAATTCATAAATACTTAAAACTTATTAGTGTATCAACGCCTCTACACTCTTCCAAAAGAAAGTAAAACGGTAAAACTTTAAGTCAAGAACTTCGAACGATTCGTTTCACTCTATTTATTTTTAGTGTTCCGTATCGGCACTAAATAAATGGGAGCCCATTCAATAAAATCAACTTGGGACTAAGGCTTTAATAGGCTTGCGGACTTTGAAGGGTGAGATTTTAACACAGATTTATATAAAAGTTTTTGTTAGTACTTGTATAATTTTTCAACTCGTCATTATCACAGTTGTGTATAAAAATAATTATGGTAATAATGATAGATATAGGTTATAATATAATCAACTTCAAATCTTGAATCTTCTTATTTCTCTCTTCTTTTTTCTATTTTTTTTCTTAAAAGATGGCTTGGACAGACAGAATGCGGTATGCCGAAAATAGGGCACAGCTTGGAATGGACCCTGGTCCAGCTGGAGAACGCGTAAAGCTGCGGCTTATAATGGGTGTAAATATACCCTTAATGAAGCTGAAAGGCACTGCGGTTCTCCCCGTCATTGCGACATTTTTTTTTGTTTTATGCCATACCTGGAAATCTAGTTACGGAGATATTGGGGGGATCAAGATTTCAACTTTTTCACTTTTTTTTTAAACACAAGTTTCAAATGCAACTTTACTTAAAATACCTCCACAACCCCCCTTACTATTCAATGCATCCACCAGCACAATGATTTGAGCGCATTAAATTGAGTCCTACCGTGAGACGTAATTTTTTACCCCCTCCTATTTTTCCCAGCAATAATTCTTGGAGGTTCCGTTTACACCTTGTATACTGAATATTATTTAAATGCAACACAAATACCCAACCATGTATTATAAAATTAAACAATACAGCCACCACAAAACATAATAACTTCAACGTACATTTATCTACCAACCAGTATTTAAATTAAAATCACGAACGCGTGTTGTCTATTAATTTTTCTCTCGAATTTATTTCGAAAACCGAAATTGGAAATTGCAGTACAGCCAGTCTTTTTTTAAATTTCGACCCTTTTGAACACGCTTTAACGGGCCGCATGGCCTCCGGGCAAACAACTCTCAAATGTAGATAAAACATTTCGCAACCCAGGTTCTTAACTAAATAAAATGATACGGCCGTTATAAAAAGTTCTGCTTAACTCCGTAAAGAACTTAGTTTGAAAACAAGACGATGGTTAAATACTTTTATTGCCACAATTTTGCGTTGCGGATTTTGTAACGTCTTTTAAAATTATAAATGGTTTTCAAGTTTTTATTTTTGGCTTAAATTCTACTTTCACTACGAAGATTTTGTTTTCGTAAAACTTATAACATAACATACTTTCTAATCTTTTACGGCAAAATAAATGAAATGGCCGTCCTTTCTGGATGCCTTATAATCTTAGTTCAAGGAAAACCAATGGCACATTCATAGTTGAGCTACACGATAACTGACAAATATTTGCAGTGACTGAACAGGTCCGCCCAATTCTGTGTGGTTCTTTCTTCAAAAGACCACCTCAGGCACTAATTTGGCCGGGGCTGCGGGACTGTTCGAAAGAGATACCACGGCCCTGGAACACAAAGGGCAAAGAAGGAACATGGATAGGTTTTAGTACAAGTCCGACACTCCCTTTCACTCCGCCCAGAGCGGGAGGGGTCATTTGATGATTTCCCATCCGAAAAGAAGACACTAATCTGCATAGTCCTCAAGTAAGTTGACAAAGATGGACCTTAAAATAGACTATGACCTCTAAGTTTGTTTCGGCTGTTTCTTTTCAGAGTAGTCAGGTACGAAACGCCGGCCTTGTCTAAAAATCATCACCAGTCATCTTAAAAAAAATCCATGTAAAAGTGTTTGTAAATACCTATTTACAAAATAAACATCATATTTTGTCATAGCGGAACCTCCATCAATTCTTACTTTCTAAAACTCAATGAGTACGGAGTTTTGCCTAAAACTTATTGAACGATTTCAGCATAGTGTGTTTATCAGAGCCACTCCTGATCGCCAAGTAAATTGGAAGCGTGTGTTTGACGCCAACGGAGTTCAATGGCTTTGGTTTAATTAATTTGTGTAATGAATATACATATTCAATTATTATATTAATTAATTTTGGTGTGCAATGTATGTTTGTATTGGGCTGCACTTGCAATACGGCAACCGTGATTCTGTGACAAAAGAAATATTGGGCCTAATTAGTTTATGACATGGTGACCATAATGTAATATTTAATATTCAATTTCAATTATATGTATAGTCTAAGATATTTGAAGAATCCTTTGTGTAAGTGTATGGCATAGTTGATTAAATTACATCATATTATGTATAATTTTACTACTATACACTTTTATAACACAACAAGACAACAACCCAATAACACAACAGCCGTATGAAATTCGAACGCGCGCGTCTGTGACCTATCAGCTGTTGAAGTTTAAAAAAAATGTTTCTTTGGGAAAGTTGTTTGTTATCATGAGTACAATCACGTGCTTAGATATCGGTCACTAATTACCAGTCACCCTATATGCTAGATTTAATTTAATACTTTTTTTTATTTTTATCTAAAAGTACTGTTCAATCTGTTAAGCTCTTTTTCTACAGTTAAAATAAAAGGGGCTTTTTTTCTTCGAGAATTCAACTTAGAGCAAATGATTCTCTAAAGGTAATTATTGCCGGCAACAGGCCTTCTCTTGTCACTTGAGTTCTACTGTTTAGCGCTAAAAGGCATGCTTTTATTCTAAGCTTTGCAGTAAAGTAATACTTGTAGAAACACGAGGTTGTTATGCTTTTTCCAATAATACTATACAATTAGGTACACTTGCAAGAAAGACAACCGCAACGACAAAGCAGCGGCATCTACAGCCCGCAGCGACACGTCTCATGAACAGCGAAGGTGACAGCAAACCGCAAACTGAAGAAGAGACATACCACTGCCGTCAAAGTTGTGACGTCGCGTTCAGAATTATAACCGCAGCGACGCAGCGTTGTGGCTTGCGTTTATTGTTAACAGAATCGGTGATGATGACGCTTGCGGACTGCCGTAGCCTTTGAAATGGATAGTAAAGTAAGTATGTCCAAGAGAAGCAATACTTGAAATAGGAGAAACCTACTGCAGATATGGACATAAATAGAGGTTTTGATTCCAGGAATCACTGACTCTCGCACTCAAGAGGTTTCGATATCTGAACCAGTACAAATGGATTGCTATGACAAACTGGACTGTTTTACATATCTACTCGTATTGTATAGACGCGTGTAGGTACTTAATGCTGTTCATGAAATTCGCTACGGAGGAAAATATCTTGGAAAATATTATATTTCCTATATTATGGGCCTATTGTGTCCAACTTCAGGGCATAGGCCTATACCGTTTCGTCTTTCACATTTTTCTCTTTATATTGTTATTTGGGCCCTATCCAAATAAACAAAAAATAACAAAAAAATCCACGCCAATTCTATTTGTCACAACCGCGAGAAAATTGTGGGGTTTTACCCCATCTGCCAGTGATGCGTAGCTAAGAATAACCAAGTGTCGCGGAGTCAGCGACACCGGTGCAATCAATCATTCGCCGGCAACCAAGTGGTTGTTCACCGATAATGCAGACTTGATTCACTGCGGGATTCACAACAGTGGTGGGACGCACACATTGAGATACGTGATATGATTGGTTACGCGCAAAGTGACGTCATTTCAAAGGGACGAGTGTTTCCTTCACACATTTAAAGCGCAACTATCAGGGAAGCTCGTGAAATTAAAATTTTCTCAAGTTTTTTGCAATTTGCAAAGCAGAAGGTATCAAGTTGTATTTGATAATTATTTGATTTGCGAGTGTAACTTAAATGTACCTATTTATAGTTTGAAATCATTTGAATTATTTTATCAATACAATTCTTTAAGTTAGTGTTGACCTTAAATGTCATGATTTTTCATTATTTAGATTAGACTGGTCATTGTTTACGTTGAGAAGAATTTACTAAGTTTTAGTGATGTTTTCAATGATTATAACTCTGAAAAAAAAAACATATTTATTATGGTCGTTACTCAATCATACATCAACATACAATCAGATTTTGACCTGCAAATTTCAAAAAACGTAAGAAAATCATGAATTTTACGTGCTAACCTGACACAAGACTTACTCCTTATTATGCGTGTGTGCGTAAATCTCAGTTGAGTTAATGATAGCGGTGTAAATATATACGGAGAAGACTTTTGAGGGGAGCAAACTGGATAAGTTCCCTCGACGTTTTTGCTCCCCCTTCTGTCCAAAGCAGATGAGGTTTAAGCAAATCGCCAGACAAATGACAGACGAGACAAATTGTTTGAAGTGCTACTGTGCTGTGGCTTTACTAATTTATATTTGTCGCGCCTTCTTTGTTATGATGAATCGTTGTGCTAAAGATGGAGTAATGACTGTTTGAGCTTTTTAATATTAATTTACTGAGGGATAATTTTGGTAATGAGTTTTATTTTTAGAAGATTTTGTTGGATTTATTGTGTTGCTACACGTAAAACCTGTTGGGAATAAAAAAAAAATAATCAAAAATACAATTATCCCACAGCATTTTAGTTAAATTGTTTGCAACAAGCACAATCAGTAACATTCATAGATATGAATACATTCTTAAAATTATTATTTCCTTTATTTATTTATCAAAACATTTTTGACATTTCTAATATTTAAAAAAAATATATAATATTTTAATAAATATTTCTTTTATTTATTAAAATATTTATTACTGTGTATTTATTAATGTGGAACAGCAATTTTTAATTTTAAAATCGACGTAACGTGAATACGTTTCCACCGCGCGCCCGTGCTAGGGCCTCAGATTGTATCTTGCAATTTATAAAAATTGAACATGTTTTTCATGTGACTATCCATAATGAACTGGAAAAACTATCCGTTCTTACTACAACTTAGTTTGTGCATTGTTTGCCTGGTGGCCTCTCAAATAAATTAAACTTTTCCATAGGAATTTCTCAATAGCAGCCACAGAGTCTGGATCTGTGTCCGGTTGATGGCAATAGGCTCGCCCCCTATTACATGGGACCTTTCACATAACTGCTTAACCCTTCGGGATTACAGGCGTGATGTTATGTTATTTAAAAAAATAAGGAAAGTCAAAATATAAGTATGACAAAAAAGTGTAGAGTCAATGTTTTCAGGAACATTACTCCAAAACAACATTCAGGAACGCGAAGCTTTCTGTAAAACTGTATACAGGAAAAACCCTTCAAGGCGACCATTCATCTCTACACGACCACGTCATAATATTGCGTGCACTTATAATAAATTTTATCGTATGCGAGCACCCGACTCTGCTCAAATGAATAATGCATACCGTTTGGCTTTTCATCGTATTCAAATGATATGAAGTTGTTATTTTTCGTTGGAATCTTGCCCTGAGACCGGACATTCCATATTTTAAGCGCTTTATTATTTATTGGTAGTATATTAACTTTTTTTGGGGTAAAATTTGGCTAGTATCGGATTTTGAAGTTCAGGCTTCGAAAGGATAGAACAACTTTGTTGCCTAGTGGTATACGACCGTCGGACTGCCAAATCATAGGTCTCAAGTTCGAACCCAAGATACGATACCTCTGATTTTTCGGCCTAGGATGGAGCACGATTTTCTAGAAAAAACGATTGTTTTTGAATGTGTGAACATTGTAGGCTTTGTAGATTCCCAGCTGCTTGTTAACTTTTTATCTTGTTTTACATCTTTTGCGTAGTAAGCAACGACTTATTGTCGGGCCTACGCTGTGCCCCCATACTTAAGTACAAATGCTGTAACAAGATAATATTGTAATACCAAATGATTTGAAAAGAGTATCCATGGAATTTTCCGGTTCTTCTCCATAGGAAACGACCAACCCGAACCGTGTACCTTTTTGTCGACGTTTTATAAGCTATCCATAGCCCATCTAGGCCTATGTGGAATAAAATATTTAGTTTTTTTTTAAACCGAACGTTTCACTCGAACTTACTACTTTCATTTTTTACTATCTCTATCAATATATTAAGAGAAATATTTCGCTTATGACATAAGTATTATTTAAAAGATAATCGCTGGCTAGCTGTGTAGTGTGACAAACAACAACTGGCTGCAACGTTGCCATTTAGGTAAGCGTTTTCATGACAGTTTCGACGTTCTTCCTGCTTCGTTTATTATTTCTCGCAAGTGTCAATGCGAAAAACATGATAAAACACCAAAATAAAAGACTCAATACACCACCTTTTACAGCAGTCAGCTAAAACTGTAAACAAAACATACAATTTGAAATAAAAACTTCCACAATGGTGGATGAATAATTTTTTTAAACGCCAAGGTGTGTCTGCCCTGCCGTCACTCAAGTTAGTGATGGACCACAAAGATTTTAAGGGCTGTATAAAATATGTGACAAAGTAACCGCGGCACGGCAGCACGATAAACTCAAATCGTCTCGGGCCGTTGAACTGGAACGGCTGATAGTGCTCGCAATGGCTTCATAAAAATATATAGTTCTATCTTTTCATTACTGGCTTTTCGGACAGATGCTTATCATTTTCATTAAATGAGTTGGAGGTCGCTTCTTAATTAAGGCTGAATTAAACGTTTGTTTAAGTGGTTTAGTTGCAAAAATAAACTGTAAAATGTTGAAGTAGCGAGTAGGCCTAGTTGAGTTAGTTCTTCGTCTTATTTTCGAATTGATGGGTAATACATTATTGGGCTCGGTACGTGGCTTTCAGTGGTAATTTTGAAGTCCTCAGAAGTTCAGGAATTTTGGGCCTTTTGAACACTCCAACGTTATGGAATAATACAACCAATTTATTTATTTATATCGCCAGATTTATTGATACGTATTTACACATGCACACATATTTTATATAGCCCTTAAAATCTTTGTGGTCCATCACTAACTTGAGTGACGGGCAGACACACCACACATCTTCTAAACAAATGGGCGTTTAAAAATGATATTCTTCTACCATTGTGGAAGTTTTTATTTTAAACTCCAGTTAAAACTTGTGAGAAATAATTGAATGAAGCCTCTTTGAATGTGTTTATGAGAGCCAACAAAATGAATTAAATAAAACTCGTATCAATAACCTACTTAGCAAGGTAAAATATTGTACAACATTGTCTAGCTTTGCTACTTTAGTACAAAACCATCTAAACAAAGCAATGTTGGCATTTACAAACGTTATCGTCGTAATAAGAGCCTCTTTGTTTCAGTTCTAGAATGTTCGTTGCGATGTTGGCAACTGCCCCGTGGAAGTTGCCAGAATCTGACTGACCATTCAAACTAATGAACTGCTTGTGAACGTAAGATACTTGCCGTATCTTGTCTGGTTTGCAGTATTGAATATAAATTTAGCCTGTGCGGTTTAAACTTAATGTTTTCGTATGCTAATTTTATCCTTTATTTATTTTCTTTACATATAATTTAATTTTTTAAATATTCCTATACAAAAGTATTATAAAAAAAAAACATTTAAAAATATAAAAAAACAGTAGTCCGCTGCGCGCCGGCATCGGGAACAAGGTCCGAGCTACCAGTGGTCAGGGCTCTTGAGAGAGGAACCTCCTAACGAAACGCGCCGTGTCCAGAAGTACTGCTGCTGCTGCCAAGCGAGAGCCTCCTCAGATGTTGGTCGAGGCTATTGGCTATTAAGCCATTGGCCGACATGACTATCGGCACAATGAGTGTTGTACTCACGTCCCACATGTCGGCAACCTAGCGAGCCAGATCTAGATATTTGAATAGTTTGTCTTTCTCTGATTTCACGAGGTTCTGGTCATGTATGCTAATTATTGTTATCTACCTATGTGTCTTAGTAGTATGACTTATGAAGAAAAGTTTGTGACTGTTGCCTGCTTACCTATTATTTACTTTAAATTGAGAATGCTAGACAAAACTACTCTCCACAGAAGTCGGTAGTGTTCCTTGAATTATTGTTCGTCTCATCTTTCTTTCATTCACGAGGAATTTCGAATGGTTGTCACAAAAGAAATAGGAATTTCTTTCCGATGTCTGCCGCAAAACTCATAGCTACGTTCATTCCAAAAAAGAGACCACAAAAGCCATTTTACTATTTTAATTTGATATATCATAAAATTTGTTTTTTTAAACAATAAAGCGCCTTCGTCCTCTCTCCTATTACCTATAAATTTAACTTTGCTGTGCCCGACAGTCCATAATTGATTCAATGCTTTAACATACCAACTGTTTTATTTTAACATTATGGAATGCAATAAAGTATTGAGTGTTGACTATTGAGACTCATCGCGATAAAGCCTTACGTCGTGTTTGCCCATACATCCTTGGGCTTCCGCTTATTCCTGAAATCTGTCATTCGAAGCACAGTAACGCAGTAATCGTTGGTCATAGCATGCCTACTGCCCACCAAGTTAATTAAAAAATGCTCATATTTCCAAAATAATTTATTACCATCCAATTTACCCAAAAACAAAATTATCACATAGCAGCCGTTTTAATACGGAAATCGGCTATCAAATTTCAAGCAAAAGTGTGATTGGCCAATATAGTTCCGTTCCACGTATTCATGTCAATCTTCTTCAAGGTTTGCCGCACTGTCAAGTATATCTTCACGACAGCCACCATTTCAAAAGGTGGGTCCATAAAAATGCTGAGATCAGCACGGGTCCTTACTATCAGTGAAGAGTAGGTGAAAGGTATCCTAGGCATGTTCTCTATATGCATCACAAGGTTTTTGAAGGGGCTTCTTCCCTTAAAGAAAAAAAAACACAATAGTTTTGGGGTGAATTTCAAAGAAGCTGAATGAATCAGAAATCCCATCCGCGTTCAAGCGATGTTAGTATCAATATTCCATAACAAAGTCACCGATCGAATACGCAACCTCACAATACGCTTCAAGACAAGCATCGCCGATGTTGGCGATAATTCTGCGAGGTTTAAATGGGACTGGGCAGATGTGCCAGAATCGTCACACAGTGGGTGCCTGAAGACAGTCGTCGTCACCGAGGCGGGCTCAAGAAACGCTGGCGTGAAGATTTGTACTCGTTCAGTCTGTGCCGCCTTTTTTCCAAACTATGTTGGGGTCGGCTTCTAGTCTAATCGGATGAAGCTGAATACCAGTATTTTACATCGAGCGAATAAATATGACAAAATATGGAAATTAAAGTAATGTTATAGTTTTAAAACTTTTTTTGTCTCCTGTATTTGAAGGAGTAGAGTAATGTTTGTGTCTATCCTTTGTTGGAGATTCCTAAAATAAATAAATAAAAATATAAGCCTGTCTATACTTACGGGAGGGAATGGACAAGACCAATTCCCTGTCAGTTGCTTTGCATACATCTGACCGAAGAATGGATCTTTGTACAGAAAGTCACACAACTTATATTCGAACTGCACCGGTACTGGTACATAACGTCCACTTATGTATTCATTTAACTGCCATTTGAGCTAAAAATAAGTCATAAAATAAAAAGGAGTAAGTAAATGGTTAGGCTAAGTTGTACCTAATAATACGCCCACATTTTGTCAGTTATGTTTAAGTCTCAAGTAATAGGAGGCGAACCTATTGCCTTCAACCGGTCACAAATCCGGACTCCGTGGTTGCTACTGAGAAATTCCCGATGATCATAAAATAACACAATAACACTTTGCCCGCACTGGGAATCGAGCCCAGGACCTCATGTCTCCTCAGGCCCAGCAGTCGCGCTTGTGACCACTAGACCAAAGAATAAGTGCCTGTTGTAACATAATGCTAAAGAAAATATTAGTTCCCGACAAAACTCGACTCCGAATCGCCAATCGCCCGACATCGGGGTTACTTTCAATCAGGCACAAATTTTATCCAGACTCTGTGGCTGCTACTGAGACATTCTTCATGGAAAAACCCAATAACACCACCGCCACCACCCGGGAATCAAACCCAGGACCTTTATGCCTTTATAATTATCAAAACCTTTAGAATTAATAAAATACAATTATGAAGCCTACCGTCATGTTATTTCCGTATGCAGTGGTGGCAATGTAATCGAAATCTATGTAATAAGGACTGTTACGAGTATGCCTTCTGAATGTGAACTTGATGTCGTGGATATGTTTAGTGCTCTTGATTACCGTCTCCAGTCTCTCAGGATATATTTCTGTGGACTAAAATTTTCAGTAATTTATTTATCAATAGGTCTAACTAGGTCCGCTTCTAGTCTAACTGGACTTTATTTGTAGTTGGGTAAGCTTAGTGTCTTCTTCCAATCTTCTCTATTATTCATCATCTTTGACGTCATCCGCGTCGTATAGCCATATCATCTCTTATAACCACTCACATTCATACTCAAAACTATTCTCCCAATATGTGACGTTCTCATGACTGCATCAGCGTATATTTAATGAGAATTTGCCATCGACACGCTAAGAAGAAATATTTCTTATTCCCGATTTTTCAAAAGACTTATCTACCGAATTAAATTGATTAGTGCAAAACATCATAAATAAAAACTTCAACATTTTTGAGCCAGTCAAGTCACCGAAAACAGATAAACTGATTATACAAAGGAATATGAAAAAAAAATGCCATCGACACGTTAAGAAGACATATTTCTTATTCCCGATTTTTGTAAAGACTTACCGAAGTAAATTGGATAGTGCAAAACATCAAAAATAAAAACTTCATCATTTTTGAGCCAGTCAAGTCACCGAAAAGCAATGCAACAGATAAACTGATGATAAAAAGGAATATGAAAGCAATTTTAATGACAGCTAATACATGAAGTCATCATACTCATGTGCAATTCACTATTATTAAACATTTAAATAACCATCACAAAAGGCAGTATGCATTTTTTACATCCTATCAATAGGAAATCTAGAACAAATTAATATTCAGTGGACGGTAATGCTGCAAAAACCGATGGAACAGGTAATGATCTAATGGAATCTGCTCAAACTCACGCTAAGGGCAAATATCACCGATGACACTGAAGACGATCAGCAAATCAAAACCGCGTTTAAGAGCTGTCACCAAGTATCACTTGCATGCCAGGGCAACGAGGACAGTGGGCAGTGATGAAAAATTTTGATTTGCATTGTAAATGTGCTGATCACATGCAAATATTGGTATATTTGGCCCTGGCTCGTGGTTCCTATTTCAACACCTTACAGAAACTTATTATCAGCTGCCCTTTCCTAAATTATGTTGAGGGTGACTGACCTCTAGTCTTACCGGATGCAGCTGAATATCAATATTTTTAGGAGGTAGTCTGTCCTTCAGATACTCCACCGAATACCACCACATTTTATTAACATTACGCCTTCAATCCCCGAAGGATTAGATAAAGGTGTAACTATGACATACCCACATTTCACTTGGTATACCTATTAAATGCCCGTTTAATAGAGGTGAGTATAATCAATAATAATATCAACCATAATTTTTTTTATGAAGATACTCCTGGACACGGCTCGTATTGTTAGGAGGTTCCTCTCTCTGGAGACCGGACCGCCGGTAGCTTGGACCCTGTTCCCGATACCGGTGGGCTACTATTTTTTTATATTTTAAAAATGTTTTTATATAATTTTTATTGATAAAAATATTTAAAAATGTAACTAGTAAGTAAGAAAAATGAATAAACGATAAATTATATCAACCGCACTCAAATTCAGGCTCAACTGAGAGATACCAGAAGAAATAAGTTACACTTAGCCCGACCTGAGAATCTAACCTATAACCTCATTCTCAATAGTATAGCTAGCGAACACTAGACCAATGACGTACTTTATATTTTCTGTAATGAAATTGTTAGTGACACATGAACCATCCATTAGTACTGCAATTTATTTAGTAATCATCATTACGTCAAACTTTATGATGCGTTTACCTTTATTACCATCAACCTCAATGACCTGGTGGCTCTTTCACCTTGGTGAGGTATATCTATAAAGTTTTGTAAAATATTTCATCTATTAAATGAAAATTTAGACGCTAGAGCTAATATGTGTTAACAGTTGCCGTCTCACGTCTAACTATTTCCAAAATGTAGACTTTGACAAAAAAATAGACTTTGTGTTCAGAGAATCGTAAAAATTGCAAAAGAGACAACCGGAAATACCTGATTGATCCTAAAAGTATGTGGTGCACCATTCAAATCGTTGACTAAAGTAACAGCAAATGTATTATCACTGCCTGGGTTCAGTATTATCTCACCTCTTCGGCTCAACGTCAACCAGGCGTCCACAAAAAGTGAGAGCGTTACCGGATCGGCTTAGCACTTAAGTGACGCTGCGACGTCACCTTTACTAAGGCAAGTAGACAACCCGCTTAGGACTGGATGAATGTGGAGACGACTCTACGTAAGCAAGGCTCGTCGCGGTGGTTGGCCTGCGATAAGCTTAGTAGCAGCTAGTTACTAGCTCATCCTGAACCGAGGACTATGCTTACATATAGGTTTGCGATGCATTATGGAAGAAGCATGAAGACCAGAGAAAATGGGCACACAAGGGAAGAGTAATATACTCAGCAGTGGATGGAAACAAATGATGATGAGATGATGATGGAAATTCATAGAAAGAATCTTAAACGGCTGTAGTTGGTGCAATGCTGTTCCTGAACTGTGTTCGTTAGCGTTGATAGAGCCCCGAGTTTTTATTGAAAAAAAAATCCTTATTCGGGAACAAGATAGGTCCAAACTTACAACCTTGTGAAACACCTTTGCAAAGACCTTTAATTTTACCGTATGATTGTTTATTTAACGGATTTATGATGACGTCAAGAACAGCCTACTTTTTGAGCTAGACGAGAATGATTTAGTGTAAACTGAATATGTTTTGCTTTCGGATAATAGATGGGTAAATCATTTTAATTGTATTTGTACATTTCTGTGTTGCCATGGAAGCTCCATAGACGACTTATCAAAAAAAAACTATAGCTGCAATAATAAATCATTTATTTATAACTAACTAAAACAGTTTAGGTACACGAAAATATCATGAGGATACTTGTGCCATTTTTTTTTTTCACAAATACGCCTTCACCAATAAAAGCCAAACAAATACAGAGGATCAAAATAAAACACAAATAAAAGGTCTAGTATCCACTACTGCAACTAAATTCCTTTCTAGGAATTTGAATCTGACATAGAAGTCGGAACATGAAACAAACAAATGTGGTTGAAACTTTTTGAAACGGCCGGATTTCTGGTTGTTCAGGTTCACAAAAACAGACTCCTTTCAACAATCATAAAAGCTTTCTCGAATATTCCTACCGAAACATGGCCAGCAGTCGTGGGAATTGGCCGGTGTCCGTCACCTGAACCAGCAACAATAGTATTTTGTCGGAAACAAGGTGTCTTGGACTGTGCAGTCTTCAATTTTTCTTGGACGTCGGTATCTTCTGCCTAACTGTCATATACACTTTCACAATGGCTACCACATCATTTCGTGATCCAATATAGAATATGAGATCAACTCGGATCCGCACTATGAGTGACGAATATGTGAACGGTATTATAGGAATGTTGTCGACGTCCGTAATCAAGCTCTTGAAGATGCTTCTTCCCTGAAATAAAGAAAAGAAGACGTAGGTGATGTAGATTCTAGTCTGTCAGGTCGAGAGCAGCGGTGGCCCAGTGCTAGCCGCCTCAAGTTACGAGCAGTAAGTCGTGAGTTCATTACTTTGTGTTATTTATTTCATCACCACTGCTCTCAAAACGGTGAAGGAAAACATCGTGAGGAAACCGGCATGTCCTAGAATCAAGAATTCTAAAATATGAGACATCTACCAACCCGCACTGGGCCCGCGTGGTGGCTTCATAGAGAGGCAGCCTGTGTCCCTCAGTGGGAACATTATAGACTGATTATACTATGTTATGCTATCAGGGTGTAAGTGAATGATGCGGTGATGGTTGACTAGAGAAAAAAAATACATATTGCACCAGCCGGAATAGCTGGGTGCCAGGGCGCTAGATGAAATAAAAGGTCACTAGGCAAAAAGGGGAAAGGACGGAGGTGGCAAACAATATCCTTACTAATCCTTATCCTTACTATCTGTACTAATATTATAAAGCTGCAGTGTTTGTTTGTTTGTTTGTTTGTTTGTTTGTTTGAACGCGCTAATCTCTGGAACTACTGGTCCGATTTGAATGATTCTTTCAGTGTTGGGTAGTCCATTTATCGAGGAAGGCTATAGGCTATGTTTCTTTTTTTCAAAATTAGGGATCCGTAATAAAATTGCTATTTTGTAACACAAGGTGTAAAATCGAAAACCTATTTTTGCGTGCGCTGCAAAAACTATTGACAATAGAACAAAATAATGTACTACGGGTTTGTAGATCCCATTAAGACCTACAAAAAAGTCCGCGAGAACATATATCTAGCTATCATGGTTTAATCACAATAACCGATTTTGTGTTCAAAATAATTATTAAATCGTCTGAAGAAAAAAAAACTACGTTAAATATGTATCGTAATATTAATCTTTATCGAAATTAAGCATTATGTTATCAAGAGTATTTATGTAGAAGTAAAATACTTTTTGTTTCATCTCAATCGGATATTTCGTTTAAAAGTTATCACGTGTGTAAGATGTTAAGAGTTGGTACCTATTAATGAGTTATGGGCCATAGAGTTTTTTATCAACATAAAATCCTGTAATAATCTTATTCGAAATATATTTGTTGATGATTGTAAGTATAAGATCTTTGAAGAGTATAATAAATACATTTCTAAAATAACTCTGCTAAGGAAATCCACGCGCGCTTGATGCAAGCAAGACTGCTACTTCTAATATTATAAAGCTGAAAAGTTTGGTGGTTTGTTATGAACGCGGTAATCTCGGGAAATACTGATCTGATATGAAAACTGTTTAAATATTCAATAGTCCATTTATTGAGGGAGGCTATAATATAGGCAATATTTTATCTCGGTATTTCCACGGAAACGAGAAAAACGCGGGTGAAACCGCGGGGCACAGCTAGTAATATTATAAATGCGAAAGTAAGTTTGTTTGTTTGTTACCTTTTCACGCCTAAACCACTGAACCGATCATCCTGAAATTTTGCATATACATTGTCAGATGTACAGAAACGGACATAGGGTACCTTTTGTCCCGAAAAAAAGTACTGTTCCCGAGGAAAACAACAATTATGTTCTTATAATAATAGATGGCGCCACGTGTTTTCCAAATCATGATTGAATTGTATTATTTCAAGCAGAGTACAACCCGAATTGATTGTCAAATTCTCAATTAACGCGAACGAAGCCGCGGGCAAAAGCTAGTACCTTATAAAGCATCATTGTATGAGCTTGAAAAGACTGGACTGCATTATTAAGACAGATTTGTGTGAAATAGGGAGATAGATGCCTTTGCCGTGCAGTGGGGCTTTACAGGCTAGATAGTTAGTAAGGACTGTACTCACTGGAGGGAACGGGCAACTCCAATTTCCACGAAGTTGCTTTGCGTACATCTGACCAAGATACTGGTCCTTATACAAAAAGTCGCACAGTCTATACTCAAATTGTATTGGTATGTAAATATAGCGCCCGCTTATGTATTCACTCAACTTCCATTTGATCTGAAATCAAAGAACAAAAAATATACGCCTAGGAAATTATCTAGTGTCAATGTACGCACGCACGACGGCTAATCAAGCTATACGAAACCAGTTTATGTGGATCTCTCATTGTGTAGGAAATCTATACCAAGCGATGCCAATAATACTGGTAATGTACAGCTTCAGAGCAGAGACAGACAGACAGAGTGGCAGAGGTGTACACATACACCTCTGCCTAACCATTGGGGGACCACAGGCATGATGTGATGATGTTAGACTGAAGCAGGCCCCAACATACTTGGGAAAAGGCAAGATAGATTTTGCTGATGATGTAAGGCGATATTCTAAAACAGACTAAGGAGTATGGTGATGAAGACGTGACCAGGTATACCTACCGTCAAGTTATTACCGTATCCACAAGTTGCGTTGAAATCCAAGTCTATATAGTACGGGCTGTTTCGGCTTCGTTTTCTGAACGTGAAGTGAAGCTTATGTAAACAGGTGTCTCCAGATTCTGTCTCTACTCTCTCTGGAAACAATTCTGTGGTCTGAAATGATAAAAAATGCAGGGTTTAAGGGGCATTGGAGTGCAAACTACTCACTTAAAACCAGTCAACTTTCTTTCTTTCTTTAAAAAACATTGCCCCACACTAATAATTTCTCCTGTATCGTAGGTGCGTTTACAAACATTTAAACTCACATACACAAACAGCCAGACCCGGAACAACTACATGTAGGCCATACAAAAATTGGTCTCGGGTGGGAATCGGTCCCGCGACACGAAGCGCAGCAGTCAATCGCTCAACCACTGCGCCAACCGGCACGGTTCAATATAGAAGAACATGGAGAACAAGAACACGCTCAGTAAACATTTTTTTCGGCCGGCATGTCCTAGAAACAAAAAATCGAAGACATGTGACATCTACCAACCCGCACTAGGCCCGCGTGGTGGATCACAGCCCATTCCCTCTCAAAGAGAGGAGGCCGTGTGTGCCAGCAGTGGGAACATTATAGGCTGATTATGCTTACTAAAAGGAAAAACAGTTGCTCCAGACATTTTGACTGTTTGCTCCAAACAGCTGTATTTTTAATAATTATATGGGGGTCTAGAATCATGTATAATGTATTATATAATTATGCGGGTATGATTGTGCGGGGTTCGATTCCCACACGGAACAAATGTTTGTATAGCCTACAGGTAATTTTTCCGGGTCTGACTGTTTGTGTATTTGAGTTTAAATATTTGTAAACGCACCCACGATACAGGAGACATTCCTAGTGTTTTGGTAAAGTTTAAAAAAATATATATATAGCATTTGGTTGAAACGAAGACAATCGCACACATAATTGTGTTTCATGTTACCGTTTTTTACTTCTGGCGCACTAGTTATCAAAGAAGAATGAAATAATTCAACATCTAGTGAAACTAAACTATCGAATAATGTTGGATAAAAACGATAAATCTGAAATACTTACTGAAATAAATTGGAAAGTTAAAATTATAAACAAGGCAATGCCGTAAAGGTATCGATTTCCCCTTTTAGGTCGGAACCTTAAAAATAGGATCTTCATCATTTTAGGACCTCCCAATTCACTCAAACACTGTGTAATGAAAAAAAAATCATATAAAAAAGAAAAATCAATTAAAATAAGATCACGAAAATACCTCGCCGTGTTCACACTGATGACAGGTTCCATTTAATTTACTGATATTTAGTTATGGATAACAAAAAAGACTGCAATTTTTTACAGATTAACCAACTCGGAAATGGTTAATATCTGCTTCAATTAATCTGGGGTCACCAACATTGGCACTTATGACTGTACATTAATCGTTCAACATATCATTAGGTCCGCAGAGTAGATTCTAACCCACTCTCTCCCGAAGTCCTAAGTAAATAATTGTTTATACAATATGGCGAAGTTAGTCATGCAAAAAAAAGAAAGTTTTTTTTTTTTTAGTTGCCTGTCCTGTCCCACTACTGGGCAAAGGTCTCCCCCAATTCCTTCCATGTGCTCTTTTCTCGTGCTACCTCGAACCAGCCCTCGCGGTAAGCGTCTAGATCGTCTCGCCACCTTTTTCTGGGCCGGCCACGGCGGCGCCGTCCGTCTTCCGGCAACCATCGCGTGGAGACTTGACTCTGAGTGTCGAAAGACAAATGAAAGTTATCATACAAAAAAGTCTTCCTCAATTTCATTCTTCTTCATGACGTTACTAAAGTGAAACATAGGAAATACGTGGTACTAAATGTTTTTCAGGCTTCCGGGCCCATGGCGTAAACAGTTTTTCCGTTGAAAATAAAAGTGAAATAAAAAAAAAAATTGCAATTACAAATCTTCCGAATCCGAGCTGATGACAATGTGGTACTGTAATTCACTGTACTCATTCTGTTTGGAACATTCTGGATTTCGATTTTTTGTTCTGCCCTAAGCTGCGGCATTAGTAGGAAAGAGGGTAGGAGGGGTCAGATAATGAGCACTGAGTATTTAGAGGGCTGGAGCCCTGAAAAAATATTTTTTCTTTTAATATAAAATGTTGGACAACACTAGGAATTTCTCCTGTATCGTGGGTGCGTTTACAAACATTTAAACTCACACGCAAACAGCCAGACCCGGTACAACCAAAGGGGCGTAGGCCATACAAATATTTGCTGTGTGCGAGGATCCAGGAGAGCCAGTCGCCCTCACCCACTGCGTCAACCGCGCCGTTATTGGGAACATTTCTATCTCCTATTTTATCCGTCATTAAATTCCAAGTGGCACAGGTGCCATCCAATAGTACCTATTTCTTTTTTTCTGCAGCCACCACATATCAAACTTTACAATGTATTTTCATTTTTATAGTTAGTAAGGCGATAGGTATGCAATAACACATTTTTTGGGTTGTCTAATTATAACTTGGTTGAGGATTGGCTCTTTCTTTGGGCAAGGAATTAGCGTTGCCATTAAAAAAGGGAAATAGTAGTCTTCTGGGCACGTTCTCGGATGACAGCTATGCGGAGTACTTTGACGCCTAAGTGTCCTATTGTCGTCGTTTTATATGTAGGTACTTCTTTTTAGTCTTAATTTTTAATGAATACTTTAGATCTATTTGTAGTTTTTAATAAAATACAAATATAAAAACTTGAGTGCCATGAGTATTACAAGTTTTACATTCGTTTAACGAACGAATGTGAGAACCAATACAAACCATCTCTGGTTTAATGGAACAAAACAAACGAACCTGTACTAAGACCACATGTTTAAATACATTTAAAAATTTAAAAAAAAACTAGGCCAAGCCTATATACAACTTGGGCACCAATACATATCGAGGGTGTACCTATGGAGAAAATTAAAACATATTATTCGGTGGCGAAAACATAATGTTATTATTAAAACTTCGGCTATCCGACTCCAATTAAAACAGCCACGATTAATTTAACAACAAACATTTAATTTCCAAAGTCATTAACTACTAAAGCTTTATTGAAATTCTGTGTCAGCCTGGTCTTCCTTTTGGCCTCCTTCATTTTCTGCGTGATCTTAATAAAGGTTTTCCATCGAAAGACTTCTTCGTTTGTTGTCGTGAAGATGCCCTGGACATCAGCCCGAGTCCTCACGATCATTGACGAGTACGTGAAGGGTATGTTGTAAGGGAAGTTCTCCAGGTGAATTGTCAAGTTCAGAAAGTGATATTGGCCCTGAAAAGTAAGAGGGAAATATTCTTAATTTTTTTGTAAATTTCTTGCCCAATTTAAGTGATTCTCTTTTGGGTATCTTGCTCGGAGGAAACTCGGTATGTAATGGGCGGCCACCCATTCACGGACCAACCTAGGCAAGCGCGGCAAACCTAAAGATCGACCCGAGCTGCTGTTTTTATTTAGCCACGAGCTCCTCCAAGTTAAAGTTTCAAGTTATTCTATTAGTTATAATAAAATACTTAAATTTAATCCTTTAATGTGGAAATGCCAGGGAAGCCCGCGAAATTCAGATTTTCTTAGGTTTTTTGCAATTTGCAGGTCAGTTTCAGACTACATGCGAAACAAAATATGATTCGCGACCGTAACATGTATGTAGTTACAGAATTATAATCATTAAAATCATCAATACAATCCTCTAAGTTCATTTAATCCCATTTAATGACTATTTCATGAAAAAATCCATAAAATGGGATTATATGAACTTAGAGGGTTGTATTGATGAGATTAATGACTATAACTCTATAAAGCCGTATTTGTTACGGTCGCGAATCATATATTAATCAACATACAACCTTTTTTTATAACATTTACAACTGACCTGTAAATTGCAAAAAACATAAGAAAATTTAAATTTCGCGTGCTACATTGGAACTTCAACCTTAGTAACATATATACAACTACAAGAAACTTACAGGAGGGAAGGGACATGTCCAATTTCCAGGGAACTGTTTGGCATACATTTTGCCGAAAAAGGGCTCTTTGTATAGGAAGTCGCATAGCTTGTACGATCCCAAGACACCTGTTGGTATGTAATGGCCGCCCAGGAATTCAAATAATGCCATGTTAATCTGAAAATAGAAAAACATCCTTCATAAAAATACACATCAAAAATATAAAACAAGACAACATAAAAATAGCATCGAAAATGCAATTTTCTTCCTAAAGAGGTAGAGGAGTTCAATCTAAAAATATTACTGGAAAATCAATGACATTTTATTTTTGCTTCGAATTCTTTACTTTCTTTTCGAACTCTTTTTTACATACACTTGTGTACTGATTTTTTTCTTTTTCGGATGGGAAATCATCAAATGACCCCTTACGCTCTGGGTGGAGTGGAAGGGAGTGTCAGACTTTTACACTTGCCCTTTGTGTTCCAGGGCTGCGGTATCTCTTTCGAACAGTCCCGCAGCCCCGGCAGGCATCGGCCCTTGCGGGCCCCTTCCTTTTTGATGACATCTCTTTGAGGCGCGCGTGGAACAAGAAAGCGCCGTTGAAACGGCCTGTCGTCATAAGACGGACAGCGAGCTAGCCCATTACTCACCGTCCACAGGCCCGAGCCTACGGTGGCCGGGAGCCACCACGTGACCCCAAACGCGTCTCCCGCGGCGGCACTTGTGTACTGCGTAAGGAAGAATCTTCGGCCTAGCAACTTTGAATCCTCCCAAACTTTTCGTCCTAAAAGTAGCGTTTTCACAAAAAAATCCCATACAATGACACAATTTCATAGTACGTACGTACATAAGTATCACAATACCAAACACTGCTTCACAAACCAGTTATTGGCAATTTGGGAATCCTGAATGTATTCCACAAGGTTTGAGCATTTCAAGGTTTGTAAACATCTACATCAATATATTTGATCGTATAAGATTTGTGTTCCATAACATTGTAGCAATATGTAACTACAATTTACTGTTAGTTTTTTGGCATGTAGTACAGTCACGAGCACCAATATGTAAACACTTAGCAACAGTTAAAAGTGTTTTTGTCCTGCTTTTTTTATTAAAATTTCATGTTGTTACGAACATAGTATATTGGAACTCATATTTATATGAAAAAAATCCTATCTCCAAGTTACGATCGTTATTTCTCGCGAAAATTGCTTTAAAATTTAAGAAAGTGTTTACATATTTGTGCTCATGACTGTACCTACCTTATTTTCAGCGATGACGTCATTGGCGCTCACCCTTTTACCTAGCCAAAAGCCTGCGTTATTTATCACAGTTAGTGCTATTTTAGGAACAATAAGATAAGATTTTGAATAAAGATTATGTTTCTACTAATAGCAACTTGTTTTCTTTAGTTAGTGTTACAAGATTTACCACTTAGGTATAGCATTATCGACCTAAAATGTCCTGTTAGGAAGGAGGTCTCAAACACTCCACTCTGTAAGATGGGAAAACAGAATTCCGAATGGAGTAGAAGTCCCATGACTTAAAGTTTTGGTTCTAAGGCATGCTGGTTTCCTCACAATATTTTTCTTAACCGCCACTTTACCTATAGGCACTAACAGGCCTATTATGAAGTAGGTAGGTACATCGCGTTCGCCTAGCATAACAATTTTTTTTTTTTTCAGATGGGAAATCATCAAATAACCCCTCCCGCTCTGGGCGGAGTGGAAGGGAGTGTCAGACTTTTACGGACTGAAACCCATCCATGTTCCTTCTTTGCCCTTTGTTTTTCAGGGCCGCGGTATCTCTTTCGAACAGTCCCGCAGCCCTGGCAGGCACAACAAAGTGCTTGTGAACACAAATAAATGCCCTTTTTAAGCCTCCGCGATCTTGACTGACACGACTGGTTTCTAAAAACGATTTCATGGATAACGACATTGGCGATTGTTGCCTGTCACCAACTGGAAATCAGTTTGGTCGCTGCAATCTGCGATTAGGCGGCTTTTTCGCTGCAGTTTGTGCCTACAAAACTGCACAGTTGTTACTGTTATTTAGATGAACTATGGATGTGCATTTCAATCGTGAATACGGGTCTAGTTGAAAACCAGCGTCGGGCACTAGCTGCTCGGCAGTTTGCTGAACTGGGCCTGTTTGGCGCAGCCGTGAGACACACAATATTATGTCTTTTTTTCTGTTTAATTTACGTCTTGTATTGTGTAGTTTTTTTTTTGTTGTGTGCACTTGTGGCATGTGCCAAATAAATATGTTTTCTTTCTTTTTTTCTAAGTCAGTGAAAAGAGAACGTACCGTCAGGTTATTGCCGACTCCCATGCTCGAATCTATTTCCATGTTGACATAATGTGGACTGTTACGGCTGAGCTTCCTAAACGTTATCGACAAATTGTTGAGATACTTGTGGTTGATATACTCGATCTCATGCCTCTCGGGGACTATCTGCATAGCCTGTAAAATTTACATATTTTTCATGAAAATGTAACATAGTTCACGTCATGCTTTCTTCTGTACTTCAAATCTCACTGAATCGATCATGTACCTAGTAAAAAAGTAAAGTCATTGTAAAGTCGTTTGTTTAAAGTAAGTTGATAATCTTGAAACCATGTTATGAGTATGCAGGGTGTAAACGGACCCTTCACGAAGCCGTCAACCAATCATTATGTACATCAAACTAAGGGGAGCGCCAAAGTTCACCAAAATTTTCAACTCCGATAATTGGAAATCCGAAAATGTTCTTCCTAACATTTTTCATCCTAACAATCACAATTCCTAACTACTCTGTCTCTAATTTTATAATTCCGAAGCATTCAACTTCATAATGTCAGTAGCAATAAACATCTATTACACTTTTATTTGTTTTCCTATGTTTTCTCAACATAACCATCTTTTACACTATTATTCAAAGTCATATATTTTTTGTTTAGATTTCAGTGTTATTTTTGCAAACCGTTTATTTTCTCGATTCTATCGTATAAAACACCTAAATGTAAGAATAAAAGTTTCTTGGTGTTTTTTTCTCCGACTAACCGTTTGTCGTAAAAACGATGTGGAAGGGATCCATAGGTTAGGTTAGGTTAGAACTGTGACCTGTAACTACGCGCGAGCCGAGCGAGCGTAGCGAGCGGTCCCGCGGTAGCGGCCGGCGAGCGCTACTTCGAAATTGGTTGCGAAATTTTTCTAAGTTTTTTTTTCATAGTGCCCCCAAGACGAGACTCTGACCTGTACTCATGTTTAGGGATAAAAGCGTTATGATAAAAAACAGTAGGAGTTTAAATATATTTACATTAATGATATTATTAATTAAAATTTTCGGAAACATGAGTGTTATGAACATCGCCGGTAGCACTACAAATAGTATGAATGAAAACTTTAGGATAATTTTTTTTAGGAAGAGTGATCATTCGGATTACAAATCGTTAGGAAGAACAATTTCGGGAAAAGAACTTTAGGTGAGCCAATATGGACCCCAAACTAAGTAACAACAATTTTTTTTGGGGTGAAAAATTGGTTTTTACGGTAAATTAGCACTTCAATTTACAGAAGTGTAGTTATGAGTTGAAGTAGTTCAGCTACACTTTAGGAAATGTCGTAAACGCAATCGTGGAGTAAGTCGGGGCCTTTTTGTCCAAAATCATAATAATTTGCCTATTTTTTTCTTAGCTTTGTTGGGTTGTCTTTCAGTGAATGCCTTGAAAAGTGGCAAACGCTTTCTAAGCGTCTGACATTTACACAATGACTTGAAACAAGATTGAATAAATGAAAGTATAAGTTTAAGCATTTTTTTATACGTTTCTATCATTGCTATCACTGATAAAAAATTCGGATCACCGAAACGAGAATAGAGCATACAACAACAAAAAAATTATCGTGCAGTTATTGAATTGTTTCACGGGCTGTATGGCGTGGTTCTCTCGTGTTGCGCTCCATTTTTACTAACTCTAAACTGTCAGATGTCAAACTGTATTTTTTTTGGTTGCCAAACCTTTACTGCACAAATGGCGGCAAATTTAAATCTTACGAACATTTTGGGATGCCCGATAGAATGTCACTTTGTCTGGGTTCTCAAATACAGCTGAATACCGATATTTCGTATGAATCAATAGCCTAGCTGACCTGAAAAGATGGATGGATTGTGTGAGGAATGATATGAAAGAGAAAGGAAGGAATGATGCAGTAACGGCTGACAGGGGAGAATGGAAGAAGAAAACGTCTTGCGCAGACCTCAAGTAGAATGGGACAAGGGTAGGAAGATGATGACGATGATGATAGCCTATCTGACCTCCACAAACCAGTTTTTGGTTGATTGTTCTAAATATAGATCATTGAATCAGGATGTAAAATATTGCTATTTATAATATTACATTACCGAAATTAATCCCAGGGCGTACAACAAAGTCAATAATTTCATTGTTACTAACACTTTCGCTGGTAGCTGAAATGATTTTAATGCGATCTGGGTCTACGATCTATGATTGACAGCCATTAAAATACAGTTTGGTTATTATTGTATATTAGCAAATAAAATGCGGGTTTATGCGTGTCACTAATATGAAAAATCGAATTTTGTTGTGTATAGAATTATTAGGAGGTGTCAGAGAAGTGTTCAAAGATCTTAAAACGTGAAAACCTGGAAGGAGGAAAATTTGACAATTCCCAATGACAGATTCTATCCATACATTTTGTGAAAACCGATTAAAGTCGAGTAATATTAAATCAGCTTTTGCATTATTTTTGTAAAAGTTCACAATTTGTAAGTGTAGTGTATCTATTTAATAGATATGGAAACACTATCTCACAGCCACAAGTAGTCAGGTAGCTGTCACTAATGACAACTGTCAGTCACACTAATGGCGGGAAGTTGGAAAGTGAAGCGGACCCTAGACTGGGACTTGGTGGTGTTGGTGAGCCTGTGATACAGTTAGTAAATGTGTTATCAACCTATTAGCTCTGCTACAAGAGGATACTACAAGTGGCGACGAGGATAAAGGTCAGAAATTCAAATTATAATACTTAGTGGAAGTTTGCAAGGAGCAGTCGAAAAAAAAAGAAAAACAAACTTTAGGAAGTACTTACAGATACCGGACTACGCTTGATACAAAATTCATGTAAATTATTATATACCTACTGGCATTTAGTATTTCAAGCTGAAGGAACAATTCTGTTATTGTTTTATCATGCATTGTACATAATTGTTGCATTGTAAATTATGGGTTGCATTAGAACTATTGGAAGAGATGGATCCCATGGATAAATTAAATAAATAAATGATAAATGGATAAATTAATGGATAAATTCTATGATGCATGGCGTTTAGATCATCTTAATAAAACTGACTAGATAGTCAATATAATGAAGAACCTACATCAATTTTATATGTCAACATGTTACATGAGTAAGTCCACATTCATAAGGTTTTATTGTAAGTACTTAGTTAATTAGGCAAACTTACCTGCACATCAAACTAGAAATAGGTCCTTAGTTACTAGAATAAGGGCAAGTTGATGATTAATAATTTGTATTTATCCTATTTAATTATTGGATTCAGGATCTAAAATATTTCTATATTAAATGGTTTTGAGTTTCACTTCTCTGTATTAAGCAGATAGATGGCAACAGTGTAGAACTATAATTGCTTGTGTTGAACTAACTAGTAAGAAATCATATAACAATCATCAAGTGCTTCGCTTTAACAAGACCAGTCCAAAAAGTCATATTTACTTTTAAAATATAATTCTAGTTCCTTAAATGACATGTAATAACGACTGTATGAATTCTTGGTAACCTACTTATTCTTTTTTATTGGAATGATTATTATTTGACAATTCACCTCAAACAGTTGCTATCCAATTAAGAAATTACTGATATTTGCTGTAAAATAAGCTGAGGGATTTCATTGAATTTATTTTGTAGTCAATATGAATAAGATTTAATTCTAATATGTAGATACGTGGTCATGGTTATTTGTTACCACACAAAGGTAAAAAAGAAAAAAAAAGGAGTATGAAGTAATAACTTCAAGTCCTACAACTTACCAACTAATCAAAGAAATAAGTAGGTAGCTAGTATGACCCAAGTGTCTAAGGAGATGACGAGTAATAGAGAAGTATGGAAGAAAAACACATGCTGCAACCCCAAATAATTTGGGGTAAGAGTGGGCGAATGATGATACTATGACTCGGTGGTCATAAGCATGGCTGCTTGGTGTGGGGTCCTGGTTTCGATTCCCAGGTTGAGAAGAGCTTGATGGGTTTTATTCATCCGGAATTTCTCAGAAGCAACCAAGGAGACTAGATTTATGCATAGTTGATGGAAGTAGGTTTGCCCTATGTTGCATGGTATTTGGACATGGCTGGCTAGGTGTGGATGTGCTATTGTGTGCACCTCTGACTGGTACTTCAGGGAGTGCAGCCTTGATGTTGTGTTATGTGAAGTAAATACTGTGCAAGTATATTAGAATAGTGTGCCATAAATGTGTGCAATGTAAAGTGAACATTAAAATAATGATACCAGCCTATTACTGTTTAACTGATGGGCAAGAGTCTCTTCTCATACAGAGAAAAAAGAAGACAATAAGTACCTAAATAATAAGAAAGATACCTAACTACTGTTCGGTAAAATTATAATTTTTAATGGGAAAAAGTTGGACTAAGTGAAGAGGCCTGTCATTTAACGAATAAATAAATATGGTTTTATATAGACAGTTCACTAAGTACAAGTAAGTACTATGTAATTTTAATGTGGAGCAAAGGTATATTATTATATTAATATTTCCTTTATTTATTCCTATACAAATACAATTACATTTTTAAATATTCCTTAGAAAAAACAATATAAAAACATTTAAAAATATATGTAGCCCACCGGTATCGGGAACAGGGTCCAAGCTACCGGAGGTCAGGGCTCCAGAGAGAGGAACCTCCTAACAATACGAGCCGTGTCCAGAAGTACCGCTTTCTGAATCAAGCCCTTGATCCTAACGAGAGCCTCCTCAGATGTTGGTCGAAGCTCTTGGCAATTAAGCCATGGGCTGATACAACTATCGGCACAATGATCGCTGAGTCCACATCCCACAAGTCTAATAATAAGTATATTAATAATTATTATACAAATCAAAGGTAACCAAATATTGGTAAACTTAAATATTATATGTAGCAATATGACATATGTATGTATCTCATTAATATTAAATTTATTCAGAGTGGTGATGGCCTAGCCCGACTTAGGTCGTGGGTTCGAAACCAGGCAGGTATTTTGTGTTGACACTCATCACCAAAACGCTCTGAAAATGGTGAAGGAAAACATCTCGAGGAAACCGGCATGTCCTAGAACCAATACTTCGAAGACATGTGACATTTTTACCACGCACTGTATACGCGTGAAAATGCTCTGCAAATGGTGAAGGAAAACATCTCGAGGAAACCGGCATGTCCTAGAACCAATACTTCGAAGACATGTGACATTTACCACGCACTGTATACGCGTGGTAGGTCAAGGGCATCCATTAAATTGGAAGCATGGGCATCCATTAAATTGGAAGCATGGGCATCCATTAAATTGGAAGCATGGGCATCCATTAAATTGGAAGCAATGGGCATCCATTAAATTGGAAGCATGGGCATCCATTAAATTGGAAGCAATGGGCATCCATTAAATTGGAAGCATGGGCATCCATTAAATTGGAAGCAATGGGCATCCATTAAATTGGAAGCAATGGGCATCCATTAAATTGGAAGCATTGACATCCATTCAATTGGAAGTATTGGGCATCCATTCAATTGGAAGCATTGGGCATCCATTCAATTGGAATCATTGGGCATCCATTCAATTGGAAGCATTGACATCCATTCAATTGGAAGTATTGGGCATCCATTCAATTGGAAGCATTGGGCATCCATTCAATTGGATCATTGGGCATCCATTCAATTGGAAGCATTGGGCATCCATTCAATTGGAATCATTGGGCATCCATTCAATTGGAAGCATTGGTCATCCATTCAATTGGACGAATTGGGCATCCATTAAATTGGACGAAGCATTGACAACCATTAAATTGGACTTATTAGGCATCCATTAAATTTGACTTATTGGGCATCCATTAAATTGGACGCAATTGACATTCATTAAATGAGACAGCCATTAAATTTAATGTATCTTCCTTGCACGACAAGAATATAAACAAGGAGAAAAGGCAACACAAATGACATTAATGCAGTGCAAATAAAAAATACAAGATGGAATGCTATAATATGACTATATTATTGTAAAAATAAAACTAAATCATTTTAAAAGAGTAGCCGTGGAGTTTCTTGCCGGGTCTTCTCCATAGAAAGCGACCAGCCCGAACCGTACACCTTTTCTCGACGTCTTATGTCCCCTGTAGGCCTGTGTGAAATAAAATATTAAGATTTTGAAGACTAGAGAAGAATCCAGATAGCGACAAACAATGAATCAAGTGGACTAGATGTGAGAGTCGTGCACACAAACTTCAAGATTTGTCCGGCTACAGGAAAAGTGTCACAACTGTTGTAAGATAGGGAAACCAATACAAAGGACATTGTAAATGAAAAGAAATTCAAAACTAACGGAAACTCGAACAAAACAAAAATTGTAGGAACTAAATATAGTAAACGACCACGTCAAGAAAACGCAGTTATAAGTACAATATATTTAAAAACTTAACGTTGATACGGAGGTAGAATGTGATGAAGAGGAGTGAAATTAAAGATGTGTATAATTGATTGGGGTTGTAAATTAAATTAGATATCTGATGGAGTTTGGAACTATCTAAATTGTAACAAGGAAAGTCGTTGCAAAGAAGTTAAAGAACCGATTAAACCGTTTGAAGCCTATGGCAGTAAAACTCCTTTGTAGTCCTAGGAAGTTTTGAATTTTCTATAAAGATAAATGGTAAAAAAGAACCTAGTATTGTAGAATGTAAAAAATTAAATAAAATTAGTTTGAGAAACTTATTGGGTAAGAATAAAAACACAGTGTTACAATTAGGCGTGCTAAAATTGGGCACCAGTGTCAGCCTTATGTAGAAACCTAAAAGATGACTAAGATAGAAACTCTGGGATCTTACGGACAGTATGCAAGTCATCGCTGATGCCAACCCAGTTGGGGTTGAAGCAGTACTAGTACAAACTGAGAACAATGGTTCCAGGATTCGAGCAAAGTAGCTGTACCCGCGGTTTCACCCGCCATTTCGCTTTCGGCTCTCTGGGGTCGTGGCGTGACATTAAATGGCCTACGGCCGCCTTCAAGAATTGGGCTATCAAATTTTTAATTCAAATATTTTATTGTAGTTGTAGAACATAGACAGGTGCCTAAACAAAAAGTACAGATGTCAAAAATAAATCAAATGAATGCTATGTCTTGCCGTCAACGGCGGCGTACAGAATATAATAATTTAATAAAATATAAAAATAAAAATAAAGGAAAGTAATATGGAAATAGGAAGACGAGATCATACAGACCCAAAGGTTAGAGTAGACGATCAAGTTTATAGAAAAGATATGAAAAGGTCTAATAAACTATTAAGCAACTTCAACCCTACTTCACAGTTAGTGGAGGCTATCGGAGGAGATGTTCAAATGGGGTAACTGAGTAAACTCTGAGAAGGTAAAGCATTTTCATTAAAACAAATATAATAAGGAAGGGATGTAGTGTATCTATTTAATAGATATGGAAACACTATCTCACAGCCACAAGTAGTCAGGTAGCTGTCACTAATGACAACTGTCAGTCACACTAATGGCGGGAAGTTGGAAGGTGAAGCGGACCCTAGACTGGGACTTGGTGGTGTTGGTGAGCCTGTGATACAGTTAGTAAATGTGTTATCAACCTATTAGCTCTGCTACAAGAGGATACTACAGTAAGTTTTGTTTACCTAATTGTTCTTTTTATTTAAATAGTAGGTATTTTACATGCATGCTAGATTCGCATCTAGTAGATGTCAATTATAAATATTGTTTTGTAACTTTTTTTTTGCATTTGTGATTGCACCATCTGTTTTGTGAATTTAAAAAAATATCCATTTTTATAAAGTTTTCGGAACAGTTATAGAAATTGTTATGAACCAAATCAAAAATCTGAATTCCGCAATTGAAAATTTGTTAAAATAATACGGGAAACACGCAAAACCGGGTAAATTATATTGTTAAAAAATACATTATCGTGGTGCTGATCCATTTAATTTCAGTAAAAACATACGCAATTCATTGCTTTATTACTCTGTTATGTTTTGGCTTCCGGTATACAAAACTCTTTTAATAAAACACAATTGAACTGACTGTATTTAGCAATTACTGCAAATTATATTATGGTGTTTTGAATACCGTCATATTATGCAAAAGGTCACATAGAGGAACGATACGATACGCAGTTGCGATTTTAATTTCATCGTCACAACTTTGACGGCAGCGGATTCATTTTCCTTCAGATTCACGAAACTCGCGGAAACATTTTCATAAAGGGTGTAAAAAGACCCTTAACGAAGCCGAAAGGCACTTATTCTCCCTGTCATTGCAATCATTTTTTTGTTCTAGACCATACCCCCAGGTATGGTCTAGAACTAGCAGAACTAGCAGGTTCCCAAACCTGCTAGTTACAGAGATATTGGGGGTCAAAGTTCCAACTTTTTCACAAGTTTTTTTTTAAATACATGTTTTTAAAGTACACAACAAGTAGTAAGTAAGATTTTTACTTTAAACACCTCCATCACCCCCGTACCATTCAATTCATCCATCAGCACAATGTTCTGAGTGCGTAACATTGAGTTTTACCGTAACACGTGATTTTTCACCCCAAAAAAAAAAATCGTTTCTCAGCAAAATTTATTGCATAAAGTTACTTAGTTTGATGTACAGAATGCTTGGTTGACTTGGTTGGCTTCGTGAAGGTTCCGTTTACACCCTGTATAAAGAAGCCAGTCGTGTCGCTGCTAACATCTGTCATTGCAATTGGGCAACAATGGGGAAGAGAACTGTGAAACTAACTGCGCTATCATAGCCGGTTCCAAGCATCGTCATTGGTTAAAAATCTGTTAATGTCAACTAAAAAAATTAAAAATCTGTTAATGAAAACTAGCTGTTTATTATTATAAAAATATTACTTCCCTATTTCAATCTGATTTTGTTCAAAATTACATGGGTTTTAATTTGTTTGCTCAGATCCCTAATCCTTTTTCTAAAACGTCTCGCCTTAGTTACTTCTTATAACATTAACTATCTACCAGTAAAGGTCCTGCCAAAATCGATCCAACCTTTTCGGAGATTAGCCAAAACAAACAGACAAATATGCAAAAACATTGTTGTAAGTACCGTATATACTTTCATATGCATTCAGTAAAAAGCTGTTATTTTGAAATTACAAACAGACACTACATTTTTTTTTATTTATAAAGGCCCATTAACAAGACCCTTAACGAAGCCGAAAGGCTCTTGTTCTCCCCGTAGACCATACCTGGGAACTTTCTAGTTACGGAGATATTGGGGGTCAAAGTTACAACTTTTTAACAAGTTTTTTTAAATATATTTTCTTAATGTAAGAACTACTTTAAACACCTTCACGACCCCCGCACTATTCAATCGATCAATCAGCACAATGTTTTGAGTGTGTTACATTGAGTATTACCGCAAAACGTGATTTTTCACCCCAAAAAAAAAAGTTGTTTCCCAGCAATAATTTTTGCATAGAGTTACTTAGTTCGATGTACAGAATGCTTGGTTGACGACTTTGTGAAGGGTCTGTTTACACCCTGTATGTATAGATTGTGAAATCTCATTGGTCAGATTGGGACCTAGCTATAGACACGCCATCTACAGTGAGCTTTGACGAACCTTCTCCATTGATTTGCCTTTGCGGCCGCATTCAGAAGAGCGCCTTTAGAAACAAAATCAACCTTATCACCCATCTATTTTGCTGAGTGTACCTAACAACGTAGTTTTCATTACCGTGACCTCAGGCCTCAAGTCAACATAAATCAATGTGTAATAAAATACGGCCAGGCCTTTTAAACTAAGCTCGGTCAGTAGTTCATTCGAACACAGGCCGTGCGTATTTCTTTCACAGCTCGCGCCTTTCATAAGAGTTCATGCGTTAACACCGAGGGGAAATATAAAAATGGAATGTAGTTAGAAAAAAATGTTCTAGATTATGTAAGTATATTTGTTTTTGTTGCTAGCCAGGATTTAGTTATATAGTCGTGTAATTTTTATTATTTAATTGTGCTTCTGTGTGTTGTGCTATGTCTTTTATGTGCACTAAATAAATGATTTATCTATCTATCTAGTTTGATGTTTTTATTTGCGAGAGGTAAATATTATTTCAGAAATTAAGAAACCACGGTTATTTGAAGATTTTTGATATTTCGCAACAATCGGTAAGCTCTTTTTAGTGTTAAGTTTGTATTTATTTAAATAATTTAAATCAAGGAACTTATATTTTCGATTTTTATTTTAAAAAAAACTAGATTTTGCCCGGGTGGCTTTCGGAAGTTGTCCTACGAGAACGTGGTACCGAAAAAACCCAACCCAGATCTTTAATGCCAGAACTCAGAACCCAGTCTTCCCAAGTAATAAATTCCATAGAAACCTGAGAAGCTAACAAAGCCTGAAAAGTAATAGAGAGTCGAAAAAAGTTATACCTAATGCTAAATGTGGATGTATCAAATACATCCTTTATGCAATTGCCAAAAATCCGCCTTTTCTTCGTAAGAGCTCCACGTTATCAACCATTATATTTATATCGTTTCGAACACATACTTCTCAGGTGAAAGAGGAGATTGGCTAAATAATATCAGCCGCATCTTTAGAATAAACCGCGCTTGCCTATGTTGGTCCGTGGATATCATAGGTAACCACCCAAAACATACCAAGTTTCCTCCGTGTCTCAGAAAGCATATTAGTTCGTTAGTCCCGGCTGTCACATGTAGAGTTTTGACAGTCGACAACCAGTGTTACCAACGGGTATCGTATTACCCAATAATAACTGGGTTGTGGAGGTCAGATAGGCAGTCGCTCGATGTAAAATACTGGTATTCATTTGCATCCGGTTAGACTGGAAGCCGACCTCAACATGGTTCCAAACTCATTATTCTCTTCCTTTTCTCACACACTATTGTCTACATTTCTTTTTCATCTCTCCTTTTGCAGGTCTGCTGGCAGAAATTTCTTAAGAAATAAGCAGTACCTATGTACTCATATATTATAATGTTATTTTCCTGTGTTGTCTACTGTGTGTACATAAATAGTAAAATAAATAAATAAACAGGGGTGTTGGTAGATGATTTGTCGGGTTAAACAAACGCCTTAAGCATATCAAAATTCAAACTTCCAGCCAAATGAACGATAGACGGCAATCTGTACTGTTATTCACGATAGCAGGTATTGTTGGAACATTAATCATATTTCGGTATTGCTTTGTGCTCTACCCGTTAAAGGAAGCCCGTCTATTAGGCTATTAAAATTGCGGCTTCCTTCGAGTCGGTTGTGGAATCGAGCAACGGCTATTGTACTTGAAATAATATCTTTGGTAGCACCATTTTGCCGTTACCAAAATAAGGAGAATAATTCTCCTTCGCTATATCTAATGGAAGATTCTCTTAGCAGATTGGGTTATTGTAGTGATAAATTGATTATATTATTCCCGTTTTATTACTTAGCTTTTTCTGTTGACTTTGCCCGCGTACGAGTTGAAAATTATTACCACGAAAATACTACCGAAGCTGAACTTACGGGTGTTACACACCCCAACGTATTTATTAGATTTAGGGCTTTTAAAATTCTGAAGTTCCAGTTAATTTCATAAAAACACGTGTCTTTTATGATCAAGTATCAAGCATAATCGTAATGTTGCATTAATATTGTATTTTATTTGTATGATTGGGGTGTCACGCACCCCACGCGACTGTTTACTTAACTACTTAAGAACGACCAATTAAAGGAGTCTGCCCTCTACGCCGTGTCATACCATGACCGTGCTATGATCAAGTCTGACAGAATCCTTAAGGGTTAACTTCATCCAAATCCGTTCCGTCGTATTCGCGGGCCTGTGGACGGTGAGTAATGGGCTAGCTCACCGTCCGTCCGTCTTATGACGACAGGCCGTGTCGACGGTGCGTTCGTATTCCGCGCGCGCCTCAAAGAGATGTCAGCAAAAGGAAGGGGCCCGCAAGGGCCGATGCCTGCCGGGGCTGCGGGACTTTTCGAAAGAGATACCGCGGCCCTGGAACACAAAGGGCAAAGAAGCAACATGGATGGGTTTAAGTCAGTAAAAGTCAGACACTCCCTCCCACTCCGCCCAGAGCGGGGGGGGTTTATTTGATGATTTCCTAACAAAAAAAAGCCTTAAAGATTGCTGACAGACAGAGTTACTTCCGCATTTACAACATTAGTATAGATTCTTTCCTTCTTCATTCCTTTCAAGAAATGTTTACTACAAATGTCCCTCTTCCAATTCTAATCCAACAGTCACTTGTTTATTGAATTGGCTCCACTTCAGCTTCCCTGTTTAGCAGATTTTACAACCAACAAAATCCTACAATATGTTACATCGCTTTAAGCGCTTTAGGATTTACGAAAGTGTAGACTAATCGAATACTTTGCCAAGACTAAATTGAGGAGCTCCTTTGCCAAATCCTACACTAAAAAGATTTAGGGTTTGAACATTTTCTCTTAGACATTACTCCAAGTTATTCATGGGTCGTATACGCGCGGATAGCATCTAAATACATGTTCTAACACGGCAATTTCCAGTTCAATTTGAATGTTTGGCGACAAGCCAGGTCGGGCTTAATAACTAGCTAAATAGTCAAGCGCTGAAAGCCGTGGCGATGTGGTTTAGCGGTCGCTATTGACAAGAGCGCATATGAGAATTTTGTATGATGTGAACTTCTTTTTGTTGTGGTATTTTGTTGAACTGTACTAATAACCTATATAAGGCCACGTTTCTTACCCCGAAGGGTTAAGTCAGATATGTTTAAGTCCAACGTAATACAGAGCGAGCCTATTACCATCAACTGGTCGCTAATTTGGACTCAAGGCTGCTACTGAGAAACTTCAGATGGAAAAACCTAATATCACAGTTGAAACTCCGGACTACAGTAAAAAGTTTATTATCTTGAAATACGACAGCTTATTAATTAACACTAGCATTGCTCTTGGGATTGGTAGTGAGTGTCATTTTTTAGGGTTCCGTACCTCAGAAGGAAAAAACGGAATCCTTATTGGATCACTCGCGTGTCTGTCTGTCCGTCTATCACAGCCAATTTACTCCGAAACTACTGGACCGATTCAGTTGAAATTTGGTACACATATGTATGTTGGTGACCCAAAGACAGATGTGTAACGTAAATTCATGAATTTTAAACATGGGGACCACTTTTTGGGGGCGCAGTAACAAATCTAACCTCACAAACGTCAAAATCATCCTGACAGATGTCTTCCGTTGCCTGAATAAATCTATCATTCACAAACACAACGATCACTTTACCTGACCTGGGAATCTAACCTAAGACCTCATGCTGAGTATTAGCAAACAGTATACAGGTACAGTAAAAAACAGTCTATAGACCAACGAAATAGTCAATAACCAATACAATAAAGGAAACCTTATTTTACTCCGAAACAGAATGATGCCTGTTCTAGTTTGTCTGTTTGTTTGCTTTGTTGAGTGAACCTATTATAAAGTAACCCCAGCACTAAGTTTGATGCCGGTTAAAAGAGGTTACTAGAACAAGGAGAAATTATTATTTTCATTCCGGAAAATTAGAAACTTTCCACGCGAGTTCAACTTTAAAATAAATATCCATAGTCTTTTAAATACACGTACAGGCAAAAATTACACGTTAACGGTCTATGAACAAACATTGTTATAATATGTATCATCTGCCTAGCCTTTTCCCAACTATGTTGAGGTCGGCTTCCACTCTAACCGGATGCAGCTGAAAACCAGTATTTTACATGGAGCGACTGCCTATCTGACCTCCACAACCCAGTTAGTACTGGGTAATACGATGCCCCTTGGTAAGACTAGTTGTCAGACATTTTGGGCCACTGACTACCTGTAACGACTGTCAAAGATCTACAAATGACAGCCGGGACCAACGGCTTTACGCGCTTTCTGAGGCACGGAGGAAACTCGGTATGTAATGGGTGGTAACCCATCCACAGAGAACCCTAGGCAAACACGGCTTAGCCTAAAGATCGACCCGAACGGCTGTTATTATTTAGCCACGAGCTCTTCAATAACAAGGTTACTGGTTATTTATCTACTTAATAAATTAAGAAACCTCTGTAAAAATTTAGTAGTATTATGTAAAAAGTTACAAAAAGAGCTACTCACAAACATTTTTATAATAAACACTGAAAAAAGTTTTATAATAAAATACTTAGTCAATAGATTTATTATAACTATACATTTTAAAAGAGCTGTTTAACAATTTTGGTAAATGCGATTGACCTCGCAACCGGCGTATGACCAGATGTATGAAGGTGAACGCGGCAAAAGGAGTTTTTAAGGATCGTAGCAGGTGGCATTCTGTGGTTTTTGCATACCCCCATGGGAAAAGGCGTGATTGTGTGTATGTTAATGTGATTTCTTTTGCCCGCGGCTTCGCTCGCGTTATTATAGAATTTGACAATTAAACTCTTAACACACTTTCTATAATAATAGGATTCAATCACGATTCGAAAGACACGTGGCGTCATCTATTATCATAAGAACGTTATTGTTGTTTTCCTCGGGAACAGTACTTTTTTTCGGAATGAAAGGTACCTACCTTATGTCCGTTTCTGTACACCTGAAAACGTATATGCAAAATTGCAGGATGATCGGTTCAGGGATTTAGGCGTGAAAAGGTAACAAACAAACAAACAAACTTACTTTCGCATTTATAATTTTAGTAAGGATGTGAAGTCCAATTTTATTTTAGACTCATATTCCTTAAGAAAGTGGTCCAGTTTGATGAACTGAATCAGCGCCTAAGAGGTATTATATCCGGGGCTGCGGGACTGTTCGAAAGAGATACCGTGGCCCTGGAACACAAAGGGCAATGAAGGAACATGGATGGGTTTTAGTCAGTAAGAGTCTGACACTTCCTCCCACTCCACCCAGAGCGGGAGAAGTCATTTGATGATTTCCCATCGGTAAAAAAAAAAAAAACAGGTATTATATTACTTATAGGTATACAGGTTGTAACCTAATAAAAGGTTACAGCCTTTATACCTACATACAGTCAGCCAAATTCTCAACGATTTCCAAAAATTGTATGTCACAGTCCCACTGACAATAGAGAAGGTTTGCCGAGATCGGTTTCGCCTCCAAATTGGTTTTGTGTCACGTCTATCGAATATTCGAATTGGTTTTAACCTCACTATGAAATAACTTTCCATATTGCGTATTTTTAGGGTCCCGTACGTCAACAGGATAAACGGAACATTTCGTTGTTCGTCTGTCTGTCTGTGAAGACCAAATCATTCTCAAGTAAATCAAAACCTACAGATAGTTCCTGTTGACCTAGAATCATGAAATTTGGTAAGAAGCAAGGTTTTACAGCACAAGTAAAGGAAAAAAATCCGAAAATTGCTAATTTGTAGTTTTATTACATTAAAAAAATGCGATTACAAATTTACATTTGCAGTTGGTGAATTGAACATGACGTATACATGTTTGTATGGGAGAGTATTATTTAAACTGCAAAATTAAAATTGATTTTCAATCAGACTTATCTTTTCTTGATTTCCGTGATGGACAAACCATAAACATAAAAGTTTGAACGTAAACCTCTATGCGCGAGTCAGACTCGCACTTGTCCAGTTTTTTTCTGTTACTGGCACATCGCTGTGGCCTTTCTATTCATAAGTTTTTCACTTGTTTTCGAACACTGAATTGTACTGGGTACTGATGGAGATTTTTATTATATTCCATAGTGGCTTGTTTGTTTTTTTAAATTGGTTTTTAAAAGCCAATTTTTATACTGGAATGGGGATGACAGAATTTTGTTTGCTGTTCTGGTTGCTTGTGTTGTATTTTGTTTAAAATACCGTGTTTTTTTAAACAGATAGAATTTTGGGTGTAAGATTCAGTGATTGAAGGAATGTTGTGAAAGTGGCTCCTAACTTCAAAATAAATACCTGGACTTATTTCTAGACTAGTCTGCAAGGTAATTAATTAAATATCTCGTGAAAATTTTGCTTTGTTTGTAAAAAAAATCGATGTTCATCAATATACATAATATGTCAAAGAACTCGATACAAAAACGCTAACACGCAATCTACATACAATTACCGACCATTGTCCTTCAAAAATTAAATCCCCAAAAACAAAGAAAACATAACTCCCTTATTAAAATAATAACTAGAACATTATATTCCCCACTATTATTTTATACATAAATGATTACGTGACGTTTTTCCACAGGTTTATCATAACTTATAACAAAAATGTTAAAGGCACACAACACAACAACACACAACTTAACGGCTAAACAGATTTCGATAACATTTGACATACGTATAGGACCTGACACGGATATAGAATACTTGAAGATTTTTATCCAAGTAGGAAATTTCACAAGAAGAGAGATAGAGATAGAGAGAGTAGGAGATTTTACAAGAAGTCGTATAGAACCGGGACCAATGGAAAAAAATTGGGGCTAGCTATAAAAGGACATTCCCGTACGTATGATAATTTCCGACCACGCGAGCGAAGCCGCGAGCCAAAGCCAGTTACATTATAATCCTTTGTTACCGTCCCCGACAAAATTTGTGAAAATTAAAATAATTAATAGCCTTTCATTATCATAGGACTATTGTAAGCCAACAATAGGTTGTCACATTGACAGGAAATAATTTATACTGCACCACTGTTCATGAATGTACAATTGGAGCCAATAGTTATTATCAATTATTATTCATTGGAAAATGGACGGGCTGTCTAATGGCTGTTGAGTTCTTGTGTTATGTTCCGTTTGAGTGGTGACAATGGTATTATTATGATGGGCCTGGGATAGAATACTATAATGTCACCAAAGATGGCCAATGAGACAACGTTGCCTATCCTTTTTTACCTATACCTTACCTTTTATCTCTTGCGCCATCCCATCTTCCTAGGTCATCGTGCTGTGCTGGGGCTGCCGCTGCGGCTGCGGAGAACCTCAAGAGGTGTATATATAGTAACTTTATAGATAGAGATATTTGGGGTCCGAGTGCTCACAGCCTTTTCAAGGTAATTTAAAAACGCTTCATTGACACTTTCCGTGTCACATAAATTATTTCAAATCATGTCATCATGGCTAAATTAACTGATACATCATGACGTTCTACCCTTTCACCATGTCATTTGGGGAGCGCAATATTTTTTCTTATTCCATTCTCTCCTCCTCAACCTCACCAGATGCTCAACATACTAAACTAAATAATGAATTTACACACAGTTCCAGTATCCTATATTGTCTTCAGAAGTTATTCACTTCCTGTTAGGTTCTTAACTTGGACTTCAAATAAAAGTAGTGGACAGTAAAAACTGACAACGTATATCTAAAATTAGTGTACAGTATAAGAAATAACAAGGCGCGTGTGTCGTCAGTTGTTTTCGCTAGACAAGTGAGCTCGGCCCGCAGCCCCTCTCGTACCCCCGCGCAGCCGCTCGCGCCGACGCGCGACGCCCGCGAGATAGCCGACGACGCCCGAACACTCCTAATTACTTCCAAAGTATTGTGTTTAACTGTATCGCTAATGTTCAAACATGAGGAAAATCTGTAAGTAGTTGATCTATTAGTATTTTTGTCTAGTTTATACCATCATCCTCATTTGCTCCATTACGACATCAATACGTCTGTGCTCTCTGCTTAAAGTGCTAAATAAACAAGATCGTTATGACACTCAAATGGTCCATGTATTAAATCTGATATAACAGAAAATTACTGCTATAAAGTAGTATACAAATTCAGAGCTAAAGGAAGAAAACAATAGGCATGTGCTAAAGAAGATATTACCCATAACACTGACAAAGTCGTGTAAAACGGTGCAATGACAACTTTTAGTACTCTTTTAGTATTTTGCGACGTTTCATCAACTGCTCAACATACCTATAATAAGGAAAGAGTGTTTTCCTGTTTTTAAGAATTTTTAATTAAAAGGATTTTTATTTATTTTTCTCTGCCCTGGAGTGTAAATTTGGTGCTGTTCTAAAAACGATGGGGCACTTAATATCGTGATCTGCGTGTTGTTTGTCCACTACAGGAACTGATAGACGCTACCGAAAGCGCCAAACTAGTTGCTCAGTTCTGGGCTGACACTATTTAGATTGCCATTGACACGCTAAGAAGAAGAAGGATTTTTTTCTGACTTCCGTAAAAATGTGATGTGTAGACAATCAGCCCTGTTATCAAAATTGTTAATAGACTACTTTCCTAAAGATTCTTAGCGAAGAATAAGAAAACAAAATGCTATCACACGCTGGATGTTGTATAAAAACAATTGCAAAACAATACCTAGGTATACATAAAAAAACAAAATCCCAGCACCAAAATACTAACCCATTTATAAAATTCTCATAAGATGTTGACCAAACAAGAAGCTAAAGTAAACAAACTTTAATTTACTCAATTAAATAACAGCTTTATGAAATCACAGAAACTAGTAAATCGCCTTCAAAAACAGCCAAGCAAACTCCGACAGTTTACCGCACTAACTCCATTCTATAAAGCTTAAAATTGAAAAGCTGAACAAAAAGCAAAAAGGGTGTTGCGAAAATGCAAATTGAAACATAGCCAAGTTCATTAAAGTTAATTTCCGTGAAATAAAATATCTGCACGGTGAATGTGACGCGGATTTGCGACACCGAGAGTCTGTTCAGGCGAGCCACAACTATAACAACACTACTGTGGCGAAAAATTCTTAGATAAACCTTTTATCAGAGATAACATCATCTGCCTAGCCTTTTCTCAACTATATTGGGGTCGGCTTCCAGTCTAACCGGATGCAGCTCAATACCAGTATTTTACATAGAGCGACTGCCTATCTGGCCTCCACAACCCAGTTAGTACTGGGTAATACGATACCCCTTGGTAAGACTGGTTGTCAGACTTTTTGGGCCACTAACTGCCTAACGACTGCCAAAGATCTACAAATGACACCCGGGACCAACGGCTTAACGTGCTTTCCGAGGCACGGAGGAAACTCGGTATATAATGGTCGGTCACTGATCCACAGACCTACCTAGGCAAGCACAGCTTAACCTAAATATCGAGCGGCTGTTATTATTAAGCCACGAGCTCCTCCGCGATAACGAGGATAGAAAAGTCAACAATCTACAGGCGCCAGTACATCAAGCTACTACAATCTGTCAAATTTCTTTCATAGATTTTCAACTTTATGGCTACAGCATTAGGTTCAAGGTTAATTGGGAAAATTTGAAAGTTTCGGGCAGCTTGATGTGCTGGCGTCTGTACTAGATTGACATAACCTCAGAAAATTTTAAGGTCAAGCCCCTGCAGAAATATGAAACGTTTTAAAAAATATTACCACTTTTCTAGGTCTTCAGGCCACATGTGTACTTCTATTTGCACATAGAACCTATTTGCTGTCGTGTTTAGTTGTCACAACCTTGTCATCAATACGGCCACGGCTACAGCCGACCTCTTCGTGACTGCCACAACTACATGAACACGCATCAACAAAATCTACATGGAAACTTATGGAACGTCTGAAGCAGGCTCTCAAGGAAGTCGCTTCATATGGAGAAGAACCTGCAAAAAAACTCCACAGATTTTTTTCTTTTTTTTACATCAACCTAATATAAAAAAGAGAAAAAATCTGTGGAGTTTTTTTGCAGGTTTCTCTCCATAGGAAGCGACTTCCTTAAGAGTTTTTTCTGTCCCGCTGCTAGGCAAAGATCTCTCCCCCATTATGCGAATACATTACTTGATTTGATGGCTTTCCAATTTTGATTATCATTGGCCTTCTCCGACCAATCCGTTACAAATGAGTCCAGATCATCACGCCAGTTTTTCTTGGGCCTGCCTCAGTTACGTCGGCCGTCTTCAATTCCACAATAATTCTCTTAAAAAACATCAACACTGTGACTGCAGTTTCTTGAAGTTCATTCACAACGGCAACAATTTAGCCGCTGCAGTAGTTGCCCATCTGGACAGTCCCTTAAATTATGCACAAAACTATTTAAAATGCATGGCGGTGCTGCCTGGACGCCTTCGGATATGTAATGTGACATAATGCGATCCTCGAATGCAATTAACCTAATTCTTGACTGTCTCATTCCCATATTTCACCTTTTGGTTTAAGCTTGGTGCATAAGTCTTGCTAGATTTGTGATCCGTCCGAATCAATGTTTTGGGATAATGACTGGAAATCATTGGGGTATTATATTGTATATCGGGCTGGTGTCCAAAGCGCGTATTTTGCGTAAAAAACGAACAATTACAATGCTCGGTATTCATTTTGACAAGTCAAAATTGTAATTGCATAACAACCCTCACAGGCCTCACAGGCCCAGACCGATGGAGATCCCTAATAATAAAAGTGAAGAACTTTCATGCAAACTTTCATACAAACTTTTAAACAAACTAATCTTCACTCTCTTAAAAAATCCTTCATCAGTATCTTAAGGCACTCTTCTACAAACTTTCATGCTTTCAGACATGAGTTGTCAGTCAGTGAATGAATTAATTTAAGATTTTTATTTACGTTTTATCGAGTTGACGATTTTTTCAAATACATGAAGCAATTACTTAGGAGTTTTCTTCAAAAACCTACGGAATATGGTCAAAAGTGTGACACAACTGCGGTACTGATCCGGTTTTGGTAATAGCTAGACTAAGTAGAGCTAGCACCAAGTACCAGGTTCACCGAACGGATCAATCGGTACTAGAAGTTAAGTTTTACGATCACTATCCTATTAAAACTACGGACAATGCCCACTTTCCGAGAGCCAAATGTCCAGCTTTCGAACTATACTTTGGACAATGTGTAACGAAAGCCCTATATGTAACGAAACCCTGCAGATGTTTCATGAAGATTCTTAGATTATTATTGATTGTAAAATACAGGGTGTAAACAGACCCTTCACGAAGCCGTCAACAAAGCATTCTGTACATCAAACTAAGTAACTGAACGCAAAAATTATTGCTGGGAAACGACTTTTTTTTTTTGGGGTGAAAAATCAAGTTTTACGGTAAAACTCAATGTAATGCACTCAAAACTTAGTGCTGATGGATGCATTGAATCGTACGGGGGTTGTGGAGGTGTTTAAAAATCTTACATTAAAATCATGTACCTATTAAAAAAAAACCTGTGAAAAATTTGGAACTTTGACCCTCAATATCTCCGTAACTAGAAGGTTCCCAGGTATGGCCTAGAACAAAAAAAATGATCGCAATAAAGGGGAGAACAAGTTGTGCCTTTCGGCTTCGTTAAGGGTCTTTTTACACCCTTTATATCCGAAAGTGAAAGAAAGAAAGAAAACATATTTATTTGGCAAATGCCACAAGTGCACACAACAAATAAATAAAACTAAAATAAAAAACTTAAATCTGCACAATATAAAACGTAAATTAAACAGAAAAAAATGAGATAATATTGTGTGTCTCACGGCTGCACCAAATAGGCCCAGTTCAGCAAACTGCCGAGCAGCTAGTGCCCGACGCGGGTTTTCAACTGGACCCGAGATGGTGATGTGAGGGGCATAAAACAGTTTTGTTTCTAATTAGGTATGTGTAGGTAAGTATAAATAAGTGACTACTTAAAGTATATTTTCACCATAGCGAAATTACTGTAACCGACCACCATAAGGTATGATTAAGACATCAAAATGAAAAGTTTATTCCAGCTCTGCATTAAACCAGGAAAGTAGAAGTTAACAATAAGTTGGGCGCAGTCGTCCAGTAACTGGACTGCATCGGCTTAACCTACTTTAATGAGCAGCTTTGCAATTTCCACACGTAACTCCAGGTGGGAGCACCGATTGAGAGCCGCAGTTCTGCACACATTGAAGTTCTCAGCGCGATAACGTTACTTAAGCTGGTTAATTTATGCTTTGTACAATTGGCGCATTCACCCTGCGTCCTGCAGTATTGTATGTTTGATTTATATTATGCCGGGTGATGTCACAGGTGTGGAATGGGAACTGCAATATGCTTTCTGGGGTTGAGAGGCATTGCTTTTTCTGTCTATCTCAGAAATATATATTAATAAAAAAATAGGGGTTAATGTAGTATTCCCGCTGCTGAAAGTAAAAAGACGGTTGAATATAAAAGTATACATAGGCAAGATTAATCATTACTTAGGCGATGAAGCGTCAATGATTAAACCTCCTATGTCATACTTGAATTACATTCAGCCATAGAAGGAATTTGTGATCATGATTCACTACACACTGTCAAACTACATACTGTCAAATTACTTTAATAGATTTTCAACTTTATCGCTAAAATATTAGGTTCAAGGTTGATAAAATGAAATTTGACAGTTTCAAAACAATTGAAGTCATTATTACTTCAAAGCAACCCCCATGCTCCCTAAAAACTGCAGTGTTTACGCAAAAACCAATTCAAATTTAAACCCAACTATTATTACAACACTTACTGCCCCATTTCTCACCCCACGAAGATCGAATGAAAAAAAAAAAAAAAGAAATCAAGATCTGACATCGTTAGCGTAGGTAACGCTCGAACCCAGTAAACTACTTTAGCCAGCCGTTTTTACAATAGTGTGAATGGAACTAGAACTAGGGCACGCATATTTCTATGGAGCCGTGCGTGAAGTACCCTTCTGCGCTTTTACCTTGTAGTAACGATCCTCTATTAGAGAGGAAGGGATGTCAAGCACTCCTCCAACGCGAGAATGTTTTGCGTTTTTGAGTAACGTAAGAACTGGAGATGTTTTTTCTCGAGTACTCGTTGGGTTATTCTTGTTACAATGGAGGTCGCCGTGAAAGGGTTAATGTGTCAAGTACTTGCGTGTTTTGTAAGTAGGCTGTTTGACATTGTATGTTTGACGTGTGTACATAATACATAATGTATAAATAAGGACTGTTTTGGCTTTTATTTTGTGAGGAGAAATTGTTTAAGGTCATGGATATATTTTTGTTAAAATATATACATACTACATACCCACAACTATGTACAACTGTATCGTGAGTGGGCCACCGCTGAGAGGTGGTTGGGTTAATATTCGTGTATGTACTGCATGCACAGCATGCATGGCGTTGACAGCATTGAGCTATGTGAGCGCCTTATTCGAGCAAGCCACGCGTGTACTAATGACGTCAATTGATGCATAGCGTGTCCGTGGTTTGTAGTGGACACAATCACATACATTTTCCAGCAAAGCGAAGCTTAACACACGTTCGCGGCCTATCCGTGCGCCGCGGTGGGTATGCGCATTCAGACCAACGACAACAATACAGAAGAAAACACAAAAAAAAAAACAAAAAAAGACAAATTCAAAAGAATTAAAATCAACCCTCATTAGGCATCTTCTTTCTCACGTCCTCTTCACTATTCGATTTCAGGACTGAATTTTCTACTTTAACTTCAGTTTGTTTTTTTTGGCCGTTGCCCAGCAGTGGGACACTCAAACAGGCTAACAAAAAAAAAAAACTTCAGTTTACTTCTCTCCTCTCTAAGCTACCATAAACTTTTTCTCATAAATACTACCTTATATAATAAATGATCTTCCCTGAATCACAGCATATATTTTCAATATTTATTGCCTTTCCATACATAAAACGTCTGTTTGGAGAGATAGCGTTAAATTGTTTGCCCCTTGTCAAATGCGAGCATTAGGCGTAAATATTTGACAACGCACTACATTGGGGATGTTCGTTTAGGTATGGAAATAAAAACAATCATTTAGTTTGGAAACGGTTCGCTGGTTTTAGGGGAAAATGTCGATAGATTTTATTGAGTTTTTCATGGATTTAAAATTATTTAAAGAAGTTAGAAAAGTTAATATTTCTAAGCGGAGATATATTTTATGTATCAAGAGGGCTTAGGAGCTCGCAGCTAAATAATAACAGCCGCTCGGGTCAATCTTTAGCATTATATACTGAGTTTCCTCCGTGCCTCGGAAACCACGTTAAGCCGTTGGTCTCGGGCGTCATTTGTAGATCTTTGACAGTCATTAGGTGGTCAGTGGCCCAAAAAGTCTGACAACCAGTCTTACCAAGGGGTATCGCATTACCCAGTACTAACTGGGTTGTGGAGGTCAGATAGGCGGTTGCTCCTTGTAAAATACTGACATTCAGCTGCTAGTATATAGCTAGTATGTAGCATAGTTGGGAAAGGGCTAGGCAGATGATGACATAAACTTCTCTCTGTGGTTAATTTCAATCCCATACATTTTTGTCGGCTCGATCACCACAATTGTCACTTTATAAGTTTATATGTGACCTTTACGACCATTGGTTCAATCCTTAATAACATACAAGTAACGGCCGTTTTCTATATTTTACTTACGTATAACTGTTAGTTAATATGCCTGTCTCTAGTAGCTATCGGTGTTTCTTTTTATAAAAAAAGTTAGCAAGGAATATCCTATCCACGTCACCTATCTGTCTCTCGGAGGGTCGACCGATTACCATAGATAAGTTGATTCATAGAAAAAATAAAGATACCTTTTCTGAAACGTTTTGTTCTTACCGACTGAAAGCTAAATGTCAAACGGTTACTGTTGAGTGCTACCTTTCTATTTTGGGAGATAATGAAAAGTAACCGACCGTATCACGCAGTGTGTGTTTATATTTAAAAACAATAACTCAAAAGGATTTAGGTCGATAAATTAATTAGTTTAGGAAATATGATGAAAATTGTAAATTCTAAACGCTTCGCTTCGGAGGTATGCGCTTACTAGCGTTTCGAGGTCTTCTTCTTCGTCCGCAAAAATTGTGATAGCTCGGCTAATCAATCAATATAGTTTATAGCCTATAGCACCCACAAATAATGTAGCTTTCTGCCAGTGAAAGATTTTTTTTAAATATGACCATTAGTTTCGGAGATTATCCCCTACATACAAAATAACAAACAAATCTACCTCTTTATAATACCAGTATATTTAGAAGTATAGATGACCACTTTTAAGTTTTCAGTTCAAAATGGCGCTGCTTGTCAAGAAAAAATGCGTTGATGTATCAACATTGGTACATTTATTTTAGTTCTCTGTTTTCCCGCCTGCACAGATAAGTTGGTTCAAGTGTATTGTTAGGAGATTGTATCAGTAGATCTAGAAAAATGCAACTAAGGTCCTTACTAACAGGGAATATTTTAGAACGGCTTCATTTTTTAGAGAGACAATTTCTTCCAAAAAAATTCCTTAATAAACATAATTAGTATTTCCGGGCAAAACACAATAAATCTTGATACATTAAATACACTCCATGATCATCATCCTATATCATTTTGACAGCAAATAATGATAACTAACTTATTTTAGGGCAGGGACAGATATCCGAGGGATGAGGAAAGATTACTGTCGTATATTCTGATCCCCCCCTAATAATTAGGCAAATGTAGCGAGGCATCTTTCAAGAGGAGACTGTCATTTGTTTTATATGTACGATGTCATTTGAAATATGCCTTTTTTGTAGGAGTAATAATGTCTGATGAACGATGGATATTCATTATTTAAAAAATAGATTCCAAAAACGAGTGATGGACTGTGTGAAGGATGATATGGCTAGATAGACAGGAGATGATTGTATGAGACATGTTGCGTACAAATAAATTGGGATAAGGGCTGGGGAACGATAATCAAGAAGTCCAGAAGATACCTATCTATTTGTTGAATATTAAATTTTTTGATAACATCGTAAAAATATATATTTAGTCCGTCAGTTAGATCACCAAAAAATTATGGACACGTATTTTTTCTTTTGTCACATAATCAAAAAATAACAACGATACAGCGCATCAAAGTTGTGACGTCACTGGACAGTAAAAAGTAACTGAAATTGTGACGTCACGCGAGATTTCAACACGCTGTATCGTGGTCATTTTTCGTTTACATGACAAAAGAAAAAATACGTATCCAATATTTTTTGATAATCTAACTGACGGACTTAATCCATTTTTTCAGGAAAATACCCTATTACTGTAGAAGAAACAAAAAGTCATCCATTCAGAATCCATACTCGAAACGAAACATCTCTCAAAACTCTATAGAGTACTACAGGGTGTAGCGAAACAAAAAAAGCTATATTCCTGAAAACATTATTACAAACAACCTTTTGTGTTAAAACGATTAAAAAACGAGTTAACTCAATGTCGGTTCATCACGGCCCAGTGAAACGATTAAATACAAAATCAAAATGAGTTTCATTACCAAAACATGAGAGTAGGGTTTTAAGGCAATTAGTTTCACGTCATTCTGTTTTGTGTTTAATTATTGCACACATTTATTTACACATTAGGTTAACGGCAAAAACGGGCCCCTTTTGAAATAAATTGTCTGTGTTGTACGCTGGACTTTATGTGCACCATATCTATAGAAAACTCGACACTTCTGCTTTTAGTGTCATCCATTGCACTTTCAGTATGACAGCATCATCTTGTTTTAGACACACGACTGCTGTAAGCCAGCAATGGATTTAAAAATAAGAAGGAGAGAGATTGTGTTGCGAGTACCGTAGTAGATGCCAAGGGACTTCGGACCCTAACAATTTGTTACATGTATCGTTACTTGTATTGTTTATTTTTGGAACAAAGAAACTCAGTCTATTGTCCGAAGTCTTATCTATAAGGTAGTTATTTGGTTAGGGAAAGTCAACGAAAAAATCATTGAAATGGCTTTGATAAAGAAATGAAAGAAAACATTTCAACGCTCTTCCTGTTATTTCGGCAAACATTTTATCGAAATTATTGTTTTTTTTTTTCCTGTAAAATATTTTAAGCACAAGCCTGTAAATTGGTGTCGATTGTATTCTTTTTGTGAAAACAATAATTGTTTTTTTTTTTAACGGAGCATTTAAATTTTCACTTAGTTTGTTGTAGTTTTAATAATATCGTAATCTGTAGAACGTGTGTGTGGACTGTGTGGTGTGTCTTCAACCTAGGTAATTTATGTATCTAAACAAAGAAAAAAAAATGTGTATGTTAAAATGATATGTGATTATTTAATCAATGAATGTTACCTCCAATCGCCTGAAACACAGGATTACCTAGTTCAGGCACAAAACATGGGTGAACTTGACATAGATTTAAGAAAAACTGTAAATGTTGTACCTTATATTTTTTTAATAAATTTTATGCTTTTTTATTATTAAAACCTACAATAACTTTTATAGCGATATTGTTGAGTTTACATAGCTCGTGGTTAAACTATAACAGCCGCTCGGGTCGATCTTTAGGTTAAGACGTGCTTGCCTAATTGGCCCGTGGATTGGTGACCACCCATTACATACCGAGTTTCCTCCATGCCTCGGAAAGCACGTTAAGCCGTTGGTCCCGGCTGTTGTAGATCTTTGACAGTCGTTACAGGTAATCCCTGAAAGTCTGACAACCAGGCCTATCAAGGGGTATCGTATTACAGAGTACTAACTGAGTTGTGGAGGTCAGATAGGCAGTCGCTCCATATAAAATACTGGTATTCAGCTGCATCCAGTTAGACTGGAAGCCAACCCAACATAGTTGAGAAAAGGCTAGGCAGATGATTGTTGAGTTTACGTAACGCTTGCAATCCGTATCAATGTTAGAATCGCGTAACTTTCACAAAACAATCCCACAATGGATTTGAGTGGTACTCCAATTCACTGTCAAAATATCACTAACAACCCAGAAACACAAAACAGGTATCAAGTAAACAACAATGTGTATTTTTATGGAAAAAGTATTGTATCAAATACCCATTCAACAAATTAGTTTCATACGCAAACTTTTCAAAATCAATTCATCAAAAGTTTTTTTCCCTATTTCAACTGCATTTGTTAGCCCCATTTGAAAATGGATTCGTTTTTAAAAATTCATTTACAATGAATCTGAAAAATGATTTTGTATCGATAAAATATTTTGTTGCGCCATATTGTTACTGCTAAATTGTTTGGGGTACTAGGGAAGGGAAAAGGGGACAAAGAATCGAATACTCGTGAACAGTGATTGCGCAACTGTTAAAACAAATATTAGTTTTCCAAGAACCAGTGATTAAACGTTCCATGATTTGATTCGTTTTCGTCAATTATATAAATAAATGTTTGCCGAGGGAACCCTAGAAATTCGAGGATAACTAATTAATTATTCTTGAAAACTTTTGGTTCAGAAATGTTACAATGAAATTGTAATTAGCAACGGCTATTTATTTTAGCGTAAAAATAAAGTGAGATATTTTTGGCCCTTAATTTCTAATTTATCTTTCTGAATAATAATACTTTGTACCAAAAGATAATGTGGATATCATTGTAATCTAAATACAAAAAAACAATTAAGGGCCAATTTCACCAATGATATTGAACGCGATCAGCCCATATAAACTGCGTTCGAGAGCTGTGTGATTTTTGCTATGGAATATTGACACTGACTGCCTTTTAAACGTGGTTTAGATGAGCTGATCGTAAAAAAATTGGTACCTATGAATTTCAACTTTACCTACTACTTAACAATTATTTAAGGTAGTAAAATACTCAGTCTAACCACTTTGTTCTAGTGATTGCAATCCTGGTAGGTCCTGGGTCGGTAAATTATCATTGGATTTTTCCATCAGGAATTTCTCAGTAGCAGCCATGGAGTCTGGATTTGTGCCCGGTTGATGGCAATAGGCCCGCCCCCTGGTACCTGGGACTTGAACATAACTGGCAAAATATGAGTGTACTATTAGGTACACCTTTGCCTAACACTTCGGGGATTACAGGCGTAATATGTTATGTGTTATGTTATATTCTCACTTAAGCTTGGAACGTTATGTTACTAGTGTTCCATGACAACACTACGAATATGTAACCCAGTGGTATTATTAATTGTTCCAACGTTCCCGCCACATGACCTTCTCGTGCGTCCATTTAGAATGTTAGGCTCGTATCCAGAGAAAAATGGACGTACATAATAACAATATTGTCCAACAATTCTTTCGGGAACTGTAAAAAATGTCCAGTTCGTGATTGTTTAATTTTTGTAGGTATCACAATTCCCTCGCTTTTTGACAAAAACCTGTCCCAAATAAAAATGATTTGTCATTTTATAAAAATGGAAGTTAGAATTTTATATTCTGTGCTATTAACAGAAATTTGGTTCCATGTTTGCTTTTAGAATACGTGACAAAAATACATTTTGAAATAGATTGGATGTTGAATTTGTAACTAGAATTTGTGTCTACTTTCAAAATAATTGTACCTACATACCTACGCGTGCGTGTTTGACCAGATGTATGAACGTCGACAAGACGAAAAGAGGATGTAAGGATCGTTGAAGGTGTGTGGTGTGGCGTTCTGTAGTTTATGTTTGTATACCGAAGGCGAAGGTTTCATATAACTCGATTCCTACCGGATACCCTTTGAAAAATGGCACAGTCAGTATTCTATAGACAAATAATATAATCTCATTAAAGATCTCTCCGAAGAAGACTCCGGCTTACTTCTTATAAAAATTGACCCTTCGCTACTGATGTATACTTATGAATTTTCCTATTTGGAATCACTATGTTGAAATCAAATGCAGGTGTGACTTAAGTCTATAATAGTTTAAACGTGAATCTGCCACGTTGGTCTCGGGGTCGCAAGCGCGACTACTGACCATGAGATCCCTCGATTCCCAAGTCGGACAAAGTGATATTAAGCTTTTCCATCAGAAATTTCTCAGTAGCAGCCACACCGACTGGATTTGTGTTGAAGTCAAAAGGCACGCCCTCTATTACATGGGACGTAAATACAGAGTGTAAACAGACCCTTCACGAAGCCGTCAACCAAGCATTCAGTACATCAAACTAAGTAACTTTACGCAAAAATTTTTGCTGGGAAACGACTTTTTTTTTTGGGGTGAAAAATCACGTTTTACGGTATAACTCAATGTAACGCACTCAAAACTTAGTGCTGATGGATGCTTTGAATAGTAAACGGGTCATCGAGTTAATTAAAGTAAAATTAAAACCTTTAAAAGTGGTATTTAAAAAAAAACTTGTGAAAAAATTGGAACTTTGACCTCCAATATCTCCGTAACTAGAAGGTTCCCAGGTATGGTCTAGAACAAAAAAATGATCGCAATGATGGGGAGAACAAGTACCTTTCGGCTTCGTTAAGGGTCTTTTTACACCCTTTATACCTGGCGAAATATGGGTGTACTATTAGGTACACCTCTGCTTAACCCTTCAGGGATTACAGGCATGATGTTATGTTATGAAATCTAACGAAAACTTGTTTAATGTCTTTAATAGTTTAAAACTTGAATTAACTCTTGTTAAATTGATTCAATCTGAAAGTCACTTTAGAGATTACGGTTTCTAATCAACGCATTGATCAAATTATAAAGGGTGTAAACAGACCCTTAACGAAGCCAAAAGGCACTTGTTCTCCCCGTCATTTCGATCGCTTTTTTCTTCAGTACCATACCTGAGAACCTTCTGGCTACGGAGATATTGGTGGGCAAAGTTCGAACTTTTTCAGGAGTTTTTTTTTAAATACTAGTTTTTAAGGTTATAACTTTACTTTAAATACCTTAATGACCCCCGTACTATTCAAAGCATCCTGACGGATGCTTTGATTGTTATGTTTTGATAGTGTTGTAATGTTTTGATTGTGTTACTTTGAGTTTTGCCGTAAAACATGATTTTTCACCCCAAAAAAAAGTCGTTAACCAGCAATAATTTTTGCGTAAGGTTACTTTGTTTCATGTACAGAATGCTCGGTTGATGGCTTCGTGAAGGGTCCGTTTACACCTTGTATAATTGCGAGCAATCTTCTCAGTAATCGACGTGTTATTAGATTAATCTATCTTATCAAACGTTACTCGGTTCCACAAATTCTCGTCTTAATACTTTGACAGACAATTCACACAATTCTATAGGTACGTACCTATTCCACCCAACTTGATTAATCCAATAAGGCCTGAAAATCAATATAGTTCACCGAAAACTATGTGAGGTGAGACATTCAATCGTCCCTTTACGTCCCAAGTACTGAAGTTCGAATGAAATTATTGACTCAAATCGATGTGAACTTTACTCCGCACCAGAATGGGTAACTCCCTGGAATTTAATCAACCATCTTAGGTTATCGGGGATTCGATATTAATCACTTTGGTATTCGGTAACTTTGCATGCTTACTCTTTGACACTTGGGGTTCACACATTTTGTTATTGTTACTGTGAATACTAGGGGTAGGGGTGAATATATTAAATCTCTGGGCGGAGTACCCTTGCTTTCATTCTTGCGTAGGGCTTCAGTAGTTCCTTTGTGATGGTCCCTATATTGGTTTTCGGGAGGCGTTATGGTATTTGTAATTATTTGATTTTGTCGATCTTCTCTTGTTACATTATTTGCTATGGTTCTTTTCTTCAACCTACACTATATTATCATTCTGCTCTGTGTAGGTATCCTGTTCACATCCTACCAATATTATAAATGCGAAAGTTTGTGAGGATGGATGGATGGATGTTTGTTATTCTTTCACGCAAAAAATACTGACCGGATTTGGATGAAATTTAGCACACAGATAGTTTTTAAAATGGATTAACACATACAATACTGCTTATTCTGGTAATACGATCCCGTGGAATATTACCGAACTCAACGCGAAATAAACCCATTTACTAAATGACTATCTCGATTTCCAGGTTAGGCTAAGTGTTTTTGGAATTTTCCTTTAAGAATTTCTCTGTAGAAGCCCGGAGTTTGGATTTATTGATGCCAAAAGGCTCGACCCCTTATAAACATAACTAGCAACGTTACTTTTCAATTCTGCCTTACCGGGGGAATTCAGACGTGATGTCATGGTTATTTACTATACAATAATGTACAAGTACACACGAAAATAATTCGCCGTCCCTTAATTTGCGCAATGATTCAAAAACAACATCATTAGTACGGTTCATTTCCCTCCATGATTGCTGTTTTCCACTTCGTGTTGACTCATTAAGATTTTATAATAAGTTTTGCCAAATAATGTGAGGTCGTGCAGTTTATTTAGATTCTACAACATGACTAATGTACTCTTATTTTAGTTACGTATTTGAGTAGGTTAGATTAGAATTTTTGAAACTCTTTATGATTTAAAGTTATTTTCAACAGCATTCTGATGATGATTATGATAGTTTATTCGGCATAGTGGGCATGAATTCATAGTGACGACATAACGTAATAGCATACAAGGTGTAAACGTACCCCACCCTTGACGAAGCCGTCCGCATTCTGTAAATCAAACTAAGTAACTCTACGCAAAAAATATTGCTGGGAAAGGAGTCAATGTAACTCACTCAAAACATTGTGCTGATTAGTACAGGGAATATATTGAAGTTACAACATTAAATGTATAAAAAAAACCTGTGAAAAAGTTGAAACTTTGACCTCCAATATCTCCGTAACTAGGAGGTTTCCAGGTATGGTCCATAACAAATAAAATATCACAATGATGGGAAGAATAAGTACCTATCGGCTTCGTTTAGGGTCTTTTTACACCCATTTGAATAAGCGCATGATAATTGGTGAATATAGGTAATTTATAAAAATAATATAATTGCTTTCACTGACTATTTCAACATGGTAGCTTAAAAAGGTTAGCCCGAGGCGCCAATCTATCCAGCTAGTAAGCAATCAAAATATTGAACTAAAACAATATGAAAGGCATACAATTTTCAGAAGTTAATTAAACTTTTTTATTTGAATATGTATGATATATTTCTGAATAAGGATAAACTGTAAAATTAATAACTTTTAGTTCCCAACGGAAATCAAAAATTATATCGGAGGAAAACCACAAAGAATAGATTTTGATTTGGATTATGTGAGTAATGATATGAAAGAGCAAGGAGTAAATGATGCCGTGACGTCTGACAGGGGAAAATGGAAGAAGAAAACGTGTTGCGCCGACGCCAAGTAGAATGGGACAAGGGCAGGAAAATGATGATGATGAACGCGAGCGAGGTCGCGGACAAAAGTTAACATAATGAGATACTTACTGGATTTTAACAAAAATTAGGAGCATCCACGGTGAAGAAACAGGAGCATCTAAAACTAACTCGAAATGAAAAAAAAAACCCTCGTAATATTCCTCCACAAAAGACATGTAATACATAAAGGACAAACAGAAATAGAACCAAGTATACAGCACGTCTACAATGCGCTCTCAATTAAGCTCAAAAATTCCTCGCCACATAAACAGTAGCTACCAAAGTACCAGCAAATAAATTGAAACAAACGTAACGAGTGAAACATTCCTAGTGCTTACAATAGGAAGTAGGTGCATAGAGTATGAATGGACAGAAGCGAAACTTCCGCTCCAAGCACAATATAAATGCCTATAGTTCCGTTTGTGTAAAGGAGGAGCTCGTGGCTAAATAATAACAGTCGCTCGGGTCGATTTTTACGTTAAGCCGTGCTTGCCTAGTTTGGTCTGCGGACCCGTTACATACCGAGTTTTCTCCGTGCCTCGGAAAGCACGATAAGCCGTTAGTCCCGGGTGTCATTTGTAGATCTTTGACAGTCGTTAGGTAGTCAGTGGCCCAAAAAGTCTGACAACCAGTCTTACCAAGGGGTATCGTATGACCCAGTATTAACTGGATTGTGGAGGTTAGATAGGCAGTCGCTCTATATAAAATACTGGTATTCAGCTGCATCCAGTTAGACTGAAAGCCGACCCCAATATCGTTGGGAAAAGGCTAGGCAGATGATGAGTTCCGTTTGTGTAAGAAACATTCAACTTCGTCAGGATTACTTTGACGCTTGTTAAAAACATTAGCCGTAGAACTGAAGACCTCTGGGTAAGAAGTGTTCTTCTGTAGAGACTGCGAATTGGCAAACGTAGATGCAACTGGATGAACGAGGATCGATCGAGGATCTAGGGCTAAATGACTTAACTTAGACAGGTCTAGTAGTGTGTTTCTTTTAAAGTCTAGCCTAAAGACAAATGCTGAGCACATTACTCAAGTAACTCCACCTAATTTTATCTGATAAGACTGGAAACCAACATTATTTTGAGAATGGTTATGGAGACATGGCATGCACTATGCAGTTGGATCGGCTTTTATCTAGCAGTGGGTTTTCTATGGGCCGATGATGATGATGATGTTGATGGTGAATGCTGAGCTAAATACGTGACATACCTGTTCCCTAGCTGCATCGGATAAGACTGGAAGCCGACCCCAACATTGTTTAAGAAATGTTAGGCAAATAATGATGTTAAGCTGCACCCGAACATCGACTTGAGAGCTCTGGGGGGTTACTATGATGTCTTAAAGCAGTAGTAATTCCAGTGTGGAAAAGAGACAGAGGTATACAGGTCGTCTAGCGCCATCTCTTTCTCACACTGGAATTACTCCTGCTTTAACGTCATGGTAGGCCACCTGATTTGGCTTAAGTGAGCGCCTATCTTAGCAAGTCTGATGAGTCGTGACAGGTCTGTACAATTTCATACTCTATGGTAGTAACTACTGAGCTCTAATCATGTAGTCCGGAACCCTGGACACAGTAAGTTGCCGGAACACTCAAATACATTAAGTGGACGATATGACCGTCTGGCTTCGCTTGTAGAGGAATTTAAATACCTCTTGTTCTTGGACTTAATTACGTGTTTATGTTTACTGTTTCTGTTGTTTCATCGTAGCGTTTGTATTTGGTTTTATTTTTAGCTTTGTAATAAGAGATTGTATATTATCAAGGTTATTCATGTCCACCTACTCTATCCAATGGGTGTAAAAAGACTCCTTACCGTCATTGCGATTTTTTGTTCTGGACCATACCTGGGAACTTTCTAGTTACGGAGATGTTGGAATAGGTTGGTCAAAATTTCGACTTTTCCACAAGGTTTTTTTTAAAGGAAGTTTTTAGTGTTATATCTTTACTTTAAATACCTCCATGATATCCTCCCCTATATTATTCAATGCATCCACCAGCTCAATGCTTTGAGTGCATTACATTAAGTCCGCAAACCGTGAAAAAGGAAAATCGTATCCCAGCAATAATTTTTGTGAAGAGTAACTTAGTTTGATGTACAAAATGCTTGGTTGACGACTTCGTGAAGGGTCCGTTTACACCTTGTATAGAAGCGATTTGAGGATCGATCAAACTGGTACAGACAAATTGCAGGCCGGCTACTGACTTCGGATACTGAAACATACATCAGTAAGTGAGACACTTTGGACCGAGGTGTCCGTTGCCTGAACCGTTATCACAATTTGTCCGTATCGGTTTCATCGATACTTTGAGGAATTGTTTTGCTTATGTGTTATAGGTTTTTGACGTACGAACGATGACTACGAAAATTTCTTCGTGTAAAATTACTACGAATTTATGTAGTAGGTAGTAGGTCCGCGACCGCTATCCATTAGGTCCTGGGTTTGATTCCCAGTTCGGGCAAAGTGTTATATGGTTTTTCCATTAGGATTTTCTCAGTAGCAGCCACGTGGTCTGTATTTGTACCCGGTTGATGGCAATAGTCTCGCCACCTACTACATGGGACTGAAACGCACGTAACTGGCGAAATGTACTAATGGTTACACCTCTGCTTACCCCTTCGGGGATTACAGGCGTGATTTTATATTATGTTATGATATCACTTCATCCCAGTACAAAAGCCTACAATGATACACACATATCAACTGTATCCACAAAACTCCCTGAAAGTAAAATCATAACACAAGATACCAGAATAATACGAATGTACTCATAAAATTAATTCACACCTAACCCCATCGAGGCACAGATAACAACTTCCAAGGTTATATTAAATTCCATCCAAAAGAACTTTCTAGAAGATAAGGCGGTACGTAATTTCATTTACGCCGTTTAAAACTTTAACTTCCGCGAGTCTGATTAAATTTTTAACAATATCTTTAATTTATAGACGTTGAAGGAAGTTTTATTGCAAGAGTTCGAGGGGGAGGGAGGGGGCGTACGTTTCTATCATTTTGTATATCTCGAGTTTGTGATGGATGTACTTTTAGAAAATTCTCAGCTTTGGAAGATTTAATCAATTAAATTAGGTTTCGTTTATGAGACCATGTTTAAAATATTCTAACTTTTCGAAAACGTTTTATCTAAGAAGAATTTATTTCAAGTTCTGTTTTAAGCTTTCACGGTTTACAACTAAACTGATACGGTAATTTAACTTAATTTGTACTGCCAACCCGCGATCATGACGCTTGCAATAACGTCGAAATATCGGGAGCTCAAAATAATGAATAATCACGGAAGATATCCAGTAAGTGACAGTATAAGTTTATTTCAAGTTGTTTTCAACACAATCAATTTTCTTATCAAAATCAAAGATCTTTGTATTCAAATTAGGCTCAGAGTTGGCAATTTTTGAACGTCAACATAAGACAGTCCCTATTCGCCTGCCTTTTACCACTTTATAGTACACGAACAAGCTCCATAGCGACACATGTAAATGTTAAGTTAAAAAACCTAATTCATGATACTTTAATAAATTATTTTTTTAATTCACACAATAACACGTTATTCTGTCCTAATTTATCATATTTTTGACACGACTGAGTCATTTAGCAATTTGCGGTGTAAATGGGTCTAAGCTTTATTTAATTCAATTTAAATCATCAAAAAGTCTCTTCGCACTACCCCAAACCTCTGACCACAAAGTATATTAAACAAACATTTTACACTAACCAAAACTGTCCATAGAGTAATGGGTAAACAGATGCTTCTCCCTCAAGGGTCCGTCCATTTGGGGGTCCGTTGAAAAGCCGGAAAAGCACTAATCCATCACAAAGAGTTACGACGTCCTACCCGTTATATACGATCGCGGGACCCACGCGACGGACCGCTCATATTGGGGCTACTTGTATCGGAGTAAGTTTAGTTAGGGGCTTTTGTAGTGGTAGATAGTTTTCTCGTAGAGGCAAGAATTGTTTCAGAAAAACTTTTTTTTTTAATTATAATCCTATATTGTCCCACTGCAGGGCAAAAGCCTCCCTTCCCTCATTCTACAATTCGTGATCTAGTGCGATTATAGACCAATCCTTTGCGAAAGAGTCCAGCTCATCTCGCCATCTCCTTCTTGACCTGCCGCGTTGTCGTTTCCTGCTATTTAGTATCCACTGAGTGGTTATTTTTTCCCATAGCTCCTCGGACATGCGGCAGACGTGACCAGCCCAGTTCCACTTCAACCTAGCAGTAGTATCTCATGTTCTGGGTAAAAATATTTGTCATTTGGCTGGATGTGATATTGATTGTTGTGGAGGAGACGGACGAGTACCTAAATATTCAAGTCTCGGCTGTGCGTCAGAAATTGAAATTTCATCATTGTGATTTTATTTCGGCATTTATTTAGGTAATGTGCTAGTGCTAATTAAAACGGTCAGAAAAGCTTTTACAAACCAAACTCAGGTCACTAGCAGCGCAAGGCGCAAGCAGTGCAGTAAACGTCACACACAACCGCGCCGTGAATATGCTTTGCAACTGCATCGGCCGGTGTGACGAGTAAATATGACGGCCATTCTGACACAAAGGCGCCTACCCTGCGCCGCTCTGTATGTCGGTTGGCGAGTCCAAAGCAGGGCAGGCGCGGCGCAGTTGCCGGCAAGCCCGCGCTCAAATTTCATGTCGGCTTCCAGTCTAACCGAATGCAGCTGAATACTAGAATTTTTCATGAAGTTACTGACATCTGACTTCTACAACCCAGTAAATGAATAACCTGATAGCCCACCGCTGTATACCTCAGAATAACTATTAGGATTTTTTTTTTTTTTTGTTTCGGCAGGAGTGGGAAATCCCCACGGACACCTCGACTGCCTCACAGGTTGTGAGACAGTCGAGGTAGTGCCGGACTCGAACCGGCTAAAAACCACTCCTGCCTAGCCAGTGTCCCTCTGACATGAGGATCAGAGACCTTCATTACGAGTTTTATGCTTGCTTTGCGACTGATTTGAGAGACGGCCGAAGAGACCATATTCTATTTATTTTGTTTTAACTTTTTGTTTTACTACTACATATTTACCTAAACTATAATTTACTATATTTCTTTTAAATTGGTGCTGTTTAATTATTAATACTAATATTTGACTATTTAATTTTTGTTTTTTGCTAAAATAATTCTTACTAGGTACTTATTCTTGTTATACTACTATTAAAATACTGTTTATCTGTAAAATATATTCACTATTTTTAACCCTGTTTGTATGTCACCCTTATATTTTTGCCCTTGGAAATTTTCTGCGCCTAAGTTTCTTTTATTTTAATTTTGTTTGTTATGATATTTGCTAAATATACTTAATATATAAGTCAATATCATATTTCGTAGCCAAAAAATAATAACAGCAGCAGAATTTTTCATCAGGTTCGACACAACTTGACGATTCCACTAGAGTTGGCTTACGGTCCAGCATAATTTCAGCCACTTTCACAAGAAAGTGGCTCCAATTACCATTCTCCATTAAGCCAACCCTAGTGGTTCGCTCAATGCGTCTGCTATCTGGTTGTGTCGAGTCCATAGTCTCCGTGTACTTGGATGTGGGCGCACCGACAACTTTAGCAATACGCTATTGTTGCTCTTGCGAATGCGTCCCACTTCCTACGTACCGGGCATTCGTTGCTGAACGCATTGTGCTTGTGTTCCCCGAGCTTGGCTCTGGTGCAGTTTACGCACACCGCTGCTTCGCCAAGATGTTTGTCTGGGCAGTCCACCCTAAGGTGTGGCCCGCCACAGTGGCTGCATAAGTCGGCCGGCTCTGTGCACAGACGCTTGCCGTGGCCGTATGCTAAGCAGCGGGTGCACTGCACCAGAGGCGTCTGGTCTTCGACGCGCACTCTCTGGAGGTCAATGCGGAGCTTACCTCCTTCGAGTGCCCTCTTCCAGATTGCAGGGGAAACACTCAGCACAACGCTGTTCACGTGAGGGTTACGGGATTTTTTCCTAAATTTGATCGAAACTTTTTGTTCCTCGTCGCCGAGGCCGTCAAATAACTCCCGGTTCTGATTCCTAAGGGCTCGCAACACATCCTCGTCGCTGTGGATCAGCAACACGTCCCTAAGAATCAGAAGCGGGTCTCGGTTTTTTACTTCCTCGACGACGAGGTTCTCTCCGGCCGCCTCCAATCGCACCTTAAGTTTTCTCCTCTCCTCTTTCGTTTCGAACCCCATAATGACCTTCTGGTCCTTGGCCTTTCTAACCCTCTCTACGCGCACCCAGCCCTCCTTTGCGTCCACTGCTTTTCGCACTCTTTCGAGGATTTCGGCCCCCGTATCCATCTCCTGTGTTGAGGAGACAACCACGGAGTGCAGCGTCGTCCGCCCCAGGGCCTGTGCCCCAGTGTGGCACTTACTGACGGCCGCTACACTCGCGTAGGTTGTCTCCCCCACACTTTCTCTACTGGCCAGACTGTCTCGGAGTCTGTCAAGTTTGTCGGAGTTGTCCTTTAACTCCGAGATGTGCTCCTTCAGGGTGTTGAGGAGCTCAGTCTGGCCAGCAAGAACTTGGACGGAAATGGGGTGGGACCGCAATCAGCAGTGGGCGCGGGTACCGGTACGGCTGAGGGTGCGGCAGGGGTCTCGTCTCGCTCCGACTCCTTAACTAGCTCATAAAGCCTGTTTATGGCTTCGAGCACCGCAGTCTTTATCTCCGCCTTGAGGTTGCGAGAGTTGCCCAAATTGACCTTCGCCTTAGTTAGGCAAGCTCTCGCCTCCGCAATGCGACTGCGGTACCCAGCCTCAGGCTTCCTGAGCGGTGTGGGAGCGTCGACAGGGGCTCGGTGCGTCCCCGGAGTAGCAGGACCCTCCTGGGACGCGAGGGGTGTATCGTCACCGAATACAATTTTCCTTTTCGCGTCGGGGGGCGAAGACCCCGCTTTCTCCGCCGATCGCGACGAGCTCCTGGAGCCTTTGGTCTTCGAGTTCATGGCCGGGGTGCGGAACATTTCGACTGTCGGGGAGCAGATAATACTTGAACGGACCCCTGTAAAGAGGAGGTCAGGACAATAATATCCGCTCGAGGAGAGTTACTAGGACACTGGATACTTCCGTGTCCCTGTAAAGGGGGGTACACAGAGAGTATGAAAATGAAAATTAAATTATAACAAAATACAAACGATTATAATAATTGTTAATTGTCTTTGCAGACTCGGTCAATAATAATTAAAATACACAACTTCCCTTAAAACCCTAATATTATAAAATGCCAAAAGAGCTAAAAATAAATAAAATAATTTGTTCACGACTTGAAGTCCACTTCCCTATACACTACAGGGTGAGCTAGACGCACGGGGGTGGTGCCCAGAGACGCGGCTCCGCGCGGGCTAGCGATCTACGAAATAAAACGATCTAAGTGCCAAAGAAAATTCTAGACTTTTGGTCAAAAAACCAGTTTCTGAGTCAAAAAATTTTTGTTTTCAACCCCTAACCCAGAGACCGGCACACGGAATGCGGACCAGAATTCAGGGAAGAAGGGTGAGTACTATTGAAACTATAATCTAACGTTATTTTTGTAAGAAAATTTGGAAAAACAATTAAATTTTGGAAAATTTTGAAAAGCGGGTAAGGAGAAAATTCAGGCGCGTGCGATATGGTCAGAACGTAGACGGAGGCCTAGTTAGGTCTAAAAATGCTGAAAACAGCTTCAAAATCGCACGTCTGGAAGAGAAGTTATCGACAAAAAAACTATTAGGATTAACATCATTCCTGTACTCCTCCGAAGCGTTAGTCACAGCTGTACCTATAGTGTGTTTAGTATGTAATAGGCGGTGAGCGTGTTGTCATGAACCAGGCACACATTCAAAGTCCGGGCTGCAACTCTGTAAGTCTAGATAGGACACAATGCCCAACCTTGTGATAAACACCAGTACCTAATACTCAGTAGTACCGCTTGAGGCTAATAGAACTGACTTAATAGAAAAATAATTGTATCAAAGTTTCTGACCATTTCTCACCTGGTACGGACTCCACCAAAGCGCAGATATGCGGAGATGTGCGAAGCGGAGAGGAGAGGAGTTGCTTAGGAGCTACGGTGTATCCACAATAGAATTTCGAGATGAGATGTTTTGTTTTGTGAACAAAACAAAACATCTCATCTCCTCTCCTCTCGTCTCGTCTCCACTTCGGTGGAGTTCGGGCCTTAGTGACCAAATTCATAACCCCAATTCAAATGACAACAAAATCTTCAACCATAAACAAAAAAAAAAGTTAGACAGTACAAAACGGAACACTGCGACGTAACGTTGTTTACGGAAAGAAATAAGTTGCGATCGGGACGCGAACCGGGACAAAAGTTGTGCGTCTGTGGTCTGTGCAGACAAACAAACAGCCAATCTAATTATATGGAGACTGGGGTAACTTGGATGCTTATAAACAAATAAAAATAAACGGATGACAAAGATACGGCAAAATATAGAAAATAAAATGTATTATATATACAGGGTGTAAACGGACCCTTCACGAAGCCGTCAACCAAGCATTATGTACATAAAACTAAGACCCAACGCAAAAATGATTGCTGGGAAACGACTTTTTTTTTTGTGGGTGAAAAATCACGTTTTACGGTAAAACTCGATGTAACGCACTCAAAACTTGGTGCTGATGCTTTGAATAGTAAACGGGTCTTGGAGGAAATTAAAGTGAAGTTAAAACCTTAAAAAGTAGTATTTAAAAAAAAAAACTTGTGAAAAAACTGGAACTTTGACCTCCAATATCTCCGTAACTACAAGGTTCCCAGGTATGGTCCAGAACAAAAATATGATCGCAATGACGGGGAGAACAAGTGCCTTTCAGCTTCGTTAAGGGTCTTTTTACACCCTTTATAATATACTTTATCTATACATAATATAATAAGACAGTAAAAAAACTGTGTCTGTACATTGAATATATTTAAAAAAAAAAATTGAGGGGGGTTTAGAAACAGTAATAGACCACGAATCCAAAAAAAAAATTCTGTCTGTTTGTCTGTTTGTCTGTTTGTCTGTTTGTCTGTTTGTCTGTTTGTCTGTTTGTCTGTTTGTCTGTTTGTCTGTTTGTCTGTTTGTCTGTTTGTTTGTACACGCTAATCTTCGGAACTACTAGACGGATTTGAAAGATTTTTTTTTTGTTGTATAGGTATTAAGTCTGGGCAACATATAGGCTATAATTTATCTTGGAAACTTGAACACCTGATGCAGAACCGCAATAGAATAGCTAAACTATAAGAGATACAAAAATGGTACTTTAGCAAAAATTGTTCCACGTGATGAGCATTTTCTGCTGAGAGAATAAATTTGAAGATCTGGAACACCTGATGTGGAACTCCAAGAGTCCAGCTACACTATAACATATACAGGAATGACGTCTTAGCAAAAATTGTTCAATCTGATGACCACTCTCTGTTGATTTATAAAAATCGAAGATCTGGAACACCTGTTGTGGAACTCCAAGAGCCCAGCTACACCATAACACATATAGGAATGACGTCTTAGCAAACATTGTTCAATCTGATGAGCACTCTCTGTTGACTTATAAAATCGAAGATCTGGAACACCTGTTGTGGAACTCCAAGAGCCCAGCTACACCATAACACGTATAGGAATGACGTCTTAGCAAAAATTGTGCAATCTGATGACCACTCTCTGTTGATTTATAAAAATCGAAGATCTGGAACACCTGTTGTGGAACTCCAAGAGCCCAGCTACACCATAACACATATAGGAATGACGTCTTAGCAAACATTGTTCAATCTGATGAGCACTCTCTATTGATTTATAAAAATCGAAGTTCTAGAACACCTATTGTGGAACTCCAAGAGCCCAGCTACACCATAACACATATAGGAATGAAGTCTTAGCATAAATTGTTCAATCTGATGAGCACTCTCTGTTGACTTATAAAAATCGAAGATCTGGAACACCTGTTGTGGAACTCCAAGAGCCCAGCTACACCATAACACATTTAGGAATGACGTCTTAGCAAAAGTTGTTCGGTCTGATGGGCATTTCCTCTTGACTTATAAAAATCGAAGATCAGAAACATCTGATGTGGAAATCAAAGCTATCACTAATTTCACTGTATAATTATATAATAACATAAGCTGGGAGTACCTCCACGCGGTGAAGGCGGTAACAGTTTAGGACTGATATTCGATGACGACGGTATATCATTGAAAATTTGACTCTACTGGACAAAACTCCTATTTATTTTTTTATTTTATCGAATAAATATGCCTTCGGGCTTATGTTATTTGAGTGTTTTAGACTTTTTCCACTTATCTTCGTGACACCGTAGCCTACCCGGTAACGCAGGGGAGCAGTCACTTAAATTTTAATTGATCAGGTATCTTCACAATAAAACTATAACCATGCCTAGAAAGAGGTCAAATCTTTCCCAATGTTCCAAAGGAGCTAAAAGATTGAGGATCATAAGATCCCAAGAATCTACCGAAGAACGTCAGGAGAGACTTGATGCTGTTCGAGAACATCAGGCTGCAACTCGCTCCGTGGAAACCTCTTCCTCTCTTCTCTTCTCTTCTCTTCCTCTTGGATAACGAAGTACGCCTGCGTTCTCAGCGTATTTACGCATCTACATCCAGGTCTCTAGAGAACTGTGAAGAATATGATGCGTGACTGACCGCTGATCGTGAACGTCATGCATTGTCTCGCGAATCGGAGACGTTCACGGATAGAGAATTACGCTCGAGTTCCAAGCGTATCTACGCATCGACTACTAGGTCTCTAGAGACAAGTGGGGAACGTGATGCGCGACTGACCGCTGATCGTGAACGTCACGCATTGTCTCGCGAGTCGGAGACGTTCACAGATAGAGAATTACGCTTGAGTTCCAAGCGTATCTACGCATCGACTTCTGACTTACAAAAATGAAAGATATGGAACGTCTCGAATCGTCTCGCGCATCCCGTTGTTTTCCCGTCCCCGGGCTCTTAGAATTCGACATCAGACGTTTCAGATCTTCGATTTTGACGACCCCGTTGTCGCTGGCATAAACAACAGGATCCGCGTACGAAGTCGCGGGCAGAAGCTAGTATATAAATATATTATAAACATAATATATTTTATATGTTTCATGCAGCTATTAAAGGATGGGAAGCTATACCTCACAAATGAAAGAGAAGGTGGAAGTAGAAGGAGGTCAACAAATTGGATCTTGGCAGAGAAATCTGGAAACTTTTAGATAGTAGATGATTTTACTTTATTGTATTCCAAAATTGTTACACAGCTCTTTTACAAAAATTAGACGAAGAAGATTTTTGTATTACTTATCACATTGAGCGGAGGAACGTTATTAGACTTTAGTTTTACTTTTTTGAACGTTTAATCTCGTCTACGAAAATTATATCACGTGAAGCTCAAAGAGAAAACTCTAGTAACGCCACCCCATATCAGCCACTCATAGGTACAATCACACTACAATCTGTCAAATTTCTTTAATAGATTTTCAACTTTATTGCTAATGCATTACGTCAAAGGTTGATTGGAAAAATTTGACAGTTTCGGGTAGCTCGGTTCTATTTATTTTAAATGGCAAAAAATCTATGCAACTGTTTTAATTTATCGATGTCCAATCTATATAATGTATTACCCCGCAATCGTTTTTCAGTTGTTGTCACTTCCGTGTGTAAGACGCAGATAAGACGAATAATCGCGTAAACATGGTCACCCCAAACCCACGTGCCAACTTATATTGGATATAACGTTACATTCAGTTGTAATGACCCAGAAGATGGAGTAAATGTCTCATTTAGTGTAATGAGGTTTTATCTTGTGGGGTCTTGGAGACCATTTCTATCGAATTCTGGGTTTTCCGGTCAGCGGTCATTAATGATTGGTAAGGTCTGGTGCTGATTACTAACTGCACAAGTGATAGTTATTTCTTTGAATAGATTAGTTTCTGACTTCAAACCGTAGCCTTTGTAATTTTTACTAACCAGTGGTATATCTTACTTAGCCTCTAAGTTCATTAGCATTACAATTCTGTTATTGTTTTCGCAAAACAAAACTTTTTATTAAAGTTCACATTTGACAGGGCCGCATCAGCCCAGCAGATTTTAAATTAAATTAAATGACAAAACAATTTGTTTCTAAAAATTTAAATGAAGTCTTAGTCCATGGCAATCAGGCTTAACTTATCGCGATTCAATTCACGAAGGCTGGCTGGATAACTTTTATTTTTTCTTTTGATAAAATTAAACGCTTCATAAGAAAATGCGACGAAAAATTTATATTCTTCTAGCGTTTTCTTGTGGGGATCTTTTTTATTTACTTCGTATTTTACTTGTTAACTTTTTATTGCCTTTGTGTTTGCTTCAGGCCTTACTAAGGAGGTTTAAAATCTTTTCCAGTATCTGAGACGGAGACTTTCTTTTGTACCTGAATATAAGGCCTCTGTGTTTTTTATTTATATTTTATTTGTCCCAGTCCTCTTCTACGTTTGTTTTCTTTTTGTTTATGTTTCGTAAATAAAGTTGCTAATATTTGGAGGACAGTCTCTCTAGGGTTTTTTAATAATTATGTAGGTTTAACTTTGATTTACATTTGAAGTTATGATAGTTTTTTTTGCAGATAAATGGTGAACGTTTAACCTTAATTCGATAGCGATTAGTTGACATAATTAATTATTTTTTGTTCTTTAAGTGTGTCATGAATTTATGTCATACTAAGTGCAAACAAATATTTTGATTTAATTCCTCCACACTCATTGGTCAATGGTCTCAACCGCGGCTGCTAAGCATGAGGTCCTAGGGACGGGTCGGGTGTGTTATTGTGGTTTTACATCAGGAATTTCTGAGTAGCAGCCACAGAGTCTGGATTTGGGCCCAGTTGATGGCAACAGGCTCGCCCCTATTACATGGGACTTAAACATAACTGGCAAAATGTGGGTGTACTATTAGATACACCTCTGCCTGACCCTTCAGGGACTACAGACGTGATGTTATGTTATGTTCCTCCACACCCGTTCTATTGTTGAAATTCCCCTTTAGTAAATTCAGTTTAATATCTTCTATTCCAACATCGACGAAAAATGTATTTTCCCATATACACAATATGAGACAAACAAACAAGCAGTCTATATTACTTCCTTATAATAAAGTAAGATTAAGCCCTAAAATAAATAATATCTAGTATCAGCTCGATATTAATAAAACCTATACATTTTTCAGATATACAGGCTGAGTTTGAAACGAAATAGAGTTGAATGAAATAGTTCAGGATTCAGGAGTAAAAACAAATACTTGGAAGCTTTGACAGTACCCACAATATATTTTTATTAACCAGGATAACGCAGCACATTCTGAAAATCTTTCCTAACTTCTAGTGCACTACTTTTTTTTTAAATCAATGTTAGTGTACGCTTTGTTTTCAATTTCAAAAGGAAAATGATGTGCGGAAAGTTTTGAGTATTAATGTGGATGGCTATAAGAGTAGGGGAAGATCAAATAACGATGGATGGGCTGTGTGAAGGATGATATTATGGCTAGAAAAGAGGTGACTGCTGCGATGACGAGTAATAGAGAAGTATGGGAGAAGAACGAGATGATGATGACGGCTATCTGGAGTTCATAGTTCAGATACATAATTATTTCACCCTGTATACGAGTACCGTGATATATATCTGTAGGGCAAAATAAATAATATTGTGTCTACATCTACTACTTGTGGTTTTATTATTGTTTATTTGCTTTTTTGCGAATAGATTAATGATGTCTGGACTTTTGATGTATGGACAAAAATAACATGTTGTTGACGTTATTTTGGTATAGACCGTGAATAAGTTTGATGTATTTATATCACTTTTCATATGGGCAGAGATATATGTATGAGGAGCTCGTGGCTTAATAATAACAGCCGCTCGGGTCGATCTTTAGGTTAAGCCGTGCTTGCCTAGGTTGGTCTGTGGATGGGTAATCACCCATTACATACAGAGTTTCCTCCGTGCCTCAGAAAGCACGTTAAGCCGTTGGTCCCGGGTGTCATTTGTAGATCTTTGGCTGTCTTTAGGTAGTCAGTGGCCCAAAAAGTCTGACAACCAGTCTTACCAAAGGGTATCGTATTACCAAGTATTAAGTAACTGGGTTGTGGAGGTCAGATAGGCAGTCGCTCCATATAAAATACTGGTATTCAGCTGCATCCGGTTAGACTGGAAGCCGACCCTAATATAGTTGGGAAAAGGCTAGGCAAATGACGATGTGGGCAGAGATATGTTTCATACTATTGTTTAAATAAATGTGAAAAATCTGAAGTATGTGTCAAAAACTGTTTACGCAGGCAAGTCATAAACTGGTGTAGAGAACCAGGTCCGAGAAAATATAGTTCAATAGTAAAAGCATTCACTTAACTTAGCTATAATAATATCCTCTTCTTTTTCTAAGATTCCTCTTGGATAGCTTCCTCATTAATTGCCAAGAAGAAGCACATCAAAAGAAGTAAAAGGAGGCCTTTGCTTAAGAACCAGTCAGAAGAGGCTTACGAAATAAAAACGACATTGATCCAATGAAACCTTTTTCAGGGGTATTCCTCAAAGCGCAACTATTTTTAAGCGCAACCAAATTATTACTTGAAGCGCAACCATTACTTGCGCTCACAAATTCAAATTAAAAATATTACATGTTTATTGCTCAAAGCTCAACCATGATGAAAAATAGAGATGGGTATGATGTATTCATTAACTATATTTTTCAACGAATGGTTGCGCTTCGAGGAATTATTTAGTTGCGCTTAAAAATAGTTGCGCTTTGAGGAATACCCCCCTTTTCAGGCTCGAAAAACACATTCTATTTACATCGCTGGTCATCTTGAGTTGATTTTATTCGTTCATTACTAGCCTCCAACTAAGATTAATAGCCTAACATAAAAGTAAACAAACCTATTGAACCTTCAATCTTTTAAACAAAGTGGTGTCGCCGATGCTCTCACATTTATTGCTCTTCGGCCCAATGACACGGCGTCAAGTCTTATAGCTATAAATCTTTCAAAGCGTTAGTACAGGGAATTTCAGAGGAATGTGTGAAAAATTGTTTGCTCTTCTGCCTAGGGGTGCCATGTCACATACGTGACATGTTCCCTCATGTTTGAAGACAATTTATGTTACATAATGCCCCAAAAGTGAAAACTTTAATAAGGAAATAGCTTCTAAACATAAAGAAAAAAGGAAATATGCCCTACGTCTTATTTTACAAGTAAAATACGTCGAAGAGTTAATTGTACTTAATTATTTGTATCGATCTTCGCAGGGAGGTTAGTAGCAACTGGATGAGAGTTGCTGAGAATCGAGTTGAGTGGCGTGCGATTGAGGAGGCCTATGTCCAGCAGTGGACTGCTATAGGCTGATGATAATAATAGCCTAAAGCGACACAAAGTCATTGATTTAATGATAAAGCCATAAAGGGTGTAAAATACCATGATTTCAGCTCATGATTCTAGACCCCAAAGCATGCACAAATTCATAGCAACGGTTTCCTCGTAGATAACATTTTTTTTTAAATGTGAAATCATCAAATACCCCCCCCCCCCCCCCCGCTCTGGGTGGAGTGAGTGTCAGACTTAAACCCATCCATGTTCCTTCTTTGCCCTGTGTGTTCCAGGGCCGCGGTATCTCTTTCGAACAGTCCCGCAGCCCATGACCGTGTATTTGCAGATTCTATACCATAACTGCTACAGGGATAAAATAACGGTTCCATGGCAATCACACCAATGATCAAGGCCATTAAAACTTAGTCTCTCCACAACTAGAATACTCCAACTAATATTACAGCAATTACACCGTATAAAACACGAAACTTCTCACATAATTCGCGACACAGGTAACGTTATACTTGTTAACAAAGTATGAAAGTGTCAAAACTATCGCGCCAAATTGTTTTGCTACATTGTCCCGGCGGAGCGGTGTTTCATAACGTCCCATAAACTTGAACGTAAAAGTAAGGTAGAGTGTACATACGTATAAGAAAAGCGGGTGTTAGATCGGTCTCATACTCGCTTTTCTCATCCCCAAAAACCTCCCCCCTTCTGCTTCATACACTGTACTTCTGGGGTAATGGACCTTAATACTAATCCTACCTTCTAACTAATCCTACTTTCTAACTAATATTATAAAAGCGAAAGCAAGTTTGTTTGTTTGTTACCTTTTCACGCCTAAACCACTGAAACGATCATCTTGAAATTTTGGGTACAGAAACGGACATGGAGTACCTTTTATCCCGAAAAAAATACTGTTTCCCAGGAAAGCAACAATAACGTTCTTATGATAATTAATGGAGCCACGTGTCTTTCGAATCATGATTGAATTATATTAATACAAGCAGAGAACAACCCGAATTGATTGTAAAATTCTAAATTAGCGCGAGTGAAGCCGCTGGTAAAAGCTAGTATTAACATAATTTAGGAAAATTTTATCAGCCTAGCCTAGGGTAATTTAGGAACAGTCACATCTTATCTTTTCTCGGGAAAGAATAAGTAAATGTATAGAAGAAGACAGCTAAAGTTAAATGATGTCGGTTAAAAATCTGCTAGCGGAAAAAAAAACAAATGACACCTGTTTCACTTATTTCTTGGATTCGTTACTAATTTCTTTGGTTCGTTACTAATTTCTTTGGTTCGTTACTAATTTTTTTTTTTTTTCTCTTTATTTAAGGGGCTTGTTCATTTTGAAGATGTCGCCCCTGTTACTAATTTCTTGGATTCGTTACACAGATAGGTACGGTTGGTTTTAAGCTTATAAGTACATATTTTGTGTCCCATAACTTGTCAAAGGGCTTTCTTTCCTTTTCCTTTCAAACCTCAGTATTATGTGCGATTACTGACTGTGCCTGTAAATTACATTGAGATCGTAACGACACCTTTGTTGCAGTGGCACTCGGGTAATATCCTTCCTTTAGCATAAGTCCTAGTCATGAAAAGTAGGTACCAACTTCTATTTTACGGAATTCAAAATGTACTTTCCATGCATTTCGCAACTATTATTTTTTGTTTACTTATTTGATAGTCCCACTGCTGGGCAAAGGCCTCCCCTTTCTCCTTCCAAACCTCTCTATCCTGTGCAAAATCTGGCCATGTTCGCCCCGCAACATTTCGCTAATAAATAAATACAAAAGCCTTATACATCATGCAAATTAAACTACGTTCTAGTCTATAATATTCATTGGGATCATCCCATTGCAGGTAAAACCACCTGATAGCACACTAAACAAGCCCAAAATCTCCATTCAACTCACCCGCTATACCCACCATATCCCGCCCCTTATGGGCCCGTCACGTACCCTCGGAAGTGTCGCCAACAGAGCATGCAATTAGGCGACGTTTTGTGCAAATAATTATGCCCAGAGTATTTCGTTCCTCAGTTTGCACCTCTTAATTCACGACAAGCAGGTATCGTGTGAATCTACCCTCGTTAGAAACGGGACAGATTAAGGCGTCTGAGAATGTCGCATGTCGGTTCAACAAACATGTTGAATTCCTGACTCGACTTTCTATTTTCAGTCTATTGTAAGGCTCAATTTACAATGCCACAGAATATAATTTTACACTGAAAACTTACAAAGCATAATGAACTTTATGTTAATTGTGTAAAGTTCTAGTCTGTACGTTACACGCGAGCCAAAAAAACAGGTCGAACTTTTTCCGGAGAATTCTCGCGCATCCTAGAGAATTCCGTCAGTTAGCACAGCACCTTTTTCTTTATTTTATCGTGTGGTTAGTACCTAACCTAGTGTCAGAGTTTTTATGCCGCCCGTGGGTCTCTGACTTGGCTCTGAATGCCGTCGAGAAATATATCTCAGGCATGCTGGTTTCCTCACTATGTTTTCCTTCACCGAAGGAAGTGATAAATATACAATACGCACATGAATCTGAAAAAACGGAGGTGCGCGTCTTGGGTTTGAACTTGAGCCCTATGACTTGACGGTCACACCACTAGGCTATCACTTCTCTTATCTAGATTATACAATCATCATCATTCTCTTGCCCTTATCCCAATTCATTTGGGGTTGATCCAGCATGCCTTCTTCTTCCATACTTCTCTATTACTCGTCAACTCAACAGACATCTCCTTCCTTATCTAGTTTATACATTACATAATAAAATTGACACAAAGTTTATTAGGCTTTGTAAGATTTCGTTAGAAAGATTCGCTTCCATTCCATTCCACGGCAATGTAAATTGAGCCTAATGTTTCAAGACGCACAAATTAGACCGAAAAATAAAAGGCACAGATTTATATCTGTCAATTATATTCTAGAACATTTCGTAGCAAAACGCCAATGTCTGTGACTAACTATTTGATTAAATTGAAAGTTGGAAAGTAAAAAGACAGTCTCTTGTTTGTTGATTAAATTGGAGTTGTTGATGAAATGTTGGATTGGATTTCTTTGAGGTTGTTGACCTTTGGAGCTAGACAATCGCGCCAAAACTAAAAATAATAATGAAAATGAAAGGCAGAGCTTGTTTTTCTTATTGTAATTGAATTGAGATGATAAAAAACGACTATAATTAAAACTTGTTTATTTAATGTTTCTTTTGTACTATTATTTTTTGTCCCTTATTTTATTTTACTGGAATAATAACAAGTTAACGACAACAATATAAACGTCATTAAATTAGTGCAAATACGAAAAGCAACATTTTTTTAAGGTAAGGACCCTCATTAAAAGAATAAAAAATGCATTTGTAATTCTAAGTATATTTATAAGTCCGTTATGCTTACAACGTTGGGGTGTCTCATAATTTAAATATTTATGAGCTAATCTTTAATAATTTGTAAACAACTTATGTTTATTAAAGAAAAAAAAAAGGAATGTGTAAGGATTAGTAGGTAGCGTTCTGTATTTTCACGGGAAATTGCGTGAATTTATATACGCAGGTACCGTATTTGTAAAAAGATTAACAACAAAAATGTATTTAAAGTTAAAGCACTTTACAACGAAAATGACGTCCCGTCACTACCATGTTCCTTTACCATCAATTCTGAAGTGCCATCAAGAGCAGTTTCACCACTAATAAACTGAAATAATAATTAAATGCAATTAAGAACCAATTTTTTGTTATCTATTTCTTTTCTTCTATTTTTTCAATGGAATAAAGTAAATAATTCAATCACAACAAGAAGGCTACATCTTATATTGCTATTGTATCCAAGCTAGAGAACTCAATGTTTGTCAACAACGACTTCAGGTACTCATTTCTATTAAAAAACAGAAATTGCAGTATACAGGGTGGGTCAAAAATCGTGGATCAAACGAAACAGGGCGATAGGGTTATTGGGGTTATCAGGGTAATTTTTTGGTAGTAATTTTTTTTTCAGTGAGGTTCTGAAGTTACAAATAATTTTTCGTAAGACTTAAAAGATGTTGAATAAAGTGCCAATACTCATAAATCATGGTACACACTGTCATAAAAGAACTTTTGTAGTGATTCTAGATTTCCTAGAAGCAACTAAACACCACTAATTGGCTATTTAGTAAAAAAAATGATATTTTCTTAACAAAACACTCAAGTAGTTATAACTTTTAAGGAGACCAAATTAGGACTCTGCCACAGAGATATTTTGTACTGCAAATATCCATCTATCGCTCTTCATAACGATTGAAGCAGGTGGCGCTCTGTAGTTTTTTAAGTTAAAGTATGTTTTATTTGGGACAAACCTACCACCCTATTCCCAAACCATTGAAACTCCTGAAAGCCAGAATCAACTGTGGAGACCACCAGAAAAGAGCCGAATTAATGAATGAATAACAATTTAACTGTCTTGGATCCCGCAACGAAATTAATCAGAAAAGAATAGCGGAGGAGTATGAAAACATATATTTTCCACTTGCCTCCATTTCATCAAGAGACAGAACAAAACAAGGCCAGTAGGCACAAAGGGACGTTTACAACTGCGATATATTTACCTAGCATAACGGATAAATATTATCATTAATATTAATGGATCCTAAGTTATGAGCTTGAACGCACGGAAATTTGTTCTAGTTTCTACAAAGTCCGTATAGTAAATAACTTCGGATGTAACCTGTACACTCTCCAACATAATATTGCGTTCATTCTGCCACGTACACTCCCATAAAATATGATGTGCAGATTGTCCATATTCGCAGTCATGTCATAATAATATGTGCATTGACAAAAAGGCGAGGCAACAAGCTTGAAGGAAAATAATTTACCATGACCAGTGAGAAAATGGGCAACACAGTGATCCACCTGCTTTAATGTATGTATGTAAAAAAATATTTAAAGTTCCACTTTGCAACTAAAATGTCATCACACCACTTCCATGGTCCTTTGTCATCAACATGGAATGTACACCAAAGTGACATAAAGAGCAGCTTCGCCACTGTAAACTGTCACACCGGCACCGTTCGCTTTGTGCATGATCGATGCCAAAGATTACTTTGTGCTGGTGTGCAAGTCCTTCTTTCATTTAAACTAGTTAGCCTGAGGCTAAAGTGTCGTATTACACGAACATAGGAACACGCAAGCAGGGTTAAGTGGTGTGGATGTGTGTTGTTAGGTTTTTTATGAGGGGTTAGAAAAAAAGATTGTTTTTTTTTTCGTGTTTCGAGGATTGGTTGGAAGGAAACAAGAACTGTTTTTTTGTTTTTTTGAAAAAGCATAATTATGTGTTTTTCATCGATTGTTCGATTTTGGAGCATACTTATGTGGTTATTAGTTGGAATTGTAAACTTTAATATTAAAAGAAAATTATGTTGTCCCAATAGGTGTGATAAGCAACCTATTTGACAATTGAACGTTACAGTAAATTATGATATTAAAAACTAACTTGCTTATTTCGTATTAAAGATAAATTCATAAAAAACAACCGTAAACACTCAACTCGTTTTCACAAACCTCTCACCCAAAATATTCAAGCCCTCATTGAAAAACAAACAAAAACAAAATAAACCACTTATTAAACAGTGAAACATGTTCAAAGAACGAAACGTAAAATGGAATGAATCAATGTTCAAACAAAGCTCGCATTCCGTCGCGATCATTGGCAAAACGGAACGTAGTCTAGACGGATTGTAGACGAAATATGGTCGCTTTATTCTGAGGCGCGAGAGTAATGCGATACTGTTTTTGAAGTTGTGTTTTGTTTGTTTTAATTTGTTGTGTCTGCCTCCGTTAATTTAGCAGTTAACACATTAGTAAACAAAGATTCAAAGGATCAGTGTCTATTTCTGTCATACATGTGGAAATATGGCTGTTAACAATAATCTGGCAATTCCTAAAGGCAACGATCGGTTTGTAAATGTTTGTCCTTTTCTCCACAAATAAAAACAGCTGGTTTATAATGATTTTAATGCCTAAACAAGTTATCTTAAACTTCTGTGCTCAAAACTTTGTATTTACCTACTAGACGATAAACGTCTAGCACCGGCACAAAAGAAAACCAGCTGTCACATTTTGCCTCCACAAATAAACAATATGTGGTGAATGGCTGATTTTATTTTAACTATTGCTCTCATAGTAAACGTTGTTTATAATGACCCCTTAGGAGTTTGATGATAAACAAAACTGAATAGCAGAGACATCATTTCTTTTGCCTCAAATTCACACTAAAAACGACCAACGTAACTCGTAACTCCCCATAACCACCTCGCCTGCAGTCGGGCAGTGGTGGGCGGAGCATTGATAGCGGGCAACTGTTTACTTTGTGCCACGCCGCGCCTCTAATGCATCACATCCTTATCTATACACTGCAGTGCGCCGCGGAACCACTGGGCGAAATTAGCGGATATTTTCTGGGTGAAACTGCCTGAGACAATAGGCTACTGAGCGGTTAGGTCGTTAAGAGGGAAACGGACGAAAGGGTTCCCCTCTTGGGCCCCTGCGCTGGCTAGATTACGCTTTCAGCCAGTCCAGAACCCTCTCTCAAAATAAATAAAGGTCATTTTAGGATTTCTCAACCCTTTTTTTTGGATGGGAATTCATTAAATGACCCCTCCCGCTCTGGACGGAGTGGAAGGGAGTGTCAGGCTTTTACTTACTAAAAAGGGTAAAGAAAGAACATGGATGGGATCCATGTTCCTTCTTTGCCCTTTGTGTTCCAGGGCCGCGGTATCTCTTTTGAACATTCCCGCAGCCCCGGCAGTTTTATTTTAGTTTATTTCTCAAACATTGGGACAATACTTTAACCTACAATTTGAGAGAAAAAGAACATACCTACTCAGAAAAAAAATGTTTCATAACGCCCATTTTCACCTCACTGAGCAAATGGGCGACCACAAACATAACAAGACAGTAGGTAACCTTAGCGGTATCGCTGATTGGTGGCGTATGATCAGATGAACATGGATGAAGGAGAAGGAGTACTTAAGAAAGGCTGCTGGTGGGGTTGGGTTACCGCCCGATACATACCGAGTTTCCTCCGTGTCTAGCCGTTGGTCATTTGTATATCTTTGACAGTCGCCTCAGGTACAGTGGCCTGAAAGTCTGACAACCAGTCTTACCAAGAGGTATCGTATTACCCAGTACTAACTGGGTTATGAGGTCAGAGAGGCAGCTGCTGTATGTAAAATACTGGTATTCGGCTGCATCCGGTTAGACTGGAAGCCGACCCCAACATAGTTGGAAAAAGACTAGGCAGATGACGATGATGAATTAGAAGACATATGACATCTACCAATACTCACTGGCCACGAATGGATTTTAACCCAATCCCTCTAATAGAGAGGAGGCCTATGTCCCAGCAGCGGGCTTAGATTAGTTTTAGATTTTTCAGAAACTTCTTTTTAATATTATCGCAATAGCCCTTTATTCTACTGAACAGGCAACTAGACAGCTACAATGAATAATCACGGAAGCATATTGCTCTAATAAATTCTCACGCTTGTCAAGCAAATTTGTGATCACAGTGTGATGATAATGCATGGAGCTTGCAGTTTTTAAAATTAAATAATAAAAGTTGACATAAATGTGGATATTTTGCTGAAATGGGCCTTTTTGGATTTGATGTACATTTGTGGTATGTGTTAAGTTTTTAATCTAGTACATTAAAAACTTAAAACATACCACAAATTTTTTAGATCCTTTTATCGAGACTAAATATACGGGGTGGAAGGGACACCGACTCGAAAACGGTTACCATGAATTCAGTACATCATTCTGAGCCGGGGTACATAGAAATTTTTCAACGGTTATTAAAAAAATATCAGCTGTTCCATACATTTTGACCGTGTAGGTATTGCACGTTTGTATGAAATAGCAGATTTTTCAGAATGATGTACCTACTGAATACGTGGTAACCGTTTTTGCGTCGGTGTCCCTTCCACCCTGTATAGGTTGGTTACCACAGATCCAAGTACTTAATTTAGTAGGAAGGTACTTCCTAAAAAGAATTCAAACCCAAGATAACATACAAATTAATTTAATTAAAAAACAGCCAGAAATAAAACGACAGAGACAGGATCCTGCAGCGAATTGATAAAAGAAGGAATCATTGGAAACAAAGATGGGCAACTTGAAAAGAAATAACACAATGGACGAATTAGTAACAATGACGGAGCGTAAATGTGGACTTTTCTAAAAGAATAATTAATTGAAACGTTAATTTAAACGTCACAATGTCATTATATTACCACAGTATAAATATATACAGTATTGTGACTCGGTTCTGTCCTTGAAATAATTGCCTACAGCCGGGCGGTACATTCGCACGCGATAGGGCTGCCGCGCCTATAGTATTTTAATTTAATTTACTTAGTTGAGTTTCTTTCTAGTTTTGTGGTTATAAATATTATACTTAAAAAAAAAAGATTGTTGTGAATGAAATAGGAAGAGTTCAATAAAAAATACAAGTTGTGTCTTTTGATTAGTAGATTTAATAAAAATTATTAATTCGAGACTTATTTTCACGCGAGCGTAGGTACCTAAGTCACTCGTGTGTCACTTTTTTCACCCTATCCAAAGATACCAAATTTATTAGTCTATTATAACTCTTTGTCATATTTAGTAATAACATACAAAACCATCAATCACACGTTCGTTCATAAGTGCGGCGCATTCGCGACTGCTGCGTACCGAGTGTATACCGAACTCGAGGCGTGTAGATATGGCTCGCGTTCCGACCGTTTGTATGAAGATACACTACTGTAGATATTATTACCATGCTATGACGGTGGTGGTCTAAATACAATATATTGTACGCGTGTTTCGCTCATTGTTTCATAAAGCAATGAACCGATTTCATTAGTGTTATTCTTTAATTTATGAGCCTTTGCTCGTATTTCTAACGACTGCAGCTCTGTGACAGCTAGACGGGGTCGCGGTAGACCGACTGAGGAGAAGATGGTGTGACTCTTTGGATGGCTTCCTTGACTCTTTGGACAATTGACGAGAAGAAGCACAACAACGAGAGAAGTGGAAGGATTTAGATGGAAAAATTGAGAGTTATTCAAATCACTAATCAAACTGAATAATATCAAATAATTATTATAATTGCCTCGTTGGTCAAGTGGTCGCTCGTACGACTGCTGAGCAAAAGGTCCTGGGTTCGATGCCCAGGTCGGTCCAAGTGTTATTGGGTTTTTCCATCAGCAATTTCTTAGTAGCAGTCAAGGATGCTGTATCTGTGCCTGGTTGATGGCAATAAGCTCGTCCCCTATTATATGGGACTTTAACATAACTGGTGAAATGTGGGTGTACTATTAGGTGCACCACTGCCTAACCCTTAGGAGATTACAGTCGTGTTGTTATTTAATCATTTTTGTTAAAAAATAACGTCAGATGTGAAGATGAACTGAAGAGAGTGATACTTAAACGTACTTGACAAGACCGATAATTAAATTAAAAGGAGAAAACTTCTATTTGTTGATGCCCACCCAATTATTTAAACTCTATAAGTCAATAAACTGCACATATTTCCGATAATAAATATAATGTTTTTTTTACTTCATACTTTTCAACGTTCAGAAAGTCTTCCTGTAAAGGAGAATGGGCAAAAATGTATGGGAGTTGACCTACTCAACACTTTAGCCATCTAGGGGTGTTAGTAGTTAATAAGTAGTTGATCAAATTACGGATAGCTTTCTATTTTATGCTGAAATCTATGGGAGATTTAGAAAAATAATGAACAAAGATATTTAAACAAAACCTATTTATTTACTATTCTTTTCATTTATAGAAGACTGTCGTCTAGTATGACATGACTGAGATGGGCCGCAGGCGGTAAAACGATAGTTGATGTATTGTTTGCAACTTAATTGTACCAAAAAGAGTAATCAAGTTTAATTACAAAATCTTAAAACCTTTATTAGTACAACTAAGTACGAGTATTTACCCACAGAACCTTCAAAATGAGTTTAGCAAATAATCCAATACAACTAAGACATTAATTCTAATGTTGTGTGAAAAACATCTTCAGGGCATTCTGCAGACGTCTAACTAAAGTCTAGACAATTCAGTAAGTCTGAACTGAATATATGTGGCGCTAAATAGCTCTCTACAGGGCACTTAGGAAAATAGACAGTTGTCATACATGCTTTGTATGTAAACCACACATCGTAGAAAGATATTTCACTCCAGTGGGCTTACCATGAGTTTGAAATTTATTATTCGTTATCGAATACTATCGCCCTGTCTCTTTCATATTCATCGACTGCTTTACGACACGAGAAGTATATCCGATAGTTTTCGATATCGAGGGCAGTTTTTTACAAACTCATGGTAAGGGCACAGTACTGTCTCGTGTGGAATATCCTTGTACGATGTAACATATTTAGGTATTTATGAATTTTTAAGTCGGTGTTTATAAGTTAAGGTGCTCGCGGCTAATAACAGTGTCATAGGCTATACAGGTGTAAGGGACAGCCCTCCACAAACTAATGGGGTGAATTCAGTACATAATACTAAGATGACCCGTACAAGAAATTATTTCAGGAATGTTATGGGAATCCAATAAATTTGATTTGTTTTATTTCCTCATGCGCAATGTATCGTAACCGTAGCAAAACGCATGTAGCGAACGGCAAGCGCGACGACGAGTTCGATGAACTCTAGCAAGCTAGAAGCTAGAAGTGAACAGCTGATTTCAGGCGTCGTTCGTTAGAGTACATTCATTGTTGTTTTTTTTTTATTTTAGCCGTATTATTTACATAATGGTACAGGGAATGGAACTTTACATTTAAATAAAGGACAGGAAATTGAAAAAAAAAAAACAGGAAAAAAAATCCGGTGGAATATGATTCAAAATAAGGAGCTGAATGCACCTTGACAGTTTGTGGAGGGCCCTTACCGCTGTATTTAAAACGTCCCCGTGAATTAATTTCCGCCCATAACGCAAGCGAAGCCGCAGGCAAACACTAAACACACAAATAAAGATGTAACAAAAGATTAAATTTTCACACAAAAGTCTATTTTTAACTGAAAAGTGGTGTGACCGTTGGACTGCCAAGTCATAGGTCTCGAGTTCAAACCCAAGGCACGCACCTCTGATTTTTCGGATTCATGTGCGTATAGTATAATTATCACTTGCTTTTCGGTGAAGGAAAACATCGTGAGGAAACCAGCATACCTGAGAGATATTTTTTGACGGCATGTAAAGCCAAGTCAGAGGCCCATGGGCGGAATAAAAACTCTGACAACAGGTTACGAACTAACCACACGATAAAGAAGAAGAACTGAAAAGTAAAATAAAATTGTCTTGGAACTCTTCTAGAACCTTCTATAGGTACTTCTGAACAAGCGTATTAAAAATTAATAAAGCCTCCTCTTCCAATATAATATAGTTTATGTAGGTAGGGAAATTTTGTTGTTCATAGGGCTTATTAAATTATAAACTTTGTCGACGGGCGCTTGGTTAATCAAAGCATTTGATCATTATAATAATCCTGTTATTGGAAATGTGTAATTAAGCGTAATCATTTTAGGAACGTGGAAAATGTTACAACAAAAATGTTGAATTCTTTCAGTGGCAGTAATTATAAGAAAATCAGCACTGGCAGTTAAGAACTCAGATAGTTATAGAACTGTTCTGTGTAAAGGCTGGTTAGTCTATGGTTTCAGTCGATAGAATTCCAAAGTATCATTTTTATTTTTCAAAGTTCGTTACAAGAGAACCATTCGTCAAAAAAAAAAAGATTTGTATTGAATTGTATAACGGGCTGGTTTCCGCAACTCCACGTCAAAGCGGGTATATTGCGTAAAAATAATAATAATTATGTACTGGTTTAAGTAGAAGCCACCTCTGTAGCCTATAGTATTTTTACAGTTGTAACTTAAAAGTAATGTCCTTAGTCTATTGTATGTCTTAAATATTTTTTTATTTTATAATTTTCTGTTGTTCTCTTTTTTGTTTAATTTTGTTTTATGGTTTTGTACAATAAATACTTTTTCTGTCTTTCTTTTTACATCGTTAAAACAATTATTACAACGAATAGTTTCTTAAAATATAACTAAACTCAAAGGACAAAAGGCCAAAGCCCACTCATAAAGCCACAATTCATTATTTTCAATAACAAACTAGAATCCAAAAGAAAACTTTAAACGCAATCAACAAATTGAAGAATCAACATCAACTTGATACCTAATCACTCGCTATGAACTCGTAGGCCGTGACACACGGACGGGTAGCCCGGCTTCCATTGAAGCGGAGATTAGCGGAGCGGAACGGAGATGTGTAAGATACTGTCACGAGAAAGACAAGAGACGCGATGTAGATTTTAATGATTGGTCGATGACTGCCTCGTTGGTCTTGTGATCGATCCGTTTGCCATTATTGTTATTTTTTTACTACTGTTAGTCTGACATTTATTTTTTATTTTTTGTAATTCTAATAATTTGACATTTAAATTTATTTCCTATCAATACAATTTCTCTTTGATTTTAGAATTGAATATTATTTGCATGCCCATGCGACGGTAGAATATGGAGGACTATATTATTTAAGACAACATCTATGTACCAATTACCCAAGTTTGCAAAGAAATAAATGATTTGATGTTTTGATCGCAAATTCAACCGCTGAGCATGAGGTCCTGGTTCGTTTCCCAGGTCGGGCTAAATGTTATTGAAGTTTCCATCAGGAATTTCTCAGTAGCCGCCACGGAGTCTGGATTTGTGCCCGGCCATAGGCTCGCCCCGCTTACATGTGACTTAAAAATAACGAAATGTGGGTGTACTTTCAGGTACACCACTGTCAAAGCCTTTGAGGATTACAGGCGTAATGTTATGTTATGTGACTGGTCGAATCCCGCACACATCTCCGCTCCGCTCATCTTCGCTTTGGTGGCAGCCGGGCCGTAGTATGGAGAGTAATCGCGGAGCGACGGCCGCACTCGAAGCGACATCTCACGCGACTTCGTTCCTATCCATTTCATTTCACTTGTCTGAGTCCCCTGGCTGTTTGTTGGTTGTGAATGGTGAGACACACGGATTCGGAGTTTGGTGAGCTTTTTAAATGTTACGGATTTTCATTGCGATTTCTGTTTTTAGGTGACTTTAAATTACATGAAAAACCAAGAAATAATTAGTTGTTTTTGCAAAAGACGTGGCATAGGCATGGCTTTTGCCCACCAGTGAGAAACAGAGCATGGAATTCACATTGAATATTAAAAAAACACAAAGTATTTTAAGTAGGCGCCGACGTTTAATTGCTGCCATCATTCATTTTCTTTTAGTTTCCTCGCGTTGTAGTTTACAATGGTAGAATGTACCAGAAACAAATAATTACTGTAACAACTTATGTATGTACCTACATTCAATGCAAATAAACTATTTCTGTTCTGTAGGTATTTCTAAATCCAAATTAGGTGACCAAAATAACAAAAATGCAATATTGTTTTCAGAAAAGGTTTGGCGGGTGATGATGATCCAAATGCCACACACCACCAAAGTTAGGTATATTACTTCTGGCCCAACAGCAACTTTATAGTCACAAAGATAAAGACCACTATTATTTTAAAAGATTTGTCAGTGTTAGCAACCTAATCACAACCTTATTGCCACAAGCATAAAGGTCACATCTGTGATTTTGACAGCGAGGCAAGAGACAGGTATAGGGAATAACTGAAAGTACTGTTTACAAATCCGCTAAGTTCGACATCCTTATCACCAGTATGTAAGGTTTAATTACGCGCCGCTACTCGACCGGCCTCTGATAAACGACTCTCCAGCCAGCTCTACTCCATGACATGTTCAGGGTTTTAAGCCTCGCTGCCGACAATACCGCTTATTATCATTATCGGGTTAGGATTGAACTGCGAACGAGTGCGAATGAGTTGTGATTATTGATAGACAAAGCAATTTCTGTATCTGACGTAGATGATATGCTTTTCTGTATTAAGGGTCAGGCAAAAATCAACCTTTTTCCTTCAATCTTCAATGCCATTCTGGCCTGTCTGGATCTGCTAAATACGACTCATAGGTACTCAATCCAGCCTAATTGAATTGCGCGTGGTGAAATTATTTTCAATCCGTGCAATGCAATTATCTAAAAAATGGACTTTTGGTGAAAAACCTATAATAAACACTCCTTTCCAAATGTTTTCATTACTACCCTCCCACGTTGTTTACAATAGCCTAAACAAAGTGACGTTCTGACAATAATACCTACCAAATATGTTAAATTGACAAAAACTACCGAAAATCTTATGAAAATCCTTTTACACGTCAGCCACCTTATCTGTGCAAGCGGGAAAACACAGAACTAAAATAAATATACCTAGTTTGATATACCGATGCATTTTTTCTTGACAAACAGCGCCACCTTGAACTGCACACTTAAAATGATCATACTATTCAAGCCGTTGTTATATTAAACACTAGAACTTCGCTCGCGACTTTGTCCGCAAAAATTGTGATAGCTCGGCTAATATGCATGATATAAATATAATTTATAGCTTATAGCACTCACAAATAATGCAGCTTTTTACCAGTTATAGAAGTTTTAGAATTGGATCATTAGTTCTGGAGATTACCCCCTATAAACTTACATACAAATTTTAACTCTTTATAATATTACTAGCGGCCCGTTCCGGCTTTGCACGGGTGGACATTTATTTTTTAAACATTTTGGGATAAAATATAGCCTATGTTAATCAGGGATAATGTAGCTTTCTAAAGATGAAAACATTTTTGAAATCGGCACTGTAGTTTTTGAGTTTATTCATTACAAACATACACACACACAAAAATACAAATCTTTCCTATTTATAATATTAGTAAGATTAGTAAAGTATAGATGGCAGTGGCGAAGGTACCATATAACTCGATTCCTACCGGATTCCCTTTGAAAAATGGCACAGTCAGTATTCTATAGACATTATAATATGACTACATTAAAGATACGTACTCCGGTTTACCTGTTACAAAAATTGACCCTTCGCTACTGATAGATGGAACCCTTTTTAAAGCGATAGCCACAATTCTAGGCCGTCCGGTCGCAAATTAAATCATGTAAACCGAATGCTGCTCAGGCAAATGTCAGACTCCAGACAGTCATACTGTCATTGTTAATTCTCGCACTAGGCGCCTGGTGCTCGTATACAAATCAGATAACCCGGTACAACCCAGTCGTATAATGTACTAGCTGTTGCCCGCGACTTCGTTCGCGTGGAAATTTTGGTATGTATGTGTAAGACTGCCTCGAGTGGTCGCAAGCGTGACTACTAAGTATGAGGTCCTGGGATCGATTCCCGGGTCGGGCAAAGTGTTAAAAAAAAGAATGTTTATTTCAATTAGATACATAAAGTTATGACACACATGATTTGGAGATCACCTTTTAAGCAAGGAGATGCTTGGGTTAGGGGGCGTCCATTAATTACGTGAGGCAATTTTGGCGATTTTTCAATTTGAATTTTACTTACTATTTATTACCTCCCTGCCAAATTTCAAGTTTGTAGCACAAAAAATGAAGTACTTTCATACAAACTTGCGAGAGCCCTTAGACCCCTTTAATCCGGCCCTGTCGCAAAATCCGTTCTTAGCGGACGTCTACTAACTATAAACTACCTCCCTGCCTAATTTCATCTTTTTACGTCAAGCGGTTTCGATATTTCGTGATGAGTGAGTGACTTTTCGCTTTTATTTTTTTAATATTTTGCTCTGAAGTTAAACTGCTAGTGCAGCCACATTTAAACGTTAAAAAAATGCCTAATACAGCCCCCCCCCCCCCCCAACTGTTTACCGAATGAAAAATATGTTGAATAAGTATACATAAAAAAAACTAAAGTCATCACCAATAGCGTAAAAAGTAGGGTTGAGGTAGATGGGCAAGAAATTCACTATAACGTCGATGAGTACATTTGAGTTTGAGAGTTGCCGAGTCGAGAACGCCTGGAAGAGCTACTGGTCCATGAAGTCGCTGATGGTGACCTACCTTTATCCCTGAAGCACAATCTTATCGACATGTGCATTCTGCCCATCCTAACCGGTCAGGGACCAAGTTTGAGCATTACGGTGCTTGGTGCCAACCTTGAGTTTGGACTTTTGCGGAGTCGCAAAAGTCCAAACTCAAGGTTGGCCAAAGGGCAATAGAACGTAGCGTATTGGGTATCAGGGCTCAGCGACAGAATTCGCAATACCACAATACGCTCAAAAACTGGAATCGCTGATGTGGGCGATAAGATTGCTAGTTTGGAGTGGGATTGGGAGGGCCACGTCTGTAGAATGCATCAGGACCGGTGGGCCAGAGTCGTCACGCAGTGGGTGCCAGAAGACGGGCGTCGTCGCCGAGGGAGGTCTAGAAAACGCTGGTGTGACGACTTAGAAGCGTTTGTGACAGATTGGACGAAGAAAACCGCACGGAGAGAAGAATGGAAGGCAATGGGGGAGGTTTTTGCCAGCAGTGTGACAATAAAGGCTAAAAAAAAAAGATTACATAAAAATTATAAACCCATTCGGGGTTGCATAATCATTAAGACAAGAATATTTAAAACTGCGACAGACGCTAGGCTTGACCGCTTTTACTTAGACAACGTTATACTTTCCAATCACATTTAAGCGTAAATTTGTCGACCTGTGTATCCTGCCTATCCTAACCTATGGTACCCAGACATGATCTTTGACGGAGGCTGAAAAGTCCAAACTCAAGGTTTGCCAAAGAGCGATGGATTTTAAACATCAAAATCACCGATTGAATACGCAACACCACAATGCGCTCCAAGACAGGCATCGCCGATGTTGGCGATAAGTGTAAGAGGTTCAAATGACTGAGCCGGTCACATTTCCAGAATGGGTCAGGACAGATGGGCCAGAATGGTCATACAGTAGGTACCTGAAGACTGTCATCGTCACCGAGGCAGACCCAACAAACGCTGGTGTGACGATTTGGATTCGTTTCTGACTGATTGGCCAGAGAAGGCAAAACACCGGGAGAGTTGGAAAGGAAATGGGGAAAGCCTTTGTCCAGCAGTGGGACAGAATAGGCTAATTAAAAAAACAAAACGTTATACCATCGTGTTTGTTATAAAATTACCTATCTGTTTTTTAATACATATTTTAATGAGAAAACAGATGAGTGTATATAGGGTCTAACTTTTAAAACACGACATATTTCAAGAGTAACTTCTACAAGTCGTAAAGTCGCCATAGCAACGAAAAAAAAATTTTTTTCTGAATATTTTTATTTTTACGAAATTATTATAGTTCTAAATATTCTTGCGACATTTTGCATAAAACCTTTACAAACTTTAAACTTACTTACTTACTTTTACTTTTTTAAACTTTTTTTACTTTTTAAACCTTTAGCCAGTGTTTATTTTGTGGGTCAAGTAATTTTAATTTATTTATTTTTTATAAAAATACACTTAGATAAAAAAAAATTTTTCGTTGCTATGGTGACTTTACGACCTATAGAAGTTACTCTTGAAATATTTCGTGTTTAAAAAGTTAGACCTTATATAGTACCTAGTAGTACACCCACATTTTGTCAGTTATGTTGAACTCCCATGAAATATTTAGCGAGCCTATTGCCATTTTGTATAAAGAACAGGTTGTAAGGTTCTTCATCCCCCATAGAAAAGGGAGGATAGTCCGATCAGACGGGTGTAATGTCTGGTGGGCTATAACTGCCCAACAGTTGTTGTCGGGTACTTCTATATAGTCTTAAGTCGCGGATAACTTTATTTGGGCGATTTATTTGACCCAGGCAGAATTTAGACGTATTTCGATGTTTAGTTCATCACCTGCGTCATAGATGGCGCTGTAGTACTTTTTGTTATTTGTTGTTTTTTGTACTTTTTATAGTGCCGATACACCATCAACCGGGCACAAAACCAGACTTCGTAGTTGCTACTGAGAATTTGCTGGTGGAAAAACTCAATAACACATTGCCCGACCGGGAATCTAACCCAGGACCTCATGCTCGCTTCTGAACACTATACCAATCTATAAAAGAACAATAAAATTCCAAAATAAAATTCCAAACTGCGATTGATTATTGATATTTTGCAAATCGAGAAGGAAACAGACTTCTAGTAAAGCAAGAACTTTTTGTAGAAATCATCATCATCATTCTCCTGCCGTTATCCCAATTTTTTCGGAGTCGGCGCAGCATGTCATCTTCTTCCATACTTCTCTATTACTTTTTGGAGAAACATTTGAAGAAAAAAGGAGAAAAACGAAAATGCAAACGATGCCAATACAAAAAACAAAAATGGAAATCTAAAAGCATCAAAAAAATATTCAAACAAATTACAAAAAAAGTGAAAGTAACAGTGGGGTTTGAACTTGCGACCAGTAGCTTACAGAACGTTCAAGAACCCGCTAGGCTGTGTTCTCTGTTGACATAAGCTTTAAATAGCCATTCTGGTGCTTGTCATAACTCAAACGTCAAACAAATGAAGGATACTGACATAATGCATTATTGCTCACCCCCTTAAGCGAGTAGCGTGATAATATATAGCCTAACATGTGAAGAAGCCTGTAAGGAATATTTCTGCAAAATTTGAACAGGATCTATGCAGTAGTTTTTGAGCCAAGTCGGAACATAAAATTGGATTTTTACGATTTTATTATATGTATATAGATACCCACTTTACTAGCTATACCAGCTGCTAAGCTTCTTACCTGATTTCGATACTAAAAATCATCAAAATATTTAATATATTTTGATGATTTTATAAAAAAAAATATTTTTTGTAATTAATTAATTAACGCTAATTTATTGTTGTTCTTTCTTGCCTAGGTTGGTCCGTGGATGGGTGACCACCCATTACATACCGAGTTACCTCCGTGCCTCGGATAGCACGTTAAGCCGTTGGACCCGGTTGTCATTTATAGATCCTCGACAGTCGTTACAGGTAGTGAGTGGCCCGAAAGTCTGACAACCAGTCTTATCAAGGGGTATCGTATTTCCCAGGACTAACTGGGTACTGTAAAATACTGGTATTCTGCTGCATTCGAGTATGGATTTATTTTTCAAATTACATTAACAAACTCGATCTACAGATGCTAATCTTCTTTTTCCTTACCCTTTATTTCCCAAACTTTAGCAGGGCCTACTAATGTCACGTTGAACAAGCTCACATATCATAATACAGCTTAGATGATGATGAGGGTCTTTGCTTAACTTCACATTGTCACGACTAACCCTTACTTATGAGGTTATTAGGAAATTGTTGTTTAATTTAATCTATTAATCGTTGTAGGCCATGTTATTGTGGTTATCCTTGTTTTTTCGAAATTAAGATGTTGTATGAAGTTGAAGCGCCAATACACAATATCCGCTTGTTCATGGGTTACACGCACAAGCAATGCTCATGTTGCTACAGCGACTGCGGAGAACATAACATAAGGTGTCCCATGTAATAGGGGGCGAGCCTATTGCCATCAACCGTGCGTGAATCTAGACTCCGTGGTTGCTACTGAGAAATTTCTGATGGAAAAATTCAATAACACTGCCCGACCTGGGAATCGAACCCAGGACCTATGTCAGCAGTCGCACTTACGTCCACTAGACCAACAAGGCTGTCGGTACGGAGAAGAAATAAAAAGAAATTGCTAAATGGATGGCACGGGTCACCGACATACGAATTGAATAATGGCTGTGCACCCATCCACAGACCAACCTAGGCGAGTACGGCTTAACCTAAAGATCGATCCGAGCGGCTGTTATTATTTAGCCACGAGCTCCTGCAAACACAGACCGTATAGAATGTCAATAATTAAAATACCAGTTGTTTTACTCGCAGACCTTCATTTAATGAAAATCCATTATCATTATAAAGCGAAATACCTATCAATCCTATCATGTTTTAGCTCTGTCCATCGGATTGTGTATCTGGCAGCTATGCGAAGGGAATTCTGCCTGAATTTCATCAAGCAATTTTTGGTGCCGGTCTAATTGGATATAGGGATAAATAAATCAATTAAATTGTTCCGGTGACTGAGCCTTCTAATGGCGTTGGAGGTTGGTGCGTAAAAACCAATCCAGGATGACCTACCCCACCCTTTTCCCCATATTAATTATAGGATATGAGCAGCGGAAATGTTATGAGAGACAGGGGCCGAGACAAATTGGCGCTTATGTTGACAATGATATTATGATTTTTAAAGTAAGAGTTTTTGTACTACGCGTTTAAAGAGTTTTTAAAAATGATTTCCACTCGATAAGTCATAGATATATTTCCAAACAAAATACATTGTGTCGAAAGAAACTTAAAATTAGATTAATAAGAATTAGATAGTAGTAATTAACAATATAAAAAAAAACCATAACAATTATTTACAATAATAAAATTAAAAGTCATACATGTACCTATGATATTTTCCCTCTAATTTTAAACATAAACGTCGTTATAATTGTAGTATATTCCTTATGAATATTAAGAGATACTTAAAAGGTAAATAAGGTATAATGTCCGTGTATTAGAACTTTGATTGTTTCAAACATTAATTTCGAATCGAAAGCCTATCATTACGCTAGCCAACTTGATGTCTCTTACGGATGTCAATTTTCGGTAATTGGGGCAGGTATTTTGAATTTCATAAGAATAATTTAACTGTAATTAATCGTTGAAATTACAGGATACAAAGAGAGTTTTCGTCTATGACTTAAAAGGCTTATACTCAGAACACTGGTTTCCTCCGTGCCTCGGAAAGCACGTTAAGCCGTTGGTCCCGGCTGTTATTTGTATATTTTTGATAGTCGTTACTAGTAGTCAGTGGACAACCAGTCTTACCAAGGGGTGTCGTATTACCCAGTACTAACTGGGCTGTGGAAGTCAGATAGGCAGTCACTCGATGTAAAATACTGGTATTCAGCTGCATCCGGTTAGACTGGAAGCCGACCCCAACATAGTTGGGAAAAGGCTAGGCAGATGATGATAATTATACTGTCTGTGTTTGACTAGACTGCTCTAGTTGTTTGGCTGACACAAAATATATTAAAACTTTGTTACTATTTGTTTTGTCTGCCCTAGTAGATATCATAATAATGTGGATTTATTTTTCATATTACATTAAAAAACTTGACATATATTTTCTGGTTTTAAATATCATCCTGGGTTCGATGCCCGGGTCGGGCAAAGTGTTATTGGGTTTTTCAATCAGGCATCTCAGTAGCAGCCACGGTGTCTGGATTTGTGACCGGTTGATGGTAATAGGCTCGCCCCCTACATGGGACTTTAAAACATAACTGTCGAAATGTGGGGGATCCTATTATTATTTTTCCATCAGGAATCTCAATAGCAGCCACGGAGTCTGGTTTTGTGCCTGTTGATGGCAATAGGCTCGTCTCCTATTACATGTGACTTAAAAATATAACTGGCGAAATGTGGGTGTACGTACTATTAGGTACCTACACCTCTGCCTAACCCTAGGAACGTGGATATTTTTTTTTCATTTTGCAACACAATAAGAAATGGAGACTTATTTTGAAATACAAAAACGTGCTTCTACCCACAACTTATTTCCCTTCCAAGAAATAATATCATTTTATGAAAGCGAAGTCCTATAAACTTAATTTGAGTTGAAAACGAAATGGGGGCGAGCAAATGTTAGCCAACCAACATTTCTATGAAGAAGACCCTTAAAGTATTCCGAGAAAAAAAAAACAATATTCAACCCTTCTATTACTGCGACAAGTTTTTTCATGCTTTTCAAAGCCATTGTTTTATTATTTCTATGGTTTCAGCAGGAAAAGTCAATTTAATAACGCAAGAATGTACGTAACTCCACGGAGTTTGCTTAAACTTTGTTTTGTTTTAATTATTCCAGTTAAAACTCAAGTATGAATAATGTAGCATTTATTTACAAATGTCAAATGTGTCGTCAATTCTCCAAAAGAACTTTGCTAAACGTATACACGTTCTTACACCAAAATTATTAATTAATTATGTGCTACTTACCTCCTTAGAGTACGTAATGTTTTTTTTTTCTTTATTTATTTAGGGACATTTATAATCGCAATGCGTATGTCAGTCCCATCGTACCCTAAATACACATTATTCATATCTGGGCAATGAACCTAAACATACTAGATTTATTAATGTTATGTAAGGGAACAATCCCTTACATAACATTAATAAATCTAGTAATATATTAAACTACGCTAGGTACGCACAACGAATAATCAAGCTTTACAAAACCAGAAAAAAACAATCTGTGATTGTAATAGAAATCTATACAATGCGAGGCCATGTTATACTGGAAATTTATAGGTTAATGTGTTGCCGTGTGTAACTATGTACAAATATGTACCATTTGCAAGTCATCACCTGCATAACCTTTTCCCAACTATGTTGGGGTCGGCTTCCAGTCTAACCGGATGCAGCTGAATACCAGTACTTTACATGGAGCGACTGCCTATCTGACCTCCACAACCAAGTTAGTACTGGGTAATACGATACCCCTTGGTAAGACTGGTTGTCAGATTTTCGGGTCACTGATTCCCTAAAACGACTGTCAAAGATCTACAAATGGCAGCCAGCAACGGCTAAACGGGCTTTCCGAGGCTCGGTGGAAAGTCGGTATGTAATGGGTGGTCACCCATCCACGGAGCAACCTAGGCAAGTGCGGCTTAACCTTAAGATTGACCCGAGCGGCTGTTATTATTTAGCCATGGGCTCCTCCATTTGCAAGTGAAACCTGCCAAACAACTTTCAAAGTTGTAATAATTTTTTTTTCAGGAATCAAGATTAACAGTCAAAGGAGAGTGAATGGTGCTCAATGTCAGATAGGCAAACCCGTATTCGTGTAATAATATACTTAATAAATAAGGTAAAGGCACTTGATAATATTTTTCAAGTTTTAGACTAGTTAACCCTGTCACTTTTACTGACTAAACTATTTTAAGAACAAAATAGATCCAATATCACTATCAGCCATCAAAATTTTGGGCTAACATAATTTAAAAAACTGCCGCCCCGACACGAAATTTGTACGTTATGTTAATGATATTCTTTTACGTATCGCACCACGCCTTTAATCCCCGAAGGGTTAGGCAGAGGTGTGATAATCAGCCAATATAGTATAGTAATCCACTGATGAACAAAGTCATCCAATTGCACGCCATCCAAAACAATACTCACCCAACAAATGAATACATACATTGGCAATATCTCAACCTACTACTAGCAGACAAAACAAACAGTTTTTCTTCAATAATCCGCTTCATTACCCATGTAAGTACCACGAAATAAACCTTATAACAAATATAGCCCAATCATGTTCCCAATAATCTGTAATATCATCTCATTTATCTGACTGAAGTGATCGCAAAATTGTAACTCACACAAAATCCATGAACAATTCGTTCGCGAAAACATTTCAATTTTCCCCTCAAGATATCAGTTCACTGGAAAGTATAATTCAAGTCGTGGAAATTTTAATATCCGCTTAACCGAACTGCGATCAGACCGTCAAACGAGGCCATTCGGCAGACATAATGGACTCAAACATTAGCTTTAAGGCCTTACCAGTTTTAATGTGACTGTAATAACATTTTCTTTTTAACTGACTTATAACCCGGCTAAATAAGATGGTTTTGACATTGCAAGTGCCTGTTATAGTCTAATTAAAATAAATGCTTTGAGTTTGAGTTTGAGTTTGAGTCTTGGAATTAATGAAGTGGTTACAGTATTTTTTTTTTATAAAATTTTGTTGATTATAAAGAAGTAGTTTTCATAACTGAAGCAAAGAAACAACAAAAGAATAAAAAAAAACATTAATTCTGTTTTTAAATAAAACTGGTAACTTTTATTATTTTATGGGGCATGCGGTGCTAACCTATAAGAAATTGTAAACTAACCTTTGACATAAGAATCTTTTTTTTTTACATGTAACCAGTATAAACAATTGTTAGTTGGCCAGAAATAATACATAGGTAAATAAAAGAGACTCTAAGTAAAAATAAATTGTAAAAAAAACAGTTGGTACTTAATCTAACTTAGAATAAAATTAAGGTGTTTCCGTTACCTACAAACGCCAAAATAAAACATTCACAAAGGCACATCCGAAAATAAATATTCATATTTTTCTTATTGTCTTCTTTAACAAAAAAAGCGAAACTGAAAAGACATTTTTAGAGCTCCACAAAAGACGTTGGAAGTATATAATTAATGTCCTGTTGAATAAGTAGGAATTTCGACTTGTGCGAAGTTGTTTGTTTTAATTCCGAGAATGTCACGTAGCCTCGTTAAGGGTTAAGTACCGTTGAGCTACTGCTAGTCAACGCTCACTTGTTTTTAGTGTTTCCACTCTGTTTATTTTTTACTCTGTGGGAGGATTTGAAAAAGGAATTATGTCGCGTGTTTGTTTTATTTTTTATTAAATTATTTCAAGCCAGTGTTTGTCACTGCGGGATAAAAACTTTATTGACTGAATCTTCATCTCTTTTTTTTGACAATTAAAAATTTCCTGTAATGGTCTAGTGTGTTTTAGAGTATGAGTTGAGTTATGAGTACTTTTATTTGAATTTGTTTTACTTTTATACAAGCCATGTGCCCAATGGTATTGTCCATTGGCAAACATGATGAAATTCCATAAATAACATCTCCTATTTTCCCTACCCCTTTAGGGGTCGAACTCGCAAACATCCTTATTTAGTGCCCATCGTAATGATAATTAAGGAACTCTTGTACTTTCATGTTTCTTGGCCCATCTCTTCAGACTGTTTATCAAGAAAATCGACGCACTGGCTCTTGATAAAACCAATTACTTCCTCATATTTCTGTTGCCCCCAGGCCCTATTAAGAAACTCATTACTCCCACAAGATTTAAAGCTAAAATTAGGTCATCGACACACACCTTTCATGTTACTCCAAGCAATTTCCCGTTAATAAGCCCAAGTTCCGACGGGCTTTAAAAACAAAGGTGGTCGGTGGAAACGCGAGCGTCGTGGAATAGGCTCGTTAACTTTTCAATTTTCCGAGCTAAGCTTAGTAATAGTTCGGTGTGACGCCCCACAGTGTGGCCCTACCCTATTATTTACTATTGTTACGACCTGTAGGCATGCATCGAATTGTTTATAGGACTTTCTTTGTGGGAGGTGCGAAAGTGTTATTTTTTCTGTTTAGTTTGGAGTTTTTTTGAGAATAACTGTGAACAAGTTTTGTCAGTACAGAGTTCATCGAACTCGTCGTCGGGCTTGCTGTTTGCTACGTGCTTTTTGCCACGGTAACGATACATTGTGTATGAGTAAATATATCAAATCTTTATGGGATTCCTATAACTGAAATAATTTCTTGTACCAGACATCTTAGTATGATATACTGAATTCACCCCATCAGTCTGTGAAGGGCTGATCCTTACACCCTGTAGGTAGCTAGATAGATTACTCTTTATTATGTACATGATGCAAATTACACCCTGTATTCCATAATTATATGTAAATAGGAATTCTATCTCTTGTATCGGGGTACTAAATCATCAGTACCTACCTCTGTTGCAGATTACATGGAATTACCCAAATCCCGTATACACACGTATATCCATAGGGACCAGCAAGCTAACCGCAAAATTCTCCGCACCAGCAACCGTCAATATATTATAGTAGTAATTTGATATTAAAAGTGCCTTTTTTTTATAAAACGTTGCCCCACACTAGGAATTTCTCCTGTATCGTGGGTGCGTTTACAAACATTTAAACTCACATACACAAACAGCCAGATCCGGAACAAGTACCTGTATGTCATACAAATATTTGTTCCGTGCGGGGATCGAACCCGCGATACGCAGCGCAGCAGGCAATCGCTCAGCCATTCGCCAACCGGGTCATCTTTATATCGTAGTTGAAATGATAGTTTTCGTAGTACACCTACGATTGACAATACTATTCAAAGCTTGTAGAACAGTAGGCCGCACGCTGATAACCTTGAACTGGCCTAGCGTCGTAGTATAAAGTTTCGATAGAATAAGAGGTCAATTTATACTGGTTGTGTTACCACTGACAGCGAGCTTGTTGAGAAAGATTAAAACATTAGATTACTAGTGAGTAGTAGCTAGCCATTGCTTACAAGCAGCTAAACTATTTTCTTAGCTGACGTCTACAATTTGCGAGATTCTTTCCTGATAATATTTAAAGTTGTTTTATTCTTGGTTGAACAAAACTATGTCTGAATAACTTGCTCATGTTAGTATTTTTTGGGACTCAAGTAATACCATAAAGCTTGGCTTTCTATACAAGCACTCAACAACAGATTAATAAAAAAAACATGATTACAAGGGAAGGTAATATATTCGCAATATTATCCAGGTTCTGACAAGCGTTTACAGTATTTTTTCAATAACTTGTTTTTTGCATATTCTCACTTTTGAATTTTTAAGGATATTAACCGTTAGGACCCAGGATAGATCTTCTTCTTAGCGTGTCGATGGCAATATAAATAGTTTCAGCCCAGAACTGAGCAACTAGTTTGGCGCTTTCGGTAGCGTCCATCAGTTCCTGTAGTGAGAGCATGAAAAGAGCCTCCCCGAGCGACGTATCTACTGAGACACTATACGTCCGGCGCACCCTGGGCAGTCAGCGAGCCCCCTGCTGCCTAGCTAATCCTTTCACCACGATGGCAATCCAAAGTCCACCTATAAAACCGGCTTTGTGCGTAGTCTCGGTCAACATCGAAGAGTTCTCACAAGACAAATCAGAAATTCTTTCGAATGTCTACCGCAAAACTCACTGCGACATTCTTTGCGTCCAAGAGACCCACCGAGCTGAAACCCAAAGCCGGCCATACATCGATGGACTTATGCTTATCGCCGAGGATAGATCATGATCATCCATATTTTGCTTTCGTTTATAAACTTGAGAATACCAAAAGAATACGCGGTCGCGGGCACAGCTAGTAAAGAATATATTCTCAATATTATCAGGTTCAATAGGTTTCTATTGCCTGTATTTTGAAGTTGTAATTTACGACACCCTTGTATCTCTTTGCTACAAATTCAGAGAAAATATTAATCCAGATAGAACAAAATAATTTAAGCTGCTAACTAGTTTTGCTCAACGCTTTCACATCGTTTTTCAAGCCCTTCTGATGATCAATACAATTGGTTTTCATAAATACACCCTAGCATATAATTTTATATTGATAATCAAAGTGGAATATTCCGCATTTAACATGGAATATTAATCCAACTTTACTAAATGGACACGAAATATAATTGGACGTAAGTTATGGATAATGCCCGCAAGTGACCCACATTTTCGCTCATAAAGTAAATAATAAATGTCATCACTAGTTTCGTTTAATATTCGAAATTCAAATACAGGTAATAATGGGATATTTTGTTGAAATTGAAATCGGGCAAATGGTGATCGTGGATAGACCTTTGCATAACCTAATCGGCCAGTGTTATTGAAAACTTATTCAACGAATTTCTATTCCAGATAGTATTGGCCCTTGGGCATTGCCAATAAGAATGCAAATTCAAAAGATTTTTATGTTAAAATTGTATTTAACCAAAAAAATCCGCAATAGCAAAACAATTAAAATAACATCACACCTTTAATTTCCGAAGGGTTACGCAGAAGGCCTTGTATAAAACACCTACATTTCGCCAGCTATGTTTTAAGAGCGTTAACGACTTACTTCATTTCATACAAACTTTCAAGTCTTTTATTTTAGAAATGACGAACCGATTTTAGTGAAACGTCATACCCATAAGCAGGATACATAAGTCTAAAAAGTTGTCGAAGTCTAAGAACTTTTCGAAAAATAGTGTTACAGCTAAATTAAATTTTCCATAGAAACAGAAATTTCCAATTATCTTTTTTTTTTACATTTCGAAAAGTTCTCTGAAAACTTTTTAGATTTATGTATCCTACTTATGTATAAAGTTTCATAAAAATCGGTTCAGTCATTTCGAAAAAAAAGGACTTGAAAGTTTGTATGAAATACCGTAAGTCGTAAGCCCTCTTAAGTCCCATGTATTAGGGGGCGACTGTATTGCCATTAATCTGGCACTAATTCGGGCCCTGGATTGCTACAGATAAACTGATGTGATTTCATGCTCAACGATTGCACTCACGATCATATGGGGGGGGGGATCAGAATGATGTACTGAATACGTAGTAACCGTTTGTGCGTCGCTCTCCCTCCCACCCTGTATACACGTCACATGAAACATTAATTTCCATAATATTGAAATTCATGTAAAACCACGAAGAACACTACATTAACTAAGAATTATGTACTCCACAAAACGAAATAAAAACGTAAAAACATTCATTTCCATAAAAACGGGACCGCACTATAATTAAGCTACATACCGACGCTCCTACCTACCTCCCTACGTATCGTGAGTGTGTAGTATAACCGTTAGTAGTGCAGGGTATGAAAATGCAATGGTGAGGGAAAAAGCTCGCCAGCCATTACGCGGGCTATTTGATTAAGCTACGGATAATGAAATTTCCGACGCAAAATTGTGTTGGGCCCTCAATATAGAAATATTATCATAGTGGGAAGATTGTGGGTGTTGTCATCTGCTATTAGGGCTGATAGCAGATTCGTTGTTTTGTGATATCCAGTCTGGTAGACAGTAGAAACATAAAGGGTGTAAAAAGACCCTTAACGAAGCCGAAAGGTACTTGTTCTCCCCGTCATTGCGATCATTTTTTTGTTCTAGACCATACCTGGGAACCTTCTAGTTACGGAGACATTGGGGGTCAAAGTTCCAACTTTTTCACAAGTTTTTTTTCAAATACATGTTTCTAATGTAAGATTTTTACTTTAAACACCTTCACGACCCTCGTACTATTCAATCCATCCATCAGAACAATGTTTTGAGTGCGTTACATTGAGCTTTACCGTAAAACGTGATTTTTCACCCTAAAAAAAAAGTCGTTTCCCAGCAATAATTTTTGCGTAAAGTTACTTAGTTTGATGTACAGAATGCTTGGTTGATGGCTTGGTGAAGGGTCTGTTTACACCCCGTATAATTTCATGTCACGTTATTCTACTGCCCCGTCGCGACGACGAGACCGTCGCGTCGGTTGCACGACTGCTGTCCGTAGGATCCTGGTTCTGATTCCTGCTTTGGGACAAGCCCGCTACACTATTCCCTAAGCTCTGCAAATCCTGAAATCCAGAATCAACAGTGGCGTCCATTAGAAAATCGCCAAATGAAGCTCGACGAAGTCGTAGAGAAACCATTTAACTGTCTTGGGTCAAGCAACGAAACTAATCAGAATAGAATAGCATAGGAGTAGGGAAACCATAATTTACACTTCCTTATCCTGGTTTTAGTCCCCAAGTCGGGCGAAGGGTTCTGAGATCTGAGAACATTATGTTGTTGTTGTTGTCCCATGGTGAATGCTGCGTATACCTATAATAGGCATACATACCAGCACTTTGTTATTTTATTGTTTCAAATTAGTTCTTAGTATGTAAAGCTGTTAAAAAAAAAAAATATGTTACTTTATAATTTTTAATCATGATTGCATACTACATTACTTTATTATTATAATACTAGCTTCTGCCCGCGACTTCGTACGCGGATCCTGTTGCTTATGCCAGCGACAACGGGGTCGTCAAAATCGAAGATCTGAAACGTCTGATGTCGAATTCTAAGAGGGGGACGCGGACGGGAAAACAACGGGATGCGCGAGACGATTCGAGACGTTCCATATCTTTCATTTTTGTAAGTCAGAAGTCGATGCGTACATACGCTTGGATCTCAAGCGTAATTCTCTATCCGTGAACGTCTCCGACTCGCAAGACAATGCGTGACGTTCACGATCAGCGGTCAGTCGCACATCACGTTCCCCACTTGTCTCTAGAGACCTAGAAGTCGATGCGTAGATACGCTTGCAACTCAAGCGTAATTCTCTATCCGTGAACGTCTCCGATTCGCGAGACAATGCATGACGTTCACGATTAGCGGTCAGTCGCGCATCATATTCTTCACAGTTCTCTAGAGAGCTGGATGTAGATGCGTAAATACGCTGAGAACGCAGGCGTACTTCGTTATCCAAGAGGAAGAGAAGAGAAGAGAGGAAGAGGTTTCCACGGAGCGAGTTGCAGCCTGATGTGCTCGAACAGCATCAAGTCTCTCCTGACGTTCTTCGGTAGATTCTTGGGATCTTATGATCCTCACTCTTTTAGCTGCTTTGGAACATTGGGAAAGATTTGACCTCTTTCTAGGCATGGTTATAGTTTTATTGTGAAGATACCTGATCAATTAAAATCTGAGTGACTGCTCCCCTGCGTTACCGGGTAGGCTACCACGTCACGAAGATAAGTGGAAAAAGTCTAAAACACTCAAATAACATAAGCCCGAAGGCACATTTATTCGATAAAATAAAAAAATAAATAGGAGTTTTGTCCAGTAGAGTCAAATTTTCAATGATATACCGTCGTCATCGAATATCAGTCCTAAACTGTTACCGCCTTCACCGCGTGGAGGTACTCCCAGCTTATGTTACTTTATAATTATACAGTGAAATTAGTGATAGCTTTGATTTCCACATCAGATGTTTCTGATCTTCGATTTTTATAAGTCAACAGGAAATGCCCATCAGACCGAACAACTTTTGCTAAGACGTCATTCCTATATGTGTTATGGTGTAGCTGGGCTCTTGGAGTTCCACAACAGGTGTTCCAGATCTTCAATTTTTATAAGTCAACAGAGAGTGCTCATCAGATTGAACAATTTTTGCTAAGACTTCATTCCTATATGTGTTATGGTGTAGCTGGGCTCTTGGAGTTCTACAATAGGTGTTCTAGAACTTCGATTTTTATGAATCAACAGAGAGTGCTCATCAGATTGAACAATGTTTGCTAAGACGTCATTCCTATATGTGTTATGATGTAGCTGGGCTCTTGGAGTTCCACAACAGGTGTTCCAGATCTTCGATTTTTATAAATCAACAGAGAGTGGTCATCAGATTGAACAATTTTTGCTAAGACGTCATTCCTATATATGTTATAGTGTAGCTGGACTCTTAGAGTTCCACATCAGGTGTTCCAGATCTTCAAATTTATTCTCTCAGCAGAAAATGATCATCACGTGGAACAAGTTTTGCTATTGTACCATTTTTTTATCTCTTATAGTTTAGCTATTCTATTGCGGTTCTGCATCAGGTGTTCAAGTTTCCAAGATAAATTATAGCCTATATGTTGCCTAGACTTAATACCTATACAACAAAAAAAAAATCTTTCAAATCCGTCTAGTAGTTCCGAAGATTAGCGTGTACAAACAAACAGACAAACAGACAGAATTTTTTTTTTGGATTCGTGCTCTATTACTGTTTCTAAACCCCCCTCAATTTTTTTTTTTTAAATATATTCAATGTACAGACACAGTTTTTTTACTGTCTTATTATATGTATAGATTATCATAATTACATATATTTCAATTTACAATCTTATTAAGTTTATGAAAGGATAGTGGGCAGAAATGTATGGGCGGCACACCCACGTCCGCCACAGCTTAGACTACTTTTGTTTGGAAGGTATCACAGCCATGTATCTCTGTGCCAAAGCGCATCAAATTCTGTCCCAGGGTTCTCTATTTATTTGAAGTCGAAACTTACCGATCATTATTGAAACAAACTTAACCTAACCTAACCTAATCTTTTTTTACTTTTGGGGCACACCCACGTCCACCACAGCTTAGACTACTTTAACTACTACTTTAACTACTACTTTTACTTTCTCTGTAACAATGAACTGTGTACAAGTTAAAGGAGCTATTTCTCTAGTTTACCCGTATCCCATTCTATGCCCACAACTGTTTGACACTAAGTAAGTCACTCAGTACGTCCTGGCCAGGGTCCTATGTGTCAGGATGCGACACATATATATATCTATAGATCGTCGGCAGAGGGCGGACGACGCCCTCTTCCGGCCCCCCTAAATAGGTCCAGGGGCGATGGATTCAGGGACATCCGTCACCCCCCATCACACTAGACCCGAGACGGCGACGCGTAGTGTTCCACGCGCGCCTCTCCTAGATGTAAGCGGGCCGGCACTAGTCCGGGGCAGCGGAAGTCGCATTAGATCCCGCTGCCTCCCGGCGCAAGTGTGCGAGGGAACACCGGTGTGATTTTAGTCAGTACGAGTCTGACAGACCCTTCCGCTCTCTCCATGGCGGAGGACCTCCATCGGGGATTTCCAAGCCGTGGAAAAAAAAAATGTTAAGGTTAGGTTTAGGTTAGGCTTAGGTTAGGTTAGGTTAGGTTAGGTTAGGTTAGGTTTGTTTCAATAATGCTCGGTAAGTTTCAACTTGAAATAAAAAGAGAACCCCGGGACAGAATTTGATGAGCTTTGGCACAGAGGAACATGGCTATGATACCTTTCAAATAAAAGTAGTCTAAGCTGTGGCGGACGTGGGTGTATTTTGCCCACTGTCCTTTAATAATCTTAAGTAATTTTAAATCGAAATAATAATGAATGTTTTAAATTAATGCAATTTATTTGTTGATTTTATAATTAAGGTCATTTTTAATTTTTATTTGATTATTGTAAATATTTGTTGCTGTTATTTGATTGTTGATCGTAATCACATATTATTATAATAATTAAATAATTATATTTGAATTTACCATTTTATTATATGAAATTTAGAGTAATTTTAAGTCGAAGTAATAATGAATGTTTTTAATTTAATGCAATTTATTTGTTGAGTTTATAATTAAGGTTATTTTTAATTTTTATTTGATTACTTTTTAATATTTATTGTTATTATTTAATTGCGATTTGATTAGTCTTTGATTGTGTGGAATTAATAAAGCTTTATTATTATTATTATTATATGTTTTGCTGTTGGTGTAAGTACCTAATAAATAAATAAACTGTTTTTGGGTTTTTCTGATAGGAAGTACGTTGGAGTTTTTTTTTTAAACAAAAATAATTATGTTGGAGTTGGTCTACCCAGATGCTGCAGCTGAATACCAGTATTTTACATGGAGCGATTGCCTATCTGACCCTCACAACCGAGTTAGTACAGGGTAATACGATGCCTAAACACAAACTATAATACCAACATATTATAAACAATATTCCATTCAGTATTTCAGAGAACATTTAATAATTATAATTAGCAGAGTGACTACTCAATTGATATTATATTGAATTGAACAAGCATTGGATATCAACTGTTTGGAAATCATTTGCTAAGTCCGTTTGGTTTTAGGTAAACAATAATAACTAATTAGGCTTTCAAACATTGAAAGCATAATTAGTTATTATTGTATCTGGCATTTGTGATAATAAAATATTAAAATGGGATTATTTCTAATGTTTAAAGCTGCTGTTTGCATTTATTACATAACATCATGCGTGTAACACCCGAAGGTGCTACACAGCGGTACGTACACAGCGGTGTACGCAATAAGTACACCCACATTTCGACAGTTATGTTTTAAAGTCCCTTGTATGTATTATTGGGGCGAGCCTATTATCATCAACCGGGCACAAATTCAGATACGGTGGCTGCTACTGTAAAATTCGTGACGAAAAAACCCAATAACAGTTTACCAGACTGGGAATTGAACCCAGCATTCCCCGAAGCCGACCCGACCCGAAGCATTCTACAAAGTGGTGCCGACAATAATTAAATACGACACTAAATGAAAACACTGCTAATACTAGTTTATAGGAATATTTTTAAACTAGTACTAAAATTGTCTGAATTTGTCTGCAACAATTTGCGCACTTGTGCGATATCTATCTCTTTTTATTTAAAATATCATTGCCTTCTACATAATCACATGAGACGTTACATTACTCAGTCAATATCTTCTCCGTCCTTCCTCGCTCTGCCATTTGTCTTTGACTAGATAGGCACAGCTTCCGAATCTCAACTATATTGAACTTTGGCATTCGAAACACCGCCTATAAGGTTATAAATTATCCGAACGTGATAGTAGGATGCCTGTCGATATTCCTGTCGACTTTTCTTATAGAATACGTTTGCTTTTACTTCTAGACTTCTCAAAATATGTGATATTTTTCATAGAGGAGTTTTCGTGACTGAAATGAAACAAAAATATGGACACTGTCTGCTGTCTGTACAAGATGATATCGATATCTTCGATCGCTGGATGGAAGCTGCTAAAAAGAAGAGGAATTTGGTCGACCGTGTATCAAAAATCTATCAGAAACGTGAGAAACAGCATCTAAATCATTACACATAAGACAGAAAACTACTACATGTAATAAAACTCCTGGGGTAGACACGACAATATTATTTAATTATTCCTTTTTCAGCAATCTACTACAATAATGAACTATAAATAATAAAAAAGTTACAATAATTATTCTTTAGTATCCTCCGGGTAACGTCCGTTAGTCCGAGTCGTAGCTCGCCCCAAAACCTAGTGAACGAATCAATTGCCGGAACGAGCCTCCTTTTTCCACCAACCATTACCGCTTGGTGTTGGCACATAAAAATAATTGTTCTCAATAATCGATATGTCAGTTGAATCGATTTTTAAACTACACTTCAATTAAACTAACATACAAACACTAAAATGTTTATAATATTGTGTTGGTGCCACTGCTCATCTTTTCAGTTGGTTGCAACCTTAAACTAATTTCACAACGACACCGGATCAATTGGCTAAAACATAAATAAAGAAGAAACGCTTCATATCAAATCTGTTATACTTCTTTACATACTAAAAACCATTGTAATAAAGGTCAAAAAGTACTTTTATTCGCAACCAACTTGCCCTATTGTATGTTAAAATGATCCTTATAAAAAATTATACACCCTTCTTTTTACAACGGTAATCTCACGGCAATTAACACGACATTATTAAAACCCTACACGCCCAAATAGCTCCCAGAGATTTCACTTCATACCCTGGGCATATGCACCGTAAAAATAATTACGCACTGCACAGAATCCAGGGAAGCTTCGCAGATAAACCATGGTCTATACACCCGGTGCCGGGTGGGTAAAAGGTGGGTAAGTGCGTAATTTTAAGAAACTCTTAACACTTAATTTATCATAACCATTTCTATTTTTTTTAATAAATCGACATCTTATGTATGGTCACTGGATGGGTTCGCTTTTAAACAACTGGATGCAAACAACAAAATATATGTAAATGAATAATGGGTAATTTTCTACTATTGTTCAAAAACATTATATTTCTCTCTTTACCAATCACTCTTCAATAGACCATGAGGTAGGGGGAAACCAATTCCACGTGATACATGTCCATGAGGCCACTATTTTTAATTTTCTGTTCGGCTATAGGTACTCTATCTTTAATATCGGGTTCTCCAGATCTATAAAATTGGATTGTGGCGGATTACTTACAAAATCTCACTCTCAACTATGTTACATCCTTACTAATATAATAAATGCGAAAGTAAGTTTGTTTGTTTGTCACTTTTTCACGCCTAAACCACTGAACCGATCATCCTGCAATTTTGCATAAACGTTGTCAGGTGTACAGAAACGGACACAGGATACCTTTCAACCCGAAAACAAGTACTATTCCCGAGGAAAACAACAATAACGTTCTTATGATAATAGATGGCGCCACGTGTCTTTTGGAACACAAAACAAACAGTGTACAACCCGAATTGATTGCCAAATTCTAAATTAACGCGAGTGAAGCCGCGGGAAAAACCTAGTCATGTATAAATCTAACAAAAAAATTGTTTTGCTACTTACCACCCTTTCAGCTCACGCACAGCAGCACCGCACAATACGAAATCCGCGCTGTAATTATAAATCATTCGGACCACGTCCGTTTAAACAGCTTACTATATTTAAATTTTATTATAATCTCTGCTTTTGAAACGTTCCCTGTTTAAACCTGCGGCTTTTTGGTGACTCCCTCTTAAGCTTTGTGCTTACATAGAAAATAGAGTGTACATTTCCATCGTTTTCCGAGTAAAAATGCATTTACATAGCTCCTGTTTGCGTTTCATTGCTTATTCGAATTTTTCGCAGCGAATTTTTATGCATGTAGTATGAAATGTGTGTTATAAAACTAAAGTGAAATAGTGTTTTTGTGGTATGAATATTTATGACATAATAACAACAGCCTGTGAATGAATTTGGGCTTAGTTTCGAACGTTCTAGAATAGTCTAGACAAACATGTTGGTGTACTCTTACTTGCTGTTTAACGCGGTGTTTTTTCAATGGTTGAGGTAACTTTCAGTATTACAGCACGTATTATTTATTTATTGACATAAAATGAAAAATTCATCAGTTTTTATGAATCATGAAAAAAACAAAAAAAGCAAAAAGCTCCTGTCTCTTTAGAAAATAAAATTTCAAAATTACCTTTTATTATTCATTTATTAACAAACAAAAGACGTAATATACAGTCTTTAAAAAAACATTAAAAATGGCCGTCAAATATAATAGCAAGTCAAATAAATTAGAGTCGTCTAAAATAAAAGACTGGGGCAGTGAAAAAAATAAATTTAATCTCGTTCAGGAGTCTTCCGCTAATCGCCAACAGAAGTTTGTATTGGGGCTTCCCTTTGTAGTCTTTGCATTGAAGGAAAATCAGAAAGTTAAGGCTTTTATTTTTCTTCAATATGGAGTAGTTTACACAAAGAGATTTAAAACACATATAGAGAGGACATTGGGAATATTGTCATACAATAATTTTCATCCTGAATATTTTCGATTTTGACACACGAATGCTACCTGACAAGTGGGCGTATGACACAGATGACACTAGACAGAACGAATTGTTACTAAGTAGTAACAAGTTTTGGATTACGCTTTTCTTCGTCATGACCCGTCTATAGCTCGGAAATATTTGAGTGTCTTTGTGTCATATGAATGCGACCTGACAAGGCGACGTATCGCACTGGACTGATCGACTTGTTACTAATTTGTAACAGGTTTCGGAATTGTCAGTTTCTTGGTCTTGTCCCGTCTATAGCTAGTTATATTTGAATGTCTTTGAGTTAACAATAATTTTAACTTATGTCACCAAAGAGAATTAAAAGTGTTATGGGCATTGGAAATATTTTGATATAAAAATTGTAACCCGAAAATTTTCGATTTTGACAACGAAATGCTACGCGAGCGTGTGACACTGACCAATTATTACTAAGTAGTAACAAGTATTTGATGACAATTTTCTTCGTCTTGTCCCGTCTATAGCTCGTAAATATTTGAATGTCTTTGTATGTCACGGATGAAGAACTACGATGGACGTTAGTATATATCCTATTCTCGCCAATTGAGGATGTTAGTTAAAAGATTCAAATGTTTAAGCATTATTTCATTCACAAAGAAATAATCCATATACAGACACTCAATTCCTCTCCTAAAGTGTTAATGGGCCTAAGTGATTGGTACTTGGGGAAAAACGTTTTTTTTTGTTAAAAAATAACTTAAAAAAATGTTTTTACTCAGGAGGTTACAAGCGGAGCAAGTTACAAGTTATTTTCAGCTCTAATTTCTAATGAATACTGTTGTACTAAAACGCTGGTTGGGGCGCTATGAATATCGGTATTTATTTGAGAGACGCAACAAAGTAAACTTTCTCCCAATAAACTTTACAGTACGAAAGGTTGTGACATGGCAACAGGGGAATAAAATTAATGAAGATGTTCATTTTACTTAAGTGGGATTGTCACTAATGTCTGCCCAAGTAGCAGACCAGGGGAACAATTTAATAGCAGACCAACCAGCAGATAGCAACCTTAATTAATTGATAATGAACTTAATTTGGCTGTTATTAAGATTTATATTGCTAGTTTTGTAAACAAAACTTTCTAGGCAAAAATGAACAGCTGTTATTCTTTCAGGCATGTTTCAGCCCGAAAGTCTGACAACCAGCCTTACCAAGGGGCCAGGAATTGCCAGGAATTACCAGGAATTGGGTTATGGAGGTCAAATAGGCGATTTCTTTATGTAAAATACTGGCATTTAGCTGCATCAATTTAGGCTTGAAGCCGATCCCAACAACAAAAGGCTAAGCTCTCCTGTTCCGCAGGTCAAAAAGGTAAAGAAAGGACAATGCCAAGATTACCTACGTAAAGGGTGTAAAAAGACCCGTAACGAAGCCGAAAGGCACTTGTTTTCCCCGTCATTGCGATCATTTTATTGTTCCATGATGCTCGATGATGATGATCTGGGAAGTTTCTAGTTACGGAGATATTAGGAGTCAAAGTTGCAACTTTATCTCAAGTTTTTTTTTTTTAATATATGTTTTTAATGTACGAACGTTACTTTAAATAACTCCACAACCCCCGCATTATTCAATCCACCTATCAGCACAATGTTTTGAGTGCGTTACATTGAGTCCTACCAGAAAACGTGATTAAAAAGTTACTTAGTTTGATGTACATAATCTTTGGTTGACGGATTCGTGAAGGGTCCGTTTACCTATATCCTGTATACTTAAATTGTCTTACGAATGTCTATTGTGTATCAAGAGTCACAAGTATCAAGTTTCACAAAATAAAAGACATGATCAATGTTCAACTTTATTTGATCTCATTTAGGTGTATAATGCAAATTTTAAGACCTACGTAGTTGAAAGTAGGGTCTCGCTAAATAATTGCATAAATTATGTGGGTTGCTACATAAAAAGGAAACTTTATACCGCACATAAGCATACATCATTATAAGCACACACAAGTTTTATTATAAAATTAATGTAAGTTGTAAAAGAAACAAAAAGCTTGTGTTTATAACGTTAGCTCTTATAAAGGAAAGAAATATGGAACGGGTTCGTACACAGTACCCTTTTTTAAGGGCAAGGTCGACCCGTAGGAATACATGAAATAAAAAATTAAAGGGTAGTGCCTATAAACTTACCTTTTTATGTAACATTTTATTTGACAGTATTTTTTTAAAGAAATTAAATTTACTTTACAGGCGTCGTCGTTTACCCGAATATAAAGTTTTACTATGTATGAAACGAAAATTAAGGTTGGTATTAGTATGCATGCAAGGGATGATTCTTCGAAGAAATTTTAATTATTGTATTGGCTAATTGTGTTTAAATATTACAAATAAAAATTTATACGTTTAATATAAATGTAAACGAGGTGCAAGGGACACCGACGCAAAAACGATTACCACGTATTTAGTACATCATTCTAAGCCAACCGACATAGAATTTTTTTATAGCTAATAAAAAAAAAATCAGCTGTTCCACACATTTTGATCGTGTAGGTATTGCTGATTTTTTTGATGAAAAATTGTTATTTTGGGGGCTCAAAATGATGTACTGAATAGGAAGGTACGTGGAAAAAGTTTTCGCGTCGGTGTCCCTTCCACCCCGTATTTACCTCCTTGCGTTATATTAGATGATGAATCGATTACCACACAACTTTTCTGAAAGTGGCCCGGCGACTGAAAAATGTGTGATAATCGATTCATCATCTAATATTGTTGTTGGTTGTTGTGGTACGGGCATGTGATGCGGAGGAATGAGGTAAATTTCGTGAGGAAAGTTTTAAGAATGAATGGGTATGGCTATAAGAGTGGAGGAAGACCAAAAAAACTATGGATGGACTATGTGAAGGATGACATGGCAAGAAAGAAAGTGTCTGATGAGATGACGAGTAACAGAGAAGTACGGAAGAAGTCATGCTGCACCGGCCCCGATTAAATTGGGTTAAGGGCAGGAGAATGACGATGATGATGAATCTTTATGTAAGAAATTCAAACAAAATTCTGCTTAAGGATTAAAAACAAACCCATTTCCGAAGAAAAAACTTAATACTACTCAGACTATAGATCCAATACAAAACAAACTAATTGTTTACTTATCTATTCAAAACATTTACGATCCCCGTGTTTCAGATTTCAACGTGACTAAATCGAATCTAATTTCTGGGCAAATTATTTTCTCGTTAATTCCAAGCCCCGGCCAGAGTTCAAAGAAAGGAATTAATTAAATTAACTTTTCTGTCAATAAAAGAAAATCAGAATTAACGAACAATGTTAATGTTGAATTTAGTAACTAATCACAATCAATTACTGCAGCAATTCAAGGTTACTTAATATGAATGGATTAGTGACACGATAATTAGGAAAATAAAGTCTATTAAGCATAATAGTGTACTGACATTGTCCTTTATTGCAACTTAGGTAATATAATGCGCTGACTCATAGCATCATCACGCCTGTAGTCCCCGAAGGGTTAGGCAGAGGTGTGCCTAATAGTACACCCACATTTTTCACCTGCTATGTTAAGTCCTATGAAATAGGCGGCGAGCCTTGCCCTCAACCGGGCACAGATCCAGACTCCGTGGCAGCTACCGAGAAATTCCTGATGGAAAATCCCAATAACACTTTGCCCGACCCGTGCATCGAACCCAGAACCTCTTGCTCAGCAGTCAGCGCTTGCGACCACTAGATTAACGAGGCAGTCACTACGCCTACTCAAATGATGTAAACACAGTAATAATAATGTTTTGATGTAGATCAAAGCCCTAAATGTAATAAGGTTAGTAATAAGTATTCTACATATTTACTCGTATAGATGAAACCTGAAACCAATCAATTAGGTACTAATATTAGTTCACCCACGATCCTAGGTAAAGGAACCTCCTGAAACCTCAATTATAGGTCGAATCAATATCATCATCTGCCTAGCCTTTTCCCAACTATGCTGCGGTCAGCTTCCAGTCCAGTATTTTACATATAGCAACTGCCTATCTGACCTCTAAAACCGGGTTAGTACTGGGTAATACGATACCCCTTGGTAAGACTGGTTGTCAGACTTTCGGGCCACAGACTACCTGTAACGACTGTCAAAGATCTACAAATGACATTCAGGACCAACGGCTTAACGTACTTTCCGAGGCTTGGAGGAAACTCGGGATGTAATGAATGGTTACCCGTTCACTGACCGACCTAAGCAAGCACGGCTTTAACTTGAAGATCGACCCGTGCGGCTGTTATTATTTAGCCACGAGCCCCAAATCAATATCTGCCGCCGAAATACATCAGATTACGCAATAAAAAAGATGGACTCTTCCCACCCTTGCCATATTAATAGTAATAACTTATGTCTATCGTCCTACCACTATGAAGGTGATTCCCCATTAAAGGTCGTCCCAATAACGGCAATATGTTCTGAAGGGATAATAGGGACCGACGTAAATGGGGCTTAGTGACCTTTAGGGTTTGTTTACCTTGGGTACATGGACAACTCAGTCTTTTATTTGTTATTTTTAGCGGGATTATACATTACTTACTTAACTTGCAAAGGAAGTTTTATACTCGACTGCCTAGTTGGTCTCAGGATGGCGAGCGGTACTGCTGAGCATAGGTTGGTGGTAGCAATGGTTCTGGCTGCCTCTCCCAAATCGAACAAATTTTTTGGGATTTTTTTTGGGTTTTTTTTTTGGCACATTCATCTGGATCACAGTGATTTTATTGGCGGTTCTCATAAACTAATGTTGCTAGTGATTTTATTTCTCGGACGAACTGTCTTAGAAATAATTATATCATTAGGCAAAGCAGGAAACGCTTCTTCTTCTTTATCGTGTGTTTATAGTGTCTTATCTGGTGTCAGAGTTTTAATGCCGCCCATGGGCCCCTGACCTTGCCGTCAAGAAATATCTCTCAGGCATGCTCGTTTCCTCACGATGTTTTCCTTCACCGAAGCAAGTGATAATTATACAATACGCACATGAATCCGAAAAATCAAAAAGCACGAAACGCTGAAAACTTTACTTTTCTGACAGACAAACTAAAAAAAGGTTTATTTATATCGTGTTTAGCATCAAATTAATTACGATGAAGGACTAATTACACCCTCTATTGAAATGAGAGTTCATGATAAACTAATGCACCAAGCTTTATCATGAATTCTGAATTCAATATCCATTCATTTGAAACGCTAATTAATATTTTGTTGGTAATTGCAAGAGTGATGCTCTAATAGAATATTATAAGCCTGACATCTGCATTGAACATCCATTTGTAATACAGTGATCATTGATTTGTGAATTCATCATAACAAATTATAATTTTACCAATATGCTGATCCTACATCAAATATTATGAAACTTGGTAGTTCCCTCTTTTTTATTTGTCAGGCGACATGAACTATTCTTCGACATAAAAGAAGAAGAAAGATGGAGATCACCCCACCTTCTAAGTTTAATGAATGCTATCTTCCTGATTTTTTTTTTTTTGTCAGAGATTGTACTGCCATCCACTTTGTTCAGTTTCCGCTTTTTTTTTTCTAGCCTGCTCTGGCCCAACTCCTGGGCGAAGGCCTCTCTCCACTCTTTCCACTACACTCGCGAACCCACGCGCCCTCCTTCCAGTTCGGACGGAGCTTGTCCAGTTCGCCTCCTTCGTGGCCTGCCGCGACCCCGCCTCACTGTGTGTGGGCACCAGTTTCCTGCTATTTTGGCCCACAGTTTGTCTGCTTGTTGCCACAGGTTGTTTGTATGCGGCAGACATGACCTGCCAAGTCCCATTTGAGTTGGGCAGCCTTTTGAGCCACGTCAGCTATATTTGTTTTGGAGCATTTCAATTACAATAAAATTAACAAATATACAACACAGACAGCACTCACTCAAATAAAAAAGGTAAGTCGAAAAATTTCCAATAAAATAACAAACATTCAAAGCAGTCAGCATTCACTCAAATAAAAAAGTTAAGTCGAAAAAATTCCGGACCAAAAAGTCTTTAAATCACAAAAGGGTGTTGTGCACAAACCTTTAGGCCGAGTTAAAGGGACTTGCCCATAACAGTAATAAGGATTTCGGCTAAGGATACGCAATTAAGGGGTGAAACTTTTAATAACCAACAATTTTATAGGTAATACCGCGAAGGAATTGTATACGAACGATGTTTATGTGTTTATGAGGAGTTTTATTGGTTTCGAGTGCTCGGTTTGGATATAATAGGGTATTAAGGTTATAAGGGTCAGACTATGTTAAATGTTCTTGATGGTATGTGGTTTTCCATGACACAATACAATAATTATTCATTATACATACGGGGTGTAAGGGACAGCCCTCCACAAACTGATGATGGTGTGAATTCAGTATATCATACTGAGATGACCGGTACAAGAAATTATTTCAGGAATGTTATTGGAATCCAATAAATTTGTATCGTTTTATTTCCTCATACGTAATGTATCGTTATCGTGGCAAAACGCACGTAGCGAACGGCAAGTGCGATGACGATTTCGATGAACTCTGTAGCTAGGCCGGAAGAGAACAGCTGATTTCGCGCATCGTTCGATTGAGTATTTTAACATCCAATGTTAATTTAGCCGTATTATTCACACAAATGGAGTGCTGCGTACAGGAAATGTTAGAGGCATAATTGAGGAAAAATAGGAGAATGCATTTGTACGGAGAATGGAAGAAAAATTTTGTGCCATCGTCCAATTATTTCAACAACGAAAAAGTTAGCGATCACCTCACTACCTTATAAAGCAGAACCCATTTCAAAAATAAACAACATTGAAGCGCAGGTAAGGCTATATACCTACGTTCATAACATTACTAACGCTAAAGAGAGACGTTGAAGCATGAATAACAACACAATATTTCATATTAATTTCACTAACGCGAGCTCGAAAGTATTCGTACACTCTGGCGCGTTTTAATTAAAAATTAACTTGCTCAAGTCGCTAGCTTTCCTTGGTAATAGTTTAATTACTCATCTCGGTCTTCATGTCATACAAAGTCGGTGGTTCCGTGACTTGCAGAATTAAAATCACTGGAGAGGGAGACATATTTAATACAGATTGAATAGTCCTTTGAAATATGTAGAGGTTTTTTTTACTACATAGGCCAGAGGCCTGCGTTAGGCCGCAACTCACATAGGCCTAGGGCGGAGCACCCGATTCACTCGGACTTTGAAGAGATCCAGATTATAATGATCGGGAAAAAGAGAATCATCATTCATCATTTCAGCCGAAAGACTGCTGGACATAAGCCTCCCCCAAAGGGGGGGTTTCCCATAATCACCTTTGCAGGTGGGTTGGCGATCGCAGTACGGTTTTTAAAAAAGTACAGAGAACGCTGCTGCCCATCCTCTGGTAAGCCCCTTAGTCGCTTCTTACGACACTCACGGGAAGATATGGTGCTATTCTTTACGTCCGACACCACACAGTAAAAAAAGAAGCCGGCAGTGAATTCCACAGACGGCCGGTTTACTCAACACATTTGAAAGCACGATGCTTTATTCGGATCCGACATAACAAAATGAGGTAAACATAATAAAACGCCAAGACTGCTAGAAAAGCAAGGCGGAGGTTTAAAGTGCAGTTAGGAATTAATACAAAACTGAAAATAGGAATTTTCCTATCTGCGAATCAAATTCAGAAAAGAAAATCCATGGCACGGCTACTCATGCTGTGTGAGACCCAGAATGAAGAGGTCCACTTCTCCTTCTTAGCGTGTCACCAGCTTCCAGCAATTCCTGTGGCCTGTGTGTTTTCTTCAGAGCATGCAGGACACGATATCAGGTGTACCTTCTTTTATTTAGAATTTGTTACAATTTAAAACTACCTCCTGATGTAGTCAAAGGGGGTTAAAAGTTCGTTCGCGAACTAGACGGGAGCGTCAACAACTTACTTCAGTCATATAATATGGCTGTCAACGAGTTTGTTAAGACTGCATAGAATTAATATTAAGTGTTGAACTAATTCCTTGGGAGGGTGTGGAGTCACGCAGCTCTGTCGGTGCCAGCTAAGCTGCGAGGAGCGGGATTATATTATCATTGTTTATCTATATATTTTTGTTTGTGTTGGATTAGGATTCTTATTTTGATCAATTTTAGAGCAAATGTAGGTTTAATTTATATTTTAGAGGGTTCGGTGAAGGAAAACATCGTGAGGAAACCTGGACTTATAATAAATAAGTCTGAAATCGCCAACCCGTTGTGAGCAAGCGTGGTGATCAATGCTCGTGCCTTCTCTGTATGAGAAGAGGCCTTTGCCCAGCAGTGGGACAGTAACAGGCTGGTATTAATATTAAATTAGCTGGTGAATCCATAGATATGATAAAGCAAAAAATATATAATCCTTGGTGGTTTATTTCAAATATCATTAGTTTTTAATCTGTCTGTAATCCCCGAAGGGCTGGGCAGACGTGTACCTAAAAGTACACGCACATTTCGCCAGTTATGTTAAAGTTCCATGTAATAGGGGGCGCCTATTGCCTATTGCCATCAACCGGGCACAGATCCAGACTCCTTGGCTGTTATTGAGAAATGTATAATGGAAAAATCCAATAACACTTAGCCCGACCCGGGAATCGAACCCAAGACCTCTTTATTTTATTACGTTTCGAAATCGATTCCCAACATGCTTGACCTTGAATCCTTGATATATTCTATTTGCAGCACTATTGTGCTAAACCTTATACCTGCTGGACCTCAATGGACCAACAATGGTTATATAAAAATTCTCTTATCATTATAATAGACACCTTTTCTACCAGAGAGTTACCTACATAAAAAAAGATGGCTTCTTGAAAAATGTCTAGACATTTTAGGTAATCACCTTTCTAAATATAAAAAGGCAGGTAAGACACAACAATGTCAACGTCAGACACTAACGTAGGCACAAAAATTAATGGCCTGGAAAAACGATATGGCAGAAATCTAGAAAGATAGAATTTTCGGGCCTAGAGAAAGAAAGAATCTATCTTTTTTGGGAAAATCTTTGCAAGGACAGTTGTTAGACAATATTAAGCTTATTCTTGGAATAAATGGTTCAGGATTTGCTTTGATATTACGTGTGGTAAGAAGTACCTACATTTACATACATATTTTAGGTAGAAAAACAATGCCACACAACCAAATTCATAATCATGGGATTTTTCCCCTACATCTATTATTTTTCCTTATTGTTTCGTAGTCTAGCCTTGACACTCGACGTACGGCAGTGTGTCAAGCCAAGTTCGAGATAGGAAAAGAAAATGCTCCCTAATTTTGCACTCTATTAAACTTCATATAACGAGCACAAAACGTAGCTAAACAATTGCAGTCGCTTGGGTTGATCTTCGAAGCTAAGCAATGCTTTGTGAGGATGGGTGACCATCTGTTACATATTAAGACCTATGCCCTCCGTGCTTTCGAAAACACGTTTAGACGTTGGTACAGGCGGTCTGCTGCAGGCGACAGAAGTAGATCTTTGTCAGTCGATGCAGGTATGCAGTTAGAAATCCAAATGTCTGACAACCAGTCTTACCAACAGGTAACTTTTAACTTCTGTGGAAGACAGTTAACATGACGTATAATACTGTTATTTAGTTGTATCCAGTTAGACTAAAAACCGACTCCAACAAAGTAGGGAAAACGCTAGACAGATGATGATGATGATGAATGACTTATAAAAACAATTTACACCACTTTAACCTTACATCATGAGAACGTTACATAAAGTAACAGATAATAAAAGCATTTTATTTGAAGCCGACTATACTACTTGGATATGTTTAGTATTTACGGTAAGGTAGACCAGTTTATCTAAGGCCGCAAATCAAGTGCTGACGGTTCTAGAAATTTAGGCTTACCTAAGAATAATAGAACAATGAATAATGTATTTAGACTTTGCTGTGCCTTTTAATTCTTTAAACTAGTTTGGAAAAGGATTGGCTCAGCTCTTGGAATTTTTCGGTTAAAGACTACTTTTCAAAATCAAAAACGTTTATAACAGAAGCCAGCAATCCTAAAGGATGCGCAGATTTAAAATAAAATAAAAATAAATTATGTTTTATTTCAGGCAAAATACCCATATGCATCTGCCTAGCCTTTTTCCCAACTACATTGGGTTCGACTTCCAGTCTTACCGGATACAGCTTAATACCAGTATTTTTTTTTTTATGGAGCGACTGCCTATCTCACCTTCACAACCCAGTTAGTCCTGGGTAATACGATACCCCTTGGTAGGACTGGTTGTCAGACTTTTATACCACCCATATGCAACAATAAGTTGAATAGATTTGAATAGTAAATACCTACTTCTGTTTTGAGTCCCGGTAAAAGTTTTGACATTGAATTCCAATAAAGTTTCGTCTAATTTGAAACTGAACTCAGGACCTCTTGCTCAGCAGTCACGAACACTAACACAATAACCTACAAACAAACCTCGAATTTTAGAACAAACTATCTTTCAGGAGTTTCAGGTATGAGTGACAGGAACGACGCTCTACAAAGCCGAACTCTTTCAAACTCGATATACATATCATTAGCGTTAACAGCAGTGTACTGTAGTCATCTGCCTAGCCATTTACCAACTATATTGAGGTCGGCTTCCAGTCTAACCGGATGCAGCTGAATACTAGTATTTTACGTGGAGCGACTGCCTATCTGACCTCCGCAACCCAGGTAGTACTGGGTAATACGATACTCCTTGGTAAGACTGGTTCTTAGACTTTTTGGGCCACTGACTACCTAAAGACTGTCAAGCTTTCTGAGGCACGGAGGAAACTCGGTATGCAATGGGTGGTCACCCATCCACAGACCAACCTAGGCAAGCACGGCTAACCTAAAGATCAACCCGAGCGGCTGCTATTATTTAGCCACAAGCGCCTCCAGAGAGCAGTGTACTGCAGTAGCGGACATAATTAAGTTGACAAAAAGAACACTAGCGACATCTATGTCGCAAAAGAAGAAATTCATGGAAATTCTAAATCGCGATATTAAAGTTATCCGCGAGTTTAAGCCATATTTACGTATTACATTTTTTTAAGTCGATTTTATTAAAAACCTACTATATAAACTAATTAAAATGTAATAAATAAACTAACAACAAACTATAAAAGAGCATCAAAAACTCCTCTTCTACTCTGACAGCAGCGGTAATCTGCCCAAGAGACTGGCGGCGTTGCCACGTTGTACGACAACACTTAGCCTATGGCTAAGGTAAAAGCCAGCCCTTGGCCCTTGGGTCGCTAGAAGCGTCAACTAGGCGTTTCGAAATTTCCTTAAACAGGATATGAGCACTAGCACTCAACAACCCCAAACGGCTCGAAAATATAGTTTCCACTGTATTTACGCCGCTGTTTTTTTTCTAATGGGAAATCATCAAATGACCCCTCGGTCTGGGCGGAGTGGAAGGGAGTGTCAGATTTTAACTGACTAAAACCCATCCATGTTCCTTCTTTGCCCTTTGTGTTCCAGGGCCGCAGTATCTCTTTCGAACAGTCCCGCAGCGCATTTACGCCGCATTAGGTTCTCTTTTCTATTAAGCAATACAGAAAAAAAAACTTGACTAGGACCGTCGCACAGCAGCCCACCAGACCTCGTCCCTTTTCCATGAAGGACGAAGAACTTTACACCCTGTTCTTCATACCCTAAACTGTAAACAACGACTTATATGCACTTTTACCAACATAAACATAGAAGGAACACGATACACATTACACATGCCCGTCCCGTCGCCTCGCCTCAAATATGCAGACATGGAGTTACATTCACATTTACCGCTAACAAGCTTTAGCCCGCGGCTCCGCTCGGCGAAGTTGACGGGCTGCCTTTTTGTACTGTCCATGTTTTGCGTCGTTAAATATGATGGCTTATGGTAAATGTTGGGTTTGCATATGACGCGATGACGTTGGTATACAATGAAACCTCCATGCCCATATTCTATTTCGATTCAAACGTGGAACGTGGAGACAGGACGCCGTGAAAATTGTGAAAAAAAAACATGATGTTAACTCGTTAGTATCAAGAATGCTATGCACCCAGAACTCTTTGACAAAGTGACATTTTTAAGCCATTATGATGAGGCAAAAGTGAAAAGTGTATATTATTAGAATAATATAATATAAGTGACTGCCTCGTTGGTCGACAGGTCGCAAGCACGACTGCGAGCATGAGTTGGATTCCCGGATCGGGCAAAGTGTTATTGAAGTCGTCCATCAGTCATTTTTCTTTCACACGTTCCGTCACCTAGCACTTGGCAGTTCTCTTAATTTCTATGAAGTTAATCTACCTTCAGTCTGGGTACATTGTGCTCTGTCCTTTAAGCAGTTGTTGTGATTTACATTGAAACAAGCCACCGCGTGACGTCAACGTACCGTAGATTCGAACTATACTTTTGAATCGAAAATATCAACTAACCTATGGCATCTTGGATTATTTTTTACGAAAAACACATTAAAAATCAACCATGGATATGAATAAGTACACTCTTAAAACGAATTAAATCTTAGGTGCGAACCGAGTATCTTCAATTTTAAAATCGTTCGAATTTACATGTCATTTACTCCACACGTTCGTACGTGGCCCACCATTCTAAATTCAAAACCAATCTTATTGTTCCAGACTCCATAGACATGCCCGTCTATCACCTGCCAGTTCGCTTGCGTTTCAACATGAAGTACCTACCATAGACAGTGAAGTGTTCACACGTCGAGTATCACTTGCGACGAACCACTAATTGGGTCACATCACTAGCACAGATTGAAATCAAACAGAGCTTGAAATGGAGTGTCTGGATGTGTATCAGTGGGTTCGGAAAGTCTTTGTGGGTTGGAGTAAGGGGATGAAGTTAAAAGTGTTGAATATTTTTTTGTAGAGCAAGGCAATAGAGTTCTTTGCTGCATGGGTTAACTTTATTCCAAGTGCATCTATGTAAGTTATGATTTAGTATAAGAACGCTGGAATAGAGCCTACATGGGTATTTATTGCACGGGTTTATTGTGTTACCTTTGGTGTAAAATCAAGTACCAAGCGTTTTTTGAAGATTTTCTATGGCTGTAGAAGCTGTGTAGCTTTGAAGTTTATTTTCTTGATGCAATATGAGTGAGACCTCTTGAGAGCTAAGAGGTGGAGAACGGTCTTGATTGGTTTTTTTCTTTAGTAAAAAACACAATCTCTTTTAAAGCACTTCGTGTTTCTCTAACGTAATATAAATTGATTGAATTTTTTTTAAAACGTGGCCCTCACTAGGAATTTCTCCTGTATAAACGCACCCACGTTTACAAACATTTAAACTCACATACACAAACAGCCAGACCCGGAACAACTACCTGTAGGCCTTAAAAAGATTTAGACCCAGTACTTTTATGACTTCTTCATCATCCTTATCGCTGATGCAATGGCATTTAGTGGAAGCCGGGTCTCTGTTTTATTAAACGCAATACTTCTTGATTATTTATTATCCAAAACTTTCAAATTATATTTTCACCAAAACTTGACAAAATTACACTCTTCTTTTCATTTTCCAATATCACATCTCTATTCATGCTTGCAGTCCGAAAAATGTTGAAAACTTTTACTGAAAAATATCCCAGTAACGTTGGAAAACAATTACCGAGCTTCGTACAAAAACATTGTATTTGAAACTAACTGCAAAGCGCTGAATATCCTACCTCCTAATTACTGTGGACTTTAGGTTTAGCTTCTCTGCATTACACACTCGTATATTTTGTGCATGAATTATTCGTTTTTATCCGGAAAATTCTCATAAGTTTAGTTGAATCTATACAAATAAATAAAATTGAAGTGTCTGTTTGTAATTTTAAAATAACAGCGTTTTACTGAATGTTTATGAAAATATATGCGGCACTTATAACAAAAAGATATTTTGTTCCATTTTTATCTGTCTGCTTGTACCGGCTAATCTCCAAAACGGCTGGACCGGTTTTGATGGGACTTTCACTGGCAGATAGCTGATGTTATAAGGTCTAACTGAATCTCCTTTTATTTTAGAAAAAAAGGGTTCCGTGCAAAAAAATTAAAACCCTTGAAATTGTTAACAAAATCCGATTAAAAAGGAAGTAATATTTTTTTTTTTTCACGCGTATGAAGGACTCGGGTAACAGCCAGTTTTAGAATAAAAGTCATTCTCTTGTGTAGAAGCCACAAACTCCATACTTACCACAAATTCCATAATTATTAAGATTGTGAAATTAGTAAGTCTGTCTGTTTTTTACCTTTTAACAACTAACGCCCGAACGGATTTTGATGAACGAACAGCCAGGATTGGCACGCAGGTAAACCATAAACTAAGTTAGACCCTAGGGTACTTTTTATATAGGTTACTAATACTTCCCTTGAGTAGTTTCCGAAATGCTAGAAGGAAAAAATGCATTCCGAAATAGTTTCTAGAACTGCAGAAAAATGCCATATTTTCAAATCTGCATTACATGATTTAAAAAAAAAAATGTGACAAGTGATTACTCACAAACATCAGTGTAGCCCTGGCTCTTGTACTAGGAGTTCCTGTAACACAAGAGCCAGATCTTTCCAGATGATTTCTTTAGTAGTAGCCGGTTGATAACTTTTTCGTAGAGGTAACCATTTATAAACCGTTTCATTCAAAAAATCGTTCAACTCGACATTATTTTAAACGCCAAACCAGTCCAAACTGCCCTTTTCAGATCACCTTATGAAGTAATTATCTCACTCGTGTGATAATTAAGCTGTATGTTAGACTACAAAACACAGCGCCCCTAAGTTCAGATAAGAACCCAGACCTGGAACCAAGGTATTAGTTAGTAATTTTCTTCACGATATCAAGCAGGATAACGAAAATAGGCAATAAAATAAAACGGACTGCCTCGTTGGTCGAGTGGTGGCAAGCACGACTGCTGAGCATGAGGTCCTGGGTTCGATTCCCGGGTCGTGCAAAGTGTTATTAGGTTTTCCCATCAGGAATTTCTCAGAAGCAGCCACGGAGCTGGATTTGTGCCCCGTTGATGACAATAGGCTCGCTCCCTATTACACGGGACTTAAAACATAACTGGCGAAATGTAGGTGTAGGTACTATTAGGTACACCTCTGCCTAACCCTTCGTGGATTAGGCGTGATGCTATGTAAAATAAAACGAAAACTAGCAGCTTTGTATACCTACTGGCTGTTTAAAAATATTAAAACGCCAAAAGGAATCTACATTTCATTACCTTTACGGCGGTACGCACTTCATGGTGGTATGTTGATCACTTTACTTTTCATTTTCATTCTCTCGCTTGAGAGGAGATGTGTATACGTATAATAAGTACCTTATGTTGTTATATAAATTAATTATTCCATTTCATTTATTTTATTCATTTACAATTAACATTGTGTTGAACATTACGTCATATTAAAAAAATATCACATGCAGATACAAATACATTTAAAAGCCTATTAAAATTGAAGTGAAATGTCTAGTTCAAGAGAGAGTCATTTACAATATGTCAACAAATAAATACCAATGTCAAATTAATAGCAGGTATAATGTCAAATTCGATGTCAAAACATTAAGAGAACAACTTCGTCACGGTCCTAGATGAGTATAGTGCTAAAGTCAAAAGATAATTTAAATTAAAGCTTGTTCACTACTATTATTTTAAGTGACTATTTATATCATTTGACATAAATTCTGATAGCGAGCAAAAGCATTTTTCCAACAAGAAGGCTTTTAATTTAGTTTTAAATGAGTGAGAGCTATAAACATACCTTTAGACTTTTAGATAAGTTATTAAGTAATTATTTAAAACTAGATTTATATTATAAATTGTACAACTTCTTTATGTATGCGGAGTTTACCTGTAAGTGATTGTTTCACTGTTGCATTTAGATTTTTGCATGTTATTTATAGCGTACAACCTGTGTCAACAATTTTTGGTGAACCAATAAATAACACAAAGGAGACTGTCCACCGAGTAAGAGTGGCACAAAGGGCCATGGAGCGATTCATGCTCGGCATAACCCTCTTAGATCGAGTGCGTAATATCGAAAATCGCCGTCGGACGAAAGTCTACGACGTCGGGGACCAGGCGGTGCGCCTCAAGTGGACCTGGGGCAGGACACCTGGCTAGACGCGGAGAAGGCCGACGGAGCAAGGCTTTGACCGAATGGTGGCCAAGGTTTAGCCAAAGAAATCAGGGCCGTCCTAAAGCTCGTTGGGTTAACGATATCGTCAAAGTCGTGGGAAACACTTGGATACGGGAAGCACAGAACCTTCTACTTCCCAGTATGGCAGAAAAAAGGGGAGGCCTATACCCAGCAGTGGGTAATTCCGGGCTGACATGATGATGATGAATAAATAAATAAACTTTTACTTAGATTTCAACCCCCCATTCAACCAATTGTTTCATAAACAAAACATTCACTGAACGCAACATTGAACTCTAAAAACATTATTCTACAGCCCAAACTGTTCTTTTTCGATCAGCCTCTGACGTAATTATCCCGGGCCTGCGATAATTAACTTGTATGTTAGGCTACAAAGCGCAGTGCCCCTAAGTTTACCCATTACTGGACGCCTACCGGAGTTGGCCTGAATTTAGCTTTTATACAAGCTAACTAGTTTGGGTGAACATTTTCAGGTGTTTTCAGTAGTTTATGTTGGTGTTGATTGTGGATGAGCAGCTTAGTTTTTTATCGAAATGGATGGATAACTCAAATTCAAAAGCCTTTTATTCAGACCATTAATAATAGAGCAAGATCCCAGTGCCGCCAGACTTTACTTATTTTCTCAGTAACAAAATGTATGGCATCGAGTAGTTACTATATAACAGGCTAAATGAAAAAGAAAACATCTACTCTTTAAATTACAGTAACTGCAAGAAAATCCTTAAGGAAGCTTTTAAACTATGTCCTACGAAGATACAGAGAAGTTATTACTTGTTCTAAAATAAATATTGTTCGTATTGTTGCTATTTTTAATTAGTTAGCTAAGTTAAGATACTATAATTTTTATATACTTTTTTTTTAGATAGGTACCAATAAGATTAAAATGAGATGTGATTATTTAATCAATTAGTGTTACCTTCAATCGCCTGAAACACAGGATTACCTAGTTCAGGCACAAAACATGGGTGAACTTGACATAGTTTTAAGAAAAACTGTAAAATGTTGTACCTTATATTTTTTAATAAATTTTATTTTTTATTTTTTAGTTAGTAAGTACTGTGAACGTATGAAAACCAGTTAAGTTGTGCCGATGGCCAATTTTTCAATATCGGGTGCTAAAGTTGCGTAAAAATAATACAATTTTTTCTTAAAGCCTGCTGATTTTTTTTTATATGTTGCCGAAAATATTGTTTAAATTTTCGGCAACATATAATTTTTTTTAAATTAGCACAGCCTGACATTTTCGTTGACGGAAATTTTCCCGTCAAAGACATTTAAATATAACTAGCTATAGACGGGACAAGACCAAGAAACTGACAATCCCAAAACCTGTAACAAATTAGTAACAAGTCGATCAGTTCAGTGCGATGCGTCGCCTTGTCAGGTCGCATTCATATGACACAAAGACATTTAAATATTTCCGAGCTATAGACGGGTCACGACGAAGAAAATCATAATCCAAAACTTGTTACTACTTAGTAACAATTCGTTCTATCTAGTGTCATCTGTGTCATACGCCCGCTTGTCAGGTAGCATTCGTGTGTCAAAATCGAAAATATTCAGGATGAAAATTATTGTATGACAATATTCCCAATGTCCTCTCTATTGTTTTCCGTCAACGAAAATTGACATTTGGATGTGGATTTTTGACAGATATTTACAAAATTACATAATAAGTTCGCGTACAGGTATGGATAAAACGAAGCACATAATATGCAGTTATGCACGAGCTAATCTCAGAATGTTTACTCAGCCTGATAGCTTTCATGAATTCACTCGCGTCCATAGTAAAATTGTATTACTACCCTACCGTAATACGTTACCTAATTCAGATTTCATCGTATCAAGAAGAGTTCTTCTGAATACAAATTCTGAACAACAACAATCGTTAAATTAAGTATTCCATTGTATTATTCACTTATACATTCAATATAAACAACAAAAGCTCTGAACAAAACCCTCATAAGTAAAAATATTCCACAAACAAATCGTTTTCCCAACCCGACCAACTTAACTTCGAGATACAATCCCACTTCGTATATTTCACGCAGTTTCACATATAAACTACTTACACAAACAAAAATATTTGCGACAAAAAGAAAGCGATAACATAAATCACTGCCGACGGACAAACTCGAAACTCGAAACTGATACTTGGGAAAACGCTCACACACCGAAGGGTACTATCAGTTTATCGAAACTGGAACTGCACTGCGAGCTATTTGTCAAACTTTCGCCGAGAACGAAAACATAAGCGTAATACTTAACCATTATAACTTGACTCCTCATTTCACCTCGCTCTACCCCGAAAACTTCAACATCACCGAAACAAAAGACAAGCAGGGAAGCTCAGGTTAACTGGTAACGACGCGACAGATTGGGAATATCACCTCATGTATAATTCACACGCGAGTTTGAATCGAGAGCGCAAGAGTTCGAACATAATGCATTGCTGTTGCATTCTATGAAAGATTGTAGCGTATAAATGAATATTTTACGGTGAAACGATTCCATTTGGTTGAATATCAGAATCTGATAGTTCATCCTTCCGATATGGGTAGGTATACTGTTTTTTTTTTTCACTGTTTTCCTGTCAATTATAGGTACCGTCACGTAAAAGGAACGCTGAGTGACAGTGGAGGGGATGTGTTTGCGCACGTTATACAGTCGCGTCCTAAAGTACTAAGCTATTATTTTATAATATAAGTATAATTGTTTCATTGTAGAATCGTAATAGGTACTTTACAGCTTCTTAGTACTTTGGAAAAGGCTGGAATAAAAAAAAATTACAAAGTTTGTTTGAGCGGTCAGCGTTCTTTTTACGTGACGGGACCTATACTGATGATCCAATGTATCAAGCATGTTTTGATAGATTCTCATAGAGTTCTCGTAAATGGTTGTGAGTGCAAAGTTTTTTTATCGTTTCATGTTCCGTTTTTTCCTCCATTAGTAGATACATGGGAAGGAATGTAAACAGAAAGTTAGTGTGTTGATGTTTTTTTTTCTTACATCAATAGTTTATCGTGATCAACGATAAGTACAAGGAAAATATTTAGCTACCATCACAAAAACGCTGAAAAAAACAAAGCAAAAACTTCCAGATACAATGGTACATGCAACAGTATTTAATCTGAATTTGCACCCGGTTGATGGTATTAAGCTCACCCCTTATTTTTTTGGGATTTAAACATAACTGGCCAAAGGTGCCCCTCTGCCTAACCCGTCGGGGATTACAGGTGTGATGTCATGTAACATTCAATACTGAAAATGATCAGTTTTCTGTCTAAGGCATAAGTCATTAAATAAACACGTTTCGATGAATCTTCTATCAATCCTAAGTTAGGTCTCCGTTATTCAAATATTTAAGATATTGAAGTCGCCGAAATAAAAAAGAATATCGAAGCCAGTAGCGCATCACTAACTAATTCACTCAATAAACTTCCAATCCAATAAGCAACGACAATGCAATAAATTCAAATGCATAACGCATAAATCATTCTCGAATATCTCAGTTATTACCAACTTTAATGTAAAGAGCTCATGAATCACCATTTCTGACATTTAAATAAAGCAAGAATTTTTAAATATCGTGCACGTAAAATAGTCTGTATCTAAAAAGATTCTTCCAGTCAAATAGCTACGAAATATACCCGTAAAAAAGTAAAACGTCTAACAGAAATATTTCATGTAGTTTCGAATTTATCTTTTCAGAAAAATCCATGCGTAAAGTTATCTCTAAAAAAAGTTATAGTCCATTGAAATGTTACATTTTTTAGGCCTTACCTTGCGTTTTTTAGAGGACGCAATTTTATTTTTTTGATGTGTAGGGGGGGTCATTGTAAAGCTATAACCAAGTTTGTGGGGTCGCCACCCTTGCCCCACGGCCGCCATCTTGAAAATAGGGGTTGAAATGGTTATTACGATTTATCTCTTAAACTATTTATCTGATAAAAAAAATTGTCAACATTATTTGTTGCAAATTGAATTCTCTACAATTTTGGTCCAGTATCTTTTTGTCGTAGAATTATAAATAAAAAAGTTATAAGCGAAAATGTTCAGAAATTCGAGAAAAAAATTGTATTTTTCGATATAACTTTTTTTTTATAATTTTACGAAAAAATGATATCAGACCATTATGTAGATCGTTTTTTAAGGAATAACTTTTATAAACAACATTTTTTAATTAAGTTAATAGCTAAGGTTTTACAGCGCTCCGAAGTGAGTATTATTTTTCAGTACTCTTAACTATACATATATTATAAGTGTGTAGTGTGTGTACTAATAATGTGTCATCAGTTATTTTTTTATTTTTTTTATTTTGTTATTATATTTTTTTAATTATTAATTTTGCAATGTTATTAATAATTAATTATTGACTCTTTCCCACTCCATTACAGAATTTTACAATTATTGATTTTTAAAATAATTTTAAATTTGATGGCCGTTACTGAGAATACTGTCCAGGTAGAAAATACTCACGTGACCATGAGGGAACAAAAGAACATCTGCCTGCTATTATTATTATTATTTCTAACCTCTCTTATTGTAAGAATAGCTGATGATATTGTGTTGAAATTGTCGTTCAACTTATATCTTTCAGTTGTGCTACATATTTCTCTATGTGCGGATGTATTTTATCCTGTTTTTAATTGTGAAGACGATTTCGAATGATTTTAGACACGATTTTAACTTCAGTGAAAACTATTTTTTTTTTTATTAGCATTTAGAATTTTTAAGCGTGCTTTTTTCTATTATTCCATCATGAGTGATTGTTTTATTTGTAAAAAACCTTTAGGTGAAAATAAAAGAAGAATATAAGAACTGTGAAGGCAAAAGGTGTAAAAACTTTATTAGATCGAGCTGTAGCAAAAATGATGAGGCTAACGAACACAATTTTTACGAACTATTTCGGAAGTAACTGTACATATTGCGTGTTTCGGAAGTAACTGTACATATTGCGTGTTATTGTTATTACGTGGACAATCGAACCGATAATGTTGTTCGTAGTCGCAGCAGCAGCTCCAGTAGTTTATCTTCAGTTTCAGAAGCTCCAGAGCCAGACTTTGATTTTGTGAACAAATTGCTTCATCTGTGCCAAAGCGGTTCAGAATCCAAGTAATTCAAAAAAGTAAAAAAAAAAAAAAAAGTTATTCCTTAAAAAACGATCTACATAATGGTCTGATATCATTTTTTCGTAAAATGATTTAAAAAAAAGTTATATCGAAAAATACAATTTTTTTTCTCGAATTTCTGAACATTTTCGCTTATAACTTTTTTATTTATAATTCTACGACAAAAAGATACTGGACCAAAATTGTAGAAAATTCAATTTGTAACAAAAAATGTTGACAATTTTTTTTTATCAGATAAATAGTTTAAGAGATAAATCGTAATAACCATATCAACCCCTATTTTCAAGATGGCGGCCGTGGGGCAAGGGTGGCGACCCCACAAATTTGATTTTAGCTTTACACTGACCCCCCCTACACATCAAAAAAATAAAATTGCGTCTTCTAAAAAACGCAACCCCAAATGTAACTTTTCAATGGACTATTAGAACACATTCGAAGCAAGCGGAGTTTGAAGTGCGTCAACAACGTCATGCCTTCTTTTTTTAAATATTCAAAGGGCATTTTGAGTTTTCTAATTATTTGCAGCCCACTCGTGTCGGATGAAGTGGACAGTACATTTTAATTCGTGGTCTCCGCAACCAGTAAGGGCCGACCAATGAGTTTGAAATACGAACAAAATCAGAGGGTCGAATAGGTATAGTGATGCATGATCCGGTCCGATACTTTACAGTATCGATACAACATGATGCGCGATACTCCGGTCCTTAAATCTAAAAACAAGCAATCAACAAACGGACACGCACGATACAATGCTTGGATCGATATAAAAGTACTAGTATCGAAATGAATGGATCGTATCGTACCGGCCGTTTTCAATAACTTACTAACAGTTAACTGAAGGTTGCTATCTCAGATAAACAGTGAAAGTAACATTAACTTTAACTGCCGGTTCTATAACTTTATTGTCAAACGTCCCTCCCTCTGAGACAGGTAGGTGACATGGATAGGATATTCTTTGCTTACTTTGTTTATAGAAACCGAATAACCGATAGCTACTAGAGATAGGCATGTTAACTAACAGTTATACGTTAGTGAGTTATACAAAACGGCGGTTAATTGTCATAAATTGCAGGATAAGTCAATTTAAAAAATTAAACATTAAGAACCGGAGGGGAACAAAATAATTTCCAGAACCTAGATTCTTCGAACGGATTAATAAGAACGAATCGCTTAGTTGCAATCGGCATCGGTCCAAATATCGATACAAAACCAAGTATCGCACATCCCTAAATAGATATAAATAATAATGGCGGCAAAACTACGAAACTACTTATTGATCTGCGTACGTATTTATAGGTCACTGCTTTCCCACGAAGGTAAGTGAACTGAATTTATTTTTGCATGAGGAAGTTATCTTTCTAACGTAATGTTCTGGTGAATATTATATGTGGGATTTATGTACACGAGGTATTGGTTCGCAGGGTTTGAAAAGCTACAAGGAAAAGGAGAATGTGTATGGATGAATAAACGTGTATGGCAATTTTTCTCAGATAGTGTGGAGTAAATAAAGTGAAGAAAGGAGCTGAAAGGAAGTTTTCTATTTATTTTAAGCATTTCTGCCATAACTGTGTCGCCGACATAATAATTCACACTTAAATTATTTTTTTTCTTTGTCGTGTGGTTAGTGCCTAACCTGGTGACTTGGCTTTTACATGCCGTCGAGAAATATCTATCAGGTGTGCTGGTTTCCTCACTATGTTTTCCTTTTCCTAACAGGATGCAGCTGAATACCAGTATTTTACATGAAGCGACTGCCTATTTGACCTCCACAACCCAATTAGTACTGGGTAATACGAAACCCCTTGGTAAGACTGGTTGTCAGACTTTCTGGGCCACTGACTACCTAGCAACTTTCAAAGATCTACAAATAACAGCCGGGACTAACGTGCTTTACGTGCTTTCCGAGGCACGGAGTAAAATCAGTATGTAATGCGTGGTCACCCATCCACGGACCAATCTAGGCAAGCACGGCTTAACCTAAAGACCGACCTGAGCGGCTGTTTTTATTTAGCCACGAGCTCCTCACGCTAGGTACCCACTTTATTCGTTACTTATTCCCAAAAATCACCCGCACACATTCTACCTACGTCCGCATCTGCGAAAAATCAAAAAGTCTTCCGATTAACACGAAAACTCTGGCCTCCGTCCAAAACTTCCTAATGGAGTTCTGTGCAACTGTGACCGACGACTTCAGTACCTACACTTGGATGTAAAAATTATGCAGCGCTTCACTCCAATATCCTTTTACTAAGGAGCCCCTTGATGTACTGGGAGCGGGAAAATGTTTGATGCATCGAGTGCAGTGGCTGAAGGAGGTGAACTTTTCTGGGAAAATGTGTCTCTGAAGTTACTGGTTTCGGGTTCAAGGAATTTTGACATCTAAATAGACTTTATAATATTTATTACCAATACGAGGTAGTGATTATTATAAAGAAGAATACAGACTGGGTCCGGACTAGGGCACGCGGTACCGGGTTTTGGTCCCATAGTAAATCCCGGGAAAAGCCGGGTTTTACTATGGGACCGAGACTGGGTTCCGCAAGTCCTAGTCCGGATCCTCGACTATTGAACCAAAGGGACCCCTAAAGTGAGTCATAAAATAAGCATCTAGAAAAATATAAATAGATAGCAATAAATGTACGAACGAAGACTTTTCGTCGATGTTCTTTTAATTTTCAATCCTAAATCTGCTGGGACACAAACCTCCTTTTTGCACACCGTTATCACAGCAAAGGTGATTTTATTACAACCTGCAATTTCATGCTCGACATTATCTAACCCAACATTATTAAAACCTCTACACCCAACCCTCTTTCACACACAGATTTAAAAAACAAACACAGCATAAAGAACGATATTAAGATGCAACGTTCAACCCTGTATCAGGGATGGCGCTCGTTAAATTTTCAATCTGCCGCGAGAGGGAAGCTAATGACAGCTGGAGTCATTACGCGCTTTCTCTATGGACCACCGTCTCGTCAATGGATAGTAAAAAACTTGGTTTTAGTGCGCGGAAAAAAGGTAAGTATGCATGCTCTGTGGATCGATTCGGGTAGTTGTCAAGAGGTGACAGTTTGGGATGGATTTTCATGTTGTATTGTTTGTACTTGGTTTGGTAGTTTGAAAAGAGATCTAAGACAGTATACAGGCTTTCACCCTGTACAGAGGCTATCAGAGAAATTTTCACAGGAAAATTATTATCCCATAGGTATCTCAATTTTTTATTTTTTATTATTATGCCTACAGTAAAATAATTTTAAGAAATATGTTTGACGCGATTATGAAAGGGAAAGAAGTATCTAAATCAAAGACATTCAAATATAACTAGCCACAGACGGGACAAGACCAAGAAACTGACAATTCCAAAACCTGTTACAAATTCGTAACAAGTCGATCAGTCCAGTCCGATACGACGCCTTGTCAGGTCGCATTCATATGACACAAAGACATTTAAATATTTCCGAGCTATAGACGGGTCATGAGGAAGAAAATCGTAATCCGAAACTTATTACTACTTAGTAACAATTCGTTCTGTCTAGTGTCATCTGTGTCATTCATACGCCCGCTTGTCAGGTAGCATTCGTGTGTCAAAATCGAAAATATTCAGAATGAAAATTATTGTATGACAATATTCCCAATGTCCTCTCTATATGTGTTTTAAATCTCTTTGATCTAAATGATACTATGACGTCTGACAGGAGAAAATGGAAGAAGAAAACGTTTTACGCCCACCCCAAGTAGAATAGAACAAGGGCAGGAAGATGATGTGGATGATTTGTTTATTTTGTGAAAACTTCTAAGCGTATCAATGGGAAAAGTCACACAATCGTCGTCGTCTCACAATTAATTTGTTGTTTTTCTTCATCTTTGTATTATTATATCTCTTTACTTTGTATATATTTTTTTTGTATATATGTATTTATTATTATATTTTATTTTTAGAAATTTTCTGTACTATTGCACCTACTGTTTTGTCTCTGCATCACCCTAAGGTAGACTGGTAGAAAATGCCCAAGGCATTAAGTCCGCCTTTGTACATTATGTGCATACAGTTTTAATAAATAAAATAAATAAATAAAAGTTGGAATATGTTTACCTAAAATTCATTGATTGCGGTTGGCGCAGTGGCTGAGCGATTGACTGCTGCGCTTCGTGTAATCGTGTTGCGGGTTCGATCGCCGCACGGATCAAATATTTGTATGGCCTACAGATATATTTGTTCCGGGTCTGGCTGTTTGTTTATGTGAGTTTAAATGATTTTAAAACCCACAATTAAGGAAAAATCAATAGTGCCACAGTAGGGATTTCTCCAGAAACGTGGCCAACTTTAAAAAAAAAAAGAAAAAAAAGCATAATAAAATCAAGACGCCATAATAAATAAGTGAATCAGAAAATAGTTTTGGCTAAGTGACCCTGCCATAGATCTCATGAGTCTCATTCACATGTACAAACTTAAATCTAACTCGAGGTTTACACTCAGCATCCATTAAAGCGCCACTTCATTGCTTGACTAGTTCGTATTTGTTGATGAGTTTCATCAACAAATACGAACTAGTCAAGCACTCGAAATATGATAGAAAATAAATCTTCTACATTGCAATTAAACGGAGCACATCTTAATCTACTAAAAGCATAGCAAGACATTTGAAAAACAGCTGACATAATCCTTGCAAAGATACTTATTTCACCCACTGCCCGACATACACGGAAATACTTATATCCACTAGGTTTAATCATAATATTTTCATACTTACTCCTTTTACATTGCGACGAAGAAAATCGAGTCAAAGCGAAGATTTTATTTACTACACACACTGATGTAAAAGGAACCGCTCTTTGAGATAAAAGATGCTACGATGATAGTACAGTGACTAGCACCATTTTATAGGAACTTTTAAATGTGATTTTCTCATACTGTATAGCTTGCAATTTCATGTTTTTACGAATATAATATTTTAGAACCCATTTTATTATGAAATGGGTTTTATTTTAAAGTTGTAATCTTTGGTCCACGAGAAAATCGCTTTTGAATTTAGATAAGTGTATACAATATTGGTGCTGCATCGACCCCAAATAAATTGTGATGAGACAGGAGAATGATGATGACATACAGGGTGTAAACGGACCCTTCACGAAGCCGTCAACCAAGCATTCTGTACATCAAACTAAGTAACTTTACGCAAAAAAATTTGCTGGGAAACGATTTTTTTTTTTGGGGTGAAAAATCACGTTTTACGGTAGGACTCAATGTAACGCACTCAGAACATTGTGCTGTGGGATGGATTGAATATTACGGGGGTAGTGGAGGTGTTTAAAAATATAACTTTAAAAAGATGTATTTATAAAAAAAATGTGAAAAAGTTGGAACTTTGGCCCACAATATCTCCGTGACTAGGAGGTTCCTAGAAACAAAACAAAAAAAATATCGCATTGACGGGGAGAACAAGTGCCTTTCGGCTTCGTTAAGGGTCTTTTTACACCCTTTATTAGGTGCTGGTTACTGTACTTTCTTGTAGAAACAGAATCAGAAATACAACTTATGTTAACCCGGGTTTCTTTTGCAAATACTTTAAATTAAGTCGTAAGTGTATGTGCTGTGGATATAGACGGAAGATTAATCTTACTAGATGTTCTTATTTTCTTGGAAGAAGAAATAGGGATGCCGGAAATTGGTTTGGCTAGCCAGGATGTCAAAGAACGCGGAATGTCGACGGTTTTATATTATCTTGAGCTACTTTCAAATATAACACGCCTTTATATCCTCAAAGGCTTAGACAGAGATGCACCTAAATATAAAGTAGTAGATACTCTCACATTTCGACAGTTTCATAAAATTCCTATATACTAGCAGGGGCAAGCCTTTTGCCATCATCACACAGCCATACTCAGTGCAGCTACTGAAGAATTCCTGGTTAAAAACCCAATAACACTGCCCGACCTGACATAGAACCCTGGACTTCATGGCCAGAAGTACCTCTTGTGATCTCAAGTTGAATCCTACAATAAATGAAGATTAACTGCAAATCTTATGAACATACAACACAATTTATGAACAACACAAATTAAGTATTTAGAGCATGTGAACTCGATGATGTGTAAGCTGTGGTTACGTGTAATTGAGTGTGCATTACAAGACTTTTTGTATTTTGTAATAGTTTTCATTTTATATGAGATCATTTGTAATGAGACTTATTGGTGATCCTAAATAAATAAATAAACGTAGAAATCATTTAGGTACTTACTCATCGCATAGGTAATTAAATCGTATGAACTTTCCAAAAACGCGTGTATGTAGGTTAGAACCTGATGTTTATTAATCTCGCGAAACTTTCGCAGTACAGAGAACTAGTAGAACTAAAACTTTAATGAGAACTGGGTTGTAGCTATATAATATACTTTCTAAAGGGTCTTCATCTTTACTTCTCTTTAGCAAACAACCATGACACACTGAAATTCTTATTCTTATTCTTATTCTTTATTGCACACAAAAAACAAAAAATATACATACAAATTGCAATAACATAGCTTACGTACAATGGCGGGCTTAACCCAGAATTGGGTTTTCTTACAGCAAACCAAATTTCGATTACGAAATTTTGCATAAGAGGATATACCTATGTGCATTAACAGAACATCTCATAACTTAAATTAATTAATTAATATGATTTTTAAGAAAAATAATGAGTAATTTGAATCAGTTTTTTTCTTTTGACCAAAGAATCAGTATTGCCGTACAACGTGGCAATGCTGCCAGCCTTCTGAGCACTTTTCCTGTTGACAGCGATGTGGACGAGTTTTTTGACGCCCTGTAACCGTTTTGATACTTGTACATATTTTTATTACTTTTATAGATTTGTAGTTTGTAAATAATCAAATAAAACAGAATATTTGTTTGTGGTTGATTCATGGTGTGTGACGTGTTTTTACAAATAAGCAAAGGTTTAATCCTTCTTAAAGAGCTTTTCCGGAGATTACTGCTGACGCAAACCGCAACAGCCACGACACCTAATCGCAATGACAAAATACAACGACACGAATAATTTATATGTAAACTCTACGAAAACGGTGACTGCCATTATGGTTAGCAGTTACTCATGTTCGAAAGAGCACAGGCTGAGATACCGCGGCCCTGGAACACAAAGGGTAAAGAAGGAACATGGATGGGTTTTAGTCAGTTCGAGTCTGACACTCCCTTCAACTCCGCCCTGAGCGGGAGGGGTCATTTGGTGATATCCCATCCGAAAAAAAAAAAAAAAAATAGCCCAGGCTGTGTGTGTGTGATCGAATCTTAAATGTTCGTGCACATTAATTTGTTTACCACGTTAGGCACTCTAGTAGAGGAGCTCGTGGCTAAAAAATAACAGCCGCTCGGGTCGATCTTCAGGTTAATCCGTGCTTGCCTAGATTGGTCCGGGGATGGGTGACTACCCATTACATACCGAGTTTCCTCCGTCTTGGCTGTCATTTGTTGATCTTTGACAGTCTTTACAAGTAGTCAGTGGGCCAGAACTGACAACCAGTCTTACCAAGTGGTATTGTATTATGTACTAACTAGGTTGCGGAGGTCAGAGGCAGTCAGTCTGTGTAAAATACTGATATTCAGCTGCATTCCGACCCAAACATAGTTGGGAAAATGCTAAGCAGATCATGAAACTCTAGAAAAAAAACTGTACTTGAACAACTCAACGCGATCCTTTTGAAAAATATTGACGAGCAAAGTTTGACGACAGACGCTGTTCCTGGCGCCTTCAACTTCCAAAGACCCATTTTTATCTGGAAACGATTCAATAAAAATCAGTTTTCCAACTTGTAGAGGTAAACCGATTTGTTCTGTGTTATCAGGGAAACCGCTCTCAGTTCACAAGTATGGATCTTTTCCGAATGGGTGCGTTGACCGGGTTAGCTCGGCCAGTAGAAAATGATGAATGGGTTTTTTTGACGTTCGATGGTGCAAGATTGATTTCTTGAAGGGGAATAATGTTTTTGTAGAGGGTGGGTAAAGGCGTATAGAGTTGGGAGACTTTGAAAAGAAAATGATCATACAAGTAGTAGCTATTTATAAACACGAGTTGATACTTGAATATTTTTTAGGCATCAAAACAAATGAAAACAATTCTTAATAAAAAGTTTTGCATCCAATTTCCAAGTTTTAATCCAGGATTAACCTTCACGACCATTCATTAAGTTACTGGACGTATTATTTTGTAGTAAACACTTACTTTATTTTTAGTTTTAGAATTGATTGGGAAATAGAGTTTAAATCCGGCTGACAGCGCGTGTTAAAAAAAATGAGTTGTTTCTTTTTAGAATAATTATCACAATTAATTTAAAATTTAATATCTAAACGCCTTTTATACCAGACTAGCTTTTGCTCGTGGCTTCGCTCGCGTTAATTTTGAATTTGACAATCAATTCAATACGGCATGTAATTCAATCATGATTCGAAAGACACGTGGCGCCATTTATTATCATAAGAATGTTTTTGTTGTTTTCCTCAGGTGTTCTTGAGGAAAACAACAATAACGTTTACGTTTACGTAGTACGTTTTTTCGGGATGAAAGGTACCCTATGTCCGTTTCTGTACACCTGACAACGTATAAATTTCAGGATGATCGGTTCAGTGGTTTAGGCGTGAAAAGGTAGCAAACAAACATACATTCGCATCTATAATATTAGTTAGGATTAGGGCTAGTTATAAATGCGAAAGTAAGTTTGTTTGTTGTAGTTAGGATAATATTAGTTAGGATTAGGATAGTACAGCACTTACGGTCGTTAAACGTATTCGGTCCGTTTTCTTCCAAAATATACAGACATCAGATACTGGCTACTCTTCAGATAGTGTACACGATATTTCGAAACCTCCCGAATAACCATTTCCTTCCTTACCGGTAACGGATACCCCTAAAGCCGAAAACCGACTTGCAACACGCTATACCACACAACGTAAATGTAGCATGCCCATTGCCCATTGGTTTCATTTTCATCTTGCTATTCTTCGTTAAGCTATTGACCAATGAGGTGAGGTGAAGATTTGTTACATAACGGGTGTTAAAGTACACTTAAAGAAGCCGAAGGGCCGAAGGGCACTTGTTCTCCCCGTCATTGATCATCTGCCTAGCCTTTTCCCAACTATGTCGGGATGGCTTACAGTCTAACCGGATGCAGCTGAATACCAGTATTTTACATGGAGCGACTGCCTATCTGACCTCCACAACCCAGGTAGTACTGGGTAATACGATACCCCTTGGTAAGACTCCCCGTCATTGCGATCACTTTTTGTTCTAGACCACATCTGGGAGCTTTCTAATTATTGGAGTTAGGCGGTCCACCCACTGAAGATGCGTCCCGCCGCGGTGCGCGGAGCGACAGATAACGCGCGCGGCGACGGAGGCACAGATCTGCCTTACTTAGCGGTGTAATTTGCTCCCCCGCGCGGTGATGCAGATTACGACGACCTCGCGCTAAATAAACTCATATGTTCACTGTGTTGTCGATCGTCGTTGTCGTCATTTTGGTTTTTGTATACAAGAATTAAAAGACACTGCGTCCATAGAAGATTTTGGATACATCCCTATTTACGATCGAGATCTATAAATGGATCATTTACACTGAATTACAAAGACTTAAGAAAATATGAAGATAAATTCTTTAGCTACACACGTATGTCAACTGCATCTTTTGATTATTTATTAAGCAAAATTGATTTATTATCTCCTCCCATTTCTTAACTTTTTGTATACGGTCACTATATTCTTTGCTTTTCATATCCCAAATTGCAGGGCGTTGCTCAATTTCATATATAAATTTGTCTACGTCGAGATCCATCGTGCAAACGTCTTTATAGTATCAAATCACGCCCGGGACTGCGGAGCCGGTGTGTCATATCCCGCGGCACGCCCCGCGCTCCCGCGCATTTCCGCGTCGGCAGTGTGTTGTGCTAAGCGTGATTTCTATATAAATTGAGATACTTGCATACAATGGTAAAATCTGCCATCACGCGCAACGCGACGGAGCGCGGTGCAGTGGGTGGAGCGCCTTAAAGTCCCAACTTTTTCACAAGTTTTTTTTTTAAATACAATTTTTTAATGTTATGTTGTAAAACTTTACTTTTATTTTATTTTTTAAATCCACGACCCTCGTACAGTATACAGAGTATACAGAGTGTAACAGAAAGGGTATAGTAATATGAAAGGATATGCTGCAGACCATCAAAATGAACAACTTTCTCCTTGGATCCAAAATCGTAAATGCGAAAAAATTATCAGCTGTCCCATACATTTGGGTTGAGAAGGTATTGAAATTTTGTATGGAGCTGATAATTCCTATACAAAAAAAGTCGTTTCCTAGAAATAACTAAGTAACTTTAGGCAAAAAAGCGTATAGTTACTTAGTTTGATGTACAGAATGCTTGATTTACGGCTTCGTGAAAGGTCCGTTTACACCTTGTGTAATCGTTAAAGCGTTTTGGTGGACTTGTGCTATTATTGTGCTATTATATTCAAAAAGTGCTGATTTCAAGCATAGTATAATAAATGACTTTTGATTTACAATTGGCTTAGTTTTGCCAAAGAGTACCAATCCGCATCATCATGAATTTTCCAGAATAAAGTTTAAGTTCGTTCGTGCGTGTTAAGTTTAAAATTGCAACTGTTTTTATTTCCACTAAGCAAATGTTATAGTAGGAAAAACAAACTCTGTTCTTTGTTTTTTCTTGAGGGTTTTGGTAAATTCCAAATTCCTTTTGCAGAACTAGTGTTGCATTTTGTCAAAACTAGTTCTGCAAAAAACTAGTTTGGGATAATAATTTTCGCGTTCATAGTAAATTGAATATTCTAATAGTTACGGCACGGTAATTATATCTACAGTAGTGTATCTTCATACAAATGGTCGGAACGCGAGTCATACCTGCATGCCTCGAGTTTGGTATACACTCGGTACGCAAGAAGTCGCGAATGCGCCGCACTGACGAACGAACGTTGTGATGGTTTTGTAAGCAGAAAGCGTGCGATTTGTGAATATTTGATTGAAAGAAGAACAAATATTTACTAAATATGGCAAAGAGTTATAAATAGACTATATTGTGCTGTCTTTGGTTGCTTGAATTCTTCAATAACGCATCCAGAGATAACATTTTTTAAATTACCTGGAAAACCCGAAAGGTAAGACTATAAAATAATTTATATATACCTACTAGTAGATACGTAATTTGTTTACTTTTTAATAGGTAGGTATTTCGCTTTTTCCACCGAGTAAAATACCTGGATTAATTAATAAATAAGTGGATAGGGTGAAAAAAGTGACACGAGTGATTTAGGTACCTAAGCTTGCGTTAAAAAAGTCTCAAATTTATAATTTTACTAAATCTACTAATACTACCCATTTCATTATGTAAAAACAAATTTCATTTTTTCAAATAAAAATATAGTATTTACAATCACAAAACTAGAAAGAAACTCAACTAAGTTGATGAAATTAAAATACTGTAGGCGCGGCAGCCCTATCGCTTGCGAACGTACCGCCCGGCTGTAGGTAATTATTTCAGGGACAGGGCCGAGTCACAATACTGATATATTTATACTGTGGTTACGGTGCCTCGGGGAACAATATAGTTTGCTTTGTTGCGTCAGACAGTTCGCAATGGATTCCTTCTGTGTATCTTATTGCAATTTAATTTATTTGTTTGTGTTTCGTAATGCTGAAGTGGGTGAAACTTTTGAACGGTTTTTGAAGATTTGAATGTAGTCAGATTATGACGAAATCGTTCTTGTTACATTTATTGCATCTTCTTGGTGATAATTACCATGACTTAACATACAGAACATCACGCCTGTAATCCCTGAAGGGATAGGCAGAGGTGTACCTAATAGTACACCCATATTTCGTCAGTTATGTTTAAGTCCCATGTAATAGGCGGCCATCCTATTGGCACCAACCGGGATTCCGTGGCTGCTACTGACAAATTCCTGATGGAAAACCCAAAAACACTATGCCCGTCTATAGGAAGCGACCACTAGACCAACGAAGGAGTACCTTACTCCTACTTTACGGCCATGGTTTATGTATCGCAGTTTTGAACTCAGGCAAGCACATTACTTTGAGAAAATTAATTCATCACCTCAGCACTCAAAACGAGCAAGGAAATATCGTGAGAAAACGGGGATGTCCTAGAACTGAAATTTCGAAGACATCGACATCCACCATCCCACACTGGTACCTTTGGATTACAGCCCACTTCCTCTCAGTCCTATCACAAGGAGGAGGCGTGTATTCCGCCATAGGGAACATTGTAGGCCGATTACTCAGCTAGGTATGTTACTCCTGCAGTCCTATATACGAACATCGTCATTCTCCTGCCCTTATCCCTATTTATTTGGGGTCGGCGCAGCATGTCTTCTTCTTCTATACTTCTCTATTACTCGTCATCTCAGTAATCACCTCCTTTCTAGCCATATCATTCTTCATACAGTCCATCCATCGTTTCTTTGGTCTTCCTCTACTCTTATAGTCATATACATTCATACTCTCCCCTCCACATACATGTTCCTCATTCCTCCGTATCACATGCCCATACCACGATAACCGATTCCCACACAACCTTTCAGTCACCCGCAACACTTTAAGACTTCCTCTTATGTACTCATTCCTTAGTTTATCCATTCGCGATACACTACACATCCCCCTTAGCATTCTCATCTCAGCCACATGCAATTGTCTTTCATTCATCCCTTTTGTGACCCAACATTCTGATCCATACAAGACAGCAGGTCTTGTAATACGGTGTAAGTACAAAAACCATATTTCTAAAATCCTCGTAGTACTTAACAAGCTTGTACGAAATTCGGAGAAGACGAGCTTGAAGGCATCGCTGTATAGTAGTTCTCAGCAAAGTCTGTTGTGTGTGGCCGTTTCTATGGCAACTTGATTTACAAAATCCAGTACAACTGATTAGGAAGACAGTAAAATATTTTGTTGTAAACCAAATAAGTTAACTTTACTTAAATGTAGTTAGTTTACCTTATACTTATAAAACAAAATCATTAATCTGATACTTTCATTTAATTGTTTTATCCTAATTTATTTTGGTTTGGCGCTGCATGTCTTCTTCATCTATACTATTCTATTAATCGTCATCTCATTAGTCACCAATTCACCATTTTCCGAGTCATATCATCTATATACCACCATATAGATGATATGACTTCAAAAATGGGTTCACACTGTCCATTCATCGTTTCTTTGGTCTTCCCCTACTCTCAGGCCTGGACTCCAATATAGCGGAGACTAGCGCATTGGTTGAAATCTACATCAAGTCTGTCGTCTCTCTAGTGATTGCTCGAATCTTGCACATCTCCTCTCCGCTCCGCTCGTCTCAGCTTTGGTGGAGTCCAGGCCTTACAGCCATCCACATTCATACTCAACTCATAACTCTCCTCACGACATTTTCCCAAAAGATTAATTCCTTGAAGATTGAGAGAAGATTGAGTATTATTCATTATTGATACGACTTACACACATGCAGAGGCACAAGCCATGATTTAATCACGATCCTCCGCACAGCAATTTTCCAAAAATATTTCCGTTTATACCGCCCCAAACTGTCACCCATCCTTTGTACAATACGATTTGAGTGGGAAATTCGGAAAGAGGTTCTATTGCAGCCGCCCTTCGCGTCGGAATGCACATAATTCCGTTTCGCCCAATATCACGCGACGTGAACTACGGCGACGTGATAGTATCCGATGGCAGATACGTAAGGCAGGGAGTGCTATGAGAGTACTGGTATTTTTGTTCAAAACAGACCAAGAGTATTTTTTTCTATGCATTTCACATAGTCACTTAATCTAAAATCAAAAGGGGAGCTCGTGGCTGAATAACAACAGCCGCTCGGATCGATCTTTAGGTTAAGCCGTACTTGCCAAGGTTGGTCTCTGGATAGGTGACCACCCATTACATACCGGGTATCATCCGTGCCTCGTGCCGTGCCCCGGGTGTCATTTGTAGATCTTTGACAGTCGTTAGGTAGTCAGTGGCCCAAAAAGTCTGACAACCAGTCTTACCAAGCCAAGGGGTATCGTATTATCCAGTACTAACTGGGTTGTGGAGGTCAGATAGGCAGTCGCTCCATGTAACCGCTGCTTCCGGTTAGACTGGAAGCCGACCCCAAAAGAGTTGGGAAAAGGCTAGGCAGATGATGAATCAATCTGCAATCTTGGAAATTAATTGCGCTAAATTATACTGATACCGACGTATTAGAAGACAGAGTTGTTTTTAAAATATTGTTAAAAAATATTTAGTTTGAATTCAATCCATCTGGAGCTGATTTTGGTAAACAGTGAATGATATTTGAGATGCAACCATGGCGCTCCAAGCTGATATTTTATATGTCTGGCTATTGCAGCTTTGTTTACTACACTGGGAGCTCTTAGCAATTATAGTACAGATATATGTTAAGGCCTCGCCTCTCATGCATGAGGTTGTGGGTTCAAATCCGGGCAAGTACCAATGTGACTTTTTCAATTCATATGTACTTTCTAAGTTTATCTTGGACATCACAGACATCGGTGAAGGAAAACATCGTGAGGAAACCTGGACTTATGATTAAATAAGTCTGAAATCGCCAACCCGTCTTGAGCAAGCGTGGTGATCAATGCTCGTGCCTTCTCTGTATGAGAAGAGGCCTTTGCCCAGCAGTGGGACAGTAACAGGCTGGTATTATTATTATTATTTATATGATCTATTTTTATACGGGGTACACAAATGCTTACCGCGTATTCATAAAAAATTTTCAACGATAATTGAAAAAAAAAATGCCGTGCCATACATTTTGACGATGTATATTGTATTGCACTTTTTTAGGAAACAGCAGTTTATTTTTTTCAATTACGATGAAAAATGTATATATGGTTTCGTTCGTTTTTGTGTCGGTGTCCATTCCATCCTGTATACTGATAGCTGCAACAGCGTTGACATAGGTATACTGGACTGCTTGCACCTTGTGTAACTCTACAACCAAGCTGACTAGCTAATTGTTTTACAAGTGATTCTTGTACAAATAGAAGATAGTCTGTGATGATAAAATAAAACAGTTGATGAGCTGCCGACATTCGTAAAACATACGTTTATAACATACACGGTGGAAGGGACACTGACGCGAAAATGGTTACTACGTATTCAGTACATCATTCTGAGCGGCCACATAGCAATTTTTCATCAGTTATTTAAAAAAAAAATCAGTTGTTCCATACATTTTGACCGTGTAGGTATTGCACTTTTGTAGTAAACAGCCGATTTTTTTAATAACCGATGAAAAATTTCTATTTGGGGGGCTCTCAATGATGTACTGAATACGTGGTAACCGTTTTCGCGTCGGTGTACCTTCCATCCCGTAATAATGGTACTTCAAAAATCTTCTCCGTCTTCGAACCATTTCATCGCAACACTTGAAAATCGAGTCCCAAAAATCAAAAACAAACCCAGTGCAACCCCCACCTTACATCAGAACAAGACTGTTATTTTGAGTGCGCTGCCCTAAGGGAGATTGACCCGAGAATGACCCACCATTTACTTAGATATATGCACCTCCACACTCCTCGATGGCACCATGAAGACGAAATGAAACGTAAGTGGTAGTAACTTACGAAATATTTGACAGTCTCACACTAACTTTGTTAGAATATGGTGGCACTAGCTTTTTCCCGCGGCTTTGCCTGCTTAAAGGTCGGAAAATATTGCACGAGCGTACTACATAACATAAGAAAGAAAAGAAGAAAGAAAAAATATTTATTTGTCGCAGGGACATGACGTGCATCATACAAAATAACAAAAAAAATACAATAAACATAGGTAGGTACAACGCATAACAAATATTTATAATTTGAACAGGACGGGACAAAAAAAAAGAAATACGTTAACATCTTGCACGTCGTGACTGCGACAAGCAGGTTACCACTCAGCATGATGCTGTACTATGGGAAGCCCACAGCACAGCGCTGGTTTTCAGTGGTCACCCGTGAAAAAAAAAAGAACACGTACGGAAGCCAAGACAGCATAAATATTTTTAACATTAATAGGGAAATAAAATAAATAGTAGGTACTCGGGTTATAATATAAAACAACTGTTTATAAGAATTATAATAAACACTACAAAAAAATTATAAAAATGTGTGCAGGCTAAACAAAATAAACATAAATACATAATGACGACACGGTCTGTTTTTGTCTCGCTCCCACCCTCGCGTCGCCTTCGCCTGCGCGCGCGCTGCCGATCAAACGACTTCGTCCTACCCCACATTTCTCCTCTGCGCCTGTTAGCGCGACATCACGGCTGTAATCCCCGAAGGTTTACGCAGAGGTGTACCTAAAAGTACAGCCACATTTTACCAGTTATGTTTAAGTCCCATGTAATAAAAGGCAAACCTATTGCCATCAATCAGGCACAAATCCAGATTCCGTGGCTGCAACAAAGAAGCTCCTGATGAAAAAATACACAGGCACTTTGCCTTACCTGGGAATCGAACCCAGGACCTCATGCTCAGTAGTCGCGCTAACGACCACTAGACCAACGAGGATAGTCTCCCTTTTTTCTGCATGGGAAATCATCAAATAACCCCCCCCCCCGCGCTCTGGGCGGAGTGGGAGGGAGTGTACGACTTTTACTGACTAAAACCCATCCATGTTCCTTCTTTGCCCTTTGTGTTCCATGGCCGCGGTATCTCTTTCGAACAGTACCGCAGCCCAGGATAGTCTCCCTGTGTGCCAGATTTCCAGTCCATTCAATTAAGATGTGAATAGTAACAGACAGACAAAGTTTGTGTCGTCTTTATAATATTAGATTTGATAGTTTCACAGTAACAATGTAAGTACTCGTATATGGTGCAGGTCTGAACTGGTGAGAATCGTGTAATTGGATTTTGTTTGAGTCAGGAATATTGCTGAGATGTTATCACTAAACTCAGTTATTTCTTTCCTTGGTTTATTTTATTTTATCACCACTGCTCTTGAAACGGTGAAGAAAAAATGGACGAGCGGAATCCAGCATGTTTTGTAACCGATAAATTCGAAAACGTGTCACCCACCAACACGCACCAGACCCGCTTGGTGGATTACAACCCATACCCTGTCATAGAGAGGCGGCCAGGAGGAGTAGTGGGAACATTATAGGCTGTTTATGCTAATACAATTTTACCAATATCGTGAAGCAAGGGGCCTATGGCCAAAAAATCGAAGACGTGAGATCTTCTGGACCCGCGTGATGGATAAAGGCCTATTATTAGGAAAGTTCTAGGCTGATTTTAATGATGATGTAAGTAGCGTAATAAACGTTCGTAACAGGTGGTCAGTGGCCTTCTTCTTCTTCTTCTTCGTCGTGTCGATGATTTCCCCTTTAATTAAATTTGTTTTATCCAAAACTCTGTCACCTCGAGTGGCCTGAAAGTCTGACAACCAGTCTTACCAAGGGGTATCGTATTACCCAGTACTAACTAGGTTGTGGAAGTTAGATAGGCAGTCGCTCCGTATAAAATAATGGTATTCAGCTGCATCCGGTTAGACTGGAAGTCGACCACAACATAGTTGGGAAAAGGCTAAGCAAATGATGATGAGATCTACCTAACTCTTCTAACATAACTGGTGTTGTGTAAAGTTATCTCATCCACGTGCCGTCACTTTGACCTCTTGAACCCATTTACTAAATTAGCAGCTTCGTTTAAAAGATGAAGATTTATTAGCTGGTCAACCGTTTTCCTCAATTTCCTCATTCCCACAGAAACGCATTCCCCAACTGAATGTTTACGGCTTTCGCAGTAAAATAAATATAATTCCTATTTATGTTGTAGTTTTATTTGTTGTAATTCAATTATAATACTGTATTATGGAGCCTTTGATCTGTTATAGTGTATTGAAGTTGGCCAGATGTGCCGATTTTTATGAGCCGAACCGTATATGTCTCTACCTCTTATGCCGATACAAACCAGGAAGTCAATGACCCAGAGGGTGTAGTGATAAAAATCTGGAAAACCTTAGAAAGAAAGAAAAATTATTTATTTGTCTCGTTCCTACCATATCCTACTAATATTATAAACGCGAAAGTGTGTAAGGATGGATCGATGGATGTTTGTTACTCTTTCACACAAAAACTACTGAACGGATTTGGATAAAATTTTATTGAGATAGTTTATAATCTGGATTAACACTCAGGATACTTTTTATCCCTGTAGTATGATCCCGTGGGACATGTAACGAACTTCACGCAGGCGAAGCTGCGGGTATAAGCTAGTTAACAATAAAACAAATTATATTAAAAGGAAACATAACAAAAAAAATAAGACATACATTAGACTAAATTGGTCCAGTACGAGGCCAAAAGGATCTCAGCCAGCAGGGAGCTGTAACATTTAAAAAAATGTCACAGCGGGCCTGTGGCAGCTTTGGGCCCTATCATGATATAATATTATGATGCCTTTCGACATCGCTAGACATCGCGATTGTTGAAATACAAACGTTTACCATGGACCTCATCTCATACATTATTCTAGAACTGAGAACACAGTGTATCAATAAGTAGTTTACCCTTCTAGGTTTTAACTTATTTTAGTAGTCCACCGCACATTGTTTTTTTTTTGTTGTTTAGGGTCAAGTTTTTTTTTTTGTTACTTTTGATTAATATTGTGTGGCATGTGCCAAATAAACCTATTTTCTTTTCTTTTTGTTATCTTTCACATAATTAGGTATGTAATTAAATGAGGACATTTGTTATTCTCCCGGTATGCAAAATGAAACCCACTACTGAAACCTAATAGTTCATCATCATTAAACAAATTGCTTGGGGTCAGTAAACTTATCTTCCCTCCGCCGATAGGGTTCCCAGATCTCGGAGAAAATTCCGGAGATTTGAAGAAAATTACGGACATCTTCCATTATGCAGTATAATTTTATTCCGCTGTTTTTTTAAAGATTACTTTAATTGTGAAAGATTTGTTGCAGAAAATTTCTGGGTTCATAAAATATAAATCCTATCAATCGAGTGATGCTGTTAATTTCTATATGGATTTCTTTAAAAATATTTTATTTTATGTACTATTCTGTCCCACTGCTGGGCAAAGGCCTCCCCAATTCCTTTCCAATCCAACTCTCTCGGTGTTTTGCCTTCTCTGGTCAATGAGTCAGGCACGAGTCCAAATCGTCACGCCAGCGTTTCTTTGGCCTGCCTCGGTGATGACGACCGTGAGATTGGGTGGGTCATATTTCCAGGATGGGTCAGGACAGATGGGGAAGAATCAAACACTGTTTTAAACTTTCGCGGTTTACAACTAAACTTATACTGTCACTTACGACACGGAAGATATCCCGTAAGTGACAATATAAGGTGGGTAACAATCGTCACACAATGTATACCTTTTTTTTTTTTTTTTTTACCGATGGGAAATCATCAAATGACTTCTCCCGCTCTGGGTGGAGTGGGAGGGAGTGTCAGACTCTTACTGACTAAAACCCATCCATGTTCCTTCATTGCCCTTTGTGTTCCAGGGCCACGGTATCTCTTTCGAACAGTCCCGCAGCCCCGGCAGGCATCGGCCCTTGCGGGCCCCTTCTTGGTTGCTGACATCTCTTTGAGGCGCGCGTGGAACACGAACGCGCCGTCGACACGGCCTGTCGTCATAAGACGGACGGACGGTGAGCTAACCCATTACTCACCGTCCACAGGCCCGCGCCTACGGTGGCCGGGAGCCACTACGTGGCCCCCGACGCCCGGTGCTTCGCCCGCGGCGGCTGGGACGTGAGATTCTCTCCCTCTCACGTCCCGCCACCTCCTTCGCTAGCATGACTGCTTCGCAGAAGGAGGTGACGGCTTCCCATTCCCTCTCGCTCCGGACCATGGCCTGAACCAGGGCCGGGAGCGAGAGGTCGCCGCCGCCGATCGCCGCTACGAGGACACGGCGGAGCTCCGCCCAAGCGGGGCAGACCTCCACGGTGTGCGCCACCGTGTCCTCCGGACGATCCTCACAATGATAACACCCGGGCGTTTCCTCCCGCCCGATTCGGTGCAGGAACCTCCCGAAACAACCGTGTCCGGTGAGGACCTGCGTCAGGCGGAAGGTGAGGGCGCCGTGGCGCCTCTCTAGCCACTCCTCAAAGAGGGGACTTATCGCCACTATTGTGGCGTGCCCTGCACTGGGTTGCGACAGTCGCTGTCTCCATGTCGCCATGAGATCGCGTCGGAGGTCTGTCCGCTGAGCGGTGATTTGCCGCGGCAGCGGAGTTTCCCCCCGACGTAGTGCCCCCCGCGCGCCATTCATGCAGGCGCGCGAGGACTATCGCCTCCAGATCCCATGGCGGCAATCCGGCTAGGAGGCTCGCCGCCTCGCGGGAGATCGTGCGGTACCCCCGGATCAGCCTTACGGCTACGACCTTTTGGGGCGCGTTCAGGTAGTGCGCGGCACGCCGCTTAATTGAACGCGCCCACACCGGGGCCCCGTAAAGGGCCATGGACCGCACGACCCCCGCGTAGAGCCTACGGCAGGAGGCGTTTGGACCCCTCAGGTTGGGCAAGAGCCGCTTGAAGGCAGCCCCGGCCCGTTCCAGTTTGGGAGCCAAACGTCGGAAGTGCTCAACGAAGTTCCACCGGCTGTCGAGGACGAGTCCTAGGTACTTCAAAGTCGACTCGACGCCGATGGGAACCCCTCCTACCGTCAGCGTGGGCCCGACGGTGGCGCATTCCGAGGCCTATGAAAGCTCATGGCCTCGGACTTGTGCAAGGCCACCTCGAGACTCAATTGCCGGATCCTCTCAACGACTATCGCAACCCCGCGTGTCATCAGTTCGGCCGCCGCCTCGTGCGACCTCCCTTGTGCCAGTACCAGCGTGTCGTCAGCGTAACAGACTACGCTGACGCCGCTAGGGAGGTCGGCGCGCAGCACCCAGTCGTAACCGATGTTCCACAAGGGCGGCCCTAGGACCGACCCCTGTGGAACACCGCACGACATCTCTCGCCGGTTCCATTCTCCGTTGGGACCAGGGTAGATGACATACCTGTCAGACAGGTAGTCCCCGACTACACGACGGAGGTAGGTGGGCACCCGGTGATACCGGAGTGCCTCCCTAATGCAGCTCCAGGGCATGGAGTTGAAGGCGTTGGCGATGTCGAGCGACACCGCCAAGACGACCCCACCCCGGGACACCGCGTCCCCCGTCGTGAGGGCTCGCACGCGCATGATGGCGTCCACCGTCGAGCGCCCCTTGCGGAAACCAAACTGGTGTTCCGCAAGATCCGGCCCCATACCCGCAAGGTGCCCGGCGAGGCGGTTTGCAATGACTCTTTCAAAGAGCTTGCCCACCTCGTCGAGCAACACAATGGGCCGGTATGTGGACGGAGAGTCCGCAGGGCGCCCTGGCTTCCGTATGAGGACCAGCTTGCCCGTCTTCCAACGAAGCGGGAACTGGCCTCTCTCCAAGCATGCGCTTAGGAGCCCTTCCAGTCGGGACCCGAGAGCCTCAGAGGCCAGGACCCAGGCTTTGCCAGGTAAGCCATCGGGTCCCGGGGCGGCAGTTTTGGCCTTAAGCCTGCCTACCGCCACTCTCAGGTCTACCCCAGTCACCTCCGGAACGTCGTCATCGTCGTCGCTGTGGTCCGCTTCCGGCACCGCAAGCGGCGGAGCCATAGGCGGGGGAGTATGCTCCCCTCGCGAAGGGAACAGAGCGCTCACCACGTCCTCCACGAGCTCAGGCCGGAGACTCTGCGTCAGCGGGGGGGCCCAGGTGCGGAGTTTGTCCCGCACCATCTTATAAGGGCGCCCCCACGGATCTCCGTCGAGAGTCCCCAGCATCTCCTCGCGGGCCAGATCCTTGGCCCGCTGGACAGCCTCTTGGAGGGCGGTCTTCGCTGCTCTGTAACCCTCGTACAGCTCCGCCTCGATGGCTGCCGCATCCGGAGGGCGGATGCGGAGCCTGCGATGCCTGGTGTACAGGTGGCGCGCGGCGACGCACGCCTCGCGCAGAGTCGTAAGCTCTCGCGACCACCAGTACACCTGACGCCGGGCGCTTCCTGGCCGGACTCGGGGCATTGCCACGTCGCATATGTCGGACATGGCCTCCTGGAACCAACCCGCCTCGTTGTTTACGTCGGCAGGCCTGTCCGGTGATGTCACCCAGGCCTGCACGATCGCGGCTTCCAGGAGGAGCTCCCGGTCCAGCTGCTTCAGCGCCCATCGCGGACCACTCGGGGCCTGTAGGACCGGCGCGCTTGGGGTCTGGGCGGAGACGTCGAACCGGATATACCGGTGGTCGGAATAGGTCTCCACCCCCTCCATGACGCGCCAGTCAACGACACGCGGTGACAGAGCGGGGCTGGCGAACGAGATGTCCACCACCGAGTCGCCCCGCATCCGCACACACGTGGGGACAGAACCCCGATTAACGACGACTAGGCCTGTCTCCAGAGCCCAGTTCTCCACCATCCTTCCCCGCACGTCTGTGTAACGAGAACCCCAAGCCAAGTTCTTGGCATTGAAGTCCCCGAGCACAAGCACGGGGAGGGAATGGCTTCCGATGACGACGCTCAACTCCGTGAGGGAGTTGTGGAACTCGGCGAGAGTTCGGCTCGGGGAGAAGTAGACACCCGCTACGACAATCTCCCCGAACCGTGCTGCTACGCACCCCTGACCCTTCCTGACACTTTCATGGGTCGGGGTACCGGCGGCGGCCGACGAAATTATGGCCACTGAGCCGCTAAGGTCCTCCACCCAGTTATCCCTGGGCGGGACGAAGTACGGCTCAGCGACCACGGCGACGTTGATCGACCACTGCGCCATGCTCTGGAGCAACAGATCCTGAGCGCAGGCGCAGTGGTTGATGTTCGCCTGGAGGAAGCTTAATGGAGCCGTTATTGGCAGTCCATTTCAGCCCCCTCCCGGGCCCCCTGCGAGGGCCCCGCTGCGGGTGTTGCAGCAACTGCTGTGGCGGCGGCAGCGGCAGCGACAGTGGCGGCGGCAGCGGCGGTGGCGACGGTGGGGGTGGTGGTGGAGGGCCTTCCCTTGCCCCTGGCTTTGGCGGGAGCCCCGCAGGCTTTCATCCCTGCCCGGTGATCGGCCGGCCTGCCAGCTGCAGCACATGCGGTGCAGTGCGGTGCAGCGAGGCAAGCCGCGGCCTTATGACCGGGCTGACCGCAGCGGAAGCAGAGGTTGCTGCGGTCCACCTCCGAGGTGCACTGAACTGACACGTGGTGACCCACGTGACAGCGATAGCACCTCAGAGGTCTGGGCTCCAGCAGCTTCACCTGCGCTGAGACCCAGCCCACCAGGAGCCTTCCGCCCTCCACGATTTTACTAGCCGCCGTCACAGGGCAGCTCACCATAATGGTTCGCATGCCCGTTCGGTCCGGACGTAGGGTGCCTGCTTTGACCTGCTCGGCAGGGCACCCTCCGGTCCTGGTGACGGCGGCCACCACCTCCTCCTCGGTAACCGAGTCGTCCAGCCCCAGGATGCGCAGGTCTGCGCATCTGACGGGCCTGGACACTCGGGCCTCGTCCGCATTTAGGGACGCTCTGAGCTTTTCAGCCAGAGCGTCAGCGGACGAGCCACTGGATCCTCCGGGGATTTCCAGCACGCGGGCGCCCGTCTTAGTGACCTTAAGCCGGACGCCCCCGGTGATCCCCAGCTCCCCGAGGTCCACCGTCGCCTTCGCCTTGGCGAGCACGTCGCGGTACGACACGCCCCGTTTTTCCGCGTCCGGCTGCAGTGTGATGACTACAGCCGCGGTCTTCGGGGCGCGGAGTCGAGCCGCGACGCTTTGCGCCTTCTTTTGGCGCCTCCGCTCCTCGTAGCGGGCCTTCTTGGCCGCCTTCCGCCCCTTCTTCTTAGCCCCGGCCACTTGCCACCCAGCTTCGGCCGCGGGAGGCTGAGGGGCCGGAGGGGGCGGCGGCAACGGCTGGCTAGCCGCTGGCGCTGGCACTATCGCCACTGGCGCCGCCGCCTTGCCCTTCTTTTGGGCCGCCGCCTTGCCCACCTTCTGGGCCGCCGCCTTCTTAGGCGGCTCCGGTTTCGCCGGAGCTGGCTTTGGGGGGGCTGACGCAGCCCTGCCGGAAGGCCGGCTGGACGGCCCTGGTCCGGACGCGGCTGCCGCAGCAGCCGCATATGAGACCCTCGGCGTCGGGGGCGCCTTGTTTGCCGCCAGGGGGGGGCGCAGGACTATGCCTTCCAGGACGGAGAACCGTGCCTGGAAGGCGGCCAGCTCCTGACGAACCAGGTTCAGGACCTGGTTCTCCACCGGCGCGGCCTGGCTAGCTCGCTGCTGCTGCTGCTGCTGCTGGCCCCCATTTACCACCTCGGGGGGGCCAGACTTACGTAGACCGGCCAGGTCCGCTCGGAGCTTCTCGTTCTCCTTTTGGAGAAGCTCCGTGGTGGCCGTCAGGCGAGCGACCTCCGCCCGCAGTTTTGCCACTTCGCCTGTCGGAGGCCCCGCATATGTGGCTTCCGCTGCCGCCAGGATGGAGGCTGAAAAGGTGGGTATGGCCTTTTGCTTTGAGGAGGGCAGCTTTTTATAGGCCAACCCCTTCAAAGCGGCCTCCACCGCCTTCGCGAAACTGGCCTTACGCTCCGTTTCGGAGCCGCCAGCTGCACCCACCTCGTCGCCTGTGGAGGAGCCCGAACGGGCCGCCCCAGGACCGGCCACCTCCGGGTGGCGCCCCTCCTTGGCAAGCCGCAGGCCCCTGCCCTTGCCCCTGTTCCCGCCACGCTTGCTGGTGGGGATCTTGCGGGCCGAGGCCTGCTCGCCTTCGGAAGACGACCCCCGGTCGCCTTCCGGTCTGGACCGCTTGCGGAAGAACTTCCCGTTCTCCGCAGCGGTCTCCTTCCTCCCGCGGCGGGAGCTCCCTGAGCTTCCCGCACTCACATCACCGGATGCAGCGTCGGACTCCGACCGCGCATCCCTCCTCTCCTCTATCCTCTCCGTTTGTGTTTTGTTTTTTATTTCATTTTCCATTTTGTTCCCACGAGTAGTGGGGGATATAAAATGTCCATCCGGGCGTACCCCCTGTACCCGGATAAGCCATTTAACATTTATAACCCGCCAGGGGGTAGGCTGGTACCCTGGCGGGGAACGCACTAGCGACTGATTTTCCATAGGAACCCGTCAGCCATACATCTCCTCGCGGTGCGTCGCCACTTGAGATTCGGGGTGACTTTTTATAGAGGTTTTCTACCTCGCGGTCCGGGCGGTTAAGCCAAGACCCTCGGTCCCGATCGAAGTCGCGAGACGTGATCCACGACACTTCGACGGTGGGATTACGAGATCGACGGGGACAGTGAAGGACGCAGTCCTTCACCGTCTGCTCGGAGGCAGGGTAAGTGCACACCGAGCCCGCCCTTGCTCTTCCGCTGTGCCCTCTGCTTATCAGAGGGTCACGCGGAAAAACGCCGAGTTGGTCCAAACTGGACCCCTCCCATGTCAGAATATTAGCCACGGACAGTAACATTCCCCGAAGAATAAGAATCGCTTCCCATTCCTCGGGGAAGGATACTGCCCGCGTCCAGGGTGCACCGGCCCAGCAGCTGCTGTTCCCTCCCGACGTATCGAGAAGGACTAGCAGCCACTGGGCACACGAGGAGGAATTCTGACAACGCACCCCACACAATGTATACCTGAAGATCCGGGCATGTCCGGAAAAAATCCTGACGTATGCCAACCCTATTCACAGATAGACAAAACACCAGAAACCTAATCCCAACTCATTAAAACCCAGCCTCTCCCCATTACTACAAATAAACAAAATATTTAACAAAAAATAACAAAACCGTAACTTAAATCCAGAAAAACATTAGCTCTTCGCAGAAACACCACTGAATAACGTCTAAACGGAAAAGTATCCACGCGTTTTATAGGAAAAATGGTGTAATTAACACAAGGTAATGGACCGTCGGGTAATAGTTTCTGCTTGCAAACAAACGGAAAGTCGTGAAGGTAAAAAGATGTTTTAATTCGTACCGTATTTTATAGGGAACAGACGTAAAAGAAATAAGAAACAAATTCTTATTTTGTGTGTTTTATTTTTGTCTAATTAGCAGAGATCGGATTTTTTTATTTAACACTTTATTTCGCTGTTAAATAAGAAGGAGGTATTATGCAGATGTTAATTACTTTCTTGAAAGCAAATAAACATTATCTATTCCGATTTTTGTTAATTAGTGAACGAATTTGGAAAATTAATGACGATATCACTATAAAAGTCGAATGGATAAAGAAGTAACTAGTAGTACCTACGTGCCCTTTTCCTTTTTAGACTACCTCGTTGGTCTAGTGGTCGCAAGCGCGACTGCTGAGCATGAGATCCCCAGGTTCGATTTCCAGGTCGAGCAAAGTGTTATTGGATTTTTCCATTAGGAATTTCTCAGTAGCAGCCACGGAGTCTATATTGGTGGCCGGTGGTGGCAATAAGCTCGCCCCCTATTACATGGGACTGTACTATAACTGGCAAAATTTAGGAGTACTATTTCTGCCTAACCCTTCGGGGATTACCTAGGCGTGATTGTTATGGTGTTATGACTATTGAAGTGATTTTGCATTTCGTATTTTATAGGGAACAGACGTTAAATAAATAAAAACAAATTCTTTATTTGATGTATCTTGTTTTTGTCTGATAAGTGGAGTTTTTAGAAAAATAATAATCACGGTTTTCCTAGAAAATATCGACGACACGAAAAACATGACGTAAACAAAAAAAATGCTACTGTTTCAATAATGGGTAAGTTGATGGACATTTTTTAATATCGATTCTTCGAACTAAGTGTAATTTTCCGCTTTGATTGGACTCACGATATTGGAGACCCGGTTAAAATTTAATAGAAAAACCTTTGTGTCAGCAAACGTGCTTTTACCAGCATAATAGCATCTCATTAGATGAAAAAAAAATGAAGTTAGGCTGCATTCAAGACAACATGTATGCTGGAAGAACCAATACATGCACATAGTACGTATACGCCTTCTTAACAAGAGGGTAGGCAGAAACTACATAATATCTTTACATACTTACTACATCTTTCACCAGGCCATACAGGCACTGGAAAAAAAAAATAAAGCAGTTGAATTACGGTGTCATACTTTCTAGCGGTCACATGACATCGTATGGACTTTTGTGTAATATAAAAAAAAATAAGAGAAAAGTACAAAATTTTACGCTAAATTAAAAAAAGTACTATAAAACTTACGAGAAAACAATAATCAACATGTCACCGCCAGGAAGTATTCTTTCTAGCGGGCGCTATAAATTTCACTAAGTAGTATACTCTTTTAGACTTTGTTATGGGCAAAGACATCCAAATATTTACGAGCGATAGACGGGACAAGACGAAGAAAATCGTAATCCAATACTTGTTACTACTTAGTAATAAATCGTTCTGTCTAGTGTCATACGCCTGCTTGTCAGGTAGCATTCGTGTGTCAAAATCGAAAATGTCCGACATCAAAATTTTTGTATGAAAATATTCTCAATGTCCGCTCTGTAAGTCTTTTAAATCTCTTTGGTTATGGGCCAAAAAAGTAAGAAAAGTGTATGTTCAATTTCTATAACAGTTTGGGTATCTATACTCGTAGGTATATTAATTTGTTAATAAAACTTTCGATTAGAAATAATGATTTACTTTTCAATAATCTCCCTTGATATTACACCAAAGTCCATACGATGTCATTTCACCGCTAGAAAATATGACACGAATTACGAGCACATTTCGCTGAAATAATTACCGTTTTGTACACACAATAACACCCAGATTTTCAATCATAAAAGGTCAGACATTTCCAGTCAATGTATACCCAACTCCAGGGACTTAGGTTTCCAATAACGAGGCACCGAAGCCTCGTAAACGAAGGTCCCTATTGTTGTCATTGTAACGCTAATAATGTTCGTAATACGGTCCTAACTCGCTATCTGGAACTATTAGGTTCCAGTGATTAGTTGTGATGGGCTTGCTTGTAACTATGTACTGATTGTCGGTCTAGAAATTGGGATAGGAATACTGTGGAGTTAAATTGAAGAAAAATAGGCAGCCCCACTTTTACAATATTTTAATTAAAGAATAAATAATAAATTAATACAGAAAAAAGATTAGAAGAAGATAAAACAAATAAAACATTATTCGCGTACAATTAAAACGGAAAGGAATAAAATTTTGATGTAGAAATTTTACTTTTGAGAAGCTTCTAAATAAAAAGTCTATTTCTTATAAATGGTTGATAATCCTGTGGCAAGCAAAGGTCGTTATTTTTTTGTTTTGCTTGCGACTTTGTTTCTCAAAGACTCTTGTGTTGATTACCTTAAAGCCATTCAATGTTAATTTTAACCGAGTTCAAAAAGGAGGAGGTTCTGTATTGTTTGTTACCTCAGAACCTTGCCATTTAAAATCTGATTTGCGAATTTGTTTTTTACACTTGATAGAGGAAGTTTTTTTTTTCCGAATGTAAAATTATTTTCCATTTTTTTATCTTTCGTCTATAAATAAAATAAAATAAATAAATAGTGTTTAAATTCAGGCAAAATACCCATATACAACAAAAAATATAAATTGAGATAAAATAAAAACAGTAAAGTAGGTAGGTAATCATAAAAAATATCATAAAAAGTCATCAAAATCATTACAAAAATTAATAAAAATCATTACAAAAATCAATAAAAATCATTAAATAAAATATCAATAAAATCGCTCAAAAATTAAAACATGGAGGTACGAGTATGTATAGGTACTCATAGTACTCAATACTCAATACTCAATATATTTATTGCTTCCACAAGTGTACTTAGATGGTAGGTTTTACAAAGTTATGATCATTGTGGACCCTGTCGGGCACTGCAAAAGTAGGAGAGAGGAAGAGGGCTTTTATTTGACTAAATATTTGAATATTCCTACATGTATTATTTATGATGTAATCTAATTATCTATTAAAACATGTATTTATCTAATTTAAAATTTATCATTAAAGTATTCATTGATATTATAATAGCATTTAATTAATAGAAATTGTTTTAATTTATTTATGAATATATTATTCTTTTGTATGTCTTTAATTTTATCGGGTAATTTATTATATATTTTAATTGACATGACTAGAGTACTTGTTGAGTGCATTTTTAGTTTAGAGCTTGGTAAGTTTAACCTATTTTTATGGCGTAGTGTAAATTTTGATTGTATATCTTCTCTTGTCGTGTATAGGTGTGGGTAGTTTCGCACGAATTTACATATCTCTAAAATGTATAGGCAGGGGAGGGTCAGTATTTTTTGATCTTGGAAATGGGGTCTGCAGCTGTCAGTGTCTTCTATATTTACTAATATTCTTACGAGTCTTTTTTGTAGTGTGAATAGTCTCGGCGCCTCCGTACTGTTTCCCCACAAAATCACACCGTAATTGAGCCACGCATGTGCGTAGGCATAGTAGGTGACTAGTGCGGTTTTAAGGTTAGTGGTCTTTTTCACTTCACGAAGGACGTATGCAAATTTAGACAGTTTTGATTTTATCTTTTGGATGTGCGATTTCCAGTTAATATTCGTGTCTATGGATAGGCCAAGTAGAGTAAACTCATGAACGACTTCTATTGATGTACCGTTATATGTGAAGTTGATGTCTAATGGGGTTTTTTGACGGGGGTGGAAGGGCATTATTCTAGTTTTGGAGAAATTTATTTCGAGATTATGGTCTTTCATCCAAGTTGTTGATTTATTTAGTGTATCTGTTAGGTCCTCGTTCAATCCAACATTGTCCCTGCATGAAGTAAGAAATGAAATATCATCAGCAAACAAGACGCATGGCCCTGCTATGGTTCTCGGAAGGTCGTTGATGTAGATAAGAAAGAGGAGACATCCAATTACACTTCCTTGGGGAATAGAGGCATTAATTGTTTTGTTATCAGACCGAATGTTTTGAATCTCTTTGGTGTTTTCATTATAAAATTCTATTTCAACTTGGTGTTCTCTATTTGTTAGATAGGATTTAAACCATTCGTGAGCCTAGTCATACATCTATGCGTGTATTTGGTAAAATGTTAAGCCAATACTTTCTTTAATTTATACGAGTAGTCAAGTTAGTTGTGGCATGTGCCAAATAAACTTAGTTCCTTTATTTCTTTCATTTCTAATTAAATATACTTTTCCACTAACCCAGAAAGTTTAATTAGAACAAAAATAGACCAAGAAATTGCCTTAATGAATAAAATAACAATAAACTTATTCTACATATTATTATGCTAGCTTGAACATCACTTTGAAACATTCTGACTCGTAGACGGTAGGTTATATTTTAATACAAAAGTACTTAAGTTTTCATACACATTATTTAATTAAATACTGGTATTCAGCTGCATCTGGTAAGACTGGAAGCTGACCCCAACATATTTGGGAAATGGCTAGGCAGATGAAGATGATACATTATTTAATTAGAGTTGAATTTAAAGGTGTTGTTTATGTGTTCCGAAAATAACTTGTCAAATACATGCAATGCACGTTAGTTATTTTTAATCAGAAATTAGAGCAGTGATAGTTTAGTGGTGTGACCGCGATCACCGGTCCTTTGGAACGTAAACAATTTTTTTCTATGGTTGAACGGCCCGTGGGCCATTCGATTCGGGCCGTTCAGACTAAATACCCATCATTTTAAATTATCTACAAGAATAGACGAAAATAAACTGACATTTAAAGGTATGACATTTGTGGATTCGTTTGATTAATCAACGTCTGACTTGAATGAACGTAAAAAGAAAAAAAAAATTAGTCGCCCTCAAAAGCATATAACAATTTCTTCAAATAAATACCTGAACACCTACGTTTAGTCTAGCACCTTACTATTAGAATGTAATCACATGTACCAGAGTATACTAGAATATTTAATCTAATTTAGCACACGTAACTAATATAATAAGAAAATTACCTACTAATTGACGAATGGGCGGTTTGCTACGCCGTAGCAGGCGTAGAGCGATGATCTCGTAGCAGCGTAGGCGTGAGGCCTACGAAATGTACAATTTGCTTACGATGTGCGTAGGCAGAAATTCATTTATGAATATAAATGCTTATTTTATTCATGCTGTCTGTCTGTCTGGTACCTTTTCTCGCCTTAGTTGCCGAACAGATTTGGGCAAAATTGGGCACACGGATAAACCTGAGTCAGTACCAGCGGCGAAGGTTCCATACAACCCGATTCCTACCGGCTTCCCTTTGAAAAATGGCACAGTCAGTATTCTATAAACAAATAATATTCTATACAGTAAAGATACGTACTCCGGCCTCTTACAAAACCCTTCGCTATTGGTCAGAACATAGGGTGCTTTTTATCCCCATAGTGCCCTTGGGATAATATCCAACTCCACACAAGCGAAGCCGTACGCAGAAGCCTAATAAGCTACATTCTGTATATTTTTCTCAGAAATAAACACAAATTAACGCAAAACAACTATTTCCACTTACCGTAGGCGTTAACTTATTACCATAGTAAGTGACGCACCTAATTAAAAACCACGACACAACCAAGGCCTAGTTCGGTGCTAATTACATCATTTGTTATTGTCTCTCTCTCTCTCACTCCCTCTTTCCCTCTCTTTCTTACCCACAAGTTACAGGAGACAAGCACTACTCCAGAAAATTAGGATGTTATTGTGTCGCTAATGTTAGTGAATAGGTAACCTAAAAGTTTTATTAAAAGCTCGTGGCTAAATAATAACAGCCACTCGGGTCAATCTTTAGGTTAAGCCGTGCTTGCCTAGGTTGGTCTGTGGATGGGTGACCACCCATTCATACTGAGTTTCCCCCGTACCTCGGAAAGCACGTTAAACCGTGGGTCCCGGGTGTCATTTGTAGATCTTTGACAGTCGTGAGGTAGTCAGTGGCCCAAAAAGTTTGACAACCAGACTTACCAAGGGGTATCGTATTATTACCCAGTACTAACTGGGTTGTGGAGGTCAGATAGGCAGTCGCTCCATGTAAAATACTGGTATTCAGCTGCAGCCGGTTAGACTGGAAGCCGACCCGAACATAGTTGGGAAAAGGGTAGGCAGATGATGATGAACAAAATTAATTTGTTATTATGCTTCATCGTCTCTTTATAAATGTTTCATTTATTTATACTTGTTCACTCATACATCGTTTTCAAGATCGAGGCGAATTTACAGAAGGAGTAAGGTGACAAAATCAACTGTATACTATACATCACTGACTCATACTCTGCACCAGTATTTACTGACTCAATAAAATTAAAAACTGCAAGTATAGAATCGCAAAGTCAACATATATAATATAAACCTATAAAATATCACCATAACTACTGGAAATATTTCCCGAATCTCTCCGAACTAAAACTGGCGAAGCAATATCTCATCTCCGAGGCCAATGAAAAAGTTTTAACGTCCAAATATGATATAGTTGAAGTGTGCATTCGCCGATATTCTCGATATCTGTTGTACAGACACGTGCAAAAATATCTCTTAGCAAAGAGGTTGTGTGGCTTGGTGAAGATGTCTAATCAATGATTCTCCTTCTAATAGGTACATTGTAAGTAAATATTTCCACATTTGTAAATAGTTAATAAGGTACGATGGGGTTGGCATATCCGTATGGATAAAAACCCCCATTTTGTTAATAAAGAAAAAAAAAAGAAAAAAAAATATCTCTTTACTTTTTTATTGTCCTTAACGATTTTTCTTATTAAACCTCTTCCCGATCAATTTATTCCAGGTTGGCGTAGAATGTCTTCTTTTCGTTCTTTGATGTCTTTCTTTAATTTCGAGTTTTACTAAAAACTAGTCCCGTATACCTCCATTCCTCCGTCCTTTAATAATTAGCAATGCGAAAATAACTTTGTCTGTCTGTCTGTCTTTTTCATACCCCCATATATACCAATTGATTCGAAACGAAAAAGAAACAAGAAGTAATACTGTCACAAAAGCATCGTAAATCGACATAAACTGTCTGAAAATAACCAAAATCGGAATTCCTAAAATAGTTCTGGGCGTATATGGGTTAACTAACGACTGAAAAGTAGTGTAGTCGGATTCGTATTTATCGTATCTCTTTATCCTCTATTCGTTCCCGTGGGATAATTTTCAACCTCCACGCCGGCAAAAGCTAGTTCTTAACGTGTCCTTCATTTCTCCACAACTTCTCGATCAAAGAATCTTTCATCGTCTCAGACTTCTTCTCACCTCACTCATTTGTAGCTCTGTTGATTCGCACAACACACGATTATGAAAGATTTTAAGTTAGACCGTATGTTTTTAAATCGAATGCGAGACTAAATAAACATTTAATCTATCTATCATTTAGTACGTGACTGTACAACGATCATAAAGTACCAAAAGATAGAGTTATGGTCTCTCATTGGTGTCTTCATTCGGTATTGGTGAGACCTAGCATAAAATTTATAGTTTTATGTTGTGTGTACTGGGTTTAATGGTGGCACTTTTAACTTTATTGTGTACCTGACTTTAACAAATGATAGATGATTCAGTTTTATATAAGAAAAAGTAAAAAAAAACTGAAAGGTCTAAAGGAGGTCTAAATTCGGCCTTTCAAAGATACCTACCTCCCTAATTAAGTATTAAAAAATATTTTAGTAATAACGACCCGCCCCGGCTTCGCACAGGTCCAAATTTCCGAATTTCACGATTTTCCAAAAATGTTGCTTGTAAATAAACCTTGTCCTGATAACTACGAAAAAAAAATAAAAAAAAACAGCCAAATCAGTCGAGCCGTCCTCAAGTGATGCACCATCATACAATCATGAGGCAATTGATTTTTAGTTACATACAGGGTGTAAACAGACCCTTCACGAAGCCGTCAACCAAGCATTCTGTTTATGAAACTAAGTAACTCTACGCAAAAATTATTGCTGGGAAACGACTTTTTTTTTGGGGTCAAAAATCACGTTTTACGGTAAAACTCAATGTAACGCACTCACAACTTAGTGTTGATGGATGCTTTAAATAGTAAACAGGTCATGGAGTTAATTAAAGTGAAGTTAAAACGTTTAAAAGTGGTATTTAAAAAAACTTGTGAAAAAATTGGAACTTTGACCTCCAATATCTCCGTAACTAGAAGGTTCCCAGGTATGGCCTAGAACAAAAAAATGATCGCAATGACGGGGAGAACAAATGCCTTTCGGCTTCGTTAAGGGTCTATTTACACCCTTTAGATAAGAAGATGTCTTTTGTCTTGTCATCACTCAAAAATCTCATTGTTAGCTTTCTCAGAAAACGACATCATTTATTTTAAAAGCCATAAGTCTAGATCTATATAATTATTGAATTTACGGTTTTCCTAGGAGTGGGCGATATAAATCGTATATAGATACAATATCTATGTATCGGCACAATATCCAATACCTATATATCGGACGGCACTAAATCTATATATCAGGTATCCGCGTACGTATAGCGAATATAGCGCGATGTGTACCGTCACAGATCAAGACACTATACCGTATTGTATGATCTATGATATTCGGTTCAAACTGATTCGGGTATAGTTAGGGTTAGTTCGGTTACCGTGTCCTTGCGGTGCGCGCGCGCTCGTTCGCTTATTAGTAATGCAGTCAGTCCTAAGCCTGAGAAAAGTATGAAGGAAAGTTCAATTCACTGTTATAAAATTGACCTATTAAATAATTGATAAACATTTAAATCTAAAAAACCGAAACGACTGTATTAGTTTCATTTCAGAGTGCCATATTATCAATACTACCAAACAATACATTCACTGATTTCGAGTATACAGTTACGAAATAAAATACAACTATGACATTAATCGATCCAAACCGAAACCTAAAAACCACAGTACCTACTTTCGTTTCCGAGTTTCACACTGATTCAGCCAATATATATAGGTATTGAATTATATAGATGCGATATCCGATATTATAAACCGATATATAGATACGATTTGATATCGTGTAAAAGCGATATAACCCATGCCTAGGTTTTCCTGTTATTATTTTTCTTCCCAGAAAAAAAAACCTCCTAATTAACAACAAAGACTCCTTACTTGATGTCCTTGAGCATACCATAGACACTCGACGTTTATTAAAAACTTCATTTTATTTACCTTCGTCAAGACGTGAATTATTCAGCCAAACTTGAGTTTCATCAAAACAAACTCAAGAGCGATGAATAGGTATTTTAATTGGAATTTAAATTTAGAAGATATCGCGTGACTGAAGCATCTAGTGCTGTTTCACGAATTATGTTTGATTTCAAAGGTCAAGACGCAGTGCTTGGCTTGAGAATATTTCGTTATTAAAAGTGAAGGAGATTTTATACCAGAATCATGTTAATTTTCTTAAAATGATTATGTGGTGTTTGGGTTATTAATATATAAGCTGTGCTTAGTTTTGGAGCCGCTGTTTAAGCTGACAAAGTTTTCTGTTAGTTAAAGTAATTTAAATAAATGAATTTGAATCTCAAAGTGCGTCAAGGACGAAAATACTTTTGCCCGGCCCGTGAATCGAATCCAGGATCTTATGCTCAGCAGTCGCGCTTGCGACCACTCGACCAACGAGGCGTTAAGAATGATTGAAAGTCAATATTCAAAAGCATCATCATCTGCCTAGCCTTTTCCCAACTATATTGGGGTCGACATCCAGTCTAACCGGATGCAGCTGAATACCAGTATTTTACATGGAGCGACTGCCTACCTGACCTCCACAACCCAGTTTGTACTGGGTAATACGATACCCCTTGGTAAGACTGGTTGTCATACTTTTTGGGCCACTGACTACCTAACGACTGTCAAAGATCTACAAATGACAGCCGGGACCAACGGCTTAACGTGCTTTCCGAGGCACGGAGGAAACTCGGTATGTCCAATGAAGTTAATATTCAAAAGCCTTAAACGTTTATTTTTCAGTCTGATCTAAGATTTCGCTTACAATAACCTCCAATCACTTTCATAGAATCTAAAGTCCTAACTTTATTCCAATATTTTCAATAGCACTTATTCAGGTCACACACCTAAGTAAGAACTAAGCTATTGAATATCTGAGCCCTATTCAGTAACATAGTTTGACAGAAGCTCATGAATTTGAATCAATCGACTGGAAAAAATCTCTGACCGAACATTTTCTTCCAATATTACCTACACATACTTATCTTTGGTGTTACATTGCTAAATTACCTGGAACGTAAAAACATTTGGTGTATTTTCGTCGAAGATGGACAAAAGATTTTGTAGTGGTTAGTGTCTAATCTGTGTCAGAGTTTTTATGCCGCCCATGGGCCTCTGACTTGGCTTTACATGCCGTCGAGAAATATCTCTCAGGCATGCTGGTTTCCTCACGATGTTTTCCTTCACCGTGGCAAGTGATAATATACATCAGACGCTGCAGTGACTTGCACATGACTTAGTTGTCGGCTGTCAATATAAATATATTTTGTGTGTGTTTATTGTTTTGTGTTGTATTAGTATGTTTAATGTATTGTGTGTGTTTAATATATCATTTGTTTTATATTGAATTTTGTGTGTATTAATGAGTCTTTGTTACTTGAATAAATAAAAATTATTTAAATTAAATTAATATTATACAAAATGCACATGGATCCGAAAAATCAGAAGTGCGTGTCTTGGGTTCGAACTTGAGACCTATGGCTTGACAGTCCGACGGTCACACCACCAGGCTATCACTGCTACACACAATCAAGTAAGGAACTGGACTCTGGAGTCTCGTGGTTGCAAGCGCGAGTGCTGAGCGTGGTGTCCTGGGTATCGGACATAGTGTTAATGGGGCATTCTATTAGGGAGCTCTTAGTAACAATCTGGAGTTTTTTGGCGGCAGTATAGCGTTATGATAGGTAACCTTGTGCCACAGAAAGAACGGTCCTGCGCTTGAACACACTTTCGGTGGTCCGGAGACCACCTGTGTTTATGCATATACTTGTGCATGTGCGCTTTACCGAATATCTACCATGTTAATGGCTAGTCTCTGCTAAGATTGGCTGCCTTGACCACAGCAGGGATATTACACACTACTTTGAAAAAGTCACCATTAGGTGAGTACCTCCTCTATTACAAATCATACCAAGTTACCAAGCCCCCTTTATATTCATCTGTTTAGTCTGACTACTTTCTTACAGACCTACATACACGCTTGAATTTCTAAGAACCTATTCTTCTATACTACCCGCTAAGATTCGTTGCCTTGACCACAGCAGAGTTATTAATACGGATTTTTCAGCCACAACTTTGAAAAAATCACCATTAGGTAGGTACCTCCTCTATTACAAATCATACCAAGTTACCCAGCCCCCTTTGTATTCATCTGTCTAGTGTGACTACTCTCTCACAGACCTACTTACATGATTGAATTTCTCAGAACCTATCCTAATATACTACCCACACATCGGTAATATTGAAAGTAATATTTTATGCGAATCGAAAATGTTACTTACTCGTAAGTAATCCTCTATTTGAGTATGAGATCCGATCTGATATCGACATTGTGAGATCCACAAAGGAAAAACGGTTCTGTATTAAACGCACCAACGTATATCTTTTAACCTATTATTGTTATATCATAGAGAGGGAAGATATTGGGAGCGAACTTGTCCAGCTAATGGATATAGACAGAAAATATTGGAGGGATATTCTTTATGTCGAGGGAAACTAAAAATATAATCGATTAGGTGTAATGGCAAACCCCACCTGCATAAAGCAGATGCGAAATTGAGGTCGCGCTTGTTCAGAATGGGGACTCTATCCGCCCACCGAGTGACCTCAGCAAAGACGGTGGCACAGTGGTCACGTGCTGCCGTGCACACTTGCACAGTGAGGCTCAGGTCACACCACTTTACAATCTCCCCAGGGATGAACCTTAATAGGTGTTGTACAGAGAGGGCTCCGGACAGGTCTTTTAAGAGGAAACAGTGCCTCCTCCCATGTGCGGATGGTGACCACCGGGGTGGTTTTAGTGAGGTAGAAATCTTTTCGGTTTTATCCCCAAAGACCGGTCGCCTTTATAAGGGTTTCGCCGTGAAAAAAAAAGAGGTGTAATGGCAAGTTCTGCAAGTAAGTAAACTAAGTATTATATATTACTGTTAACGTGCCTACAATAATAATTACGCCTAAAGACAACAGCCTCAGCGCGAAACAGCCGTTTTCTCATACAAAAAAGTAACGAGCATTAGTAATCACCATATTTCCTGGGATGTGCGTTGGTGTGCTCCGGAATGGTTTCATCTCGTTTTTCTTGACCCTACTATCAAGCCCTTAGGTAGCTTCTAACATTAACTGTTTACAGGTACCCCGTTCTGTGCAGTGTGCATTGGAGCAGGCTGCCCCAATTTCTTTCAATTTCTTTCTTTACTTACTGCTTCCTATCTAAATTTTTTTACATACTTGAATATTATGAAAACCATGTCTGGTTATGGTCGTATCGTTGTTGAAAGATGATAACTATGATAGGTTGCGATGCTGTCGCGATGAATCATCAGACTAACAAGGAAAAACGGTCCGACATTTAGATTTTAGAAGGTCGGTTGTTAGTCAAAATCTGGCACGAACTGTGATTCCCTAATGTCTTTTGATAGAAAATAGTCAGATAGGATCAGTCAATTTACAGTATGTATAGGTATTGTATGTATAAACATCTCAATATTCAGAACTTAGATATAATACCGGGTGTAAACAGACCCTTCACGAAGCCGTTAACCAAGCATTCTGTACATCATGCTAAGTAATCCTACCCAAAAATTATTGCTGGGAAACGACTTTTTTTTGGGGTGAAAAATAACCTTTTACGGTAAAACTCAATGTAACGAATTCAAAACATTGTACTTATGGATGCATTGAATAGGTAGTAAACGGGTAATGGTGGTATTTATAGTAAAGTTATAACCTTACAAATACCCCCCATAACTCCGTAACTAGAAGGTTCCCAGGTATGGTCTAGAACAAAAAAATGATCACAGTAGCGGGGAGAAAAAGTGCATTTCGGCTTCGTTAAGGGTCTATTTTACACCGTTTATAATAATTATTTGGGGTTGTATTATAATAGGTATGTCATGATTTTTTTTATTGACTACCCCGTTGATCACATGGTGGGAAGCGCGACTGCTGAGCGTGAACTCCTGAGTTCGATTCACAATTCGGGCGTTTCTCCATCCAAAAGGAATTTCGCAGTAGAATTCTGTAAGGAAGTTGACGGTGTGAAACGCCTCCGAAAATTCATTTAACCGTTGGTCCTAGGAGTAAACTCTGCCTTCCGTCGTGTTGGTTGAGGGCATCTAGGTGGTTTCACACACAGTCACTTGTGCACTATGATAGGTCATCATCTGCCTAGCCTTTTCCCAACTATTTTGGGGTCGGCTTCCAGTTTAACCGGATGCACCTGAATACCAGTATTTTGCATGAAGCGACTGCCTATCGGGCCTCCACAAACCAGTTATTACTGGGTAATACGATACCCCTTGGTAAGAGTGGTTGTTTGGGCCACTGACTACCTAACGACTGTCAAAGATCTACAAATGAACGTGCTTTCCGAGGCACGGAGGAAACCCGGTATGTACCTAATGGGTGGTCCACAGGCCAACCTAGGCAAGTACGGCTTAACCTAAAGATCGACCCCGAGCGGCTGTTATTATTTGGCCACGAGCTCTCCCACTATAATAGGTACCTAGGTATTTCATGCAAGGATGGCTAGTCTAAGTCTCAGCTAAGATTGGCCGCCATGGTCGAAGATCGATCTGGACTGAGTCTGGAGGACCAACCTACTTATTTACGGCTTAGTACCTCGGACAGAACCGCTTATTGATAAGCTATTTTAAACTTATACAAAAATAGATTAAACTAATCAACAACTACCAACATTATTGCCAATAAGCCCGTCGATATTAAACCACATCTAAATCCAGGAATATAAACAAAACTTTCACAGGAATTTGTTATAATATTAATCATTTTAGTTCAACCTAAAATAACAGGGATAGCTTATTAATTCCAACTATAGGTAATCCTTTTGAAACACACACGTAACGAATCATGAAAATATTTGTGTTTCATTTTCGGACTTAACGATATTTTTAATCCTTAGCGTCCATGGAGTATGGAGTAATGGAGCTCTAATGTGTAGACCAAAATAACGTGCATTCGAAGGTGCTAATGAGTGATTTTACATGAACAATAAAAAAAACGGATTGGTAACTGTCTTTTCTATGTATTATGGCCAAGCACTAAGTTATGTATCGAAGCGTGGGGGACAGAATGTTGTTGCGCAGCTCGCGAGAGGCTCTACGTCCAGCAGAGGACTGAGATAGTATGAGTTAGTTGAAGTAGATGATATCGACGATTTGTGCATCTATTAATAAGTTCGTATACCTAACTAAAGAATTCTGAACGTTGCACAAGGAGTGTATAGATCAGCGGCGGGCTGAAGTTTTACAGCTCGACTAATACCTACTTGGCAACTTTTCGAGTTATGGTTGTTAGATAGATAAGGTTAAAGTACAGTTGTTATTTAAACACTAGGGGGGGAAACCCTAGAATACGACACACTGACCTTATTCTCATGTTCTTCAGAAAGGTCAGGTGCGCCGTGTGTAGTAGGTAGGTACTTTCTCGCAACAAGCGTGCATGCTTGACCTTTGATTAATTGTATGAACTTGGTCGAAACAAAAGGAATATGGGATCGTAGCACCTTATGTTCTGAAGTTTTCGCCAATACGCAAAAACGTAAAAACAGTGATCTTGATCACTGTTTTTAGGTTTTTATACTGCGTCTCTATAGCTGATCATTATATCGGCACTCTCTTTGCTAGCTACTCCGTGTTTTTGTTGGAGGACCATTATCGCAGTGCGCGGAACGATGCACAACGCCAGATTTAACTCGCAATTTGATGGCAGCCAGCATAGGTCATCATTTTGTTGATGTTATAGGTAGGTATTTTGTTAATCTATGTAGAAACATCGAAATATTGTTCAGCTGACGCACCTATTCGTCATGGCTGAATCATGGCATATGACTTCCTAATTATTAAGTACCTACTTAGCAAGCCGTACCAGCATAGGAAACTAAATAGGTATACTCAGGTGACTTATTGGGTACCTAGCTACGCTAACTACCTATTTATTTCATCGCGAATATCTAAGGGTCCATTTTATTTCAATTGTTTTGAAATTAAACGCCTCATAAATAGCTAAGTAGGTAAGTGCCTAAATTCATGCTTCACAGCATCTCTTGAACGAACAAAAACGAAAAGATAGGTAAGTTCAAATGCATCTCTCTGCAAATTTCAAATAATTGCACCTTCCTGGAGTTCAGAGCTAGACAGTACAAAAATGCAAATGCAATAATATTTTTAAAACGGTCGAGTTTCAACGAGCGTCCAGTTTGTGCGGACCGGGCATCCAATAAGAATATGTCAGAATCACATGCATGGCTCCCGTAGTCTCGTCTCGCATATGCAGAGCTACAGAAATGTCGCTATTACCGGACCCATCCTGCCGTCTCGTCGATATTTCCGTTGACAAATGAAGTTGTTCAGCAGAATAAATAATGTACTTAGATGCCTATCCAGTGAATATAACATGGCAGTTTTCTTTCTTTAGTATACGGCTCAGTGAGTTTTCGATTCGTGTGTTTAAAATGGTATTTGGTTCACGTGTGTGAATTTTGTTTCTGCTTGAATGGGTTTTCAATTGCTTATTTGAATAGGGAAAATGTGCTACCATTGTTTTGGTTTAAAATGGCGAAATGTGGGTGTAGGTAGTTACTGTTAGGTTCACCTCTGCCTAACCCTTCGGGGATTACAGTGATGCGTGATGTTATGTCATTGTTTTGCTTTTGGGTAGGTAGTCTTACTAACTTTTTGCTGACTATTACAATAGGTTAGGTTTTTTTTTTTAAATAATCTTGCCCCACACTAGGAATTTCTCCTGTATCGCGGGTGCGTTTACAAACATTTAAAACTCACATACAGAGACTCGGAACAACTACCTGTAGATCGTACAAATATTGGTTCTGTGCGGGGATCGAACCCGCGACACGCAGCGCAGCAGCCAATCGCTCAACCACTACACCAACCGTACCGTCGATTACCTACATAGGCAGGTAGGAAAGGGCGACAGATTCGATTCCGCACTGAACGGAAAGAATCTAGTAAAAAAGGTCAGTTTCTGGCGTTAATTGAAGTTTTGTTCTGCTGACTGCTTGGTGGCTTTGATTACCCACATAGGTGAACACGAGTTCATAACGTAACAATACCATTTTTCACCGATTCATCATAGGTACCTACTAGTTAAGACCAAGAGATTAATGCAGGGTGAATTTATCAAGAGGGAGTGGATGGCCAAATCCGAAACAATAAGGAATAGCAAAAAAATAAAAAATCAGACGAATTGATAACCTCCTCCTTTTGGAAGTCGGTTGAAAACTACTCTATACTCAAAGGAGTCTCGGGCCCGATTTTGACGAAAACGAAAACTGCGTCATTCCTAGCCAGGAATTTCCTTAGTTTCCGTTTTTAAAATCCAATACCTAATGCAGTTTTAGTGGTCATCAAAATCGAGCCAGAGACTCCTTAGTCGTTTGAGTGTTTTTGCTTAGTCCCCATGGGCGTACCCAGCATTTTTTAAGGGGTGGGGCAGAAGTAAATAAACTAAGTAGTAGGGAATCAAAAGTGCTTTTTATTTACTGACTGATACGTTTTATTGACTGCACTACACCTTTTTCAATAATAACCTGCGAGGGTTCTGGCTAAATCTAGCTAAAAGTTCGTTTTGTGCTTTCAGAACCCTCTTTCTAAGCACACTCATCATATAGAGGCCGACAAGACAGTTTTCTGTCATTGTTGACCTTAACCAAGTTTTTATTATTAATGTGAAAAATGTTAAAGTACCCAAATGAATATTTAATTTTGTCATTATATTAATTTTGCCTATAAATTCTTAGCTTCGAGAGCAGATAGCAGAGAGCAAGCTGGGGCAACTGCCCCACCGTGGGTACGCCCATGTAATAGTCCCCATAGTTTAAGATTTAGCCATCCACCACGTCTTGAAAAATTCTATAACCCCTTTAATTTGTACTTCGTAGTAATTGCGTATTATTGCAGTTAAGTAGGTCAGCATCGGTAGGTGCAGTCTACATCAGGCCTGCGTGCTTAGGGTCTGTTTTGGACCACATAGCTACGAAACTGACAACTAGAGATGCTTCTGAATAAAAATCGGTGTACCATTCATGGCAAAAAGATACTCGCCAAACACATAGCCACCTCCTTGTTCTGAAGTCGTTTAAAATTCTGATGTAGGTAGTAGGAATCAAACCCCGGATCCATATTTCCTTTTATTAGTGTACTCTTGCACTGTTCTATAACAGTGCAAGAGTATCTTGGCTATTGTTTGTATGGGAGAATTACTTACATAATGTATGGGACACCAGCATAGTATAATCAGCCCTTATCAGGCCCACTGTTGGGACACAATAGCTATGCGAAAGGATGTGTTTCGAAATCCACAATGGGGCATTTTTAACCAGATGTAAATATAACAGCGAACATAAATTGGTGACTTCTAGATAATCAGAAACAGTCAGTTTAGTACGTTAATTTTAAAATAAACTTTATTCTTCATTCCAAAAAGGAAGAAATACAAAACAGTCATTGGAAATTACACTATTTAATTACACTTAATAATTATAATTTGGTTCAGGCGGGTGTGGCGGGAACGGGGGGTGGCCAAACGGGGGTGGTCCTCGGGGCGGGAACTGCGGCCTGAACGATGGAGGCGGCGGTCTCCATGGGGGCGGGGGTCTTGAGCCTGGCGGTGGCGGGGGTCCGAAACCTGGTGGTCCAAATGGTGGCGGTGGAAAGTGGTGGAATGGTGGGGGTGGAGGCGGCGGTCCGGGAGGGGGCGGAGGGCCGGGTGGTGGCATGGAGCTTGGGGGTGGTGGAGGTGCGGACATGGGTAGCGGTGGAGGTGGTCGCGCGTTCATTGGAGGGCCTTGCGGAGGCATGGGAGATGGTGCCGGCGGTGGTGGCGGCGCCATCAGTACGGGACCCATCATGGTCGGCGGAGCGTCCGCGAACAGCTGGTGAGGACGGTCCGCGTGGGATAACGGGTTTTGGGCAGCCAGTAACCTGTGGAAGAAAAGAATAAGTAACTCAAAACTTGTAGGAAGATTAGAAGAGCCTAGTCAGACTCACACTTCTGTCAATCATGAGCTTGGATTGAGGCAGAATAAATAGGATTAGTTTATTCATGGTGCAAGCCTAGCAAAACTATGCAGAGCAGTTTTGGCTGCCAAACAAATATCAACATTATCTTGACAAAAATTGAGTCGAAAACCAGTGAATATAGCTGCATGCTATTGTATGTTATTTGATGCTCCAGTGGGCTAGTTTAGGACCACACCTGGGACCTTCTAGTTACGGAGGTATTGGGGGTCAAAGTTCATACTTTTTCACAAGTTAATTTTTTAAATACATGTTTTTAATGTAAGAACTTTAATTTACACATCTCCACGACCCCCGTCCTATACAATGCATCCATCAGCACAATGTTTTGAGTGGGTTACATTTAGTCCTACTGTAAAACATGATTTTTCACCCCAAAAAAAAAGTCAGTTTCCCAGCAATAATTTTAGCGTAAAGTTACTTAGTTTGATGTACAGACTGCTTGGTTGAAGGCTTCGTGAAGGGTCCTTTTACACCCTGTATGTTTTGTAGAAAAAACTACTCTGTATTGCAAAGGTCTTAGAAATGGAGTAAGTTGACTTGTGTTGAGAAAGAGATAAGTATTGGTATTTTCTAGCCACATCTAATCAGCCAAATCAAGTAAAATATATCTACATACCTTTCAGCAGCAGATCCGTGTCTCTCTCCCTTGACATCTTTCTTGAATGCATACGACACAGATATAGGTCTGTTACAGAGGTACTGGTTGTTCATAGCTTCTATTGCTGCATCCGACGCCTCAAATGATGCAAAGTTTATGAACGCAAACGCCTTTGAGTTGCCTGTCTCAGGGTCTCTCATAACCTGCAAGAGATTATTTTAATATTTTAGTAGCTTTAAGTATTGTCAAGAATTACATAAACTTTAATCCGTCTTCTTATAAGGAAAACAAATTTGCAACTTTGGTATATATTTCTCCTATTTACAGATGACTTATTGAAAACACATAAATCTATTAAGTAACATGAAAATCTGCTAAAACATTGAGTTTCAGAAAAAGACTACCTTTTCTGCCATTCATTCTCATTATTTCCTATGCCTATGTTTAATGCATGCTGTGGCAGTGTTTAATTAAGGCTACACTATCAAATGAAAAAATTACATGAGTACTTTAACATGTATTTTTAGTGTATGCTTTGTTGGATTTGATTCAAATACAAATGTACATTCAGCCTCAGTTTATACCATATCAATCAGTAATAGCCTAGCCTGCTTAGCCATAGTCATATCAGTACTGAATGCCAAAAGAAACATGGAAATATCTTAAGAATTTACCTTAGGAGTCTGCAGTATAACACCAAATGCAGAGAAAGTATCATACAACAGCTTTTCATCCACCTCGGGGTCCAAGTTTCCTATGAACACATTAGCTCCAACATCCAAGTTCTTCTGATGGGCCGATGCCTTGTTCACCCTTACTGGTTTACCATATAGCTTTATCATATTCATCACCTGGAAAAAGAGACACGTATCATGATATATTTAGGGACTGCTTTGAAATCGTCAAGAGGCACTGTGCATCAGATTAAAGTGCATTAATTTTCTTTCTTTCTTTTCTTTCTTTCTTTCTTTCTTTTCTTTCTTTCTCTCTTTAATTTCTTTCTTCATTCTTTCTTTCAACAGATTTTTTATGAAATGGTCTGTTTGGTAAGTTAACTGAAACTCATATCAGGGTGTTGTCATGGGTGTATTCTAGTGAAGTATAAAATATTGATGCCTCTATTATTTTATATCATATTTATTTAGTTTAAATTTATTTTCACACCTTCTTATTTAATTTGTTTGTATCAGACCTATCAGAATTTGTGACATTTTGTTTTAATACAGCACCATGCTGAGATAGCGGCCTTTTGGCCTCACACAGGACCAATTATTTAGTTAAAGAGTAATTTTTTTTCTTGGTTGTTTTCTTTTTATTTTATTTTGTTTTATTGTTTTGTCGTGTGCAAGTCAAATAAATAGTGTTTCTTTCTTTCTGGACAGTTAATCCGTTCCACTTCCTACTAATATTACAAATGCGAACGTTTGTGAAGATGGATGGAATTTTACACACAGATAGTTTATAAACTGGTAGGATACTTTTTATCCCAGTATTATGATCCTGTGGGACAATTATTGAACTAAGCATAAGTTAGTAGCCTATAACTGCTTGTCAATAAATCATTAGTACATACTTTTATGGCATAATCAGCATCCTCCTCTCCCATAAACTCAACAAATCCATATCCTTGATGAGTTTGAGTCACTCTGTCTTTTGGCATGTGGACATTCACTGAAATGAAATACATATGATTTAGCAAAAAAAAACAAAATTCGTATTGCAAACTTTAGTGTGAGCACAATAAAAAATCTTCAAGCAGTTAAGCTAAGTTACTTGTGTTGTGACCAACAAATTAGTTTAAAATTAAGTAGGTGATTCTAATTTTTTATTTGTGCTAGGTTCTTTACATATTGTTTAGAGATAAATTGACCTAGATAAGCTTGGTGACGGGGTCATACTGGTTACCCTATTAATAAGGTAACCAATATGACCCTGCTGATGATGTTAATCTTACAAGTAGTAAATAAAATCAAAGTTGATTTATCCAGAACTGCTCCTATTATTTCAATATTAATACATACCCACGGGTCCAGCTTGTACAAACAGCTCCCATAATAAGCTTTCGGTGACTCGATCATCCAAACCACCAACGTAAATCGTAGCATCTGAAAATGATACAAATTTCGCGTAAAATCGAACGAAACATACTCTAATAAAAAAGTACAGCAAGCATATACAACAAGTAAAGTTATTTATTTCATTACAACCAAAAACAGCCACATAGATGCGATTTCGGAAAGTAAACGGAAACTTCAAAACGATACTTAACCTCAAAAAGTTTAACCTTGTAATTTACTAAGAAAGGAAAATGTATTTGATATTTGGTTACGATAGGAATAATACTTATAGTATAATGAGTTATCGGTATGGTTCAAATGAGTAATTGTAGCAATAATTACCTTGATTTCGTTCGGCAATTGGTCCCGCTGCCATTTTTATTGACAAGCATCAATCATGACAGTTAATTGAATGAACTAATGAAGTGAACGAACTAAAAGTACACAGGCTAAAAATAGCATGAATTGGTAGTGATATTCTCACCTATCTCAATTATTACTATTTAGTCTATGTCTATATTTATAGTGCAAAAACAAATATTATTACTAATTAGTTTATGATTATTTAAAAATAATCATTCTGCAATATTTTACATTTTATTCTATTTCATTCCTATTCAATTAGAAACGTTTCACCGTCAACCTGCATTCTTACTGTTTCATAACTTGTTGATCTGAAACATTTTGACTTGAAATAATTGGTCTATCAATCATGTAAAGATAAAATTACATGTTCGACAAATGAATTTGTAAAATGTTTCGGTAAGAATCTTGCAAGTAAACGCATTGCCATGTTTCAATCTGCCCAATATTTATTGAAAACGATAAGCACAAGCTAACACAAATACTAGCACGAGACAAGTTGCATTTGCTGGGATTTAAATTAAGAACTACACAAACCTAAATCGCAATGACACGAAATTATTCTGCTTCTGGATAGTGCGACTAGAAAATTAACATAAAAACTTGTGTGATAAATTCCGAAACACCTAATTGTTTAGAACCATTGTATTCTGATGAGAACGCATATTTACTTATGTGCTTCGATGTAAAGTCGATTTTCAAGCTGAGTACAAACATTATGTCAACATTTTGCAGAATATTACTTTGTTGTTTGTGTTCAGTTGTGTTGTGTTTGTCAGCTGTCAATAAAAAAAACAATTCATTTCTTAAATCCATTCGAGCGCGCATCTTTGTTAACTTCGTTCTCCTGAATTTTCTCACTTAGAATTCTGGAGTTTGATATCTAAATTAGTTAAAAATGCAGAGTTCTGATGTTATATCTTCCTTATTCTGGTTCAAAAATGAAAGTGATGTGGACGAAGAAAAAGAACCGCAAATAATAGAACAATTTGTTCACAATGTTGAAGATTTTAGTTCTCAGTATGGCAGTGAAATCAGTGTTTCCTATACTGCATTCAATCTTCGTGGACCTCCATCTAACTTCCCTGATTACGGCGACTATCCACAAGCCTTCGTAATGGTAAAAGTAGCTATATTTTGATTGTTTTCCCTTCCTTCTTATATACCTAAACTTATATTTTTACGTTGTTTTCGAATTTCGAATATTATTATGGTTTTGCCGCGGAATTTGACTCCCAATGGCTTCTGAAATATAGTTATGATATTCTTATTCTGTGGTAATAATTTCTCGGATCAGAATTTAAATTTAGGTATTTATACAATAACTTTAATTATATGTTTAACTTACATGACATCAATTTGGTTGATAATTTAGACTTAATTTTTTAAAGGGACCCCAATTTAAGAACTAAGTAATAATTATTTACCTAAATGTTATAATTAAAGTGTAACTGATTTTGTTTTATTGGTATAATATTCTAGAAAGAAAATAAAATAAAAATTGAAATTTCAACCCGTTTTTCGCAGTCACGGTAATAACAAGAAGTAGAAAAAACTGGGATTGCAATTATTTGTCATAAAGTCTCTGATTTAATATAAAACATATTCTATGGCACTAGGCATTTTTGTAAATTGGATTAGACAATCAGATACATTAAACAACCCTCATACAACCATCAATTACACATACATCATGCTTGTACTCCCCATAAGGTTAGGCAGGGGTGTACCTAATAGTTCACCCACATTTTGCCAGTTATGTTAAGTCCCATGTAATAACAACACACACCATAAATCTAGGTGCCATGGCTTCTATGGAGAAATTCTCTAAAACTCTCAATTTGTCCCCTAAAAATACCATCAGTTAATACAATAAATATATTGAAGCTACTCTAGTTAGGTTTTTTCTGTAATATTCATTCCATGTAGTATTTTTTATTTTAAAAATCTTTATAATCTAATACAGTAAGTTTTGTAAGAAAGCGGGTGTGTCATTTTTTATCAGCAGGTATCAGACAAAGGCACTACAGCAAACTTCCTTATGCAAATAAAAATCAAGGGCATTCTATTAATAAACCACTTGAAACTAACCATTTTCTTTCACATGTGAAGGGCAGACAAGCTAGTGTGTTTTTAAAAGTAAACAATACATTATTCAAGGCCCTAATGACTTTTCAAGCCTTGAAATTATAAATGTCACTGGCCGTTTTTATGATTTTTATTTCTTTTTTTTGTTTGACTGCTTGTCATTATTATAACAAAAAAAAAACAATTAATAAATTATTTACTGTTGTACCAGGAAATTAAAGAATCAGTACTTAATATAAAAAAAGAAGTTATTCCAAAACCTGTTTCACTGTAATATAACAGGCACTAACCACACAATAAACAAGACTGTAAAATAAAATACATGGAACACAATTTTATTTTGATAACGGTATGATAGAAAACAGAGGTCTGAATCTGCTATGACCTTTTCTTTTGTACCTCATAGCCTATGCGGCACAAAATATAATGTAGGCCATATCTCCAATGATGACCAAACTAACATTGGCAATGTTGGTCTATTAGTGACTATTGGACTTGGGCATAGGCTTCTTGTAAGCCTAAGGCCATTAAATTACCTTGTTTTCTAACAACTATTACTCAATTTTTAACATTAATGTTTATGTTTAGCGAACCTATGGGACTTGGTGGGAGGAGGCTCCATCAGCACAGCAAGACTACATGCCTCAAAATGCCAGTGCAATCACAAGTCAGGATTTTGTAGGTAAGTGTTATGAACTGATAAATTGTGTTGAGTACTATCATAATTGGGTTAATATTTAGTATTTCTGGCAGCAACTTAGTGTAGTTCCATGCTTATTAATGACTAGCGACCCGCCCTTGCTTCGCACAGCGCCACCTAACGGGTCCAAAACTATATCTAATGTAGCCTATATTTAATGTTAAGCATCTAGCAGTAGAGAAGTGAAAACCGAGTTCAAATCCATGCAGTAGCTTTTGCGTGATGCGCATACAAACACAGAGACAGACAGAAAAACTGTTGTTTGGCGACTGTTGCTCCTAAAGACCCCCCCATATATATTTTTTTCAATATCTTCAATGTACAGACATCAGCCTGTTACAATTTTATTATATGTATAGATTGCATAATATTTAGCCCATAATATTCCCACTGTTGGGATACAAGTACAACCCTCTTCTCTGTGTAAAGAGTGGGTTGAAATTCACCATACTGCAGGTTGGAGGTTCAATATTTTATTTTTATGAATAACTAATATTTTAACTAAATGATTGTCTTTTAACTTCTGACTTAACACTTTATTATGAAACAAAGACTCTAATTCAAGTCTGCAGGCTGAGATCTCACCTTAATCTAATAATATTGAACTAGTAATTATTCTAAGCTAGTTTTACAATTACTGGCATTTTGCTAATTAAGTTGCTTCGCCAATGGCCATTATGCCATTCACTACTAATTATAACGTATTATCCTCCATTCAAAAGAAAAATTACATGCTTGAGACGTTCTTTGCCCAAGGGAATCAATTGCGCGCAAATTGCGATTACCTTTTTTTCAATCTCCGTAACATTAAATCACACCGCTGTAATCACCGAAGGTTATGCAGAGATGAGGGTGAGGTGAATTATTGTGGTGGTAGTGGATGTGGTTTAGTCTTAATATCCCAGTATATAGTTCAAGTTCTATCCACTCGATGTTCTGGATTACGATCTTAGGGCATCCTGCTTCTGGTTCGGTGTTTTCGCACGTCAGAATATGTCCTTAAACATCCAGCGGATGGTCCGAAACCCTGAAACTTGAACAAGTTCAAACAAAATAAATACACTCACCTTGTACAATGACCTTGTGAAGACCCTAGGAATTCAGGGCCAGGCGATGGGACGCTTGAGAAGGGCCTATGTCCAGCAGTCTTGGCCTATACGGCGATTATAATGAAAAGCAGATTATAATCATTTCGGACTCTGAACCCGGATAACCTAGTTCACAACTTTCGCAAGGCCCTGACTTATATAAAATGGATGCACGTACTAAAACTGAAACGGAACTGATACTGTTAGCCTGCGTCATCCCACTGCTGGGCAAAGGCCTCTCCCCATGACTTCCAGTTGTTTCGAACCCGGGCTAATGTGGGCCACTGGTCGTTGGTTTGTCCAGCTCGTAAATAAACGGAACTGTACTATTTTATTATTGACGAAATTTTGAACGTGACATCCAAGATCTCGTTGCAAACAATATGACTTTTGGCAGAAGTGTCCTTCGAGAAAGCAGTCTACCCACTTGAAGTGTCGATCTTCGAAACTTACAACCCTGGAGCGCTGGTCCGCATGTGGGCTTTAGGCCCTACAGCATGGATGTTGCTGTGGGAAGGGGAGCCAGAGTACGTTGGAGACACCCCCAGGATCTTCAGCCCACCGATACGCCAGCTAAATGTACCAACACGGTGAGTTACTTTACGTTCACCATGTTCTGCTAATCTCTCAAGTCATTGGACGAATGACTAATGAGGCGTTTCACGATAGGTTTTATTTCAGCTATTGTAAAGGATATTATTTTTTTCTCCACATCCGATATCTGCAATCTAAATTGTTTATCAATACTTCTTTTTTCGACCCTTGTCGTGCTTAGTGTAGACATTCCGTCAAATTACCTACCAACATTAAATACAACCACCGAAGTCTGGTAGAAACATCTATTTAGACCCCATTTATGTTGTTTCCAAATATTACGAACACGTGATTCTGTTACGTGCTTTTGTTTTAAACAAAATTACACAGTAAGAGAAAGCCAAGAAGAATTTTGTTTGTTAAACTTGGTGCCTATTGTACGTTCGATTTCCGATACTTTGGGGAGGAAATCAAGTTTTTGCAATATTTTATAAGTTTATGTTACATAGGTAACAATGTGGTTTTGGGTTCACAGCATGGTTAACAAATGAAAGCTGTTTACCAAATCACTTTGTAGATAAGTGGAGGAGATCACTCTTGCAGATAACATCCATTAGTCCCTCCATTGATCCGTCTAAAAACATTCAGTGATTGTGTAGAGCACTTTACACCTACGGATGCTTTTTATGTGTGATTGTTCAGCTACATAAATTGGTTTAGCGAACTCATACCGACTAAAACCACCAGGAGCCATCATCAGCACGACATTGATTTCTCCAGAACAAAAATCGTCGACTAAAAAAAAAATACACATCGCGTCCTTCGTCTTGTCTGATTCGCTGATTTGGGAACGTGTCCTCTCCGCTCCGCTTTTCTGGTGCTCTGCTGATTCTGGCTCTCAGAAGTTAATAGGAATAGTATAACCCTCTGGTCAGCACCAGGGGGTCATCTATCTTGCCACTGCTTTTGCTTGATATACCAATTTATTTACCAGGATGCTAAGACTGGAGTTCAACCACAAGCTACTTCCTTACTACACCGAGTTGGACGCCGTGTTGCTTCGTGGCAAACAACCACCGAATTTGGTGAAGAATTTGAGGAATAACTTCTCTTATTCTTCTCTCTTCTATAAGAAAACGCAGCCGATTGTTGAGAAAGGTAAGTTTTTTGTTGATTTTGTATTATTTATGGTAGGTACATTTCTTTGGCCTCGTTGTGTGGAAATCGGTTATCATGAAAGTTTTGAGCATGAATGTGTGCATGGACATGGATAGATGAATTGTAAGGGAAGAACAAAGAAGCGTTGAATAGATTGTGTTAAAGATGATATAGCTAGAAAGATGGTGGCTACTGCGATGACGAGTACCTAATAGAGAAGTATGGAAGATGAAGAAATGCTCCGCCGATCCCAAATAAATTAGGAGAATGATGATAATGAATTTTGGCTGATCCAAAAATGGTTCTACTCTTTGAAACGCTAAGCAATCTGATACCACGTTCAGTTCTTCTAACTACTTATTTCTTGTCACCGGAATTATGACGTAATCCGTCATATTTTCTACGCAAGATCATCCCGCCATCATTAGTTACTGTCATGTCAAGATAACACGGATTTATAAAATGTTTACATCGATTAAATCTAGTTGTGAATAATACCTACCTAGATTTATACTGGTTTTTGCTCATGGCGGCCCTCGGCCCGAACCAACCAAATCAACCTTGGGTAGGGCAGGAGGATGATGAGGAATTACCAGGTTGGCAGCTGATGTACCACTAAATGTATGAAGGTACCATTAGATGTGGTCCTTCTTGAAAATAATGCTCGCTTATTACTGTCCCTCTGCAAGGCAAAGGCCTCTTCGCATACGGAGAAGATATAGTTCTATTCAAACTATATGGCGGCTCTGAAGTTAGCTGCGAGTGACGGTCTGCGCATTATACAGTCAAGACGATGCGTCCTCTGCGCCACGCTGCGCTGATACCTAAAATTGTGTACTGCGCAGTTTAATGTTAGATGTTTCGAGCCCCCATGAAGTTAGAACTGTTATACTTGCGCAGACCGTCACTCGCAGCTAACTTCCGAGCTGCGATGAAGTGAAGCATTGGCCACCACGCTTGCTGCAGGCAGATTGGCAATTTCAGGCTTATGTTAACAGACTGTAGGTCTAAGTTTACTCACGATGTTGTCCTACACTGTGTTCCTAATTCCTATTGCTATAAAATTGTTTTCTCATAAGAATAACACAGGTGCTAAACGCAACCTAATCGAATTACGCAAAATGGGTGAAAAATCGAAAATCGTGAGACTATAATCGTTTAATATCATTGTTCGTATTAGTGGATACGTTCGATAACATAGTTTATTTCCCCTTTTCTGAGGTGTTACCTAGATTTATTAGTTTCTTATTAAAAATAGCAAAGATAAGGCTATCGGTTTTATACGAGGTTCACCTTTCTTAAGCAAATAAATATAATATAATATATTTCTTTAGCATATTTCTCTAGTGCTTATAAAGAGACGCAATACTGAAATTGTTAACCATGGTCAGGGTCATCATAACATGTTTTATCGATTGTCAACTTTATTCCGAAGGCCCTAAACATCAAAGTACATCGTATTATTGTCAATTAGTTGAAGATTACGTTCCTCTGTCCCTGGTTGTTTGATTTTCTTCGTTATTTCGAAGGGCATACGGTCCAAAATGCGCTTTTAACTGTTGGGTGGAGTAAGCATGTAAGAACGTATTTTATGCGTTGTATCTATCTATAATTAAATAGGATTTCTTATAGTCACGTTTCATGACAGTTCTAGACGTCAGAGTATTTCTAGTTATCTCCTAATGAATGTCTGTAGGTACATAATCCAACTTTTATGTATCTAGAAGATTTTATTGAGGAAGGTAGTGAACGATTGTAGACTATAGTAAAATTAAAACAATTGATACCTACCTAGTTATCATGTCACAAATACGTTAAAACTAAAATACAATTAAATTGTTAATTTTGTATGAAACGGTGTCCAGTTTTATTTTTTCTCAAACAAGTTTTGAGTAGGTATTAATAATTGTTTCTGGTAATTAAAAAAATAATAAAATACAAATTAAAGACACCGCTTTATTGTAGTATTTTTAGACATGAATAAAAATGCAAATTGGCGGTTTTATTTTATTTTACCAGTTTTTGGATGAATCATCGTGGTGGTTGAGTCTGCTTTAACGAACCCAGCTGTCCAGGGTCTGCAGTACGATTTATATTAACGTCGTTCGGAAAAACTGCTTTCATACATGAACTACTGCTACTGATACCATGTTTAACGTGGCCAAGTAATTAAAAAAAAAAAAAAAAAATGTTGGTGTAGTGGTCGCAAGCGCAACTGCTGATCATGGGGTCCTGGGTTTGATTCCCAAGACGGGCAAAGTGCTATTGGGTTTTTCTATCAGGAATTTCCCAGCAGCAGCCACGGAGTCTAGATTTGTGCCCGGTTGATGGCAATAGGCTCGCCCCCTTTATTACATGGGATTTAAAACATAACTGGCGAAATGTGGGTGTAATAACGTACACCTCTGCCTAACCCTTCGAGAATTACAGGCGTGATGGCTTGATTAAAAAGATTGCAATATCTAATCTATCATCGTTTTTCAGGTCAACTACTGAACAGGATAATAGCGTCGAACCTTCATGAGACCTTGGTGCCACAGATCCCTTCGCCTCGGAAAGAAAATCAAATTGATACGGGACCACCACTAGGGGACTTCGAGAGATTACCGGTGAGTTTTTTAATATTAGGGGTCGTCCATTAATCACGTGATGTTTTTTAGCAACTTTTTATAGGTCCCGCTTCTATGCTACTTCTTTCCAATTCTCAAGGAAGACATCCAGTTCGTCCCGCCATCTCCTTCGTGGTCTGCCGTGACCCCGTATCACTGTTTCAGGGCACCAATCCTGAGCTTTAGGGGCCCACAGTTCGTTCGGCATGCGATAGACATGTCCTGCCCAGTCCCATTTACGTTGGGCAGCCTTTTGAGCCACGTCAACGATTTGCGTTTTGGAGCGCGTGTAGTGCATGATCTGTTAATTTTACACCTAAGATACTGCGCTCTATTAGCACGTTGGCAAACCTTGAATTTGGACTTTTGGATGTTAGTTAAAGACCAAGTTTGTGCACCGTAGGTCAAGATGGGGAGAATGTACATGTCCATTAGCTTTCGCTTCAGAGACATGGGCAGAGTGCCCTTAAAATACTCCTTCATGGACCAGTAAAACTTCGTTTATTTTTAGCCATTGTCTATTCACAACAATATTTTTCATGGTGATTTTATAATGATTGAAATCAGATAATCATTCGATAATAAAATCACGCGATAAAATTAAAAGTAAGGCCGTTCTTGATATTTCAACCAATTAATTAAAAAACAAATTCATTGTAATACTAGATTCTGAAACCGTTATAAATAGTGAAGTTAAACGGTATAGGGAAACCTGTCTAGCTATTTTAGAGACTAGCCGAAAATTTAGTCAAAATCTAGTTCTTAAATAGCTCTTAATGTGGTTATATTTAGTATGTGTTGCTATCGTGATGAATAGATGGCCTCAGCCGTAAAGCCCATCTCGGTTCTTTGCGTAAAAATGTAACGCGTGAAAAAAATTATTTCAGTAATTTGTAAACAGGCTGGAATTTTGAGATAGGGCAGTATTTTGAGATAGGCCTTAACCGTTGTAGCAACATGAAAACGGTTTTTGAAGACAAACCATAACTTTTTGAGAGAAATTTCGATCTTCATGTCAATGTTAGGGAAAAGTTTCTTGTGATTTCTAACTTTTATAATAAGTACCGAATCCTCAGTTGGTCTGATAGATTTTTTGATTCTTCTAAAGTAAGTAACATGATCGATTGGCATCAAAAAAAGTATTTGTGAAAGTTACCCATTTTCTTGCTGACTGTAGATACACTTTTTCAAAATTTGAGAATGTAGATCAAAATTTCACATAAAATTATGGTAAGTCTCTTCGTTTTCTTGTAGCTTCAACGGTTACCGCCCTTACTGACCCATCTCAAAAATCCAACCTGTTTACCTGTAAAAGATTGTAATACAGTACAAGCCATGTGTTTAACACTTTCGCTGCCCAGCACCCCGCGATCCCCATCGGCAAAAATGACTGACTTCCATACAGAATTTCATCCCCTAATTTCCCTTAGGGGGTGATTTTAATCTTGCTCACCAACCTCATATAAGGACCTGTTCTCTAAAATATCATGCATCTAGTACCAGTAGTTTAGGCTGCGATATGTCTGTCAGTGAATTCATGAAGTTAAGATTTATATGAAGATCCGTAAATGAGTTGCAATTTCAGTCAAATGACTTACAAACAGTTATCAAGGTATACAAAAAAACTATTTTATTTATTTGCGTGTTTGTCTGACTACTAGGAATACAAGCTGAGCGATTTGATATATTTTTATTACGTAGCGTGAGAGACACCCATTTAGAATATCGTTTCCTTTATTAATTCATGCATGCAGATAGAAATCTACTTAACACTACCGCGTCATTGAACTTGATCGAGTGATATTTCCAGTTATATAAAAAGGTCTTATTTACTCAGTATCTACTTTATAAGAATCTTTAGTTCTTTCATTCTCTTAGGTTGAACTTCTTTATACATCGCTCTCATATAAATGTATCGTCTCCACATTAATGATGTAAATGTAACCAAGATTTTGTAACAATATTTTGGTTGAAAAGAGTGTCCATGGAGTTTCTTGCTCATTCTTCTCCATAGAGATCTACGCCTTGGAATGGGCAACTACAGTACTTTCACAAGTTATTATGCCTTGTGTCTGTGACGTTCAAAAGTGCCTTTAATGGTCTAATTGAAATAAATGCTTTGAGTTTGAATTCACTGACAGACAATCGCATAACCTAAACGGCTGAGTGTAAAGCAGCACGTGCACAAGAGTCCATAATAAAAATGAGCACCAAAACAGAGTTTTTGAAAATTCATCCCCTGATGCGGTTCAGTAGGAGATGAAACTTTGTATGGGAGTTCGGCAATTTTCTCGATGGAAAAGACCAAGCGGCATACAAGGTGTAAACAGACCCTTCACGAAGCCGTCTACCAAGCATTCTGTTCATCAAACTAAGTAACTACGCAAAAATTAGTGCTGCGAAACGACTTTTTTTTTGGGTGAAAAATCAGGGCTTAATGTAACGCACTCAAAACATTGTGCTCATGGATGCATCGAATAGTACAGGGGTCATGGAGGTATTTAAAGTAAAGTTATAACATTGAAAACAAAACTTGTGAAAAAATTAGAACCTTGAAGACCAATATATCCGTAACTAGAAAGGTCCCAGGTATGGTCTAGCTAGAACAAAAAATATCGCAATGACGGGGAGTACAAGTTCTTTCGGCTTCGTGAAGGGTCTTTTCAACCATTATAGCTTGCCTCTTAAAAAATAACGAAAAATAATACTGAGTTAGACGAATATACATACATGTCCATTTAAAGGAATATTATGAGTTAGCCACGAAGCGTTGCCTTCAAAATTCTAGTCGCGTGAAACCCCAACTTCACTCCCTTTGCCAACACATCGGGATTCCCCAAGGTTGTATTGTATATCGGGCTGGTGACTGGAACTCCACACCCAAAGCGCGTATTTTGTGCACTATAATTAAGAAATGAATATTTAAGATTGATTTAGTTAGAATAACATCCTAATTGCGTAAGATATTTTCTATCACAATCTAAAGGATTTTGAGGGAATTTCATAGTCGATTTTCTTTTTTTTTTCTAGCCAGAATTATCCCACTGCTGGGCAAAGACCTCCCCATAGCCTTCCATTTTTCTCTCCGTGCGGTTTTTTCGGGCTTATCTCTCAAATACGCGTCTAGGTCGTCACGCCAGCGTTTTTTAGGCCTCCCTCGGCGACGACGCCCGTCTTCTGGCACCCACTGCGTGACGACTGTGGCCCAATGGTCCTGATGCATTCTATAGACATGGCGATTTTCATATTTTTGAAATAATCCGTTTGTTTGACAATGTCAGTAAATTTAAAATTGTTGAAGTATTAATGGCATTGGGATTGCCAGTGTGCGTATTAAAAACACTACGTGCAAGTTCCTTGTTACATGTTACCAGCTGCCAATTTTTCTTAATGTTTGGAATATATTTACTACTTCTTGAATTCAGCAGAGCGCCAATTACAAATAACTGAACTGACCTAGACATTTGAGTCATCAAGAAACAATAGGAGCTAAAAATAAAGTTGTATACGTATTACCAAACGACGTATGAGACTGTGTTGATACCGGCCTATTATAATAGGATAAGTAAAGGTTAATAAAAACATTTGTCTGGTCTATCATGCATGAATGATGTTAAACGATGTATGAGATGTATCCCAAAAAATATTCGAAAATAAGGCAGTAAGTCATCGGAGACTACACACCAAATTCGCTCTTGTCGGGTAATTACGTATGCGTTCCATTGACATGCCGCCGTATCGCCATATCGGCGGCTTTGGTGTGCAGAGTCTATTACGTAACTATTTGGTATCACAATAGACTTGATTATGTATCCAAGATTTTGTAGTACCTAATTTGATTTGAAAGAGTGTCCTATAAAGCCTAGCCTGTTCTTCTCCGTAGAGATCTACGTGTCGGATCGGGCAACTAGCTTTCTTAACCTAATAACTTTCTGTCGAGACTCCTTGAAAATTCAAAATGATTTAATTAAAATAAATACTTTGAGTTTGATTAATCTCTATAAACGTCCCTTGCAACGGGTAAATAATGAAGTGACTAAAACATAGTTATGATGTAACATGGTTATATCATATTTGAAGTTCCCAACGGTTAGACAGTCTGGCTTCATCTATAAGTACTTACTAATTAAGGTACCCTGTTACTTAATCCACAGACTAATTGCGTAACGTATTGGGAGTGACAAACCGTTTGCTTCTGACAATACAACATAGATTGCTTCGTATAATACGGGTGGAGGGACATCGACGCACTAACGGTTACCACTCGTGTTCATTCAATTATAGCTCTTGAAGCTCTTGAATTTATTGATGAAATTCGCCCACAACATTAAATGCATAGATAGATAGATAGATAAATCATTTATTTAGTACACACAAAAGACATAGCACAACACACAGAAGCACAATTAAATAATAAAAATTACACGACTATACAGGGTGTTTGGTAGATGGGTGCAAAGCCTGAAGGGGGTGATAACTTAGACCATTTAGAACTTATTAAGCTAAACTTGTCTTGTCTTGTCTGTTCCTTGTATTTTTTTTTGAAACTCTAGAGTTTTTAACAATAATATCCATTTTTTTTCAATTAATTGTTAATAGTGTCCAGTAAAAGCTGCTATGTTATTATTTTTTATTTATGTAATGTGTGATTACTCAAACAAAATAATTCCCAAGCATCTGTGTCATCAGAGAAACATTCTATGCCATATTCAAGTTTAACACGTTGAACGCCAGTGCGTTTTCTTTGTTTTTCCATTTGGGCCATGGGGGGCACCATTTGGTCGACAGTTAACTGTTCCGTTGGGGCCGCGGGGGACAACATATGACCGCGAGTCAGAGGTGATTTTAAGCGTCTCTATTGGGCCGGCGGGCACAGATATGAAGCTAATATGTATTTGAAGTGACCCCCACGGCCCTGCAGACAAATAGATTGTATTTGGTTTTTAGTAAAAACTATGACTTAGAAAAATATGACAAATAATTTCGAGACAAGACTTGTTTGTAAGTTCTAAAGGAAAAAGTGTGTGTGATAATGTGTTATTTTATATTTTTCCATAAAATTACTATTTATAATGTGTTGTAAAACACTATACTGTCACTTAAGTAGTTAACATCTGGTTAAAGTTGTACTACATAGCTGTTAGGATTTAATTTTTCGGGGATAGTTTGATAAATGAAACTACATCAAACATGTATGACAAATCGACAGCTCCTTTTGCCCTATTACAGTCTAGCACGATTTTCGGCTTCGATACCGTTTTTCCTCGCTTTGTAATTGTCTGGAAACGGTCGGAATGTTTGGTCGAAAGAACAAGTACGTCTCTTTTATCTTTCCACTTCATAATAGTAATTCCATCTTCGCTCTCTCTAGCTATATATTCACCCGTCTTCAGTTTAGCATTAGCAACCTCTTTTGGTATATTCCTTCTATTTTTTCTAATAGTACCCACTAGATGTGTTTCATTTTCCGATGACCGACACCCCGACCCCCGCGGCCCCCACGAACGAAAAACGCGATTTATTTCCGCTTGGGCCATGGGGGGCAACTGTTGAGTGACAGTAGTATTTTGGTGAAATAAAGTCACAAATTACTTTTCTTCGATTTATTTCATGTGATTTGGCACATTTTCTAGCCCCTAAAGCAATAAAAACTGATACGTAAAATTTAACAATCGGGCATTTTGAACCTGGCTCCGTTTGCTAACTAAGTGAGGCCCATATGTTGTCCCCCACGGCGTTTAACGTGTTAAGAAACTTTTAAAAATCAAGGATATGTTTTGTTTACGGCATAATAAAAAAATAAGAAAAATAGCCTCAGTTGTTCAAACCTTTTTAAAAACATGCTTGGTTATTGCCCTTTCTTTTGAGGTACTATTTACGCAGATATCTCATCAACTCTTGGAATTAGGATGTACAAAGCAAATTGAGGTCGAATATTTAATTTTTAAACAGATTAAAATAATGCAACATTTTTGTTAAAATAATTTATTGTTCATGTTCAAAATGTTGACCGCGGTTTCTTATACAAGCGCGTGCCCGTCTTCTCACTTCTGTAGTCGTGATTTTTAATTTCATCTCCTGCTTCATGACTTAAAAAGCCGTTTGATTCTTTCTATTAATTCTTCTCTAGTTGAAATTTCAACGTGCGTGTAGACGAGCTCCTTGGCCCGTCTCCAAACGAAAAAATCCACAGGAGTTAAATCGAGTGATTGAGGTGGCCAAGGGATGGGCCCGTCTCTACCAATCCAGCTCTCTGGGAAACAATTATTTAAATGTTCTCTCACGTTTAGGGCGGCCGAACGTTGATTGGTCCCCACTTCCTGCCAGATAATTTAAATGGAGAAAATTACCTGGAATTCCTTCAAAACTATCTCCCAGAGCTTCTGGACGAGACCGAAATACCAATATTGGCAATGAGAATACCAATGATTTTTCAACAAGATGGTTGTCCAGCACACTGGATCCTAAACGAGAGAGAACATTTAAATAACTGTTTCCCAGAGAGCTGGATTGACAGAGAGGGCCCATCCCTTGGCCACCTCAATCACCGATTTAACTCCTGTGGATTTTTTCGTTTGAGGACGGGCCAAGGAGCTCGTCTACACGCACGTTGAAATTTCAACTAGAGAAGAATTAATAGAAAGAATCAAACGGCTTTTTAAGTCATGAAGCAGGAGATGAAATTAAAAATCACGACTACAGAAGTGAGAAGACGGGCACGCGCTTGTATAAGAAACCGCGGTCAACATTTTGAACATGAACAATGAATTATTTTAACAAAAATGTTGCATTATTTTGGTCTGTTTAAAAATTAAATATTCGACCTCAATTTGCTTTGCACATCCTAATTCCAAGAGTTGATGAGATATCTGCGTAAATAGTACTTCAAAAGAAAGGGCAATAACCAAGCATGTTTTTAAAAAGGTTTGAAAAACTGAGGCTATTTTTCTTATTTTTTTATTATGCCGTAAACAAAACATATCCTTGATTTTTAAAAGTTTCTTAAACTTGAATATGGCGTAGAATGTTTCTCTGATGACACAGATGCTTGGGAATTATTTTGTTTGAGTAATCACACATTACATAAATAAAAAATAATAACATAGCAGCTTTTACTGGACACTATTAACAATTAATTTAAAAAAAATGGATATTATTGTTAAAAACCTTAGAGTTTAAAAAAAAATACAAGGAACAGACTTCGTCTAAGACAAGTTTAGCTTAATAAGTTCTAAATGGTCTAAGTTATCACTCCCTTCAGGCTTTGCACCCATCTACCAAACACCCTGTATAACTATATAAAAACAAGGCGCCAATTTACAAAAAGAAAAACATATTATGCATAGATACTCCAGTAAGTGCCGAAAGGCGCTTGCGCCGACTAGACCAACGAGGGAAAGTTTAGCCCTAAACGTAATTAGTGAGATGTGGTGTAAGCGGGCCTAACAGACATTTCGTTTCTGTTGTAACTTCCTTAAATTAAATCAATAAACCAGTAATTTTAAAATCCATTATTTTTTCTTTCAGGATGAAACCATACTATGCGTGATGAAGTATTTGGACATCCAGTCGCTCTGCCGTTGCGCCCAAGTGAACAGACATTTCTACAGGCTTGCTTCAGACGCCATACTTTATAGAAGCATTGATCTCAGGCCTTACTGGCATTGTGTGCAGTCACAGGTAATATCCATTAAACTTTCTTTTTTCGATTATTATATTTGTCGGATCCGGTCGTTAGTATGGACTTAAAATGAATCTCAACTACGCCGGTTATGACATCACGCGACCAACTCACAAGTCTATCCACATCACAGCGTGCTTCTACAGAGCCCTGATGTTCAGCTCAAGGCGAGGGCGACATTCAATGTCTGATCGCGGCGGAGAGATCTTGGAACTGGACCCGATTCATTGTGCCCCGTGTTATTGTGTTAAGTTGTAATCTCAAGTAATTCGTTAGTTTTGCTAGAAACAGTGTATCCCAGTATGTTTTCATAGCACGAAACCCATCGTCTGCCCACATGATGTACGAGCCTAACGGAATAAATCCTGACATATCCGACATATTTATCTTCATTAACCCTTAGCACCACTCGCTATTTCTAGCCTCACAATTACAGTCGTGGGGGAGCTAACTCCCCCGTTCATATAACGATTATTAAGAGCTTGATTGACAAATAAAAATTGGATAAATTGGATACAAGTTGAACCTAATCGTAGTATAAGTAGAGATCAGATATTCGGATGCATATTAACCTAAAGTTTGAGTGTACGTGTCGTGTAGAGTGCGAGTTCGAGTATCAAAATAATCTTTTTTTTTAAGCCCGGTCATGTTTTCCATTTTATTAGGTATATTTGAATATTCAGCAGCCGATGATGATGATGAATTCAGTTACGGAGCAGCAATTTGTTTTTAAGTTGAAGCTTTTTTACGGGTTTCCACAAATTTCTTGCCTAGGTTTAAACATAATAGAAATATATATTATTCTTAGGAATACTACACACTATATATCTTTTATGAAATCCTGCCAAATCGGGAAAAAATATATTATAAGAAACCGCTTCCACACTTTTGTACCTTTTGCCGGGAAAAAATGTACTTTAGGTAAATATGCATCCGAATATCCGATCACTAGTGATAAGAACCAGTTTTCGAGAAAGTGTATTGAAAAAAATATTTTCTTTCTTTTTTTCCCTGACTTGCCACAATATTGACTGCCTAGGGGTCACCTCATTGGGCACCGGCCAAGCTTTGCCACATCGACCAGTCCTGATCTTCTCGCATAGCCCGCAGCCTTTATGAAGTCATTGATCCGCTTGTGGCAATTAATTTTATATGCTATGAAATTAACACCGGGTTGAGAAAACCTGATCAATTACTATCTAATCAGTTAATCTAATGTCTATTGTAACTCGAGATTTTGATAATTATAGCAGATATAAAGTTTAATGAAAACGAGTATTCGATTATAATAATTATAATACTAGCATGATAATGCCTCGTTGGCCTAGCGGTCGCAACCGCGACTTCCGAGCATGAGGTCATGGTTTCGATTCCCAGGTCGGGCAAAGTGTTATTGGGTTTTCCGTCAGGAATTTCTCAGTAGCAGGCACGGAGTCTGGATTTGCGCCCGGTTGGTGGCTAGAGACTCGCCCCCTATTACATGGGATTTAAACATAACTGGTGAAATGTGGGTGTACTATTAGGTAATTTGAATAAGGAAGAATTCTAAAATCTAAATACAATATAACGCCTGCTTGTAGTAGTGTAATGAAGTGTATAGTAATACACTTCTGCCATCTCCTTTGGGGAAAACAAGCATGATAATGTGAATTCGTTTTCTCTATAGTAAACAAGCCCTAACAATGCGTGAGTCGGTGGCGTATTGTTTGAAGTCTCGTGTAACAATCACGTTTTAAGTTCAAGTTTTCATCGTTAAACTCTATGAACTTGTTTGTTATTTAGTCTTCTTGTTGTTTATATTAATTATGTTGTTTTTTTTTGTACTGTCCACGTTTTTCTATAAATAATATTTTTATTATTCCGTTTAGGTATTTACCATATTTGGTGTTCCGAAGACGAATTTAGATTTTGTGTGTATAATATAAATCATGTATTTTTATGACCGATGGCCGCTGGGGTAGACGTGTTCTTGAGTGGAGACCGCGAATCGGCAAACGTAAGGTGGGACACCCTCAGGCTCGGTGGAGTGACGATCTTCGCAGGGTGGCTGGTAGCAACTGGATGAGAGTTGCTGAGTATCGAGTTGAGTGGCGTGCGATTGAGGAGGCCTATGTCCAGCAGTTGACTGCTATAGGCTGATGATGATGATGATCATGTATTTTTATTTCCGTTGCTATTTTGGCCGAAATATTTTGGAATTCGTATCTGTATTAAGATGCGGTTTGAGGGGGGCAAAAACCTTCAATACTAATATTACAAAAAGTCTGTTTTGCCCTTTCACACTTTCTCGACTTAACATATTCTGAAGAGTTTGGCACTGAAACTAAGAATTGGGATGTAGGATATCTTTTATTCCAAGAGTATGATACCGTGGTATAATAAACGCGGGCGAAGCCGCACACAAAAACTTAAACATAAAATCGTGGTCTTTTTTCCAGGTCCTCATAACCCTCTCAATGCGCTGCAAGTTCCTGCAGAAACTGGACCTATCATGGTGCGGCAGTCATCGCATGATACAACCCAATTATGTGGTGAAGTAAGTAACTATTGCCTCGTTATAATTAATTACTGCTGCAACGCAATACCTATGTGAACTTGAACAGTGACATTAATCGACGCAGGAGTTGACGCTATTTGTCGAAAAAACATTTATTTCAGGCAAGATGCGCCCGTACGAAAGTAAATTTCAAAAATTACATAATTGAATTGAAAATCAGGAATTTTAATAATTACAATAAAATAAATAAAATTTTAACTTTTGCTTGGTTTTGCTTGGCTGTTTGTGTATGTGAGTTTAAGTGTTTGTAAAACACACCCACGATTCAGGAGAAATTCCTAGTGTGGGGCAAGGTTTTATTTAAAAAAAAAACTGTTTGTTTTCGCGTTGATCTGTGATAGACTTACCATAAATATTGAAAGTATACAGGGTGTTAAAAGCCCCTTAACAAAGCCAAGAGGTTCTTTTTCCCCTCATTGCGATCATTTTGAAAATGTTCCTAGAAAGCCATTCTTGAAATCTGTTCTAGAGACGTTTTGGATTTAGAGTTGTGTAAAAGCAATTTATATTAATGTCATTATGGATAAGACTGCCTCGTTGGGCAAAGGGTCGCAAGCGCGACTACTGAGCAAAAGTTTCTGGGTTCGATTCCCGGGTCGGTCAAAGTTTTTTCTATCAGGAATTTCTCAGAACCAGTCACGGAGTCTGAATCTCTGCCCGGCTGTTGGCAATAGGCTCGCCCCTATTACATGGGACTTAAACATAACTGGCGAAATGTGGGTGTACTTTAGGTACACCTCTGCCTAATCATTCGGGGATTACTGGCGTGATGTCATGTTCTGTTATTATGAATAATTTGTTGTATTTATGACGGTCATTCAAATCCTATTATGGCTTAGAATACACTACTTCTGAGCCATTCGAACTTTATTTAATAACTAGCGCCCCGTCCCGGCTTTGCACGGGTGGACATTTATTTTTTAAACATTTTGGGATAAAATATAGCCTATGTTACTCAAGGATAATGTAGATTTTTAATGGTGAAAAAATTTTTGAAATTGGCACAGTAGTTTTTGAGTTTATTCATTACACACATACACACACACACACACACAAAAATACAAATCTTTCCTCTTTATAATATTAGTAAGATGAACACTGCATGTATCACGAGCATATATTAACAACTCAAGGTTTCATCCACAGTTTCCTCAAAGACAGCGGCGCCGAGTTAACACACCTGCGCATGAACTGCTGCAAATTCGTTGACAACTCCGTGCTGAGAACTATCGTTGACACCTCTACTTGTTTACAAGGTACCTTTGTTACTATGCTGCTTATTCAATATTTGAATGTTACCCTATACGGACCCATAAATTTACTATGGACGTATCATTTGTAGTGGCACTATATGGTCCACGTACATGATATGCTATAACAATCAGAGGCACAGAGGATAAATGGCTTTAATAAAGTTCTATATTTATGTAGGGAATATGTATCCTTTTGGAACAAGTAATTACTGTTTTTTTGTGGACTGGTCTAGTGGTCGCAAACGCGACTGCTGAGCATGAGTTCCTGGGTAAGATTCCCGGGTCGGGCAAAGTGCTATTGGGTTTTTCCATCAGGAATTTTTCAGCAGCAGCCACGGAGTCTGGATTTGAGCCCGGTTGATGGCAATAGGCTTGCCCCCTATTACATGGGACTTAAATATAACTGGTAAAATACGCGTATACTTAACTACTAGTTACCCGTATGCCTAAGCCTTTGAGGATTACAGGCATGATTTTTTTCTATGTAGAATCTTTAGTTTTGGCTAGATTCTTATAAAGGGTGTAAATAGACCCTTAACGAAGCCGAAAGGCACTTGTTCTCCCCGCTATTGCGATATTTTTTTTGTTCTAGACCACACCTGGGAACCTTCTAGTTACGGAGTTATTGGGGGTCAAAGTTCCAACTTTTTCACAAGTTTTTTTTTAAATACCAATTTTTAATGTTATAACTTTACTTTAAATACCTCCATGACCCGTTTACTATTCATTGCATCCATAAGCACAATGTTTTGAATGCATTTCATTGAGTTTTTCCGTAAAAGGTTATTTTTCACCCCAAAAAAAAAGTCGTTTCCCAGCAATATTTTTTGTGTAGGGTTACTTAGTTTGATGTACAGAATGCTTGGTTAACGGCTTCGTGAAGGGTCTGTTTACACCCTGTATACATTCCCAATATATTTTTGTTTCTATTGTGCAGAAACGTTGGTTGTCTGCAAATAAACAATAATCAATTGTAACTTTCAGAGCTATGCCTCCGATCTGTAGTCGGCTGTTCCGACTGGATATGCCTCTCCGCGCTAAAGAAGCTAAAACGTCTGGACTTATACAGAACTGATATCACCACATCGGCTGCCGTCGCTATCATCAGGTCCAATCCTGCACTACGTCATCTTAATGTTGGTAAGTATTACCGGTAAATCATACCGGTGACTGACAAGTTGTGGTAGTTGTGTGAACATGTGATATGGAGGAATGAGGAAAACTTTGAGTATTAATGTGGATGGCTATAAGAGTAGAGGAAGACCAAAGAAACATAGATGGACTGTGTGAAGGATGATATGGCTAGAAAGTAGACTGCTGAGATGACGAGTAATAGAGAAGTATGGAAGAAGAAAACATGGTGCGCCGCCCCCAATTAAATTGGGCTAAGGGCGTTAGTTAGGGGGGTTGGGAGTATGATGATGGTAAGTCATGTCATACGTCTAACAGACTGATGTATCGCTGGGCAGTTCGTTGCGCCACTTCTTCAGTCTTTTGCCCAAAACTAAATTCAAGGGTATACGCTAATAGTGAATCGTAAGCAGTCCTAGTCTATGGATATTTGGGTTCTTGCTCGTGCCGTGATGCTCACGATGTTTTCCTCTTACCCATAAGAGCAGTGCTTATGAAAAGTAAACTTATACATATGTATGCATTAGATGCGGAGGCGCAATGGGCAAAAATTACCACTCAGTGGATACCAAATAGCAGGAAACGACAACGCGGCAGGCCCAGAAGGAGATGGCGGTATGAGCTGGACTCTTTCGCAAAGGATTGGCCTACAATCGCACTAGATCGCGAAATGTGGAAGTAGGGAAGGGACGCCTTTGCGCAGTGGGACAATATAGGCTTATAATATAATAATAATAATATAATATGCATTAGATTGTGTGTAATCATCTCAGCTTTGTCTTTGGGATAGCAACATACTTACTTGCGATGCCTGTGGTATTGTGACGATGAATAAATATCTGATGGTAGAGCTGCTAGTTAGCCATCTAAAAATATTTAAAAAAATGTTCTTAGCATGTATTCCAATAAGATTCGATTCTAAAGACGCGTGAAAATATTTACAGGATCATGCAAAATGATATCCTCAATGGACGAAGTAGCCATCGCCTTGGGCGGTAACTGCCCCAATCTGATATCTGTGGACTTCTGGAAGTCCTACTCCTTGACTCCCAACGGCATCAGGGCGCTCGGCAACTGTAAGAACCTACAAGAGTTGGATGTTGGCTGGTGGTAAGTTATTTTATTTTTTATTTTTGTTCAAAGCAGACTTTAGGCGTGCTACTCGATACCGCGGCCCTGGAACACAAAGGGCAAAGAAGGAACATGGATGGGTTTTAGTCAGTAAAAGTCTGACACCCCCTCCCACTCCACCCAGAGCGGGAGGAGTTATTTGATGATATCCCATCAGTAAAAAAAAAAAAAGGCGTGCTACTCAGATGTTCAGGTTGGCCTGATCGGATGCGATTCGACACAGCACAAATTATTGATCTAGAAAAAAACTTTGCCATAAAAGAATAAGAATTTCACACAGCAGTCATGAGATTATTTCGAAGTTGTACATCTACGGGAAGGTGTAGCAAGAGGTTCAATTTTATTCCGCGTGGTTTTCCATTAGTTTTCCCTGCTACAATTGAAGTCGGATTTTTTCAACTTAAGTTACCTGGAAATTCGTCGAGTAACTCCTCGTGTCGAAAAAGCGCCATCTCGCGGCAAAGTTCTTAGTAACGAACTCAATGGTAGCTGAATGAAGGCAACAAACACTTACACCCGTATCAATAAACAAGTCAAAGTGATTCATATCATATCGTAGTGATCCATAGAGATCTACGCCTTGGAATGGGCAACTACAGTACTTTCACAAGTTATTATACCTTGTGTCTGTGACTGTAGCTTCGCTCTTTGTTTTTTTTCTGTGACTTTCAAAAGTGCCTGTTATGGTCTAATTGAAATAAATGCTTTGAGTTTGAGATTACTTGACTAAAAATAATTACTTAAGATGCAATTTTTATTCTGTAGTATAGTAATTGCTTGAAGTTAGAACTGTCAAAAGTTAGAATCCTTTATTTTGCTTTCTTTGACGGTTCTTACTTCGTTCAAATTCTTGTCTCTGTTGCATAAAAAATGGTTGCAGCAATAACTTTAACTTGACTATAAATATTTGCGTAACAAATTTGACAGTTTTCCCTCCAATTCTCTGCCTATATTTTTTTCTTCTGTCTTCATTTATCTCTTTCTTATCTTCACTTAAACTTAATCACTAACAAGGAAACACAAGCATGTATTTATTCGACAGCCTGCAAGCGGGTGGTTCCGGCGAGTGGCTGGCGTGGCTATCAGGCGGGGAGCTTCGTAAGCTGTTCCTTGGAGCCCTACGCGGTGTTTGTGACCGTGATCTGAGAGCCCTTCTGCCTAGGGCTCCGAAATTGGCGCAGTTGGATCTGTTAGGAGTAAGGGCTGTCACGCCTGATATTTGTGATGCGTGAGTATTTTTACTGTATCTTAAAATGCGAAAATAACTCTGTGTTTTACCTTTTCCCAAAAATGTATAATCTAAAAGCAATAAACATCTTTCTAAAGTATTTATAATAATAACATTTCAGGATACTAGCCGAATGCAGAGATCTGAGGCTCCTAGACGTCAGTTTTTGCGATCAAATTCAAGAATCTCAGGTATTTATTTTTTGTATGACTTTTAATACCTATACTGATCAATTTCCAAACAAATATAGGTACGCTTAGATTTGTCTGTATAAGTAACTAAGTCCTGATGTCACAAATTCTTTTTTTTTTTTCATTCAATGTAATATAATAAAATCAATACAATGTATTGATCACGCCATGTACTTGTAACGACATTTGTAAATCAGACACGTGTTTTTCACGACTCTCAAAGAATACTTTATAAAAACATTATTATTCTTTTATAAAAACAAGAATTACAAAGTTAGCTCCAATTAACTTCATTGACGTCATAAGATATGCAAATGAACAATCAGCTAAGCGTAGGGACTCGATCCTGTTATCGAAGTTTTTTTTTCGCTTCAGATATTATAGGGCGTGATCATGTTATGTTAAACATAAATAACTAGAAATGTTTACTACTTTATATACTATTTCTGACTAGGCTAGACTATTAAAACTCTTTTATCACATTGGCATCTTATGTTCCGTGTTCATAAAATTGAAGAACATACGCTATCTTAAGCGCAAGCCACACAGAAAAGACGTAAGACGCGGACGGGGCGCAGACATATGTCAAATGTGAAATGTATAGAAGCGTCGTGTCCGCGCCCTGTCTTTTCTATATGTTTTGCGTCACGACGCTTCTATACATTTTGTATGAAAGGGACGCGGAAGAGACATATGTCTGCGCCCCGTCCGCGTCTTACGTCTTTTCTGTGTGGCCTGCGCTTTAGGCGCGTCACTCACTGTTATAATTGTGTCGAGGCGCGGGCGGCTGTGCCTCCATCCTTTTAGTATAACTCGCTTTGGACGAAACTAAATTGGCTTGGAGTCGCAGCGCGGGCATATATCCGCGCCCGCACCCCATCTACGCCGCGCCGCGCCGCCCCCTCGCCCTCCGTACAATAGGCGCGCGCCCAGTGCGGGGGGGCAGGTACTCACCCCGGCACCTCAAGCCTCGCCTGCATTCAACTCGCGCGCCTATAGTAGTCATGGCGACCCTCTGCATAAATACATGAATATTTTACAAACTATTACTTATTTTTACAGGTATTAGAATGGCGCGAGCAGTATCCTCATGTAAGCATAAAGCGTTCCTTCCAATCGGCTAACTTGAACACCGCACCGAACCCACTGTTCCTGGCACCAAGTTTGGAGTAAAAAGTTATTTTAAAGGCCTGTTTCATAAACCTTAGGGTGCATCCACATTGAAGTTACTTTTTGTGAAAAAAACGTGGTATCGAAGCAGACATAAAGTCAAAGTAGCTTAGCAAAAAGTAACTTCGGTGTGGAACCGCCGTAATCTAAGTTCTCATCAACTTATAGGTATGTAGAGGATAAATTCATATGGTTAGAACTGTAAAATTTTTCTGTGGTGTAGTGCAAAATAGGTACTTTTGGCTCACTTACATGGAGTAATTTGACTAATAACTTAAGTCATTAATGTTTGACGTACTATATTTTCTATGCAAAACCTAAAAAAATTATGTCAAACATCGTACTTTCAGGTAAAAAATTATCTGACTTCAAAAATGAGTCCTTGTAAGAGAAAAGAAGAGAAAATGAGTTCTAAGAAAGTAAATTTCTTGTCATAATCAAAATGTGCCATCTAAATGTGTTATTAGTTTATTGCTCAATGTAACTGAGCCTTTACCCTACACTAAAGATATTTTTGTAATACATTTATTTTAGTATTTTCGATAATGCTTATAAATATTTGTGCTATGTTAAATTGATGATTGTATGTCAAAAGAGAAGAGTATTTAAAAAGATAAACATTTTGAAAACAAGACGATCAGTAAAGGTATACTGATCGAAGAAAAACGTCAAAAAACTACATAACTTTCGTAGTAGGTATATTGAGAGATTTTTGTCATGCATCGTTGGTCGAGTGGTCGTAAGCGCGGTGCTATTCATGAGGTCCTGGGTTCGATTTCTGGGTCGAGCAAAGTGTTATTGGGTTTTTCCTTCAGGAATTTATCAGTAGCAGCCACCGAGTCTGGATTTGTGCCCGGTTGATGGCAAAAGCCTCGCTCCCTATTACATTTAAATTTGGATGTACTATTAGGTACGCCTCCACCTACCTACACCTACCCTTCGGGGATTATTGATAAACAAAAAAATATATATTCGAGTATCCAGTGATCTTTATGTATTTTATGTTACTGACATTTTATCCATACGTACATTGTCTATGATTTCTTTTAAATGACATTGTAAAAGAACTTTAATTAACAAGATACTTGACTTCTGAAGTCCGATAAAAAAAATAATAATACCAGCTATCATTCCGTGTGTTATTTTATTAGCTGAAAGACGCTTTGCTTCTTTAATGTAGGTTTGTTAAATTAATATTAACCAAGACTGGGGGATAAAGCGTACTTAAGGGGGAAGCGCAAGGGCCGATGCCTGCCGGGGCTGCGGGACTGTTCGAAAGAGATACCGCGGCCCTGGAACACAAAGGGCAAAGAAGGAACATGGATGGGTTTTAGTCAGTAAAAGGCTGACACTCCCTCCCACTCCACCCCGAGCGGGAGGAGTTATTTGATGATTTCCCATCGTTAAAAAAAAAAAGAGGGAACTGCAAGTAAGCAAGTAACCACTTAAGCCAGCTAAATTTAAATTTTCTTACGATTTTTGCAATTTGCAGGTCAGAGGCTATATGTTGAATTTCGCGGGTTACCTTACCGCATCCCCCTTAAGCCGAGATTTGTAAACGATTCTTTGGAGTTTTCAGTGTCCGGAACCGCTTCTAATTGTACCTACTGTTTTGACTGAACAATCAAAAGGCAGCAACCAGGCCCTATCGTGGCCCTGTCCATTGTCACATTAGTGCGTGTTCGCTTTAACTCGATAATATTCGTCGTATGTGACAGCCTTGTTGGTCTAATGGTCGAAGCGCGACTGCTGAACAAGAGGTCTTGGGTTCGATTCCCGGGTCGGGCAAAGCGTTATTGGGTTTTTCCATCAGGAATTTCTCAGTTGCACCACGGAGTCCGGATCTGTGCCCGGATGATGGCAATAGGCTCGGCCCCCTATTACATAACTGGCTATACTATTAAGTACACTTCTGCCTAACCCTTCGGGGATTACAGGCGTGATGTTATGTTATGTAAACTAATGAAAAGATAAATGTTCATCTGTTATTTTAAAATACATATATGGTGTATAAATGTATCGTGACAAAAACTTTTACCATTGATTCAGTTTGTACATAATTTTGGTACCTATAGATGATTTCGAAGGTTAAAGTCACTATGTCCCTTACACCGTGTATAGACCATTATTTCAAAAACTTTGGATAAATTGTTTCTTCTTGTTCTTATACCATACTATACAGAGTGTAACATATACACATATGGGTATTGTATATATGTTACAGGGTGTAACATAATAAACGCAAGATCTCTCGAGAGTGGTCTCTCAAACCATGAAACTGAACCACTTTTATTTATTTATTTAAACTTCATGTACAAAAGTGGTACTTAGGTGGACTTAATGCCACAAGGCATTCTCTACCAGTCAACTTTTGGGTCAAATAGGACAGCATTGTGCATTGTGTGTGTAATTTTGTTCTAGGACCTTTGGAAACGAATACTTTGACGATAAATTTTAAACAATAATAAAAACCATTCTGACATTTTTCTGACATTTTTCCGACATAATACCGACATTTCACTTTAAAATTGACTTTGAACTAATTAACTTATTAATTTGAAAACGCGAAAATACTATTTAATTAAAATAACTATATCAAATAGCGCACCTTTTAATCCAATTTATTTAATAAATGTTCTATATATTAAATGGAAAAGTGAATGTTTAGTTTTACATTATTACAACTTATAATTTTAGTATAAAATAGTGCAATAAATAAATTAAAACCAAATATTACATTTAAGACTCATAATAATATGAATTTAGCGCCTTCGTCCTCTCTCCTATTACCTATTAATTTAACTTTGCTGTGCCCGACAGGGTCCATAATTGATTCAATGTTTTAACATACCAACTGTTTTATTTTAACATTATGGAATGCAATAAAGTATTGAGTATTGAGTATTGAGTATTGAAATTCATATTTTTTTTAGCTTTCTCATACATGTTGATCATCAGCACGCGTAGCATGACCTCTATAGAAACGGGTTTCTTTTTGACGGAAGAATCGTCAAAATGACAGATTGTGAAAAGAAATCTGTCATTTTGTCGACATAATACGTTTCTCTACGGTGGTCATGCTACGAGTGCTGGTCACGATAATTCCTATAGAAAGTCAATAACTGGTACAACAATACTTGTTCAGTTTAATGGTCCGAGACACCACGCGAAAGATCTTGCGTTTATTATATTACACCTTGTATATATTTATAGTACATCATCCGCCTTGATTAAAAAAACGATACCGTTTGAAACTAACCAAATATGTGATGAACAAAAATTGACTGACTGTAAAAGTGTGATCTATTAATATTTGGCTTTAAACCACCATATTATACACAAAGACTGACTAAATTAATAAAAACCAATTCCTCTTGACAAATATATGCATTTAAAACTATTTTGTGAGAATTTTTCAGCAAATTCTATGCGTGTCAGCTTTTTGCACTATTTTTACCAATGACAGCTAAAATGGCTTCTATGAATATGACAATGTTATATGGTCTTTAGAGAAGGACAAGAGTATGTTCTTTATACATAAGATACTAAGGCTCATTTTCATTTATCTGCCTCCACATTATGTCTTTCGGAAACAGACAATTTGGAGACTAGGTTGCAGTTGTAAGTATAATGAATTTGGGCCTCATTGTAGAGTAAATATCGGATATATTTTTTAAATTTCTGTTGATTATTTTGCTGCTTAAGAACTTAAATAATTAAACTAATACTGTTACTTACGGGATATCTTCCGAGATTGTTATTTTTTTTGAGCTTCCGATATTTCGACGCTGTTGCAAGCGCCATGATCGCGGGTTGACTCTCCAATGCGGACGGAAAATAATGAACAATCTCGGAAGATATCCCGTAAGACACAGTATAAGTTTAGTTTTAAACCGTGAAAGCTTAGAACAGTGTTTAAATAATTAAGTATATTTTGCTATATTATTTTGCTCAAAATAACTATTTTGGTTTTATCTTATGAAACATTTCAGTTGTGTCTACTTGTCTATGTATGTAGTAATAAGGAATTGTCTATGTATTGAAGTACTGTGTAGTTTGGTAGTCGCTATTATTTAATTTAGGTACTGTAGATTTGGCAAAAAGCTAAATACTTATTCTTAAGTAACGATGTACATAGTTGCTTAGTGCTATAAATATATTAAGTAACAAACATTCAAATTACATTCGACTAAAATAGACGTGTGTCAGATATAATTATTTTATGAATACATTTATAAAAAAGACATTTTAGAAAACTGATATTAAGTAAAATTGCTTGTTGCCATACGTATACGTAAATGCCACAATGACTATATGTATTTTTCGTCAATTTATACTACAGGCCTACCTCTTAGCTGAAGCGGCGTCTGAGGGACCTCTTCGGTACGTAAGAGTGGGGTGACGTGTCGCGACTTCACGAAAGTTTAAAGGCAAATCTATATCAAACGGGCGTCCATACCTCTCCCGCACAGCGCAGCTACCTCAGATACCATCTCAATTAGACGTCAAGCCTGTGTCTACCGCTATTTTATCTTAAGTATAACTATACTATACTAGTAAAAATTCGTTGCGGACGCGGTCATAAAACGTAAGAGCGAGACAATACAAGACTAACCGAACTATCATACTAATATTATAAATGTGAAAGTTTGGATATTTGTTACTCAATCAATGGAATAACACAGTGTTTGACACATACGCAGTATATAACTATTGTGTGACCGGTATTTATATTTTAATATGTCAATTAAAAATGAGCTAGGAGCTAGTAGTTTCATTTATCTATTTTTGTTTACCGTCCTACTCGCACAGTTTATGACCGTGATTGCGGTGAATTTATTGGCGTTAACAATATTAAACCTACGTATTATAAGGATTATAGCTATAAGGAATATAGCTCGTGGCTAAATAATAACAGCCGCTCGGATCGATCTTTAGGTTAAGCTGTGCTTACCTAGGTTGGTCGGTGGATGGGTGATCACCCATTACATAACAAGTTTCCTCCGTGCCACGTTAAGCCGTTGGTCCCGGCTGTTATTTGTAGATCTTCGACAGTCGTTACAGGTAGTCAGTGGCCCAAAAAGTCTGACAACCAGTCTCAACAAGGGGTATCGTATTACCTAGTGCTGTGGGTTGTGGTCAGATAGGCAGTCGCTCCATGTAAAATCACCTGCACCCGGTTAGACTGGAAGCCGACCCTAACATGTTGGGAAAAGGCAGGTGATGATTATAAGGTTTATAGTGCTAGATGCATTAGTTGTGGTCTTGGCATAATATTTCCTTGCTATTTTAGAAATTTTTACATGATATTGTTGCGATATTTATAGCTCGGTAAGAGTAAATATTATATAATATATGACTAAGATAACTGAGACTTACCTTAATATATTTAAGTATTATTATTTGCAAAGACCATGGACTTGGAGGAGCAGCAATTTGTTTAAAGGTTACGTACGCACTGGCAGTCGGCTTGTTCAGCGCCTAGAACCTAGTGCCTCTGCCTTAAGGTGAAAGCGCCAAGTCAGCCCGCGAAATTAAAATGTTCTTACATTTTTTTTTGCAATTTGCAAGTCAGTGTCATGTTGGATGTTGATTAAAATACGATTCGCGACCGTAACACGTATGTAGCTATAAAATTATAATAATTAAAATCATCAATACCACCCTCTCAAGTTCATTAAATCCCATTCAATGACTATTTCATGTAAAAGTCATTCAATGGGATTATAATTATGAACTTAGAGGGTTGTGAATTGCAAATGTGAAAAAACCTAAGAAAATTTTGGCGGGCTACTCTGGCGCTTCCCCCTTAACACGAGTTTTGTATTTACTTTATATATGTTCGTTTATAAGTTATATATGTATGAGCTAGAAGCGAAGGGACAATATTGTAAGAGGTAAGCCGGAGTACATATCTTGAATGTGATTATTTTATTATTTAGACAAATAAAATAATGGGATATTTTAGAATGCTGACTGTGCCATTTTTCAAAGGGAAGCCGGTAGTAATCGTGTTGTATGGAACCTTCGCCACTAGTAAGGGCCATTGTAGCCTGGAAATAAATGATGTTGTAGTTAACAATTGATTACTTGCTGGCGAAGGCGCCAAGCGCACACTGCGGCCGGATGCGAAAATTGAACGTACGTTTCACGTCGCTACTCGATAGGCCCTAGGCGTTAAGCAGGTGTCCTGTCAGTTCGTACGTAGACGCGTATTGAAACCTTTCAAATCGAAATGAAGTTACAATGACCAGTCATTATCTGAAAATGCAGCTGAAGATGATAATTTTCATTTTTGTAATCTGAAAAGAAAACAGCAAACAACATAGTTATATTTATATGTTGTTTGCTGTTTTCTTGCTATATATTTACACTAGAATTTTATTTTTCCAATATTTTGCGCAGTTGGCATAAAAACCTAGTTAACTAAACCTTTTTTAAATTATTATCTGTTAACCTGTACTGAAGGTTCGAACGCGCTGTTTCCTCTGAATTCTCACCTAATTATATATTTGAAGGGAGTCAGTGCAATGTCACAAGTCCAACATTTCAGTCATAGCTGCTAAGATTGTAATAGATACCTATATGTTTTTCTAAATAAAAAAATATAAATGAAGTGCTGGTTTGTTTTTGTACTCCTTTTAACCCTTTATTCACAGTGTAAGACAATGATGCGCAATCTGTCATGAATTCAACACATGATTCTAGAACCCTTCAAATTTTTCATCGATCCTTTAAAAAAAAATTACAGATTTTTTACGGAACAGCAATTTTTACTGTTTGTTAAGTTTTAAACTGTTAACACCGAAGTAAATAAAAAAAACGTAACAGGCGGCAATGTCCTCAGGCTATCTACGGAAGCGTTTCTTGAAACGCCAATGGAATTTCGTGTTCGAAGTCCCTGAAAATGTTATGGAAGGCTTACGGTAAATCGAATTTATCAAAAACACGTGCTTATGAAAAGCGTAAAGCGTAAAGCGTTCTAAAGCGGTCGAGAGACCGCTTTAGAATGCTTTGTGATAGAAGATTTGCCTCGCTCTGGTAGGCCATAAAAGTCTTCAACTGAATTTAACATCCTCATTCAAGTTTGAGAGAGATAGCTGCTGAATTTTCGAGTCGATCCGTACCATTTTAAATAAACATCACTTGGGTATGAAACACATTGCCGCTCGGCTAGTCCCAAAAGACCTGAATTTTCTCCAAAAACTCAATCGCCTAAGAGTGCAAGCTAGAACGAGTCAATTCCGACCCAACATTCATGAAACGTATTGTTACTGGTGACGAGACGTGGATTTACGAGTTTGACATGCAAACTAGTCAACAAGCTTCGGAGTGGCACCGAGACCGAAAAAACCACGCCAAAAAAAAAAAACATTCAAAGTCATGTTGACCGTTTTCTTTGACTATCGCGGTGTTGTGCACTCGGAATTCTTGCCGGAAGGTCAAATAGTAAATAAAAAATATTATTTGATCGTTTCCCGGTACTTTCTTGACAGAGTAGCATATTTACATGAGATGATTTGTGTTGAAATCCATCAAACTCGTGACTTGTAATGTCCTAGATAAAAGTGACTAATGCTATGTCAACAAACATCTTCATTGGAGAATTGCAATAATACGTAGTACTCAAAGGGATAAGGAAATACAGTAGCACATCTCAATAATGAGTACCTAGCTAGTGATAACAATACTTACTGACGTCTTTAGCGTTATGACTTATAACAAAAAGACTTTAACAGAAGGGCAATACGGTATCCGTTGGCTTGTGTAGAAAATAAATATACTGGGTGAAAAGTTGAAACGGGCACTGTAGGGTAAGAATCTTAGGATTTTTTCAAAAGCAATTAAAACTGAATTCTATTCTTCCATAAAAATCTTACATTAAAACCATGTACTAAAAAAAACTTGTGAAGTTGGAACTTTGACCCCCAATATATCCGTAACTAGAAGTTCACAGGTATAGTCTAGAACAAAAAAATGATCGCAATGACGGGGAGAACAAATGCCTTTCGGCTTCGTTAAAGGTCTTGTTACACCCTTTATAATATAATGTGTCTGTTCAATTCCCAGTTTAGCAAGTGACTTTTGGAAACACCGACAAATATGAAAAAAGAACATACTCTATATTTATCATCCTATAAATAAATATAGAGTATGTCTGATCTAAAGGGTGTAACAAGACCTTTAACGAAGCCGAAAGGCATTTGTTCTCCCCGTCATTGCGATAATTTTTTTGTTCTAGACTATACCTGTGAACCTTCTAGTTACGGATATATTGGGGGTCAAAGTTCCAACTTCACAAGTTTTTTTTAAGTACATGGTTTTAATGTAAGATTTTTACTTTAAACACCTCCACGACCCCCATACTATTCAATCCATCCATCAGCACAATGTTCTGAGTGCGTTACATTGAGTCCTACCGTAAAACGTGATTTTAAAAACCCAAAAAAAAAATTGTTTCCCAGCAATAATTTTTGCGTAAAGTTACTTAGTTTAATGTACATAATGCTTGGTTGAAGGCTTCGTGAAGGGTCTATTTACACCCTGAAGAGGGTGTTCCAATTATTAGGTACACCTCTGCTTAATCCTACGGGGATTACAGGCATGATGGTAATGTTATGTCGTTTAATCATCCACCAGTCTATGAATCACACGTAGTCCAAACTCTCCGGTCAACAATATGCAGAACTATTTCGAAACTGTTTATACTAAGTTTGTGCACTACTTTAGTATTTCTCTGTTGCAACTCTTTTGTTGACTGTACTTGTACTCATGACGTGTAAAGTGTTACATTTATTATAATTGTTGAGAATGTTTGCTATTATGTGAAGTGTTGTGATTCAAACGATCATTGTAGTGTTTAAGCCTTCCTGTTGAGCAGCCGTGAAGGTACTTTAGGTCCACCATATGTAAGTATCATATGTAAATGTAGTAGAATTTTAAAATAATTGTCCAATTTTTAATATAATTTCTATGTGCTGTACTAATATGGTGGACAGAATTATTATAAAGGGTGTAAATAGACCCTTAACGAAAACGAAAGGCACTTGTTCTCCCCGTCAATGCGATCATTTTTTTGTTCTAGACCATACCTGGGAACCTTCTAGTTACGGAGTTAAAGGGGGTCAAAGTTCCAACTTTTTCACAAGTTTTTTTTTTAATACATGATTTTAATGTAAGATTTTTACCTTAAACACCTCCTCGACCCCCGTACTATTCAATCCATCTATCAGCACAATGTGTTGAGTGCGTTTCATTGAGTTTTACCGTAAAACGTGATATTTCACCCCAAAAAAAAAGTCGTTTCCCAGCAATATTTTTTGCGTAAAGTGACTTAGTTTGATGTACAGAATGCTTGGTTGACGGCTTCGTGAAGGGTCTGTTTACACCCTGTATTTGATGGAAGCAGGCGGGACCCATTCCATTTTCATAATTTTCCAGCTTTTGTTTAATTTAAAATGTGCTTGTTTTATGCTTTTCAGTTTTTTCAATTACTTACTTTTTTTTTGTTTATCTCTTGGACTCTTGCCATATCAACTATGACCAACGAGTAGCTACTACCTAATAATCTGTTAAATATTTTCAGACAATGTCTCTTCTAGTGTGGCTCTCTTTCTGCTCATTGTTCGGCGCGGCCATTTCCTGCGAGGCCTACATAAAGACCAACCAATTGTCCGACCGTTCCGTCATCGTTCAAATGTTTGAATGGAAATGGTCGGACATTGCAGATGAATGTGAACGGTTTCTTGGGCCCAAGAAATATGGAGCGGTACAGGTAAGCGTTGCCCTTATTTTTAGAAGCAGTTTTACTCCATGGTGGTAATCGGTTGTTGTGTCATGGCCATGTGATGAGAAGGAATGAGGAAGATGTCGTGAGGAAATTTTTGGTCATAAATGTGGATGGCTATGAACAGAGTGATATGTCTAAAAAAAAAAGACTACCTACTGAGATGACGAGTAAAAGATTACCTATGGAATTAGTGGGCATGCTGTCCCGACTCCAAATAAATTGGGATAAGGGGGAATGAAATGAGTTTGACTCCATATAAAAAGTCCTTTTTGATTAACAGACTTCACCGGCATCAGAGAATTTGGTTTTACACCTGGAAGACAATGTAAGACCTTGGTACGAGCGCTACCAGCCCATGTCATACCAGTTGACCACTCGGTCAGGAGACCAAGCGGCATTCTTGGACATGACTACCAGGTGCAACAAAGTTGGTGTCAGGTAATGTTTTATGATACTTGTTGAGAAATTCCAATAAAACTGGCTACTAATGGCATGAATAGTTCCCAATGGAAAACGGGGTGGGAGGGACACCGACGCGAAAACGGTTACCACGTATTCAGTACATCATTCTGAGCCTACATGGAACTTTTTTGGAGTTTAAAAAAAATAACCGATGAAAAATTTAAATTCATGAAAAGTTTTCGCGTTGGTATCCCTTCCACCCCGTATTTCTGATGGTTGTTGGTCGATAATTTCTGCCGTCTCTCCTTTATCAATGTTTTTTTTTCTTGGATTCTAATCCAACAGACGATCTGTTTGCTGATTGATGGACGAAGATTTTATTGGTATGTCAGAAGTATACTGTGAGAGGAATTTATGAAAGTGTTGTTAACCTTCTTTTTTTATTTATGTTTTCACTTCAAATTTGTTACTATAATTGGTTGTAAACACAACCGTTGTAATTAAATAAATAATTATAAATTAAAGTAACATTGATAAAATCGCGGGAAACAGATGGATAAGGGACGCACAGAACAGAGAAGATATGGGAGGCCTATACCTAACAATGGGTGATTCCGGACTGAAACTATGAAAGTAACATTCATATTTTGTTGGAGTATCACACTGAAATCTCCAGCTTTATCAACGATTTCCTACTACTATTGGAACATTGGAACCCTACTATTATTATTTAGGCGCCTGCTTGCGCCGTTTCTTCGAATGAAACTAGGGGTCCAGATTGTATAATCACTGTATTTTTTCTATGTTTGCCTACACTATGCACCTCGTTATGTTAGACATACAATAATACACGTAGCAGTTAGCGATAGGGCGATAGTAATTTACAAGCCAAGGGTTTTCAAGTCAGAAACATTTTCGTTGAGTGTAGGTATTTGTTACTGTTATTTCTGTTCTAGCCATAGAGTATCTAGACCAGTGTTGTCAACTATAACCGAATTAACTCCGTAGTGGGAACCATAGATATAAATACAAATAACTGATTCGCCACAATTGCATGAACAGGCAGGTTCTAAATATGACAATGCCTTTATTTGGAGTCATTTTGATCAGTTTATCCATTTAATACAACATAGCAAAAAGTAGGAAACTACTTAATTACTGATATCTAGTATCAGTCTCAGTTGCTAGGTAGGGCCCCTCAATCGCACATAATGCTGATTGATTACGATTAAAATCAAAACGTCACGTATTATTTAATGCAATGTAAGTTGCACTTTGATACTTTCTGACTCAGTGGGCGAAATGATAAGTAGGTACTACTGAGGTTTATCTAAGAAATGCTATAAGTGGTAGGTACCTAGTAACTTATTTACCAGAAATTGATAGCGTGGTTATATTAAAATTTCTTCGTCTTCGTCGTTCCCTCAATGCTGAGGGAGGATCAGCTAGCACATACGATGCGTCTCCAAGTTATGCGGACTTTTAAAGTGTGCGCGGCTCGGTATACTAGGTGAATTTTTCAAGTGGCTGTGGATGGCCAAATCCGAAAATATGAGAAAAACCGAAAAATATTCAAAGGAGTCTCGAGCCCGATTTTGATGAAAACTGCATCGTTACATTTTTGAAAAATCAATATTCCTAGCCAGGAATCGAACCCATTGATTTCGGAAAAAAATACACACTATATTATTACACAATTCGATAGTTTCCCTAATAAGGATCAAATTCTGTGAAATAATGACATTCGGCGAACTAAAGAAAAGAGTTCAATTTAGTTTATTTAGTTTTTGTAACGAGCTCGAGACTCCTTTAAGAATTTTTCGCTATTCCTCATAGTTTTGGCCATCCACGCCCAATTTAAAAAATCACCCTGTATAAGGCCTCCAAGCTAGAGACAGTCTAATCTAAAATTGCGTACCACTTCATTTCATAGGTGATTTTGCTAATTTATACAGCATATATCAGAAAGGCGTAAGAATATTTAAGGGTATGGCAAAAACCATCAAACTGAACAAATTTCTTCATGGGACCGACAATGCGATCGCGCAAAAAAGGAGCTAACTATAATGTTCTGATAAAATCATACTGTATTTACCGTGTCTTAGGGACCAATGTTGGTAAGTTTAAATGTGTGCTCACACGCAAAGAACGCTTACTCAAGTGTAGCTTGTACGATCTTTATCCATACTAATATTATAAATGCGAAAGTAACTCTGTATGTTTGTTTGTTTGCTACCTTTTCACGCACGCCGCTGATCGGATCGTAATGAAATTTGGCGAGGAGATAGATTATATCCTGGGGAAGGACATAGGCTATCTTTTTTTCCTAACTCATACTCATCAAAATTACCACGCGAACGAAGTCGCGGACAACAGCTAGTACCTTATAATTATAGTTGTAATGGATGTGACCCGTTGAGCAGTTTGAGCTCTACCTCATGAGAAGAAACAAGAAATCTGTTGCCAAAATGTTAAAAACATGAACTTATTTACAGAGTTTACGTAGACGTCGTATTCAACCATATGACGGGAGACCACGACAGCAGCGTGGGGACCGCAGGCAGTACTGCCACGACAGAAACTAATTCGTTTCCGGGAGTTCCGTACACAGACGAGCATTTCCATCACCCTGTGTGTGACTTCTCAGATGTGAATAACGCTACTGAGGTTGGTTATTTAAACTTTGAAGTAAATGTGACTACAAGCACACTAGTACTCGCGGGCCTGTGGACGGTGAGTAATGGGTTAGCTCACCGTCCGCCCGTGTTATGACGACAGGCCGTGTCGACGGCGCGTTCGTGTTCCACGCGCGCCTCAAAGAAATGTCAGCAACAGGAAAGGGCCCGCAGGGGCCGATGCCTGCCGAGGCTGCTGGACTGTTCGAAAGAGATACCGCGGCCCTGGAACACAAAGGGCAAAAAAGGAACATGGATGGGTTTTAGTCAGTAAAAGTGTGACACTCCCTCCCACTCCACCCCGAGCGGGGGGGGGGGGGTTATTTGATTACTCCCATCCAAAAAAAAAAGCACACTAGTACTATTATTTATTCTGCGGCGTGAAAGACTCATAAACATTCATGATTATACTAGTAGTAAGATTTATCTTTTCAGTGTCCCATAAAAGTTTTTTCTTTTTGATCCTCTCATTTGGTGTTGTAGCAATTATAATTTATAATCGATTTGTTCTATCTATTTCTTGTGTGATTGAACTGAGGCGCCCATGCATAATGATCTTTGAGCAATTGCAATATGTAAGCAGCATCATTGTTCGCATACCTACTGTTGGCATAGTCTACAACCAATAATTCGTAGAATTTTGTCTTTCACCCACCGTAGTTAAGTCTGACAACCAGTCTTACTAAGGGGTATCGTATTACCCAGTCAGGTCAGATTGGTAGTTGCTCCATGTAAAATACTGGTATTCAGCTGCATCCGGTTAGACTGGAAGCCGACCCCAATATAGTTGGGAAAAGGCTAGGCTGATGATGATGCCCCACCGTGGTTAACCACCACTCCCTAACACAGAAACGAGGTCAGAGTCAGCAGTGGTAACATTATACTTCTGATTATGCTCTGCTACCTATACTTCTCATTATTCAGGTTCGAGTATGTCAGTTGTCTGGACTTCATGACTTAAATCAAACAATACCGTACGTTCGCCAGAAGATTATCGATTTTTTGAATAACCTCATTGATCTTGGTGCAGCTGGTATCAGGTAAGATTCGAATTTGTTAATTTGATATGCTCCCTAAGAACATGATCAACACACATGATCAAATCGGCACATTTGGTTCGACAGTTTTTGGAATAGTAACGTCGACCTGAAGCAATTTTTACACATTCATGATCGGCTTTCATTCGGCTCGTGTTAATCTACAAACTCTCTTGGGCATCTACATACAAATTTGCAGCCGAAGCGTGCCGAATCGTGCCCGAACATGTGAATATGTAGCACTTCACAGAATCGTTTGAACCGAACCAAAATTTGAGGGGACGACTTAACTTTGTTTTTTCCACCCAGGGTGGATGCAGCAAAGCACATGTGGCCAGAAGATCTAAATGAAATTTACAAAAACCTTCACAACTTAAACACAGATCATGGATTCCGTAAGAACTCAAGACCTTACATTTACCAAGAGGTTTCAAAGGGTGGTGTAGTCACTTATAAGGACTACAATGCTATGGGTGACATCACGGAGTTTACGGTAAGACATAGTTGCTTGGAGCTTGTAAATAATAGGAAATGGGTGATATTACGGAATTTACACAAAAGCTTCCATAGTTTTTTTACTTGGTATTTATTGGGTACCTTCCTACTGGACCTTTAACAATATAATAGGTCACCGCAAAAAATTTGGTTGAGTTGAATGTATACAAAATTATTTGTATATAAATTTTTTACTAAGTCTCTCCTCCTAATGAATGCAGTGATGAGTGTTAACAATGTTTATTTATTTATTTATTTATTTATTTATTGAAATCTCCCTTACAACTATCATTACAGGTGTATTCCTAATGCGATAGTGCGGTCTTTAAATTTAAACTTATTTACAACTAGCTGTTGCCCGCGACTTCGTTCGCGTGGAAAATTTATGTGTAAGACTGCCTCGAGTGGTCGCAAGAGCGACTATTAAGCAGGAGGTCCTGGGATCGATTCCCGGGTCGAGCAAAAAAAAGAATGTTTATTTCAATTAGGTTCATAAAGTTATCACACACATGATTTGGAGATCACCTTTTAAGCAAGGAGATACTTGGGTTAGGGGGCGTCCATTAATTACGTGATGTTCAACCCCCCCCCCTCTCCCCTTGGTGAGATGTCGTGAGATTTTGCTTTTGATTTAAAACATTAAGAGACTTTTTGCGAGAGCCTTTAGACCTCCTTAATCCGGCCCTGCCGCAAAATTCGTTCTTAGCAGACTTTTACTGACTATTTACTACCTCTCTGCCAAATTTCAAGCTTGTAGCACAAAAAATGAAGGACTTTCATACAAACTTGCGAGAGCCCTGAGATCCCCTTAATCCGGCCCTGTCGCAAAATCCGTTCTTAGCGGACGTCTACTAACTATAAACTACCTCCCTGCCTCATTTCATCTTTTTACGTCAAGCGGTTTTCGATATTTCGTGATGAGTGAGTGAGTGACCTTTCGCTTTTATATATTTTTTTAATATTTTGCTCCGAAGTTAAAATGCTAGTGCAGCCACATCTAAACGTTAAAGATGTGCCGCGAGTGAAACAGTTATTATCTCAGTTATTAGTTATTTTCGTTATTTCTCTTCACTCCACAATTGTAAATAAAGCCTGCTTAGTATAGAAAAAATGCCTAATACAGCTCCCCCCCCCAACTGTTCACCGAATGAAAAATATCTTGAATATACATAAAAAAGACTAAAGTCATCACCAATAGCGTAAAAAGTAGGGTTGAGGTAGATGGGCAAGAAATTCACTACGTCGATGAGTACATTTGAGTTTGAGAGTTGCCGAATAGAGAACGCCTGGAAGAGGTACTGGTCCATGAAGTCGCTGATGAAGGGTGACCACCTTTATCCCTGAAGCGCAATCTCATCGACATGTGCATTCTGCCCATCCTTACCCAAAAGCAAAAGTCCAAACTCAAGGTCGGCCAAAGGGCGATGGAACGTAGCGTATTGGGTATTAAGCTCAGCGACAGAATTCACAATACCACAATACGCTCAAAAACTGGAATCGCTGATGTGGGCGATAAGACTGCTAGTTTGGAGTGGGATTGGGCGGGCCACGTCTGTAGAATGCATCAGGACCGGTGGGCCAGAGTCGTCACGCAGTGGGTGCCAGAAGACGGGCGTCGTCGCCGAGGGAGGTCTAGAAAACGCTGGTGTGACGACTTAGAAGCGTTTCGGACAGATTGGACGAAGAAAACCGCACAGAGAGAAGAATGGAAGGCAATGGGGGAGGTTTTTGCCCAGTAGTGGGACAATAAAGGCTAAAAAAAGATTACATAAAAATTATAACGAATGGGTTGCCTAATCATTAAGTTAAGAATATTTAAAACTGCGACAGACGCTAGGCTTGACCGCTTTTACTTAGACAACGTTATACTTTCGAATCTCATTTAAGTGTAAACTTGTCGACCTGTGTATCCTGCCTATCCTAACCTATGGTACCCAGACATGATCTTTGACGGCAGCTGAAAAGTCTAAATTCAAGGTTGGCCAAAGAGCGATGGATTTTAAACATCAAAATCACCGATTGAATACGCAACACCACAATACGCTCCAAGACAGGCATCGCCGATGTTGGCGATAAGTGTAAGAGGTTCATATGGGACTGAGGATAGTCCGACCAGACGGGTGTAATGTCTGGTGGGCTACTGCCCAACAGTTGTTGTCGGGTACTTCTATAAAGTCTTAAATCGCGGATAATTTTATTTGGGCGATTTATTTGACCCAGGCAGAATTTAGACGTATATCGATGTTTAGTTCATCACCTGCGTCATAGATGGCGCTGTAGTAATTTTTGTAATATGTTGCTGTAGTACTTTTTATAGTGGCGATACACCATCAACCGGGCACAAAACCAGACTTCGTAGTTGCTACTGAGAATTTGCTGGTGGAAAAACTCAATAACACATTGCCCGACCGGGAATCTAACCCAGGACCTCATGCTCGCTTCTGAACACTATACCAATCTATAAAAGAACAATAAAATTCCAAAATAAAATTCCAAACTGCGATTGATTATTGATATTTTGCAAATCGAGAAGGAAACAGACTTCTAGTAAAGCAAGAACTTATTGTAGAAATCATCATCATCATTCTCCTGCCGTTATCCCAATTTTTTCGGGGTCGGCGCAGCATGTCATCTTTTTCCATACTTCTCTATTATTTTTGGAGAAACGTTTGAAGAAAAAAGGAGAAAAACGGAAATGCAAACGATGTCAATACAAAAACAAAATGGAAATCTAAAAGCATCAAAAAATATTCAAACAAATTACAAAAAGTGAAAGTAATAGTGGGGTTTGAACTTGCAACCCGTAGCTTACAGAAAGTTGAAGAACCCGCTAGGCTGTTTTCTCTGTTGACATAAGCTTTAAATAGCCGTTCTGGTGCTTGTCATGACTGAAACGTCAAACAAATGAAGGATACTGACATAATGCAATATTGCTCACCCCCTTAAGCGAGTAGCGTGATAATATATAGCCTAAGTTGTGAAGAAGCCTATAAGGAATATTTGTGCAAAATTTGAACAGGATCTATGCAGTAGTTTTAGCGCCAAGTCGGAACATCCAATTGGATTTTTACGATTTTATTATATGTATAGATTAAACTATACAAAACATAAAAAAAAAAAAAAAAAAAAAAACTAGTAGTAAGTAATTAAAATAACATCTAACAATCCTAAGTTCTATACTAAGTTCCCTAAATACACTAAACACAATATTTAAATTACAAAACAACAACATTTAGCCTACTCTAATCTACACTATAACATAAAATAAACAACAGTACTTTTGCGAATTTACTCAAATAGCATGTCAATACATCGATCTTGACGTGAAGATCGTTAATTATCCGAATTGCGCGGGTCAATGGTGTTTTAGCGAGAAGGTTGGTCCTGGCCACCGGCACGGCCAGCAGCGGCGGGCGGCGCCGCCTCCACACATAGCGGTCCGGTACACACAAACTCAGGCGCTGCAGCACTTCTGGGTTATGTTCAATGCCACGAAGTACCCTAACCAAATACGACACCAGCGTGAATTCCCGTCGCACCCCCAGTTGGTTGTACCCGACCATACCGAGCACAAATAGAGTGGGGTACATCAACGGGTAGAACGGATAAACCCCATATAACTTCTTATACAAGTGGCGCGTGAACTTGTTCTGCACACGTTCTAACATTACCACGTACTTGGCCTCATGTGGAGCCCATATGACAGCACTATGTTCCAGATGACTCCTGACTAGTGTGTCATACAGGACCCTGACTGAAGCGATGTTAGTGAAGTGCCTTGTCTGCCTCAGAACAAACCCCAAGTTTCGAAACGCCCTTTTGCAAATCTTCGTAATATGATCACGAAACGAAAGTTCCGGAGTGACAGTAACTCCCAAATCCCGCACCTCAGAGACACGTTGCATAGGCGCGGTACCCACTACATACTCGTGTGCTAGAGGGGCACGCGCGCGTGTAAAACTCATCACCGAGCACTTTGACACGTTGAAGAAAAGCTTGTTGTCCTGACTCCATTCTACTACCCTATCTATATCCTCCTGCAACCGTTCGCAATCGGATTTACTATTAACCTCGAGCAGCAACTTAAGGTCATCCGCAAATAATAAACAAGCGCCATGTTTGACTACTTCCGGCAAATCGTTTATCATTATGATGAATTCGAGAGGCCCCAAATTGCTGCCTTGGCTCACACCGGACCAGGTGTAATATGGGTCTGATTCACACCCATTATAATCTACGTACTGCTGCCTACCCTGCATATAACTGGCGAAGAAGTGCAATAGATGCGGCGTACAGCCGACTTCTGCGAGCTTCGTCAATAAGATGTCATTGTCGACGGTGTCGAAAGCTTTTTTAAAATCAAAATAAGCAGCATCAACCTGCCCACCAGCATCTACCGCCGGCACCACCTGCGTCATAAAGTTCAGCAGATTGGTTGCAGTGCTACGCGCCGGCCTGAACCCGTGCTGCGCGTCAGCCAGTTGTCCGCGCACCTGCTCCTGAATGCATCGCTGTATAGCAGACTCGAACACCTTTGCCGGCGTCGACAGCACGGCCACCGGCCTATAACCAGTAATGTCCGATCCCGCCTTACCTTTGGGTACAGGAATGACCCGCGTAATCTTCCATTGAGTGGGGAACGTCATCGATTGAAGACACATATTAAAAATATAAAGTAGCGGTTCTGCGAGCACCCTACCACAATCTCTAAAAAGAAATGCCGGAATACCGTCCGGGCCCGCTGAACGCTTCGGTTTCAGGCGCTCGAGTGCACCTTTGACGTCCTTCAAACTAAGTGCGTCAAGTTGCACCCGCACACTGCTCGCCGCTCCCGCCGCGCTCGCCGCTTGAGCGTCTAACCGCGGCGGATGATCGCTATAAATCGATTTGAAAAAAATTGCGAACTGTTTAGCACACTCGTCATCCGATAAATGCTCACCATCTTTTATAATAGTTTTATTGGTTACCGCAGTTTTCTTTGATCGGATGTATTGCCAGAATGACTTGGGATCTTTAGCAAACTGACACTGGATTTTATGTTGATGCAGTTGGTGAGCAGTTTCTATACATTTTTTAATAAAGGCTCTGCATTTAGAATATTCTTCATAATCCCTACTAAGTTTAGTTGTTTTAAATGTCTTGTGAAGTCTAGCTTTAGTTCTTAATTCTTTTATTATTTCGCTCGTGTACCATTCCGGATAAATGTACCGCGAATTTGGACTAGGTTTTTTCCTTGGAACACAGTCATCCAAAATATTATTAAGAGTACTGTAAAATAAATCCAAAATTGCTCCCAAATCGCTCATCTCATACATGCTGCTCCAATCCATCGACCCTAACTTTGAATACAGCAATTGGTAGTCCGCTTTGTGAAAGTTCCACTGCGGTCTATTATTACGTGCACATGACCCGGGCGCGCAAGCGGGGGAAGCAGCGGGCTCGGCGGCGGCGGGGACAGCTGCACTCGCGGGCGGCACGCGGACCGCGAGTGGTGGGTGATACGCGTCGACCGGCACGAGCGGCTCGTCCACCGCTACTACCGACACCTCACCGTAAAAACCAGCACTTAAAACCAAATCCAGCTGCCTATTTAAACAATTGGACACATTATTACTTTGAGTGAATTCGCAAAATGACACGAAACATTCATAATAATTAGTTACATTCAAAGGACACGAATGTAAATTAAAATCACCTATCACAACAATTTGCTTATATCTAACGCACAGTTTTTCTATTATACTAAACAAAATCATGTAGTCATTCTCTGAACTACCGGGCGGAATATAAATTACCGAACACAAAAACAAAAATCTGTTATTTATGTGTACTGTCGCACAAACCATTTCAAAAACACAGCTGTTTATCGATACGTCCGTAACATGTACTTGCCGCAGCTCGAACCGGTGTGTGGCCATTAAAAACGCGCCTCCCTGTTTTCGACCATCCGCTCGATCACAACGCAGTATTTGATACCCAGGAGGGATAATTTCGAGATCTGCAATTGAATCATTGCAACCAGATTCCGTGATTGCGTAGACGTCAAAATTCAAAGAGTCAATGTTATTTCTGAACTCATCCAGCTTTGTGCGAAGACCACGTACGTTTTGATAGTATATGTCGATACTATTAATTTGACGTTCTTTTTGTTGACTTGCGAAACCAAATCCACTCATTAAATTCTGCATTCATCGGCCAGAACTCCGCTTGATTTAATTTTGCAAAACAGTGTTCAGACACTGCAATAACAAACGATGAGTAATCTCGCTCCGTTTTATGCTTGATTTTATCTACCTTAAAAACTGAATCAGGGCCACAAATACTTTTCACATGATCAGTTATGGCTTCTAGAGTGGTGTCTGGATGCAAGCGCCATACGTGCAGGTGTTTTTTCCGTTCGGTAGCTTGGATGGCCTTCAATTCCTTATTGGTACCTACTTTCACATCTTTGGGTTGTCTGTTATATTTCCTATTACGTACAGTCGTCCACCCCGATTCGTTTTCTTCAATCTCTGCCTTCGTTACTTCATCCGCCGCTAGTATGTTCGTAATGCCCGTAGTGGTTTTCGCTAATACCGCAGACTTCGTGGCCCCACCTTTGTTTACCTTTTTCGCGTAGGTATCCTTAGAAGAACTACTTGGTCGACCAGCAACTTCTGCAAAAGCAGATGCAGAAGTAGAAGTAGAAGAAGAAGGAGGGTTGTCAGGTACCTCAGGTATGATGGTGTTTCGGGATTGCCTATCCTGAGACAGCTTTGCATCCACTTTTTCCTCGAGTACCCTCATGATCTGAACTATGTTGTCCAACTCAGTTTTCGTTTGCGAAAACTGATTCAACAATAGTGTTATCGTTTCTGCCTGCCTGTCCATGCGAGCTACCATATCTGACCTAAACTCTCTTAGTTCCTCCAGTAATATAGAATCATTATCCATGATTGTAGGTGAGGAATTAGCCTGGCTCCCGCGCTGCATGTTCACGTTATTAATTGGTGTATTAGTGGTATTAGTGGTACTGATCTTAAAGTCCGGTGCATTTACTCGGACTGGAGTTTCACTATTCCCTATTTTAGGCTTTGAAGAAACACATTCTGGGCACACCCAGTTCTTCTTAAATGACATTGTATACGACTTAAACGCGTTTATATTAATTTCCAGACACGCTAAGTCATACTTTTTTTTGCATTTGCCATTGGAGCACTCCATACAGTTATTGGATTCTGTTATTGCTGAACCACAAGCCCCGCAAAGATTTGGCATTCTTATTGGCTTAACGGTTTCCAAGAAACCCAAAATTCAAATCTAGGCAGTAACTGCCGCGCGACAGAGATGAATTATTTGTTTTTCACAGCCCGTCTCTTTCCTCCGAGGTGAGGAGGGGTGTACCTCGGCGTCTCCGGACAGAGCGCTGTCGCGCTCGCGAAAAATATTCACTAAATCAGTTCACACCACTTTAGTACTTTTTGCACTACTTGTCAATACACATCAAGCGTCAATATTGTATACATTAATTCACCAAAAAATTAGGTAAAAATAACAAAACACGTCCGCACTGACCGCGTGACAGTTTTTACTCACTCAGTTTTTACTTACTCATGTTCTATGTAGCTAATTCATTCAGCAAATTAAAAAGTATTTAACCTTCCAGGCAGGGGCAGAATTAGCGCAATTTTTCTCTGGTCAAAAGTCTCTGAAAAATCTAAGCTCATATGGAACTACAGGACTGGATATGATGCCCAGTGAGAACGCCGTAGTTTTCGTTGACAATCATGATACACAACGTACTGATAGTATATTGACGTACAAAAATGCTACAATCTATAAGGTAGGTAATCATGATTATTCTTTGTTAACTTACATGACTTTTAATTACCAGAAGTTCTAAAATATTTAAGACGCCTTGTATACTATGGCGATGCTCAACTTTATTCTTGATTTAAAATGGAAGGTCAAATCCCGTAATTCAAACCTTCAAAATAAAGTCACAATCTCATCGCATTGACAATAAAGAGTAAATTAAAGGTATTTTTGACAACTTGTGATGGAGATTAGACTTTGAACTCTCTTAATATACAGGTATGCTTGGACTTTCTTCTGGAAAATTTAAGGCCCGCCTAGCATGACAAAAATGCTGATGCGCGCTTTAAATTCTCGCTGAACCACTTTCTATTGCCATAGGTAATTAAGTCCGATTTTTGACTATCGTTACTTAACCTAGGACTACCTTATAACCCACAGATTTTTGTATGGAGTCATTGAAGATTAAACAGTATTTTTTCTACAGGCTGCTCTAGCATTTCTTCTAGCACATCCATATGGACAAGCCCGAATAACAAGCAGTTATTATTTCACTAATTTTGAACAAGGCCCACCCACTAATACCGATGAAAGTATAAAGGCACCAGCTTTTGATACGGTAACTCCTAAACTACTTTGTTCTTTGATACGACTTTTCTAGAATTGATAGTGTATTGTTTTGTCATAATATATATTTTTATGTAACAGGACGAACAGTGCACAACTGCTAGTGGTTGGGTATGTGAACATCGCTGGAATAACGTTCACAAAATGGTCGCATTTAGAAATGAAGTTCATAAAAGTACAGTTTCAAACTGGTGGGACAATGGTAACAACCAAATTGCATTCAGTGCGGGGAACAAAGGATTCATTGCATTCAATTTAGAAGGAACTGCGATGAACATAACGTTACAGGTAAGTACTAAGGGACATGATGCGGCAGTTAGAACTACAGGTTTGCCGCTTAAGTGAGACAGTGGCTGAGGTAGCGGCGCGGCATTTGATGACGTCATGACTTGTCGCTTAGCTCAGTCACAGGTGACATTAGTATTAATATCTAGTGACGGTTGTAAACGGCTCGTACAAAAATACTAAGCGTCGAATTATAAGCATACTCCCGGCAACAGGTTACTAGTGAGTTATTCATATCAATAGGTTACTATTTATGTGTGTGCACTAATACCCGCATTTGATTGCATAAAAGAGCCTAATTGCTTTACTGGATTTGTTTATACTGTGGCTCAGTCATTCCAGTCACATTTCCCGCACTGCAGAACTACTTCAAGTCCGTTTCGTCTCAATTAAACGGTAGGCCTGTATCAAGAGCATCTAGACTTATCGGAGAAAGACCTATGTATATAAAACCAAAAATTACAGACCAGACTTCCAACTGGAACCTACTGTGACATTCGATCAGGACAGGTGCAAGGATATTCGTGCACAGGAAAGACGGTGACTGTATCAAACACAGGTCAAGCACTAATTACGATTTCTGGAGTTGGAGAAGATCTTTATCTTGCCATACATGTTGGAGCAGAGGTGCGTATAGAACTTATTGGCTAGAACCTTCAAAAGTATCTGTCAGAAATGATGTATGGATTGTATGAAAGATAATATGGCTAGAGAGAGGTGGCTACTGAGTTGAATAGCGATTGATATATGGAAGAAGAAGACGATATCAAATTAATTGGCATAAGGGCAGGTGGATTAGCGATTGCTAACCAACAAAGTTGAATCCTGCAGTTCAGCTGGATCGAACGTAATTCCACGCCTTGCGGAACCCGCATCGTCCTTGCGGATCCGCATTACGGATTCACGATAACCAAGTATTTATTTAAAGTTTGATTTTTTAATTCGATAAAAATTATAACTGCGGGATCTAACTGGGTTCTGCTAGATAAAATTAAATCCAGCAACAAATCCAGCGGTATTGTAAACAGTGCTGGATTGCAATTCCTAATCGTGATTCACCTATTAGGACACCCCAAAGTGGTGGATGTTATCGGAAAGCTAAAAAGAATTCAAAAATCAAGTGTCTTGGCACGTGGTACACAAGGTTATCTTATCAGCTAGGAATGTAAAATCAGAAGTCTTTATGCAGATGTTTGATACGAAACAATAATTTAAGTATTGAATGATTGATTGGGAATAAATGAATTTGACAACCTTGAGTTTTAAAGGATATTGCGACAAAATAGAAAAGGGTATGCTTAGATGATCTGCTCATGTGGAGAGGATGAATGAAAGGCAACTCATCATCATTCTCTTGCCCTTATCCCAATTCATTTGGGGTCGTCGCAGCACGTTTTCTTCTTCCGTACTTCTCTATTACTCGTCATCTCATCAGTCACTTCCTTTCTTGCCACATCATCCTTTACACAGTCCTTCCATCGTGTCTTTGATCTTCCTCTAGTCTTATACCCATTCACATTCATACTCAAACCTTCCCTCGCGATGTTTTCCTCATTCCTCCACATCACATGCCCATACCACGACAACCGATCACCAATCAGGTAAGCGACAAGGTAAATTTTCACACACATCTGTCTAGTAAACACCTTTTGAAAGGCGACTAACAAAAAGTATTTACAAGGCAGATGTGTAAACTTACCTTCTTCGTTCTTCAGAAAGATCTGATGTGATCTCAAAATGAATGATGTAACCAAGATTTTGTAACAATATTTTGATTTAAAAGAGTGTCCTTAAAGTTTCTTGCCCATTCTTCTCCAAATAGATCTACGCTTTGGAATGTGCAACTACAGTACTTTTTCAAGTTATTATGCCTTGTGTCTGGTACTGTAGCTTCGCTTTTTTTGTTTTTTTGACAATCCAAATTCCCTGTAATGGTCTAATTGAAATAAATGCTTTGAGTTTGAGTTTGATGCGTAGTACTCGCAACCGGCGTGCGTGTAAGACTAGATGTATGAACGTAGACGATGTTAAAGGAGTACGTAAGGATCGCAGCAGGTGGCGTTCTTTTGTTTTTGCCTACTCCCGTGACTAATTTGATTGTGTTTTAATTATTATTTTTCTTTTCAGTCGGCTCTTTATACTTCGCGTAAGAGGTTTTAGTGACCTGAGATCGATATTTTGTCTGGAGTTCTTCAAATCTAAAAAGGCTTGTCATTCTTTCTGTTGTATGTTCTACGCTATTTAAATGATTTTCTTTCAATATAGTATCACTTTAATATGGTTAATTGTTTCTTTTATACACCCTTCATTTCTTGGTAGTATTTTAGATATTTTGTCTATCGTAGATAGATACCTGTTTTCTTTCTTGTTTAAAACTTTGATATAGCTCAGTCAATCAGTAATTTACATCAGAACTAAAATTAAAATTCCTTAGTCGTTATTACCGTTGCTTTAGCATGAAGATTTTCTACCTTTACTAATGCAAGAATGAGGTACATTTGAGCGCACCGCTCCTGGTCTCCGCCGGCCATGCTTAGCGTGTACCATCAACAAGTACGGTCGATCGCACTTTCTCCCACAAAGGCGTGTAATACTGGAACACTGTGCGCCACCTCTTTGGGCATGACTGTTCGAACGATGACTCAGTCATCAGTCAGTATGAAATTTCATCATTATCATGGTAGTAATAGGAGAAACAGTGGGGTATTAGTCGGTATCACGCCGACATAACCCTCTTTTCTCCACAAAAGGAGGTAGGTACACCGAAAACGATGTTGAGCAACTTTATCCCCCGTACAATATTGTAATAAAAAAATGTTCTTTTGTTTACTAGTATACGAAACATTGGCATCTTGCCAGCAATACTGCAACATTTCATATGGCTAGCAACTTTGTTTCTTCAACACATCAACATGTTCCTGAAACAATATGCGCAGCCTGAATGAAACTAACATAACGCAACGCCACAGTAATCGTGCAGTGGTGGTATCAGAATGGTGGCATCGCAATGCGGCCTACCGATCGGTAGGTAGGGACTGGTTAGCTGAAGTCAATGTAGGCCATAAGAAACGCTGTTGTGATCACTCACTCGGGGACACTTATGGAAGATTTTCAAGAGAGGACATGTTTTTACAGAGAGCTATACAACTCTATAGGACCTTGCTCAGCAGTGGGGTAAATACATGCTGATAATAAATACAATATAACACTACCTACGCCTTATTTCCGCAGGGGCAGGCAAGGTATGCATTCGTAAACCGTCGATAAAACAATCATTAATTGTTTTTTTTTATTAAACGCAGATAATCCCGCCCGTCATAATCTAAGATACCAATGTATTATTTATTCTGCGCAAAAAACTCACAGGTGGTCGCGCGGCGTCGTCACGATAAATTCAAACATAAGGCGATGATGAGACCGTTTACGGAGAAGCGATTTTACGCCATGACACCATGACGCGGCAACGCACGCGTCTCCGTAAATGAACCCTACCTGAGTATCCAGTTGGTATCTGAAGCTAAAACAGAAGATATGATATTAACATAAAAACCCAAAATTACCTACAGTAACAGTATCCACCGGGCTACACATAAGATAACAATCGTAATATGCGTATCTACAGATTTAATCTTTACATTAGCTTCTATCTGACAAGATCTGACCATTTCGGTAGGTATCTGAAGATAAAATTACTTTATCTACACTGCGGGTGTGTATAATCATCCATGGACTATAGTCCATTGATCATTATAATGTTTTCATAGCGTTTCGATTTAAATTTATACGTCCCTGGCGTGACGACCTAGAGACGTTTATGGGGGATTGGCCAGAGAAAACCGCACGGAGAGACGAGTGGAAGGCTATGGGGGAGGCCTTTGCCCAGCAGTGGGACAATAGAGGCTAAGTAAAAAAAAACGTCCTAGCCAAGAAGCCGTCTACCAAGCACTCTGTTTATTATTATTATTCCTGGGAAACGTAATTTTTTGTTTGGTGTGAAAAATTACGAGTAGAACCCAATGTAACGCACTCAACAAATTGTGCTGATGGATGCATTGAACAATACAGGGGTCATGAAGGAATTTAAAGGAAAGTTATCAAATTAAACAACTTGTATTTTTTTTGAATTTGGGAAAAATCTGGAACTCTGACCTCCAATATCTCCGTAATTAGAAGGTTATCAGGTATGGTCCAGAACAAACAATAATCGCAATAACGGGGAGAACAAGTGGCTTTCGGCTTCGTTAAAAGGGTCTTTTTACATGTATTATAGTACCCAAGATATGAACCTCCTGCCTGCCTCGGCTGACTGCCTCGCTACCGCTAACTGTACTGGCTTATATTTTGTTATCACAGCTTGAACTAGTTATTCTCTTAAGGAAGGTGCCGAGACGAGGGACGACTTATCAATGGTCCTGCTCTACAATAGGTTCCTCACTGGTAACAACCGAACATTTCTCTGGTTTGTTGATATTTAATAGGTACTTAAGTACCTGACTGAATGGTCGACTGTCTCGTTGGTCGAGTGGTCGCAAGCGCAACTGCTGGGCATCAGGTTCTGGGTTCGATTCCCGGGTCGGGCAAAGTTTTATTGGGTTTTTCCATCAGGAATGTCTCAGTGGCAGCCACGGAGTCTGAATTCGAGCCCCTTTGATGGCGATAGGCTCGCCCCCTATTACATGACATTTAAAACCTACCTGGCCAAATTTGGGTATACCTACTTAGTATTAAGTACACCTCTGCCTAACCTTTCGGAGATTACAGGTGTGATGTTATGTTATGTTATGGATAGGTACTAATTTTCTAAGTTCTTGGACTGTTAGTGGAGTGGTTCACCTCGGCAATTCCACTTAGACAGAAGTTTCTCCGTCATCTCACTTGACCACCGATATTCATGATCTTTTGTCTTCTAGTTTGCGTTAAAAGTCATCTACCTTTCTCAGTCGTCTCCTTCTCACTATATGTATAAGGTTCTGCTACTAGTCTAACCGGATGCAGCTAAATACCAGTATTGTACATGGGCGTACCCAGCATTTTCTAAGGGGTGGGGCAGAAGTAAATAAACTAAGTAGTAGGAAATTAAAAATGCTTTTTATTTACTGACTGATACGTTTTATTGACTGCAATACACCTTTTCAATATTAACCTGCGAGGGTTCTGGCTAAATTTAGCTAAAATTTCGTTTTCAAATGTATGTATGTTGTGCTTCCAGAACCCTATTTCTATGCACACCCATAATACAGAGGCCTACAAGACGGTTTTCTGTCATTGTTGACCTTAACCAAGTTTTTATTTTAATGTGAAAAATGTTAAAGTACCCAAAAGAATATTTAATTTTGTCATTATATTAATTTTGCCTAAAATTTCTTACCTTCGGGTCAGAGAGCAGGGTGGGGCAAGTGCCCCACCTGCCCCACCCTGGATACGCCCATGGTATTGTACACGGAGCAAACCTCCACAACCCGTCAGTTCCTGGAAACACGAAATCTCTTATTAATCTAGTTGCCAGATTTGCGGGCTTCTTTCAGCGTTGTCTCTTAGATGACATTAATACAACGGTGATGCCTTTTGTCTGCGTAGCTAACGGAACCCTCATCCCATCAGGTCACCCCCTCGATGCTAAGGAGGTACCTAGAATAGGCGGTGGATTACTTGATTGTCTTTAGCATCCAATAATGAGGATGAATCCCGCATTACTCGTCATTTTGCATCGCCCATCTACAGCATACATATACCTACATAGGTAGCTTTACTTATCAGTGGATTAATTTCAAAGACATGCAGTGTTATCATTTAGGTGTGTACCTATCTATGAGAGTTCCAACTGTATACTTCAAGTGATGGAGAAATACAGAAGTACCTAAGTAGGTACTTTTCAAATGTAAAGGGCACCTATTGATATCGATAATTAACACTTTTCCGACATTTTATCTGATTCTGAATCACTCACCTCCATATTAATCCGCACTTCAATTTGTATAGCATTGAAATGTGAGAGGTACCTTCGTATACCGTCTGAAATGTATACAAATAATTCTGCAATTAAGACACCTATTTTTCCCTACCGGTTGGTACCTGCCGGTACCAACGTTTTGTTAGGAAACGACATAAAATCAAAGCAAAAATACAACTTTATCATTTACCTGCACAACGACGCGTAATGCATGAAATGTAAAACTAATTTAACTGCACATTTTTATGGAATTACTCATCGTGCTCAGATCTCTCCATTACCTGCTAAAGTTACCTGATACCTACCTCATTTGTGACTTGAGTAAAACTAAAGTATGTAGGTAATACCAGCATAAGGTTCTCTGCTCTCAAGTCTTCCTGATGTGCATCTGTTCCTGTCCTCTTTTTGAGAATATATAAATATCTTTAAACCTAATATCTAGTAGTTATTATATTTAGCTGCATCCGTTCAAAGTCGAAGACAAATATCCAACATAGTTGGTAAAAGACTAGTGGACCTCTTGGTTCACTAGCCAAAGTAAGGTGTAGACCGACCGCTTTAATGGGTCCTCATGAAGGTATCAATTTAAATGGAATATTCTGAAGGTTGATCTCGTATTGGTTCAATTAGTATCGTAATACCTACGTGGATTATGGTTATTTTAAAGCAAATAACTTGTGGGATGTTGTTAGGACTTTGTGGACACTTAATGTGCCTTTGATGGAGCAAGGCGGAGAATTCATTAAAGCGGTCGGTCTTATAGTTGTAATGTTCTTCCACAGAAAAAGTTTCAGCTTTATAAAATGACGTAGGTGATCTGGCGGTGATCGGAACTCCCTCTATATGCCATGATGAATTGATGACGCTTAGTGCATGTACAGTCAACAAAAAGATCCTACAAGTTTTGTACTAACGCTGATGCAATGAAAAAGAAAGAGACATTGCAAGCACGCCTAGTGTGTGTTGACTAACAACTGTTAATCTAAATAACAACATTATGTTGTTGTCCGATGGTGAATGTTGCGTATACCTATAATAGGCATACATACCAGCACTTTATGTTATTTTTATTATTTTAAATTAATTCTTAGTATGTATTGCTGTTGGTGTACCAAATAAATAAATAAAAAAAACATTTAGTTAATTCAATATGGAAAACTAGTTTTCAAAGACAGCTCATGGGTAAGGTATATCATTTGTATTTAAATTATCTACAGCAAAAACAACACTTGTATCGTCAGCAAAATACCGTACTGACTAGGCTATTTGAAACATCAGAAAAAAAAAAAAAAAATTGTCCGTCAGTTAGATCACCAAAAAATTTTGGACACGTATTTTTTCTTTTGTCACATAATCAAAAAATGACGACGATACAGCGCATCAAAGTTCAACAGACTTGTGACTGGACAGTAAAAAGTAACAGAAATTGTGACGTCACGCGAGATTTCAACCCGCTGTATCGTGGTCATTTTTCGTTTACATGACAAAAGAAAAAATACGTGTCCAATATTTTTTGATAATCTAACTGACGGCCTAAATAGGTTTTTTCCGGCAAAAACCCTATTATCATTTCAGCCGAATAACTGCTGGACATTCATGCTACCCAGCGTCACCGCATCAACTAGGTCTGTGCATCTAGCACCAGTGAATTCCCAAGTCTTCACTTAGTTATTGGTCAAACTTGTTGGAGGGCTTCCATCAGTGGCCAGAATGTCTGACAACCTGTCATGCCAAGGGGAATCGTATTATCCAGTATTAACGGGTTGTGTCGGTCAGATGGGCAGTCACACCATGTAAAATACTGGTATACAGCTGCATCCGGTTGGACTGGAAGCTGACCCCAACATAGTTGGGAAAAGGCTAAGCATATGATGATGACAAAATTTTATAACGATATACGATAATTTTATATGATATAATGAATATCATCCAATTGTTTTGCTAACTGTGCTGTAACTTGACATAAAGAGCTCTGACTTGTAGATAAAGTACTATATTTTCAAATTGTTTAAGTTGTTTACTATTATTTTAAGTGTTTTTATTTAAAAGAGCATTGTTATGTTTAAGTTCTCCTGGTGAACAGTTGTGGTAACACAATAGGAATGTAAGTAAATGTTCAAGTATTTAGTTTGATTTATTTTGTATTATGTAAATGAACATGTAGGTAGGTACCTATATCTGTATTACCAACGCCTCTAAGGCGTTTTAACTGGAATATCAATTTAAATGATGATTATAATTTCTCTGTTTTTATTGAGGTAGTAGGAATGAGTAATACGTATTTTTCTTCGATACTAAGCTGTCATCTTAGGCTGAGGCCAAACGAGTGTAATATTTTGAGCTGTGAGTCGCGTAAAATGAGTCGCGAAATTTACGCTGCATTCGGTTTCATACTAAAGTCCTTTGTACCACACGGCGACTCAAAATGAGTTGTACCACACGGCGACGCACTTTGCCTCGCCACGCCGTGTGTCACTCATTTTACGCGACTCACAGCTCAAAAAATTACGCTCGTTTGGCCTCAGCCTTAGTGTTCACCTCATTTTCCGCCATATCATCAATACCAATCTGATAATTTTTTCAGACAATGTCGCTCTTAGTGTGGCTCTCTTTCTGCTCACTATTTGGCGCAGCATTTTCCTGCGAGGCCTACATAAAGACCAACCAATGGTCAGACCGTTCCGTCATCGTCCAAATGTTTGAGTGGAAATGGTTGGACATTGCAGATGAATGTGAACGGTTTCTTGGGCCCAAGAAGTATGGAGCGGTGCAGGTAAACGTCATTATTTTAGCTCCTACACACTATGCTCTCCTTGTTGCTGGAGCCACTGGCACAGCATTATAGCCCAGTCATTTAACATATCGCAAATAATTGCTTTGTACTGATTTTTTTTGGCATGTTATTAGGGTAGACAAGAAATTTAATAATCGCAAAAAAATTGCAGATTTTCTTTATGATTGTGCATGCAGTTGGTCCTTTGCAGAAAGTTGTTTGGTTTGATGGCCTGTCTTTACCATACCCTTAAAAATGACCACACTTTTCTTAAACACGCTGTATTAGCCGTATCTCGGGTTAGCGCTTGACGACCAACACAAACCGTGCACTTTTTCTCGACATTTTTAATGCCTATGTAGGCCTATGTGAAATAAAATATTTCGATTTGGTAGTGTGGGTTCATCTTGCCTTCCATATATTCAGGACTAGCTGTGCCCCGCGGTTTCACCCGCCGCTTCTTATGTTTTTTTTTATGTTTGCGAACCGTGATGTTATATAGCTTATAGCCTTCCTCGATAAATGGGCTATCCAACACTAAAATAATTTTTCAATTCGAACCAGAAGTTCCTGAGATTAGCGCGTTCAACCAAACAAATTCTTCAGCTATATTATATTAAGTATAGATTTGTAACTTCTACAACAACAAAAATGATCAGAATGAAAATCCTCAGATCTCACAAAGAGTAGAAAGTTTGCATACTCCACAATTTGTTTCAACAGACTTCGCCGGCATCAGAGAATTTGGTTTTAACTCTAGAAGGCGGTGTTAGACCTTGGTACGAGCGTTACCAAGTTATGTCGTATCAGTTGACCACTCGCTCAGGAGACGAAGCAGCCTTCTTGAACATGACGACCAGGTGCAACAAAGTTGGTGTCAGGTTGGTGATATCTTTCTCAAAATTTCTATCTTATGAAATCTTATCGTCTACACTCTACAACGATCACAATCAGCCCCCGTATTCACCAACGCTTCGATTCGATTTCGATTCGAGAGGTCGTATGTCTATCTCTTGGTTGCATTATGAAAGCGAGTGAGATAGACATACGACTTCTCGAATCGTTTTGATAAGTCCATACAATGGATCATTACTATCATCCTGCCTTTTTTTTTCTGAGTCAAGTGTTAGATACAGAAACCCACTTTTTTCACAGAATTTACGTGGATGTCGTATTCAACCATATGGTTATACCCCAGAACACGACAAGTGCATTAGTTGGAACCGCCGGTAGTATTGCCTTCCCCCAAAACTATACTTACCCAGCGGTCCCTTATAGCGAAGAGCACTTCCATTTTCCAGTGTGTCAAGTTGAAAATTATGAAAACGCTACTGAGGTTGGTTATACGTCATTATTAAGTTTGTAGTAATATTTTTATTTTTCAATGTTCCTTTAATAGTTGTAAAAATGTACAGTCAGTAGCGCATCAAGTTACTACAAACTGTCAAATTTTCTCATTCGATTTTGATCTTAACCAACAACATTTTATGGTTTAAAATCATTTGGAGAAATTTGACAATTTGTGGTAACTTGATGTGCTGGGGACTGTACATGGATCTTTTGGCGTGTGGTCACAATTGGAGCTAACGCCGCCATCTTGGTTTTTCAAAACAATTTCCACAGATAATTCACAAAATGTCATATTAACCATAAAATCGATGACCGTTGTGGTAGGCGTGTTCTTGAGTGGAGACCGCGAATCGGCAAGCATTAGGTGCTGATGATTTCACATTTTTTTGTTGTAACGTCACTCAAGTGCCAATAGATCCGTGCATCACTGAATAACCATTCATTGGGTTCTGACTTACTGCCTCTATTCTCATTAGGTATATCCATTTAGTCACGTCAGCTCCTTACTACAAATCTTTACGAATTCATCATCCGCCTAGCCTTTCCTAACTATGTTGGGGGCGGCTTCCAATCTAACCGGATGCAGCTGAATACAACTATTTTACATGGAGCGACTGCCTATCTGACCTCCACAATCCAGTTAGTACTAGGTAATACGAAACCCCTTGGTAAGGCTGGTTATCAGACTTTCGGGCGACTGACTGACTGCCTTTAACGACTGGCAAAGATCTACAAATAACAGCTGGGACCTATCGGTTTTACGTGCTTTCTGAAGCATTGAGGAAACTCAGTCCGTAATGGGTGGTCACCCATCCACAGACAAACCTAGGCAAGCGCAGCTTAACCAGGCCCGAATTGTTGTTATTATTTAACTATGAGCAGGAGCACAAATCTTTACAAATTAATGTTTGTTTATTTCTTTTGATTTAGATTCGTGTATGTCAGCTGGGTGGACTACAGGATTTAAATCAAACAAAGCCATATGTCCGTCAAAAGATTATCGAATATCTGAATAAACTAATTGATCTTGGTGTTGCTGGTTTCAGGTAAGATTTTAATTGGTTGTTTGTGTTCATTTGTTTTCATCTAATGGTTCGGTCAAACCGACCGGGTCGGATTCGGGACTGGCTGCGGACTTTGAAAGAATACTTCAGTACATTCTGTGTCGAAATCCGGTGTCAAAGTCCGGGTGGCAACCTGTCTGTACCGTACATCATCGCGTCTTTAGAAATTCTCTAAGGAATAATTCTCTTCACGAAATTAGGAATGCTTCTAGCATTTGGCAAAAAAAAATGAAGTACAAACTTAATTCTGTGTGGTTATGTCTTCAAAAGACCATCTCAGATATTGATCTGCATGGTCCTCATATGACTTGATCTATGTCTGTATAATTAAATATAAGTTAGTATCTACCCAGGTGCAGGAAAATTATATTACGTCCAGTGATACCGCTAAAAAGTCTGGACTTTAAAAGAGACAGTGACCTCTGAGTTTGTTTCGGATGTTTCTTCTCAGAGTAGTCAGGCGCGAAACACCGGCCCTTTCTAGTTTTAAAACATAACATTTTGACATGTAAAAGTGTTTTGTAAAACCAATTTACAGCAATAAATATGATTTATGATTTAATTATTATCTATCCAGAGTGGACGCAGCAAAGCACATGTGGCCAGCAGATCTAAATGAAATTTACAAGTACCTCAACAACTTGAACACTAATCACGGATTCCGTAAGAACTCAAGACCTTACATTTACCAAGAAGTTTCAAAGGGTGGTGTAGTCACTTATAAGGACTACAATGCTATGGGAGACATCACGGAGTTTACGGTAAGTCATAGTTGCTTTTCATAAACATTGGAGCTTAAAAATAATATTTGTTGGTATTACTTCGATTTACAGTTTAGTTTGACATTTACATTTAGGTCAGGTATGTAGGTACTTAGCAACATAGCTACATCAATAGGGTATTTGCCTGAATAAATCTATTTAGTCCGTCAGTTAGATTATCAATATTGGACACGTATTTTTTCTTTTGTCATGTAAACGAAAAATTACCACGATATAGCGCGTTGAAATCTCGCGTGACGTCACAATTTCTGTTTTTTTTACTGTCCAGTGACGTCACAAACCCCCTGTCTTGAACTTTGATCCGCTGTATCGTCGTCATTTTTTGATTATGTTAAAAAAGAAAAAATACGTGTCCAATATTTTTTGATAATCTAACTGACGGACTTAATAGATGTTTACAGGCAAATACCTTTTTTCTTTATCACTTTTGGTTAAATCCCTGAACCCGAAAAGTCTTAAGAATTATTATAACATCAATTCGACTAAAATTCTTGGAATATCAAATCGTCCCTGTTGTTAAGATTTTCGCTGAATCAGGAGATATCACGGAGCGGTTAGTCTTAAAAATTATGTCTGCTTCACAGGATAATTTCCGAACATTTTAACTTTAAGCCAAATTGTAGCACTAAGTAGGATATCAGAAAGTAGAACACGGTTCAAGAAAGGATTTTCATGACTCAGCAAGATTGTTTCTTGCTGAATCATGGACAAATTAGTTTTCATTAACAGCTAAGGAAGCATGACAGTGCGTTTAACTTGGAAAAAAACAATTTTGTCGTAGCCTATCTCAATTATGGTATTCTGAACTGTAAATCATAGTTCGTTTTGCCCCACGAGTTCTGATCCTAGTATAAGGGTGACTGGTAATTAGTGACCGATACTTAAACACGTGATTGTATAGTCACGAGCACCAATATGTATACACTTTTCTAAATTTAAAAGCAATTTTCGCGAGAAATGACGATTGTAACTTAGAGATAGGATCTTTTCCATAAAAATATGAGTTCTAAAAAACTATGTTCTTAACAACATGAAATTTTAATCAGTACAGTAGGAGAAAAACACTTTTAAAAATGTTTACATATTGGTGGTCGTGACTGTACTCACGACAACAAACAACTTTCCCAAATAAACTTTTTTTTATACTGATTCACTTTTATCACAATAAAACCTACGGAGCGGTCTTGCGAGCCGCGCGGGTGCTCTGCCTACGTACTGTTCACGGTACGATAGTAATGAGACAGAACGGCGTCACGCGGCTGATAGCTGATAGGTCAAAGACGCGTGCGCGCGGGTTTCAAACGTCTGTTGTGTTATTGTGATAAAAGTGAATGCGAATAAAAAAAACTTTGGGAAAGTTGTTTGTTATCATGAGTACAATCACGTGTTTAAGTATCGGTCACTAATTACCAGTCACCCTATATAGACCCTACAAAAATGCTGAGGCTTCATTTAAAATTTAATAGGTACACAAAAATAACGTATTTACTTTTTTAGGCAGGAGCAGAACTGGCGCCAATATTTACTGGTAAAGAACCTTTGAGGAATTTAAGCTCATACGGCACTGAGGGACTGGATATGATGCCCAGTGAGAGCGCTGTAGTTTTCGTTGACAATCATGACACGCAGCGTGTACCTACTGAAATATTGACGTATAAAAATGCTACACTCTATAAGGTATATTAAATTGTGTTACATCATGAATAATTAGGTAATACGGAGATTGAAACTACATAAACTCATGTTTTCAACAAAAATTGGAATATAAAGTAATCTTTGGGCTTAGAAATTCACGAAGACTGCTTCATTGGTCGAGTGGTCGCAAACGCGACTGCGTGACGCCCTAGGTTCGATTTCCAGGTCGGGCAGAGTTTGATTGGGTTTTTCCATCAGGAATTTCTCAGTGGCAGCCACGGAGTCTGGAATTATGCCCGGTTGATAGCAGTAGACTCGCCCCCTATTACATGGGACTTAAACATAACTGGCGAAATGTGGATGTAATATTAGGTACACCTCTGCCTAACCCTTCGGGGATTATAGGCGTGATGTTATGTTATGTCATTCACGAAGATTAGCGACCCACCCCAGGCTGTCACAAATATTACGACTTGATTAAACATGGAGATTTCTGTATAATATGTGCAAGTTTAATATTAATGTATTAAACACATAAACCTTCCGGGGTAAACTCTCTAATGATGAAAATCGTGCCAGCGTAGTAGAATCATTCATCATCATCTACCTAGCCTTTTCCCAACTATGTTGGGGTCGGCTTCCAGTCTAACCGGATGCAGCTGAATACCAGTATTTTACATGGAGCGACTGCCTATCTGACCTCCATAACCCAGTTAGTACTGGGTAATACGATACCCCTTGGTAAGACTGGTTGTCAGACTTTTTGGGCCACTGACTACCTGTAACGACTGTCAAAGATCTACAAATGACAGCCGGGACCAACGGCTTTACGTGCTTTCCGAGGCACGAAGGAAGCTCGGTATGTAATGGGTGGTCACCCATTCACACCAACAAACCTAGGCAACGTAGTAGAATCATTAACGATTTAAAATAATTATTATAATTTTTCTACAGGCAGCTCTAGCTTTTCTTCTAGCGCATCCATATGGACAAGCTCGGATTACAAGCAGTTTTTATTTTAATGATCGTGACCAAGGGCCGCCTGCTGATACTACTGGAAATATTCAAGGGCCAGTATTCGATGATGCAAGTGTCAAATTGTTTCATAATTTTATCACACATACAGGAATATTTTTTAAGAAATGCGCAACAAATTTTTGGTGGTTCAGTATCAGTAATAGAACACTTTTCCATAATTAGTTCAAAACTTTTTTTATTTTTTTATCCGACTTTAAATCAGCAAAATATGGACACTATCTATTCGTAATAATATCAATAGGCGCGCGCGCCGTGCGGCGTACGCGCCGGTGTTGCAGCGGGGGTGAAATCCCCTCCCGGGCGGCAGAGTGGAGCCATGCACGGGCACACCCACGTAAATACCTACCTACGCCTGTGAGTGCTTAACCACACGCGCCGGCGGCGCGCGGCGGCGAGAAGCCATAAATTCAATTTCAAAGTAAACGTCTTTCGTTAACGATAACTTTTATTTTTTTGGACTAAGACTTATTAAAATAAAAAATAGGTGTTTAATAAAACTCATTTAAGTTTAATTTGTCAAAGTTTGCGCACTGAATAAAAAATATTCCTGTAGACAATCATCACAGTTAACAATACTAATACCTTATTGTTATGTCTTTTAGTCCGAACAGTGCACAACTGCTAGTGGTTGGGTATGTGAACATCGCTGGAACACCGTGAGCAAAATGGTCGCGTTCAGAAATGAAATTCATAAAACTGTAGTTAGGAACTGGTGGGATAATGGCAACAACCAAATTGCATTTGGTTTGGGAAATAAAGGCTTCGTTGCATTCAATACAGAAGGAACTGCTATGAACATAACGTTACAGGTTAGTAATATAGATATATAGTGTTATGAGCTGGGTATGGAATAAATTTAATACTACCGATTAAACAACACATATCTTTATTAATCACAAAACACTTGTAACACAAACACAAATACGCTACTGACCACTATTCATTTAGATATCACACTTCTAGTTCACTTCGATTCGCTTCGTTGTATCGCCTAAATCAGACTGACTGCTCCCGCAAACACGACGGCTATCTATATGCCGACCGAACGTTCGAGAAAGTTTCACAACTTTCTGGACCTTTCTTCACAGTTCCATAGTGGAACATTCTAGGATTATTGTCGAATCTTCTAGACAGTTCCATAGTGGAACATTGTAGACTCCAACGTAATTTAGAATGTTCTCATAAAACAGCTGAGGTAACAATAGGATTACTTTATAAGGAAAATGAAAAGACTAAATAAAACTATAAAATCTACTTCTTTTAACCCTAAAGCGCAGGCCACACAGAAAACACGTAAGACGCGGACGGGGCGCAGACATGTCTCTTCCGCGTCGCTTTCATACAAAATGTATAGAAGCGTCGTGACGCAAAACATATAGAAAAGACAGGGCGCGGACACGACATTTGACATATGTCTGCGCCCCGTCCGCGTCTTACGTCTTTTCTGTGTGGCTTGCGCTTTAGTATCAAATAAACTGATGCTTTATAAAATCAAAATTACAGACTGGACTGCCTACTGGAACCTACTGTGACGTAAGATCAGGACAAGTGCAAGGATATTCGTGCACGGGAAAGACGGTGACTGTGTCAAACACAGGTCAAGCACTAATTACGGTATCTGGAGTTGGAGAAGACCTGTATCTTGCCATTCATGTTGGAGCAGATGTATGTAAAGAAATGGCGTACCTGAATTCTATATTCTTTAATCCCGATCAACTTGAGCTTCTTTTTCCTGCGCATGTCCCATTTTTACGTCTGATCCGAGCAAATTTTTTTTTCCCATCTTCTTTGTTAGCTGAAACGTTATCATTCATTCCCTTTTTATTGATATCATTTCTAGCACATTCCATCTTATCTTTGGTCTCCATTTTACCCTAACAACGTTTATGTTCATCGCTCACTTAGCCCCTTGGGTTCACGCACGCCTCAAAGAGATGTCAGCAAAAGGAAGGGGCCCGCAAGGGCCGATGCCTGCCGGGGCTGCGGGACTGTTCGAAAGAGATACCGCGGCCCTGGAACACAAATGGCAAAGAAGGAACATGGATGGGTTTTAGTCAGTAAAAGTCTAGCACTCCCTCCCACTCCGCCCAGGGCGGGGGGGGGGGGGTTGTTTGATGATTTTCCATCCGAAAAAAAAAAGCCCCTTGGGTTTGAGCTGTCCCTCATCGCATTAATAACATAAAACCAAAATAGGGAATTATGCATGAAATATTGATTGTTTGCCAGCTTCTCTTTTAAAGCAGAAAACAATTTCAGACGAATCCGATTTCACAATAAAATTATCTTTACACTTTTCCAATTACGCGACATTAAAAGTTATCTTTTTCGTCGTGCTTTATCACTTAACCCCCCTAATGCAGTTACCATGTCATTGATGGATTATTCTGATTCTAATTAGTCATTCAGTAACATGAATTATCTTATCGGCTTACGGTTGCTATCTCGACCATTGACGTCTTTGATATTAATTTGATTAATGTGTTATTCTTTTCAGTCGGCTCTTCTGACTTCGCGATAAGAAACTTAGATGACCTGGGGTCAATGATGATAAAGAAGATAGCGTTCTTCAAATCTAATTTCTAATTTTCTTTTTTTGTGAATTATTGTATTTCTTGCTAATAACAATATAATATTATTAAAATGTGTTATTTTTTTACGAAACTTCCTTTGGTTTTTTTACTTTTTATTAGCATACTAAAATGATTAGGCATCGTTTCACAAAATTAAGCACCTGGCTAGATCTAGATCTGCCAGACAGCTGGGCAAAGGCTACATTTGATATAGAGAAGTGAAGACACCTTGATCAAGTACAGATAATAAAAAAAGAGCGTGCCATCAAATTTACCGAATTTTTATCCGGAAAAAATCGGTAAATTAATAGTTACTGAATCCTGAATGCAGAAATGTCATGAGCACAGTTTTTATTATGTATGTGGACGGCTATTAGAGTAGAAGAAGAACAAATTAACGATGGATGAACTGTGCGATAGAAGACACGGTTAGATGGGTGACTACAGTACTAACATAATTACTAATAGAGAAGTATGCTGCCGTCATAAGACAAAAGGGTGCATCTGAGAAAACGAGCCTAATGCATCAAAATAAGCCTTCGTTGATTCACCTTTTTATTCAGTAAGGCTTATTTTTCTAATCATTATTTCCGCAGATACGCCCTTTTGTCTTGTGTCAGTAGATGGAAGAAGAGCACAAGCTGCGCACCCAAATAAATAGGAATAAGAACAGGAAAATTATTATGAATTAATTGTTTCTGCAGTGTTTATTTATTAAAACTTTATTCACATAATGTACAGTGGCGGACTTAATCCCTTGGGCATTTTTTACCAGTCTTAGGGTGAAGCAGAGACAAAACAGTAGGTGCAATAATACAGAAAATTTACAAGAATAAAATATGATAATAAATACATTTATAAATACATACAAAAAAAAAATACAAAGTAAAGAGAGATAAAAATACATAAATGAAGAAAAACAACAAATTAATTTGCGTTAGAAACAAGTAAAAAATAGGTATTTATATAATAACAGTCGTATCATTGCAGCCTTATCATTTAAACCATTAAAGATTTTTTCAATGCAGTCACAAATAATGATCATGCAAAATGGATTTTAGTACTTTCTACTATAAAGTTATATAATGTTCCTCAATGATAACTACCTAAAGAATAATCGTTTCACAACATCTCGAGATTATTATTGTTTTCGGACCTTTTTATCAAAGATTATAGTAATTAAAAGATAATATTTTGTATCGAATCTTTGATTGGAGTTTTTATCTCATGGTATAAAAAGTATTGTCGCAGTAGGAGGGCCAACGCAGATACGTTGATCTTCAGTGGTAGTGCACCAAGCGGTGAATTACAAGGTGAGAAAACTTTCGAAAATTTTCAACTGAATCTTTCGTGTTTCATATAACCTAGTATAGTTCTGTTCAAACTTTATGACGGCTCGGAAGTTAGCTGCGAGTGACGGTATGCGCAATATACCATGCGTACTCTGCGCATCGATGATTCCCAAAATTGTGTTCTGCGCAGCTTTACGTTAGGTGTAACCGTTATGTCTGCGCAGCCCGTCACTCACAGCTAACTTCAGAGTCACCGTAAAGCTTCAACAGAATCATGCCTAGTTCCGTAATCATCATCATCTGAATCTGCTTAGCCTTTTCCCAACTATTGTAGGGTCGGGGTCCAGTCTTATCAGCTAAATGCTAGTACACTACATGGAGCGACTACCAAGTTCCCTAATGATAGAAATAGGTACCAATTAAAATAAGATACGATGGGTCAATGCCTTCTTTATTATGTATATGGAGATTTATTTTGAATGTGCGTACATAAATGAATATAATTTCTATTAATACATTGCACTTTGTACTTATGTTAGTTGGTTTGCTATCGGAAATAAATGATGCTTGTTTTATCACATTCATTGGCAGTGTTTAGCAAAGTATCTTATAGTTAGAAGACTGGGTTAATTAAAGTAAGAAGTACAATATCTAACGGTGCAAAAGTGTGTCATGACATGACTATCTATCTAATCCAAAAAGTATTGCGTTTTTAGTTTTGCTTTGTTTGTGTAGCTTTTTGCATATAAAATCAAAAACGTAATAAAATCGGTTAATCAAGAAAGTGGTTATCAATAGTCATAGTATATTTTTGGTCTTTTTTTAAAACAATTGCTAGCTAATATTAATAATGTCATTTAATTTTCTCATAATAATTTCAAAATGGAAAACAAAACATTTTAATGTTGACTCATAATTAATCAAATTTAAAGGAAAGTGTGCGGCTTACAAACCAAATGTATAGTTGACAAACTAATAGAAAACTATATTATATAGTAACAGGTAAGAGGAATAAATACGTACGCATTCTATTTTTTGTTGTGTAGCATGAACAACACGCCATTAAGACAATAACATCATTTAAATGTTGCATACTGAACGAGAACAAAATCATTATGATCCCTATAGTTTATAACGTCGACCTGTTGACGATGGTCTTTTCATCTATTATTGTCATCTAGTAGAATACCTCTTATTATGAACAAAGTATTGTAGTCTCTTGACAAAGATATCGTGTTGTCTCTTTGCATAAATCAATTGTTGAAAATTGTTTTGAGTTCTTTAACTATAATGTTGATAAGAATCGCGGCGATGAGAGTGTATAGAAATACGTGGGACGACGATAATATCGCCGCGGTTCTCTCATTCGTGGAGACCGTAAAAGAGTATAGAAAAACGTGACACGACCATAATATCACCTCGATACTCTTGCTCGTGGAGACGGCCCCTTAAAATAGTTAACCGAAATAATCGATGATCAATTTGCTGAACCAAAAGGCAGTTAAGCAGGTAACTGTGGTGTTCTTAATTCCCCAAGATCTGTATCACAGTCAAACTATTTCTATCCTCCGTAGAGACGGCCCCTAACGTATCAGCAGCGTGTTAGCAGGATACTACTGTTGTTGTCGCTTCTATTAGAAACCACAAAACAATTTCAATTGGTAGAGATAGCTAGTTTTAATGAATGTTGACCCTGTCAGTCTTATTCATGTAATTCATCTTTGAAGACAGGTATATCAACTTTATAAGTTCTCTTGCTGATTGTTCTTTTATTTCAGGGATCTAGTCTCCTCCAAAATCACCCTTAAATTGTCATCAATCACCACCTTCAGCTCTTTCAACGTGTTCTTCTAATCAAACCTTTGTTTCAGGATGTTCCGTTTCATCCTCTGCCTTGCGGCCTTGACCGTGGCCCTGGCCTACAAGAACCCACACTATGCCTCAGGCCGTACCACCATGGTTCATCTGTTTGAATGGAAGTGGGATGACATCGCGCTTGAGTGCGAGAGGTTCCTTGGACCCAGAGGATTCGGTGGTATCCAGGTAAGAAATTGATAGATCTAAGAAATAAAGTTATAACATAAAATCACGCATGTGTGTACCAGAATGACATATTAAATAACTGTTTCGTTTTACATAACGGTCGGTCCATCTAAGATTGTGACGATACAAATACACAGTGAAAGGAAAATCATGACACAAACTTTTACCGAGGATATATGACATAATTCATGACCCCCAAAATTTTTATGTTATTTCAATCACCAGCTGTTGATGTGTGCAAAGAAAAGTGCAATCCCTACACGGATAAAATATATGGAAAAGCTGTGTTACGATGTCCCTTAAACCGTGTATTCATCTATGCAAATAAATAAAAATTGAAGTGTCTGTTTGCAAATTCAAAATAACAGCTTTTTCCTGAATAAATATGAACGTTTATACGATACCGTATATAAGTTCACAACAATTTTTTTTTTAAATTTTTGTCTGTCTGTTTGTTACGGCTAATCTCCGAATATGCTGGACCGATATTGACGGAACTTTTACTGGCAGATAGTTGATGTTATAAGGAGTAATTTAAGCTACTTTTATTTTGGAAAAGGATTAGGGTTCCGTGTAAAAAAATTAAAATCCTTGAAATTGTAAACAAAATCCTATTCAAACAGGGAACTAAGTAATATTTTTATAAAAAATTCATGCGGACGAAGGTCGCTAGCAACAGCTAGTAAATTAATGTAAAAGAATATATTCATTGTGTAACAACAGTTACATGCAAAATTTATGATACCTAAACTTTTTAATTAATTGCGCCTCTTAATAATTGGTCTGATTAACAAGTGATAATGATATCGTTAGTATCTTTAATGAGTTACACTTGGCACGTATTAATGAATTTAAAGATTATCGCTGTAACATTTTGATTTAGCTACCGGATAATTGAAACGATTACGATAAGAAAATTTTAATTTATTTTTGGCATCAAATGCACTTTGAAACATCCATCACCATTGCATTTTGTAATTTGCAACTTTGATAGTTCTAGCCACAATTAATGAGACACAATTAATTTATCTGTTACTAGTCTTTGCTTCGCACGATTTGACAAAAGAGATCAAAAATACATTCATAACCCTTTCACAATTAATTCTTTGAATGATTATTAATAATCGTCTGTCTTCAAAGCCAATGTGAACAGGCATCTTCTAGGCACGCTTGTTCCATCATAGACCTCATCTACCGCTTTCCATCAGGCGTGATCGAGGTCAAGAGCAGGCCCATTTTGTAATAAAAAAAAAATAGTCACTGTATTAGTACCAATCGATTTGGTGGTATTTAACAAGAACTAAACGTTCACACATGCAGACACGAAATATGACTTTATTTTACACTATTTACAGATATTCAAACGGACACAGTATATGCATTCGTGACTCTTGTGATGTCACCGTTCTCAAAAGGTTCTTTATTTATGTAGTTATCCAGAACTAACCAATGCATTTGTTCTTTACAGATCTCCCCGCCCAATGAGAACCTGGTCATCTGGTCGGCTAACCGGCCATGGTGGGAACGCTACCAGCCCATCTCATACCGCCTGGTCACTCGCTCCGGCAATGAGCAGCAGTTCACTAACATGGTCCGCAGATGTAACACTGCTGGTGTGAGGTGAGTCCGAAGAAAATATTATAGAAATAAAGAAAGAAAATACGTTTATTTAGCACATACCACAAGTCATCTGCCTGCCTTTTCCCAACTATTTTGGGATCGGCTTCTAGTCTTACCGGATGCAGATGACTACCAGTATTTCACATGGAGCGACTGCCTGTATGACCTCCACAACCTAGTTAGTATTGGGTAATACGATACTCCTTGGTAAGACTGGTTGTCATACTTTCGAGCCACTGACTATTTGTAACGACTGTCAAAGATTTACAAATGGCAGCCGGGACCAACGGTTTAACGTACTTTCCGAGGCACGGAGGAAACTCGGTATGTAAGGGTGGTCACCCATCCACGGACCAAGCTAATTAAGCGCGGATGATCCTGAAGATCGACCCGATCGGCTGTTATTATTTAGCCACGAGCTCCTCAAACCACAAGTGTACACAAAATATAACAAAAACAAACTTACCAATTCCATCTTTAACTTGAGACGTCATGATATTCAAATTTCTCCTCTTCTACAGAATCTACGTTGACGCGATCATCAACCACATGACAGGCACATGGAATGAGAACACTGGTACTGGAGGCAGCACCGCTAACTTCGGTAATTGGCACTACCCCTCCGTTCCTTACGGCAGGAATGACTTCAACTGGCCCCAATGTGTCATCTCTGGCAATGACTACGGCTGCTGCCCTGATAGGGTGAGTTTTATATTCATAACATAACATCACCCCTGTTAGGACACCCACATTTTGCCAGTTATGTTTGAGTACCATATTACAGGGGTTAAACCTTTGTCATCAATTGGGCACATAACCATCAACCTCACCCCCATCTCAGGTTGCTATTGAAGAATTCAAATATACAACAATTCCATTTTGATTCTTACATTAGTCTCCGTTTATTTAATTATTTTTTTTATGAAACCAGATAAATTTTAATGACTACAATAAAACTATTATAGGAAAGTGTACGTTGATTTGCATACATTAATCTTTCCTTTTCTACACTTCACAATAATCTTCGTCAGTCACCTTTTTTCCTCTGTTTCTTTTGTAATAGCCTAACATCCTTTCAGATCCTTTTTTTACGGCTCCTACTTCTGGAGTCAATATTTTTATGTACTTTAAATATTATTCTATAACTCTGTCTTTGTTTTCCAGGTACGTAACTGCGAGCTTTCCGGTCTCAAAGACTTGAACCAGGGCACAGAATACGTGCGTCAAATGATCGTGAACTACATGAACCATCTCATCGGCTTGGGTGTCGCTGGTTTCAGGTAAGATATTGATTTTATTAAACAGAGGTACTTTATTGGGTTCATCAGTTTTTTAATTTCAAGCCTAATCCTTTCGTCTAAGTCGATGGTTGTTTTCTCAGTAAAGTTTTTCCTGCTTCTGAAGATCGAAACTCATAAGCACACTTGTGTGATTGCTGGTGTTAGATGTATTTAAAAAGCCATAATCCAAAAAAAACAATTTTCCTACAGAATCGACGCCGCCAAACACATGTGGCCCGGAGATTTGCGCGTCATCTTCGACCGTCTACACAACCTCAACACCGGCCACGGTTTCCCCTCCGGCGCCCGTCCCTACATCTACCAGGAAGTCATTGACCTTGGAGGCGAGGCTATCACCCGTGACGAATACACTCCTCTTGCTGCAGTCACAGAGTTCAAATTCGGATTGGAACTTAGCCGTGCCTTCGGCCGCCAGAATCAACTCAGATGGCTCTCCACCTTTGGACCCAGCTGGGGTCTACTCGCTTCAGGCGATTCTCTCACCTTCATTGATAACCACGACAACCAAAGAGGCCACGGAGCCGGTGGAGCTATTTTGACTTACAAGCAGTCTAAGCAGTACAAGGGTGCTATTGCGTTCATGTTGGCCCATCCCTACGGTTGGCCTCAGCTGATGAGCAGTTTCGATTTCACCAACACTGAGGCTGGTCCCCCAATGGACAACAGTGGCAACATCATCTCTGCTTCTATCAACTCTGTAAGTATAATATTAATTTGATAATTTATGAAAAATACAATCATTTTACTTGATCTACTAAGAGTTTATATGTTTAAAGAGCCTAATGCTTAGATAGTTTCTGAATCCTATCCACTAGAATCTCTTCAATCTTGGCGTTAAGACCTAAAAACATCGTCATTACAATTTCCTCTTCTTTATTCTTAATTATCTCTGTCTTCCAGGACGGTTCCTGCGGTAACGGCTGGATCTGCGAGCACCGTTGGCGTCAAATCTTCAGCATGGTTGCCTTCAGAAACCGCGCCGGTAACACAGCTATGTCCAACTGGTGGGACAATGGAAGCAACCAGATCGCTTTCTGCAGAGGAAACCAGGGCTTCGTTGCTTTCAACAACGACTACTGGGACCTGAACCAGACTCTTCAGGTTAGTTTCTTAATATTTATTTTAAGATATTTTCGCCTGTATGTGTTGTTGGATTTTAGATTTTTTTCAGCGCTGTGTCAAACGTTGCAAATTACACAGTGTGTCAATGTCAGTCGTCCATCATTCAAATTTTCGTCGTCGATACAACATACATAATTATTTTCGACGACGAGAATTTGGTATGTTTCTTATATTATGGTACCATTTTATTAATAAAGATATTTCCAAAAACGGCATTAGAAATGATCTCTTAATTGAGTGATCAGCTCATCGATTTTCTACTGTGGTAGAGGTGAAAATGTTTCATACGTATAGTGGATGTCTTCGGGAAAGTGGTTCAGTTCCATAGTTAGCATCATATAATATTTAAAAAAAAACGTGATAACAGTTACCTTTGCGCCACAATGAACGGTAATAAAGTCTCCATCCTTTACAATACCAGTCAATGAATCAAGAACTAACATTTCCACATTCACTTACAGACCTGCCTGCCCGCCGGTACCTACTGTGACGTCATCTCCGGTGAGAAGAGCGGCAGCACCTGCACTGGCAAGCGCGTTACTGTCGGCAACGACGGACGCGCCAGCATCCAGCTTGGAGCCAACGAGTTCGACATGGTGCTGGCCATCCACGCTGGAAATGAAGTGAGTGACTTGTGAATTGGGGTTAATTAACCTTTTGAACACGAGAGCATAACAGCACGCGCGTGCCCTCCAAGCCACAATTTCACCTACCATTTTGTCACATATTTGTGTCGTTTGGCGTACAGGGCACGCGCTTGCTTGTCACGTATATGTGACAGTGGCGGTCAAAAGGTTAAAAGAAATCAAAATATTTTATTTCACATAGGCCTACACGGGCACTTATAAAACGCCGAGAAAAGGTATACGGTTCAGGTTAGCCGTTTCCTATGGAGAAGAACCGGCAAGAAACTCCATGGTTACTTTTATTAACTTATAAGGAGAGCCGTAATACATAGCATAGCGTCTGTAATCCCCGAAGAGTAAAGGAGAGATGTGCCTTTATTACATCCACGTTAGTCTAGCTATATTTAAAACCCATGTAAGGTAAGGGTAGTCTAGAAAGGAAAGCTAATGCCAAATATTGGCATTAAACCTCGGTAGTGTCTTGAAATCTAAGCTATTTGTATTTGGAATTAAAATTCCTTGTACAAACATTTCAACATTTAAGTTGAAGTTCCGGTCTAAGATTCTTGTTTTCACTTTGGATACATATTGAAAGTGAAGTTAAAGTAATATGATCCTAAAAAGGTATGGTGATTGGTGTCGGACGTAAAGAATAGCACCATCCCATATTTTCCCGTGGGTGTCGTAACAAGCGACTAAGGGACTTACCAGAGAATGGGCAGCAGCGTTCTCTGTGTTTTTTTAACAACCGTACTGCGATCGCCAACCCGCCTGCCAAGCGTGGCGATTATGGCAAAACCTCCCCTTTGGGGGAGGCCTATGTCCAGCAGTGGACGTCTTTGGGCTGAAATGATGATGATGATGAAAAATATAATATTAAAGAGTTATGTCTGAGATTGTCCCAATGTAGCTTCGGTATATTGTTGGAAATGATGAACCAACATACTCGTACAGTTCACTCACTCAGCAATGTTTCAAACTTAGGGATCTCAACTTATTTGTTAGTCTATTTTATACTCATATTGTTTTTCTTTTGTTTCAGTCGAGACTGTGAAAACCTTCCCGGATCGAGTTATTACTGCCTGCATAGAACGATAGATTTTATTATTAAAAAATCTTCGTTGTCTTGATCTGTGATCTTTTTATTTTTATTTATAAGCCCATAGTTTTTAAGTACCTAATAAAACACCTAAAATTAAAATAATATGTTTGTATTTCAATATTCCTAAAATATTTTAAGAGGCTGCCAAGAGCTTCATATGAAAACTTTTAAATAGAAATTTAAGTTTTATGCATTGTAGGAGACGGTAAAGACGCGAAATAATAACGTATACCTATTTCGTATTTTAAATTATGTTTCCCAAATTTGAAACGTCACTTAAAAAGTTTGGAAACTTTTTAAGTGACGTTTCAAATTTGGGAAAAAATTATTAATACGTATATCTACATAAGGTTTAGTTTGCTCTGGAATTCAACAAATTTTAACAACTTCAATCATTCTAAAAGCAACCTAATCACACTAACATAGAGTTGACCACCACACTTGTTGATTGACTCACCTTTTCATCACAACACAGCTCTCGTCTAGAACAGTTTTGTTTTGAATCACTCACCAGGTCAACTCAATTCTCATTCATCATACTACTCCAAAACTAGATCTAAGGATGCAAAAATACATAAAATCTGTATTTTTAGAACATTATCGCTCAAAATACGTACGGTGAAAGCCAACAATCGCATTGGTTTAGTTGATAAATCAGTCTGAAGTCAACCACCACCTACGAAGTCTGCATTACCCGTATAAACAAGGCGTTGGAAGGTTGTAAATCGGTTATTATCGCAAACATACTGACAGCTTGCTAAAACAATATTGCGTAGCCAGGTAAATATTTTATGCTGCAAAAAAATATGATGGCGAAATTGTTATACGTATTGTATTGTATAACGGGCTGGTTTCCGCAACTCCACGTCAAAGCGCGTATTTTGCGTGCGGGTGGGAGATCTATTCGATCCACCCTAACTCCCCGAGAAAGCCCAGCAGCGCCTTGATGTTGCTGACGATCTCTCGGAGAGTACCTGGGTTACCGAAGTACTTTCCCCTTTTTTATACGTATTTTGAGTAGCATTTATGCATAATAACAGCCACATGGGTTGATATTCAAGATTGAGCAGCGCTTGGCAAAGTCAGTCCGTGGATGGATGACCATTCATTACATACAGAGGCACCTTTGTGCTAGATGATGATAAGTAGCATTGATGCAGTAGGTACGAAGTAGAGCAGGATCAGAATCACCACTGGACTGCATTTGTGCATTGTGTGAGTTATACGCTCCCAACCATCGTCACTCCGCTACTCGTATCGCGGCGACATGTGGCCTGTTCTAAACAACTTCTTTAATTTTTGTTGTCTCCGCAATCAGCAAGATTACGGAATCCTTAAAAATCCGTGTAGTGTAGATCACTGATACTGGAAGGAACCATAATATATTTCGATTGTGTTAAAGTGTCCTCTGTCCATAATGGTATTCCAGTTTCATCTACGTCACTTCACAGAAGACTCAAAATGGCTATTCCATAGCCCATGTTAGGTCGTTTACAAAGACATTCAAATATTTACCAGCGATAGACGGGACAAGTTGAAGAAAATCGTAATCCAATACTTGTTACTACTTAGAAGTCGCTCTATCTAGTGTCATACCCTCGCTTTTCAGGTAGCATTCGTGTGTCAAAATCGAAAATTTTCGACATCAAATTTTTTGCATGAAAATATTTCCAATGTCCGCTCTATAAGTCTTTTAAATCTCTTTGGTCGTTTACAAAAATGTTCGAACCCTATTTTTGTTTTTATCGATTACGGTCGGTAGATTGGAGATTAAATTACCAAATATGACGAAAATTAAGTCATCAATTCATAAAGTTTACAGACCCGTCCTACGCCTTTATTTGTGCTTCGTTTATAGGATTATTATTCCCCGCTTCATTTCCCTCATTATAAAATAATTGCGAACAGTGTGTGCTTTCACCTTCGTTAATGAGGAACCTAGATCCTAAATTAAACCATGTCCTTAAACGTAAAGTGCAGAAATAATTATTATACTTGAGGAAATATGTCTGTGAAAAGGGCAAGAGATTTCTTATAATACAACGAGTACCAGAAAGCTGTGGTCCTATTTCAAGGTGGGATTCAGACCATCGAACTGAACATCTTTCCTTATGGAAACACCATCGACTCGAAGAATTGAACATCGGGTCTTAGAATTTAAGTTTTGTACTGGGCAGTTGTTTTTTTTTGAGCGATTTCGATGGTAGTCTTTTGGAGAAAATTGTTCTGATTGATGGTCTGAATCACACCCTGAAATATGACTAAACTTTTTCGGTACAAACTGTATATGAACTACGCAACATTAAAGCGAAGCGCCAGATGTTGGCAAAAACTTAAACGTAGTTCCAGTATAGGTAGGTATCTAGGTTTATACGGACAGGCGTTCCACCACAATCACCAAATGATATCCACTACAATCGTAGAATCTCAAGATATCTACTCTGAATGGTACCAACCATTGATATAAAAAAAATTACGATAGTACGTAAGTACTGCAAGTAGTTACTTCGACGGGAACATTCATTGAATCTTTTGGACCAGATTTTCTTCTGGTAAAAGATTTTTCTGCTGAACTGTCAAAAGGTCTCAGTTGAAGAATATTTTTTAAAGCAAATCTACTTATTTTGTATACCGCCAATATGATGATTTCAGTTTGTAAGATGGCAGACTGATGTTTCTCCTGTTCTCAAACTCTCTCTCTTCCGTATGCTTATTAAAATTCAGCTTAAGTTTTTTTTTTTCATTTTCTCTTCAAATTAGCCAAACTTTAGTTTAAAAAGTCTTGTAACAATCTACACTTAAACACGAGAAAAATAAAATTCAAACCCGCAACAAAAACTTACGACATCGGTCGTACAAACTTGTCCAGTTTCAGAAAAGCAAGTTTCAGAAAAGTTATACCCATAAAATAAGTTTTGTTCAAACGTCCCGGACATTTGGACACTTCAGAGACCACCAAGGGAGATCTCCTGAAACGTGTACAAGTTGTAAAACGAACGATTGTTACTTGAATGTCCGTGGCGTGTCCGACATGACTCGCATTTGTTGAATTTGGGAGACGTTTCATGTTTGTTGGGTTAGTCAGATGCAGTATTTATGTGCATGTTTTTGGAGGTTTTGATAATAATAATAATTGAATATGGTGTTTGTTATTTAAGTAAGGATTTAGACCTCAGCATCTGCCTAGCCTTTTCCCAACTAGGTTGGGGTCGGCTTCCAGTCTAATCGGATGCAGCTGAATACCAGTATTTTACATGGAGCGACTGCCAGTCTGACCTCCACAACCCAGTTAGTACTAGGTAATACGATATAAGGGTAAGGATTTAGACCTATAACATGATGATGTCAACTGAAAGTCTTCCAAAGAAACTAAATAAATATTTGGAAAAGCTTCTTGTGGTTAGTTCGCCTTTTATACGCGTGATTCAGGTTATACAAAGGGTATCGTATTTATTCTTATATGCACATTATGAAATAATGAGATACCTGTAGAGACAGAAAGAATCAAGACAAAAGGAAAAAGAAATCCCAGCCTGCACTGATATATTCCCATAATCTTCTTAGGACGTCAAATAAATGTTAATCTGCAGATGATTTGAATAATCTTATGTAAGGGACAACTTAAACCCCACTCTCGTAACCCTTCTTCTTATAAAAATGTATGGGTTCAGGTCAGGAAATGGGAATTCATCGTTGAAACTAAAACATATATTATCATACATACAACATACATCACACATACATACAACATATGTACATACATATTTTATTATTGTTATAATTAAATATACATTTTATTAATTTTTAATTTTATTTTGATATTTCATTTATTTTATTAATGTGCCGAATAAACTACTGCACCGAAGCCTTTTTTAATTACCCTTTTCAGTTCGACTGCTGGGTGAAAGCATCCCCCATTCCTTTCCACCTCTCCCAGTTTTTGCCTTCTCCGGCCAAACAGTCAGTTTATATTTTAGCATAATCAGCCTATAGTATTCCAACTGCTGGTACACAGGCTCTCTATGAGAGGGAATGGGCTATAATCCACCACGCGGGGCCAGTGCGGCTTGGTAGATGTCACATGTCTTCGAATTTTTTATTCTAAGTCATGCCGGTTTCCTCACGATGTTTTCCTTCACCGTTTTGAGAGTAGTGGTGATGAAATAAATTACACAAAGTAATGCGCCTGCCTGGATTACTGCTCGTAAGTCAGGGCCGCCACCACTAGGTCACCGCTGCTCCCAGTTTATATCCTAGTTAATATATATCAAAGATGTAAATCTTCAATTACGAGCTCACCCTTTACAATGTAAACACTTATTAAGTGTTTTGTACGATTTACCACTGCCGGGACGCGTATCCACAACGAAACGACATCACTCGTTTTTTTTAGGTAACTTTAGTTTAGTTCACGGATCCACTTTTCAAAGGTTAAATATTTAATATTAAATAAACTAAACTTTTTAACTATTTTACAGCAGGGGTAAAAGCAGATGCTCATGCAGGTTTTCATTATAATAAACTACTTTTACTTGTAATTGCAAACTACATTAATTAGATTGGGGACCCCTCATACAAAAGTTAAACAACTTGTATATATTCATGGGTATTTTAGTCCCTACATCACCATCTGCATAGACTTTTTCCAAAAATGTTGGGGTCGGTTTTCAGTCTATTCGGATGTTCTTTCGGGCTTCTAAATACGTTAAGTTTTTTTTTTTTTTTTGATACGGCGTCTTGCAGTTCATCCTAGTAGTTTGTCGCCTGCTTCCCCGGACTACTACCGGCAAAATTACCCATCCACGGGCCGACCATGCCAAGTATAGCTTAACCTGCGATCGATCCGGGTGGCTATATAACTTAGCGACGAGCTCTTCTTGCCTGTGCGGTTATTTAGTTCTTAGCCACTAGCGAATGTATTTCCAAATACATGTCACTTTCATCCTCTAAAACATTGTAATTAAAAGTCAGCCTTTTACAAAATTTCGCAGTAAATTTTCTCCTCGATTTTCCAGAAGTTCTATTACGTAGAAAAAATAATGACGTTAGCACCCGCATAGCCCATATCGTCTCCACTGGTGGGACCCAGTCTTCTTCTGTATGTGAGGAGTTCAGTGAAAATTCACCAATTGACTGGAGGTCTTCGAATGTTTGATTCAGCTAACGTTTCTTCTTTATCGTATGGTTAGAGCCGAACCTGGTGTCAGAGTTTTTCCACCGTCCATGGGCCTCTGACTTGACTTTACATGCCGTCGAGAAAAATCTATCAGGCTGGTTTAGTTTCCTCACGATGTTTTCTTTCACCGAAGCAAGTGATAATTATACAATACGCACATGAATCCGAAAAATCAGAGGTGAGTTTCTTAGGTTCGAACTCGAGACCAACTTGGCAGTCCAGCACCACGAGGCTATCACTGCTGCAAACGTGATATTGCCATTACTTCTAATAATCCTTGGCCCAGTCGGCTAAAGCATTGGTTTTTTCTTAGAACAAATTAATTACGACTGTATTGATTCCACTAATACCTACTTCGAGGCAATGTAATTATTGTTGTATCAAAGTTTTATTTGTACTTGATATTGATGGCTGTGTTTTCACCTTTCTGATATCGATTATAATGTTCACATTGTGTAATCTTTACGTAGTTAGTATAAAACAAAGTCTCTCCCGCTGTTTGTACGCTTAGATCTTTTACACTACGCAACAGATTTTAATGCAGTTTTCAGCAATAAATAGAGTGATTCAAGAGGAAGGTGAGGTTTTTAGGCTTTTGCGATATGAGTGTGCAGCAGAGGCAAATAGGTCATCCATCTAGGGCCTGAAATAAGAAGCATTGGAGCTAGGATATTGCTATAAACCAAACGCAAATCGAAATTAAAGATTACTACTATAATCTATACTAATATTATAAAGCTGCAGTGTTTGTTTGTTTGTTTGTTTGAACGCGCTAATCTCTGGAACTACTGGTCCGATTTGAATGATTCTTTCAGTGTTGGGTAGTCCATTTATCGAGGAAGGCTATAGGCTATATAACATCACGCTACGACAATACGCCAATAGGAGCGGAGCAGCAATGAAAAATGTTGCAAAAACGGGGAAAATTGTTTCATTAATAAGTTTACGCGGGCGAAGGTCGCGGGGAACAGCTAGTACTTACATAATACTCGTACTACTTCGGTAGATATCCTTCTGGTACAGTAACACGAAACACCCCAATAACAATGCCCGATTGAGTGATAAGGCCAACCCATGCTCAAAAATCGAACACTCGACCAATTGAACAACAAGACGGGACAGTCATCAAAGTTTTTTTAAATATTTTATTGTTCAACCAGTCGTTTTACCTAGTACTAACTGGGTTGTGGAGGTCAGATAGGCAGTCGCTCCATGTAAAATACTGGTATTCAGCTGCATCCCGTTAGACTGGAAGCCGACCCTAACATAGTTGGGAAAAGGCTAGGCCGATGATGATTGTTCAAGAAGTGGTCCATTTATAAAGGGTGCAAAAAGACCCTTAACGAAGCCGAACTTGGTTGACGGCTGTTTACACCCTATATAAGCTTCATAAAAATAATAAACTTAAGTTCTGTTTCGACTTAGTAGAGAAGAAAATGTTCCTCCACTAATTTTGTTTGCCACTCAACTCAGCTGGAGTTGTTAGTTGGAAAACTTATTTCTCTTCATTACTTTGAGCTGTTGCTGCACATTTTACAGTTTGCCGTCCAGAGTGATATTTACTGTGACTGGGTCACTGAGGGGAGTGGCTTATTGATTCATTGCATTTGTGGAACACTGGACGGTTTTTAAATAACTGTGATTAAAAGAGAAATAATGATTTACTTTACTTAGGGTAATTTACAGATGTTTTAATAGTTTTATATAATATGGAAAAGCTTATTTAAATTGAGGCAGTAAAGCAGGCGGCCAACACACCATCATACAGGGTGTAGGTTTAGCTCCTTATTTGAACCATATTCCACCGAATTTTTCCCGGTTTTTTTTTCAGTTAATATTCCTTTATTTCAATGTAAAATTACATTCCCTGTACGCAGCATTTATGTAAATAATAGGGCTAAAATCAAAAATCCAACAATGGATGTTGAAATACTCTAACGAACGACGTGTGAAATAATTTCTTGTACCGGTCATCTTATATATACTGAATATATATACTGAATTCATATACATATACTGAATTCACCCCATCAGTTTGTGGAGGGCTATCCCTTACACCCTGTATACTATTGTAGGTACACCTGTGCACAAAACTGTATAAGGTGTGAACGGGCCCTTCACCAAGCATTATGTACATCAAACTAAGTAACTCTACTCTCAAACATTATTACTGGGATTTTTTTAGTTTTTTTTTGTTGACATCATATTTTACGGTAAGATTAATGTACCGCAACCAAAACATTATGCTGATGGATGCATGGATTAGTACAGGGGACGTGGAGGTATTTAAATTTAAACTTAAGTTACAACACTAAAAACTTGTAATAAAAAAAAACTTGTAAAAAAGTTGGAACTTTGACCCTGAATATCTCCGTAACAAGAATGCTCCCAGGTATTGGTTTACAAAAAAAACATATCGCAATGACGGGGAAAACAAGTGCCTTTCGGCTCAGTTAAGGGTTCTTTTACACCCATTAATAAAACCTAGTAAAAACGAACCTGCTATAATGTTTGTATTATAGTTATTAATTCTGGCACCACTAGAGTTAACTGAAGCAGGTGCATTATTGATGTATCTCCTGTATATCCTCCATTAACCTAATTATTCCATTTATGCATTCCATCGAAACCAGAACACGAAACAGCTTTTAGGCAGAGAAACGGAATAATGTGGCGAAATTGTCCTGACAACTATCACAAAGTACTCTTCTGCTATTCAAATTGTTTATTTATTATTATTTATTTATTTTATTTATTATTTATTTATTTATTTAAAATCTCCCTAACACTATCATTACAGGTGTTTCCCTAATACGATAGCGCGATAAAATTACCTTATTTACGATATAAAACTATGAAAAACGTAAAAAACTAGTCGTACTTATAATAATATAACAATCATAGCTTCTATTCTAATTTCTAAGGAGGTAAACAAGGTATACTCATTTCCGGGGCTGTGGGACTGTTCGAAAGAGATACCGAGGCCCTGGAACGTATATAAAGTAGAAACACGGATGGGTTTTAGTCAGTACAAGTCTGACACTCCCTTCCAATCCGCCCAGAGCGGGAGGGGTCATTGGATGACTTCCCAACCGAAAAAAAAAGTTTTCACATTTATAATCTATTAGAAATATAACTGCGTCTATAAAATGTATGTATTAAAACACAACAATACCGTTCTCTGGGTATTAAGGATCAAAATACGCCTACACACGTCTTCACGCACCGCTGAAAAAGGGTTAAACCAATGATCCGATGCAAAAATCAGAATGTCATCCGCTTTTACATAAAGCGAGATATCGAACTCTATTTTCTAGGCAGTAAAGTTCTTAAATATCAGACTATTGGGTAATTAGCATAAATAAAGCTTCTAAGGTGATTGTGGAAATAACCATCATTAGTTGCTTTGTTTTATCGTTGCGGGTTCGAAATACAAGAATCATTCTATATCCGGCTATTTTATGTTAACCTAGTAGGTACTGTAGAGACTTTAACCTTTTTGGTCATTTAAGAAATAACTCTGGCACGTTGTAAAAAGGAAATAAATAATAAGGTTCAAATTAGAATAAGAAAAGAAAAGACGGTTGAGGCGGATGTCAGAAGTATGACATCATCATGTGCCTAGCCTTTTCCCAACTATATTGGGGTTGGCTACCAGTCTAACCAGATGCAGCTGAATACCAGTATTTTACATGGAGCGACTGCCTATCTGACCTCCACAACCCAGTTAGTACTGGGTAATACGATACCCCTTGGTAAGACTGGTTGTCAGACTTTTTGGGCCACTGACTACCTAACAACTGTCAAAGATCTACAAATGACACCCGGGACCAACGGCTTAACGTGCTTTTCGAAGCACGGAGGAAGCTTGCTATGTAATGGGTGGTCATCCATCCACAGATCAAACTAGGCAAGCACGGCTTAACCTAAAGATTGACCCGATCGGCTGTTATTATTTAGCCACGTGACTCTTATTCAAGTAATCAGTTTGACTTGTTTATAGATACGGGTGTTAGTCATCGATGCTTTCGTAATTTCCAAGAAAACTTCATCTATTGCAAGGCATAATAAGGCATTTAGAAATTGACGCTAATAAGTACTAATTACATTTAAATATTTAATTTGTATATTAATTACAATATTATTTGAAATACTGACGTTATAAAGATTACCGAAAATGGCAGCTTTCTGTGCCTTTTCGATGATTGGCCAATGAAAGTTTACGTCAATACATGGTCAAGTTAAATTAGCTAGCAAAACTCGTACTAGCATATTTCCTTCCAATAATTATTTAAATCAACGATATGAACGCCTTTTGTTAAAAGTAGTATCACTCGTAAACAGATATCTTACAGTAGGTAAAGACGCCAGCACATCAAACTACCCTAAACTGTCAAATTTTCCCAATCAACCTTGAACCTGAATACTTTACCAATGAAGTTGAAAATCTATGTAAGAAAGGACAATGGGCATCGATGTATAGGCATATGCCCCAAGGTCTAATAGCCATAAGATACACATAATTGAAAAGAGCTTTTTTCGGAGAACCTTTGCTACTAACACGACTTTTGGCAATTCGTAGTACGTTTGGAGTTATTGAACTAAATATGTAACTAGTTGGACAACGAAGTTAAGATTTTCTGGGTGACCAATAGCAATAACATATATACCATTGCAGAGAGCTTTTCAATGACAACTTTTGATACTAAAATAAGTTTTGCTAATTCGCAGTCCGTTCAGAGTTATTGAACTAAATAGCTGACTAGTTGGACACCGAAGTTAAGATTCTCTTAGCAACCAATAGCTATAAGATATACATCATTAGATAGAGCGTTTTGACTAGAACCTTTGCCAGTTACACGACTTTTCCCAATTCGTATTCCAGTCGGAGTTATTGACCTAAATAGGTGACTATTTGAGCTCCGAAGTAAAGATTTTCTGGGTAACCAGTAGCAATAAGATATACATCATTGTATAGAGCTTTTCAAGGAAAACCTTTGCCATTTAACGACTTTCACCAATTCGTATTCCGTTTGGAGTTATTGACAAAAATAGCTGACTAGTTGGACACCGAAGTTAAAATTTTCTTGGCAACCAATTAAGGTTATCTGGGTTACCAATAGTTATAACATATGATGCATTGCGTAGAGCCTTTTAGAGAGAACTTTTGCTACTAGCATCACTTTAGCTAATTCCTATTCCGTTCGGAGTTATTGACATAAATAGGTGACTATTTGAGCAGCGAAGTTAACGTTTTCTGGGAAACCAATAGCAATAAAATATACACCATTGGAGAGAGCTCTTCTATGAGAACTTTTGCTACTAACATAACTTTTGCTAATTCGCAGTCTGTTCGGAGTTATTGACCTAAATAGGTACTAGTTGGACACCGAAGTTAAGATTTTATTTACAACCAATTTAGAGTTTACGGGCAACTAATAGTCATAAGATATACACTATTGGATAGAGCTTTTCAAAGAGAACTTTTGCTACTAGCACCAGTTTTGCTAATTCGTAGTCTATTCGGAATTATTGACCTAAATGTGTGTCTAATTGAGCACCGAAGTTAACATTTTCTGGGTAACCAATAGCTATAAGACGTACACTATTCGAAAGAGCTTTCAATTAGAATATTTGCTACTATACAACTTTTTCTAATTCGTAGTCTGTTCGGTTTTATTGATCTAACTAGGTAGTTGATTAGGCACCGAAGTGTAGCTCCTCTCTGACTCTGAATCGAGAAAAGTTGTCAAAGCAAGAAATATTCTTCTTGTTGAGATCAATCCATTGATACATATCTTGAGGCTATTGGGCGTTGGGGTTGTGTTAACGATCTATCCAAGTTACTGTTACAGTAAGGATTTGCTCCTAAAATAGCATTTTAAGATGTCAATATTTTGAAAATGATGTTTATAGGCTTATAATATGATGTTTGAAACGTACAGTATTAATGAAAGTTAAAAAATTGACGAAATAACAGTATTTAATCTAACTTAATTTCTCAACATTAGACCTCTGTAGCTCCTCTCTGACTCTGAATCGAGAGAAGTCGCCATAATAAGAAATGTTCTTCTTAAAGAGATCTATCCATTGGTATATATCTTAACGCTATTGGACGCCAGGGCAATTCTGCCCATTCTCCTTTGACAGATTGTAGTAGTTTGATGTGCTGGCGTCTGTACATAGGCTGACGAAGTAGGTTTAGCTGGTCTATGTCATTACGATTCAACCTATTCACTGATGGATTGAAAGAGCCTGACCGAGTTGAAAAAGAGTGAGTGTGGATTAAGGATGTTTGAGTTGCCTGTCGAATACCTTACGCATATGACCAAGGACCTTGAAACGTCAGCAAAATAGTAGAATCAGAGGACACGGTACCCGTGATGAATGAAGCATTTAAGATGAAAGCGATGAATTTATTTGTGAACATGTGTGATGTGAAATAAAGAGTGTGGAGCAAGTGGATGAGTGGTTTTAGCAGGTGTAATAATAACCCTTCTTTTGGGCTTCGCTGCAGTCGGGTAACAAGACGCGTAACGAAGCTGAAAGTCACTTGGTCTCCCAGTCACTGTACAGAATGCGGACCGGAGTGGGAGGGAATGTCAGACTTTTACTGACTAAAACCCATCCATGTTCCTTCTTTGCCCTTTGTGTTCCAGGGTATCTTCTTTCGAACAGTTCCGCAGCCCCACACGTTTACACCCTGTATTTGGCGATATCTATTAAATAAGTGAAAGGTAATTATGCTGGTAAAGCCCTAGTTAACATTGTTACATTGCAATTCATCTGCATTGCCAATGTGCGGTCAATTCGCGGCTATTTGGGCTATAAAACAATCAATTATGGGTGCTGTAGAATTATTAATTGACCGCGGGAGCTGACCGCGTTTCAGTGAGGCGTTTGTGGCCGGCCTCGGCCCGGATATAGACAATGCTAATTAGATACCGCAAGTTTGATAAAGATAATGAGTTGAAGGGGTTGACGTAGATTGCAGTCAGTAGGCTGTAGTTTTTGGTAAAACCTTTTGTAAACTGAATGCCGGATAAAGTGACATTCTAACACAAATCAATCAAATGAATTCACCATAATGCACTCCACAGCTGGACATGGGTCTCTCCCAAGTTGCGCGACAACATCATGCTCTCTGCCTTTCGAATCCAGTCTGACCTGGCCACCTTTTTTATGGTTGTGGGTCTATCTAACAGAGGGGTATCTAACGCTGCGCTCGTCAATACGCGATAATTATGATGGAAAATTCAAAAATCTAATATAAGACTTACAATAAATCCTGTGGACGGTGAGTAATGGGTTAGCTCACCGTCCGTCCGTCTTATGACGAAAGGCCGTGTCGACGGCGCGTTCGTGTTCCACGCGCGCCTCAAAGAGATGTCAGCAACCAGGAAGGGGCCCGCAAGGGCCGATGCCTGCCGGGGCTGCGGGACTGTTCGAAAGAGATACCGTGGCCCTGGAACACAAAGGGCAATGAAGGAACATGGATGGGTTTTAGTCAGTAAGAGTCTGACACTCCCTCCCACTCCACCCAGAGCGGGAGAAGTCATTTGATGATTTCCCATCCGTAAAAAAAAAAAAAAAGACTTACAATAAATTAAAATAAGATTAAACTTTATTACTGCTCTCCATACATACTACAGTCCATAGTTTTGTTAGTATTTTAGTGTTAGTCACAATGGTGTTTAAGTTAATATTAGTGTTTGCTATTTAATTATTTATTTAGAATTTAAGACCTATGTCTGTCCCCACCCAGTGTCTCTAGAAGGGGCATTCAGGTCTGGCAGCGATCACTTTCAAACTGCTGTTGTCACCATGCAAGCGCTGTGGTTCATATGCTATCAGTAATATATAAAAGTTTATATCAATTCTATTGAATCTAGTAGCAGAATACGAACCAAATTTCAACAGCTTTCCAAAGCGATTGTCTTGGACCTCAGGACCTGTTAATGACCGATGGTTGATAATTGGAACAGACGAGTCCTTAATTGCGATCGACAATCGAGAAATGCAATGCCAGATGTCACGACCAGTATTAGGTTATTGCTTAAAAGAGAGGTTAGGTGGGTACTGAGAATAAGACCTTATGTAGCAGTAGTTTGTGACATACCGAGTAAATAAAAAATATGATTTTGTAAGTTTCTCCGCACGCCAGAATTTTTGGAAGAGTCAGCGTTTGAAAAAAAGGCGCGGAGTTTTGTAATTTAAGGAAACTATCTTCTGCTTCAGATACTGTCTCAAGGCTCTGTCTGTCAATAACATTATTATTTATTTTGAGTTGTTGAGTTTAGGTAGACCGATTTGTCTGGTCATAAGCACCCACGCGGAATAACTTCTGTTTATTAGTGATGCTTGCAACAGTGCCGAAATATGGGGATCTAAAAATAAAAACGGGAAATTTACCATGCTATATACTACATGGTAAATTTCCCGTCTTTATTTTAAGTGACCATGACAGTTTAAAAAAATATACCATCTGTCAAATACCTGCAATATTCTACCGGAAACTTTATCCGCAGAGGTGAAACCAGGTCATTAATATATACCACATTCCTTGTGCTGCTAAAATTCTCGCAACCAACGTTACGTTAGCGCAGCGGAACAACAAGCACATAAACGGATGTTTGTAAATCAACACTCAATGTTTGTGTTACTTGGAACTTAGTGTAATTTGCACGGGAAATGCCTGAAGGGCGTATTATTATGGACACGCCATAAGTATACATTGGTATATGTACCACTCACACATACCTACCTCTAAATACATAGGTCAGATGTTTTTATTGTGGCTGGTTATTTTTAACTTAAACAAACTGATCTGAAAAGTCTCTTTTGATTTGTTTTGATCAATTTTGTTAGGAAATAATCTCTTTTTTTTACAAAGATAAAACGTTGCTCCACACTAGGAATTTCTCCTGTATCGTGGGTGCGTTTACAAACATTTAAACTCACATACACAAACAACCAGACCATACAAATATTTGTACCGTGCAAGAATCGAACCCGAGACACGCAGCGCAACAGTCAATCGCTCAGCCACTGCGCCGTCCAGTATCTTTACATAGTATAAAACAAAGGCGCTCCCACTGTTTGTAAGCTTAGATCTTTTAAACTACGCAACGGCTTTTAATGCAGTTTTCAGCAGTAGATAGAGTGATTCAAGAGAAAAAAAATTAAATTAATTTAAATTTATAAGTATTTTTATACACATTGCACCCATGCGAAGTCGCTAGTAAAGAATAAAGTTTATCTGCTACGCAAAGTTTACGGATTTAATTCCAGTCCCTGAGGCAAAGGCCTCTCAGAGAAGGCACGAGCATTGATCACCAGGCTTGCTCAAAACGGGTTGGCGATTTCAGACTTTATTGTATACTTAATAAAGTCTGAAATCGCCAACCCTAGTCCAGGTCTCCTCACGATGTTTTCCTTCACCGATGTCTTTGATGTCCAAGGTAAACTTAGAAAGTTCATGAATTGAAAAAGTCACATTGGTACTTGCCCGGATTTGAACCCACAACCTCCTGCATGAGAGGCGAGGCCTTAAGTGGCTTTAACCACTGGACCATCATTACATATTAGGTCGGATAGCGTATCTATATACCTAGTTTACCTAGTCATTTTGCCATTTATTTAACAAGATCAATAGGTTCGCTTTACGCAATCAAACTTTGGGAAACTCTGAAATATGAATCTATACTTAATATTATAAAGCTGAAGTGTTTGTTTGTTTGTTTGTTTGTTTGTTTGTTTGAACGCGCTAATCTCTGGAACTACTGGTCCGATTTGAATGATTCTTTCAGTGTTGGGTAGTCCATTTATCTGAGGAAGGCTATAGGCTATGTTTCTTTTTTTTCAAAATTAGGGATCCGTAATAAAATTGCTATTTTGTAACACAAGGTGTAAAATCGAAAACCTATTTTTGCGTGCGCTGCAAAAACTATTGACAATAGAACAAAATAATGTAGTACGGGTTTGTAGATCCCATTAAGACCTACAAAAAAGTCCGCGAGAACATATATCTAGCTATCATGGTTTAGTCACAATAACCGATTTTGTGTTCAAAATAATTATTAAATCGTCTGAAGAAAAAGAAACTACGTTAAATATGTATCGTAATATTAATCTTTATCGAAATTAAGCATTATGTTATCAAGAGTATTTATGTAGAAGTAAAATACCTTTTGTTTCATCTCAATCGGATATTTCGTTTAAAAGTTATCACGTGTGTAAGATGTCAAGAGTTGGTACCTATTAATGAGTTATGGGCCATAGAGTTTTTTATCAACATAAAATCCTGTAATAATCTTTTTCGAAATATATTTGTTGATGATTGTAAGTATAAGATCTTTGAAGAGTATAATAAATACATTTCTAAAATAACTCTGCTAAGGAAATCCACGCGCGCTTGATGTAAGCAAGACTACTGCTACTAATATTATAAAGCTGAAAAGTTTGGTTGTTTGTTATGAACGCGGTAATCTCGGGAAATACTGATCTGATATAAAAACTGTTTAAATATTCAATAGTCCATTTATTGAGGGAGGCTATAATATAGGCAATATTTTGTCTCGGTATTTCCACGGAAACGAGAAAAACGCGGGTGAAACCGCGGGGCACAGCTAGTGTAATATAAAGACAGAAACACTTCGTTTGATCCGATCTAAAACCAGGACCTTGCTCAACTTGACTTCTCTCTGTATTAGACCACTAGAGTAACGAGGTAGTCAATATACCTAATTTTTTTTTTTAAAACCATCTTCTCTGTGCAGGCGGGAAAACACAGAACGAAAATAAATGTACCAAGTTTGACATATAGATGCAAATTTTGAACTGTACACTTAAAGTGGTCATACTACACAATATATACACTACATACTAAAAATACAAGGTGCAAACGGACCCTTCACGAAGCCGTCAACCAAGCATTAGGTACAACAAACTAAGTAACCCTACGCAATAATTATTTCTGGGAAACGACTTTTTTTTGGGGGCGAAAAATCACGTTTTACGGTAAAACTCAATGTAACGCACTTAAAACCTTGTGCTGATCGATGCATTGGTATTTAAAGTAAAGTTAGAAGCTTGAAAACTAGTGTTAAAAAAAACTTGTGAAAAAGTTGGAACTCTGACCACCAATATCTCCGTAACTAGAAGGTTCCCAGAAGCAAAAAATGATCGCAATGCCGGGGAGAACAACTGCCTTTCGGCTTCGTTAAGGGTCTATTTACACTCTTTATAAATGTAATCGGTTAATAACGGCATAAATGGGAGATATAAGCTCTTCTAGATGATTCCGAAAGGTTTAATCACAATATTTTATCTGACATATTAATTCAATTTCGTTTGATACTTCGAACGATAAAATATGACTATGTTTTTATTTATACTAAATAATTTTCAATAGCTTGAACTTAGGTTCAGGTAAGTAATGTGTACTTAATTGGCTTAGGTAAGTACTGTCAAACGTCAAACGTCAATCAATACGGGAGGACGCAAACGACCACAAATAACAATGAAAAACGTTCTAAAAAAGACTGTTTTGTGGTGACAATTCGGTGCATAGTTCTATATCTATATCAAAGTGAGTGAACTTCGAATACTTACTACTGCTAAAATTACGCGTCAGCGCGCCAAAATCGTAAACGCACGGAAAGTTGTGCATAATTGACATTTTGTTTCGGATAAAATTGAAGAATGTTTAATTTATATTTTAATCTACAAGAGACTCAAATGTGGGAAACTAGCTCAAAAACGGTACCTAAAAATTACCTTAAAACGTCAGCGGTCTCTCTGACTTTATAGGCTTACGAAGAATGTCAAGGAACTTTTATAAACATACGTATTGTTGGGTGACAAACATAACCGGATCAGAACAAAACAATAGTATAGTATTCTTCTTTATCGTGTGGTTAATACCTAAACCTGGTATTAGAGTTTTTCGTAATATCGAGATTAAAAGCTCAATCCACCACCAATTTATTATAAACCCGCCCCATATTCAATAAAAGAAAATACTACGAATACCACAGTACAAAGAACGAAACCCTTACCACACCACAAAACAATATCCATCACAATTCCATTCAATAAAAGAAATGTTTGCACTTTAAAGTCAACCATGGAGTGTACTCATCGTACGTCGTACGTTTGAAACCGCCCTTAGTACCTACGTTTCGTTCCCGCATTTCAGTGTACGTATTTCAGTTCACTCGGCGACTCTCACCTCACCGGTCGTCTGTGTTCCCGCGTCTCCCGAACACGGCGTAAATTTTTAATTCCCGAATAAAACGAAGGCGTAAAAGACCGAAACTTCTTTCGATTCGAGTTTTTTTCGATACATTCGTGTAGTGATGTGGTAAAATAAATGGATGGTATACACAAATGTGAACATTTTTTTAAGATTTTTTGGTTTGGCTGTGTTGAATAAGTTTTTTGAAGTGAACGCGTGTAGGGACGTACGGGCGGTCGTCCTGAAAATTATTTCGAGAGGTAAGTGCTTTATTTTGTTTGTGTTTTATTTTTTGAGTTTTTTACCTTGTCTTTGGATTTCAATACAAATTAACAGCGGCGCACTTCTTAATTCGGAGTGTATGAACTAAATAAAACAAATAGGTGTCGACACAAGTGCGTAAATATAATTTTAATCACTATTTGGTACACTATACTACATTTGCATAGGATAAGCACATACTTTTGAAAAGTAAACACACACACACATGCTCAGGTGATTTTTCATAGGGAAAAGTGATTTTCCTGTTATTTAAGGAGATGATTTTAATTCCTCTTAATACCGATTTCTTTTTTAATGCTGAGGTATCTCCTTATCTAAATTACATATTTTTATGTCTATATGAACTTACAGATGTCCTGAAGTGACTGCTCGCGACATATTAACTATATGCTTTCGATAATGAACCAGCGTGGCCATATTCTAACCAACCAGCGTACTAAAAGCTTTAGGTTTAATTAATATTGAACAAGAGTTTAATTAATATTGATACTGTTAGTCTGCGTCATCCCAATGCTGGGCAAGGCCTAAGAGACACAAGCCTAAGAGTATACATACACACACACAATTATATTAAAATGAAAGCTTAATTTATCATCTTGATCTCAACAAAATTACTCGTAAGCTCTGACTCGTAGTCTTTCCTGTACCTTTGTCTTAAGACTGAAACGTATCCAAAAGATTTTAATCTCCCACAGCCATCGAGCATCTACAAAAACTTCATAATTGTTCGCCCAGTAGGTATTATGCCAAGATTTAGTCCCATCACTTTTAAAGTTTCATAATTTTTCGACTAGTACAGCCAAGTTTTCCTTTAATTAGAACTTCACGGCTGCAATAAACCAATAAATCATTATAGCACGCCATACTATGCCATAGTAACTTACAAATCATTACCCGATAATTGATACGACGGCGACGGGTACGATTATACGAAATAATGAGACAAATGAACAATACAAATTTTGTGACAGCTGTCACTTTCCCATAGGTACATTTATTCGGCCAGCACTCTCCATTTTGTTTTAAATTTTTAATGTCTGTAAATATACCTTTTGGGTTCAGTCGAAGCCAAAAATGGAACCCTTTTAGTCCTTATTGTGTTTATTAACTTTCACTTGAGTACATTTATGAAACTTTACAATTGACCTGTCATCCACATGTCAAAATTATAACACTGTAAATATTTAACTGTTTGTTTAAAATCTGAATTTTCATTTAAAAAAAAAAATGTGGCCTCAGTGAAGTCTTAAAAATCCAAAAAAAGATAATTGAAAAAAAAAATGTTTACCTAATTGTGTTGTTAACTCATTTTTATGGTCGACTCTTCACGTGACCAGAGGGCGGGCCTATTTTTTGGTCAAAGCATTGCCTGCCATCCAACATGGCAATGCTGCCAGCCTACTGGGTACTTTTCCTATTGACAATGATGTGGACGAATTTTTTGACGCCCTGTAACCGTTTTGATACTTGTACATATTTTTTTACTATTATAGATTTGTAGTTTTTATATAATATAAATATTCATAATACATTTTTATGTCAGTTATGGTGCATTCAGAATTATCGCCAGGAACGATAGCACCTTTAATTGTTTCAGCTGGCTAAAGACGCCTGAGGCTCTAGAACGAAAGCGCAATGTAAACGTAACGAAATACTCTTTTCCTCGTTTCGCATAATCGGTTATTTACTTAATGTTATGACTTGAGGGTTTATTCATAAACGCCGAGTAAATTGAGACACATTTAATATAAAAAAAAATTAAGGTTGAATAGACGTAATCTATTATTATAATTTTCACTATGTATACAGGGTGTTAGGGATAGCCCTCCACAAACTGATGGGGTGAATTCAGTATATCATAATAAGATGACCGGTACAAGAAATTATTTCAGGATTGTTATGTGGTGTTTTATTTCCTCATACGCAATGTATCATTACCGTGGCAAAACGCACGTAGCGAATGGCAAGCGCTACGAAGAGTTCGATGAATTCTGTAGCTAAACAAGAAATGAACAGATGATTTTACGCGTCGTTCGATAGATTATTTCAACATCCATTGTTAGATTTTTTGTTTTAACCGTATTATTTACTTAAATGGAGTGTTGCGTACTGGGAATGTAATTTTACATTGAAATAAAGGAATAGTAGTATAAGAAAAAAAAAGAAAAAATACCGGAGATAAATTCAGGTGGAATATGATGCAAAATAGAGATCTGAATGCCTGTCAGTTTGTGGAGGGCTGTCCCTCACACCCTGTATTGTTTTATTGTGGGGATCTGTGTGAAACGAGTATTTTCAATTTTGAAATCGTTCGAGTTTTTATACCCAATCTATCTTGAAGCTAATGCTTTAGCGATAAAGTTGAAAATCTCTTAAATAATTTTTGATAGGTTGTAGTAGCTTGATGTGCTGGCGTCTCTACACTGAAGTTCACAATCACAATATAAAGCCGGGTTTCAATACAAGCAAAGTCGTTAACAGCCTAAAATACTCGCCTTATAAACAATACATATTTCACATTATTTCATTATTACATAAACAGAGTTTCTTGAAATTCGTAAAGCTGGCATAAATAATCTCATTGCTTTCTAAATAACAACCTCACACAGCTAATTTCAACGCATAAATTAATATTCATTGTTAATACGTTTTCAACAATATCCGATTCTGTTACATGTTTTAGCACATCGCTTTTCATCTTCTTTGTTGGTTTAAAACGTTGTTTTGTTAAAGGTATAAATCCATTAGGATATCGTCTGCCTAGCCTTTTCCCAACTATATTGGGGTCGGCTTCCGGTCTCACCGCATGCAACTGAGTATCCGTATTTTACATGGAGCGACTGCCTATCTGACCTGCACAACCCAGTTAGTACTGGGTAATGCGATACCCCTTGGTAAGACTGGTTGTCAGACTTTTTGGGCCGCTAACTACCCAATGACTGTCAAAGATCTACAAATGATACCCGGGACCAACGGCTTAACGTGCTTTCCGAGGCACGGAGGAAACTCAGTATGTAATAGGTGGTCACCCATCTACAGACCAACCTAGGCAAGCACGGCTTAACCTAAAGATCGACCCGAGCGGCTGTTATTATTTAGCCACGAGCTCCTCCAATTATCTATAAATCCATTAGGATATACATATTAAATAAAATTATTTTCATGAAAATCTGTTAGTCTATGTACTACATTTCATTTCGAAACTGCTGAACAGATTTTAATAACATAGGCGTATAAAGATGACTGGTTTTGGTATTTCAAGAAGAAAAAACATATTTTGATGAGTCACTTTTACGGTACGGTAGATTCCCCGAAAACTCATGAAAAAAAAGTTCTTAATCGGTAAATGAAAGTCGCCATGGGAAAAGTAGTTACGATTTTTCAGAGCCGAGCAAATATTTACTAGTAGTTTAGTACCTATATTTATGTATATATATCTACGAGTATCTTGAACCCGACCAATGATTGATCGTCAAGGAACGTAAAAATTTCTACGAGTTTCTTGCTACAAGTTTATTGATGAAAGAAACAGTGTATTAGGAAATTGGACTTTAGCGAAGCCTAATAGTTCTTGGAAAATTATAGGTTCGGTGTGAAGCTAAATTAATTGAATTTTATTCGGCGTAGTAAGTAATGGTTTTAATTTGTTTTTATTATGGCGTCAACCTTCGTCAAATATTTTTGAAGGATGTGCTTGCGTCACGCTTTTATGTTTTAAGTAATCTTTGGAGATCGTTTTAACGTTTATCTTATAGACCGACCGCTTTAATGAGTCTTCTACCTTGCCCCATCAAAGGCACATTAAGCGTCCACAAAGTCCATACAATATCCCACAGGTTATTTGCTTTAAAATAACCATAATCCACGAAACTAATTGAACCAATACGTGATCAATCTTCAGAATATTCCATTTAAATTGATACCTTCGCGAGGACTCATTAAAGCGGTCGGTCTATAGCTCACGGCTTCCGATATTTTTTGGTAAGTAGCCAATAGACAGATAACTACTTGAAAAGGGCAAAAAAAATGAAGCTACTAAAACCTGTGTAATTACTATGTTTGAAACAATAACAATGGGTTTTACACCATGAATCAACAGTTTCAGTGTTCTTCCGTCATGTATTTTTCAGTAACAGCCACGGATTTCTGTCCGGTCGATAGCAATAGGCTCGTCCCCTATTACATGTGACAAACATAATTGGCAAATTATTGGCGTACTAGTAGGTATATCTCTGACTAACTCTTCGGGGAAACAGAAATAATAATGATGTGTTATGTTATCAACAGTTTTCTAAAAAAAACCGGCCTGTCAGTGTGTGTAATCCTAGTTTTTACTTTTAAGCCAGTAGGTGCCTACACACCAGTGGCGAAGGTTTCATACAACCCGATTCCTACCGGCTTCCCTTTGGAAACTGGCACAATCAGTATTCCAAAGACAAATAATAAAATCCGATTAAATACGTATATATGTACTCCGACTTACCTCTTAAAAAAAATTACCCTTCGCTACTGTTACACACCATTGCATCCTATTCCATATTCTCAAAAGCATGTCTGGAAGCCAGAAAGTCAAGCCCCACGTAATCCCACAAAAGGAGGACGTTTCTACTCTTGATATGAGAGACGTGACAAATTAAATACTAGCTTTGACTCACTGTAGGCCACGTGTAATGGAATATACACGGAATAACAAAAGGTAAGCTAAGACCTTTTTGAGCTCCTGGCTTAATAATAACAGCCACTCGGGTCGATCTTTAGGTTAAACCGTGCATGCCTAGATTGGTCTGTGGAAGAGTGACCACCCATTACATACCGAGTTACCTCCGTGCCTCGGAAAGCACGTTAACCCGTTGGTCCCGGTGTCATTTGTAGATCTTTCACAGTCGTTAGGTAGTCAGTGGCCCAAAAAGTCTGACAACCAGTCTTACCAAGGGGTTGTGGATATGCAGTCGCTCCATTTAAAATACTGGTATTCAATGCGTCCTGTTAGACTGGAAGCCGACCCCAACATAGTTGGGAAAAGCTAGGCAGATGATGTTGAAGCCAGGACCTTTTTAAGCCTCGGTAATTCTCTTTTGGAATGGTCCCATATTGAATTTAACCTAGCTTGTAGTCCTTACATATTTTTTTAAAATTCTCTTTGCAACCTAATCATACGGGAAATAAAGATCACAATGCCTTTGATAGGCGTGTTAGTGGTAGCAACTCAATACCAGACGTATTGTAATGAGATAAAAATCACTTTGGCAGGAACGTAAAATCAGAGGAAAATTACTATAAAAAGAATATAATCATTGGCGACTGTAATCTTCGGGGGCTACTATGACCCATACTGATATTCCAGTGTGAGAAAAAGACAGAGTTATACAGGTCGTCTAGCGCCATCTCTTTCCCACACTGGAATTACTCCTGCTTTAAGACGTCATGGCAGGCCACCTGACCCGACGACTTGAAGATTACCTGAGACTATATTATAATCAACGTATAGTATGACCACTTTAAGTGTGCAGTTCAATAAAATTTGCATCGATATGTCAAAATTGGTACGTTCATTTTAGTTCTGTGCTTTCCCACCTGCACAGATAAGTTGGTTGAAGTTGTAATGTATTTGTATGCTTGACAGTAATTGTGTCACAATTACAGGAATAATGCTCAACCTAACAGTCTTGAGACACCTGTCAATGTCGGAGCTAAAATACGTGCTAAGCGACGTTTATATTTGTATTGGTCTTAGTTTCTGTAATACAGATAAGAGTAGTGCTTTTTGTTCCTAAATCAATCATTTGCCTGAATCTGTTTATTTAGTACTATAAGAATCGGACGTGTGTTGTGTGAATTTAGTAATTTAGTGTAATATAAGATTAAATACTTTTTACATCACACACTTTTGACGCACGCCTCAGCTGTCTAAACATTTTCTTGTTCTAATTTCAAGCTTATTGTTTACTAGACTTCACCACCAAAATTGAGACAGCTCGGTTAATATGCATGCTATAAATATAATTTATAGCCTATAGCACCCACGAATAATGTAGCTTTCGCCAGAGAAAGATTTTTTTTAAATGTTCCAGAGATTACCCCCCACATACAAACTTTAAGATTTCCTTTTTCTTTACAACGTGGCACAATTAGTTACTAAATGACCACAAAGGTTAAAGCTCTACAGCACCTAGTAGTAAATTAAACAGACAAATCGAAACTCTTTTTAAACTTGAAGAACTATCAATTTCAATAAAACAATTTGATTTTAACTTCTTCCTATAAAAATATGACTTGCATTTTAAAGTCAGTCAGTATTAATGAAAGTATGTGTTGTGTTTTGTCTTATTTTCCTAATAATTTTTTAATTAATTTACCTAATGCTATTATATGATCCAACTGGTGATTGAAATAAAGGAATTGAATTGAAATAAAACAGTTGACGTCTGAAAATGAAAATTCAGTATTGCCAATGTATAAATCCACATCTACCACAGACAATAAAATAAAAATCCACTATAAAAGTAATAAACACTAAGTGTTCAGAGAAAAAATCACAGTTATTTTCCTCTTATATTTGATATAAAATAAACGTGTAAGCGTGAAAGCACGTAACTGCACTTGACAGGTGACAGGCCACAAGGGTAGAGGTAACACGGAATCCGGAATAATATCCACCTTTTATATTGTCGTTTCCGAATCGAATTTGGTCTGTCTTTTTTTTTTTACAATTGGAACCTCATTTTGTCTGGTAGTGATTTTTGTTGTGTTAGTACTGTCACCCCTGGGGTGTTCGATATCTCGATCTGTATATCGGCTGTCAGATTTCGTGATTGTGGTTGACGAAATACTTATCCTGTTTTTCGTGGTGTGGGAAAGAGACAGCTATACAGGACGTTTAGCTCCATCTCTTTCCTCCTCTGGAATAAGATTAAAACAATACTGCTTTAAGACGTCGTGGTAGTCCACCAGATCGTTATGAAATTTGATAAATTAAATAGGCCCGAGATCTAAAGATGGACACGCTAGCCTACAAAAAGTTACATTTCTTCTTTGATATTAATTTTAAAATAGTGAAACACCCAGTCGAAGTCACGACCATCAGCCAGCTTGTTATAAAAACAGACAAAAGTAGAAAAAAAATAGCTGAAAAATATTTTTTTGAATGAAAACTTCCAATTAACATGATATGGTTTTTTAACCGACTTCAAAAATGAGGAGGTTGTCTACTCAATAAAATTAAGCCTATTGCCATGAAATGTGTTGTTAACAATGTAAAATAAATGCATAGCAAATATTTGTATGGGATATTACAAAAAAACTAAATTAAATAAACAAAAGTCACCGTCATCTGAAGCTAAAGTTATTTTTCACTTTTTTGTGTTTTTGAAGTCGGTATTATTTTTTGCAAAAAAGTTTTTGTTTATGATGTTAGTGGAGCAGGACTGTTTAACTTTTGCAAAATGTTATATAGGATAGATTTGAATCACGTTTTGAATGAATTAAAGGCATTTTGAGATGTGGTTCGTTTCAAATTATCCCTGACAAACTATATCACGTGAGACTACCAATCAGATTAGCCATCATAACGTGAATCCCAAACCGACCATCGGACCGAAATAATTTCCCTCTACGGAATATCAGTGCGATGAAAACCGTTTGAGCGTTGTATACGCTTCAGCGGCTTTAGCGCTAACAACTTTCGTTAAGGATGGTAATAAAGCGCTTTCCTCCGTTATTAGCGCTTATTCTCGATGTTGCCACAATTTTCAATTCATTTTGAAAGTCATTTCTCGTGCTTTTATAGAATATTAAGATTATGAGCACGTGCAGATATTAAAAATGAAAGTAAAACGTAGGTACGGAAAGTAATTGTCGTTTTTTTGCGGTAAATATAATTTACCGTCCTTGGTTATCAGGAATGACTCGTCATGGTCTAGAAGCGGAACGTCCAATTCGCAAAACGTTCGATTCACAAAAGGTCTTTTATAGCTTAAAATGATTAAATCATGCAAAAGTGACATTTTTCATTAAGAGATTTCCTACGTCAAGAGGGTGGTCATCAGCGTTTCTAAATGTATGCGCTTTATATCAGATTTAAAGCAGCTGTCGTTTTGTCAAATGTGGAGATTATTAATTGTCTATGATTCTATGAAAAACGTCTCTGCACTTCTTTCCATTTAAAAAAAAAGTAAGAGTGAAAAGTTTAACTACTAAATTTTCTACGATTCGAGTAGATGGTACTCTATAGAATAGTTGGGCCCAGTGGGGTGGGTGGCCACGTTAATAGCAACGTCGGTGGCGTATTAGACCCTCAAAAGTGCAGGGTTAGGGATAGTTCGCACATTTCAGTATGTGGGTCATGTTCTGAATAGCACTGCACTCACATTGTATGTGTCTGACGGGTATATTATCTATTAATTTGCCAAGTTACACTACCAGGTACTGTTCGCTAAAAGTGCTTTGATTCTAAGCCTAACTTAATTAAAATGTATTTTTTTTTACCTTTAATGTTAGTTACATACAAATTGCGTAGAGCTTTTATTTTTACTTAGAAAAAAACATACTACGTTCTTTACGTTGATTTCCGCAACGGAACTAAAAATAAAAACGAAAGAGGATGCAATTAGCTACATTATACCCCGCCATATTGCACAGAAACCATTGTTTACTACCTCATATGTAATTAGCTTATACGTTCTACCTTCTAGTAATTAATTCTGTTTCGTGTAGCTTAATCCGAGATCCGTTTCCGAGAGAACTTTCGTCGGATGTTCTAAATCTAATTTGGAAAGAATTAACTTTGCATAAGAGGGTAGGATTAGATTTGAATTATGTATGGTGATCATACCGAGAATGTATGGTTCAAGTGGTCCCTAAAGATTGTCAGTTGTCCCGAAAAGTAGGGGTAAATTTCACCCCCATTCGGTTTCAGAAAGCGGTCTCAAGACGAGTTAACCTTTTTGTCTAATCAAATGTGAAGTTATTTTTGACTTGAGTTATGTTTAATTTTGTGTATACTTCAACCAACTTATTCGTGCAGGCGGGAAAACACAGAACAAACATAAATGTATCAAGTTTCACATATCGATGTATTTTTACTTAATAAGCAACGCCACCTTGAACTGCACACTTAAAGTGGTCATACTATAGTAGATACTGGCCAGATAATTTTCTATTTTACCCATGCAAAAAAAAACACCTTTCAAGTTAAGAAATGGTTTGATCACGAAATAATTAAATTACTACGGAAATAGAATCTGATTCGAAATGTTAATTTGACAGTTACGTGTTTGGAATCGGTGTCAAAATTCGATACTAATTTTATTACATCCAAGACTGGACGTCGAGAGCCAGTAGCTCGAGTCTCAGATCAAACAATCTGGTGTCAAATCTTGTAGATAATCTGGTTAAGCTTTTCCGAGCCAATAGTGGCTATTAATATCTCAGATAAAACGATCCTTAATTTCCATCGGCATAGAAATCAAAACACGAAGTTATATTTTTTTCCTTTACATAAGCTTAGTTAGTTTTTGCTTTTGTAAAAAAGAATTAGCTGCCTCGTATATTTAAAAAATAAAGTAATTAAATAAACCGTAGCAGCTAAGAGATGACCAGTCTCAACTGATAGCGCCCATTCACGAACGTGACGCATGGACCAGAACCATTCAGCTCAACGATTTTGAAGGGAACTAAATAATCTGACACACCCGCCACCATTAGTGAGACATTTGAGTGAGCATGACATTTTCTCAACCACCAGGGCACATTCGAGCCAATAATAGTACATAGTTCTCATACATGTGCTATACAATTATACAATGCGAAGAAATAACACCGTGTTTCTATGGGCGATATCACTATGAATTTGTGCTTTTTGTAGATAAAATCAAGCAATTTCTGATAGGTCGTGATCGGATTTTGTAGTCCATTTCTATTAGAAAACTATAATTACATTATGTTACCGGCCAAACCCGATTTCAGACTGAACTAGTTGTCCTAGGCCAAACCGGTTTACTGGTTCATCGTGTCAGAAAACACTAACCCAAACAAATCCCAACTTGGATGTTGCGCTCGCCGGCCGCCGCCAGGCACTGCTCGCTGCGCTCGCTCGGCTTGCGCGTGGTTGGTCACAGATCTAACTAATTTAGACGGAGAGCTCTATGATTGTACTCATGTGAAGAGGCCTAGTTTAGCCTATGACGAACTAATTTAGTAGGAAATCGGGTTTAGCCGTATTATAACGTATTTATGGATCTTGATTTCAAGATTTAGCTTTTGGTTAGGAAATTCTGTTCAACGTTTATTTCAATACAGCTATTTGTGTGTTTGTAATGAAAACATCGTCTTTTCAACTCTTGGTTGTGTTAAGGTTTGCCTTCAATAGATGGGTAAGGAATGAATGCTCGGAAATCCTTTGACCAATCTAGGCGAAGCTCGAGAATGAAATCCGAGTGAACTTCGCATAGTGACCAGTTACCAAGCTAGTGAATATTCAAGTGTTCTAAGAATTTGAGATACTGTGTTTCGATTTCAACAGAGTTTTTTTCGAAAACATTTAAAGTGTGAAAAAAGTAAAAATCAATACTTACACCCGTATTAGTCAAGGTAAAGTAATAACTTCAGTAATTACTTATGCAAATATTTATATGCAATAGACAAGAATTTAAACGAAGTAAGAACCGTCAAAGAAAGCATAGCCAAGAATTTTAAATGTTGACAGTTTTAATTTCAAGCAATTACTAAAGTACAGAATAAAAATCGTGTCTTAAATAATGACTTTTACTCAAGTAATCACTTTGACTTGTTAATAGATACGTGTGTTACAAATTTTATTAATACGAAAGTAAATCTGATGGCCAATCTATTATCTTTTCACGACTTAACGATTGGATATTCTGTACACAAGTAGACCATGATCTGGATTAGGATATTGGATCCTAGATCTTATCCCGGTAGTGCATTCCCGTAAGTTAATTTCTGACTTAAACACGGGCAAAGTTGCTGTCAAAAACTAGTATTCTTTATAATTTGCTTTTGAATTCAAATGTAGAAGGCAGTAATTACAAAACTCTCAACGAACAATTGAGTAATAAATATTTAAAAGTACTATTCCAAAATTAGTTTCGAAATTCAAACTTCCACCATTTCCTATGGCAAACATCGCGTTGCCTGCATCAGCAATATAATGAATTTTCTTGCAACTTTCTTGGAATCATTTCCTGTAAAAACATCCTTTCAACTTTTAGGAAGTAGACTTTGTATGAGTTGCGATACTTGCACCCGGGTTTTGAAAGGCAGCTTTAAAATGAACGTAATACACTTCAGCCAACTTATTTGTGCAGGTGGGAAAACATGGAACTAAAATAAATGTACAAAGTTTGACATATCGTTGCATTTTTTCTTAACAGGCACACTTAAAGTGGTCATACTGTATTATGCTAACATACTGTCAAACTCTTGTTAACTGTTGAGATTGGCTGACTGTAATACGAACTACCAATCGGCGGTGACCTTTTAGATTCTAGCCAATTTGCTGCTCTTTTAGCAGAAGATACATGAGGTACAAAACTTTGCAGATATTCTACTCAAACAAAATCATCTGCCTAGCCTTTTCCCAACTATATTGGGGTTGGCTTCCAGTCTAACCTGATGCACCTGAATACCAGTATTTTACATGGAGCGACTGCCTATCTGACCACCACAACCCGATCAGTACTGGGTAATACAATACCCCTCAGACTTTTTGGGCCACTGACTACCTAACGACTGTCAAAGATCTACAAATGACACCCGGGACCAACGGCTTAACGTGCTTTCCGAGGCATGGAGGAAACTCGGTATGTAATGGGTGGTCATCCATCGACAGACCAACCTAGGCAAGCACGGCTTAGCCTAAAGATCGACCCGAGCGGCTGTTATTATTTAGCCACGAGCTCCTCCTACATTCTACTAAAACAAAAACCATGTATTTATTTAATCTTCATCCTCAACTTTTCTCGCTTCACTTCGAGGATTCAAGCCCTTAGAGAACCGTTATGTTAAAAAGTCAAACATTCACTTTGTGCCAGTCCAATCTAGTGCTAATGAACCGGGGGACTGCTGTGTCAACTAATGAAATATCCACAATGCATTCAAAGTTACTGGAAGCCAGTGCTCGAAGCGTGTCGCACGGTTATTATTCGGAACATATTGCTCAAGTTTGATTGTTCGATCGGGGTCCCGTTTGACTTGTTAATAGCAACTTGCGTATTGCCGTATTGTACGAATAAAGTTTCATACTAAACAGGTCACGGTAGTTTAATTTCAAATGCAATACCTGCGAAACATCTTGATAGTAAATATGTTTATGCAAAATGGGTGACAGAGAACAGACACACAGGGTTGGACAGTGAACCAGAGTTGTCGACATAGCTCACAGAAAAAGTAAGCTGAAGTGGCAATGGGCCGGCAATATTAGCCGTAGAACCGATGACCGTTGTGGTAGACGTGTTCTTGAGTGGAGACCGCGAATCGGCAAGCGTAAGGTGGGACGCCCTCAGGCTCGGTGGAGCGACGATCTTCGCAGGGTGGCTGGTAGCAACTGGATGAGAGTTGCTGAGAATCGAGTTAAGTGGCGTGCGATTGAGGAGGTCTATGTCCAGCAGTGGACTGCTGCGGGCTGATGAATATGATGATGAAAATCGGTTAGCCATGTTTTAATACATATAACTTAAACTTAATCATTTTAAATTCAAGACGGAAAAAATCTACTATTCTGTTATTAAGTCATATTAGAATGACTTAAGATTTGTCTTATCCCCTCTTTAGTGTTATAAAGTGATAAATTCACGAAGATAACCACTAAAGAATAATATACAGGGTGCATTAAAGGTCTTGTTACACTCTTTAGATATGAAAAAATCGTAAGTAGTTATTGTCCATACAAAATATTAAAATCCAGATACTATTCTTCGAAAGAAAAGAATGAGCTTTGAACATAAGAACAAAAGAAACAAAAGAATGGTAATTATAAATAAAATACGAAGAACTTTTCAGTAGGAAAAGTATCAGTTAATATAAGTTCCTACTAAAAGAGAGTTATTATGGTAGCCTATGTTTTACATCTGGTAATAAATTATTAAGATACGTCGAACAAGGCTTTTGAGACTATCTAACTCCTATTAGGAGTTTAAATTTTCTCAAGGCTAATAGCCCAAGTAAGGAAATTGTTGTCATAATATTATGACAAAGTGTTTTTCAATATAGATATTTTGGATAGTATAGGTTAATTAATGGTTGAAGATCATAGTACACTTATAAAAAACTAGCTTTTGCCCGTGGCTTCGCTCGGATTAATTTAGAACTTGACATTCAATTTGGGTTGTACTCTGCTTGTATTAATATAATTCAGTCATGATACGAAAGACACATAGCGCCATCTATTATCATAAAAACGTTATTGTTGTTTTCCTCGGGAACAGTACTTTTTTTCGGAATGAAAGATATCTTATGTCCGTTTCTATACACCTGACAACGTATATTGAAAATTTTAGGATGATCGGTTCAGTGATTTAGGCGTGAAAAAGTAACAAACAAACAAACTTACTTTCACTTTTATAATATTAGTTAGGATGCAGCAGATCGGGACTCGTCACCTCATTTATACAAGCTTCTATTTAACTTGCAATGTAATAAATGTATGTTTGTTTGTTTAGGTCAAATCTTGCAACTGAATTTTCAAACAGTTATCCTCAACTGATTAAGCTGAAATTTTGCATACACGTTAAGTTTGGATGACAATACAAGTGACGTCATTCTAAATCCAATATGGTGGACTCCCAAAGATGGCGGACTAGTTATTTGGTATGCACCCCATGATATGGGTATCAATTAAAAGGGTTTGCTGAGATGAATACGAAAAATATAACGTCACACCTATATTTAAAACCTTGCTTTTAAAAATGTTTTTTACTATAAACTTATTACTAGCTAGTCCCAATGTCGTAACGGTGCTTAAAAGTTTACTTGACAGTACTGAGTTTTATAAAAAAAATCCCGAATGGCTCGAGTCGAGACAATGATGATTTCGAGTAGTGCTTATAATTGTGCATTATCCTATATTCCTAAGTTATAATTTTAAATCAGGAATAAAAAAAAAAACCATAGCGTTAAAAACAAAAAAAAAAACGTAAAATAAACAAGTGTTGGCCAAGTGGCCAGTACTAAAGCCACAAACGAATACAAAATAACCCTTAATAACAAGCAATAATGTCCGCCACACAATCTAAATTACAAAACGTCCTCATAATGTCAGCTATTTAAATCGACTTGTAACAACCAAACAAACGGAACACAATAATTTCCGCCAACAACATATTTTTGCATTTGTACGTTTTAATTCCGGTGATGGCTATTAGGCTATATTCACACTAGCGCTGTCGCGAATCCGCAAAATGATTCCAGAATAAATCACGAGAATAAATCTTTCGGTTAAGATGTGTTTTTTTTTACTAAGCCAGTAGCGAAGGGTCAATTTTTGTAAGAGGTAAGCCGGAGTACATTATCTTTAATGTGATTATATTATTTGTCTATAGAATGCTGATTGTGCCATTTCTCAAAAGGAATCCGGTAGGAATCGAGTTGTATGGAATTTTCGCCACTGAAGCCTACCATCATCATTCTCCTGGCCTTATCCCAATTTATTTGGGATCGGTGCAGCATGTCTTCTTCCTCCATAACTTCTCTATTACTCGTCATCTCATCAGATACCTCCTTTCTAGCCATATCATCCTTCACATAGTGCATCCATCGTTTCTTTGGTCTCCCTCTACCTCCCTCCCCCTCACCCCTCCTTTCTCTCTCTTACTAAGCCTAAAAAACTAGTGGTTTTTATTAGAACGAAACTTCACGTTTCTATTTTTAGCGTCTAGACTACTCAAGTCTGCTTTTTCTCGACCGGCTGCATTTGCTTTATTGCTTCGTCTTACTTGACCTATACTTTCCAGTCTAAGTTTTTGTCCGCAAAATATTTGCAATAATGGGAGTAGACAATATTGCATAGTAATCATCATCATCATCTGACTAGCCTTTTCCCAACTATGTTGGAGTCGGCTTCCAATCTAACCGGATGCAGCTGAGTACCAGTATTTTACATGGAGTGACTACCTTTTTGACCTCCACTACTCACTCACAAGGTAATAAAAAACTCTCGGTATGACTGGTTGTTATGCTTTCGGGCCACTGCCTAGGTACCCGTAATGACCGTCAGTGATCTACATTTTCTTGATATTTTTCGTCGTGTCGTTGAGCTCCTTGAGTTATAAGTCGACTCGATCACTGACAAATGCTAGCACTGACTGGACAGGTCTACTCAAATCTATGTGGTTTTTTCTTCAAAAGAACATCTCAGACACTAATCTGCATAGTCCTCATGTGAGTTGACCAAGATTACTTCTGGACTTTAAAAGAGACTATGACCTCTGAGTTTGTTTCGGCTTCTTCTCAGAGTAGTCAGGTACGAAACATCGGCCCCATCTACATAGTTTTAAAAAAAAGATGTGTAAAAGTGTTTGGTAAGAACTTATTTGCATAATAAACATAATTTATCATTTACAAATGACAGCCGGGACCAATCGCTTTGAGCACTTTTGCTTTCACAAATTCGAAAACAAAACACGCGCGTGCCCGCTCTCCCGCCAATGTACACAAACCCTTACATATCCGCGGCTATTCCAGTTATTTAGAGGGCAATTTGTTAAGAGTCCAATTACGGCGAAAAAAATAATACAAATTACCCGCACGAATGACGATGAACTGTTGAAAATGTTACGCTCATATTTCCCGCGTTGATCCTTTGAGCTCCCGTCCTATATTTTCATTTTGGGTTTCGTTTCCCGCCATTTCCTTGATGAATGCCATTGTTTTGTAACGATGGTGGAATTAATAAAAATGTATAAGGGTAGCTGGTAGCTGCCTGGCTCTGGGTATTTCGCGAAGCCGTAAAAGTCAATTGTATGAAATTGTTTATTGTGGTTGTAAATCTTTTTATTGGTAACCGGAGTAATTTTTCGAGCCTTGAAGCAAATTTTCAAATATACAGCTTTCCTAGTTTTGAAAATATCGAATGAGAGATTGTTCCAACTACCACAGTACCACTTAATACTTTCTCTGTTTCCCGATCATTATAATCTAGATTTCTTCAAAGTTTGAGTAAATCGGTTTCTTCTAGGCAAGCGTGCTCCACCCTAGCCTGCGTCAACGGTTCACATCAGACGAGTTACGGCCTAAGGAACCAAATTTAGTATTAAAAAAAAATCATAAGTACGATGAGACAAGAATTTCAATGGACAGAGTCCTTATCTGAATAAATTGAGTTCCTACTTTTACGCTTCTACACTTCCCTGTCTTCAATAAATTGCTAATAACGGTGACCTTCCTTGACATCTACGAAATAACCTTGTAGGTATATCAGGTTTCTGGGTTGGACAGTATCGAAGGAGCCCGCTTTGCCGAGAACTATACAAAATTCGCTTTATCTCTGATACTGATACTGTTAGCCTGCGTCATCCCACTGCTGGGCAAAGGCCTCTCCCCTTGACTTTTTCGATCCAGGGCTGATATTGACGACTGGTCGTTTATTTTGTTGAGATCATCCCGCTGTCTTCTACAGGGTGTTCTGACTGTGTCAGGGCTACACAAAGTGGCTACTTGGACCCAGAGCTCATTGGGCATGCGACAGACGTAACCAGCCAAGTCCCACTTCAGTTTTCAGTTCAGCTTTGTATGGTGTTGCGTATAAGGCCAGTTAGCTCTAGAATGCTGCGCTCCATTGCACGCTGGCAAACCATATCTCAGAATATTAAAAATAAAAATAAATTATTTCCATTATATACTTCACATTCTCGCGTGATACATAGTCGCGTGACCACCACAATATTTACTTGGCGCTTTTAAAAAATAACTTATATACGGGTACATGGGCTATATATTAATCTAATTACGTCTAATAACTCTTACGCACTAATATAATTGTTTTAAATTATCTTCGTGTAATAGTGAGTGGGTGGACAGCTGAAGGTTGTAAGGCTGAAGATGACGTCACTATTTGGTGATCGATACATTTTTATTACGCGCGTTTTTTTCGGTCAAGCTTGAAGAGTACCTATTTATTTGTTTGATGTAAAATTACGACCTTTAAATAACCACAGTCCGCAGCAGTGAAACCACCCAATCGCTATTAGTCTAAGATCCCGGTTAAGGCCGACCTTCACTCATCTGTTTACCGAATTTTGCCAATCTCAAAACATTAACAAACATGTCGGATCCGGTCGTTAGTATGGACATGAAAGTTTGTCACCACAGCGTGCTTCTACAGAGCCCTGATGTTCAACTCGAGGCGAGAGCGACAGTCAATGTCTGATTGCGGCGGTGTTGAGACGTACCCGATTCATTGTGTCCCGTGTTATTGTGTTAAGTTGTAATCTCAAGTAATTCGTTAGTTTTGCTAGAAACAGTGTATCGCACCCAGTGTGTTTTCATAGCACGAAACCCTTCGTCGGCCCACATAATATACGAGCCTAATGGAATAAATCCTGACATATCCGACAAACATATTACGAATAGGTTGCCTGATGAAATTAAGTCAAGACTTGACCGATTTCACTTGACCACCTAATATCACCGTATTTGTAATAAAATTATCTGTATTTTAATATATCTATTTCAATAACTGTGTAGTGTATTTAGGCCTGTCAACCTTGTAGTAAGGACAAAAAGATAGATACCTCAGTTTCTTATGCTACAAAAATCCTTATGCTAAGATCTACAAAAATCTTGTTCCTGATGCTGTTATTTTCCATGTATAATTCAACAAACACTTTATGACCAAAACCAATAAATACAAAATGCAGAAACGACAAAATTCGGAACAACATAAATCAAACCTGAGACCATTTAAACTCCGGAAAACATTGATTTCATCTTCGGATAAAAGTGAGTTCCATATACAACATTTAACAGAGAAAAACCAAATGTTTGTCTCAAAAAGTTAAAAAAAAATCGAATTTCGAAGTACCATACTATTCTCAATACACAGAAGTGACTTCACTAGTGACTGAACACATCCAGCATGATTGATGATAACAATTTTCAATATGACTGCATCGATTCGAAAGATTCTGTATACTATTCTTTCGACGAAACAGATTGATTTTCCCGGTTGCATCAAAATATATTCACGTAGGAGCTCGTGGCTAAATAATAACATCCGCTCGGGTCGATCTTTAGGTTAAGCCGTGCTTACCTAGGCTGGTCTGTGGATGGGTTACCACCCGTTACATACCGAGTTTCCTCCGTGCCTCGGAAAGCACGTTAAGCCGTCGTTACAGGTAGTCAGTGGCTCAAAAAGTCTGACAACTAGTCTTACCAAGGGATATCGTATTACCCAGTATTGACTGGGTTATGGAGGTCAGATAGGCAGTCGCTCCATGAAAATACTGGTATTCAGCTGCATTCGGTTAGACTGGAAGCCGACCCCAACATAGTTAGGAAAAGGCTAGGCAGATGATGATCAAAAGATATTCACGTTTGACCATCGTTTTGGCCGGGCGAATCGAACGCGAAAAATAATGCACCATTCTGGTGTCCCACATTTTCCTTAAACTCATACTGTATTATAATCTCAGTTACGTGCATTTATGAAGCCATTTCAAGTGCCAACGATACAATATTAAGTTTACGGTAAAATGCTTTTTTTCCGTTTACGACCGCCTCCATCTTACGCTCGAGGGAAATTCACCCAAGATTGAGATAATGTGCTACATCGCACATGCTATGCGGTAAATTTATATTAGAAAACTTAGTTGAGTGTGTTGGTGTTAAAACTAATACATAAGTTGTGTAAAACCTACATGTTATGTATACTCGTTGAAGCTTAGAGCTTGAAGGTAAAGTCGGCAAATTGAGACTTATTTTGTGTTTACCAAAGATTAATTTTCTCTGGTCGGTGAAGTGAGGACCAGTGGTAACGACCTCTACTCACGAGTTATAGATAACTAGCTTGTGTCCGTGGCTTCGCTCGCGTTGAGTTCGGTGATTGTCCCAAGGGATCGTACTACCGTAGATTCTTTTATTTTTTCGTTTGTGAAGTGCGTAAGCTGGTGTCAGAGTTTTTCTGCCGGCCATCGGCCTCTGATTTGGCTTTACAAGTCGTCGAGAAATATCTCTCGAGCATGCTAATTTGGTTTCCTTACGATGTTTTCCTTGATAATTATACAAAATGTACATGAATCCGAAAAATAGGTGTTTGTCTTAAATAGCAAAAAAATTCGGTACCTGTCCCATGGAATCGTACTAATACCGGGATAAAAAGTATCCTTTGTGTTAAGCCAGGTTATAAACTATTTGTGTGCCAAAATTGATCCAAATTCAGGAGTTTTTGCGTGAAAGAGTAATTAACATCCATCCATCCATCCATATACCCACCCATCCATCGTTACAACTTTCTCATTTATAGTAAGAATGTGAGTATCACGACCGCTACGCAGTCGCAGAGATGTGCAGATATAATTTCACTTGTACGCTTCTGACATTTCGAATTTGCCGGAGGTTATTAAAGCTCACATTCAAATTAACACTAAGAAGTAAATAAAGCCAAAACCAGCTAGTCAGTTACTACATAAACATATATGTAGCTTCTACAATCAAACATATACCTTCTACAATCAAACTCGCGTGTTTGCCACCGCGTGAGGTATCGGTGTGTGAAAACATTCTCAGCTTTATAAACCTCTCCGGTATATAAATGTAATACCTCCGTATATAAACGGGTAAAATATTTCATCACGCGTTTCATGTTATGTTCGCAGTACTAATTTACATCAGCCCATGTTGTAATGAAGATAAAATAAAATGTTCCGTTCATATTTTTCGTTGGTTTGTGTCAAAAGAATGTCGAATGAATTTCGCTGCTATGCCGTATATTATTAACGCTGTGCTGCTATGTATTTTAAAATAACCCTCTTCAGATATTTATCAATACAAAGAGCTCATTTTTTTGATCTTAGGTGGAGCTGGAGGTGGTTTTGGCAAAAATTGAAAACTTTTTCAAAAATATAATGAGATAAAAAAAAATCTACTTTGATTAACAATCTGCATGCTTAATATAATTTTGTTGTTTATGGAAGTCGAACTAATGATAGAAGTTTGGAAATTGAGGAGAATATAACATATTATAAATCCTGCAATCTCCGAAGTGTTGGCAGAGTTGTACGTAATAGTACACCCACATTTCGCCTGTTACGTTGTAAGTCCCATGTAATAGGGGGCGAGCCTATTGCCATCAATCAGGCAAATCCGTGGCTGCCACTTAGAAATTCGTTATGGAAAATCCCAATAACACTTTACCCGACCCGGGAATCGAACCCAAGACCTCATGTTCAGGACCAATGACGCAGTTGAAGACTAGACTAGTAAAAAGCTAAAATAGTAATTCAGACTAATTCAGTCGTAAGAAATCCGACAAGTGCGAGTTGGACTGGCGTATGAAGAGTTCCCTACCATAGTAGTAGAGGAGCCCTTTTAATTTAAATTTATTTTTATTATTTGTTGTTATAGCGGCAAGAGAAATACATATTCAGTGAAAATTTCAAAGATTATGAGATACAGGTTGCTGATAGACAAACGGACGGATGGACGGACGGACAGACAGCGGAACCTTAGAAGTAATTTGGTTACCGTTTGGGTATGGAACCCTAAAAACGAGTTACGTCGGCAACCGGAAACGATTTTATATAAATAAATATAATTGTGTAGGTTGCACTTTATCACTACCCCTATAAGGAGTCCCAATTTCTCCCGTGGGACGAAACCTTTAGAAAAATATATCTTTTCTATCTTCTAAAAATATCCTGAACTTATTATGCCACACATAATACACTCGATGTGGACTTGTGTAGGCAGATAATTCACTTTGTATCCCCGCGGCAGTTACCAGAGTTATTCCAACGCTGTAGTTTTGGAAAATTCTGAATATTTTTCTTTTATCTTTCAGGCTTCTTTTATTGTCTCAACAAGATACGACGGCTTATCGTGCGATCCTCAAGGAATTTCTTACATGCTTACATGAATAATGTGGTTGAGTTTACTGGGAAGAAGGATGGTGAAAGTTTGAGTATACGTGAAGGCGTTGACACGTCTGTATTCCTCGAGGAGTTGAGCAGATGTCTTCTGTTGTACAGTCACGAGCACCAATATGTATTATATTATAGCTAGCCCATATTGATCCCACTGCTAGGCAAAGGCCTCCCTCCCTTCCTTCCAAAGGTCACGCTTCTGTGCTACTTCTTTCCAATTCTCAAAGAAGACATCCAGTTCGTCCCGCCATCTCCTTCGTGGTCTGCCGCGACCCCGTGTCACTGTTTCAGGGCACCAACCCTGAGTTTTACGGGCCCACAGTTCGATCGGCATGCGACAGACTTGTCCTGCCCAGTCCCATTTAAGTTGGGCAGCCTTTAATATGTATACACTTTACTAAATTTAAAAGCAATTTTCGCGAGAAATAACGATAGTAACTTGGAGATAGAATCTTTTCCATAAAATATGAGTTCCAGAATACTATGTTCGTAACAACATGACATTTTAATCAGAACAGTAGGAGAAAAACACTTTTAAAAGTTGTTAAGTGTTTACATATTGGCGGTCGTGACTGTACACTGAAGACATCTGGCAGGCTTATCAGTTACCCTAATGACTGACGACGTGACTGACGTGGTATGGACATGTGATGCGGAGGAATGAGGAAAATGTAGTGAGGAAAATGTTGAGTATGAATGTAGATGGCTATAAGAGTAGAGGAAGACCGAAGAAACGATGGATGGGCTGTGTGAAGGATGATATGGCTAGAAAGGAGGTGACTGCTGAGATGACGAGTAATAGAGAAGTATGGAAGAAGAAGACATGCGGCGCCGACTACAAATAAATTGGGATAAGGGCAGGAGAATAATAATGATTTGAAAATAGTTTTCTTTAAAGATTGTATAACCGATCAAATGATCACAATGATGGCAATAATACGTGCCTCTCAGCTTCGTTTAGGGTATTTTTAGATCCATTATATCAAAATATCATATCGCACCTGTATTATTAGAATCTTTTTTCTCAGCTGAGTAATTTTTTTTCTTTTTATATGACTTAATTAACCTTGATATATAAATAATACCTATACGTATAATCTGTTAACTAATTAAGTTTTTCTGGCTAATGAAATGAGGAATATTACCTGTTTAGTTAATTGAATACCAACTTAAGTTATCTGTATATTTAACTCACAACTGTTATTCCCTCTTCTCTTCTCTGTTCCCCGATCATTATAATCTGGATCTCTTCAAAGCCCGAGAGTCTCAGTTTCTTCAAGGTAAGCGAGCTCCACCCTAAGCCGAATCATCGCTTCACATCATAGCGAGTTGCGGCTAAACGCGACGAAAATTCTGCGTAAAAAACAAAATGAAATGGTTATAACACGTCAAATTGGCGGGCGTTTCTAATATATCGATTTGATAAATAATTTATTAACAATACACTTTCTTGAAAACTAGTTCTTATCGCACAACGATTAGGTTCAACATGCAATGTATTTCACACGCGTGGATTTTTTTCATTTATCACGTGTGCGGAAATAAAATTTTCCATTTAATTTTCTTAGTATACTTATACTAAGTCTAAATTGGTTCAATTCCTGTAGTCAGAGGTGAAAGTTTTTTTTTTAAATCTAGGCAAAGAGGTATGCGTCTTTACGGCGTAAATATTGTTGAATATTTAAATTGTGTTTATAAATAGAATATCATAAATAAACATGATTATTTAAAAATATTTACTGAACAAATTAACATTTATTTATGTTCTAAATTAAAAAATATTTGAATTTTATATTTTTCATATAAGGCTGTTTTTGCGGCATCATACCTTTGCTTCTTCTTTTACCTGGCGAAAGAAAAGCGCGAAAAAAAAACATAAATTAAATCATAGTTTCCTAACATGACAAAAATACTTTTTGTTCTAGTTCTATTTTATTCCTTCGAAAGTGTATTGAAAAACGTCGTTTGATACACGTGGGCATTTGTTATTGCAGTTCTCGGCTCCATAACAACCTCGCCTGCGGCTCGGATGTGAATTCCGTCTCGAATATAATAACAAAGTTTCCGCACTTATATCAAAATGTTCTATTTCTTGGCCAGAACTTAATTGGTAGTTATGTTGTGTAGCCGTTTGGGGTTGAAATACTAGGGCAATGAGGTCCGAGACCCACCTAGTATTTCGGGATATCGCCAAGCGGTTGGTCGACTCTTCATGCGGGCTGGCCTTTTTTGGCCAAAGAATCAGAATTGCCATTCAATGTATCAATGCTGCCAGACTTCTGGGCACTTTTCCCATTGACAACGATGTGGACTCATATTTTGACTGTATTTTGGAAACCATCACAAAGGTAGAGTAGAGTTGGGAAAACTGATAGCCTCGTGGTTGGTAGCATAAACCGCGCGGAACTTGAAACTGGGTTGATTCAATGGATGCATTGAAGTTTCCTATTTCAGGTTTGGTTGATGAACAAAATCAAAATTTACACGTATACGATAAATTCTATTATGTTTATCCCTATTCTATAATGGTTGTCAATACTACGTAGACAATATATTAGGTTGACAAGTTTTACCTCAAATTATTTAGTCCCCGAGTATGTTCTTAGGTAAAGTATTAAGGTAAATATTTTGGTCAGAAAGATATAGGTAAACGAGAAATTAATGGGATACTAGGAAAATAATAATGAAAGTGTTATTCCTTCTAACGAGATTACGGTTTGTTATTTAAGCGTCTTATCGGATAAAATCTAAAGGAGATCATTAAGATTGATAGGTTATTTTCACAAACAGTAAAACAAGTGATTACTACAGAAAGTAGTAACTGTACTGAGTGAAACTAATTTTTTTTTCCAAACTGTATTGTCCCACTGCTGGGCAAAGGTCTCCTCCATAACCTAGCATTATTTACTTTGTGTTTCCTATTTTGTCCAGACAATCCCCCAGAAACATCTTCACAATACGAATAAAAATATTATAAGGTCCCATTAAAATATATGGAAAAACTTTTAGAAATCATTCACCACCAAAATAAGGACAATGTTAAAAAAAAACGCATTAGATACTTACAAGAAAAAAAAACAGCTAACGAAAATACACTAAAAATGGTAGTCAACTGAAAGTTACTACACTAATTTAACAATAGTTAAATACAGAATGATATTAACAGAACTGACTGTGTACCTACTTACGAGAACGCGCATGGCGGGGCTCGAGTGCAAGTACCTACCCATAATGAAAAAAAAACACAAAAATCCCAAAATAAAATCACTTTAATCAGTGTTTTTTTTTTTTTTCTTAGAAATCTTTGGTTAGACGTACTGAATGCTGTGTTAAAATTTGTTCATCTATTTTAATGGGACCTTATATAATGTTATGGATATAGTAGATACTTACTGATAAAATAATTATCATCTTTTAAGTTTAATAAAACATCTATTTCATCCTAAAACAGCCGTCTAAATACAAGACCGTTTACCGTTTTTCTGGGCTAGTGTTTGACCAGACCAGAAAAAGTAATTTGGGTCAGCTACTCTCAAATCTATGTTATGGAACTCTAAGAAGAAAGTTTTAGCTTTTAACATTCAGCCTGACTTTTGTTACTTTAAGAGGAAACCTTACTTAAATAAGTTGATATAAAATACGTTCCAATAAGTTCCAAGTTCTTAATATAACTTTAATAAGGAGAGGCGAAAAGGTACTTTTTTGGCGTGCTCTCTGACGTACAAAAACTGTTTTTTCTCGGCTTAGTTTTGATAAACGACCCTTAACTTAATTATAGACAGGACTATGATAGAAATTAGAGCTAAATTCGAAAGCCCGGAGCTTAATGGACTTGTTCCACCTAGTAACGCCTAAGGATATACCGTAGGTAATACAATTTTGAACGATGGTCAAGCGTGAGATCGAATGATCCGCTCCTTTCAAATCGAACGTTAGTATAAAGTTGTTATTCTCTGGGGTGGAACTAGCAATTACTGTGTGAAAAGTGTAGTATTTAATTGGGCCATGGATTTTTCTGACGAGGTAGTGTTTTTGTTGCCACTCAACCACCCCTTGTTTCAAAGGTAGATTTTGATGAAAGCAAATTGGATGCTGGCAGCTCTTAAAACATTCTTTGGTTTGTTTTATGTTTTTTTTTTCTAAAACTTCAAAACCTCCTGCAATCGATGGCTTTCTCAGATCTCAAAGACAAGTAATTTTTTTGCGATTTATTCTTCAATTATTCTTTTTATCTTTTGTTCTCCCATAAATACTTCCAACATTATCCTCTGAATTGACACAGTACCTAACTCTAAGTAATAATTTCTTCTTGTTTCAAAGTTAGACGCAAATACGGTAAAGGTATTTAGTTACCCCATTGAGATATTTATTGTTAGCTTTAGCTGTAGCAAACTTGTTCCAAGGGTTCCTGCAATACTTCCCGTGTTTATTGAAAATTAATATTTATGAGTAAACGAGCCATAACTTGGATAAAACTTTTTACTCGATCATTTTATGTTTTGTTATTCGATCGTCTTGGAGTTTGCGGAATATTGGATTTGTGTACTCATAATAATAGCATCCGGATCGAACTTCACGGTAGCCAATCGGCTACGCACTTCGCAGGAGATAAAATGATAGTGTGTGTGCAAACACGTCTCTGTGATTTTGAATCATCGAATTATGTGAGTAAAGGAATCTATAGTGCAGCACGCGTAGCATGACCACCGTAGAAACGGGTTTGGTCGACGGAAAAATCGACAAAATAACATCTCAACAAAAGAGTTCTTCGATTCTTCCGTCGACAAAACCCGTTGTCACTAATACATAATTCCGACAGCCGTCACATCGACTTAAATCAGATATGGAGAAAGTAAACTTAAAAATAAGGCGCAACGGTTGATTCAAACGAATAAGCCTCATTTCAAGTTCACGACAGCGCTGAATCCTCACCAATATACTCAATTTTCTTGAAACCCAGTCTACACAGAGTGAGGAAGGCAAAATAAAACCCAGACATCTAAAAAATACATCCAAAGAATCACGACCATGATTACAAGATAATACAATTTTTCCTACAGCTCCCTCGTCGCAAGCTCGGCCGATAGGCATTTTGTGCGAACAACTTGCATGTGTATTCCTACCCTTACTTATATGGTAAGAAAACTCTGAATCTCCCCGTTGGGACTATGGGGGCAGTGGCCTGGACGAAAGTGCGTTACATTTTAAACGTAATCGACTGTGCACATCTGAGTCATCATCTGTCTAGCCTTTTCCCAACTATGTTGGGGTCGGCTTCCAGTCTAACCGGATGCAGCTGAATACCAGTACTTTACATGGAGCGACTGCCTATGTGACCTCCAGAACCCAGTTAGTACTGGGTGATACGATACCCATTGGTAAGACTGGTTGTCAGACTTTTTGGGCCGCTGACTACACGTAACGACTGTCAAAGATCTACAAATGAAAGCTGGGACCAACGGTTTAACGTGCTTTCCGAGGCACGGAAGAAGCTCGGTAAGTAATGGGTGGTCACCCTTCCACGGACCAACCTAGGCAAGCGCTGCTTAACCTGATAGGTTCGAGTGGCTGTTATTATTTAGCAACGAGCTCCTCCACAATCACTGACATGTAAGTCTGACATACAATTTGTAGCTAATAGTCTCAGCGTACTTACTTTTAATCAAACTCGTGTTTCTGTATCGAACATGTTGTAATGAAGTTTTATATCTCTTAAGGGAGAGTTTATTAAGAGGTTTGGACTGCCTCGTTGGTCTTGTGGTCGCAAGCGCGACAGCTGAGCATGAGGTCCTGGGTTCGATTCCCAGGTCAGGCAAAGTGTTATTGGGTTTTACCATCAGGCATTTCTAGCATCCACGGAGTCTGGAGTCAGGCAATAGGCTCGCCCCCTATTACATGGGACTTAAGCATAACTGGCGAAATGTGGGTACACCTCTGCCTAACCCTTTGGGGATAAGATTTATGTTACGGTGTTCGGAATTACCAAAAACCTTACTTTAGTTAAATAAGGAGCTCTTGCGTAAAATTTCGTGCTTCTAGACCCAGCCATTTAGGTTTCGTGTTCTCTGTCTTCTTATTTAAGATTTTGACGAAATGTGAGCTTATAGGATCGGGTATCAGAAGGTTCAGTCAAACTCAAAGATTTGTTTTTAATTAAAAATGAAATGAATTCCGAGTTGTGGATTAAATAACAACACTGAATAGGCTCCTAACGACTAGAGTTTGGAATAACTAATTAGATTGTAAGACTAGGCCGTATTGTTCGTGTTTCTGGAGCAGTTACGGATGTAAATAATTTGTGTATACCTAACTTAATTAAGTTAACTTGTGTTGTTTAATCAACTTCTTTTTGACGAATTTAATTTTAACAATTAAAAAAAAGCCGTCTTCGAATTTTGACGTTCTGGCAAGAAATTACCATAAAATACATTTGACGGACTGCATGTAACAAAACATATGAATAAAACTGATACCTAGTAAAATAAAACTTTTCAGAAGCTAATTTATTTTTACACTAGCCCGCGACCTTCGTTCGCGTGATATTACTTCCCTTTTTGAATCGGATTTTGTTAACAATTTCAAGGGTTTTTTTATTATTTTGCACGGATCCCTAATTATATTTCTAAAATAAAAGTAGCCTATGTTAGACCTTATAACATCAGCTATCTGTCAAAAAAAGTCCCGTCAAAATCGGCCTAGTCGTTTCGGAGATTAGCCGGAACAAAAAGACAAAGACAGACGGACAAAAATTAAAAAAGTGTTTTTGTTATAAGTGCCGTATATATTTTCATATGCATTCAGTAAAAAGTTGTTATTTTGATATTACAAACGGACACTTCAATTTTATTTATTTGTATTGATGTATTGATATAAGTTTCCAATCCATTTCTGGCTTTTTCACCATTGTTATCGCTGATACCATGTCACTGGGTCTATATCTATAGATCGACCGCTTTAATGAGACCTCATTAATGAGACTCATTATTAAATTATAATAACAATTTGCCCGACCCAGGAATCGAACCCTGGACCTCATGCACAGCAGTCGCAATTGCAACCACTAGACCAACGAGGCAGTCAGGTAATTCTACTACCTACTAGCGCAAAAATGTAGACTCACGTCTACAAAACCACCCGGTATAACTCAACCCTTCCACAACTCAGTCCAATGGCCGTGTGACCGATTTACGACTGGCATATCGCAACCTACTTCCAGGAATACTTGACATCTCGCGCCTGTGTTAGTGGTCTCCTTTGTTAGGAGATCGTTAGGGTACCTGAAAGACTTTCCTAGTTTAGAAACGGTGAAGTTTGGGATGTGCGGAGGTAATCTATTGTGCGTTTAGTTCTGGCGGGCGTTTTAAAGGAAATGGTGTGTGAGGAATTTTTGGTGGTGTAAAATGTTGGGTTTAGTCGAGATACAGAGATAGAAGAAACTTACAACGGAGTAAGTTTAAGCGCGAATTATACACAAACGGCGTAAGGTGACGGCGCTGCGCAGGCATGATGCCGCTTCAAAACGTTTTCATACAAATTGTACAGTCACGAGCACCAATATGTATACATTTTCCTGAATTTAAAACCAATTTTCGCGAGACATAACGATTGTAACTTGGATATAGGATCTTTTTCATACAAAGATGAGTTCCAGAATACTATATTTGTAACAATATGAAATTTTAATCAGAACTGTAGGAGAAAAACACTTTTGAAAGTTGTTAAGTGTTTACATATTGGTGCTCGTGACTGTACGTAGGCGACGTGTCATAAATTACATTCAAGCGGCGCGGGCAAGGTACGCCGTTTTTTTTTTCGTTATACTTTCCACGCCTGCGCCGCGCCGTTACCTTACGCCGTTTGTGTGTAATTCGCGCCTTAGGAGATACACGACACCGCTCGTCCACGCGGTTTGGCAGAGGCAGCGACGAAAATGTATTGGTGTCGTCCGCGCGGTCGGGCGGTGCACGTGTGTTAAGCATCATCGGATTTCATACAAGCCAATGCGACGCCGTGAGATCAGCTTCATCGCTCCTAGTGGTAGCATCGCCTTGTTACATCGATTTTCTTACTAAGACAAAGCTGGATTGTCCAACTTAAAACTCACTTATCAAGTGGTGGCCAAAACTTTATGGGTACTTGTGGGATAAACTTAACAATAGCATTAACATAGCATAGTCAGCCTATGAAAAAATGGGTCCAGTGCGGGTTGGTAGATTTCACGGACGTGTCTTTGTTTTTTTTTCTAAACATTGCTCCTCACTAGGAATTTTTCCTGTATCGTGGGTGCGTTTAAAAACATTTAAACTCACATACACAAACAGCCAGACCCAAAACTATCCTGGTATTTTGGTCTTTTCATTTCCTCACGATGATTTCCTGCACCGTTTTCAGACACTTGCTATTCAAATCATAACTGACACCCGCCTAGACTTCGCTCAACCATATTAGGGTCAGCTTTCAGTAGCAACATGTAACTGAATTCCAGTTCCACTGCGTAATTTCCAACCGACCGATTCCCAAAATAACTAATTCAAAACCCTTCGAAAGTTTTAGACGAATACGGCACTTATCCTATACATAATAAGGTCATGAAGAGAACCTTTTTTGAAGTACCTAGTTGTGATAAAAGGACTGACCTATCCTCATTACATTTTATATGACAGGAACAAGTATAATGTCCATTCACTTAAGTCGGTTCGTGTCCGGTCCGGTCCGGTCCGGTCCAAAGTGTTATTCAGGATCATTGCCTTCTATCCCCCATGGGGATTACATTTCATTACAGACTCGAATACCTTCAGTTTTTCACGTTAAATGGAAATCGTTACAAATGTGAATAGAGGATTTTTTGCTTTTAGAAATAGAATAGTTTATGATTTATTTATAGTTTACTAGCTATTGCCCGCGACTTCGTTCGCGTGGTAGTTTTGTAGAGTATGAGTGAGGAAAAAAAAGATAGCCTATGTCCTTCCCCAGGATATAATCTATCTCCTCGCCAAATTTCATTACGATCCGATAAGCTGTTTAGTCGTGAAAAGATAGCAAACAAACAAACAAACAGAGTTACGTTCGCATTTATAATATTAGTATGGATTTTCACAAAACGCCACGGAAATGACAAACATCGATGGAGTTGAGTGCGCTATATTCGACGGAGATACCATGGGTTGTATGGAATAGAACCTTACAGTGTATTTTTTCTTACTTGTGCATTTAGTAAAAAATATTTTTTTTTTACTAAATGCACAAGTAAGAAAAAAAAAAAAAAAAAAAAAAAAAACATATTTTTTTCCATTGTCTGCAAATTTGTCTTGCTTTGTATGATATAGTAAACACTTACAGGATTATAATTATGAACCTCACCAAAAACTGCTTAAATAAATTATCAAAGCGCGTTAATTTAGTCCAAAATCCAAATCATAGTACACCAACTACGATTAATTAAGTAAGTCCTTGTTTACCAAAAATTCAAATAAAGGACAATATACTTCACTACTATTGGTCCTGTTATTTTTGTAAAGCTCGGCTGAAATATAAACATGTTTGAATCTACACTAATATTATAAAGAGGAAAACTTTGTTTGTTTGTTTGTTTGATTGTAATGAATAGGCTCAAAAACTACTGGACCGATTTTAAAAATTCTTCCACCATTCGAAAGCTACATTATCCACGAGTAACATAGGCTAAATTTTATTTTGGAAAAAAATAGGGTTCCGTAAGATATTTGGGTTTTTCGGACACAAGGTGTAAAAAATCAACCAGAAAAGTTACTTATTTTGCGTACGCTGCCTAAACTATAAAAGATAGAACCATAAAATGTTCTAATTAATTGTAGATCTTATAAATATCTACAAAAAAGTCCGCGACACACTATACCTATCTATGTCGAGTGAGGCACAACAACCATTTTTTATCTTGATTTTTTTTGGACTACATTTAAACGCATTTATTTTACTCATGCTATAATCCCTATCAAAATTAATTATTTAATCACTAAGTACAGTTTATGTAGATAATATTTGGTTTTTGAATGATGAAAATTGGACGTTTGGTTTTGAAGTTATGGCGAAATTAAAATATATTACGATTTCTGCTACACGGCCCGTTGCGAAGTGGGCGTCACCAAGGCGGGGTGCGCGTGCGGGAGGAGAGTTTAGATCTATGAGTAAGGTACCCGCGCGGCTCGGACGCTAATCCGTTACTCACCGTTGACAGGCCCGCACCTACGGTGGCCGGTAGCCACCACGTGGGTCCCGACGCCCGGTGCATCCCCCGCGGCGGCTGGGGCGAGAGATTCTCTCCCTCTCACGTCCCGCCACCTCCTTCGCTAGCATGACTGCTTCGCAGAAGGAGGTGACGGCTTCTCATTCATTCTCGCTCCGGACCATGGCCTGAACCAGGACCGGGCGCGAGAGGTCGCCGCCGCCGATCGCCGCTACGAGGACACGGCGGACCTCCGCCCAAGCGGGGCAGACCTCCACGGTGTGCACCACCGTGTCCTCCGGACGATCCTCACAATGATAGCACCCGGGCGTTTCCTCCCGCCCGATTCGGTGCAGAAACCTCCCGAAACAACCGTATCCGGTGAGGACCTGCGTCAGGCGGAAGGTGAGGGCGCCGTGGCGCCTCTCTAGCCACTCCTCAAAGAGGGGACTTATCGCCACTATTGTGGCCTGCCCTGCACTGGGTTGCGACAGTCGCTGTCTCCATGTCGTCATGAGATCGCGTCGGAGGTTTGTCCGTTGAGCGGTGATTTGCCGCGGCAGCGGAGTTTCCCCCCGACGTAGTGCCTCCGCGCGCCATTCATGCAGGCGCGCGAGGACTATCGCCTCCAGATCCCATGGCGGCAATCCGGCTAGGAGGCTCGCCGCCTCGCGGGAGATCGTGCGGTACCCCGGGGATTAGCCTAACGGCTACCACCTTTTGGGGCGCGTTCAGGTAGTGGGTGGCACGCCGCTTAATTGAACGCGCCCACACCGGGGCCCCGTAAAGGGCCATGGACGCACGACCCCCGCGTAGAGCCTACGGCAGGAGGCGTTTGGACCCCTCAGGTTGGGCAAGAGCCGCTTGAAGGCAGCCCCTGCCCGTTCCAGTTTGGGAGCCAAACGTCGGAAATGCTCAACGAAGTTCCACCGGCTGTCGAGGACGAGTCCTAGGTACTTCAAAGTCGACTCGATGCCGAAGGGAACCCCTCCTACCGTCAGCATGGATCCCGACGGTGGCGCATTCCGAGGCCCATGAAAGCACATGGCCTCAGATTTGTGCAAAGCCACCTTGAGACCCAATTGCCGGATCCTCTCAAAAACTATCGCAACTGTGGGGAGCCCCCCTTAATCTGTTATTTTTTTTTATTATTGTATAGAAATCGTAAAGCGGTTCACAGAATACATCTACCTACCAAGTTTCAACGGTTTAGTCCGAATAGTTTCGGAATAAAGTGGCTGTGACATTCAGACGGACAGACGAGGTGGGTATCCGAGGTATGAGGTTAGACGAATCTATAAGGGTTCCGTTTTTTGCCATTCGGCTACGGCACCCTAAAAATCGTGTTTGGGCTCATTTCATACACCTTGATGAGAACTTTAGAATTAGCTGGAGTATGACTTTCATCGAAGGTCTGATGATGGAGCGGAGGGCAGCTGCAATAGGACCTCAAAAGTTTACAGCATCTATATCGTGTTCGGGCTCATTTCATGCACCTTGATGAGAACTGTAGATCTAGCTGGGCTCTGGCTGTCATCGAGTGTCTGAGGATGAAGACGTAAATGCTGTTGAGGGCAGCCCTTATTTGGAAAAACATAATAAGAATGATTCTTATTCTGGATTGCACACAAAATAAAAAACGTAGAAAATGTATTCCTTTTGAGAGCTTCCGTTGCGTCCGCTGCGTAAACGGTTAAAGTTACGCAGCAATCATGCATGAATTGTTCCTTTTAAAAGTTCTAAAAAAAGTCCGTGATAGCATATATATCTTTTAACTTACTCACTCACTATAACCTTTTTTATGGTTCTCAATATTCTTCAAAAAATATGCGTTATTTTTGCAAAGGTGTTTTTGTAAACATGGTAATTATCCCTATCCAAATAAATACGTTATTCATCACAAGAGTATTTAATTTAGAACGAAATTGCTCTAACATCATTTGATTCTAATGAATATCTTAGGAGATCCGAGATATCACAGTTTTAAAATAATTCCGCAGCAAAATAATAATGGTCAGGTACCGCGCGCGCATTTTCATTATGTGGGTGATGTGCTCCTTTAGAATTGACACACACCCTCTAACCCTCTCTTATGTGACGCAGACGAAGTTGCGCGGGTCAGTTAGTGTAAAATAAAAATGCAAAGTTTTCACTTCCCTCTTGTTCTGTGATGCGAGTATCGGTTATATTTGTCAATATGTAACTACATTTATACGGTGCGGGTAGGGCTGGCAATCACTGTGTTTCGGCTTATTGGCAAAGTAACGTAACATCTACATGAGAATCTCACGTCCCAGCCGCCGCGGGCGACGCACCGGGCGTCGGGTGCCACGTGGTGGCTCCCGGCCACCGTAGGCGCGGGCCTGTGGACGGTGAGTAATGGGTTAGCTCACCGTCCGTCCGTCTTATGACGACAGGCCGTGTCGACGGCGCGTTCGTGTTCCACGCGCGCCTCAAAGAGATGTCAGCAACCAAGAAGGGGCCCGCAAGGGCCGATGCCTGCCGGGGCTGCGGGACTGTTCGAAAGAGATACCGTGGCCCTGGAACACAAAGGGCAATGAAGGAACATGGATGGGTTTTAGTCAGTAAGAGTCTGACACTCCCTCCCACTCCACCCAGAGCGGGAGAAGTCATTTGATGATTTCCCATCCGTAAAAAAAAAAAAAAAAGGTAACATCTACATGTTACGTCATATCCTATGAATATGACATATGTTTCTTGTGTATCCTTATTTTGGACCCGAGAGAGATATTGTCTGTGGATTGTGTTTTTTACGATTGGTGGCTTTGCCTGGCAGAATTCTGGGTGATGAAAAATCTTTGCATCTGAAAATATTGCTTTCATTGACGGGTAGACCCCCTTTATTGATGGATGCAGGGGTATAACAAGCCTCAGCCCCATGGAAAAAGAGGGTGAGATAAGTAGGTATGTAATGGTTAAATGTATACTGGAACTCGTTATTACTTTACCACCCTAAGATTGAATGTCACGTGAATGAATTAGTTTTTCTGCCAGATAATTTCAAGTTAGTTAAAGTTTAATCATTATTAATTACTGTTAATTTAGTTAAAGAGCGATGAAACAATCAAGAGATTAACCTCGAAAAAATAAAATGTTTTGTAACGGCAGCCCTACAATGCATATCATTATTTGCACAATACGCTCCGTGTCCAGTAGAGATAATTCTCCGCTTTTCATGCGTCGACTCGTTTTATTGCTGATATTCGCATTTCAGCTTCGGCCTACGCAAATAAACTCTATAAATACCGCTTTTAAAAGGTAAATAAATTGCTTTCGAGTGTAATATACTTCCGTGTCGTAAGTGAATTGAAAACTTTATGGTACTTCATGTAAATGTGACCGAGTGGTCGTTGAGTGCGGCAATTTATGTCTGTAACGCAATTTCGTCGATTGCTGTCCGAAGTGCCAACGTAACTTTGGCCGCTAGTGTCTATTACGGCAGTCGGCATGTCGCATGACGGTGTGGTAGGTGTAAAGCACTTTTAGTAATAGGTATTGTACAATGTGGACCGAGTGAAGGTTGCTGCTCTTTATATTGACTCTGTTTCGTGTTAACACGAGAGTGCGAATTTATCTAGAGTGAGGACTTGAGTTTCAGTATGCCAGCTGGTCAAACGTTAGTCTCAACTTTTTATTTTATACAAGACTAGCTTTTGTTCGCGGCTTCACTCGCGCTAATTCAGAATTTGACAATTAAACTCTTAACACACTACTAAAGTTTCTATAATAATTTAATTCGATCATGATTTGAAAGACACTTGGCGCCATCTATTATCATAAGAACGTTGTTGTTGTTTTCCTCGGGAACAGTACTTTTTTTCGGGATGAAAGGTACCCTATGTCCGTTACAAACAAACAAACTTACTTTCGCATTTATAATATTAGTTAGGATATAATATCCTGCCCTGTTGGTACGCCCCAATCACACCCTCTCAAAAAGAATTAGGAGGATTTTGAAAGAAGTTCTGAAACGGGTAACTCATACCTATGATTGAAAAATTCGTCTGTTCAACAGAAGGAATGTTTTTGAACAGTTAAAACGAAAGGCATTGCCATTTTAAGCATCTTATGCGATTACCCCATAAGATTTTGGGTGGAGTGAAGTCAATCTGCACAGTGTGCAATTCTCGTGATTAGATTTGTCGAAGCTTTTAATCACCAGCTTTTTACCCGTCAAGTATTGCTTACAGTCTGCCCTCTCCTCGAAAGAGCTCCACGGTTTTAAGACGTATTCATATATATTGTCATTTTCAATTACATTTTTCTTTTCGTCGGTTCATACGAAATTTGTCAAGTAAGTAATGAATTAGATTTAAGTCAAGATTCAAACAAATATTCCAATACCAAAACTAACAGAAACATTTACGTTTTTTCCGACAGCCACGTGTTCGACCTCAACGTTTCCGATAGTCAAAACTATTACCGATCGATAACTCGTACACGTACGTTACCAAAAAAACAAACTTGAACGAAGTACAATTTAACGAATCGATTCGCTGAATTAATAATTATGGTTGTCGATTGAATCTACCTTAGCAATAATAATCTATAACTACCGTTTGTTTGGATAACAGACTGTCTATACATGCGTGGTATGTGCGTACTTGTGTAAGTAAAAGCTTAGAAGATACTGTGTAATGTACTACAACTAGTTCTAGCCAGCTATACCTAGGTGCGAGCGCTACATCCAAATTGCTTGCATTGATGCAAATAATTTGAATTTATTTTAGGTACAGCCGGCTAGAACTAGGTGTAACCTTACTTCGGCTTTTAGGCGTAACATAATTATACACTTAGTACAATCCAGAAGCGATTTTTCGTGAAATACCAATTACTACTTTGAGGTAAATTCTATTTAATTTTAGTGCAGGTTCCTTTGATAAATTTTGTTCTTGACAACATAAATCCATAAAGTAGGAGACAATCACTTTTAAAAGTTGCTACATAATTATGTATCGTGGACCCTTCACGAAGCATTATGTACATCAAACTAAGTAACTTTACGCAACATTTTTTGCTGGGAAACAAATTTTTTTTTTGGGCGTTAAAAATCACGTTTTACGGTAGGAATGAATGTAACGCACTCAAAACTTTGTGCTGAAGGATGGATTGAATAGTACGGGGGTGTGGAGGTGTTTCAAATAAAAATCTTACATTAAAAACAATAATTTGAAAAAAACTTGTGAAAAAAATTGGACTTTCTGTAACTAGAGGTTTTCATTTATGATCTAGAACAAAAAAATGGTCGCAGTGATACAAGTACCTTTTGGCTTCGTTAAGGGTTTTTTTACAATCAAAAAAATAATCCAATCCTTTATAGTCAAATTGATAGCAACACCACACCGATTTGCGTGCCAATATAATGTACTAGCAAACTCATACATTGAAATTGAATTGTCAAAGAATAACAATTCAAATTGAGGACAATTTAAGCTTGGTAGTCAATTCATTAAACAATAAATTTCCCTGACTTTTCAATTATATAGGTACCTAATGATTATTAAAGCTAAGTCATATAAAAACGAGGCAATAGTTTGTTCGTCGGGCGAAATTAAAGTTTCGCATTTGTGGTGAAATATTACGAAATATTTTCAGTGTGTTGAATCGGCCAAATGTTGAGCCTGATTCAACTAAATTAGCCTTATTTACGTCATGGGACGTTTTTTTTAGAATCACTGTGTGAATAGTGTGAATAATTTTACTGAAAAAAACTTACTTTTACTTGAAATAATTGTAGTATATTGTTACTGGTTTGGCACGAGCCATATAAAACGGAATCGCCCTGGCAGCAACTAACAAAATGTATGCCGAAAATGCGTTAAGGGCACGTTATCTGCCACCTTAACACAGAAAAAGATAATAATTGTGTCTCACGGCTGCGCTCAGTTCAGCAAAATACCGGACAACTAGTACCCGACGCTGGTTTTCAACTGGACCTGAGATGTAAGAGACGTAAAACAGTTTCTTACTTTGTGTTAAATATGAGAACAGGTACTTAAATAAAATAAAATTATGTACAGCAATAATAATATTAACTAATAAACTAGGTACATACATAAAAAATAAAATGTAAATAAATGGGATAAATGGAGTAGTTAAATTGAACATCGGATATTTATGCAACATTTGTCGACATAATAACTGTAATTTGCTCAAGTAATTAAGGAAGCTAGATAGGTTCATGCATCATATAAAGGGTGTAAAAAGACCCTTAACGAAACCGAAAGGTACTTGTTCTCCCCATCATTGCGATCATTTTTTTGTTCTAGACCATACCTGGGAACCTTCTAGTTACGGAGATATTGGGGGTCAAAGTTCCGACTTTTTCACAAGTTTTTTTTTTAAATACATGTTTCTAATGTCAGATTTTTACTTTAAACACCTTCACGACCCCCGTACTATTCAATCCATCCATCAGCACAATGTTTTGAGTGCGTTACATTGAGTTTTACCGTAAAACTTGATTTTTCACCCCAAAAAAAAAAGTCGTTTCCCAGCAATATTTTTTCCGTAAAGTTACTTAGTTTGATGTACAGAATGCTTGGTTGACGGCTTCGTGAAGGGTCTGTTTACACCCTGTAGGGTGACTGGTAATTAGTGACCGATACTTAAACACGTGATTGTACTCATGATAACAATCAACTCTCCCCAAGAAACTTTTTTTTTTAAACGGCTAACAGCTGATAGGCCACAGGCGCGCGCGTGCGATTTTCATACCGCTGTTGTGTTATTGTGATAAAAGTGAGTGTATAAAAAAAATGTTTCTTTGAGAAAGTTGTTTGTTATCATGAGCACAATCACGTGTTTAAGTATCGGTCACTAATTACTATTCACCCTATATAATTGAGACGTTTAGTGCTTACCTTATATCATTTAGTTTGTCATCGAAATCTAATTATAATTATACCACCAACACAAACGTCCGTACAAAGAACGTCTGAATGGTAAGTTATTTAGTAGTTCCTTGGAATAAATTACTAGTTAAGGACAGGTTCCGTTTCTCAGAGTAAGACGACCATCTATCATTCACATACTACTTAGAACTTAAATATAAACTTCCGAAGAAAAAAGTTTTATACCAAAAACTGTCGTGGAGATTCTTGGTATCCTTCGACACTGTCTGTCAAAGGCCGGAGTGAAAATCTGTGTTGGTCTATAGACCGACCGTTTTAATGAGTCCTCTGCCTTGCCCCATCAAATGCGCAACAGTTCTAACAATATCCCACAAATTATTTGCTTTAAAATAACCATAATCCACGTAGGTATTACGATACTAATTGAACCAATACGTGATTAAGCTTCAGAATATTTCATTTAAATTGATATCTTCGCGAGGACTCATTAAAGCAGTCGGTCTATCTGTGGTGAAGGTTCCATACAACTCGATTACCTTACCTTACCTTTGCCTTAACATTTTTCGGAAGTTGTTATTGTATTATTTGTCTATAGAATACTTTCTGTATAAAAATAATATAATATAATAAAAAATATGTACTCCGGCTTACCTCTTACAAAATTGACCGTTCAGTACTGCGGTCTATAGTTAGTTTATCTTGTTAAACCTTCCTGTCTTTAGAAATTAGTAATTAACGAAGAAATACCTAAACAAATTTTAAAAAAGAAAAGCCTTTTATTTCATGCATCACACACATTACAATAATTTTTCAACTTTGAAATTATATGCAACAGTTCAATCAAAATTCCTACATTTAATAAATTATATTAATTGGCTTACTAATTTATTTATTTACATGCTTTTGTAACAAGCAACATACTATTTTAAGTTAAATGTTATATATTACTTGTAGCTTAAAATAGTTTGTTTCTAAAATTAATTAATTAAATACTTCATTTTTCTTTATAGTAATAGAAGATAAAAACCTAGTTCCAGATCACCAGTTTGGCTTCAGAGAAAAACACTCAACGTTAGACCAGGTACATAGAATAACTAATGTTATTGAAAAAACGCTAGAAAATAAAGAAGTCTGTGCTACCGTGTTCTTAGACGTCGTGCAAGCTTTTGACAAAGTTTGGCATGAGGGTCTCATATTTAAGCTCAGACGCATGCTACCAGAATTTGTAGATATCCTAGAGTCGTATTTAACTAAAAGAATGTTTAGAATACGCCAAGAGGACGCATATTCCGAGCTAAAAACCATAAAAGCTGGGGTGCCTCAAGGAAGTGTGCTTGGCCCAATTTTGTACTTGTTATACACTTGTGACATCCCAGAGCTGGAAAACAGCACCATAGCGACCTTTGCAGATGATACTGCTATTATGGCCACCGGATCAAGCCACAGAGAAGCAGTAGAGAAAGTTCAACTAGCTGTGAACAAAGTTTACGACTGGACACAAAAGTGGAAGATCAATCTGAATGAGTCAAAATCAGTTCACATTAACTTCACAAACAAACACAGTGACTACCACCCACTCTACATAAATGGTATGCAAATACCTTATGCTAATACAGCCAAATACCTTGGCATAACTCTCGACGCCAAGCTGCGTTGGAAAGCCCATATCAAAAAGAAAAAACAGGAACTCGATATTCGTTATAAACGTTTGTATTGGTTACTGGGAAGGAAATCCTGTTTATCAATACATAATAAGTTGATAATATACAAGCATATTCTGATGCCAATTTGGACGTATGGTATCCAACTTTGGGGCTGTACTAAGCCAACCAACGTCAAAATAATTCAACAGTTCCAAAATAAAGTACTCAGGGCTGCTGTAAATGCACCCTGGTACATAAGAAACGATGACCTCCACCGTGACCTCGACATGGAATTCGTCACCACCATCACACAAAAATTTGCTGAAGCCCACGAACACAGACTCCATCGACACGTGAATGTTGAGGCAATCCAGCTGTTAGACAACACAGGCATAGTGCGTAGACTAAAGAGAACTAAACCATTTGAATTAGTGTAGTGTAAGTGAATCAATAATAGTAACAATGTTGTGCTATTTATATAACACATGAACAAAGTGTTTTATCAATTTTACCAGACTCTAAGGAAGTGTTACGAACGTGTGTAAAAGTGCATACCTAATTATGGACACTATTCTTAGCATTAACATAATTTATAACGTAGCATAATAAGTTAGATTTAAATTGTTTATTAGTCTTCTTAGGCTAGATTGCAATTAACTAGTAAGAACTTGGTTCTTACTAATAAGGGAAAAAAAAAAAAAAAATTTTTCTTTATATGCCAATTTTTAATATTATTATTTCATTATTTATTTTAGTCAAGGGCCGAAAGTTTGACAGCCAGTCTTATCAAGGGGTACCCAGAATTCATTGGGTTCTGGAGGTCAGATAGGCAGGCAGTCGCTCCGTAAAATACTGGTATTCAGCTACATCCGGTTAGTCTGAAAACCGACCCCAACATAGTTGTGAAAAGGCTAGGCAGATGATGACGTAATGTTAATACCCTTTCATTCAGTCTTGCTAGCATAAAAAATGCATGAAGTGGACTGACTTATTTATGACCAAAGTCAATGTGTTGATATAATCGAAGTGACGTAAGTTTATCGGCCTACTTTCTCTTCGCCGTTGACCTTTGGTTAATGGTTTTTGTCCGAGATAGTCTTTACCATCGTCGTCGGTGAAAAGGGTTTCTTTTTAATATAAAATATTTAATAGGTATTTATTTTGTTATTTTAAATAACCTATTAGTTTGTTCAAAGTTGGTGATTGAAACAAAACGGTTGGAAACACACTTAAAAAAAAAACATTTTTTGAAACAAGTTTTTAAAAATAGGTGTGACTTCATATTTTTCGTATGCTTCTCACTTCCTTTTAATTGATACCCATGTCAAGGAGGTGCAAAAAAAAACTAGTCCGCATAATGTGTATAATCTTCGGGAGTCCGCCATATTGGATGTAGACTGATGTCATTTAACTAACAATGTTTTGTAAAAATTTCACCTCAATCGGTTGGGGATAACTGTTTCAAAATTCAGTTGCAATATTTGACCTAAATAAACATAAACATTGCAAGTAAAATAAAAGCTTGTAAAAATATCATATACTGGAAATCATTATATATACGAGTACAAGACACTGGCAGACATATGACACAAGATACTGGCATATATTTCAGTGTAGTGTTTGGCGTCTGGAGCCGCGTCCGCTAGTAGTACCTGTTTGTCCAAACTTTTAAAGGAAATACCTAATCTTAACGAAAAAACCCTTAATTTCAAATCACCAAAAATACAGGTACTTTTTTCTCGCTTATCATTTAAAACAGATCTTCCCACTCGCATACTATTATTACGACACGATTTACCACTCGAGTGATGAGAAAATTCTCGATTCTCGATACCAACTCGCTTCACAGTCCACATCGTGTGACTTCTAACTGATTACTATTGATCGTCCGTGGTGACTTGTTTATACATCTAAATACAATACTATTGGACTATCCGACGCTCAGGGACGGGTCAGCCACGTAAAATCGATACATTTTAGTACGTAGCTTGCGTGTAAGTAAATTACGAAGACATTGAACTGCGTGAGAGCGATTTTTTTCATAATCGCTTGTGTCACGGTGACGTGAATTTTTCATGTGACCTATTTTGAAAGAACAGGTGCGTAGTGTTGTTTAATAGATAAAATTGTTGTGCAATTCTCAAGTGCTACTCGTCGGACTAAACCTTCCATTGGGTATGATTCAACAGGCAGTTTTATTCAGTGTGTCTTTTATTTTATGAGTTTCCAACGATACGAGCAAATTACTACTTGAAGCCAAGCCAATTTCAATAAGTAGTGCCTGCTGCTTGTAATCAAACTATGCCGCCTTTGGTATAAGAAAATCATCAAACTCATCATTACAATGTGATCTGTTGTGTTGAAATATAAAAGCGATTAAGTATCTTTGTTGATAGAGTAGGAGTGGTTCCTTGTGTCATTCTTACCCTCTAACATGAAATTCACATCACGCAGGAGTGACATTTGCACACATACCTAACCAATGAAAAATGTCTACTCTCTCTGGTGATTTTAAAATCATGAACCGAATTCAAATAACAGTATGTGCTTGTGCATCGATGTCTCTTACATCCTTTTTTGTTAAACCTACTCATTAGACTATTCTACAGGGTTCAACAGACCCTTCACGAAGCCGTCAACCAAGCATTCTGTACATCAAACTAAGTACCTTTACGCAAAAATTATTACTGGGAAACGACTTTTTTTTTGGGGTGTAAAATCACGTTTTACAGTAAAACTGTAAAACGTGATTTGTAACTCACTCAAAACATTGTGCTGATGGATGGATTGAATAGTACGGAGGTCGTGGAGGTGTATAAAGTAAAAATTTTACATTAGAAACATGTATTTAAAAAAAAACTTGTGAAAAAGTTGGAACTTTGACCCCCAATATCTCCGTAACTAGAAGGTTCCCAGGTATTGTCTAGAACAAAAAATTGATCGCAATAACGGGGAGAACAAGTACCTTTCAGCTTCGTTAAGGGTCTTTTTACACTCTTTATATTCAAAGTGCCACTAATTTAAAACACACCCTGCACTGCATGAAAGTAATTCACGCTTAAACAAACAAAAGACAAGCTCCTCACACCCACGACTGTGTGCACCACACAGTGAACACAGTTCACACAATTCGCACAAAAGCCGCGCTCAAAGCGATGACCGCGGCGCCATCGTCGGGGAGATCGTTAATCATCTCTTCACGTCGCTAGGTCATGAATGTAAAGCCTTTCTATGGGTATGGTAGAATGTTAAAGTTACAGAGGTTCGCAGTTCATCGTGAGGAAGTTTCGTGTTTTGGATCGTGTTTGGAGACACATCATCATCAGCATAGCCTTTTGTCTGATAAAGTTGTAGAGGAATTTCAGTTTGTTACATAGAGTGACTGATTTGACCTCCAAAACCCAGTTACTGACTCAAGATACCGTTTGGTAAGACTGGTTGTCGTGTTTGATTACTAACTTGCTTGATTTTAATCCATGGGTTAAAGATTACAGTAGCTTGATCTAGAAGTAAAGTACTCACTCATGATTTTGAGAAAACAATATCTAAAACTGTAGTAAAGGTATCTACTGCTTTACTTAAACATTCTCAAGTTGAAGAGAGGAATAATATTTGGTAAATCTTTCATCATCTGCCTAGCCTTTGCCAAGTATATTGGGGTCGGCTTCCAGTCTAACCGGATGCAGCTGAATACCAGAATTTTACATGGAGCGACTGCCTATCTGACCTCCACAACCCAGTTAGTACTGGGTAATACGATACCCCTTGGTAAGACTGGTTGTCAGAATTTTTAGGCCACGACTACCGAACGACTGTCAAAGATGTACAAGTGAAATCCAATACCAACGGCGGAAACTCGGTATGTAATGGGTCACCCATCCACAGACCATCCTAGGTAAGCACGACTAAACCTAAAAATCGACCCGAGCGGCTGTTATTATTTAGCCACGATTGCTATTGTTCCTATTTGCTAAACTATATAAACCAGAATATTTAAAATATTGCAGATCGGAAAACATCAAACTAATTGAAAATATAAACACAAAAATATATTTTGGAGGTAAATGAAACCGACCCATTTATGATACGATAACCAAATAAACTTTTTGAGCAGAAATGTTACCAATTTATATCCAATGAAAACTAGACCATTAGTTTGTGTCAATTGCCCTAGTTGCCAAAATACTAGGCAACATTAATTCAAATACTTATCGAATTATTCAGACTCAAAGGCCGCGTTCACACAAGGCGTTTTTATAACACGACAATAAAACAAGCTTGTAAACGCTCTAGGGTTTTCTACTCTCCATCGCCAGCGCATTAAAAAAGCGCAGCGTTGCACTTTCGTGTCGTATGTTTATCCAGAGCTCGGTAAAAAAACGCCGCGTTAAAAAATCGCCCGGATGTATGTGGACTAAAATTACTAACGCATGTACATTTTCAGCAGCTCTCCTCTCAAAACAAACCCAAACTAAACATTATCATCCATACTAATATTATAAATGCGAAAGTAACTCTGTTTGTTTGTTTGCTACCTTTTTATGACTAAACAGCCGATCGAATCGTAATGAAATTTAGCGAGGAGATAGATTATATCCTGGGCAAGGGCATAGGCTATCTTTTTTTCCTCACTCATACTAATCAAAATTACCACGCGAACGAAGTCGCGGGCAACAGCTAGTTGACTATATTTGCTCACACACAACCTCCTATTTATTTAATTTCACACATTATTGTTTTATGTTCCAGCTGTTTTATTTTAATTTGTTTTAAAAACTTTACTGAACGGGGACGATTGTGTTGTGTTTGAAAACACAATGTTTGGTACTAAATTGTGAAGCTTGGGCTAGTTTCAGTTTTGAATAATTAAATGCATACTGTATTTAGATGGAGTGAATTTCATAAGTGTCAGGTTAATTTTAATTAGAAACATTCGTGAGTGTATTTTCAGGGGACCTGTGTACGAATACATATGTTAATGAATGAATGAATGTTTCTATGTTTAATGTGATGAAATAGTGTTTCTTAATCTTGCATTAAGGCGAAAGCGCCAGGATAGCTCGTGAAAAAATTTTCTTACGTTTTCTGCAATTTACATCTCACTGTCAGTTTGTATGTTGATTAAGATGATATGATTCGCGAACGTATCAATAATGGTTTAACAGAGTTAGTCTTCAAACTCATCAATACAACCCTCTAAGTTCATATAATCCCATTGAATGACTCTTTCATGAAATAGTCCTTAAATGGGATTAAAGAGAGTAGTATTGATGATTTTAAAGATTATAGTTCTGTAACTACATACTTGATACGGTCGCGAATCATATTTTGTTTCACATATAGCCTGAAACTAACTTGCAAATTGCAAAAAACCTAAGAAAATATGAATTTCGTGGGCCACCCTGGCGCTCCACCTTAACAAACTATTGAAAACCAGGCCATGCCATGGCTAGTATATTAAAGAATCCATACAATCTTGTTTGTACATATTAGTACAAAATAACACGCTCTGAGTGAGTAATACAAGTATACTACAAAATATAATAGAAGAAGCCCAAAGAAACGATGAATGGACTGTTTGAAGGATGACATGGCTAGAAAGGAGGTGACTGCTGAGATGACGAGTAATAGAGAAGTATGGAAGAAGAAGACATGCTGCCTGACTACAAATAAATTGGGGTAAGGGCAGGAGAATGATAATGATTAGAAAATAGTTTTCTTTAAAGATTGTTTAACCATCTCATTTCAATAAGATACTGTCTCTTAATAAAAGTATTTGACTGAAAAAAATCTATTTAGTCCGTCAGTTAGATTATCAAAAAATATTGGACACGTATTTTTTCTTTTGTCATGTAAACGAGAAATGACCACGATACAGCGTGATGAAATATCGCGTGACGTCACAATTTCTGTTACTTTTTACTGTCAAGTGACGTCACAAGCTCCTTCTATCAAACTTTGAAGCGCTGTATCGTCCTAATTTTTAGATTATGTGACAAAAGAAAAAATACGTGTCCAACATATTTTGGTGATCTAACCGACGGACTAAACATTTTTGTTTTTTTTTCGATGTTTTCAAATAGCCTGTTATGTCACGGAAATATCGATAAAAATGTTGTAAAGATGAGTATGAATGTGACTATGAGATTACGAGAAGAAGACCAAAGAGTCGATGGATGAACTGTAGGAAAGATGATATGACTAGAAAGAAGAAGACTTTTGAGATAATAACATAAAGAAAAATCACCTCTAGATAAATGTCCACAAAGGTAAGAAAACGAAGATTTTTCCCTCTGTAACTAAAGCTACAGACACGTGCGAATTATTTCAGGTCATTGAACTGCCCACTGATTTCCTCAGATACGCTTCACCGCACACTCATATACAAACCTATTTCTCGTCGGCCATTGTTAAATTTTTCCCTCAGGCTCTTGACATTGAAGCTCGGACGCGACGCCAAGGGTACTCCGTAAAAATGCTTCCTCTACACCCATCCCTTGATTTAGAATGTTCGCGAATATTTTCTTTGAATTTCGAAGGGTCGTACTGGCATGTGGAACAACAAATATGGCGACTGTTTTTTGTTTATTTGACTTTGTTCCGGTATTTTGATATTGAAAGTAGTTTGTATTGAGGAATAAATGAAATGTTTTTTGTCTTTGTACTGCGTGTGTTTGCAAAACAAAAATGTATTCGGGAAAAGGAAAAGAATGTGTCTAGTAGCGCATAGTTCTGTTGCAAATGAAATATCTAGGAATTATCAAGTATCGTTTGTGAAATGGTCGCAAAGTGTTAATGATCATGAGGTTTTTGGTTCAATTCCCAGGTCAGTCAGTTATTTGCTTTTGCCTAAAGGAATGGATTGCTATCATCAATTGCTGGCAATAGGCTCGCCCCTATTATATGGGTCTTAAACATAACTAGTGAAATGTGAGTATACTATCGGTACACCTATGCCTAATCCTTCAGGGATTACTGGTTTGATTCTACGACATAAAATCCGTAATAAATAAACATTTTGTTTAGAGAAACAAAAAAGTTCCGTAAGAGAAAACATCAGAAATTAAAGAACAGTTCAAAATTCTGAAAAAGGTAGACAACAAATTGGGTAATTTGATCTCCTAAATGAATTTCCTTAAATCAAAATCAACTGCTGTAAGCCATGCCCTCTCGGAACCCGGGATTCATTAAAATTGTAGCGCTTAGTTGGAAGAGGGATTTAATAAATAATTGAGATTTCTAAACAAAAACAAGGGAATGTAATTTTCCGTGTTGATCAAAATATATATAATATATACAGTAATAAGGACTATTTTACTAAGCTACAACTTTTTGAAACTATTATATGTCGGATATGTCAGGATTTATTCAGTTAGGCTCGTACATCATGTAGGCAGACTATGGGTTTCGTGCTATGAAAACACACTGGGTGCGATACACTGTTTCTAGCAGAACTAACGAATTACTTGAGATTACAACTTAACACAATAACACGGGGCACAATGAATCGGCTACAGTTCCAAGACGTCTCAACTCCACCGCGATCAGACATTGACTGTCGCCTTCTCTCGAGCTGAACATCAGGGCTCTGTAGAAGCACGCTGTGGTGATAGACTTGTAAGTAGGTTGCGTGATGTCACAACCGGCGCTTTCGATTCATTTCATGTCCATACTAACGACCGGATCCGACAGAACTGTACTCCACAATTCATCAAGGTTAAAGTAAGTACACTAAGTTTTTTTTTTAACCTAATGGCTTGCGCTTGGCCGCAACTCAACTGATGAGCGTGAGCGATGATGCGGCCCAGGATGGAGCACGCTTGCCTAGAAGAAACCGATTCACTGAAACTTTGAAGAGATCCAGATTATAAAGATCGGGGAACAATGAAGCCGGCAGTCGAATTGGCATATTTTTTTAAGAAAGTGCAAGTTTCTTTTATTTATAACTAAACATGATTACCTAGGTATGTCCATGCATGTCTATTATGTGTATGTATGTGTTATTGGAGTGTTTCATTCGAAATAGGTCACACATAATGACCTATTTCAGATGAAACCCTCCAATAATATCGTGAAAAAAAGCATAATTTTAATTATAATCTTCAAATGGGCGGAGAGTTTTCAAAGAAACGTCATTATTTGTTTGAAGAGGAAGAAATAAAATGCCGAACAATTTTAAATTATTTTCCATAGCAACGAAATATGCAGAAACAGCTATATCTTATAGGTAGTCTTAGAAATCATTATCCTCGTTATACCCAATTCTTCTTCTTCTTCGTCGTGTCGATGATTTTCCCTTCAATTAAATTTGTTTTATCCAAAACTCTGTCACCTCGACGGCTATTGGGGTTGGATCAGAATTTTAATATATTTCAGTTAACATATATTAGTAGGACTGCCTCGTCGGTCTAGTGGTCACAACCGCGACTGTTGGTTGATGAGGTCCTGGGTTCGGTTCGAGTTCGATATTGGGTTATTCCATCAGAAATTTCTCAGTAGCAACGACGGAGTCTGGATTTGTGCCCGATTGATGGCAATAGGCTGGCCCCCTATTATATGGGTTAAACATAACTGGTGAAATGAATAAATCCTTAAGGATTACAGGCGTGATGTTATGTTACATCAGTAGGAATTCTGCGATTTTTAGCTGTTACAAATTTTAGGGAGGTTTTGAAACCTCAAATAGAGACTCTAACGCACTTTACCAGCTATTATTTAAGTAACCAAAATTTTTATCTATAATTAACAGTTAATCATTTCCGCCCAAAGTGTCGCCACATTGACCGGTCCCGTGCGACTCGCATCCAGCAGATCCCCGCAACCTTCACTAGGTCATCATCGGTCCACCTAGTGGGAGATCGTCCAACGCAGCGTCTCCCGGTTCGCGGTCGCCACTTCAGAACTTTTGGGCCCATCGACCATCCGTTCTTCACTTAAGGCCGGAACACACGGGATCCGTACACGTAGACGTGCACGTGCACGTACCATTACGTAGTAATATATAGCCATGACACACCGCTCACGTGACGTACACGTGTGCGTAGGCTACATGTCTCTATAAAGATCCATATATTACAACGTCATGGTACGTGCACGTCTACGTGTACGGATCCGGTGTGTTTCGGCCTTTAAGTTTGACAATTCTTCAGGCTACGTCAGTAACTTTGCTTCTCTTGCGGATGTCCTCATTTCTGATTTTGATTACGCAAGGAAAATCCGAGCATAGCTCTCTCCATTTCCCTTTGGGTGACTTTAAGCTTTCTGATGAGGCCCATTGTGAGCGGCCACGTTTCGGTCCCGTATATAATCACTGGCAACACACACTGGTGAAAGACTTTCATCTTGTCTCGTCTTTTACTAATTAATTTAAAGTAACTCGATACCTAAGTATAATATAGAAGCAATGCTTAACCAGGAAGGGGCCCGCAAGGGCCGATGCCTGCCGGGGCTGCGGGACTGTTCGAAAGATATACCGTGGCCCTGGAACACAAAGGGCAAAGTAGGAACATGGATGGGTTTTAGTCAGTAAGAGTCTGACTCTCCCTCCCACTACACCCAGAGCGGGAGAAGTCATTTGATGATTTTCCATCCGTAAAAAAAAAATGCTTAACCATATCTGACAAAATAGTAGGTGAAATTGTGGCTTGGCCTGGAGGGAACGCGCGTGCTTTTATGCTCTGCCGTTAAAAAGGTTAAATTCGGAGTATCAGATTCGCAATATCGGAGGCACATGACTCCCAGAAGCCAAGCAAAGGTATGGGTGTTCATTAGAAAATTAATTTCTTGGAAATTAACCCAATTATTCATCTTCGGGGAAAGACCTGGTTTTGAAATATTTGTTTAGTTAATATTTGCTTCGGTAAATAAAATTATAGCCTACAAAATATTACATAGGGTGACTGGTAATTAGTTATCGATACTTAAACCTGTGATTGTACTCACGATAACAAACAACTTGCCCATTTTTTTTTTGTACTCTTTCACTTTTATCACAATAACACAACAGCCGTTTGAAACTCGCGCGAGCGCTCCTTTGACCTATCAGCTTTTAGCCGCGTGACGTCGTTCTGTCACCGACCTTTATAATACTTTATTTGATTGTATTGTCAGTGGCCCAAAAGTCTGACAACCAGTCTTACCAAGGGGCATCGTATCACCCAGTACTAACTGGGTTGTGGAGATCAGATAGGCAGTCGCTCCATGTAAAATACTGGTATTCAGCTGCATCTGGTTAAACTGGAAGCTGACCCCAACATTGTTGGGAAAAGCCTAGGCAGATGAGGATTTGATTAAAAAGCATTCTAAAAGAATAACAAATCTTGCCCAAAAAGAGAGTGAACACGCGTTTTGTAGCAATAATATCCAACGTTCTCCGATTATTCCAATTATTTTTGTTTATTGTAAAGACTTTATTAAGCACGTATTCTCCATTTTATTTAGACTCGTACGAACAAAGCTTTCGACAAATTGAGTAAATATCCAATAACGTTTCATAATTGGACATCGCCTGTTTTTTTCTAACGAGCAAAAAATATAATTCCCCCTTACGAGGTCAATGGTGCCTCTATATAACTGTTTTTATTTATAGCTAGTATAAAAAACTAGGTCATTTTATCGTCCTAGATTGAAACCTTCGTTTCCCAAGTCTCGGAAAAATGTAGTTAATTAATTTTAACCGACTTCAAAAAGAAGGAGGTCCCACTTAAATTTCATATAGATCATCTGATCATGAGTTTCGGAGACAGACACCGGAACTCTTTAAAAAATAACAGAAAATCAACCGCGATTTTTGCTATCGATTAATTATACATTGTTTACGCAGGGGTTTATTTTATTACAACAAAATGGAAAAATAAAAAAACTTTTTTGCAAAAAATAAAACCGTTAAAAATAAAACTTCAAAAACACAAAAAAAAAAATTTTAAGGTATTAACTTTGTAAAATCGTGATTGATACTTCTTTTTCTTAGCGTGTTGATGGCAATCTAAATTGTGTCAGCCCAGAACTGAGCAACTAGTTTGGTGCTTTCGGTAGCGTCCATCAGTTCCTGTAGTGAACAAACAACAGGACACGCAGGACACGATTAATTGATACTGATAGCCATGTTAAATTATGCTTCTTTTTAAACATATTTTTTTCCCTTGGTGGCCAGTTTAACATAGGCATAATATTATACTGCCTTTCTTTTGTTAGGCTTATTTTTCAATTGCCCAAATATTACTACAAACCGAAACTTGGTCTAGTGGTCACAAGCACGATTGCTGAGCATGAGGTCCTGGGTTTGATTCTTGTGTCGAGGAAAGTGTAATTGGGTAAAAACCCAGTAACATTATTCTTCATGGAAAACCATGAGGAATTTCTCAGTAGACAGCCACGGGGTCTGGATTTGAGCCGGTTGATGGCTGGCCCACTATTACAATGGACTTAAACATAAATGGCGAAATGTGGGTGTACTATTAGGTTCACCTCTGCCTAACCCTTCGGGGATGTTAGGCGTGATTTTATGTAATGAAAATCTTGTTTCGGTGCTCTTCCGAAGTCGACCGCAACCGCAATCCGCAGTTGCAACGTCGCGCGTCACCACATCACAATGACAGACCACAGACCCGATTGGTTTCTATGTAATTCTACGAAATCGGGGACAGGCTTCAATATATGGTGACATTGCCGCGAAAGCAACTTTCATAGATTTACATAGAAACCAAACTTCATCTTATGATAGGAGCTCGTGACTAAATAATACCAGCTTTTCGGTCGATCTTCAGAGGTTAAGGTGCGCTTGCCTAGGTTGGTCCGTGGATGGGTGACCGCCCATTACACACCAAATTTCCTCCATGCCTCGGAAAGCACGTTAACCATTCATCCCGGTCAGTGGCCCGAAAGTCTGGCAACCAGTCTTACCATAGGGTATCGTATTACCAAGTACTAAGTGGGTTGTGGAGTTCAGATAGGCAGTCGCACCGTGAAAAATATTGTTATTTAGCTGCATCCGGTTAGACTAGACCGACCCCAACATAGTTGGAAAAAGGCTCCGCAGAAGATGACCAACCTTCATCTTATGTTTCTCGGTTTCAAAGCAATCGTAGAATTATAATTTCACCAAAACAATTTCCTTTTAAACGGTTTATCTTGATCGATACTAATCTGTTAGAGCTTTAAGCACCTCCTAAAGCTTGTCATGTTCCAAATTAATTGCCGTTTTATGTAACGGGCCGTTAATCTAATCGTGTAACCGTACCTCAACAATCCCTTAAGATGTTCAACGTCTTCGCTATTACAACCTTTAACGCATAATGGTTATTTAATTATTTGACGTTCTAACTTCACGATTCTAAATATGACATAACGTCTGTTGTTCCCGAGGGGTAAGGCAGAGGTGTGCCTTACTGATTTGAAGCGTAAATTGCTGTCTGCTGTCTGCTGGTAGAGGCAGTGTCAGACGTGTTTTAAATCGGAGGCGCTTTATATACCAGTTAACATCATGCCTGTAAACACTGCTTTCATGGTTTACAACTAAACTTATACTGTCGCTTACGGGATATCTTCTGTGATTGTTCATTATTTTGAGCTCCCGATATTTCGACGCTGTTGCAAGCGCCATGATCGCGGTTTGACTGTAGAATGCGGGTGGATGGAAAATAAATTGTTAAGAGTAGAGCAGTAGTGCGCGTAGCAAAAGACAAAGTCATGGCAAAACACACTCACAGTATCACTAGGTTTTGTGGAGTCCTTAATACGATGATAATGAACAATCACGGAAGATATGCCGTAAGTGACAGTATAAGATCATGCCTGTAATTCCAAAAGGGTTAGACAGAAGTGTGCCTCTGTAGTATTTTACACCCATTTCACTAGTTATATTAAAAACCCATGTAACAGGGGCGAGCATATTGCCATCAATCGGGCGTAATTTCAGATTACAGCCTGCTATTGAAAACAACCTGATGGAAAACCCCAATAACACAACCCGACCGGAGAATCAAACCCAGTACCGGCTACTAGACAAACGCTGAACCAATGGTGTTTTAATTAATTGACCTGGTAACTTCATGATTCTAAAAGTAAGTAAGTATTTATTTTTATTTATCCAGCTTTTATGACGTTAGCAGTGTGAGCTGACGTAACAACCGGCCTACTAAAGTAATGTCAGACTAAACATATTATACCAACATTTCATTATTAAGGCATTAATTTGTTACGCGCGGCTTGCTTTTAGGAATAACACTGTATTTTGTGTAGTCTAACTTTCAGGATATTTGTTTTTTTTTTGTTGATAATTCTGCTTACATCGCGAGTACACCATATCCTTTTGTGTCTATCACAAAAAAAAATGCCATTCTACCATTCATCTAGCCATTTACTTTTCCGTTTTCCGATGCAGTTATTGCATCGTACTTATATGTACATAAATATAAACTCACACCCTTTTCGCATGGGTAAATACCGGAAATAAAAATCCTTAAATGTATACCTACATTAACATTACATAACTACATTTTTGCTTCGTGAATGTTCCTTAAATTCTGGAGTTACCTCCAATACTAAGGCCTGCATGCACGAGAACTCACGCGTTTCTTGCTAAACATATCAACATCATCTATCTCTGTCATATTCATACGATTCGCAGAAACAGAACGATGATTTTACGTTTAGCGGTAAACGCACTTATAGTGTAAATGGGATTTAATATACGCGTGAATTTTTCTCAATCATCGTCGATGCTGTCGCATGTGATGGCATTCCCGCTCTGTTTTTCACCCTAGCAAATGACAGAAAAGGATAAAGAAAGAATTAAAAAGTATTTATTTGTCTCGCACAGGACAAACCAAAATGATTAAATTAAAAAAAGATAAAACAAAATTATATAAAGAGTTAACATAACAAAAAGAAAAAAACTAAAATAAGACTATTCCTGTACGAGCCCAAAAGGCCCCTATCTCAGCAAGGTGCTGTAAAAATTAAAAAAAAATCTCACAGCGCTGATATTCTGATCTCAGATAGGATAGGAGCATGGAAAAGTGAAATTCCGTGCTGCCGAATGAGGTTCAACCCTAAGACTACGTAAGACGTTACAAATTACGTGGGTAATTCAATTATCGATTCTTGGCTAAAAGCTCTAGGAAACGTTTTCCCCTAATAGCAAGTTTCCGAAGAATATTTTCGATAAAACAATATTTGGTTTCAATCAATACTCTTTGCTTTGAATTCTTTATTGGGTTTCTGCCCAATTTGTCCCACTTTGAAATTTAACTACTTTCTGTTAGCTACCGCCTTTTTGTTGAACTTTGGCATTAGAGTTTTGATTCTGTATATTTTAGAGAAGCTTTGTATTTAGCGGAGATCCTAAATCAGTTTTTATTAAGAAAATAAATAACGTAATAAAGACTAGAATTTATTATGAATATTTACATTATTAACAAACTACAAATCTATAACAGTAATAAAAATATGTACAAGTATCAAAACGGTTACAGGGCGTCAAAAAATTCGTCCACATTGCTGTCAACAGGAAAAGTGCCCAGAAGGCTGTCAGCATTGCCACGTTGGATGGCAATGCTGATTTTTTGGCCAAAAAAATAGGCCCGCCCTCATTACTTAATTAGTTGCTAAGTCTAATTTACTAATAGTGTTTGAAATGTGCATACAATTATGGGGATAATACTAAAAATGCATAGTACCTTATATTTCGAGGACTAATTAATAGATACTTATTGAATAAATGATTTTTTATAAAAGTAATTATCTCTTTAAATATGTGCAAACTCCTCCCAAGTTGCATACATTATTTCATAAGAACACATTACTCGAAGAAGAAGAAAAACATAATATTTTCTTTAAGAAATGAATTCTAGAATATTCCATTTCTGCCAGTGAAAAAGGAAAAGTACACATTTATTTTTCGCTTAATTTGAATACGTGTTATTATTAGAAACTGCACGATGCAGAAAATGTATCTTTTACTTAAAAGCATTCTACACTAGACTGCGTAATATTTTAAATGGAGAGTGTAATGACCCATCATCATATGCCTGCCCTTGCCCCATGTTACTTGGGGTCGGCGCAACACGGTTTTGACTGTTTTAAGCTTTCACGGTTTACAACTAAACTTATACTGTCACTCACGGGATATCTTCCGTGATTGTTCATTATGTTGAGTCTACCGGCGATCAAGGCGCTTGCAACAGCGTCGAAATATCGGGAGCTCAAAATAATATACAATCACGGAAGATATCCCGTAAGTGAAAGTATAAGTTACGTTTTTTTCTACCATTCTCTTCTGTCAACCGTCACGCTATCATTTACTAATTTTTCTTTCATATTATTCCTCACACAATGCATCCATCGTTTGCTTGGTCTTCCTCTCCCTCTCCATCAACATTTATATTCATCACTCTTTAGTAACGACCCAGTGTCTTCAAGTTACAATGTTTCTTTAATTTATGGTGGAAGGTCAAGGGTTGTAACTGTTTAATGTGGTAAAAGAGGTAGTACTTTGTCGAGTATTTACTGTCATTAAAAGTTGATTTAAGACCCTCATGAAATTCTTACTACTTATAAGTGTAGGGAGTATTTTTGTTTGAGGCTTTATAGACCTATTTGGTTACATCGACTTAACTAGCTGAGAGATTACAAATCATTGAGCAAATGATGAGTGACAAAAAAACCTTGACATAACATAACATCACGCCTGAAATCCCCGAATGCAGACTCAGTCCCATGTAATAGAGGGCGGGCCTATTGCGATCAACCGGGCACAAATCTAGACTCCGTGGCTACTACTAAGGAATTCCAAAAAAACGCAAGAACACTTTGCCCGACACGGGAATCGAACCCAGGACCTCATTCGCAGAAGTCACGCTTACGACCATTAGACCAACGAGACAGTCAAGAACCCTCAGTCTAAAAACCTTAAGTCTTTGACAATAAAACTAACCAAGCCTTTTCCTAACCACAATAACCATTCCTCAACCAGTATCCTCTTGCATCATCATCTGCCTAGCCTTTTCCCAACTATATTGGGGTCGGCTTCCAGTCTTAACCGGATGCAGCTGAAAACCAGTATTTTACATGGAGCGACTGCCTATCTGACCTCCACAACTCAGTTAGTACTGGGTAATACGATACCCCTTGGTAAGACTGGTTGTCAGGCTTTTTTGGGCCACTGACTACCTAACGACTGTCAAAGATCTACAAATAACAACCGGGACCAACGGCTTAACGTGCTTTCCGAGGCACGGAGGAAACTCGGTATGTAACGGGTGGTCACCCATCCACAGACCAACCTAGGCAAGCACGGCTTAACCTAAAGATCGACCCGAGCGGCTGTTTTTATTTAGCCACGAGCTCCTCCTCGAACCAGAATCCTCTTGCAAATGAAATAAATCCAACCCCATAATACCTCGGCGACTTACCTGAACAATAATTGAAAATATAGTCATTTGAATATATCTCTTTGCTCGGCTGAGACCGAGATTAGATCCGTGCGGCCCAATTACAATTGGCTGATCCCGTACCGGTAGCTCGGGTATTTTTATACGCAATAAATCCATTACGCATTGGACTCTTACACAATCCATTGAAGTAGATTAGACGTGTGAAATGGATGTGTTTTAGAATGATGGTATGCAGCAGTAGCGAAGGGTTAATTTTTGTAAGAGGTTAGCCGGAGTACATATCTTTAATGTGATTATATTATTTGTCTATACTAGTCTATAGACCACTGACTGTGCCATTTTTCAAAGGGAAACCGGTAGGAATCGAGTTGTATGGAATCTTCGCCACTGGTATGCAGCATGTTTCGTTTTTGTTTTTAATTTGTTTTACTTTATTTTTAAATTATTTCATTACCATATATTTTTACTACTAGATTAGTTCACTTTGTACCACGCTCCATTTTTTTATGTTACCTATTACAACGATTCACTCTTTTCTGAAAAGCTCATTTTTATTGAAAATTGTTTTTGTGAAGCTTAAAAAAAAAAAAAATACATTTATGTAGCAGAAAGGTGTGGTCATATTATTTGAGAATGTGGTAGACCATCAGACTGAAAAACTTTGTCCATGAGACCAATATCGTAAAACAAATCGGCTGTCCCATACATTTCAGTCGTTTAGGTATTGAAATTTTGGAGAGGTAGTGAACCAAGTGTACCAAGGAAACGATGCATGGATTGTGTGAGGAATGATATGAAAAATAAAGGAGTAAATGATAACGTGACGGTTGACAAAAGAGAATGGAAGAAAAAAACGTGTTGCGCCAACCCAAACTAACATGGTAAAGGGCAGGAAGATGATAGGTATTGAAATGTTGTATGGGACAGCAGATTGTTTTTTTTGCGACTATGGACTATGGCAGTTATGTAATTTTGGTTTATAGTCTGACTGAGACATGGGATCACAGTTTTTCTTTGACACTTTTCTTCTAATAGTGTTTAAAGTATTTCAAATGGCTTTAGTACCAAATTATGTATGACGAGCGGTTTCTTTAAATTTCAGAGTAATTTAAATAAGAATCTTTGTATTATTGAATATCTCGAAAGTAACAATTTCATACTTATTAGGTTTCAGCACTATACCCTCAATATGCTTGTTATTTCAGGTTTAACACACAAATAAACTTCAATTCGAAAACATGACTAAGCCAAATTAGCTTTGCTATGTCGTCATTGCTTTGTCTATAGCGCTCTGTTCTACCTCAAAACCATATTATCGTGAAAGCTAATTTGAATACATTAGTTCGACAACGCCGAACCCAAAATGTCTCTGACGGCATCGACTGAAACGGGTTATTGAACTTCAACGTAATCTAATTTAAATTCTAAAAAAAGTCGTGTAAAACATAAATTTAACTGAAAAGTTTTCCAGTTTTAAATTGCTTGACAAATGTTTAAAGAAGTAAGCGCAAATCGAAGCTGTTTTCCATTAAGGTCTAAGTACACCGGGAGGTTGAACGCAAAAGTCGTACTCAGCGCTTCTCCTCCACGTTTATTATGCGCACAGCCAAGATGTGGAACTCTCTGCCGGCATCTGTGTTCCCTCCCAAATTTAACCCGCCTGCCATTCAAAGCAAAAGTGAACAGGCATCTTCTGGACACGCTCGTTCCATCATAGACGTCATCTACCGCTTTCCATCAGGCGTGATCGAGGTCAAGAGCAGGCCCATTTTGTAATAAAAAAAAGGTATAAGTCTTATTTAAGATATCGGTGAAGGAAAAACATCGTGAGGAAACCTGGACTTATAATTAATATAAGTCTGAAATCGCCAACCCGTCTTGAGCAAGCGTGGTGATCAATGCTCGTGCCTTCTCTGTGTGAGAAGAGGCCTTTGCCCAGCAGTGGGACAGTAACAGGCTGGTATTATTATTATTATGAAGTCTTATTTGGAGAAATCTTCCCTTAAAATTGCCTACGAATTCTGCAAGCAAATTTTTAAAATAAAATACACGTAGGGAAGTTAATGATGGTCCGTTTTATTTAATTTATGATGTAGGTACCTATTCAGCTGTCTTTACTATCCCTCTATGATTAGACTGGCGATCAAGAGGTTGTTACTTCAAATCAAATAGTAAACCCACTTTTAGAACAAATATAATCATCATAAATATATTTTGTTTACTCTATTTTCCTCCTACATTTTGAAACTGTTTATATTTTAGGTCTCATTAGATGTGAAAGTTTTATTTGTTTTAGATTTATAAATCAATGTAGGTAGGTACCTATCTAGTGCATATAAATCCACATTTTTACGTGTTTTGATGGCTTGCCAAAACTACGGATAATAAAACATTATGACCGCAAAATCTATGAAAGAAAAGTAAACCGAAGATGCAGTGAAATCGTATCTTAAACGATTTAGACAGATTTAGCTTTTATGTTAGACTTTATGGCTTTGAAACGGAAACACATCTAGCTCTATTCATAAAATTTAAGAGGATCCATTCAAGCATATGCATATTTTATGAAATTGCAAACAAAATCAACAAACAAACTGACATTTACAACAATTTATATTTATACAATTCTTTAGATTATCCAAAATATTTTTCATGCTTTCAGTACCCAACACCGTTAGATAAATACGGAAAAAAAATCAAATTTCATGAAATGTGTGTGTTTTCTAAAATGTCTTTCAAATCTGTTTTAAAGTTAAGTTTAACTTCTCGAACATTTTTCCGACTCTTTTTTCTTAATCTGCAAGAAAAAGAAAACAGTCTATGACAAAATTAGTCATCCATCGCGAGCCCACTCTTTTAAAAATTCAGTTTTATTTTTAGAATAATATCAAGTACATTTAAAAATTAAAATAACCTTAGTGAATTGTTAAGTTACTTAAACTTAACAATTCACTAAAAAATGGCGTCAAAAAACTCTCATCAACGCTGAGAACTGGTAATGTCCCCAAAAGACTGCCGGCGCGCGGTGTTGCCACGTAGTATGGCAACAGTAAGCCTTTGGCCAAGATTTCAAAAATTGTGAGCCATTTAATACAAAAACACGAAGCATAATACTGTATCAGGTACTTTCTAACAGCTCCATTAAGTCACAGTGGGTGCTTTTGTCACCTCTATTCACCAAACCTAGAACAGCATGTAAGCGCCACAGCGCAGCAAAATTACTTCAGCGTCGCCACTACGAAAGTTAATCAGATTTAAGCCCCTAATCACACGAAATCGAGTGGTTTTCATTAGACAAACATGGCGCTTGACAAGACTTGTAGCCGTTATGAGTTCATTTTGTTGGAAATAAACACTTAGATTCAGTAATGACGAAGAGATTTTGAATTTTTTAGGGGATTTTCAAGATAGGTACTTGATATCTACCGCTTTTCTACAATTATGGAAAGCTCTTGTCCAGCTGTTTAAAATTCATTATTAACATGTTTCTTACAATAAAGGGCTGAGCTGTTTTAAATGATAAATCAACTTGGATATAGGCACAGGGTATTGCCCTGTCGCCGTCGCTCACTCATGTGTGTAATGTTCTTGGATGAGTAAACAAAGTCAATTGATGTAAACCATTTATGTTAGCAGGTAAAATTTACTCGGAAAAATTGGATTAGATCGTCGTTCGTATTTACTAGAGCAAGGCATTCGAGTTTAGTAATAGTACTGTGTATATCTAGATGACATCATTCTTTTTTATGTTCGTAGCCAAATTCTGGACCGGTTCAGTTTAGATTGCCACCGACACGAAAAGAAGATATTAGATAGTGAACATTTTCAGGTTCAATATTGTCCAGATGATCAAAGGTAAGAAGATCAAAGATTAAAATTATGTCCCTATCTTTAGTTTATTTAGTAGAATTTGGTTAGGACAAAGTCAATACCGAGTTGACCGATTAGAAATGACCTAAATCGAGAAAACTTCTCAGATTATTAAGTACTATTTGAACAATTGTTTGACCACAAATAAAATGAAAAGTTAGGACCTTCCAATTTATCATCACGGATTACAAATAATGGGAACAAAGTCAAGCGTGAGTGAGCTATTTGCAAAAGTAATTAAGAGAATATAGTACTCATATTATTCATACTTTCAGTACTAATGGAACAAACTAAGTTATATACAGCTCACAAATCCATTTGCAACAAAACATTTGGCTTTTCGGATTAACAGACATTTGTATTCATATTAGATATTTGCATTAGCATGAATGTACAAGTTAAGTGTTGGTGTATTCATATAAATTCAGAAGACTGATTTAAAAAATATCTTCTGGAACGTGTTGGGGATTTACATTTTTATTTCGTAGAGATAATTTAAATAATAAAATATAGCCAAAATAACACTTTCTGGAGCCCTGACACAGCCAGAAGGCGTCGCGGCAGACCTCGTAGAAGAAAAGAAGAAGATGGCGGGACGAGCTGGACAAAACCACCGACCAGTGGCCCACATTAGCCCTGGATCGAAACAACTGGAAGTCATGGGGAGAGGCCTTTGCCCAGGAGTGGGATGATGCAGACTAAGAGTATAAGTATCAGAGATAATTTCCTAAAATGTTGTCTGCCAAATACAAGACACGGTTGAATCCTAAATACATGAAATAAATGGCATCTAAAAATAGTAATTTTATTTATAATACACCAAGATACGTCAGTAAGAGAATGAATAGTGTTAGATGCCAAAAGCATGTCAAAATAAACTATAACTCTTACTAACTTTCTTTATAGCGGTAATGTTTTTTAATGAGACGTTTATGAATGCTGTGTATTTTGTGTACGTTGGCTTTGATACTGATTATATCTACCGGTTTCGTAAGATTATTATGAACATCATGTAAATTCGTCACTGTGGTAATACCACAGTCAAAACCGTTCTTCCATGGTAACAATTTGACTCTGACAAAGTCTTTGTGTCGTAGTTGTTTGAATTTTGGTACCATCACTATTGTAGCATATGTTGCACACTATGTCTGGTTGTTGCAACTGGTTCAGCTGATGAATGAGGATCTTCTTCGTCGTGTCGATGATTTCCCCTTTAAAAAAAAATAAATTTGTTTCATCCAAAACTCTGCCACCTCGACGGCGTTGACAGGCGTTGGCCTCGGACAGGTCCCTCAAAGTGCACGTGGAACCACACATAGTGCAGGATAGGGTGAGGATTAAGATAGAATTTAACAAACTTCGATTTCCAATTGTTGATCAATTTTCGAATCAGCATTTGTTTAGTGCACCCTACCTAGTCAAACAAAAAAAGATTTTTTTTGCCAACTTTCTGTCAGACAAAAACCGCAGTCTCTCATATTTTCAATTCTCAGAACGCCAGTTATCGACAGCTGTGTAAAATAAAAAGAATCGTGTGCAAAATATTCGCGAAAATCTCATTAAAATAATACCATTTTATTCAAATTCAAGAGTTTATTATTTATTTTTTTGTTTATTTATTTTATTTTTATACTTTATTTTCGATTACCCTTCCATATTTATGTATGAGATTAAAATTTTGTTAGAAATTGATTTTAAAATCACTTTGTTGCGATGTTAGCTTCGCCTAGACTGACTTATTTGATACTTGTATCTAATATTGGCTCCTCAGCATTAACTGTTAGTGACTGATGGTCTGATATTTATTGCCTTTCTTATATCAACTGTTAATGTTTTTTTTTATTATACAATAACTCATTGGTCCTGTTTTCTCTCACATATAGGATGCCCGACATGCCTGTTTCCTAGCATTGAGAACATTCTAGGCCATTTAAAATTATATGCTGTACAATAGTGTCTTGTCGTTTAACCCAGTAGGATCAATCATGATCTTCCAGTTATATTTCTAGTCAAACCACCAAATATTACATTTAGTCTTCCTAGATCTGGTCAAAATCTTATTACTTCCAGATGCTAAACGACCAGCGTTAAAACCGGAGGCATTTCAACTAGTAATTCCCATCAAATCCCAAGCCACAAATAAACTCTTTCAGGAAACAAAGAATTAGAAAGATCCCACAAAAAATTCATACGTCCAAACAATTCTCTTCGCTAGTACGATTAACCCCAAAAGGCCCGGTGAGGCCAAACCACGCCGGTTTCAATTAGAGCCACATGTCGGCCATTACCGCTGCATGACCCATATGCAATGAAACTACGTACGAGTAGCATAGCACGTAGGTAATTGTTTTTGTTGCAAGTTTGCCTGTTGAAGCTGAAAAAGAAATTCATACTATTTCTTTTTCAACGTCACGTGGTTTGGAGCATGGTAAAAAAAATTGTGGTAGATGTTGTTTTCATCATTCTCTTACTCTTATCTCAGCAGTTAGGTGCCTTTCTAGCCATATCATCCTTCACACAGACCATCCGTGGTTTCTTTAGATTTTTTGTATTGTACACCAACATCATAATATTCAGGGTACAACGGCGGTCTTGGTGATGGAATTTGACCCTATATTGTGAAATGGTCTTTGCAATATAGAAGCTAAAAAGTCGTTTTTTCTAGACGCCCATCTTCAGTTTTCCTAAAATTTCGAGTTTTAACTTATCTGCTGCGCTTCACACCCATTATTAATTAAATATCGTAAAATTAATAAATTTTTAAGCTGACAGAAGAGGGATCACTCTTTTAATATTCGTTTATTTTTCCTTATCCATTACAAAGATTTCCAATACTTTCGATACCAATTTCTTTACACCGTTTATTTTCGGCTTAGTAACAATTTGTGGCTTATTTTTGGCAATCGAAGATACCTTTTCACTATGGGAAAATTCCTTATTAATGTTTTGCTCAAATTCTTATATGGAAGGTATTTCTGGCGTCGTATTGTAATAGTCATCATAATGAACGACTTTTGTTTGGTACGCCGATATACCCTTAGGGGGCGGTGCGGCCAATACGGCCCGTTTCAATTAAACCCATATATGAAAGCTATTACCGTGCTTCAACCCAGATGCACTATAACGTTTCAATGTGTCTGAGCAATTTGCTAACTTTTTTCCTAACGTGAATTTGAAAAAAGTTTTAATGGTTCAAAGGAGAGCAATTTCTGAGGAGGATGTTCCTGTTTTACGCTTCACATAAAATAAAATTATGACGGCAATTTTAATTTGTTGAATTTTTAACAGATATTTTTTTACTTGACTCTTTGGAAAATTAAATAAAGGGAAATGTCCACAGAAAAGAAGGAATATTTTAATATTTTTTGAAGAAGAAATTATGACAAGATTTTTTCAGAAATAAACGCGGTGCCTTAACCTTGTTTCAGTGCAGTACATAAAAATAAATGACAAAGGAAACAATAAAATGTGACCTTGGATTGTGGTGTACCGGATATAAAGGCGACATCGCGACATCACGTTTCTGTTTCCGGGTTCTTATTAATGAGTTTATAGAACGTTAATGGAAGACGTCATTCTTTTTTCAAAAAAGTATTTCAAAATTTTGCACCATCAAGTTTTTCTTTGTTCGTGTTGCGAAACATTTTTTTAAATTTTATCTAATGAAGATCAGTTTCGTCAACTTAATCATATCAGTCCATTTTTGCAGTGGCCATACTTATTAATAGACATCGGCTTAGATAAATTTGCATATTTCCATATGCAAATAATTATTAACATTAAAATAAATATTGTATATTTCGTGAAAATAAACGTAAATTCTAATAATCAATAGCATTTTGACAGTGCATATTTCGCCCCTTTTAAGTGCATATTTTGGCATTTTGATAGTGTATATAATCCTCAGTCAGTTTTTTGATCTCTTTTAAGTTTAATTCAAAGATGTTTTGTTTTCTAGTTTATGGTACATTTTATTTCTGTAACTTTACGATAATGTAGCTAGTATTATTAATATATATTGTACTTAAGAGAATGTTGTCAACCTGTATACTTTTATTGTTAAATGTAAAATGTATTTACTGTTGGCGTACCTATTTTAAATAAATGAACAGGCCCTGCAGTCTCGACATTAGATAGCGACAAAAATCGGTCGCTAAGTCATATCGTTGTCAAATTCCTTTAATGGATTTTCTACTTTATGTCGAAAGGATAAGGTTGAAAATCTATTAAAGAAATTTGACATCGATTACACTTAACGACCGATTTTTGTCGTTATCTAATGTCGAGACTGCAGGGCCAGGTATCTGCTTTTTAACAACGCGGCATCGGGTTTTGCCGGTCAAAATAAAAGCTAATAATCCAACCCGGTGTTGGGTCGTGAGTTGACGTCTGAAACGAAACGAGAAAATTTGATCAATGTGTGTGCAAAAACGAGTCACGTGAAATGAGAATGTGATAACAATAAATAGTGACTGTTAGATCGAGCAAAGATAACTAAACATAGATCGATATATTGTGTCTTGTACCACTATACAGGGTGTAAACGGACCCTTCACGAAGCCGTCAACCAAGCATTCTGTACATCAAACTAAGTAACTTTAAGCAACATTTTTTGCTGGGAAACGACTATTTTTTTGGGGTGAAAAATAACGTTTTACGGTAGGAATTAATGTAACGCACTCAGAACATTATGCTGGTGGATGAATTGAATAGTACGGGGGTCGTAGAGTTAAAATAAAAATCTTACTTTAAAAACATGTATTTAATAAAAACTTCTGAAAAAGTTGGAACTTTGACCCCCAATATCTCCGTAACTAAAAGGTTCCCAGGTATGGTCTAGAACAAAATAATATCGCATTGACGGGGAGAACAAGTGCCTTTCGGCTTCGTTAAGGGTCTTTTTACACCCTTTATTAGCAGAAAACCAAAGAACAATCAACACAAAGGTTCTAAACAAGTAAACAAAAGTCGAAGAAAATGTTTCACAGAATTCATTTCCAGTTTCAATTGCGGTCTACAATAAAACATTTGAACTGTAAAATTCAAACCAGATCTAAAGAGCCACGAGGCCATTGAAGTCTACGACAAAACAGTTACCATTAAAGATTTAACAGTCAAAGATAAGGAACAAAACCCAGAGACAATTACAGAGCCACCTCTTTCTTTTTTCTCTGTGACAATCTGTGAACGGGGAAAAGAATAGGAAAAACAAAATGGAAGCTTAACAGACATAATAGAACAATTACTCGGTCGTTGAAAAGCGCTGCAATAATTATTAGCAGTTGAAAACAAGGCTGTTAAAGATTCTTTTTTTTTGTTTTATTGTACTTGTTGCTCAGTTGAGCTTTGGTTGAAAGAAAAATCGGGGTTACCTACAGGATTTAATAGTTTTGGTAGTCTTTCAGAGTAATAGTTTGTTATTTAGTTTTCACCAGGAAACATGCATCTACTGGGACATGTACTAAAGTAGTTTCCCACAAGCTGTTGCTCATGTTAATGAGCCGTCTACGCTTTTAAGATTTACTAGCTGTTGCCCGCGGCTTTACCCGCGTGAAGTTCGGTAACTGTCCGACGGGATCATACTAACGGGATTGTATTTTATAACGGGCTGGTTTCCGCAACTCCACGTCAAAGCGCGTATTTTGCGTGCGATACTAAGGGGATAAAAGTATCCTATATGATAATCCAGGTTATAAACTATCTGTATGCTAAATTTCATCCAAATCCGTTGAGTAGTTTTTGCGTGAAAGAGTAACAAACATCCATCCATCCATCAGTCCATCCACCCTTAAAAACTTTCGCATTTATAATATTAGTAGGAAGTAGGATTAGTAAGATAAGAAGTAAGATCTATGACAAGCTCCTGACCGTGTGTAGGTTGGAAATAAACTCATGTGAATGTACCACCGGGATTAAAACTATCCTTGGTATCCTAAGCTAACCCAGGCCATCGTCTACACGTGTGTTTCATCGTAATAGTATAAAATACTCAACAGACGGACAGAGCTACTTTCACAGTTAAAATATCAGGATGAATGTAGATATATTTTTATTCCTAACACGCAAATAATCATACCTTTAATTAAATACCCAGTTCTGTATAACATTACATTGAAATGCATCAATATTCATGCCGCGGGGAACACGATATAGCCGTTTCGTGGTATTGCAAATTCCTATGAATGCATTACACAAAATTAACCGGTTGATTAAGTTCCATTTGAATTGAAAGGACTTGGCAGTATTGTATGGTTTGTATGTTCATGGTAGGTTTGTTTTAGATTGTATAGGAGCTTTATTAAATTATATTATTGTTACGACTGTAAATTGGGATAAGGGAACGCGAATGATCATAACCGTAAATTGAGATCATTCTCCGCCATTTTAGTTCTGATTACACATATCATTATTGTACCTTTCAACTACTACACAAATCATACTTATCATGTTTATCTAGTATTTATTTATTGATTGCACAACGGTCAAGTCATAATCTGCCTAGCCTTTTCTCAACTATATTGGGGTCAGCTTCCAGTCTAACCGGATGCAGCTGAATACCAGTATTTTACATGGAGCGACTGCCTATCTGACCTCCACAACCCAGTTAGTACTGGCTAATACGATACCCCTTGGTAAGACTGGTTGTCAGACTTTTTGGGCCACTGACTACCTAACGACTGTCAAAGATCTACAAATGACACCCGGGATCAACGGCTTAACGTGCTTTCCGAGGCACGGAGGAAACTCGATATGTAATGGGGGGTCAACCATCCACAGACCGACCTAGGAAAGCTTGGCTTAACCTAAAGATCGACCCGAGCGGCTGTTTTTATTTAGCCACGAGCTTCTCTTGTTCAAGTACCTACATACTGGCTATGATTACCTTGTGATTATAAGCCCTCTTAGTGCTAGTAGACCATTCTGTGCTCATTTCTGTGCTCATTTTTCATTTACAATGCCTTTGCTTCCCCGAATCGCTTATGCAGCACCTTTATTTATCGTTCTTTACTCAAACTCAAAGCATTTATTTCAATTACACCATTAACAGGCACTTTTGAATGTCAAAAACAAAAGAATGAAGCTACAGTCCCAGTCACAAGGCATAATAACGAATTGTGAAAGTAGGTACTGTAGTAAAAGTAACGGTGAAACGTAATCGACAGCTTTATTTGCAGTTTTTACACTGTGAAAACAGTTAAGCCGTTGGTCCCGGCTGTCATTTGTAGATCTTTGACAGTCGTTAGGTAGTCAGTGGCCCAAAAAGTCTGACAACCAGTCTTACCAAGGGGTATCATATTACCCAGTACTAAGTGGGTTGTGGCGGTTAGATAGGCAGTCGCTTCATGTAAAAGCTGCATCCGGTTAGACTGGAAGCCGACCCCAATATAGTTGGGAAAAGGTTAGGCAGATGATGATGATACTGTTAAAACAGTTCTAATCATCAATCCACAAAGTTACAATGCGAGCATTTGTAACATCAGTATCCTCTGATACTGATACTGATACTGCTAGCCTGCGTCATCCCACTGCTGGGCAAAGGCCTCTCCCCATGACTTCCATGACTTCTCCTCTCCATCCTCTGAATGGAATCTATAATTGTTTCCTCATCGGCACATTGCTACGTTGACTGACGTCACAACACGTTTACAATCGTCAAAGAATTGGGTGCTAACAGACTCTGTTTCTATTAATGGCGTGTTTACTGCAGTTAGTAATTCGGTCAGTTTCCGCTCCGGTTTGTTTACATCTGCTTGGAATTCTAGCATTTTGTCAACGTTTATATTACTGTTGTTTCTGTTATATGTCTTCGTGTCTATTAATTCTACATGCACGCGTAGCACGCGTAGTAGCGTTAACGGGTTTTGTCGACGGAAGAATCGATAAAATGACAGCTTTTTTTTTATTGATCTGTCATTTTGTCGATTCTTCAGTCGACAAAACCCGTTTCTACGGTGGTCATGCTATGGGGAATGGTGCCAGTAGACCCTTCTTTTCTCATTCACAATCTTGACATCTGTCTCAAATTCATTGCATGCTGACAGATCTCTATGCTCTACGTCTATTCTTATATCTTGAGATTTTCTAACTTAAAGACAGACGTGTTGCTGGAGAGCTGGTTCCACCATTTCTTTTTCCAAAGCTTGGTGAAAACCTAATACTCTGAAAGACTGATTTACGTAATTTTTATAGACTTATATTTAAATAAGACCAATACTAATTCGATTAACCCTGTTTTAGTTTAGGTTCTGATTTAGCTATACAAACTCATCATCTGCCCAGCCGTTTTTCCAGACTATTTTGAGGTCAGCTACCAGTCTTACCGGATGCAACTGAATACCACTATTTTACATGCAGCAAATGCCTCCGTAACCCAGTAACTGGGTTATACGAAACCACTTAGTAAGACTGGATGTCAGACTTTCGGGACACTGAGTACCTGTAACAACTGTCAAAGATCTACCAAATGACAGCCGGGATCATCGGCTTAGCGTGATTCTCGGGGCATGAAGGAAACTAATGGTTATGAAATGATGGTCACCCATTCACGGACCAACTTAAGCAAGTACTGCTAAATTTGGAGATCGACCTACTGCTGTTATTATTTAGCCACAAGCTAATCAACCAAAACAGAACATAAACCTATCGTACGGCACTACCAGTCGTAGAACTCATCGGAGTTACACCATAACACCTGGTTTTCCCTCTATAGCGTCCGGTCTGATACATTCACCTCTAGATAGGGGCATCCCCATGCTGCGCTGTGTTTGTTACGTTAGACTATTTAATTGTTTTCTTAATTTAAATAATATTGTTCTCTTGACTTGTAATTTTTTATCATTAACACTTTTTTTTTTTTTTTTTTTTTACCGATGGGAAATCATCAAATGACTTCTCCCGCTCTGGGTGGAGTGGGAGGGAGTGTCAGACTCTTACTGACTAAAACCCATCCATGTTCCTTCATTGCCCTTTGTGTTCCAGGGCCACGGTATCTCTTTCGAACAGTCCCGCAGCCCCGGCAGGCATCGGCCCTTGCGGGCCCCTTCCTGGTTGCTGACATCTCTTTGAGGCGCGCGTGGAACACGAACGCGCCGTCGACACGGCCTGTCGTCATAAGACGGACGGACGGTGAGCTAACCCATTACTCACCGTCCACAGGCCCGCGCCTACGGTGGCCGGGAGCCACCACGTGGCCCCCGACGCCCGGTGCGTCGCCCGCGGCGGCTGGGACGAGAGATTCTCTCCCTCTCACGTCCCGCCACCTCCTTCGCTAGCATGACTGCTTCGCAGAAGGAGGTGACGGCTTCCCATTCCCTCTCGCTCCGGACCATGGCCTGGACCAGGGCCGGGCGCGAGAGGTCGCCGCCGCCTATCGCCGTTACGAGGACACGGCGGAGCTCCGCCCAAGCGGGGCAGACCTCCACGGTGTGCGCCACCGTGTCCTCCGGACGATCCTCGCAATGATGGCACCCGGGCGTTTCCTCCCGCCCGATTACGTGCAGGAACCTCCCGAAACAACCGTGTCCGGTGAGGACCTGCGTCAGGCGGAAGGTGAGGGCGCCGTGGCGCCTCTCTAGCCACTCCTCAAAGAGGGGACTTATCGCCACTATTGTGGCGTGCCCTGCACTGGGTTGCGACAGTCGCTGTCTCCATGTCGCCATGAGATCGCGTCGGAAGTCTGTCCGCTGAGCGGTGATTTGCCGCGGCAGCGGAGTTTCCCCCCGACGTAGTGCCCCCGCGCGCCATTCATGCAGGCGCGCGAGGACTATCGCCTCCAGATCCCATGGCGGCAATCCGGCTAGGAGGCTCGCCGCCTCGCGGGAGATCGTGCGGTACCCCCGGATCAGCCTTACGGCTACGACCTTTTGGGGCGCGTTCAGGTAGTGCGCGGCACGCCGCTTAATTGAACGCGCCCACACCGGGGCCCCGTAAAGGGCCATGGACCGCACGACCCCCGCGTAGAGCCTACGGCAGGAGGCGTTTGGACCCCTCAGGTTGGGCAAGAGCCGCTTGAAGGCAGCCCCGGCCCGTTCCAGTTTGGGAGCCAAACGTCGGAAATGCTCAACGAAGTTCCACCGGCTGTCGAGGACGAGTCCTAGGTACTTCAAAGTCGACTCGACGCCGATGGGAACCCCTCCTACCGTCAGCGTGGATCCCGACGGTGGCGCATTCCGAGGCCCATGAAAGCTCATGGCCTCGGACTTGTGCAAGGCCACCTCGAGACCCAATTGCCGGATCCTCTCTACGACTATCGCAACCCCGCGTGTCATCAGTTCGGCATCATTAACACTGAAATAAGGATATTTACCATGCTTACTATTTGTTTTGAGTTTCCGATATTTCGGTGCTGTTGCAAGCACCATGATCACGGATAAACTGAAGTTATTGCGGGTGGGAGTTTAGGAGCAAACAAATCATGCATGCATGCATCAGCATGGTAAATATCCCATTTTCAGTGTTAGTAATAATGTCAGTTTAAAAACTTGTACTTTTTTCTTTTGAATTTTAAAATTTAGGAATTTAGTTATGCGTATATCTCAAATTTTAATATTTACCAAAAACCATTCTTGTGGTTTTCTAACTTTGATACGACGTAGGCGTTGTGTTAAAATTTAAAACTTACATGTTTAAAATTACTTGCTTACATAAACTTAATTATTTAAATATTAATGTACCTTTGTCTAAGGAATAGAAGTTTGTTCATAATTATTTTATTAGTTGGACATGTACTAAGATGTCTAAATGTTTAACAATAGGATTATTAATTTATTAACTGCTCTGAAAATCCTTTGTGTTGAGTACTTAATTACTCCATTGTGACGTGAATAAGAGATACGTGTACATAAGTCCATTAGTCTGGGTTTTTGGACAGATGACAAACGTACGACCTGGTTAATTTAGATATTGTGTTTAAGCAGCAAATGTAATCTCCATTATTTTCTCAATTATTCTTATGTAGGTAAAAGGTAAAAGTATTAAGTAAGTAAGGTTCTTCAGTCGGCGGAACCCTTTTTGCTAAATTCAAATAATTCTTTAAGATAATTTCACCAATAAAACTGAACGCGATCAGCACGTCTTAACTGCGTTCAAGAGATGTCATTGTCATTCCAAAGCAGTGATTAAATATAGTTTTTAATGCGCAGGTAATAGTACGATTTAGACAAGCTCTTATAAAGTTAACGGATACTTATAATCCTGCCGTCCGCAAGCTATAATGCCGTTATCCAACAAAATGATATTTCGAGTAAAGGATAAAAAGAGGGCGAAAAAATAAAAAAATGATGCCGTTTCTTAACTATAACTCGTATGCGAGACTTATTGGTATCAAAAAATAGATATAGTATTGAGCTTTCGTTTTTTTTGATTATTGTGGTATCAAAAAACGAATATCGACCAGATGCGAGATAACGGCATTATAGCTTGCGGACGGCAGAATCCCTCCCTAGCCTTTTACCAACTATGTTGGGGTTGGCTTCCAGTCTAATCGGATACGGCTGAATATCAGAATTTTACATGGATCGGCTGTCTATCTGACCTCTACAACCCAGTTACTACTGGGTAATACGATACCCCTTGCTAAGACTGGTTGTCAGACTTTCTGGCCGCTGACTACCAGAAAGCCGACTGAATGACAGCCGAGACCAATGGCTTAACGTGCTTTCAGAGCCACGGAGGAAACTCGGTATGTTATGGGTCACCCATCCACGGACCAACCTAGGCAAGCGCGGTTTAACTTAAAGATCGACCCGAGCGGCTGTTATTACTCGATTTAGCCACGAGATTCTCCCAACGCATACTTATACTTAAGCAAAGTGGTAAATATGCGATGACCTTTAATGTGTTCCATTTTCAAGTCTTTAAACTCAGATTAAAATCCATCCTCGTGTAAAGAACAAAAGAGAACACGGAATTCTGTTCGATGAATAAAAAATGCTGCACCGCCATTATCGCTATTATCCACAAATGACGGTCATGAAATGGCAAGTTGACCTTTACGTTTTAAACCGTATGGTTGTGATTTCTTCAGCAGTGTAAACATCGGTACGAAATAGGAATGCACAATATTTGCGTTTGTTTCGATACATTGGGTCGATTCGATCGCAACTGTGCGATACGATTCTAGGAACGTATTGAATGGCTTCAATTCGATTATCGAAATGTCGTATTCTTATTCTTATTCTTACTCTTATTCTTTATTGCACACAAAATAACGGAAAAATACACATACAAATTGCAATAATATAGCTTATGTACAATGGCGAGCTTAACCCAGAATTGGGTTTTCTTACAGCAAACCAAATTTTGATTGCGAAATTTGCGTAAGAGGATATACCTATGTGCATTAACAGAACATCTTATTACTTAAATTAATAAATTTGATAAACTAAACTACATACATACAGTATAATATACGTAATACATACAATATATATACAATACAATGTCTATGTTATGTAGAATCCTATTTACCTACATATTGATCATTTCGACAGGAAATGTTCCCTTATTCCTTTCCTGAACACTTCTAACGACGGGCTATCCCGCAAGGAGTGTGGAAGTGAATTCCAAAGGCGCACAGCACGAACAGTAAATGATCCATCATACCGACTTGAGGAGTGAGGAGGGAAACGAAGGAGAAGAGATGATGATGAGCGACAAGGTTTACCTCTTGGAACAAGGTACTCAAAGCGTTCCCGAAGATATGAAGGAGCTTTAGAATTGTGAAGAATGGAGAAGAGAAAAGAAAGAGTGTGACAATCTCGACGCTGCCGAATAGGTAACCACTTCAGCTGCTTCCGAAATTCCGACACATGGTCGTACTTACGAAGCCCGAAAATGAAATGATGTCGTATCGTATCGTCCTCTGGATTGCTTGATACTTAACTTGTATCCATACAAATGCAAGTGTCGTATCTTATTTATTAATCATAAAATTCCAGGAATTCTTGTGTATCTACTATTTATAACAAAAAAAGGAGGACGTGCTCAAGTGGACGCGTACATTTATTTTGTATTCTTTTAAATTGACCGATCAAGAATTTTATGAAAATGTGGTACGATACGATCAATTAATTTTGATACTGACAGTTGTGTATCGATTCAAGCATTGCATCATATTCGTTTTTATCGATTCTGTAAAGTATCGGATTGGATTGTGCATCACTAGTACAAAACCACTACTAAATCGTTTGTACGGTTTGCCTCCATACTTCGAACAAACGTGTTTGAGTTACGATAGCTATCTTGATGGTATTTATGTTGGCCACTTCATCGCTTCAAACGGAAACCAACGATTGGTTTTCGGGCAAATTACTTGTGAATCAGAATTTGTGTTTGACCTGACATCAATTTGTTTTGATACTTCGTTTTTCAAACAAATTATTGACGAATAAGAATTTGTTTTTGACGCGACATTCGTTTGTTTTTATTTCGGTTTGGAATCGAATTTGGAATGTTGATTGCTATTTGATGTTTAGCAATCTAGTTTTTAACGATTTTGCAGACATAATTAATATTCTAGGTTGCTGAAAAAAATTTAATATCACCCATTAACTGTAAGACTTAATTAATGTTACGAAAATTTAGATACAGTCAAGGTTTCAATATTTTTTGCGCCCTGAACAAGTATACTGGCCACTACACACTGGTATACGTGATAACAAATGTTTAGGATTTCAACAGGACTGGACAAAAAAAGTAAAAAATACGTTAACATCTTGCACGTCGTGACTGCGGCAAGCAGAGTGCTGTGGGCTCCCCATAGCACAGCGCTGGTTTTCAGTGGTCACCCATGAAAAAACGTAATGAAGCCAAGACAGCATAAATATTTTTTACATGAATATGGAAATAAAATAAACAGTACTCGGGTTATAATATAAAACAAATACCTATAAGAAATATAATAAACACTACAAAAAATATACAACTATGTGTGTAGGTTAAACAAAATAAACATAAGTACATTATGAAGACAAGGCCTGTTTTTGTCTCGCTCCTACATGCATTTGTCTTTACTTTTCGTTTTGCAGCAGTATTTAGAATGTAGTTTGCTATTTTATGTTGAACAATCGAGTTTTTCGTGGGTGTTACATGGCACAGAAATGAATATAGCCGAAAAATTCGTATTTTTTGGCCCGGAATTGGATCTACGTGCGAACATACCGTATACTTTTTATTCATGCATGGATCCTGGTCCCCGTGGACGAGCAACATGAATTTCAGTGTCAGGCCCCGAGCAAAAGTTGTGTTAATTAAAATCTGTTAACGCTTAGCCACGACCTATTAGTTCAAGCGAGACGTGAGAGTAGGTAGCCACGCGAAAAAAACAAGTGACGCAAGAGCGTGCGCTTGTCGCAAGTAGCATTGCATAAAGTCGTGATCGGGGAATTATAGTAAAAAAAAACATTCAAATAGTATAATAATACGCTGTCCAGTTTTCCGCATTTTTTCCTAAAATAAAACTGATTTAAAGGGCGTATGTTATCATTCTTTGACACATATTTTTTTTATCTTTGTGGCTTGGCTAGTTTCCAAGTAATATCAACGAGGAAGAAAGATACGTAGCTGTATATCTTTTGGGTCACGTCTTCAAGAACGTGGATAGGTGTATAGGTAGGTAGATACCCATTTAGTGCAAAGATCCCGATAGTTGCCTTATTCTTCGTTGTCTTATGATAGAAACACTTATAAGGAATTTGTCCATTGCGTAATTTAGAGTGCCCCGATCACTATACAGGGTGGAAGGATCACCGATGAGGTCTTTGAGGGGGGGGGGGGAGGGGTTCAGAATGATGTGCTGAGTACGTGCTAATCGTTTTCGCGCCGGTGTCCCTTCCACCCCGTATTCTTTTAAGGGCGAATTTCACCGAATACGCTGATCACGAACATCTAAACCGTGTTTAAGAGCCGTTTTCATAACAATGACGCAGATACCTCATGGAGAGAGATGTACTGAACGCGTTAAATTTCATTGTTGAAACTCGCCTTAATTCATTCGTAAAGGCAATACGGTTAGTAACAATCACATACATGGGAAACATAATAGCAAACAAATTAATTTATACTAATGAACCTGTTTTTCTCATGGGCAATCTAGCTCTAGCCAGATAAGAAAATTGACAGCGGTCATCCATTCTTAATATTAAAATGCGAAAGTAACTCTGTTTGTTTGTTACCTTTTCACGACTAAATGGCTGATAGGATCGTTATGAAATTTGGCAAGGATTTAGATTATATCCTGGGGAAGGACATAGATTATTTTTTATTCCTGAAAACATATCAAAATTTCCTCACAAACGAAGTTGCGGGCAGCAGCTAGTTCTTAATAAAAACAAGGCGTATAGTTGTTTTGATCCCTCAATACAGGGAAGTATACATAAGCAATTTCGACTGACTAATCGAATGAAATCTAACAAAGATTAATCGCCTGACTAAAGCCATCTTTTCACAACAAAAAACAGCAGGTCATTAACCTTAAAGAAAGCGATTATCAAAGTTAATTGCTCATTTCAGCTCCATTACCCGCCTAATCGAATACTAACAAAGATTTTTAAAACTCTCAGAAAGTTTCTCATAAAAATATAAAGCTGAGAGTTTATGATCTGATAAGAGAGCTTAGGGCAGTAACCTCACTTTTCGACGCGGAATCAGCTTTAGGTGGTCAGAAAAAGCTTTAAGGATTCTGCCCACTACACCGTACCATACCATGACCGTGCTCTGAACGTTTTAGGAAAAAAAAATTCTTTGTATTGAGAAGTATGATGAGACTCTGCCCACTGTTCCATCACCGACCAACACCGTTGCATGCCATGCACGTAGCGTATCAGCACCGGCAATATATTGCCGCTGGCGTTCGTTGACGCTCCGTGCAGGGCACGCTTCATATGGGCATAGTCTCATACTTTTCAGCAAATATTATAGGGTTTTAACGCGTATGATGACCGTTATAAGCCCGTTTACAACGGGTATGATGATTCGCTGTTGATACGTTCTAGTCGGCATAGTAGTCCGTGTCATGTTTCTTTCTGTGCCTGATACGTTCACAACACGGCCATGGTATGGTACGGTATAGTGGGCAATCTCCTTTATATTCATGCAATAAAAGCAAAGAAGGCGTTGTTCGCCTTGCTTCGGTCCGGACGACTCCACACTGCGCCGATTTAAATAAGACAAAGGTTTAGGATACGTGATCGGCACAAGCTAATACCGCGTTGATATGTAAATCACTCTAAAGAATACATACATACATCAGTCACGTCAACATGACTCCGATCAGTAACATCAATGTGAGGGATGTATATAACTGGTAGGTTTTGTTCGCAACAATAAACGTTTCAACATGTCGGTGACCGACGCGACGTGACGTTCACTGACAGTACTGTGACTCGCCGACAGTGATGTGACCGACGTGTGGAACCTGCCTACGACTTTTATTACAAGACTGCAATGCCACAAACTTGTCTAACTCGGTGACTGTATATGAAATTTACGTAATTCCTATTAAAACTAAACTTATGCTGTCGCCGGTCAACCCGCGATCATGGCGCTTGCAACATCGTCGAAATATCGGGAGCTCAAAATAATGAACAATCACGGAAGATATCCCGTAAGGGACAGTATAAGTTTAGTTGTAAACCGTGAAAGCTTTAAACAGTGACCTATTAAAATTGTTTATGAAGCAGTGACATGACGTTTAGGTAGGTCGTTTTATTAATTACATCATCACCGCGCTATGAACGGTGAAGGTAAACATCATGAACGAACCGGAATGTCTTAGGCCAAAAATTGGAAGTATTGTTATCTTGACATCTACAATCCGCATTGCGGATTACAGCCCACTACCGCTCACCAAGAGGTGATCGGAGGAGGTCTGTTTCAGGAGATCCCACTCCTTTTCTCAGACATGGCTGATAAAAAATGACAAGGTCTGTCATTTCTGGATCACATGTCAGACTTTATAGTGGAACTGTTTCTAACCGGTAACCTTATAATGACTTGACTGATGTTGTGTGTGCACTGTGCATTCACCTTAATATTTTTAAATTTTTTATGACCAAGTTTACCTTAAAGTCATGAGTACACGAACCGCTACGCAAGCTTAATTCGCCCAAAGCTTGTCTACAAAGTTAATTAGGCCGGTGCTCAACTCCGAGTGTTCTTAAGTCTTACAAAAATAACTTAGAGCAGGCAAGTACAAACATAATTATGCGTAGTTTTAGAAAATAACGAAGGACTTGAAAAATTGAGCTGATAATAAAAAAATAGATTTTTTTTCATTAATATTTCGCGATAACTCAAAAATTTTGATTTATCGCTGTTGTTTGTAGTAGAATCAAATTCATAGCATATTTTGATAAAAGGTGTCTATGCAAAAAAATATTGGCAACATTATAAAAATATTTCAAAAAAACGCTGTCCTGTAAATTTTTCGAGTAGACCATTTAGTAGGTTAGGTATGCTGTAATTTTGGCTAAGTTCTTTCTTGAACTTATCAACATTATGACAAGTTCTTCTTTCTTCAATTACATCAGCAATTTCTCAGTAGCAGCCACGGAGTCTGGATTTGTGCCCGTTTGATTGCAATAGTCTCGCCCTCATCACACGGGACTTAAAACATAACTGGCGAAATTTGGGTGTACTATAAGGTACACCTCTGCCTAACCCTTTGGGGATAACTGGCGTGATGTTATGTTTTATGTTATCCTTTCTTCCTTATGGCTTTCATATAAAATAAAAGGTAGTGTGTGGCCTGAAAATCTGACAACCAGTCTTACCAAGGCGTATTACTCGAAATCTGTGGGGGTTAGACAGGCAGTCGTCCCATCTAAACTACTGGTATTCAGCTGCATCTGTTAAGACTGGAAGCCGTCCCCTACATACTTGGAAAAAGGTTAGGCAGATGATAGGTCCTAAGATTCTTTCATGTAAAATTTTTGTAAGCTGCCTTGTTGATTTTCTGATCCTTCATTTTAAATAATTTATAGTTTCCTTTTTTTAGTCTGTACAAACTTCGAAAAGACAGAAAACGGATACATAATAAATAATGGTAAAACGCTCTGTCATTCAAAACTATGTTCTAACGTTTTGAAATCGATGAAACATTGCCGTGAGCTATATATAGATACAGTTGAGCTATGATTTATTAACCCACACATCATCCAACATTTCGACTCGTTTTTATTTGAAAGAAAGAAAAAACCGGCGAAGTATGAGTCGGACTGGCGCATTAAGGGTTCTGTATCATCGTAGTAGGAGAACCCCCTTTTATTTTATCATAGCAGCAACAGAAATACACATTCTGTGAAAATTACAACTGTTCTACCTATTACGGATCATGAAATACATCCCGCTGGCAGATAGACGGATAGACGGACAGCAGAGGTTTAGTAGGGTCCCGTTGGTTGCCCATCGAGTGGGGAACCCTAAAACATATTAATTCATTTGTCGCAGTGACATGACGTGCAAACAAAATGACAAAAAATAACCATCAAAACAAATATTTATAAATACAGCACATAACAGCACGGAACAAAAAAGTTGACACCTTGCACATCGTGACTGCGACAAGCAGAATTTTTATACTTGATTAATAATGTTCACGATAAGGTCTGTAGTTTTTTTTTTAATAACCTGTTTCGAAGGAAATTAATTAATTTTGGTATTTAAGTGCCGGAGGCCAGGCAGTTGATCGCTAATCATGTTCAGCAATTTTGTGAACCACATTGAAAGCGAAAATATTTTTCTCCATGCATTTTTTTTATTTTTCGGATGGGAAATCATCAAATGACCCCCCCCCCCCCCAGCTCTGGGCGGGGTGGAAGGGAGTGTCAGACTTTTACTGACTAAAACCCATCCATATTCCTCCTTTGCCCTTTGTGTTCCAGGGCTACGGTATCTCTTTCGAACAGTCCCGCAGCCCCGGATCTTCATGCATCTATTGTGGTTTTCGGTACGAATGTGATGGCTACCCACGAATGAAAGCAGAACTTTGTCTTTAATCTCTTAAGCAACAAAAACATATTTTTAATGACATTCTATAATAAAACTTTATGATACAAAAATAGTGGTGCTGATCCATGCGTCATGTTCGTGAACGGGCGCTGTCAGTTGGGACTGGTCATCTCTTAGCTGCCATGGTTTATTCTAACTACTTTGTTTTTAAATTGTTGATCTAATCTTTTACTCTGGACGCTCTTAATGTGCACATCTTTCTACATCGTTCTCACATATATGTATTATCTCAACATGAATGATGTAACAAGATCTTGTAAAAATATTTTGATTAAAAAGAGTGTCCATGGAGTTTCTTGCCCATTCTTCTCCATAGAGATCTACGCTTTGGAATGGGCAACTACAGTACTTTCACAAGTTATTATGCCTTGTGTCTGGGACTGTAGCTTCGCCTTCTTTGTTTTTCTGACATTCAAAAGTCAAACTCAAACTCAAACTCAAAGCATTTATTTCAATTAGACCATAACAAGTGCCTGTTACGGTCTAATTGAAATAAATGCTTTGAGTGTGAGTTTGAGTTTTGAGTGTTCAAATCTACAGTCCGTAATGTTTTCTAAAAGTCCGTTTGGTTGAGTTTGTTATCTTTTATGAAAAATCTTCTTATTTTCTTCCCCTTAGTCTATATTGTCCCACTGCTGGGCAAAAGCCTCCCCCATAGCCTTCCAATCTTCTTTCCGTACGGTTTTCTCCAGCTAATTTCTCACGAACGCTAATACTTGATGTTTATTTAAAAAAAAACTTTTGTTCTAAGCCGTATTCCTGAGCAAGTCAGAATTAGCAAAGTTTTGTAGGCTACATCGTTACGAAAACCGAACTTGTTTTAAAAGCCACTACTTTTAGGTCTACTTTTAGGACTACAAAAGTACCTATCGTAACTTTGGGTAAACTGTAATTAGGGCTAGTAGGTGAACCTAAGATGTTACATCTTAGGTTTTTCGATTTTCTGGGAACAAAAGGCCTAAAAAACAACAAGACTTTTGATCATCATCATTGTCTTGCCCTTATCCCAATTTAATTGGGGTCGGCGCAGCATGTCTTCTTCTTCCATACTTCTGTATTACTCGTCATATCATCAGACACCTCCTTTCTTGCCATATCATTCTTTACACAGTCCATCGTTTCTTTGATCTTCCTCTATTCGTATACCCATCCACATTCATACTCAAAACTTTCCTCATGACATTTTCCTTTCAAGACTTTCGATCATGTGGTACAAATATTTACAAAATCATTCATTGGGCAACCAATGCTTTATAGAGATTTTGAATACTATTTTTTCCATGTCTCCTTTTTCCATACTACTCTATTAGTAGTCATAATCATCATCATCTGCCTATCCTTTTCCCAACTATATTGGGGTCGGCTTCCAGTCCAACCGGATGCAGCTGAGTGACCTCCACAACCCAGTTATTACCGGGTAATATGATACCTCTTGGTAAGGCTGGTTGTCAGACTTTCGGGCCGCTGACTACCTGTTTCAACTGTTAAAGATATGCAAATGACAGCCGGGACCAACTGCTTAACGTGCTTTCCGAGGCAGGGAGGAAACTCGGTATGTATTGGGTGGTCACCCATTCACAGATCAACCTAGGTAAGCTCGGCTTAATCTGAAGATTGATCCGAGCGGCTGTTATTATTTAGCCACGAGCTCCTCTTAGTCGTCATAATCATTATAATATTATGTCATCTGCTTTCTAACTATTCACACTACTTTGGTCTTCCTCTACTCGTATAGCCACTCAAATTCATGCTCATCACATGCGCATACCATGCCAATCGATTATCTACTGATATTTTAAACAGCAATCAATCAGTCAATAATAACAATAGAAAAATAAATAAAACATTAATTTGTTTATTCAATACGATTGCCAAGTTGTATTTTAATCATGTCAATATAGAATTTCTCGAATTAATCACTACATATACAAATGAACGACGAATAAATTGACTGCACGGTTGGCGCAGTGGCTGAGTGATTGACTGCTACGCTGCGTGTCGCGGGCTCGATTCCCGCACGGAACAAATATTTGTATTGCCTACAGATAGTTGTTCCGGGTTTGGCTGTTTGTGTATGTGAATTTAAATGTTTGTAAACGCTCCCACGAGAAATTGTTACTTTAGTTACTTCAGGCAACGTTTTTTTATTGTTTAAAGAAATAATTGAACTATCTACGTATCATCCAATCATCATTTACCTATATAAAAACTTCAACATATTAGTTGGAATAAACGAACAGATGTTATTTTATTTTATGGGAAAATCTATTTGTCTTTACGAAAATCATTTCCTAAAACTCTCAGATGGACAAATTGCTTGATAAATAATGTCATTAAGAACCGTGAACACCAGCTGTTAAACGTTGACAAATTATGATTATTTATTAAGATACTTTACCTACACTGAGTGTTAATTAAAGCTTTATGTACTATAGGTTCTAATTTTAGATGATGCATTAGGTACTTAATCTCTGCAGTAATCATGAAGATTTAATACTCAAAGCTTAAATCAACTTCAAAGTTTAGGCGTTGAGCACAGTGAAAGTGGTCGATAGGTACTCGTAAATAATAACCTCGTAGACTGGTAATTCAGATTTATTTTTAATTCGAAAACACCCTATTTTATATACATTTACAATGGTACACTTAGTCTTAGCACGTTACTGTTGAAATTCCTTTTGACCAATAGCGACGCGCCGTTGGGCGAGACGCGCGCGGGGCGCGGGGCGCTGAGTTGCACACGGCACTATTCGCCGTGAAGGCATAAATAGGAGTCGCGCGCCGAACACGATCCTTTTCGCCGGACGCCGTCGCCGAGTGCAGATGAAGACTACCGATCCGCGGGACGCGTGTGTCTTCCGCGTCAAGAGTCCACGTGTCCATCTGTGAGGTCCCGAAGCGTGCGGTGAAGATACGGAGGATGCTGGTGCTTGCTTTGCTTGCGCTTACAAACCGCTTCTTTCGAAGCGATCTTATGTGGCACGGTGTTGTAATGACGCTCGTGCCGCATCGTGTTTCCTTCTCAGTGCTTTAAAACTGTCTTTTTCAAGACGATTGCTTCCCTGTTTCTTGCAGATTGTCAAAAACGTGGTAAGGTAACTGGTTCGATGGTATGTGGTAACTGGCTCTTTGGTATGTGGTAACTGGTCCTTTGGTATGTGGTAACTGGTTCTTTGGTATGTGGTAACTGGTTCTGGTTGTGACTGTGTGACAGGTACTGTGTCACTACATCACTCCCCCCTAAGCGAAGCGCACGTTGTGTTTTACCGCGCGGCCGGATCGAGTGACGTATGTGTCGCGCGGTGCGCTGGGGGTCGATGACCGCGGTTCGACGGTCGTAGTCGTTGAGCTGTTTGTGCGCGATGCTTGTTGTTGCGCGCATGTTGTTGTAGAAGTAGTAAACTCTTCTTCGTTGAGTAGGTGCGCTGGCTTAAGTCTGTCTATTGAGACAACTGTAGTTCGAAGTGGCATCTGTATGGTGAAATGTTTGCCATCACGTTGAATCACCTTGAACGGGCCGTCGTAAGGAGGGGTCAATGGACTTCGCACGGTATCGTTGCGCACGAAAACATGAGTACATGTCGTTAGGTCCTTGTGTACAAACGTGCTTCTGTTTGTGATACGTGACTTCCTGCTTGGTGCGAGTGATGCCATTGTTTCGGTCAGCCGGCGTACGAATTCTGCGTCATCATTTTTCGGCTGTGTAGGCACGAAGAAATCTGACGGTATTCTGAGTGTCGTTCCGTAGGTCATCAGGGCCGGGCTGACTTGTGTGTCTTCACGAAGCGCTGTGCGTAGTCCAAGCAGGACGGTCGGTAATTCCTCGCTCCAGTGTGTGCCGGCGCCTCTCGCCATGAGCGCGGCTTTCAAGGTTCGATGCCAGCGTTCGACTTGACCATTTGCTTGCGGGTGGTATGCAGTAGTTCGAATCCTGGTGATGCCGAATTTCTTCATCAGTGCATTGAATAACGATGATTCGAATTGTCTTCCTTGATCCGTCGTTATTCGTAACGGGCAGCCAAATCGCGATAACCATCCCTCGTAAATCGCCTTAGCAACAGTGTCGGCGGTGACGTCACGAATAGGTATCGCCTCCGGCCATTTAGTGCAGCGGTCGATCATTGTTACTAAATATCTGAAGTCGTTAGATGGCGGTAGTGGTCCCACAATGTCAACGTGAACGTGTTCGAAGCGCGATGATTTTGTAAACTCGCCGAGCGGGCTGATAACGTGTCGTTGAACTTTCCCGCGCTGGCAGCCGATGCATGATTTCGCCCATAATCCCACTTCTCTGTTCATACTTGGCCAAAAATACTTTGTAGACATTATTCTTCTTGTTGTTCGCACACCGGGGTGACTCAGTTCGTGTTGCGCTTTGAATGCTACAATACGATAAGTCGCTGGTAGGTATGGACGAACGTTGCCGGTTGATGTTTCGCATATGATGGGTCGTTGACCTCCGGGCAATGTGATAGGCGCAAACTTTAGTCTTGGGTTGGACATACAGCTCTTCAGTTCTTCGTCATTTTCTTGGTCTTGCGCGAGTTGGTGGTAGTTGATGGTGGAATGTGACAAGTTGACTTCTTCGATGCGTGATAGGGCGTCTGCTGCTTCGTTCTTTTCACCGTGAATGTATTGTATCTTCTCACAGAACTGACTTATGTAGTGTAGCTGGCGTTCTCTTCTTGGTGTATCACTACTACTCGGTGTTCTTGTCAGCGCGTAAGTTAGAGGTTTATGATCAGTGAATATTATTAAGTTGTTGCCCTCTATCAGTCGTCGTAGGTGTTGTACTGCGGTGTACATCGCTAATAATTCGCGATCGTACACGCTGTAGCGTCGCTGCGTCTCACTCATGCTTTTTGAATAGAATGCAAGTGGTCTCCAAACGTTGTCCAACTTTTGTTGTAGCACGGCGCCGATGCTAGTGTTCGATGCGTCGGTAAATAAACATAGCGGCGCGTTTGGTATCGGGTGAGTCAGTATCGTTGCCTCGAGTATGCTTTGTCGGCATTTCTCAAAAGCTTGTTCTGCTACTTGAGACCATTGTATCGTTGTTTTGTCGTTCTTCTTACTGTTGTGTAGGTATTTATTTAACTCGTGTTGGTACTCGGCTTGATGAGGTAAACAACTACGGTAGAAGTTTATCATTCCTAAGAATCTTCTCAGCTCTTGCACTGTTCGTGGTTTCGGATAGTTGACTATGGCTTGTATTCGTTCTCGAGTGGGTTTGATTCCCTCTGATGACACTCCGTATCCGAGGAACTCGATGTTTTCCTTGTCAAACTCGCACTTGTCGATGTTAAGGCTGACGCCGTAGGTATTTAGGCGTTCGAGTACTTGTTCCAGGTGGCGGCGGTGTTCTTCCTTATTTCTGGAGTGTACGAGCATATCGTCGACGAAACAGAATACGCTGTCATCAAGTCCTCGTAGAACCTCGTGCATGAAACGTTGAAAGGTTTGACCGGAGTTTCTTAAGCCGAACGTCATGCAAGTGAATTCGAAAAGCCCAAACGGTGTTATTATTGCTGTTTTTTGAGCATCTTCCTTTGAAATTGGTATCCAGAAGTATGCCATTTTCAAATCGAGTTTTGAGAATATTTTCTTTCCGTGGAGTTGGTATGTAAAATCTTGGACTCGTGGAATGGGGTATCGGTCTGGAACGGTGACGGCGTTAAGTCTTCTGTAATCGCCGCATACTCGAAGTGATCCGTCTTTTTTCTTCACGATGTGAAGTGGACTCGCCCACGGACTGTTTGACGGTTTGCATATTCCCATCTCGATCATGCGCTCGAATTCGAGTTTTGCTGCCTTGTATTTGTCGGGAGGTAGAGGGCGCGGCCGTGAGTAGATCGGCGGCCCAGTTGTCTCGATGTGATGCGTGACGTCATGCTTGGCTGGAGTTTTGAGTGTCATTGGTCGAAGTACGTCTGGATATTTCTTTAGCAGGTCGTGATGAGTGTGGTCGCGGCTGACAATGTAGATTGATTCTTCTTGGCTGTTTACTTTCATGGCGTTCACACTGAGCTCGGTTACACGATCGATGAGTTTTCTTTGGTGCATGTCGACTAACAGTTTATGATGCACTAAGAAATCGGCACCCAGTAACGAAGTCTTCACATTGGCGACGACGAAAGTCCACTTAAAACTTCTTCGTAGGCCTAGGTTGAGCTCGAGTGTGCGCTCTCCGTAGGTACGAATCTCTGTTCCGTTTGCCGCGTAAAGTTTGTAGCCTGCATTCTCCGCTGGTCTTGAATATTTCTGGTTTCGAGCGGCTAATACTGATATGTCGGCTCCCGTGTCGACAAGAAACTTTTCTCTGTTATTTATGTCGATCACGCATAGGCGGCGGCTGGGTTGGTTAACATCGTCGCCCGCCACTGTCGATGTACTTTCTAGTTTTCCCGCTTTGCTGCTAAAGAACACGGTGGTTCACATTTCCGTGCCCTGTTGCCGAATCGATAGTGGAAACGGCACACCCAGTCGGGATCGCCGGGCTTGCGGGCGTTATCAGGACGCTGTCTTGACTGTGAGCGTGAGCGGCTACGATGTGCGGAGTTTTGGCGGAAACGGTGATACGACGAATGTTGGTGGTTGCGGAGTTCGGCGACTTCGAGTGACAATTTCTCTATTTGTTTCGTAAGCATATTGATTTGTAGGGTTGTTATTGCGTTTAACTGTGCTTCATTGCCTGCTGGACTTGCTGTCGAAGGTGTTGTGGAGACTGCGGCGACTGTAGCGGGTTCAAAATGCTCCATCATTTTGTCTGCCATTGCGGCTAACACTTCGAGCGATGACTCGGTGTTGACGGAGAGCACGGCGCGAACTTGTGCGGGCAGTTGGTTGAGCCACATAACTTTCAGAGCTTCATCCGATAGTAGCTTTCCACTGAGGTCTCGCATTTTACGCAGCAGCTGGCTTGGCTTGTTGTCGCCGAGTTCGAGGCCGCTGAGTAGCTTCTGTAACTGCCGGTGGTCTGACTCTTGGTACGTTGAGATGAGTCTGTCCTTGAGCGTGCTGTACTTGCCGGTGGTCGGTGGGTGCAAGATGATGTCTCCGATTTGTTCTAGGTCGCTGTTGCCGAGTAGTGGGACGACGAGATTAAATTTCTGCTCCTCACCTATCTTGCTGGCAGCAACGGCGGCTTCAAATTGCGCAAACCACAGGCGCGGGTTTTGGCGCCAAAATGGTGGTAGTCGTGCCGGAAGTGAGATTGCTGCCACGTCGCTCTTCTCTGTTATGATGCCCTGAGCATCGCTAAAGTCGTCGTTCTTCATGGTGATGGTTCTTCTGGATCTCGATGAAAGAGGCCGATGTTGAAGGAACTCGGCTTCAGCTTCAGGAACGTGTACAGTTTCACGGGGTCACCAATTTAGGCGTTGAGCACAGTGAAAGTGGTCGATAGGTACTCGTAAATAATAACCTCGTAGACTGGTAATTCAGATTTATTTTTAATTCGAAAACACCCTATTTTATATACATTTACAATGGTACACTTAGTCTTAGCACGTTACTGTTGAAATTCCTTTTGACCAATAGCGACGCGCCGTTGGGCGAGACGCGCGCGGGGCGCGGGGCGCTGAGTTGCACACGGCACTATTCGCCGTGAAGGCATAAATAGGAGTCGCGCGCCGAACACGATCCTTTTCGCCGGACGCCGTCGCCGAGTGCAGATGAAGACTACCGATCCGCGGGACGCGTGTGTCTTCCGCGTCAAAAGTCCACGTGTCCATCTGTGAGGTCCCGAAGCGTGCGGTGAAGATACGGAGGATGCTGGTGCTTGCTTTGCTTGCGCTTACAAACCGCTTCTTTCGAAGCGATCTTATGTGGCACGGTGTTGTAATGACGCTCGTGCCGCATCGTGTTTCCTTCTCAGTGCTTTAAAACTGTCTTTTTCAAGACGATTGCTTCCCTGTTTCTTGCAGATTGTCAAAAACGTGGTAAGGTAACTGGTTCGATGGTATGTGGTAACTGGCTCTTTGGTATGTGGTAACTGGTCCTTTGGTATGTGGTAACTGGTTCTTTAGTATGTGGTAACTGGTTCTGGTTGTGACTGTGTGACAGGTACTGTGTCACTACAAAGTATTGAGAACTGTAGGGAAACTACAAAATTTACTTTTTTTTTTGGGAAATAAAAAGCGGCAACCGTGCCGTGACTTTGATTAAACCTAGAAATTCTTCTATACGTTGATTAACTACACCAAACGAATCTATTATTGATAGATTCTATCACCATTATCTCAGTCGAAGCACCGCCACAAAGACCAGTCTTACCCAGCTCCCTTTCATAAATAATACCTACAGCACAGCTACCAAAACATTTAATATTCCAAAAGTAAACCATAAAAAATGTTCGTGTATCTTAGCAGAACCAACACTTTTACATTTCATAAATGTCTGTATAAATAAGTAAAGAAATAAACACTCTTTTCAGATTAATATTCTAACGAGACTCTCTCAGCGAACAGATTTTTGTACGACCACCTTTTCTCGGTAAGCTTCTGAAACGTTTTCAGCATAAAATATGAAGATTATTAAGTAATATCGAAAATGTGCAAACACTTTGAACTCGATTATGTTTTAACATAAAAGAGTTTTATGACTCTGATAGCGATTTATTGAATGTTATAGATATTGACGAGGTTTTTGGCATACTAGGTATCTTATTCTTATTCTAGGTTCTAGGTTTCTAGGTATCTTCTTGCTAAGTTTTTGGTGACATAATGTTTCCTTTGCCCAGCAGGGGGACAGAATAGGCTGATGAAAAAATTCATCATCATCATCATTCTCCTGCCCTTATCTCAATTTATTTGGGGTCGGCGCAGCATATCTTCTTCTTCCATATTTCTCTATTACTCAGATGTTTTCTCTAAGTTTCAGATGTGTTATGGAATCTTTTCCAAATCGAAGTGTTAGTTAGACAAATAGAGCGTATTTATAAAAAGATCTTTTACGCGATATTTTCTATTATAAGATGCTTTAATTGTAGTAAGTAAGTCTTTATTTGCATAAATATAGAGGGTGTTACAGATTTTTAAGAGCTGACAGACACATTCTGCCATAATATAATAGCAGATTACTTAAAACAGTATCATTAATCTTAGAGACGGGATATTTACCATGTTTACTGTTCGGTTTGAGTTCCCGATATATCCCGTCTCTAGAGTTAATGATAATTTAGTAACCATGACAGTTTAAAAACTTATACTTAAAACAGCTTTGAATGAATGCATGAAATAAAATAATTTTCTTTGTACTTCGTAGTGTAGATGTCTCATAAAAAATCAATAGAATCATTGTGTTGTGAAAATAACAGAAAACTTTTGATCACACGAAACGTAACGTCTATCCGCTTTGATTGATACTGTTTCGTTGACTCCCCCGGGTATAGATGAAAGTTTAAAACTGTTATCTTCTTGAAATATTTCCACAAGAAATATTTCAATAAGAGACATGAAAACCTAATAGTAGTAGATAGAGTAGACCGCTGTCGAGACGTGTCATCATCTGCCTAGCCTTTTCCCAACTATGTTGGAGTCGGCTTCCAGTCTAACCGGATGCAGCTGATTACCAGTATTTTACATGGAGCGACTGCCTATCTGACCTCCACAACCCAGTTAGTACTGGGTAATACGATACCTCTTGGTAAGACTGGTTGTCAGACTTTTTGGGCCACTGACTACCTAACGACTGTCAAAGATCTACAAATGACAGCAACAGCTTAACGTGCTTTCCGAGGCACGGAGGAAACTCGGTATGTAATGAGTGGTCCACAGACCAACCTAGCACGGCTTAACCTAAAGATCGACCTGGGCGGCTGTTATTATTTAGCCACAAGCACCTCGCAGTCGAGACGTGTGACAGCAAGTTATACCAGTTGACAGGTTTTAAAAACAAGTCTATTTCGAAGTCAGCCCTTGAGAGCCCCTAGCCCACTTCTTCGTACTTACAATAAAAAGGTGACACACTGTATAAACTGACACGCGTGTAACTCAAGTTACTTTATTAGCATAAAGTGCCATGCAAGTTCTAAGTTGATATACATAACTTTAATGTACCTATGTGCCTGAGGCAGTGGTGTTAGCGCTGACGTGTAAACCAGGGCTTAGAGTGCTTAGATGCAACTGTAGTAGGTATGAATATTTTCCACCGAGTTCGCTGACGGTCGTACATTATTCAACTTTATAACTTAGGGCATAAGGGTGACAATTGGCAAACCGACAGAGGACTCAGTAGTACCTGGTATAATGCACTAGCTAAGTATGTTTACTGAACAATAGGTACAGGGTAACTAATGTTGTTCTCTAAACATCCTTCGAGACCCGAACAGTGTTGCATTGGGAACCCGCGATGGTTTACTTTATTCGAAACTAGCTTTTGCCCGCGGCTTCGCTCGCGTTAATTTAGAATTTGACCATCAATTCGGCTTGTAATAATGTAATTCAATCATGATTCGAAAGGCACGTGGCGCGATCTATTATCATATGAACGTTATTGTTGTTTTCCTCAGGAACAGTACTATTTTTCGGGATGAAAGGTACCCTATGTCCGTTTCTGTATACCTGACATCGCAAATGCAAAATTTCAGGATGATCGGTTCAGTGGTTTAGGCGTGAAAAGGTAACAAACAAACAAACTTACTTTCGCATTTATAATATTAAGTAAGTATGGATACAAGTGTGTTTTCTTCATAAATGTGTTCGATACCTTGAGTGAAGTTCAAGGGAATTGAACGTAACAGTAAGGTACTGATTCAGAAATTCTGAAAAGAAAAGAAGTACACACAGACACACATCAAGCTATACATTTCCAGTATAACATGGCCTCGCTATGTATAGATTTCCAGTACAATGAGAGATCCGCATAAACTGGTTTTGTGTAGCTTGATTGGTCGTCGTGCGTACACCGCCTTCATAGTGTTATAAAACTTGTAAACATATGTTTGTCAAAAAGGTGAGGTCTGCATTACCGGACCGGAATGCAGACCCTTCACCGAATGGATGGGAGGTTCGATGGAGGTAGTGAAGTATCTGTGAAAGTCTGGTGTCCGCATTCAATCCGGAGTCTGGTCAGGTCGCTTTACTTTAAAAAGGCGATTTTTCAAGTTTTCGACTCGATTTAGTCATCATCTGCCTAGCCTTTTCCCAACTGTATTGGAGTCGGCTTCCAGTCTAACCGAATGCAGCTGAATACCAGAATTTTACATGGAGCGACTGCCTATCAGACCTCCACAACCCAGTTAGTACTGGGTAATACGATACCCCTTGATAAGACTGGTTGTCAGACTTTTTGGGCCGCTTACTACCTAACGACTGTCAAAGATCTACAAATGACAGCTGAGACCAATGGTTTAACGTGCTTTCCGAGGCACGGAGGAAACTCGGTATGTAATGGGTGGTATCCACAGACCAATCTAGGATAGCTCGACCCCAGCGGCTGTTATTATTTAGCCACGAGCTCCTCTTTGGACTCAATTTAGTGTGGGTGGATAAAAAACAGAGTCTATTTTATTTCAATAAATCTTCCTTCAACTCGAATCAGAAGCCCGCAAATAAACCGCTGTCATGTCAGGAGATCGATCTTCATTCTTCTTTACTTTTCGAAACTTTTAGTCTCAATAATTCACAAGGTTAAGATTACATCGTTATTTCAGAGATTACTCAAGTCGCTGTCACAAAGATAGCGACTTTGATCAAATGATCAATATTGTTTAAGTATATTGCGTCAGCTCGGAACAGCTACGAGTTTGGCCTTGAAAGGAGCGTCTATGATAATTGCAAGTTCATATAATGCTGGCACTTCACTTGGCATATTTGTCAAAATTTTCGCAATATTGGATCGAAACAAAATGTTTTTTATGCCTATTGCGATATAGTTCACTTTTTTTAATGATAGAAGGCGAATATTTGCCCAGATCAGCCAAATGTAGTGCCGCCATAAGGATTAGAATCTTTCTTGCTTATGCGAACCTAGTATCATTCCGTGTATGATTGTATTGTATTGTATTGTATAATGGGCTGGTTTCCGCAACTCCACGTCAAAGCGTGTATTTTGCGTGCGCGTATTTATTGTCCGTGTATGATTTGTGTGCATAAAACAGTAACACAATTCATTTTAGACTGATAACATAATACAAGTAATGGAATCAGCCGTGACTTTGCGGTAATCGATTAAAAACGTGCCACTGATACCATAAACTTTTAACCCCAAGGTTTTATGACCACCAGCCATAACTATACCCTCTAGGCATTATAACAGCGTTGTCACACATTTATGGCAAATACCATGACCATTTCAATGTAATTAAACATCATAACCTTCCCGCTATCAGACCATCAGACATGCGTCGTCGTGTATTTGCATAGGGCAGCCATCAGGGCCGGTGGCACGTAAGGCTAGGGTAATCAACGGTTAGCATAACCTATGAGGTCTCTTGGGCCTACTTCATATGACATTATGGCGAAAAAGACCTCGGTTTAGTAGGTGACTCGGTGTTTTGTTAGCAAACAAGCTTTTAAACAAAAATATCAAATGAAAATCCATTTATTTTCACTGATATAAAGATGGCTTTACAGCTATAACGTTAGGTATTATTGTACCTGTAATTAATATCTTAAATTCATTATCAGTATTAATGGTAAGAGGTCCCTAAACGAGGTAGTTAGGGACCAGTATTCCTAGGACTTAAAAAGTGTATTTTTTGATGACGTTTTCTGATGTTTTTCTGTTTTTGTTTCCAGGTACATTATTGTCTTCTTTATCGACGGGTTAAGTAAGAAGTAACCATTGTTTTGCAAGTGGACTTCTACGTTGTTGATCTTGAAGCGAAATTACGTTTCTACGGTAAGTAATAATAACCTTTCATTTTCTAAGGTAGGACTATGTAAGCTTTGTACGAACGTGTATGCATATTTTCTTTGGTTAATTAATGCGTCGCTATTAGTTTAACTAATAACGTTTATTTGTCACTACTAAACCCATAAGACGCCATATAAAATTTATTACGTTTTAGGTAATTTAATTGCCTTTTTACGACCACCTACAACTTCTAAATCAACTCATAAATCTGACCTTTATTACTACACTACAAATAAAATCCATGACTAACCAACATTCCATAGAAACTCGACTTCTAAAGAAATGTTTCAAATGAAAGCGTAATCAATACATCCTACATTCATACATAATGGTCTGATAATTACATCGTGTTATCGACTGTTTTGGTTCTGAGAAAAATACTCATAGTTTTTTTCTGTCCGTATGTATCCTTCGTTTAGTGGGTCGCGTCGCGTGATCATTGCTTATGCATCTTTGATGCAAGGCCACTCGACCAGTGCCTCAAAATGTTTTATTATTTTTAGGCCACCTTATAAAAGTCACACCGTATTTAGTGCAAGAGGTCGGGTTTATTGATTCGTTCGAAAATAGTGACACACGGATAGTGACCTAATTTTCGTGGTTTTAACTTATGATTAAATTGTGTCGCCGGCCTTTTGAGTAATTGGATCTATTTTCGAGGTGTGTATTTTTTTTATTTTTGTCCGTGGTAATTTTTTTAATGGGTAATTCATTTGGGAGCTATTTTTAGTACTCAAATTAATAAATTATGATGTTTAATCATGAAAAGTTTTGCTCAATGATATTAGGTACTTACAGGAAATAATTTACTTAACCGTTGAATTGTCCGTTTTTTACAAACGGACAAACTTTACATTTTTGTTGAACTTTTGAATATTATGAGCTTCATATTTTATCATATTAATCAATGAAATTATAAATAAAAAGAAGTAGATATCGCACTAGCGCGCGAATTATTGCAGAAAAATTCAGACAATTGTAGCTATCTCTTTCTGTAGCATACGTTCCGTATTATCTATCGCAGTCATAACAACGCAACGATATTTGAACGCCGCTCAGAATGAACGTAGCGTATCTTCTTTATAATATCATTGATATTAATCAAAAGAAATTCGGACGTGCTAACTAACGATTCGTCAGTACACGTATTTTATTTAGGTTTTGTGTTCAGATTAATATTTTTGAAAGGGTTATAGTAATAAACCTTCAAAAAACCTATTATAATATAATACCAGCCTGTTACTGTCCCACTGCTGGGTAAAGGCCTCTTCTCATACAGAGAAGGCACGAGCATTAATCACCACGCTTGCTCAAGACGGGTTGGCGATTTCAGACTTATAATAATTATAAGTCCAGGTTTCCTCACGATGTTTTCCTTCACCGATGTCTGTGATGTCCAAGATAAACTTAGAAAGTACATATGAATTGAAAAAGTTACATTGGTACTTGCTCGGATTTGAACCCACAACCTCATGCATGAGAGACGAGGCCTTAACCTCTGGGCCATCACAACATTAAAAAACCTATTAGATAATAAAAATACAATTCGGTTTATTATCTCATCTATCTCTACAGTATTTGGGGCACAAAACTAAATTGAATTGTCTCGTTTTAGACATATCAAGCGCGGGCTTAAGTAGGATACGGTGTATGTGTGAACCTGATACTAAAAGCTCTGAAATAGCCACCTATTTCAAGTAGGGCATGTCCCGTTTCACATTATATGGATGTAGTGTGTGTACATTTATTGTCATTTGTGAAACGAGTGGCGAATTAGGTTTATGGTGGAAGCGGTAGCTCAAATTGAAATTTTCTTACGTGTTTTTGCAATTTGCGGGTCAATGTCAGATTGTATGTTGATTAAAATATGATTTGCGCTAGTAACACGTATGTAGTTACAGAATTATAATTATTAAACTCATCAATACAGCCACTCGGATCGATCTTTAGGTTAAGCCGTGCTTGCTTAGGTTGGTCTGTGGATGGGTGACCACCCATTACATACCGAGTTTCCTCCGTGCCTCGGAAAGCACGTTGATCCGTTGGTCCCGACTTTCATTTGTAGATCTTTGACAGTCGTTACAGGAAGTCAGTGGCCCAAAAATTCTGACAACCAGTCTTACCAAGGGGTATCGTATTACCTAGTACTAACTGGGTTGTGGAGGTCAGATAGGCAATCGTTCCATGTAAAAAACTGGTATTCAGCTGCATCCGGTCAGACTGGAAGCCGACCCCAACATAGTTGGGAAAAGGCTAGGCAGATGATGAAACTCATCAATACAACCCTCTAACTTCATATAATCCCATTGAATGACTTCTTCATGAAATAGTCATTAAATGGGATTCAACAAATTTAGAGGATTGTATTGATGAGTTTAATGATTATAACTCTGTAAAGTCATAGTTGTTACGGTCGCGAATCATATTTTAATCAACATACAAACCGACACTGACCTGTAAATCGCAAAAAACGTAATAAATTTTGAATTTCGCGGGCTGCGCTGGCGCTTCCATCTTAAAGAATTTTATCTGCTCATATTCATTTGTAATAAGTTTTTTTGCCGTAGAAAAGTTGTTTAGGGATAGTGAGGATTCATTTTTGAAAAAAAAAAGAGATTGGAGTACAAAAGAGGTATTATATTATAATTTCACGCCTGTAATCCCTGAAGGGTTAGCCAGAGGTGTACCTAATAGTACACCCACATTTCGCTAGTTGTGTTTGTTTTGGTATAACTTGTACTTGTTCATTAGGTAAATCTACCTTAGCTATGATTTAATTAGGTCATTATTTGTTTTGTGAGGAAATTGAAAGAGTTTTTTTAATTTCTTTCTTGGTAAGGTAAAAGCCAGCCCTTGGGTCACGGGAAGTGTCAACTAAATGTTTAAGCTTGACGCAGATAATTGTATTTAATTTAATTTATAATTTTTCTCAAAAAAACGTATTTATTTTGTCATAAGTAATAATAATGAACGGTTATGAACGAATTTTCCTATCTCTAAGTAAAACACACATTGTCTTCAAGGTGAAAAATAGGTCAAACTTTATTCCGAGTGTAGGTCAGGCTCTGTCTGCTCATAAATACTTAAGCGTGATTAAAAATGTAAGGTAATTAGGTGTGTACTTATAGTTCTAACAATGTGGGTATCTTGACACAAATAAAAAACATAATATAAGTAAACAACTACGCATAAACGCGTTTTGTTTGGTTCAATTGACACGGTTGTTCGCACGGCCTATGCTATCTTAATAGGTTAAGGATCCTGCGAAATTCAAATTATCTTACGTTTATTGCGGGTGCTCTGCCTACCCACTGTTGAACGGTACGATAGTAATGAGATAGAACGGCGCTTCACGACTAACAGCTGATAGGTCACAGACGCGCGCGCGCGAATTTCATACGGCTGTTATGTTATTGTGATAAAAATGAAGGAGTATAAAAAAATGTTTCTTTGGGAAAGTTGTTTGTTATCATGAGTAAAATCACGTGTATATGCATCGGTCATTAATTACCAGTCACCCTATATGAGCAGTTCATTTAAACTCATTGAATGATTTTAGCAAAACGTTATGTTTTCGGAAACTTTGTATTTTTTTCGGAAGTTTGGTATTTTTTTTGGAAGAGTTTGTTATTGTGAAAGTACAGATTATTTTTCGTAGAATTGTTATTTGAATTAGCTCATGTTTCGTTGGTTAAATACAACATTTTGGTCAGTTAATTTTATATAAATTTTCAGGAAATTCATTTTAACACAGCTTTGTTAGTATTACAGTCAACCACAGATCGTTGAAAGTTAATTGGTTTTTCCGAAGCTTTATTATTTCCCATTAAATAAAAATACGAATTTGCTTTGTAAAAAGATACACTGCGAATATTCATACCCAAAGCGAACATTCGTTCGCGAGCACATTAATTCATATTTTGTTCTTATATTCGCATATCGCTGACGAACTGTGGTTATGTAATTAAAGAAAGTAAAAAATGACGTGCTGTTTTTTTTTTTTTTTTGTTGAGGTGTGCCAATCTTTGTACAACATTCTTGAATGTCTGTGAAAAAACATACTCAACCCTAAGCCGCTTCACCACAATTCGACAAAAAGTGCCTCGGTTCTTTTCAGTTTGTCTCTTCACTTTTCACGTCCCATATATCGCGTCCCATTCACGTAGACTATGACCTGACATTGATATACGGTGGCGTGTAACTAAATCCCTTTATATATAGAGATTCTGAAGAAAATATTTTATACAGGGTGTAAACAGACCCTTCACGAAGCTATTAACCAAGCATTCTGTACATCAAACTAAGGGACTTTAAGCAAAAATTATTGCTGGGAAACGACTTTTTTTGGGGGTGAAAAATCACGTTTTGCAGTAGGACTCAATGTAACGTACTCAAAGCATTGTGCTGATGGATGGATTGAATAGTACGGGGGTCGTGGAGGTGTTTAAAGTAAGAATCTTCCATTAAAAACATGTATTTAATAAAAACTTCTGAAAAAGTTGGAACTTAGACCGCTAAATCTCCGTAACTAGAAGGTTGGGTAGGTATGGTCTAGAACAAAAAAAATGATCGCAATGACGGGGACAACAAGTGCCTTTCGGCTTCATTAAGGGTCTTTTTACACCCTTTATACTCATTGTGTGAATGCTAAATTGACTGCCTTGTTGGTCTAATGGTCCCAAGGAGTTCTGCTAGGATGAGGTCTTAGGTTCAGGTAAAAGTGTTGTTGGGGCTTTCCATTTTGAATTCCTGATGTGTGTGTCTGAGTCAGGATTTGTGCCTAGTTCACGGCAACCGGCTCGGCCACTACTTCATGGGACCAAATTCTAATTGACGAATTAAATTGAATTTGTATTGAATTTAGCAGGGTTCGAAATTAAAAAGATAATTATTGTTTTAAGCTTTCACGGTTTACAAGTAAACTCACGAACAATCACAGAGGATCTCCCGTAAGTGACAGTATAAGTTTAAGATAATTATTTTCTTTGATAATTATCAGATAATTAGCCATTCTGATTCATAACTTGATCTTTTTATTTTTTTGACTCAAACCTGTTTTATTGTTTTGAGTGAATCGAATCAGACCAAACAGAGTGTTTATTTTTAGGATTTTTGGTAACAATAAAAATTTAAATAATAATAAATTAAATATATACATAGATATAATATAAATTTAAACAGTAAAAATTTTGATTGTTTTTATTTGACTTTTAACTCGTTTGGATACGCGTGGAAGCGGCAAGTCGCGTTCGGAAAAGCGTGAAGTGACATTGATAATGATTTTTGTTTCAATGTATAATTATCACTTCGAACCCTGCTACTTAGTACAACTTTGTCCAACCCTTCAAGAATTGACAGGCGTATGTTATATAGGGTGACTGCTAAAGTGACCGATACTTAAACATGGGATTGTACTCATGATAACAAATAACTTTCCCAGAGATACAGTTTTTTTTTTAATATTCATTCACTATCATCAAAATAACACAAACGCTCCGCAGCATTACGGAGCGGTCTTTAGAGCCGTGCGGGGTGCTCTGCCTACCCTTGTACGTTGTTGCACGGTACGATAGTAATGACACAGAACGGTGTCATGCGGCTAACAGCTGATAGGTCAAAGGTCAAAGGACGCGCGAATTTCATACGACCAGCTGTTGTGTTATTGTAATAAAATTGAATGAGTATTAACAAAAATATATTTCTTTGGGAAAGTTGTTTGTTATCATGAGTAGAATCACGTGTTTAAGTATCGGTCACTAATTATCAGTCACCGTATATTAAGTAATCAATATTTTCCATAAAACCTCTTTATAATCACCTAAGCTATTCACTGCAAATGCTGTGCACGCCGTGCTGTAATAATGTCTTCTGAAACATGCAAACAACATTGTTCTTGTCACACAATAGCACTGAAATTCGTTTAAAACACACCAACTCACCAATCGATTTTAGATTATAACACAAGCTATTACAGATTATTTTTGCTTGATCGTTTAAGGACATAAGTGTATGACAGCCAGGTACATAAATTACTAAGGCCACTCCGCCCGCTATTTGTAGTGAGGGTCGTTTGAATATTCCATTGAAAACAACCGTAAGGGTAGTTTGTATTTACTCTTCATAAAGTTGAGTTTTTCGCTTTTACTTTGGTATAGTAAATCGGTAATTGTGAGGGCTGCCTGGTTGGTCTAGTCGAAGTCCTGGGTTCGATTCCCAGGTCGGGCAAAATGTTATTGTGTTTTTCTCAGTAGCAACCAAGGAGTCTGGATTTGTGCCCGGTTGATGGCAATAGGCTCGCCCCCTTATTATATAGGACTTAAACATAACTGGCGAAATGTGGGTGCACTATTAGGTACACCTCTGCCTAATCCTTCGCGCATTACAGGCGTGATGTAATGTTATGGTAATAGTGTGGCCGTTCGACATTTATTAACTAAGTGTACAGTCACGAGCTTAAATACCTTAGATTTACGCGAAATTATGATTGCGACTTGAGAAAAGACTTATTTCATAAAAGTGTGACTGCGGAAAGACCGTTTTAAACACTTTACGTATTCCTATCAATTCTTCAGGAGATTACTTTAGAATCATAATCATCTGCCTAGCCTTTTCCCAACTGTGTTGGAGTCGGCTTCCACGCTAACTGGATGCAGCTGAATACCAGTAGTTTCATAGAGCGACTGCCTATCTGACCGGGTAATACGACACCCTTTTTTTTTCGGATGGGAAATCATCAAATGACGGGGCACCACTCTGGGCGGAGTGGAAGGGAGTGTCAGACTTTTACTGACTAAAACCATCCATGTTCCTTCTTTGCCTTTTGTGTTCCACAGCCGCGGTATCTCTTTCAAACAATCCCGCAGCCCAAAACGATACCCTGAGAAAATCACTTTTAAATCTAAAATGATTATTGTAAGGTATTTATTTAATACTTTACGTACGTACGGTGGCGGAATTAATGCCATGAGCATTTTCTACCTCGTCTTATGGTCGTGATTGTACCAGTGTGAATGGTTCGAAAGTAAGTTGTTGCGTGAGCAATGATTAAGCCACGCCCTCTCCTTCTATTGGTTTATCGAGCTATGTCAAGTTCCGTTTGGTCATTTCAGGGTTAGAACTTGATGCGAATACTATAATGGGTTAGGTTAGAAAATCGTGATGATTGCGGGTTTTTGTTGTCGGTTTATTTGTCCCTTATATAACTACACACCTGTAGTATTTGAAGGGTTAAGCAGGGAGGTTTAACCCCGTAGGAGGTAATTCCAATATTTTGCTACTTAGGTTTTGTTGTTTATTGAGGCGTTGAACTTACAAATTCATATCTGAAAAGTGTTCCGTGTAATCAGAATTAAATTAGTAATTAATTATCCAAAATGGCTGTTTGATCCTTGATAACTGGTTATTTAAATTAACTAGCTATAAACAACATTTTTAATTAAAAAGAAACAAGGTGATATATCATTTTATGCCTTTTATTTCCTACAAAATTAAACTGTTAGGAAGTTTTATTAAATATTTGCGTGTGGCACGAAATACAATACTACAATGCGTAGCCTATAAGTTCAGCCTATCACTAGCACGAGGCGAAATCTTAAATTAATGTTTAAATAAAAGTGGATCTTTAAGTTCAGCGCTGAATGTTGAAAATCCAACCGCACGTTTTTATTTAGGTTTTGAAAGGTCAGGAGCGCAATACTGGCAACCAACATGGGGTGTGTATAACCAGATGTATGAACTTGGACGAGGCGAAAGGAGTATGTAAGGATCGTAGCAGGTTGCGTTCTGTAGTTTCTGCCCACCCCATGTGAAAAAAGTTTGAGTATAAATAAAAAAGCTTGAGTATAAATAAAAAGCTTGAGTATAAATAAAAAGCTTGAGTATAAATAAAAAGCTTCGAGTATAAATAAAAAGCTTCGAGTATAAATAAAAAGCTTGAGTATAAATAAAAAAGCTTGAGTATAAATAAAAAGCTTGAGTATAAATGGGTCTTTAAAGATAAATGAAGCCGAAAGGTTTTTTCCCGTCATTGCGATCATGTTTTTGTTCTGCACCATAACTGGGAACCTTCTAGTTACAGAGATATTGGAGATCAAAGTTCTAACTTTCTTTCTCCATCCTCCCACCTACGCACCGCGGAAGTAAAGCTGTCAGTAAAGTTCAAAACAGCATAACATCGTAACATAATATCACGGCTGTAATCCCCGAAAGGAACCACAGAAGAAGAAGGCAGGAAGAAGTGAACCTTAGCACACCCACATTTCGCCAGTTATTTTTAAGTCCCATGCAATAAAAGGCGAGCCTGTTGCCATCAATCAGGCTCAAATCCAGACTCCGTGGTTTCTGATGGAAAACCCAAAAACAATTTGCTCGACCCGGAAATCGAACCCTGGACCTCATGCTCAGCAGTGGCGATTGCCACCACTAGACCACCGAGGCAGTAAAGTTCAAATAATAGTAACCTATTTAAAGCGATAGGGTAACATTGAAACTAAAAGTTTTACTAACGATGACTCATCGAATAGCTTCGAATGGAAAGTTCCTGTTAAACTGTTAAATTACTGTTGTTTGGTTGTCACGTTTTATTTATTCAGTGAATTTGTTAGACAAAGGTCAGTTTTTCACTAACTATGACACAAAGTTAGGGTTACTTTTAATCAAGATATAACCTGTGTAAAATGATACTACTCAGAATTATTATTTTATTTATAAAATTAATTTATTTAATTGACTCCAGTTCGACAATTGTCCCACCGGATTTTACTAGCAGAATAAAAAGTACCCTCTATGTTAATCCAGGTTATGAACTATGAGCGTGCCTTTCATCAAAATCCATTCAGTAGTGTTTGCGTGAAACAATATCAAACATCCATACATACATACATCCATTCTCAAAAAAAATCGCATTTATACATACGGGGTGTAAACAGACCCTTCACGAAGCCCTCAACCAAGCATTCTGTACATCAAACTAAGTAACTTTTTTTTTTTTTTTTTTTTTTTACGGATGGGAAATCATCAAATGACTTCTCCCGCCCTGGGTGGAGTGGGAGGGAGTGTCAGACTCTTACTGACTAAAACCCATCCATGTTCCTTCATTGCCCTTTGTGTTCCAGGGCCACGGTATCTCTTTCGAACAGTCCCGCAGCCCCGGCAGGCATCGGCCCTTGCGGGCCCCTTCTTGGTTGCTGACATCTCTTTGAGGCGCGCGTGGAACACGAACGCGCCGTCGACACGGCCTGTCGTCATAAGACGGACGGACGGTGAGCTAACCCATTACTCACCGTCCACAGGCCCGCGCCTACGGTGGCCGGGAGCCACCACGTGGCCCCCGACGCCCGGTGCTTCGCCCGCGGCGGCTGGGACGTGAGATTCTCTCCCTCTCACGTCCCGCCACCTCCTTCGCTAGCATGACTGCTTCGCAGAAGGAGGTGACGGCTTCCCATTCCCTCTCGCTCCGGACCATGGCCTGAACCAGGGCCGGGAGCGAGAGGTCGCCGCCGCCGATCGCCGCTACGAGGACACGGCGGAGCTCCGCCCAAGCGGGGCAGACCTCCACGGTGTGCGCCACCGTGTCCTCCGGACGATCCTCACAATGATAACACCCGGGCGTTTCCTCCCGCCCGATTCGGTGCAGGAACCTCCCGAAACAACCGTGTCCGGTGAGGACCTGCGTCAGGCGAAAGGTGAGGGCGCCGTGGCGCCTCTCTAGCCACTCCTCAAAGAGGGGACTTATCGCCACTATTGTGGCGTGCCCTGCACTGGGTTGCGACAGTCGCTGTCTCCATGTCGCCATGAGATCGCGTCGGAGGTCTGTCCGCTGAGCGGTGATTTGCCGCGGCAGCGGAGTTTCCCCCCGACGTAGTGCCCCCGCGCGCCATTCATGCAGGCGCGCGAGGACTATTGCCTCCAGATCCCATGGCGGCAATCCGGCTAGGAGGCTCGCCGCCTCGCGGGAGATCGTGCGGTACCCCCGGAAACTAAGTAACTTTAAGTAAACATTTTTGCTGGGAAACGACTTTTTTTTTCGGGTGAAAAATCATGTTTTACGGTAGGACTCAATGTAACGCACTCAGAACATTGTGCTGATGGATGGATTGAATAGTACGGGGGTTGTGGAGGTGTTTAAAGTAAAAATCTTACTTTAAAAACATGTACTTAAAAAAAAACTTGTGAAAAAGTTGGAACTTTGACCCCCGATATCTCCGTAACTAGAAGGTTCTCAGGTATGGTCTAGAACAAAAAAATGATTGCAATGACGGGGAGAACAAGTGTCTTTCGGCTTCGTTAAGGGTCTTTTTACACCCTTTATAGTAGTAAAATTGTTAATGGGAAGGGGTCTTAGAATAAGCTGCTTTTAAAACTAACTTTCATATTTCAGAACCCGCGTAATATAAACAAACTGTTGATTTGTATAGTGGATCTTGTATGTGCTTTATCAGTTATCACCATAATTAGTTTGATCGTCATTTCCAAATCTTAAAACGACAAGCTATTTTTCCCTTAATGACAGTTACATAGTTTCAACCTTAGTGAGTTTGCAATGGTATTGAAATTGCACTCAAAATGATAAAGCAATTACACTGAAATTGCCCAGCACACGTGGCCAAGCTTATTACGCACGTGGCACGTGTTAGTTGGTAAGTTTGCGTAGAACATAATGGTTGGCTACGACTTACACGTTCCAGAGAGACGCGTGTTGCGACAGTGACGGCAGATAAAACAAATGAAAGAGAGCAAGCCATGAAGTTATCGTGATGCTAATACGTGATGGTACTCACGTAAAGGAAACAAATGATAAACGCGTGTCGCTTGCTAGAAATCACCGCAGCTAGTCGTATTATCTGAGGTCGTGCATTGGGAGATGCTTGCTAATTTCCACGTCATTATCCACTCGTCAACGCCCAGGCTACGATTTTGCAACGTTCTTACGTTGAGTCATCAGGCGATTGACTTGCAGCAATGGTCTATAATGTATCATTCGAGGCGATCTTGTTACAATACAGCGATTTACATAAACACGGCGGACGCTCGCTTGAGCCCTCGGCTTAAGCTTGGTCCATTCTTGGTCTAAATAGTGAACATAGAGGTTGAGTGTGCTTCATTAAAAAAAAAAACAAAAACAGTAAAACATTATGTGCACTCTTTTTTTTATAACTACATGGGCGTGTTCTTGTCCTCGATCACGCCTGATGGAAAGCGACAGATGAGGTCTCTGAAGGAATAACTAATAACTCGATAACAATGATAACACTCAAAAGGATTCGTGAAAAAACCGTCGAGTGGAGCAAGCGGCGAGCGGCTCGCCCGCTGCAATGGCTGTTGCAATGCTCGTGTTGTAACGCGTTACATTACAGCTAAATGCAATGAGTAAAAGGTCGCCTTTCTATGCACGGAGGAAAAACGAGTGGCCTGGTCGTTTTGCTAGTCTCATCCTATATTTTGGAGCCTTTGGGCCATGGACGAAAGCGAAGCAAACAAAAAATCGCAGCTATTGTTAACAAAACTTTGTTCGCCGGCCAGTAACGAATAGTCTACAGGATAGCCGATCGGTAAATACACAAAGAGCTGGGGTAACCTTTTGTGGCAACGATGTAGCAATAAACTTTGGTTTGTCGGTTGAGAAATTAATTGAAAAACCGAATAATTGGAACAAAGCATGAAGTTTAAAATGGATATGCCCGCTGCGTCTGTCTGTAAGATGCTTTTGGGCCCTGAAACTAGATGCGACTGGTCGGAAAAGATAATAATTATACAAAAGGAATGGTGTGTCACTTATTTTTTTGGTTTCGAGAAGTTACTTTTCTTACCGATTAAATCTAGATCAAACAACATCATGTTTGTATGGTTCCCTATCCATTTGCATAAAATTGTAAGACCTAATATAACTTGGCATACTTTTGTTTAACCTAATTATATTTCCGCATAACATTATTTACGCATAACAGCTTACGCATAATTTTTTTAAGCATAATTACTGTAGTCATAATAATAATTAAGCATAACATTCTAAAGCATACATTTATTGACGCATAATGATATTAAAACATATTTTTATAGGCATAAGAAATACGCAAAATAATAATTAACTCCTAAAATGTTACACTAATACACATTTTTAAAAAGTAGAACCACATAGTATCGCAGAAAGTTAACAGTCAGAGTCGTCTTTCGGCATACATTTCATATCAATAGTCATTAAACGGCAGAAAATCAATCAATCAAAACATTGATAATTATAAAACAGTTGATGAACAGTTGAACATTTTATGTGGTTCTTATTTCCCTGTAAGAAGACTACTGACTAGACACAAACTATACACTGCCGGCCAAAAGTTTGAGACCACCTACATCAAAGAAGTAAAATGAAATAAAACTCTAAATAGAAAGCAAGAGGTTTAATTATTAATTAAAATACTTATTTACTAATACAAATACATCAAGAAGAAAAAGAAAAAAAAAGAAAAATATCAACCATATACATTAAAATGCCGCTCAAATTTTAAACAGATTTTTCGTCAAAAAACCCTCCCTTGCATTTTATTACTTTTTTCACTAGTCTCGGCATGCGATCAATCAATTTGTCGATTGTATCTTGTGAAATATTGTTCCAGCTTTCTTGAAAAGCCTTCCACATGTCTTCTTGCGAGGAGGGACAACAACTGCGCACATTTCTATCAAGCTCTTCCCACAAAAGCTCAGTTGGGTTGAGATACGGGCTCTGAGGTGGCCACACCATGTTTTTAACACCACTTCTGTCTTTTTATGTTCTAAATAACCCCTGCATAATTTTGAACTGTGTTTTGGATCATTATCTTGTTGGAAAAAAGATCCATTTCCAATTAATCTTAAACCAGACGGAACGGCATTTTGCTGTAGTATTCGTTTATGCTGCTCCTTTTTCATGATTCCTTCGACTCGTACCAAATATCCAGTTCCATGGCCCGAGAAACATCCCCAGACCATAATGTAACCACCACTATGCTTAACTGTTGGCACCACACAGTCTGGCATTATCTTTTCCACGACGCTACATCGAACAAAAATTCGTCGTTTTGATCCAAATATTTCAAATACGGATTCACCTGACCAAACAATTTTTTTAAAGTCTTCTTCAGTCCAGTCTCGATGGGTAAGGGCCCACTGGATCCGTCTCTTTTTATTTTGTGGCCTTAGTAGTGGTTTTTGAACGGCGACGCGGCCAAATAACTTAGCATCTCTCAATCGTCTTTTTACTGCAGTCAATGTCAAGGTTTAGACCGGGATTTTTTCACTTCTGCGTGGATTTCTGGTGCTGTTAGGCGTCTATTCCGCTTGCTGGTAACGACAATGAAATTATCCTCGCTAGAAGTGGTAGCTCGTGGCCTTCCCGATCGCAAACGATCTTGATTACTACCAGTCTCCCTGTATCGGGTTATTGTGTTATGAACACAAGTCTTCGACAACTTAAGTTGAGAGGCAATCGCACGTTCAGATTTGCCTTCGTTGTGCAATACGACTATGGCAGAACGAGTTTCACTGCTAATTTAGCCCACTTTTCCCATTTTAACATGTCTTACTGTAACAACGACGAGCTCAGACTAATTAAGATAGAGAAAAATTTTACTCCATGAAAATTCAGGTAATAATCATGTTTTAGGAAGCTAAAATAATACTGAATTTCGGTTAACGCGAAACAAAACCAAAATAATTAGTAATGAGTGGCACATAAAATTATTACAATGACTCTACCACCTGGTCCTTGCGCGGCACTCGTTGATGTTTTGAAATAATGGACCTTTATAGGATGATAACTTAAAAATATACAGAAATAATGTCTCTTAGAAATTCTTTAATAACAATAGAATACCTAGGTGTTCAAATTAGCTCTTTATCATGTGTACTTTTAAAATATTTTGTTGGTGACAAAGATTTTTACAAGTGGTCTCAAACTTTTGGCCGGCAGTGTATATTACTTGCTTCAGTGAAGGAATACATCGTGAGGAAACCAGCATGCCTGAGAGATATTTCTCGACGGCATGTAAAGCCAAGTCAGAGGCTCATGGGTGGCATAAAAACTCTGACCCCCGGTTAGGCACTAACCACACAAAAAAGAAAGAAGACTGTCCTTCACAACAATTTGACAGCAACAGGCAACAGCATTAATATTCTGGCAAGAAACCGTAGTAATGATAAGACGGATAAGATAAGGAAAAAAAAACAAAATGCTACAATCTACATCTATCTATGTTTATGAGCTATCTCTTGTCTAGTCAAGTGAATATAATGATGATTTTTATGACTTCATTCTGCCTACAAAAACATCGGCGAACATAATATTTTTTATAACAGTATTTTCTTTCTCATATAAATGATAGTGAAGATCTTATCGGCAGCTGGTACATTGCACAAACCATAAAATATTTACTTACATTTTTATTACTCACTTATGAATAAAAATTAATTAGAAATACTCAACGCAGCTCTAAATCAACCACTTCCCGTGCATTTGTACGGCATTGTTTTTGTAATTCAGTCCCCGTCAGCACTCGACGGTACAAAAAGCATTCTTCTGTGAAAATAAATTAAAAACTTCTCGAACTGAGAAAGAAACCTCTGTGGAATGAGGGAGTCTGTGACATAAGGACAGGGAGGGAGATATTATTAAAGGCAATGCTTACGCGGTTCATAAAAGATATTAAAAATATATTTTTAAGAACAAATTTTGTTGAGACACGTGTTACCTTCTTGGCATTGGGTTTGATAATATCAGTTTTTGTAGGAAAATTCGGTTAACGGTGTTACAATACAAACTAACGATTTTATCTTTGCTGTATAGACAAGTCTATTGCCATTAACTGGGCACAAATCCAGATACAGAAATTCTTACACAGACTTTTCTCTATACAATTATTTTAACATACATAACACGCACGGTATCATACCTGTAATCCCTGAAGGATTAGGTAGAGGTGTACCTAATAGTATTCATTCAGATTTCGCCAATTATGTTTAAGTCCCATGTAATAGGAGGCGAGCCTATTGCCATCAACCGGGCACAATTTTAGGCTCCGTGGCTGCTACTGAGAAATTCCTGATGAAAAAACCCAATAGCACAATAAAGAAAAACAATACTAACATTATTTTAAAATAGTGGTTAAAATTATTTTAATAAGATGGAGAAATAGTTTTGAATAAATATACTACCTCAATTCACGAAGAATTGAACCTAAGAAACAGTAAAAAAATAACAAAGACACAAATCTCAAAGGGCGTTGACGCACCGCGTACATTTAGTCACGCGTAATTAGCATTCTGTTAGTGGGTACGTTGAACCCAGCATTACAAAACTCACACGATGTTTCATCGGTCACTGCTATAATTAGTTCACATTGCAATGTTCACAACGCTCGCTTTCAAATGCTTGCCGTGTGACCTCACCTTTATAGAAGCCGACATTCAACTCTCAAGTACCTAATGAACAGACAACCTGCCATTACTTTTTTCTTTCTTTGCCCGTCGTGATATTGCATTCCTTCATCCAAGCGTTCATCTATTGCCAGGTTTCGTGTAGCTAAGGGAAAGAATCGCGAGCTCATTATAAATTCTGAAACCAATTTTCAGAAGTATGTATTTAAGAACGTAGATATTTGGCGTACCTGAGAGAGACTGCTTCTCATCTACGCGATCCTTACACAAACATTGTATGTAATGAGCTGTTCCTATTTCAGGGGTTCAAAGTACTTGGTATTTTTCTTCTCAGAATAGGGTGGTTTAGTTCTGAAAAATATCACTTTGTGTTCCTATTCGTCTGATTATTGTATGTTGTACGTTGTTGTGATCAAAATATGGTTCACATACATAAAAAAAATGTATTTACAGAACAAAATTCATCAGAATCGTCTACACAAAACTTTATGTTAGAATTTACCTCAAATGATATGATGTAATGACATGGTCATTAAATAATAGTATTAGAGTAACATTGATAACAAAAATTATGATTGTAGGTTCTTCGGTAAATTCTACTTTTTTTACAGTCACGAATATACAATGTCGCCCATGCGCATGTGACCGCCCGTAATTTTCTGAATATTCATGAAGAAATGTCGAAAATAAAATTTAAAAGGGGGGGTCTATCTACAACATTTTTCATGTTATTCAATTTTTAATTTTTTAAGTATAGTTTGTAGATTTACTTTCAATTTTTGACACATCTCCGAAGTTTATGGGTCAATTTGGATTCTGTTTATTATTTCTAAAAGCTTACGAGTTATTTTAACAGGTTAATTAACATTTTTACTAAAAATTATCGACGACGAAAAAAAAAACGGAATTGAAGTAATTTTTTCGGTGAAAAATTGTGTATTTGTTTTAAAAAAACTAGTGTAAGTCCATAAATTATCCCGATAGGACGACTTTTTTAATCATTATTTGTAATCTACTACATAACAGCTACAAATTCACAGAACATTATTGATACCTAACTGTAACTAAATCCAAGGTAAAACTCTTAAAACTCTGATGAGTCAAATTTAGGAAAAAATAATGTGAAAGTCAATTGAATGTTGCTCTTAGCAGTGAGTACTAAAAGGTTAAACTAATAATGAGGATGATAATGGAATTAAAAACAAACAAGCAATAGCCACATTTTTACTAAAAAAATAAAAAATACAAGTATTTTAATTAATTAGATTTTCGAAATGCCCCCCACCCTCCTGTAAACAAACCAAAGCCCTCATGGCAACACTTTTGATTGTACGACGTAATTCTTCACGGTTTTCTTTTATTTCCGCAGCAGCAGCAAAAATCCTAGCCGTTAATTGCTCGCGGCTTTCGAAGGGCACGGCATACACTTTTTGTTTCATGTAGCCCCAAAGATAAAAATCTAAGGGTGTAAGGTCGGGAGATCGCGGCAGCCAAGCAATGGCACCTCCTCTGCCAATCCGCTACGGATAATTTTGATTTAAATAATCACGAACTAGTCGTGCGAAGTGTGCTGGAGCTCCATCTAATTGCAGATATCCGCCTTCTTGTTTCCAGCGGTACTTCCTCCAAAAGCAACGGCAACGTATTGACTATAAAATCTAAAAACACGTGTTGATCTAGTGTGTTTGGTAACACGAAAGGGCCAATAAGTTCACCGTCAATCATTCCAGCCCATACATTTATGGAAAATTGAGTCTGGAAAGTTATTTCCCTAATGACGTGTGGATTTTCAGTGGCCCACACATGAAGATTGCGATGATTTGTTATACCCGCCCTTGTTTTTTCTTTAGAGATAGGTATCAACAATGTTCTGTGAATTTGTAGCTGTTATGTAGTAGATTACAAATAATGATTAAAAAAGTCGTCCTATCGGGATAATTTATGGACTTACACTAGTTTTTTTTAAAATAAATACACAATTTTTCACCGAAAAAATGACTTCGATTCCGTTTTTTTTTTCGTCGTCGATAATTTTTAGTAAAAATGTTAATTAACCTGTTAAAATAACTCATAAGCTTTTAGAAATAATAAACAGAATCCAAATTGACCCATAAACTTCGGAGATGTGTCAAAAAATAGAAAGTAAATCTACAAACTATACTTAAAAAATTAAAAATTGAATAACATGAAAAATGTTGTAGATAGACCCCCCCTTTTAAATTTTATTTTCGACATTTCTTCATGAATATTCAGAAAATTACGGGCGGTCACATGCGCATGGGCGACATTGTATATGGCCCCTGTATATTTTAAAATTGTACTCGTTATAATTTAACGAAAAATGCATGTTGGAACTTTGACCTTCAATAACTTCGTAACTAGTAGGTTTTCAGGTAATGTTCAGATCTTTTCAAAAGTTGAGGTCAATCAGAGTACACTCGCTACGGACAGAGATATTTCAGTACCTACATTATTTATTTATTTAAACTTCATGTACAAAAGTGGTACATAGGCGGACTTAATGCCACAAGGCATTCTCTACCAGTCAACCTTGGGGTCAAATAGGACAGCATAGTGATAGAGTACAAAAAAATAAATAAGAAAAATATCATTTTGTTAACATAAATTGAAATACATAAATAGGCACATACTAATACATATATACAAATAAAATGAAATAAACTAATATATATTATAATACATACAAATAGTCCAAAATACGAGAAACATTATAATAATTACTATGACTACTAAAGACAAGCATATGAGCAATTTAGTCTGATTTCAAATAGTACTAGTACCAGTAGTAGCAATAGTAGTAGTAGTAGTATCTGTACTGAGGAGCTCGTAGCTGAATAATAGCAGCCGCTCGGGTCAGTCTTCATGTTAATCCACGCTTGCCTAGGTTGGTCCGTAGACGGATGACCACCCATTGCATACTGAGTTTCCTCCGTGCCTCGGAAAGCACGTTAAGCCGTTGGTCCCGGCTGTCATTTGTAGATCTTTGACAGTGTTTACAAGTAGTCAGTGACCCGAAAGTCTGAAAACCAGTCTTTCCTAGGGGATCGTATTACCCAGTACCAACTGGGCTATGGAGGTCAGTTAGGCAGTCGCTCCATGTAAAATACTGGTATTCAGCTGCATCGGTTATAATCGAAGCCAACCCCAACATCGTTGGGAAAAGGAGCAGATGATGATTTGTAAAAGTGCGATGTCCGCGGTCAGGTCCGCTCGGTTTGTCCGCATCTAAACAAATGATCGTAAAAACGGAAAGACAAGTGACTCTCGACCTTTTATGTAACACCTTATAAAGACTCAAGCTCGTCGTCCTGAAAATAATTCTCTTCAACGTCGAGAACGCGCTTGTTGACAGTCTCGCTATTTACACCTTTCTCCCTCTTACATAATATTAAGACCTCATGTTTTTCATCTTGCATCTCTTTTACTAGTGAAAGGATGTTTTGCTCCTTCACAAGACCTTCTGTATGCATGAACGCTCAAGAACGACGCTTAAAGACCAACTTACGAGAAACTTTGAATTTTATAACTAGTAGTTTCCCCTACAGAATTATTTGAAAGAGACAGTTTTCTAGATTTTCGAAGTTTTAAGTCTTGTAGTTACCGAAGTACTTGTGTTTTCAGTTAAAAGAGCCTCCTCGCAGAGTAGGGCAATTAAACTTTTAAATCTCGTTGTATTTTTTTAACCGACTTCAAAAAAGGAGGAGGTTCTCAATTCGGTTGTTTTTTTTTTGTTTTTGACCTCAAACTCCGTCATTTGTGAACCGATTTGAAAGAATATTTTTTTATGTGAGAGGATATACTTTTCGATTGGTCAAAATCGGTTTAGTAGTTTGTTTTTTTTCTTCTGGCCTATGTTGACGTGATGGTCCTTAATAACTTCTAGTTACAATTTAAATCGATTTATGACAAGAATTTGTGTGGCATACTACAACTAAAAAGGATAAAAAAAAAACCGTTTGCAAAAAAACACAAAAAAAACTCGGTGGCAAAAAAGCCAATGAAACAAACAACCAACTTCCGAAAGTAAAGTTATTCTAGACTTTTTTGGAAGTCGGTTTTTTTAACTGCATGGCAACTTCCTATAAGGGCCTATATGAGTAAAGGCAATAAAGTTTTCTGTTACTAACATCAATATTTAATCTTTTGCTAAAGTAATATTAATATTATTCGACTTCGACAGGCTTTACAAATTAGATTTTCACAGTGCGATAATATCTTGCACATATTAGTCCCACCCTTAATTAACTTTAACAGAGAACTCAAATCCAAACAGGTTCAAACTCTGAGGTTAACCAAACATATAGCACCTTCGCACCTAAGAACATAGACCGACCCTACAATTTTCGCAGTCGTTCAACTTCGGGTTAATTCGGGCTATTTCGGCTGATTACGATGTAGGTCGTCCTGATTGAGCAATAAGTATTCCAATTGTCGCCTTGGGCTGGCTAACAACTCAATTTGCCCACTGGGCTCGAACAGGGGGATATTGAAAAGCCTGTACTACCCTTTAGTTAAGAAAGGGTGAAGTTTTTGGGTCGGATTCGGGAAATGAAGGGTGAAAGATGGAAATATCCATGTTTGTTCCTGTTTGAGTGTGTTTACATGTTTTATAAATCACTGATAGGGTAGCAGTTTATGGGGGTTTGCTTGTGGTGATTCGTAGAGAAAGTTATAAAAATGTATGACATGGGTGAAATGAAAATTCAGTGATTCGTCGTCATTTTCAACATGGGACATAGGTACTTACGTCAACTTCATGTGAAGTAGGTGTAGGTCTCGGTATTCAATAGGCTTGTTGGCGTTTTTTAATGTTTAAAAAATAAAAATAGGTTAAAATTACACCACTTATAAAAAAAAAATTAAGAAAGAAAATACGAAAACTATTTGTCATCTACAAAACACCCGAAGAAGGATAGAAATCTACATAGATCAGAAAATTGCAGCAGTGTCTTTCAAATATGATAATTATGCTACTCACTTCATACATTACAAAGCAAACTAGCTGATTACTGCATACACAGCGAACAAGAGCACAAACATGGATGCAAAAATAAGAAGACGTAGAAAAATCTACAAACTTAAAAGCACTGCATATTTCTACATGAAATTACTTCAATAAATAAAAGCAATGAGAATTCCTTACTAGTGTTTACTCATGTACTTTCCATATTTTCTTGAGTTAGTAACAGGTTTGTCTGCAAAAGGTAAAAGAAAATGAGTTTTCTTTTACACATATTTTTCTTTTACAAACACCTCGCCTTTCTTCACAATGTTAAGTAAAAACTAGAAAATAACACGTGCACCTTAGAAAATACTCCTTTTACTCCAATTGCACCTTTTCCATACAATACCCGCGCGTACGCACCGCCATTTTGTAAAACATAAAAGGTCAGTATACCAGCAAGGTGACCCCTTCCTCATTTCCACTTACAATGTTTATTTATTAAGACGTCTAACCTGCCTTACATGAAGACACGTGTCGCCGATAAAAACGTGCTGCGACAGGAAAACGTGGAAATGTCTACAAATTATTGATAGAAACTTCTTTGAATCATTTGAAAGGTCAACGAATGGGAATTGGTGAAATAAATGATAGCTTTCTTATAATTTTCGACAGTTGTTGTATATGTATGGGTTTACTCATTTTTATTTTACTTAGGGGCTAGATCAAAAATTTCGAAGACAGTAATAATAATTCGAAGACATGTGACATCTACCAACCCGCACTGGGCCCGCGTGGTGGATTATGACAGCCCATTCCCTCTCTTAGAGAGGAGGCCGTGTTTCCCAGCAGTGGGACTGATTATGTAAAAAAAATACCAATTTGATTGACATAAGCCCCAAAAAGCTTACGTGAATCGTAAATCGAAACGCCACTTGTCTATATCAGTCTGGTCAAAATCACGAACCGTATGTTTTAGAAACCAACATTTACTTCAATATTTTTTTTAAATAACCTCATTACTCTTGAAATTCATTCACAAAATCTGTGAAAAATAAACCTCTCCTTTTCCCTCGAATAAAAATGCAACTACGACGCTTACTCAGAACTTCAGAAGTTATGCAGCAAAAGTGTCAACAGCGTTGCTACGCGGGCGAAGTCGCCGGCTTTTGCTAGTCTCGTTATAAAGTGAAGAACGGTTCCCGAAGTGCTCGGCTCACGCTTGACTAAATGTTGAAGCGGTTTCATGAATAATAAATTGGCCAATGGCAAAAATGAGAACGAAAAGTAAGCCAAGATTCCCTCTAAAGAAAAATGTTTCTGAAAAGATTTAATTATTCCTCGTAACTCTGCAATTTCATTGAAAAGTAATAGGTAATTGAATATCTTGGGAATCGTGTCTTTTTCTTCTTTTCAATTATTGACTTTTAAGTGTTGTTGAATTTTGATTTATTTGACAGTTTTATACAAAAAGATGTAAAATAAAATCTTAAATCTCCTACAATAATTTTATTGTGTAGTCAATGGCCCAAAAAAAAAAGTCTGACAACCAGTCTTACCAAGGGGTATCGTATTACCCAGTACTAACTGGGTTGTGGAGGTCAGATAGGCAGTCGCTCCATGTAAAATACTGGTATCCAGATGCATCCGGTTAGACTGGAAGCCGACCCCAATATAGTTGGGACAAGGCTAGGCAGATGATGAGGACCTGATTATGATAACATAGATTACCAGTCAGTAATTTACATTTAGTTTCAAACAAATAGTTTGTTAGAAACATGGGTTAATTAATCAAAACTGTGGCATGTTAGAATGCCAAGTTTTTAATTCGTCAAAAAGAGAATTTTGTTGAAAAATTAACAGTTTCCGCTTTCAGCGACTACATTTTTTTGTGTCACTTTCAGGAAACGTATTTCCATTCCCTGAACAAAATGTTTTAACTATGTAGTATAAACTTATTAAAATGTTGTTGACTTGACACACGACATTTTTGACGTCGCCATTTGCATCGCATAAATGCCAAATTACATTTTATTTAGACGCTAGAATAAAACAATAGAATTCCAGAGTAATTCATCGTTCTAGTTAACTCGTGAAGCATATCCATTTTAATCTTATTCATCATCTGCCTAGCCCTTTCCCAACCATATTGGAGTCGGCTGAAAGGCTGACCGGATGCAGCTGAATACCAGTATATTTCATGGAGCGACTGCCTATCTGACCTCCACAATGAAGTAAGCACTAGGTAATACGATACCCCATCTTAATTTTTTAATAAGGACACTATTATTCTTTAAGATAAAAAAAAAAACTTGAAATATTATTACAGAGTTGTAAAAACCACCGCAAAAAGGCGACGAAATATCGCTATTACAATTCATAGCTCGGTGTAAGAAATCGTTGAAAAACTCTTATAATTAGACAAAAAAGAATACTTATATTATTCATCTGTAAAGCTTATTTACATTTTTTAAACAAACTTTAATTATTCATTCGTCAAAGTTAGGGTTGTCACCTTGGGAAGCCAAAATTTAACTAACCTATAATTTTGGTACGGTCTTGACTTTTATGACAAGAACAAAATTATTTTCAGCCCAACAGAATGATTGACAATAAATGCTCTAACTTAGAACATAACGATATCACAAAGATAAAGTATAGTTATCGCAATTATTTCACTTTCCGTCCAAAATATGTATCAGCGAATCCATACATAATATACGGGGTCGAAGGAACACCGACGCGAAAACGGTTACCACGTATTCAGTACATTATTCTGAGCCCTGCCACATAGGAATTTTTCATTCGGTTATTAAAAAAAAAACAGCGGTTTCCTACAAAAGTGTCAATACCTACGCGGTCAAAATGTATGGAACAGTATTTTTTTTTTATAACCGATGCAATATTTCTATATAGGGGGATCAGAATGTTGCACTGAGTACCTACATGGTAACCGTTTTCGCGTCGGTGTCCCTTCCACCCCGTATACTCGTGGTAGTAGAAGAAACACATTAAGGTTTTAGTCTGTAGAAGTACTTCCCAGCACGCGTAGCATGACCACCGTAGAAACGGGTTTTCTTGACGAAAGAATCGACAAAATTACAGATCAACAAAAAAATCTTTCATTTTGTCGATTCTTCCGTCGACAAAACCCGTTTCTACGGTGGTCATGCTACACGTGCAAAAGAGGCATAGGCTAAAATAGGCAAAATGCGGCTGGCTTAGTAGCATAACAACTGCGTTTCAAAACAGCATCACCGTCCTTGTTAACCCTAAAGTATTTCTCTCATGCTACTCATACCTTTTTGGTTTTTAAATTATTTATATTTATTTAGCGGATTAAAATGATAAGGGTTCGCAAAAATGACACGGTAATGGTATTTATTTTTATTTCCCGATCTCAATCCCTCTGATAGCGAGGACTGTGTTCCAGCTGTGGGGTACTATAGACTTGTTACGACTACGCTTTGTCGAATAATGATTTGAAAAGAAAAACATTGTTGGCGTATACTGTCCCACTGCCGGGTAAAGGCCTTCCCCAATTCCTTCCACGAACTCTATTCTCGCGCCACTTCGAACCAGCCTTCGCGATATGCGTCTAGGTCGTCTCTCCACCACTTTGGGCTGGCAATGGCGGCGCTGTCCATCTCTTGGCACCCATTCTGTGGAGACTTTTGCCCAGCGGTCATGGTGCATGACCCACCCAATTCCATTTTAGCCTAGCAGCCTTATGATAATATAATTAAGAATAATATTTGACATGGATTAGCTTTTTTAATTAATTTGCATTGACATTTTTACAATTAGAAGTAATTACATAAAAAGTTAATTGGAATTGGTAGTTAAATCATTTAGTGCAAAATAATAAATCCAATTCCAAAGTTTTCAAGTGTCGACAGATTGGAAATTAATTATTTTCTTTTCGGCTTTCGGTACGCACTTAGTTAGCGAAGTCCAAATGATTCCTTCGGCCTTTTAATTAAGTGATTTCTGTGAAAGAGGAAAATTGATTTAGGAAAGTACTTAGGTACCTCTTCTAATACATTAAAAGCTTCACTAAAATACGTTGATTTTAGAAAAACATTTACGTAAAGTAATCAATTAAGAAGATAGATAAGTGAGGTAAAAAAACCTTTCATCGTTGTAACTATAAATTATTCTATTTATTCTGTTAATAGCGTTTATTCCATACCTGTTTGTTTTGAACTAAATCAATGTAAAAAACATATTCTCTACTTATCTACCTACGCATCGCCTAGGCATCGCTCGTGTTGGCGATAAGTCTACGAGGTTAAAATGGGACTGGGCGGCTCACATTTCCAGGATGGGTCAAGAAAGATGGGCCAGAATCTCACACAGTGGGTGCCTGAAGCCGGACTCATTCCTGACTGATTGGCCACAGGAGGCAGAACACCGGGAGAGTTGGAAAGGAATGGGGAGACCTTTGCCCAGCAGTGGGATAGAAAACGCTAGTTAAAAAATATGAAAAACGACCTAAACTTAAGGTTGACCATACAATACAAAAAAACTAAGCAATTGACTGTTCTAGGGGCATTTCTAAATGAAAGTTTTAGTTTCATAAAATTAGATTTCCTTGTTTTTTAAATATGGTCGGTATGCAAAAAAAAAATACGAGTGGCGTGAGTAAAGACTCACACGAAATATTCAACAACCAACCCTAATTTAAAATTAAAATGAACAAATGGTTCTCTGAAATGTAACATCAGCATAATCCTTTCAATATTTTACAAGAAGGATACAATAATTTGCAAGCAAAACCCCATATTAATTTCCAGAATACTCAGTACTCAGTACTCAGTAGTCAGGAACCGTACCTATTCAATTTATTAAAGGTAAAATCTCAAATTACGGTAAACGACTAACAATCGTTAAATTGCTAACTCGTGGAACGTAAAATTTGTAAGGAGTATCGTATTACCCAGTACTAACTGGGTTGTGGAGGTAAGATAGGCAGTCGCTACATGTAAAATACTGGTATTCAACTGCATCCGGTAAGACTGGAAGCCGACCTCAACATTGTTGGGAAAAGGTTAGGCAGATGATGACAGTGAGGAAGCTTGTCCTGTGCTCCAGTAGTGGAACGATACAATTTGATTGGACAGGTCCACTCAAATATGTGAGGTTCTTTCTTCAAAAGACCACCTCAGACATTAAAATCTGCATGGTCCTCATATGACTTGATCAATGTCTGAACTTTAAAAGAGACAGTGACCTCTGAGCTTGTTTCGGCTGTTTCTTCTCAGTAGTCAGATACGGAATACCGATCCCATCTAGTTTTCAAATATAACATGATGCGACGTGTATTGAGTGTTTTGTAAAATCAATTTACAAAAGAAAAAAAAAGATTTTATTAATGTTTTTGTTGTTTTTTTATGATTTGGACCCTGGGATTCCCAGGTCGGGCAAAGTGTTATTGAGTTTTTCTTTTAGGAATTTCTCAGTGCTAGCCCCGGAGTTTAGATTTGTGCCTGGTTGATGGCAATAGGCGAGCCCCCTATTACACGGGACTTAAACATAATTGGCGAAATGTGGGTGTAATATTAGGTACACCTCTGCCTAACCCTTCAGGGATAACAGGCGTGATGTTATGTTATGTTATGTAAATATGATTTATGATTGTGCTACAACTCCTCACCATACACTCTCAGTTTCTCATTTTAGTGGTTTATCGTTTTTCGCGATAATTTGAAGGGAAAACAAAAATTAAACGCTTGTATTTCACTCTATATTTCCTCAAGTTTTTTGTGAGGTGTTATTTTCTTCCGTTTTCAATTTACTTTCGGGACCTATTTTCGTTCACGGTATTAGGGTACCGGGCTTATTTCTTTTGTTGGGAGAAAGTCGTGGCCGTGATGTGAAAGGTAATTCGTTTAGTATTTATTTTATGTAAAGTCGGGTATTGTTAAACTATTGGGTACTGTTTTGACCTTAATTTTGTTGGAATAAGTGTCATTATTGAATAGCTGCAAGATTGATGAAAACGTAATATTTTCTGGTTACAAAATCTGAAGAAAATTTTATAGGTATTTCATCCATCCTCCTCCCGGAAAGGGCAAGGGTCATGTCGGTTTTCCAGCTAAAACCACTCTGTGGTCATCCTTAGAATAATGTATATATGGAATATACCTGCATATAGTGGTGTTTACCGGTATAAGGCACACTCCTCCTGTACTTCGTACGGCACGTCTTCGGAGAAACATTTTTAACTTAAACATAAAACCACGCATGTAAGCCAAGAAGGGTAGGCAGGTATACCTAGAATACACTCACAATTCACCATATATTTGTAAGTCCCATGTAAAACAAGGCCTGACATGACTGCCTCGTTGGTGTAGAGGTCGCAAGCGCTACAATTACTGCATGTATGTAATTACTGAGCATTAGATCTTGGGTACCATTCCCAAAGTCATAATGGGTTTTTGCATCAAGAATTTACCAGAAGTATCGGTCAAAATCATATTGGGTTTTTCTATCAAGAATTTATCAGACGCATCTCAGTGGCTGGATTTCTGTCCGGTTGATAGCAACAGAAACATTTTTATTTATCTCCAAACAATATTAGAGTATTTCTCAAGAATCATTATCCTTATACAAAATCTTAGCCAGCATAATCCAAGCAACAGGTCTATAACAATACCATATATTTTATCCACACCAATAATGACACATGAGAGAAGAACTAAACGTTATGTTCTCATAACGAGTTTGATCATGATAACAAATAGCTGAGGGGAGACGTGTTCCTGAAGGTTCTCCTGGCACAGTGCCAAGTTTTCTTTGATCGTTTTATTAGAGTTCTGGTTCAGCTTCCCTTAAATGTAATTGATGGGCCTGATATTAAGTAACGACTAGCTGTTGCTCGTGATCTTCGTTCGCGTGAATTTATTATAAAAAAATATTACTTCCCTATTTCAATTGGATTTTGTTAATAATTTCGAGGGTTTTTTGCACGGAACCCTAATTATTTTTCTTAAATAAAAGAAACTTAAGTTACTCCTTATAACATCAGCTATCTGCCAGTAAAAGTCCCGCCAAAATCGGCCCAGCCGTTTCGGAGATTAGCTGGAACAAACAAAATTAAAAAACAAAAAGTTGTTTTAAACAACAACAGCAACATCCATTTGTTTTCAGGCTACTTTGGAACATAGAATATAAGAACCGTGTAATATTTTCTTAGGCATTCAGTAAAATCTGTTAATTTGAAATTACAAACATAACTCAATTTTAGTTTCTATTTGTATTGTAAAGGTACACACTTGAATTGTGTTATTTATTTCTTCATTACTTCTTAGAAAACGGTGAAGAAAATTGTCATGCGCAATGCGATATTTCATAGAACCAGAAAATTAAAGACGTGCCAATCCACCAAGCTCGCACTTATTAGATTACTACCCATTCTCTCTCACAGAGGTCTGTGTCCCGGCTATGCAATCTATGGTTATACTCTATGGTCCCAGCATTGGCAACGTTATGGGCTGATCAAGTTTATGTGTGTGTTTAAAAAAATTATGATCAACGTACCTTGCTGTTTAATACACTATTTTTCAACACCAAGTTGAAACCTGCATTACAAACTCGAATTTGATTGGAATTTATGAACAGCAACTTCGTGTGCAAAAATGGTGATAGCTCGGCTGATATGCATGATATAAATATAATTTATAGCTTACAGCACCTAAGAATAATGTAGCTTTTTGCCAGTGAAATAATTTTTAGAATTGGATTATTCGTTCCGGAGATTACCCCCTACATAAAAAGAAATACCTCTTTATAATATTAGTATAGAAAAACCCGCAAACCCATTGTTTTTGGCGTTTTTATAGGAGTGGCGATATTTCTTGGCAGCCATTAATTTGACCCTTCCCTTTTGCCGTGAGGTAGGGTCATGGGTAACAGTGTATATGGACTTATTTATAGCCGCAATGCACCAGCTGCCGATTAGATCTTCAGTATCATTTATATGAGAAAGAAAATACTGTTATAAAAAATATTATGTTCGTCATTGTTTTTGTAGGCAGAATGAAGTCATAAAAATCATCATTATATTCACTTGACTAGACAAGAGATAGCGCATATACATAGATAGATGTAAATAGACGCATTTTGTTTTTTTTCTTATCTTAGCCGTATAACGCTGTTGCCTGTTGCTGTCAAATTGTTGTGAAGAATAGTCTTCTTTCTTTTTCGTGTGGTTAGTGCCTAACATGGTGTCAGAGTTTTTATGCTGCCCATGAGCCTCTGACTTGGCTTTACTTGCCGTCGAGAAATGTACCGCGGCCCTGGAACACAAAGGTCAAAGAAGGAACATGGATGGGTTTTAGTCAGTAAAAGTCTGACACTCCCTCCCACTCCACCCAGAGCGGGAGGAGTTATTTGATGGTTTGCTATACTTAAAAAAAAGGCATGCTGGTTTGGTTTCCTCACGATGATTTTCTTCACCGAAGCAAGTGATAATTATACAATACGCATAGGAATCTGAAAAATCAGAGGTGTCTTGGGTTCGAACTCGAGACCTATGACTTGGCAGTTTGACGGTCGCACCACTAGGCTATCACTGGCACTGCTGTTCATGACAGTTATTCGTATGGATGAAGTGTTAACGAAACTGTCAGTCGTCACGACACAGTGAATAACTGAATAATACATGTGTTTAGAATGACTTCATAATATTTTCGGGAAATACTTACCAATAAAGTTAAAAGCCAATATTGTCTCATCATCTACCTAGCCTTTGCCCAACTATGTTGGGGTCGGCTTCCAGTCTAATCGGATGCAGTTGAATACCAGTATTCTACATGGAGCGACGGCCTATCTCCTCCATAACCCAGTTAGTACTGATACCTCTTGGTAAGACTGGTTGTCAGACTTTTTGGGCCACTGACTACCTGTAACGACTGTCAAAGATCTACAAATGACAGCCGGGACCAACGGCTTAGCATGCTTTCCGAGGCACAGAGGAAACTCGGCATGTAATGGGTGGTCACCCATCCATAAGCCAACCTAGGCAAGCACAGCTTAAACTAAAGATCGACCCGAGCGGCTGTTATTATTTAACCACGAGCTCCTCCTATAAAGCCAATATTGACTGCCACATCATAATTCGCACCTGTCGCAGATGCAAAATAAACCACTAGCATAAGACATAAAGTTTTATACTCATTTTATTAGCCTTCCACCGTTTACGAGTCTAGACGTATGTTTATATACGATTTGTTCTAACAAACGGGTTAACCATAAAAGTATCGTAATAAATTACTGTTGCAAAACTGTGCTGCGTTCACACTAACAGAGTGAGCGAGTGATGGAAAACCTATTACGGAAAATCATATTGCTAAGCCGGCTTAACCTAAGAGCCTTGTTTGACGTTGGTAGTTAATAGTTTAGGTATCCTACATCAACTCTCCTCTATTTGTACGTACTTAGATTTTACATTGGTACTTACTTGGGTGAAAGGGACAGTCTTCCACAAACTGATGGGGTGAATTCAGTATATCATACTAAGATGACCGGTACAAGAAATTATTTCAGGAATATTATGGGAATCCAATAAATTTGATTTGTTTTATTTCCTTATACGCAATGTATCGTTACCGTGGCAAAACGCACGTAGCAAACGGCAAGCGCGACGACGAGTTTGATGAACTCTGTAGCTAGACAGGAAGTGAACAGCTGATTTCAGGCGTCGATCGTTAGAGTATTTCAACATCCATTGTTGGATTTTTGATTTTAGCCGTATAATTTACATAAATGGAGTGCTATGTACAGGGAATGTAATTTTACATTGAAATAAAGGAATAGTACGTAGCTGAAAAAAAAACCGGAGAAAAATTCCGGTGGAATATGATTTAAAATAAGGAGCTGAATGCACCCTGTCAGTTTGTGGAGGGCTGTCCCTTACACCCTGTATTTCCGATAGTTTTTAAAATGTCGTTTAAAGGGAATCTAATGTCTTGAGATTTGGTTACCCGTTCGACATGATATCTTCTATCAATAAATATTTATGAGCAGAGATAGGATAATTATTACGACGCAATAATTTAATGTTTTTCATTACATTTATCTTGACATTTTTAAAAAACAACATCACGCCTGCATTTTCCAGAGGTGTAACTGTAGTCCATTTCATTTCTCTTGGATTTTTAGTACCTACTCGAATGCAAGTACTGAAAATCTCATTAAAGAGTACTTACCAATGTACTATACTTGTTATTCACTCAGCTAAACGTAAACGCGCCACGATAAGTTCAGAGATTTTCCTGATAACGTGTTTGGATTTTCACTGTTTTATTTTGAACTAGGCTTTATTTCGCTTCGGCAGTTCAATTGTTTTTATTTCAATTGAAGGACGTATTGTGACGAAGGTCTTTCGTTTGGTTGTTTCGTTTTTTTGTTATTATTAAGATTAATTTTGTTTTGTCTACAAAATAATATTGTGTTGTGATGGATGAGACATAAATTGTTTCTTAGACAAGATTATAGTTTATGAATGCCAATGTAAACAACATACTTATTATTATTTTATTACTTGGCTATGTTGATACGACAGATTCGTACTATGGACTGGTAAACATTTTGAAATAGATCATTTCGCTTTCATTCATTTCATTAGTTATTACAAATCAGCGTCAGAAAATATCTGTCTGCAAGGGCATTATTCCTGCAAACAACCTTTCAGGCGCGTCCGTGAGGCATAATTAGATATTATTGTAATATATCTAATTATGTCTCACGGACGCGACAGAAAGGAAGGAAAAAAAAGGAGGGGAAAAAAAGGCATACCTTATCCGTGAGGCATAATTCCACATAATATGTCTAATTATGGCTCACGGAATAGGTATGCCTTTTTTGTAGGGTGGGTAATCATCAAATGACTCCTCTCGCTCTGGGCAGAGCGAAAGGGAGTGTCAGACTTGTACTGACTAAAACCCATCAATGTTCCTTCTTTGCCCTTTGTGTTCCAGGGCCGCGGTATCTCTTTCGAACGGCCCTTGCGGACCCCTTCCTGGTTGCTGATATCACTTTGAGGCGCGCGTGAAACACGAACGCGCCGTCGACACGGCCTGTCGTCATAAGAGGACCGGACGGCGAGCTAGCCCATTACTCACTATCCACAGGCCAGCCGGTGGACGGTGGCCGGGAGCCAAGCACGTGGCTCCCGACGCCCGGGGAGTCTCCCATGGTGGCTGGGACGTGAGGTTCTTTCCTTCTCACGTTCGCCACCTCCTCCGCTAGTAAGACTGCTTCGCAGAAGGAAGTGACGGCTTTTCATTCCCTCTCGCTCGGGACCATGGATTGAACCAGGCCCGGATGCGAGAGGTTGCCGCCGCCAAGCGCCACTACGAGCACACGGCGGTGGTCCACCCATGCGGAGCAGACCTCCACCGCGCGTTTCCTCCCACCCGATTCGCCTTCTCATCACATGCCTATACTAAGACAGTCGATTTCCTTCCAATTTTTCTGTAACTGGTGCAACTTTCAAAATTCCTCTAATATACTAACTTTATTCTTTCTTTTCTTCAATGTACATTTATATCTAACACGGAACAATTAACTGTAACTTTCAATACTTTTAAGGAACAATTTCTATATTTTGTATTATTTTCTGTCGACACGACCCAGTGGGAATAACTACAAACGACAAGCGGTCAACGCCTAAGAGGAAAAAACCCTCAAACGATAGCAAAGATAATAACCCGTATCTTTCCACGATTTTTCCGGGATTTTCCCGGGATCTAATCAGGAAAGGACCTCGGCCACGATCGTATAACTCATCCGTAAAAGATTTGAAAATAGTCGTCAGTTTTATGATGGCGGGTGACATTTCTGGCCAAGAATGCAAGATGGATAGGTTTATTATCTTTGCCGGCGCCATAAAAGAAAAATAAATGGCGCTGGCAAAATATGACAGAGCTGAAAGAGCCATCTATGATTATAATTGTGGTTTTTTGTAAGTTAGGAACGTTACGAAACTGTTTTCTTCTCATCGATTCTGGTTTTTATTTTTCTGTTATAATCAAAGCTTGTTTTAGGTACCTACACTTCTTTTTCGTCGTCATGAAGATGATTCCTTTAAAATTATATGAGCTTCGACCCGAACTTTGCCATCTCGATAGCGTCAGCAATGGCCTCGGACACGTCACTTAAGGTGCGGGTTGCGAAAAAATAACTGTCTGTAAATGACATCATTCCAGTAAATCTTCCTTAGACTGCCTCATTTGTTTAGTGGTCGCAAGCACAACTGCTGAGCACGAGGTTCTAGGTTCGATTCCCAGGTCGGGCAAAGTATTATTGGATTTTTCCATCAGGAATTTTTCAGCCACGGAGAGTCTGGATTTGTGCCCGGTTGATGGCAATAGGCTCGCCCCCTATTACATCATAACTAGCGAAATGTGGCACTGTTAGGTACACCTCTGCCTAAACCATCGGGGATTACAGGCGTGATGATGATAGATTCCTTTAATAAACAACTCCATTAACTAGAAATTAAGAGAATAAACCCCTATGTTACAAAAAAAAAACCAATGGCAAGTCGTTTAACGCGATTAACACTAGCTTCGATTTAACATTTTTTGTACGATGCATGGTTTCACCACTTAACAGAGTCACATCAACAAATAGTTGGATTAACAGCGGATTATGATGTGAGCGCTTCAGGGTATTAAGAAACCCCATAACGTAGGTTCATTCATAATGTTCATGTTTTTGTTTCTCTGACTTTCAAAATGTTGAATGTAAAGAGAAAAAATATTGAAATGATAGTGCAAAATGGTGACAATGTGTTTGTTATACGGCAAATGAATGTGTGTCTTCAACCAGTGCATCCTGCCTGTTATGACTTACTGGGCCAAAACGTGGACACTCACGGTACGGCTGGTTCATAAATTCAAGGTCGCTCAGCGAGCTATGGAACGCGCTATGCTTGGATTCTCTCTGAGGGGTCGCATCCGAAACGAGGTGATCCGGCAGAGAACCAGAATTGTCGACATAGCTCACAGAATCAGTAAGCTGAAGTGGCAATGGTCCGGTCATATTAGCCGTAGATCCGATGACCGGTGGGGTAGACGTGTCTTGAGTGGAGACCGCGAATCGGCAAACGTAAGGTGTGACGCCCTCAGGCTCGGTGGAGTGACGATCTTTGCAGGGTGCTGGTAGCGACTGGATGAGAGTTTCTGGGAATCGAGTTTAGTGGCGTGCGATGGTGATGATGATGTTGATGAAATGAATGTGTTTAAAAAAACTGTTAAACATTTATGTTTCTTGAGCGTAAACCGATGGAAAAATCGATGTCTTAACTATTAATGCAAGTGTTTGAACTGTTATGCTTTGATTTAAATTTTAATGTTAAGTTCGTGTTAGACACTAATGATTGTGTAATGTTTGCTTTGAAACACTTGGCTTACTTATAGTTGTTAAACTGTGGAACATGTTTATTATTGACGGCTTTGAAGCGGTGTAACATTACTGTTAGTTTCGAATTATTTGGTGACTTTTCATTGTTTTTGCTGTAAGGCTAAGTTAAAATATTTGCGGTTCAGTATGAATCTATCGGATAATTTGATGAGACTTTGGAAACGTCTTCGAAGTTTTAACACCACGGAAGTAAATTTTTGGCGATTTCGACATTTTGATTTTTGATGCCGTTTACTTGAGAATCGTTTTATCAGCTAATCACAGAAACAAGCAACGTCTCCATCTTATTTGAAGTGAAGACAAATATAAAATAAAAAAAAAAACAAAGTTAAATATAATTATAAAATGGTATTGTGCCTTGGTATAAAAGTATGCAGCTTTTTGGTGTTAGCACTTCACTAACAAAAACTTTCATGTTTACTGAAAATATAGGTTTCCTTTATAACCTGAAATTAAACTTCCGTAATTTAGCAGTACCTTTATCAATTAACATTAAAACAGCCATACTCTTTATCATAGAAAATCAATAATAATTTTTTGTTTGGCTTTTGTGAACAAATCCGAGTAGAATGAATACCAATACGAAAACTCTTTTCCCTCACATATTTCGAATTTCATTTCATACTCGTCCTTTCCTGAATTCGCGCAAGCAATTATGACAATCTGCAAAAATTCCGAATGAATTTTTCGCGTTTGGAAAAAAACCCGTTTTCATTTCCCCATCTTCTTTTGTCGATTGTTTTGACGCTTCGGTTTATGGCTCAAATCTAAAATGATTCTCTTGCTTTTATTTGTATTGTAAGAGCGCTGACACAGCATTTTGTATTTGTCGTACGCGCAGTGCTCGGCGAATCTAGTTCGCCCGTAACCGCCAATAGCTATAGACGCGCTTGCAACCTAAATAAGTACTCCGTTGTAATATTTCTAACACGTTTCGCAAGTTAAGAGATATCCAGGTTCCGTCGCATTTCATTTCTCTCCGTACACGCCTAAAGCCAATATATATACGCACATAAAAGTATGTATGTACCTATTTCTAACATATATTTTTTTGTACGGTGAAAATAATAATATATTGTTAATAGGTGTCTAGAAGGGTAAAATGGAAATTACAACGACTAAAACATGTTTAGTCCTTTAAGGATTTTTTTCTAGTATGTAAGAAATAACGCAGCTATGAACCATCCATATCTATAAGTATAGGAAAAACAGATATGGTCCAAAGAACGGATTATCTCATCTCAATTACAATGTCAGTTTTCCGCACAAGAGCTGGAATGAAATTCCCACTAAAGTGTTTCTTCGGCTCACGTTACTAACTGAGTCGCTTTAACTGTCAGTTCCCGAAAGCCTGTTAGAGATTTTCAAATCTGCTGTCAGATCTCATGCTTGCTGTGATTGGTTAATTGAAATCACAACAGACAGTTCAATTAGGTACACATTCATTTGAATAGACAATGAAGTCGGGAATATGGTTGCCAAACACACTGAGAATGGATTTCACTATTGAAACTGAACGTGATCAGGTCTCAGGTCCAGTTGAAAACCAGCGTGGGGAACTATTTTCTCGGCATTTTGCTGAACTGGGCCTATTTGTCACAGCCGTGAGACACACAACAATTACCTTTCTCTTCTTGTGTTTAGGTTTAAGTTTTCTTTTTTTATTGTTGGAATTGTGATGCTGACAGCGGCAAGTGTCATTCAGCAGGAGTAATTCCAGTGTGAGAAAGAGACAGAGCTATACAGGTCATCTAGCACTATCTCTTTCCCACACTGGGGTAGGCCACCAGATCGTTTCTAATTTCATTGGTGACATTCGTACTAAATAAACTCTATTAAAAGTTTAGGCAAAACCTTTTTTTGCGGTTGTAAACATAACTGAGGGCCTAGATACGAAGTAATCACTTTCAAAGTGTTTCTTGTGTCCACCAAGATTTTCAGAATGATTGACATATATAAAAGTTTCTGTAGCTTTTGTCCGTACATTTTGGAGTTCTCCATCATTGTTATCACTTTTTCTAAGCCAACAGGTATTAAGTGATTGATCGATTGAATGTCTACTATAAACATAGTGATTCTACTGTCAATCAGAGTGTAGACCTTAGGTTTTGCGTCTACAAGTAGGTAATCTAAAACTCTAACAGTAAACCCATATCAATCATCCCCTGTCTAAATGTAAACCGAATCAATTTCAGCTTCGAATGCTTCAAAAATTTGAAATTACAAAATGGAAAGATGTAATCTGAGATTATAGCCTATCCCAAACAAAGTAATTACTGAACTTTAAACATGGTTTTTGTACAAAGTTTTCGGTATCTTCCTTTCAATGCTTTTTGTTCCAATGTTCTATTGAAAAGTAAAAGATTTGTTCTCTTTAAAACGGCTAGTGGAATACGATGTTTCGGAAAGCTTTCTGCCTGCCCGGAGCGATCTATTGTAAGATCTTGGCAGTGTAGTGACTAGAATACACGACTGGCTTCCGAAACTGAATTTAAATTTGAAGGAAGTGCAGGGTATTGTTCATCTTTTATTGTACTTTATTGTAGTTCGGTACAAAAGGCATGATAGGTACTATAAAGGACGTAGTAAATAAAACGCGTTTTGACATTTAATTAAATTAATATTTTTGCGTATTTTTTTTTAATACAAAAAAAATAGGCAAAACACCGGGAGAGTTGGAAAGGAATGGGTGAGGCCTTTGCCCAGCAGTGGGATAGAAATGGGCCGAAAAATATTTTTTTTTTTTTCATGTCCTTACGCTCGCTGTCAGGCCTTCTCTGCATCTCTACAGTACCGTTCAGCTAGCGACAGCAACAGCAAACGGCACCGGCTAGACTGAATTCGAACTATTAGACTGAAAGCATTTTCATAGAGTTACATAGTAACCAGTCGCGTCGCTGCAGTTTGTCTTTGACGCTTGTGCCTTCATGTTTCTCGCCTACTGAAAATTATTTTTCAATACACTTTCTTCAAAAACTGGTTCAACATACAATGTACTTCACACGCGTGTATTTTAAATATTTTTCAAATATTTAAATTATGTTTAAAAATAGAATATCATAAATAAACATGATTATTAAAAAAATATTTACAATTATTTCTTAGAAAGTGTTCAATTATCGGCTCCATAACACCCTCGCCTGCAGCTCAGGTGTGAATTCCGCCTCGAATGCAATAACAAAGTTTCCCCACTTATAGCAAAATGTACTATTCCAGGTTAAGGAATGATTCGTTAGATTTCTAATACTAAAGTAAATTGTGAAACCTAAAATTTCTCATTAACCACAAACCGTTCACTAGCTAGGATTAAAATACGCAGTAATAATTAAATTATAAGACGAACTCTTGTATTAATTAAAGTTTGAATACCAGGTAAAACAATGTAACCCAGTGAGATTTGTTTACTATGAATTAATTAGCTAACTGTTCTTGTTCTGTTTTGATTAATAATGTTTTTGAAAACGAGTAGCAATAATACGGATTCAGACTTCCATGATGAAATTAAAGCGTTTCTTTTAAAAGCAGGTAACTCTTTTTATCTTTATTTTGTCGTTTTTATGGAATTATTGCGATTACGAACTGAACTTTATCAACGTAATACAATGTGGAAGAGGGCAAGTCTTTTATAATTTATAGGATTCAATCTACCCTAAATAAAGCAAAAAAACCATCAAACATTTGTTACTAGCTTTTGCCCGCGGCTTCGCTCTCGTTAGTTTAAAATTTGACCATCAATTCTAGGTTTTACTCTGCTTGTAATAATACAATTCAATCATGATTCTAAAGATACGTGGCGTCATCTATTATCATAAGAACGTTATCGTTGTTTTCCTCAGGAACAGTACTTTTTTTCGGGATGAAAGGTACCCTATGTCCGCTTCTGTACACCTGACAACGTATATGCAAAATTTCAGGATGATCGGTTCAGTGATTTAGGCGTGAAAAGGTAACAAACAATCTTACTTTCGCATTTATAATATTAGTAAGGATTTCCCAAGATATACCAGGGTTTCATATTCAATAAGGAACTTACCTGCAAAACTATAAAATTACAAAATATACAACGAATAACTTCCTAGATACAAACTTGACTTTCTTCACCTTATCCAAAGTTACCCTACATGAAGTTACTAACTAATTCTCTTATAAACTTCGAGCGTCTAAAGATGATAATATTAATATTTCATGAACCCCTAGTAGATCCTGCAGACAACTCTGTACATAATCATATTGGAACGGAAAATCTCAAAATTAATTCCTGGCGTATTTCGAAAGATTATGTGTGCGAAAGTATTATAAAGCTTATGGTGGGGAATGACTTAATTCAGGTAATTAATCACCATGATGAGTTTAGCTTATCTACTCACAGTGACGGTAAACAAAGACATTGTTTCGCAAGGTAATATAGTAGGTACATGGGTGAGTTATTGTCTCCTCTTGCATGATTATAATAATACTACCGGTTGCCCGCGACCTATGTCCGCGTGAAAGTATTATAAAAATACAATTTTACATTTTTTTTTCAACATTTTTCATTGTTGCTGTTGATGTTATAAAGCCTTATAGCCTTCCTCGATAAATGCGCTAACACTCACTAAAATACTGAATATCACTCATGAAAATTCGTTCAGGGGCAGTCATATCTGCAATGAATTCAGGGTGTAAACGGACCCTTTACGATGCCGTCAACCAAATATTCTGCGCATCAAACTAAGTAACTTCACCGCAAAACTATTGCAGGGAAACAACTTATTTTTTTGGGAAAAAAAAAGTTCGATGATGGAACTCAATAATTGAAGTCAAATCAAGATAGTATTATAATAAGATAGTATTTCTCAATATTATAATATATCCATCGTAGATATTACTGCCCCTGAACGAATTTTCATAGCAATTTTTTTATATGCTAGACTGTAAGGATGGAGTTTGGAAGTATGCCATCTTTTTAAACCCATTTTTATCATTTTTTTGAGATACTTCTCGTTGCTGTAGGACGTGGGTTAATTTTGTATGGACCGTGCTCCTTCTTCTTTCTTGTGCAAGTTACGCGTGCTTTTATTGAGTTGGCATGTTTTTGTCCATAGCACAAGTCATGTCATAATTTGTTTATTTTTTAGTACCGATAGTCAGGAACACAATCATTTTAATTATCGCGTATTTGTGCGACCGATTGCCTGTATAAGGACGTGGGATATGTGAAAGAGTATAATTACTCTTTCATTCTTTTTGGCTCTTTCGTATTACCTTCTCAAGATAAAAGTATTTCTATTTTCTTAAGTAAACCCAAGGACCCTTCAAAACATACTGAGCATAGCTGAGGTCACCTTATAACCAACAGATCTTACTTCTGCATTGTTGTGGTATTCACAGGACTGACGCGGAATTGCTTTGTGCGGTTACAAAGGGTACATCCGCGATATAATGTAACCGCTAGGAGCTTTCGACTGTAATGGGAAAGTTATGGTGAACACCTTTGAGTGAAATGGAGGATAGAATTTGGTTGAGTGAGTGACACGTTTTGTGTTATTTGGTTGAAGTTTCCATTCTCTTTCTTTATCGTGTGGTTAACCTGGTGTCAGAGTTTTTATGCCGCCCATGGGTCTCTGACTTGGCTTTACATGCCTTCAAGAAATATCTCTCAGGCATGCGGGTTTCATCATGATGATTTCCTTCACCGAAGCAAGTGATAATTCATACATTAAGAAAATGAATCTGACAAATCAGAGGTGCGTGTCTAAGGTTCGAACTCGAGACCTATGACTTGGCTGTCTGACGGTCACACCACTGGGCTATCACTACTCAGTGATCATTAATTTTGCTCGTTAAAGGAAGAGACTGAAAATTTCGACGTTGTTTCTCGTTTTGTATGATTCGATTTATTGAATAATTTTCATTAAGGTATTGAATACCTATATTAATATTTTTTTCAGGATTATAGATTTTGAATACAGCCGTAATGGTACTTTTTAATAGTTTCATCCAGAACGCAAACGTTTCTCGAAAACGTTTCGAGAAACGTTTCGTTCCTGAGAAACGTTAACTAAGAAGATTATGTTTTTCTTGACGATCCTCCACAAACTTGACAACCAAATAAACATTAAAAATTAACGCAAGACTAGGAACTCTAAATCCCTTAAAGCCATACAAAGTACTTTCACTTTTATTGCGAAGAAAAAAATATTACACCTAAACGAAAAAACAGAAAATATATTTCTTCAAAGAAACGGTACTTTATCACCAGACTTTTATTCATCACTTGGGATTATTTCATGAAAAATGACTTCGTTCGGACAGTGTTATTGCTTGCTTAGGTCTTAGGTCATAACTTAGAGCAATAGGCCTGAAACAGGGACACTATGGCTCTGTTCAGTGTTTACGTCTCCGATGTGGCTCTCAAAGCGTAATTTCTTTCGACCCGATATAATGGTCAAGTTTTTAGCAAAATACAGTCACGAGCACCAATATGTAAACACTTAACAACTTTTAAAAGTGTTTTTCTCCTACTGTTCTAATTAAAATTTCATGTTGTTACGAACATGTATTCTGGAACTCATATTTTTATGAAAAAGATCCTAACTCCAAGTTACAATCGTTATTTCTCGCAAAAATTGTTTCTGAATTTAGGAAAGTGTATACGTATTGGTGCTCGTGACTGTACATCTCTGCCTAACCCTTCGGGGATTTACTGGCGTGATGTTATGTGTGTAATAGTTTTATAAAACGGTAGCACTACCGTGCACCCAGAGTGTTAGTCTATAGACCGACCGCTTTAATGAGTCCTTGCGAAGGTATCAATTTAAATGGAATATTCGGAAGGTTGATCATGTCTACGTGGATTATGGTTATTTTAAAGCAAGTAACCTGTGGGATATTGTTAGGACTTGTGGACGCTTCATGAGCCTTTGATGGGGCAATGCAGAGGACTCATTAAAGTGGTAGGTCTATAAACGACGGACTGTTTCCTGGGTCTAAACTAAATTAAGCTTCCATAACCAGTTCCTATATCATGTTAGATATGGGTCAGTACGACTCGCCTGAGGCCTTGAACACGTTTCGGTAAAGCTTAATTGAGCAATCTCAGGCAATATAGGGATGAAACATTGCATGGGAGCGCGCTGTGCAGTGCAATCATATTTAAGCGTTTCTTTAGGTGTCACCACGTGTTAGTCCTTTATCTCACTAGGATACAAATCGCACTTCTAAACAAACTGTTAACCTGTGTGGAGAGTACCTCATTCTGGTGTCCGCTTGGTTGCATAAACATCCATACATTTTGTTGTAATGTGACCTGGTTACGCCATCATAGTATCCTTGTGCGAATTTATAAATAAACCTTAGTGTCTACGGTCATTGATGATTTAGAGAAAGGCAAAGACTGAATAAAAATAGATAGAGGTTTGATTTTGTACTAATAATATACCAGAGTCTACCCTTTTTACTATAGCTAGCGCAGATTGTCCCACTGCTGGGCAAAGGCCTCCCTCCATTGCTTCCAACAGTTATGATTTTGTGCTACCTCTTCCCAATTCTCAAGGAAGACATCCAGTTCGTCTCGCCATCTCCTTCGTGGTCCATCGCGACCCCGTGTCACTGTTTCAGGGTACCAATCCTAAGATTTACGGGCCCACAGCTCGTTCGGCATGCAACAGACGTGTCCTGCCTAGTCCCATTTAAGTTGGGCAGCCTTTTCAGCCACGTCAACGATTTGCATTTTTGGACGCAGTGTAGTGTTTCGAACACGATCTATTTATTTTACATCTAAGATTCTAGGTCTAAGTCTACCCTATATCAAAACGAAACAAATGTAATGTCAATATTATAATCATACCTATTCATTAAAAGTACATCAATATCACATAAAAATAATGTCAATAGAATTTCTTAAGTAATTCGAATTCTCAGATTTCAGATGAAACTTTACATTGATGTCTTTAATCAGTCAACAGTGAAATCGAATCAGATAAATGACAGTCAAAGCGAAATCTTTCAGGCGGAACAATTTAATAAAACATAAATATAACATCATGCTAGCATTCCTCGAAGGGGCAGACAGAGGTGCAGTCTACCCATATTATGGAAATTAATATTTAAATTAATTTAATAGGACAGAAGGAACTCGTGGCTAAATAATAACAGCCGTTCGGGTCGATCTTTAGGTTAAGCCGTGCTTGCCTAGGTTGATCTGTGGATGGGTGACCACCCGATACATATCGAGTTTCTTCCATGCCTCGGAAACCACGCTAAGCCGTTGGTCCCGGGTGTCATTTGTAGATCTTTGACAGTCGTTAGGTAGTCGTATGGCCCAAAAGTCTGACAACCAGTCTTACCAAAGGGTATCGTATTACCCAGTACTAACTGGGTTGTGGAGGTCAGAGGCAGTCGCTCCATGTAAAATACTGGTATTCAGCTGCATTCGGTTAGACTGGAAGCCGACCCCAATAAAGTTGGGAAAAGGCTAGGGAGATGATGTGTACAGAAGGAGCTCGTGGTTAAGTAAAGATAGCTGCACGGGTCGATCTCCAAGTTTAAGCAGCACTTGCCAAGTTCGGTCCGTGAACGGGTGATCATCCGTTACATACCGAATTTCCTCCGTGCCTCGGCAAGCACGTTAAGCCTTTGACGTCATTACGAGCAGTTAGCCCGAAACTCCGACAACCGGTCACAAGGGGCATCGTATAACCTAAGAAACTGGATTATGGCGGTCAGAGAACCAGTCGGTTCATATATAAAATAGTGGTATTCAGCAGCGTCCGGTTAGACTGGAATCCAACCCCAACTTAGTTGGAGAGGCCAGGCAGATGATGATTTGATTTGATATGGCATTTTACCAATCATTATAAAAAGTAATAATATAAAAACCCCCCTCCTCACTTCACCAATCCAGCAGAACATCTTCCTCCTGGACAGGAACTGCAGTGGCAAATCTGAAAATCACTTAACCGTTTGCGGGCCCAGATTGGCCGCTGCAGAAATAATCTGGCCAAATGGGGTATCATCGACCCGTCCCAAACACAATGTCAGTGTGGAGGCCTTCTGCAGGATATGCCCAGGTCCCTTTCCTGCCCATCCTGCACAGCCATCTGCACCATCCAGAATTTAAACGAAACAAACGACAGAGGTGTGCAGGTGGCAATATACTGGTTGGGTATTATTTGAGTCTATCGACACTCAAACAATTAGAAGATAAAAAAACCATTGGCTATCTACTAAGACATTCCTGATGCAAAAACCCAATAACATTTCCCCCAACTCGGGGATCGAACCAACACCAAAACCAACAAGGGAATATTATATGCCTGGATAATATTCCAACATTTGTTTACAAAGAAGTAGGTATACTTTCAGTAGCGAACAGCAGGTACCCCTTATGCTAAACGGATGAATATAATATTCAATATTTAAATGAATGCATATTGGATAAATAATTTTAGCGAATATTACATCGTGGGATGAATATTCTGGCCGTGCGTAGGGCTCACTGAACAGCGAACACTGATGTTTGTTATTTAATTAATCAATTAGCGAAGTATTTAAGTTGGTATTTGGGTGGTATTTGGCGTATGGGTTTGTTTTAGGTAGGACTTACGGATTTGCTCACTTCCTATCTAATAAATAATATAACATCACGCCTGTTATCCCCGAAGTGTTAGGCAGAGGTGTACCTCCACATTTCGCCAGTTATGCCTAAGTCCCATGTAATAGGGAGCTACCTCTGTCTAGCCCTGAAATACATATTATGGTTAGTTAAGCAAAAAATACTTTTATACCTACCGCTATACATTTAACAGGGGATGTTGGACAAAGTGAAAGTATTGGGTATTAAGTGACAGCATCCTCTTTGTGCTTTACAGCTTCCGTTATGCAAGTTACAAGAAAAAGTACTCTACGAAGTTTCTAATTGATTTATTACTGAACTAGCTTCTGCCCGCGACTTCGTACGCGGATCCTGTTGCTTATGCCAGCGACAACGGGGTCGTCAAAATCGAAGATCTGAAACGTCTGATGTCGAATTCTAAGAGGGGGACGGGAAAACAACGGGATGCGCGAGACGATTCGAGATATTCCATATCTTTCATTTTTGTAAGTCAGAAGTCGATGCGTAGATACGCTTGGAACTCAAGCGTAATTCTCTATCCGTGAACGTCTCCGACTCGCGAGACAATGCGTGACGTTCACGATCAGCGGTCAGTCGCGCATCACGTTCCCCACTTGTCTCTAGAGACCTAGAAGTCGATGCGTAGATACGCTTGGAACTCAAGCGTAATTCTCTATCCGTGAATGTCTCCGATTCGCGAGACAATGCATGACGTTCACGATCAGCGGTCAGTCGCGCATCATATTCTTCACGGTTCTCTAGAGACCTGGATGTAGATGCGTAAATACGCTGAGAACGCAGGCGTGCTTCGTTATCCAAGAGAAAGAGAAGAGAAGAGAGGAAGAGGTTTCCACGGAGCGAGTTGCAGCCTGATATGCTCGAACAGCATCAAGTCTCTCCTGACGTTCTTCGGTAGATTCTTGGGATCTTATGATCCTCAATCTTTAAGGCTCCTTTGGAACATTGGGAAAGATTTGACCTCTTTCCAGGCATGGTTATAGTTTTATTGTGAAGATACCTGATCAATTAAAATCTAAGTGACTGCTCCCCTGCGTTAGGCTTCCCCGAGTAGGCTACCGTGTCACGAAGATAAGTGGAAAAAGTCTAAAACACTCAAATAACATAATCCCGAAGGCATATTTATTCGATAAAATAAAAAAATAAATAGGAGTTTTGTCCAGTAGAGTCAAATTTTCAATGATATACCGTCGTCATCGAATATCAGTCCTAAACTGTTACCGCCTTCACCACGTGGAGGTACTCCCAGCTTATGTTATTTTATAATTATACAGTGAAATTAGTGATAGTTTTGATTTCCACATCAGATGTTTCTGATCTTCGATTTTTATAAGTCAACAGGAAATGCCCATCAGACCGAACAACTTTTGCTAAGACGTCATTCCTATATGTGTTATGGTCTAGCTGGGCTCTTGGAGTTCCACAACAGGTGTTCCAGATCTTCGATTTTTACAAGTCAACAGAGAGTGCTCATCAGATTGAACAATTTTTGCTAAGACTTCATTCCTATAAGTGTTATGGTGTAGCTGGGCTCTTGGAGTGTGGAACTCCAAGAGCCCAGCTAGACCATAACACATATAGGAATGACGTCTTCAATAGGTGTTCTAGAACTTCGATTTTCATAAATTAACAGAGAGTGCTCATCAGATTGAAGAATTTTTGCTAAGACGTCATTCCTATATGTGTTATGGTGTAGCTGGGCTCTTGGAGTTCCACAACAGGTGTTCCAGATCTTCTATTTTTATAAATCAACAGAGAGTGATCATCAGATTGAACAATTTTTGCTAAGACGTCAATCCTATATGTGTTATGGTGTAGCTGGGCTCTTGGAGTTCCACAACAGGTGTTCCAGATCTTCGATTTTATAAGTCAACAGAGAGGGCTCATCAGATTGAAGAATTTTTGCTAAGACGTCATTCCTATGTGTTATGGTGTAGCTGGGCTCTTGGAGTTCCACAACAGGTGTTTCAGATCTTCGATTTTATAAGTCAACAGAGAGGGCTCATCAGATTGAACAATGTTTGCTAAGACGTCATTCCTATATGTGTTATGGTGTAGCTGGACTCTTGGAGTTCCACAACAGGTGTTCCAGATCTTCGATTTTTATAAATGAACAGAGAGTGGTCATCAGATTGAAAAATTTTTGCTAAGACGTCATTCCTATATATGTTATAGTGTAGCTGGACTCTTGGAGTTCCACATCAGGTGTTCCAGATCTTCAAATTTATTCTCTCAGCAGAAAATGCTCATCACGTGGAACAATTTTTGCTATGGTACCATTTTTGTATCTCTTATAGTTTAGCTATTCTATTGCGGTTCTGCATCAGGTGTTCAAGTTTCCAAGATAAATTATAGCCTATATGTTGCCCAGACTTAATACCTATACAACAAAAAAAAAATCTTTCAAATCCGTCTAGTAGTTCCGAAGATTAGCGTGTACAAACAAACAGACAAACAGACAAACAGACAAACAGATAAACAGACAAACAGACAAACAGACAAACAGACAGAATTTTTTTTTTGGATTCGTGCTCTATTACTGTTTCTAAACACCCCTCAATTTTTTTTTTTTTAATATATTCAATGTACAGACACAGTTTTTTTACTGTCTTATTATATGTATAGATAACAGTAGCAGAGGCAACAGAATATTGTTATAATTAAAAGACAAGAAACAAGTGGTTATAAAAACTGGAAACTAGAAAGATGAGCATTGCATGTCTGTTAGTTAAAGGTTTAACACTTTTGGCAGGTCGTATTTTACACTTACATACATACATAATACCGGTACTTAATAACGGTCCCGATAGGTAGTCAGTGGAGCGAAAGTCTGACAACCAGTCTTATCAAGGGGTATAGTATTACCCAGTACTAACTGGGTTGTCGAGGTTAGATAGTCAGTCGCTCCAAGTAAAATAATGGTACTCAACTGCATCTGGTTAGACTGGAAGCTGACCTCAACTAGGAAAAGGCTAGGCAGATGGTGATGATAAATACCTCGGTACCCAACTAAAATTATGACTTGTGCCTGAAAAAGCGATCACTATTCGCAGGACTTTTGCATTTTTAATACCATTTTAAAACACATATTATGCTTTTCGTCGTCCCCAAATTATGAAAAATACACATCCACACACACCCACATCAATTTGGAGTTAAAATTGGCGTTGAATTAATAAAAATCTACTAACACAGGTCATCCCTTTCAACGAATCACCGTGACACTCCATCGAAAGTCCTAGATCAAAGTGATGCTAGCACGGTCTGTGACCCTTCATTATATTAAAACAGAACGACTAACAACAAAACACACGCCAATTTCCACCCTTTACACAACAACTCAAAATTCATTTTCGGCTGACTATAGCTAGAATCACAGTCGTTTGTCGTTTTATAGATAGTAACAGTGCAAATAAATGGAGACGCGCGTGTAACCTTACACGTGGTATACTTTAGTATCGGATTCTGTGATGACGTCATTGACAAGCTTCTTTTTTTACGTGTTCAGTGGGTTTTAAAAATACTTGCTGTCTGTGCGGTTTGATCCCTAAAAAGAGGCATAGAGTGTCTGGGTAAATAATTATAACATAATCGATTCACAATTTTTATTCTTTATTTTCCTGGGGGGCTAAAATTACCGCTTTAACAGAATCGTAATTCCTTACTAATATTATAAATGCGAAAGCAAGTTTGTTTGTTTGTTACCTTTTCACGCCTAAATCACTGCACCGATCATCCTGAAATTTTGCATATACGTTGTCAGGTGTACAGAAACGGACACGGGGTACCTTTCATTCCGAAAAAAGTACTTTTACTGAGGAAATCAACAATAGCGTTATTATGCTCATAGATGGCGCCATGTGTCTTTCGAATCATAATTGTATTACAAGCAGAGTACAACCCAAATTGACTGTCAAATTCTAAATTAACGCGAGCGAAGCTGCGGGTAAAAGCTAGTAGGTTAATAATATGAAAAAAATATAATATGAATCACGTTAAAATTCTTAAATGGCCACAGATGCAGCTAATACCATGAATGGTCACTTTGTGACCATTTTACGAATTGTAATGTGATTCATATTATTATCCCTAATAAGATTCTGCCATAGCGGCCATTTTAGACCACCTGATTAATCTTAAGGGGCTGGCATTTAGAATAATATGAATATGAATTTCCGTTAATGCAAAAAATAAGGTAGTACTTTTATTACACCTACAACCTAAATATTCAATGTCACAATATTAATTATTGAAATGTATGGATAAAATAAATAAACAAAGCCTTTGTAAACCTTGGGAATATAAAAAAAAAATATTTGACAGTTATTTGGCCATTCTTCAGAATGAACCCTCTAACCCTCTTAAGTTTGATCATAATATTAAACACTGTTTTAAGCTTTCACGGTTTACAACTAGACTTATACTGTTACTCACGGGATATCTCACGAAAGATAAGACGTAATCACGGAAGATATCCCGTAAGTGACGGTATAAGTTTAGTTGATCATAATATTGTGTAATTATACATTTTAGTACACACGCACGCACATCAAGCTACTACAACCTGTCACATTTATTTAATAGATTTTCAACTTTATCGCTAAAGCATTAGGTTCAAGGTTGATTGGGAAAATTTGACAGTTTCGGGTAGCTTGATGTGCTGGCGTCTGTACATAGGTAAAAACTCCATGGCATTAGGTTAAATTATATCTTCCTTTACCGTAAGTGGTATTCAATATTCCAGATAATTATACAAATTCATTTGTCTTAATTGTTTAGACAGTTTGTCCCTCCGTTAATGAAGCTCAGACATTTTCTGTAAAATTTTAGTGAAATTAAATATTTACACAGTTTCATTTGATTTATTGATATATACTTGAAATCTAGACAGAATCATTATGAATTCGCTTTAATATAGACCACTTTAATGAGCAAGTTTTAAGCCAGTTGTTCATAAGACTTAATCCCACTGAGCAAATCAAAATGATTAAGAACATAAATTTTTAAACACCATTTTAATAATTAGGTAGGTATCCCACTTTTATTATTACTTACAAGTTTTGCACAGTTTCATCTGATTTATTGATATATACTTGAAATCTAGACAGAATTGTTATGATTTCGCTACAATTATATTATACCTTATAATAAATTTATAGACCTCTTTAATGAGCAAACGTTCAGCCAGCTGTTCCACTGAGCAAATCAAAATGATTAAGAACATAAATTTTTAAACACTATTTTAGGTAATTCAGTAGGTATCCCACTTTTATTATTACTTTATCCACATTATGGGCTTCTTGCCGTTGACAAGACGTGACGACATGAATATTTAATGATTATTATAGTCTTACTACATAATAGCACGTTATTTCACTGCCATAAATGTCTTTATAGCAATTTAATATTAATATGTCAGCTGTTGCTGCATCAGAAACGTTCTCATGAGCACATGTATGATTACATATTTTTTACAAGCCTGGTAAAAAGGCCCTTAGTGAAGAGTTTTACCGTTCCAAGTTAGTTGGAAATAAATAGTTTAGTATTACAAAAAACTCTCCACAAATAAACTTTATATTTGACCACACTTTTTTTCTGCATGTTAATGATATTTGCACCTCATACACTAAAAAAGGATCTATCTGCTACGTCTTGCAAAATCAGAACAATCAAAATTAGCCTCCATTGAACAAAAATATCAGTTTTTTCATATTTTTAACGAAAATGCACAATTTTTTATCATATACAGGGTGTTTGGTAGATGGGTGCAAAGCCTGAAGGGGGTGATAACTTAGACCATTTAGAACTTATTAAGCTAAACTTGTCTTAGGCGAAGTCTGTTCCTTGTATTTTTTTTTGAAACTCTAAGGTTTTTAACAATAATATCCATTTTTTTGCAATTAATTGTTAATAGTATCCAGTAAAAGCTGCTATGTTATTATTTTTTATTTATGTAATGTGTGATTACTGAAACAAAATAATTCCCAAGCATCTGTGTCATCAGAGAAACATTCTACGCCATATTCAAGTTTAAGAAACTTTTAAAAATCAAGGATATGTTTTGTTTACGGCATAATAAAAAAATAAGAAAAATAGCCTCAGTTGTTCAAACCTTTTTAAAAACATGCTTGGTTATTGCCCTTTCTTTTGAGGTACTATTTACGCAGATATCTCATCAACTCTTGGAATTAGGATGTACAAAGCAAATTGAGGTCGAATATTTAATTTTTATACAGACCAAAATAATGCAACATTTTTGTTAAAATAATTTATTGTGCATGTTCAAAATGTTGACCGCGGTTTCTTATACAAGCGCGTGCTCGTCTTCTCACTTCTGTAGTCGTGATTTTTAATTTCATCTCCTGCTTCATGACTTAAAAAGCCGTTTGATTCTTTCTATTAATTCTTCTCTAGTTGAAATTTCAACGTGCGTGTAGACGAGCTCCTTGGCCCGTCCCCAAACGAAAAAATCCACAGGAGTTAAATCGGGTGATTGAGGTGGCCAAGGGATGGGCCCGTCTCTGTCAATCCAGCTCTCTGGGAAACAGTTATTTAAATGTTCTCTCACGTTTAGGATCCAGTGTGCTGGACAACCATCTTGTTGAAAAATCATTGGGCAATATTGGTATTTCGGTCTCTTCCAGAAGTTCTGGGAGATAGTTTTGAAGGAATTCAAGGTAATTTTCTCCATTTAAATTGTGGCAGGAAGTGGGGACCAATCAACGTTCGGCCGCCCTAAACGTGAGAGAACATTTAAATAATTGTTTCCACGAGAGCTGGATTGGCAGCGACGGGCCCATCCCTTGGCCACTTCGATCACCCGATTTAACTCCTGTAGATTTTTTCGTTTGGGGACGGGCCAAGGAGCTCGTCTACATGCACGTTGAAATTTCAACTAGAGAAGAATTAATAGAAAGAATCAAATGGCTTTTTTAGTCATGAAGCAGGAGATGAAATTAAAAATTATGACTACAGAAGTGAGAAGATGGGCCCGCGCTTGTATAAGAAACCGCGGTCAACATTTTGAACATGAACAATAAGTTATTTTAACAAAAATGTTGCATTATTTTGGTCTGTTTAAAAATTAAATATTTGACCTCAATTTGCTTTGTACATCCTAATTCCAAGAGTTGATGAGACATCTGCGTAAATAGTACCTCAAAAGAAAGGGCAATAACCAAGCATGTTTTTAAAAAGGTTTGAACAACTGAGGCTATTTTTCTTATTTTTTTATTATGCCGTAAACAAAACATATCCTTGATTTTTAAAAGTTTCTTAAACTTGAATATGGCGTAGAATGTTTCTCTGATGACACAGATGCTTGGGAATTATTTTGTTTGAGTAACCACACATTACATAAATAAAAAATAATAACATAGCAGCTTTTACTGGACACTATTAACAATTAATTGCAAAAAAATGGATATTATTGTTAAAAACCTTAGAGTTTCAAAAAAAAAATACAAGGAACAGACTTCGCCTAAGACAAGTTTAGCTTAATAAGTTCTAAATGGTCTAAGTTATCACCCCCTTCAGGCTTTGCACCCATCTACCAAACACCCTGTATATCACCATTTTTTGTACAAAACTGCCACATCATTTTTTTTCACCACTGTATGTTAAAGTTGGCGATAAAAAAATCGTTCAGTGAAAAATATTTAAAAAAAAGTATTTCTTGAACACATTCTTGTTTTTGATAGAAAAAAAGACTAATCAATGAGTAGAGTAACTATTCATGAATAATTAAGTGTAAAAAAACTAGAAAAATATAATTTTTCATTGAGATGCTTAAAAATCTAACTCAAGGTAGAGGTTCGATATTTTGGAAAATTTAGTATAACTGTAAATCGTTTCATTTTGCGCAACCTATATTTTGTTGTTTTGGTAGGTATTGACCCAAGCTATCAACTGCTGCATTATGTCGTACTATTTACCGGACACCCTATATAAAGTATCAATAAAATTGCAGCCGCACCCTACCTAGATTGACGCGAAGTCACCACTCTAAAACGGTGACGACGCTTATAAATTTCAGTACCTGCCACTCCACCTTTAATTAAAGTCTCGCAACGAGAGCCGACAACAAGAAAATCAATGTCCGTAGCAGTTTATGTATACAGCTAACAATACATTTTCGCACATCACTGTGGCATCAATTTGAAGCTGAAAGCACTTTTTTTGTCGCAGCACTAAGGTCGATTTTCGTAAAATAACATACGGTTGATGGTACTCGAAGTGAGTATCAAGTGTTTTATGGTCGTACTCAATGGACTGCGTCCAGTGGGATTGAGTGAACCGTGAATTGGCGAAGAGATGGAATGACGTCAAAGACTGGCCGTTTTTTATAAACAACCAAATGGTTTTAAAATGTGTACGTGTTATTAAGGTCTGAAAAAGCTTTTCAGAAAAGGTATGTGTCGAGCTAACGATAGTAGCTCTCACAGTGTTTGGGTTCAAGGCTATCGAATTATTTAGGCCTGAAAAAAAAAAAACATCCCGAATACGTCCTTCAAAACTCATTCCTACGTAACATGGCAGTTGATTGATCAAGGTAAGATTTTTTTTTAAAGAGACAGTATTTGAATAAAGAAAACTGTAAGTAACGGACAAATTGATATCGTATTTTTGTTTTCAAATATGTGTAAGAATAGATCTTATTTTGCTGTAGTCAATGAATGCATATCGAGCGACTATAGTGATAATCAACAATCGAGATAATCTGTCAGCACATTTATATAGTGCAAACTAAATATTATTGCCTTTTTTATCGCAATAGGAAAATAGAAAAGTTTTTATGCCTTTTTAACGATCCATACCTATAATATAAAGTCGAAAATAGCTCTGTCTGCAGTCTGCCTTATAACTTTTCACGCATTACCAACACAGCGGATTTGGATGTGTGGCGAACCAAAACTTTCATAATTATTTATTGTCTATGGTTCCCACAACAGAGGTTTAGTAATTCTGTTGTAACTGATAACATTCTAGTCTAGGGCAGTCTATGGTTAGACTACCACATAAGATAAAGAAAAAGGCGGGCAATTAGAAACACAAGCAATTATAATGACTTGTAATTACTATTGTTAACTTCTACTGATATATTATATAGCTAATATAAAGAGTATAATGTGTGCAAACGTGTGAAGAGAAATACAAATTATCATACAACTTGGACACGAGTTTTATTCGACAAAAAATGGCGCAAGCAGGCGCCCAAGATGAAAGGCTATACCTGGATAGGAAGTAGGATACTTTTTATACCGGTACCATATATTGGTACTTTCCTATGAGATAATTTCCGAATACTACCTGTGTAAAACCACGCGAAAACCCTAGTAAAATGACTTTTATAGTAGTTTTATAAGTGACGTTTTGAGTGAAGCTTTGCAAATGTGTTTTTCAGAATGAACCTTCTGAATTCCCCTCCTCTGTGGTCGCAGTAAACTGAATATGGCGACGCAATCGAGGCCGTCCATCACGCTTGTATCTCTAATGGGTAAACAAAGCTTAGAGTGTTGTGGGCGGAAAAAATATTAAGTGCCATCTGACTAATTTCCCTTGAGGATCGAGTATCCAACAATGTTGAAGTTTTATGTGACGTTTCGCCAAGTTGTGACAGACTGCGTGAAGTTTTTACTAAGAAACTGTGCTGTATTTTTCTAATGTAGTGTCTAAAGTTAAACAAGAATCATTTGGCGCGTGACCAAAATCAGTAGTTCACCTTTCTTTTATTTTTTCGATCATTTTCACAAAATAGTCACAAACAGGTTTTAAAAATTATTCGCTGGAAGATTTATCATTGTAGTTAAGTCAAAAGTAAAGAACACTGTTTTAGACTTTGTCGGTTATTACCAAAAACAGAGGGAAATTCATTTGTCAGAAATTACTAAATTTATGTACTAATCAACTTATTTCTATGTTCAGTTGGCACCGCGCATACCTACAAGTTATTGGACAATACATCGATAAATACAATATTCATGTTATTTTGTACACCCAAACCAACTTGTAAATTTGAATTTTCTACTCGTATTTTCTAGCCAACGTTCGACCATGCCATTTGCAAGCAACAACTTTTGAATATCGGAGCTCATTATAGGTCACAAAGTATCTTTGAAGTTATCTTATAAGTGACAACAGAACTGCAATGGAACTGCCTTTGCGAGTATTTGTTATTAAGATTTTCTGTTGATGTAAAACTAAGTATCTATTAGGGTTCCGTACTGGAAAGGTAACCAACGGGACCCTATTACTAGCCTGCGCTGTCCGTCCGTCCGTCATTGTTTTTTGTATGACTGTCAGCGGGCTGTATCTCATGATTCGTAATAGTCAGGCAGTTGAAATCAGAATGTCTATTTCTGTTGCCGCTAGAACTACGAATAATTGAAATAAATTAGAAAGGGGGCTCGCCTACTGCGATGGTACGGAACCCTTCTTGCGCTAGGCCGACTCGCACTTGACCGGTTTTTATACTTCTAATAACGGTTTTCACAAACACTTAGTTACTTCCTAATGAATGTTTAATATCTCTGTCGTATAGGAAATTTACTCTCGGCGTCACGCGAGCGTTGAAACTTGAGCAGCGCACTTAATTTAGTTGCTAGGTATAATATAACATCACGCCTGTAATCCCCGAAGAGTAAGGCAGAGGTGTACTTAATAGTACATCCACATTTCACCAGTTATGTATAAGTCCTATGTAAAAGAGGGATAGTTAATTACCATCAATCAGGCACAAATCCAGACTCTGTTGCTGCTGCTGAGAAAAAAACCTAATAACTCTTAGCCCGACCCGGGAATCGAACCCAGCTCAGCAGTTGCGCTTGCGACCACACGACCAACGAGCACATGTGGTAATGTTCAACTTAAAATCACTCCACTCGCAAAACTTAGCCACAACATTATCATCACGTTATGGTATTGTTATTGGACCTACAATCAATATTGTGGTATTTACCCATTACGCAACCCCGTCGTCAACTTTCAATTACATTGTCAGTGACACGGTGTCACTAGCTGGAAAACAACTAATGACTGAACTTTGATTAGCAAACTTGTTGTTAAGACACGCCGAAATGGTTGTGTGTACAGTCACGAGCATCAATATGTAAACACTTAACACTTTTAAAAGTGTTTTTCTCCTAATGTTCTGATTGAAATGTCATGTCTAAATAATAACAGCCGTTTGGGTCGCTCTTTAGGTTAAGCCATGCATGCCTAGGTTGGTCTGTGCATGGATGACCACCCATTAGATACCAAGTTTCCTCCGTGCGTCAGAAAGCACATTAAGCCGTTGGTCCCGGGTGTCATTTGTTGATCTTTGACAGTCGTTACGTTGTCAGTGACCCAAAAAGTCTGACAACCAGTCTTACCAAGGGGTATCGTATTACCCAATACTAACTGGGTTGTGGAGGTCAGTCGCTCCATGTAAAATACTGGTATTCAGCTGTATCCGGTTAGACTGAAAGCCGACCCCAATATAGTTGGGAAAAGGCTAGGCAGACGATGTTCTGATTAAAATGTCATGTTGTTACGAACATAGTATTCTGGGACTCATATTTTATGAAAAAGATCCTGGCTCCAAGTTACAATCGTTATTTCTCGCGAAAACTGATTTTAGGAAAGTGAATACATATTGGTGCTCGTGACTGTACCAGTGATTAATTATGGGAGTTCGACGGCGAAACGACGGTAATGTGATAGGATGCCGAAATTCAATATCGTTGATCAATTTCATTTATTAGTCGGAAACTATTTCGATTTATCACGATTGGGAACAGCGGAGTCATTGTTTTGAAATGTTTTCGACAGAATCCCGTTATTGTTTTTGAGAGAAAATAGGTCATTTACACCTCCAAGTTCCAATCTATACTAATAATATGAAGAGGTCAAAATTTGTATGCAGGGGTAATCTCCGGAACTAATTATCCAATTCAAAAAATTCTTTCAATGTCAGAAAGCTATATTATTCGTGGGTGCAGTAAGCGGAATAAATTATAATTATATCATGCATATTAGCCGAGCTATCACACTTTGCGGACGAAGTCGCTGGCGAAGTGCTAGTATCAAATAATCAGTGAGCTTTTAGTAAGACTTCGGAAACATTCGACTGACAAAGTTCCCATGAGTCGGGGACCAGGGAGACACTCTACGAGTATTATCCCTGGTCCCCGCAGCGCTAACTCCCGACGGGTCACCAAGTGCGCCCGAACCTACGAGCACGTTCTCCCATAACTGCGCGCCTGGTACACTTGGGTTTGTTGTTGGGTTGCCACCTCTTTGGGCTCCGGGTCGAGAAATGACTTAACTATAAGTTCGCCGCTGAAGATCCATCTTACTTAATTGCACATAAGTATAAAGGGTGTAACAAGACCCTTAACGAAGCAGAAACGCACTTGTTCATTGCGTCATTACGACCATTTTTTTGTTTAAACCACACCTGGGTCAAAGATCCAACCTTTTCAAAAGTTTTTTTTAAATATATGTTTTTAATGTTAGATTTTTACTTTAAACACCTCCACAACCCCCTTACTATTCAATCCATCCATCAGCACAATATTTTGAGTGCGTTTCCTACCGTAAAACGTGATTTTTCATCCCAAAAGTCATTTCCAAGCAATAATTTTTACGTAAAGTTACTTAGTTTGATGTACGTAATGCTTGGTTGATAGCTTCGTGAAGGGTCCGTTTACTCCCAATATAATATATGAATATAAAGTCACATTTGTGCCAACATCTTGACTCTGATATAGGTCCATACAAATAATAAGGCGGCTCACCGAAAATTGAGCTATAAAAGTTTTATTAACTACACTGTCATTTTGGCCAATTACAAAACCCAAGTGAACTGCGAGTAATAACTAGTTTGTAGTTATTTACATAATAAACAGATGGCTTAATAGCTTTAATTTCAGAAATCGTTCGGTTAACGTAAATAAATCCGGGGAAGAAAGCTTATTTTGTGATTCGAGGGTTGATTTTTTAATTTAGTACGTCGTTAAGGACTTTTTTGGGGACATTTGACAATCAAATTATTAACGATTTTTTTTGTAAACTGAAATAATGTTAATTTCTTGGTCTAAGAAAATTAAATTCAAGTAATTTGGACTCTTTTCAGTTTAAAATACTTGTTATTTGAGCTCACAAAATAACACATACGGGTAAAAAATCATACAATACTTGAGACCTCTACTCTCCAATCTACACGGCTTGTCGGCATTATTGCTACGGCGTAGCTGACGTAACCGCTACGCCGTAGACACCACCGATAAATGATCTGCTACGTGTCGAGTCACTCTTTTTGAATTTTGTTGTGTGTTTGATTGATTGTGAATTAGGATTTTAATGAAACCGGTAATTTGTATTGTTAGGAAGTTATTTTTATTATTTTTATTTATATTACTATACTTAGTCATTACAGGTAGTTAGTGACCCGAAAGTCTGACAACCAGTCTTTTCAAGGGGTACCATATTACCCAGTACTTACTGGGTTGTGGAGGTCAAATAGGCAATCGCCCCATGTAGTCCATGTAAAATACTGTTATTCAGCTGCATCCGGTTAGATTGGAAGCCGAAGATTATCCAATACTTAGTCTGGTAAAATATTACTTAGTTAAATTATTTACTTAACGTTGTACTGTTCAAATTGTAATCTGTTTCTGTTGTAATGATTTTTTAAAAACCAAAGACATATTTTCCATCTTACAAAGTTATGTCAGATCTAGAAATCAAAGTCTCTATAATAATTAGTGAACATAAGTTTGATTGCAAAATCAGAGGTTATTAGATACAATTGCATAAAACTCTCAATACACCAAATTATAACGTAAATTCTACCCCAATACCCAACAATATCAAACAATGCAATTAAGCCATCAATACCTCATTCCATTGCATTGAATGCTAAGCAGGCGGTATCAATAACGTATATAATGTATAGGAGACACGTCCTAGGCACCAGTCCAAGGATAACTAGTGAACTAACACGGCTCACTTCTGTGTAATCAAATATGGGTGTTAATGTTATTGTGCCGGGGCTGCGGGACTGTTCGAAAGAGATACCGCGGGCCTGGAACACAAAGGGCAAAGAAGGAACATGGATGGGTTTTAGTCAGTAAAAGTCTGATACTCACTCCCACTCCGCCCAGAGCGGGAGGAATTATTTGATGATTTACCATCCGAAAAAAAAAATGTGAATGTCAAATAAACTGTTTTGTTAGTAAATAACGTAGTATTTCAGATAGTGAGGAGGAGCTCGTGGCTAAATAATAACAGCCACTCGGATCGATCTTTAGGTTAAGCCGAGCTTGCCTAGGTTGGTCTGTGGATGGGTGACCACCCATTGCATACCGAGTTTCCTCCATGCCTCGGAAAGCACGTTAAGCCGTTGGTTCCGGGTGTCATTTGTAGATTTTTAACAGTCGTTACAGGTAGACAGTGGCACAAAAAGTCTCACAACCAGTCTTACCAAGGGGTATCGTATTACCCAGTACTAACTGGGTTGTGGAGGTCAGATAGGCAGTCGCTCCATGTAAAATACTAGTATTCAGCTGCATCCGGTTAGAATGGAAGCCGACCCCAACATAATTGGGAAAAGGCTAGGTAGATGATGATGACCTGATAGTACACTCACTTTCACCAATTATATTTTGTCAAGTCCCACGTAATAGGGGGCGACCCTATTGCCATCAACCGGAGTGGAGGCCAAAGTATTATTGGGTGTTTCCATCAAGAATTTCTCAGAAGCAGCCACGGAGTCTGGGTGTCCAGTTGATGGCAATAGGCTCGCCCCTTATTACTGACACTTAAACGTCACTGGCGAAATGTGGGTGTACTATCAGGCGCACCTCTGCCTAACCGTTCGTGGATTACAGGCGTGATGTTATGTTAAATTATGTAAAGAACTACCTAGCTGTTTCGGAGGAGGAGGAGGAGGCATTCGTGATACAGGGTAATCCTGGAACGAGTGCCAAAGCACTCCTTTGACTCTTAAGTGCACATTGTATTTTACCAAATTAATTTTTAAGGAGATTTACTGTACCCATTTTACTAGCAATAAAGATTTTTATATTTTTTTTATATAAGTTATGTTCCTAGTTGAAATTCTATGTGTAAATAATCCTTATACATATGTCGACGGTTATCTAGTTGAATAGTTATTGATTATTGTCAATCTAATTGACTCGCACAATCGCGCCCGGCTGAGCATTGCTAATCGTATTGGATCACGCATACAAATGTGCGATTGTAGTGTATAATATAACACCACGCCTGAATAAAGAGGTAGGCATGGGAGTATCTATCTGCGAGGTCAAATTAAATTAGCTAGTGAAACTACAGTGACATGAAAAGTATTATATTATTATAAGTCTATACGTGAGGATTTGTAATTGGCTTTCTGGTGACTATGGTTTCCTTTTTTGTTTGTTTTTATTAGCTGTAAGTCCTCCATGTACTAAAATAAATAAATAAATAAATTAATTAATAGTTCTCTAAGCACGATGAAACTGGTACTCAAAAATTGGAAAAAGCCATAGCATGAAGTTAATCAGCCTATAATGTTCTCACTGCTGAGACACAGGCCTCCTCTCTGTGAGAGGGAATGGGCTATAATCCACCACGCGGGCCTATTTGGGGTTGGTAGATGTCACATGTCTTCAAATTTTTTGATGGAAAAAGCCAATCAATTACAATTTGATCAACCTAGAGGTTGTTACAAATACCCCATGCTGGATATATGCCTGAACTCTACTGCTTTAGGTGTGACCGGGTATTTAAGAGCAAATTCGGTCTGGCCTGTCATATAAGGGCACACGCAAGGAAATAGCATTAAAGGGTCGCCGTTACCGAAATCGGTTAGGAGGACTATATATAAATATGCCTGAAACTAGAGTGTTTTTGTGTGAGATAAGTTTTGATTAAGCAAATCTCATCCGTGTTGGTATGCCTACAGCTACACTAGGCGAATATAACTGGTTTCAATGTTTCGGTTCCTATAGTGCATAGTTATTGATATGTCAATCTAATTGGCTCTCACAATCGCGCCCGGCCGGGCATTGCTAATCGTGTTGGATCACGCATACAAATGCGCGTTTGACAGAACGTTTTCATTAAAACAGAGTATTTCAGTTTTGAAATTAGGGTTTTATTCAAGTAATAAAAATGTGTATGCATGAGTTTGTTTGAAAATGTGTGATTAATTTTAGAAGTGGGTTATTATACTATAACTAACTTTTGCCCGCGGCATCGCTCGCGTTAATTTAGATTTTGACAATCAATTCGGGTTGAACTCTGCTTGTAATAATATAATTTAATAATGATTCCAAAGTCACGTGGCTCCATCTATTTTCATAACCACGTTATTGTTGTTTCCTCGGGAACAGTACTTTTTTTTCGGAATGAAAGGTACTCTAAACCCGTTTCTGAACACCTCACAATGTACCGTGCATTTCAGGATAATCGGTTCAGCGGTTTAAGCATGAAAAGGTAACAAACAAACTTACTTTCGCATTTATAATATTTGTTAAGTTATACGTTATATAATATTAGTTACTTACTTACTATACTATAATTTAAAGGAAAACTAGAAATATTCAAATAGTGCCTTTGAGGTCATGCGGTATAGTACAAAATAAGAATCATTTTATTTCAACAAAATATTTTTGGAACATTTTCTGTCTGATAAAAAGTGTATAAATAAAATGTGGGTATATTTACAGTGAATAGGAAATGTCTGGCTTATTATCACGTCTGACTAGCAGCGGACAGCAAATAATTTTAGCGCAAAAATCTTTTCAGACAATTCTCTACTAAACTAAACTAAGCAACGTAAGTACTAAAACCAAGACTACCCCTTCAGAGGGTTGCGTTTAACCACAGCCGGTAATTTAGGCGCTAGTTGTGGTGTTAGATGAAACGCATAAACTAATAACAAGTGACAATGACCCCGAATGTCCCGCAAAGTCGACGGGGTACTTCGAGACTTGGCCAAGGCTTAACTTTATTAAAGTAGGTTTCATAGCCATGTCATGTTGTCACTAGTTTTTAAAGTTCAGTCATGCCGATACGGACATATTGCGGACGCCTTTCCGGACACCGGACTATTACAGATGACACTGGGCTGTGAAGAAGATGGATGAAAAAAGATTGCATGTATCGGAGATGAGAATGTTGAGGTAGATGTGATGAGGAGGGACGAATCGGATGTGACTAAAAGAGTGATGAATATAAATATTGATGGATGGAGAAGGAGAGGAAGACCAAGGAAACCATGGATGGATTGTGTGAGGAATGGTATGAAAGAAAAAGGAGCAAATGATTGCGTGGCGGTTGACAAAGGAGAATTGAAGAAAAAAACGTGCTGTGCTGACTCTAAGTAACATGGGACAATGGTAGGAAGATGATGACTAGTTTCTGACAAATAATGTACTGAAGTATCTATCAGTGCCCCGGTGGCCCCAGCTGGTCCACAATTTATAAAGATACAGATCTTTGTAGGATTGAAATCATTTTCATAATCTTCCGTCGGAAATCGTATATTTGACTGAATTATTTTTAATGCTAACTGCCTCATTAGTCTAGTGATCGCACGCAGCGGCTGCTAAGCATGAGGTCCTGGGTCTGAATCCCGGGTCGGGCAAAGTGTTACTGGATTTTATCCATCAGTAATTTCTCAGTTGGATTTTTGACCAACATGGCAACAGGCTTGCCCCCTATTACATGGGACATAAACATAACTAAACTTATACTGTCACTTACGGGATATCTTCCGTGATTGTTCATTATTTTGAGCTCCCGACATTTCGACGCTGTTGCAAGCGCCATGATCGTGGGTTGACTGGATAATGCGGGTGGATGGGAAAAAATCACGGAAGATATCCCGTAATTGACAGTATAAGTTTAGTTGTAAACCGTGAAAGCTTAAAACAGTGTTTGATAAACATAACTATCGAAATGTTGGTTTATAATTAGATACACCTTTGCCTAATCCTTCAGGAATTATTTTATGTAATTATTTCTAATGTAAAAGTAAAAAGTAAACCCAAGGATTCATTCACTTAGCCATACATCATCATCAGTCAAGTTGAACCCGTTTACCCGATGAGTTTTTTTCTTATTCCTCCATTTTCACTGCCAAGATTCTGAAACCAGTTTCTCACTACGTATTTTACTCCAAACTGCATCTTTCCATAATGACCAAACAGAAACAGCGACAATTTTCACAGTACCCTGTCTGAGGTTATGGAATTTTAATGGAGGACGCCTCAAGCTATTTAGTCAAATGACATCGTTCGAAGTTTCTTATTAAACTCTTTGGAAATTACTCACAGAATACATTAATGACTGTCTTGTTGGCAAGCGTGACTGCTTAACGTCCTGGGGTCCTGGGATCGATTGTCAAGTCAGGTCGCGCGGTGTTACTGGCTGGAGTCAAAAGTAGTGTGTGTGTATGTGACGTAATAGGGGTCTATTATGAGAATCTATTATGTGGTGCCAAAATGTGTGCTCTATACAAATCTACCTACACTGATGGGAAGTATACAGGGTGTAAATGGACCCTTCACGAAGCCGTCAACTAAGCATTATGTACACCAAACTAAGTAAGCCTACGCAAAAACTATTGCTGGGTGCTACCTCCATGACCCGTTTACTATTCAAAGTATCCATCAGCACAATGTTTTGAGTGTGCTACATTGAGCTTTACCGTAAAACGTGATTCTTCACCCCAAAAAAAAGTCGTTTCCGAGCAATAATTTTTGCGTAGAGTTAGTATTTAGTCTGATGTACAGAATGCTTAGTCGACGGCTTCGTGAAGGGTCCGTTTGCATCTTGTGTGTCCAGGTTTACACATGCTCGGTAGCATTATACTCACACTGTGTTGTATTACATGTGTTCGCAAGCTTATAAAGCCTAGTTTTCTGTAACATTTCGTGTTCTGACGTCATTTGCACCCACTCTATGTAATTGTAGTGGTTCAATGTTGCTAGGAAATTATGTAAACTGATGTGTAAACATCCTTCATGACGTCATCAAATAGTAGTTTGTTCGATTGATTATTTTGTCATGTAGGTATAGCTAGATATATGTAGTAACGTAGTGAGAACTAGGTTATAGAAATACGAGTTTGCAATTTTATCGATTGATTTGAAGACAACTGAGTGTCTGTGTCAATTAAAATTTATTCTTGCAAAATAATAAGTTTGCCTTTTTGACTTTTTTCTTCAATTTTTTTTTTCAACTTTCTTACTCACTATTTGCAAACATATATTCTTAGGTAACCACCTCGCTCAAGTTTCGAGTTGATGGTTTCGATTCCCAAGTTAGGCAAAGTGTGATTGCGATTTTTTAAGGGAATGTCTCATCAGCAGCGGGTTGTATGTATGTTTGCACCTTATGTCATCATCTGCCTAGCCTTTTCCCAACTATGTCGGGGTCGGCTTCCAGCCTAGCCGGATGCAGCTGGATACCAGTATTTTACATGGAGCGACTGCCTATCTGACCTCCACAACCCAGTTAGTACTGGGTAATACGAAGCCCCTTGGTAAGACTGATTGTCAGACTTTTTAGGCCGCTGACTACCTGTAAAGACTATCAAAGATCTACAAATGACAGCTGGGACCAACGGCTTAACTCAGTATGTAATGGGTGGTCACCCATCCACAGACCAAACTACGCAAGCACGGCTTAACCTAAAGATCGATCCGAGAAGCTGTTATTATTTAGTCACGAGCTCCTCTATGCACCTTATATGTGTTATCTTATTTGTTACCTCAAGTTTGACCGGGCTCAAACGGCAATTTTTACCCACTTTATCAAAGCGTCCTAAATCCCAACCCTCCCTTCTTCTTCACTATTTGTAGTTTTCTGTTATAATATTATGTATACACCGTGACTTTTTAGTCGTCTTAAAACGGCAGCCCACTTCATGTATCCAATGACTACTAAACATTCATAAAAAAATAGGTATTTATGAGATTTTAATAATTTAAAAATAAAAATACTATTCAGTATTATGACGCATGACGTAGTTAAAACACCCTGTTGTGAGCGATGATCTATTGGACTCGAGCGCTGGGTATGTTCTCTCGTTTGAAACGTAAACATCATTCAACAGGATATTTCATTTTTTTTCTAATGTTCTATTTATTTTTCTTTGTACCTATTATGGTAGGTAAAAAAAATCGCGTGTAGAGCTCTTTTATGTCGGGCACATTAAGTGGACCACCTTTGTAAGACGACTAAAAAGTCACGGTGTATATGTATTTATTCTTATTTTTATTTATAAATATTTTTTAATTTCTTTTCTGTTATTGCACCTACTAGGTATTGTCTCTGCATCACCCTGAGGTAGACTGGTAGATAATGCCCAAGGCATTAAGTCCGCCTTTGTACAGTTTTTACTTTTGCATAAAGTTTTAATAAATAAATATATAGGCGTTTATCCAAATAACAATTAATTGAAATAGTCAGCCGCAGAATATGAATTACGCATAGTTTGATGTGTATGCGGTTGGAAAACCATTTGGCGCAAAACCATAAATTCCTTTGAACTGGAACCACATTCAATTAACTACGAAATTCGACCGTACCATAAAGGTAGGATTTACGATTAGATACTAAAGCTGAAACTTTTGGCTCTATGTTTAGCTTTTTAGTACCTACCCTAAACTCATTAAAGAAAGAAAGAAAAAGTATTTATTAGACTCACACAGGACAAAACAGAAAAAAAAATGGTTGAATTAACAATAAAACAAAAATTATATAAAAGTAATCATAAGAAAAAGATAAATTGGTCTTGTATGATGCTAAAAGGCCATTAGGACTAAAACTCTTTTCGGGGCGTCTAAACGGCGCACTCAGAATCCTCACTTTAAATTAATTAATCCCTAATTTTGTCGCTTAAAAGTTGAGGTAAATAATAATATGATCTATACATAATTATACATAGTTAGTTTGAGTTGATCATTTTCATTACAGCCTAAAATACTATCGTTAACACGGTTAGGATCACGGATAAACTCCGTGATCATGGCGGTTGCAACAGTGCCGAAATATTGGTAAATCAATGCAATTAATCAAAATTGTAATTATCCCGTTTTAAGTGTTACTGTTCATGTCAGTTTAAAAACCTTAAAGACGTCGACTGCTTCGGGACTAAACGTCTCCTTATCCACACCAGTCCCTTTTTCAAAGTAGATTGTGACGACCATTTTGAAAATGTCAAATGTGAAATGGAAAAGGTTAACGATTGACTATTTTTAGGTGACGTCACTGAGTAAAAGGCGTAAAACTGGAGCACTAAAACTTGACCTTAGTTTTGCGTTTAGTAATCGGAATGGTTGATGTGATTTTATGAACAATTCGGTATTTATTTTTCAATGACCTTTAGGTTTCTAAAAGACTCCTAATTTTGACCGTTTTAATATAAAATTGTAGCGTTATTTAAAATTAGCTTCGCCCACGTGGACTTCGGTAACTGACTCACGGGATCGTACTGCCGGGATAAAACGTATCCTATGTGTTAATCCAGGTTATAAATTATCTGTGTGCTAAATTTCATTCAAATATGGTCAGTTGTTTTTGCGTGAAAGAGTAACAAACATCCAGACATCCAAACATCGTCACACACTTTCGCATTTATAATATTATTACTAGTAAGATATAAGTTTACCTAATTAATTAAAATGTTGTTGGAACCCGGGTACTTAATTAAATTTTTTCAGAGTGTTGTCTCTTTTATAGATGTAATTGTAGTAGTAATAATATTCCTTAGTGTATTTATAATGTATCGTTTTAATCATCAGTGTTGAAACTTCCTTAATTTTGTTTTGCATAATTTTTAATTAGTTTAATGTTTTTGCATTATACTAATTATTATTTTGTTCGTAATACGTATGTCCTCAACAAACATGTACATAATTACGTTCGTTAGATCTGCAAACCCTGAAGAGTTAAGCAGAATTATTCTCGTTTTACAGAAGTCCTCTGCAACCACGTCTCGCCATTTTGGTGACAAACATATTTGGCATTTTTTGAGCAATATTTTAGGACAAGGTGCTGCGCCGACGCTAAATAAATTGGGATAACGGCAAGAGAATGATCATGATTTTGGTATTAGGTACATACCTCACCCTCTTAGGAATCGCTTACTCGATGTTCTTTGAATATAAATTAGAAAAAGATTACTTTCTTGCAAAAACAGACAGTTTACCTAAAATGTGTTTACACCAGCTTGGGTTACAAAGTAATTTTGCATCTATTTTGAAACTAACCCAGTGACCTGTCGGCGTTGGTAAACAAAGTGACATGTCTGGTTCTAGGCTGAACTGACGTTAGGCTTTGCCGTTATTTTCTAGAAAATCGAGCATTTACCTAGTATGTATATTTTACGCGTCACGTCTGACAATGCTTTCAAAGCTAAACTAAAAGACTGGTTAACCGAACAGGTATTATATGACCTAAAAGAATGGTTTTAGGCAATTTATTTAATTATTGTTTGTTTTTTGTTTTTTGTTGACAAACGATTATTCTATTACGACGAACGATTATTATTTTCTCTTCTTCTTTTACACACTATGTCTACATCTCTTTTTTTATTATCTCCTTTCGTAGGTATGCTGGAAGAGATTTCTTTAGAAATAAGCATCACCTTTGTACTATTTTCTGTTCCTTTCTTCTTTTTTGTATTTAGTGTGTACATAAATTGTTAAATAAATAAATAAATATTATGCATGATAAAATTCGTGTTTTATGCTCCTTTTAATAAAAGGTGTAAAATACACTTAACGAAGCCGAAAGGCACTTGTTCTCCCCGTCATTGCGATATTTTTTTCATTCAGAAATTTCTGTCTGATAAAATAATAAAAACAGATTTATTTGCTAAATAACTTAACTATAACTTGTCGCTAGTTAAACAAGCCATTAATCCATGAAACAATACGAATCAGAATGACCTTTCACCTCTTTTGACGTTTTCGATGTGAAACTTCCAACAAGTCTCGTTAGGTAAGATTTATAACATAGAATGTGATGACTCATCGTGGTTAATTTTGTTGTTCCGGTCAAAGCCATAGCTTTAATTTTGAAAGCTTCATCGTTTTTATAGAGTTCCGGTCTCAAAAAAACTATATCTTTTCAAATAAATGAAATTGAAGTGTCTGTTTGTAATTTCAAAATAACATCTTTTTACTGAATGCATTTGAAAGTAACACAGTAGGTAAAAAAAAAATATCCAAAAAGACAGACAGACTGTCTTTTGTTTATTTTGGCTAATCTCCAAAACGACTGGACTGATTTTACGACTAGACTGTCAGATAGCTGATGTTATAAGGAGTAACATAAGCTACTTTTATTTTAGACAAAGTTTTAGGCTTCCGTGCCAAAAAAATAAAAACCCATGAAATTGTTAACAAAATCCTATTTAAATAAGGAATTAATATTTTTATAATAATTTCACGCTGACGAAGTCGCAAGCTACCTAGCTGTTGCTCGCGACCTCGCTGCCCAAATAAAAACGCTATGTTGGTTTAGCGCGAAACGCTTATCTTTGAGTACAATAACAACATCAGTTGCAATTGTAACACCCGCACTAATTAATATTTTTGAAGATAACAATAAAGAAAATCATTGTGCCGATAATCATATCACCCCATGGCTTAATTGCCAAGAGCCTCGACCAATACCTGAGGAAGCTCTCGTTAGGCAGCTGGATCAAGGGCCATATTATTCAGAAAGCGGTACTCCTGGACATGGCTCGTACTGTTAGGAGGCTCCTCTCTCTGGAGTTCTAACCGCCGGTAGTTCCCGATACCGGTGGGCTACTTTTTATTTTTAATATTTTTAAATGTTTTTTTTTTTTCTAATGAATATTTAAAAATGTAATTGATTTGTAAAGATGTGAATAAGCGAAAATCAATTGCAACTCTACATTACTCAAGTAAACGAAAATTCATATATTCGAATTAATTATTCAAAGAATCAGACGATAGATCTAAAGCGTAGTTCACACGCGCGAACAGACAGCGCAACCGAACTAATTAGCGCAAAGTCGCTTTAAGTCGAGAATTATCACTCAACCAATCAGCAACAAGTTGAAACCAGTTTAATTGTAAGGATTAGAGAAGTGATTCGAACGTTAAATTAATTACCTAATGCCGTTTGAACAAGAAAGCGGGTGGCATTTTGTAATTGCGATGATTTTCCGTGATAACAATGGGTTTTAGCGTAATTAATTATTTGTGGTGGATTTTAATTGAGTACTTAATCCCTAGTTACCGAAAACCATATAAGTACCCGCATATTACTATTAAACATGATTAAGTTTATGTAAGGCAAACGCGGAAGATAAAACTTCTTACATACCTAACCTACCTAGTGTTGAGATAAACGTGTCTTCTCAACGTTTTCAGAATTTGTCAAGTATTTTAGCAGATTGGCACTTATATAAACATGCTCAAATTGCCATCATATGCTGAACATCCAGTTGTGTTTAACACCTCTCTTGCAAACTGTGATACAGGCCCGCTCTTTGTGACTGCAAACCCAGAGTTGGTTGGTGGGTGCAACAGTGGTTTTTTATAGGCTTCTTTTATTAAAAAAAAACTCCTTTGTATTGTTGCAGAAGCGGCATGGCATGAGCGGTGCGGTGGGCGCGACATGCGGCGCGCGCCGCCCGCGCAACCCGCCGCCGTCGCACTCGCGCTCTCGTTGCTTTTGCGCTTAGTGAACGCCGGTCAGTACCCAGCTTTATACTTACTTTAAGCACACAGAGGATTGTAAATTATTGGGGTATTTAATGTTCCCTTATAAGCTGAAAGTTAGCAGTACAAACCAACCTGCGCCGGCGTCAGTTTATACTGTCCCACAATAGTGATACTTTTTAGTTGTTTCTATTTGCTTCAAGTTGGTGTCTCAGCCTGTATGTTTGCTTAATTCGTGGTCTCAAAAACCGCTGCATGTTTAATGGATGTAAAAGACCTCCTTAATGAAGAAGAAAGGCACACGAAGTTCACGCGGTATATTTTTCAAAAAAATCAAGGCATTTGGGGCACACGGAGTGCGTTTAACCCGGCCCTAATCAATTCATAAACAATCAAGGCAAGCGCCTGGGTAATTGCATAACTATCACTTAATTAATATCGCTCTATAGTCCCTTCCAGGGAGGTGGTACCCTCGACCTGTACATGACCTACTAAACTGTCATACTGAACTTGAATCGACCTGTTAATATATTAATAGATCTCATGGGAGCCATCCCTGCTGTGTGGTTCTATTTGTGTAACTTTATTATTCTATTTTTAGTTATAGATCGACCGCTTTAATGAGTCCTCGCGAAGATATCAATTTAAATGGAATATTCTGAAAGTTGATCACGTATTGGTTCAATTAGTATCGTAATACCTACGTGGATTATGGTTATTTTAAAGCAAATAACCTGTGGGATATTGTTAGGACTTTGTGGACGCTTAATGTGACTATTGATGGAGCAAGGTGGAGGACTCAGTAAAGTGGTCGGTCTATAGAACGCAGCACGGTTTGAAAACAACTCAATTTTTTTTTAATGATAAAAAGAAAATCAATTCAGCGACTCGTCGACTGAGTCGAGAGAATATTTATTTTTGTTCACTTTTGATTTATTTTGTGATAAAAGGTTTCATTTCGAGCGCATGATGCCGAAAAAAAAGGTAAAAATAAACAGAAAATATTCAAGAGCGAATTGTCTGATTACGGCACTGGTAATCATAAACAAATCCGTGAAAGATTAACCCTTGCTCCATGTTTTAGGCTCAATGGGCCCCGGAGTACCCGAGAACATTACCGTGACGTTCCTGAACCCCACCACGGTGCGGGTCTCCTGGTCCACCACGGCGGACCTGGTGGAGAAATATGACGTCACATACAAGCCTTCCGACGCGAGGTAAGATCTGGCATTGTACGCTACTGAGGGTTTCGCAGACTGGGGTCTATGTAGCCTAAGAAACGATGTGTTCTGTATAGAGCTTTATGTAATGCATGTTAACAAATTTTGTAAATGGGAGGTGTAAATATCGTGACATAAACTTTATGGAGGATATATCTACGTGATTCTAGGTATTGGCATTGAAAGCTTGGTGTATGAATTCAAATACTGAATCCTTGGTGTCACGATGTAAAGGACACCAAGTACAACACCAGCACGCGTAGTATGATCACCGTAGAAACGGGTTTTCTCGACGGAAGAATCGACAAAATGACAGAACAACAAAAGAAATCTGTGATTTTGCCGATTCTTCCGTCGACAAAACCTGTTTCTACGGTGGTTATGCTACGCGTGCAGGGCTATAGAGACCTAGTGTTGTACTCGGTGCTTTGACATCTACGTACATTCACTGTAACAGCTGTGAATAAATACCTTTACATTCAACGGTCTCTTAACTCTTAAAAAAAAACATTACAATTGACTTTAATTGTTACTTCAGTCTGCGAAACTCCTCGAGATGTGTGTTCTCTGTTGTATTCTTTCTTGTCTGTCTGTCTATCTGTCCCTCTTTCTTTTGTTTTAGACCTAATATTTGTAGTACATGTATGTATAGAACTAACTTTTAAGTACACTATGCGTTAACGTGGAAAAAATCTACTTACTTTATTTACCTCTTTGCCATGGGCTACACGCGTCTTGCGGACAACGACAGTGCAGAAGATAAATAAAAGAAGTTTCCAAGCCAAGCTGTACATATCCAGTAAAAACTGTCCTCGCTTTGTATGAGTTTCCGTACAATGAGAGATCAGCTTAATTTAGATTGGAATAGCTTGTCATGCGTACGTTCTACTCACTGAAAAGAAACAAAAGACGTGCCAATCTTTCCTTTGACACCAAGTCGCGTCGTAAGTTGCATCGCCCGAGGCAGTAAACGGGGCCTTACCTATGTAAAGACGCCAGCACATCAAGCTACTACATACTGTCACATTTCTTTAATAGATTTTCAACTTAAAAACTAAAGCATTAGGTTCAAGGCTGATTGGGAAAATTTTACAGTTTCGGGTGGCTTGACATGCTATTTTTCACCTTTATGCCCTAAGTAATAAGGTTGAAAGTGGTCGACTGTCAGTGACCTCGGTAGTACATACTTTACTTACGTATATAATAGTATACTTGCGTGAACATATAGTTAGCAGCACGTGGTTCCTTGTTAGCGTTTCCAGTGCAAACATCCACTTCACTCGATGTTAAACATTTACACCCAGTTGGAAAATCAAGCTTTAGTTACAGCCCTCTACTAATTGAGAAATCAGTTGCTTTAGTTAGTTAAGCAAACGATACTGGTAGGGCGTGTGCAAAAAACTCAAAGATTAATGACTTGTCCATAATTTGAACCACTTTCTATTTTACTCAACCAAAGATTGAAATTGTGCAAAAGCGTCAAAAGCTCGTCACGTTTAAGTTACGTATTTGATTATTGTTGCGGTCACTCATACTAAAAATCATATAGTTCGGTATTTTTTAGAGTTCTGTACCAGAAGGGTAACCAACAGGACCCTATTACTAAGCCTCCGCTGTCCGTCCGTCTGTCTGTCAGCGGGCTGTATCTCATGATCCGTAATACGTAGACGGTTGAAATGTTCACAGAATGTGTATTTCTGTTGCCGCTCTAACAACAATTAATAATAAGAATAAATAAAAAATAAAGGGGGCTCCCCTACTACGATGGTACAGAACCCTTCATGCGCGAGTCCGACTCGCACTTGGGTGGTGTTTTACTTTAGGTTACCCCATGGGTGCAGTTGACGGTCATCTAAATGATTTTTAAACATTTTTTTTGTGGTTTAAAATTAATTGCAAAATTGCGCAATGCCTTCTGTAGTACCTAAGCAGTAGGTACCAATTAAAGGCTTACATTGAGCAATTTATACCTAAAGCTTTTATTAATCTACTTCAAATGCAAACTAGATACTCCAGTCTAAAATCCTGCAGTCTAAGGGCCAAGTTCACCGAAACAAATTTAAACGTTGATTTCGTAACCGGCCGGTTAATATTTAAACTATGGTTAAACAAGGAGCGGTTTTTTTCTGTTCACCATCAACTTTAAGCGGGCGGTTACTTAACCGAGACATGACGGAACGTTTTTGGATGAATGAGTGAGCAGTGCAATACTAACAAATAAAATGTAAGGTTACATCATGAAATCTCGTTCACGCTTACAACTTCTTAAAATGGCCAGATAATATTGTATGCGATAAAATGTGAAAGTTGCTGTCCATTGTTCTTTCCCTTTACGAGGAACACATTTTATTTTGGAAGGTTTATTAGCGCGCTCTTGTCCGTCAATGTCATTAATTTTGATTCTCTCGTGGTATTTTTGTTGTTTGTAAACAAAAGTGTTAAGTGATCGACACGGAAGATAAGAAACAGCGTACTGCTAATTTTACCAATTACGAGAAAACACTATTAGCAGAGCCCGTCTTGAAGTACAAGGATATTGTCGAAAACAAACGGAGTGACGCTACAACAAATGTTCAAAAAGTAGCAGGTTAGACCCGACCCGGCTAGCCCAAGAATTTAATAGTTATCGAATAGAAATCGAACTCCACATAATTTAAAAACATGTTGGGAAAATATAAAAAGGACCAAGAAAAAGAAAGTTTCCAATCGCAATAAAGAAATAAATGAGTTTGAAAAATCCTAGGTCTTCTCGTCATCGTTTCAAACTCATCCAAATAATCTAACAAATTGAGATTGTATTCACCATCCATTATAAAATTAAATGCCATTATTTTCACAGATAAACAGTACTTCGTTGGTAAATCGAACAATATAACCTACAAAAGTTCTGTCAAATTACTGTAACCAACGTTTAAACTACGTCTTGAAACTCGGTTAACATAACCATTCGGTTAGCGTCAATAACCGACGTTTAGGCTGTGGTGAACAGGAAATATTGCTTAAACAACCGTTTTAATATTTAAACGGTCGGTTTAGTGTTGGTGAACACCGGCCTAAATCAACTTTTTCATGCTCAAAATTCATGGAAAACATAATCAAACTCTGAGGATTCTGCGAATCGTAGAACGAATGCAATCCAATTTCGTTGTTAGACTTCATCAAAGGTTTTTCAAAGCACTTAAAAGTTTCACAGAAAAATTAAACTTGTGATACGTTGATACGTTACAGGTTCAGGGGAGTCTGAAAGTTAAACGTTAAATTATTTTGTTGGGCATATTAATTGAAGATTTATGAGTATAAAGTCTATACTTTTATCGAGATTTGTTCAAAATTTCCAGCCATGAACAATGAAATGTATATGGCACCAAAGATAACAAGATCCGCAAGTTTATAAATTTCTTAAAATTTCCTAGGAAAATAAACTTTAGGTTAGGTTGTTTTCCTAACCTATATATATATATAACTTGCGGATCTTGTTATCTTCCGGTGACATATACAATACACGGAGCAACTTTTAAAAAAAATCGATCTTTTTTCTCGTACTATATTGATTCACATTTTGTCGAACATATTATTTTGGAAGCCATACCATTACGAAATAGCTCTTATCTCAAAGTAGACAGAGTTATTAAACGAAAAAATCAGTTTTGAATTTTGCTCAATGTATACAGTTCATTGCTCGTGACTGTACACAGACACGACTGCTTATTTGTCTATGAATACGGTAACAGTTGTCAATGTCTGAAACGTCAATTGATGGTAACGTTTTCATTGGTTTGGATGGCTTTGCCTTCTGAGCTGTACCATAAAAATGTTCATACTTCTCCTTCTTCTTTGCGTGTCGATAGACTCAAATAATACCCGACCATTATATTGCCACCTACACAGCTCTGTCGTTGGCGTCGTTTAAATCCTGGAAGGTGCAGGTGGTTGTGCAGGATGGGCAAGAAAGGAGGTGGGGCATATCCTGCAGAGGGGCTCCACACTGACATTGTGTTTGGGACTGGTCGATGATACCCCATTTGGCCAGATTATTTATGCCCGGGCATTTCGGGCCGGGCTTATTGGGCCCGCAAACGGTTAAATGGTTATCAGATTGGCCACTGCAGTTCCTGTCTAGGAGGAAGATGTTCTGCTGGATTGATGAAGTAAGGAGGAGAAAAGTAAGCTTCATAAATGCAAACAGTTATAACCTGCTAAATTTTAGAAGCTTTGAGGACAGGCTTCTAAGGACCTAATACAATTAGTGGGATATTCTAATAGCTCCAAGGTTGTCGACACCTATCTAACAAAGGGCGAAAGGGCAACTGAATAAAATCGATCAACGTGTCTACAAAATGTACTAACACATTATTTATAATTGACACACACCTTAGCGCACACCACTTATTATAATCGTTAGCGTGATAGAATATATTATGAATAAAAAACAAAAGGAAGAAAGTAACATAGCATTACATCGCGCCTATGAGGTACAAAGCAGAGGTGTACTTATAGCCCACCTATATTTCGCCAGTTACGTTTAAGTTTCATAGCCTATTGCCATCAATCGATCACAAATCCATACTGAGAAACAACTGAGAAATTCCAGAGAGAAAATCCCAATAAAACTTTATCCGACTTGGCAATCGAAGTCAAGACTCAGCTCAGCAGTATCGCTAGCGACCAACGAAGCTGCCAGGCAAGACACTAGGTCGTCAACTGCCTAGCCTTTTCCCAACTATATTGGGGTCGGCTCCCAGTCTAACCGGATGGAGCTGAATACCAGTATTTTACATGGAACGACAGCCTATCTGACCGGTAGGTTATACGATACCCCTTGGTAAGACTAGTTGTCAGACTTTTTTGGCCACGACTGTCAAAGATCGACAAATGACACCCGGGACTAGCGGCTTAACGTGCTTTCCAAGGCACGGCGGAAACTCGGTATGTAATGGGTGGTCACCCATCCACAAACCAACCTAGGCAAGCACGGCTTAACCTAAAGATCCGAGCGGCTGTTATTATTTAGCCACGGGGTCCTCCAGGCAAGACACTAGGTTTATTGATACACTGACATGACCTTGAATAATGTTAGTTTTTGCTCCTGGCTGAATGCCTTACACCCAATGCACCCACAGGATAGTCCGGTTTAACAGACGACAACCTCCTACGTTGACGTGCGAGATGACATTAAACAAAAAAAAATGTTCTTTATTACATTTCAAAGTGAATAGTATAACAGGTGATAATAGACCTTCTTGGGCACAACATGGAACACGGTTACGTAGTAGAAAAGACGAATAAAATACAGAAAATAATGTGTTTATTTTTTAAACAAAATCGTATGGCACTTCAAAAATTGAAAATAATATTTCTTTCCTAAAATAACAATTTAAATAAATCACAAGGACGACAAAATAAAAGTTAGAAAAAAAATCTGAACGTAAATATTTTCCAAAATCCAATTTCCAGTATCTCAGACACGTGTAATGTAATTTTCAAACCCAATAATAATGTCAGCTAAAATACTTTTTAGATAAAATGTCATTATATTTTTACAGCACTTAAGTTCCCTTTTAGAAAAGAAAAAAGAAATCCAAAGGTATAAATAAATTCAGTAAGCGGAAACTACGTGTCACTGATAACATGGCGGAACCTTTTTTTCTTAAATATTCTTGAGTTTGAAAAGCGAATACTTTTGTAGATAAAAACGCGGTTAGCAGTAAGCACTTGTGCGAAAACCTTTGTTTTCTTTGGTATTGTGAAGAAATATCTCCAGGAATTTATTTGACGATGAAGAGATCAGAATTTGACTGAAAATAAAATACTGAGGGATAAAGGATATCTTTTTTGGGCTATTCATGAAGAATTGAATATGAAATGGAGATTTATGTTTGCTTGTGTATTGGATGGTACCGCGAGCTTTCGCTTCGTAAATTGGTTTTGCAATCATTTGTACACATTTTTTGTGTTCGGATCCGCTTCATAAATTGTTCTTATCCCAAATGAATATTTGTTGAGTAACAAACGTTTATGCAGGGAAGTTTTCAAAATAAAAGCTTACAAACCGTACGTGTACCATGTAAAATAATGTTTAAAACATCAAATATTTGATGTTTTGCTTTGATATATATAATCTCAAGTTGGTCTTGATTCTAAATAAATATTTGGGGTACTCCTCAAAGCGCAGCTATTTAGAGATGGGAATGATGGATTCATTAACGATATTTTTCATCATGGTTGCGCTTTGAAGAATAAACATATAATATTTTTAATTGGAATTTGTGAGCGCAACTTATCGTTACGCTTCAAGGAATAATTTAGTTGCGCTTAAAAATAGTTGCGCTTAGAAGAATACCCCAAATATTTGGCCACCGCTAATTGATTTCAAATGAAATAGTTTACTGATTCTTTTAATTTCAATCAATCTCTGATCATTAAAAACTATTATCCAAAATACATACAACAAAAGCTTTTAAAATAATGAGCTAGACATAACACATCATGTCTTTAGCTTTCATTTTCTCAATCGATGAGACAAAACACATTTAAAATTGACATTAGAACATCAGTTTTTAACACAAACAAATCTGCATCAGAATAAAAATCTTGTATGTTTGAAAAATTGGCATGTCGTTGAAAAATGTTATCTGTGACTGGTGATAAATCTGGATCGCGGGGCAGTTTAGGGTGGACGTACATCTGACGGAAATTGCGTTGGGCCATCGTCTGTTGCATGGAATGGAACACTGTTTTAAGTTTAGTTTTAAACCGTGAAAACTTAAAACAGTGTTCCATTCCATTTTCATTTGCATTTTCATGATTAACTTCGTCATTAATTTGGACAACAACAACAGGTATTCCACGTGCCTGATTAAACATGTCAGCAATTTGAATTGCTTTACTGATGTGGTTTGCACAAGTAAATATTGCATGGTGGAGCTGCTCATTTACATCCATATTCATTACTGCTTCATATAATTTGTAGACCATTCATTATTTTTATTACTTTTTAACGGAGCACAAAGTTTATGGTCCCACCGTCGATGTGGTTTTTGTAAGAATCTTCTTAAGCTTACAAAGAGAATATCAGGCTTTTATTCTTTCTAATGACTGAAAAAATACAATCCAATTGTAAAAAAGACACAACATGTAACAGACTCCGCAAATACTTAAATGAATACCCATTTTCAACAGAGGCACTATTGCTCCAATAACATGTTTATAGAGGAAGTGATGAGAACACTCTACATCATCGACAATTTTTCGGCTACTGTTCCAAAAGCATTAAACTGCAATATGGCTCAAAAACAACATGAAAATTAATTCCCTGTTTTTTTTTTGTTAATACCCTCTGCGATCAACTGCAATAGATCGTTTTGCAACTTATAATAAAGTCAAAGTAAGCATCGAATCACTTATTTTGTGAGTAATAAAAGAAAAGAAAAATAAAGACCATGTAAACAAAAACACAGAATACAATGTTCTTACCGAATACATAACCCGGAGATAAACTACAAGCTCTTTGCTCTTATAAGCATTTGAGTACATTCCTTAACGTTTCCATCTGCAATTCCGGCAGAGATGGCATCTAAAATAAACCTGACACAAGCATGAGTTATGACAACTCTCGTCTACTAATTTCATGACATAAATAATATCAGGGTGGGTACAGATCTGATGGTAAGTGCTTGCGCCAGAACACACAAATAGGCAATAAAAAACCTTACACATATATAATCTAGTGTACTAACTAACTAGACGCGAGTGTGACAGGTCAAATTCGACCGATGACCGTGGTCGTAAAAGTTTTGTAGTAATCGGTTAGCTTGGTATGGGGCGTACGATGCGGAGTAACGAGAAAATGTCTTGAAGTAGGTTTTGATTATGACTGTGGTTTAAAAAAAATGGACTCCTGATTCTGTCTGCAGGGTTTAAAGTAACCTAATACGAAGTGGATGATGGGGTCTTAGGTACGTTCACATGCTAGAACACAGCCCTCCTCTCAGTTAAAAAGAACATACCGTAATCCACTTCAATATTTCAATTAAAATAAATATTCATCATCATCATCATCATTTCAGCCGGTAAACGTCCACAGCTGGACATAGGCCTGGGACCAAAGATCGCCACAACGACCGGTCTGCGCTGCTCTCATAATATTGTCAGATAAACATTTTCCAGTCTTTGTTCGACTGTACATCTGCATAGAATTTAAATTCAATACCAAAATAGGAGTGGTCACAATCGGTAACAGATTTGCTGAATACATGAATACTAAGTGGTGCAGAAACAAAGTTTAAAAATAAAATGTATTCGTTTGGTCAACTGTCCATATTCATTAGAATTAGCTATTCCTGTGTTTGCGGAAATAAGAGCTGGAATCAGAATGCCACTTATAATTAGTAGGAATGAGAATTTAAAATTATCTTCGATTGATTCTCTTTTTATTTCGTAATTTATTACTCTTTCGAGCTCTCTCAGAAAGTTCAGTTTAAAGTTATAACTGGGTTTTGTTTGACCTGATCAGTGATCCTGTACAAGTCGCTTTCGTTGGCGTTAGTCGAAACATTTCATAATATGTGTACACAATAACTCATCCATTGATTTTTCTGATTAATTTCGTAGCGCGATCCAAGACAATTGAATCGTTTCTTCGGGACTTGTCGAGCTTCATTGCTTAGATGTTGATCTGGTGATTCCCACTGTTGAGTCTGGCTTTCTTGCAGTGGTTGGAAATAGCGTGGCGAGCTTGTCCTAACAGTGTTAATAATTCATCATTCTCTTGCTCTTATCCCAATTCATTTGGGGTTGGCGCAGCATGTCTTCTTCTTTCATACTTCTATTACTTGTCATCGCATCCAACACCGCCTTTCTAGCCATATCATTCTTTACACACTCCATCCATCGTTTCTTTGGATTACCTCTACTTATATACCCATCCACATACATACTCAAAACTTTCCTCATTCCTCCGCATCACATGCCCATACCAAGACAACAGATTACCACACAACTTTTCAGTCACCGGCGCTATTTTTAGACTTCCTCTTATACACTGTGACTTTTTAGTCGTCTTACAAAGGTGGCCCACTCAATGTACCCGACATGAAATAGCTCTAGGCGCGATTTTTTATTTACCTACCATAATAGGTACAACGAAAAATAAATAATACATTAGAATAAAATTATGAAACATCCTGTTAATGATGTTTACGTGTCAAAAGGGAGAACATACATAGCTACCCAGCGTTCGAGTTGAGTAGATCATCGCTCGCAACAGGGTGTTTTAACTACGTAATAATAAGACTACGTAGAGCTTGGACCCTGTTCCCGATACCGGTGGGCTACAATTTTTTATATTTTTAAATGTTTTTTATATTGTTTTTTCTAAGGAATATTTAAAATCGTAATTATATTTGCACAGAAATAAATAAAGAAAATAATAAGACTACGTAGAATAATATTTTTATTTTTAAATTATTAAAATGTCATAAATACCAATTTTTCTTATGAATGTTTAGTAGTCATTGGATACATGAAGTGGGCTGCCGTTGTAAGACGTCTAAAAAGTCACGGTGTATACCAATTTAGTATTTTCATCTCAGCCACATGCAAATGCAATTTAACCCTTTTGTGGGCGAAAATTCTGATCCATTAATTGAGCGAGCAAAAAAAACTTCAAGCTAGAAAGCATATTACCTAGGTTATTAGTGGTATAATTGCTTGTATAATGTAATGTTGAAAACATAATAACGTAGCTTTCGCGAACTACATTGTTGTCATGTTGTCAGTTAAATTAAGTTGTTCCACTCAAGATGAGAAATTCCTCAAACTAATTACTACGTCTCACTTTGATATTTTAGACCCATGACATGATAATTAGTCTTTAGTGTAATTGTAATCAAATTTATGGTTAATATTACAATAGTTCTTCAATGTTAGTTGATACTGTTGTTGTAGTGTATAATTATTATCTTTGTGTATATCGATGGTTAGATTTGTGTTCTTCATTCTTGTAATATTCCTGTTTAAATTCATATTTTATCTTTTAAATTGTCCTATTTTAAATTCAGTGCCCGAATAATTTGATCTTCGTTGTTCTTAGTGAGACAATTTAAATAGTGTTATCCCAGTATAGAGAGACACACAAAGAATAATAAAGAACAAATGTAACTTCAAAGGATAAGGTCTTTTTTTACACCCAGTTACATGAAACTAAAGCAAACGGACCTATGTGTTAAGCCTCGAGAGACGTCGAATAATTAATTTAATTCGCAAAACATACATGAAAATAACCCTTTACTATTTTAAATATCTCATTTACAACATACAGATCAATTTAATTCACATAAATTTACCGGGATTTCAACGATGTTACAATTCGTGTCGTAATTGAGCATGTTTAACAAATAAACATGTTCATTTATATGCTAGTCAGCTTAATTAATAGTCAATAAACAATTTTCAATTAATGTTATGTTTCCCTTTATCCTCTATTATGATTAAAGTTATTAAACATTTTAGAATTGAGATGAAAGGTAGGAATTTTATAGAAAATTTGAAGGTATTGTTAAACCAAACGGCTAATGAATTGCCAGATTTGGTAATGATTGCTTTCATAATTGTATCTTTGTGAAACCATAATTTATTTCTCAAACGAGACTTGAATTTTGGTGAAAAGCGCTTCTTGTGATAGAGTTTATTTGGAAAAGTACTACTACTTAATTCATTATGTTTTAGCTATCAAGCAAATGGGTTTAAGTTTGAATAGAAGATGCCAGACGAAATCAGTCAATCAGTCTTTTCAATTTTGTATCTAAAGAAAGCAACTGCAAATCCCTGAAATCGCTGTTGCAGACCGCAGCTACACGACTGGTTTCTTTATTTATCTACATGAAAATGTTTTCATAGATAACGACATTTCCGCTTGTTATCGTCCGCTGCAGTCTATCATTGTGATTGTGCAGCTTTGTCGCTGCGGTATGAGTTTTAGATTTTCTGATATTCTTGTCTCGAATTGTCTAGCTGCAAATTATTCTTGAAAAATAAACAATGAAACCAGGGCCGTCCTACAAATCGTTGGGTTGACGATATCGTCAAAGTGACGGGAAACACCTGGATGAGGGACGCACAAAGCCGGTAAAAGTGGCAGAAAAAAGGGGAGGCCTATACCCAGCAGTGGGTGGTTCTTTATTATGTACACCATATAAATTTCAATTTACATAAAAGAAAACACTCTGAAAGCAATCTTTAGTTTATGCAAGGTATAAGGCTGCCTAAGATCGGGCACGCGAACCTAATCTCAAATGTGATTGCTCTGGACTCATCTCCTTACCCTGTTTGAAGACCCAAGCATGATATAATTATGTTCTCATATTTCACTAAGTTTTCTGGTTAAATTTTCAACTAAATTGATCCAATATATAAGGTCCCATTAAAATAGATGGACAAACTTTTCGAAATCATTCAGACCACCAAAATAAGGATAATGGTAAGAAAAAAAAAAGATAGAAAAAAAATCAGCTTACAAAAATACACTAAAAATGTTAGTCAACTGAAGTTACTATGGCTAAATACAGAATGATATTAACAGAACTGACTGGGTACCTAATTACGAGAACGCGCGCGGCGGGGCGCGAATGCAAGTACCTACTCATAATGGATGTGTTTATTCTAGAGTGCCGGCAATTCATTGTTTTAGGTCAAACTAAAATCACTTTAATCAGTGTTTTTTTTCCTTGGATATCTTTGGTTAGACGTATTGAACTCTGTGTTATTTGTCCATCTATTTTAATGGAAACTTATACATGTTTTTATATGGAAGGAAAATATTTTTAACAATTCCTTGATCTACTTAGGAGGTAGTGCTGGTAACCGTAATTAATGACTGCATAATTAACCGAGGTAGAGTCAACCGCAGGAAAGTTTTTCTTAGAAACTACACTTAAATATAAGCGATAAAAGAATAGTTATATAACTTAAGCTTAAGTTTTATTCATCTTTCCCGATAGTTCGTGTTTAACTTAGTTTTATTCTTTTCTGAAGAATTCCCGGGAAAGATGAGTTTTACGAGAAGAAAGACTAATAGTTGTAGAGTAATTTTAAGATATTGAACTAATCTATACTAATACTAGCTATTGCCCGCAGCTTCGCTCGCGTTAATTTAGAATTTTACAACCTGGCGGTGTGAAATATATTTTACGACCTATTCTCATACCTACCAAATATTCATAAAAATCGGTCGAGGCATTTCGAAGGAGTGCGACCACAAACACCGTGACACGAGATTTTTATATATTATACATAGTAAGAGATTGTCTTATATATAAAATTCTCGTGTCACAATGTAAATACATATTAGCCGAGCTATCACAATTTTTGCGGATGAAGTCGCGGGTGCAGTGCTAGTTGGCAATATAAAGAAAGTTTCAGTAAGGTATTATATTCATATTCATTTTATTTTGCGTTCCCTAAGTTTAAAAAGGTGTTACAAAAGGCTTACAGCTCATAACAATAATGGACCCTGTTAGGGCACAGCAATATACAATACTAAGTTTTGCCCGCGGCTCTGCTTGTAATAATTCAATCATTCGAAAGACACGTGGCGCCATCTACTATCATAAGAACGTTATTGTTTTCCTCGGGAACAGTGCTTTTTTCCGGATAAAAGGTACCCTATGTCCGTTTCTGTACACGTGTCAACGTATATTATGCAAAATTTCAGGATGATCTGTGTAGTGGCTTAGGCGTGAAAAGGTAATAAATAAACTTCCTTTCGCATTTATAATATTAGTAAGGATTAATCATAGAATTAATCATCAAAGCTGTACAAAGCACAATGCTTATCAGTATCAATGCAATGCATTATGTTCGTCAGTATCCTGTATTTGCATAACTTGACCTCTCCTGACTAGGAAGGACAGGGGATGAGGTATTGCAGACAGTACCTTGTATTTCATCTTTAATGACTACTAGAATAACATATTACCTTCCCATCATTTCATCGTCCACGCCACCAAAAATGTAAATTATTGTGTATATTCTACAGCTAAGAAAATGTATACCGGTATAATAATGTGTGGGTATGGTACCGTTCTTCATGTTGACACAACAAAATTAAGAACAAAACATTTCACCCTCGTAATTTAAACAGACGCGATCTCGACATGAGCCAACCTCTTTATCAAATTAATTACTACACTTTACAACATTTACTGAGATTTAAATTGTAAAATCCCAGCAATATTTTTGTTCTGATTGCTGACAAAATGTTCAACGTATTCTGGCTTCACTAATTCATCGTCTGCCTAGCATTTTCCCAACTTTATTGGGGTCCAGTCTAACCGAATACAGCTGAATACCAGTATTTTACATGGAGCGACTGCCTATCTGACCTCCACCACCCAGTTAGTACGGGATAATACGATACCCCTTGGTAAGACTGGTTGTCAGACGTTTTGGGCCACTGACTACCTGCAACGACTGTCAAAGATCTACAAATGCCAGCCGGGACCAACGGCTTTAAGTGCTTTCCGAGGTACGGAGGAAACTCGGTATGTGGTGGTAACCCCTCACAGACCGACCTAGGCAAGCACGGCTTAACCTAAAGATCGACCCTAGCGGCTGTTATTATCCTCCTGACTTCACAAATTAGTTTCCAAAAATGTTTACGAATATTATGTATATTTGGATAAATAACTTTGAAGCCTACGTAAGGTTCAGTTTTAATTTTTTTTCAATAGTACTAGTCATTCTAAAATCAACTTAATTTACTCTCGAATAACGTTCAATTTGTTTTAGTGGCAATAAAATCAATTGGAAACAAGTCTTTGAATACATTCTACGTTGAATACAGCCTGGGGCGTGAGTGTAAATTATACTTGATATTTAAACGCACCTGGGGTACGTATTGTTGTTTCAGCATTGTGAATTTAATACACTATGCGCTGTGAGCTTGAGGCTAACTGTTTATTATAATAATATGGGACTGCTTAATTGGTCTGGGTAGTGGTCACAAACGCTCAGGGGTCGCCTCAGCGTGAGGGTTAGATCTAGATTGAGCAGTGTGACATTGAACCTATACAGGGTGTAAACAGACCCTTCACGAAGCCGTTAACCAAGCATTCTGTACATCAAACTAAGTTATCCTACACAAAAATTATTGCTGGGAAATGACTTTTCTTTTTGGGGTGAAAAGTCCCAATGATGGGCAGAATATGTGGTTTTCGTTTTCGTTAAGGGTCTTTTTACACCCTTTATGTTTTCCCGTTAGGATTTTTTCAGTGGTCCCATAAAAAGACTGATTGTTTTCTTTTTAAGAAATTTAATAATAACTTTTAAGTATATAAAATATATCAGCGTCATAATGGGTGTAAAAAGGCCCTTAACATAACCAAAAGGCATTTGTTCTCCCCCTCATTGCATTTTTTTTTTGTTCTGGATCATACCTGGGAACCTTCTATTTACCGAGATATTGGAGGTCTATGTTCTAACTTTTCCATAAGTTAAAAAAAAAAATACAAGTTTTTAATGTTATAAGCTTTACTTTTAATACCTCCATGACCCCTATACTACTCAATGCATCCATTAGCAAAATGTTTTGAGTGCGTTATATCCTACCGTAAAACGTAGTTTTTCACCTCAAGTTGTTTCCCAGCAATATTTTTTACGTAATTTGATGTATAAAATACTCGGTTCACAGCTTCGTGAAGGATCCGTTTACAACTTCTATACTGATACGGTTGTTTGCCCTTTTTGAGAATACGGGTGAGACATCATTATATTCATGCATCAAATCATTTGTGGCGGCGCCGTACCCAAAGCGATCTTCGCGCGATTACGTCGCGTTTACGTTGCGTTTACGTTGTTCGGAATGCGTGGTCAGTGATCACGCCAACAAGGCGCGCCTTCAGGTTTTACGAACTAATGACGAGCGCATATTCGCTTGGCGATTGCTTTGAATTAGGACACAGAGTAAAATGTCAACTCATTACGACGTAATCCGATGATGAATATCTGCTAATTCGAATGCTGGTTGTTGTAATTGATTGATCTATTTCGATTAATCAATTGCAACAGTACAATAACACCAATCAATCAAATTATATTCGCATAATGGGCTCTTCTATCTTAATGTAATTTCCTGTTAAGTATTTTGTGTGTAAATCCAATTGAATTTCACTTTAAAATCGGGGCTACAAAATAGTGTCCTCAATTGTCTTGGATAAACATTGTTCCTGGAGATCGTATCGATTTTCATATTATCACGAATAGGCCCACTTATTGGGTCGATCCCGCACTAATAAGGGTTTTCCATAGTCTTGTTATCTTGATAGCCGTTTACAAGATATTGGATGCCCAAACATTATTTTAGATTGCTCATTTACCCACATAGAGCCAAATCAGTTGAGCCGTTCTCAAGTAATACTCTGTCATACATGTGGTAACAGATTTTTATTTATTACTAGCGATCCGCCCTTGCTTCACGCCGGGTCTAAAACCATATCTAATGTAGCCTATATTTTAAGTTAAGCATCTAGCAATAGAGCGGAAAAACTCGTTCTAATCCGTACAGTAGTTTTTGCGTGATGCGCGTACAAACATACAGACAGAAAGACAGGCAGACTAAAAATCTGAAAACTGTTGTTTTGGCTTCTGTTGCTCTAATAAAGAGCCCCCATTTAATTTTACCCCTTATTTAATAAAAAAAAATATCTTCAATGTACCCATACATCGGCCTGTTACAATAATTTTATTATATGTATTGTTAGGAAGAAATAAGGTTGTACGTTGCATAAGGAAGAAATGAGGTTTCATGCAGCACGTCATGTTAGCTCTATGGAAAGGAGTGACATAGAGATTGTGGCTGGTCGGTGGACACGCTGGTCAGGAACATCGTTCAAGGGGCTGTAGGATTTATAATTTCCCATTTTGTTTACTTTCTCACTGGTTTTTAATGTTATAACGTGTGAATTCAATTCATTATGTTTCGTGGTGGTTTAGGATAGTTTTCTGTGGTTGTTGTTTTGTTCCTAAGTTGTAATAAATGGTTGTGTTTATTATGTTATGGATCTTGTTGTCTTTTTATTAAACATCTTCACTTCTGGTTGCTAAATTCAGAAGTGGGATAAAGAACTTAGATTGCCCACAAAACTAAAAAAATCATTCAAGGAACAAAAGAGCAATTACTTTTCAACCCGTCATTTTTGACTTTTCGTTTTATCTTTGTCGTTGTTATTATTTTTCGTGTGTGTGATGGAATATCAGACCTTGTGCAAGATATGCCGAGAAGGTGTTAACACCGTCGTTCACGAGATTGAACTAGAGGTATTCCGCGAGGCTGGACCCCTAGTAGTGAAACCATCAATAGCTTGCGTTACAGATCACGACAGAGCGGCCGCCGCCGCCGCCGCCGTCGAGAACGAAGCGATTCGAAGAATAGTTCGTATTACTGCCGCCGCGTCACGGGCAGATAATCAATCACATTAGTGCTAACCCTGAGGACCCGGTTCGTGAAGTCACTTCGTACCCTCGTAGCCCCGTGGACTTGAACGATGTTCCGCAACGAGTTCGTACCGTAAACAACTCCGATGGTATTTCAACAGTCATTCGTACAAATGAACCAATCGTTCACGGTTCTGAAGCCCCGTCCACTACAACCATGCTCGTGGAAGCTTTAAAATCTTTACAACCCGCAAAATCGGGTAATTACTACGTATCCAATTTCGATTAAAACATACACGACATTGACTTGTGGTATGATGAAGTGGACCGTGCTGTAGTCGCGAGCGGTTGGAGCGACTACGAGTGCTTGTCGCGAGTAGCTTCGTGTCTCAGTTCAGGCTTTCCAATAAATTTGAAGAAGTGCTCATTCTTGACTACCGAGGTCGAATATTTAGGCAGAATAATAAGCTTTGGTCAGGTGTGGCCGAGCTCATGTAAGCAGAAGACCACTCAAACCTTAGCCATCAACTTAAGGATTGGTACTGGCGCTTCTACTCCAGCCATACGGTCGCTGGTGCGTGACCTAGCCGCAAGCACTCCAGAAACCAACAGAGAAGCTCTGCGGGAGGTTTGTCGAAATCGCGTAGTGAACTCCTGAAAAGCAATCAAGGTCAGCATAATGTCTCGCCTAATCGGTTCAGATGCTCGCCACTTGAGTACAAGGTTGATGACCTTACTTATGTAATAAAGTACTCGCAATCAGCGGGCAAATTAGACCCTGGGATTCGAGGACCGTACAGGGTAACCAAAGTTTTGCCTAACGGTCAGTATGAACTTAAACTGCTAAGTGGAAGTTTTGGAAAAACCACTCAAGCAGCCTCCCAATACATGGTGCCATGGAAAGGAGAATGGTGCCCAGAAACTTGTGCCATATTTTTTGAAAGCGAGTGCTGTTTTTAACTATGGTTTCAGAGATTGCGTGTGGGTGTGTTCCCAAAGGCGTGTGTCGCCCAACGTGTGGGTGTGTTCCCAAAGGCGTGTTTCGCCCGACGTGTGGGTGTGTTCCCAAAGGCGTGTGTCGCCCAACGTGTGGGTGTGTTCCCAAAGGCGTGTGTCGCCAGACGTGCGGGTGTGTTCCCAAAGGCGTGTGTCGCCCGGCGTGTGGGTATGTTCCCAACGGCGTGTGTCGCCCCGCATTTGGGTGTGTTTCACCGAAAGCGTTGGTATGTGTTCCCCTCAAAGACGTGAGTAGCTCAAACGTTGGGATGTGTTCCCCCTCCCAAAGCGTGTGTTGCTCAATGTTGGTGTTTGGCACCCAGATACCGTCAGTCGCTATGGTAAAGATCTCGGCAGTAATATAGAATGGTTGGGACGCTGACCATTTTATATTTTTGCCAATCTGAACTATTATCTTAAAATTTCTTCGTAGTCAGTATGTGTTACTTATACGAAAAATCTTCGTAAACTTTTTCAGATGACGAAATCGATGTTATGCAAGTAACGACCCTGCAAGTAACGAGCCTGTGCCCATGGCAGTAGGGACTGTCCATGCCTGACCTCGATGCTGAAATTGGAGGTGTCCAGGCATACCAAGATCATCGCATTGCAGACCCAACAAGTCGAGGGCGACTTGGCGTCAGGAGAGGCCGTGTTAGGAAGAAATAAGGTTGAACGTTGCATAAGGAAGAAATGAGGTTTCATGCAGCACGTCATGTTAGCTCTATGGAAAGGAGTGACATAGAGATTGTGGCTGGTCGGTGGACACGCTGGTCAGGAACATCGTTCAAGGGGCTGTAGGATTTATAATTTCCCATTTTGTTTACTTTCTCACTGGTTTTTAATGTTATAACGTGTGAATTCAATTCATTATGTTTCGTGGTGGTTTAGGATAGTTTTCTGTGGTTGTTGTTTTGTTCCTAAGTTGTAATAAATGGTTGTGTTTATTATGTTATGGATCTTGTTGTCTTTTTATTAAACATCTTCACTTCTGGTTGCTAAATGTATTTATTGAGACTAATAATTAAGCTATATCTACCATAATCATGCTACAACTAAATTATCACATCAACACATGAACAGGTAATTCTACGAAGCCTTTAGTGTAGCCCGGATATGACATACTATAGTATCGTTATACAATATCAGTCAATTAGTTACTGATACCACGTTACCATGATTTCCTAGAACCGTGCCATGTGTTCAACCAACACGTTACGATGGCTTATGGTTCTGTAAGCCGTGATTGCTTTAATACACAGACATTCAAATATATACGAGCGATAGACGGGACAAGACGAAGAAAATCATAATCCAATACTTGTTACTACTTAGTAATAAATCGTTCTGTCTAGTATCTTACGCCTGTCACGTAGCATTCGCGTGTCAAAATCAAAAATTTTAGGGATAAATTTTTTTGTATCAAAATATTCCCAATGTCCGCTCTATAAAACTTTTAAATCTCTTTGTGTAACGAGCACAAATATGCATGCAATTATAAACTTTAAAAATTATTTTCTTCTACAATTTTTACTTAAATTTTTATGTCTTACGAATACTTTTTAAAATCATACCCTATTATGAAAGGTGTCTAATTTCAAAGTTGTAATAGCTTTTCCACAAGATAATTGCTTGCAATACATTTAAAATTTGTATTCCGTTTTTTTGCATTTTAATGTAATTACTTTTATGAAATATAAAAGTGCAATGTAAACTTGGCATGTTTTGAAAGCAAAGTAAGTTCTCAAAGATGGAAATTGTGATTTTTCCATTTTCCTCTTTTGAAGATTATGTAGCGTGTTTAGATATGCAGTTCATACAGCTCAAAATTATACTAAAACTACTTTCGCTGTCTGGTTTATATTTTCAGAAAGATATGAGCTATTCTAATGAAATCTTGTTGTTAGAGAGAAAGCAGCATTTTAGCAGCAATAATAAGGCCTATACACACAAAGTTTTCATCACGGAATTTGAATAATCACTAAACCAAACATGTCGGAATAGTGAGTAAAGATAAAATATTGTTTTTGTAGTAACTTATTACTATTTGAGCACCGCTTTGTTAGGACTGTTCAAATATAAGCCGTATTTATGTAAAATTAATGAATATATTAATTTTGATGGCGTAGGTAAGCAGACAGATTTCCGTAGACAGATTAAAATAGTTATCTTCATAGGAAGGGGTTTTAGGCTGAGGTAATTGCAGTGCAAAGGTGTTGCGTATTTGAACAACATAACATCACGCCTGTAATCCCCGAAGGGTTAGGCAGAGGCGTACCTAATAGTACACCTATATTTCGCCAATATTGTAAGTCCCATGTAATACGGGGCGAGCCTCTTGCTATCAATCGAGCACAAATCCAGCCTCCGTGGCTGTTACTGAGAAATTCCTAATGGAAAAACCCAATAACACGTTGCCTGATCTGGGAATTGAACCCAGGAACTCATGCTTAGCTGTCACGCTTCTAACTACTAAACCAACGAGGCAGTCATTAGTAATTAAAGTGCAAAGGTAATGTAATTATTCAATTTGCATTATAACATTGTTTTAGCAGCATAAATTGACATAAGGTTATCTAAACAAATTAATTGTTTGATAAAATGTTTGGTATTTCCTAACAGTCATTGAGGCTTAAATTATTGACAAGCTAAGAAGAAAATTGTCTTAAACATACTCTCAGACAAAAAGTGTTTCTCGACCAATAAGCAGTTCAGGAAATCAGTTTAACCATAAGTGACCGATAAAGTACATACAGTGTGGAAGGGACATCGACGCACAACAATTACCACGAATTCAATAAATCATTCTGAACATCGAAATTTTTCATCGGTAATTAAAAAAAAACACCTGTTCCTATAATTTAGACCGTGTAGCCTGAAGGCTATTTGAGAATTTCTATGTGGAGGGGTTCAGAATAATGTACTGAATTCGTTGTAACCGTTTGTGTGTTGGCGTCCCTTCCACCCTGTATAAAAGGAAAAAAGAAAGAAAAAATATTTATATATCGCAGGTACATACAAAATGACAAAAAATAAAATAAACATACAACGCAAAATCATGATGAAGCCATTTATTCTAATAAAGACACCGAGCGCAATTTTTACTTAAGTTAAACATTGCCGAGCAAAACAAAGCAAACTCCGAACACGAAAATCCGATTTCAATATTTCCTATATATTATTATATTTACAGAATCAGCGTCCGTTTAAAATATTCAATATTAAAATGGGAACACCGCAAACTGCTAAATATTCAGTAGTTGCCAGTCGATAGTGCACAGCTGAAAGTTGAAAGTTCAAGCCACTAAAAAGGGAATATGATAATTAATGCAAATCGGATCGGTTTCCCGACTATGCTGGACCAGATCTTGACACCGTTGTGGAATTAAACGCTTAAGGACCTTTCTTTAGCGGATCGTATTGCCTTTGTTTTTAAGAAAACTTTACCATATTGATGTCTCAAAGGAAAGTTAAACGATGGGGCAATTTTTATTAATTATACGACGTGACTTTTTAGTCGTCTTACAAAGGTAGTCCAATATATCCGACATAAAATATGCGATAATTTATTTTTTACCATTAATAAAGATAATAGGTACAAAGAAAAATAAATAATAGGTGTATTAGAATTATGAAACATCCTGTTAATAATGTTTACGTGTCAAACGGTAGAACATACCTACCCAGCGCACGAGTCGAGTAGATCATCGCTCACAACAGGGTGTTTCAACTACGTCATGTTTCATAATAATGAAAAATATCTTCAATTTTAAATTATTCAAATTTTTATAAATACTTTTTTTTAAATAAATGTTTTGTAGTCATTGGATACATGAAGTGGGCTGCCGTTGTAAGACGACTTAAAAATCATGGTGTACATTAATATCGTGTCCTTCGTGTCCTGTTGTTTGTTCACTACAGGAACTGATGGACGCTACCGAAAGCGCCAAACTAGTAGCTCAGTTCCGGGCCGATACAATTTAGATTGCCATCGACACACTAAGAAGAAAAAAGGAAGGTTTTGAGTATGAATGTGGATGGGTATAAAGAAACGATGGATGGTCTGTGTGAAAGATGATATGGCTAGAAATAGACTGGGATAACGACTAACAGAGAAGTATGGAAGAAAAGTAAATGCTGCGCCGATCCCAACTTCAATTGAGATAAGGGCAGAGGCAAAGACATTCAAATATTTACGAGCGATAGACGGGACAAGACGAAGAAAATCGTAATCCAATACTTGTTACTACTTGGTAACAAATTGCTTGTCACGTAGCATTCGTGTGTCAAAATCTAAAATGTTCGGGATCAAAATTTTTGTATGAAAATATTCCCAATATCCTCTCTATACATCTTTTAAATCTTTTTGGGCTAGAAAGAGACTGGGATAACGACTAACAGAGAAGTATGGAAGAAAAGTAAATGCTGCGCCGATCCCAACTTCAATTGAGATAAGGGCAGGGGTATGATTATGATGGAGACACAACAGATGATCACCCAACGCATCTTCCGTTAGATATGCATCCACCCTAAATTGCTCTACGATCCATGGTTTGTAGGATTATATGGCAAGAAAGGAGGGGTCTGATGATACGAAGAGTAATAGAGTAGTATGGAAAAAAGACAATTTGCTATGCTTACATCATATAAGGCCAGGAGAATGATGATGATTGTTATCCCAAAGGCGCGTATTTTTTCATTTCGAAGAGTTTCAAATATGTATAATTTTGCGAAGTAGCCGTCGTAGACTTCCAGTCTAATATTATGGTCTGTACCATTTCTATCATCATTTCAAATTCATCAAAAATCTAGAATTTGTATGGTAGAAGTGCCTATACAAAGTTTAAGGGACTATTTTTTTGGGAAAGTTTTCGTCGGTAATTTAAAAAAACATCTGCTGTTTCACACATTTTGACCGTCTAGGTACTGCAGTTTTGTAGGAAACAACTGTTTTTTTTAATTTCCGACACAATTATTCCATGTGGGAGTTCAGAATGATCAAATACTGTTTTAAGCTTTCACGGTTTACAACTAAACTTACACTGACACTCTTACGGGATCAGTCAACCCGCGATCATGGCGCTTGCAACAGCGTCGAAATATCGGGAGCTTAAATGAACAATCACGGAAGATATCCCGTTAGTGACAGTATAAATTTAGTTCAGAACGATGTTCTGAATACGTTGTAACCGCTTTGTCGTCCCTTCCACCTTGTATAATAAATAATACCAGCCTATTACTGTCCCACTGCTGGGAAAAGGCCTCTTCTTATACAGAGAAGGCACGAGCATTGATCACCACGCTTGCTCAAGACGGGTTGGCGATTTCAGACTTATATTAATTATAAGTCCAACTTTTCGTCACGATGTTTTCCTTCACTGATGTCTGTGATGTCCAAGATAAACTTAGAAAGTACATATGAATTGAAAAAGTCACATTGGTACTTGCCCGGATTTGAATCCCTTGTATAATATAATAGAAAATACCATACTGGTCACTGAAATTGGAAACTTCTCTGTACTTGTCAGACCTGTTTCCACGCCGATCAATTCATGGCCAACTCAATTCCAATAAGCAACAAAAAGCAATTATCTCTCAGATATACCGTGTCCAACCCTTGCCCATTGATCGAAACTAACTGTTCCCAACCGCAATATCGAAGTACCTAAGACATATATATCCAGATAAGTCAATAAATATACCCATTTATTGCTTTTAGAAGTCCATAACTAAATTATTGGTGAGAGCTATATTCTGCTGCGAAACTTACTCAATTATGTACAGGCTGTGGTAGAATTTATGTCCACAAAAAAGGGATGACATGGTTATAAATGTAGGGAGACTTAAGTGTCTGCTGGACGGTGTGGACGAGTTTTATATAAACTAGTGGCCGGTCCCGGCTTTGCACGGCTGGAATTTAGCTAACTAAAAAAAATTTTTTGGATGAAAGAAAATTTTTCTTTCATACAAAACACCATAAAAATCTAAGATCATAACAAAAAAAAAACAAACCGAATCGGTCGAGCCGACCTCAAGTGATGGTCCGTCATACATAAATGACAAGTAATATATATTTTTTTTTAATAGATTTAATAAACTGTAAGAATGGGAGAAATGAAATACAATTTTCTTATTCTATTTTAGTATTACCTACAGCGCTCGTTCAAATTTATGTACCTATAGGTTATATGTAGAATTGACTAAGCAGATGATGATGATGATGATGCGCTCTAGCCGATTTCGGCCACAGCGACTGCATTCGATGGCTTTCTAGGGAGGTTATCGAGAGCTTTGGTGTGCAGCTCTATCATGTGCTCTCAAGTGGCTAGCATACTCAATTTTGGCCGAAAAACTTTGAGCACAAAGCGGACATGTCAGAACACCATTGACGAAATTGTAGGGTTTAGCTGCAGGTGCCCGGTGGTCTTAAGGTTACCACGCTTTAAGTCTAGCTGTGACCTTCTTCTCTCTTCGAAGGCGTTGCCTGCCGATGCACACGACGTCTCCACTCGGGCCGATTTTGTGCCTGCTTTTCCCACACTAAGGGGTCAATTTCGCATATTTTGAAGCAGCTAATGAAGAAAAAAACACAAAAAAGCATTATTTTCCACTGTAATTAAATAAAACTTCTGTTTTAAACGAAAAACAACTTAAAACAACAAAGCACTCGCAAACTTCCTCCACGTGTTTCAAAAAGAAAATGTACGAACAATATTATTTCACTCAATGTAAGCCTCAACGGTGTAACCTTTCACTGCACTGCTCAAAACTTCGGGAACATGGAAGTTTGTAGTAAACATAAACTTGGTTAAGTATAATATTTAGGTACTCAAGTTAATACAAGGGTTGGGAATGTTTGATTTTGTCACGGTTTTACCGGTCCTGTTAAAGTAAATTTTCATCATAGATGTGAAGGTTAAAATATTAACTCCTACCAGATACTGTTAGCCTGCGTCTTCCCACTGCTGGGCAAAGGCCTCTCCCCATGACTTCCAACTGTTTCTATCCAGGGCCAATCTGGACAATGGTCGTTGGTTTTGTCCAGCTCGTCCCGCTATTTTCTACGAGGTCCGCCGCGACGCCTTCTAGAACTCCTACCTAATATTTGAACAAAATAATATTTTTAAAGTAGGATATAATGTTTAGATGTCCTTGTCCATATTGTAGTTTAGTAAGTAGGTATAGTAGCTTTCCACTGTTTCCATTCGATTCACTTTCAGTTACTAGTCCGAAATATTTTTCCATCAGAATATGTTCAGACAGTTCCTTGTTTGACCACGAAACAGCTGCCAGGTAAATAATATTCGCTTTATTTTTCATAACATTTTTATTCTTTAAACGGAAAATCGATTTTTATCTTTGAACACATTTAATATTTACCGAACAAAGCGAGCATCCTGTATATTTACTTACGCAAATAAATTGAATTTCCGTATGATAGCAATTTTAAATTCCCTTTGTAGCTGTTATTGGATAAAATATGGCTTCGCTATTAATGTTTGGTACCTGTTCTGCTAAAAGAAATGGCCTTCGAATTAATTATGTAAACACGTTTACAAAAGTAATGTTCATTACTGTAATTGAATATTTAAAATTAATATTGCTCCATTAACAAAGTACGGTCGCACGGGACCGGTCAATCTTGGGGGAGGCATAATATGCCCAGCAGTGGACTCTTTCGGCTGAAATAATGTTGATAAACCAAGTATGATTAATAGAGCCTAAATCTTATACTTTACAAAGTTCATGTTTGCAACAAACTAACTTCCTTGTTCCGGAACTTTAAAACATTGCAACATGCATAATCACCGTAAAATACAGGGTGTAAACGGACCCTTCACGAACCCGTCTATCAAGCATTCAGTACATCAAACTAAGTAACTTTACGCAAACAATTTTATTTAAAAAAAAACTTGCGATAAAGTTGGAACTTTGACCCCCAATATCTCCGTAACTAGAAGGTTCCCAGGTATGGTATAGAACAAAAAAATGATTGTATTGACGGGGAGAACAAGTGCCTTTCGGCTTTGTTAAGGGTCTTTTTACACCCTTTATACAGCTGACAGCCCTCCTGTCTATGAGCGGGAATTTCAAAACATTCCTCTACGAAACATACAATATCATGATCTGCGTAGCATTTTCCCAACTATGTTGGGGTTGACTTCCAGTCGTACCCGATGCAGCTAAATACCAATATTTTGCATGTAGTGTCTGCCTACATGACCTCCACAACCCAGTTAATACTGGATAATATGATACCCCTTGGTAAGACTGGTTGTCAGACTTTCAGGCTACACCTGTAACGCCTGTCAAAGGACTACAAATACGGACAGCCGGGACCATTAGCTTATCGTGCTTTCCAAGGCGCGGAGGAAAATCAGTATGTAATGAATGGTCGACGGTGTAATCCACGGATAAATCTTAAACATATCCGTAGATTACTGTTAAGCCAAAACCAAACTTACAATAATAAAACGACATAATGATCCTGAAACTGCAAAATAATGTATAACATAATTCCACTGAATACCGTCCTCCACGATCATTTCAATAAGTATCATGACATGCAATCTCCAACAAAAGCAGATATAGGTGGTACAATAGGTTCTATAGAGGTAGCAAAGGAGAATGCGTTCGCCGATACGTGGAGAAGGCGGGTCGCGTGTATTGATTAAACATACCATAATGGAATTAACGTCGACGGAGCGAACTGTGATTGTGATCATGATTATGTACAGTAGTATTGAACACGACATTGTTTTTGAACTTAAAGAAACAACACGCTAAGCCCTTGATGTAGAAGGAAAAGTATATGACACGAAAGCTTTAGTGATTTTCAAAATGTTGAAATAAATGGACTTTTTGGTGAAACATATAAGAGGAGCTCGTGGCTAAATAATAACAGCCGCTCGGGGTCGATCTTTAGGTTAAGCCGTGCTTGCCTTGGTTGGTCTGTGGATGGGTGACCACCCATTACATACCGAGTTTCCTCCGTGCCTCGGAAAGCACGTTAAGCCGTTGGTACCGGGTGTCATTTGTAGATCTTTGACATTCGTGAGGTAGTCAGTGGCCCAAAAAGTCTGACAACCAGTCTTACCAAGGGGTATTGTATTACCCAGTATTAACTGGGTTGTGGAGGTCCGATAGGCAGTCGTTCCATGTAAAAAACTGGTATTCAGCTGCATCCGGTAAGACTGGAAGCCGACCCCAATATAGTTGGGAAAAAGCTAGGCAGATGATGATGGTGAAACATAGAAGCCAATTCCAACAAAGTTGGTAAAAGACTTGGCAGATGATGACAATGACGATGATGATATAGGAACATCTTAGAAAGACGTCTAGAGCTGAGAATTTTATGAAAATCTCAGTAGTAGTGGAATCCATTAAAATTATATTTCATATCTTCATATTATAATATTACCTATCACATATAATATTATTACATTCAGTACACCGATACAACTTTTATCAAAGAAGACGCAATCCGTCACAACTTGTGGATCTAAATTTTTATGTGTAATATTCCTTTGCTCTGTTAGCAGATGTTCTTACAAATATTGTCGGATGAGACGATAATATTTTTATAGGCGATATTCTTCTCTTATCTATTAAGTTTTAGGGCCTTCGCCCACCGAGACTTTTTGCAGCGATGTAATCGCAAAACGGCAGCGTTGCTATCGCTGGCTATGTAGCTTCGCCCACTTAACCACTATTCGGTATTGTTACTTTTGCGTTTCTGTCGCGCTTCAGTTACGATGCTATACAAATGCGATTTAGCATCAATACAGTAATGCTTGTTCGTTCCCCTGATGTTGTCAGAAACAGTCGCACGTTTGCATCTATACTGTAGAGGCGTGAGGCGTGTTTTCATCGTTTCTGTCGCGCATTTCAAATGTGACTAACTTTTTTACGCCCGAACGTAAACGCAGGCGTACTCTCCACGCCAAGCCACAATTTCACCTGCCATTTTGTCACATATTTGTGTCGTTTGGCGGACAAAGCACGCGCTTGCTTGTAACATATATGTGAATATGTGCAAAAGGCTGTAGTGCAGAAGCGCATTTACGACACGCGTTACAGCATCGCTACAAAAAGTCGCCGTGGACAAAGGCCCTTAGGCGTAGTTTATGATCTGAGTTCTTAGTAGTTGTAAAGTATGTCTCTAGAGAAAAAATCCCATCTCCGGTGTGTAATGAATGTTTTTATGTTTATGCTCTGTCTTGTAAGTGGTTCTTCAAAGTGATGTGAGCGAGCACACATCATGTATAGGACGTTTAACACTAAAAGTTTTATTGAGACGACGAAGAAAAATGTAATGACTTGTTCTAAATGAAACGCCTTTTGAAGTTCATTATGTACTTCTTTTGGGTATGCAGTGTTAGATAGATTTATTAAGCCAAATCATAACAATTACATACACTTTTAAAGTAAAATAACCTAAAGTAAGTATTATCATTAAGTCTAGAGTCGGGATATTTACCATGTCGAGTGCCGAAAAAAAGTTCGCGAGCGGACACAGTGAGTTTCGTGTGTCGGGTACAGAATCGAGTTGTGAGTGACAGTGGTAGCGGGACTGAGTGCAAAAAAAGAACAAGAAAGAGGGTAGACCGATTTGTTTGCTTATAAGGGTGTTTCTCTGCTATTTGGAAAGTCGTCCATACAAGACTGTCCTAAGCAAATTTTATTAAATTTTGAGAATGTTTGTTAATAAAATGGATGGCAATAGTAAATTAAATATATATCTTAAGAAAGCCCACACATTTTCCTCTTGGTTTTTGAGTTATGGACGGTTTTATGCAAAAACGTGACAGGGGACTGTTTTTCTGTACAAAAACAAGTATTTTTGTTTAATAAAAATCTTAATTTTTCTTTGTCATTCTTAAAATATGTAATTTTTGGAATTAATCAACAGTATTAAAACAAATTTTACTTATTATAGTAACTTTTCTTAAGGCTAATTCATCATCATCATCATTTCAGCCGAAAGACTTTCAATGCTGGACATAGGCCTCCCCCAAGTTTCACCACATTGACCGGTCCCGTGCGTCTCACATCCAGCGGATCCCTGAAACTTTCACCAGGTCATCGGTCCACCTAGTGGGAGGCAATCCAACGTAACGTCTTCCGGAAATTACAGGGGACTGTTGGCCAGGGGACTGTCATTTTTACATGAATACTTAATAAAAGAAAATCGTTTAAACATATCAGATTAACCAAACAGATGTGGCTACATACTAGATAATCAATTATTTTAAACAAATTTTCGTAGTTAAAACTCGTAAAATAGTTAAAAAAAGGCTTACCAGGGGACTGTTTCTACTAACGCCGAGACGCGTGGTTCACCAGCAGACGCAATCGTAGCACAAAAAAAAATGGCGGTTGCCCGGTTAGCTCCACAACCGAAAGAACTTCACATCGATTGCTTCCTTTTTACGATCTTAATATTTCGCTCCAAAATAAAATTTGACTTCAGCGCGGTTTTAAAATTTTGACAGGGGACTGTTTTCATAATTTGAGGACAGCATTCACACATAGATATTTTGATTAAATTTCTATTGTAAAAATATGATCGTGATATGTAAAGATGCTTACTGTTTCTTTTTATGTATTTGGATATTTTTTATTCAGTTATCAACGGCAAAAAAATATATATTGGTAACAAGATTTGTAATTCTGGAAAAGAGACATGCCAGGGGACTGTTTTTTGGGGTGTTTGAGGTTAATTTATTCAAATATTACATTATTCAATTAATAAGTAAGCTGTGGCGTGCCAAGAATACTTAATACTTTATCGGTATTGATACAAAAAACTGAGAAATATTAAGATTTACTACATAAAATTAGCTTGGGACAGCGATTTTCCATTTAGTGGAGAATTGCCCATAAACACCCTCCCGCAATAACTTCAATTTATCCGTGATTATGGTGCTTGCAACAGCGCCGAAATATCGGGAACACAAACCTAACAGTAAACATGGTAAATATCCCGTCTCTAGAGTTAATAATAATGTTAGTGACTATGAAAGTTTAAAAACTTATAAAGTAAGTATATCCAAAAGTTGACCTTAGATAAACGACATTGTTTCATTATTTTACTGTCTCTTTGTTCCAAAATTGATGTTGATTCAATAATCAATTCAAGTCGATGACAAACGTGTTTAGGTACGATACTTTAGGAATATTCCTATATATTGAAATTCTTTTCGTTTTTCTTCTTCTTCAAAACTCATAATATAACAAACTTAATAACGAAAGACGCAGCTGTCAGCATTAATCTTCGAAAATACACACACATTCTGAGACAGAAAATTGAACTTTTAGTTCACAATTTCAGTTCGCTGTGGGTCTATCAATATTTGAGCAGTCATCCCAAAAACGGCTACTCGAAAGTGTCGACCTGAATATTCAATTTAGGCAAAGTTTGGTATTTCTAACAAGCATTTGACACTAGATCGGTTTCGACCTCACTTTACACAAGATAGTCTTGAATTCGATTCTCATTTATTATTTAGCCTAGACAATCTATCCTTAAGTACTTTGTTGATTTAGAAATCGACAAGTAAATTGGTGTGATTTAGATAGTATTGTGGGTTACCATGCAGAGAGTTTACTCAAAAAAATATATATGTTACCGGCCAAACCCTATTTCAGGCCAAACTAATTCGTCTTAAGCCAAACCGGTTTACTAGCGTAGTCAATGTAGCCCCGCTGTGCGGAGCTCCTATTTCTGTTTGCAGGGTTTAAAGTAACCTAACACGACGACGGGACCTCCCTCGGACCTCGGAGGATATTCCTTTGAACCCAACCTGTCATCCCACTGCTGGGCAAAGGCCTCTCCCCATGACCTCCAGTTGTTTCGATGCTAATGCCAGGGCTAATGTGGACCACTGGTTGTTGGCTTTGTCCCGCCATCTTCTACGAGGTCTGCCGCGACGCCTTCTGGCTGTGTCAGGGCTCCAGAAAGTGGTTATTTTGGCCACTACAGCTTAGCGGCTTTTTGAGCAACGTCAGTAATTATGTGTTTTGGAGCGCAGTGTGGTGTTGCGTACCTGGTCGGTAAGTTTGACGCCTAGAGTGCTGCGCTCCATTGCTCGTTGGCAGACCTTGAGTTTGGATTTTAGAATATATGTCAAAGACCAAATCTGGGATCCATAGGTCAAAATGGGAAGAATGCACAATCACATGTCCATGATTTTTCCCTTTAGTGACAAAGGAAAGTTAACAATTAGGAAAACAAACACACACACATGTCACATGTTAGAAATTTGCTTTACCATAGAAAAAAAACGTGGAAAATCTAACTTTACATTTTCTCTAAGTAATGTAAATAATGTTGCGGTCTCTATATTACCTTCTCATATTTTCTAATATTAATATGAAAGCCAGAGAATCAAGTATATTCTAGTTTTACATAGCGAGGCGTAGGTATTATGAACATAATAATATCCCTAGGGTGCACTGGATGGTAATACTAGTGTTTCTCAGAAAACTAGTAATACCTGTATACTTACGTAATCTACTTGAATCTACCCACCACACCTGTGTTATGTCTGAACTGCGCTATTTTATCTACATATTAAAAGTACTTGGAATTAACATAACATAATATCACGCCTGTAATCCCCGAAGGGTAGGATATCTATCCCAAAATTGCTGATTACCCATGCGTTGCGGTAATAATACACATTATGGTAAAATACAATACTTAGGACAAATTACTTTATTTCATGCAGAATTAGGAGATTCAATTATAATAGTACTCGATATTATGACAAAATAGTTTTAGAAGTAAAGATAATAAGTAAAACAAAATTTCGACTTTATGAACATTATGGTTACTGAAGTTTATAGCAAACGGTTTATGGGTAATGATTTTCGGACAAACAATTTTAGGAGAAGAATGACAGTACTATTACTTGACGCGATACGACGAGCCTAACGTTTCAAATCTTAACTTTCCATGAGAAAAATAAAGAAAGAGTGCGAAATTGTGAATCTGTCCTAGTTGGTAAAATTAGGCTCGCAGCTCGCCACCTATTAAACAGGACTCCATCATAATTGGCGGGATGCGGGAACAATCGACATCTGCCAACCCGCTCGCAAAAAACAGGCATAATGATACGTTATTCGAGCTCCTCTCCATTACGTACGTCGGTAAGTCTACTAGCTTCACCCACTATATTAAGGGTTTAACGTCTTTCAGCGTCACTGTCGGGACTAGTGACATCAGTGGAGACTTAGTGCTTCCTAAACTAGGTGTAAAGCTTCGTCCAGGGAGAAAAGCGGGCGCGAGTAATAGAGTGGGCGTGAACATTAAAATCGCTGATTGAATTCACAGTGATTATGGCAGGCGTCTAACGCTACGAATCTGAACAAGGGGGTTACGATGACGTTTTATAGCAGTATTTTTTTAATGCCACTCCAGTGTGGGAAATAGAAAATAGAGGACGTCTAGCGCCATCTCTTCCCCACTTTGGAAAATACTGCTATAATACTGCTTTAAGACGTCATGGTAGGCCAGTAGGCCAGTATCCACACGTTGTGGCTATACCATTGGACTTCAGGCTTAGCTAGCGAGCCATGGTCGTTTGTTTTACCTCGGGGCCACCTACATACCTATACAGCACTTGCCACTAGCTACCTATCTTGATTTATACAAAATTTTCAACAGTATTGCCAAAAACAAGAGTCTTTATTTTTAGTCAGTCTCAAATTTTTGACTAATCCATCATTATTATCGTCAATAAGATGAAATAATTATTGACTACGCCCCCTAGTCGCGAACGCTTACGCCCTTGTCACTGCGTACGAGGTCTATAGGTCAAGTGTCACGTTAACGTCTCAACGTACCTGAGCTTCTACTTTATGCATTACTCCATCAAATGAGATCAGGATTGTCTACCAAACTTTTAACTACCGATTATGAATTCATTTACCCTAAGTTATGTTATCACCTCCGTTATTACACCTCACTGGGTTACCGACAAAAGTTTTGTGTAAACGACCTTTAGAGTTTGGAACTATTCGGTTTTGGAACTATTCGCTTTTGGAATTTATGGATTTTGGGAAATGATACGGGCTTTATCTTATTGAAGTACGTTGAAGGTGCTTTGCACTTGTTCCGGTAGGCTTATTTAATTCGGTTGAACAGCAAAGATGATCTGAAGCAATTTCTACCGTTTACAACAAATTTTTACCCGACTGCACAACGCAAAGGAGGGTAATGTGTTTATCAGTCTATGTATGTATGCATGTTTGTTCCTATGTGGCGTTGTAGAGACCAAACTTGTAAGCCGATTTTGATGATTCTTACGTCAATCGATTCGTCTTAACCTTGTGAGTGTTACTAAAGGCATGACAATAATCAAACTTCACCACAGCGACAACTAGACGCCATATTGTCAAAATGAAAAAAGAAAAGTGAGTCAGTAAAGCGCGCCCAAAACTTGACCACTTTCAAAAATATGGTCAAAACCACTACTTATGTCCTTAAACATCACTATACATTTGTATAGTTTATGCTTTATGGATGCATGTATGTATATTGATACGTAATTGGTACACCACATACTACCTGCAGTATTGTCTCTCCCTCTTCCTGTAATCGATCCAAAGGTTGTCATGAAGAGATCGCTTTTAGCGATAAGACCGCCCATTGTGTCACCCTATGTGAAATGTTTTCTTTTATGAATGTTGCTTTGGTGTACATAATAACGAATATTATTCTATTTTATTTTACACATTTCCGGCTGTCATTCGGCTCGAGCTGATCTGCAAACTACTATCCCCGAATAATATTCGGGACGGCTCGGCAGACTTAAAACTAAGCCGAACGGTTTTTCCCGATATAAACATTTTATATTCGACTAGCGGTCGCCCGCGGCTCCGCCCGCGTGGATGTCGGTTACCGCTGCAAAAAGCCTACCCAGGAAAGACACGGTCAGCAAAATGATTCCCAGGTCAATTCACAGACACCGACACTAACATCGACGACGCAGTCATTATCCGCAGGCTGCATAGATCGTCTTTATGTGGATGTTAAAGTTGTTAAATTGTGTAATTAATACTAAGTTTTCACTTCTGCCAGCAGTCCCGGAGTGCAACCCGTTGTTTTAGGATAGATAACTAAAGCGATTATTGTAGAGCTTCTCTATAAACAACATTTGACGTTAAATTATTTTCAGGTAACAAAATATACTGATGGTCGGGAGCTCGCGGGCTTATTAGCCCGTGATAGGGCAACGTAAAGTTGCCCATGCGTAAAACATTCTTTTCGTAAATCAATTCCTACTAATTTGAATGTTTGGTTAGTGCGAAAGAAATTTTTACTGGAAATTGGAGCCTTTTGAAGGGTATAGGCAAATCAGTAGGGATACCCTTACTCATAGATCTAAACTCCCCTCCCGCACGCGCACCCCCCCACGCCCACTTCGCAACGGGCCGTGCAGCAGAAATCGTAATATTTTAATTTCGCCATAACTTCGAAACCAAACGTCCAATTTTAATCATTCAAAGACCAAATATTATCTACATAAACTTTACTTAGTGATGAAATAATTTATTTTGATAAGGATTATAGCATGAGTAAAATAAATGCGTTCAAATGTAGTCCAAAAAAAATTCAAGATAAAAAAATGGTTGTTGTACCTCACTCGACATAGATAGGTATAGTGTGTTGCGGTTTTTTTTGTAGATATTTATAAGATCTACAATTAATTAGAACATTTTATGGTTCTATCTTTTATAGTTTAGGCAGCGTACGCAAAATAAGTAACTTATCTGGTTGATTTTTTACACCTTGTGTCCGAAAAACCCAAATATCTTACGGAACCCTATTTTTTTCAAAATAAAATTTAGCCTATGTTACTCGTGTATAATGTAGCTTTCGAATGGTGAAAGAATTTTTAAAATCGGTCCAGTAGTTTTTGAGCCTATTCATTACAACCAAACAAACAAACAAACAAAGTTTTCCTCTTTATAATATTAGTGTAGACTAGCTTATGCCCGCAGCGTCGCCCGCGTAGAGTTCGGTAATTGTCCCAAGGGATCGTACTACCGGGTTAAAAAGAATCCTATGTGTTAATTCAGGTTATATACTATCCGTGTGCCAAATTTCATCCAAATCCGGTTAATAGTTTTTGCGCGAAAGAGTAACAAATATCCATCCATCCATCTTCACACACTTTCGCATTTATAATATTAGTAAGATTTTACCGTCCGACTGTGCTTGCTCATACAAAAACGAACATGTGTAAAGCTCGTGTTAGTTCAGCTTTCATTTGTTTCTTGAAATAGAAAGATGACATGAGTGCCTCGCTCCGTCTTTGCGATTACATTATTCAAATGATCGTTCTAAAAATATGGCTATACGGTTTAGTTTTCATCGACCAAGAATAACAACTGGTATTACTGTATTATATTATTCATATTAGGATAGTGTATGAACGGTTATCCGTATTTTCAGACTTAGATATTTAATTTCAATTTAAGTTCACTGAGCTGGTTGCGTGATTTTTTTTTGGGGATAACGGATAGGATTTAACGATTTCGTCTACCCTTTTTAAAAAAAAATACCGATAACAGCGATTTCTCTGATCTATTGACAGAAAAAAAAGATTTAATTATTCCAAGTGTGTATGTAAAGTTTATACAGGGTGCAAGCCCTCCACAAACTGTTGGGGTGAATTCAGTATATCATACTAAGATGACCGGTACAAGAAATTATTTTAGGAATGTTATGGGAATTCAATAAAGGACAGTGGGAAAAATACACCCACGTCCGCCACAGCTTAGACTACTTTTATTTGAAAGGTATCATAGCCATGTTCCTCTGTGCCAAAGCTCATCAAATTCTGTCCCGGGGTTCTCTTTTTATTTCAAGTTGAAACTTACCGAGCATTATTGAAACAAACCTAACCTAACCTTTTTTTTTTTTTTTTTTTGGTCTCGATGTGGAAATCCTCATGGATGTCCTCCGCCCTGGGGGAGAGCGGAGGGGTCTGTCAGACTCTTACTGACTAAAACCACACCGGTGTTCCCTCGCACACTTGCGTCGGGGGGCAGCGGGATCTAATGCGACTTCCGCTGCCCCGGACTAGTGCCGGCCCGCTTGATCTGCGGGCCACGTCCCGGGGGGGAGTGAGGTGTAAAACTCCCCCCGCTACGTCTAATAGAGGCGCGCGTGGAACACTACGCGCCGCCGTCTCGGGTCCAGTGTGATGGAGGGCGACGGATGTCCCCGAATCCGCCGCCCCTGGACCTATTTAGGGGGGCCGGAAGAGGGCGTTGTCCGCCCTCTGCCGACGCCCTGTGCGTCTGCTGCGGGATGGGCGAGAGGTCGTTATCTCCCTCTCCCTTTCCGCAGCTTCCTTCTGCGACATGACGGTTTCGCAGAAGGACATCACTGCGTCCCAGGACTCTGCGCTGCCGACCATCGAACGAACGACGGCCGGCAGCGACAGGTCTCCTCCAACCTCTGTTACGAGCGCACGGCGCGGCTCATCCCACGCGCCGCACTCAGCCAGCGTATGCCGCGCCGTGTCCTCCAGACAGTGGACGCAGTGATGACACCGGGCGTCCGGCTCCCTGCTTATGCGACACAGGTACTTCCCGAAGCAGCCGTGCCCCGAGAGCACCTGCGTCGCCCGAAACGACAGGGAGCCGTGCTTCCTCCCAAGCCAGTCGTCGAGTACTGGCCGGATCGCCTCGATTGTGTCGAGGCCGGCGGTAGGCAGCTCTAGCCTGCCCCGCCATTCCGCCACCATGACCTGTCGGAGCTGAGACCGGTGCAGCGTGATCTGTCGCTGAACCAGCCTCTCGCCCCGATCCTTGGCCTCCTCGCGCCACTGGTGCAGTGTCGCGAGGGTCTTCGCCTCCAGGTCCCACGGCGGGGATCCGGCCAGTACGCAAGCCGCCTCGTAGGAGATCGTGCGATATCCCCGTATGGCTCTGACGGCCATCGCTCTCTGCGGTCTGCGCAGAACAGCGATAGTGTGGGCCGTCAGGTCTGTTGCCCATATCGGGGCCCCATACAGGGCCATCGATCGCACGATCCCCACGTACAACCGCCTACAGGCGGTGCTCGGGCCCCCCAGATTGGGAAGCAGCGTTGACAGCGCGCCCGCCGCGCCCATCAACTTGGGCACCAGCCGCTGAAAGTGGGGGCCGAAGTCCCAACGGCTGTCGAGCACCAATCCAAGGTACTTCATGGTTGACCCGACAGCGATCCGGACCCCCCCGACCACAATATGTGATCCCAACGGCGGCGCCCGTCGGGGGCCATGAAAGGCAATGGCCTCCGACTTGTTGAGGGCCACCTCCAGGCCCAGGCGTCGTATGCGGCTCACCACCTGTGAGACCGCAGCCGTAGCCAGCAACGCTACCTCCCTGTACGAGCTCCCCCGAGCCGTGACCAGCGTGTCGTCCGCATAGCACGTCAGGTCCACTCCCGGTGGGAGCTCGCACCGCAAAACCCAGTCGTATCCGATGTTCCACAGGGGTGGGCCCAGAACCGAGCCCTGTGGAACACCGCACGACATCTCGCGACGGCCCGTGCCGTCGCGTCCCGAGTAGGTGACACACCTTCCGGACAGATAAGCCCCCACGATGTTGCGGAGGTAGGAAGGCACCCGATGGTATCGCAGGGCCTCCCTAATGCAACTCCAGGGCAGGGTGTTGAACGCGTTGGAGATGTCCAAGGACACCGCCAGCACCACCCCACCCCGGGACACCGCTTCCTCCGCCAGGACTCTCACCCTCATGATGGCGTCGATGGTCGAGCGCCCACGCCGGAAGCCAAACTGGCTGTCGTCCAGGTTCGGCCCTTCTGTACACAAGTGGCTGACGAGGCGATCTGCGATTACTCGCTCCAACATCTTGCCCGCCTCGTCCAGCAGCACTATGGGCCGATAAGCGGACGACGAATCCGCCGGGCGCCCCGCCTTCTTGAGCAAGACCAGTCGACCAGCCTTCCACCTGGTCGGGAACTGGCCCCGCTCGAGGCACGCCGAGAAGAGTCCCCTCAGTGGGGGCTCCAGCTCCTTCAGGGCGAGGACCAGAGCGCGGCCAGGCACTCCGTCGGGCCCCGGGGCAGTGTTTTTTGCCCGGAGCCGCATCACGGCCGCGCTCATCTCCACCTGTGTCACCTCTGGGACGGTTTCGCTCTCCCCTTCTTCCGACTCTGCAGCTGTGTGCGGAGCCATCGGCGGTGGCTCGTGCTCGGCTCTCTGAGGGAAGAGAGCCGAGACCACTCGCTCCAGAAACTGCGGCTCGAGACCTTCCGTTAGCGGGGGGGCCCACGGCCGAAGTTTCCCTCGGACCGTGCGGTAAGGGCGCCCCCACGGATCTCCGTCTAGGGTCGCCAGCAGCTCCTCTCTGGAGCGCGTCTTCGACTCGCCGATGGCCAGCCACAGAGCCGCCTTCGCCGCGCGGTACACCTCATACAGCGCGGCTTCTTCGTCGGGATCCCGCAGACGTCTCCTCCGACATCGCGTGTACGGGCGTCTGGCGTCAGCGCACTCGACGCGCAGCCGCTCGACCTCGATGCACCACCAGTACACGCGGCGCCCTGCGGAGCGGAGAGAGGAGACGCGTGGCATGGACGCGTCGCAGATTTGCGTCATCGCGTCGCCAAACCACTGCGCCTCCCCGATGGATGTCCTCCGCCATGGAGAGAGCGGAAGGGTCTGTCAGACTCGTACTGACTAAAATCACACCGGTGTTCCCTCGCACACTTGCGCCGGGAGGCAGCGGGATCTAATGCGACTTCCACTGCCCCGGACTGGTGCACGCCCGCTTACATCTAAGAGAGGCGCGCGTGGAACACTACGCGTCGCCGTCTCGGGTCTAGTGTGATGGGGGGTGACGGATGTCCCTGAATCCATCGCCACTGGACCTATTTAGGGGGGCCGGAAGAGGGCGTCGTCCGCCCTCTGCCGACGATCTATAGATATATATATGTGTCGCATCCGAACACATAGGACCCTGGCCAGGACGTACTGAGTGACTTACTTAGTGTCAAACAGTTGTGGGCACAGAATGGGATACGGGTAAACTAGAGAAATAGCTCCTTTAACTTGTACACAGTTCATTGTTACAGAGAAAGTAAAAGTAGTAGTAAAAGTAGTAGTAAAAGTAGTAGTTATAGTAGTAGTTAAAGTAGTAGTTAAAGTAGTCTAAGCTGTGGTGGACGTGGGTGTGCCCCAAAAGTAAAAAAAGATTAGGTTAGGTTAGGTTAAGTTTGTTTCAATAATGATCGGTAAGTTTCGACTTCAAATAAATAGAGAACCCTGGGACAGAATTTGATGCGCTTTTGCACAGAGAAACATGCCTGTGATACTTTCCAAACAAAAGTAGTCTAAGCTGTGGCGGACGTGGGTGTGCCCCAAAAGTAAACAAAAGGTTAGGTTAGGTTTGTTTCAATAATGTTCAACTCAAAATAAATAGAGAACCCTGGGACAAAATTTGATGCGCTTTGGCACAGAGATACATGGCTGTGATACCTTCTAAACAAAAGTAGTCTAAGCTGTGGCGGACGTGGGTGTGCCCCAAAAGTAAACAAAAGGTTAGGTTAGGTTAGGTTTGTTTCAATAATGATCAACTCAAAATAAATAGAGAACCCTGGGACAGAATTTGATGCGCTTTGGCACAGAGAAACATGGCTGTGATACTTTCCAAACAAAAGTAGTCTAAGCTGTGGCGGACGTGGGTGTGCCCCAAAATTAAAAAAAGATTAGGTTAGGTTAAGTTAAGTTTGTTTCAATAATGATCGGTAAGTTTCGACTTCAAATAAATAGAGAACCCTGGGACAGAATTTGATGCGCTTTGGCACAGAGAAACATGGCTGTGATACTTTCCAAACAAAAGTAGTCTAAGCTGTGGCGGACGTGGGTGTGCCCCAAAAGTAAACAAAAGGTTAGGTTAGGTTTGTTTCAATAATGTTCAACTCAAAATAAATAGAGAACCCTGGGACAGAATTTGATGCGCTTTGGCACAGAGATACATGGCTGTGATACCTTCCAAACAAAAGTAGTCTAAGCTGTGGCGGACGTGGGTGTGCCCCAAAAGTAAACAAAAGGTTAGGCTAGGTTAGGTTTGTTTCAATAATGATCAACTCAAAATAAATAGAGAACCCTGGGACAGAATTTGATGCGCTTTGGCACAGAGATACATAGCTGTAATACCTTCCAAACAAAAGTAGTCTAAGCTGTGGCGGACGTGGGTGTGCCCCAAAAGTAAAAAAAAGATTAGGTTAGGTTAGGTTAAGTTTGTTTCAATAATAATCGGTAAGTTTCGACTTCAAATAAATAGAGAACCCTGGGTCAGAATTTGATGCGCTTTGGCACAGACAAACATGACTGTGATACTTTCCAAACAAAAGTAGTCTAAGCTGTGGCGGACGTGGGTGTGCCCAAAAAGTAAACAAAAGGTTAGGTTAGGTAAGGTTTGTTTCAATAATGTTCAACTCAAAATAAATAGAGAACCCTGGGACAGAATTTGATGCGCTTTAGCACAGAGATACATGGCTGTGATACCTTCTAAACAAAAGTAGTCTAAGCTGTGGCGGACGTGGGTGTGCCGCCCATACATTTCTGCCCACTATCCTTTGATTTGTTTTATTTTCTCATACGCAATGTACCGTTACCGTGGCGAAACGCATGTAGCGAACGGCAAGCGCGACGACGAGTTCGATAAACTCTGTACCTAGGCAGGAAGTGAATAGCTGATTTCACGCGTCGATGGATTTTAGCCGTATTATTTACATAAACGGAGTGCTGCGTACAGGGAATGCAATTTTACATTGAAATAAAGAAATAGTACTTAACTGAAAAAAAAACCGGTGAAAAACTCCGGTGGAATATCAAAATAAGGTGCTTAATGCACCCTGTCAGTTTGTGGAGGGCTGTCCCTTACACCCTGTATAAATACCAAATCGTAAACTTCAAAACATCTTCATCTTTTCTCTAGAAACACATTTACTATTTTATGGGACCAAAGTGACTATCCGTTTTCCAAGATGAAAATCAACGAAACAGACGAAGTGAATTTATTCTAGATGCAGGTACGAAAGGAATTGTTGAAATCTCGCAAATCCCCGCGGAAAACGTTCAACGCAGACAAATACTTGGCAAGCGTATTACACGATTTTACTTTCTTTAGTTTTAAATAATACACTTTCACACCACACTGTAAGATATCATTCAAATATTGCATAGGTACTTCACCTATGCAATATTCAAATGATCTCCTATATTTATGAGTCTCACGCCCTTTTTTCGAAGAAATACATCACATTACTTAGCTAACAAATTGTCATTGTAAACTTCTGTGATTGGTCGAAATAGTGGTGAAAAGCACATCACATCATTTGACTTGCATTTAAAGTTGACGCGTCGATGAGTTCCGTTCCTGAAAAGCGGGTATCAGATTAATGCGTGCATAACAAATGAAAAAAAAAATATAAGAACAGAACAGATATTAAATAATGTTATTTCAAACCTGAATACATAAAACACGTTATTCATTCAATAAAACCATACGAAATTCTCCGCTGTCATAATAAAAATCACACAATAGAGTACAAAAAACCAAGGAATCTACCACAAATTGCGAACGGAATGGGTAGGGGTGGCAAGCGGAAGTCTTATTACCGATAAATTTCCTGGCGAAAACGCGGTCGCTTTTGTTGTCCGCGTAACCCTAATTTGTTTCGATGGAGTTTCTCACAATACTATTGATTGTAGACCTGTGTTAGAGGTAATGGATAGTTATCACGAAGATAGGATTTTTGTTGAGAACGATTTTCGTTTCTTTCTTCTATTTGTTAGCGGCTGATTGAAAAACAATTTATACGGTTATCGAACTCGTGTAATTCTCCTCGTGAATAAGTTTTATGTACTAACTGCTTAAATCTCCCTGGTGTTTCAACACGACCACCAGCTTACATACATAATGTCTGTGTACTACTTGTAACTAGTATTAAGTCAATAGGAATGTAATTTAAATTAAAAAACGGCAGAAAAGTCAAAACAACCGATCATCAAACGAACGCGCGAACGATTCAAAAGTGATTTCCAGTTTCTGTATCAGGAAGCAGATGTGTCACTTTAACAGGCACGATTGTTATGCGTCAAAAAACGTAACGTTGACAGTTAATATAGATGGAATATCTCAATAATATAAGGCAATACGACTGTCAATTTATCACTCTGTTAACAAATTCTGAAGGCAGTCAGGACTACCAATATTTCTAGGAAAATTCGTCCTTCTTTTTCTTAAAAGCTCAATTTACGAAGCCATATAGACAATAAACAAAGCGGAATTGACAAAATAACATTACTGAATACTTGTACAAAAACATTATTGGTATTTTTTTCAGTGTTCGCTATTGTGAAAACATTTGGGTAAGAATGAAGATATTGATGTAGAAGAGGCTACAATATACTGTTTAAGTTAATTTATTCTTTGCGTTAGAAGTAGTTAATTCTATCCCATTTATTTCATATTTTTTCTTACTTCTTTCTTCCTGACGGTGGGGCCACATGACAATTAATACTTCAAAACAGCTTACTCTATGACTGCGTTATTCGCCAGTGAGTGGAGTTTGCTAGGCTGTATTTTAGGTCTAAACATTTTTGAACTTTTTGCCATAGATACGCTAAGAAAAATACTCGAAATCAATTTGTATTTTTTATAAAATCGGTAAGTACAGTCTTTCAGTCGTTATTTTATTCAGAGTTCCATACATACAAAAGTCCATCCAACTTGTTAGCAGTGAAGCGTTGAACGTAATTCTTTGACCTCAATCAGTCACTGTTGATGCGGGGTAATACTGAATGCGAGGTTTCTTTGTATAAATTTACAAAAAACGATACGGATAATACTCTTGGTATTGTTTGTTATTTGTGTTTAATGTGATGTACCCACTTTAAATTATACAGGCCTGATTGCACAATCAATCGCTAAATAAATTTAACGCTAATCGTCGTAAACACATCATTCCGTCTCTGCCATCTTCTAACAAATGACAGAAACAGACCGATGTTTCAAATGTGTTTTGTGATTGTTGGTGGAAACGGGCCTTATGAGCAATATGTCTGTAAATTAAATATGCACTGTTAGTTCGTGGCATGTTGTCTTACTAATCCAACCGCTTTCAGTGTTACTCACTAACAAATTCTATGTAAATAAAAATATAAGTATCCATTTTTCAATCAAACCAAAACAATTAGTTAAATCATTCAAATTCTTTATTAGTAACTTAACGTTAAAATAATATATTTCATCAGAAAGGACACAAAATAGAAGAGATGATGAAATGGTGATGGAATCACCATTTTGGTAAAAAATCAAAATGGCGATGGGGTGACTATGCAAGCTTACATAGAAAAAAGTTCAAACTCCTTAAATCAGATCTTGATCAGAAAATTCCTTCTCAAAATTTCTAAATGTGGCCTCACCGTAGACAGCTTTTTACTAGAATACAACGAAATTGACTCATCGTCTATTAGTTACAGAGTCGTGCTGGAGGTGGCTGGCAACTCGGATGCTGTCATCCTGAGCGGTTTGGAAGCTGACACGCAGTACCAAGTAACCGTCGCCGCGCTCTGGGGCGGACATAAGTACAGGAGTAGGCCTATTGTCTTCCGCACGCTGGGTAAGTCTCATTTTGTCAAGTTCTTCTTCTTCTTCGTCGTGTAAATGGTTCTTTATGTGTTAAATTAATAAGATTCGACCCGAACTCTGCCACCTATGTAGGGTTTTAACTAGAGGCTCGTGCATTTCTATGGATCACCATCAGTATCATATCATCCGAAAAACGTCAGTAGGCCTCCCACAATTGTCGGTATATTGACCGATCCTGTCATGTCAACAATGTTCTGTGAATTTGTAGCTGTTATGTAGTAGATTACAAGTAATGATTAAAAAAGTCATCCTATGGGGATAATTTATGGACTTACACTAGTTTTTTTAAAATAAGTACACAATTTTTTACCGAAAAAATGACTTCGATTCCGTTTTTTTTTTTCGTAGTCGATATTTTTTTGTAAAAATGTTAATTAACCTGTTAAAATAACTCATAAGCTTTGAGAAATAATAAACAGAATCCAAATCGACCCATAAACTTCGGAGATTTGTCAAAAAATAGAATGCAAATCTACATCCTCTACTTAAAAAATTCAAAATTGAATAACATGAAAAATGTTATAGATAGACCCCCCCTTTTGAAGTTTATTTTCGACATTTCTTCATGAATATTCAGGAATTTACGGGCGGTCACATGCGCATGGGCGACATTGTATACAGGGTGGAAGAGACAACGAAATGGTTACTACGTGTTCAGTACATAATCCTGGACCACCCCATATAAAAATATCTGCAACAGCTGTTTTTTTTATTTTAATTGTTGTTTTTAAACTACAATCACATATTACGTCACATAATTTTAACTTTTAAAATTCATGTTTAAATGCAAAATATTGTTAAACCTTTTAAAAGAGTAACGATGGAGCTTTTTACCCATTCTTCTCCACACGAAACTACCCTTGCGAAAGATCTTTCGATTTAAATTTTGACGTTTAAAAGTGCCTTTTAATGGTCTAATTACAAAAAATGATTTGTCTTTGACGAGTAACCAACGATATAAATATTTGAAGTCCTATTTGATATTATTTAAATGTCAAACTTGACAGTTCACAATTAGTAAACTATTTCCTTATCCGAAGTTATTACGACAGTAACTTGGTCACATAAAACCTCGATGACATTTACGCCCACCACACATTTACACACACCACCTTTTTAATGAAAATTACCTACATGTGCTTGTAACGTGTGAACGAACTTTCGGTAGTCACCCTCTTGTCCGATGTTTCGCGTGTCAACTATTAATATGGTGGCTGAAACATGCAAGCAGAACATTACCATTAGTAGGATGAGGTCGGACTCGGTTAGGTATCTATGATTTCTGCTTTTTATTAACGTGTGAGTTTTGGCTCGCTTCGAAGGAAAATGTTACCTAGGTATTTGGTAACATAACATCACGCCTGTAGTAGCTGAATAGTTAGGCAGAGGTGTACCTACTAGTGCAACATAACTGACGAAATGTGGGTACATTTCGTCAGTTATGTTTAAGTCCCATGAAATAGGGGGCGAGCCTATTGCCATCAACCGGGCACAGATCCAGACTCCGTGACTGTTACTGGAACGAGGCAGTCTGGTTATCATACTGATATGAACGTAATTGTTTAAATCGAGTTAAACCGACTGTTAGACCTACAGGTTAAACTTCATGGCTGTCATTCATAGAATTGGTGACAGTTGTCATGGGCAGTCGAATAAGCAGTTTTACCAAGAAAAGGGTATCGTGCTACCCAGTAATTGAGGTCCATGTAAAAATACTGGCATTCAGCTGGATCCAGTAAAATAGGATCCCGACAAACATTGTCTATGGTGATGATCTTCTGGTAGCTCCTACTTATTTTGAGGAGGAGCTCGTGGCTAAATAACAACAGCCGCTCGGGTCGATCTTTAGGTTAAGCCGTGCTTGCCTAGTTTGGTCAGTGGATGGGTGACCACCCATTACATACCGAGTTACCTTTGTGCCTCGGAAAGCACGTAAAGCCGTTGGTCCGGTCATTTGTAGATCTTTAACAGTCGTTACAGGAAGTCAGTGGCCCAAAAAGTCTGACAACCAGTCCTACCAAGGGGTATCGTATTACCCAGTACCTACTAACTGCGTTGTAGAGGTCAGATAGGTAGTCGCTCCATGTAAAATGCTGGTATTCAGCTGCATCCGGTTCGACTGGAAGCCGACCCCAACATATTTGGGAAAAGGCTAGGCAGATGGTGACTTTTCTCTAATCCGTCTTTTTAACATTACAACAAACCTCGTAGAAAGCAACTGTAAGTTTTATTCTTATTAAAAACATTATTTCGGAATCTAGTCTGGCCAGTAGCGGCTTCTATAATATTATCATTTATCCAGGCTTTGTTTTTAATACCATCTTTCCACAATCTAAGATGAAAATTAGAACATCGGAAGTCCCATTTTCTGCTAGAAAAATCGTTTTAATATTGAACTAGTTTCAACCACTTTTCTTAATATCAACGATGTTCAGAGTAAGGGTAAGTGCACCTGTTGCGTGATCCAGTCGCGTGATACTGTCCCAAAAACACACAAATAATGGGTCACTGACTCCCCCATTATGTTAAATTACCTCAAACTGTGGGCGATGTAATATCTAAATGTTTTTGTGTAACGGCTTTTGATGGAATTACTCGAGCCGTGGTATTTAAATGTCGGTACTTAAGGAGGTTATGTTAAAGTTAGGTAAAGGTTAAATAACTTGGGTAGGAGTTTGACAAAAATTTATGGTATGAAAGGGTGGGTGGTTTCCTGGTGTTGTACGGTTACTTAAGTGAAAACACTGCCTCTTACATATCATCTATTCTTAAGATCATCAATAGATGAAAACTAGTTGTTTGTGCCATTTTAGTCAAACTCATACTTTATTCTTACTAATATTATAAATGCGAAACTAAGTTTGTTTGTTTGTTTGTTACCTTCTCACGCCTAAAGCACTGAACCGATCATCCAGAAATTTTGAGTAAACGTTGTCAGGTGTACGGAAACGGACATAGGGTACATTTCATCCCGAAAAAAATTACTGTTCCCGAGGAAAACTACAATAACGTTCTTATAATAATAGATGGCGCCACGTTTCTTTCGAGTCATGATTGAATTATATTATTACAAGCAGAGTACAACCCGAATTGATTGTCAAATTCTAAATTAACACAAGCGAAGCCGCGGGCAAAAGCTAGTTTTCAAATAAACCATTTAAAGGCTCTTTTGAATTGACAAGGAGTCGTTCAGCCCAAATTCCGTAGTAGGTTCCTATAGAGAAGAACGGGCAAGAAACACAATGGATACTTTTTAATCCAAATAATCTATATCCAATCCTGTTGTTCGTATTTTAAGTATACAAAACATCTATCGAGCTTAATCGTCATTCAAAAAAATACACAGCAACAACAACTTCATATTAAAGCCCTCACAAATACACCTAGGATTTTATTAAATACTAGATTTACTCGTAAATCCCCGACCTGCAAATCGGAGCACGTCCCTAATGCGATCGTACACAAAGCTAGATTACACAGACACGGCCAAACGGAAAAACGGACCGGAATAAGCGAAAAAACGGACCGGAATAAACGGAAAAAACAGACCGAGGTAAACGAGGAATGGAGATCAACATTGGCAGCATTGTCGATGTAAATAAGTGACCTGTTGCATTGAAATTTATTGGAACCTTGTTGGAAATTCGAGTAAAACTGGGTTTTTATTTTTTCTGAATCTTATTTGTAGGATTCAATTGAATAAGTATTGATTATCTTGTGATTGAAAGGAGGAGCTCGTGGCTAAATAATAACAGCCGCTCGGATCGATCTTTAATTTAAGCCGTGCTTGCCTAGGTCGGTCTGTGAATGGTAGGACCTCCCGTTACATACCGAGTTTCCTTCATGCTTCGGAAAGCACGTTAAGCCGTTGGTCCCGGGTGTCATTTGTAGATCTTTGACAAGGCAGGTAGGCAGTGGCCCAAAAAGTCTGACAACCAGTCTTACCAACGGGTATCGTATTACTTAGTACTAACAGGGTTGTGGAGGTCAGATAGGCAGTTGCTCCATATAAAATACTGGTATTCAGCTGCATCCGGTTAGACTGGAAGCCGACCCCAATATAGTTGGGAAAAGGCTAGGCAGATGATGAGTTCCCAATGATTTTTAAAATAGCGAAAAGTCGGATCACGTTTTCAATAAGTTTCAACCCAAGAACATTCCCTTAACAGTTGCCTAGTTTTATTGGTGGTGTAGTAGAAAAAGTATCACAACTACACCCTTAGGAAAAACAGAGATAAGTTACAAATAAGACTTTACTATTCTCCCGACTTTCCTCGAACGGCAAAAAACAAAATGCGACACAATTCGAAGATCAAACGAACAGAGTGATCAACAAAACGGCGGGTGTACAGTTACGAGCACAAATATGTACCTATACATTCAGCAACATTCAAATGCGATTTACTCTTCCGCTTTTTTTTTCCTGTTTTAAATCGTTGCGGGACCCAAGACTGTTGAATTGTTTCTTTGGAATTCGTCGAGGACTATGAAAAGTTTCTAGTAGTCACCACTGCTGATTCTGGCTTTCAAGAGTTGCAGTGGTTGGAAATAGTTTGGTTAGGTTGTACCTCTTGTAAGTAGGGATTCCAATATACTAAGTTCATAACAAGAAAAAAATTAGAATCAATACAGTCAGAGAAAAATACTTTTAAAAGTTACCAAGTGTTTACCAGTTTTGACTCGTGACTGTACACGGGTGTACACAACTAAAGTTGTTGATGTAAATAAAGTGACTTGTTGCGTGCGCCGCGTGCGTGTGTAAATTCCCCGAGGATTCCTTTGAAATGAGGGTAGTTTTGTTTTTGTGTTATTAGGGAATTTAGTCATGTTTTGTTCGCTGTTGTCTTTACAATTGTTTTAGTTTTCGTTTTGTCGCGTGAGAAAGGTCACAGGTGACATGGATAAAGAAGTAGAATATAGTTGTCATGGGTGAAGGCATTTTGAATCATTATTTGACAAATGTGTTTAAGGTTAGAAAACTTTAAAGAAACTCATTAACTTAAAACCTCCCTTAGTTTTAAGAAGGATTATGAATACCTTCATAAAATATAACGTTATAAATTTTCGGAACTAATTGTAAAGCTAAAAATTAAATAGTATAATTAATAATAATGGGTAACCTAGGCATTCAAAGCTAACAAAACACTTCGTTATATAAATAATTCATTGAAGTAGCTAGGTAGCAGAAATACCTAGTCGAAACCTTTTTCTAAAGTTCAACAACCGCGCCATGAAACTGTTTAGAAGTTCAGTTACCCTAGAATAGTTTTGAAGGAATATTTAGAAACTTTCAGAGGAGCTCGTGCGTGGCTAAATAACAATAGCCGTTCGGGTCGATTGCCTAGGTTGCTCCGTGAATGGGTGACCACCCATTACATACCGAGTTTCCGTACGTTTCTCGGAAATTACGTTAAGCCGTTGGGCCCAGCTGTCAATTGTAAATTTTTGACGGTTGTAAAGTAGCCAGTGTCCCGAAAATCTGACCACCAATCTTTTCAAGGGGTATCGTATTACCCAGTACTAACTGGGCTTTGGAGGCCAAATAGGCAGTTGCTCCATGTAAAATGGGTATTCAGCAGCATCTGGTCTGAATGGAAGCTGACCTCAACATGGTTGGGAAAAGTCTAGGCAGATGATGATTTAGAAACTTCCAAAGACAAGCTAAGTGTACAATATTGTAAATATTTCGTGGAATTGTTTCAAGATGTACACATTAACACGTTAACCATAAATTTAAGTTATCAATAATAATTGGGCTATCAGTATCAAAGCTTTTTAGAGCAACTGTGAGCTGGCTTGTTCTCAGATATTCGAAGTCTAAATTGAACCAAGGCAGAACCAAATTGGCACTAATTTGAATCAAACTTGATTCAGACATTCTAGCACGAACGCGCAACGTTACGAATATTATTTGTACGATTTTGAATCGAAAATATCGCATTGCATATTGGTAATTGTTTTTCTTGCGACAAGCACAATTAGTTTCACCCATCGGCATGGTATGAAAAATAAAGGGTGTTACAAGACCCTTAACGAAGCCGTAAGCCACTTGTTTTCCCCGTCATTGAGATTTTTTTTTTGTTCTAGACCACATCTGGTAACCTTCTATCTACGGAGATATTGGGAACAGTTTTTTTTAAAATACATGTTTTTAATGTGGGATTTTTACTTTAAACACCTCCGCGATCCTCTTAGTATTTAATCCATCCATCAGCACAATGGTTTGAGTGCGTCACATTGAGTCCTACCATAAAACATGATTATTCACCCCAAAAAAAAAAGTCGTTTCCCAGCAATAATTTTTGCATAAAGTTACTTAGTTTGATGCACAGAATGCTTGGTTAACGGCTTCGTAAAGGGTCCGTTTACACACTGTATGTAAACGTGAGAAACTAGTAATTTAAATATAAATTATTAATTAATTATTTACGTTACGTTTGCTAATGCTAAGCCCTCGACATTCGAGAGCTTGCGTGTGAGTGTATTTCCAAGTATTGCTGAATAAATTAATGTAGGAATGATTATTCATACGTTAACATACATTTAACAAAGGATGGGATAACTGATGAAATATTATGAACAAACCACGTGTACACGAAAATATATAGGCTTAAATTCAAATAATATGAGCAAAGAGTAATATTTATTTCTGCTGTAGAATACAATTTTGTTTAATGTGGATGTGGCAACTGCTGAGCATGAGGACCTGGGTTCGATTTCCAGGTCGAGCAATGTGTTATTAGGTTTTTCCGTCAGGAATTTCTCAGTGACAGCCACGAAGTTTGGATTGGTGCCCGGTTGGTGGTGATAGGCTCGCCCCTTATTGCTCCTCAACCTTTGTTTTGGCTTTTGCCAATAATACGACATTGGGGGTTGGGCCGATAAACTTGTACCTAATCTTTTAGCGTCGAGTGCAGGTTAACATAGTCACAGATTACATCTTTATCATCATAAGCTTCTCAAAATCCTGTATTTATATTTTTTAAAAGCCCTGAATGTTTTTGTACTTACACAGAAAGAAAGCATTTGTTAATAATAGTCTAAATAAACAAGGTGTAAAACCTCTTCTTCGAAATCCTTCAGTACATTACAAAGTAATTTATAAGACATTAAACTTAAGTACACTTACTTTAGTCTTAATACCACAAAAAGCTTTGATACGGGTGTAAATCAAAATGTATACTGTCTGGGAGGGTTAAGTAAGGATTTCATTAACTTAGTAATAACATTGCTATTTCTAAAAAAATATCAGGATTTATTCTAAAAAATATCAGGTTTCTCAAAATAAATGAAAAACTCAAAGTACCTCGTCGTTGAAGAATGAATAGGTTACACCCGTTTGGATAAATTTTACTTTCATGAGACTTATTATTCTGATAACGTTCCTAATGTTCTCTTTTTAACACTGTCTTTCTTAGTAAATGGAATTGCAGTTCGACTTCGACTATACAGGGTGTAAAAGGACCCATCACGAACCTGTCAAACATGCATTCTGTATATCAAACTAAGTAACTTCGCGCAAAATTTTTGCAGGGTAACGACTTTTATTTTTGGGGTGAAAAATCACGTTTTACGGTAGGACTCAATGTGACGCACTCAGAACATAGTGCTGATAATTCAATTCAATGATATGTGGATTGAATAGTACGGGGGTCCTGAAGATGTTTAAAGTAAATATCTTACATTAAAAACAAGTATTTACAAAAAAACTTGTGAAAAAGTTGGAACTTTGACCTCCAATATCTCCGTAACTAGAAGGTTTCCCAGGTATGGTCTAGAAGAAAAAAATGATCGCATTGGCGAGGAAAACAAGTGCTTTTCGGCTTCGTTAAGAGTCTTGTTACACCCTTTACGCCTCTTCTATTGTAAGCCGCACCTTAAAATCCTCAAATTTCTGTACTCTCAGCTAACCGAACTACTACAGATACTAATACAAGATACCAATATTCACATGAGTAAGTAAGATTTATCTTGCCACACATCCCGCTATTGACTTAACTGTAAGAGTAGAATATCACGCTTCTACACATGTTTGATGTGGTTACGTAATATTGTTTCCACCCGATAAACACTCAAGGAACTTATTGCTTAGCTTTGAAACATTGTTATGTAGCTACCGACCTATATATTTGTGCTCAGATTTCCTGTTATGAAGAAGTGAAATTTACTCATGGCTTCTGTTGAACGTATAAGGTTGAATTTTGTTTGTCAGGATTTTTTTTGAAGAAAACGACGTGGATTTAGATGCAGGTTTATTCGCAACTGAGACAAACATAGTGGACTGTAAATATACATGTATAGATAGCTAACAACTTAAACATATATATAAGCTCAGTATAAAAAAAAGTCAGCATCACTCGGGTGGAGGTCGACAATGATCCTTTCAACGGGAACTACTGTGATTAAAAGTATTATATGTCCGTATCCAGGTAATTATTTACCTCTGTGCTCAATTTCATCTACATCCGTTCAGTCGTTTAAAGGTTTGCGCACGTTATGCCGGGAGCGGGGTGGATCGGGCCGCAGCGCACCGCAAAATGCTTACTTAGCACATTAGTGGCGCTGCACCCCGGACAGAAATAGTTACTTACCCATTTTTATTTTGAGTATGTATAATGTACATGTAATACAGGGGTGGAAGGGACACCGAAGCACAAACACGTATTCAGTACACATATTATGTGGGGCGGGGGGAATCAGAATGATGTACTGAATACGTGTTTGTGATTATACATTTTTTCATCGGTAATTTAAAAAAAAATCTGCTGTTTTCGACCTACACGTCATTATGGAACAGCTGTTTTTTTATATTACCGATGTATGAATGACGTGAATGACAGAATGACGTTCTGAATTCATGGTACCGTTTATGCTTCGGTATCCCACCCACCCTGTATAATGATGTCTTGATTAGTATTTGCTATGATGAAGTATTACTCTTTATATAGCAACTCCCGATCTTTGAACTAACCTTGGAAAATACATCGAGAGTATAAGTTTTAATCACTAAGAGAAAGGCTGTGAATATTTTGGCGCAAATTAAATCCTAATACAAAATCTCAAGTTCACAACAAAAATAACAACTTAATGCAGATCAGTGAGTATCCGTCGTGAGTATCCGACTAAGGCATGCTCTTTGTTGTTTCGCTTACCTTTTGTACTTGCTCATTGCTCAATGCGTTTTGGCACGACTCCAATACTCCAACCGGTTCATTTACCCTACAGCCGATCTTCCGGATGCATTGCTGTGCGAGTATATCTGTGTATAATGTGAAGTGTTATTCTGATGAATTATTAAACGTCTAGAATATTAATATAATTTTTTATTCAGGCCCGTTTGCACCACAAATCGCTAAACGCACTTGGTACTTAACTTATTTCAAACATCGATCTGTCACTGTCAAATTGTAACGTTTGAAACGGACGATTGGAAAGCGATGTTTTAAACTCGCTTAGCGCTAAATGTTTCTAATTATTTATTTGTGGTACATGTAGACCTTAAAAGCTTAATTATTCTGGGACAACTATTTGTTAATTTCTTCTTTGATCACACGGCGAGAACTACTTATCATTATGATGAGAATAGTTTATGCTGTGGAAAAACATTAGCTAGTCCGTACGTTGGTAGTGGGTCTGACAGCATTCGATTTTCCGCGACCGTTCATACAAGTTATATCCTAACGAGATGTCTGCTTTATGCACCTCTTGACATAAAAATTCTACGGTTGGATATTTGAGATCTAAAATTGCGTCTTTTAAGTACTTTTAGGGCTAAATCCGAGACAACCTAGCTAACCTTACGGAGTAATTGAGGATACCATGTTAAAATAGGTAACAAAATATGTTAACCAGTCTGTGGTGGACTCAGCTCAAATAATTAAAAGAACATTATCGGCTATGCCTCCCGAATTTTAAATTGAGACTTATTGAATTTCAATACCCCAAATACTCTAGGGATTGGATAGTTTACGTCGAAAATGTTTTAAATGTTCGGACCGTTTTTAATCTCACGATTAAACTCCGATTTGCGGATTACTTCGCGTTTTCAAGTTTTTACATTTCTCGCCAATTTGGGAACATTTTAGCACTTCAGTTGCGGTGGGACCTATGAATCTGATTCAGGTTCTAGGTTCTATAAATATTGATTTCCTTTTTATTACTTACTTTGTTCCTGTTTGTTGTTAAAGTCCAATTTGTAATGGTTTTTTCTGTCGATTTTCCCTTACCTTTGTCAGGGCATTTGCTAGCATTGACATTCAACGTGGCAATGCTGCCACTTTTTCAACGTTCTACCTGTAGACAGTAATGCGAAGTGAATAAAAAAAAATTATGGACGCTGGTGTGACCGATACTTAAACACTTTTTTTTTCTGATAACAAACAACTTTTCCAAAGAAACATTTTTTTTTAAACGGCTGACAGCTAGGTCACAGGTACACGTTAGCGAATTTCATACGGCTGTTGTGTTATTGTGATAAGAGTGTGTATAAAAAAATGTTTCTTTAGAAAAGTTGTTTGTTATCATGAATAAAATCACATGTTTAAGAATCGGTCACTAATTACCAGTCAGTCTATATAAAACTGACGTCGACGCGTTAAGAAAAATATTAATTACAATTGCGCATTGCAATAAACATTTTGGTCCTCTAAATCCTCTAAGCCGTTTGTCCCAGATTTCGTCAAACATGTACACAAAATACCTACCTACACTCAAAAGCAAACACGTGTACGATTGCTTTCACAGCGCTTGTCAAAGTTAATTTCTTGTCCACTTTACGAGCATCGAGCTAACAGAATACTCCTGTTGAGTACAAAGTACACAAGAGAGTGCTCTGACCGATTTCTAAAATTGGATTCGACATTTAGTTTACTAGGTTTTACTGGAGTACTGTTGCGTATCAACGGGAATACGTAAATCGAGTTCTCTTTGACAAGACGGTTAGGTAAACTATTTTGGAGATTATTTAATTTATTTAGAGCTTGAGGATGTCCGTTGATCCCGGCTGTCATTTGCAGATCTTTGACAGTCATTACAGATAGTCAGTGGCCCAAAAGTCTGACAACCAGTCTTACCAAGGGGTATCGTATTACCCAGTACTAACTGGGCTGTGGAGGTCATAAAGGCAGTCGCTCCATGTTACTACTGTTATTCAGCTGCATCCGGCTAGACCGGAAGCCGACCCCAACATAGTTGGGAAAAGACTATTCAGATGATGATAAGAGCTTGAGGATGTAGAAAAGCTGATATAGTAACTTCACTTAAGTTTGTGATCCATTTAAGCAGACTAATTATAAGTTGATTTGAGGCAGGATTATATTTGCCGGAAAAAATTGAACAGATATTCACGCCAGATATTGACTATATCGCCTTAGAAAACTTCCATGTTATACAGGATCTGCCTAAGCTTTATGTACATGCATGGACCTGAAATTCCGTATTCTAATAACAGAACATAATATCACGCCTGTAATCCCCGAACGGTTAGGTAGAGGTGTACCTAATAGTACACCCACATTTCGCAAGTTATGTTCAAGTCCCAGGTAACAGGGGGCGAGCCAGGCCAGGTGGCACAAATCCAGACTCTGTGAATGCTATAAAAGTAATACCTGATGTAAAAACCCAATAACACTTTTTCGACCTGGGAATTAAACCCAGGACCCCATGATCAGCAGTCGCACTTGCGACCACTAGACCAACGAGGCTAATATTTGGATTAAAATAGAATGAAATTGCTCCTAACATATAATACCTACGAATAGTGAAGGTATTTTTATGACAGGACTTGCTTTTGCCTGTAGCTTCGCTCGCGTCAATTTAGAATTTGTCAATCAATTCGGGTTGTACTCTGCTTGTAATAATATAAATCAATCATTTATTTATTTTATTTATTTATTTATTATATTTAGTACAGCATAAGCCATTAATACTAAATGAAAGGCGTGGCGCCATCTATTATTATATGAACGTTGTTGTTGTTTTCCTTGGGAACACCGAGGAAAACAACAACAACGTTCAAACACACGTTCATTCACATTTCGTCAGGATAAAAGGTACCTTATGTCCGTCTCTGTACATCTGACAACGTATATGTAAAATTTCAGGATGATTGGTTTAATGGTTTAGGCGTGAAAAGGTAACAAACAAACTTACTTTCGCTTTAATAATACCAGTATAGTATGGATTACTGAAAATAGGTACTATTTTTATAAAGACCCTAGAAACGTAGCACAATGCTTTTAATATAAATAGATATTATACTTCGTGATTTACTTTGATTTCTATACAATCAAACATTACGCATTGAAAAGGTTGGTTTGAATACACTCTACATATCATTGTAATTTCTGTAGGGTATCCATTGTATTATTTTTCTTTTACAATAACGTACTAAGTAATGACTTTTCACTTCCAGTATTTTTTATACCCTTTTGTTGAAATTAATAAGGGTACTTTTGCAGATTACGGACGAATGATAATTTAATAGAATACTTTTCATAATAATGTTACAATATTTCAATGATTCCTATTTAAATATTTTTTTTTTACATTTACGTAAGATTTTCTGTATGACCAGACCGTCTGTATGATCCTCTTAACTTATACTGTCACTTACGGGATATCTTCCGTAATTGTTCATTATTTTAAGCTCCCGATATTTCGATGCTGTTGCAAGCGTCATGATCGCGGGTTGACTCAATCACGGAACAACAATCACGGAAAAATCACGGAAGATATTCCGTAAGTGACAGTATAAGTTTAGTTGTAAACCATGAAAGCTTAAAACAGTGTTTAGGTCCTCTTATCTGCAAAATGCATTTTGAGGAACCTTTACTTAAATATTTTTTTCCGAATGTGTTTTTAATATTTTTGATGTACCTTCAATACATTTATGTTAACCTTAGATACGGGGTGTAAACGACACCGATGCGAAAACGGTTATCACTTGCACTTTTGTAGGAAACAGTTTTTTTTTTTAAATCCGATGAAAAATTTGTATATGGGGGGCTCAGAATGATGTACTGAATACGTGGTATCCGTTTTCGCGTTGGTGTCCCTTCCACTCCGTATAGAATAGAAAGCTCAATTTTTTGTCAAGTCAACATTGCACCCGCATCCGTACAAAGCAGGGACAGATTGCTAGATAATCAATAATAATCATGGAACAACTATTTTTTCACAAATTAATCCACTAAGTCTGACTGCCTCGTTGGTCGAGTGATCTCAAGCGAGACTGCTGAGCATGAGATCTTAGGTTCGATTCCCGGGTCGGGCAAATTATTATTGGGTTTTTCCATCACGAATTTCTCAGTAGCAGCTACAGAGTCTGGATTTGTGCCCCGTTGATGGCAAAACATTACATGGAACTTAAAACTGGTGAAATCTCATGAAAAAAAAGTGTACTATAATTAAAAAATACCTCTGCCTAACCCTTCGGGGATTACAGGCGTGATGTTATGTGTTAATCCACTAAAAAAGTATAAACATTCAAGATGAATAATTATAATAATCAGTTTATTCAGTCTCCCTGAATGCCACCTTAATGCAAGATAACAAACTTCGAGATTGTTGTTGCAAGTGGTAATCAGTTTAGATTTGTTCAAGTGGTTTGTAATGCTGGGCAATTTACTGAGATTTTCTGTGATTAATGCAGAACTAACAGCTGGGAAGAGTTGAAGTTTTAAGTTGGTTTAGAAAGTTGTCTGTTTATAGTTTTGAAGTTGGAAACGGTAGTAACATTAGTTGGGAGCGGTGCGGTGGCGTATAATAATTGTCTTGTTTTATAGAATGGGTATTATATACATGCTGATTTTTTATACAAAAGTTGTTGGATAAACTACTCACCTTTTTTTTGTTCACGGGTGATAAGACCGGGGAGTATGGGATTTCTATCTCACTAAAACCACTCCGGTGGTCACCATCCCCACATGGGAGGACGCACCGTTTCCTCTTAAAAGACCTGTCCGGAGCCCCCTCTATGCAACGCCTGTTAAGGCACATCCCTAAGGAAAAACTAACTACTTAACTACCCTTCTGATTCCAAAATATTTGGATCCGAAGCTCGAACTCTATACAGCAGATGATATAGGATACAGAGAGTTCGTGGCGAAAACATAAATAAAAAAATTGTTGTGAAATCTTTAGAATCACTTTATTCAACATGATCGACACTTATAAAAATACACCTTTTTTCTAGCCAACGTTCATTCCACCATCATTTCTTGCGAGTACCATTAACTCAACCTCTTGTTGCCAGTAAAAAATAAAAACATTAAAATGTAACCGGCTTTATAAAACAAGATACTTTAAATCTGTGTTCGGAAACGAACACAAGGATGCCTTTTTTAATTAAGTTATTTCCTTATGTTGCGAGGTACATCATATAGTTGTTTGTTTAACCGTCAAATCTCTAAACCAAAACCAACTTCATCTTGCCATCCATTTCATTTCTGAATTCATCCAAGCGAATATTAATTCCATTTACACAGTTAACACTATCTTTGTACCCAAACACACTTCTTCTTAAGGCTAACGTACACTAACACAATAAAAACAATCCGGGCGTCCACCAAACGTTAGCACATAACCGTATCGGCTCCGCATGTATCCGGGTGCTCCGGGTGTATCATGTGCTTGTGGCTAGGCCCTGGGGGCTTAACATGACGTCTTAATATAGTATTGTTTTAAGGGCCGATGCCTGCCGGGGCTGATGATTTCCCATCCGAAAAAAAGGGGCAGCGCGAATCATATTTTTTTCAACATACAGTCTGAAACTAACCGACAAATTGCAAAAAACTAAGGAAATTTTGAAATTCGCGGTCTACCCTGGCGTTTGCCCCTTAATCTTATTCTAGAGTGAGAAAGAGATGGCGCTAGACGTCTCCGTCACTTTCTCACACTGGAGTGACATTAAACAATACTGGTTTAAGACGTCATGGTGACCTCCTGATTACGTCCGGCCGTTGTCTGCAAGTTGATGACTGCTGTTTACTAGCTGAAGTCGAACCATGGTGATCTCGTTACGTTGCTTATAAAATAATTTAGTTTCACAAAAGAAAGAAAAGTATTTATTAGTCTAGAACAGGACAAAACAAAAATGGTTAAATTAACAATAAAACAAAATTATGTAAAAAAGTTAAATGAAATTGGTCCAGTACGAGGCCAAAAAATCCTTATCTCAGCATGGTGCATGAACATTAAAAAAAAACACAGCGCTAGTTTCTGATAGCAAAAAGGGATTCCAAACGGGTTGAGTCAGGTCGGTGATATTGACCCCGTGTCGTGCTTATAACTGTGCGTTAACCTTTAGCCTAAGCCTTAAAACAATAGCTATTATCAAACTAATGCCGGTATCATCTTTGTGCAGAGCCCCCGAGGACTTCGCCCCAACAGGACGGAGGGCTGGTTGGGGCTACGCCCCGGTCGTCCGTCTCACCGCCCGATCCTTCACCGACGTTTCCAACGGTAATGTTATGTCTGTGGTAAGATTGTTTAGAAATTGTGCTGTGATTTTGAATGGGTTATTGAAGGTGATATTTTCGAAAAACTTAAGCACAAAATTAATTATTTAACTCAATTGCAATCTTGATCCCGATCTTGGGTATTTAATCAACGGCCATGTTTGCCAATTTGAGTCTTTGAGAGAGCGAATCGCAAGTAACCGTCAAAGACCGATAATCAAGATTGAGATACATTAATTAACTCCGGGAGTTAGTTGAAGTTATTGCTGCAAAAGTATATTGCTCTAGTGGTTTCTACTTATATTATGTTAGTTCTTACTTATTTATTTTATAATTTATGTACATAAGAAAACATCATAACATTACTTAGAGCACTTCTATGTTTAAGTTGTGTATTATCCTTCAGGGTTCGCCTAATCAAATTCGGTCAATCAATTTAGTTTAAATACTACATTTATTTATTTAATTACAACGAACGGTTGTATTTACAACCAATTAAAAGCCTTTTGTAAAAGATTTAATTGCTATAGTTGCTTGTAGAAGATAACATTTCAATTATTCAGGGTGTAAGGCATTTTCCATTTCACACGCAACCTGTTGGCGCAGTTTCAGATTATCGTATCTCCGGCGCGTATACGCGCGCCTTTTTCCACATGCGGAATTCGTACGACAGTTGATGCGCGTATAATCTCGTACAAGCGCTAGTCGCGAGATATTATCGTCACTTTTGCTGACAGGTGTCATTTTGAACAAGCGAACATGCCGTAATAAGCGCGTGTAGGCGCGTTTGATTTTTACTGCCACGAGCCGCAGCCGTTACGAGCTTATGCGCGCTACAAAATACGTTAGTCTAAAACCGCTCGAACTAGTACACGATTCCAGATCACTAGTGAGTGTTAAAAATTATCTTTTATTTGAAAACATTCGCGTTTTTATGAAAAACTGCATTACCTACACGGCCAAATATATGGCACAGCTGTTTTTATTTTCAATAACTGTACTGAATTAGGTATTACGAAAGTAAATACTAATTAGGTGTCATTTGTTGTGTAATTTATTTGTAGGTATGGTTTACGTCACCTTTACTATAATACACATATTCTATTGTTTGGAGTAATGAGATTTTAATTATTAATAGTGTCGACGTGCGACTACGTATGACTCATGTAGGTGACTTTAGAGACGTAAGCCTGATTTAACAGGTGGTCTAGGTGACCTGTGACACGTGTTTGAACTTTCCCAGTTCATAGCAGATTAGATTTGACATTGTGCAATCAAACGTAGTACTTAATTTGGTTTTGAACATAACTTACTTGACTTTTTGACCTGTCTATTCCAATTACTTGAAATGAAAATAGTGTTTAAAGTCAAGTATCGATAAATCTTGAGTGAAGTATGCTTTACTTAGTTCAGAGGTCAAATGACAAGGACAGTCTTTAAATAGATCATTAACGTTCTGTATCTAGCAACGAATTGATTGCTAAAGACATTGACAATATAAAACTTATTCCTAAATCCTAATCTTTCGACGTGTCAAGAGTAATGACACACTCTTCTCTGTAAAATTTCAACAGCCAATTGTGTGAACTAAGCGTAATACGAACGGTCAGTAAATGTTGATTAACTTAGTTAAGTTTGTCAATGGTGGCGAATCTGACTGTATTCATGACGAAAATTAGAAATTCAGATTATTGTTTGGGCGGATGGTCCGCTTTGTTATAATTCAACAGGAGCTGATGGAACCGATATTGAAATATTGTTTATTTGAAGATCACGTTTTTCTTTACGGCACGTAATTTTTTTCGCGCAATTTTGATGGATTTGTAGAATTTTGTTGATGTGAATTTTTCAATTATCGTGTTTAATTATTGGCGTTTGTTTTTTCCATTTTGCCTGCTTACAAAGGTAAAACTGGCACGATTTGCTAGTTAATCAAACTGTTATTTTTATATAATAAATATTTTCGTTACATAAATAACCTATTAAAACGATAATGTCAGTAATTAAAGAAGACTTTGAGAGATGGCCATTCGTTGATTAATTTCTTTCAAGATACCCACTTTATCTAAACCCCGACCTCTATTAAAATGATGAAATACGAAGATTCATATTTAAAGGAATTGACAAATCCAATCTCCGGTTCAGTAGAATCAAGAGTATTTTCATTGATGCGCGCAATCTAAATACTGTAATTTGCAATTTTCCCTAAAAAGGCTTCCATTTCTCTGACCCAATTTTTGTTTTTATTAACTTATTCTTTCTATGTCCTTTTATGTTTAGTGTAATTTTCACTGTTATACAACTATAATGATCTACTTTATCTGGATGCAGAAGAAAAAGTAGACCATGTCAATTAAAATAATGACACTAATTAATATGTTAAAACAGATACGGGGCGTGGAGATCGGCATAGTAGTTTTGGTGCTAATCGTATGGATTGGGGCGATAGCACTGTTCTTCAACAGATGGGGGAAGATCAGGATGCTGCTGCCGTACCAGCCTGACTACAAACAGGAGCAGCTGAAGGTAATAATAATCATATTGTTGAAACTGATAAATAAATTGTGATAGATAAGGAGTGAAGAGTCATTCATGACAATGACACAGAATTTGTAGTTGAAGAGTAAAGCGTTTTTAATAACGATGTTGTTGACACTGATTAAAAACTTGTAGTAGAGATGTAAGAAGATCTGGATATAAATGATGAAGTCGATAAAGACTTTTATAATAAAATTGCCAAAGAAATTGATACACTTCAGTTGGATCAAAGTTTTTAAGGAATACTTTGATATTATCTTTATAACGTTTGCTATTAGACATTCTAGAAGTTAACAATTAAATAACTTAAAATATTAGTCCAGACGATTTTTATTATTTGTTAACTTAATTTAGTTTAATAATTAAAACTAAGAGTTGTAATGGAATAGATTTAGAGGGTTTTATTTATTATTGGTACTGTAGATGCAATGTGCCTACTTTCTAGAGAACTTTTTTATATTATTATTTAAGAATCGTAAAAGTAAATATAATTTCTACAGGTGGATCAGTGTACTTCTCATGTACCAACGTCGCTATAGGAATTCAATATGGTTTGTTCATAGCCCACGAAATTGCTACTTTATTAATATTCCCAGTAAGCTTAGATTCCTCTACCGTAGTTATTATGACAAAGTATTTAGAAATAATGGCAATGAGCTGTTCAATTGTTACCCAACTTTTATCTTTTATGAAATCTATTTTGATATATTTTCTTTTGCCTTTTCTTCCATGTAAAAGATCTAATAAGTAATTATATAGCTTTATACCCTTGTTGAGAAAGTTGGACATTCAATTATTATTGTAGCTAGGTACTTCTAGACTCGATTTCCATTCAGCTTTGCTTGCAGTAAGCAAACTATCCTCTGTTGTGTTCATAGGAATGATCCTACATTTAATTTAACGTTTAGCTTATTCGGTATTGCCAATTTCAAACTTATGCATTTCAATTAGACTTTAAATCGTTTTGTCAAATACTTTCATAACTACAAAAAGAATTTCAGTATTATTTTACTTGCTAGACATTTTTCAATTAGAAAACTATGCCAGATTATCCAAGACTTCAAGGGCTATGAAAGAACAAACATGTTTATTGAGATTTCAAAAACAGACTTTTGGAATATTAATTACCACATCATCTAGGTCTCCTAAAGACAATCATAGAACTTTCGGTGTAACTCTGAAATAGATTTTAGGATTGAGTTATTAAAATACTATTTCGCTTGTCAGGTTCCTGGAAGCAGCGCATTAGCCGCTGCAGCGGCGGGTGGTACTTGTGGGGCTCATTCTGCGCCATCAGCGTGTTCGGTAAATGTAATTTCATTTTTCTGTATATTTGTAGATATTTTATTGATTTTGCAATCAATATTGAGATTTAATGCTTTCGTATCAGAATCGAATTCCTTAAAATCTTCAACATCGAATTTGTTGTCTGCTCAAAATTGATTGCAAAATCTCTTGTAGAACTTGTAGTTTTAAAAGTAATTTTAAATTTTAAAAGCTAAGCTCTTTCCAAATACTTCTCTCATCTAAACTTATATCATTCTTTTTTTGTACATCACATTTAAATTGTACAGAACTTACTATACTTATTTAAACTTATTTAAATTAAATTAATCCAATTTAGGTATTTTAGTTTTGTACTTGGAATTAAATTGCAAACTGGAATAGTTTATGTTATGTCTAAGTCAGATTTATCAGAACTTTTACTAATCAGAGGTTTTTATCTGAAAATTTTCTTTTACATTATAATTTGGTACTGAACATTTATATTTTCAAAAACAACTAAACTTTTATTGTTCATCAGATTAATGTTACTAAAAACAATGCACATACCATACATTCACTTTGTGGTTTAAGTTAATGTACATGAACATGCATTATTACAATACACCATGAAATAAAATATACTTACATAAAAATATTAATCTGATACAACGTCAAGGTACTTCAAGTATTATCACATTTCTCCATCTCTCAAGGTTTTGTACATTGTTGTAATGTACTGTAATGCTATGAAAAGAAAAATCTTTTCTTCATAGAAAATAAGTTTTTTTTTAATAGACAGCTAATTGCCTAAATCTCCAAATTGTAATTAGTACAGTTTGGATATACCCAAAATTACACCAAAACATTACTAACCACACACGACTTTATTAGTTTGAAAGAAAGTCAAGTTTCTAACATCAAACTAATCCAATATTCCCCTGTAAAAAATCAGTCAAGCAAAGAACTTAAAATATACAGAATTTATCTGTAAAGATCAAAAATCATTACTACTTCGGAAAATGTAAGATTAATGTGGGTTGGAACACATTGGTACAATAAGGCACAATTTCACTTGCACACTTGTCGCCCACAAACATAAAGTCAATGGACTATGTAATTTGAGTTTAATAGCCGCGGTACCTTTACCAAACATTTTTAGTCATTGTAGATTTAAAACAAATGTCAAAACCCACGCTAATTTGACACTTAACCGCCGTAAATATTACTCAGCCTGGACCTACCTCAAACTATTACAAATATAATCGTTCTAGAAAACTTTTACATCTACCTTAATGTTAAGTATGGGAAATTTTGGTGGAAATATGAAATGTCACGATGACGACTACGTTCATACTATCTCTATTTTGTCTCATTAAAACTGTAGTGCGTCACTTTAGGCCAAGGCTTCTACACCAAGAACTTCAATTCTAGAAAATCTACAGTCGTTAGGTAAGGTAAGGGATGACCCTGACCTAAAGTAATGAATAAATTATCTTATAATTATAGTACTAGAGTTGATACTATCATTACCAATAATGAAAACGAAAATATTTTGGAAATATTGTTAATTCAGTCGAGACAATATTTTGAAGATTTAATTGGGTAATGGTGCTATAAAGTTATCCTCAAATCATTTTACAACCTGTCAAATAGTGAATAATCTGGTTAATACAACAAGACCTGATTCAAAGAAAAGTACAAGTAGCATTACTTCGAATTCTAAACTCTTGAAAAGTTTAGATGTTAGCACTAGTTCGAGGAGGCATGGGAAAAGAGCCCCTAGGAAGTCTTGGTGGCACGAGGGAAGACTTATAGAAAAACTTGAAAGAGGCCTTTTCAGAAGTTATATTAATAAACTTGTAATTTGTAAGTATTTGCTTGGAAATAAACATTTTTGATTTGATTTGATTTTGAAGCGGCACAGCATGGGTCAATGAAATAAAAAGTCGTAGTCAATGAAATAAAAAGTCGTAGTGTCGAAAGTAGTAGTAGCAGAAAGATCTATCTAAAATTCGGACCAACAAGCACCACTGCGAAAAAAAAAACAAAGTTTGAATCAGATACGTCTACTATCTTAACACTATCATTGGGTGCCAAGGTTAGTGAATTACCTGGCTTGCAGCAAAACGAAGTAGCGTGATTCCTAACCGCAATGCAGCATTACTTTGCTGAAGGTCAAAGCCAATCCTGCAGCTTGAAAATTGAAACTTGTGTGTAGCACTATACGGCTTATTGTTTTTAAGCATTGCCTGACCTATGATCTTGCTGATAAGGGTGAGATTTGATTGATTTGTTGTTGTTAACATTTTTTTTGGAAACATTGTAATAATTCATGAGTAATTAAGTTGGTTAGGACTTCAAAAGAGACCATGACTTCTGAATTCGTTTTGGCATCTCTTTTCAGAATGACTGCACAATCTAATGTTATATTTTTATCAACCAACAAACTTATTTCTGTCGAACAGATGAATGCATTAAAGTGTCTAAGAAGATCTCCTTGAAGATAAAAAAAAACAAACATCAGTTTTTTCATTTTATTTCTTTTCAAAAGAAATGGTCATTAGGTCTCGCGTAATTTGGTTCTTTCTACTATACAATATACAGTATGAACGAGCTCACTCTTTTAAGTATAAACTTTTGCGCGCGATAAAGTTCAGTGAAGATCAAGTTACCGCAAACTGTCAAAATTCTTCAAATAGTTTTAAGCCATAAAATGTTGGACTTAACCGTCCAAAATCAAATGATATTTGACAGTTTGCAGTAACTTAATGCGCTGGCGACTGTACCCTTTTTTATCATTGGTTATTATGATGTTACATCAACTTTATAAAAAACATGTCAACACGTATAAAGTACATAATTATACTCATGTACAACGACATACTGTTATGAAATGTCGGATATAGACAGACTAGTTCACAAGCTCAACTATTAAACGTGCTTCCAGGAAAGCCCTTTACACCGTGCTCTTAGGCTCCGATAGGTTCAAGTTTATATCTGCTTTTAGCGCAAGCTGATGAAGTTATCAGAATAAAAGGTTCTGGGAATTTAGCTATTCAGGTAATACTTGAAAGGAGCTCGGAAAACTGTTAAGACTGTATTTGTTGGTGTTTAAATATTAAATGTCAGCTTATTACTCGACTGCGGCGAAACCCAAAAGGAGGGTTTTTAACAATCTTATTATGGAGTGATTTTAGTTATGATAATAATTTATTTAAGTTAGGTTAGAAAAAACAATAATGTTTATTGAAATCACATATTTCTTAAATTTATTTACTTAAATATTATCCCTGTTATAAGACCACTTATTACAAAACCAAAAAACTCAAAATCACTGGATTAAAAATATATATATTGAGAAAACGATCACTTTGAAAATAAATACTGACAAGACCGTGATAGAACATCAAAACACTTAACTTCACCGTCAGAAACTTCTCAAAGTGATCTTATTCGTTTTATTGAGTGACGCCGTCGGTAAAAAATTCAAACCGACCGACCGCTTTATAGGTTCCACCTCTTTAAAGCGAACGAACGAACTCGAACGTCAATATCTTTATAAACTTGTATAGAAAACGTGAGAAAATGTCGCTAAGTCTTATTCCATGGCAATCGTATAGTTCGGGATTTTTGTAGTTTATTTATTTACTACCGGAGAGGAGCTCGTGGCTAAATAATAACAGCCGCTCGGGTCGATCTTTAGGTTAAGCCGCGCTTGCCTAGGTTGTCTTGTGGATGGATGGGTGACCACCCATTACATATCGAGTTTCCTGCGTGAGTCGGAAAATACGCTAAGCCGTTGGTCCCGGGTGTCATTTGTAGATCTTTGACAGTCGTTAGGTAGTCAGTGGCCCAAAAAGTCTGACAACCAGTCTTACCAAGGGATATCGTATTACCCAGCACTAACTGGGTTGTGGAGGTCGGATAGGCAGTCGCTCCTTGTAAAATACTGGTATTCAGCTGCATCCGGTTAGATTGGAAGCCGACCCCAATATAGCTGGGAAAAGGCTAGATAGATGATGATGATGATGTTGTTTGTGTATGACAAGATGTATGAACGTGGACAAGGCAAAAGGTGTATGTAAGGATCGTAGCAGGTGGCGTTCTGTGTTTTCTGCCTACCCCCGTAGGAAAAAGGCGTGAGGTTATCTATGTATATACAATAAACATGCACTAAAATTATGAACAATTTGTATTAGGTCGTTAGATTAAAAATAATTTCATGTAGTCATCAGTGCATAAATGTGAGCAAAACGATCTTCGTTCACTTTAAACTTATTCACTTGATTTTTTGGAGTCTCTAATAAATACGTAACTAATTGATTCCAGAAGGAGTTTACGTTTAACCGCCTCTACATAATGAGTGTAAGAAGACCCTTAACGAATCGGGAGCCACTTATTCACCCCTTGATTGCGATCATTTTTTTGTTCTGGACTATACCTGGGAACCTTCTACTTACGGATATATTGGAGGATATGCTTGGTTGTTGGCTTCGTGAAGAGTCTATTTACACCTTGTGCCAAAATAATAATCAAAGAAGATAAAGAACAAAAGCTTACTTTCCGCGCCATTCACATCCAAGTTAACCAAATGCATCGCACAATACCAACAGCTATTCGGCAGTTCATCCAACCAACACAAATAAATGGTTACGAACAAAGTCGTTGAATCAATAATGGCCACTAAAATCTGTCGTTTCCATCCGGTACGTTAAATGGCGAATAAAACATTATTCTTATTACAATTCCTTTTAGCGGAGAGAACGGAAGTGAGCCTTAGTACTTTTAGTGGTCGTAAGCAAAACATGATAGGTCTTTACAATCAGGCTCTTTTTGTCCCATCGTTACATCTTTAGGACTCGTACAGATAGGGACGTTTACGAGCGATATTCTGCCGCGACTTGCGGTCGATGACTATGCAGGCGAGATATTACCAGATACAGAAATGTTATAATGGTTATTTTAAGTAGTGTTGTTTATAGTTTTTACTTAAATAAACGCAAAGAGTTTTAAAAGATTTATAGAGCGGACATTGAGAATATTTTCATATAAAAATTTTGATCGCGAACATTTTCGATTTTGACACACACAATTATGAGACATGGATGTTTTGAGACTTGATTATTTTGCTACTTGAACTTTTTGAGATGTAGGTATTTTGCAACTTGGAGATTTTGAGACTTGGATTTTATGAGATATACGAACGTTTGAACGTTTTGCAACCATATGATTATTTTGCAACTTGAATGTTTTGAGACTAAGCCCACACGAATGCTACCTGACAAGCGGGCGTGTGACACTAGACAGAACAACTTGTGACTGTCTTGTCCCGTCTATCGCTCGTAAATATTTGAATGTCTTTGAATAAAGGACATAAAGTTGTCATCTAAAATATTCTTTATTAATCAGTTGATATAACAAATGTCAGATTGAGAGATGTATCATCTGAACACGTAAAAATTGCAAAACTTGATTCCTAGGTGACCAGAAGATACAGCAGATTCTACTGTCTGCAGAGTTATGGACATAAACTCGTTGCTTTGACACTCTCTCAGTCAAATCAAGACAAATAGAGGCCTCCTGAACGCTAAACCGCCTCCATCTGCAAAAGCCCTTAGAAATACGATAAACTCAGTTATAAAACGTGTTTTATACGGCATTATATTGCAGCAAGCTTCTCGTTTCAAATAAAACAAGCTTGGCAGATGTGTCTTTTTTCATTACTCCAGTCTGATGTGATTTGCAGTTTCTATTTTATTAGGGAGCCGTAAAATTGGTGTTGATAGGGCGTTTGATTACATTGTTAGTACTCTGATTTTGCAAGATGTGGGTGGTAAGTTTAAGTGGTAGTTTTATTCTAGTAGTTTAATCTATAGCTCTTTTGAACGACATTTTTATTTCTAACTCGACTACCTCGTTGGTCGTGTGGTCGCAAGCGCGACTACTGAACATGTGGTTCTGGATTCGATTCCCGGGTCGGGCAAAGTGTTATTGGGTTTTCCATTAGGAATTTCTCAGTAGTCACCACGGAGTCTGGATTTGTGCCCGACTGATGGCAATAGGGTCGTCCAAATTCCGGATCGTTTCGTTTCGTGTCGAATCGACAATTTTTTCCATTTCCAATTCAAATTTCAAAATTGTCGTTAAAGAAACACATAAGGTTTTAATCTACCAATGAATCGAAAGGTTTCAAGCATAGAGGCTTTCATGCAGGGAAACACAAAATATAACGGGCGTAAAGTGGTTGTACTTATTACCTCTGCCTAACCCTTCGGAAATTACAGGCGTGATGTTATATTATGCTTTATTTCTAAACTAAAGCGATACTCACTCTTGGAGATTGAGTAAAATTAGCACCATGATCATTGTCAATATCGACACGAAATAAACGCGTCACCCAGGACCACTGTCGTCATAGATGAGCGCAAAGTCATGCCTTCTCAATCTCGTAACGCGTATCAGGTCAAGTGAGGTATTAGTTTAATTCTTCCCAAAAATTCCTAAGGATTAATAAACAAGACTCTTTCGTTAAACATCCCTCTAACAAACTTCATTGTTTCTTAAACACATTTCAGAGATACCAACTTCTACAAAATTAAGAAAACACACTGAAACTTACCTTTTCATCATCTGCCTAGCCTTTTCCCAACTAATACCAGTATTTTACATGGAGCGATTGCCGATCTGACCTCCACAACCCAGTTAGTACTGGGTATTACGATACCCCTTGGTAAGACTGGTTGTCAGACTTTTTGGGCCACTGACTACCTGTTACGACTGTCGAAGAACTACAAATGACAGCCGGGACCAACGGCTTTACGTGCTTTCCGAGGCACGGAGAAAACTCGGTATGTAATGGGTGGTCACCCATCCACAGATCAACCTAGGCAAGCACGGCTTAACCTAAAGATTGACCCGAGCGGCTGTTATTATTTCGCCACGAGCTTCTCACCTTACCGAGAAAACAAACTGAGAAACTTACTTTATAAACATTTTAAATCAGAAGATCTATTTTGGGCCCTCTCCTTGTATGTAACGTAACGCTATCCATAATTGAGTGAAAAGTTAAATGTACCTCAAAGTTCCCCTCGCTAGTAATGATAGCATCAATTAGAACTTTCTGGAACTTCAGTTGTTACCGTTGTTCGGGACATGATATAATTATTAGTTGAAGCAGCTACTTTGTTTGTTGGGTTTCAGGTAGAAAGGTATTGTCTATCATATGGATCAAATGGCATTTAGTGGTGAGGTCCCTAAAATGTAGCATAGAGTATACATGCGGGTTTTCCAAGAAGGGATCTTTTGTGGAGGTTTTAACGTCCTAAGATCATTCGTTAAGTTACTGGCAGTTATTATTTTAGATTAAAACACTAATTTCGAGTTAAGAAAACATTAAAAAAAACAGATTTAGCTTAGATAGCTGCCGTCACCTCCTTCTGCGAAGCAGTCATGCTAGCTAAGGAGGTGGCGGGACGTGAGAGGGAGATAATCTCACGTCCCAGCCGCCGCGGGCGACGCACCGGGCGTCGGGGGCCACGTGGTGGCTCCCGGCCACCGTAGGCGCGGGCCTGTGGACGGTGAGTAATGGGTTAGCTCACCGTCCGTCCGTCTTATGACGACAGGCCGTGTCGACGGCGCGTTCGTGTTCCACGCGCGCCTCAAAGAGATGTCAGCAACCAGGAAGGGGCCCGCAAGGGCCGATGCCTGCCGGGGCTGCGGGACTGTTCGAAAGAGATACCGTGGCCCTGGAACACAAAGGGCAAAGAAGGAACATGGATGGGTTTTAGTCAATAAGAGTCTGACACTCCCTTCCACTCCACCCAGAGCGGGAGGAGTCATTTGATGATTTCACATCCGTAAATAAAAAAAAAGCTTAGATGGCTGGCAGCGAACGTGTCTAGTTAAAAAGAAGTTCTTCTAGGTATAATAACATCGCATATAAATTTAAGGAGCTCGTGGCTAAATAATAACAGTGGCTCGGGTCGATCTTTGGGTTAAGCCGTGCTTGCCTAGGTTGGTCTGTGGATGGGTGACCACCCATTACGTACCGAGTTTCTTCAGTGCCTCGGAAAGCACGTTAAGCCGTTGGTCCCGGGTGCCATTTGTAGATCTTTGACAGTCGTTAGGTAGTCAGTGGCAAAAAGTCTGACAACCAGTCTTATCAAGGGGTATCGTATTACCCAGTACTAACTGGGTTGTGGAAGTTAGATAGGCAGTTGCTCCATGTAAAACACTGGTATTGAGCTGCATCCGGTAAGACTGGAAGCCGAACCCAATATAGTTGGGAAAAGGCTAGGCAGATGATGATATAAATTTTTAAAGTGCCCATTTGTTTTAGGTAGGTAGTCCCCCGTTAAATATAGCATAAATATAACATCACGCTTATAATTCCCGAAGTGTTAGACAGAGGTTTAAAGAGACTCAGAAAAGATAGTAGAATTTAACCGAAAAAATCAATCTTGCATTGCATTTTTACCAGAAGTGTAACTAAGACACTCGTAGCTCTTAAGTTAAGAAAGTAAAACAAAAAGTGCACGATAAAACGAGGTTTCACGTCGAAGCATTTATTACTAGAAGTTAGAACTCACAACGTTCTTATAAAACTTGCAAGTAATTATCGAGCTAACTGCTGGAGTAAGATACTTTATTCGTGTTGAGTTTTGAGCTTAAGGCGAGTCTTGTCTTGCAAAACTCAGAAATTCACAGCAAAAACAAAAACACATCGTGTGTGCGGAGACCTCCCCCTTTGAAACCTAGTCGTACTTAAATTATTTGAGATGATGGTAAAGCTGCTCTATTTACATATTATACTATACACTTAAAAAAAGGAGGATCAATTCGAAGCTTATATTTATTATTGTTTCTAGGAACCGTCATACAAAAACGTAATAAAAAAAAATTGAGTGAGTTTTTTTTTTTAAGTTGTGAACGGTGATCAATAAAATTATGATAGAGAAAATCAGTATGAGAATTATTATATGACAAAAATATCTATATTACAACACTGTACTGTATTGTAAGCAAAAGGTGTATTTCATCCTGCCGGGGCTGCGGAATTGTTTCAAAGAGATACCGTGGCCCTGGAACACAAAGGGCATAGAAGGAACATGGATGGGTTTTAGTCAATACGAGTCTGACACTCCCTTCCACTCCACCCAGAACGGGAGGGGTGTTTGATGATTTCCCATCCGAAAAAAAGAAGAAAAGGTCTATTTCATGAACGTGTATGCCCTTAAAGATAACTGGCGAAATGTGTGTGTACTATTAGAGACCCCTCTGCCTAACCTTTCGGGGATTACAAGCGTGATGTTATATTATGCATTTTATAAGCACGTCAAAAATATTAGTCGAGCCCCTAAATAAAAAGGATGATTTCATACACCTGACTTTTTAGTCATCTTACAAAGGTGTTCCACTCAATGTGCCCGACATAAAATAGCTCTACGCGCATTTTTTTTTTTTTACCTGCCGTAATAGGTACCTACAAAGAAAAATAAATAAAACATTAGAAAAAAATATGCAAATATCCTGTTAAATGATGTTTACGTGTCAAACGGGAGAACATACCTATCCAGCGCTCGAGTCCAGTAGATCTTCGCTCACAACAGGATGTTTTAACTACGTCATGCGTCATAATACTGAATAATATTTTATTTTTAAATTATTAAAATCTCATAAATACCTTTTTTTATGAAAGTAGTCATTGGATACATGAATTGGGCTGCCGTTGTCAGACGACTAAAAAGTCACGGTGTATACTTTTTAATTTCACAAGTCTTTCGGTCAATGAAAAAGCAATCATTCCAACAATATTCCGTTTTCGTTTCGTTTATCGGGTTTCATTATAAACGGACGTCATTGTTTGATGAGTTCATTAATATGCTCATTATTGTTTACCGTTTAATACAGTACACGTACATATTTCTGAATTTTCGCTAATTGCCACGTCATTGAGATCTGAAAGTATCAGCAATTCCATTTTCAATTTTAAAATTAATTGATGATGATAAATGAATAGGTATTTGATAAACAGCGTGTTACCCTACTAATATTACATACTTCATACTCCATGGAGTTTCTTGCCCATTCTTCTCCATAGAGACGCCTTGGAATGGGCAACTACAGTTCTTTCACAAGTTATTATGCCTTGTGTCTGTGACTGTAGCTTCGCTCTTTGTTTTTTCTGTGACTTTCAAAAGTCTATACTATAATATAGACTATTAATTAATATAAGTCTGAAATCGCCAACCCGTCTTGAGCAAGCGTGGTGATCAATGCTCGTGCCTTCTCTGTATGAGAAGAGGCCTTTGCCCAGCAGTGGGACAGTAACAGGCTATACACCCTCCAAATTTCATGTCTCTAGGACCAGCGGTTTGGGCTGTGCGTTGATATCTCAGTCAGTCAGTCAGTCAGGACTTTGAATTTTATATGTATAGATAATGGTCTAATTGAAATAAATGCTTTGAGTTTGAGTTTGAGTTTTACCATCAAGAATTTCTAAGTAGCAGCCACGGAGTCTGGACTTGTGCCCAGTTGATGGCAATAGGCTCGTCCCTTTTACATGGGACTTAAATGTAACTGGCGAAATGTGGTTGTACTATTAGATACATCTCTGCCTAACCCTTTGGGTATTAAAGATCAAGATTTTATCTAATGAAGTGTCATGCCAATTAGTACAGGATACCCAAAAATGTAACCCTTTTTTGCTACATGTAGAAAGTATAAAAAACTATAAAATATCAAGCACATAGCTCGCTTACTTTTTCTCTCAAGCTGTAAAGGTTAATTGCCTACACTTACAACTGGCGGTCGAGATTCCCGTGTCTTGAAAATGGCGCGATGTAATTGAGCACATCAGTCTGCTGAATTGTTTTGTAGACTGCACGTTCTTAGCAAAAATCTTCGTTGCTAATCATACAATTTTATTTTATTCTTAGTTGCAGAAAATAGGAGAAAATAATAAAATAAATAGTTTATGAGCGAATGAAACCCGGTGGAAACGTTGGTGTTGCACCCGTTGAATTTTGTAATTTGTTAGACTTCAAATACCGTATTGTATTGGTTTTCAATTTTGCAAAACGTGTGCGATAATATTGTTATGTAGGTTTAGTAGGTATGTGTAGGTATGTTCCTATTTGATATTATGTAACTATTGAATCAAAAAAATTACGCGGTTTCGACGTGGAGTTACTTATAATGTTATGATACCCCTTGGTAAGGCCTGGTTGTCAGACTTTTTGGGCTACTGACTACCTAACGACTGTCAAAGATTTACAAATGACACCCGGGACCAAAGGCTTCACGTGCTTTCCGAGGCATGAAGGAAACTCGGTATCTAATGGGTGGTCACCCATCCACAGAGCAACCTAGGCAAGCACGGTTTAACCTAAAGATGGACCCGAGCGGCTGTTATTATTTAGCCACAAGCTCCTCCTATATAAGATAAAATGTTAGATAGATAACTAAGGTATAATAATTAAGTTTACCTAAGGTAAACTTAGGCCTTATAATTCGGCCATTCTACGAACCTATATTTTTTTTTAAATAAAAACAAATTCAATGATCAGGTGTTTTTATTGAGGTAGGAAGTATTAAAAATAACCTTAATTTAAACTAAAAATAGTTTTAGAGATCATCAATCACAATATTAGCATTTATGGCACTTTTAAGATTTTTCCCTGTCGACAGATGTGACGCCATTATCGACAGAATAGACAATATTACGAAATAACGAAAATTAATACAATTCTAGAAAATATCAACGTTATAAACTTAAAAAATTAAGTGTCTTCTCACTTGCTTAGGTATAATTATCATGAAAACAACCAACAGTTACAAAATAAAAAATATATAAATTATGTCTACAGATGTGACTTCACTTCTGTAGATATTATAATGGGCAATTTTTTTGGCACGCTCACGCCATCCCTTCCTTATCTTTCGCTGTACTCTTGGAGTTTGTTCTTTAACCGTCTTGATCTCTTCTGATGCTTTCTTCCTTTGGTATTTTCCCCTGTCTTTTCTGCACTTTCCTCTTATTCAGCTTCCGACATTTTCTGTCCTGTTTTTTGTATAAATCTCCTGTTTTGTTCTTTACGGCGCTTTTTCTTTTCTTCTTCAGTAATGTTTTTGGTTTCCTGCCATTTTGGGGATCAAAATTTGGGAAAAAAAATTAAAGCATCAAATCAAATCTGTATGCAGACGTCATTTCTAAAGACCGATGGTAATTTGCAGAAAATTAACTTAAAGATGAATAATGCTTCAGGTAAACCAAGCGGGAACTGTTAAAAGTAAAATTTTGATAATTTTTTGAAAACTGTAGTAATACATGGCATAAAACCACATATAATGTATAGAAATACGTCACATCTGTATACTAATTTGTATTCTGTACTAAACTCAGCAAAAACCGCATATATTGAGCTAAAAAATAAATTATTTATGCAACAAAGGTTTTCTTAAAATCAATTTTAATCTTTATCAAATAACAATAAGATATATTTCGCCAGAGTCTCACATCTGCAGGCATACGCCTCATCTGTAGACAGGTTGACGACAGAAATGAGTTCGACAGAAGTGTGAGAATAATAGTTTAGTCCATGCCGAGGGGAATATTTGAAGTTATAAAACGTGGTTTCCATCACGTTCAATAATTTTATCGCTAATTAACAAGACCATAGTAAAATTATAATTTTGAATTAAGACGCACCAACTTTTACACTTTGTAGAATGACTCAAATCTTATTAATAACTCGGAAATAACGTCTTATGGCCAGCAATAACAGACAGTCGATGATAACTACGTGGTTAATTGTTGCTAGCAAAATTAAATATTGTTGTTATACAAAATATTTAAAAAAATACCGGATTTTTCATGTTTGTCTACAGGAGTGATTAGTTTTTTGCGAACACCGTAGAATCTTTTGTAACTTGAAATGTTAACGTGGTATTTTTTTAAAATTACACGGAAATATACTTTATTATATTTGCAATATGATAGGTTCACATAAGGCACTTCAAAATATGAGAAAGTATTTTTAAAACATCTCTGGACCCGGTAACCTATGTCGCGAACAGTCTACAGGACGTGATTTGGTCTACAGGAAAAGCGCAAAATCTTCGTAAATGAAAGATATTATGTATTAATTCAAATAAGTGATGATAGATAACATAAAATGAAGCAAAATACACATTATCGTTAAAATGTAGCTATATTTAAAAAGGAGATATTTAGAGCGAACAGGATTTTGGCCAGTTCGTAGAATGGCCGAATTATTCTGCGGGACTGTTCGAAAGAGATACTGCGGCCCTGGAACACAAAGGGCAAAGAAGGAACATGGATGGGTTTTAGTCAGGAACAGTCTGACACTCTCTCCCACTCCACCCAGAGCGTTATTTGATGATTTCCCATCCTAATTATAAGATGTTCATTATCAAAACACTGCTAACACTAATATATCCCTTAAAAACAAACAAGCAATAATATTGAGCCAATGAGAAATCATTAGTACTCGCCGCCATTACTGTCAGCCACTAAAGTACTAATTAGCGTGTCACTCTAAGCCGATTGATCGTAATGGGTTTAGTTCCCTTGATTGAGTCTCCGAGAACCTAAATATCAAATAAACATTAGTTTCCACGGAATTCTGCAATGTAATCGACTTTTGAGAATCTTTCAGTTTGTTCTTGAAATTGTGGAACATTCTGGAAATGGTATAATTTATTTTAACGAGCTTATAACTGGAGATTAATTTCGTATCTTGGAAATGAAAGGACGTAAAAGTAAAAGGCTTTCGATTATTGGATTTTGACCCTTCTTTACAGTATTCGGAGTCTCAAGATGATATCGAATTTCATGTCTTGTTAGGAAACTAAAAATAGACTTCAATCAACGATTTCCCTCATCGTGTTGATCAAAGATACAAGGTTTACGTTCACGTGGAAGTGGATAAAACAAAGCGAAAAGGTTTTTCGTGAAATTATTACTTTGAGTTCCACGTTATTAAAGTCTATAATGTTTTTAAAGAAACAAAGAGCGTCTACTGAAAATTTATAGGTTGATTGGTAATTAGTGACCGATACTTAAACACGTGGTTATACTCATGATAATAAACAACTATCCCAAAGATTTTTTTTTTAATACTCATCCACTTTTATCACAATAACACAACAGTGGAGTATTACGGAGCGGGTTTGAGAGCCGCGCGGGTGCTCTGTCTACCCACTGTTGCACGGAACGATAGTAATGACAGAACGGCGTCATGCGGCTAACAGCTGATAGGTCATACGGCCCGCTGTTGTGTTATTGTGATTAAATTGAATGAGTATTAAAAAAAATGTTTCTTTGGGAAAGTTGTTTGTTATCATGAGTACAATCACGTGTTTATGTATCGGTCACTAATTATAAGGCACCCTATATAAGAAGTACAAAGAAGAAAAGTAGTTTTCGTGTCTGTCTGGCATAGATATTCTAAACTAGACTACTTTTTGGCGCAGATTACACCATCATCATTTAGATGGTTTTATCCCCTAAGATTTACATAGATGACTGCCTCGTTGGTCTAGTGATCGCAAGCGAGACTGCTGAGCCAGGTCATGGGTTTGATTCCCAGGTCGGGCAAAGTGTTATTGGGTTTATCCATCAGGAATTTCTCAATAGCAGCCATGGAATCCTCCTATTATACGGGACTTAAACGTAACTGACGAAATGATGATGTACTAATGACATGTTTTTTACATAGATATCAAGTACATTAATAAACATATCACTCAGATACAGCCCAGAAAATCTCAACGTTTTGACAAGGGTATCTCAAAAATAACTCCAGCACTTCAGTATTAAATAATAACAAAATTCACCAGCCCGCTAAAACTCAACAATCCATAGAGAATAATAAATTAATTTTATTTACCCCACGTCACTTACATCTCGGTCCGATAGGCTTTCTAAATAGTAGAGAGGTTCTCCCCCGAGATCAGGGGTCAAGGGACCCGGTATCGGTATCTGTCAGGGAGAACAGACTACTGTCCATCTCTATTTGCTTAACTGAGCAATTGTTTGGGTCATTCTGTTTATTTTGTGAGCTTTTTGGGAATTTGTCGAGTTGAGATTGTTGAGTTTTGAATGGCAATAGGATACGGATGGTTGGAATTAGGCAATTCGTTTTGACCATTTTTAATAAGGCCACTGACTACCTAACGACTGTCAAATATCTACAAATGACACCGGGACCAACGGCTTAACGGCGAAAGAAACTCGGTATGTAATGGGTGGTCACCCATCCACAGACCAACCTAGGCAAGCAAGGCTTAACCTAAAGCCGAGCGGCTGTTATTATTAAGCCACGAGCTCCTAAATATAGCTCCATAATAAATAAACATACAAAGCAAAAAATAATATTTTATGAATACAACAAGACGGAACAAAAAGTTTACAGCTTGCAAGTCGTGACTGCCACAAGCGGTTTGGATGATGCTTGATACTGTGCTATGGCCCCTCACACTACAGCGCTGGTTTTCGGTGGTCACCCGAGAAAAAAATACAAGGCAATATTTGCTTCTGATACCTTTAAAGTAAGCAACAGGTTAATAAATTAAGGGCGTTCGTACTACAGACAAGTAAGTCTCAAAAATAATAGAGTTATCTTTGTCATATCTTTGATTGGGCGTTTAATTGGATTGTCCAAATCCATTCCTCATCAAACCTTCAATCTACAAGTCCATCAGGCTCCGCAATTTAGATCACAGATTCCAATCGACGAAAAAAAATCCAGCCACATTTCTCACGAACCTAAATTCCAGTTCAAAAATGGAGAAATATTGAACCTATAAAACTGGCGACCCTTTACAAATGAAGTAATACTTCTCGAAGGCCAAAGGTTTTTGCACTAACGAAAAAAATCCGGCCATGAGAGAGTCAGGCTCGCACACGTAGGGTCCTGTACCACTGAACAATATGATCGAGCAAAAAGCGACGAAAAATATTTTTTTTGTATGAGGATCATTTTAATTTTTAATTATTGGTTTTTGGGTCATTGTAATACAGACTCCGTGAAAATTTCAATGTTTTACTATTATGATACAAAAGATACATCCCTGTGACAGACGGACGGACAAGCGGACGGACTGACGAATAGACTGACGGACTGACGAATAGACAAACAAACAAACAAACAGAAAAACACACAAACAGACGTTCTGCAGAGCCTCAGTAATAGGATCCCGTTGGCACAGTTTATATACCGAACCCTGAAAAACAATTTCATTCCGAATTCAAATAGCCTTGTAAGTACCAACGCAATGAAAGTGTTCGATGGCCACTCACATTTTGATATTTATATCTCAGTACGATTTTATCTTTATAAAAGGATTGAATGTCGATACCTTATGATTTATATTGATACTTTGCGATATACATTGAGGTACTTGACTTCGTGAATGCGGATTTTATTACAGAGAATTGAGATTCAACAAGAATGTTCGAGTAAAAATTGAAGTGGCAAATTTTGAAACGTTGGGTAGAAAGAATGATCATCATCATCATTTCAGCCGAAAGACGTCCACTGCTGGACCTAGGCCTCCCCCAAGTGCCGCCACATTGACCGGTCCCGCGCGACTCGCATCCAGCGGATCCCCAAGAAAAAAGAATTAAAGATAATAAAAATTAAATCCAACTCTCTGTATAAAATCGACGTTTTATTTGTTTTTACTCTGCATAAACTAGTGAATGAAATAGCTTTCTACATTTAAATATGACAGCCAAAGAGGAAAAAAAGAAGAAGATTTGATGCAAAAATGAATGCGGCTACAAATTTTGGTAACTCTTGGAAAAAAAAATACAATATTGAATGCACAATGGGTTAATTTATGAATAAAATAACGTAAACGGGTCCGGCAAATACAATATAATGTTTTACTTTCGATACCCGTTCCAAAGAATAAAAAAAATACCAATCTCTACAATTTGCTAAAAATAACGCAAAATAAGGAACAAACTAAATTTTTCACATATTTTCCAATATTATAACAGTCCAAACTTAGCTATTATGTTAAATTCGCGTGCCGGGGACTAATAAAATTAAGTCGAATTTATCGGAATTGTACCTGGAATCCAATACAAAGCTTAAATAGGGCGACTCGCGAATTATTCAGAATATTTCACCAGAAATATTAAAGAAAAACTAGTTAAAAATAACGTTTAACGTAGTTTCAAGTTTTCCTAAGAGTACTATAATAAAAAGGCGAGAAATGGATTATTATCGTGTCCTGAACTAAGATAGCCTTAAATCTCAAATCCACCAAAGTAAAACCGTGCAAATCACACTGAAATTCTCGGTTTAAAACTATGATTTTCTCAAATAGTCATATTCTCATATTATCTCTTATTTCATTGTCATATTCTATGACATAAAAGTTTCAAACCGTATCATAATATTCAAACCCTAAAAATAATCTATACCCACACCGAACACTCTCAAAGAATAACCCTCTTTTCATTTCACAACTTCATCCACCCATTCACAAGACTCCCTACAGGGTGCTACAATTTTATTGACCCAATTTTGTTCATCGGATGTAGCCGGAGGGATGTCTCTCAAGACAGCTATTAACACAGCTAACTTTTATTTGCTTAGATCACGTGATTCATGCCCCGATTAATTTAGCGTTGGTCGTGCCCGCTTGACCCGTTGACCCCGGTCAGGGGTTGGAACTATTTTAGTGACATCGTTTCTCGTATCAGTGACGTCAGAAGATTTATTGTGACGTGTGAGGTTTTGTTGGCATCTTCAACGCCTTATACGATCTACGTTGGGCCGACTAGACAAGACACTGGTATGGTCGGAGGAGAAGTTTTCGTTGAAGACTTTACGCCCTGTTTTTCATACTTCTAAAAGATTGAAGATTTCCTTCTTGTTATGCTGTCCAGTCTTTTAGGAGCCATACCATATCGTGCATAGAAATGCAACCTCTAGATACCTATATATTTTTTGAAAACCAAACAATTACTCAACAATTACTCACTATTTCAAATCGTTATACTCAAACTGCCAGCCCTCAACATCCAGCATAAACTATTTTTGCCCAGATACCATTCCTCCAATTACTGGTTATGAAGTTCACACCGCACTCAGTAAAATGAAGTACAACAGGGTACCCGGTGAGGATGGTATAAGTACCGAAAGTTTAAAAATAGGCGAACCTTCTCTTCTCCCTGTAATAACTAACCTGTTCAATTCCATTCTTAAAACAGGTATATTCCCGGATGGTTTTTGCCACTCAAATATAATACTGTTGCATAAAAAGGGATATAAGTCGGACCTTAACAACTATCGACCAATCAGTCTTGTATCCCATCTCTACAAGGCCTTCATTAAAATCATAGACAACCGTATCTCACCTCAATTGGAAAAACACCAACCTCCTCAACAAGCTGGCTTTCGATCAGGCCTCTCCACTACTGACCATCTGCATGCGATAAATCAAATAGTAGAAAAATATCAAGAGTTTAATATTCCCAATTATATCTTGCCTTCATCGACTACTCGAAAGCCTTCGATAGTTTGACACACGATGCCATATTTGACGCTCTCAACAACCAAGAAGTTGATCCCACCTACATCAGTCTACTCCGTAAAGTGTATCTAAACAGCACTGCTTCAATTAGGTTACAAACAGCCGGGCCGTCATTCTTCATAGAAAAAGGCGTAAAGCAAGGAGACCCGCTTTCACCTAAGCTTTTTAATAGCGCTCTTGAAGAAGTGTTTAAGAAGCTAACAGCTAGTTGGGAGAGAAGCGGTATTGAAATCGGTGGGACGCGGTTAACAAACCTTCGCTTCGCTGACGACATTGTCGTATTCTCTCCCACGGCGGCAGAACTAGAGCTAATGCTAAACCAACTCAGTAATGCAAGCCTTGAGGTTGGACTGGCGATGAATATGTCGAAGACCAAACTGATGTCAAACACCATTAAGCATAGGATCAGAGTGAATGGTGAAGAATTGCAATATGTCCATGAATACATCTACTTGGGCCAGTTAGTCTCTTTCCAGTCCAGGCAAGACAAGGAAGTCACAAGACGTACCGAAAATGCCTGGAAGAGCTACTGGTCCATGAAGGAGCTTATGAAGGGAAACCTTCCTTTGTCACTAAAGCGAAAAATCATGGACATGTGCATTCTTCCCATTTTGACCTATGGATCCCAGACTTGGTCTTTGACAAATATTCAAAAGTCCAAACTCAAGGTCTGCCAACGTGCAATGGAGCGCAGCATTCTAGGCGTCAAACTAACCGACCGGGTACGCAACACCACACTTCGCTCCAAAACACAAATTGCTGACGTTGCTCAAAAAGCCGCTAAGCTGAAGTGGGACTGGGTTGGCCACGTCTGCCGCATGCCCAATGAGCTGTGGGCCAAAATAACCACTTTCTGGAGCCCTGACACAACCAGAAGGCGTCGCGGCAGACCTCGTAGAAGATGGCGGGACGAGCTGGACAGAACCAACGACCAGTGGCCCACATTAGCCCTGGATCGAAACAACTGGAAGTCATGGGGAGAGGCCTTTGCCCAGCAGTGGGATGACGCAGGCTAGCAGTATCAGTATCAGTAACAATTACTCAAGGGCCACCCCTTTGGCTGCGGGACTGTTCAAAAGAGATACCGCGGCCCTGGAACACAAAGGGTAAAGAAGGAACATGGATGGGTTTTAGTCCGTAAAAGTCTGACACTACCTTCCACTCCGCCCAGAGCGGGAGGGGTCATTTGATGATTTCCCATCTAGCCATAATATCATCGACAAATACATCACCTCTTTTGTGATGATGAATCAATAAAACCTTCTCATGAAGCTGTAAAATCACAATAAACGTTGCAGAAGGTTTTTCCAGACATCAAAGTATAGTTTCCTTAATTAATTAGCCAAAGCGTAGCAAATCTTAATTGGGAAGCTCAAGCAATTCACAAACTTAATTGTAGAACTTTAATCACGGCAACAAGTTACGTCATACTGAAATAAAATATGGAGCGAGGCTAGATTTAATTAAAAATTATGAAAACAGGTTCTAGGAAGAAACGTGCTTGTTATTTTCACGTGCTTTTCTTAGTAGGTATATTAGTTTCACGAATTGTAATTTAAGATTATGTCGCGTGCATATGATTTGAGAACTAATCACCTACTTAGATATTCTTCAGTTTCACGTGCATTTTCTTTTTAGTTGTATTTTTAAGAAATGTGACACCAATTATAAAAAAATATGGTGTCAAAATAGGAAACTTTGTCAATTCTTTTATTGACACCAATTTTCGTAGTCGATAATAAATATATCTATCTATTTCCTGGAACACTCTATCATTTCAGACATTGTTTCAAATCCGTGGGGGCGATCGATCAAACAGTTTGATTTTCTCGACGAGAGAACCTATGAGTACCTGCACTTCGTTGTCAAATCAAATCAAAGATAGGAAAAAGTAGCAGTATTTTTTTTTCGTTAAAATAATAAGCAAAAAAAAATTCTACCTTTTCTTATACTAAGTGCCACAAGAGGTATTTATTATACACCTCTTTAAGTCAATTTATTCTGCGTTTTCTTTATATTTAGATCAAGGAGATTCTAGCCCTTTGTGTGTGTTTCCATAAATTGCAGGTCTTTTGACGCGGTTACAAAGCACGGTGCATATATTTTCTTAGTACCTATTCTAGTTTTCACAATTGTTAGTTTTCATGAATTGTTGTGTTTTTTTATGTTAGTCTTTGCTTGTTTTGTTATGCTCAATGTTAAGGACTAAAAAACAGCGTTCTGTTTCTTTCAATCTATTTTTGAGGATGATTGAGACAGATTGATAATTTAAATAGATTAAACGCTAAAACGCATTTGAAGATTTGGAATTTCTTACAAACTGGCCTTAAAAATAAAAGAACCAGATCTGACCATTTTTTATTTAATTTCATAATTATTGGTTTGCCTTTGTTCTGTTTGTAGTGTGGAAAAGTTCTTTTGTGATGTTTTTCTATTTATGTAGGTTATTTTTTGTCAGCCATTTCTGTCATTTCTAGATCTTTGACAGTCGTTACGGTCGGTACGGGTAGTCGTGGCCCAAAAAGTCTGACAACCAGTCTTAGCAAGGGCTGTCGCATTAGCTAGTACTAACTGGATTGTGGAGGTCTGATAGACAGTCGCTCCATGTAAAATACTGGTATTCAGCTGCTCCGGTTAGACTGGAAGCCGACCCTAATATAGAGAAAAGGCTAGGCAGATGATGATTTTGTGTCAGCTATTCTTTAAGGGCTTCATTTTAAAATCAATGCATATAAAAGATTTCAAACTCCTTCATTTCAAATCTCCCTCGTGTGGTTACAAGAATACTCTCATATCACAATGTTTTCAGTCCAATATCTAAGAGCATAAAATTCAACATTTTCTAATAAGATCGCTATTACATACATGATAGGGTGTACCCGTCCGTGCAAGTGAACCTTGGTTCTAAGCCATCCGTAGTGCACAAAGAACGTAGTTGGCTTAGGGTTTTCATTTTACTAAGACTATAATATTAAAAGGTAGAAGGTACTACACAGACTATTTTATGATATTCGTTGCAGTTTGCAAGGAGCTCAATTTTACATTGGATCTTTATATTTTAAAATGATATAGAGATATATTATGTTGAATCTGGTCATTGGTTCGGGCATAAAATGTGTTGGAAAGCGCGCCTGTGGATAGTGGTGACAACATAGCGTGCTTCTATAGAGCCCTGATGCTCAGCTCGTGACGAGGGCGATAGTCAGTGTCTGATCGTGGCGGAGTTGAGACGTCTTAGAACTGTATCCGATTCATTGTGCCCCGTGTTATTGTGTTAAGTGTGTTTTCATAGCGCGAAGCCCATCGTCTGCCCACATGATGTACGAGCCTAACGGAATTAATTCTGTCATATCCGACATCTACACTTAATATTATAAAGAGGAAAACTTTGTTTGTTTGTTTGTTTGTTTGTAATGAATAGGCTCAAAAACTACTAGACCGATTTTAAAAATTCTTTCACCATTCGAAAGCTACATTATCCACGAGTAACATAGGCTAAAATTTATTTTGGAAAAAAATAGGGTTCCGTAAGATATTTGGGTTTTTCGGACACAAGGTGTAAAAAATCAACCAGAAAAGTTACTTATTTTGCGTACGCTGCCTAAACTATAAAAGATAGAACCACAAAATGTTCTAATTAATTATAGATCTTATAAATATCTACAAAAAAGTCCGTGACACACTATACCTATCTATGTCGAGTGAGGCACAACAACCATTTTTTATCTTGAATTTTTTTTGGACTACATTTAAACGCATTTATTTTACTCATGCTACAATCCTTATCAAAATAAATTATTTCATCACTAAGTACAGTTTATGTAAATAATATTTGGTCTTTAAATGATTAAAATTGGACGTTTGGTTTTGAAGTTATGGCGAAATTAAAATATTACGATTTCTGCTGCACGGCCCGTTGCGAAGTGGGCGTCACCAAGGCGGGATGCGCGTGCGGGAGGGGAGTTTAGATCTATGAGTATGGTACCCGCGCGGCTCAGACGCTAACCCATTACTCACCGTCCACAGGCCCGCGCCTACGGTGGCCGGTAGCCACCACGTGGCCCCCGACGCCCGGTGCGTCCCCCGCGGCTGCTGGGGCGAGAGATTCTTTCCCTCTCACGTCCCGCCACCTCCTTCGCTAGCATGACTGCTTCGCAGAAGGAGGTGACGGCTTCCCATTCCCTCTCGCTCTAGACCATGGCCTGAACCAGGGCCATACTACGAGCTCGCTACGACGACACGGCGGAGCTCCGCCCAAGCGGGGCAGACCTCCACGGTGTGCGCCACCGTGTCTTCCAGACAATCCTCACAATGATAGCACCCGGGCGTTTCCTCCCGCCCGATTCGGTGCAGGAACCTCCCGAAACAACCGTGTCCGGTGAGGGCGACGTGGCGCCTCTCTAGCCACTCCTCAAAGAGGGGACTTATCGCCACTATTGTGGCGTGCCCTGCACTGGGTTGCGACAGTCGCTGTCTCCATGTCGCCATGAGATCGCGTCGGAGGTCTGTCCGCTGAGCGGTGATTTGCCACGGCAGCGGAGTTTCCCCCCGACGTAGTGCCTCCGCGCGCCATTCATGTAGGCGCGCGAGGACTATCGCCTCCAGATCCAATGGAGGCAATCCGGCCAGGTGGCTCGCCGCCTCGCGGGAGATCGTGCGGTACCCCCGGATTAGTCTTACGGCTACCACCTTTTGGGGCGCGTTCAGGTAGTGGGCGGCACGCCGCTTAATTGAACGCGCCCACACCGGGGCCCCGTAAAGGGCCATGGACCGCACGACCCCCGCGTAGAGCCTACGGCAGAAGGCGTTTGGACTCCTCAGGTTGGGCAAGAGCCGCTTGAAGGCAGCCCCAGCCCGTTCCAGTTTGGGAGCCAAACGTCGGAAATGCTCAACGAAGTTCGACCGGCTGTCGAAGATGAGTCCTAGGTACTTCAAAGTCGACTTGACCCCGAAGGGAACCCCTCCTACCGTCAGCATGGATCCCGACGGTGGCGCGTTCCGAGGCCCATGAAAGCACATGGCCTCGGATTTGTACAAAGCCACCTCGAGACCCAATTGCCGGATCCTCTCAACAACTATCGCAACTGTGGGGAGCCCCCCTTAATCTGTTATTTTTTTGTTATTGTATAGAAATCGTAAAGCGGTTCACAGAATACATCTACCTACCAAGTTTCAACGGTTTAGTCCGAATAGTTTCGGAATAAAGTGGCTGTGACATTCAGACGGACAGACAGACAAGACGAATCTATAAGGGTTCCGTTTTTTGCCATTCGGCTACGGAACCCTAAAAATCGTGTTTGGGCTCATTTCATACACCTTGATGAGAACTTTAGAATTAGCTGGAGTATGACATTCATCGAAGGTCTGACGATGGAGCGGAGGGCAGCTGCAATAGGACCTCAAAAGTTTACAGCATCTATATCGTGTTCGGGCTCATTTCATGCACCTTGATGAGAACTGTAGATCTAGCTGGGCTCTGGTTGTCATCGAGTGTCTGAGGATGAAGTCGTAAAGGCTGTCGAGGGCAGCCCTTATTTGGAAAAACATAATAAGAATAGTTTAGTGATTCTTATTCTGTATTGCACACAAAATAAAAAACGCGGAAATTCCTTTTGAGAGCTTCCGTTGCGTCCACTGCGTAAACGGTTAAAGTTACGCAGCAATAATGTATGACGGAGGTGTTCCTTTTAAAAGTTCTAAAAAAAGTCCGTGAGAGCATATGTATATCTTTTAACTTACTCACTCACTTTTCTTCAAAAGTTATGCATTATTTTTGCAAAGGTGTTTTTGTAAACATGGTATTTATCCTTATCCAAATAAATACGTTATTCATCACAAGTATTTAATTTTAAACGAAATTGCTCTAACATCATTTGATTCCAATGAATATCTTAGGAGATATCACAGTTTTAAAATAATTCCGCAGCAAAATAATGGTCAGGTACCGCGCTCGCATTTTCATTATAATGTGAGTGATGTGCTCCTTTAGAATTGTATAATAGGTGCCTACGACCCACACCCTCTAACCTTCTCTTATGTGACGCAGACGAAGTTGCGCGGGTCAGCTAGTATATAAATATTTATATATCGAGGCAATGACGTTCTAATCTTTACCCTGCATAGTACAATAATGTTTGTACAGTCGCCAACATATTAAGTTACCACAAACTGTCAAATTTTCTCATTCGATTTTGAACTTCGATTTGGAGAAATTTTTACAGTTCGTGTTACTTGATGCGCTGGCGATTGTACCTGCTAGCTTATTCCCGCAGCTTCACCCGGGTGGAGATCGTACTAAGGGAATAAAAAGTATCCTTTGTTTTAACCTAGATTATAAATTATCTGTGTGCCTTTCATCCAAGTCCGTTCAGTAGTTTTTGCGTCAAAGAGTAATAACCACCAGCCATACATCCATAGATTCTCACAAACTTTCGCATTTATAACAGGTTGACTATCTGCCAGTTTTCACCCTTATACCCAAAATAATAAGGTTAAAAGTCTGACGAACAGTGAACTCTGTAGAGCATGCTTTTGGATTAAAGTGCCAATAGATTGAACCCAGCTGCCAATGTGTTTGGCATATAAGTGCATTAACTACGCACTAAATGTCAAAGCTTGTCGGAATATTGCGTAGTGATTAGTTGGTTAACCAGCCCATTATAGGGACCGCAACGTTTGTGTGCTATATTATGTACTTCAACTTAACACTAAACAGCTCTATTCTGACATTTCATTTTCTTAGTTGTATTGTGTTTTTGTCTCACCAACGTTTAGGCCACGCGTTCAGGTTCGCCGAACAAAATGACAAAACGCGGGATGGTCACGTATTCGGGTAACGATCGCTCCGATTAAGACGTTGCCTTAGGCTGCCTGGAAGAGTTTGTAATAATTTTCATAAAAAGAATATTCTCAAAAGTTAGTCCTCACTCAGGGGCTTAAAATGGTCGCTTTAGAAGAATCGTAATAAGATAATAATAGGAATCACGTTAAAATGATTAAAATGGTTACAATGGTCTTTTCTTTTGTCACATAATTGAAAAAAATGACAACGATACAGCGCATCAAAGTTTAAGAGAGGGTACTTACTTGTGACGTCATTAGACAGTAAAAAGTGACAGAAATTGTGACGTCACGCGAGATTTCAACGCGCTGTATCGTGGCCATTTTTCGTTTATATGACAAAAGGAAAAATACGTGTCTAATATTTTTTGATAATCTAACTTACAGACTAAATAGATCTTTAAGGCAAATACCCTATTCATAGTATTCCTATTGTGTCTGTTTACAGCCTCAGCTTTCCACTCGTTAAAATAACTAAACGATACGTTACGATTCAGCTTGAATTTATTCTAGACGTATTATTTTCAACCTAATCACTCGTAAAGACCATTTGACCTAAAAATAAAAAGCGGCTTGGGGCGCAGTATAAAACATAAAAAAAGAAACAAAGGCGTCATAAATATGAGCGGCAACACATAAGGTGTTTACTTAAAGACTTTTGATAAATATGCTGACATATTTACGGTGGAACTGATTTTAGGGCGATTTGTTAACGTTTGTAGATTTAATTTTGTAACTGTTCAGTAGTTTCCTTTGGTCTTTTTGTCCGTGAAGTGATAGGTTGATTGTGTTGTCAGATGGCTTTTGATATTTATAAATTCTGTGTTTTTTTTGCGTCGTGTTGCATAGACAAGAATAACTTCATAATATATTCATCACTAGCTTTTAATCGCGGACTGCTCGCGTTAATTTAGAATTTGACAGTTAATTCGTCTTGCAATATATTTCAATCATGATTCGAAAGACACGTGGCGCCATCTATTATCATAAGAACGATATTGTAGTTTATAGTGTTTTTCTCGGGAACAGTACTTTTTTTCGGGATGAAAGGTACCCTACGTCCGTTTCTGTACAGTGTACAGTAAGTTGTGCAGTGACAATGGGACAGTAATCGATTGATATTATTGTTTTCCTTTATTCATTGTATATACACATTTTTGACATTTTTAAATATTTCTAAAAAAACATTTAAAAATATAAAAAATAGTGGTCCGCCGGTGTCGGGAGCAGGGTCCAAGCTACCGGTGGTTAGGGCTCCAGAGAGAGGAAGCTCCTCACAATGCGAGCCGTATCGAGGAGTACTGCCTTCTGAATCAGGCTCTTGATCCAACCGCCTAAGGAGAGCCTCGAAAGATGGTCGTCTAGGCTCTTGGCCATAAGGCCTTTGGCCGTCACGACAATCGGCACAATGATAGCCGAGTTCACATTCCACATGTCGACAACCTCGTGTGCCAATATTAGTGTCATTATTAAACAAAAAGTTTTCCTGTTTCCGTTCTCCAGCACGATATCGACGTCAAAGCAATCGCATCGTTGACTATAACCGTCTAAGGCTGTTCCTAGGAGCTGATCTATTATTAAAAAACCTACAGCCCAGGATTCAGAACTCAAAGCTGATTCGACAGAACATCTCACAAACAAACGGACATACGAACATAACGAAAATGCAAATCCCTTTGACAGTTGATCACATTTTGTCTTTGAAGCTCGATATAGCTCGACTTGCAACCAGCTTTGTCGTTCCAACAAAATGCTGCGTTCGTGAATCGTGCCGTCATTATTTAGTAGCAAAATCCTGGCTTCAGGGGACCGAGTTTTATATTTCAAGCATTTGAGACCGTATTTGCGGAATACGGGTCAAATATCTGTCATGTTATTCGATTTGATAGTCCGAAGCTTTGATGAATTATTTAATCAAATTCGTGTGTCCCAGTTAAATAGATTTAAGATATTATAGAAAGGCCATTAGAAGAAATGTCATAGAAAAAATGTGTTACCATGTGTTAGAGAGGCCATGTTGCAAAACAACATAATTAGCAAGTTTGACACGTTAGAGGAGCTCGTGGCTAAACTATAACAGCGGCTTGGGTCGATCTTCTGGTTAACCGCACTTGCCTAGGTTTGTCCGTGGAATGGTGACCACCCATTACGTACCGAGTTTCCTCCGTGTCTCAAAAAGCACATAACGCCTTGGTCCCGGCTGTCAATTGAAGTTCTTTGATAGTCGTTACAGGTAGTCAGTGGCCCGAAATTCTGACAACCAGTCTTATCAAGGAGTATCGTATTTATTACCCAGTACTACATGTGTTATGGAGGTCAATTAGGCAGTCGCTCCATGTACAATTTTGGCATCCGGTTAGACTGGAAGCCGACCCCAACATAGGGTTTGGGAAAAGTCTAGGCAGATTATTATGACACGTTACACTTACAGGTACAACCAATCGGCTATTGCAAGTAGATAACGAATTTATCCGCGGTTGGAGCTTTAAAATCCATATGTAACGCTCATGAAAGATGGAAATAAAATAACATGATGGTGTTTCTATTCGATTATAAAATAACAATAAGCTATTGTGGTGTTTCCTAAAATTCTTTTCCAAAGCTTTGTTTGCTTTCTTGATTGTTCGTTACATAGTTTTGCCATCACCAAAAATATTTTTCATTTAAAACCAGCGCCATACTGTACAGTACAATGACCTTCTGCTTAACCAGCGACACGCTGTTGTGGTTTTCCTTTTACAACTTTTCCTTTATCATCCCTATTCGTCCCTTACAGTTGAGATAAGTAATTTTCTGTTCAACAGCAGTGTCACTTTAGGGGTGTAAGACGCTTCTTGGCCGCGGCAGCACAATCGATTCGAATTTTACAGGGTGGCCGCCAGTACCGACAGTACAATGGTTCCTATGTTGTCCTTTACTCATCAATTCTCTTATTTATTTCCTTTTTAAATATTTAAAAAAACAAAAGTAACAAAACATTTAAAAATATAAAAAATAGATGGCCCATCGGCACCAGGAACAAGGTCCAGGCTGCCGATTATTATTATTAAATTCGAATTTAACGAACATAACCGAACCTAACTGTAGCATCCCTGATATAGAGTTTTACCGTTGCGAGTTATGCTCAATTTTTTAATTTATTGTCTGACATCTTAATCAGATTGAGTCGTCATCCTTTATGCGCGGTCTCTGAACTTGCTTGTGAATGCAATTTACGTCTGTTGTTTTAGTATGATTCAGTTCTTTGATAACGGGTTTGTTTATGAAAGAAAAAGTTCGTGTTTCTTTGTTTTAACCGTCTTCATTAACTTCACATTAGCGTCTTAACATCTTCTGACTTTTTCTGAGTTTGTGTTGTCTTTTGAATTTTATGTTGTATTGATTTTTTTAGTTATTTTTTTGCCCAGACCAGATGGACTGACGAATTTTATAATGTGACTGGGATATACTAGATGCGGAATGCGGCGATGAATGTATTGCGACGCAGCTTGGGCGAGGCCTAAGTCCAACATTGAATTGCGTTAGACTGAGTTGTTTGTACAAATATCAAATACTTATCATATCAGGTACTAAATACAATTTCCTCAATTGCACTTGCCAGAGTTTGTCTTCGCATCACTCAACAAGACTCAGGACTCAAATTTAAGCACAGGATCAAAGGTCAAGTAGAGTAGGTAGAGAATGGCATTAATGGCATTCTTCAGTCAACCTTTGACCCTTTGCTTAAAGTATTAATTATAATTATAAAACATGTTCATCTAGGTTTATTAAAGTAATTCTAATTCAAGCAAAATTCCATAAATCACTCAACTACAAGACATGAAATGTGACACACATAATTTCATTCGCTCGCATAGCTAACCTAACCTAATAATAGGTTATAACTTAGCTAGCCGGTATGCGGTATTCTAGAAGGCTGAATTCTGTAATCGAGTTTTCAAAATATTTTGATATTTATCTTATTGTGATTTGAAATGTTTACATTTTTGTTGTGTTTCCGAGTTCCAAATTTAAAGTTACAAATTACTATTGAAAAATGTCATTATTTTTAATTTTTAATGCATTGGTACTCAAACAGCTGTATCTGCAAACAAAACAATATTTAAAAAAATAAAAAGAAAACAAGATAATTCTGTTAAATGTGTACGCAGCGTAAATAAGACTCAAAGTAACGCAAGTTCCAATTCATCATCATCATCATTCTCTTGCCCTTATCCCAATTCATTTGAAATCGCCGCAGCATGTCTTCTTCTCACATTCTTGTAAGCACCAAACTTCTTAAAATACCTTCGCTTTTTCGACTTGGGTAAACTGTTGAAATTAAAAATGTAATGTTTATTAATAAGAACTTAATGTACACAGTTATGCAATAAATATATTATGTATCTTTATCTTTACTTCTGTTACTCGTCATCGTTTCAATTATTATTGGAAAAACTTTTTGCTGTGACAAGTTACTAGCTAATATTTATTAACTAAAACAGGTGCACCCATTTCTCCCAAAAAGTTTCTTCTCAACTCTAGGAAACATCATTCATTTTTTTAATGTTTTAATCCTTATTAAATTTATTTAGTTGGTCTTATATATTCACATTTCATAGAACACAACACAATAATCTACTCGACACAAACGTTGGAATAAATCCAAACCGGGCCGGATTTAACTGTAATACCCCATTTAATCGTAAGTGTCTCCTTTTATTTCAAACAGTTAAACATTACGATTATGGGGGACAGAAATAAAACTATGAATGCATCGGAGGAGAGTTACGGCTTTTCAAATCGTATGAGATAGACGCCATTGTTCTAGTTAGTATGTTGTTCGTGTTTTTCGGGAAATGGTTTGTTTTATTACTTTTCGTGAATAAACATAAACGTTTGTTTATGAATGAACAAGGATTCTTTACTCCTATTGTAGTATTGACTTACGTTTAGTGAAATAATAATATAAATAGTTAGTAGTTATTAGCGAATGTTATTGGAATACAGCTGTTCATGTATTTTCTGTAATTGTTTTATAAAGTTCAGCTTATTCATAAGGAAACAAACACAAATGATTAGTTTCAGTGTTTTCTCAAAAATTACATATTTTGTTAAAAAATCGTTTGATAAAATTCAAGGTGCAAAGGACAGTATGGGAATGCAATAAATTTGATTTGTTTTATTTCCTCATACGCAATGTATCGTTACTATGGCAAGACGCACGTAGCGAACGGCAAGCGCGACGATGAGTTCGATGAACTATGTCGCTAGGCAGGTACTGAACATCTGATTTCATGCGTCGTTCGTTAGAGTATTTCAACATCCATTGTTGTTTTTTTTTTGCCGTATATTTACATAAATGGAGTGCTGCGTGCAAGGAATGTAATTTTACATTGAAATAAAGGAATAGTAACTGAAAACATAATTTAAAAAATGAAAATTTTTCAGAGAAAAATTCCCGTGGAATATGATTCAAAATAAAGACAGCTCTTTATTTTAATGCACCCTTGTGTTGTGGAGGGCTGTCCCTTACACCGTTTTATTAGTAAATTCCCAAGTAGCTACTATTACGATCTTGTAGGGAAATGGAACTTGTAAAGCTAAAGAGTAAGGCATTTGATTGAATTTGAATAAAATTTAAATTTACATTCTTTGATAGGAGTCAAGACGTGTTTGAAGTTTCAGCGCAGTGCTAAGAATTTGGAAATGGTTTGTCAAAGGGATTTTTTGGAAATTGGTAGAATTCTCAAATGTAGATTGCCAAGTTTTTACCAGTAGCCTACTCCAACCTTTTAACCCTTGAACGTCAAACGCCTAAAACCCGCCATCTACATCGTAAGAGCTCTACGGTTTTTAAAAACATTTTTTTTTTAATTTTCGGGTACGTTATTCTTATGTCATATCGGTTCATAAGGTATTTCTAGGGTTAATTTAAATTGAACGAGTTACGGGAAGGGTATTATAAAAGAATATATCGTTTAAAATGCAGCAACAAGCACACGAATAACCACAGAAGCAGGAAAAAATGTGCCTATGATACGTACTTTTTCAATATAACGTAACTACCTCCACCACCTCTGCCTAACCCTTTGGGATTACAGGCGTGATGTAAGTGCACTACAATAACCTTTACAACTTAATACTTTCACAGCATAAATTCCACTTACACCAATTACTCATATTAATCATTTAAGTACTACATTAGTTAATTAAGTTAATTTGTCTAGCGCTTGATAAGCCTTTTTATTGAAGTGACGCAACGGAGTATGAAACGGGCAATTTTTCATTAAAACTAAGTAAGAGCGCGCCCTTTTTGTTTATTTTTTTCTTGTATCGATCTTTAGGTTAAGCCGTGCTTGCCTAGGTTGGTCTGTGGATGGGTGACCACTCATTACATACCGAGTTTCCTCCGTGCCTCGGAAAGCACGTCAAGCCGTTGGTCTCGGCTGGCATTTGTAGATCTTTGACAGTCGTTACAGATAGTCAGCCCAAAAGTCTGACAACCAGTCTTACCAAGGGGTATCGTATTACCCAGTACTAACTGGGTTGTGGAGGTCAGATAGGCAGTCGCTCCATGTAAAATACTGGTACTCAGCTGCATCTGGTTAGACTGGAAGCCGACCCCAATATAGTTGGGAAAAGACTAGGCAGATAAATGATGAAGGGCGCGTTTCACTTTTCATCAATAAATTTTTCACCAAAGACTTTGAATCTAAATTGAAGATGAAATCGAAGCATTGGAAGATTCATTTGATTCGGTATTAAGTCATCATTTCGTTCAAAGAATTTCATGGAAGATTGAGAAAAATTGTACATTAACAAAATGAGTTTTTGAATTACAAAAAGAACCCACTTTTCAGAATTCGTAATTGTGATTCTTATTTCGTATTATTTGATTGATGTTTTGTTACAATATTTTGTTTGAAAAGAGTGTCCATGGAGTTTCTTGCCCATTTTTCTCCATAGAGACCTACGCCTTGGAATGGACAACTACAGTACTTTCACAAGTTATTATGCCTTGTGTCTGTGACTGTGGCTTCGCTTTCTTTGTTTTTTGTGACATTTAAAAGTGCCTGTAATGGTCTAATTGAAATAAATGCTTTGAGTTACTATTTTCAATATTATTCTACCTTATTATTGTTTTCATTACGTTTACTAAACAATTATTGGTCCGAATAAAAGGAAATAAGAAATAGTATCTATTAGAGACGGCGCGAAGAAAAATTTAATATAAGAAATTAAGCAGTTTTCTTTGAAGAAAATGACACAAACATACATTCAAATAATTTATTTATATTTCAATTTTATTTACATTTCAGTTTTAAAAGCAATTAACACTGCAAGGCAAACGTTTAATTTTAATAAATAATTAGCCCATGTGCATTCAACACACGCCAACCATTCATTATCAAGCCTTATCAATTTTTACATCTATGATTATATTCCATTATTCATACTTTGATCTGTTATCAGTGTTCATAGAGACTATTTTCGAATGGACACTAAACGATAAACGACAATGCATTTCTATCCTAATTAGGGTTCCGTACCTACAGGTTGAAAATGGTTGTAAGCGCCGTCTGCCCGTCCATATGTCTATTTGTCTGTCACAAGTAGTGTACTACAGAAAGTCGATTTCTGGCCGATGTCAAAGCCGATTAATCGGCAATCGACCGACCATCGATGAAGAATGGCGAGAAATAAATATTATGATATATTTTTTTTAACATTCAAATTAAGATTTAACGAACGACTTAATTGGCACAATCATGATTAAAATGACCTTGCTAATTGACAAAAATAATAACACTTGGTTTGGTCGAAAGTGGTCGACGCCGACAATCCTATGCCGTTCATTTTGACAATTCAATGACACTCATTGCGTTATTGACGTTGCCGAGCAGACAAATTTTTCAAACTTACAACGCAAAGGATAGTGAATTTCCTTAAAATCCTTCGAATTGTGATAAAAAAGTAAGTAACACAATCTGGGTGTAGTTAATCTCACACACTATACAAAATATATGTTATTAATTTATTATATTGTGTTTGATGGGTAATAACACGAAATAATTAAATAGAATCTGAATAAACAGGAGTTCGTTTTAATTAATTCCAGTTTGTGTATTTCTGTCAATTCAATACGAACGGTTTTATCATTTCAAAGAGTATTTGAATACTTGTTATGTTTTAATCGAAGCGAAAACAAAAATAGCTGGTTTACAGTTAAATGACTGACAAATAATTAAAAATCAAGAACTCTGTGGTAGTTAATTCAATGGTTATGTTGTAATTCATTTTCCATTTTCATGACTATATGTAACCCAAAGCCGTACGCTTCATAATAATTATAATTATTGCTTAATTAATGAATCTGCCTTTTTGACTACTGCATTTTATAAAATCTCTTAACCCATTAACAGAGATAAATTCTTGATATCGCCCAATAAGTTTTATCTCAAATTACCATCCTACAATGAGTAAATGAATTATATATCTAACTAGCTTTTACCCGCAACTTCGCTCCCGTTATGTACGATAATTAACCCACGGGAACGTTTTCAATGAGCCTATGACACTCGGGGATAATGTAACTTTCCGTTAGTGAAAGAATTTTTAGAATCCGATTAGCAGTTTTGAAGATACAAACATACAAACTTACAAACAAATTTTATCTGTTTATAATATTAATATAGACAAACACATCATGATACATTTCAACTCCACCAAGAACCTTAGAAAGGAAGAATAAGTAATGAATAATCATCTAAAATCCTAGTTTTTTAAACCACAAATTTATTTTCATACAACTGAATGTTAGTCCTACCATACAAATCCTGTTCCAGTACAATTTTAATCCTATAAGCTTAAACAAATTCAAAGAGCCTCCCCACACAAGGACAGGCTTGATCTTCATAGAAATTCTAAAGAAAATCTCCAAGATTAAGGCGACATGTGACAAAGGCGACGACTACAATAGGATTTTAGTGTATTACCCTTTGTAGTACCTACACTTACTTACTGAAGGCCCACTTATTGATATGGCGACAATGTTTTGAAGTTGAAATAAGGATTTTGCTACAAGTACTTTTGTTTGCTACGGTCTACATGTTTATTCAAGTCTTTGTATTCAGATTCAGATTCATTTATTTATTGTAAAACATAGGTACATTTTAAGTTCTTATTTGCTAATCATTGAGAGTTATAAAAGTAGTGATACATGCAATATAATTAAAACAAGAAATTAATATAGATATATGACCCACAAATAAACATAAATTAGATCATCTATCGCATTAAGAAATTTCAATCACACTGAACAATGTCGATTAGGTAATTAGATAAATTATGTGTAAATGCAATGTTTCTTTCCTAGATAAATAGCAGCCATAAACAAAATAAATTCACTGTGAATCTTCCTTTTGCAAAAGTATATCCAAAAGTTTTATTATATCCCTGGGAATGTCCAAGATGCATTCGTGAAATCTTGAGGGGATAATATGTAGTGAGTCGTATCTCCGTCGTTTGAACGATATGTTCAATCAGTAGGAAGATACGAGTGTAAGCAGAACGATCTTGAAAATGTGCTGATATTATTCGAGTTGTTGAAAACTTTATCACTGAGAAATATAGTGCGAGAAACATACTAGAAAGTAAGATGTTTGACTTTTTAAGTTAAATATCTACGGTACCCAAATATTTATATGTATGAAAATACATTCCTCATAAGAATCCTTCCTAAAATACATTCCTAATATCTATATTTTTGACATAAAATTAATCTGAATGGCTTAGCGTCATTTAACATTAAGTAATTGGAGTGTCATTGGAGAGAGAGAGGATAATAAAAATTCTTCGAATATGAGAAGAGAGACGTTAACGAGTTTTGCAAAAGGAGTATAAAATACGGAAAAACCACAAACATTTACATGCCCCATACAATCTCATTTTAACATAAAAATTTGCTTATTTTTGCCCACTACGAAGGATTGGTAAGCAGGATTATAAATAGATTATACCACGTGTCACGTACAAGCTCATACGATTTAAAATGTCAGTCGACATGTAATCCAGGAGCCGCCGTTAAGTCCGCCTCTGTACTCTGTGCTTGAAGTGTTAAATAAATACACCAGGAGCTAGGATTGTGAAAATACAACAAGAGCTACTAAACAATGTTCAATGTATTTATGATTTTATTTTTGATATAACCTTTTTTTCAATTTGTTTTATATAAATTTAATATAAGGGCAGATTCTCTGCTATAACCACACTATTGAAACATATACCTTATAAGCGAGTTACCAGATACCTCTTTTATTTGCCAAATCCACTATAGTTATTTCTATTTTGAAAATGGTGATAGTATTTTCAAATCCTATTTTTCATTGTTAATAATCTACCTACGACTCTATATTATTATTATATTAATATTTAGTTTACATAACATACACGTGATGCGGTAAATACAATTGATTTGTTTTACCGTATGAATAATACATTTGTTGTGCCATCATTTCTAAGTATTTAGCTGTTAATGTTATTTCAATTATTCTAATCTATTCCGAGAACCCAATCAATCGACTCAATCCATGACTTACTAAACAATACTGTGAAAACAGATCCCTAACATAACAGTTACTGAACAAATAGTACATCGTAGATTGCTATTGTATTGTTCTATGAAGCTTAGAATTATTTGGCAAGTGTTATGAAGGAGTTAGAATACATCATAAGTTTTTTTTGGTGATGATTTGTCTGGTTGCGTTAACCACTCTGTATTCTAACACTTACATAATTCATGTCAAATATATTCCCATCCCACTACTGAATGTATGACGTCCCCTATATGTTATAACGTAGGTAGCGGGCATAGAATAGTTGCTATATGTGCGTGTTGCTTAAATCGTGTCGTGCGCAGGACGTATGCTGTCTCCTGGACCGTTGCTTCCAATACCCGCGGCGGAGCGCCCGCGACTGCGGCTGTCAATTTGCATTGCTGCATGCCGTGCCAGACGACCAAACCCATGGTAGCTAGCGGAGCCCTGCCCGCGCTAGATCGCGGGCATGCCCCCACTGCCAGTGCCGATGTGCCGGTTGCGACCACCAAGTAAGCAGTAGCACGCTTACTAGTGTGTTACAAAGTCGCGTTGAGTTCACACGTATTTCTGCTAAGCACGCTACTCACGGTCTCACGACGTCGACACTTGCACCGGTTCACGTCTTTTCATTCATTTTCTTTACGTCTGTCAGACGTCACCTCCAAATGTAGCTCCATATCACAAAAACAGGGTTCTCAATCACAGTATGATGTTATTTCACAGGAAGATGCTGCTACTCCGTCTGACATAATTATTCAGAGACCCACTGAGGCATCCAGCGAAACAAATGTGGTGGCCCTATTTGCTACCGAGACCTATACAGCAAAGGTTTGATGACCCTTGGACCCAAATCCAAATATTTTTCAGCACATTTTAGGTGACACGTCACTTGTAAGGGTTGTCACGAGGTCACATTGGAGTTGTCCGTTTGAAGATAGAAGTGTATAATAATAATATTGTTTAGCGTCAAAAGTATAGAAGCGTGTTAAAGTCACTTTGATCGACGTGTCCAGTGCTTTAAACCTTTGTTACCTTTGGCTCAGAAAATGACGTTTCATGAAGAAACAAATAATGTTATTATACAAATAATTCACAATCGCACTTGCAGTGTTTTAGGTGTTCCAACACGTTTGTTCACTAAAGCCCCGATTAAGCACGCTAGCATTTAAACAGCTAAAATGTTGCGAAATATTCTATGATATTATTGCAAGCAGTCTTTTGCACATTTTCCCGTTTTGTAAAGTTATTTTTTGTGTCCACTTGCTTTTGTTAAGCTCCCCACCACTAGAGCTATAATGACATTATTCTAGGGTCACGTCTAACCTCTTTTCACGAGAGATTTATCGTTCAGGTTTGTGTCAAGTTCTGCGTTTTGAGTTTACGCTAAGGAACTCTGATTTAACAGAATGAGAGAGAAATATAACTGTGAACATTATGGAAGTGTAAAAATGCTAGATATAAAGGACTAGACTTTGGTAGTGTAACTAGCAGTAGGTGGGTACAGTCACGAGCACCAATATGTAAACACTTAACAACTTTTTAAGTGTTTTTCTCCTACTGTTCTGATAAAAAAAAATTCATGTTGTTACGAACATAGTATTCTCGAACTCATATTTTATGAAAAAGATCCTATTTCCAAGTTGAAATCGTTATTTCTCGCGAAAATTGCTTTTAAATTTAGGAAAGTGTATATAAAGGGTGTAAAAAGACCCTTAACGAAGCCGAAGGGTACTTGTTCTCCCCGTTATTGCGATCATTTTTTTGTTCTAGACCATACCTGGGAACCTTCTAGTTACGGAGATATTGGGGGTCAAAGTTCCAACTTTTTCACAAGTTTTTTTTTAAATCCATGTTTCTGATGTAATTTTTTTACTTTAAACACCTTCAAGACCCCCGTATTATTCAATCCATCCATCAGCACAATGTTTTGAGTCCATTACTTTGAGTTTTACCGTAAAACGTAATTTTTCACCCCAAAAAAAAAGTCGTTTCCTAGCAATAATTTTTGCGTAAAGTTACTTAGTTTGATGTACAGAATGCTTGGTTGACGGCTTCGTGAAGGGTCTGTTTACACCCCGTATATAGTTGCTCGTGACTGTAAAGTATCTTCTTAGAAGAAATTAGTTAAAGAAATAATTTGAGGCGTTAGAATCCCGAAATTAATAAAATAAATCTTAACCACAATCTTGAGTTAGGGAAAGCAAATCACAAACAACCGTCAAAGCCCGTGGATCAAAATTGGAATTGAGATACCTTATTGATTTCTGAAGCTATGGAAAATACCTATGTTTGCCAATAAAAATACTGTAGCCAGGCAAAATTATGACAAACATTCGAAACCGGGTCACCCAAATAGAAACGGCACAGACAATGGAAACCAAACAAAAGGCCCAAAACTATCAGACGCTTAACTATGCAAAAACACATATTTAAGCAGAGCCATTACAATGCGGCCTGCCGTCCTAAATTGCATTCAACCGTGCTTTAACAGTTGCCATTTGCCGGACAAAGGACATATTACCAACGTAACAAGCTTGCCTCATTTCCCCTGGTAAATTTTCAAGGGTCTATGATCGATTTTCGTGGCCGTAAAGGCACTGTTCCACAGCAGCTCATAACCATGCTATGCGTGTTTAGGGAGTGTTTCTACCGATGACGTGCGAGCAATGCAGCCAAGGATGTACGTAAAACTAGGCAGTCACATTGCTACCCGTAAATAAAAAAAAAATAAAAATAAACTGACTTCCAAAAAAACACTAAAATAACTTCAATTTCGGAAGTCGGTGACTTTGTTTGTTTCCCTGACTTTTTTTACCGCCGGCTTTTTTATTTTACCCATTTTAGTTGTAGTATACCACACAAATGATTGTCAGGTTCATCAATTTTACATTGGAACTAGAAGGACCATCATCATATCATCATAGTTCAAGAAGAAAAAGAGTAAACTGCTTAACCAATTTTGATGAAATTTCTATGGGATCAATCGGAAAGTATATCTTTTCACATAAAAACTGTTTTTTCAAATCAGTTCAAAAATGATGGAGTTGTCGAATTGTGAACCTCCTCCTTTTTTTGAAGTCTGTTAACAAGGAAGAAAATATGTTATTGGTTAGTTTCACACATAGCATCATATTCCATTATCCCACGCAAAAACGCAAACGGAAAACGCAGCTTTTCGTAGCTTTGCTTTGTACGAAAATGCGCGGGGCGGTCCACTACGACCCACGGCCACGCCACGCACGGATGCGTGATGGAAAACAAATGAACGTAGCTGCGACCGTGGCTAGCTTACCTCTCCATGCATATCCTGCATTGGACAGTCGACCGAATAATTTGTTCGTAAATTTAGTTTGAAGCCGACTAAGTCCATAATGGTGAGCGAAATTGCAAAACGTTTTGTGTTGACGGCAATGAGTGATGGATCAAAAAGAAATGTTTTGTTAAGTTGCTGTAATCTTCCTTTGTTTACATTCAAGTTTTTCTGGCTTTCTGCCAGCGTCTGCTGCTTTGTTTAGAAGGCTGTGTACATTAAAGAGCGCATGAGTGGGTTTTCCGTTTTGTTTATTTTCGGGTTTGAAGATTTCGAAATGAGAGATTATTTCCTGAATCTTTGTCCTAACATAAACCTACGCATATTTGAGATACCGCGGCCCTGGAACACAAAGGGCAAAGAAGGAACATGGATTGGTTTTAGTCAGTAAAAGTGTGACACTCCCTCCCACTCCACCCAGAGCGGGAGGAGTTATTTGATGATATCCCATCCCAAAAAAAAAAAGTTACACATATTAAATCAAACTTTTCACAGTATTTCTATCTGTATGATGCTTAGCATCATGTTTTATCTAAATTCCTCCCTTTTTTTTTTTGCGGATGCGAAATCATCAAATGACTTCTCCCGCTCTGGGTGTAGTGGGAGGGAGTGTCAGACTCTTACAAATTAAATTCCTCCCTTTGATATGATTGTGTAACCAAAATAACCTTTAGCCCAAACAAAATAAACCTAAACTTCGCCATCTGCAAACGACCAGATATCCCAATTCCGACAAATATTCACCTGTCAAATTATGTAACACCGGTCCGCGTAGTTTGCAATATGCATGTCAGTTGCAGCCCTTACTGTCCGTGCCCATTACACAACGAAGGCACAGAATTTTATAAAGAGTAGAACAAGTACGAACAATTTTTAAACTGAAATTGAGGCTCTCACACAAGCACACCGCTACACGATCTTATAAGCTAGTTTTGCAGTGTAAGTAGTTAGTTGGTTTAGTTAGTAGCTTAGCCCACTAGTTGCTGAATGTAGAAACAAAAACTCCTCCAAAAACAAAAGTTACGTACAAAACAAAACCCTTTTTCGATCGAAGATAGGCAAAAACTACAACTCGAGTAGCATGAACACCGTAGAAACGGGTTTTGTCGACGGAAAAATCGACAAAATGACAGATCAACCAAAGAAATCTATCATTTTATCGATTATTCCGTTGACAAACCTCGTTTCTACGGTGGTCATGCTACGCGTACTGGACACTATTATGTACGAGTTGTACAAATGACTTTTTCTACTTTCACGGACCCTTCACAATCTTTGGGATGGGGAACTCCAACGCTTTGTTGGAGTGTAGATCTAACAAAAATGCCAAGTTAAGCTACTGTTTTATAATCCAACTGTGACCAAAAGCTTGATACCGAACCCTCTAAAGTTAGTAATTGAATTTCCTATAAACTCCAAACAATGAACTAATAAGCGTGCTGGATCTATTTTAGAATAAGTTAGACGACTCGTGCGGTGTATATGAAGTTATGAACGCTAAATTAAGATCTGTTTTCGATTAGGTTTTGTAAATTGAGTTTCACATTGTTTTAGTCTTGTCTATGCTAAACCTCGTTAGGTGGGAATGAGGGTAATACTTGATCTACATTTAGAAATTTGGAAATTATAATACAGGAACGTATTTCGGGATAAAATGTACATGTGCGATAAGGTGTACTATGTCCTCAACCAAATCATGGTCTATTCAACTGTCAAAGCACTGACAGCCCGGTTGGCGCAGAGGCTGAGCGATTGACTGCTGCGCTGCGTGTCGCGAGCTCGATTCCCGCACGGAACAAATGTTTGTATGGCCTACAGGTAGTTGTTCCGGGTCTGGCTGTTTGCGTATGTGAGTTTAAATGTTTTTAAACGCACCCACGATACAGGAGAAATTTCTAGTGTGGGGCAACGATAAAAAAAAAACCTCCAAATACGTACAGCCATGAAAAGGACATATATAAACGGACAAATCGACGGATAAGAAATGTTTTAAAAGCATAGGACCTTAAACAGTTACAAATACAAGTGATTACTTATCTGTTAAAAGATACAATAAACAACAATAAAGAGATGTATGTTGCAACTTACAAGTAAATAAATAGAAATGGTCTCTTCCATGGACATGGCATTCCATTATTCTCAATAGAGTTTAGCAGCTTGTACTGAGTAAAATGTAGCTATCTTTTCTTAAACAAGAATGTGTGTGGTACGTACTACAACTAAAAAACCCGAGTACTGAAAAATCGCGCTCTAATTAAAATCGAGGTTTACGAGGTAAAATCGACTGCTCCTATTGTTGAAGTCGGTTAAAATGTAGCCTACGTTACCGGACCATAATAACGAATCGATTAACACCTTATTTATCAAAATCGGATGAATACTTTAGGCGCTACGGAGGAACATACGTACCTATATACAAACATACAAACAGAGACAGCTAAAATCATAACCCTTCCTTTTGGCTTCGCCGTAGTCGGGAATACAAGTAGATTATAATTTTTAGAGACCAGAAGCAATTTTTTCACTCCATGTCCAATGTCCGTTTCTGTACACCTGACAACGTATATGCAAAATTTTAGGATGATCGATACAGTGGTTTAGGCGTGAAAAGGTAATAAACACACAAACAAACAAACTTACTTTCGCATTTATAATATTAGTTAGGATAAATATTCAAAAAAGCTCCTTAAGTATAATTCTTTTAAACTTATAGAGAGAACGTGCAAAAATATCAATATGTTCAAAAGTTGTATTGTAGGAATCGACCATTCTGCGAACAGGCGAACGCAACCCAGAGTTGGACTGAACATAAATGGCCAAATGTGGGTGTGGGTGCCATGGCTACACCTCCTTCGGGGATTATGATCTTGATATTATATTGCAACGTAAATTTAATTAAGTTCCTATCTTTAAAGACAAAACGCTATTCCGTTACCAATTATTATTATGACGACATTTTCCTTAAGTGTAAAATCCATTAATTAATTTAATTACTCCTAAAAGTTTGCAGTCAAAATACGTGCGCTGTAAATTCATTTACCGAGAAATCTTAATAACGTTAATAAAGAATACATAATTACATTATTTAATACACTTATAAAAGTACATAATTTCCCTGAAATTCTCGGCTTCCGACAATTTGTTGAATAATTTATTGACGGAAGTATAACTTTAATGAGTCGTTTAAAACGTCCTTTATCGTCTGTTAAATTTTATTATTCATTTAGAATTCTGTTCGTGATTCTTAAACCCTTTGTCTTAAATTAATGTACGACTTGTTGGTCATAATTGAGCTGGAGTACCTATGCGTTAGTACAATAATTAGTAAAAGAAGACCATTCACGGTTTATACAAAGTTCGGCCCAAAAGTCAAAGTTTTGAGAAACATTTATATCAACCTCTCTTTAGAGTACATGATTGAGTATATAACAACACTTACATCATGTTCTTTTTTCAACGGTTGAATAATATTCACAGCGCTTTGGTGTCATACATAATAATGTCATCCCAACAAGCTCATATCACTTTTTTCGCCAGCAGATGAATTTTATTAATTTTTTCAAATAAAACATACCGAAATCCAATTTTTCAACCTAAAAATCAGCCTAAGGAATGATTGTAGAGACTTAACGCCGAACTAAAAAATACTCGGACTGACTTTCCCAACAGTGGTGACACCCTTTTTTTCCGTTGGGCCTAAAATGAATAATCTCCTTTACAGTATAAATTATAATAATTGTAAAAATCACTGCCTCTTTGGTCCAATGGTAGCAAGCTTGGTGAGCTATGGGGTCGGGTTCGATTCTTCGCATGTTATTAAGTTTCACCAACAGGGATTTCTCAGTAGTGACCCGGAGTCCGAAATTGAGTGCGGTTGATGTCCGGAATAGGCTCGCCCGCTTCGGCTCGCGCGGAATTTTAAAATAATTGGCGCGATGTACAGGTACACCTCTATCTAACTCTTCAGGGATTACATTAATCAATGGTCAATTTTATATCAGATACAGGTTGTTGTTTGTTTTAATTCCAATGTAAGTAAATGAAGGCTACATATTGCGATAAAGCCATCAATAAATAAGTAATAAAAAATAAGCAATAAGCCATCAATTTAACACATGTGACATTCCAATGTACAATTACAATATTTGTGAAGTTTATCAGATAAATTCCAGTATTTGTAGTAATCGTCTACATTGTTTCATGTTTCGTTGGTCGGAATTTTATACACAAACGTCAGTTTTTTTTTGCTTCAATTTTATTCAGAATGTCAATGGAATAGTTCAAGGTTTAAATCCAGAGCGGCATATTTTCAAAGGACATATTTTTAACAATTAAAACGAATTGCTTTAAGTAACAAATATTTATTTCATGAATGCACCGTAGAAACAAAATGCAAGCTTTTTTTATTCAATACTTACATTGGAAGGTTAAAAACTTCATATCAAAAGTTTTGCTGAAACCAATAAAAAACTTGCTGCGAAAAAAAACCGCATTTTCGCAGAAAGTTTTTTAATTTACCCTTTTTAGTTGTAGTATACCACACAACCTCTTATTATTTTTTACGTTATAACTAGAAGTTATTAAGAGTACATTAACATAGTTCAAGATGAAAAAATACGTATTACCTAACACATTCATTGCCAAGCCATAAAGCTGAACTTACCTAGATGGCCAAAAATAAAATTTGTTGAATGTCTTCCCTAGTAGTCTAAACAAATACCAGAACCCAATATGCTGCAGCCGCTATTTTATGGCTCGTACGAATTTTTCAAATCGGTTTCCAAATGACGGAGTTATGAAGTAAAAAACATTTAAAACCACCACCGCCACCGCCACCGCCACCGCCTATGTACCACTTTTGTACATGAAGTTTAAATAAATAAATAAATAAATAATAAAAAAAATTGAGAACCTCCTCCATTTTGAAGAAAGTCGGCTAAAAAATTAAAAGAAAAACCCTTTACCAAAGCAAAATACAGATCCACACATTTGCATACTAAAAATACACCTGCTTTTTATTCACACATAAATTCTCATTCACAAGACTCGCTATAAATCTAAAGAAAACGTTTATAGAACTTAATAAAAACTTCACACGTTTATTTTAAAAAGCGTAAAGGTTACGTTTTTTTAGGACAGAAATAACAAACCGTAAACGCAGGTCAACCATCATTCGATGTAAATAAAGCCAGGTCACAGTAGACATAATATAATTAACAACCAGTATTTCAACTACGAACAAATGTTCGGAATGGAGAATGAAGGAGGAGCTCGTGGCTAAATAATATCAGCCGCTCGGGTCGATCTTTAGAGGTTAAGCCGTGCTTGCCTAGGTTGGTCTGTGAATGGCTGATCACCCATTGCATACCGAGTTTCCGCCGTGTCTCGGAAAGTTCGTTAAGCCGTTGGTACCGGCTGTTATTTGTAGATCTTTGACAGTCGTTACAGGTCTGACAACCAGTCTTACCAAAGGGTATCGTATTACCCAGCACTAACTGGATTGTGGAGGTCAGATGGGCAGTCGCTCCATGTAAAATACTGGTATTCAACTGAATCCGGTTAGATTGGAAGCCGACCCCAACATGTTGGGAAAAGGCTAGGCAGATGATGAAAAAATGGTTGGAATCAGCTCCCACACACCTGCAAAGAGCTTACACGAATTCTAAGCATGCTTCAGGTAACAGGGGGCCTAAAATGGCCGCTTTAGCAGAATCATAATAATAATTTTAACGTGATTCATATTAATATCCTTCCAATTCTGCTAAAGCGGCAATTTAGGCCGCCTGGTTACTCGTGAGCAGTTTGGGGCTGTCGCATCGAGACAAGTAGTTACGTTTTATGTGTGTGACAAAAAGTTTAGTTATTGAGCTATTTAATATTATCTACATTAAAATAATTTACACTCATAACTACCTAACTATAGTTATTAACAAACAATTTTTTTTTTGTACTTGGCACACTAGGTTATCGACATGTGAACTCGGATATCATTGTGCCGATTGTCGTAACGGCCAATGGCCTTATAGCCAAGAGCCTCGACGACCGTCTTTCGAGGCTCTTCTTAGGCGGTTGGATCAAGGGCTTGATTCAGAAGGCAGCTTATTCCTCGATACGGTCTAGATTGGCCCGGATTGTGAGGAGGTTTGCTGTCTCTGGAGCCCTTACCACCGGTCGCTTGAACCCTGCTCTCGATACCGGCGGACCATTATGTTTTATACTTTTAAATGTTTTTTATTTGTTTTTTTTAAGAAATATTTTAAAATATGTAAAATGAATAAAGGAAATTCAAATAATGATTATAATATTAAAAATTCTCATACATCGAGGGTGTATTTACAAACATTTAAACTCACATACACAAACAGCCAGACCTGGACCAATTATCTGTAGGTCATACAAATATTTGTTCCGTGCAGGAACGGAACCCGCGAAGCGCAGCAGTCAATCGCTCAACCACTGGGCCGTCGAAGTTAGTCTACTGGCTATCTTAATGCCAGGGGAACCGTGTTTGATAAAAAATTGAAACAAAACCATGGCCCACATTTCCATTGTCGAAGGCTGCACGCGACGGTAATAGGCAAATAATAAAAGTTTCAAACACCCTGTAGCGTTTAGGACGTGTAAGGTAATGTAGATTTTTTTTTACTTTTTAATAGTGGAAAAGTTTCCACGTTAACATGTTACGGTTGGGTTGTAAAACTTTTTTATTAAAACTTTTTGCTGAAAACTGAAAATATTCATTTTACATTTTTGTATTATGTTATAGGAACTTCAACTGAAATTTTAATTAAGATTCTTGGAAAATAGAAGAGGGTTTTAATGGTACTAAAAGATGATTAAAAGATGTTTCGTCTTTAAGTATCGTGATTTTTTCTATTTATAATCAACAAACCGAACTTAGGTTATAATTATAGTAGTCGGATTAAAGTTACGTTTTTCTATCTTCTTACCTTGTTGATTAAGTCTAGTCTAAGTTCAGGAGCGCCCGAAGTTATTATTATATAAGGTCATTCATTGCAAACACCGTATTTATCAAAGTGAAGCTAGGGAAATTCATAAAAATTGTATGTGCTTATACATAAATGTCCATTATATTCAAATCACATCTGTCATTGTTGTCATGTTTGACAGTTGCATGACGTGGCTGTAATACGTCAAACTGACGCAAGGTGTCAATATGCCTCACGATAAAAATCCCTAACTATGCATTGACCATTATCATAAAAAAAGGATCATAAAGGAAACAACATTCCTGATCTACAGCTGCTGCCTTTAGGCGTATGATACGCCTAGGACCGCCTCTATACGTTGCTTTTCTTTGATTTTTTCTCACTTGTGTTTCGACGCCGCTATTCGCACTGAAAAACATCAAAACGATTTTCCTTTGACTGTCACGAATTTAAATCCATACATTTCTTTAGACAAACACATTTATGTACACAGAACTTTACCTTCCAAAACTCTTGAATCGCGTGTCTCACAATGACAAGTAGCCTCAAGGTTTAGGAATATGGCTATGCAAAATTGAACCTTATGTCTTTACGTTAAGCATAATTAAATTTGTGTTTTTGAGTTATTTGAATGCGGAGTGTGTTTTCACTTTGAGTCGTGGGTTTGTTAATGGCACAAGTACCCATAGCATGTTTTTGTGATGATGTTCTGGTGTCACGCGAATAAAAGCGCTCATTATACATGTTATGGTTGTTTTTTGCTTTAGCGATAAGTTTGAGTTCAACAAAATCTTTAATTATTAACTGTTTTTGCTGATTTGTCGGGAGTTAAAACATCGAAAGTCAAACTAGTCGTGACAATATTATATAACCCATATTGTGTCCCAGCTATTCGTAAAATAGCAGGTATTCAATTATTCATATGCTTCGGGTCAAACTGAGAGACATTTCAAAAAGCTAGAAGATTTATTTATTATTTATTTATTTAATTGTAACGGTTATTACAGTAACTATAATTATAAAAATAAAAGAGACAATAATTATTTAAATATATAAAAGATGTCAGTCATTCGCTGTTAATGTAGGGCCATCTTCAATAAATGGTGCTAAATGAATGGGTGATATTGAACTTTCTGAATTGAATGCAAGCGTCTGCCTTACGGACATAAAACCAAACGTATTCTAACATTTATGGAGTCTAGACTACAAGACAATTTATTTAGAATTGAAAAGTAATAAAAACATTGGAATAAAAACTAACAGTTTTGAAAACCTTGTTTTACACGATTTACAATTTGATCAATTACCATTTATAAAGAAGACCAAAATGGGCTATAATTATCATTTAACACTTCAGAAATGACCCCACTCTGACAATCAGTCTGACCAAGGGTAGCGTAGTACCCAGTGGGTTCTGGAAGTCAGACAGTCGCTTCATGTAAAATACTGGTTTTTAGCTGCATCCGGTTAGACAGGAAACCGAACCCATCATACCTGAAAAAAAATCTGGGTAGATGATGATGAAATTATTTAACACTGAATTTGTAATGATTTCTGCAAATGACAATATAATATACTTACTACTAATACATCAATTAAATTACCGGATACAAGAATTATTGCAGAGCTACTCTGTGCAAGTCACTTTGAACTTCACTCAATTGAATGTACACAATAATAACAAAATCGAACTTCGAAAATTGGTTTACATATTCCCACAAATGGCAAAATATTTTTTATGAATGAAATATACAATTTTATACTATTTCAATAATAGCGTCCATTACAGAATCTGCCTCTTCACTCGTGTCATCTGCAGATCCGTACATTTTTTCAAAGTTAAATCTCTTTAGCATAATTGAATTGGGTTTAAAATGAATACATCCTTCTAACAATGAATATCTTTTTCCCAAGATGGATTTGGCAATGATTTGTGAATGGCTAATCTGTATCGAAGTTTGTCTTAAATAATTGCTACTTGTGCGAAGGCTTTTTGCAGCTATATAGAAAAACGCAACGACAAAGTTCCCAACGCCAATTTGCTAACAAAAACATCAGAAAAATCCCCCCATTCCCTCCAAACCCAGTTATATCCCTCCAAAAATACTTTCCCCCCAATTGTCCCTCCATAACTTTAATAAAACCCCCGGATTTGGGGGAATTCCCCAAATCTGGCATCACTAAATACATACCACATCTCGTTTCGAGTTGCAAAGCGATGTTTAGACAATTGCACTACTATACAGAGATTGAATTTATCATGGTAAGTATTATGCGGGCCAACTTTAAGCTTTCCTCGTGAAGTTATACCGCACCCGTAAAAGGATCTTCTTCAGAATTTGTTATCTAAATCCAATACGACAGTTTTACGTTTTGTACAATCCTTTTTCAATGTTTCACATCTGTTTTCTATTTTATTCTTCACTTTAACTTTTGTACTATTTTCTACAACGCACATTTTTATATCACACTTCGTTTTGGATGTAGATTTAACTATCAAATCTACATTTCTATGCTGATCTATACAGAAAAATGAACCTTAAAAAGTTTATTTTATTTATTTATTAAAACTTCATGCACATAATGTACAAAGGCGGACTTAATGCCTTGGGCATTTTCTTCCAGTCTACCTTAGAGAGATCCAGAGACATGGTCCAGTAGGTGCAATAGTACAGAAAATTTCCAAAAATAAAAAAAAATATAATAATAAATACATATTATATACCATACAAAGTAAAAAGAATAAATAGAAGTAAAGTAAATAGAAGAAATTTTGTAACTATCTTTTGTAACTATCTGTTGTATGTATCTTATGTATCTTATGTATATTACTAAAAAAGTGAATTATTATGATTCTTCGTATCTGCCTTTCATTTTTTTCTTTCTGAAAGATGAAGATTGCATTTACGCCGCTTGCAGCACAGATTATTGAATTCGTTTAGCGCTGAACGAATCTAAAACAGCGTTCTGTTTCTGTGAATCACTTTAAAATTATTTTATGATGTTTCATAAACGTTTACCGCTAAAGGCACGTTAGTAGTGCAAAATTGACAGCAGTTCTGAATATTTAACTTCCAATTGAATACTTGTATATCAAATTACTCAAAAACCCACAACACTTTAAAGTTTCACTCACAGCGAATTGTGTATTTAATACTATAGGAATGCTTTTAAGCACCACCTTTTATGAATTTCAAATTTTTCACTTGTTCTTGTTGATTTTTTCCTTATACATAGTTATAGAAATTTTAGATCACGGACTTGGACCAATCACAACACAGAGTTGTTTTTTTCTTCGTAGAAAGGGAAATTTGGGAAGTTTCAACAAATTCTAAATGCTTTTCTCTCTGTTGCAGCATATGCGGTGGTCGCATACGCATACTCAGAGCTTGGAGTGTGAGGAGCGGTTATTAGCCCGATGTAGCCGTCCTCGGGTGAATTCGGCAATCTTCGTGTCAGCCGAGCCGGCGGGGGGCTTCCCAGGCTTTGATGCTGGTGAATTTCTGAGGCGACACGGCTCTCAGTCTAAACTTTGTCGCAAAGCCAGGTAAGTAGACAGTGTTCACAAGTTTGTTTCTTACAGAAATATACTTGTAATAAATAATGTTCTACTGTATAATTCTCTAAATCGAATCGGCAGCAAGCAAATTAATCCGCTTGTTGGTGCACATTGTATTCCATTCTTCTCCATAGAGACGCTATGGAATGGGCAACTACCGTACTTTCACAAGTTATTATGCCTTGTTTGGACTGTAGCTCCGCCTTCTTTGTTTTTCTGACATTCAAAAGTGCCTGTTGTGGTCTAATTTAAATAAAAGCTTTGAGTTTGAGTTTGAAATTCACTGAAATATTAACTTACAGATCAGCCGACAACATACCCTTAACAGCATTAAGCGACTCATCAGAGCGGCTGTGTAAGGGCAAACAACCCAGAGAAGACACCATCAATGAAGAAGCTAAATCAGATGACAGCATCAGTGGCAGTGTTGAAACTGTCAAACACTTCGGTCTACCGATCCTCTCAGTATCTGGCCCCTCACCCCCAGACGAGGACTACGACCAGATAGATGAGTATCTGTAGCATTTTCACACCAGTTTTCAGCTGAAATACGTGCTGGAAAAGGTTAGGCCACCATGGCCCAGCCCTGCACAAAGTCCCTAAGCTGATGACTAGACTAGCATCGCACTGCACTGGACTATAAACTTTTTCCTTTTGTGATAGTGTGTGTTTTTGAATGAATGGTTCGGACTCTTCGGCATCGCAACGAATTTCAAAGACTTTCCGCTGAAGTTCTGTTTGTGTGTCTTGTTGAGGGACCATAGCTTAGCGTGGTGTGTTTTTATTGATCCTAACATTGATATTTTTGTAACTAATCTCCCTTGTCTATTGAGTGTTAAGATCGCGATTAGACTTTTAATTCACCTTGATAGTGTAAGGACTGCACAATAACTTTACTAATAATATAACAGTGCCACTTTTAACTTTATTGGAAGTGTCTATATAATTATAATAAGCAATCTCGATGTAAGTCGTCTTAATCTAAATTATGATGTATAAATTATTAATCTGCAGTGTCTTAGACTTCTTCATTTAATTTAGTTGATAGTTCACTGTGAGTGTAATTATAATGCATAAAATTTTGTATTGCATGTAGGTATGAAAACATTTTGCATGTATTTAGTATAATTATGTAGCGGTAGAATCTATGAAATGATTTGAAGGTTGAACTTTGGTCCAATGAAATGTATTACCTGCACATGGTGTGTTAGAGAGTAAGATTGTATTGGTAAGGGGATTCTGCGTGATGGGAAGATACTATAGCAGAGTTCTGTATCATACTTACTTAGTATAAATGTGTGTAAAATATTATATCAAGTATTTAGTCTTTTGTATTTATTAATCCTTCGACTCCGCCCACGTTTTATTTTTTCTAAAAGTAATAAAAATCTGATATACAGCGCAAATGTAGAATTGTTATTTTCTGAGCAACTATACCTATATTTTTATTTTCAGACTCATCAAAATCACTTACCAAAATATATATTTTTAAATTGTCAATTAAATTTTGAAACGAACTCCTATTTTGTTATCACTAATTCATATTTTTTGTAAATAATTAGGAATATTGAAGGCACTAATTAAAGAATCGATAAATCTAGTCTATATTGTACTTAAATAATTGTTTATTTTCTATATGTATGAATCTGTACTGGTGATTGGGGACCAGATGGACAGATATGTCACAGTAGGCCTTATATCCAAATCACGGAGTTTTTCCAAATCCTATAATTAAAATTTTGAAATAATAATACCTATTTCAAAGCTAAGACTATATTATTCCCTCCACTATTTATAGATTTTATCCTTCATCAATTTTTGAATAGTAGTGTGATGCACAAATGTTAGAATTTTTAAGTTGTAATTGTTTCAAAATTATGAAATTCTTCAGAGATTGGTCATGTTAGCTGAATTGCGTCTCTACTGCAACCGATTATAAAAAGTAGGAGCGTCATTTTCAATCCTTTCTACCCAAAAAGTATGCATCTTGCTATCGCATCATCACTTTTACCTACTTTTATTGCGATACCCTTGATATCCGCTTGCACCACGAGTGTTAAACGTATTTAAATCTAGTTCCACTTCTGCCAATAGTTTGAAATTTACGGAGACAAAATTATGTTTTAATTACGTTTAGCACTAAACTCGTTTAGTGAATTTTGGTGCAAGTGGGCCTTAGTGTTGTAATTCGAAAAAAACCTTCCCTTAAAACAGCTAAAATAATAATCGTATTTACATTACATAGTCGTCAATTTTAATCCCAAAATCGTAGAAATTACACGAAAATATAAAAGTTTCTGATAGATAACTTAGAATAAAGTACTCGTAAATGTACAGAGCTTAATTTTGTATTGGTTTCCGTTAGTCAATAATAATATAACTGTAGCAGGTATCTTTAGACTATAATCTAGCATATTTTGTATTCGCAAAAAAATCATAAAATAGAAGTATGAAAAATCTTAGGAGTAAAAATATTTTCTTAGTTCATAAACCAGCATAAATATTACATAGAAAGTAATACATTAAAATATTGTAAAGAAAGATGGCGACGGTGGAAATTTGAAATATGTTAAAGAACATTTAAGGACCTGGTGCACTATGCGGCCATGACCGGAACTTGTCGATGACCGGCAGCCATCTTGAACAAAAACCGAAAAAGCCCGGTCGTACGATCAAACTTCCTGGTTCCAATCAAAAGTCGCTTCTGCAGTCAAAAGTCGTAGTCGTGGCCGCGTTGTGCGCGGGATCTTATGTTTGCTGACGGATTTTCAAATTTCGGTGCTGATTCGAATGTTGCCAATCCACCGCGGTCGATATTCAAATATCCACCACCGATGTATCTTTTGAATCGATTTCATAAAGTCTAAAGAGTGTCATATATTATCGCAAATCGATTCTGGTGTGTAGATCAAATTAAACTTTAAGACCTGTTAAGAACATTGTTTTCATAATTCTGACTTGTTTATGTAGAAACAGGATTCTTCTGATGTTTTCAAACAAATATGTGTATGATCGAAGTTGTCTTGTGCCAATCTTTTATCGATGTTTCTCTGTTTCTTAATATTTTGAATTTTCTTTCTACAATTATTTTAATATTTGCTAAATTAAAACTTTTGTCAGTTAATTTTGGGCCCGTTTACAGATGGTATGTATGATTCCATATTCAGAATGTGAAAATGGTAAATAAACTCGATACATTTTGGAATCGGACCCAAAATTGAACCGATTTTCTTATAATTTACTCGATTCGACGATGTTCTAAAATTATAAGATACTTATTATAAAGCTAAAGGTTTAGATGTTACACCACTAACATTATTTTGTAATTTAAAATACTAGCGTAGCTTTTACATGATATTAGAATGCATACCGTATATAGAGTTTTACTAATTAAAATTGTACATATCTCTGAATGGTCACGATTGTTATAATTATAAATGCTCGTAATTTTAATGTACATTATGAAAGGTCTATTAAGTATATTGTACAATTACTATTTACATCCTTACGTCTATTTACTATCACGATGAAATAAAATTTTAAAAATCTTGTTTATTTGTTTTATTAACCTTATTAATTTAAGGACCTCTATTGCCATTGATGGCGATCTCGCCTAAAAGCGAGGTACACTGATTCTTGTCTCAACAATAATTTCAGTAATAGAGTAAAAAAAAGCAGATATTCACGACAATTTGAACATAAATCTTTAGGTTTCCCCAACAAAACATTTAGTCTAGGTATATAATTCTTCTTCCAAAAAAATTAAACACCAAGAGCACTAACAATAGAAAACTATGTAGTACTTACTAGTTAGTTAAAGCAAATAAAAACGTCCGTAATAATAAAAGCAAATTCAACTGTTTCCATTTACCTCTTAAATGTTTTAAAGGTAATTTTTAAACTCGCAACACCTGCATTTATTTTATCTTTGTGCAAAATATTTTAATCCGACAAAATGGTGGCACATTTTCACGAGAAACTTTTGTTTTATATGACCACAATTTTATACAATGCTGCATTTTTAATAGGTGGTCTTTTTCACACTGAAATAATTATTTATTGGACCATTTAAATTCCGTGGTAAAGTGCAAATTTGAGAATAATATTGTGAATGGTTAATTAATAAAGAAACTGTGGAAAATTTGTGAAATAGATGATTATGGCACTAAAGATGAATAATACTGAAATGGTGGCAAAAAATGTAGTAAATTGAGGTATGAGAGAATTTTCTCAAAACTTTGAGCAACGTTTAGAAATGAATGCGTTTACTTTTATTCAGCGAGTAAGCTAAGTAAGTAAGCTATGTAAGTTGTCAATATTTTTTGAATAGTTAAAATTAAGATGACTCCTCTCCTCTCCTTTTTAAGGTACCTGAAAAGGAAAAAATGGAATCCTTATGGGATCGTATGTCTGTCTGTCAGTCCGACTGTCACAGCTAATTTTTTCCGAAACTACTGGTCCGATTGAATTGAAATTTGGTAAGGAAATATGTAAGTCGGAATGAATTTTAAACATGGAGGCCACTTTTGAGGGGTAAACCAGAAAATGAAAAAAAAAAAGTTTTGCAAACTATATCGTGTTACATATGAAATGAAAAGGCTCATTGTGAGCATTTCAATTTTTCTTTATAATTAAAATAAACGGTTTTGAATTCATTGAAGAAAATAGGCGAAAATTGACCATTTACCCTTAACTCCGAAACTACAGGGCCAAAAATAAAAAATAAAACACAAATAGTTCTTTGCTTATAGATTACATGAAAACCTATAAAAAGCTATAACAACAAATAATAAAAATAAAATTAAAAATTAAAGGGGGCTCGCCTACTACAATGGTACGGAATCCTTCATGCGCGAGTCGGACTCGCACTTGGCCGTTTTTTTTTAATTGGGTCGGGCTCTAACCGACTAAAACCCACTATTCCTTCTAGTACCATGCGTTGGGGGTCCGGGAGAAACTAGTACAGTCGCGCGCACCCCTGGTTAGTATCAACCCACCTTTAAACAAAAAAACCAAAATCAAAGCATGCCAGCTACAAGCACTCTTGAACTGTCGAAACAAAGACAACTATAAAATGAAGCTAAAGTCAAAGCCACAAGGCATAATAACCGGAAGTACTGTGTTGTTGCCCATTCCAAAGCGTAGATCTCTATGAAGAAGAACGGGCAAGACACGCCATGGACACTCTTCCAAGTGCGGCTTATCCAGCGACCGTATGTTCTCCATGAAGACGCGCAGGAACGACTGAGTGCCACCCTTTGAGCCTGGCTGGTCGGGTGACGACTCAGCTACGCCCGCAGGCCCATCCTTATGGTGGCTAGAGATCATTAAGCACCCTTCGACGCCCTCTTCTGGTGTGGCGAGAGGCATGCTCTCTCTTCTTTTAAATCCTGACGTACCTACGTCTGTAAGTGGCTGTAAACACTTCATTAAAGGGTGAAACGCTTCTTACCACTATTATAAATTAAGTTAACGTTAGTTCAGTTTGTGAGGATGTTCATTAGTCCGTCTTATGACGACAGGCCGTGTCGATGGCGCGTTCGTGTTCCACGCGCACCTCAAATGATGTCAACACATAGTAAGGGGCAGGGCCGATGCCTGCCGGGCCCTGGAACACAAAAGGTAAAGAAGGAACATGGATGGGTTTTAGTTAGTACAAATCTGACACTCTTTTCTACTCCGCCCAGAGCGGGAGGGGTAATTTGATGATTTCCAATCTGAAAAAAAAGTACTCAACGGATTTCAATGAAATTTGACACACAGATAGTTTATAACCTAGATTAACACATAGGATACTTTTTATCCCGGTAATACGATCCCGAGGGTCAATAATCAAACTTTTCTTCTTCATAAAAGCTAAAAAATCTCGCTATTTCCAACATTTCCAACTCAATCAACAACATTGTTCTACACAGCGTTGTTTGTAAAATTCATATTGACTTGTCCTATTTACATGACATTGTAACACATTGTTTGATGAGGGACTATCGATAGCGCTGTCTTCCATTCTTTATGAGGCAAAATATTGGTACGGAATTTTAGAAATAGTTCCATTATGGAGTATAGTTGGCAACAAAGTAGGGTTCCACTTCTTCCACCTTTGGTCACCCAATGCCGAGTGTAGGTGTCTTCCAAATCTCGCCACTTTTGGCGGTTTTATGTTATGGCTGTCCAGTTTATTCCGGCCACTTAAGATCGTCTATCCACCTAGTCGGCAGTAAACTAAAAAAAAACAAAAGTAAATAAAAAATAAAATAAAAAATGAAAACTAAAAAAATCATTTTTTTTTGTCATCAATAAATAAAATAAAATAAACAAGAGATTTTTTGCTAATGGAAACGTGATAAGGAACCCTCCAACCTCCATGCCACGTTAATCACATTAAGCTGTTGGTCCCAGCTGTACTTCGTTGACTTTGACAGCCGTTACGGGTAGCACAAAAGTTTGACACCCAGTCTTACCAAGGAGTAAGTACCAAGTAACTGAAACTAAACTTAATACAATTTTGAAACGATCATCGACTTTTGTCGCTATCTGTACCCACTAGAATAAAACATTCAGTATTTCCTATTTTTTTGTTTGAGCAATATTCGATGAAGTCGATTTCCGTGAAGGTTTTATTAACACGTTAATACTTCATTAGTATCGATCTTCTGAAGTGTGGATTGAAATAGAATATGAGATTAGTTTACTTACGTTTCATTATTTTTAGAGTTATATTTAGGTTTTTCAACAATATTAGTTATGGATTGGATCGGTGTGTAAAGATAGAATCTTCACCTTACTCGGCTACTATCATGACAATGATTCAATATTAAACCACGGAATTAGTCGTTACTTTGCGGAAATTCATGACATTAAAATTTGTTTTACGCAAAATATTGTGATTTGATATAGGCTAGGATGCAGTACGGTATGCAGCATCGGTCGGTCGCAAAAATATACACATGCAAGAAGTGCAAAAATGCCACATGCATTTTATATAAATAATATGGCGTCCAAGAGCGGGAAAAAGAAATATAGGCCGTCCGGCAGTGAGATGGGCAGAGGACATAGTTGCCATCGGGGGAAAAACCTGGATGAGGCTGGCACAGGAACGTGGAGATTAGCACATGAAAAGAGAGACCGTTGATGATGATCCTAACCTTTACCTATTCGCCACACATGTCTCACCCCTCCACGGAGCGTCTTCAGAAGATATTGATTCGGCAACCAGGCATGAGTTAGCGATGGGTTGCAAGCCTAGATCCATTAGCATCCAATCCTGGGAATTAAAACTATGTATTTGCATAATATTTTAGTGAATTGACTGCCTCGTTGGTCTAGTGGTCCCAAGCGCGACTGCTGAGCATGTCCTGGGTTCGATTCCCGGGTCGGGCTCAGTGTTATTGGGATTTTCCATCTGGAATTCCTCAGTAGCAACCACGGAGTCTCCTATTACATGGGACTTAAACATAACTGGTGATATGTGGGTGTACTATTAGGTACACCTCTACCTTATTATGTTTTTTGGATCAATATTTATGTTTGAGGAGCTCGTGGCTAAATAATAACAGCCGCTCAGGTCGGTCTTTAGGTTAAGCCGTGCTTGCCTAGGTTTGGTCTGTGGATGGGTGACCACCCATTACATACCGAGTTTCCTCCGTGCCTCGGAAAGCACGTTAAGCCGTTGGTCCCGGGTGTCATTTGTAGATCTTTGACAGTCGTTAGGTAGTCAGTGGCCCAAATAGTCTGACAACCAGTCTTACCAAGGGGTATCGTATTACCCAGTACTAACTGGATTGTGGAGGTCAGATAGGCAGGCGCTCCATGTAAAATACTGGTATTCAGCTGCATCCGGTTAGACCGAAAGCCGACCCCAATATAGTTGGGAAAAGGCTAGGTAGATGATGGATCAATATTTATGATTGTCTCTCCATACATTTAGATCTGATATCACTTTCCTAGAGTATACTATCATAGGATAAAATATACAAGTCACATTGTACTTCAGTGACAATATACCGCAACGTGCGTAAGTTGTGACACGATGACCTATTTAAACCAGTCCACAACTTGAACGGAATGACAGTTGTTAAGTACCTACATTGTACGTTTATCTTTTGTGTATTTATCAGGCTGGCAAGTGGGTGGCGACATGGAAAGCTTTTTAGTTCGATATTCGAAGAAACTTTATAGTTTCTTGAATTGTATCGTATTGGTACATATATCTTTTTTTTTTTGTGATTGGATAGTATTTTAATTTTATTTTTTTCGTCTATTATCATAAACGTAAGAAAATGTACATAGAAACCTCAAACAAGTTAGTAGGTATTTTAATATGAAAGCTAAGAGGGCATGATAGGAGGTGGAGCACAGTTTGCGACACAGCTAGACAAGCACACTCCACTGCTGTTCCGTTAAGGTAGCCCCACTTAACTTGGTTGAAGGTTCTTCTTCTCACTTGGGTCCTTAGATGATTAAGGACCTCTAGGTGGACTACGAAAGGTAAGACCCTGCAGGAAGATGCTTATCTCCTATCCTGCCCACTTACCCCAGAAACATTCAACCACAGAGACTTTTGCGATGCTATCGACGGCGCTGAGAAGGTGGCGACGTTCTGAGCGAACAAAATACAAATACTGTCGCGCCAACGACAAAAAGAAGAAGAAGAAGAATATGAAAGCTAAAAAACACTAGTTGAAGTCGATTAGGATGACATGTAACTGAAAAAGAGCGTCGAACCATAACCTCGAGCCACAAGCTGCACCCAAAACGACACCCGTCTTGTGACAGAAATAGATAAAGAGCGTACCACCAGTCACCGAGGTGCGACTTACAGAGCGACGCAACGATAAAAGATGACATTCACGCACCCTTGACTGCTTCAGAAGGCAGGCTGTATCGCCCGATGCTGTGAACAAAGCCTTAGTAGAAGTACCCTTTTAAAGTTGTGATTTACAGAGACACCCTGTTTTATAGGATTTTTTATACTCACCCCATAATTTTACTGGCATCGCTGATGTAGGCAATATGACTGCTAGGTTGAAGTGCACGTCTGTAGAATGCATCAGGACCGATGGGCCAGAGTCGTCACGCAGTGGGTGCCAGAAGACGGGCGTCGCCGCCGAGGGAGGCCTAGAAAATGCTGGCGTGACGACTTAGAAGGGTTTGTGACAGATTGGCTGAAGAAAACCGCACAGAGAGAAGAATGGAAGGCTATGTGGGAGGCATTTGCCCAGCAGTGGGATAATACAGGCCTAAAAAAAAATCTTCCTCACACCCTACTTACTTCCCTCCTTCTCGTCACACCCTCTCGCTGGCCCAGTGTTGGTAGGTGACACATGGACATCGAGTTTTTGGTTCTAGGATATGCCGGTTTCCTCACGATGTTTTTCTTCATCGCTTTGAGAAATAAATTACACAAAGTAATGTGCTAATTGTCGGGGCCGCTGCCACTGAGCCACCGCCGCTCTCTGCCGTGTCATAGCACGCTTAGTTAAGTTTTAATATCTGACTATCAATAAAGTTATAAATTATTAGTTTTTATCATCATTTTTCATTTACCTAGCCTTTTCCCAACTATATTGGGGTGGGCTTCCAGTCTAACCGGAGGCAATTGAATACCAGTATTTTACATGGAGCGACTGCCTATCTGACCTCCACAACCCAGTTAGTACTGGGTAATACGATACACCTCGGTAAGACTGGTTGTCAGACTTTTTGGGCCAGTTACTACCTAACGACTGTCAAAGATCTACAAATGACACCCGGAACCAACGGCTTAACTTGCTTTTCGAGGCACGGAGGAAACTCGGTATGTAATGGGTGGTCACCCATCAATAGCCCAACCTAGGCAAACGCGGCTTAACCTAAAGATATACCCGAACGGCTGTTATTATTTAGTCACGAGCTCCTCTAGTTATTAGATTTTATACGCCTCATAAAGCCATTCCACTGACCACCCCTCGATCATTCATTACTTACATCCCACATAACAATCACGTATAAAAATAACAAATTATCTAATAAAAAATATATGTAACATTTATTTTTAACAGCGTTATAAGGAAGCGTTCGGTCTATAAACTACTCTTAATGGGTCCGTAACACCGCGTTTTAGTAATATAAGTCTGAAACTATAAGAGACCACCGATTTATGAGTTTTGTCACGAAGCTCTTGCAAACGATGTTATCAGTGTTGGAATCTGAACAAATTATACTGCATTGCGGTTGAATCAATTATATTAAACTTTTTGCACTATTCATCATGGGGTGGTATTTGAAAAAAAAATTGAATTTAAATTCTTGAATTTAAAAAAAAATAATTTTTCAAGTGGGCGTCGTCGATGGCAAATGACAATTATAACTATGACTAATAGCGAAAAATACTCAAAGGAGTCTCGGGCCCGATTTTATTACTTCAACTCTTCAAATCAACGGGGTCGATTGCTGGCTAGAAATATTGTTTTTTTTTATCCCAAGATGCAGTTTTAGTTAAATTGAAATCGGGCCCAACTGCCCCAGTCTCTTTTGCGTATTTTTCGCTATTCCCGGATTTGACCCTTCACGCCCACTTGAAAAGTTCATCCTGTGCCGCCATAAAACACCTTGCTGGTCGGTCTGGATTCTCGTGCATACCAGGGAGGATGGCACGAAGAGGAGGAGGCCTATACTCAACGGTGGGCGAAACATTGCTGCAGAAATTTGCTGAAGAATATTTTATAGGTCAGCAAAACCGTAAAGGTTAAATAAAGTACCAGGCGTGGTGCATCAATTGATTTGCAATGGAACCGAAGGTCGATTCCCGCAAATAATACATATAAGCAGAAACTACAGAAAGCCTGCTACGATCCTTACGGTGCTTCCTTACCGTGAGCATTCACCTGTAATGGAAGTACCTTTACACACTTTTCCCGTAAATAGAAAGAAGAAAGAAAACATATTTATTTGGCACATACCACAAGTGCACACAACAAACAAATAAAAATAAAATAAAAAACTTAAATCTACACAATATAAAACGTAAAATAAACAGAAAAAAAGAGACAAAATTGTGTGCCTCACGGCTGCGCCAAATAGGCCCAAATAATAACTTTCAAAATCTAGCCAAAATGTCATCTCAGCGATTATAAATTTAAAAATATTGTCAAAAATGTGTTTGTATGAAAATTACTGTTGTAGGGATACTACAAAGTGTACTACAACGCCATCTATGCAACAAATGAAGAACTAAAATCAAATTCCTAAATCGCGCAGTTAATGTTATCTGCGACTTAAAACTTTATAAAGAAACCCGACAACAACCGTCGGGCAGTATCTCACCAGACAGAACATCTGTCTGGTCAGAGGATCAACCCATTTCTGCCAAAAAAAACTATGGGGTATGAAGAACAGGGTGCTTCATCCCCCATAGTTATTTTTGGCAGATTAAGTAAAAAATTAGACTGTGAACGTTCGTACAAAAATTTTGGATGATATTTTTTTTTCTACTTCAAAGTGTGTGCAAGCAAGACCAAGAGATAGAAATAAAATCATACGTTACACGTTCTGAATTCGTTGCCTCGAGTTTGTCAACTGCAGAAAGCTAGTTATACAGTTTCACACACGTTAACGTCTGTATTGTATTGTGTAATTAATAAACTGCAGTCTAAGGCCTTAGCACGGGCTGCGGGACTGTTCGAAAGATAAAAAAATGGGCTCTACCACGAGCTCGGTCGATTTTAAAATTAATAAAACTCGTTTCACATTTTCCTAATTTATTCATATCTACGTATATGTATGATAGTAATTACCTAAAATGTTATAAGATCATTACATTTTCGATTAAAAAACTGACATATTTCCGTTACATTTACTCGTGCTAGGCCCTCAGTTCTCTTAAATTATTATTTTGCACACACGTTTGAACCAGCTTTCATGGTTGCTACTCTGCTATCCACCATTTCTTTTCGTTTTCTGGAGACCTGTACCTCAGCAAACAGCAAAAATCTGGTCGTATTGTGACATACTTACAAAGGTAAGAGGTAACGTGATGATCTTAAAGCTATAATTATGAATTATAATTATATAATTTATAAGGTAGCTGTCTATCACACACAATATGGTCAATAGTGTTCATACATGTCCGGTTTCGACGGAATGTTTCGTCTAAAGTTAGATATGCTAGTCACTTCAAATCACACTAAAAAGAGGCATATCGAAGCTCTCAACCAAAATAGAAAGCCGTCAACTGCAGACTCTGTGGCCGAAATCGGCTAGATTCTAGATCGGTATTATCACTGCATACAAAGACATATTATCTCAGAGTCACAAATATAATTTTACAGAAACCCTAGATCGTAGGCACTAATCATAATACATAATAAAGTATTCTAGCGAGTTAATTGGCCTGTGCAAATTAGTTTTCCCGAATAATCCATCTTGTTCTTACATACATGATAATAAAGACTAGATTTTGGTGAACACAGCGCAAAATAATTCGTTGATATCATCATGCTAACTGACGTTTTGTCGTAATGGTGGCAAACAAATAGTAGTTTTTGGAGCGTTTTGGGAAATAAAATGGTCTTTGGAAGTTTCAGAGGCTAGACCTTCCTATTTTGCTTTAATGTACGATTAAAGTAAGTTGGTTATTAAGAAGGGTTCTAATTTTAAGCCAAAAGCGCCAAGGTAGTCCATGAAATACAACCTGAAACTAACATGCTAATTCCAAAAAATATAGACGTATAAGTCCCGTCATGTGAAAAGAAGATGTGTTTGCGCACGTTATACTGTCTCGTCCTAAAGTACTAAGCTGTCGTTTTATAATATAAGTATAAATGTTTCATTGTAGAATCGTAATAGGTACTTTACTAACTACTTAGTACTTTGGAAAAGGCTACAATAACAACAATTGAGAAAGTTTATTTGAGCGGTCAGCGTTCTTTTTACGTGATGCGAACTGTAACCTTAAAAGTGTGTGTGTGTGAGTATCACTTAAAGGTTTTGCATTCTTAGAGAGTATTACTTAAAATACCCTGAAATCATCGACTACAAACTAACAAAAAAAAAATGTTAAAAATCATTTCATTGTCTTTATAATACTTGCATGATAAATATTATTCGGACGCCTTTAAGTTTGACAATGGGTCTTACCAAGGGGCGTATTACCAAGTTACTGGGCTGTGAAGGTAAGAGAGGCGAGATCGGCAGTCGTTCCATTTAAAATACTAGTGTTCAGCTACATCTGGTTAGACTGGAAGCCGACCCAAACATATTTGGGAAAAGGCCAGATTGATGATTAGCTTGACTAGGACGCCTTTGGGAAAGTGAGTAAGTACTTTTTTTTTTAAGAAAAAACCTTGCGGACAATGAAAATTCACAGCGTGTTCAGTTCACAATTCCAACCACACCCTTACGTGTACTCGTTTGAAATCTCTTTTTCGTTCTGTTACCCTAGTGTTAATAGTCAGCTCGCGTTTATGACGTCTATTTGTAAGCATGAGCAACTCGGATTCTAGGTTCGTTGATTCTGAACGTGTGTTTGTATCTTATACATATAAAAAAGGGGAGGCACCTAGACTACTGCTAAACCTGTTATTTCCATGAAGACTTAAGCTGTTTTCTTTCATAATAAATGAACAAGTTTGTAAAGAGTTCTTAGTAACAGCAAAAACGAAATTGAAGTGGATTTTTCTGTGTGTCTTGATGTTATCTTTCCACTAAATTGATTACTTAGGTACTGGTTGTTTATAATACCAGCCTGTTACTGTCCCACTGCTGGGCAAAGGCCTCTTCTCATACAGAGAAGGCACGAGCATTGATCACCACGCTTGCTCAAGACGGGTTGGCGATTTCAGACTTATATTAATTATAAGTCCAGGTTTCCTCACGATGTTTTCCTTCACCGATGTCTGTGATGTCCAAGATAAACTTAGAAAGTACATATGAATTGAAAAAGTCACATTGGTACTTGCCCGGATTTGAACCCACAACCTCATGCATGAGAGGCGAGGCCTTAACCTCTGGGCCATCACGAATTGTTGACGGTTGTTTACCGATACGTAATTGGAATTCTTACCAATAATGTTCATGTTCACCGTCAATAATGGGCATGTTCGCCGTCGCTAGCGTCGACTGCTTTTATGCAACTATGCGTAAGCGGAGCGCGTCCCCGGTGCGCGGGATTTGCGGCAGCATCAACAACGTGCTGATGATGATAGCCGACAGGCTCGACTGTCCATACATCAGACGTTGCACGCCACCTACAGTCGTTGGATGTCAACATATTTTTTTTTGTATGTTTAATGTATTTTGTGTTTAATGTGTCATATTTAATTTTGTGTGGATTAATGAGTCCTTGTTACTTGAATAAATAAAACAATTAATTCTTAATTAATGACTCAAAAGTCATTTCCCAGACGTCAAAATAAAATCAAACAAAAACGCCATACTCAGTCAGTCAAAATTCCTTTTTTTATATTGAATCGACAAAAAAATGGTTAATGTTAAGACTTTAGAAGTTTATAGACTGTTTCACGTTTTATCACATCTTATTATGTCTAGGCAATATATTCGGACCATTTATTGTACAGCTCAATGAAACGTGATGTGAAAACCGATTGACATTCAGCAAATAAATTGAGACAAACTTCTTTTTAAGCTATAAATCCTTCGTTTACTAGGTAAGTTCTACGTTTCTTGGATCCTCAGGTAATAAAATAAACACATTTAGGTGGGTTGTCAGGTATAAAGATAAAATAGAGGTAAACGGGATAATTTATTTGAGAAAACATATACAACATAACAGACAAATCCAAGCTATTACACAGTTAAAAGAAACATATTTACAACAAGGAATGATAAAAATATTTAAAAAAATACAAAGTCATCTTTCATGTGTACTCTCACCGAACAAGCACAAGAAAATTCATCTTTCAAGAATACTCTCACAGAACAAGCACAAGAAAAGTCATCTTTCAAGAATACTCTCACAGAACAAGCACAAGAAAAGTCATCTTTCAAGAATACTCTCACCGAACAAGCACAAGAAAAGTCATCTTTCAAGAATATTCTCACCGAACAAGCACAAGAAAAGTCATCTTTCAAGAATACTCTCACAGAACAAGCACAAGAAAAGTCATCTTTCATGCATATTCTCACAGAACAAGCACAAGAAAAAGTCATCTGTCATGCATACTCTCACAGAACAAGCACCAGAAAAAGTCATCTGTCATGCATACTCTCACAGAACAAACACAAGAAAAAGTCATCTTTTATGCATACTCTCACAGAATAAGCACAAGAAAAAGTCGTCTTTCATGCATACTCTTACCGAACAAGCACAAGAAAAAGTCATCTTTCATGCATACTCTCAGAACAAGCACAAGAAAAAGTCATCTTTCATGCATACTCTCACAGAACTAGCACAAGAAAAAGTCATCTTTCATGCATACTCTCACAGAACAAGCACAAAAAAGTCATCTTTCATGCATACTCTCACAGAACAAGCACAGAAAACAGTCATCTTTCGTTCATCCTCTCACAAAAACTCAAACATCCACGACATATACGTCTCACATCTCGAGGCAAATAGATAATGCTTTAGAAGTCGTTTAATGTCAGAAATATCTATTTACGAGTACATCAAGTTTGTTGACAGTAAAGGCATTCAAGCTATTTATAACTTCATTAAAAACAATTTGTAACCCTCTTCGTACAATACGCAATTTAGACAATGTCAGTTGATGATACTGATACTCAAATAACAAAAATAAATCACCTTAGATAAGGGTTACTGGCCTTTAACATAACAATATTTTATTTTGTCTTTTTTTACCGGGGTACATTACAATCCTTGATAATACCAAAAAAAACACAAAACACATTCAATAAAAAGGGAAGTCCTGTCTAAATATACCAACGCCATACGGTATACGAAGTCTGCCCAAACTCGGATATCGTATTCAAATCAACCCAAACTCATTGTTTGTAAAAGGGTCTTTTCCAAAGACATAGATATAAAAAATACCTAGATAATGCAAGAGCCCCTACTCCGCGTGCCAGGCTTAAGCATTTTATGCTTAACGTGGCTACTGTCGCAGCAAGCTAAACTATTTAAAATAAGAAAGATAAAAAAAAATGTCGCAGGGACATGACGTGCATACAAACAAAATAAGTAAACAAAATCATAAGCACAACAAATATTATAAATACAACAGGACAGAAACAAAAAACGTTAACAGCTTGCACGTCGTGACTGCTACAAGCAGGTTACCACTCAGCATGATGCTGTGCTATGAGAGGCCCATAGCACAGCGCTGGTTCAGTATTTTATTAAATAACAACGTTACAACTCAAGAACTTAATTCTAGACATTTAAAGAATAAAAACGTAGTCAATTTTGTATAGTAACTTGTTTTATTGTAACTAAATAGTGCTTATGACGTCATAGCAGGTAGAAAAAAATTGCACTCTTGTTATAATTCATACGGATTGGGTACTGTCGCAGCAAGCTAAATTGTATAAAACAACAACTTTACAACTCAAGAACTTAGTTCTAGACATTTAAAAACAATAACGTAGTCAATTTTGGATAGTAACTTGTTTGTACAGTAACTAAATAGTGCTTATGACGTCTTAGTAGGTACACAAAAAATGGCACGCTTGTTATTCATACGGATCGTGATACTTGCGATATCTAGGTATTTAAGTATATCTGTGGTCAGCTTGCTGAATTTCAGCCGTCATCCTGTTTCCTGACCATAATATCTGTTGTATTTACCTTTTATTTGTCCGTCAGTTATACTCGTATTTGGGTCATTTGCAGACAATATGGACTTTTGAAATTGTTATCCATACCCTGTGTGTACTTTGAACATTTCAAATAAATATGTACGTAACATCACGCCTGTAATCCCCGAAGGGTTAGGCAGAGGTGTACCTTATTGTACAGCTACGAGCACCAATACGTATTCACTAAACAACTTTTAAAAGAGTTTTTCTTTTATTGTATGGATTGTAATATAATATCATGTTGTTACTAACATAGTATCTTGGAACCCAAATTGTTATGAAATTGGTCTTATCTCAAAGTTACAATCGTTATTACACGAGAGAAACGCATTTTAATTTAGGCAAGTGTATACATGTGTGATGCTCGTGTCTGTACACCCAAATTTTGCCAGTTATGTTTAAGTCCCATGTAATTGAAGAAGAGCCTACTGACAAATTTCAAATGGAAAAACCTAATAACATTTTGTCTAACCTGGAAATTGAACCCACGACCTGCCCAGCAGTAGCGTGTGCGACTACAAAACCAACGTGGCAGTCATTTAATTCCATGTAAAAAGCAACCCAACAAAATAAAAAGTGATGGAGGCATTTTGTATATCGTTTTAAGTCGTGTGTTTCCACACATTTCCGATGGGAAAACATGGCATTTGTAAATTGGCACATCTGTTACACAAATAACTTCCTTTGGAATTTCCTGCCACGAATTGTGAGCAAACAAACGTGGAATCGTCAAAGTGAGAGAGCATGAAGAGTATACCATGTAATTATGAGTATATGAGTGTGTGTGCAAATTTATTTATTGACTAGCGGCCCGTCCCGGCTTTGCACGGGTGGACATTTATTTTTTAAACATTTTGGGATAAAATATAGCCTTTGTTACTCAGGGATAATGTAGCTATGTAATGGTGAAAAAATTTTTGAAATCGGCACAGTAGTTTTTGAGTTTATTCATTACAAACATACACATAATAAAAATACAAATCTTTCCTCTTTATAATATTAGTAAGATTAGTAGGTAAGATTAAAACTTTATGCACATAATGTACAAAGGCGGACTTAATGCCTTGGGCATTTTCTACCAGTCTACTTTAGGGTGATGCAGAGACAAAACAGTAGATGCAATATTACAGAAAATTTCCTAGAATAAAATATAATAATAAATACATATATACATACATACAACAAAAAATACAAAGTAAAGAAACATAAAAAAACATACATCAGATTTCGAAAAACTACAAACTAATTGTGAGACGAGTCTGCCAACTTCTTATGTAAGTGTTCGCGAGCTTTGACCTTAAATGTGAACCGACTGGTTGCCGTCCTCGTATTCAGAGAAAATCTACTTGAATCTACTTTAATTTAAAAAATCTTAACGAAAATGTACAAAACAAAGTATACTAGATTTCCAGAAGGAATACTAGATTTCCAGAAAAAAATCTTAAAGTAAATAAAGGGTGTAAACACACCCTTAACGATACCGAAAGTCATTTGTTTTCCCCGTCATTGCGATATTTTTTTTGTTCTGGACCAAACATGGGAAGCTTCTAGTTACGTAGATCTCCGTAACTGGAAAGTTTCAACCTTTAACAACTTTTTTTTTAAATACAAGTATTTTAATGTTGTAACTTTACTTTAAATACCACCATGCCCAATGCATCCATCAGCACAATTTTTACTTGATGCTTGGTTGATGGCTTTGTGAAGGGTCCGTTTACACCTTGTATAGTAAGCACGCCATAAAAGCCCTCAAAGACCAGACAAATCGCTTTTAAGGCGTTTCATCTACGACCTTCAACAGAATTGATATAAACTTTTTGGTGTCATAAGTCCAAGTGTCAAAATCAGCTGTTTCCTACAAAAGTGCAATACCTACACGGTCAAAACGTACAGAAAAGCTGATTTAAAAAAAAATACCGATGAAAAATTTCTACGTGTCTCAGAATATTGGAAGTGGTAACCATTTTCGCGATGGTGTCCATTCCACCCTGTATATATTTCAAGATTTTTTTGCTTGCGGACATAAGCTAGTCAAACACAATTTAAAAAAAATTACAGCATTGCATATTACCTACCCTAATATTTTACGATTGCTTTAGTATCTCCACTGCAGTTAAAGTTCGCAATTAACCGACTTGTGTCAGCTGAAGTTTGCTTCAGTTTAACGTTGGGTCTACACACGTATGTGACCAGAATAACTATTATTCTCGAGCAAGCTACACTAGGAAACTATCTGAGGTATGCAGTTGGACTAAGTGTATTAAATGGGTGGCTAGTAACTGTGAATCGACTCAGCTTCTACGGATTCAATACTGATTTTTGTTCTGGTTATTTCCTCTTCATTCGCCATTGGTATTTTATCAATGCATAATTGTCACAACAACATCAAAGCATCAAAGTCATAATTTCGAGCTACATTCTTGACTGAATTCTTTCGACAAACTACTGTTAAAACAACTACACAACACAACAAAAACAACAACTGCAACAACAACAACACAACCACACAACGTACACACATAACATATTTTTTTTTTATATTAGTATTTTTTGTATATGAATTTGTTTTTTAAGTATGTAACTACTAATTGTATGATTATTGCTAATTTTAATTTGTTGACTATTCTAATTTAATTTGTCAGTATTAATGTGTTCAAGTGTGTGTCAGTGTGTTGTGTTTTTGTCTTATTTTCCTAATGATTTTTTTTAAATTAATGTACCTAATGCTATTATATGATCCAATTGGTGATTGAAATAAAGGAATTGAATTGATAACACCTACAACACAACAACATCAACAACACAACAACAACACCTACAAAAACAACAACAACTTCTGTTAACATGCTAAATATGCCGTTTCTAGAGTTAATGATAAACTACTGTTAAATTCACAAACTCGGAAACTACTTACAGTCACTATAATATAGTTCTAAAACTCTGAGTTTTCCATCAGGAATTTCTCCGTACCAGCCACGGAGTCTGAACTTGTGCCCGGTTGATGGCAATAGGCCCGCTCCCTATTCCATTGGACTTAAACATAACTGGCGCAATGTGAGTGTCCTATTAGGTACACCTCAGTCTGCCTAACCCTTCTGGGACTATAGGCGTGTTATGTAAACGCAGCCTAAACTTTTATCTTAGCAAACATTTTACTTCGAGTACATAGCTTTGTTACCGTCAGAAGCCTTCGTGTTTGCCGTGCCATACTGTAATACTGGAAGGCGCTGAGTTATAAGTTTTGGAGTTCATTAATGACGTTCAGTTTGGTGTGAACTTAATTTTGGGGATAGTGTTTGTTTAAGGTGCATTAAAGGAGATCGATAGTGGCTCAATTTAAATAGGTACTGTTGAAACTTGATTGTTTATTTAACTTTGATAATGATATTATTTATTTTTTTAAAGTAAACTAACTATATACATTATTAATTAAAAACTATTAAAAAAATAAACTAACAACATACTATAAAAGGGCATCGCAAAACTCCTCCTCAACGCTGACAGCTGGTAATGTGCCCAAGAGACTGGCGGCGTTGCCCCGTTGTATGACAGACAGCACTTAGCCTCTGGCCAAAGTAAAAGCCAAAAAAAAATGAACAAAAAAAACTTTTATTTTTCTGCTGAAATATGTGTGATGATTAAAAGAGACAGATCTTATGAATTAGGATGACGATACTATGGCATGTTACTACGGCAAGGATTTTAATCAGGAATTGTTTTGTTACGATTGATATTTACTTCAATTTTTATTTGAATTGTCATAGTTTAAGTAAATAACGCTAACTCGTTTTCTGGCAAAAGCAAGGCTACCTCATTAATTTTTTGACATCGGTTTAGTAGTTTAAGGTGCACAAAGAAAAAGTTACACATTATAACCAGTGAGATACAAGACCTCTTAGGTAACACATCCTGTTGAATGAAAACAAGAAAGAAAGTGAATGCACTTTTCCATACATTCGTGGTATCAGATCTAGTCTCCCTACGTCTATATCTGCATTTCGATTGAATTCTTGTCTCAGGTTTCTCAGCGCTATTACACGTTACTGGCAACTTAGAATCTATTCCGCTCCGTCGATACGGTCATGCATTCATGCTTTTGAACAATCCGATCAGTTTCGACGTCGCATTAATGAGTGTTGAGAAGTGTTCGTAGTTTTGTTTGAAAGCACATTTAAAGTTGCCATACTATCTTATTTAGCTTTCATTTATGCAAGTATTGTTTTCTTTAACTTTGACGAAAATTATTCTCGGACATTACCGGACAAAAGTGCGTGATTTTCGTCAAAATTATTTATTTGCGGTAAATGTGGTACAAAAGGTGGTAGAAATAACATATAGTGCAATGATACATTTCGCCATAAAAATAGCATACAAATATTAATAAACAAACATTAAATTAGTATGGTTTATTTTGTGTCATAGCTATTCAGTTTCTTCCGGCCAATTTAATAAGATTGTCTGTCCACCTAATCCGTAGGTCTTCCGTGGTTTCCACTCCAGCACTTACTTCCCCCATCTTCCATCCGGTCTTATATTGGAGCCATATCCACGTAACGAGTAACAGATAATAATAATACAAACATGTTAAGTTAAAAAAATGCATTGAATGTGAATATGAATATTTTTTTTTATAAACATTACTTTTAAATTAACCAGTCAGTCAACTTGATGTGTTTTTGCATACATAAATGGCAACACGTCAAGTCACGTCACCCATCGTTTTTTCTAAATCAACAAAACGGTAAAGTGGAAGAAAACCAAACTTATTTATCATGAGATCAATCGCATATACAATTAAAAATATGAAAATAGTATTCATTACGGCACCTATAATTTATTTATTTATTTATGAATTATGGAAGATTTACAGCTAAATGAAACAGAATAAAAATAGTTAGAGAAACTGACAGCCGAAAGCTCAGCTCAGCTCAGCTGAAGTCTTCACTTATAAAAACAGACTGGCAAAGATAGTGTGAGCACCACAGCACAGTCCATACAAATAAAAAATAGGACAACACCAAAAGCTTAAGCTAAAATAGTTTAGGCACTAATATTTACATCAGACATACCTATCAACTATCTAAACTAAACTAAAAAAGCTAGGGCTCAGGCACCTTCCGGCTGAGGCCACACTTGTCGAGAAGAGATCGAAATCGTGCCGTTTACTTAATTTATTAAAGTTTAATTTGGTTTTATTATTATTTTTCGTTAAATACAATTTAAGCAAATATCTTTACCATGTGAAAGGGAATCGACTGTCTTGGTATGGACATATGATGAGGAGGGACGAATCGCATGTGACTAAAAGAGTGATGAATATAAACGTTGATGGATGGAGAGGGAGAGGAAGACCAAAGAAACGATGGATGGATTGTGTGAGGAATGATATGAAAGATAAAGGAGTAAATGATAGCGTGACGGTTGACAGAGGAGAATGGAAGAAAAAACTGTGTTGCGCCGACCCCAAGTAATATGGGATAAGGACAGGAAGATGATGATGATCTTTACCATGTTCAGAGCAAGCGGGCCGAAAGCATTTTGTGCAAAAAGTTTTTACTTTTTTATTCGTTTTGTTGGAAAAAGTGTACATCTAGCTTGTTTCTGCAACTTCACAGGGGGCTCACCTTCAAGAGAGTCCAGGTTCATATTTAGAATATCACGTAAAGTCACTCCTAGTTCTGGCGGCACGACCAAACATGTCCGTTCTTACCTCTTAACACATTAGTCCGTAACTCTGCCAGCGGCGGATCCTCGTCGTCGCTATTTTCGGAATTTGAAATGAAGTCTGGCTCCTCCGAGCGCACCGAAACATTATCATCATTTTCAGAGACAATTTACTTATAATGCATTTAATTAAAGAGACATTACATTAATTGACTATGGCTAAGGAATATGACTACGTTCGAGGCTGAAACCAAAGTGACCGTTTTCAATGCCCTGGAAATTGTGGCGTGATGGTTGTCACGTTGCGCGAAGTCAGCATCATGTGTTGTTAGGTGTAAATGAGGTTAACGCATCTTCAGCGATCCTGCTGTGGTACCGTGGTATAACACGTGCGGTGCAGAAAGGAGCCTCCCCGAGCGGCGTTAAAAATAATTCGTACTGCGATTGCAAACGCCCGGCGCACCCTGGACAGCTAGCACTCGGTAACGCAGACCTTTCACCACGATGACTCAAACTCAAACACGTGCGACTGAACGCATTTACTCTTGTTAGAGTATAGATCGAGTGTTACAAAGCGACAAAAATAACACCAACAAAATATTGATACATTTTTCCAGTAGTGGGGTGATGGGTCAACCCGGTTGCCTTCTCAATTCTTTATTGCGTATCATAATATATGCCGTCCTAAGGTTAATAAAAACGAGTTGTAACTGACTAAATTAACCAGTTCTATCTCAAAGACTATTAGAAACGCTCGTGATTTAATTATGTATTTGATGTGATTTATAATAAACTTGTTTGTTTAGTTTAACCGCGATGTCACGACATTTAATTACGTTGTTTTTAAGCTTTTCTAGTGTGACGAGTGAAATATTGAATTTACGTGAAGGTGTTTCATTGTTGTTTCTATCATCGTAAGCCCAATTTACATTGGTCAAGGACAGTGGCGAGTAGCGAGCATCTACTCAGTGACTGTTTACCCGCTACTGCGCGGTCGGTTTACACTTTACACAACTGTCTGAATAACTGTACTTATCTACTTCGCTAAACACTTGACTATTGTAAATCGGGCTTAAAGTCAAGCTTAATGATAATTTTTCTGACGTTTAAACGGCTCTCAACTTTAAATAGTGTTAATGAACGTACTCGAATAGATATTATGTCTTATGTGAGCAAGCTGAAGAGGCAAATGAGCCCCCAGCCAGATGGACCGACGACATTAAAAATGTGGCTGGGTCAGACTGGATGTCGAAAGCGCAGGACAATTGTGGCGCAGCTTGGGAGAGGCTTCTGTTCAGCAGTGTACTGCCATATGATGACTTGATTTATTGACTCTTTTATGATGTCATATTTTACAGGATCTACGTGCGTGAGGAATGGTGTCTCCGGAAAGTGTGTCAATGTATACGATTGTTTGAGCAGTTATCTTGATTTTATGAATAAAGACTATGCACCGGTGAGTACCTACATTATCCAGGACAATAAATCTATACAAATAAATGTAATTGTGTGAGAATATACTACGTAGTATGGTAAAACTAATAATTTACCGACCATATACCGATCTTTTACTGAGTACCTTTCATTGTAGTTTCTGAAAAATAGTTAGATTTTTGTAAGAGGTCGTAAAATGTTAGCAAAGGTGTTTTTTTTTCTAACAGTTACAAACCTAAAAGATACATTATTAGCTATTATAAACAAAAATAATTTGAGACATAAGTAAGTATCGTAATTTAAGCTTCAGTACAAAATCACGGAAGACAAATTTTGTAATACCTATACCCGCGTCAGTCTCACAGACCGATATTCGCCTAATACGGCTAATGCGCTATTCGTACCAATACGCTTCCAGTCCTGAAATTATCGTATCAACTAATCATGCAGCTAACAGGAAGTACAAAATGCCATCATTGATTTTGTTATAGCAGAAAAAATCACGAAATACTGTTTTAGAAGGTTAATACAGTCGTTCAGGTATCGCTTAGTTGTAGTGAAAACTGTCATTAGTTACTACGTTACCGTTTACAATAAGTACCTACCGCGGATGAAAGTGACACATTGAGCAATTTAATGGATTATTCCGAACCTGACCCGAATTCCTAACCCGGTCGCGGGTTAGGTTAGGAACATGAAATTTCTCGTTTGGAAACTTTGTTACTTTGATAACCATTGTTTTATATAAATTAGAAGCATTATTTGAGTTTTTGTAAGTGTGAGTACCATGTAGACTTTTTATTATGGTTAGTAGGGCTTATCCTAATCTTTATGGTTTTAACTGTAGCTTTGTTTTATTTTCCTATCTCTACACTGTGCTCACATATAGAAGCAACAATATTGTACCCAGGACTATGTAATATATAACTTGATTTGAAAAGAGTGTCCATGGAGTTTCTTGCCCATTCTTCTCCATGAGATCTACTATTTTCGAATGGGCAACTACAGTCCATTCACAGTTATTATGCCTGTGGCGGGACTGTAGGTAGCTTATTTTTGACTATGCAAAAGTGCCTGTCATGGGTCTATTTGAAATAAATGCTTTGAGTTTGAGTTTGAGTTTGAAAAAAAAAAAAAACATTTGTTCCGAACGTAACCCTCTTCCTAACCTGACCCGATGTATCATTCCTATCATAACCCGAATTGCGATATGGTAGGTTTCTCTCTCCTCCGGTTCTCCTAGGTTCGGAATAATCCAATTTAATGCCAGGTAATTATATCAAAAAATATCATCACTGTTTTATTTGCAGATATGTTCCTTTCGAGGCAAAGAGCCAATCATATGCTGTACAGATTGTACCTCCTATGATACAAGGTATGATGACCAAGGAAACGATGGGAAGACATTGATTGGTGGACCAGGATCGATAGCAAAAACTATAAAAATCTTAATTGAAAATTTTATCTAGTGTAGGATATAACAAGTTGTGGAAAAAGGGCTTTTTTAATTTATGATCTTGAATAGGTGCATGAAAATATCGGGTCATTATTTATGTTTACCGTCGACCAGCGTATGTAGCATACTTGTTCTTGGTACTTGTCTTAATTTTTATTTTTGCCAGGTTGTAGTTGTTCTTAAGAGTTTTGAGTCAAGATCATATCATTGTATCTTAAGAATAAATATTTTATCATTAGAAGTTGGTCCAAAATTATAAAGGGTGTAAACAGACCCTTAAAGAAGCCAAAAGGCACTTGTTCTCCCCGCTATTGCGATCATTTTTTTGTTTTAGACCATACCTGGGATCCTTCTAGTTACGGATTATTGGGGGTCAAAGTCCAACCTTTCCACAAGTTTTTTTAAAATACAATTTTTTAATGATATAACTTTACTTTAAATACCTCCATGACCCGTTTACTATTCAATGCATCCATAAGCACAATGTTTTGAATGCGTTTCATTGAGTTTTACCGTGAAAGGTAATTTTTCACCCCGAAAAAAACCCCCGCAATATTTTTTGTGTAGGGTTACTTAGTTTGATGTACAGAATGCTTGGTTAACGGCTTCGTGAAGGGTTTGTTTACACCCTGTATAATGTTTTTTCATGTTTACAGGGACATTTATATAAATCGAAATTTGGGTATTCTTCGCAAGACTGGGCAGAAAGCTCAGGATAGTAAGTGTTATTTGTATAATTATAATTTAGTTTAGTTTAGTTTCTTAAGAGGTTCCTCTCTCTAGAGCCCTGACCGCCAGTAGCTTGGACCCCGTTCCCGATGCCGGTGGGCTACAATATTTTTTTTTGTTTTTATAAAAAAAAAAATAAGGGTAATAGTTTAATATACAGGCGTACGAAGTTTAGACATTTATGCTTCGCGTGAAAGTACAGATGGCGCGGTTGGCGTAGTGGCTGAGTGATTGGCTGCTGCGCTGCGTCAATATTAAGGCGTGATGGTTTATACATAAACACTACAGATTTTATAGTAACATATAATATCACGCCTGTATTCATCGAAGGGTTGTGCAGACACCACCATCTGCATAGCCTTTTACCAACTAAGTTGGGGTTAGCATCCAATATTACCGGATGTAGCTGAATACTTATATTTTACATGGAGGGACTTACTCATATTTCGCGAGATACGCATAGGCATGCACAGTTAGTTAAAAAAAACGACAAGAATTCAGATAGTTTGTTTTCCGTAAAAATACATCAATGTGACAACAATAATTAAGTACCTAATTAGCAACATGTAGAACAAATATTGTAGGCAAGTAAATGAATTCATAGATAAGAATTCACTGTGCAATTCACCGTTATGGTACAGTCAGGCTCGAAAATATGTATACATGTTTAACTATACATATTTTCGAGCCTGACTGTACCACAACGGTCAATGATGGTTTACCACTTTTCACCCTTTTTTTTTTTGGGATGGAAAATCATCAAATAACTCCTCCCGCTCTGGGTGGAGTGTCAGACTTTTACTAACTAAAACCAATCCATGTTCCTTCTTTGCCCTTTGTGTTCCAGGGCCGCGGTATCTCTTTCGAACAGTCCCGCAGCCCCGGCAGGCATCGGTCCCCCCCTGGTTAACCACTTTTCACCCTTGTGCCTTATTTTTCTTTATTACAGAATGCATTGAATACATACACAGGCTGGACTACCCATGTAAAGGCTTTCACTATGCAAGTATGAACAGACTTTACAAACCCGAAACAAACTGCAATGAAGTATATTTTGAAGATGTGCCATTCGCTGGGGGCGGGGTTGGAGGCAAAGATGCTACAAGAGAAGATTTTCCACACATGGTAAAAAAATACTTTTTCAATTAGTAAATAAGATCAGTAAACAGATATTATGTACCTACGTTAGATAGACTGAACTTTCATACCTCATTTTTTTTTGTTGTTCCTGAAATCTCGGATATTAGAATGCACTGAAAATAATCTGAACTACCCGTAAAAGAAGGATGCAACGTTAACTTCATGTTTAGGTTTCCTCACTTATTGATCTATTCATAAAAAAATCTTTTGGGTGCATGTTCGTTTTGGTAATATTTACGATCTCTACGAGCTATCAAATTAAATAAAGCCATTATACTCAATGATCAAGAGATAAACCTACTATTTATATACTTAACAGTAGGCTCGCTTAAATTGGACTTAAACATAACTGGGAGTTAGGGTGGATCGAATAGATTTCCCACCCGCACGCAAATTACGCGCGGAGACGTGGAGTTGCGGACACCAGCCCGTTATACAATACAATAAACAGAACTGGCGAAATGTGGGTGTACTATAAGGTACACCTCTACGCGGGCCTGTGGACGGTAAGTATTGGGTTAGCTCACCGTCCGTCCGTCTTATGACGACTGGCCGTGTCGACGGTGCGTTCGTGTTCCACGCGCGCCTCAAAGAGATATCAGCAACCAGGAAGGGGCCCGCAAGGGTGATGCCTGCCGGGGCTGCGGGACTGTTCGAAAGAGATACCGCGGCCCTGAAACACAAAGGGCAAAGAAGGAACATGGATGGGTTTTAGTCTCCACTCCACCCAGAGCGGGTGGAGTTATTTGATGATTTCCGATCCTTAAAAAAAAAAAGTTACATCTCTACCTAACCTTTTGGGGATTACAAGCGTGATGTACATTTCCTTCATCAGGGTTTGCTGGGGTATGGCGACAGTATCGCAACAGCTGACTGGTCCTGTGGAGGCTCAGTCATCAGTGAAAGGTTCATTCTCACTGCCGGTCACTGCTTGTCAAGTCCCACCTTGTAAGTAACCTATGCTGCTAATAGAAAAACTAATTTTATCTTACTACTATTTTAAATATATCTTTTAGGTACTGTCGCCCGTGACCTTCTTCCGCGTGGAATTCTAATAAAAATATTACTTCTCTACTTGGATTGGATCTATTAAGGATTTAATTTTTTTTTGCGCGGAACCTTTATCCTTTTTTTTTTAAGTAGCCTAAGTTATTTCTTATAACATCTGCCAGTAAAAGTCCAGTCAAAATCGGTCCAGCCGTTTCTGTAAATAGCAAAAAACAAACAGACACTATTTTTATTTTTTAAGATTTTTTTTTTAAATTTTTTCCTTTACTTTAATAGGCATTAAGTAAAGAGCTGTTATTTTGAAATGATTTATTAGTATGGATGTACAGATAACCTGCATATTAACACATAGGATTCCGTAGTACCTTCAAAGTTTTCTTTATTTTCAGAGGACCAGTGAAATACGTAACACTAGGTATACTAAAACGCTCGGACCCTCCTGAGCTGTGGCAGATATACAACGTGAAGAGGAGGATCCCTCACCCGGAGTACAAGCCACCCTCCAAGTACCACGACATCGCACTGCTCGAGACTGATTCTGAGTGAGTTTGGAAGATGAGGTATGGTGAAAATTTTTAATCACAAGAGACAAAAGTGAGCCTAGCACGAGCGTGCGGAGCAAACTTAACGTAAATTTGGACTATTTTATAATTGGCAATATTCATTTCCTATTTAAAATATTTACTGGTTTTAAGACGTTTTCATACCTATTGATGATACTTTATTGTGTTTGTGCCAAAATTTAAACCGAAAAGCCTTAGAATAGCTATATTTTCGATTAAAATCGACTTGATCTTATGTTTACGTCGCGGCTCGTGATAGGGCTTATAATTATCCTGAACTGACAATTGTTTATCTCTGCAGTAATGTCAATCAATCAATCAATATCTTTATTGTGGATTATAGGTAGGTACGTAAATAATTAAATTGTGATCAGCCATGTCCCGCCCGTAGGGCATACAATAGTTACATGCATGAAAGTTGAATTAAATACATTAAAAACACATTATTAGATTATGGTTACAAATTATTATATTATTAAAAATTGTTACTTCTGGAATTATTCTAATAGGCCCCGGGATATTATTAAAGAGGCGTGAAGCTGCACATAATATACTTTCATACATAAAATGAGTCTTGCTAGCTACTGTGCGCAATTGGCCCTTACGCCGTATGTGGTAATCATAGAACTCAATTTTATTTTTGACAATGTCTGTCATGCGTAAATAAATGGCTTGAAAATCACTATCGGGACGCTAAACTTTTTTTTATATTTCAGGATCATATTTAGTAGGAATGTACTACCAGCCTGTGTTCACGCAACTGGTGAGGCAGAAAAGAATTTGTTTGCCACTGGGTGGGGTTCACTAGGGTACAGAAGAGAGCTTGCTGATACGTTACAAGAAGTGAGGATTTTTGTTTTAAACTTGCGACTACTGTTTTTTTATGTACCTGGGTTGGTTTGGCTGGATGGCTGCATCAGTGTGCATCTGCTCCAAAATGGACCATTATAATACAATACTATATTATTTTTCCTATGGGTTTAATATCCATTTTAAGTAGACAAAGATTATTTAATAACAAGCCTGAAGTTTGTCCAAGATAACAACCTATCTCACACATTAGTTTTATGGTATTTTATGAATGCTACAATTTTGTAATATACTTAAATTAGTTTGCTAAATAAATAAAGAAGAAGGATCAAAATTCACCCACGTCCTACAGCAAAGAGAAGGATCTTAAAAAATAAGATTTTTTTTTTTTATAAAAGATGATAAAAAGCATAGCAATTTTTTTGTATTTTAGACTGTAAGGATGGAGTTTGGAAGTATGCCATCTTTTTATACCCATTTTTATTAATTTTTTATATACTTCTCTTTGCTGTAGGACGTGGGTTAATTTTGTATTGACGGTACCCCTTCTTCTTTATTAAAAACAATGTGCGACCTCACTATTCGGACAGGTGGTTATTTTTTCGCGATTACGATGGTGGTTTCACAGAAAAGCTTGTTCAGTGTGATGATCTGTACCTCACCCATAAAAATATGACCATACATTTCTGATTCATGCTGTACATTGACAATTTATTGCAGATAGAGGTGACCAGATACGAAGAAGACGACTGTTCAAAGTACTATCCGACTCACAGACATCTGAAGAACGGATTTAATCACACCACGCAAATGTGCTATGGTGATAAAGAAGTGCTAAGAGATACGTGTGAGGTATGTTTATTTTGTGAAAAGTAAATACCAATATTAGTCTCAATTAAGAATCTAAGTAACCGTAGCGAAATATCAGGCTACAGAGATGACTAAGACACCGCTCAAACGCTCGAATAGCGCTAGTATTAGAGGCGACATAAAGCTGAAATATGCGACGTTGATCCTTTTGTCATCATCTTCCTGCCCTTGTCTCATGTTACTTAGGGTCGGCGCAACACGTTTTTTTCTTCCATTCTCCTCCGTCAACCGTCACGCTATCATTTACTCCTTTATCTTTCATATCATTCCTCACACAATCCATCCATTGTTGATCCTTTTGTATGGGTAAAAAACACAGAACATAACCAGAATGAAATCTACTTCTAACTAATGTATAATTATTCTTCTATCTCAAACACTAGCTCAATATTGACTGCCCTGTCAATATAAATAAGTCATATAACTTTTGACTGTCTCTTTCGTGGTCAGTAGGAGACCAAAGTCAGCATTCGTGCATGGTTGATGGCAATAGGATTTAACTGGCGAAATGCGGGTGCACCATAGGTAGCTGTGTACAGGCATGATATTATGGTATACCCCTTTCTTACCCAGGGTGACAGCGGGGGACCACTTCAGGACTTCAGGAACAAATATTTTGAAAGGTTATACTGCATCAAGACAGTGGTCGGCGTGACATCATATGGCAGGCAATGTGGCATCTCTAACAGTCCCGGGATTTACACCAGGGTCATCCACTATATACCCTGGATAGAGAGCATCGTGTGGCAATAATAAAAAAATGTAAAAACCTCATTAAAAAAAAGAGATAAACTCAGGAGCCATGAACATAATAAAGATGTGAACTGCTATTATTTCGTTTATTCTTTTTGTTACATATTTCTTACATTTTTATAACATTTCTTAAAAAATACGTAAAAAACAGTGGCCCGCCCGTGTTGGGTCCAAGCTACCGGTGATTAGGACTCCAGAGATCAGAACCTCCTCACAATGCGAGCCGTGTCCAGGAGTACTGCCTTCTGAATCAGGCTCGAAATCCAACTTCCGAGCGAGAGCCTCGAAAGATGTTCGTCAAGGCTCTTGGCCATCAGGCCATTGGCCGTTACGACTATCGGCACAATGATAGCCGAGTTCACATTCTACATGTCGATAACCTCGTGTGCCAAGTCGAAATATTTTATTTGCTTGTCTTTATTGGCAATAATCATTTGTATCCTGTCTATAAAAACATTATAATGTTTCTGTTGATTTGTACTCGTCATACTGACTAAGAAATCCTAATCTTGAAAATAGAAAAAAAACCACTTCTTCAAAAACAGTTTACAAAGATAGAAAACGTATTAAAATACGTTTTTATTTTACTATATTTTGTAATTTTTGATACGAGTTACGGCCAAACGCAAGCCGTTTTAAGATATAAAAAAAAAGATTCAGAAATTATGTGTATCAATTTCACAGCGATTCAGGAACGGGACCCAGCTAGAATAATTTGACACGTTATCGAATAGTGATTTTTGAAAGTGAATTTTCTATACAGGGTGGAAGGGATACCACGGTTACCACGTATTCGGCTGTTCCGTACATTTTGACCAGGTTAGGTTTTGCAGTTTTGAAGGAAACAGTGGCTTTTTTTAAATAGCCGATGGTATATTTCTATGAGATTTTTTGTGTTTTCTGTGTGTGTACGTTTTCGCTTTGCTGTCCCGTCCACCCCATAGAATACAGCATTACATTGGTTTTTTACCCTTTAATCTTTAAAATGATTTAATTGATTGTGACATGTACATGGTACAATTTATAACACAGGTTGAATGTTAATGTTGACAAAGTTTGTATGTATAAGAAAAAAAAAAACATGAATCATTCGTTGGCAATCCTTAATAAATAATATAATTTCTCCGATTCTTGTTATTCCATATCTAAAACGACATTTAAGATACTATACCCCAAATACTTGACATGCAGTAGTATAGATTACCACCTACCTACCACCCATTTGTTTTAGGATATAATCATCATCATTCTCTTGCCCTTATCCCAATTTATTTGGGGTGGGCGTAGCATGTCTTCTTCTTCCATATTTCTAAATTACTCGTCTTCACACAGTCCATTCATCGGTTCTTTGGTCTTCCTGTACTCTTATAGCCTTCTACATTTTCCTTGTCCCTCCGCATCACATGTCCATACCACGGTAACCAAATTATCAGACAACTATATTTTTTAGGATAAAACATACCTTGCAATTTATAAGAAGTCTGAATAAATGCTTTACAGGTTTTATACTGATATGAAAATTATTTGATGCAAAAGAATACAACAGTTAATGAAGAAAAAAAAACATATTCAATCTAAACTAATAATAAACTAAGGTGAAGTATCAAAGCAATCCTCAATGTGACCAAGAGACTTTCAGCATTACAACGTTTACTTTAGTTCCGATTATTTAATTTTTTAATATAGGTATAATTCCCGTTACGTAAAAAGAACTATGACCGCTCAAATATTTTCTCAATTTTTTTATTCCAGCCTTTTCCAAAGTACTAAGTAGCTAGTAAAGTACCTATTACGATTCTACAATTAAACAGTAATATACTTATATTACAAAACAATAGCTTATTACTTTAGGACGCGACTGTATAACGTACGCAAACACATCCCCTTCACTGTCGCTCAGCGTTCTTTTTGCATGACGGGACTTATACCTATTGAGCATCTTCGTACAGGTTCCAACCTCAAGTAGTCCACATGGAAATCCCTGAGCCCACTGCGGACCCAAGTGAGAAAGTAACTCGAAGCTCGTGAGGTGGGGCTACCTCGACGGATCAGCGGTTGGGGTGTTGGTGTGGAACTATGTCGCAAACTATGCTCCACCTCGTATCCTGCCCACTGACCCCCAAAATATGCAGTCAGGGTGATCTGTACGCTATCACCGACGAAACCGAGGCAGTAGATTGTTGATCTAATCTTTTACTCTGGACGCTCTTAATGTGCACATCTTTCTACATCGTTCTCACATATATGTATTATCTCAACATGAATGATGTAACCAAGATCTTGTAAAAATATTTTGATTGAAAAGAGTGTCCATGGAGTTTCTTGCCCATTCTTCTCCATAGAGATCTACGCTTTGGAATGGGCAACTACAGTACTTTCACAAGTTATTATGCCTTGTGTCTGGGACTGTAGCTTCGCCTTCTTTGTTTTTCTGACATTCAAAAGTCCCTGTTATGGTCTAATTGAAATAAATGCTTTGAGTTTGAGTTTGAGTTTGTGGCGAACTTTAGGGGCTATTAAAATATGATGTCATGCCAGCGAGACGAAAAAGATGAATATACCTAGATACTACATAGTTGATTAGTCAAGAGTGTAAATAAATTATTCAACTTATGACCTTATATCCGAGACACGGACACGTTATTATGTTATGTATGTGGCCTTAGCTCAGTGCATAGAAGGTCAAAAACAACATGCAATCTAGCTTTTTGTAAACGTAGAATTAAGACTCGTGATTGCTGTCGTGGACCAAGGCCTTATCAAAAACGTAAATCCGAACGGTTTTTTTTTAAATCAAAAATACAAGTATCCTATCATCATTAATTTGATAATGATTGGTGAATTAAAAAGATGATGATTCATTTTTTTCATGGAGGAGCTCGTGGCTTAATAATAATAGCCGCTCGGGTCGATCTTTAGGTTAAGCCGTACTTCCCTAGGTTGGTCTGTAGATGGGTGACCACCTATTATATACCGAGTTTCCGCCGTGCCTCGGAAAGTACGTTAAGCCGTTTGGTCCCGGGTGTCATTTGTAGAACTTTGACAGTCGTTAGGTAGTCAGTGGCCTAAAAAGTCTGACAACCAGTCTTACCAAGGGGTGTCGTATTATCCAGTACTAACTGGGCTGTAGAGGTCAGATAGGCAGTCGCTCCATGTAAAATACTGGTATTCAGCTGCATCCGGTCAGACTGGAAGCCGACCCCAATATAGTTGGGAAAAGGCTAGGCATATGATGATGATTCATCTTTTTAGTTCCGAATCACTGATGGGGATAGGCGTCCTCTTTCTTCTACCATACTTCTCGGTTCTGGGCGTCCCTCATCCATCTGTTTCTCGAGATATTGTTATTTTTTTGCAACAAGCACAATTTTTACCACCCTAAATGGTACCCTACAAGTGACACGAGGTATTTTCAATTTAAAAAATTGCTCGTATTTACGTTACGTTTATACCCCGCGCTCATTCTGTTGCAGTTTTTCTTATAATATTATGTACGAGATACGTCAATCAAGGAAATAATAATATTATGATAAATCCAGTCACATAGAAACATGATTAGATTAGCTATTTATATACTTTAAACCTGTTTGCAAACGTAACTTTTTTACAACACTCATTTACTTTTTGTAAAGACAAGACGTTATAAATAATTATTTATTTAGTTAACACAAAAAGGTTATGTGGAACGCTCGTGTTATTAATATTTTAATCAAGTTTTAGCATGATGTTACGTCATTTGCTTGTGTTTTTGTTCTTAAGTTGTTCTTGTTCTTGTGTGACGATTGAGGTGTTGAACTTGCCTGAAGGTGTGTCATTATACTGATTATCTTTGTTTATCAAGAGTCTAAATGTTTATATTACTCTGCCTGGGGTATAAAAAACAGCTACTATGTAGCGAAAATTGCGGTCTGCCTAGCACGAACAGGCGGAGTAAACGTAACGTATATTCGAACGATTTTATTTCTAAAAATAATTTTGTAATCTATATATATAAAAGGAGAACTGACTGACTGACATATCAACGTACAGCCGAAACTACTGGTGCTAGGAATGTGAAATTTTATACACGGCTTCCTATTATAATGTAGGGGAGCACTAAGAAGGGGTTTTTGGAAATTTTACCTTTAAGGGGGTGAAAAGGGGGAATTTTGTTTGTATGGAAAATGTACGTAACCCACGCGGACGAAGTCGCGGGCAAAGTGCTAGTATTTTAATAAACTTGTTAAAGAATAAAAATTCTTTCAAATTCAAACTATTATTGCATTTATTTCAATAAGACCATTACAGCCACTTTTGAGTGTTAAAAAAAAGCGAAGCTACGGTCACAGTCTTAAGGCATAATAACTTGTGAAAGTACTGTAGTTGCCCATTGCAAGGCGTAGGTCTATAAAGAGAAGAATGGGTAAGAAACTCCATAGACACTCTTTTAAATTAAAATATTGTTACAAAATCTTGGTTACATCATCCATGTTGAGATTATTCATAATAATATGTCATATAATTGTGTAAGAACGATGTAGAAAGATGTGCACGTTTAGAGCGCCCAGAGGAAACATTGGTATTAGGTATATAATTACTTAGGATAGTTCTACAGTAACGAACTTGTGTGCTTGTGACTGATGTTTGATCAATCAAAAATCGTTCGATTTTGCGTTTCGAAACCTTTAGGCTCAAAGGGCGTAACCGCCATTTTGGCCAAAATGTGATTTAAATGCACTCATACTTAGTTTTTCGCTTTCTTTCGATGGATATATTTAAAATTTCGATATTCGCAAAAAAAGTGGATACATCTCATTTTTGGATCTCTAAACATTGTTTTTTTTTAAATTTTAGGGTGTATCCGAAGTCAATTTTTTTAATTGTTAGATTTACTTTATATATTACCTACTTTATATTCTAAGATGTTTTTTGTCTCAAAATTCTAACAAGTTTTGTCATTTACAAGCACAAAAAAGTTATGTCGGAAAACTGCTTTGTGTTTTTGTTTTTTGGCTCTCCTGAAAAATCGTGTTTTGGTGGATACGCCCTTTGAGCCTAAAGGTATCGGTTTGTGTTAGGTTCTTGGTGCATGCCAGCTCTCACGAATTCTAATTCTTTACAGACAAGTTTCTGAACTTGTCTGCACAGAATTAGGCTCGTGTGTGGTCACATTATAAACCACTAAGTTATTAATGTTATTTACAGGGTCTCCATGCATGAACAATAATGTCTCCGGACAGTGCGTGAGCATTAATAATTGTTTAAGCAGTTATATCGACGAAACAATCAGAAACAATGCACCGGTAAGGTTCTTAGGGAACGTACTCATTCTGAGGGGGAGGGGGTCTTAAATACTACACTTGGTCGCAGGGGCGGGGGGGGGGGCGATCTGTTTTTATCACGTTGTCAATATCGATCAAGTTTCTAATGTAAGTTACAGAGTTAACATCCGATCTCTGATTTTTCGGATTCATGTGCGTATAGTATAATTATCACTTGCTTTTCGGTGAAGGAAAAACATCGTGAGGAAACCAGCATGCCTGAGAGATATTTCTTGACGGCATGTAAAGCCAAGTCAGAGGCCCATGGGCGGCCTAAAAACTCTGACACCAGGTTACGAACTAACCACACGATAAAGAAAGAAGAAGAAGAACATCCTATTTCAATTTTCAGTCAACCTCTGGTAGTCCAGAGACTGTTGACTCCGAAATCAGCTGTTAATTAAATCAGTCTATCGCAACCCGTTTCTGAACATAGGCTTCACGCAAGTTACACCGCAACACTTTTTCCTCTGTCTTTTGCATCCCATATGTCTCAGGCACCTTTTAGCCTTTCAGACTAACATATTTTGTAGCGCGTGCGCGTGCTTATTCCGGCGAGTTCGCTAGATTAAAATGACAGCTGTCAGCAGAATTGACGACTTATCTCTTGACTCGCGATTGTACGAGCTTATACGCGCGTCAAGGCTCGTACGAGATCAGCGTGCGCGTATACACGCGTATGCGCTTATACGCGTGGTAAATACGTTAATCTGTAACTGCCCTTGCGTTTGCCGATACGCGGTCTTCTCTCCAGGATTTGGTTGCTCCATTGGCCATCGGTCTTTTACAACAAACGTGACTAACCCACATAATGAATTTTAGTCACTTCAAAATTACGGGTCAAGTAAATCTTATTTTTTGTTTTATCATCAGTGGATTTCGATTTTTGTCTGTAAAGTTTCCCTAGCTAGTTTTATTTGATCCTGCACACATGATTATAATAAACTATTGTTCAATTAACACATACAAAGAAGCCACAATTTGTTCATGGTATTTTATTTGCAGATATGTTCATTTCGAGGAAAAGAGCCAATCCTATGCTGCACAGACTGTACCTTCAGTGATACAAGGTACGAACATAGAGGCAATTTTTGAGGCAAAATTTTTGCTTAAACCAATTTGTTTTGTAGATATCATGTGGGCTTCCTTCTTTCAAAAAGGAGGCATGTATCCTGGCTGTGGAAACATAGCAGGCTGAATATGAATAAAATGTAGCCTACCTAACGTATGATACTTGCTTCTTATAAGCATGCTCATGATGACCAGCGTGCATATGCATGGATCTTCTGTGAACAAGAGGATAAAACCGTTAATTATTTAACGTGAAGGGGAGAGCGCCAGGGTAGCCCGTGAAATTCTAATATTGTAATCATTTTTATTAATTATTGTTTTTTGTTAACAGGAACTTAGTAATAAATCCATATGTGGGTATTATTGAGAAGACTGGAAATAAAGTTCAAGACAGTAAGTAGATACTATAGTTTTTATTTTATTTTACTTTATTGGGACATTTAACAGTTACACATTAGTTATGTATAATTAGTAAATTACTGTACTCGTATGCAATGCAAAATTGACTGTCCAAAGGAGAATGGGACTTGAATTATAGGCAACTGCCCCAAGGTCCAGCTTTTCAAGAAGAATTTTTCTCAGTAACACGACTTTCGCCAATTCGTGTTCCGGTCGGAGTTATTGGCCTAAATAGGTGACTATTTGAGCACCAAAGTTAAGATTTTCTGTAAAACCAATAGCAATAAGATATTCAACATTCGTAAGAGCTTTTCAAAATTCGCTACTAATACAACTTTTGCTAATTCGTAGTCTGCAACCTACTGTTACTTTAAAGGATTTGTTCCTAAAACCGCATTTAAGATGTCAATGTTTTGAAAAGGACGTTTATAGTCTTATAATAATGGTGTTTGAAACGCACAGTATCAATGAAAGTTAAGATATTGACGAAATAACAATATTTAATCTCTCATATTTAAACCTCAGCTTCTAGTCGAGTGCAATTAGACTTTAAGGTGGAACGAAGTTTATAGTGGTCGGATTTTCATGGGGTTTTTTTATTGAGTTCCTAGAGTTGTGGAGAAGAAAGTTAAAAAAAAAATTTCGACGCTCGCGACTTTTTTTTTATTTTTTAAAATTTCCTTTTGAACATTTTTTTTTTCGCATAGAAATAACTTGAAATTCGCCGGATTTATATTGTCACGTATAATGGGACCTGTATGCATCCATTAAACGCCAATTTGGTCTATTTCCTTGTTCATTGGTGTTGACGAAATGCATATTTCCAGGTTTTTTAATGAAAATTTCCTATTTTTTCAATTATTTCTAAAATAACGAGTTTTAACACAAATATTTCTTTTGTCATTGGTAACTGATACTTTTTCACGGATAACTGAACGTAAAAATGTTCAAGAAATCCATATTTACGAGTGAAGTGACTAAAAATTCATTCGCAAATATCAGGAAATCGTGTATGTAAAAGTTAAAGAAGGCAATTTTTCTCAAAATGGTTCTATGGCGGTCAACGTAAATATTATTCTGAAAATATCCTTATTAAATCTGCTATCTACAGAGAACATAAAATGAAAAAAATATTCGGAGGTACTCAATAAATGTTGATTATTGCTGACGAAGGTGGACTGGAACCGCTGGTACACTCACAAAAATTTTCGTAATTGGAACGTAACCACTTCTCATAATTTATATTTAGAATTAGTTGCAAGCTGGGTCTCTGCGCCCCATTCAATATCAATACCGATACCGATACTGCTCCCAATTCTTAGCGATAGATCCCTTTAGTCATGTTTTACTTTCTCAGCAGTAACTGATATTTAACAAGTATCCTTGAATATTTTTCTAGTTATTATACCTTATTAGATAGCTACTAAAATGAGGTTTTGAAAAATAATTTGCACATTGAGTTATATAGAAAAATTTCGAAAAAAAATGCCTTCATTAACATAGACGATTTTCTGATTTTTGCGAATGAATTTTAAGTCGCTAAACTCATAAATATGGTTTTCTGGAACATTTTCTTGTCCAGTTATCTGTAAAAATGTATCTGTTACCAATTTCAAAAGAAATCTTAGTCTTAAATTCGGTAACTTAGAAATAATTGAAGAAAATACGATATTTTCAAAAAAAAACTTGAAATATGAACATTGAACAAATAAACAGACCAAATTGGCCTTTAATGGATACACACAGGTCTTTCTATTATGCCTCAATATTAATTCGCCGAATTTCAAGTTATTCATAAAAGAACAAAAAATATTACAAAGGAAATTCTTCTCTACATCTTTAGGAACTCAATAAAAAAAGTCCCATGAAAATCCGACCACTATAAACTTCGTTCCACCTTTTGAGTACTTTTTGTCTAATTGCACTCGGCTATTCTCTCTGACTCGGAATCGAGTGAAGTCGCTATAAAAGTAAATATTTTTCTTAAAGAGATCTATCTATTGGCATATATCTTAACGCTATTGGAGGCTGGGGCAATTTTGCCCATTCTCCTTTAATTTTTTTTTTTCGGAAACGTTACTTTCTTCGTCTTCTGAGTACTAATATAGTTATTGTAACAAGTCGCCATCTCAGGCTGTACACATACATGCATAAACTCCTTTGCCTTGCCATGCCTTTTCCCCTATGTCAGTTATGCTGCAACAAAATTGTTTTTTGACATGTGGTATTTTGTCCATTTACTTAAACAAATTCAATTTGGCAAAATGTTTTATTTTATTTAAGACCAAAGAAACTATTGATGGACTGTATGAAGAATGGTATGGCTAGAAAAGAGGTTACTGAAGAAGAAGACATGCTGCACAGACCCCAAATAAATTGGGATAAAGGCAGGAGAATGATGATGTTTTATTTTATTTATTACAGAATGCATTGAATACATACACACACTAGATTACTATTGTAAATATAAATATAATGCGACAATGACGCGAGTTTACAAACCCGACACAGACTGCCATGAAGTAAAAATAAATGTTGATCAGATTTTTAGTGAGGGAGGAGTTGGAGGCAGAGACGCTAAAAGAGATGAATTTCCACACATGGTAAGAAATGTTATATTATGAAACACATTTAACGTTTAAAAACATTAAAACACGCCTCAGAAACATACTACCGGGATAAAAAGTATTCTGTAGGGAATTTTACGCAAGTTTTGAGAGACACATGACGAGGTGCGACTGGATAGGCAGCCCAAAAGAGAGAAAACTCCAATCAATCGCGCAGTGATAGATGTACTACTTTTCTACATTTTGTTCAAATAATGAAATCTATTATCATTTTGACTGTTACCAAAGTAAGCATGCATACAAAAATGTTTATATCAAATCAAATAATTTATTTAACAGATCATAAAATCCATTTTGTTAGTAATACATACACATCTTAAAACACTAGTGACTAGTGTTTAAAGAAAGTATTACGTACTAACACTGTGTTAGTACAGTCGCCATCAGATATATCGTAGCGGGCGAGGTACTCAAATATTTCGGAGCAGCATTACTTTTCAATAAATTCGGAACACATAACGAGCTAAAAATATCAGAAAGCACAGAACTACAAAGATATCGACGCAGTCAGGATGATCATAAAGATCGGAAAATTTATGGAAAATATACCTTAAGTCTGTATTACACAGTTTAAATTCGTTGCTATATTGACTTTGAAGTTGTCAAAAATAGTAAGTATTGAAAAGTCGCTGCTCTTATATTTATGACATATTGCATGTTCTGATGTTATTGGCCATATCTAGTGTAACGAATTTATTGAAAAGTAATGCTGCTCCGAAATATTTGAGTACCTCGCCCGCTACGATATATCTGATGGCGACTGTACGTACATAATTATATTTGGAAAATTTTTGGTAAAATGTCAAAATGATTAATAATAATGTCAAAATGTCAAATGTGATGTGTGTGTGTGTTATATTCTCAGGCTTTACTGGGGTATGGTGACGATGTCAGAACAGCTGCCTGGCTCTGCGGTGGCTCTGTCATTAGTGAAAGATTCATTCTCACTGCTGCTCACTGCTTGTTTAGTCCCTCGGCGTAAGTACCTTATAAGATCGATGTCATTTTTAACTGGCTTCTAAAAAAGGAGGAAGTTATTTATGTATCCCACCAGCATCTTTTTTTCTTCATTTTCAACACCGATTTCTCTGTGTTTGCTCGTCCGATTTTCGTGATTTTTTTTCATTTGGTAGAGGAAGCTTGCGCGGTTGTCCTTTATTAACTTGAGTTGTTTATGGGTTGTCTTCTATAACACGTATGGTTTCTTCTTCGTTTAAGTTGATGACATGATGGTATCATAATTACTTCTCTTTACAAAGATAAAAATATATACGACAAGAATTTGTGTAGGATATCTCAAGTAAAAAGGGTAAAAAAGGGAAAAATGTTTTGTGTTTTTAGATAGCTGATAGACAAGTCGATGATGGAAAAGTCAAACCGTTCTGAATCGATATTATTTACAAAAAAAACGTTCCGACAGTCCAATTATAATTTAGACGGACTTTTTTTAATATTTTCAGAGGTCCTTTGAAGTACGCAACGCTAGGTATACTGAAACGTTCAGACCCTCCTGAGCTGTGGCAGATATACAACGTGAAGAGAAGGATCCCTCACCCGGAGTACAAGTCACCTTCCAAGTACCACGACATCGCACTGCTGGAGACTGATATTGAGTGAGTTTAGAAGCTTTTATGGTGAAGGTTTACCTTATACAGGTATAAGGATATCATCAAAAAGAGAGGAGTTTTGTTTGCAGGATTACCACCCGACGGTTGTTTTTTTTTGTGAATGGCGTCTGGCTGGACAGCTTCGGAGTTTATCGTCTGCTTAACCCGATTATCTTGTGGTGTCTTCAGTGTGAGGCCATCAGCCAACAAGGGCATAAAACCTTAAAAACTTAGCGACGTGTAGCTAAAGTCACCCCTTGTAGGGTTTGAACTTCGGTTCAGGGCATCGCAGGGGGTGGACAGCAAAGGACAGGCAGGATCGAAACAACACTGAACCGATTATTGCCGGGATGATGTATAAATTGCTGATGTCGCGGATAACATTGAGCGACTCATTTTTAGTTCTTAACTTGCGTCATAGATGTCGCTACAAGATCTTTTTCTGGATTTGGTTTGGTCGCTGCAATGTTATGTTTAAGATCCTTTGAAAACAATGGCATTCCACATCCCTCATACGCAACTTTTACTCGTACTTGGCCGAATTTTTGTTCATTAATTAACTTATTACTACTTAAACCTGGATCTAGGTAAAATATATTTTGAACATTTCAGGATCATCTTCAGTAGGCAAGTGCTACCTGCTTGTCTACACGCAGCTGGGGAGGCTGGGGATTATTTTACTTCTGCTCTTGGCTGGGGAGCACTGGGCTACAAAAGGGAGCTAGCTGACACTTTACAGACAGTGAGATTTTTTATTACTTAACTACTTAAGTATGAAAATTTAATAGTTGTCTCTGCTTGGAGGAACCTTCTTCTTTTATTATCTATATTTTTTCGTGCGTACCTATCCTGTGTCTCTAACTTACTCATCATTATAATTATTAAAATCAGAATGTGTCTATGTTCCTCGCTCACTATAACGTGAATTTGACATTCCTCGGGTTATGTCGTTTATTCTTAAATCTTTTATTTCAGACAACCTGGCCCATATAGTGTTAGTACATACAATTGCTTAAAACTATGTTAGTAAACACAATTAAAACTACAAACTATAAAACATTATTTTCTTTGGTAAGTTACACAAGCACAACACACAACGTTACAGCACAAGTACCTTCAGAATGCTATTAGTGCTTCCCCCCATTCTGCGTAACTTTCTTTCGCATTATCGCAAAATAATCATCTTCATTCATCAAACCGCGAACATACCTGATGCACTGCAGAAAGGTGGAAGCCTCAACAACACCCTGAAGGTATTGTTATATTGGATGCGTAAGGTATTGTCCGATTTTTGGGTATGATGAGCCCACAGGCTGCTAGTGTAAAATGTTTGGCAGTATGCTTTGAAAAGTGTAATTTTTGCTGGTACTGAACAACCAGCAAACCTACGAGCCACCATATTTCCCCGCACTGCCAACGCCCTACCCTCCCTTTCCATATCCGAGTCTTCTTTTAAGTCCTCAGTAACAATATGACTCAAATATTTGAATTGGGTTTCTCTCCTCTAAACACCAATAGTTCACTTTTCTTGGGATTGTATTTCAGAACATGCTTCACAGCGTACATTTTAGATATAGAAAGTTACTTTCATAAACCACATATTGAGGGGCTCAGCAGCACCATGTCATCAGCGTAACTTAAGTTATTTTTATTTATCCATCTAAGTGACAGTCGACATGTGTGCTGCTGAGTTCCACAAGAAGATCATTGATATACATATTAAAAAGCCTCGGGGAAGTGAGACCCCCCTGCCTAACACCGCACTCGAGTTTATAAGGGCCTGACAGCGCATTCGACCAGTTTACATAATTCCTTTGGTTCTCATACCATAAAGCTAATATGGGCACTAATGACGCAGGAGCGCCTGACTACTGAAGCTTTCCCTTCAACATTTATACGTAACCATATCAAATGCTTTTGTAAGGTCCAGGAAACAAGCATACACCGTGAGCTTTAATGAAAAAATTGCGCTTTCAGTTGATAACCCAGCACGAAAACCGAACTGTGAGTCCTGTAGCTTTGTGTAGTCACCGAGGCGATGGTCAAGCACACTATCAAATACTTTAGCTATCACCGTTGCCCGTGGAATAGGCCTGTAGTTTCCCTTGTCTGCTAAGTCTCCTGTACTGTTCTTAACAATCGGTACCACAACTGAGTCCAATAATTCCTGTGGTAAATAAAAGTGACTCAAACATATATTAAAGAACAAAGTCAACACTAGTACTAGTCAACACGTTTGCCTTCACTTTCGATCTCACTGTTAGAATACTGGATGATACAGACGATTTCTTGCAGGTCCCAGTTACCAGATACGAAAAAGATGAATGTTTTAAGAAATATGCCCCTCACAGAAATCTGAAGGAAGGATATAACCACACCACGCAAATGTGCTACGGTGATAAAGAAGTGCTTAAAGACACGTGTCAGGTATGGTCAAGTAGTTTTGGTTATTGAGTTTACTTTGGAACAAGAATATCGAACGGATGTCGTGCTAGAATGCGAACCTTAATTGCATGACTCAAATTGAGGAAGTCAAGTATAACTACTTTGCTAGCTCTTTGCTTGCCTGGCACTGTACTGTTTAACTGATCCGATGCATACGGGGTACGTGTTGACGCACCTCGGCGGGAAACGTCACACCACACCCTTTCTAAAACGTGCAACTACCTCAGACAACATCTCAGTTAGTGATAGGCCTGTAATAAATTATACAGACTTCTTGTTGCAAAATGATATTATTTAGTAAATGACTTTTTAAATGATACTGACTTATGATTGAATAATTTAATGTATTGACTAATTTAATGTAATTCAATTAATATTGACATACCTAATGTTCTCATTCACTCAATTTATCCTATTTTTTATTCCAAGTGTATTAAGTAGATTTTATTTTTTGTATTATGAATGTTCTATGTCGACTATTTCTGTTACTATTAACCATTATTTAATATAATTTAAAATATAGTTGACAATTCCATGAATGTTTGCATGCCTAAGATAAGGTAGATTGTACAAGGCTCACCCATATTAGTGTTACATCTTATTTTATGTACCTGCAATCTTAGCAAATAAATGTTACTTTACTTTATTTTACTTCTTGTATCATCCAGGGTGACAGCGGTGGACCACTTCAGTACTACGTTAACGATTATACTGATAAACTATTCTGCATCTTCACTATCACCGGAGTGACGTCTTACGGCAGTCAATGCGGCATCGCTCCCAGTCCAGGGATTTACACCCGGGTCATCTACTACGTACCTTGGATACAGAGCATCGTTTGGCCGTAACTGGACTACTGGACATGGACAAGCGATGGAGTTTAATCTGAAGTTTTAATACTAGGTCCTCTAGTATTAGTAACTCTGTCGATTTCTGAGTTAAGTATTAGTACATAGTAGTTAGTTTTGTATATAGTTTTTTATTATGTAAGTTTATCTATGTATTTTTATGCATTACGTATATTATATTGTATGAATTGGTTTATAAAATCAATTAGTTTAAGTTTTTAAATGTACTGTTTGTGCACATATTTATGTATGTCCTCTTCTGCAAATCTCGCAATCGAAGTAAGGTTTGCTGTAAGAAAACTCAATTCTGTGTTAAGCTCGCCGTTTTACATAAGCTATATATTGTAATTTTGTGTGCAATAAAGAATAAGAATAAATATTTGATGTTAAGAACCTGTCCAACTCTACTTTGGCATAAAATTTTGATTATGATTTCGAAGGAACCACGGTGAAAAAATACTGCTAAAATTTTAACAGTTCTCAACTTCAAATACTTACTAACTACTTAATAAAAAGAGAGAAGAAACCTACTGATAAATTCATTACAATCTCACCCGTAACTGCTACGTGTCTTGTCAACCCCTTAGTTTTATGTAATTTATGTTATTTGTGTGGTTACAGGTAATTAATAAACATTTTATTATTTTATCGTTTTCTTTATTATCAAATAAGATAAGTCTCAAATTAAACTCTCAAATAAGTTATCGACTTGAAAGATACTCCGACTGAGTTAATTTCAACTAAATGACTATTTCCTCAACTTAACCTTATAAACCACAGATAAATGCAACTTCTTCTCAAGGGAATACTTAACAAGAATAAGAACATACATGGTGTAATAGAAATAATTGAAAACCCCTTAACCTTTCGTGTGCCGGAACGTAGATCTAGGCGAGACACAATGACTTTTTAATTGTGTCTGGATACTCGGCGTACGAGTGGTTAAAGGGTTATTGTATTTATTGCCAGTGTGAACAGCTTGTTGATATACTTATTGATTGTTTGAACAGCAGATTTTAGAATCAAGTCAGACAGTCGCGAAAACAGCTTTTGAATGATGACATAATGACAAATCGTTATTGGAGGTGTTGACTGGCCCTGCAGTCTCGACAAATATAACGACAAAAATCAGTCGTTGAGTGTAATCGATGTCAAATTAATTTCTTTAATAGATTTTCAACCTTATGATTTCCAAATAAAGTAGAAAATCTATTAAAGGAATTTGACAATGATACGACTTAGCGACCGATTTTTGTCGCTATCTTATGTCGAGATTGCAGGGCCTGGTTTCCTACATTATTGCCCATCGTCCTTTATTTCTCTATTTATTAGTACGTTTTGCTAATCATCTTTTGTCTTTAACTTTCAATTGAAGATTTCGTTATTATTTCGTCTTTATCGCAATTTATTTGTAGTTTTTGGCGCAGATCCTTTGCATCAACATTATTCATCTATGGCCACACGATGCTTTCTATCCAGGGTATGTAGTTATTGACCCTGGTGTAGATACCAGAGCCAGCAGCGATGCCACACTGCCTGCCGTATGATGTAACGCCAACGACTGTGTAGATGCAGTGCAAACTTTCAACATAATTGTTAACTGAAGTTTGAAGAGGTCCGCCGCTATCGCCCTGTATAATAAAATATAGTAAGTAGGTACGTAGATAATATGATTATTAGTTCATAAACGAAATAAAAGCGTTTATTTCAAGTAGTATAGACCGAGCAATAGACAGGATACGAAGAAAATCGTTATCCAATACTTGTTAATACTTAGTAACAAGATCTGTCTAGTGTCATACGCCTGCTTGTCAGGTAGCACTTTGTGTCAAAATTGAAAATGTTCATGATGCAAAATTTTTGTATGACAAAATCTCTTTGGTATAGACAAATTGTTAAAAACAAAAAGATGAAGCTACCCAGAATCAAGGAACTGTAAAAGTACTATGGTTGCGAAACTGTTGGTGGTTTTTAAGTATGAATGTGGCTGGCTATCAGAGAAGGGGAAGATCAAAGACACGTTGGATGAGTTCATCCAATCATCGTGTGAAGGATGAAATGAACGGGGCTGCGGGACTGTTCGAAAGAGATACCGGCAGTCAGTAAAAGTCTGACACTCCCTCCCACTCCACCCAGAGTGGGGAGGGTTATTTGATGATTTCACATCCCAAAAAAAAAAGGATGAAATGAATGGTGAGTATTTTGTTAAGAAATAAATGACTTATGACTTAATGCCTGGATAGGCGTTGACTGCTGAGATGACAAATAATAGAAAAGTATGGAAGAAGAAGAAGACACGCTGCCTCCTTCCCCAATAAACTGGGATAAGGGAGGAGAATGATGATCAAGATGAATTTTATTACCTCACACGTGTCTTTACCAGACTTATCACCGTAACACATTTGTGTAGTGTGGTTGTATCCGTTCTTCAAGTGCCTGTGAGGGGGGTAGTTGTTTGAACACTCGTCTTCTTCATATCTGAATATCAGGACCTGAGGATAATCGTCCATATATTGTTAATCATTTCAAATATTTTTTTTTTTCTAGCCTTCTCTGTCCCACTCCTAGGCAAAGGCTTCCCTCCACTCCTTCCACTTCTCGCGAACCCACGCGTCCTCTTTCCAGTTCGAACGGAACTTGTTCAGTTCGAACGAAACGTGACATACACATTCACAAAATAATGTATTCGGCTCGTTTGGAGGAGTATGGCTTACTTTCTCTCAAAGAGAAAAAGCCTGTATCCTAGGGCTGGGAACGATATAAAGGGTGTAAATAGACCCTTAACGAAGCCGAAAGGCACTTGTTATCCCCGCTATTGTGATCATTTTTTTATTCTAGACCATGCCTGGGAACTTTCTAGTTACGGAGTTATTGGGGGTCATAGTTCCTTTACTTTACTTTAAATACCTCCATGACCCGTTTACTATTCGATGCATCCATTATCACAATGTTTTGAATGCGTTTCATTGAGTTTTACCGTAAAAGGTTATTTTTCACCCCAAAAAAAAGTCGTTTTCCATCAATAATTTTTGTGTAGGGTACTTAGTTTGATGTACAGAATGCTTGGTTAACGGCTTCATGAAGGGTCTGTTTACACCCTGTAGATAGGCCGATTATGCTGTTAAGTGGCGGTCTTATTAAAATTGACTTTTAAAACAAGGTTTAAACATAATTTTCTGCATAAAGTTTCCTCACTTTCTGTAAAGTGTCAGCTAGTATTCTTCTATGGCCCAGGGCTCCCCAACCAATGGCATACAATTTTTCTGCTGCCTCTCCAATTGCGTGAAGACATGCTGGTAGCACTTTTCTACTGAATCTAATCCTGAAATATTATTAAAATGGATATTTATAAAAAAAAATGGTTCTTGTTTCAGCTGATTTTAAGTTGAAATGGCCGTTTCGAGGAAATACTGTATTCAGCTGCATACGGTTAGACTGGAAGGCGACCCTATCATAGTTGAGACTAGGCTGGGCAGATGATAATGGTTGTTCCATGGATAAATGATCATCCATTACACATTGAGACCCCTTCATGTCTCGTAAAACATGTGGGGACTTTGGTCCCCCCGCCTTCATTTGGAAGATCTTACAGGTTTTTAGAAACCAGAAAGACTGACGACCTGTCTTAACTGGGGGTATCGTAGTACCCCGAAGTCAGATAGGCAGTCTTCCTACGTTATATACTAATTTGCAGCTCAAGACAAGCCATTTCCAAGAATCTTTTAAGTACAGAACTAGCTTAATTACAACAATTAACTAAAGGTACATTGCAACACAAATTCTTAACTCACTCAGTATCAGTCTCGAGCAGTGCGATATCGTGGTATTTTGAGGGTGGCTTGTACTTCGGGTGAGGGATGCTCCTCTTCACATTGTAAATCTGCCATAGCCGAGGAGGGTCCGAGCGCCTCAGTATACCTACAGCTACGTATTTCACTGGGCCTCTGAAAATATTTTTTATTTATTTATTGCAAAACTAGCTGCCCTTGCTTCACACAGAGCCACTTATCGGCTCCAAAACTATATCTAATGTAGCCTATATTTTAAGTTAAGTATCTAGTAGTAGAGCGGTGAAAACTGCGTTCAAATCCATGCAGTAGTTTTTGCGTGATGCGCGTACAAACATACAGACAGAAAGACAGACAGACGAAAATTTTAAAAACTTTTGTTTTGGCTTCTGTTGCTCTAATAAGGACCCCCATATATATATTTTTTTTCAATTTCTTCAATGTACAGACATCGGCCTGTTACAATTTTAATATATGTATAAATAGAAATGTATTACTACGGGGCTAAGTCCATCGTAAAAATCGGGAATTCGTTATTCGTTACCCATGCGAAAACAGAGCAGGTTGATAGTAAAGAGTATTTTCAGTCTTAAAATAACAGCCTAAACTGCTACATAATAATCGATATTCTAGATTAAGTGACGCTAGTCGAACTCAGGATGGGTAACCATTCGTGACATACCGACACCCCTCCATGCTTCGGAAAGCACGTAAATAAGTGTATCTCGGCTGCCGTTCAATGACCTTCAGCCATTACGGGTAGTCACATGCCCGAAAGTCTGACAACCAAATGATGAAGGGCTATCGTGTTACTCATTAGTTGGATTGTGGGCTCGAATAGACAGTCGCTTTATAATAGGTGTAAAAATACCCTTCACGAAGCCGAAAGGCACTTGTTCTGCCCATCATTGCGATTTTTTGTTTTGTTCTAGACCGTACCTGGGAACCTCTAGTTACGGAGACATTGGGGGTCAAAGTTCTAACTTTTTCACAAGTTTTTTTTTTAAATACAAGTTTCCAGCACCAACTATTCAGTGCATCCATCAAGACAATATTTTGAGTTCGTGACATTGAGTCCTACCGTAAAACGAGATTTTCCCCCAAAAAATAAGAAGTCATTTCCCAGCAATATTTTTAGCGTACAGTTACTTAGTTTGATGTACAGAATACTCGGTTGCCAGCTTCGTGAAGGGTCCGTTTACACCTTGTATAAGATACTTCAATTAACTGTTTCTGGTAGACTGGAAGTCGACGCCAACTTTGTAGGGAAAAGGCTAAGTAAAAAGGCAGAAGACGGTTATTTTTATCTTTGTATGATTGTTTCTTAAGTGAGGAAAGAGCTCGAGGCTAAATAATAACAGCCGCTCAGGTCAATCTTTAGGTTAAACCATGCTTGTCTAGGTTGGTCTATGGATGGGTGACTACCCATTACATACCGAGTTACCTCCGTGCCTCGGAAAGCACGTTAAGCCGTTGGTCCCGGGTGTCATTTGTAGATCTTTGACAGTCGTTAGATAGTCAGTGGCCCAAAAAGTCTGACAACCAGTCTTACCAAGGGGTATCGTATTACCTAATACTAACTAGGTAATAACCCAGATAGGCAGTCGCTCGGCATAGGCAGAGGTCGGATAGGCAGTCGCTCGGTGTAAAATACTGGTTATTCAGCTGCATCAGGTAAGACTGGGAGCCGACCCCAATATAGTTGGGAAAAGGCTAGGCAGATGATGATGATTGTTTCAAAAGTAAGCAACTTACGCGGAGGGACTGGACAAACAATGACCAGCAGTTAGAATGAACCTTTCACTGATGATAGTACTTCCGCACAGCCAGTCTGCTGTGGCGACATCTGAACCATACCCCAGCAAGCCCTAATGAAAGAAAATGTATTTGTTATTTTGCGATCAAAATAAAAGAGGAGCTCGTTTTTAAATAATAACAGCCGCTCGGGTCGAACTTCACGTTAAGCCGGGTGACTACCCATTCGTTTCCTCCGTGCGTTACGCCGTTGGTCCCTGCTGTCTATGTAGATATTTGACAGTCGTTACAGGTAGTCAGTGCTCCGAAAGTCTGATAATCAGTCTTACCACGGGGTATCGTATTACCTAGTACTAACTGGGTTGTAGAGGTCAGATAGGTAGTTGATCCATGTAAAATACTGGTATTCAGCTGCTCCAGTTAGATTGGAAGCTGGCCCCGCCTTGTTGGGAAAAGGCACAGGGAAGACTAGGCAGATGATGAACAGAGCAAAACTGTCAAGGGCGAATGATAAAAGCAAGTACCATTTAAGATAGAAAAACTCAAAAGTGGAAATGGAATCTCTACCTATACAGGTTCAAATTAAATTAGTTAAAGAAACTCGACATGATTAGCGCAGTTACTGCGTGATTGGCTGCTGCGCTGCGTGTCACGGGTTCGATTGCCGCACGGGCCCAATATGTGTATGGCCTCCAGATACTGGTTCCGGGTGTGAATGTTTTTGTATGTCAGTTTAAATGTATGTAAACGCACTAATAAAACAGGCGAAATTCCTAGCTGGCGGCGACATTATTATAAAAAAAACAACAAAATAAAATAAAATTAGTCGATTTTTCTGAAGCGATTTTTCCTGTGATTATACTACCTTCGGCAAATATACCCTACCCGACACGTATGTGGAGTTTCATTCATTAATTTAATTTGATCTTATATACATGTTACGTTGGATCGGACGTTAGATCTGCACTCGAGCGTCTGAAACCGAAGCATTCAGCGGGCCCGGACGGTATACGGCATTTCTTTTTAGAGATTGTGGTAGGGTGCTCGCAGAACCGCTACTTTATATTTTTAATATGTTTCTTCAGTCGAGGACGTTCCCCACTCAATGGATCGGAAATGGCCAGTGGCCGTGCTGTCGACGCCGGCCAAGGTGTTTGATCTGCTATACAGTGATGCATGCAGAAGCAAGTGCGCGGACAACTGGTTGACGCGCAGCACGGGCTCGGCCGGCGCGTAGCTTTGCAACCAATCTACTGAACTTTATGGCGCAGGAAGTGCCGGCGGTAGATGCTGGTGGGCAGGTTGATGCTGCTTATTTTGATTTTAAAAAAGCTTTCGACACCGTCGACAGTGACATCTTATTAACGAAGCTCGCAGAAGTTGGCTGCACACATCTATTGCACTTTTTCGCCAGCTATATGCAAAATAGAGTAGCAGTACGTAGACTATAATGGGTGTGAATCCGGCCCATATTACACCTGGTCCGGTGTGAGCCAAGGCAACAATTTGGGACCTCTCGCATTCATTATAATGATAAACGATTTGCCGGAAGTCGTCAAACATGGGTATTGTTTATTATTTGCGGATGATTATGATGGAAGTTAATAGTAAATCCGATTGCGAACGATTGCAGGAGGATATAGATAGGGTAGTGCAATGGAGTCTAGACAACAAGCTTTTCTTCAACATGTTAAAGTGTTCGGTAATGAGTTTTACGCAAATTTTACTAGGAATTACACCTGTGTAGTGGGTGCGTTTACAAACATTTAAACTCACATACACAAACATCCAGACCCGGAACAACTATCTGTAGGACATACAAATATTTGTTCCGTGCGGGAATCGAACCCGCGACACGCAGCGCAGCAGTCAATCGCTCAGCCACTGCGCCAACTGCGACGTCGAAATAAATAAATAAATGTTAAAGGTATCTGTATACAGGGTGGGAGATCCACCAACGCGCAAACGTAAAAAAAAAAAAATCTACAAAATGTACCTACACGGTGCAAATGTATGAAACAGTCGACTTTTACTGAATACTTGGTAACTGTTTGTAGGTCGGTAGGGACACCGACCACTCTGTATACGTATAGTTAGCAAAGGTCAGCCAGCTGACTGTCTTTTGTTTTAAATAAACGGTGTAAAAAGACCCTTAACGAAGCCGAAAGGCACTTGTTTTCCCCGTCATTGCGATAATTTTTTTGTTCTAGACCATACCTGGGAACCTTTTTGTTACGGAGATATTGGGGGTCAAAGTTCCAACTTTTTCTGAAGTTTTTTTTTAAATACTTGTTTTTAATGTAAGATTTTTACTTTACACACCTCCACGACCCCCGTACTAATCAATCCATCCATCAGCACAATGTTTTGAGCGCGTTACAGTGAGTCCTACCGTAAAACGTGATTATTGACCCCAAAAAAAAAAGTCGTTTCCCAGCAATGTTTTTTGCGTAAAGTTACTTAGTATGATGTAGATAATGCTTGGTTGACGACTTCGTGAAGGGTCTATTTACACCTTGTATAACTACGGCTTACCATATGTGGAAACTCTTCTCTGATAGCATTGACGCCTCCAATCGCTTGCGTAAACTCAAATTTAGTGTTTCTTGGAAAAGTGCGTACTTTTTCAATAACCACTGAATTGCAGTTTAAGTCGATATTGTGCTGTCTTACCATTGAAGCTCTATAATTATCCTTGCATGAGTAATCTAATTTGTGTATGTATTCAATACATTCTGAAAAAAGAAAGTGAAATAATTAATTCACATATACCAAACCGACTTTGTTTTAAAGGACTATGGGCAATAAGGAGGCCGGAATTCCATACAAACATTTACTCACTGTCTTGGATTTTCTGTCCAGTTTTGTGAATAATACCAATATTTGGATTCATGACTAAGTTCCTGTAAACAAAAAAATGCACACAATAAATATTTAACAATGCTTTTACTAGGCAAATGAAAATACATTATGCATAATGTTTGGTGATTTTTGGTCGTGAAAATGATTACAAAACCTTTAGGCCTGAAACTGCGTGAAGCGGGCGCCCGCGACGGTTGCCCGTCTACGTGCGTGGACACGCGCTGTGTCTCCGTGGGAACACGCCGGTCCCCGTCGTGGGGACCCGTCGCGGTTATTGACTGAACAAGCGTCGCGGGGGCACCGCGAGTGCCCCCGCGACGTGTTCCGTCGCACGGAGGCGGGCACCGTTGCGTGGGTGCCGGGCGCGTCTCCCCGTGACGGACGCCCGCGCGGGTCCCCGCGACGGAGCACTTTTGTATGAAACCGCGCGGGTGCCCGCTTAACGCAGTTTTAGGCCTTACTGTTTTGTCTAGTATTCTGTGACCATACCTTGTACTGTTGAACGTACAGTCTGTACAGCATATTATTGGCTCTTTTCCTCGAAAAGAACATATCTGCAAGTAACATATGAAGCGATTAAAATTGTTACGTACACTCACGGTATTAATATGTTGGTAACTATAAGGTCCATTTTTGCTTGCGCAAATTGCCCTAGTGTCAATGTAACAGCATGAAATTCTGATGATAATTGAAATATAACACTGACTATAATGAACTAAAACAGATTTGATTTACATTTTAGGAAATGCCTTTTCCTTTTAAAAGTTTTTAAGTTGATGGTAATTGGACATTGTTCAAAGGTTATTTTGATCTGCTGATCTTTGAACTTCATCCTGGACAGGAACTGCAGTGCAGGCCAATCTGGAAATCACTTAGCCGTTTGCGGGCCCAGGTTGGCCGCTGTAGAAATAATCTGGCCACCTGCACCTTCCAGGATTTAAACGAAGCCAACGACAGAGCTGTGCAGGTGGCAATATAACGGTCGGGTATTATTTGAGTCTATCGACACGCAAAAAAGAAGAAAATCTGCATTATAAAGTAATATTATATAATTTTCTATGCAATAATAATCTGATCTGCCTCATAAGAATGCATAGTACGTGTACAAACTTGAAAAAAAAAAACTTCAAAGTGGAGGTGACTAAACAAGAGGCAACAATGTAAACCTTGTTATTTTCCTAGAAAGTAGATTTGTTAGCTTGGCAATCCTTAATGCATATGGGTAGGTTTTTGTTAGCATTAGACACATTTTAAGATACTCACTGGTGCAAAATCCCTGTCCAAACTATCGAGATAACTGCTCAAACAATCATAAATGCTGACACATTTCCCAGAAATACCATTCCTCATGCAGGTAGAGCCTGTAAATCCACACTAATATTACGGTTACAGTAAGCACGCATTACTTTGATACTATCCTACCTCTTATATTTGTACGCCGTTCAGGCAAAACACGACTGATATATAATTTGATGTAACATCTTGCATGCCATGTGTGTGTATGCTCATGTTTTGGAAAAATAAAAATTATCTTATCTTATCTTACCCCACAGCTGGACAAAGGCTTATCTCCATGCCCTCCACTTTTTTTTGATCTAGTACTAGTGTGCACTTTGTTTTACACCGTTTGTTTTATGCAGCTCGTTCCGCCGGGGGACGACGGGGGACGCGGTGGCCCAGGGTGGGGCCGTCTTGGCGGTGTCTCTTGACATCGCCAACGCCTTCAACTCCATGCCCTGGAGCTGCATTAGGGAGGCACTCCGGCATCACCGGGTGCCGACCTTCGTCGTGTGATCGGGACTGCCTGACGGATAGGGCCGTCATCTACCCTGGTCGCAGCGGCGAATAAAACCGGCGAGGGATGTCGTGCGGTGTTCCATAGGGATCAGTTCTAGGGCCGCCCTTGTGGAACATCGGTTACGTTTGGGTGCTGGGCGCCAACCTCTCTAGCGACGTCAGCGTAGTTTGCTACGCTGACGACACGCTAGTGCTGGCACAAGGGAGGTCGCACGAGACGGCGGCCAAAATCATGACACGCGGGGTTGCGATAGTCGTGGAGAGGATCCGGCAATTGGGTCTCGAGGTGGCTTTGCACAAGTCCGAGGCTATGTGATTTTATGGGCCTCGGAATGCCCCACCGTCGGGATCCATACTGACGGTAGGAGGGGTTCCTATTGACGTTGAGTCGACGTTGAAGTACCTAGGACTCGTTCTCGACAGCCGTTGGACGGACGCGCCCCAAAAGGTGGTGGCCAGAAGGCTACTCCGGGGGTACCGCACGATCTCCGGCGAGGCGGCTGGCCTCCTTGCCGGATTGCCGCCATGAGATCTGGAGGCGATAGACCTCACGCGCCTGCACGAGTGGCGCGCGGAGACGCTACGTCGGGGGGAAACTCCGATGCCGCGAAAAATCACCGCTCAGTGGACAGACCTCCGGCGCGATCTCATGACGACATGGGGAGAGTGACTGTCGCAACCCCGCGCAGGGCAGGCCACAAAAGTGGCGATAAGTCCCCTCTTTGAGGAGTGGATCACCTTCCGCCTGACGCAATTCCTCACCTCCTCCACCACCTCCACCTTCCTTCCTCAGTTTTGGGAGGTTCCTTCGCCGAATCGGGCGGGAGGAAATGCCCGGGTGTTACCATTCCGAGGATCGTTCGGCGGACACGGTGGAGCACCACCGTGTCCTCGTAGCGGCGATTAGCGGTGGCGTCCTCTCGCGTCCGGCCCTGGTTCAAGCCATGGTCCGAAGTGAGAGGGAATGGGAATCCGTCACCTCCTTCAGCGCAGTCATGCTGGCGAAGGAGGTGGCGGGACATGAGAGGGAAAGAACCTCACATCCCAGCCACCGCGGGAGACGCCCTGGGCGTTGGGGGCCACGTGGTGGCTCCTGGCTACCGTAGGCGCGGGCCTGTGGACGGTGAGTAATGGGCAAGCTCGCCTTCCGTCCGTCTTATGGCTACAGGCTTTGTCGACGTCACGTTCGTGTTCCACGCCCGCCTCAAAGAGATGTAAGCAACCAAGAGGACCCCTTCAGCAAGCAGCAAGGGCCGATGCCTGCCGGGGCTGCGGGACTGTTCTAAAGAGATACCGCAGCCCTGAAACACAAGAAGGAACATGGATGGGTTTTAGTCAGTAAAAGTCTGACACTCCCTTTCACTCCGTCCAGAGCGGGAGGGGTCATTTGATGAAACCCATCCGATTAAAAAAAAAATACACACCTTCACTTAAATTCAACAGCTCTCTGGTCGCACAAGAACAACTTAAAATTGAAAACACAATTAAACGATGTAACATCGTGAATCTTGCTAAAACAAAATCCAAACGAGTTCCACTTAACTTGTTTTTTATAGTAATAGGTAAATACAATAAAGTTCAAAACATCGAAATCAACAAGGAAAGTTATTTGAGTTTTCTGGTAACATTCTAAGTTGCTGGTCTTCTTGCAATTTTTTCCTAGTCTGATTGACCTGTATCAGACAGTCAAACAAATTTTTTACTATTTTTATAAAACGTGTCCAACAATATATTTTTAAATTATGAGTGATGTAGAGGACGACTTCTCAGCATTTTAAAGATGCGCTCTAACCGCACTTCTGTGTATTTGTCAAAACCACACCTTCACAAGATTTTATCTTATTTGTAATACCAATTGCAAATGAGCTGCCTGTTGATTATTGCTTTGTTTACTATACCACTTTTGAACTTGTTTAAACATCACGTATTTAAATTCGTTTGGACTTGACCTTGACTACGCTTATATAATCGTTTATCACGTCACATGTGCGCGACGAATATTGTAAATTCTACCCTGAGGTACACAAATTAAAGCTCACTTTTCAATGCACCGGAAATGTGAGAGGAGTCGGCGTCAAGTCTATGTTATGTGCGAAGTTCGTAATACTCATCTCAGATCTATCTGAATATTCATTAATGTATTAGGGTACATAACTTTGTTTAGCTAAGAATATTTTGGGGAGGCCTTTGACCAGCAGTGGGACATTTTAGCCCAACACAGAACCGGCCAAGTGCGAGTTGGATTCACGCATATAAAGTTCTGAACCAAATTACATAGCAGTCTATGGAACTGTGTAATTAATAAACCCTCGCTACTTACATTTCAAGTATTCAAAGTACGGTAAGTCGGTAACATAGAAATTAAAAAAAAAAAAACTAAAACTGTAATCTTCGTTTTCAGGCGATTTATCTCCAGTCATAAAACCCGTCAAAAAACCTTACATTCTCTACTTGTCTAAAATTATTCAATTCAATTAGAGCCATTTAATTGCAGAAGTTCAATTCTAAGCTGTGTTGTCCTCAATATAATCTTTAACAGCATAGAAGGCTTGCTGGCATAGTTTTTTTTTTTTGAAACATTTGAATTTATAAGGTTTAATTCTTGAACATGTCTTGGAATTTTAGTATAAAAGCGTAGGTGTACATTGTCATCTAGGTAAATGATCCAACTTTTTTCTTGAGCCTTGTTGTGGGTACAATAAATTTTGTTTGTTCCTTGTATTTATATACAAGGCACTTATTAAGTTTTTCAGTACTAGCCCGGAGTCTGAGTGAGTATGTGCCTGGTCGCTAGCAGTTTAACAAATTGGGGAAATCGTGAGCGTGTAACTGCAAGCTGTCAGCATTTTTGAGGGACTCGTGGACAAATAATAACAGCCGCATTGGATGGGTGACCACCAATTACAAACCAAGATCACGCCTTGACTCGAAAAGTGCGATAAGCCGTCGCTCGGTCCCAGCTGTCATTCTTTCTTTTCTTTAAAAAACGCTGGCCCACACTAGTATTTTTTCCTGAATCGTAGGAGCGTTATAAACATTTCAAAATGACAAACAGAAACAACCAGACCCGAAACCACTACCTGAAGGTCGTACAAATATTTGTTCCTTGCGGAGATCGAACCCGCGACAGGCAGCGCACTGCGACAACCATGCCGTCAATTAATTTATCGTATCCTGACACATAGAACCCTGGTCAGGACGTACTGAGTGACGTACATAGAGTCAAACAGTTGCGAACACCGAATGGGATACGGGTAAACTAGAGAAACAACTCCTTTAACTGGTACACAGTTCATTGTTACAGAGTCAATTACTAATACTACTGTACTTACTAAATACTCTGATCTTAAAATGAAACACAGAGCAGTTTCTAGACCAGTATGTGTCGCGACTACGCCCGAACGATTACTGCCATTCCATGGGACTATGGTCCGTATCGGACACCATACCTCTAGAGCCAGCACAACTCCTAACAAATGCGCTTGTGTTTAATTTTAAGTACATACTCATCAGGATCCGACATATTCATTTATTTTGTATTCATAGATTTCGCTTTGACGGTAGTTACGGCACCTAGTTATACAGGAAACCGACATCAACATAGTACGGATAGGCTATGCAGAGTCGACAAATTTTCTCGTGCGTACAAGTATAACTACAACATTATGCACGGTGCGTCATGCGACAGGCCAGGAGCTAGTATTTTGAATTATTCATGTAGTACATTCTGTCGTGTTGTTTTATGGCCCCAGTCTGACAACGTGTACGACACGATGCATTCTGTTGACATGTTGGAGCTATTGAAGAAGTACCGAACTGGAAACACCGATGCTCGTGTGCACGAAACTTTGAATTTTACAGACAGAGCTTGTTGGAATACGTAGGTGCCATCTTAACATTAATATAATTATGAAAACCTAGTACCAGTGTTCAACAAATGTAGAATACTTTTTGTGTGGAATTCTTTGTGTGCTGGATAGGATATCTCCAGTGGGCCATCAATAGATATGAGTTAAGAAGTACCCATAATTATGACTATAGTAGACACTTCCTAAAACTATTAACCTGGGAATTGTCTCATTCGGGATTAACGAACGAACCTCCAGCTAACAAACTAAGTAGAAGTAAAAGTTTCGTAAGAGCTTAATGGATCTTCGTTAGATTGAACTGTATACAAATAGGAATTGAAGACAACTCATTTGTTTGTTTACTGATAGAAGCAGACTGAAGCTGAAGTTCGGCGGGTTACATTTAACATGCGCGCATTTTCGGTTTCAACCGATAAAACATTTTTTTCGTCCTCGGCCAAAAAAAAGTTTCAAACCAAGTACTTTTTTATTATGAGGAAATCCATGATTTAGTGGTAAAAATATTGAAACTGCATTTCTTATACTCTTATAGGTAGGAAATTGTACCAAACCAAAATCTATTAACAGACGAACAATTATTTCTGTACCGATTTGGTAGAAGCTCTACAGTGCAAAGAGAGACAATGGGCCCCCTTCCATCTTGCGTTGCATGCCTTAACACCTGCTCAATTGACGATCTTATGACTGCATTAGCAAGCGGCGTTCGTATAGCTGAATTTTGGGCCATATTTAATGAAAATTCATTTAGTAGAAGTGTCCAGAGACGCCCAAAGGATGAATTCATCATCTGTCTGCCTTTTTCCAACAATGTTGGGGTTGACTTCCAGACTAACCGGATGCAGCTGAACTGCTGAATACCTACCAATACTTTACATGCAGCGACTGCCTAACTGACCAAAATAAATAAAAAACAAAATCACTTCCTTCCTTAATGACGTCAAAAACTTGTTATGACCCTAAACAAATAGGAAGCATATTTAATTAGAGAAAGAAAGGTTAATGAACGGTATCGTGTAAAACAGTAGATTAAATGAATAGCATCGTTAATTAATTATTGATTACATTAGTACCCAGCTGCTGTCAAGGCTACCTAATTAGTGGATACCGATCGATATCTGAAGCACTATTCGATCTAATTATCGGTATGGTGTGAATGTGGTATTCGGTAGCTATCTACAGTACCTATGTAGTGTTGAGGTTGCTGCCAACCAACCTAGACGTATACAAGGTAGCGACGACAATACGACAATAGGTGAAAACAACGGAAATACTAGTTCTTAGGAACTATCAAATAAAGCCTAACATCGAAACAAACAATATTTTTGGAAACAATCTAAATAGCATAATAGTTAACGAAATATAACACTATTTATAAATATCGATTTACTAACCTTAGGTATAATTTGCACTAATTTGCCTGTGGAAATAAAATTTAAGCAACGAATTTGTCAAAGGTTTTTGAAGTAGCGAGTTGGCAAAATATTGGGTTTAGTGCTTATACCGATGCGGGGGTCGTTATCCTGTCGGCGCTAACCTATTAATCTACAATTCTACATTATGTAGAAAATGCCAAAAATTAAAAATAATCTCCCGAGTCTACTGGTTGTATTTGATTGAATTTTTGTATGCAGACTGGGATCGTCAATTTGTATACGCAGTTTAATTTATTGTCGTATTGTCGGCGGTACCCCCGTCCGCAGTTTTCGCGGGAAAGAGTAAAAAAACACCCATCCATCCACACAAAATTTCGCATTTATAATATTAAAGTAAATAAGATAAGAAAGTCGAAAGATTAATAGTATATCGGGTCACATTTTGCACGTTATATTACTGCCTAGCCCCATTGAAAAAGGCATGCGTTATTTTGAAAGTACGCTGTACAGCATAGAAGTTAATAAAATAAAATTTTAAAAACCCCCAACGAAAAAATAAAAGATGAAAGATAAATACCCACTTTCATCCCCCATATCTTGTAAATGGCTGCACCGATTTTGATAAACCATGTCTAATTGTAATATACACATCATGCGCTTTCATTTGTTACCCCACTTGGGTATATTTGAAAATATTAAATTTTTCATACCCACTTTCATCGCCCATATCTAGTAAATGGCTGCACCAATTTTGATAAAACGTATCATAATATCGTATATAAAAACCATCGCCAAGAAACTAGCTTTCAAGAAAAAAAAACTACATCCAAATCGGTTCACTCGTTTAAGAGCTACAGTGCCAGAGACAGACACACACACATTGCGGTGAAACTTATAGCACCCCTCTTTTAGAGTCGGGGGTTAAAAATAATATACTGCTTTGCTACGATCTCCGCTGGAACTAAAGAAGAATAATAATGATTCTACCTAGTACTTTTCTTTTCTTTCTTCCACTGAAACATAATGAGACTGTGTCGTCATATTTTTTTTGTGTCGCTTCGTGCCAGTGTCTGCAATATATATTTGACCGAGCTAAGCGCGTAATGAGCTACCTTCCAACGCCGTCTTGTATAAACAATGTTGTTTAGAACAGAGAGTGTACTCACACTGGGCGAAATACTAAAAGTTTCAATGTACTACGGAGTACACTGACGGTCGAACAATTTTCAACTTTATAACTTAGGGCATAAGGGTGAAAAGAGGCCCTCAGTGAACTCGGGAGTACGGGAGTAGTAATAATGGTAAGCCGTAACTAACTATGACAAACAATTAATACGATAATTGAGAGACTTAGTCATACAAGGTGGATACAACGATAAGACAGTAAATGAAAACACTGGCAGTTAAGGGCAGTTAGCAATATTTTATAACTATCAAATAATTCCTAACGGAAAAAAAAATCTTTTTCAAAAAAACTAAACAGCATAAAACTGCACACGAATCAGAATACCATTTATAAGGGTTCCCTAGTCAAATGGCTAAAACGGAACCCTTAAAGATTCGCCTATCCGTCTGTCTGTCCGTCCGTATGTCACAACCATTTTATTCCGAGACTGTTAGCACCACACAGTTGAAATTTGGAGAGCAGGTGTCTTCTATGAGATTAAAAAAAATAGGGGTGACTCCCCATACGTGCAGTACTTTTAATTGGGTGCTAATTAAACAGGCTTCTTTTTAATATCATTATTCGCCCCCAAAAATTTATGTTGCCTTCTAAATTACTAAGTCGGCCACAATTAACGAGCATCTAAATAATACTATCTTAGCCACTAGTTATCTTCTGTGTAAACCACTCTAAATACAACTCAGCATAATGATTATTTTTTAGCATCTAAATTTGTAGCATGCATTCTAACAGTAAACTTCTAAAATACTATTAAATGACATCAAAAAATATATTTATTTAGCTTCTAATTTTTTAACTCAGTACGTTTAAAATGTAACTCGGGATGAGTTACATTTTAAACGTACTGAGTTAAAAAATTATAAAATATTAATAGATCGTCAAAATTTTGCTAAAAATGTCATCAAATAGTCGGTATATTGGCCACTAATATTATCAGAAGCTATTGAGGAGGGGTCCATATTGGCTCACCTAAAGTTCTTTACCCGAAATTGTTCTTCCTAACGATTTGCAATCCGAATGATCACTCTTCCTAAAATTTTTCATCCTAAAGTTTTCATTCATACTATTTGTAGTGCTACCGGCGATGTTCATAACACTCATGTTTCCGAAAATTGTAATCAATAATATCATTAATGTAAATATATTTAAACTCCTACTGTTTTTTATCATAACGCTTTTATTCCTAAACATAATTACAGGTCAGAGTGTCGTCTTGGGGGCACTATGAAAAAAATACTTGGAAATATTTCGCGACCAATTTCGAAGTAGCGCTCGCCGGCCGCTCCCGCGGCATCGCTCGCTACGCTCGCTCGGCTCGCGCGTATTTGGTCACAGTTCTAACCTAACCTAACCTATGGATCCCTTCCACATCGTTTTTACGACAAACGGTTAGTCGGAGACAAAAAACACCAAGACACTTTTAGCCTTACATTTAGGTGTTTTATACGATAGAATCTAGAAAATAAACGGTTTGCAAAAATGACACTTTTTTGGCTAAATTTTGCTAAGTCTAAACAAAGAAATCTAAACAAAAAAGATATGACTTTGAATAAAAAAAATAAAATATGTGTAGTGCGTACTGCCCACGTCTTTTCTGCACTCACGGCTTCTTCGGCAAAACTTACACACGAAAATTTGTTTACAAATATCCAGTTCTTAGATTCACCTCGCTTTTTTTTAGACAGCTGACCTTCTTCTTGCGATTCCTCGTCAGAACAGTACAGTGGTACTTCATTTTCACTTTTAGACGTCATAACTAATTATTACTCATCGAAAACTTTAATTTAATTACAGCGAAAACAATTGCAATACGAACGCACGAACGACAATAAAAAATTACACGTGAACAACTCAACTCGTCGTCACATGAATCGAATGGCGCTCTCTGATTGGTGCAAATGGCCGGTCGCTGTCGTCTCGCGTACTCGCGCCAAATCATGCAGTGGCTATTTTCACGATAAAAGAATATGATGTATTATTTTACATGCTAAGTTATAATAAATGATGCTTTCTGTAGAAGCTTGAATTATATTTTTTTAAGGACATTGCTGTGAAGCTGTAAAACGTAAAATGGTGACGAGATGTAAAATCCGTGGCCGAGTTAGTAAATTAGGTGGCAATGCATAAATAAGAAGGACAAGTCAAAATAATTGATGATCTTTACTTGACGCTTCCTATAGAATATTTAGTGGGCATTGTAAAAAAGACGAATTAGTTTATTAGAGGCTATGTCATTTCCCCGTTGCTTAGTTATAAAATTAGAAGTTTAATCACGTGTCCAATAAATAATTTTGTGGCTAGGACTTATAATTTCCCCTTTTAATTTGGCGAAAAGGCATTTTTCATAGTAATCGACTTATTTCCGATTTCTCTATTATGATTTTCATTCTTTGGAATGAAAATAAAAGCAAAAAGATTTTTTCTTTAACACATTTATTTTTATTCCAATGTATATGAAGAGAGACATACATATACACGAAAACAAAACCTTTTCACACAACATTGCTATCAAGACATACCACAATTGCCACATGATGCGGGTTGGGTTTCGTCCACACGATCTGATAACTTCAGTGGCTATTGAAACAGCACTGATAATAGCTGATGGTATTCTAAAGCTTACATGCCAAAGAGGACAGTGAATCTAAAGAAGGAGAACTTAAAAATTCATAAATAAAATGTATGGTTTGTGTACTTGGGCCACGTCCTATCTAAAGCGACCGTTACGCGCATTTTGTTCGGCGAATCTGAACGCATGATCGCGCCAATTGAGAGGCACGTTTAGGTTTTGTAAAAAAGATAGTGGCAAAATTAGAAAGAAAGGAAAAACAATCAAATCAAATGACCATCGTGTATGATCACTTTTGTTAAGTCCGTGACTTAAAAAGGTTAAATAATAGGCGGGTAATTATTAAATAATAAAAAATGTATATCTAGGTACCTATTCATAAATGAAATTAATAAAAAAATTAAACAATGTAGGTACACTTTTATAAAACAAAGATTGAATACAAAAAAAACCAGTTTAATAATTTGAAACTTCGTAATTTTGTGGACAAAAAGGTTTATTTTCTGAAAAGGGTTCGTGGATCAAACTTTTCTGATTCAGTATAACAGAAACAAACTTCCAAAGAGAGATTTCATTGTTGTTGGTAGGTACGATGTAGGTTTACTTCGTGTGTGGATTAAAATGTAATAAAAACGATTATTAAAATTAATTAATAATTTAAAAAAATATATTAATTTAATATATTAATTTTTTAAACGATTATTTGTTTAGTAGACAACGATTTCAAAGTCTTATTTATTTCTTCCATCAGCAATGAAATTACTTCAAGTGCCTTTTAGTTTTCTAGCCCACTAATAGACGTATTTTCAAGTAAATAGTTCACTTCATCATGTTATTTTACTTTATTTCTTCCGTCAGCAATGAAATTATTCCAAGTACCTTTCAGTTTTCTACCTATACCACTAACAGACGTATTTTCAAGTAAATAGTTCAGTCCATCAAGTTATGTTACATCTAACAGCAATGCAAGTACCAACCACGCAGCCTTCCACCAGCAACCATATTACCACTAATATAAGGATCAGAAACACAAAATCAGAGGTAAAATAACTGTGAGGGGACTGTACAATCCTTTCACACTTTTACCTCTGACTTGGCATCACTTTCAAAATCACCTTTATTGTCGTTACTTTATGATTGGTATCGAGTTGCTTCCACTGACAAGTCTGTCAAGTTGACAATGATCTTTTATACCTACGTTAAAATAAAGTTACTATTGGATTGCAGCTGTCAGATGTAGGTATAAAAACTGTAAGAGGACTTTAGTAATACTTTTTTTGCTATCTTACGCAAATATCGGTTACATACAAGTTCAACCGTATTATTTCGGTTCGTTAAACACTATTTGCTTTGTTATATTTGCTAGCACCTTTTTTTGTTCGTATGAGATTTTCTTGTAGGTGGGAGTTTGGAGTTTTTTCCTTTGTGGTGTAATCCCTACAAATAATAATATTTTTTTTTTCTAATCCATAACACGCCTGTAATGCCCTCATCTTTAATATCCACATTGATATTTATCTATTAAGTATAAAAAAAGTTCCTATATTATTCGCGAAAACCTTATTTTCATTCAAGTAGCGCAAAAAAATAGTAAAAAGATTTTCCCGTACCGGGAATCGAACCCGAGCCTCCTGGGTGAAAGCCAGGTATCCTAGCCACTAGACCATACGGGATATGGGAATGTCAAATGAAATAACTGGCAATATAACGCATGACTAAAAATATAAACATACAATGGTTTAATTGCTCATTTAAGTAATAAAAAAATAGATAACGGTGAATTATCGCTTATTTTATATTTGAACATGTTTTTACTATTCTTTTAATCACTTTATTTTACATATTTAATTAGGTACATAAAAATATTCGAACCGGCAATATAACCATACTTCTTCGATATGTAACTACTTATTACCCTTTTCATTAGCCTCTTTCTTCATTTGGTTTGTCGATAACCAATCACAAACGGCTCTCGTGGTTTAATAATGCCATCACTCTATATGCATAAGGGTGTACGTAGATATGTGCGCTCAAATGCGTGGTGTATTTGCTTATATTGCCTGATAATATAAGAAGGTCATCCATCAACTGTGTCAAAGTAGCTAATTGATGTTGCTGGAGAATTCAAACCCATACTAACAAGGAGCAGATAGTGTTAAATAAAAAAAAAAATGGGCTCTTATATTACGACGATCTTGTGACGAGAAAAAGAATGATACCTTGTTTGTAAAGACAGCGAAGTTAATTTTTAAACAAACTGGGTACCAATTTTAATATTCTATTGATGAAATCATAACCTGTCATTCTTTAACAGTTATTTCAAATTCCTATAAAACGGCAAATCGTTAAGGGGTATAATTAATTTACCTGAAGGAACAACTTGTATTTTTATCAGACAAAAATACATAAATAGTTCTTTAAACTCGTTTAGATATTCAATTTAGAATTTAATCAAAACTTTTAATAATGTTATTGGCTTAGTACACAGTCCAAATAAATGTGTACCAACTTAGACAGCTCATCCCTGGTCATCCCATAATTAAATCAAAGTCCGCTCGTATTAAATTGTTTTATTTTCCCCGAAAATTGCTGCAGGTTACCCAGTAAAATCTATGACGTTCGAGTAGGTTTCCAATTAATGTCAGTAGTGATTATTTATTCATTCGTCAGTGTGTTCAATCAGTCTATTGTTAGACAAATACAGATATCTAGATCGTTGAAAGGTCGATAAGCATCTATTAATACATCACCATTTTATTTTATGTTCTGGTAAAGCTCGGTCGCGGAGTTAGTAGGGATGAAAATGACAAGAGAAAAGTCCCGGTATGTTTATAATTATAACGCTAAAAATAAGTAACATAATATTTAAAATAATAATTAAAAGACAGTGTTTTGTCTGTAGTCTTGTACAATAGGACTTCGTGGACTGTTTTCTGTCTATTTGACTATTTTTTATCGCGGTAAGAAATGACTGGCATTATTTCTTGTGGTTATTTTTTTGTGGTTAATCCTAGAACAAGAAAAGAAGATGGTATTAAAAAAGACTGCAGATGGGAATAGGAAACTAAATGAACTACATAATGTTTAAACTTTCTATTCGTTTTGATTCTTACGTCACTATATCAACCGACTCATCTTTTGACAAGTCCACAGCTGGACATAATAGGCTTCTCTCAAGCTGCGGTATAACTCTTCGTTCTCCACCTTCCACAACCAGTCTGACCCAGCCACGTTTTCAGGGTCCATTTACCTACGTTGTGGGTCCATTTACACTTGTTTAATTTTCTAAGAAATCACTTATTTTACAATTTAATATTTTAAGTAGCGTGGTTTTGGTGAAATGGAACTCTAACTCAAAACACATCGTCCCTCGATAGTGCCGGTAGTGACGTCAAAGTCTATGTGTCAAAGAAACACTTTTATTTGAAAAGTACTTAATGTTTCACTAAGATTATTATAATATTGATATTGCAATGCTTGCTTAAATAAAGCACATACAATTAGTAAAATTAATATAGTACCTAAGTGTAAAAAATTTGAAGTAAACAAAGGCAGATAGAGGTAAATGACGTCACATAACATGACAGAATGGCTGCGACAGTACCGGACGTTTGAACTGTCGTAGAAAATTGTAAGAGTTTAATAAAATTTTTTAGCGACTAGCAGTAGTTGAACTTAACTTTTAATTATTTCCTTGGATTAATAGTACTAGGTATATTTTATTAATTTATTTGAAGAAAAAAATACATGCAAATTCCCTATTGGCCATTCAAAGCTCATCGAGCGCTCTGCACTAAAGTCACTACAAGCCAACATGAATCCGTATCGCTAGGAATTGAAACATCATTCTCATTACAGGGATGCATCGGACAGCCAGTACCATGTCAATTCAGTGCAACACCAAAGCTGTTGCAGACACAGCTCGTATCGGATCTTATCAATAGACGTCGATAGCTGCTTTGTAGGAGCTTGTCTGTGGGTACTCGTGTATGAAGCTGTGTAGTTACTATCATGGTCTGTATTGTTGTGACGTGTCTGTGCATTGGAGAGTAGATCAAAGGGATTATTAATTGACTGCCTGGTGGACTAATGACATTGAACGCGGATAGTCATCTAAACCGCGTTGAAGAGCTTTCAAAAAGTAACTAAAGTTTTAGTAAGGATTCCTTATCTTTTCTAGCAATAAATATAACCTATGTTACTTAGGGTGAATGTAGCTTTCTAACGGTGAAAAAATTTTTGAAATCGGCATAGTTGTTTTTGAGTTTATTCATTACAAACATACACACACACACACACACAAAAATACAAATCTTTGCTCTTTATAATATTAGTAAGATTAGTAAGATAAGAAGTAAGATTGACACCTACAGCTTTTGAACGCGGGCTAGATGTGCTATTAATGATCATTTTCATTGGTAGAATCCACCGGAACTAAATAAAATGATAAGGTTATTCCCGTGATTTCTAGGTGCATTTTTTCCAAAAGTTATTGAAATTTTTTTGTAGGTCGATATTGAATTTTAATTTTAAACCAATGAGGAGAGGGAAATCAGACTGTTTTTAATAAAAAAATATCTAGATGACTAAAATGTTTTTTTAGTATCTTTGTGAACCGAGGGTCGATATTTTGATCCTCGTCAGCAGTCAGGGGTTGGTCAGAGGTCATAGGGTCACTGATAAGACTATTCCATGTTTCTTGGTGTGCGGGACGCTCAAGTGGACTCAGAGAATCCTTTTGGTGTAAGTAGAATTGTTACTACCACTTCCCAAGCCGTTTTGCGTTCTAACCTAAGAAATCGTTAGTTAAGAATATGCTGCAGACCATCAAACTGAACAACTTTCTCCTTGGGTCCAATATCGTAAATGCGAAAAAAATAACAGCTGTACCGTACATTTGGGTATTGAAGTTTTGTATGGGACAGCTGATAATTTTTTCGCATTTACGATATTGGACCCAAGGAGGGTTCAGTTTGATGGTCTGCAGCATATCCTTTCATATGACTATACCCTTTATTTTACACGTTATATAAACAATCGTTGCGTTCATAAATAACTTAATTTTTCGGAAACCGGTAGGAGCTGTTCGTATGATGATCGCTTCAGTAAGCATTTCGTTCAAAAGACGAAACCTTGCACAGTTCTTATGTATATGCTTGTATATTAAACAAAGCTCATAAACAACAGGGACATTTTTCATTTAAAAATGACAAAGACCGACCTTAATTATTCTTTAAAAATACTCGAGGAAAGATCATTATTCAACAAAAGCTGGACATCTTTGTTTTATTCTATGAATCGTCACAGTATTTTAATTAAAACAGATTTTTATATAAGTGAGATGAAAATGAGCAAAGTATATGGAAATGAATTCGTAGGTATACCAATATTGTATCTGAGTCCTCTTTGTTCAATTGTTTTTCACAGATCGAATGTGTCTACTTTGTAAGTGACATTTTATCAGCGGTAACGATGATGGAAACGTCAAAACTTAGAAAGCGACTGTCTCTTGCTTATGCCTGCTGTATTTTTATAGATGTTTAGTAAGAGTTATTTCAAATGAAACTAATATTTATAATTTGCAGCACACTGCTTGCTGGTAGTTTGTCCCAGTTGCCCACTCTCCTTTCTACAATTTTTTTAGAAAAACCCTTAAAGATTTTGTAAAACCTTCAAGCGGAGAATATTACAATTTAATTAACTGTTATTCGTTTATAATAAGTGGCGAAGGCTGTGCCTTACCCCTTGACATAGAAACAAATGCTCGGAGACCGTTCCTCTTTGTTAGAAGTATTCTGGTATCATTCGATAGAATAGCACAGTATATGATTAAAGGGGAAGCGCTAAATACACAACATATAATCACATCTGTAATCCCCAAAGAGTAAGGCAGAGGTGTACCTAATAATACACCCACATTTTGCCAGTAATGTTTAAGTCCCATGTAATAGGGGGCGAGCCTATTGCCATCAACCGCGCATAAATCTAGACTCCGTGGTTGCTACTGAGATATTCCAGATAGAAAAACTCAATGACACTTTGCCCGACGCGCTAATCATGACCCGTGAAATTCAAATTTTCCTACGTCTTTGTTATTCGCAGTTCAGTATCAGGTTGTATTTCACATAACACGTGTTGAAATCTCTATTTCTCACTCCCTCTTTTCTTAGTTGAGATCTTTTATCTCATCATCAGACACCATGTTTTTTTGCGAATGTTTCACCAGTGCAAGTGAGAACGCATAGAAGCTCGTGGCTAAATAATAACAGCCGCTCGGGTCGATCTTTAGGTTAAGCCGTGCTTGCCTAGGTTGGTCTGTGGATGGGTGACGACCCATTACATACCGCGTTTCCTCCGAGCATCGGAAAACACGTTAAGCCGTTGGACCCGGCTGGCATTTGTAGATCTTTGACAGTCGTTAGAGGTAGACAGTGGCCCAAAAAGTCTGACAACCAATCTTACCAAGGGGTGTCATATTACCCAGTACTAGCTGGATGTGGAGGACTGATAGACAGTCGCTCCATGTAAAATACTGGTATTCAGCTGCATCCAGTTAGACTGGAAGCCGTCCCCAACATAGTTGGGAAAAGGCTAGGCAGTTGATGAAGTGTGAACGTATAGTTATAACGAGTGACTTCAGAATTCATGCCGAGCATGAATGGTGGCCCTTCACGGCTCCCTCCTTGGCAGAACGCCAAGAGAAATGTAGGCTGAAAAGAGTCACTTTATATTGTTAACATTTACCGGATTTTATTGTACCAAGGTCATAAGGTTTAGCGTTGTAAGTGATGTAGGTTTACAACGTTTGACCTTGGTGGCATTCGATGTCAATGTTTTTTGTTTTGCAAAATATTTTTGTGGGTGACTGACTGATGTTTGATTTTTACATGACTGACAAAATGTGGGTTTTCTATGGACTATAAGGGTGTAACCTTAACGAAGCCGAAAGGTACTCTCCTTGTCATTGCGATATTTTTTTGTTCTACACCATATCTGGGAACATTCTACTTACGAAGTTATTGATCACTAGCTGTTGCCCGCGACTTCGTTCGCGTGGAAAATGTATGTGTAAGACTGCCTCGAGTGGTCGCAAGAGCGACTACTAAGCATGAGGTCCTGGGATCGATTCCCGGGTCGAGCAAAGTGTTAAAAAAAAGAATGCTTATTTCAATTAGGTTCATAAAGTTATCACACACATGATTTGGAGATCACCTTTTAAGCAAGGAGATACTTGGGTTAGGGGGCGTCCATTAATTACGTGATGTTCAAGCCCCCCCCTCACCCATTGGTGAGATGTCGTGAGATTTTGCTTTTGATTTAAAACATTAAGAGACTTTTTGCGAGAGCCTTTAGACCTCCTTAATCCGGCCCTGCCGCAAAATTCGTTCTTAGCAGACTTTTACTGACTATTTACTACCTCCCTGCCAAATTTCAAGCTTGTAGCACAAAAAATGAAGGACTTTCATACAAACTTGCGAGAGCCCTGAGATCCCCTTTATCCGGCCCTGTCGCAAAATCCGTTCTTAGCGGACGTCTACTAACTATAAACTACCTCCCTGCCTCATTTCATCTTTTTACGTCAAGCGGTTTTCGATATTTCGTGATGAGCGAGTGAGTGAGTGACCTTTCGCTTTTATATATTTTTTTAATATTTTGCTCCGAAGTTAAAATGCTACTGCAGACACATCTAAACGTTAAAGACGTGCCGCGAGTGAAACAGTTATTATCTCAGTTATTAGTTATTTTCGTTATTTCTCTTCACTCCACAATTGTAAATAAAGCCTGCTTAGTATAGAAAAAATGCCTAATACAGCCCCCCCCCCCCCCAACTGTTCACCGAATGAAAAATATGTTGAATATACATAAAAAAGACTAAAGTCATCACCAATAGCGTAAAAAGTAGGGTTGAGGTAGATGGGCAAGAAATTCACTACGTCGATGAGTACATTTGAGTTTGAGAGTTGCCGAATCGAGAACGCCTGGAAGAGGTACTGGTGCATGAAGTCGCTGATGAAGGGTGACCACCTTTATCCCTGAAGCGCAATCTCATCGACATGTGCATTCTGCCCATCCTTATCCAAAAGCAAAAGTCCAAACTCAAGGTCGGCCAAAGGGCGATGGAACGTAGCGTATTGGGTATTAAGCAAAGCGACAGAATTTGCAATACCACAATACGCTCAAAAACTGGAATCGCTGATGTGGGCGATAAGACTGCTAGTTTGGAGTGGGATTGGGCGGGCCAAGTCTGTAGAATGCATCAGGACCGGTGGGCCAGAGTCGTCACGCAGTGGGTGCCAGAAGACGGGCGTCGTCGCCGAGGGAGGTCTAGAAAACGCTGGTGTGACGACTTAGAAGCGTTTGTGACAGATTGGACGAAGAAAACCGCACGGACAGAAGAATGGAAGGCAATGGGGGAGGTTTTTGCCCAGCAGTGGGACAATAAAGGCTTAAAAAAAAGATTACATAAAAATTATAACGAATAGGTTGCCTAATCATTAAGTCAAGAATATTTAAAACTGCGACAGACGCTAGGCTTGACCGCTTTTACTTACACAACGTTATACTTTCCAATCACATTTAAGCGTAAATTTGTCGACCTGTGTATCCTGCCTATCCTAACCTATGGTACCCAGACATGATCTTTGACGGAGGCTGAAAAGTCCAAACTCAAGCTTTGCCAAAGAGCGATGGATTTTAAACATCAAAATCACCGATTGAATACGCAACACCACAATGCGCTCCAAGACAGGCATCGGTGATGTTGGCGATAAGTGTAAGAGGTTCAAATGACTGAGCCGGTCACATTTCCAGAATGGGTCAGGACAGATGGGCCAGAATAGTCATACAGTAGGTACCTGAAGACTGTCATCGTCACTGAGGCAGGCCCAACAAACGCTGGTTTGACGATTTGGACTCGTTCCTGACTGATTGGCCAGAGAAGGCAAAACACCGGGAGAGTTGGAAAGGAAATGGGGAAAGCCTTTGTCCAGCAGTGGGACAGAATAGGAAAGAATAGGAAAAAAACAAAACGTTATACCATCGTGTTTGTTATAAAATTACCTATCTGTTTTATAATACATATTTTAATGAGAAAACAGATGAGTGTATATAGTACCTAGTAGTACACCCACATTTTGTCAGTTATGTTTAACTCCCATGAAATATTTAGCGAGCCTATTGGCATTTTGGGGTATAAAGAACAGGTTGTAAAGTTCTTCATCCCCATAGAAAAGGGAGGATAGTCCGACCAGACGGGTGTAATGTCTGGTGGGCTACTGCCCAACAGTTGTTGTCGGGTACTTCTATAAAGTCTTAAATCGCGGATAACTTTATTTGGGCGATTTATTTGACCCAGGCAGAATTTAGACGTATATCGATGTTTAGTTCATCACCTGCGTCATAGATGGCGCTGTAGTAATTTTTGTAATATGTTGCTGTAGTACTTTTTATAGTGGCGATACACCATCAACCGGGCACAAAACCAGACATCGTAGTTGCTACTGAGAATTTGCTGGTGGAAAAACTCAATAACACATTGCCCGACGGGGAATCTAACCCAGGACCTCATGCTCGCTTCTGAACACTATACCAATCTATAAAAGAACAATAAAATTCCAAAATAAAATTCCAAACTGCGATTGATTATTGATATTTTGCAAATCGAGAAGGAAACAGACTTCTAGTAAAGCAAGAACTTATTGTAGAAATCATCATCATCATTCTCCTGCCGTTATCCCATTTTTTTCGGGGTCGGCGCAGCATGTCATCTTTTTCCATACTTCTCTATTATTTTTGGAGAAACGTTTGAAGAAAAAAGGAGAAAAACGGAAATGCAAACGATGTCAATACAAAAACAAAATGGAAATCTAAAAGCATCAAAAAATATTCAAACAAATTACAAAAAGTAAAAGTAATAGTGGGGTTTGAACTTGCAACCTGTAGCTTACAGAACGTTCAAGAACCCGCTAGGCTGTTTTCTCTGTTGACATAAGCTTTAAATAGCCGTTCTGGTGCTTGTCATGACTGAAACGTCAAACAAATGAAGGATACTGACATAATGCAATATTGCTCACCCCCTTAAGCGAGTAGCGTGATAATATATAGCCTAAGTTGTGAAGAAGCCTATAAGGAATATTTGTGCAAAATTTGAACAGGATCTATGCAGTAGTTTTAGCGCCAAGTCGGAACATCCAATTGGATTTTTACGATTTTATTATATGTATATAGATTATCATCAAAATTACTTAGTTTGACGTAATGGTTGGTTGACAGCTTCATGAAGGGTCCGTTTACACCCTGTTTGTATACCTCTGTATAACCATTCACGAATTAAAGGCGATGTTTTGGTGTGTTTAAACGTACATACGTAATGACATGGAACGAGTGGTTCGGCACAGCTCACGACATTTCAAAACAAACCTTTTCAGAGTTCAATCATCGATTGTGACTTTTTGGTCTGAAAATTTAATGTCCCGTTTTTGTTTAAAGTAGGTATAATTATTTACCTGCCTGACTCCCTCGTTGGTCTCATGATTGCACGACTGTTGAACATGTGTGGTCGTGGGTTCGATTCCTGGGTCTGGTGAAGTGTCTTTTGGTTTTTAGGAATTTTTCAGTAGCAGCCACGGAGTCTGGATTTGAGCCCACGCAATAGGCTCGCCCCTTATTACTTAAGACTTAAATATAACTGGCAGAATGTTGTTGTACTATAAGATACACCTCTGCTATATCGTTCGGGGATTATAGGCGTGTGTATAATTATTTACTAGTTAAAGATTATCTTTTATATTCATGATGTCCTTTATTTTGCTACCCTTATATCTGATCTACAAATGACATTTCTTATGCCTTTTAAACCGACCATAATATTAATAAAACTGTACCCTTTTTACCGTCACCTGCATTGTTCATTATGAGGACTTCCTGCTTGTTTTCACACACGTTTGATAGACGTATTATGACTTCACATATTCAAAATAAAACACTCATGTAAAACAAACTCTACATCCCAAGAATTAAGGATGGAATTTGAAAGCTCGTCAAAAAGCTAATTCTCGAAAGCGTCCATTACTCCTACGTATTAAAATAATAAAATTCACAAGCTGGTTGTGTGCTTTTCATCAAGAAATAAATTGAATTTGTTTCCATCACAAAGGGGAATGTGAAGGGAATATAATTTGGTTAAACAAAAACAGGGTTTGTCTGTTACCTTTCTGACTTTGTTTTCAGTTTTCTTTTGTTAATTAAGTAGTCACTTTTTCATAGTTATCTCAGTTAATCTGCTCTTAAATGACCTTTTGTAAAGAACGTTGCGAGATATTGTGACTAATTCTTATAAAGGTTCAACTTGGTACTTTAGTAATTGCGATGACAATTCTGAAAGAAGAATTTATTCTTGAATAAAACGCAAGAACTTGTTAAAGAATTGTTAGAGGTTTAAAAATGCGACATCTTTTTACCGGACCTGATTAACGGAAAAACAGACTATCTTTAAAGATAGTTTGCTGTTTTTAGAGGAAAACGGCTAAGTCAGAGGCCCAATAGGTGGCATAAAAACTCTGACACCAGGTTAGGCTAACCACATGCTAAAGAAAGAAGAGGGAGAAAAAAAAAGGAGAGCCCAAAAGATATCCATCGCACAGTGCAACTATTAGTTTAATAGATACAATTTGTTTAAAGCTGCTAAAAGAGATGATGGATGGATTGTGTGAGGAAGACCAAGGAAACGATGGATGGATTGTGTGAGGAATGATATGAAAGAAAAAGGAGTAAATGATAGCATTACGGTTGACAGAAGAGAATGGAAGAAAAAACGTGTTGCGCCGACGACGAAGATGATGAGATAGTATGTGTATAATTTCTTAAACCAGGAGTAAATATACATCGGTCAAATACATCATAACTTCCATTGAAAATTCTAATGACAATGAAAACACATGTTCATGGGCAACGAGGCTCAGAACACGCTATTTTCCTTAAGTGTAACAGACGAGTAATCTTTGATATGGCGAGACTCTTGCATTACAATAAGACTGTGATAATGGCGACGAAACGCAGCGTTTAGCGGATAAGTAGGTACTTACTTACGTTACCCTTTTTTGTTGTTGTATATGTGTGTGACATCCTCATAGATATTCTCCATCTGGGAAGATTGCACCGTTATTATAGGCCTCGTACTCCACGGCTTCTATCATTTCGATCATCAATTAAGATCGCAATAACGGTCGTTGCTCTTTCCATAATATCTCTTCGTACGAACCAAAACAAATGAACCATGTATCGTTTTTAATTAGAAAAAATTTTGAAAATCACGATAGATGACGATTCAAGACATGAACAGGCTTATTTTTGGATTTCAAAGTTAAGAACTTTAATAAATGTAGTGAGTCAATGACCGCCATTGCGATCTTAACTGGCAGTGACTATAGTATTACCCTGCCAAGCCCTAAAAACCTTTCAAAAGTCTTGTCCTTTTGTGTCGTGGTAATCAACTAGCTACTTAATAGTCAAGTCAACTACTTAAACACCCAGAAGTCGCTACACGTACATTTGATGTATTTGCCATTTGTTGAAGACAGGCTATTTTAAGAGACCCAAAATACAACTAAAATTCAAACAGTCCATCTGTAATGTAATCAATTCGAAGTGTAACCGCGACCTCTCACCACTATGTCGTCCCCGTTGTCTCGCCCGCCGATTTACGGCAAGGACCGTCCTTCCACCAGCTCTCAGGATTTAATTTACTTCCACAAAGACGTCGTTTTTCTTCGTTGATGTTCTCCTCGGTGTTCGTAACACAATGCTGTGACGTCATTTACTGTTTTATTGTTCGAATAATTGCTAACACATTGAATTATTAATTGTGTGTAAAACTGCGTTTTTCTAAAAAGTACAACCGACTTTCAAAAAAACAAAAATATGCTAAATAAACTTTTGCTTTGATTCATTATTTTAGTCATCAACTTTCGAAACTAAGGTTTTTTTGTACTTATTATTAAAGAATTATCGCTGAACATACATAAATTATTATAAAAAAAACATACACATGAACTACCGTTTTTTTGGAAGTTGGGTAAAAACAAGTGTTATTGCATTACACGTAAAAAGTAAAGGTAGTGTTACTGTAGATATTCACACTAGTTGTGGAATAAAACTTTTATGACACAGGGGTTTCATGTCATTGCAGTTCATCGTCACAAGTCAACCCACAAAAAAAGATGTGCGTAGCTTTAAGAACAATTTTATTACTACGAATTAGTATCTCTTTACGCATCCTAAACCAGGGAAACTTCTCGTAACTTTAACAAATATTCACAACATTTCATCATTCATCATTTCATTTCATTCTTTATTTATTTTATTTTTTTTTAATTTTTCGACGCCACGTATAACATGATCACCGTAGAAACGGGTTTTGTCGACGGAAGAATCGACAAAATGATTATGCTACGCGTGCTCGTGTCTTATGGGATTAACAGATACTACAGACAGGAAAAATTGGAGACAGGAACTATATCTGCATAATGCATATATGTTATGGTGTGAGTTTGTGACCCATTTTCTCTCATAAGTTTCAGCACATCGCATTATCTGAATAATAACTAGAGCACGGATTCTACTCCATAATAATTATGGTAAACACTGTTTTAAGCTTTCACGGTTTACAATTAAACTTAATAACTATCTTGGTAATTTAACTGTGAAAATTTTGATTTGAAATTGGCAAATCTCAGTTTATGAAAACCAATATGACGACAGCTGCATGTTTTTAAAGACCTGCAGTCCAACACACAAAACAAAATTGCATGAAATCATTCATGTACAGAAATTGCAGATCACAGTTTTCGAAAATTGTGATAAACCGTACTTAATAAATACTTTAGTGTCATTCATGAAAGCACTCTTTATTTATCCTTTTGTCTGCTATCATGAGGCGTACAAAAACCCTGATAAGTCTTTAAATTCAAGTCAAAGACAAAAAATTCAAAACCACAATTCTAATAAATTTAATGCTTAAGGCACCTCGCGCACTAGACGGCCACGACCACGACCAATGGCCGCAGACGCGACTTTTGGTCGGAACCAGGAAGAAAATTTGGTCGCACGAGCGGGCGTCCGACCAGTTTTGTTCAAGATTGCGGCCGGTCATGCGACAAGTCGTGGCCGTGGCCGCGCAGTACGCGAGGTCCCTTACAGGCCCAATTTGCAGTCTTGCTCTGAACGACCAACACTACCATCAAGACATTTTTATACTACTAGCTTATGCCCGTGGCTTCGCACGTGTGGAGTTCTTTAATGTCCCACGGGATCGTACTACCGGGATAATAAGTATAATTTGTGTTAATCCAGGTTATAAACTATCTGTGTGCTAAATTTCATCCAAATCCGTTCAGTAGTTTTTGCGTAACAGAGTAACAAGCATCCTTCCATCCATCCTCACAAACTTTCGCATTAATATTAAGGGATAATTTATGATAAAGCTGACGCGTGATTTTGTTTGATCGCACTTATCTCTGGAACTACCAGTCAGATTTGAAAAATTCTTATTGCATTTTGTTCTGCGCTATTTTTGAGGAAGGATATTATAGGCCATTAATTTAACATCATGCTATTTATTTATTTATTATATTTAGTACAGCATAAGCCATTAATACTAAATGAAGTTATCCTTTTATTCGGTCTTCTCACAGAACCACAAACATTCTAACATTATCGTCTTCCATTCATCAGCAAACAAGTCCAATCCAGGGTTGGTCTCCACGAGCGCGTTGAGCATCTCGCTATGATCTTTAGGAGCCGAGCAAAAAGAGAAAAGGCAGTTAAAACCGCGGGGCACAGCTAGTTAGAAATATTCAAGTTGAATGTGAACCAAACCCATTAATATTTCAGTCATCTTTGATGCAATAAAAACTGATGAAGTTGGCTTCACTTAAATGAAAATGTTCGCAAACAGATTTTTAAATGCAACGTTTCAGTTTGTTTATTTGAGTTCTTCTGTGGTTTAAAAAAGAGTGCATTCTGAATTTTAGAAATTTCCCAAATAACTGTGAAATATTTTGCTGTTTTTATGAATTAATTAATGTTACTAAATGAAACTATGAAATATTGCTCTGTGTTGTGCGTACTTAAATGGGGGAGTTCGTGGTTAAATAATAACAGCCGCACGGGTCGATCTTCAAGGCTGCCTATCTGACCTCCATAACCCAGTTAGTACTGGGTAATACGATACCCCTTGTTAAGACTGGTTGTCACATTTTTTGGACCACTAACAACTGTCAAAGATCTACAAATGACACCCGGGACCAACGTCTTAACGTGCTTTTCGAGGTAAGGAGGAAACTCGGTATGTAATCGACCCGAGCGGCTGTTATTATTTAGCCACGAGTTATTTTTTATTGAGTAGAAAAAACCCTTTAATCAAACCAAGAATCACATAAAATAAGAACATAACTCTCATCTTCTTTACGATGTCGACTCAGATTTCCCCAGGAGGTTTCTTGGGAATGCACCATAAAAATCTATTATGGCCTAATTAAATGGCGCGAGTCATAACTTTTAGTACTTCACATACGGACCCTATAAAGATCACTATACTGCCGTGCTAGCGATATCAGCAGTAAGTGCAATTTTTGACAAAATGTGTTAAATATTGATCCTGAATCAGCGCAACGAGCTCTACCAGATGTCCTGACAGCTGTTTTAATAGCTTGTTGGGAACTGGTAAATTTCGTTAAGGATCAGTTTCAGTTGCTTCAAGTAATTCTGGGTTAAGCTCGCCATTGTACATAAGCTATGTTATTAATTCTAGATATAAAAGCATTTTAATCATTTAAAACTATTCTAATATTGAGTGCAGAATATAAAAGCGCTTTATTTGGGCTACACGTTTCAATCATGACAATTAATATAACTTAAAAAAAGAAGTCTGGAAAAAATACAATTTTGTTTTCCAGACTTCTTTAAGTTACAAAAACTTTGCACGCCAATTAAAAACAAAACTATGCAAAACATACTTACTGCTCTTATGCTTAGTGCGGCAGTATAAACGTGCGGATTGTGAATAAAATTGGTAGCCGTTTGTAGCCGTTTTATCGGCAATAATCTAGCCACGTCTTTAGAATAAATAATTGAATTGGACTGGTTTATATGCATAGTGCTGGTCTTAATTGGTTTAAGGTCTGATGCTGGTAAAGTTATATTGCGTTAGTGTTTAATTAGTTTAGGCATTGATTGAATTGATGAAATTTTACACTGCATTTTGTGTTATATTTTAGGTAAATGAATGCTTTTACACAACTTAAAGGTGAGCCTCTTAGTGTTTCTCTTAGCTGCAGTTCATTCAATATTATTACTAGCATTACCTACTGGACGCTCTTAGCTTGCACTTCTTTATACATCGTTGAAGCATGATGAAACCAAGATTTTGTAACAATATTTTGATTGAAAAGAGTGTCCATGGAGTTTCTTACCCATTCTTCTCCATAGAGATCTTCGCCTTGGAATGGGCAACTACAGTACTTTCAGAAGTTATTATGCCTTGTGTCTGTGACTGTAGCTTCGCTCTATGTTTTTTTGTGACATTCAAAAGTGCCTGTAATGGTCTAATTGAAATAAATGCTTTGAGTTTGAGTTTGTTTCAATCCATCTTGTTTTCTATAATCTTACCTTTTACTTAATTGTCGATAAAAATAATCTGAATATGATCAATGTCTATCGTCCAATTTGATTTAATTTCAGCTCGTATGCAATAAAAATATCATTCAGTAAGTTTAGATGCATAGATAACTTCACGCTTGTAGTCCCGAAAGGGGTAGACAGATCTTTATCGTTTAATTTTGATTGCCCACAAGTAAATGTGATTAAAGATCACCACCACCAGCACCACCGCCACCATCGATCACTAACACCGTTCCATTTATTGAAAAAGGATATGCCTTCATCATTGTGGAAGGTTTCTCTGAGCAAGTCTGTTGTATCCTATATGCCAGATATAGTAACATCTGGCTGACCTGATTCTCAGATATAACCTGGAAAGCTTTGAAATCAATTACATCTCGAATAAAATCAGCTAATTTTAATATTACTTTGTTATATATTTTACGTTTATATTATCACCCTACAATAAGAAAAAAACGTTTTGCGCCGACCTCAAATAAAATGGGACAAAGGCCGTAAGATGATGATGAATATCAGTCTACAATATTGTAAGCCTTCTCTCAGTCAAAGGTAGTGGGCCATGATGCACCACGCGAGCCCATTACGACAACTCGCATTCAGTAAAAGTTCGGAGTGGCATAGTACCAACGTAGATCTATGGCACTCCGAACTTTTAATTCTAAGACATGCTGGTTGCGTCGAAATATGTTCCTACTCCATTTCGAGAGAGAGCAGTGGTGATGAAATAAATTACAGGAAGTGAAAACCCAGTCTGGTAACCCATGATCTACGGCACGTCAGCCAGGGCTCTTAGACAACAAAGAAAAACCAATCTAAACAGCACAGAATAAAATTAAAAATACCAAACTCTTTACAAGATTGACCAGAAACGTAACTACATTTAAAACAACAACAAAAAAGTTCAGTATGCCAGTTCTCTTTGTGTTTGCGAATCATTTTTAAAATAGAGACAAAGTTCTTCTGACGTTGAATACAAGAGGTTTTTCATTTGTGTGAAACCTCGTTAGTACTCTTAAAGGGCACTTCACGGAACCCTGCCTCGCGAACAAAGTGACCTAAAAAATTTTATGCATATTTTTTGTCTGATTTGGTTTTGCAAAGGCTTAATTTTAATTTGTGTTTTGAAGTTGTCGTGGTTTGCTGAGCACTAATGAATGTTGAATGGAATGGATGGTTTTATTTGCATAAATTCACTCTATGCAAACAACTTTTATTCAACAAATGTTTTATCCCTGTTGCCTGCGACCTTCGTCCGCAACTCCGCGTGAAATTATTATAAAAATATTACTTAATCAGATAATATAATATTGATAACAATTTTTTTTTTGCACGGATACCTAATCCGTTTTCGAAAAAGTAGCTTAAGTTATAAGATCAGCTATCTGCCCGTAAAAGTTCCGTCAAAATCCGTCCAGCCGTTGCGGACATAGCTGGAACAAATAGACATGTAAAAAAAAAAGTGTTATAATTAAGTACCGTATAAACTTTCATAAGCATACAGTAAAAAGCTGTCATTTTGAAACTACAAACAGACACTGCAATTTTATTTATTTGTATAGATATATATTAAAAGTCTTTCTAGCGTTACTTAACCCACCCAAAAGTAGGTGAAGTGAATTTATAGGTGATATTAAGCATTTAAGAAAAAAAATCTTCAATTCTGTTACATCCGAATTCTTCTATTATTTTCTTGTATACATGTTACGGCTAAAAGCCGAAGCAAGGTTACACCTGGCTCGGCGGCGGCCACCTCTCGCTCCCGGCCCTGGTTCAGGCCATGGTCCGGAGCGAGAGGGAATGGGAAGCCGTCACCTCCTTCTGCGAAGCAGTCATGCTAGCGAAGGAGGTGGCGGGACGTGAGAGGGAGAGAATCTCACGTCCCAGCCGCCGCGGGCGAAGCACCGGGCGTCGGGGGCCACGTGGTGGCTCCCGGCCACCGTAGGCGCGGGCCTGTGGACGGTGAGTAATGGGTTAGCTCACCGTCCGTCAGTCTTATGACGACAGGCCGTGTCGACGGCGCGTTCGTGTTCCACGCGCGCCTCAAAGAGATGTCAGCAACCAGGAAGGGGCCCGCAAGGGCCGATGCCTGCCGGGGCTGCGGGACTGTTCGAAAGAGATACCGTGGCCCTGGAACACAAAGGGCAATGAAGGAACATGGATGGGTTTTAGTCAGTAAGAGTCTGACACTCCCTCCCACTCCACCCAGAGCGGGAGAAGTCATTTGATGATTTCCCATCCGTAAAAAAAAAAAAAAAAAAGGTTACACCTGGTTCTAGCCGGCTATACCTAGGTGCGGCCGGTAGCAGTTAGTTAAACTTAGGTATATCCTTTTTATTGCTAGGACACACCAACCAAATGGATTAGGTTAGTTAGATTAGAATTGTGACCAAACGCGCGCGAGCCGAGCGAGCGCTACATCCAAATTGGTTGCATCAAACCTCCAAATTCAAAGCCGCACCTAGGTATAGCCAGCTAGAACAAGGTGTAACCTTACTTCAGCGTTTAGGCGTTTATATTATAATATATTATAAGTCGTTGGACCCGGCTGTCATTTGTAGATCTTTGACAGTCGTTACAGGTAGTCAATGGCCCAAAAAGTCTGACAACCATTCTTACCAAGGGTTATCGTATTACCTAGTACTAATTGGGTTGTGGAGGTCAGATAGGCAGTCGCTCCATGTAAAATACTGGTATTCAGCTGCATCTGGTAACACTGGAAGCCGGCCCTAACATAGTTGGGAAAAGGCTAGGTAGATGATGATTAAAATATATTGTTAAATGAAATATTAACACAACACATAATGTAGCACCAGTGTGCTAACAACTTTCGGATTTTTAATCCTCTTCGGTGAATTGTGAAATTTTCATTTCGTCTAACCCAAACACATCATGTGCTTGACCCTTCGAACCCTTATCTCTTACCGACATTTTCCCCTGTCCACTAAGAAAAGCAGCTGACACACTCCACGAACGTATTAGATGTTTATTTACGTAAAAAGGTGGAGGTTCTCAAGTCGGTTTTTTTTAAAGTTTTTTTTTCATTTGGTAGAAGAAGCTGTTGCGGTGGTCTTATATAATTGTATTCACATTACTTGGGAATTTTATGAGTTATCATTTAATACATATTGTTTCTTCTATGTCTTTCGATGATCTGCTTATAACTTTTAGTAACATGGAAAATTAACACTCGACAAGAATTTGTGTGAGATACCATCATGCCACAACTAATATAAAATACAGAAATAAAAACCTCTTTTGAAACTTATAAAAAAAAAACACTAAAAAGTCGAATATAACACTTCCAAGAGTCGGTGTCAAAAAAGTCTATAAAACAAACAAAAGTCATCGACTTCTGGAAGTAAAGTTATTTTCCACTTTTTGGTGGAATAATTCAGTACCTACGATTCTAGCGTCTATTTCTAGGATCGAAATCGTCAGGAAGTGAAAATGCTAAAACTGACAAACGGTTTAAAAGATTCTGCAGAATGCAGATGTCCTAAAAGAGGACTTAAAACTAACGGGTGTATGTTCAAAAAAGATTTAAATCATCTGATGGGCACATCTGAATCTCACCGTAAATACTAAAGTTGCATAAAAAAAATCACTAAGGGCTGATTTTTCAATAGTCAGATATCTTTTATCTGAGGAATAATAATAGCGGTTTGGCATATTTCGTATAGATAAGCTGGCAAACCGCCATTTTTATTCCTCAGATAAAAGTTATCTCACTATTGAAAAATCAGCCCTAAGCAGAATAATAAGTAGATATGATTTTCAGTATGATCGAGACAATACTGTTAATAATATATAAACGAAACGAAATATGATACTTTGACGAGGTAGGGCAAAAATGCCTTTAATCTTCTTCCATTTTGTTACTTGTATGCAAGTTGCAAATTGCATACAACTTGAACAAACCTGCATACAAGCTACAACTTGTATGACGTAATTGGAATTTGAACATTTTTTATTCAAGTGATGTGCAAATTTAACGCGCAAACGTTAGTTGCACGTTCAAAACGTGCGAACGAGTGACGTGTCCTACTTAATTGTTGACCATCTCCACTTCTATGCAAGTAAAACCTGCATGCAATTTGCACACTCTTGAAAACATGTTTCCAATGCAAGTACGCAAATGTGACGCCATACTTGCATGCAAGACTTGCCTAATGGAATCGCGCCTTTATAAACGGCATTTGAAACATTAGCGTGAACCTAATTTTACAATAAAAAATGTATTCTAAGATATAGCTTTTGGCTGCGGGACTGTTCGAAATAGATACCGCGGCCCTGGAACACAAAGAGCGAAGAAGGAAAATGGATGGGTTTTAGTCAGTAAAAGTCTGTCACTGCCCTTTACTCCGCCCAGGTCGGGAGGGATCATTTATTTTGATGATTACACATCCGAAAAAAAAAATGTAGGTTTTACAGTAGCTACATACATACATACCTTAACTCACGCCTTTTTCCCATGAGGGTGAGGTTAGTTAAGGCAGAAACAAAAGAAAACAACCTACTGCTACTTATAATTGGTAAATTCATACATCTGGAAATACACGAGCAGAGCAATGTAAAAAAAACACAACAGTGCAAATAGACACCTACGAACAGGAAATACATTCACCTCACATGTGGTTTGGCACCGCAAACATTAATTACCACGTTGTGGCATTGAACAGAGGGACAAACATGGATTGGTAAACCACTATTCATTTTACACTTGGATGAAATAAAACTGAGCTTATGTCAAAATTGAAAATGCACCACTCAATTAAAAGTAGTTTTTGGTATAATAGTCATTTTGATATAAGTGGGGAAACTTTGTTATTGCATTCGAGGCGAAAATCACACCCAAGCCACCAGGCGAGGTTGTTATGGAGCTGAGAATTGAGTCCATTGCCATCAACCGGGCACAAATCCAGACTCCGTGGCCGATACTGATGGAAATACCCAACAACAATTTGCCCGACCCGGGAATCGAACCCAGGAGCTCTTGCTCAGCCGTCCCGATAGAGACCACTAGACTATATCGGTGGTCTATAAAACAAAAACTCATACATTAGCTTTTTACATGAAAAACTAGAACTAGGAGGACCTAATATCTCTGTGTCGCAAAGAAAATTAAATATAGTTTGACTGTGTCCCTATTCCCATATAGGTTGGAATGTGGGGTGAGGCAGGGGGGGTTGAGCTCTCCCTCCATTTTTAACCTGTATGTGAATGGACTGATTGAGGCGCTCAGTGAGCAACATATTGGTTGTCACATAGATGGCGTCTGTTTTAATAACATCAGCTACGCGGACGATATGGTGCTTCTGAGCGCCTCGGTCTGTGGACTCAGGAGGCTGATGAGTATATGTGAGGACTATGCAGCTGATCACGGGCTGCGGTATAATGTAAAGAAGAGTCAGTGTATGGTTTTTCAGGGGGGGTCTAGGAAGGTTCAAGAAATGCCACCCATAAAGCTAAATGGCTCACCCTTGGAAAGGGTGGACATTTTTAAGTACTTGGGACTTTTCGTGACTCCTACCTTGAGGGATGATGCAGACATTGAGCGGGAGCGAAGGGCGCTGTCGGTCAGAGCGAACATGGTTATCCGCAGGTTTGCACGGTGCTCAAAAGACGTTAAAATTACTCTTTTTAGAGCCTACTGTACTACTCTGTACACGTGCAGCTTGTGGACTGACTATACGCAAAAGTCGTACAGCGCCCTTCGTGTCCAGTTCAACAACGCGTTCAGGATGATGTTGGCGCTCCCCCGCTTTTGCAGCGCATCGACTATGTTTGCATGCGCGCGCGTGGATTGCTTCCACGCCACTATGCGCAAGAGAGGCACGTCGCTGGTGCGGCGAGTGCGGGGGAGCGCTAACAGCATGCTGGCCGCGCTCGCGGCAAGGCTTGATTGCTCCATCATCTCCCATTGTTGTAGGCGACATGTGGCAGGCTGATGCGACAACCAAGTTATGGGGGGTAAATTGTTAATTCAATTTTGATTATTTTCTTTTTAATATTGTGTTAAATTATTTGAAGAATGGCATACTCTTATGGGTTCTGGGGACCACACTTAGAGCTTGCGTACATTCGTAAAAATACTCCCAAAAGGTAGGTCTCGGTCAAATTAAGATAAAAGGTAATCACAGCATATTTTTATAATATTGGATTTGGCTAGAATAACACAATTTATAAATACACTTGTCGCGTGGGCAAAATCAGAACTAACGCCGCAATCTTATTTTTTCAATACATTTCACAAACGTTTAGCAACAGCGCTCTCGCCTATCAACCTCAATGGAGCTTCAAAAGATCCATGTAACACTGTAGGATAGACAACTACGTCAGCCGTAATGTCATTCAAAAATATTTTCATTATTATACAATCCAATATACCTTATATTTTATTACAACTTAGCATTTAAGGACTTAGGTATTTAGCCAGTGGAGCCCACATTTGCACAACCCATCACATTGTCTTACGATTTTGGTCGGCTTATGTTTTAATGGCGCAATTACACTAATCGAAAAACAAACAATAAAGCTGGATGAGTCTGCCCGAAGGCGGACGTACTCGACCGCGTTCATATACACGTTTGACGAATTCAATGGGCAATCAAATTCGGGCGAACGACCATGTGTAATTACACATGCGCCATGGACTAGGGCAAAAATGAAACATTAATCACGAAGTTGAATAAAACATTTATTTTAAGCAGCATAACATTATAATCTTATAAGAACTTCTTCAAATAACTGAGCGACCGGCGACGCGGGCATGCCATCATCATTGGCATTGGCATAATCACTCTACGATGCTCCTCACACATGCTAGCAGCAACTGTACCCAATGACATTGATTTAGCCTCTATCATATCTATACACCTTCACTGTAAGTTTTTCGTGTTGTATACTTCACCACGAAACAAATAAGACTGTTAAAAAATTAAAATGCACACCTATCCACAACAAAATCACACATCTAGATTTTAATTGATCAAGACAGAGAAGTGACAATATTTATGACATTTATGACATATTCTATTTTCATAGACGACATAGCTTTGAATGTTACTATTTAAGCTAAATTCTCCAAAAAAACGTTACGTACGTACGTTACGTTTTTAATAACAGCAGTTACTAATTAATAATTTATTTGATAACTTGATTATTTACACATGTTACGAATCGAATAAGAGGCTGGCTTAAAAGCAAAGAAAACATGTGTTTCCAAAGATGGAGTCTTACCCAAAATGGCTTAGATTAAATGGGACAAAACAGGTAAGATATCGCGGCAATGTACACGGCTTGTCTTGTAATATTAGGTAGCAAACGTCTCATGATGCTCACTATTACTACCAGCAAAACCTTTAATTAGTAAGATTGTAGAAATTCCATATTCTGTAGAATATGGTAACTCCATTGCTTCCGTCACTCTTTCTTCGTTTCGTTATTTCAAATGATTGCGTTTAGATGTTCAGATTTAGTAAAATATTAGTTTCTTCTTTTTTTACTTTGTGCAGCTTAATAAAAAAAAGATATTACATAGAAAGAAAAGCCCCGCAATTGGTTCATATAATGTACATACTTTCATTGATGAACGCTACTGAAATTAGCTGAGCCCTCAAAAGCCGATCTTCTTTAAATTGAATTAGTAATCTGGTGTTGTATATGTAATGTGACTGTGTGTGTGTGTAATTATTAATTATTTCTTGTATGAGTCAGTGATGCTCGAATTAAAATGATTTTATTTTATTTATTTTATTATTCAAAATTAATCTGAAGCAACATGTTGAACCAGCAATCGTAAACTCGTTTCCATCCATATGTTCATATCTATGTATCATGTCACACATGTTTATACAAATAAATGCATCTTTAACTTTATTTATGTAGCTTTTGTTAAATAATTGGTGAAATTTAGTTTTTGTACAACCATCATTGTCTCATCATCACCTACCTGCATCTCTTCATCACATCTTATGTTATTTGGGGTCGCCGCAACACGTTCTTTTCTTCCAGTCCCCCCTGTCAATCGTCACGCTATTAGTTACTCCTTTTTCACAATCCATCCATCTTTTCTTTGGTATTCCTGTCCCTCTCCATGCATCAACGTAGTTTTTGTACTACCAATTTATAACCTGAGCCACCGGAGCCTATATTATTGCCAAAATAGTGACTGCAAAATTATTTAACCGAGATATTATTAACCGATAGTTAAACGTTATCAAATTGAAACCAAACCATCCTCGATCATGCACCAATCAAAAGTTATCAACACCAGCAATTTTATACTTATATTTTGCTATTAAATTAATCATACATTATACTCAAAACCTCAAATTAATGTATTTTAATTATCGGCAGTATTTTCGGCTTGTGAATTGTAGCGCGTCAATTTTCAGTAATTAAACAAAGTAACCGTCGTATAGTGATGCCATTTTAATTGATTAAAACCAACGTATGTACAGTCACGAGCACCAATATGTATACACTTTCCTAAATATAAAAGCAATTTTCTCGAGAAGCAACGATTGTAACTTAGAGATAGGATCTTTTTCATAGAAATATGAGTTCCAGAATACTATGTTCGTAACAACATGAAATTTTAATCAGAACAGTGGGAGAAAAACACTTTTAAAACATGTTAAGTGTTTACATATTGGTACTCGTGACTGTACTTGTGTGAGTACATTGCGGAAGTCGTACAGAAAATGCAAATAATTGGGTTTTGTTCAAAGCGTTTGGTCAGTGTATTTTTATAAAAAGTAAGTAAACGGTGACGGAAAATATGTTGAAAAACTATGTTGTGGTATGGGCAATTATTGGACACTGAATGTGATGTACAGACGTTATAAAGATACCCGAAACTGTCAAATTTTCCCAATCAACCTTGAACCTAATGCTTTAGCGACAAAGTTGAAAATCTATTAAAGAAATTTGACAGATTGTAGTAGCTTGATGTGCTGGCTGTGTACATAAATGAGAAGCATTTGAGAAGAAAGGTATGAAGGGGGTAAGCATGAATTTGAATGACTAAGATAGACCAAAGAATAGATGAATGGATGGCACAAAAGAACTCTTTAACATGACGCCTAATAGAGGTGCGTAAGGAAAGTCGTGAAGCGCTGGTCATAAATACCTGAATTGTATTAAGACAGGTAATTTCGAAGGGGATGGCAGGGTCTCGCGAGCGAAGACCCTGCCATCCCTTTCGTGTTAAGTTACTTTTTAAACTCTGCAGACAGAAATAGGGCTACGTCGACTGCGCCTTATTACAACATTTTGATATTTACCTTGACGTTGATTTGATTCGTGTTTTATTTATTTTATTCACAGAGAGCATTTCTTTTTATATATTTCCTGATATCATCTCGGAATTCTATACAATTCCTAGGAAATACATACATTTCACAGGAAATGTGAGTATTAAAGGATCTTTAAAACATTATTTTACACATTTCATAGGCTCGGAATTGTATATATTTCATACATTTCCGGTAACATTAACAACAGAAGGGTTATGATGATATTTATATCGAAATAGGTATTATCGAAAACAATTTTATATTGACATGATTCTTAATTAAAAGAAAACACTATTTTGTGTAATACATTTTCAACACTGAACAATTCTTTGAATGTTATTTAAAATGTACAACGTGTGTGTTTTAGGTCAGTTGAAACAGTATTATTTTGTATGAAATATCGCTCGAAGCGATTTCTGTTGCATGTGTTTATTGTTTGTCCATGTTTCCGCTGCCTCCAGCAAAACAAAGTGAACGGTTTTATTTAGTTGCACTTATTTTGCTAGCACACAGGGTGTAAACAGACCCTTCACGAAGCCGTCAACTAAGCATTATGTACATCAAACTAAGTAACTCTACGCAAAAATTATTGCTGACTTTTTTTTTTGGTGTGAATAATCACGTTTCACGGTAAAACTCAATGTTACGCACTCAAAACTTAGTGCTGATGGATATTAGGGCTTTGAATAGTTAATGGGTCATGGAGTTAATTAAAGTAAGGTTAAAATCTTAAAAAGTGGTTTAAAAAAAAAAATGTGAATAAATTTTAACTTTGACCTTCAATATCTCCAGAACCTGTGGTTTCCCAGGTATTGTCTAGAAGAAAAAAATTATCCCAATAATGGGCAGAATACGTGGTTTTCGTTTTCGTTAAGGGTCTTTTTACACCCTTTATATGAGTTTCTACAGTAGGTATCAATTTTTAGAAAGAAACTGTCAAAGAAGTATGGATTAAAGACGACGTTCTAAAAAATTAAGTAAATAATAATCAGCATAATCAGCCTATAATGTTCCCACTGCTAGGTCCGGCCTCCTCTCTATGAGAGGGAATGGGCTATAATCCACCATGAGGGCCCAGTGCGGGTTGGTAAATGTCACATGTCTACGAATTTTTGGTTCTAGGACATGCCGGTTTCCTCAAGATGTTTTCCTTCACCGTTTTGAGAGCAGTGGTGATGAAAAAAATTACACAAAGTAATGCGCCTGCCTGGGTTCGAACTCACGACTTACTTAATTAAATAAAATGTTGTATATTTTTTTCTCCTATCCTGATCTGTCCCACTCCTGGGCAAAGACCTCCTCCATTTTTTCAAATTCTCGCGGAACCGTGCGTCCTCTTTCCAGTTCTGATGGATCCTGACCAGTATGTCCCGCCACCACCTTCGTGGCCTGCCGCGACCTCGCCGCACTGTGTCAGGGCACCAGTTTCTTGCTATTTTATCTATCAATGGAAATGTTAGAAATAAACAAAACATCTTAGACAAATAAAAGCTATTTCTCCCCAAATCGTTAAAGTCCTCTAACAGTACGACGCTTGCAAAGAAAATAAATGTAATATTGTATTTGCGAAACAAGCAAAAGCTTTTCCGTACTTTCTGAACTATTACAGTTCCGTGTTTGCTGGGAACAGGATTACTGGGATCGACCTTAATAGCTCTTTTCAATCAATAAATAGTTTGTCGAGGAAAATGTAGTAAAAATCTGTCGTACCCAAGTGAAATAATATTATAATAAATATGAAAATCGGAAATAGTAAAGGAGATGTTTAAAAAATGCATTTAATAGATGGTGGAATGGATTGAAAAGACGCAATATTCGTATTATAGAAGCTCTTTCGTAATAATTATCAACTTTTGTCTTTTTATGAACGATTTTTTTCAGTTACAGTTACTCCAACAGGTGTTCCCACAAGTAGGACAAAGGAGTGCCTAAAATTCGTATATTTAAACTTTTGGAGAAAATGTACTAGGGCGTTCCTTTTCACATCTGCTTTGCACCTAGTTGGGTATAATTTGAATATCATATCGTTGGTCTAGTGGGCGCAAGCGCAACTACTGAGAATGATGTCCTGGGTTCGATTTCCGGGTCGGGCAAAGTATTATTGGGTTTTTCCATCAGGAATTTCACAGAAGCAGTCCCGGAATCTGGATTTGTGTTCGGTTGCTGAAAATAGGCTCGCCCTCTATTGCATGGCGACTGGGTATACCTCACCCTAACCCTTCGGGGATTACAGGCGTGATGTTAAGTTATGTTATTTTTTCAGATCTAACCTTTTAAACCAAGTTAGAATTCCAAAGAAAAAACATGGCATGAAAAAAAAACCCACATATTTTATATGAAGACGGTCAAGACCCTAATAGGATGAGGAAAATACCCACTCCAAATTAGGGTAAAAAACCGGTCAAGCGCGAGTCGGCCTTAAAAAAAAAATTTTAGAAATCTCGATATAATTTTTTAAGACCTATCGATAGACACCTCACACAGTTATTTATACACGTAGATTTTTTTTTCCTATTATTTTTTTATATATATATATATTTTTATTATTTCACATCATATTTGTGTAGCGTCTCATAAAAAGCACTACTCTCCAAATTTCAACTTTCAATTGTATTGTGCTAATAGTCTAAAAGTAAAATGGCTGTGAAATACGGACGCACAAACAGACGGACATGGCGAATCTAAGGGTTCAGTTTTTTGCCATTTGCCAACGGAACCCTAAAAAGGCAATTGACATCACGTTATAAACACTGCTGAAAGGTTAAGAAAAAAGGTAAACTGCTTAATAGAAATAGAATTGAAAGGTCTAGCGAAAAAGTGGAATCAATGAGACACTCTTGATCCGTTTTATCTTTGAAGTAATGGAATTATCTAAGTGATCCTTTTTTTTCTGGACTGGTTTTTTTAGTACTTATGTGAGTAAGTACTGAAGTACTTACTTGATTAAAGTATGATTCCTTGAAGGAGATTTTAATTATCAATAATACGTTATATATTTTACTTATCAATTACATAATGTACATATATTACGTAATGGCTCTTGTGATATAGGAAATCTTAGTACAAGAACCAGGGTGACAATGATGTATGAACAATCACTTATTAATAAAGATTTTTATTTATTTATGCTTTATCCTAATTAAAGTTCACACCTAATTGTTAAATAGTTTGTACTGTCTTACTGCTGAGCAAAGGCCCAACTCCTTTCTTTTCATCGGTCCCATTTCTGCTCCAGTTCTTGGTAATTCCTAAGGAAGACATCCAAGTCTGCTACGACCCTGCGGTTTTAAGAATGTTTGTTAGAAAATTATAAAAAAGAGCAAAACAGTCGCCAGACTGTTTGGCATCCAATTCTGCTACGGCCTCCGAGGTTTCAGGATACCAATTCTGTGTCAAAAACAGATTGTGTTAAAAAAATTAAGTTTTCTAAAAAAAAACTTTTTTATAAATTTTCTACGTGTAAACGTGTTCGAAAGAAATATCCTTACAGGAAACTGTTAAGGTTATTTATTATTTACCTGTTTTGAAAAGATCTTTTCAAACCCGAGGCATCACCCTCATCGAGATAATTTAACTACATTTTTATGGTAAAAAGATGTAAGCTTCTAAGAAAAAGTTTCTTTTAACAACAGAATGCGCCTTAACATAGCTTAATCGTCAATTAAGTTGAAAAACGCTCACTCTGGTTCTAAGAAATGCGGTGTCTTGTATTTTTTTATGTTCATAGTACAATAACTTTTAACTGTGATGTAAAAAATAAAGTGACTGTAAAAAGATGACTAGCAGAGTTAAGTATTATGTGTGATCTCTTTCCGATTTAATGAGCTGTTAAGATATCACAGATTCATATTGTATGATAAGCTCTTTAAGATAAGGTTTTTTACCGAGAAACCTTTTTATTTATTTTATCGTTTATGTATACACAAAAGATGACATATGGAAACAATTTAACATATAACTTAGAGTATAAAGGCATACCTTATTTCTATTTCAATAAAACTTTCTACCAGTAGCAATGCGTAAGAAAAAATGAAAACGAAACGCGAATGTAATAAAATATCACGTAAAATTGTAGAATTACTTATTAAGGACCACCATGCCTTAGCACTATTTGTACATTTTACCGTTTATCAGTAATAAATAATAATAATCAAATCTGTAATGACAATTGATTGCTCAAACATCGGTGTAGTCCTGGCTCTTGTACTAGGATTTCCTGTATCACAAGAGCCAGACCTCTCAATTTACAGAGAAAATATAAAAAAAGATAACCAAAAACAATTAAACACTTAATGCATCTTATAATGTATCATAAGATATGACATGCGTTAAAAGTGTTTACAAACAAACATAAAACATAAAAGAGAATAAAAAATAAAAAAGTGAAAATAATACGGGAGTATACATTTTATAAATTAAATTAGGTTAGGTACCACTCACTGCGTTCTGAGGAAAGTGTGTAAGTGTGACCGGGATGAGTGTGTGTGTGTGGTGTGGGGTATGTGTGTGGTGAGTGTGTGAAAGTGACTACGCACTCTTTTGGCGGTAACCAAGATAATTATGCTGTGTCCATTTTAGATTGTCGTCAACGATTACTCAAAAATATTTAATGGAATTTACTCTATTAAGCTTGGGCCACGTAGGAGGAAAAGTTGTTGCTATTCCTAGTGCAAGAAAAGGTGTGGCTGCTAATTTTGATATTTTTGAGTCTTCCTGCTCTAGGCTTACTAAAACATAGATATTTTGTCTTAGAGGTGTTTAGTGATAGCAGACTATCTTCCAGCCAAGCTTTTACTTTGGAATTACCCGCTTCACAGACTGTTCATCTATATCAGTGAAGTGATCATCAAAATATATACCGAAAATAGTGTCACGGTCAAAAGACATTTTTCATTAAAAAGCAAAAACAAAACAATAACGTTGTACCTAACTTCTTCTTCTTCTTTATCGTGTGGTTAGTTCGTAACCTGGTGTCAGAGTTTTTAATGCCGCCCATGGGCCTCTGACTTGGCTTTACATGCCATCAAGAAATATCTCTCAGGCATGCTGGTTTCCTCACGATGTTTTGTACCTAACTGAAAATACTTTTCAAAATGGACACAATACTTACCTACCAAAACGTAGCAACAAACGTAGCTTTTTTGCTGAAATACTATCTGCAGTCTAAAAATAACAAAGGGAAATAAAATACAAAGCTTTATAAATCCAGGCTTTGATAGCACTTTGTCCATTGGGTACAAAATTCAGTACATATTTTTCGGTAACTGGAAACTCCTCTATGCATTTTTATACTCAATACTTCATTGCTGGTAAAAAGTATACGAAAATATACTCGCGAGCTAAGTTGTTTCTGCTACTGTTAGCCTGCATCATCCCACTGTTGGGCAAAGGCCTCTCCCCATGATTTCTAAATTCGTCGTCGTTGGTTTTGTCAGCTCGTCCCGCCATCTCCTGCGAAGTCTACTGCGTCGCCTTCTGGCTGTGTCAGGGCTCCACATCGTGGTTATTTTGGCCCACAGCTCGTCGGGCATACGGCAGATATGGCTAACGCAGTCCCACTTTAGCTTAGCGGCATTTTGAGCAACGTCAGTAATTTGTGTTTTGGAGCGCAGTGGTGTTGCTTACATGGTCGGTAAGTTTGACGCCTAGGATACTGCGCTCCATTGCACGTTGGCAAACCTTGAGCTTGAACTTTTGAATGTTTGTCAAAGACCAAGTTTGGGATCCATATTTTAAAATGAGCTAAGCTGAATTTATTTACATTGTTTTTGCGATAGTTTATTGGTAGTTCTAGTTAGTAGTTCCTTTGTGAAGGGCTCTCGAGTAACTCGAGTAGTAAAAATAGTCTGCTTATTAAAATAAACACAAACTGTGTCACTATGTCTAATCTAAATACTCAATAAACTCACAAATTCACTGACAGGTCTAAACTTGGGTCAAAAAGCATGACATTTTGCACTAGAGTTCCTTAGATATCCCCTCGATTGGCCACCATCATGTCGGGTCCAACGTGTGCTGTCTATGTGTCTATACTATATTTAGAAAGTAAGCACTAAGAAAGGATTTTTGAAACTTCCACCCTGTTCATAATGTAGTAACAAATATTGAATAAAAGTTTGTATGGAAGTTCATCCTTTTTGCGGATGGGAAAGCTCATCAAATAAAAGTATTCTTACCTCGCTCGTTTAGATTCGTCCTCTTTGCAGATACTTTTGCTTAGCTAATTACGAAATGACTACCTTGTCTTCTTCTTAGCGTGAGGATGTGTAAAAAATCAAATGTGCTTATCCCTAAATTCAGCCACACGAATCTCATTGACGCAACCATAAGGTTATGCACAAGATGAAAAGTGGGCCATTGTCCTTGAAGAGACGCTACATCTGTACTTAAGATCTGAGTTGTCCGTGATCCCCCATGTGAAGAGGTTGTTTTTTCTCCGGCCGACATGGGTTCGAAATCTTTTTAGAGATTTCCAAGTCAGCCACGGCAACGCGTGCCCAGGTGAAAATCTCTCAGATGGCTCGATGAAGCCATCAGGGGAATTAAACAGCTCTCGCCAGAGATCGCATCTTGTTCTGGAGGCGTTGTTATTGGCTGGACTAGCTGGTCTCGCGCACTTAGGAAACTGGAGCATTGAGACGAAGATTGGCATTGTAACTAAACAATATTTTATTCCTCAATCATTTTAATCATTACAAACTCCTTTGTTTCTACAATGATCCTTATAAAATAACTTCAAAGAAACGATTCACTTACTTCATCTTACGCTGATTGATACTAAAAGGAAAAGTTTACAACCTTTGAGCTTAAAGAAATAACTTCGAGTTCACTCTTCTTTGATTGAAGTTTCACAAAAGCTCTGTTTAATATTCCATCAATCAAAATGTAGGTTAGAAATTAAATTAAGCGCCAACGGCAACTGAAACGTTTCCTCATCGTTGCAGGACTGCGGGATTGTCTGATTTCTTAGTTCATCTATTTATGGTTTTGATTTGATCAGCCATTTGCCATGGCTTGCGTATACCCTATAAGTACCTACCTACGTTATGGGATTTCCTAAATGTTTTACATAGCATCATAACCAGTGATCGGAGTAGGTAGATTGAACTGGGGTCATTGATCCGAAACTATATATTACTATGGACATTCCTCCGGAATTGGTGGATTATTGGTGTGATTGTTTTTATTATTCAACAGATAAATAATGAATTAATTTAGTTTTGATACCTTCCTTTAAATTTTGAATTGAGTAGTTATAATATCACTACCAACATTAACAATATTTAATTGAATCCGGAAATACCGGAATTACTTTCCGGAAAAATGGCTTATCCATGTTATTCTTTCTGTGTGCATTTATGATACAAGTACCAAAAATCAATCTACCTACTCCGATCACTGATCATAACATCACGCTCATAATCACCGAAGGGTTAGGCAGAAGTTAACTTAATAGTAGGTACGAGTACATTTCGCCAGTTATGTTTAAGTCCCATGTAATAGGTGGCGAGCTTATTGCCATCAACAGCGCACAAATCTCCGTGGATGTCTGCTGAGAAATTCCTCATGGCACCTTTGCTCGACCCGGGAATCGATCCCAGGACCTCAACAATTTGATTTTTTCACTGCTTTAAGGGACTGTAGACTTGAGTATATGGTTTTAATTTCGTTCCCGAGATACAGGGTCTTGACAGATAGACGGCCAACAAAGTGATCCTATAAGGGTTCCATTTTTTACTTTTGAGGTACGGAGCCCTAAAAATCGAAAAAAAAACGAGTAAATACGGTGCCGTACCTGTAAGTACCACCGTAACAATCACTGTGTACCTACTTTTAAGGATTTGCGCACATACAGCAAACCCTGGATAATTTTTCTAATAAACTTAATTATTTCAAACTTCAGGGAAAACGAAAGATAAAAATAAAACACAATTTATAGCAAGAACACCGATTTCTCTTTTTCTTGACCACATGTTTCATTATTTACATAATAATATTATTTAGAAAAAACACAATGTTTCGTACAACAAGTATTATGTAGTTTGGTACAATTCCAGTCGACATCGATATGGTATAACATAACTTGCTGCAGTGTCCGATCAAAAAACATTAAATTTGATGACTAGTTTTGAAAACCTGAGGCCCAATACAATTATCCTATAGAATTTTAGTTAAATTGTTGATAACAAGCATAATCAGTATCACCCATAGATATGAGTAAATTCTTAAAATCATTAAAATATTATATTTGATTATAGTTGATTTTCCTTGGGTCGACGATATCGTCAAAGTCGCGGGAACACCTGGATAAGGGACGCACAGAACCGGGAAGTGTGGCAGAAAAATGGGAGGCCTATACCCAGCAATGGGTGATTCCGGGCTGATATGATGATGTGAAACGAGTATTTTTAATTAAAAATTCGACGTATTTTCGTTACGTTTACACCGCGCGCTCTTGCTAATCTAAATCTTGCTGATGCAAAGCTTTGAAATTACTTTAAATGAGATTTGATCAACAGATTCGAACAATCAAATTGCATTTGGAAAACTGGTCAAAATGTCCAAATCGAAGCAGAATGCTTATCCCTATTACGAGACAACGTTTGCTCTGGATGAAAACATTGTGTATCGCACAATACAGTTTTTTTTTTTCGAGAAGAGTGGAAGGCTTTAAGGAGGCCTTTGTCCACCAGTGGGACAAAATAAGTTTAAATTTTTTTTATTACAAAATAGAAAAACATCGTTCTGTATCTCGGTATTTCATTGATAAAGCCAATTTGCTCTTTGGTATTGTATAAGATTATACTCTAAAGGTTGGAAAAAGAACATAGAAACCGAATTATTCAAATGCGTACTTACTTATCTACTAGGTATGGACAACTTTTGGTCGGACACTATAGCAACAGAATATTTCACTTACATGTAATACAGAACACTGATTTAAAATTGTTTAAAAAATTGTGAATTACCATCTATACATTTATATTGATAAAAGACAAAACAACTCACGGATATTTTAATACAACAACACATCTTTATATTATTATAATAATTCTGGCTGTGGTTTTTTAAATTACTACCTAATAGGTATTGGCTGAAAAAAATATTCACCTGTCTTTAAAAAATATGCATCTATTAAGGCGCATATTTTTTGACGTCTACGTGTACGGATCCGGTGTATTTCGGCCTTTAAAGTGAAAAATAAATAATTAAAATAATTTACCATGCCTTGGTAATAGTCATCAAAACGAAACAGTAAGAAGAACACTCATGTAAGAGATCCACGATCCAAAAGTTTTTTTTTTGTATAAAGCCAGAATTAAAAAGTTATCATCTATTTTGGAAAGGGTTCATACAGACAATGATGAATTCACACAAATCACAACAACTATTGTGCCTTTATTATGTGTTTAAATACGTAGATAATAAATATTTAGATTTTAATTGTTATAAATAAATGTTTGAGTAGCATGATCCAATACATGAAAATCAAAAAATTTATGAATTCAAAACCATGTATCTGCGCAGTACCTTATTCTATTTCCTGAATTTGAATGAATAAAAACGTATTATTAAAAATTAATTAAAAACATATTTCGGATATGTTTATTCCTGTGATGATAAAAAAACACATTAGAAGATTATAATTTCAAAACTGCTATCGAAGTAACAACAAACATCTCCATCTATATACAATATTATAAAAATACTTTCACGTCAGACAATTTGTATAACATCGAAAATACATTTAGACTGTCCATTTATTATGTCAGTGTCCGTATAAAAGTACATAGCATAAGTGTTATATAAGAACTCCCCATTCGACAGACAAAAGTTTTAAGAAGATTATGATATACACATTCATGATAAAAAAGGAGACTCGTGAACATCATCGTGGTTGGAATTTATCGAAAAACATAGAAAAAGACCTAAAATTCCATATATTTTCACACAAAATATTTTCTTCACAAGAAGTTTTACACACTTTATCATACACCACTCGAACGCACTCATGAATAAATCTCCATCGCGTATTATTTATTAACAACAAGTATATGAACCATATATAAATTTTAATTTTTTTATCTTATCATACAGTCAAATATCCGACACACAATGTCGATACGTACCAACCAGAGGACCAGCCCCTGAATTCATAAGATTACGAAGAAGTTTCTGAAGCGTCATTGATTTTAATACAATATTCATTGGCGAGTCTTCGTCTTCGCCGCTAACTAATCTATGCTAGCTGTTTCTAGAAAACGGAGAAAAGCGCGTCATTAACCTCGAGTACCCCACCGTATAACAACGGCCGCGCTTAGAGGAGGTACTCTCATTGGTCCGGTCTATCAAATGATGTATTCGGAGTGCTCTCTACTTTTTTCAGTACTATTTTGAATGCAAAAGTGTGTTTCGGTGACACAGACGCTGGGCGAGGAGTCTGAGGTGAACGCGGAGGAGGTTCAGGTGGCATCTCAGATCGAGTCCTTGTGCGTCGAGGCGCTGGGATACTCCGCATTACTGGAGCCGACGCTGGCTCCTGTGGTCTTTGCGGAGAAAGTCTATTCGGAGTCAACCGCCCCGGCGATGGCTCTGGCGTTACTGGTGGTAACATCAACGGCGGAAGATTAGCACACGGTGATCCACGAGAACCTCTACGTTCCTTCAATCCCATCTGTGGTGGCGGTGACATAGGCGCCTCATCATCCTCAGCCGCCGCAACAACGACCACTGGCTCTGTCCTCAACAATGAAGGCCTCGGTTCAATAGTATCTGAAGCGATAGACCTCCTAAAATAGTTAAGTCCATTTTCTATCTCAGCTAGCGCACGCCTCACGAAGGGGAAACTCTCAGATATCTCTGAAGTAGACTTGCGGACTGGAAACTCTGTTTCACTGTCTCGCTTCCTCGGTCTACATCGCTCGAATGTTGTGTCTCCTGACGCTCCCACCGTTTCAGAGACCTGTCTTGTTAGAGCTGCGTGCTTTACAGAATCCGACTTCGATCGGGGCTCCCTCGTTTTCGGCGTGGGGGAACGTCGATCGCCGAACTTCTTACTAGCAGCACGCTTAATAGAGGAGAATAGTCCGAGTTTCTCCGGAGGCTTGTCCGTGGGGGGTGCGGGAATGGGTTGTACAGGAGCTGAGGAAGGGCCAGGGATGGGTTCGGGAGGAGGACGGGGGAGGTTCCCCTCGCGTTAGTTGTGCCGAGAGTCTGACGACGGAACATCGCTCGAGCCGGTGGAGGAGAGGGTGGTGTTGGACCCGTAGGGGTCGAGCGAAGACTGCACGGACATGGAGCGGCCAGCGCGTCGGACTCGCGCTGGGGAGAGTTTGCCTGGATCTACGCTGGCCGGGTCTGCCTGCAACAACAGCGGTTTCAGCGCTCTATTCAATGCACTACTACTAAAGGCAATAGCATTTTAGATCAAGAAGAATATAGACTACAATTCATTAAAACAATTTGCAAAAGCACAATAAGTGGACAAAATTACTCGTGAGTGTCTATTTATAATTATATAAAAAATGAAGAGTAGTAAGTATAAGCCACCTGCTCACTTAGTATACAAAGTGAGTATTGAAGGATCAGCAGAAATAGTCCTCTCCACATTAATGTCTTACGAAAAACTAAAGAAAATGATGCCGAGAGAAAAGTCTAAACTCTCCCCTGCCAAGGCAGACACATAAGCCCAATCTTGAAAAAATAATTAAATACGCTTCGTAACAGCACCTGGTACGCCAGCGCGTTCATGATGATGGAGTAAGGTACCAGGCCGAGGGGGTGGACCTCCCTCATCAGCACGTTAGCAGGGATCTTGTGGAACTGTATGTACTCCAGGAAGTTGCCGATGACGTCCTTCAAGTTCATGTTCTGATTTGTGTCGCAGTATTTCTTACTCCACATCAGGGCAGCCTGAAAAATTTTCAGATGCGTGGTTATAATAAGATCTGCCCGTTCTATGAATTTATGGGAGTATTTTCATGAGATGAGTGCCCTCGCACCTTACGCATTGTTATATTTCGATTTTCGCCGTTGGTTATTTAAATATTGTATTTAGCTATAAGTAAAGAAAATTTGCTTATATAATGTATACAATACAGTCTTTTTATAGACAAATTTACGAAATTTTTATCGTTTGTATCCAAACCCCAACCTAGGTAATATTGAATAGAAAAAAAAAACTATGACATTATAAAACACATCTAGCTGTCCATCTAAAAACTTGATTTAGGAAATCATTGCAAAAAAATTGCAATAATCAGAAAACATTGACTTCACAAAAGAACTAAAAAAGGTGATTATCAATAAAGTTCAAGCTAAAATTCAAACTTTTCATTACACTACCGAACCCATTTGACAGTTTTCAACACAGCATAATTCAGCCAAATAACGTTAACATAACTGAAACTAAGGCTTCTTCTCATTCAGGGGGCTATAATAGCCGATCGTCGATGTGATTTCAATTCGACTTCGCAGGAACGCTCGAATATTGTGTCGCTATCTGCGGGAACGCTTTTCCTACTCCCGTCCTTCTGATGCACCTTGCAGGTCGCATCTTAGGAACCTCCTTAATAAAAAAAATATAAATTCCCTCCCCACTCTGCCGACTTTTACTCCTACTCCTTTCCTGTACACCCTGTGTGGTTATGGAATTCACTGCCTCCTGACATTAAGGACTACCAACCTATCGCAGTTGAAGAATGAAAGAACATTATCTTTCAATTTCGTAATACTCGCAGATTGTATTACTTTGTTTTTATTTTTTGTCTTTTTATTGATGTATATATGTATTTTAGATTTAAAATAGTTCTTTGCTTTTTGTTTTATGTATTCCATTTTCTCTACTTCTTTTACACACTACATCTCTTTTTTAGTATCTCCTTTAGCAGGTAAGCTGGAAGTGATTTCTATAAAAACAATCATCACCTTTTGCCTAATTTTCTGTTCCTTTCTTCTTTTTTGTATTCAGTGTATAAATTGTTACATTAAAAAAAAAAAAAAATTAAACACTATTTTATTTACCTGAAACTTAGTAAACTCATCGGCTCTAAGTTCATCCCGCGCTAGTATTAGCCTCACAACATGCTGGGGCAGCAGCGTGAAAGATCCGAGGTTCAGCACTTCATTGCCATGTTCATCAACAAACTCCAACACCTGCAATTGAAATAGTTTTTCTTTAGAAGGAATAGTATTTTTTTAATGAAAAATACGCAATTTTCTTGCGTGTACAGATCATGGCTAGGGCCTCAGTCCTCAAAATAATACGTTCGTAAGGAAACAAAATTACAATCAAAACAGTAGGCGAAAATCTCTTTTAAAAGATGCTACGTGTACACATTTTAGTGCTCGTGTCAATACAAGCAGCCGCGCCGTGCTCGTCAATAAACTTGAAAAAAGGCATAAAACGTAAGAGGCCTTACAAGTTGCGACCTTTTCATGGCTCTGTCTATTATTATAATAAACCACGATTTCAATGAACCCACCTTCTGCACAAGCGACTTAGTGCACTTGTACTGTATGTACCTCTCAGCTGACGCGAGAAGGGCACACACCGTGTCCACAGTGATGCAGCATTGAACGAAGCCGGCGCAGGCGCGGCGGAGCTCGTCCAATCCGTAGTAGTCGGCGGCGTTCATTACTCCTGAAATTTAAGTAATAGTAACATTATAGTAGAGTGTACTATATTTATTACTAGCTGTTGCCCGCGACCTTAGTTCGCGTGAATTTATTATAAAAAAAAACACATTATTATACCACTTCCCTTTTTTAATCGAATTTTGTAACCAATTTCAAGGGTTTTAATTTTTTTGCACGAAACCCAAGTTATTAAAAAAAATAAAAGTAGCATATGTTAGACCTTGTAACATCAGTTATCTGCCAGTCAAAGCCCCGTCAAAATCAATCCAGCCGTTTCGGCGATCAGCCGGAGCTAACAGACAGATAAACAGAGATTTTTTTTTATGGGTACCGTGTATATTTTCAGATGCATTCAGTAAAAAAACTGTTATTTCGATATTACAAACAGACACTTCAATTTTATTTATTTGTGGTTGGTAGCACTATTTTTTTCAACTACTGAGTGGATACATTATGTCAAACATAAATAATATCAGTTCGAATTCTCGGTTCGGTACTTCAGTAGTTATGTTTGAAACGCAGCTTTGTAATAAATTTAAATTAAACTGAAGTTTTCAAAATGTACTAGTAGTTCAAAATAGAATAGAATATTCTTTATTATGTACAGCATACAAAACACAGGTCGTTACAGGTACTCTGTGGCCCAAAAAGTCTGAAAACTAGTCTTACCAAGGGGTATCGTATTACCCAGTACTAACTGAGTTATGGAAACAGATAGGCAGTCGCTCCACGTAAAATACTGGTATTTATCCGACCCCAACATAGTCGGGAAAAGGCTAGGCAGATGATGATTATGTACAGCTTACAAAAAACATTTACAAAAAGAAAACATTTCACATAGGGTGATACAATGGGCGGTCTTTTAGGTACATAATGTGAGTATTTAAGTTTCAAGCGTAAAGAACATAATATGTGTGTGTGTGTGTGTGTAGTAGCGTACTAAAACTTCTTCCACAGAAAAAAGTAAAAAAAATGTATTGAATCTGTGTCTTGACTCACCATATATATATATACTGGCCTATAAATAAGCCTTTTGGTCCGACCATCGCATCTTTATACGTCCGAGTAAATATTGAAGTTTTATTTTTAGCTGGGTAAGTGCCGTAAGTGGGTAGTCGGTGGGACTTTGAACCGTAAATAAAGAACCCTCTCTTAACTTTGCTGGGGGTATTAAAAATTCCGACTAGTGCGAGTCTGATTTGCGCACTGAAGGTTCCGTACAAACTTGAATGTCGATGGTTTGTCCATTATGGATATCAGGTCTCAAAGAGAGACAAAATGTTATTAATGTGCACAGAACTAAATAAAGAAAATAATAAAAAAATAATGTTTTACCAACAGTTATTTTGTACCATTTTAGTATGATAACATGATTTTTCTCGGAATATCGAACACTTTTGAGAGATGTCGCCATAATAAAAAAATGTCACCTTAATAAAATATTTTGACTGAGATATAAATTTTAAATCTGTTGGTCCGTGTAAGGGATGGAAGGACGTTTTGACTCAAAAAAATGTCGTAAAAAAATTGTTTATGTCATAATATAATTATGTAACTACAAATTAACCATTTTCAGATTTTCCTTTTTCCTTGTGCTGTAAGACCTTACTTCTTACCTCATGTTTCTAAGTCAATGGAAAGTACCCTGTAAGTTTTAATTTTCAATGTCCATATTTTTTATTGCCTTGTAGCTTGATTTTTTACAGCTCCAAAGGACCGTAGACTTAATATCTTGATATTAATGGAACCATAGAAAAGATGTTGAATGAAGCCACTTTAACTTTAACAAAACGGGGACTAATTGGACGATTACAAAAAGCTTCCAAATACCATTTTAAATTCAATAAATTACGTCGCAGTTACCAAACCTACGCACAAATGTTAACAATGAAAACAATAATTACTTTCCTCGAAATATTTGCATTTCATAAATGAATAACGTTTTTTAAAAATAAACTCCATATAAATGCCGACCACACAAGTCATCACATATCACGTAGGTTGTGATATTATACGGCTATTTCAAGAACAAACGATACGTACTATGTATGAATGCAGTAGGCGTTACCTTGTGTAGTATAATATTAGGTACATGGATGAAAGCGTACTCGTACTGTTTCCAATATTGGAATATTCTATTAATAGATGCAGATATCAAAACCTTTGAAGTGTGAAATAGGAAATGATTTACAGTACTTGGGTGTTAGAATGGAATATTGAATTTTGAAAAAGGACGTTTCTAAAGGACTCGACCCAAAGAAACCGGTGGAATTTTGTCAGCGATTTTGTTGTCGGCAGGCTAGTTGGTGGCTTCAAGTCAATGTCGGAAAAGTGTGTCAGCGGCGCGAGATGTGCAACTTTTTTTACACTATGCACAAGAGTGTCGCAGAGCCCGTTACGCTAATGAGTTTCATGGAGCCGAGAACTGTAGTAACAAATTCCCACGCGTATCAAACGACGTTTTTCAATACACTTTTGAAGAAATAAAATATTAAAACTGAAAAAAGAATTGTCAGGAATTATTAGGAACCTATGATTTAATTTGCTTTTTTTCCGCGCTTTGCTTTCGCCAGGTTATCTGTGGAAATTTTTATTTCCGCACGTGTGCGGAAAAATACTAAAAATCCACGCGTGTGAAATACATTGCATGTTGAACCTAATCTTAGTGCGGTAAGAACCTGTTTTCGAGAAAGTGTGTTGCAAAAATACGTTATAAAATAACTCGCAGTATGCAAACAGAGCTTCCAAAGGATTATCCTTACGAGCAGCAGAGTGCCGCGAAACGAATGAGTTGTCATATTGTTATGAATGATACAGTCCCAGTGTTTGTAGTCCACAGTTTATAACTGACTGCAAAGCTAAGATAAACTCAAACGAGAACTTTGCAGACCGTGTGACAAAGGTAAAGAGAAATAGCAAAAGCCGGGGAAAATTTGAAGAGGCAAAGGTAAAGTAATTTTTTTTTTACTTTACCTTGCTTCTTTAAAATAACTAATCAAGGTGAACTGCCCGTATTTAGGTATCAATTATGAGTTAGTACAAAAAAGTATAGCTTTTACGATTCATTATATTTGTAGGAATAGGTACTAACTGTGATATCTATAATATAATATTTTTTATTTATTTTTTTCTCTCACAATGGTTTTGTAGCACTTACTTAACAGTTTTGAACTATATAAATTCACATTGTGAGAGCGGGTGCCTGAAGTAGGATTTAGAAAAAACCTCTGTTACAGGTCACCAGTTCTATACAAGGTGTAAACGGACCCTCCACGAAGCCGGCAACCAAGCATTCTGTACAGTCACGAGCACCAATATGTATACATTTTCCTAGATTTAAAAACAATTTTCGCGAGAAATAACGATTGTAACTTGGAGATTGGATCTTTTTCATCTAAATATGAATTCTAGAATACTATGTTCGGAACTACATGAAATTTGAATCAGAACAGTAGGAGAAACACACTTTTAAAAGTTTTTAAGTATTTACATATTGGTGCTCGTGACTGTACATCAAACTAAGTAACTTTAAGTACGCAAAAATTATTACTGGGGAACGACTTTTTTTTGGGGTGAAAAATCACGTTTTCCGGTAGAACTTAATGTAACGCAATCAAAACATTGTGCTGATGGATGGATTGATATAGTATGGGGGTCATGGAGGTGTTTAAAGTAAAAATCTTACGTTAAAACTATTGTATTAAAAAAAAACTTGTGAAAAAGTTGGAACTTTGACCCCCTCATATCTCCGCAACTAGAAGGTATGGTCTAGAACAAAAAAATTATCGCAATGACGGGGAAAAAAGTGCCTTTCAGCTTCGTTAAGGGTCTTGTTACACCCTTTATATATAGTCCAGTTAAAGTAATTACTTGAGTTTAAGTAGTTACTTATGCAATCATTTTTATGCATGGGATTTCTTGCCCGTTCTTCTCCATCGAGATCTCCGCTTTGGAATGGGCAACTGCAGTACGTTCACAGTTTTTATGCCTTGTGACTGGGACTGTAGCTATATTTCATTGTTGCCTTTGTTTCGACAGTTCAAAAGTGCTGACCTATTTGAAATAAATGTTTTGATTGATTGAATAGAATATAATTTGAACAAAGTAAGAACCGTCAAAGAAAGCAAAGCTAAAAATTCTAACTTTTGACAGTTCTAACTTCAAGCAATTACTAAACTATAGAATATCTAAAGTTATTACTTTTACTCAAGTTATCACTTCGACTTGTGTATAGATACGGGTATAAGACTCGACTTTTTAATTGGGTATTTGAATGACTTTGATTGAGTATAATGATTAAATGTTAGATTAACAACTTATCAGCTTCAAATCGAATTCAGAAACCGCATGTTAAAGTAATTAATGTGGGAATGAATTTCCTCTGGTTTAAGTTAATTCATCGTAAATATTACATTGCTAATCAACCAACATCCGATGGCATTTAGCTAACATAATTAAATCTTAACTATGTCATGCATACCTGTACAAGCACCCTCGACAATTTTATGCTGACGCCCACGATCACATGTACTTACTTTTATACCTTATTACATGCGCATTACTGTAATTAATGTTCGTTCAATTAAGATGCTTGGTGATGTACATATCAGGGTTTTCTTCCAAATTTCACATATAAATAATAAAAAAGACTCTACATTTATTTTTGGTCCTTCGAGCCGGATATCTTAGGTATAACTCGGAAACTATGATTGATTTAATTTATTATTACACTATTTTTTTATTATTATTTAATCACAAAAACTACATCGAAGGTTGAGACGTAAGAACATCTGCGTGATGTTGAAGAATGAGTTTGATCCGGTTAGGTGCGGTTAAACCAGTATAAACAGCTTGTGGACCAGCAACGGACATTGGACACTGATGGATATTCCAGAAAATTTCCTGTCAGAATGTGGTGGGACGCCTCGTCCAGAATTTTTTCGTATTACATTGACCGTACCTTTATTCAATATTATTAAGTTTTTCAATGATCTTAGTATTATGACGGATTCTGAAGTTGTGCCCGTTTAAAAAATAAACACCTGGCCCTGTATGTGTGCATACACGACACTTAAAAATAACTGATACTAGACAACTATGCATGGGGAATGTAGAGTTGTCTATTGTTGTGGTTTGGGTACTAAAAGCGTAATGTTATATGATTAAAATCTGCAAATTTCTAAAGTATTTCTCTGCTAAGAAGCTCTAAGTATCCAGTATCGAAAGTTGCAAACTTCGATAATTAAACAAAGGAGCCTTGTTTGCGAGTTATCGAGAGAATTTGCTCGAAAATTATTACAAAATATCTTGGAGTATTTTCTTCAGTTAGCGAGTTCATTAATGGTCCAATAAATTCAATCTTATCTCAAAAATAGATGATACGAAGTAAAATATAATTTTGAAACATCTCAAATTCACAAAATTTTGTCAGGAGTACCACAGGGTCGCATACTGGGACCAGTTCTATACCAACTCATGCCCACTCATGCTTATACCACTACTGCAACATATGCAGATGATACCGCAATCCTTTCAACACATGAGAATCACGACTCCGCATCCAAAAGGCTCCAACAACACCTGACTCTGATCGAGGCATGACTAGAGCAGTGGCGTATTACAGTCAATACAGATAAGTCGGTTCAAGTAACCAACACTCTCAGAAGAAAAACTGTCCACCTGTGAAACTTTGTAATACCGAGGTCCCACGATCACAAATGCATCTTGATGGACGCCTCACTTGGCGCAAACAAATATGAACCAAAAGGAAACAATTGGACTGCAAAGTCCGAAGTATGTACTGGCTCATCGGACGTAAGTCACAGCTGACAGACATCAGTGAAATGGCTATCTATAAAGCTATACTAAAGCCTGTTTGGACGTATGGCATACGACTATGGGGACAACCAGTCACAGTAACATCAAAATACTAGAACGGTTTCAAAGTAAAACAATGAGAGCTATTAATATTCCACCGTACATGCAATGAATATGCGAACCTGAAGATTTGAAACTGCGCACAGTGAAGGAAGACATTGAGTCACACAGCAAGAATTATCAAGCCAGATCAGACCCACACGTTAACCAGTTAGATGCTGAACTGCAGGGAGTGGGCAGTCTAAGATACTCTCGCCTTAAGAGAAATATTATACCAGATCTAGCAACAAGATTCGCAGACAGAAGTTGAGAATGGCATCAATGGGTGCAGAACTCAGCTGAGATATATCTACCGATGAAAGTCTGACAACATTTTAGATTATTATTTCAAGGAAACAGATTGCTAAGTAACAGGTTAAAAAAAATGGTCCAAGTAATTGAAATCTTTTTGATACAGCTTCAATTATTTAAATAATTTGTTCGAGATACAACAACAATTTTTCATCAACGTTTTTAAAAATGAAATCGTGATTCGATATCGTATTGGCATTTATTGGAAAAATATTTAGAGTGAAAAAACTGTACCAATTCATTGTGAATCAAAGTTTTACCATCTAAAGTAAAATAATTAATAGTGGCATTTTATACATGAAAAACTACAATCAACTCAACCAATCAATCAATTAATCAAGTTTCATCTCGCAGGACTGCCGGGAGAAATTTCTTATGAAATAAGCCTACCTTTGTGCGCTTCTATCTTAATGTAATGTCTTATTAAGTACTAGCTTCTGCCCGCGACTTCGTTCGCGGATCCTGTTGCTTGTGCCAGCGACAACGGGGTCGTCAAAATCGAAGATCTGAAACGTCTGATGTCGAATTCTAAGAGCCCGGGGACGGGAAAACAACGGGATGCGCGAGACGATTCGAGACGTTCCATATCTTTCATTTTTGTAAGTCAGAAGTCGATGCGTAGATACGCTTGGAACTCAAGCGTAATTCTCTATCCGTGAACGTCTCCGACTCGCGAGACAATGCGTGACGTTCACGATCAGCGGTCAGTCACGCATCACGTTCTCCACTTGTCTCTACAGACCTAGAAGTCGATGCGTAAATACGCTGAGAACGCAGGCGTGCTTCGTTATCCAAGAGGAAGAGGTTTCCACGGAGCGAGTTGCAGCCTGATGTTCTCGAACAGCATCAAGTCTCTCCTGACGTTCTTCGGTAGATTCTTGGGATCTTATGATCCTCAATCTTTTAGCTCCATTGGAACATTGGGAAAGATTTGACCTCTTTCTAGGCATGGTTATAGTTTTATTGTGAAGATACCTGATCAATTAAAATCTAAGTGACTGCTCCCCTGCGTTACCGGGTAGGCTACCGTGTCACGAAGATAAGTGGAAAAAGTCTAAAACACTCAAATAACATAAGCCCGAAGGCATATTTATTCGATAAAGTAAAAAAATAAATAGGAGTTTTGTCCAGTAGAGTCAAATTTTCAATGATATACCGTCGTCATCGAATATCAGTCCTAAACTGTTACCGCCTTCACCTCGTGGAGGTACTCCCAGCTTATGTTATTTTATAATTATACAGTGAAATTAGTGATAGCTTTGATTTCCACATCAGATGTTTCTGATCTTCGATTTTTATAAGTCAACAGGAAATGCCCATCAGACCGAACAACTTTTGCTAAGACGTCATTATTATATGTGTTATGGTGTAGCTGGGCTCTTGGAGTTCCACAACAGGTGTTCCAGATCTTCGATTTTTATAAGTCAACAGAGAGTGCTCATCAGATTGAACAATTTTTGCTAAGACTTCATTCCTATATGTGTTATGGTGTAGCTGGGCTCTTGGAGTTCCACAATAGGTGTTCCAAAACTTCGATTTTTATAAATCAACAGAGAATGCTCATCAGATTGAACAATGTTTGCTAAGACGTCATTCCTATATGTGTTATGTGGTGTAGCTGGGCTCTTGGAGTTCCACAACAGGTGTTCCAGATCTTCGATTTTATAAGTCAACAGAGAGTACTCATCAGATTGAACAATTTTTGCTAAGACGTCATTCCTATATATGTTATAGTGTAGCTGGACTCTTGGAGTTCCACATCAAGTGTTCCAGATCTTCAAATTTATTCTCTCATCAGAAAATGCTCATCACGTGGAACAATTTTTGCTATGGTACCATTTTTGTATCTCTTATAGTTTAGCTATTCTATTGCGGTTCTGCATCAGGTGTTCAAGTTTCCAAGATAAATTATAGCCTATATGTTGCCCAGACTTAATACCTATACAACAAAAAAAAAATCTTTCAAATCCGTCTAGTAGTTCCGAAGATTAGCGTGTACAAACAAACAGACAAACAGACAAACAGACAAACAGACAAACAGATAAACAGACAAACAGACAGAATTTTTTTTTTGGATTCTTGCTCTATTACTGTTTCTAAACCCCCCTCATTTTTTTTTTTTAAATTTATTCAATGTACAGACACAGTTTTTTTACTGTCTTATTATATGTATAGATTTTGTGCCGTACATTAAAAAAAAAATAAGAAAAAAAAGAAAATCGCCAACACGCGTTTAGCAAGTGTTGTATCAATGCTCACAACTTTTTTCATTAAAAGAAGTATTTGCTATGCAGAGGGAGAACAACAAGATCCTCGTATTAAGACAAAGCTATACAGTTGTCCTTGAAAATCGTTTTTTTTTGCTAAATCAAATATTTCAAACGCACGAAGACATGCTGCGGTGACCCCAATACACAAGTTAAGAAAATACTACTGTTTCTTAAACATCAAAAGTTTTAAGATACACAGGTGGATAATACACATTTAAGAGTTGGCTGTATATAAAGCATTGCCTTGTAAAATGGAAAACAAAACAAACTTCGATCTTCCAACAGACAACAAATAAAAGCGTGGGTGCAGACATTCCCGTGAACTCTAAATATAGACAAAAGGAAATTCACTACTCCAACTTGCTTTGCGAAAACACAGTTCGTGGCACAATATTACTGTAAATTACATTTGGCGTAGTCAAAGGATATGTGTTGTTTCCGACAATAAGTCACGGAGGAATAAAACATTTGATTTATCACATGTTGTGTGCACTGTTTTTGTTTTTGTTGAAGTGTAAGTACACGTAAATTAAGCGATGACGATGGTCGAAAAGTGATATAATGTAAGGGACTGTCCAATCTGTCCAACCCTTTGATTTCAATAATAAACAGACGAGTTGGTCATTGCATTGTGAGACGATATTAAGCTCATCCCCAATATTATCGCAATTTAACACGCCTAAAGGTAGATCAAAAGTGTCTGTGTATCTCAAAATTGGTCAGAGTCAAAAATATTGACTATATTTATAATATAGAGCCTACCTATAATATAGAGATACCGGAAGAAAAACCCTGAAAAATTGTGTTCCTATGTCTCAGAAAGGTCCATATAGCTTAGCAACATTATTTGCCTAGTTTAACACTGGTGACTGTTTCTATGGTCAAGTGGTGGCAAGCGCGACTGCTGAACATGAGCTCCTGTGTTCGATTTGGGTGATTTGTGATTTCCCGGGTCGGGAAAATTGTTATTAGGTTTTTCTATCACGAATTTCTCAGTTGCAGGTTAATGGCAATAGGATCGCCCCCTACTATATGGGACTTGGCGGGGTGTACCTTTAGGTACACCTCTGCCTAACCCTTTTGGGATTACAGGCGTGATGTTATGTTATGTTTAACACTGGTCAGAGTACAACATAGGAAGATAAAGCACTGCTTCCACCATACATCATCATAATTCTTTTGTCCTGATCCCAATTATCCTTTCTACCCTTATGTACACGAATATCAAACGCAACATTTCATCTCCCTGATTATCTACAAAAGGTATTTCAAAGCCAAGCCTCCAATTAATCAATATCTAATCCTTCCACGTAATAACTCATACGGTTATTAATTCCACTATCAAGTAGTGACCTTTCAGAGTTAATGAATAGATAATATCAGAACAACACCTGATAAAGGTATGGCTTATCGTGTTCCTGATTACTTTCCGTGATTTTGTATGGATACTTGTTATTTTGTCTGTTACCATGGTAGCGACCTTGGTTTTGGGTATCAGGATACTTTACACGCGGGTAAGAGGTTACGTTGTGGTGGATTTTCTTGGATATTATTTTATGTTCGCTCAAATTTTTAACAAGTGGTGATGTAACTTGCAACGGGCGTAACTTCCCGTACGCTGCCCAGCCGAGTCGGATTCGATGACTCGGCTGGGCAGCGTTTAAACTTTAGACCTACCGCTTTAATGAGTCCTCCACCTTGCCCCATCAAAGGCACATTAAGCGTCCACAAAGTCCTAACAATATCCCACAGGTTTTAAAATAACCATAATCAACGTAAGTATTACGATACTATCTGAACCTTCAGAATATTCCATTTAAATTGATATCTTTGTGAGGACTCATTAAAGCGGTCGGTCTATAGTTTCAAACAACCTACGCTTGCCAAAGAGAGTAGGTAGTTCGTAGTAATTAGCACAGTGGGGGATGCAGCCATTCATCTTCGTGAAATAACCTTTCAGGATTTATTTTCCGCCCACAGGCATAGTGGATTTCTCCGCAAGCACCCAATTTTATTCTAGACCGTATTTCTGTTATTCGGCTCCGCTATGATTTATTTCATTCAGGCTATGCAGACATATCGACAGAAACAGAGACAGCTCCTGGCAAGTTATCCTCAGCTTTTATTACTTCATATTGAACAATTTTCACATATCAAAACCGCTTGACGTATTAAGATGAAAATTGGCAGTGGGGTTGTTTATAGTTAGTAGACGTCCGCTAAGAACGGATTTTGCGCCTGGGCCGAAATAAGGAGGTCTAAGGGCTCTCACAAGTTTGTATGAAAGGCCTTCATTTTTTTGTGCTACAAACTTCAAATTTGACAGGGAGGTAGGCTGTTATCGCGGATGAAGTCGCGGGCAACAGCTAGTATTCTTATATCGGGCTTTGTATGAAGCAGCTTCGCTTTATTGAAAATATAAAGGAATATGAGCATTCAACGATTACTAAATATTCATCTAGCATAATATTTTTGGTGGATTGTACATAATCACTAGTTGAAGGATAATAAACATTTCGTCACGTTTTTCATTACTTCTCAAGTATTCTATGGCTTATAAACATATTCATATATCATGATCTGCCTAGCCTTTTCCCAATTATATTGGGGTCGGCTTCCAGTCTAACCGGATGCAGCTGAATACCAGTGTTTTATATGGATTGACTGCCTATCTGACCTCCACAACCCAGTTACTGGGTAATACGATACCTACCCCTTTGGTAAGACTAACGACTGTCAAAGATCTACAAATGACTCTCGGGACCAACGGCTTAACGTGCTTTCCGAGGCACGGACGAAACTCGGTATGTAATGGGTGGGCACTCATCCACAGACAAACCTAGGCAAGCACGGTTTAACCTAAAGATCGACCCGAGCGGCTGTTATTATTTAGCCACGACCTCCTAAACATATCCATATATGGCTCTCCGTAATAGTCTAGCTTACCATCAGAATTATTAAAATCAAATGAGGTGTTTCGGAGACTACCTCCTACATCCAAAAGTTAAAAACTTTACGTCTTTATAATTTTAGTGTAGGTTCAGTTACATAAGTTCCTTTAAAGGAACCAAAGAAATTTCTTGAAAAACTTACTTATTAAACCGAGCTAAAAATACGTTTGAGAAAATTTATTGTAACTAAAGTCGCTATAAAACAAGCCCCGATGCACCGCAGCTTAGTAGGACAATTTTATTAACAGTAACGAAGAAAATAACCGAGACAAAGTCTCTTCCATGAGGGTATTATTATTTATGAAAAGGCTGGGATATATTGACTGCGTCCTTGTTAGTATGTTTAAAAAAAACAGATATTTTATCTGAATGACAAAGACAAGACTCACTAAGACTACTCACGAAGACTATGAGGAGCTCGTGCCTAAATAATAACAGCCGCTCAGGTCGATCTTTAGGTTAAGCCGTACTTGCCTAGGTTGGTCTGTGGATGGGTGACCACCCATGACATACCGAGATTCCTCTGCACTTCGGAAAGCACGTTAAGCCATTAGTCCCGGGTGTCATTTGTAGATCTTTGACAGTAGTTAGGAGGTCAGTGGCCCAAAAATTCTGACAATCAGTCTTACCATGGGGTATCGTATTACCCGGTACTAACTGCGTTGTGGAGGTCAGATAGGCAGTCGCTCCATGTAAAATACTGGTATTCAGCTGCATCCGGTTAGACTGGAAGCCGACCCCAATATAGTTGGGAAAAGGCGGCAGATGATGATGACAAAGACAAGACTTCAGTGTTTTCAAATGTGTCTAGAATATTTTTCGTTTTAATTTTTTTCATGAAGTTTCTCAGTATTTTTTTACTTATGACAATGTATTGGTTGTCATGGTACAGGCATGTGATGCAAAGGAATGAGGAGGACTGCACAAATGATGATATTATGCTTAGAAAGGGGGTGACTACTAAGATGTCTACAAAATTATTTTCTTTTATAAAATGTTGACTACAGGTAGTAAGAAATATAATTATGTCTACTCACAGAATATCTAGAGTATTTTATAGGGAACGTGTCCAAGAAAGAAACTTAAATTTTATTTAGTTGTATACGGGGTGTAAACGGACCCTTCACGAAGCCGTCAACCAAGCATTCTGTACATCAAACTAAGTAACTTTACGCAAAAAATTTAGCTGGGAAACGACTTTTTTTTTTGGGGTGAAAAATCACGTGTTACGGTAGGACTCGGTGTATATCACTCAGAACATTGTGCTGATAGATGGATTGAATAGTAGGGGGGGGGGGGTTGTGGAGGTGATTCGAATAAAAATCTTACTTTAAAAACATGTACTGTCAATCAGGGTAATTGTAAACTGGGGTGATTGGAAACGACTTCCAATAAACTTTGAATAATGCACTTAGGTTGACGGACTTGACACGAAACATTACTTTAATCTGTTGTCTGTGACTACAAATGTTATCTTTTTCACCTGCTAGAAAAGTAACTTCACTTTTAGTGTGACGAAAAGTTGTCTGCAGAAACTTTGTTTTCAAGTTTTTGAACGAAGTTGATAATAAAAAGATTTTGTTAGAAAAGTTGATAGGTAAGTTGTTGATTGTTTTTTAACTGTGATTTAATGGAATTAGCTTTGCATTTTTCTAACTTTCCATCAATAAAATCAAGCTAACAAGCAGCGAAGCGATGTTTACATTTTCCCATACGATATACTGGGTGGAGGTAATTGTAAACGGATTTGGGGGTGATTGTAAACAATGGGGTAATTGTGAACTCTTATAATTTCTGCGACTGACATGGTGATGGGTAATGGTAAACATTTATATTCAGGTACATTTTCAAAACACCGCGCGTTTACATCCGAAAAAGAGAGACAAAGTATACCTTAACGGACTTACAAAAGGCTGTTAAGGATGTAGAGGAAAATAAGAAGACTTATAGAAAAGCTGAGGAAGCCTATAACGTCCCTATCTCAGTTATTTATCATCGAATAAAGGGCAGAAAAGTGGACATTAATAGAATGTAGGTACCTGTGTCGTTTTAGTTGATTTAAAAACTAATAAAAGACAGCACTCCTTAAAATTTAGGTGTTCACATTTACCCCATAATATCATTTTTTGTTTTAAAGTCAAGATAAAATGTAAAAACTGCATTTTCAGAACCGCTAATGAAGCAGTTTAAATGGCTGATGTTGCAGTTTTTAGATAAATTACTATACAATCAAAATCATTAACTCCCCTTTTCTAACTGCTAATATATTTTTTTACAAAGCCGAAACATTATAAGTTCAAAAGGTATTTTTCAAAAACGTTTACAATTACCCTGATTGACCCTACTTATTTAAAAAAAAACTTGTGAAAAAGTTGGAACTTTGACCCCCAATATCTCCGTAACTAGAAGGTTCCCAGGTATAGTCTAGAACAAAAAAATGATCGCATTGATGGGGAGAATAACTACCTTTCGGCTTCGTTAAGGGTCTTGTTACACCCTTTGTTTATTGTTATCAAAATAACAAATCACTAATGCATCTCAAACTTTTTACTTACTCTAACCACAAAACTAAACAATTGACAAACAATATTTACGCAAATGCATCTCTAAACGAATTCCTAACAAAGTTTGTACATAAAGCGATTGTATTTGGTACGTATTCTGTGTCTTATAATGAATTGAATTTAGGGAGAGTGTACGTTCTAATACAATTTACATCCGGGTTGCGGTAGTAGCAAATGAACTTACATTAATGTCCCATTTACACGGAGAGAGATTCTGGTTTACAGGCAAAGATAAAACATGTTTTAAATAAAGTTACAGGTACTAGGACTTTTTATCGTATGGCCAGTCTGAACTAACTCACTATTTTTTTACGATACAAAATCACAAATGTTTGTACAGAAAATTTATATGTTCTTTAGTTTTAAAAAGGCCCCACTATGACATTGCTGGCAGACTGCAATGTCATTCGCCTTCAGTTTATCTGTGGTCGAGTCAGCTCCATCGTGAAAACTATTAAAGTTCGTTTTATTTGTTAGGAATTGATACATAATAATATCATTAAATGTCGTTTCTTTTATTACTGAGAAACTCAGTTGTGTTTTATTGACGGTATCACTTAACTACTGAAACAAATAGTATTATTTGTTTACTAACAACGCCTCACTGTCATTAGGCGTTAAAAGATAGGGATCTTTTAACGCCTAATGACAGTGAGGCGTTATGTACAGGACGCTATTACGCAGTATGTCACCTTTCGAAATTGGAGACAACCGTTAAAACAAATTGTCACAGTTCTAAAATCGCCAGAAGAATTTGGTATGGCATTTATTTTCACTATAGTGAAAAATGACAGCGATAATCATCAATAAAACCCGTACAAATATATTCGCTCGACGGGCGAGTAACTCTCCTCATGTAAACGAGCATAGGAAGCTGTCACAACCACATCGGTTGGAAACAAGCACCTGTTTCACGCAGAGCTGACGTAATTGCATACGAGAGAGCCATTATCGTTCATACCGCATACAAGTTTATCGCAAATTGTGGAATATTTCGTTGTAACTGGAATGAGCTACTTTATTTACGTACAGTTTCAGGTAATGCCTGCAAAATGCAATTCCCAATATTTTAGTTTAATTTTAGGATAGTTACTTCCGAATATTATGCTGTATTTACCCGACTTCTAAAAAAGGAGGAGGTAATGTATTTGACATAGCTCGTGATAGAGCTCGTGGCTAAATATTAACAGCCACTCGGGTCGATCTTTAGGTTAAGCCGTGCTTGCCTAGGTTGGTGTGTGGATGGGTGACCACCCATAACATACCGAGTTTCCTCCGTGCCTCGGAAAGCACGTTAAGCCGTTGCTCCCGGGTGTCATTTGTAGATCTTTGACAGTCGTTAGATAGTCACTGGCCCAAAAAGTCTGACAAACAGTCTTACCAAGGGGTATCGTAATACCAGTACTAACTGGGTTGTGGAGATCAGATAGGCAGTCACTCCATGTAAAATACTGGTATTCAGCTGGATCCGGTTAGACTGGAAGCCGACTCCAATATAGTTGGGAAAAGGTTAGGCAAATTATGAAGTATAAAAAATAGTTTTTCTGTGTGATTATTCGAAATGTTTAAATTGTACAGAACTTGGGTTGGTAGTTAAATTGGCCGCACTTATAATTCTTAGCTTACCTTTACTTAATTTCGTTGTATCCATCTGTCAAGCCTGTTGTTGTCTGTCTGTTGTTCAACTTATTTAAACACCCAAAAACCTCAAAACTTTCTCTCACAAAAGTGAGTGAGTTTATTTGCAAACTGTCAACATGTGACACCCTTTTGTATCGTGTTATACCTCTGCAAGTATTCATTCAAAACCTATTTCGGGATCCTATTAATGTTTTACGTTCACTTTTTACAAAAGGGTTGAGATTGAAATTGCATTGAGTTTGACAAGGGTTGAAAAGTTTTGAATAGGAATAATAATATGTCTGGGCCTTACATTTCAATGTTATAATGAACGGGGCTATTAGCTAGCGAAACTTCTCTGTTCCTCGAAACAAACAATTCAGTTAGGTTAGTGATTGAGAAATTCACGAATATTGAAGATTCATTCCTGGAAATTCATGATACGCCTTGGTGATTTCCTTAGTTAGCTTATCGCAAAACCACAGCTTGGGGTGAAATTTGCCAATTACTGGGTACCTAACTAACTCTGTAGTTTAATTAGTCAAACTGAAAAGTTTTTAATTGACTTGGTATCTGCAGCGAGTATTTCAGTAGCAAATGCTATAGAAATAATGCATTTCAAAAGATTTATACATTTCAAAAGATTTATGCATTTCAAAAGATTTATGCATTTCAAAAGATTAACCTACTTTGATTTTCAACATTATTGTAAAACTAGCTTTTGCCCGCGGCTTCGGTCGCGTTAATTTAGAATTTGACAATCAATTCGTGTTGTACTCTGCTTGTTATAATATAATTCAATCATGATTCAAAAGAAACGAGGACGTTATTGTTATTTACCCCGGGAACAGTACTTTTTTCGGGATGAAAGGTACCCCGTGTCCGTTTCTATACACCCAACAACGTATATGCAAAATTTCAGGATGATCGGTTCAGTGGTTTAGGCGTGAAGAGGTAACAAACAAACAAACTTTTGCATTTATGATATTAGTTAGGATAGGATATAAAATAGAGAATACAAGTAGACAAAGTAATATGGTTGCAATCAGAACTTAAGTTTATTTGTGGATACTTGTATTTTTATCCAACAGTCATTCGAAAATTAGTGAAATTGATCAAAAGATTTCCTCTACAGAACAAACCATCGTGGTACATGTAGTTCAAATCTTGTAAACACAAAATTTTCACGCACTTCACACAAACACCCAAACTTGAAGCAAATATTTGTAGGAGCTGCGAAAATCTGACCCTTTGTGTCATTCGGGGTCGTCTTCAAAGTAAGATCCCTTTCACAAAATACCTAATCTACATTATGTGTCTACTTATACAGTGAGGTATACAGGGTGTAAACAGACCCTTCACGAAGCCGCTAACCAACCATTCTATACATCAAACAAAGTAACTCTACGCAAAAATTATTGCCGGGAAACGACTTTTTTTTTTGGGTTAAAAATCACGTTTTACGGTAAAACTCAATGGTACGCACTCAAAACTTAGTGCTGATGGATGCTTTGGATAGTAAACGGGCCATGGAGGTATATAAAGTAAAGTTATAACATTAAAATTTTTATTAAAAAAAAAACTTGTGAAAAAGTTGGAACTTTGACCCCCAATAACTCCGTAACTAAAAGTTTCCCAGTTATGATCTAGAACAAAAAAATGATCGCTATGACGGGGAGAACAAGTGCCTTTCGGCTTCGTTAAGGGTCTTTTTACACCCTTTATAAACGATACTTGGTCTGTAGTATACCAATAAAGTCTGAAAGCAACATGGACGCTCACATTTGGTATTCTACGTTGGAAACTAATAAAAAATCAATTTACGCCAACGTTAAACTTGATTTTCTTTTCAGCTGAGGCTTTTATTTAATACAAGTATCGATTTTGCCGACTCGTAATAAATTCCACTCGACCACGCTCCAGTCGACTCATTGTCGATAAATTGGAAATCGAGTTCGCGTTTTTATTTTCGCGTCGAATGGTCAGGATTAATTTTTTTTTTGAACATCGCTTGATTTTTTATTTACATCAACGTAATGAAATTTCGAGCAGCCGGTTTCTACCAAACTAAATTGACTTTCTATGTAACGTTAATTGAATTTTCCAACATAATTTCATATAAATTAACGAATTTGAGGACTATCTGGAGTGACACCCACACACAACCTTCGAAGTATTTCCTCAAAACATCAAAATTGAAGTTCGTTTACCATATAAAACAACCAAACTAATATCGAGAAATTCCATTTTAGCTAATAACTTCCTCAGTACTCGAGACGTACTGATTTGTGAAATTCCATCCAGTAAATACTTTGATAGACTAATAACTTTGTACTTATATACCGACGAATCGATCGCTCGTCGTTCAAGAGATAAACAATTTATTCCCTTTACACCCTTTGAGTACAGTCCAAATATTTTATCACAGATTTCCCTGTCCCAATATTTGACGACACTTTAAATCGAATCTTCAAAGAATTGTGTGGTTTGGCTGATCGAGATAGAAAACAGACTAACCTACCTTGAAGATATTGGGATATAGACAGGAGGATAAGTAGTAGGAAGACTTACCAAGCAATGTCCTAGGTTGCAGGGTCACGCATCCGGTGTGAATGTACTCAATCAGTTGGCGGAACACATCAGGTTCGAACTCTTCAATGATCAATGTCTGATGCTGTTGCGATGATGGCTGTCACAAAATTAATACAAGTTACTTAAAAAAAGGATAATAAAAAGAATCCTGGCGAGCTTCTGTACCAAATAACTACGAACGAAACAATTCGTAATTAAATGCAAAAAAGTTTAAAATGAATGAAAGTATTATGTTTTTAAATTGTATTCTCTTAAAATTCAAATGAATTTGTATTTGGTACAGAATCTACACGATGCCAGTTTGAATTTTAGATCAAATTGTTTCACACATTTTGTACTTAACATGTACAGTGCTTTTATTTACAATTTAAATTTAAGTGCCTTGTAAAATCAATCATGAACTGAACTGAAAGCAATTTAAAAGGCACAAGAGATTGTGTTTAGCATAATCGAATACACTTTGAATGTTCAGTAAAATAACGTTCTTGTGTTAATCTTGTAGTTCAAGTGGAAAACTTCAGAATAACTAAAACCTAAACAAATAATATTTTAATAAAGATTAATTTATACAACGACACCAAGGATTATGAAAAATTTATTCGTGGATAAAACAATGAAAAAATCAAACATGCTGTATACACTAGGATCAATAAAAAAAGGGTGGAGGTAAAAGTGAAAATGAGACAACATCGATTTACTCACCTTATCGAAAATGAGAAAATGTCAACATTAACATGCAACACAACTATAAATTGTGACGCAAAAACCTAGTATAATAAAATTTTAATTGAAAAAGATTTCAATTTCATCAGACGAAATCCTATCTACATTGTGTATTGAAAAGTGAAAATTTATACAATATGAACACCGAGTAAGTACTCAAACTGATAAAAGTGAGTCCCCTAAAACACCGTTAATTTTGTTTTTACCTCTTGGATTGGTGCCAATTGCTGCGCGAAAGACGATCTCTGAAGGGAACACAGTAAAAATTTAACGTTAACATTAAAATTTCTCTATGCTGCTGCAATTTCTAGGAACATTTTCCAGTTTGAAAGTACTTTTCTGTCGCGTAGAAGTTTATTATGCAAAATATGATTTTGCAAAGGATTTCTCTTTTGACAAAAGTTTTCCGCATTCGTGCATTTGCTATGAAGTAAGTCGAGTCGAGTAATGAGAGGAGTCCTTTGAATGGAGCAAATATTTTGTAGTTCATAATGTGGGTAGGTAGGTAGGTGGGAGGGAGGATGAACCAATACGGTTCGAGGGCTTCTTTGTGCATAGTGAAGACTTATTTGCAATGGTATGTATTTTCAACGAGAAAGAAGCTCAAAGGTTTCTGGAAGTATTTCACTATCCACATTAATATAAGTCATTCAATGAGAGAAGTATTGAATGTACAACAAGTTGCATTCATTTGCGTGATAACATTAGCTTTAATCAATGATGTAAGATAAAGAGCAGGAGAAAATATGCAACTCATTGAACTCAACAACGAATAATCAGGGCTTTTTAACATAGCTTAAGAAAAGGTCATTGACAATGATGATTTCAAGTTAAGGGTCGCCAATAAGGGAGGTTCAACATTTAACATTCTCTTGCAGTCCAACACGTATTCATACAAAATATATGGAACTATATCCTTTACCTGCTGAGCGGCATTTTGAAGGTTAAGCAGGGGTTCCGAAGATCTTTTCAAGAACAGCCGTAGTTTGTTCTCCCTGGGTGCTGGTTCCTTCTTCCGTTGAGGACTGGGAGCTTGGTAGAGCATCTTTTGGAATACTCTGCAGACAACAAAAAATATGTTATCACACTTACGAAATCATTTGTAGAAATGATTGGATAAAAATTGGTGGGCCCAAAATGTACCCTTGTAGTACTCCTAATCTAACTAATGAACCCGTAGAAATTGCACTAGCTATGTCTATCCTTAGTCCAAGTTTCGATAAATGAGATATTAGATTCAAAATCAATAGATTCTGATTTCTAGTAGTGAGCACAGAGATGAAGGCGTTTCTTTTGCAAACCTCTTTATTCTTTGAATTCATTAGCTTATATTACACTGAAAAAACAGTTAGTATAGTTACTATATCTAGATTTTTCCTTTTACCTACCTATCTAAACAATTCATTGTTCAACCACATTATTCAAAGTTATATTATAAAACTTCAACAATGCTTGGTCAGATATGCAAAGTGTCCAGAGGGTAACATGGGTCACAAAGGAGAACTTAACAATAATGTCAGCTATGTGAGGAACTTCTTGTTCAAAACCTCTATGAGCGGCATTCCTCTCATTTTTTGTTTCAGGAATATTATAATAAAGTCCCGTTATTTATTTAAACATGGATCATATCGGTCTGAACATGACTAAAGTTAACCATCCATCTATCGTCATATTATATCGAATCGGATCATATTATGCGAATAAATTATTTAATTTGATTTGATAATAAATATTTTCTTTAAGGAGAAATTCTTGGCTTGGTTTTGATAGAAAATAGTATGAACATTTTCACAAAACTTTCACCCACGTTACCTCACTATTGAACACCCACAACATGCTCAAAGTTAAAATTAAACCTTTTTCATTTAAGAAAAACACAGTCATCATTCATCATCATTCGCGCGTATCCCAATTTATTGGGGGTTGGTGCAGCATTTATCTACTTCTTCCATACTTCTCTATAACTCGTCATCTCATCAGACACTTCCTTTCTTGCCATAATTATCATCCTTGATACAGTCCATCCATCGTAAGACCAACACGGTATTAAGTACAATTTTACTACTGGGGGGGACTACACCCTGGAACTAGCAGCCGTGTAACAATTTTTTTTTTAACACGTTTGGTTCTGAATTATAATCTCCTAAGTTAGTACTATAAATGAAATTATTTACTTAAGCAACGTTATACCCTGAATAAAATCCTAATTTGATCCGCTCCATTATTGTACGCATAAACTGAAGTGAATGAAAAAAAAGATTGTATTGCTTGATGAGTATATTATTGTACAGACGTCAGCACATCAAGCTACTACAATCTTTCAAATTTCTTTAATTCAACTTTATCGCTAAAGCATTAGGTTCAAGGTTGATTGGGAAAATTTGTCAGTTTCGGGTAGCTTGATGCGCTGGTGTCTGTACTTATAATCAAAGAATATGTAATCTAGAAGTTCATGGCGATACGAAAAACCATAATTAATTATATTCAAACCTGCTCCTTGCAGCCAGTACGGCCTTGACAGCACACACTGGCTCCCTGGTGTCCCCCACCAGGAACGTGACGTCACAAAGCTCGGGCATCGAGGCGAGGAACTTCATGTCCTCAGCCAGCCCTGACTTGTTCTCGAAGGTGCTGAGGTCAGGCTCCGCCTCCATTGCCGCTAACGCCCCGCTTCGCATTGACGACTGTAGAAAATTAAAAACTGGTTACTGATGAACGTTTGTGTGGAATAGTTTTATTCGAGAAACATTTGGCGAAAACAAAACAATTTTTTTTAACCTATATGTAGTGGGACACCACTCTGGGTAAAGGGTTCACCCAATTACAATTATATTATTTGACAAGACACCAGTCTACGTTGTACGTATTCTGAGAAAATAATATAACTTGGCTATCTATTACGGTGTAATAGAGGCCTTTGACACATAAACAGTTTCACCCTTTAGTTAGGGAGCTCTAAGTAAACACCTCGTGTTAATAATTAAGCAACATCATAGTATTATTTTTTAAAGTTCTCGAATAGAATAGAATATAGATACGCAAGGTTAAAGCTAACTCTACATCTTCTGGGAAAGATTCAGGAAGAAATAATGTTGCCAAAACCGTTAAAGTAGATTTCTATATAAAAATGAGCACCCAGTTTGTGTCTCGTGAAATAAAAATGTAGAAGTGCGAATAGGACTAACTGCGAATGGGACCGACTGCGAATAGAATGATTTTTGAACGCGGGACGAAGTTCGAATAGGGCGAAGTGCGCATAACCTAAGAAGGCATATAGTTTTATTACTAAGAAAGTATCTTTGGAAAATCTGAATAGTACTCATAAGTCTGTAACGATAGTTTTGAAAGAGGAATGTTAAGGCATTACTCGTATTTAAAAAAAAAAAAAAGTTTTTTCTTTAAATAATCTTGTCGAAATTATTATCACTTATCACTTTGGTCATATGAGTACCTGACTATCAGAGATGGGCGATAATATACGTAGTAGTTTGGATCAGATTACTCATTAGGACTCGATCGGTCCTTTATCGATCCGCCCTGAAAGGGTTTTGTCATAATCGACCAGATTATTGAAGCCCTTTCGTAGAATATCTTAATCAGTCGCTATCATAATCGCTTTCGTAGAACATTGATTATGATGTTCTACTAAAGGGCTTCGATAAAATCAAGGGTTGATCTTCGAAGTTAAGCGGTGCTGGCCGACGTCGACCCATGAATACGTACCGGGTTGCCTGTGCGCCTCGGAAAGCATGTTTAGCCATTGGTCCCGGATGTCAATTGTATGTACAAATGACAGCCGGAACCAACGGCTTAAAGTGGTTGTCAGACTACTCGTAACGACTGTCAAACATGTGTTTGACAGTATTACAGTGTATTGCCCAGTAATTGGTTCGAAGCGGTCAGTTAGAAAATCGCTCAGAATAAAATATTGGTATCAGCTGCATCCGGTTAGACTGGATGCCTATCCCAGCATTTGAGAGAAGGCTAGGCAGATGATGATGACAATATTCGCAAAGCAGCATATATCTCCACAATTAACACAACTATAAAGCTAATATGAAATATTTGACAACAAGTGGCACTGCTTTTTCGAAACTTGAATGCACGACGACCAATCAAGCTATCCACAACCAGTTTAAGCGGATCTCTGATTGTACGGGAAATCTACATAAAACGAGGCCACGTCATGCCATGTGTATGTCGTCGTGTGGACTATAACCAGAATCACTCATTAAAATGAGTAGTAAATTAAAATACAGAAAATGAAGAGAATTTATTCAACCAAAATACTTTTAATTGGAAGCAAGGCGTGCTAGTTAAATTAAATTTTAAGGGCTATATTGGATGTCGAAATATTTTCATGCATTTTTTACTGAATGAAAAGTAAAACTAACGAAATAAAATGGCTGAATGAACTTTGATTTCTCTTCAAATAGGTTTGCGAACCGTAAACTAACGGCTATTGTGAGAGATGTATTTTTTTATTCATGGTACATGAAATATTGTAAAATATAAAATATTGTTTTGAAAAATCACGTTTTATTCCATTTTGAAAATTGTTGCTTTAAAACCAGAATTAAACAGTTTCCAGTAAAACAAACATGTCTGCCTTTCATTTCAGAAGTCTTTGAAGATTTTAAACGAAAATAATTTAATTTTAATCGAGTTAATACTAAAAGGCTCCGAAGAGTTTAATAAGGAGTTACGACGTTTAGTAATTAGTGAAGATTTCCGGAACAACTTATTACGGTAGATCAAAACGAAGCTTTTGATAAGGTAGAACTAACAGGTGAAAGAGGATTAACTTTTCCGACAGATTAATTAGGATTTGCTAAGAAACGTTGAAGAAATGGTACTCGTGGATTAAAATGTCATGGTACTAGGCGCTTATAAGCTGGTAATACTATAATAACTTTAAAGGTTTCAGGATTATGTAAGTGTTAATGTTTCATTAAAAGTTGTCCATTTATTGATTTGACATGACCATTCTCTTAGTAAAGTTTTATTGATTTAATTAGAGAATTGTGAATGTGAGTACTGTATGGGTATTTTTTTTTTGTTTTTTACATTTGGTTTTTACTATCGTTTTTTGGCAGTTTGAGCATGTTGTTCGTCGTGTCATTGAGCTCCTTGAGTTATGAGTTACACGATAACTGACAAATGCTTGCACTGACTGCATCAACCTATAGCAGTCCACTGCTGGACATAGGCTACCTCAATCGCACGCCACTCAATTCGATTTCTCAGCAACTCTCATCCAGTTGCTACCAGCACCCTGACTGGATAGTTCCATTGAAAACTGCGTGGTTCTTTCTTCAAAAGACCATATCAGACACTAAATCTGCATAGACCTCATGTGACTTGACCAAGGTTATGTCTGAACCTAAGAGAGATTTTGACCTCTGAGTTTGTTTCGGCTGTTTCTTCTCAGAGTAGTTTTTAAACTTGATGAGTGCGATCTTTCGTACCTTAGTAAGAAAGACCGGTCTCATCAAGTTTAAAAAAAAATACATAAAAGTGTTTCTAAAAACCTATCATGCAAATCTATTACGCAAAAAATAATTTTTTAAGCATCGTTTAATAAAATTTTTAATCTTTTAAATATAGTATGAATTGAAGTTTTTAACTACTGATAGATTTCCACAAGGCATCATGGAGGATCACAAACAATATGTTTATGTTGAGAAAGTTAACGATAAAAAACTTTTTATAAAAAAACGACTATCCAAAACAAAAATAAATTATTGGTTCGGAAATCGGCCTTATTTATTTTTCTCTTGAAGTCGGTTATTCAAAATCAGTAACTGAGTATCTTGTCAACGTTATATTAAAAATGCTTTCAAAAACTATTTCCGTCTATCGATCAGTTACAAAAATAATCCCGAAGCTTCTGTCAATAATTTATTTTCATATTCTTTTCGAGTCGGCATCCGTCTGAGCGAATACAGCTGAGTACAATTATTTTACAGTGAGCTATTGCTTATACAGCCTGGTAAGACACCTGGTGATACCCTTTCGGTAAGACTAGTGGTCAGACTTTCGATTTTATGACTGTCAAAGATCTACAAATTACAAACGGCACCAAAACGGCTTCACGTGCTGTCTGAGGCACAGAGAGAACTCGGTATAAAGACTAATGTAATGGACGGGCACCCATCCACAGACCGTTCTTGACAAGCCCTGCTTAACCTTAAAGATTGACCCATGCGGCTGTTATTATTAAGCCAAGTCTTCCTCTCGATGTTGTCCTCGTCTTTATAAGTTATCAATATGTTTTAGAAGTGATGCAAAAATAGACTTCCAGACCTCGTATAAGTCACGTACCTCGTTCAGAAGGTTCCATAAATAATACTCAAGTTATGATAAATTGCGAAATACGAGAGGGTTTGGTATATCATTACCTATCCGTATGATTTGCAAGATGGGCGATTTCGTGCTCGTCTGCCTAAGTGGAGTTCGGTACTTGAAATATATTGAGTTTGGATATTATGAGCAAGTTATTATAATAATTTTAATAGTAACTTTATGAGGATCACAGATTATTGTTGAAGATACGAAGAAATATCTTATATACTGTGTAAACAGACCCTTCACGAAGCCGTCAACCAGGCATTATGTACATCAAACTAAGTAACTTTATGCAAAAAATATTGCTGGGAAACAACTTTTTTTTTGGGGTGAAAAATCACGTTTTATGGTAGTACTCAATGTAAAGCACTCAAAACATTGTGCTAATGGATGGATTGAATAGTTCGGGGATTGTGGAGGTGTTTAAAGTAAACATCCGACATAAAAACATGAATTTAAAAAACTAACTTGTGAAAAAGTTGGAACTTTGACCCCCAATATCTCCGTAACTAGAAGGTTCCCAGGTATGGTCTAGAACAAAAAAAACATCACAATGATGGGGAGAACAAGTGCCTTTCGGCTTCGTTAAGGGTCTTTTTACACCCTTTATATAACGAATCTTGCGTGCAAATTAGAGACAAAATTCTTTCTAAAAGTAGGGTTTGATGAACCACATTACATAATTAATTAACACATTTACGAAATTCAAAAGCATGATTTTTAATAAAAAAAACTAAAAAGAAACGTTCTTCTCTGTATTTAGTGTTGACATAAACTACTAAAAAAATAAATAAGATCACAGAAAAGGTTAAGAGATAAATGCTCTTGAGGTTGGTACAAATTATTTTCCATGGAAACTCAATATTTCGTAAATTATGGAAAAGTTGTGAAAGAAGAAGAAGTCGTCATTCTTATGCAGCGGATTTAATGTAAGCAGAAGAATGGAACGTGACGTTCGGTAGAAAGTAGGCACCAACTACCTTGACTAGAGGCTTAGTGTAGCCATACAACGTGGCAACGCCGCCAGCCCCTTGGGCACAATACCAGTTGACAGCGTTGAGGAGGAGTTTTTGCCAATATCTTTTTGTTTATTGTTAGTTTATTTTACGTTTTGATTTGTTAGTGTAAATATTCAGATTTTGATTTAAATAAATCAGACACCAAATAATTAATGCAGATGCAAATGATTGTTGTAGAAAAGTAGTAAATGAGAAGTGATTAAGTAAATCATAGCTTTTATGAAAATGGGATTAAAATTCTTTAAAGATTTCTTAGTGTTAAGCTCGCCCATACCGCTAAGCCTGCCATTGTAACCACAGAATTAGCAATATATGTATATTAATAATATAATTAGTCAAACAGGTGTTTCAATTTTGGTGTACAATATAGTATAACTCTATTCTTTTCTTAACTAATCATTTAGGTACTTAGTTACTATTTAACTAAGATCCAATTTGTATCTCATGAACGATTAAGAATTTAATTGGAACGAACGAACGAACGAACGATTGGATTTTATTATTATAAAGTTTGCGATATTTGTTTTGTACTTTAAAAATCGTTCAAAGCAAATTATTGATAAAAATATGATTATGAAATTGATAAAGTTATCGGTATTAAAAGATTCAATTAATTGAAACTTTTACAATCTAAAAATATCAAAGTTCTCGATAAAACTGAAAGGCACTTGAGTGGTCTCGAAATTCAATTCAATGAATTTAAAACAAGTCTTGAACCATACTTGAGTGGATCTTGTCCTTCGTCTTGTAAGAGTTACTTGAGTGTTTGATCTTAGTCATAGGTATGTAGAGAAAAGGTCCCATAAAGCCTTTGAAGTGGAGACATAATGAGCAAGTCAAAAATAATTACTTTTGAAAGTCGAAGTCTCTAATTTCTTATTGGCGAGTTCTGAATTGAGCAATTTTAGTTTAAAACTTGCCTAACTCTGCTTAAGTCTATGATTTTTAATTTTCAGTGCTTAATTACATTGACGGAATCTCTTTGATAATAGTTTGACTAGTTCTCTATTCAAATAGCTAAACAGACAGTAAAAAAGTATGCGTAATCCTGATTGCAAATAAGCAAAAAATTTTTTCCAACATTTAATGCGCCTAAAAAATTTGCAAATAAATACATCGAAAAGCTTTTAAAACTTTTGACAGCATTAATTAAAAACAAAAATCATTACAATTTATTCAAAAAGTACTCACTTCATCTAAACTAAAATGTCTGGTGATAGTGATATCCATATTGATGACGTTTTAAAATTGTATGACGATAATATATATTTTTTTTTTAATATTCTGACGGATACGGTTGCAACGACCGGTTCGCGCGGCGCCGGGACTGCGACTGACGGAATATAGGAAATGGAAGTGACGACGCCTGCTTTCAAGCGGAATGAATTGTCTGTGGTCCAAGTTGAAAAGGATTTACCAAGTCATAGGTCTCAAGTTCGAATCCAAGACCTCTGATTTTTCGGATTCATGTGCGTATGTATGTATAATTATCACTTGCTTAGGTGAAGGAAAACGTCGTGAGGATACCAGCTTGTCTGAGAGATATCAATCAATGGCATGTAAAGCTAATTCAGAGGCCCATAGGCGGCATAAAAACTCTGACGTCAGGTTAGGCACTCACCACACGATAAAGAAAGAAAGTTGCATCATAATTATTTTTTCTGAGCAGTTTTGGTATATAAACTGTATTTTATAAATAGTTATTATTTTTACAAATTGAATACAAGCATAGTGTCAGTCTATAATGTTATGCGTTTTTTTTTGTTCGCTTCTTGTTTTTCCATACAGTAAAATATCTCCTAGGGCAAGCAAAAAGTGACGGCTTTATACTTTTTTGATTAAAATGGGAGTAAAAATACCCTTAATGAAGCCGAAAGGCACTTGTTCTCCCCGTCATTGCGATCATTGTGTGTATTGTTCTAGACCATAGGCGGGAACCTAGGTCAACGGGAAGTACCCTATAAATTTTGATTACCTTGAGAGTGTTAAATAATACGTTTTTTTCGGCATAAAAGGCCGTATCTTATTTTTACATTAATTTAGAAGTTTGATTTTGACACAGCTTCTAGGGACTGTAGACTTGAGTATATGGTTTTAATTTCAACTGGATACCTTTACCTTTACCTTTTGCGTTCTTGAGATATAAGGTCTTGACAGACAGACAGACGGACAACAAAGTGATCCTATAAGGGTTCCGTTTTTTCCTTTTGAAGTATGTAACCCTGAAAATGAAGTCAATAGTGAATTCGGTCATGACCCTTTTACAGTCATTTATTTTCCGAACATTCCAAAATTGAAATGATCCAATGAACGTTCACTCAAGAAAAAGAAAGGACAAAATAATCAACATTCACCTGAGTAAAGCCACTGATATCAGACTAGTAGTACCAGAAATTCTAAGTATTACTTCTTGCGACATCTACGGTATCAAAGACGGCAACAACTTCTTTAATAACAAGTAAATAAAGAAAAAACACGTTAGAAGCAGTTCTTTTAGCAACGGAAGTAGTAGGAGCAACGGAAAATTCCTCAAAGAAAATAGAATGTCGTATCTCGTTGCTTTGAAGTTTGTTTCTTTGACTTTTCTCCGCTTGATTGTAAAGAAAGATTCCACTGAGTTCAGTTTTTAGCTCTTTGAAAGCTGGTTTCGATATTGGTAGTGATTGATTGGAAATGTAATTTCGGTAGCTTTTGTTTGTATTTTGAACCAACCCTGGTATCAATAGTCAAGTTTAAGTAGGTAATTGCTTAAGCAACCATTTTTATGCAATGAAATAAGAACTGTCAAAGAAAGCTAAGCTTACTTACTTCAAGCAATTACTAAACTACAGAATAAAAATATCGGAACTTGTATCTGAATGAAATGAAAACCAGCGCTGTGCTGTGGGCCCCCCATAGCACAGCATCATGCTGAGTGGTAACCTGCTTGTCGCAGTCACGGCGTGCAAGCTGGTAACGTTTTTTTTTTCTTTTTTTGTCCTGTTGAATTTATAAATATTTGTTATGCGTGTAAGTCCAAATCCGACAAATATTTTTTTTTTTTTCTTCTGTCTATTTTAACTTATTGCTTTTACAAAAGTAATCACTTTGACTTATTTATAGATACAGATGTAAGAATTTTAATTATTAAGGAGTTTACTGATTCTTACTGTTTTAATGAGAGAGGAATTTTATTACGATCGTATTAAGAGTTTTTTTTTACATAACGTAACATCACGCCTTTATTTTTCCGTATGGTTAGACAGAGGTATAGAGAGTTGTGTTTAAGTTTAATATAACTGATTCCGAGGATATACGTAACAACATTTAAAAATAAATCAGATACTTATATTTTTCCTTATAATAAATGTATTAAGAGGGCGAGCCGATTGCCATCAACCAGACACAAATCCAGTTTATGATTTTCTACTGAGAAACTGATGGAAAACCCAATAACGATTAACCTGGTAATCAACACAGCATCTCATGGTCAGCAATAAAACTTGCGACCACTAGACCAACGGGGCAGTGGCCAGTCATATTTTTAGTTCAATTGATTTTTAAACTAGTACTGAAACCCAACTTTGTAACTTGTACCATGCACACGCATCTGTAACTGTTCTGTTCCGTTCCTTCAGTCTTCACATCAAATTTTGGATTTTGTGCCAGGATGTACTGCAGACAGGGGCTTTACCGAACCAATGAGCTTCCACGTCTATCGTCAAGTACGTCCTGTTTATGTATTTGTAAAATAGCTCTAGGCGCGTTTTTTTTTTACCTACCATAATAGGTACAAACAAAAATAAATTAGAATAAAATTATGAAACATCCTGTTAGTGATGTTTACGTGACAAACGGGAGAACATACCTACCCAGCGTTCGGTCCAGTAGATCATCGCTCGCAACAGGGTGTTTTAACTACGTCAACCGTCGCAATACTAAATAATATTTTTATTTTTAAATGATTAAAATGTCATTTTTTTTTTTTTTTTTGTGAGTATTTTGTAGTCATTGGATACATGAAGTGGGCTGCCGTTGTAAGACGACTAAAAAGTCACGGTGTATAAGGTCCCATTAAAATAGATTGACAAACTTTTAGAAATCATTCAGACCACCAAGACAAGGACAATGGTAGAAAATAAATAAGAAAAACGCATTAGATACTTACAAGAAAAAAAAATCAGCTATCAAAAATACACTAAAAATGATAGTCAACTGAAAGCTACTATGGTTACATACAGAATGATATTAACAGAACTGACTGGGTACCTTATTGCGAGAACGCGCGCGGCGGGACACGAGTGCAAGTGCCCATAATAGGTGTGTTTATTCTTGAGTGCCGGCAATTTATTATTTTAGCTCAAAATAAAATCACTTTAATCAATGTTTTGTTTTGCTTGGATATCTCTGTTTAGATGTACTGAGCGCTGTGTTAAAATTTGTCCATCTATTCTAATGGTACCTTATATACAGGTTTGAATGCATCCGGCCAACTTTGCACAGGTCAACTAAAATGATTCAATTGTGTTGAAATTCTATCAGTCAGGTCCACGCATTCATTCAAGCTTCACTGACGTCATTCGGCCTATCCTAACTTCTATACAAGGTGCGTTATTGAAGCCGAAATAGAGGGTTTGTTACTTTGTTTATCTGGTTTATTCCTTATATAGAAGTTACGTTACCTAGTATAGAAGTTACGGTTATATATTGGTCTAGTCTAGGTATCAAAGCTTGCGAGTGTTTGATGAAGATCAATTTCCGATTCGTAAAAAGTAATCTACACTAATATTATAAAGAGGAATGATTTGTATTTTTGTGTTAGTGTATGTTTGTAATGAATAAACTCAAAAAATAATGTGCCGATTTCAAAAATTTTTTCACTTTTAGAAAGCTACATACACCTTGAGTAACATAGTCTATATTTATTACTAGAAAAAAATACGGGGGGAGGGGAAAATAAATGTCCACCCGTGCGAAGCCGGGACGGGCCACTAGTGTTAAATATAAGAAGTGATGATATCTTCAGCTTAAATCTTGATTATATTTTAGTAAGCGGTAATAAATAATGTTAATTTGTAAGAAAATCTTTTCCAAAATACTATCTTCAAAACTAGCACTGTGACTATTTATTTATTCTTGTAAATACATATTTATGGCACAAGTGCGTATGTATGTGTATATCTTCCAATAGAGCATAAAATATTGATAATCAGCCGATACTGTACTAACTACACAGACATAGGGCACCACTCTTTGAGAGGGAGTGGGCCGTAATCCATCACGTGGACCCAGTGTAGGTTGTTGAATGTCGCACGTCTTCGAATTTTCGGTTTCAGGAATATCGGTTTTCTCACGATATTTTCTTTCACCGTTTTGTGAGTAGTGGTTATAAAATAATTTTCATCATAGCGAAGTGCCTGACTGTAATATACAGAAATGAGAACTTCTTCTTTTTCTTCAAGAAGAAAAAGAAAGTGCCTGCCAGCAATGAGAACACCAACCTCGAAATAATAGCATTATTTTCTTTGAAAAACTCTCTATCATCTAAAAACAAAGGTAAATGAAATGGTACTCCTTTCGAAACAGATGAAACCCTAGCCTTGTTAGTACTTGAAGGAAACGGAATTCATTTCCTTGAAACGTTTGCGCTGAACAAACAGCAATTTAATTTCACAGTATGCGGAACGGTTTTAAATGTAAATGAATATTTGAATAGCAGTAATCAAAAAGATTTGGAAATCAAGTCAGAGTTCATGTTTTCACACTGTTTTGTGTGTTTAAGGGTTGCTACTCGGCATTTGATTCGGCAGTATATTTTGGTTGAACAAAAAAGCCGATCTTAGAACGGTTACTATCTTCTTCTTAGCGTGTCGATGGCAATCTAAATAGTGTCTGCCCAGAATTGAGCAACTAGTTTGGCGCTTTCGGTAGCGCCCATCAGTTCCTGTAGTGAACAAACAACAGGACACGCAGGATACGATATTAAGTGCCCCATCGTTTGTAGAACAGCACCACATTTACACTCCACGGCAGGGCAGGGTAATGGATCTCCACCTGAGCAGGTTTTCTTTGCTGCGACCTGGGTCCGGAGTCTATTTAAAGACTTCCAGGTCAGCCATGGCAACGGTTACTATAATATTCGGCTTTCATTGTGTTTCGTCGTCTTTTTTTCTCGTGTTGTTAGTGACTAACCTGGTGTCAGAGTTTTTATGCCGGCCATAGGCCTTTGACTTGGTTTTACATGCCGTCGAGAAATATCTCTCAGGCATGCTGGTTTCCTCACGATGTTTTCCTTCACCGAAGCTAGTGATTATTATACAATACGCACATGACTTCGAAAAACCAGAGGTGCGTGTCTTGGGTTCGAACTTAAGACCTATGACTTGACAGTCTGACTGTCACACCACTAGGCTACCGTGACATCTATTAATTTATGAAACATGTCGGGTTGGCTTTTTAATAAGCTAAGTAGAGCGTCATTTCCCGGGCGTATTTATAATGAAGTGCATTTATTTTAATTGGATTTTTCCATCAGTTTCTCAATTGCAGTCAAGGAGTCTGGATTTGCGCCTGGTTGATAGCAATAGGCTTGCCCTATTACATGGGACTTTTACATAACTGGCAATATGTGGGTGTACTATTAGGTACACCTCTGCATAACCCTTTGGGCATTACAAACGTGATTCTTCTTAGCGTGTCGATGGCAATCTAAATTGTGTCGGCCCAGAACTGAGCCACTAGTTTGGCGCTTTCGGTAGCGTCCATCAGTTCCTGTAGTGAACAAACAACAGGGAACGCAGGACATGATATTAAGTGCCCCATCGTTTGTGGAACAGCACCAAATTTACACTCCAGGGCAGAGTCATTAATGAATCTCCACCTGATGTTATGTTGTTATCAATTTTGCCGTCGAACGGTGCTGCGTGTGTGTGATATTTTGAATAAAATTTTATTTATATATTTTAAATCATCAATCGACCGGTACATATTAATATATATATCCATGTATGTTATACCCCTGAATGAAGACTCGTTTGATGGGGTGGAACTGTGTAAACGTGTATATTAGTTCGTGTTTTACTTGTGGTTTTGCTAATGGAGGGTTGTTTGATATTTGTAATACATTAGCGTTTAGTTCACGTAATAGGGTAGGTAGAAATTTTCGTCAACTTGAAAAAACTTAAAACTTGAAAGAGAGTAATACGTTGTGATAAATATTAACACTTTGTTTACTAGGCAGCTTTAATTGCCCATTAGTGTGCTTGTCAAACAAATGATCACTCACAGTAGTTTTCAATGTAAATGATGGATGCGTCCTATTAGTCACTGAATGCTTTTAACAAATCTGTTTTCAGAGCTTTTTGTTTATATCTTAAATATGTTTCCCTGTTTCAGTATTCCATCCATCATTCGAATATTTTAAAGAATTAATCAAAACAGTATCCGTTGCGTAACACTTAGTATTCAATGATGACTATTTTGAACGCTTTGCTTTAAAAAAAACATTTATTTCAGACAAAAAACTCCATAGGCAAGGTTGTTTGTGACAAAATGTTTGCTTGTAACCAATATTAGTAATCTTACTAATGTTATAAATCTTACTAATGTTATAAAGAGGAAAGATTTGTATTTTTGTGTGTGGGTGTGTATGTTTGTAATGAATAAAGTCAAAAACTACTGTGACGATTTCAAAATTTTTTTCACCATTAGATAGCTACATTATCCCTGAGTAACATAGGCTATATTTTATCCCAAAATGTTTAAAAAATAAATGTCCACCCGTGCAAAGCCGGGACGGGCCACTAGTTAAAAATAAAATAAACTAGACACCCCGTCTACCCCTGCACAGAAAGCTCATCGGTCTCGCAACACAAGGAGTTCAGTGAACACTGAGCAGAACAGTATCGGCAGTATCAATATTATAATGCATTAAATGCTGCCTCGTTGGTCTAGTGGTCGCAATCACGACTGCTGAGCATGAGGTCTTGGGTTCGATTCCCAGGTTGAGCAAAGTGTTGTTGGGTTTTTCCATGAGCCAGTTCTCAGTAGCTGCCACGGAGTCTGGATTTATGCCCGGTTGATGGCAGTAGAGTCGCCCCCTAAAACACGGGACTTTAACCTAACTGGCGAAATTTGGGTGTACTAATGGATGCTACTCTGCCTAACTCTTCGGGGATTACAGGCTTGATATTACGTTATGTAAATGATAATAAAATTAATTATTTATGAGTAAGTTAATTGATTTTGTTCATGAAGGCCAAGAAAACTCGTAAAATAGCTCATTAATTTCAGGAATAAACCCATAAAAAATGACATTAACTTACGAATTATGACAGCATATTATCCAACAAGATAGCATTATTGTAGCTGGAATATTAATTACCATATATACGAACAAATAGTAGTTCATGGCAAAACTCTATATGAAAGTATGTAAGCGGAAGCTAGGGATTCATTATTATATTTATTTTTCACAAGTTTTTTTTTAATACTACTTTTTAAGGTTTTAACTTTACTTTAATTACCTCCATGACCCGTTTACTATTCAAAGCATCCATCAGCACCAACTTTGAGTGCGTTACATTGAGTTTTACCCTAAAACGTGATTTTTCATCCCCAAAAAAATAATACTTTCCCAGCAATATTTTTTGCGTAAAGCTACTTAGTTTGATGTACATAATGCTGGGTTGAGGGCTTCGTTAAGGTTATTGTTACACCCTGTATTCAAAGAAGTAGTAGTTCATGACAAAAGACTATATGAAAGTATGTAAGCGGAAGCTAGGGATTCATTATGCTTTAAAAAATTGATCCTAATTGGTATCGGTAATATGTTTACTGCGATTTTATTTACTCATCTCTATAGTGACTTGCTACAAAACGCCCAGGGGAAAATGCAACTAATGATGCCAATCGAATATTTACTTTGAAACACTCGTTTCTTTTTTCTATTCAGTTCAACAGTAATTGAAAGCATCTCATTTTGTTTTTTATTTATCTTATGGAAATACAGTCGATTTTCGTTTGTTTTACGTGAATCTTAACATTCATAACTTACTATCTTTCTACTATTATTACTGCCTTGTCGGTCTAGTGAGCTTGGGGCAGACTGCTGAGCATGAGGTCCTGGGTTCGATTTCTGGGTCGGGCAAAGTGTTATTGGGTTTGTCCATCAGAAATTTCTCAGTAGCAGCCACGGAGTCTGGATTTGTGCCTGGTTCATAACAATAGGCTCGCCCCCTATTACGTGGTACTTTAATATAGCTGGCGAAATGTGGGTGTACTATTAGGTACATTTTTGCCTGTACCTATGTGTTTATAAATGTAAAAGTTTGTGAGGATGAATGGATGTATGTTACTTTTTCACCCTAAAACTACTTTTACATGCATTTGGTCAACAGATGCTTTTTAACCTGGGTAACATATAGAATACTTTTCGCTTTTGACTTTTTTCCCGGTAATACGATCCCGTAAGTACGATCCGAACAATAACCTACGGTGCAGAGACATGGATGCTCACAAAGGAGACTGTCCACTGAGTACGAATGGCAGAAAGGGCCATTGAGCGAGTCATGCTCGAGTGCGTAACACCGAAACCCCCCGTCGGAGGAAAGTCTACGACGTCGGGGACCGGGCGGTGCGCCTTAAGTGGACCTGGGCAGGAAATCTGGCTATACGCGGAGATGGCCGATGGAGCAAGGCTTTGAACGAGTTTTGGCCAAGGTTTGGCCAAAGAAACCAGGGCCGTCCTTAAGCTCGTTGACGACGATATATACGGTTGACGATATCGTCAAAGCCGTGGGAAACACCTGGATAAGAGACGCACAGAACCGGGAAGTGTGGCAAAAAAAGGGGAGGCCTATTATACCCAGTAGTGGGTGATTCCGGGCTAATATGATGATGATGAATACGATCCCGTGGGACAATTGCCGGACTCTACGCGGGCAAAACCGCGGGCATAATCTAGTAATTTAATTAACTCTCTCTACAAAGTGAACGGGGTGCAACGGACGTGGGTAGTTAATTCAGTAGGGGATCGTTAACGTGTGTCGGTATATAGGACACGAGCAACGACCCGAAAACGTTTGTAACGTAACCAATAGTCAATATTGATTTTGTGAGAATTTACAATATTTAACGAGGTGTGGGAGGGTTTTGAGAGGATAAAAAGAAGGAGAGAATTATGTTCTGATGATTGATAAAGTTTTTGGAGTATTATAGGTTAATTTGTCTAAGGATATTTATCACTAGCACTTCGCCCGTGACTTCGGTCGCAAAAATTGTAATAGCACGGCTAATATGCATGATATGAATATAATTTAGCCTATAGCACCCACAAATAATGTAGCTTTCTGCCAGTGAAAGATTTTTTAGAATTAGATCATGAGTTTCGGAGATTACTCCCTACAAAGAAACTAACAAACATCGAAACAAATTTTAAACTATTGAGACATTTACAGTAAAAAGGAAAAAAAAAATAGGAGATTTTTTATTCAGCTACCTCAGACTTTAGTTGCCTACCAATTACCAACTTTTTAGTGTGCATGCATCTGAGAAGAATCTTCTATTTTCAATATTTGCTAATATTACAACAAACCGAATAAGCTTGATCAATGAATCAATATTCAATCATTCATGCATATTATATATCTCGGTAAGACTAAAATGATCAATAGTCTTGATACTTGTCTGACAGGGCTCCAATTTCGTACATAGTTATCAATCAAAATACTTTGAAATCTTTATTTTAGGTTAAATAACTTGTCGGAGGTGTGGTTCGCAATGTATAACGCTTATTATAGACACATTTATATGCAGTAAGAAAGTCTGACGTCACTATTGTCGTATACCGAACAAGATTCTCTACGACTATCCAAGTCATTTACATTTTTATCTGCCACAAGCATCGTATTCGAATCGTTCGTGAGTTGAATTTATTTACCGTCGTTCAGTCTACGACGAGCCAGATGTTCCACCCACGCACTTCGTCTGGAGTAACGCCCACTACCACCGTACATCTATACGTTTGTCATCAGATAACTATAAGCAAACAAAACCTACCTGTTGATGTATCACCTTATACACGTCAATGAAACAGTTCTTTGAATTATTAACGTGTGGTCAATATACACTGAATGGAAATTAGTCTATCAATTACACTGCATTCGTTAGTTCGAGCAAATACACACAACACTAGAACATCGTCCAGATAAGCTACACTGTAGAAAGAAGAAGCTACTGAACAAAAAGTAACTACGGAATGTATTTAAAACACGTTTAGAAAGCCATTTCAGGATAATGCAGACTTATTATTGCAGCTTGACAGGTTTCGGTACATGAAGGTATACAGTATACACAACATTTGGAACTGATAATACGCATGCGCTGTATCTAGTGCGCATGCTCCAGGACGATATCAATATGACGCTGTCGCGACGGAAGGTCGTTGCTCAATGGGTGAAGGTGAAATTCATGAATGAAACGAAGCTAGTGAAAGCTTTATTTCAATTGCGAAAATTAAGCATCGTGCTGAATTGAATGGCTGGAATTGTTAGATTGCAGAATCCCAAATGCCGGGAAAGTATAATTATGTTGTATTTACACAGAATCTTTTATCCTAACGCCTAGAATTATGATCATTACACAACATTATAATAACATTCATTTATTCTCAGGCTACTTTGGCCTATACAATTTGTGTCAGTAAATAGACTCTTAAAACTATATGTTAGTAACACACACATATATTATACCTTGTATCTTCTAATATATTGAAGAAAACCATCATCATCTGCCTAGCTTTTTCCCAAGTATATTAGGGTCGGCTTCCAGTCTAACCAGATGCAGCTGAATACCAGTATTTTATATGGAGCTATCTAACCCACAACCCAGTTAATACTGTGTAATACGATACCCCTTGGTAAGTCTGGTTGTCAGACTTTTTGGGCCACTGACTACCTAACGACTGCCAAAGATCTATAAATGACAGCCGGGACCAACGGCTTAAAGTGCTTTCCGAGGCACGGAGGAAACACGGCATGTAATGGGTACCCATCCACAGACCAACCTAGGCAAGCGCGGCTTAACCTAAAATCGACCCGAGTGGCTGTTATTATTAAGCCACGAGCTCCTCATATTGGAGAAAATCATGCAGGTTTTATTCGTAGTATTCAAAGAGACATAGTAAGTAATAGAACATAATTATTTATGCTTTATGAATATAAGTGTTTTCGATACAAGATTTTTTGTTAATTTGTTTTCAATTTCCTCATGACTAAAGTGTGCTAACGGATCACGGTCGAAGGAATACTCATATAACACATATTTTTGGTGACTTAAATAAGTTGCATTTTCTTACAATACTCTTACTTACTTCTCATGAGATTTCATGACGACATGCAAATATTTACAAATCAATTATTGTAATTTATATTTTGCTTTGTAAATTCTTCAGTTAGTCTCTAATTGATCAAAGAAGTTTTAGTAATTAGTAAGTAAGTAATTATTGTAGTTATAAAATAAGACGAAGCCAAAATAGTATATTTGTAGGTAGATTTTATTATACCTCGTAACCTAAGTACTTAAGCAAATTAGATGCTCATTTAAAATTTTATTATTTGTCAATTTGAATTGTGCATTTGTGGTAATACTTCCCAAGTTATTATCACTTAGCACAAATGAGCGACATCTATCTAATTCCAAAGGAACTTCTGACTGAACCACGTTACGACACAGCTTTAAAAGTTAAAGTTATACCCGCCCGCCTAAGAGATACCTGATAAGGGGCGGGCGGCTTCACTACCATGCGAACCTTAAGCGTTCAATGTGATTTCAAAAGATGGCGCTGTTTTACTATTTAAAAAAGAGTTTTATAAAAAACCATTTTCTAAAGAAAGATAGTGTTATACTGCATTGATATAATTTTAAAATTTACACTTTAATTGGATATTTTATTTTAGGTAATAAAAGAGGACAAAAACTGACTTAAGACGGCGAGAGAGATGTACTTTAAATTTATTAATCTACCATTTAAAACAAATTAAAATAAAACGACGAAAACTGAATTAAATGCTCACAAAACTATCCTAAAGCACATACTATAAAACCTAATTCAGCTGTTAAATTAACGTTCACATACGAGGGGTAGCAGCTAAATTTAATTCCCTGTACCATTTAAGACATCTTGAAGGGACGGTTGTATGTAAGCCATTAATTAGAGGCATCAGCGTGGAATCTCATACGATTAGTAGTGTAATGGAGCAAGGAGACGCGGGAGACGTTGATGTATGTACGTCTAGCAGACGTATGTAGGTACGTGCTTGGCAAATGATGTGTTTTCTTCGGGGTATTTTTGTCTTAGGATGTTTTGTTTGGTGGCTGGTCTTTTTTTGAATGTATTTCAGAATTGTTAATGTTAGAGAGATGGTCGATATATGGATATGGATATGTATACTTTTGACTTTTTAAAAAGGTAATATTTTAAAAGTCAAAAGTAAGTTGATGAAGAACTTGTTATACGATGGTGAATTTTTATTATAAATGAACTGATTCAATGGGGTTGTCTCATAATATAAGCAACGCAACGATTTGCGCTTTGAATAGTAGTAATGAAAAGAAGTTTGAGAATACAGTGGTATGGTTTTTAGGTTTTATGCAGTGCAAAAGTAGACGTTTTATAGCAATTGTGCGGTATTCCTTTTACTAAAGCTAGAAAGTGTTCCAAGTTTAAATAAAGTAATTGCCTTTTAAGATCAGAAATAATACTTAATCCCAAACTCAAAGTTTTGAACAGTTATTCTGAAGACAATGCCAACATTTTCTAAAACCGTTTCCAACTGAGTGCACTCCAAAAGTCTATTATCATAAGAGAACTTGGCTGCAGATATATTAAATCCCTTCTCCGGGGAAGTTCTCGACCTCACAGGATAGATTTATGCAGAAGGGACACTTAACGAGTAGGTTTGGTACACAGCCACTTAGATAAATAGACACTCAACAAACAATTGACCTGTACTCAATGGTGGCTAGGACAGACTAGATGGGGTAGGCGAAAGACCGTTGTGGCGCACCTTGGAAGAGGTCTTTGTCTTGGAGTGAAGTACAATACACAATACAGAGTGATTGGTTGAACGTGGAATACTTAAAGGAAGTAAAGCACTCATGAATATGAGCAAGTATTACTATGGAACTAACTATGAAATATGATTTTAAAAAATCTGCTGTTGCCTACATTTTTTCGAGTTACGCGACCAATAATGTATGAAGCGATTGATATTTTTTTTATAATTTCAAGATCGGTCCAATAATAAAAGTTGTTCATTTTCATCAGTACTACACGTCCATAAAGTAATGCCAACGTTTAAAAAATCACCCAGTATATCCGGCTCTCTTGCATTTAGCTTGTAATGAAAACCTAACAGCACAATTAAAAGTAGACTTATTCATTTGAGCTTGCCTCGCGTAAGCGATATCATAGTGTGATCTGACTAAGTGACTACGTTCTAGATTATTATTTAAGTTTCGCAAATCGATGCCTGGAATATAAAAATATCGGGATGACCAATCTCATGATAACACATGGCGTTAAACCAAACTAAACTGTATTATGAACGTGAGATTCTTCTTCTTAGCGTATCGATGGCAATCTAAATAGTGTTAGCCCAGAACTGAGCAACTAGTTTGGGAAAAAATGTCAGATTAACTCTGTATGTTGTTGTGTTACCTTTTCACACCTAACCTGCTTCTTCTTCGTGTCGCTGGCACGACAGTTTTTTTTTAGCCCAGAACTTCGCCACTTCCACCGCGTCGTCGGTGGTCACTTTGGCTGGATGTTTTTGGGCTAAGAGGGCAGAATACGAGATATTATAACCTAACCTGCTGAACGGGTTGAACGGCAACACGGATATGCTATGGCATTTTCAGCCCGGTAGTAAGTATGCTCCCGTGGGATAATTGGGGACATCCAAACGGGGGAAGCCGCGGGAAAAAGCTAGTATTCAATAAATTATTTATTGAACATTACTACCTTCAAGTATCAGAGGAGCTCGTGGCTAAATAATAACAGCCGCTCGGGTCGATCTTTAGGTTAAGCCATGCTTGCTTAGGTTGGTCTGTGGATAGGTGACCACCCATTACATGCCAAGTTTCCCCCGTGCCTCAGAAAGCACGGTAGGCCGTTGGTCCCGGGTGTCTTTTGTAGATCTTTGACAGTCGTTAGATAGTCAGTGGCCCAAAACCTCTGACAATCAGTCTTACCAAGGGGTATTGTACTAACTGGGTTGTGGAGGTCAGATAGGCCGTCGCTCCATGTGAAATACTGGTATTCAGCTGCATCCATTTGAGACTGGAAGCCGACCCCAATATAGTTCGGAAAAGGCTAGGCAGATGACTACCTTCAAGTATCAAAGTAGGTGTTATAAATTGTTCTCCTGTACAATATCTATAAATTCCATGTTCAATGCAGTCTGCACTTAGCCTTCTGTATCATCTCGTATTGTTCCGATACGGTGCTTCAATGTCTCATGTTGATGTGACGTGACCCCATTTCACGCTTAATTGCTCAAGAGCCTTTTTGTTTTTAAATGTAAATCGATAAGGACATGGCTTTGTTACGTTATTGATTTCGGTTCTTGTTTGAGTATTTAATTGAGCATTGTTAGATTATGAAATTGTGGTGATCTTTTTAGTTTCTTTCAGAACTGACGGTACTGTCAGCTGTTATCTCGCAGGGTCGACATAAGATGTATTTTTCTATACTATTAAAAGTAGTCGACATCTATCATTATCACTAAAAACGAGATATTTACCACGATATATTGTTTAATATTTATTTTGAGTTCCCGATATTTCGGCGCTGTCGTTTAGTTGTCATCTCATGTGTCACCACCATTCTTGCCATAACATCTTTCACACAGTATAATGCTGTGCTGGAACTAAGTACTGTTTGTCCAATTACAGGTACAATTGTATGGCTGATTTAAGTTCGGTCATTCTAGCAATTTCTCCGTATTCTGGTTACTTTTTCACTGGAATATTTTCATGGCTAAAACTTGTTTCCTTTCTTCCTCTTTCAGATGTCTAAAAACTTCCAAAACATTGTTCCAGATATTCCAACCCAAATGTTCTGGCTATATTACAAAACGACGTTACATCTTTATATCCCACATCTCAAAATTCAGAGTTCAACAATGCTGCATAAAAACACCCAACGGGAAGCGTGCCTTGTTTGGACTGGCTGATGAGTTGTTTGCGTTGTAAACGAGACCCGTATTTATTAAATATATTCCTTCCTTTTATATCTCGAGTTCAGAGATAGAGAGAGCTTCCTAGACACTTTTGTTTGAGTTATATTCTTATTCTTTTATCATGTATCTACGTAGGTACGTAGCAGTGGCGAAGGTTTCATACAACTCGATTCTTACCGGATTCCCTTTGAAAATGGCACAGTCAGTATTCTATAGACAAATATTATAATTACATTAAAAATATGTACTCCGGCTTACCTCTTAATAAAATTGACCCTTCGCTACTGGTACGTAGGTACTTAAATATCGTATTTGATTCAAGATATCAGTGACAACAAAACTTACTAACTTAAGGGTGAAAATAAGACGTCAGAGTTTAAATTGGAATAAATATACTTGTCTAACAGAGTATTTTGCTGAAAATTGGTAACTCTCAAATATCAAACGTAAGGCTCGCCGTCCGTCCGTCTTATGACGACAGGCCGTGTCGATGGCGCGTTCGTGTTCCACGCGCGCCTCAAAGAGATGTCAGCAACCAGAAAGGGGCCCGCAAGGGCCGATGCCTGCCGGGGCTGCGGGACTGTTCGAAAAAGATACCGTGGCCCTGGAACACAAAGGGCAATGAAGGAACATGGATGGGTTTTAGTCAGTAAGAGTCTGACACTCCCTTCCACTCCACCCAGAGCGGGAGAAGTCATTTGATGATTTCCCATCCGTAAAAAGACCCTCGCGAAAAAAATGTTATGTAATAACAAGTTCTGAGAAACTACAATATATTACATAACATGCCAATGATTCCATCTGTTCATGAAAGCATGTCATGTTAAAACGCTTTCCACGAAAAACCTAATAAATATCAACAAAGTTCTGTCACTACGCAAAATCCTCGTATTATATTTTCTCATTTTTACGATTTTCCTCACTTATGAACGGACATCTAGATTGTCACTCTGCGAGATCTATTCTAACTTACCCTAGATTTGGAACATATTTTTTGTTATTTGTAGGAAACATCATTCTTGTGAACATCGTTTTAGTTTCGTCCTTCTGTCCAACTGCTACAGTATTTTATTTTTTTGATGAAACTGGTCCCAAAGAACTTATAGAACAAATTCCTTTGTCATTTGTTTTATTTGCGTACACTTGTGTTGCTTCTTGACCTTTATTGACTTCAATTTCTTTAGTGTCTCATGTTCCTTGTATTTATAAAATTTTGCATTATCGATTTCTGGGTCGGGCAAAATGTTATTTGGTTTTTCCATCACAAATTTCTAGTTCGCAACTCGGAGTCTAGATTTATCAGTTAATGGCAATAGGCTACCACCCTATTAGATGGATCTTCTGGAAAAATTTGGGTGTACTATAAATATTCCTTTGCCTGCATATGTTTGTATCTTTATTAATTTGTTGGATCCGGTCATTGGTACGGGCATAAAATGAATTGGAAAGCGTGCCTGTGTGTAGTGGTGACATCAAATGACCTACTTAACAGTCCACCCACAACACAGCGTGCCTTGAGCCCTGATGTTCAGCACGAGGCGAGGGCGACGATCAATGTCTGCTCGCGGTGGAGTTGAGACGTCTTGGAACTATAATCTCAAGTAATTCGTTAGTTTTGCTAGAAACAGTGTATCGCACCCAGTTGGGCAGACGATGGGTTTCGTGCTATGAAGATATTCATAGCACGAAACCCATCGTCTGCCCACATGATGTACAAACCTAACGTAATAAATCCTAACAACCCGACAAATTTTTATGATTCATTTCATCAAAGTATTTTCCTGTATCATCACAATCGTTTATTTTCATGTGTCTTCTAAAATAAAACCTTGAACTTCATACGTACTTAGCACTAACGTTGTAACGTAGATCCTGGCTCTTAGTATCAGCGCAATCAATCACTTGATAAGCTACCCATACACCGGCACGCAGTCGGAAGCGCCTGTAATGAATGGCCTGAAGATATTACGCGTCTCCATATTAATTCATGACTTTGGACAAGACGTTGCTGTTTTGTTTTAGTACAATGAGGAAATGGAGTTAAGATTATCTTCGTGATAGAATTAAGCAGTGATAACTGATGAGGGCAAGCTGCTGTTTGTACGATTGTTTGCTTTAGTCAATTCAGTCTATCACACTCTACTGAGCACTGGCTGTCCAGCTAGCTTGGAAATGTCCCATGCTATGCTTTACGGTCTCCAGTCTTGGACTCAATTGCTTCATCGACTACCAGTCCATCTATAATCATGGCTAGCTCATTGCCATTTGAACTTGCCTACACTGCAAGTTCTGTCAGTAGCTCTAGTTCTTTTAAGATAATTTCTTTTTAGATTATCCTTTCAATAAACTATGATCATGGCCCGCTCTATGGCGCGCATTGTTTGCGCTTTGGCTCCAAAATATTCCAAGCACTTATGACTATACTAGCTTTTGCCCGCGGCTTCGCTCGCGTTAAGTTTGAATTTAACAATCAATTTGTGTTGTGCTCTGCTTGAAATAATACAATTCAATCATGATTCGAAAGACACGTGGCGCCACCTATTATCATAAGAGTGTTATTGTTATTTTCTTCGGGAATATTACTTTTTTTCGGGATGATTTGCCAAATTTCAGGATGATCGGTTCAGTGGTTTAGGCGTGAAAAGGTAACAAACAAACAAACATACTTTCGCATTTATAATATTAGTAAGGATTACCTTAAAGGATTAAGCACAGCTAAAGTGTGATCATCAACTGAATATCAAAATACGCAATGTCGATCCTTAGCACCGCCATGGGTAATATTAGCCGTAATTTTCCATCCATTACGCTGTTATCTGTAGTTCCCGTCACTAAACCACCTCCGCTTATCTCTGACGTCACGTATACGGTACCTTGCATCACGCGCTCATTACGTAACCCAAATTAAAGATAATTTGCGCCAGCCAGATTACGTTATAATGCGAAGATGTAATCCGAGTCACCTGACGTCGAGATAAATTTGGGGTCGTATTAGATGAATAGTTCCGCCTCCCTTCCATCGAATCCCACTAAAAGATGGATTACCGGCCAAACTGAGATTAATTACGTCGGTCCCTATATAGACATCGTCTATAGCTTCAATTAGGTCCAGACATTATTCAAGAGAAAGTCTAGATTAGGTTTTTGTTGGCCGAATAGCCTTAATGCTCTTGAGGAAAGTTTTTCTCCAAATTTAATACCTACTGTGTTTTTATTCAGCGCTATAAAGTCAAACAAAGGACTCATTTAAAGCTTATACTTTTTTGAATATTATTTAGTTGAATTTTTGGCTACGTTGTGAGCGGATTAAAATTTCAAAAGCATGGTTGCCTTTTAAATTAAATACAGATTCTCGTTGAGCTTATGTATATATTTTTTTGTGAAAAATAATTGGGCACTTATTACTTCTAATATTGATTAGTATCCAGCAAAATTATTATGTACGCCGCAGTATGAAATGAAATAAAGAAAAAGTTTCCAGAAGGCCTAGACGAGAGGCAAATTTCTTCAACAACTACCAACAGGAGTGACATAATAAAGATTTCCAGTGGTTCATCTCAGCCCAACACATTTTTACAAGCTTTACTATTTTTTGTTTGTTTGTTTAGGTCAAATCTTGCAACTGAATTTTAAAACAGTTATCTCCAACCGATAGAGCTGAAATTTTGCATACCTACACGTTTAGTTTCGATGACAATGCATGGTTAGCTAAGTGACAGAATTCTAAGTCTAATATGGCGGACTCCCAAAGATGGCGTATTAGTTTTTTTTTGTGTACCCCATGATATGGGTATCAATTAAATGGGGTTTACAGAGAAACTTACGAAAAAAAATTACCCCTCACCCATATTTAAAAGCTAGATTTAAAAAATGATTTTTTTTTACTATAAGTCATAGAATCTCACTTTGTCTAGCCCTCCTCTTTATTTTTAAACTATACCTACTTTGTTCATATTCAGAATCACACACATCTCAAATGTAGTACAAATTTTACACACAAAATAATATAAGTAAATAGCAAAATAAAATCAGGCATTCATGGAGCATTCCGGGCTTAATTACTGGGAGCCAGCAAACCGCGAGCGGGGCGGGGGCAGAGAAATTATATCCTAGTTAATGGGGAACATTCAGACCTACGGCGACATCTATTGTGTGTTGCACAACATGTGCGATGCACTATGTAGCTGGGAAATGCAAATTGTGGATAAAGGATAATTATTTTTGGTTTTACTGTGTTAATTATTATTTTAATGGTTATTTTGGTAGTTTAAATTTAAAGCAAATTTAATTGTAACTCTGGTTTCAGAGACCCAGAAATCAGTTTTCAATTTTAAAAACTACTGTGATAATAACAGAATTGTTGTTGAAATCTTGATTCTTGTGTGATGTAGATCTTAATTTTGTGTTTTGAGTGACTTCATCGAGTACTTATTTATGTAGCTTCAGAAATTAGTTTTCAATCATAAAAACGACTGTAAAATAACAAGTTTGTTGTTGGAAACTAGATTCGTGTGCTGTGCAAATTATTTTTTGTGTTTTTAGTGACTTCATCGAGTATTTATTTATGTAGCTTCAGAAATTGGTTTTCAAATTATCAATACTACTGCAAAAATAACAGATTTGTTGTTGAAAACTAGATTCATGTGTTGTGTAGATCTTAATTTGTGTTTTTAGTGACTTCATCGAGTACTTCAGAAATTATTTTTCCATTATCAACAGTAGCTACTGTAATAATAACAGATTGATTGTTGAAAACTAAATCCGTGTGTTGTGTAGATCTTAATTTTGTGTTTTTAGTGACTTCATCGAGTACTTATTTATGAAGCTTCAGAAATTGGTTTTGAATTATAAAAACGACTTTAATAATAACAGATTTGTTGTTGAAAACTCGATTCTTGTGTTATTTAGATCTAAATTTTGTGTTTTTAGTGACTTCATCGAGTATTTATTTATGTAGCTTCAGAAATTGGTTTTCAAATTATCAATACTACTGTAAAAATAACAGATTTATTGTTGAAAACTCGATTCTTGTGTTATGTAGATCTTAATTTTGTGTTTGTGACTTCATCGAGTGATTATTTAGGTAGCTTCAGAAATTGGTTTTCATTTATAAATACTACTATTAAAATAACAGATTTGTTGTTGGAAACTAGATTCGTGTGTTGTGTAGATCTTAATTTTGTGTTTTTAATAGCAATAGTATTATAAAATAAAGTTACATGAATTTACCTACGTTAATGACTGGCTTAGTTAATATATTTCTTCTTGACTTTAACCCAATTTAATCCCACTTTCTTCCTCTTAACATTTTTATTTGTCGTGGTTTTAGTATTCCTTCATTGCAGTTTTCTGTAATTTATTTGCGACCGGCATAGTAATGTTGTTCATAACTTTAATATTCAATTTTGTTTAAGGGGCTATATTTTCCCAAATCGTCACCAAAAATCATTCTCCAACTTTACCTGCAACATTCCAACTTCTAGTATAACGAACATAAAACAACACGCACAAGCATATGCACTTACAACAAGATATTCACGAGCCGAGTCAAGTTAAAGCGGTTTACTAAAGAAATAAGCTCTTAGGCGAATACATTTACGATCGCAGATTAATGTTGTAACACAAAATAACATTGATTTGATCATCATAATCACATCATCTGCTTAGCATTTTCCCAACTATGTTGGGGTTGGCTTCCAGTCTAACCGGATGCGGCTGAATACCAGGATTTTACGTGGAGCGTCTGCCTATCATGATAGTGATCATGTTAGTCATTAATTTACTATCTTTGTTCTTGTCTTGAACCCAATTCTTTAAAGGTTGACGCTGTTGCAACGCTATCTTCTTCCTCTTTATATCTCTATTTGTCGTCATCTTAGTATTCACCCCCCTTTCTTATCATTTCGTTGTGACTGGTAAAGTTTCTTTCTTTAAATCTTTTATTGTAGATGATTAAAGGTTCTCTTTGTTAATCTTAAATCGTTAGTCGTCTTCGGCAAAACCCAAGATTGTAATTTTCCCAAATCGTCACAACTTACGAAACATCACCCGGAACTTTACCCGCAACATCTAATATAACGACCAAAACATATAAAACCCGGTACACATGCACTCACAACATGATGTTCGCGAGCCGAGTCAAGATATAGCGGTTTACTAAGGAAATATGCTCTGAAGCGTATACAGGGCTTGACGCCTTTGAATTTATGAGCGCTCGAATTTTATGCACAAAAGTGGAACTGAATACTATCCTGGTGAAGCCGAGGCGATGGATGGTGTCGGAATTTGTAGTGTTGAGGGAAATTGAGAAGTGTTATCGTGGTTCAGTCGCAGTTAGATTGTCTCTTTGACTAGTTTATTTATTTATGTTTTATTTAACATGTAACAGAGACTCAATTTTTTTGTAACAATATTAAATTTCTTAAAAACTATGTGTATTGTATGTTATTAGTAAACTAAATTTACACACCTTTTTTTTTGTCGATGTGGCAATCCTCAATGGATGTCCTCCGCCCTGGGGAGAGCGGAGGGGTCTTGTCAGACTCGTACTGACTAGAACCACACCGGTGCACATACGGGTATTTTGCTAATCTACGCGGCCAAAAGTAGAATTTACAAACTCTAGATAATATTGAATAGGACGACTTCCTGAGCTGGGGGACAGTCCTGGGAATAATAACCCACCCTCCCCTTTCCCCTACCTGCACTAGTCGCGTCATACATTTAGTCGGAATTAGATCTTTCAACTTGTTGTTTGTGTCTGTTCTCGGCGCTCGTGCAAAAACATTAACTTTGAAGTTAAATATAAAATATATTGCATAAACTTAAGAAGTGTTTGTGATGGATCCTGATGTAGCAGGTAATTATGCTGTATCTTATTAAGTTTTTTGTTATTTTCATCATTACAAAGGTAAGATATAATAATTTGAAAGCACCCACACGTTAGGTCGATTTTTCATTGTAAATATTTTATTTCGTCGTCTATTTGTTATACTATCAAGTTAGATCCTGTAATAATTCCTTATACAAATGAAAGTTTGAAGCTTTGAGAAGTAAAAAATAAAAAAAACTGCCGTGGATAGGCGCGGATACGTTATGTTTTGATAATTTGAACTTATTTTGAGTAATGTACAAAAAAATTACTATAATTCTTATAATTCTAAAAAAAATGTCTCCTTGTTTTAGGTTCACGAGGTACCTCTGGAGTACCTCTGGAGTAAGAGTAGTGACCCGTAAATACTTGTTTGATCGTGTGCAGAGCTATGATTTGCCTAACTTGGAAGAAAACACGACGCCTGAAAGAAAACGAAAAAAAATTGGAACACGAAAAAAAACTCGAAATCCAGAAAAGATTTCGCGAAGAAACTGGATTACTGGTGGACATACCAAAGGAAAATTTTGGGAATACCAATGATGGTAACACAAGTAGGAGATTTTTTGAAGACCCAAATTTGGCATCTGACATAACAGGCATGAATTATGACCAAAGTCAAGTAATAAGTATTTAGTTATAAATAATTATTATGATGATAGTTATGATACTGGTTTAAGGTCATACTAGAAACTATTTCGAGCGGCCATATAATTGATTCGGAAAAATACGACAAATATGCTTTGGATACTGCCCGATTATATGTCGATTTATACCCTTGGCACCCAATGACTCCAACAATGCACAAGATTTAATTCATGGTGCAGTGATAATAAAAAACGCGCTGTTACCTATTGGGCAGCTATCAGAAGAGGCCGCAGAAGCGCGTAATAAACATTTTAAATTATATCGCCAGGATTTTGCCCGAAAATTTTCAAGAGAAAACTGCAACAGAGATATTTTGAATCGGTTGTTTTTGACATCAGACCCTCTTATAAGTTGCGTGAGAAGCTTAAAAAGAAGAGTTATGAAGTGTAAAAAACAAGAAACTATCGCGCTTCTCACGCCTGGGGAACCCAATGTTGATTCTTCAGAGAGCGAGGAAGAAACCTTATAATATATAAGATAATTCTTTTTTTACATTTACTTCTTAACAATATTATTATAGTGAATATATATATTTTGTATATTATTATTTAATTTTATGTATTGTGTGTTATATGGATTATAATTATCTGAAATAAATGAATTAATAATAATAATAGTGAATATTTAGTAGTAAAACTTCTTTTTAAATCACCAAAAGTATTTTTTATACAAAGTTATATCCTTTAGAAAATAATAAGAACATAAAATAATTTTGGCCGCGTAGATTGTCAAAATACCCCTCTGTGCGGTGTTCCCTCGCACATTTGCGTCAGTCTAACACTATCATAGATATGAGAATCCCTACTCTAGGCTCAAACACCAAGGAAGAAAGAGATTTTTAATAAACGGCCATTGTGATCGAAAAACCATGAAAATTGTACTGATCTACAATGGTGTTCATCAGTCCTTTAGCAGACATAAATAGTTGTTTCCGGAGATCAAAAATAATAATCAAGATTTTTAACATTTTATACTTACAAAAAGTTATTTAAAAAATGTTTCTCTAAAATAATACTGTATAGATTAAAACTAGCTGTTCCCCGCGACCTTCGTCCGCGTAAAATCCCGTCCCGTTTTTGCAACATTTTTCATTGCTGCTCCGCTCCTTTTAGTCGTAGCGTGATGTTGTATAGCCTATAGCCTTCCTCGATAAATGGACTACCCAACACTGAAAGAATCATTCAAATCGGACCAGTAGTTCCAGAGATTAGCGCGTTCAAACAAACAAACAAACAAACAAACAAACAAACCCTGCAGCTTTATAATATTAGTATAGATAATAATTCTTGTCTCCTCAAGTCGCCTACCACTTTTCTCAGGTAACTTACACCTTTTAATTCTGACCTCTTTATTCATTTCTCAACAATATTTCTCTCAACTATTCTATATTTCTCAAGACGTTTCTAGCATAAGTTCTAAATATATATATCCCGTGCAAAAAAAAACTTTATTATAATTATTATTATAACCATTAAAATTCCTTAGTAAAACGCTATTTGAAATCACAAGAGCGCATTGAAAAGCTTCCCGTAGTTATGAGCTTTATCTACCGCGGAGTCTTTCACAATGCTGCTGCCGGGACCCATTCAGCTTCGCAATTGTGCACTGATGTCAGTTTATTTAAACCTTGAGATAGCCTAGGGGGTCGTTAAAATTATTATAACTGCCTTCAAAATAAAAGTCTGCGAGTTCTAAAGTTCCAGGTGCCTTTTAAATTGAAGGCGGTGTTTACAAAATGTAGTAAGGATGCTCTGAGGATTTCAGGACACAGTTCTGACTTGCACGCGTAGCATGACGTAGAAACGGGTTTTGTCGACGGGAGAATCGACAAAATGACAGATCAACAAAAGAAATCAGTCATTTTGTCGATTTTTCCGTCGACAAAACCCGTTTCTACGGTGGTCATGTTGCTTTTGTTGGACAAAGATCTTTCTTGTTTCGTGAGGAAACAATATTGTTTGAGAAAGAGCCACGAATTTATTAAAACCAATGAGTCTTGAAGACAGAAAGTATAAGGAAAAAATTTCGGATTAGGTAGATCAACCTTCAAATTGAAGAGGCACCAAAAGAAGAAGAAGAATTAATGAATTGAGATTTGTCCCTTGTTACATGATTCTCATTACATATTAGTGAAAGACGATGGAAGAGGGTGGGTCATATATGCCGTAGACTGGTAAATAGACAGAAGATCTGATTAAAGTGGCCGAAAAGAAGTTAAGTTATTTAAGTTTTCCATGACAGAAAAGCCCAAAAAAACATATTTTGGTTTTTTGCTGAGAGTAGATACACTCAGCAACGGGTGGCCAAAAGTTGAAGACGAGTTACGTATTATTGTCATCAGGTGTTAATACAGTGAGTATTTGATAATATTTTTTTATTAAATACACATTTTAATAGTAACTTTCCACTTAAATCCACATTTTAATAGGCGTGAAATAAAACTTCCAACAAAGTTTTGCCAAATGTGATTCCACATTTCTATACAAAAATTATTTTCCAAAGTCTTGAAGTCCTGAAAAATCTTCTTCCAACTGGTTTTTGTTTTAATTCAAAACTTCTTGCTGTTTATAAAATATAAGTTGGAGCTGTTAGAATTTCATTTTCCACGTAGTTCTGAAGTTATTTTCAACGAAACAAGAAGCTAAGTTGTTGACTCGCCCCGACTTTATAAACTTGGAATGTGGAGACTTTATTTCATAATGCTTAATATTTATGTCAATTTGCAAAGTAATTTTGAAGCTAGTAATTGAAGACTTGGTATTTCTTCAACATTGCCGTCAAAAGGAAAAGGTACGCTTCTATGGATATGCGAGCTCTCTTTCATCTAGGGTAATCATAGTGTCTGGTATTTTATTAAGTACGTGTCGACTCGAATCCCAAAGTAGTCCTATTGTTATGTTTTTTTTTTTGTTATTGTTAAGTAGAACTGAAGAGCGTCGAATCAAAACGCATTATTGATGAGCCTGTAACAAAATATAAATCTATAGAACTCTCATGAGCTTATAATGTGCCGTGCCTCGGAAAGCACGTTAAGCCTTTGGTCCCGGCTGTCATTTGTAGATCTTTGACAGTCGTTAGGTAGTCAGTGGCCCTAAAAGTCTGACAACCAAGGGGTATCGTATTACTCTGTACTAACTGGGTTGTGGAGGTCAGATAGGCAGTCGCTATGTAGAATACTGGTATTCAGCTGCATCCGGTTAGACTGGAAGCCGACCCCAATATAGTTGGGAAAAGGCTAGGCAGATTATGAGCACATTCTGACATGATAATTTCCGACCTCCAAACGGGCAAACCACGGACAAAAGCAAGTAGACCAATAAAATTTCAACGCATCCTTTTTATTGCACCACGGCAATTTCTACACAAAAAAAAAAGAATTAAAACACATTAGTAGCGCCAATTACCACAAAGTTGAGATTTTCCCGTTCTTAATTACCTAGAGTCGGTACATTTTAGTATTTCCCCACTAATTATCTGTTCCTCTTCAGTTCAATTAAAGGTTCCGTTACGTCATCCGTTTATGAAGAAGAATTACTTTGTAAGTTGTGAGAAGGTGGCAACATTTTGTTCTTTCTAGAATCTTTAATTTGTTTGAAGAGCCTCAAGTTATCCTTTTTGAAACAATCTTGTTAAAGACGTCCTGGTTTGGATAAAAGGATTTTGCGTAAACTATGATTTTTATTCATAATTTTGTAAAAACTAATTTTAAGATCATTACTGAGAAGATATGAAAAATGTCAATTCCTCTGGGATATATTTTTGTGTTGCCATAATAAAAAATGTTGTACTCGGTGGCACCTGTCATTTAAGGTACAGTGTTGTACATCTGCAACACACTAGGACCGAAGTTGACTTTCTCCTTTCACTGACTCCCAAATCCTTCGATCCAGGGCCAGTGTGGATCACTGGTCGTTGGTTCGGTCCAACTCGTCCTGCCATCTTCTGCGAGGTCTACCACGTTGCCTTGCCGTGGCTTTTAAGGCCAGAGAGCCAGAAAGATGACACAGGCTAACAGTAGCAGTATGGTTTAATTAAAAAGTTCACCTCTGACACAAACAAGCCAATAGCATTATCGAAGTTGGAATAAATAAAGTGTGTAAATAGACCCTTAACGAAGCCGAAAGGTACTTGTTCTCCCCGTCATTGTGATAATTTTCTTGATCTGGGCCATACCGGGGACCCTCCTAGTTGCGGAGATATTGGAGGTCAAAGTTCCAACTTTTTCACATGTTTCTTTGTAAATACAAATTTTTAAGGTTATATCTTAACTTTAAATGCCTCCATGACCCGTTTACTATTCAATGCACTAAACAGCACAATGTTTTAAGTGCTTTACATTGAGCTTTAACGTAAAAAGTGATTTTCCACCCCAAAAAAAAAAGTCATTTCCCAGCAATAATTTTTGCGTAGGCCTACTTAGTTTGATGTACTTACAAAATGCTTGGTTGACGGCTTCGTGAAGGGTCTGTTTACACCCTGTATAACAGTGATTTTAACTGTGATGTAAAATCAAAAGCAAATAACTGCAAAAAGATAAATAAGTTGCAATTTGTAATGAAAAACATGGGGTCCATATTGGCTCACCTAAAGTTCTTTTCCCGAAATTGTTCTTCCTAACGATTTGTAATCCGAATGATTAGTCTTCCTAAAATTTTTCATCCTAAAGTTTTCATTCATACTATTTGTAGTGCTACCGGCGATGTTCATAACACTCATGTTTCCGAAAATTGTAATTAATAATATCATTAATGTAAATATATTTAAACTCCTACTGTTTTTTATCATAACGCTTTTATCCCTAAACATAAGTACAGGTCAGTGTAGTCTTGGGGAAACTATGAAAAAAAAATTTAGAAAAATTTCGCAACCAATTTCGAAGTACCGCTCGCCGGCCGCTGCCGCGGCACCGCTCGCTGCGCTCGCTCGGCTCGCGCGTAGTTGGTCACAGTTCTAACCTAACCTAACCTATGGATCCCTTCCACATCGTTTCTTCGACAAACGGTTAGTCGGAGACAAAAAACACCAAGAAACTTTTATTCTTATATTTAGGTGTTTTATACGATAGAATCGAGAAAATAAATGGTTTGCAAAAATAACACTTTTTAGGCTAAATTTTTCTAAGTCTAAACAAAGAAATCTAAACAAAAAATATAATAATATGACTTTGAATAATAGTGTAAATGATGGTTATGTTGAGAAAGTATAGGAAAACAAATAAAAGTATAACAGATGTTTATTTCTACTGACATTATGAAGTTGAATGCTTCGGAATTATAAAATTAGAGACAGAGTAGTTAGGAATTGTGATTGTTAGGATGAAAAATGTTAGGAAGAACATTTTCGGATTTCCAATTATCGGAGTTGAAAATTTAGGTGAACTTTGGCGCACCCAAAAACATGTCCATGACCATTTGTGATTTACAATACATACCGACAGAGTCATTATTCCGAGATTTATTAAACTTTTACATCCCTCGACATTTCAGGGCTCATTTCACTGTCCCCGATCATCATTTCCGTGAGGTTGCCCTCACTGAAACTAGTTTTGCAATTTTAATACTTTTCAGAGTTGCATAATAAAGTTTTAATTTAAACATGCATTTTTTAAATAGTAGAATAATAAGTAAAAATTGCAGAGAGCAGCGGTGGCCTAGTGGTGGCGGCCCCCCGACTGACGAGCAGTTAGTCGTGGGTTAGAATCTAGGCAGGCGCATTACTTTGAGTAATTTATTTCGTCACGACTGCTCTCAAAACGATGAAGAAAAATATCGTGAGGAAACAATGGTGCATGCATGTCCTAGAACCAAAACTTCGCAGATATGTGACATCTGACCAACCCGCACTGGGACCGCGTGGTAGATTATAACCAATTCCCTCTCATGGAGAGAAGGCCTGTTTCCCAGCCGTGGGAACATTATAGGCTGATTATGCCATGCTTAAATTTAAATTATGAATTAAAACTAATTTTGAATTTTCGTTTCAAAAGACAGAAGTGTCAGATAAAATAATTAGTAAATATACAAGGATCTTTTAGCGCGTTGCCAAGATCGGTATCAACGCCGCCATAATTATTGCTTTTTTATTCAACAATTTCACAAATATTTATCAACAGTGCCAATTTTATTGAAAAATCAAACGATTCATATAGCACGACGATTCATGTAGTTTATTTACAAACCTTTCAACTGGCAGTGGCATACATGTGTAACAATTCCAATAGGTAGGCTATTGGAATTGTTACACATGTATGCCACTGCCGATGCCGCCGCTACGCCATCAAGTCCACCGCTTCGCTGCTACAAATGCTACGAACTGATCGCGATCTACGGTGCTACGATTGCTACGAAACTATTTTGAACTATTAAATGTTCATTTCTCGCACGAGGCGCTCCTTGTGGCTTAATAATAACAGCCTCTCGGGTCAATCAAAAGGTTAAGCCGCACTTGCCTTGGTTGGTCCGTGGATGGGTTACTGCCCATTATATACTGAGCCTCGGAAAGCACGTTAAGCCGTTGGTTCCGGCTGTCATTTGTAGATCTTTGACAGTTGTTACAGGTAGTCGGTGACCCTAAAGTCTTACAACCAGTCTTACCAATTGGTATCGCAATACCCTGTACTAACCGGGTTGTGGATGTCAGGTTGGCAGGCGATTAGACAGGAAGCCGACCTCCACATAGTTGGGAAAAGGGTAGGGTAGGCAGATGATGAAATGTTCATTTGAGTTTGATTTCAAAATAAGCTTACGTAGGTAAACGGCTTTGGACGGCATAATTGAAACTCATCCAAATTAAACATGTTAGCAGGCACTAACGTAGAGTGAATAATTCATCAATGACAAAGCGCTATCCACATTCATTGTGCGAACCACCAGTCTGTGGAATTCATTGCCGGCTTCTCTGATCCCTCCTGATCATTATAATCTGGATCTATTCAAAGTTCGAGTGAATCGGTTTATTCTAGGCAAGCCTACACCCTAGGCCGCTTCATCGCTTCATATCAGGCGAGTTACAGCCAAACGCAAGCCTGATTAGTATAAAAAAAAAACAAAAAAATGTGTTAGTTGTATTGAAAGTGGCTGAAGAAATACGACAAACTTTTTCGGATGGGAAATCATCAAATGACCCCCCTCCCTCCCGCTCTGGGCGAAGTGGAAGGGAGTGTCAGACTTTTACTGACTAAAACCCATCCATTTCCCTTCTTTGCCCTTTGTGTTCCAAGGCCGCGGTATCTCTTTCGAACAGTCCCGCAGCCCCGGCAGGCATCGGCCCTTGCGGACCCCTTCCTGGTTGCTGACATTTCTTTGAAGCGCGCGTGGAACACGAACGCGCCGTCGACACGGCCTGTCGTAACAAGACGGACGGACGGCGAGCTAGCCCATTACTCACCGTCTACAGGCACACCCTTGAAAAGCCCTTTTATTAACTCGGTAACAAACCATTTAATTCCTTACACTCGCTTAAAAACAATAAATACAAGGACACGCTAATCAGTCTTTAAAGCACTCGTCCCTGAAACGCAAGATACTAAAACATTTCGAGTGAAATTAAAACCACCAGTTACGTTTAAATGGATACTTTGTTACCGCGAAACATTAATTACTACGGACTGGAAACACGAAACTAAATGGATAAGAATGTATGAGGTTATGTGAAAAATACATGGTGTAAACGGACCCTTCACGAAGCCGTCATACAAACATTCTGTACATCAAACTAAGTAACTCTATGCAAAAATGATTGCTGGGAAACGAGTTTTTCTTTCGGGTTGAAAAATCACGTTTTGAGGTAATGTAACATTGTGCTGAATAGTAAACGGGTCTTGGAGGTATTTAAAGTACAGAATTAACCTTAAAAGCTAGTATTAGAAAAAAATCATGTGAAAAGTTGGAACTTTGACCTCCAATATCTCCAGAACTAGAAGGTTCCCAGGCATAGTACAGGACAAAAAAAAAGATGGCAATGACGGGGACAACACGTGCGTTTCGGCTTCGCTAAGGGTCTTTTTACACCCTTTATATTGTAGCTGATGCTGCTCTCGTTAGGGATTGAATTATTCCTTGAAAAAAGAAAACAATAAATTAATTAAATGGTCGAGTAGTCGCAGACGCGACTGCTGAACATGAGGTCCTGGGTTTGATTCCCAGGGTGGGCAAAGTGTTATTGGGTTCTTCCATCAAGAATTTCTCAGAAGCAGTCACGGAATCCGGATTTGTGCACGATTGATGGCAATAGAATCGCCCCCTGTTACATGGGCCGTGAAACATAAGCGGCGAAATGTGGGTGTACTATTAGGTACACTTCTGCTTAACCCATCGGCGATTACAGGCGTGATGTTATGTTATGTAAATTGGTGAAGGGTCGTAATTGGTGAAAAACTTGTTAGTCAGCAAGTTTGATATTCATCTACGGCCTAGCATTTTTCCCAAACTATGTTGAGGTCAGCTTCCAGTCAGGAGGAAATTCAGGATGTAATGATGGTCACCTATCCACGGACTGGCCTCGGCACTGCTTTACCTCCAGATCGAACCGTGCGGCTGCTATTATTTAGCCCCGAGCTCCTGGAGATATCATTGAGTTAATTATAATAATAAAGACTAATTGTCAGACTTTCGAGCCACTGACTACCTGTAACTACTGTCAAAGATCTACAAATGACAGCCGGGACCAACGACTTAACATGATTTCCGAGGCAGAGGAAACTCGGTAACTAATGGGTGGTCACCCATCCACAGACCAACCTAAGCAAGCACGGCTTAACCTGACGATTGATCCAAGCGGCTGTTATTGCTCGTTTTTCAGAAAGATTCTGACGTCAACGTCCGCTGAAATAGATAACTTTGTCGCTACATAAGAAGATGAAGTACCAAATCTTCTACATTACGAGTAATTAAATCCACACTAGCTACAATATCTTAAAACTATGACAATTCTCATTCTTTCGTACATCCTGTCTGTCCAGCAGAGAAGAGAAATTATTTTTAATTAAAGTTAAAATTAACAACTACTAGAGTGGACGATGCGGTCTGCAGTTAAAAGCTTACTTGTTTAATATTATATATTAAACCAATCCCCTTTTATGGTGCTACTTGACAATTTACAAACGAGTGGAATAAAAATGCTTAAAATATTTGTTTTGGAGTTGTCTGTTGGGTATTTTAATTATTTACAATGCTTTGTTATTTTAGGAGCTCGTGGTTAAATAATAACAGCCGCCCGGGTCGATCTTTAGGTTAAGCCGTGCTTGCCTAGGTTGGCCTCTGGATGGGTGAACACCCATTACATACCGAGTTTTCTCCGTGCCTCGGAAAGCACGCTAAGCCGTAGGTCCCGGGTGTCATTTGTAGATCTTAGACAGCCGTTAGGTAGTCAGTGCCCCGAAAGTCTGACAACCAGTCTTACCAAGGGGCATTGTTTTACCCAGTACCAAACTTGGTTGTATACTGCATATTATAGTCAATGCACACAAAAAGTAAAATAAGTTAGAACAGTCTAGGCTAGAAATTAATACGGATTAGAAAAGTAGGCTGATTTAAGGTAAGTAATTGTTTAGGAGCAAAACAAACATGAAAACTTCCACCTTAGCAAAAAAAACAATTCATCAACCGAAATGAAAAGAAACAAAATCTAATCAATAATTCATTACATTATAATAAACATTTACGTACGTACGTGTCTTCATGAAAATTGAAATTCATACACAGGGTGTTTGGTAGAAGGCCGACACAACTTTTTGAGGTAATAACTTTTTTGTGCCACAAAAAAGTTATTGTTTTTATATTTTTAATAAAAAGGGCAAAAACATTGAGTTCTATTACAGCCAATTACGAAATTATTTTTATTGGAGGTGACATTTCGTTTGTTAAGTTCATAAATAAATAAATAAAGAAAATCGAGAAAGGGTAATTACTTATTTATTTTATCAGAATAGGCGATATTAATACTACTAAATACACAAGCATAAAATATGTAATACACTATTAGTATCATTTTTATGTCCTTTATTAAAATTATCTTTTTTAATTTGATATACTTACTAGGTTTTGAAATGGAACAGCCGTACTGCGACACTTAAGACATAAGTAAGTTCTGTGGGTGAAAACTAGAATATATATACGGGGTGTAAACAGACCCTTCACCAAGCCGTCAACCAAGCATTCTGTACATCAAACTAAGTAACTTTACGCAAAAATTTTTGCTGGGAAACGAAATTTTTTTTTGGGGTCAAAAATCACATTTTACGGTAAAACTCAATATAATGCGCTCAAAACTTATTGCTGATGGATGCTTTGAATAGTAAACGGACCATGGAGGTAATTGGAGTAAAGTTAGAACTTTAAAAAGTTGTATTAAAAAAAAAACCTGTGAAAAAATTGGAACTTTGACCCCCAATATCTTCGTAACTAGAAGGTTCCCAGGTATGGTCCAGAACAAAAAAATGATCCCAATGATGGGCAGAATATGTGGTTTTCGTTTTCGTTAAGGGTCTTTTTACACCCTTTATAAGTATATATATATATATTTTTTTTTTACTCATATAATATATTTTATTAATCCTTGTAGTTTTTTTTATTTTTTATTTTCAGAAAATATACTCTACCACCACAACAAAAAAGTGCCTATGGCATTAAGTCCACCTCTGTACTTTGTGCTTGACGTGTTCAATAAATAAATATCCCTTCCCCTAAGAAAACTGTGTTGGTACGTCTTCCCAACACTCTTTATATAGGTAGCGGCCTATTTTTTTATTCCCACGTACAATAATGCAAAAGGTTTTAGTTAAAATTCCGCGCCAGTCTTGCCATTACCCTATCAACCACGTGACAGACAGGCAGAAGATAACATAGACGTGACAAATGTGTTTAGTGTTGCCACGGTTTGGGGTAAAAAGAAGATTTTTTTGGTGAGGTAGAACTTGTTCATTTGCGTATACATTGTAGTTGTACAGGAATCTTAGTTGTACTTTTGTAATTGATCAACATAAAACCATCACCACCAAAAATTTATCTAGCTTTTAAAATGAGATCATTTTAAAAGCTAGATAAATAAGAGGAAAGTCACTTACTAAAGTTTTGATTTCATTTATCTTATTTCAGAATTACTAGTACCTACTTGTGCGTATTACTGAAACATGTATACATGTTTTGAAATAATAATACTGCAAGCCTAAAATCCCCGAAGGTTTTAACAGAGGTTTATTTAATAGTAAACCTAAAAATAATAATAGTTTGACAAAAAAAAAAGCGTCTAGTTTAAATAAATGAATAGCAACTTTATCTTTGAGTGTAAAACATCAATTAACCATCACAATACCGACAATTCAATTTAAACGCACCCTTTTACAGTCTGGCAACCCCAATTACAGTAAATTCCTTCTTATTCTATAAGCGTACGTCTTTGTGAACGCCCACTCGTAAGACGAATGGGTGAATAAGGCCTACATGTTGCAAGAAAATCGTATACGGAATAAAATATTATGTTGCGGATCATCCTAAAAACTTACAACCTTTGTAATAAAATATTATTGTACTGTTTTATTTATAGATGTCGTCAGTGTCCTTTCATAAACGATTACAATGGTTGTAAAGAATTCTTTATCTATACTATATAATATTATAAAGCTGCAGTGTTTGTTTGTTTGTTTGTTTGAACGCGCTAATCTCTGGAACTGCTGGTCCGATTTGAATGATTCTTTCAGTGTTGGGTAGTTCATTTATCGAGGAAGGCTATAGGCTATATATCATCACGCTACGACCAATAGGAGCGTAGCAGCAATGAAAAATATTGCAAAAACGGGGAAAATTGTATTTTTAATAACTTGACGCGGACGAAGGTCGCGGAGAACAGCTAGTTTTAGATAAAATAGTTATTAAAAAAACTTTTTATCGAACCGTTTTTATTTTGCTAAATTATTCACAGTTTACAACAAGCATAAGTGTTGACAGCACATTCACAGAAATGCTTTCAGTAAAATATGAATGAAAAAAAAATCGGTTATTTTTACAAATATAATAAAATACAAGGCCCAAAAAGCCCAAGCTCTAAAATATTCAAAAGTATTTAAAACCGGAACGAAGGACTAGCGTCCAAAAGTTTTCCCTACTGAATTTTTGAACAGGCTTTTCTTAAAAACAATTTGTTTTCGCGTCCAAGCCGGATTTGTTCGTCCATAACAAACCTGATTACGTCTTTAAAAATATTGTTTAACAAAGAAATCTGCCAAACAAATCTGGTTTTTACCGGTTCCCACCGGTTTTAAGTTAAAGGAATCGGCGGAACTTTGATTCGTTCGCCGAAGTTTTGACGAGATTCGCCGAAGTTTTGCGTATTTTCGGTGGGACTTGAGTTACTGTTAGCTATTCAATTATAGAGGTGTTTGGGGATATAAATATGCTAATATTTTTTTTTGTGTGATGCTAAATTGGATTATTATATTTTTGACAAGGAAATACGCTGTCGTTTAACATTTCAGATGTTGTTTTAATGATATACAAGTTTATTTAAATCAAAATACATATTAAAGCAGACGTTTGTCACTGTCTACTTAACTTTAAGTAGCTTTTATATACACCGTGACTTTTTAGTCGTCTTACAAAGGTAGTCCACTCAATGTACCTACCCGACATAAAATAGCTCTAGGCGCAATTTTTTTTTAGCGATCATAATGTGTACAAAGAAAAATAAATAGGTAATACATTAAAATAAAATTATGAAACATCCTGTTAATGATGTGTACGTGTCAAACGGGAGAACATACCTACGCAGCGCTCGGGTCAAGTAAATTATCGCTCGAAACAAAGTGTTATAACTACGTCATGCATCATATTATGAATAATATTTTTATTTAAAAAAAATTAAAATCTCATAAATATATATATTTTCTAATTAATGTTTAGTAGTCATTGGATACATGAAGTGGGCTGCCGTTGTAAGGCGACTAAAAAGTCACGGTGTGTAAACCCTAAAAAGTGCAACGATTTTTTTTTATATTCACTTTAAATAAAAGCAGAAACAAACAAAAATACCGAGCAAAACATTGTGTTTATTTTTTCTTTAAACATTCCCTCCATATTTCACCAAACCTCGATAGTGTAACTTCAGATAGATACATAGCCGTTACTCACCGAAAGTATTGTCTACGTGAGATGTGTGAACAAAAACTTTGTTTATTTATTTTTATTCTGTTTTTTATTTTGGACGCCTATAAATAAATAGAGATGTATCGCTCGTTTCGGCGAAAGATTGCGAAAGGAAAACAGTTTTCTTTTTGTTTCTTTTGTTGACCTTGCAAAGTTTTCTATCCTGTATTAATGTGTTTATGTTCAAGGTTTTTTATCTATTCTTCATATTTAACAGAAGTGTAACAAATAGTTTGGACAGCAAAGTTCAACTTAACGTAAATTGCTGTTCATGTCAGTTTTTAATATTAGGTATGTAAAGCAATATAATAAAAACACGTTGGTGAAGTGATCAAACATTTATTCAGAGAAGGTCTTATCTTTAGAGACAAATTCACGTGGAGCCGTCAGTCACAATAGATATGTTTTAAACCATAAGATACTGTCACACTGTTATTCGAAACCGAATCTAAATATAAATAGTATTTTTTTTCCATTTAGTCAAAACGAAACAGAGGCATTTTATAAAGATTAGATCGAAGATTGTAGGTCTTGATAAATGTGTATTTTGCATAGCTAATCCTTATTAGGTTTGATTCACATTGCGTTTTACGAACCAAGCCAACAGATACTATGTAAAGAATTAAGATTAATGAATGATGATTACAGAATAGAGGGAGGGGACATTCTAGAAGGACATACACTGACCTTATCGGTGAGGTTCTTCAGAAAGGTCAGGTGCGTAGTACTCGTGTATGACGAGATGTATGAACGTGGGCGAGGCAAAAGTAGTATGTAAAGATCGTAGCAGGTGGCGTTCTGTGGTTTCTGCCTACGCCCATGGGAAAAAGGCGTGAGTTTATTATGCTAGTACAGAATAATAACTATCGAATAACAAATTCACACATGTCATTTCATAAAGAAGTGGAAATAGGCCTTGCTAAAATAACTTACTGTTACCTGCTGACTATTAGCATTTAAACAAATAATTTTTAATCTTCAAAATAAACACAAAATAATGTCTCAAAATACCGAACGTCAAAATCAAGAACTCAAGCAAACACAGAAAACGACTTCTACTTATTTTTAACTCACTTTGTTCACTAACGTTCGCTGTAACATAACTTTATACTCCCACAAAGTTACACAACGGTGTAAGTGTCACTCACTTATCTCGCTGTCAGTACAGACGTATACAAAATTGTTTTCCCGGTAGTACAGTCGAGTCGTGCCGTGAATTGTGATCGTACACTTGTTTACTTGACGGTACTCTTTGTCACATGAGTAGGAGTTTCAGTAGCTCGTGGGCGTATTAATGGCTTTAAAAGTGATTCAATCAAGCTTTTATGTTTTACTCAGGTCTTTTACTTTTATATGAAGGAAATTAATGTGCTAGCCTGGAATAATAAAGGTCTGAAAGGGTATATTTCCTTTTTAACACGAGACGAAGTTTCCAAGTTTCCTGTACAATCTACATACTCTGATCAACACAATACCTGGACTTTGAAAATAATTGTGACCCCTTTGTTTAAACAGAAAAGGAACTTCGAACTTTTTTTATTCTAACCTATGTTGTCCCACTGCTGGGCAAAGGTCTCACCCATAACTTTCCACTCTTCTCGTTTTGCAGTTTTCTCCGGCCAATCTTTCACAAACGCATCTAAGTCGTCTCGCCAGCGTTTTCCAGGACCTTTTCAATAAAAAATGGGTGACGTGAAATACTGGAGACTTTGTGCACCACGACTTGTCGCACCACCGGCCACCATCTTGAACAAAACTGTTCAGACCCCGGTCCTACGATCAAAATTTATTCTTTGTTTCGACCAAAAGTCTCTTCTGCGATCAAGATGATGTTCAAAATTCGTGTTCGTGGCCGTGTAGGTAGTGCGCGAGCTCCTTAAAAATGTTTGAACAATCTACTTACAGAAATAAATGTAATTCCATTCCATTTCATTTCGACGATCAACTGTTTTTCTAAAACTTATTTTCAAGTTTAAATGCTGAAAAGTAAAAAAAAACAAAAAGTTCCCAGGTTCTCATAGAAGTATCAATAGACAAGCAAATAAGTTATCGATACCCGTCCCTATAATAAAACCCTAAACATACTGTCACTAAATATGTACTTAGGAAGTCAACCCAAATGGCCGTCTATTTATATCCACAACCGCACGGTATGAATTTATTGATATTTGATGACCTTCACAAGTTATATTTATCTCTATGAAAATATCGAATGACCGTAGGATTAATATTTGATTATCATATTAAAACATAGGTTTATTTTATACAAACCGTGTCATTTCACATGAAATTGATATGGAATGATTGGAAATTATTTTACAAAATGAGGTAATCAAGAGACTAATTTGCGTAAATTAAAGTACACAAAAATATTTGGTAACATTTTAACAAAACCAAATATAAAATTCCGGGAACTCATTACTGCAAAATGCAAACAAAATTCAGGACGGCTTTATGTAATAGCTAGTCGCCACTTTATCCATAAAACTGTATAATCGTCATTCGTTCGCGCCCATTGCGCGCTAAATGGGCTTTAAACGATTGACGTAAAGGATGATTTGATGCATTTGTGCCGAGCATTGGTGAAACGCAAATTGGTGCGATGCGGTCGACAGAGCCAGCCTTTCTGTTTAATCAGCTTGGTTACATCGCTGATTGTTCCGTCCATGTTTTGGGGGATTTAATGCTGAATACGATACGATTTAAAGTATCCAGAAAAAAATAATTTTGAAATTTCCTATTATTTTTACTATTATACGTTATTATACATTTATTTCAAAAAATATTTATAAATTGGAAAGTAAGAATATGAGTAACTTCATAATGTTTCCTAGTATTTTGTGGAACAGAAACATTATAAACAAATCGCAATAGAAATACATCAGGTAGCTGTCATTGTTATTCCCTACTTTCTTATTTTCAATTTGTGCGGTACATTTTGAGGGGTTGTCAATTTTTTAATGACTAGTAAATAGGTTATAAGAAATTGACATCAGTCGTTTATATTCCTTTTTTTTTTGGTAGCCTACATTGTGTCCCACTGCTGGGCAAAGGCCTCCCCTTTCTCCCTCCAAATCTCTCTGTTATGTGCAATTTCTGGCCACGTTTGGCTTCAGGCGTCCAGTGAGTCCTTTTCATGCACAATAAATAAAATACAAGATATTACAGAACAAGAGATTGACAAAACAAGACAAAACAATATCATGTAATGAAGACAGTGACATTTTAAAAACATCTTGTCCGATATTAAGGCAAATTTTGTGCCCATCGAAATGCTCATTATAACTCTCATAAAACCCTAGTGGGCGTTTTTGTCACTGATAGTACTTCGCCCGCAACTTCGCTCGCAAAAATTGTGATAGCTCGGCTAATATTCATGATAAATAAATATAATTTACTAGCTTTTGCCCGCGGCTTCACTCGCGTTAATTTAGAATTTGACAATCAATTAGGGTTGTATTCTGCACAGGCATGTGGCGCCATCTATTATCATAAGAACGTTATTGTTGTTTTCCTAGGGAACAGTTCTCTTTTTTGGGATGAAAGGAACCCTATGTCCGTTTCTGTACACCTGACAACATATATGCAAAATTTCAGGATGATCGGTTCAGTGTCTTAGGCGTGAAAAGGTAACAAACAAACAAACTAACTTTCGCATTTATAATATTAAGTAAGGATAGCCTATAATAGCACCCACGAATAATGTATCTTTCTATCAGTGAAAAAATTTTTAGAATTGAATCATTCCGGAGGTTACCACCTACATACAAACGAACAAACAAATTAATTGATCTCTTTATAACAAGCACAGACTAAAAAAAGCCGAGAAATATTCCATTCCAACGGTCACCGTTCACTTTGTAGGCCAATAACGTCCAGTGCGAAGGCGTTGATTGATCCCATTACTAGCCTGAAAAAAAAACTGGGTGAGTGAATGATTTCGTAAATGTTCTAAAGGTTAGACTACAAGATTCTTCACTGTCACCAAACCATTTCGGTCAGTCTTGGAACGAATGAACGAACGTGAGTGGAATTACGAGGTTCTAGCGTGTGGAACTGCTTCCATTTTGGAATAAGGAAAATAGTGGTTCCAACTTCGTAGCTTTGGAAGGTATTTCTTCAAGAATTGAACTGGCTTGACAGTATTGTTGAGAATGGATTACTGATTATGTGACGGAGGAGCACGTGGCAAAATAATAACAGCCGCTCGGATCGATCTTTAGGTTAAGCCGTGCTTGCCTAGGTTGGTCTGTGGATACGTGACCACCCATTACATACCGAGATTCCTCCGTGCCTCGGAAAGCACGTTAAGCCGTTGGTCCCGAGTGTCGTTTGTAGATCTTTGACAGTCGTTAGGTAGTCAGTGGCCCAAAAGTCTGACAACCAGTCTTACCAAGGGGTATCGTATTACCCAGTACTAACTGGGTTGTGGAGGTCTGATAGGCAGTCGCTCCATGTAAAATACTGGTATTCAGCTGCATCCAGTTAAAACTGGAAGCCGACTTCAATATAGTTGAGAAAAGGCTAGGCAGATGATGAGATTCCTGATTGTTAAATTTAAATGAAATTATCATCGTCCATTCATCAGCAAACAAGTTCAATCCAGTGTTGGTCTCCACGAGCGCGTTGAGCATCCTAAGCACACGCGTTATAGGCGACGTGGATCGAGCGACAGTGCGACAAAAGGAGCGATTATAATTATTTGAAACAAATAATTGACACAGACTCGATGTAAATCCGTTGCCTTGGTATAACCATGTATAATTTTAGTTCCCTTTGGTCTAGCAGTCAGGGCCTAACCTGTCGTTTTATACCTAAATTAACTCTATAACATTAAGACCTGCTTCATTGGTCGAGTGTTTGCAAGCGCGACTGCTTTGTATGAGGTCCTGGGTTCGATTCCCGGGTCGGACAAAGTGTTATTGGGTTTTTTCATCAGGAATTTCTCAGTAGCAGGCATGGAGTCTGGATTTGTGCCCGGTTGATGGCAAAAGGCTCGCTCCCTCTTATATGGGACTAAAACATAACTGGCGAAATGTGGGTGTACTATTAGATACACCTCTCTGCGTAACCCTTCGGGGATTACAAGCATGATGTTATGTTATTAATACTACATTGTAGAGTCAAATACTTTTAAAAAACCGCCATGGGGACCTCTTGCCGGTTCTTCTCCGTAGAAAAATAACTGGAAATCGAACCTTATACTTTTTGACGGATCATGAATCAATGGGCTTATGTTGGTATGTGAAAAACAATCCAGCTTATAATATTGAATAGAAATAATTATTTTCTCTGGCATTAAAGTACTGGATTTCATTCGTGAATATTTATGCGTTAAAAATAATGTTACATAGCATCTTCTCTTTGTATTTTAACACCGAATCCAAATAGATCAACGAAAAGATTCACCGAAATTATTTCATTTCGGATAAAGGCCACGAAAATATCATAACAGTATCATATTGTTACTATTCATCCACTCCGCAGCAGGGCGTCACAAAATGAGTTCCATTCCATTATCTCTGTGTGGGTACTCGCCCAATTTTGGTACAAAAACATCGTAAATTCAATCATCAATACTTGTTAAAAACCCACGTTTACTGTAAATAAATGTTTTTAACTCTAACAACTGTTTTAGGCAATAACAAAGAGGTTGTTGTTCGTAAGACTTTAACATATTAGTTACATTTATCAACCGTGTACTGTTCACAAACTGCTACTTTAAAAGTACTTGTAAAGTGGAACAATTTCTTTAGTAGATTTTTAGTAATTTGGTTCATGAGAAAGTGGTGATGTATACAGGGTGGAAAGGACACCGACGCGAAAAAGGTTATCATTTATATTTAGCAACCAGAAGTGAAGACGTTTAATAAAAAGACAACAAGATACATAACATAATAAACACAACCATTTATTATAACTTAGGAACAAAACAACAACCACAGAAAACTATCCTAAACCACCACGAAACATAATGAATTGAATTCACACGTTATAACATTAAAAACCAGCGAGAAAGTAACAAAATAGGAAATTATAAATCCTACAGCCTCTTGAACGATGTTCCCGACCAGTGTGTCACCCGACCAGCGACAATCTCCATGTCACTCCTTTCCATAGAGCTAACATGACGTGCTGCATGCAACCTCATTTCTTCCAAATGCAACGTACAACCTTATTTCTTCCTAACAATATATTCACTACATCATTTTGAGCCCCCCATATAGAAATTCTTCATCGGTTATAAAAAAAATATCTGTTGGTCCATACATTTTGACCGTGTAGGTATTGCACTTTTGTAGGGAACAGCTGTTTTTTTTAATAACCAACGAAAAATTTCCCTGTGTCCCTTCCACTCCGTGCAATGTAGAAATCTAAGTAAGCTGTTATTGCTTTGGTATCGAAAGGGAAAGATTCAGTAAAGCAGGAACAGGCCGCGTTCTAACTAAAGCGATCGCGTTGCGAACACGCGACCAGCGCGTTAATTTTATTCGGCGATACCAAACGCGGTATCCTTACAGACTGAAATTGTCTTCCGGTTTTCTTGCGCAACCGATCGCTTTGGTTAGGATAAGGGGTCAGGCTTGAGGCAGCAGGCCAAGCAAAGGAAACCTTATGGTTTTGTACAGAATCTCAAATTATCATATAAGTACAACAAATCTATAATGTTATAAAAACATGTACAAGTATCAAAAGGGTTACAGGGCGTCAAAAATTCGTCCACATTGCTGTCAACGGGAAAAGTGCCCAGAAGGCTGGCAGCATTGCCACGTTGGATGGCAATGCTGATTCTTTGGCCAAAAAAGAGGCCCGCTCTCTGATCACGTGAAGAGTCGACCAAACTAGGTGGGTACTCGGACCCCATGGCCCTAGTGTTTCAATCCCAAACGGCTCAAACACATGACTACCCATTAAATTATTGTATTTGCGCCTTTTGAGGTTTTCAGCACCTGCAGCAGCCGCCCCAGCGCAGCTCACTATTATCATTGTCATTGTTATGTAATTATTATAATCATCATATTGTGATAGTTAAATTTTTGTGTTTAATCAGATGTAAGATTTCAGACTTCTCCATAACATAAGTTCCCGATGACATATAAATACATTCGGCCCCCTGTCAAATTATTTTAATCGAAAACGAAACAGTTATCCCATATTAATGTAAATTGTGGAATCCTTTTCAAAGCCTAGCAATTTATTGAAGTAAATAAATAACACATTATTTGTTCCTATCTGTAATTACTTGTTCGTTTCAATAATATTTCTGTGTATGCTATGTAGGTATGGCTTATTATTTGCTTTTAATTGATTCCTTTGTGAGTTTTTCATTTTAATTACGAATTGTATGTTGGAAAGCAATAAATAAAAACGTACTTAAAGTAATGATGTTTTTTGTGAAGATTTGTTTTTATGAGACTAGAATTGTTTTATAGAATTCTCTGTTCCATTTAATAAATTATTTTCTTAACACGGTCTATTAAATTCAGATTGCGGAATTTAATTAATTTAAAGTGAAGGTATGAACTTCATAATACAGATAAAACTGCATACATAACGGTCCTGCCAGCTGTAGACAAAATGAAAAAATATATTCCAAAAGAAAACTCCCCATTAAAAAAGAAAATGGAGTTACAAAAACTAAAAAGTACATCAGCAGAACCGGAAAAATCCAGTTCCTCCACCACAGCCAGTGTTGATATTTTAAATAAAGTTCACCTCTATTAAACCCTCCGCCGCTCACGTTCGCAACTTTTTTACGAGCGGACAACTTCTAAAGGCAACGCTTATTAAGGTCAAGCTAGCCCAAAGGGCAATAAGGCCATGCATAAAGCAGGCCTACAAAAACTTTTCCATTTAACTTGGCCCGTGTCATCCTGATTATATCTGCTCATACTGACCCGGCCTGACTTCACTCGGGAGCAATTTTTGACTGACAAGCACCTTAGTGGCCGCATTTTCGGGACCTTTATGGGTTAGTGAGAAGAAGGGTTTCATGGAAATTTCCTAAATATTTGAATATAAAGAGAACTATATTTTCAAGCGGAGCATATTTTGTTCATTTCAATAAGTAATTTTGGAAATTGAGTGTCGTTTTTGCGGTGCTCGAGTTTTTAAAAATACAAACATTGTTCCGTGTCACATCGCGCCGGCCAGTAGGATCGCGTCATACGAACTTACGTCACCTTAACGCTAGGCCCTCGACTATACCGTAGGACAGTCACTCGCCGTCACTTACCGTGCGCATACATCGGCCATTTTTATTTGTGTAGTCATAATTATAATCTTTATAATTATCAAAAAATAGTTTTATTTAGTCGAGACCACCAGCATTACAACTGTAGCTTGACACTTAAACAGTGGTCCTTCGAGCCGGATACCGGTTGACGGTAAACCATTATTTATTTTTACTATCTGCAATATAAGATGTTCTATTTCAGACAGACAAAAACACTTTCTCCGCTATACAGTAATGATACTTATCTAAAATTCCGGAAGGGGATGATAAAGTTAACAAAACGTAACAAACTTAGATTAACTACATAAAGGACGCCGATTTGTTTAAGTAATTTAGAATTTTTGGTCCCCGAGGCCCGAAAAGGTGTTCAAGGAAAAATATTAAAATTTTAATGCGATATGAAAATTCTCCTGTAATTGTTCTTTTTGTTTTGTTTTGGAGAATTTTGCAGTAGGCGAGGATTCCTTTTGGGAACTATATTTTCTATCACCAAAATTTATATTTGTCATCAAGTTGTATCACCTAATAAATAGATCTATCGCCACGAAATATTTTCGTTCTCAGATAAACAAAAATTGTTCCCAATAATAGCTCTGTGCTCAGAATGGTAGATCTGTCACCAAATAAATCGATTATCGATCCCTGACTGCGTTTGCTTAAATACTTATTAGGACACACCTATTATAATACATACAAAAACATTTATTTGGTACTAGACCTTATATCTCAGGATTTGAGGTGATTTATTGTGGAACTGATTTTGCATTGTTTGGTGACTACATTTTGGTGACAGATCTACTATTTTGAGGACAAACCCTATTATTTAAGAAAACAAAACTAATTAAATTGGTGATAGCTTAAATGATACCCATTCCTTTTTCAGCTTCTGCTTGAATATTTACAATCATTATCCATCTGCCTAGCCTTTTCCCAACTATGTTGGTGTCGGCTTACAGTCTATTGGGACGCAGCTGAATACTAGTATTTTACATGGAGGGACTGCCAATCTGACCTGCATAATCCAGTTAGTACTGCGAAATACGAAACCCATTGGTAAGACTGGTTGTCAGAGTTTCGGGCTACTTATTATCTTTAACGACTGTCCAAGATCTACAACGACCGGGACCTACGACTTAACGTAATTTTCGAGGCACGGAGGTAACCCGGTATGTAAAGGGTGGTCACCCATCTACGAACCAACCTATGCAAGCGCGGCTTAACTCGAGCGGCTATTATTACTGGGCACGAGCTCCTCTTTACAAAAATTATTATGAAAGACTAGCTGTTGCCCGCGACTTCGTTCGCGTGGAAATTTTGGTATGGATGTGTAAGACTGCCTCGAGTGGTCGCAAGCGTGACTACTAAGTATGAGGTCCTGGGATCGATTCCCGGGTCGGGCAAAGTGTTAAAAAAAGAATGTTTATTTCAATTAGATACATAAAGTTATGACACACATGATTTGGAAATCACCTTTTGCGAGAGCCCTTAGACCTCCTTAATCCAGCCCTGCCGCAAAATCCGTTCTTAGCAGACTTTTACTGACTATTTATTACCTCCCTGCCAAATTTCAAGTTTGTAGCACAAAAAATGAAGGACTTTCATACAAACTTGCGAGGGCCCTTAGACCCCCTTAATCCGGCCCTATCGCAAAATCCGTTCTTAGCGGACGTCTACTAACTATGAACTACCTCCCTGCCTAATTTCATCTTTTTACGTCAAGCGGTTTCGATATTTCGTGATGAGTGAGTGACCTTTCGCTTTTATATATTTTTGCTTTTATTTTTTTAATATTTTGCTCTGAAGTTAAAATGCTAGTGCAGCCACATCTAAACGTTAAAGACGTGCCGCGAGTGAAACAGTTATAATCTCAGTTATTAGTTATTTTCGTTATTTCTCTTCACTCCACAATTGTAAATAAAGCCTGCTTAGTATAGAAAAAATGCCTAATACAGCCCCCCCCCCAATTGTTCACCGAATGAAAAATATTTTGAATATACATAAAAAAAACTAAAGTCATCACCAATATGTAGCGTAAAAAGTAGGGTTGAGGTAGATGGGCAAGAAATTCACTATAACGTCGATGAGTACATTTGAGTTTGAGAGTTGCCGAGTCGAGAACGCCTGGAAGAGCTACTGGTCCATGAAGTCGCTGATGAAGGGTGACCTACCTTTATCCCTGAAGCACAATCTCATCGACATGTGCATTCTGCCCATCCTAACCGGTCAGGGACCAAGTTTGAACACCGTAATGCTCAAACTTGGTCCCTGACTGAGTCGCAAAAGTCCAAACTCAAGGTTGGCCAAAGGGCAATGGAACGTAGCGTATTGGGTATTAAGCTCAGCGACGGAATTCGCAATACCACAATAAGCTTAAAAACTGGAATCGCTGATGTGGGCGATAAGATTGCTAGTTTGGAGTGGGATTGGGCGGGCCACGTCTGTAGAATGCATCAGGACCGGTGGGCTAGAGTCGTGACGCAGTGGGTGCCAGAAGACGGGCGTCGTCGCCAAGGGAGGTCTTAAAGGAGGACTTAGAAGCGTTTGTGACAGATTGGACGAAGAAAACCGCACGGAGAGAAGAATGGAAGGCAATGGGGGAGGGTTTTGCCCAGCAGTGGGACAATAAAGGCTAAAAAAAAGATTACATAAAAATTATAACGAATGGGTTGCCTAATCATTAAGTCAAGAATATTTAAAACTGCGACAGACGCTAGGCTTGACCGCTTTTACTTAGACAACGTTATACTTTCCAATCACATTTAAGCGAAAACTTGTCGACCTGTGTATCCTGCCATTTCCAGAATGGGTCAGGACAGATGGGCCAGAATAGTCATACAGTAGGTACCTGAAGACTGTCATCGTCACCGAGGCAGACCCAACAAACGCTGGTGTGACGATTTGGATTCGTTCCTGACTGATTGGCCAGAGAAGGCAAAACACCGGGAGAGTTGGAAAGGAAATGGGGAAAGCCTTTGTCCAGCAGTGGGACAGAATAGGCTAATTAAAAAAACAAAACGTTATACCATCGTGTTTGTTATAAAATTACCTATCTGTTTTTTAATACATATTTTAATGAGAAAACAGATGAGTGTATCTAGTACATTTTGTCAGTTATGTTTAACTCCCATGAAATATTTAGCGAGCCTATTGCCATTTTGTATAAAGAACAGGTTGTAGGGTTCTTCATCCCCCATAGAAAAGGGAGGATAGTCCGACCAGACGGGTGTAATGTCTGGTGGGCTATAACTGCCCAACAGTTGTTGTCGGGTACTTCTATATAGTCTTAAGTCGCGAATAACTTTATTTGGGCGATTTATTTGACCCAGGCAGAATGTAGACGTATTTCGATGTTTAGTTCATCACCTGCGTCATAGATGGCGCTGTAATACTTTTTGTTATATGGTGCTGTAGTACTTTTATAGTGCCGATACACCATCAACCGGGCACAAAACCAGACTTCGTAGTTGCTACTGAGAATTTGCTGGTGGAAAAACTCAATAACACATTGCCCGACCGGGAATCTAACCCAGGACCTCATGCTCGCTTCTGAACACTATACCAATCTATAAAAGAACAATAAAATTCTAAAATAAAATTCCAAACTGCAATTGATTATTGATATTTTGCAAATCGAGAAGGAAACAGACTTTTAGTAAAGCAAGAACTTTTTGTAGAAATCATCATCATCATTCTCCTGCCGTTATCCCAATTTTTTCGGGGTCGGCGCAGCATGTCATCTTCGTCCATACTTCTCTATTACTTTTTGGAGAAACGTTTGAAGAAAAAAGGAGAAAAACGGAAATGCAAACGATGTCAATACAAAAAAAAATGGAAATCTAAAAGCATCAAAAAAATATTCAAACAAATTACAAAAAAGTGAAAGTAATAGTGGGGTTTGAACTTGCAACCAGTAGCTTACAGAACGTTCAAGAACCCGCTAGGCTGTTTTCTCTGTTGACATAAGCTTTAAATAGCCATTCTGGTGCTTGTCATGACTGAAACGTCAAACAAATGAAGGATACTGACATAATGCATTATTGCTCACCCCCTTAAGCGAGTAGCGTGATAATATATAGCCTGCTGTGAAGAAGCCTGTAAGGAAAATTTTTGAAAAATTTGAACAGGATCTAAGCAGTAGTTTTTGAGCCAAGTCGGAACATAAAATTGGATTTTTACGATTTTATTATTTGTATAGATAGATAGATAAATCATATTTTTCTCAACGCTATCCAATTCAAATCTTACGTTAAATTAAGAAGACCTAGACAAATTAACATTCTATAAGCGAAAAAATTATATACATACTAGCCTGCCGAAAACCGTTATGTTAATTTTATCAAAGTTCTTTTTAGAAATACGAAACGTTTCGTAAACTATTTCCAATTGGCTAGCATTAAATGACAAGGTCTAGTTCGCTCACTTCACTCGCTCGCAAGACCCCTCCATCCCCTTCAAACCCAACCCGTCCGAGTCGGGGTGCCACAAGTCCCCAGCTCGCTTCTCTTGCTCTTGCATCCTATGTTGTCCTTGCCGCAATGCCTTTTTTACGATGAAAACACGTTGCAAAAATATTTTGTTAAATGTCATAATCACAAGTATTACGTTTGTATGCTACTGATAAAGGAGAATGGGCATCGATGTATAGGCATCTGCCCCAAGGTCCAATAGCCATAAGATATACATAATTGAAAAGAGCTTTTTAAGGAGAACATTAGCTACTAACACGACTTTTGGCAATTCGCAGTACTTTCGGAGTTATTGAGCTAAATAGGTAACTAGTTGAACAACGAAGTTAAGATTTTCTTGGCAACCAATTAAGGTTTTCTGGGTAACCAGTAGTAATAACATATAAGCCATTGCATAGAGCTTTTCAAGGAGAACTTTTGCCAGAAACACGACTTTCGCCAATTCGTTCTCCGTTCGGAGTTATTGACCTAAATACGTGAATACTTGAGCACCGAAGTTAAGATTTTCTGGGTGGCCAATAGCAATAACATATACACCATAGCACAGAGCTATTCAATGACAACTTTTGCAACTAAAATAACTTTTGCTAATTCGCAGTCCATTCAGAGTTATTGAACTAAATAGCTGACTATTTGGACACCGAAGTTAAGATTTTCTAGACAACAAATAGCCATAAGATATATATCATTAGATAGAGCTTTTTAAGGAGAACCTTTGCCACTTTCATGACTTTTGCCAATTCGTATACGGTTCGGAGTTATTGACCTAAATAGGTGCCTATTTAAGCACCGAAGTTAAGATTTTCTGGGTATCCAATAGCAATAAGATATACACCATTGTATAGAGCTTTTCAAGGAAAACCTTTGCCATTTTCTGACTTTCGCTAATTCGTATTCCGTTTGGAGTTATTGGCATAAATAGCTGACTAGTTGGACACCGAAGTTAAAATTTTCTTGGCAACCAATTAAGGTTTTCTGGGTAACCAATAGTAATAACATATAATCCATTGCAGCACTTTAACTAATTCGTATTCCGTTCGGAGTTATTGTCCTAAATAGGTGACCATTTGAGCAGCGAAGTTAAGGATTTCTGGGAAGCCTATTGCAATAAAATATACACTATTTTAAAGAGCTTTTCTATGAAAACTTTTGCTACTAACATAATTTTTGCTAATTCTCAGTCTGTTCGGAGTTATTGACCTAAATAGGTCACTAGTTAGACACCGAATTTAAGATTTTGTTTACAACCAATTAATAGTTTACGGGCAATTAATAGTCATAAGGTATACACTATTGGATAGAGCTTTTCAAAGAGAACTTTTGCTCCTAGGACCACTTTTGTTAATTCGTAGTCTGTTCGGAATTATTGACCTAAATGTGTGTCTGATTGAGGACCGAAGTTATCACTTTCTTGGTAACCAATAGCTATAAGACATACACCATTCGAAAGAGCTTTCAATTAGAATATTTGCTACTATACAACTTTTGCTAATTCGTAGTCTCTCCGGTTTTATTGATCTAACTAGGTAGTTGATTAGGCACCGAACTGTAGCTCCTCTCTGACTCTGAACCGAGAAAAGTTGTCAAAGCAAGAAATATTCTTCTTGTTGAGATCAATCCATTAATACATATCTTAACGCTATTGAGCGTTGGGGTAGTATTAACGATCTGTCCAAGATACTGTTACTGTAAGGATTTGCTCCTAAAATGGCATTTTAAGATGTGAATGTTTTGAAAACGACGTATATAGGCTTATAATATGATGTTTGAAACGTACAGTATTAATGAAAGTTAAAAAATTGACGAAATAACAGTATTTAATGTAACTTAATTTCTCAACATTAGACCTCTGTAGCTCCTCTCTGACTCTGAATCGAGAGAAGTCGCCGTAATAAGAAATGTTCTTCTTAAAGAGCTCTATCCATTGGTATATATCTTAACGCTATTGGACGCCAGGGCAGTTCCGCCCTTTCTCCTTTGATGTGCAATCAGTATTTTTGATCTTCTTCTTAGCGTGTCGATGGCAAAAAAGTTCAGATGTTATGTTCAGCCCAAAACTCAGCCACGCGGACCCCACTTACTGATGCAGTAAGCAGATCTTCGAGTGCGCAGGTGATAGGGCATGCGGTGCAAGATGGAAGGTGGGCCATTGTCTGTGGGGAGACGCCGTATACGCACTTGAGGTCTGAGCTGTCCATGAACCCCCATCTGCAGAGATTGTCTTTGGTCCGGCCGACTTGGGTTCGAAGTCTGTTTAAGGATTTCCAAGTCGGCCATGGCAACGCGTGCCCAGGTGGAAGGTTTTCGGAAGGGTCGTTAAAGTTGTCCGGGGGTTTAAACCGCTCCCGCCAGAGATTGCACCTCGCTGTGGACGCGTTGAAATTGGCTGAGCTAGTTGGGCCTACGCATCCAAGAAAACTTTTACGACTTTTCAGCCTCGGAGGCACTGAGACGCAGCTGTGCATTGGATGGCGTGAGTCAGCTTGTAGCTTCGTCCTCTCTATACGGCTGGCTATAGTCCTGCGAACTTGAGGAGGCGCGCCTCCTCAAGTATTTTTGATGTAAATAATATTTAATTGATGTAAATAAATTGACGGGTGATAATTTTTTTGATGTGCACTTAAAAATAAGTCTTTCCAAATTGTCTAGGTCCTATCTGATCACATAAATTCAAATACCCTTTTTAGAATTTCTCCAATCTCGTAGACTCCTTTCTATTAGCGAAACCTAAAATCTTCATCCAATTTAAAAAAAAGATTCAATATGTTCAACTAAGAAACTTCTTCACAAGAATGGTTTCTCGTTGATATTATGGCCATACATTTTCTAGATGAAGTTACAGAATCCAATCTTTGACGCAGAGGGTCCTCGAAGAAAATTATTAACCCCTATATTTTATTACGTCGAAGCAATATAATATCTTGTGTAATAATAGGCATGTCATATTATACTTTTATTATTATGTTTATGTATGTAGGTATATTAATTTATCCTTTCTAGGATAAAATTGCTAATATCATCGGCTAACTGTGGTGTTTTATCGTGATCATCATAATTATTATCAGCCGAAAGATGCAATCTTCATACATTTTTAATTCTATGTAAATGTTTTGCTATATTTGTACATCGATTTGTGTAACTTATCATGTAGAAATTAAAACAAGCACAAATTTTAAAATAAACAAAAGTTGGAAGCAGGTGGTTTTTCAGCCGGATTTTTTAGTTTTTTGAACTACTTTTTTATTTCTAGCTTTTAGTTTAATAACGTAATTTGTCCTTAAAGTATCGGTAACCGTTAACCAAACACACTGTATATGATTTTTTTCCTTTGTTTATACGATTTGTCACTTCGAATTGCTTTTAAACATATACGTTATGTAGTGTACGTAGTGTATAGTTAGTGTATATATTTTTGTAATCACCTTTTAAAACCCCTCATTTTGATACCCTACTCGATCGTATAGCAAGAAAAAAAAAATCGAACTCCACGATATGTTACCCTTTATCCGCTATTTTTCTTTTTCTTTATTTTTAATTTTTAATGTAGCCAGTGACACTTGCGCTACCAAGACAAATCTAACGACGTATATTTTATCCAAATCCGTTCATCCGTTTAGGAGTAACGAGGGATCAAAGAAACGGACATACATACAGGGCAAACACATAACCTTCCTTTTGGGCTTCGCCGCAGTCGGGTAAATAATTCATTATAATTATACAGGTATTTTGACTAGTGTCTTTCTTCTCTAATATTTTCATTTTTAATATAAGCTTGCTGTCGGACTCACGAAAGATAGAAAAATGGAAGAGAGGCTTTTGCTCAGGAGTGGGAAGGAGCAGGTTAAAAAAAACACCTTTACGAAATAATCCACAGAACAATTTCCCTTTTATTTAAGCCGAAACCTTAACATGTCTGTTACCATCTTATCCAGCTACAGTTACTCAAAATAACATTAATAACAATACATTAGGTTCAACAGTGGAGAGCGGTGTTACAATTTATGATAACAAATGATACCGGTTGCTGGTTGCTTGTACGGGAAGGATCAGTGGATCTCATCGTTTATCATCTCAAGTGATGGAGTTATGAATGTACAAAATACAGGGTTGCTTGTTTCCTTTATTGTTACAAGTACTTACGAGGCTTTTGCTGAATCGGAATAAACACTATCTTTCAGTTTAATCTAATACTCATCTAATACTTCAGGTTAATCTTCTTACTTACAAATAAATAAAATTGAAGTGTCTGTTTGTAATTCCAAAATAACAGCTTTTTACTAAATTTTTATTAAAGTGTTTACGGTATTTAATAATAAAAAATAAAAGTAAATAATAAAATGTTTGTTTGTCTGTCTGTTTATATTCCGACTAATCTCCGAAAGACCTGGACCGATTTTGACGGGACCTTTACTGGCAGATAGCTGATGTTATAGGGGATATTTTATGCTTTGTACTTTTATTTGAAAAAAAAAATTAGGGTATCCGATTCAAATAGGGAAGTATATTTTACACGGGCTTTATTCAGAGTAATACAGCACTAACAGATGGTTTTGCAGATACAATACAAAACGAGACAATAATAAACATACTGATTATAATATACATACTGTTGCTCTAATTGACATATTGTTATTCTAGTTGGCATAATATTTTTAATTTTTTATTACTTTGACCATGTTGACATTTTATTTTATTATTACTATTTTTTATTTAATTTTATAAAATTCCAATGACATGCCACTTATTTTAAATTTATAATTGTAAAAAAACTATTTGCATGCCCATGTGACGGCAAAATGTGGAGAACCTTATTATAAAAGATCATCTATGTACCCATTACCCATGTTTGAAAATAAATAAATGATTTGATTTGATTTTAGGACATTTAGCAGTAGTGGGACAATTTAGTCAAAAAAATAAACAATATAATATGATTGAAAATATCTCAATGAATACTTCCATCAACGATGCGAACAGGTCTATTAATGGTAATTTTTGTTAATAAAACCCTCTAACCTTTGTCTGACATTATGATATATTGTACACTTCAAAATATCTTACAAAATGTTTAGCCTATCCAAATATTATAACATCCACAACACACGAGATTTACAAACCAACCCGGCTTGCAAAGGCCCCCGTACAAGAATAAATGTAACTAAGGGGTTCGGGGAACTAGGGCATTCTTCGGCCATTTGTATGGATAGGATCAATCGACCAACTTTAACTTCCGACACGGGATATCGGTCCGAAAAGTTTTTGTTTAATTTCACCGTACATTTTTATCGGTCGGGTGATCGTATGAGGATCGATTTGGAACAGGATTTGCGTTGGAAGTTTGTGTTTGAGTTTGGTCTGGGTACTTCTGATTCGTATAGGTTAATAGTTTAAGCCCGCGGCTCTGCTCGCGTTGATTTAGAATTTGACAACCTAGCGGTGTGAAATATACTTTACAACCTATTTTCATACCTATCAAATGTATATAAAAAAAAACATAAAAATCGGTCGAGCCATTTCGGAGGAGTGCGACCACAAACACCGTGACGCGAGATTTTTATATATAAGTAGAAGAAGATGTACCTATTACATAATTAGAATCTTACCTCCGATGATACCGAAAGAGAACAAATCAAAATCAGTTGCGTAGTTTAACAATAAGACAGAAATGAAAATTGACGTTAATTTATTATATACTAGCGACCCACCCTTCGCATGGCATCACTTATTTGGTCGAAAACTACCAACCAATTCTGTCTTTTAAGCTGGGACCAATTATACGCTTCACAAAAATACAAGTTTTTTTACTCAAAATACAGCAAGGATTTCTGAAAAATATGCAAAAATAATTATAATGTTTTTGTTTTTTCATTTCCATAGGTCATTCTGTATGTATATGTTACGGGCAACGTGATTAACTGGGCATTATTAATAAGGACCAGCCATTATTAATAATGCCCAAAAGCGTCGGGCAAAGTGATTAATTTATCACTTTGACCGGCCATTATTAATAATGCCTGACCAACCGTGGTCCATGTAATAAGTCAGTGTTTGAGATAGCTTGAATTTATCACTTGGACCGGGCAGTATGAATAATTCCCTACTTGTAGCCGGGCAATGTGATAAATTGGTTAGGTTAGGTTGGTGACAAACTCACATTATCATAATTGCTCTGGACTTTTCTAAAAACAGAGAAAATAAATGAATTTTGTTTTAAAAGCACAAACCCCTCAAACAAACACAGATTCTGACAGAAACCCTAACCCTAGACGGTCGACGTCAGGGGCACCCCGAGGTTCGGTTAGTTAGGTTCCTTTAAACCCTGCAGACAGAAATAGGAGCCCCGCGCAGCGGGGCTCCGTCGACAGTATTGTAATTAAATGATATTTAGTAGAAACGTGATTTATCCTAATGAATCTAAATGAGAAATAAAAAAATGTATAGATGATTAAATATCATCTGATGCATTTGCAAAAAGATTTGATTGCCAAATAAATGTATGTAAAACGAGTGTTTATAAAATAATACATTACAAAAACACTACAGTTCTCCTATTTTATTACTTTGCCCAAGATAGGGTGGGCATTATTCATTATGGCCGGGAAAAGTGATTAATCATGCTGTTTTAATCACATTGCCCAATTGAGTCGGGTATTATGAATACAGACCGGCCATTATTAATAGTGCCCGGACTTATCAAATTGCCCGTAACATATACACGTTGTAACAACAAAAAAAAAACAAGAGTTTACTAAGTAGTTTAGTTTATTTTTCTTTCTGGTCTCAGATTTTCCAGAAAGGCCCACCATAAGGTTTATTTTAGTTGCTGTAATACATCTTGGCCAATACAATTAAATTGATGTTGACCTCTTGTAATTAACCCAATATTGACAAGTTGATTAAATTAATTTGCATAAGTTAATGGAAATATTAATCCAGCTTCCAACTGTTTACAATAGATTAGTAATGGCTGATGACCGAGCTTACAGGGTAAGATAGGGTTCATTGTTAATTATTTCAATTACATTAAAATAGTGATTGAAGAATACTGAACTTAATCATCAAAATATTTTATTTCACATATGCCCAGATGGGCACTTATAAAACGCGACAAAAAGGTGCACGGTTCGGGTTGGTCGTTTCCTACGGAGAAGAACCGGCAACAAACTCCATGGTTACTCTTTTCAAATCATTTGGTATTACAATATAATCATGGTTACAGCATTACTTAAGTATGGGGGGATAGCGTAAGCCCGAAAATAAGTCGTTGTTTACTACAAAAGATGTAAAAAAAGAAACAAAAGTTAAGTTTCAAATTATTATTTATTGTATGGGTAGGTAGGTACAGTCAGAGAAATTAATAGTTATGCTAAATGACACTCTACATCAAGTTGCCGTGTTATAGCAATTTAATACAACTGTCCAACATTTTGTGATTCGACCAAACGAACAATTTAAGATGTTCGTAATTTTGATTAACAAATTAATTGTCTTAACTCTATTATTGGTGCCTATCTACAACCATTTACTGGTCTCCTTAAAATGGGTTCTTAAGAAATTATATGAAGTGCAACAGAACTTTGTATTTGCTTGCAGTTTCGACCATTTTCTGGTACAAAATATTTGTGTTCGTCAAGCAGTCTTGTCAGACGAAAAATTTGGAAGCTACCCATTTTCTTTTCCAGCAAGAATAACATTTGAACACCATTTTATTTAAAAAATCACCCACTAGTCTGCCCATGCTGTAGTGACGGTCAAAAATTCAATTTGTGTCCACGTGGGCCCGGCTTGCCTCCATGATTTATCGTCCAGCATGGCTGTTGTCAAGCACGAAACTCCTGGACGCACGTGACGACCCAGCAAACAGCACTAAGCCTTATTTTTCCTTTAAGCCCTTGCAAAGAAAATTGAACCATAAGACATTGATGCAAGGCATAATTGAGTATGAGATTTAAGTGGCACATGGGATGTTTTAGGTTGAAAAGTTCTGCATTCATGCAGCCAGGATTACTTTTCTTTTAGCTTTCTTCTTTGTGAATTTCAACCTTAACTGAAGTGAATAAGGTGCTATTTATGATATTGTTTGGTAATATTTACAGTGTTCAGTTCAAATAAGTGTATAGTTTGCATTCAAGTAGCGTTTTTTATACGCAATCACTGTGAAAAGTGATTTCTTTGAACAGTAAGAGAAAATTTTCAATACACACAGAGGAGTTTTTAATTTTAAACACTTACATTAATTAAAATACAAGTAAATACTGACTAAAAGATTACAATCATTTATGATTGTAGATTATGTAAATCCAGGTGAAAATTTCATTTAAATATTAATAAGTCGAAGTAATTTGTTCCAGTACATAAAAAAACGCAAATATGTACGCCAAAAACACGTGTACTTTGGATAATTTACTTTCTATAGAAGATGAGCTGTATAGGATATCAACGGTAATATAAAATTCACCAAGAATTGGAAAAATAATGATTTCTCATTGATCGTCGCCATAGGAACGGAAGGTGAAGATTTCCTTATATCTACTTACCTGCAAAATAACGATCAAATTGTGGAAAGTTACCGATGAAAATCACCCATAGCAAAAAGTAAGCATTGTGATATTTTTAGCACAGCAGTGAAAAAATATTGGAAGTTATAACAAAACACTATACAATTTATTAAAGCAAAGAAATGAACACATTTTTTTTCTTCATAATACTAGGTGTAAACGGAAACTTCAGGAAGCCGTCAACCAAGCATTCTGTACATCATCATCAAACTAAATAACCCTACGCAAAAATTATTTCTAAGAAACAACTTTTTTTGGGTTGAAAAAAAACTTGTGAAAAAGTTGGAACTTTGACCTCCAATATCTCCGTGACTACAAGGTTCCTAGCTATGGTCCAGATAAAAAAAAATCATTGCAATGACGAGGACAACAAGACCATTTCGACTTCGTTATTTACACCCTTCGGTATATTTACAAACTTTTAGCACAGAATAAAAAAAAAAAATTTTTACTGAAACTGGACAAAATATTTAACTATAAACCATAAAACATTATTTTAAAACGAAAAACTTAAAACAATATTCATAACTTACAAACATCAATATGATCAAAGAAATGGGCGATACCTCACGAACTATGACAAAATATATTTCAAGCAAAACAGATATTGTAAATCACGGTAACGAAGCCATCCATTTTGCGAAATAAACGTATTTTTTTCTTTTCATCCCTGATTTCGCTCGCTTTTACCATCTTTTTGAAGTAGAAGTATCGTATGATATAATAGAAGCTCGTTATAGGATTATTTATCATCGTTATGTCGCAGAAGTACCTACTAGGAATTCAATTTAGGGATTTATTTAGCACCTACTATTCCAGAAAATGGAAGGTTACCATTACCAACTTAGGTACTTGGTTGTCTCTTACCAATGTCACGAAACTCACTCTCAAAATCTTGCAAAAGTTTTCGGAATTTCAAGGAGACCTCATTTATTATTTCCTGTTTCTTACCATTGTAGTTTAGGAACTTTTCTTTATATTTATGAGGGACCATAATTATATTAAACAGGAAACTACATTATTTACATATTAATTGCGTATTCTTTTCGCTATCTTGTTTTTTCAATACAATTTTCAAAGTTACTTTCCGTAATTAATGTTTACCGACAGCAATCTCTTTACAATGTCTTTTATGCAGCAAAAGAATCATTCTGAACAAAAAAACCTACAAGAATTTATATTCAAACCAAAGAGGTTTGAATATAAATTCTTGCTCCATCCAATCACAAAACCTATCCAAACAGACAAAAACTAACCTCAAAAAGCTTGACCAAAAATTCTCTTCCACCAAAACGCTGGTCATTTTAAAACAACCCTGTGTGCGCCAGTTGTTACACGATAAATTAATCTTGTCAATGAACCGATCGGCTCTGCTGCGATACTATTGAAAAACGGCGCGTTCACGTTGACATATGGCCGGGGAAGGCCTCGTTGCTGTTTTCCATTTTTTAAATTTTTCGTAGATAGAAAAATTTTTGGGCAACGAGCGAGCTGGAATTTTTTGTCAGTCTAACAACTATGAATATCTATGAGGTACGTGCTGGTTTCGTTATTGGGGCTTAAGTGAATTGTTGAACGCTTTTTGTGTCACTGAAATACAAACTGACTGCTATCACTGATGTAGCTAAACCTAAGCATCATCCTTGGATGAACTATTTTTAATAATTCATTTCATCATCATACACAACCTGAATTCACCCACTGCTGCATATAGGCTTGTCTTTTTTATGCCGATCTTCACGTTCCTGTACCTACATGCCTATGTTGTATCCCAATATCAAAAATATTGTCTGCCCATCACGTCGGCAATGATTATGACATGATTCAAAACCACATTTGAAAGAACAATCTCGCTAAACATACAAATTTGCCGCCGAGAAACAAACAAATTAACAAATTTCAAAGACAGGAAAGCAAAAACAATTCATAAGACTGAAAACACGAACTCATTCGACACCAACACAGCGATAATCCCTACAGAAAAAAAGAAAGAAGAAAAAAGCAATACGTTTCAGGATGCAATCCAAATAAACAGAGAAACTTTTCCTCGCAACGCTTGCTAAAAAGTCGAAGCAACTTGTGCTAGTCTAGATATTACCTTCGGAAATGAAGCTCGGTACAGTCCCGTCGAAAGCTAACATTGTATTGAAATAGAAACCGACGAAGAGCCTCAATGTTTTTATTGGGAAGCAAGTTGGTAACGAAGCGAGTTATACAAGGAACGTGGTTGTTTCTGTTGATGTTTGGCTTGAAATTGGATTTGGAAGTTATAGCAAAGTTTTGTGATGGAAACTTTAAAGAGAAGACAGATTTTTACTAGCCTACATTGTGTCCCACTGCTGGGCAAAGCCCTCCCCTTTCTCTTTTAAGATAAGATTAACAGTGAAAATACAAATAGAAAAGTCCTGACTCATTGAGCTCGAAAACGCTCTGCCCCAACTGCTAGGCTAGGTTCTAACGAAAGTAAACGTCATGCGGTCTGGCGACAGTTGCGTTAATATTGTTCTGCAAACCCGAACTAGACCGATTGATTCATATGGACTGGTTGATAAGAAACTGCAATTTATTGAATGATATAGCGCTTTGTTGCCACCTCATTGTTGTAAATCAAGTTCCTCATAGTCATCATCTGTCTAACCTTTTCCCAACTATGTTGAAGTCAGCATCCAGTCTAAGTGGACGCAGTTAAGTCCCGGTATTTTTCGTGTAGCGACTGCTTATCTGACTACAACAACACAGTTTGTATTGGGTAATACGATACCTATTCGTGTGACTGGATTTTCGGGCCACGGGCTAATTGTAACGACTAGCGACTGTTTGATAGTCGCTACTTACGACTGTCAAAGCACCGAGGAAACTCGGTATGAAATGGATGGCCTCCTATCTACAGACCGACCTCAGTAAGCGCTGCTCAACATTGACGACCGACCCGTGAGGCTGTTAATATTTAGCCACGAGCTCCTCTATAATCAAGCTGTCCATAGTCACAGTAAGTTAAATAAAACCACAAAGATGAAGTAAGCACAAAGTCATCCAGAAGCTAACTAAAGGCAAGGTCAGATAGCTAACTAATCTAAGTAAGATCGAAAGGCGCACACAACTTCAACAGTTCAGACAAAGTTAAGGGATTAAGTACCTTATGACAGCTAGTTTAAATGGAGTAGGTTCAAATGGCAAGTCGTTAGATGACAGATGTGGCCATATGGCGTAAACACAATACAAGTGAGCCATTCATAATATTTGTGTTCCTAACTTATGTACTTGTTATGGAAGTTGAATTTGCTGTGTGATCAATTATTTAGGTATTATTTTTAAGTAAATAACTATACATTTAGGGAATAGGTTCCTAATTTAAAATTATGTCTATAAAAAACAGCGAGCGCGGATGAATCTTCCATTTGTTCAATTGGTTGCCTCAGATTGTTTGTTTTTTAAATAAGTTTTACTTCTGAAACCTTAATAAATACTATCACACAGGAGCTTGGAGATTGGCACATACAAAGAGGCTGGGTATAAAACCCAGTAGTGGGTAAAGTCGGGATATGGATGATGATGACGAAACTATATTTTTCGGGAGGTTCGTGCCTAACGTGGTGTCAGAGTATTTTTGCCCCCCATGGGCCCCTGACTTGGCTTTACATGCGGTTGGTTGCCCCAGAATGTTGTGTCCTTCACCGAAGCAAAAAATACTGTGACAAATGGTAGATACTAATAATGAGATTATTTTAAAACCAAAACAAAGGTACAATCTTTCTGAAAATCCAAAAATAAAAGCAAAGAAATCAAAGCAGGAGTTTCGCCCAATAAAAGCGGCACAAAAGTGAAACGAAAAAAAAACAAATTTTCTACTTCAATTTTTCCGTAGTCACTTGGTCGTCTCACAAAAAAATTCATAAACTTTAATTACGACATCGATGACCAAAATAAGTACCTTCGTTAAATGTAAATGACGGGATATTTACCTCTCAAAAGGACGGTAATTAGCGATGTCTATTTAAAAGAAAAATCTTTCTACTTAATTTATTTTGTAGACTTCTTTTTACCGGAATCGCCAGTGAAACCGGCGTAATTACGGACAAGCGGGGTCGCGTTGAGAATTAAAGAATAACTTTTTTTACCAAAAAAATGTTGAAGAAACAGAAAATTAAACGATTGAGTGTGCCAAAATAAACATTGGTCGTTTGGCGGAACGAAATTTTCGCTCGGAATTTTCCGCATTCATTTTGGGTTAATACTGATTTTATCAAGTGATATTGCGTAGTTTATTTTACGGAAAAAGAATTCGAAATAAGTTATAAGATTTTTATAGAATTACCTTTTTTGCTGCTTTTTGGCCTCGTAGTGTGGTTATTAATTAATGAATTTTCAAAAGCTCCCTCAAGTTACTTTATATTGTTAAAAAAAAATCAATTTTCATTTAAAATAAAATTTAATATAATTTAATGTATTTATAAAATAAAATTTTCAAATAAAATGAATAAATTAGTATATAAAATTTAATTAAAATATTATAAAAAAAATAAAAAATAAAAAGGAATTCAGCAAAAATGTATGTTCACTTGTTTATCCAAAACATGTCTTTTTGAAAATAACACTTGTAAGTTTTATTTTAATGGCTGCGGACAACCGCTAACACATACTAGTACATTATCTGACAGATTTCGGTGTCCGGAGCCATGTCCGGAATTTGTCCTTACCGGTTTGACCGGAACTTTAGTTTGTCTAGAGCTTATAGTGACCAAATAATTTAATGCTTTATTTTCCTTTCACGAGTTTTCTATATTTTTTTAAATCCCTAAACTTTTCTATAAGCCAGCGTAATCCTGTTATCATCGAAATTTCTAAGTCGTCAAATTTTCTTTTTATCAAATACCAATCTTGCTCGGGAGCAGTAACTTGCGTGCGTATCATGTCAGAACTTTAACGTGGAGTCGCGATGCAGCGTAAGTGCTTTTCTGTTTTTGGATATGTATAAAAATTGAATTATCTATTTAAATTAAATCTTTTTATTTCTTCCCTTTACTAATAATCATTGCGTGCGTGGCCCACTGCGGCAAAGTCGTGGGTTAATATTCGTGTATAGCGTGTACCGCGTACACAGCGTCTTATTCGAGCGAGCCACGCATGTACTAATGACGTAATTTGATGCATAGCGTGTCCGTGGTTTGCAGTGGATACAATCACATAAATTTTCATGCGAAGCGAAGCTTAACACACGTGCGTAGCCTATCCGTGCGCCGCGGTGGGTTTGCGCCTTAACTCATGGTAACACCACTGGATGGAAAAAAAAATGTTCGGTTGTCATATCCACGTTCACACCCCTCCACAAAGCTCAATGTCCTCATGTATCCAGGAGTGCGAACTTTTACCAGGTAGGACCAAACTTTGATTGAATATTTCACGAAGGTAATCCAACTTTTTCGCTTTCTTCACCCCAATTGCATTGAAATAGATTGGCATGCGTTCCCTTGATTCCATTGACATCTTTATGTAAATACAGCACAGATTCAATTTGTCAAGTTTTGCGTTTTTGTTTGTTTATTTTTGTATTTTTGGCAGAATAAAACTGGTATACTTTTTTTGTAGCTTCAAATGTTGGGAAAAATGTAAAATCAGTATTTAATATAAGACAAGAAACACATAGTAACAATGTGGTCCCAAAAGTAATATTTTGCAAAACTTATTTATCTAAGATCTAAATCGAAGAAAAAATAATAATTCTTAATGTTGCTTTTGTTCATAAGGTAGATAATTATTATCTCTTTAAAAAAATACAGCAAGTCCTAATATAATACCACGTTTTTTCATCCCCCTTCAAAGAACTTGCACTTCCTTTAACAACATTAAAAAATCCATTCACTACAACTAATAGCAAAAACCTGGAATCCTTTTAAAAAGATATCACAGAGCTCTCAATCCAACGTTATCAGAGAGTCTCCCGGTTCTCACCTTGCAATGTATCGGCTGATCCAACTTTGATGAAGCCTAACTTTATTCCTAACTCAATTCCACTTCGGTTTCAAGTTAATACACTGTCTTCTAGTGCTCTCCGTTCAGTTTGCTCGGGTAAATGGACTTTGGTTTCGTATAAGGTTTTTTTGTCGTAGTTGGTTTAATGAAATTACTAGAATTAGATTTGGTTTCTTACAGCTTTTAGAACTTAAGCTTAGAAAGTAAAAAAAAAAAACAGAATAATTGAAGAAATCACAGTTAGTCTTGCCAAAATTCTTATGTTGGTAAGGTTATATTCTGTAGGAGATCATAAAGGGTGTAACAAGACCCTTAACGAAGCCGAAAGGTTCTCCCCGTCATTGTGATATTTTTTTTGTTCTAGACCATACTGGGAACCTTATAGTTACGGAGATATTGGGGGCCAAAGTTCCAACATTTTTACGTTTTTTTTTTTAAATACATGTTTTCACGTAAGATTTTTACTGTAAACACCCTCCACAACCTCCGTACTATTCAATCCATTCGTCATCACAATGTTTTGAGTACGTTACATTTAGTCCTACCGTAAAACGTGATTTTTCACCCCAAAAAAAAAGTCGTTTCCCAGCAATCAATTTTGCGTGAAGTTACTTAGTTTAATGTGCATAAACCTTAGTTGATGGCTTCGTTAAGGGTCTACTTACACCCTGTATGTTAATTCATGCTCTTACTAGACTATTAAAAGTAACAGAGAAAAAAAACATCTGAAAGATGTTATCAACAAATCCAATGATAAACCAAATTACCTGTATCATTTTCTAATTTAAGTTTCGGCATCCAATTTCATCTAACTTCTTCAACTTAATATACTCTAGGTACCTACTCGAAGTTCGCAAATTTGTAAATTATAAGTTGTAAAACTGTAGTAATTCGGGCGACACCATCAAATTGACATCGTTGACCGTTATCGAATTTCGGGATAATTCAGTTACGTTAGTTTGCCAATTTTATGTCTCTCGAAAACACATGCATCAGTAAACGTTGAAAAATAAATCGATAATAACTCGATTTTTATCGAAATAGCGCCAATTTTATTTTCGCGAGTCGGGGTCAATTTTGTGGGTATTATGATTTTTAATGTTTTTTGAGCAACATTCAATTGATGATGTGTACTAGTTTCGAATTAATGTCTCCTACGATGCCCATAGAGCATTTTGACTTGGGTTAATAGTTTTTATACCTACTTAGTAGGCATTTTTAACTATAGCTAAAGATTTCTCAAGTGATGAGCGTGTTAGAAAAATGGATATAAGCTTACATGTATATATGTATTAATATCCACCGATTATCAAGCTTTCGAGTGTCAGAATGGTTACTTGTTGTATAGCATCTCTAAAAGGTGTGTAGGGAAAAGGGTTTTTATCAAGAAAAGCACAGAAAGACAAGACTATTCATTTATTTCGATTTAGGCTTGTCAGATATTTATAGGTAACATCAATTACCTATCAAGCTACGTCCATTCGCAAACCTAGGTCTTCGTGGAGAAGAATGGACAAGAAACTCCACGGTAACATCTTTAGAGTATTATGCCAGGACAATTATACGTTGTCCTGAACGATTCTCAAGTTATAGAAATTTATCAGTTTAGATAAACAATAAGCAATATAAGCCATATTATAAAACATAGTTCTAGCACATAGTTATCAGTAATATTCACAGTGTAATATCAAATAACTTACATTAACATTGTAGGACCTTAGGGTAATCCAAAAAGGTTCCAGCTTCACACATTTGGTATCTCCATTACAAAGTCACTTACAAACGTAATACTATACACATGGCACACACAATATACCACTCAGGGTATGTCTTAACCCTTAGAACACTTGCAGCATAAAAGCCCCAAATTGGCGGCAACATCTATTTTTATACAAGTCAAATCATACTCAGTACATCAAAGATGGCCGCCAATGGCAAATGGTCATACATTATAGCTTAATATCTAATAACATATATAATAACTAACAAATCTTATGTAAGGGACCTATTTTAAAACTTAATTAGATAATTTACCAATATAATATGTATTTATTTGAAATCTTTGTGTTTAATCGGATAAAATATGAACATCAACTGATAGTTCAGAGAATTGATTGAAACAACTTGATATATTGAAATTGCAAGATAAAATCTAGCAAACATTATAAATATCACTTAATTATTACTAATTCATTTATTAGCAATATATAGTAAATAAACATTTAACTTGATTATTCAAATATAACAACTATCTTTCGTTCGGAAACCAAGCCTTTTAGGCCATAATTAAATCTATTTCTATTAAATACATCGGGCTATGAAATATCTCTAGGAAAATGTATATTAGGTTTATTTGAAATTAGAACCTTTCTGTTCTCAAGATATTAATTTACGATGATTATTAATTTAGCAATATTCTTGAAATGCAACGTCGCCATACGTCAATGTTATTTCACATTTGACAGCCGACGTTGCTACATTATATCGTTATTAATTTGGTCAATAGTTATTAAACAGTCAGATATTGTCATATTTGATACGTAAGGGTATGCTATCATTGAAATGCAACGTCGCCATACGTCAATATTATTTCACATTTGACAGCAGACGTTGTTACATTATATCGTTGTTAATTTGGTCAATAGTTATTAAACAGTCAGATATCGTCATATTTAATACATAAGGCTATGCTATTAAGCGCAAGAGCTTAATATTTCCCTTTTTAATAATTCAAGTAAAAATCCTAAATTTAATATAATAAAACTGTCCAGTAACACAATAATTTGACGTAATAATTTCCGACTGAAAAAAGAAAGTGAAAAAAAAAGAAATTATGCCATGAACACTGTGGGAATGATGTGAACGCAATTTAATAATTCTTTTTAAGGGCTGTTACATAACGTACCAATGGGTATCTGGGTTTAAATGAAAATTGCGGAAGGTGCTGCTTTTTATTTAATTTTAATTTTTTTGTTCATTTTTAAGCGTAATATATTGTAGAAAATTTTGTGCTGGAACATGCTGTACTAAAACTCATGTTTAAACAACAATATTATACTGCGGAGATTGCTCCTCTCTGATCTTTTTAAATATACCGTAGTTTATTTACTGAACTAAGAAATAATGATCAAAAATTTCTGGATTTAAATGCGGAAAAACAGGATAATGTGGAGACCGATAGAAAATCAGGTATTTATTTATTTATTTACTATTTATGTACACACAGTAGACAACACAGGAAAATAACATTATAATATATGAGTACATAGGTACTGCTTATTTCATACGAAATTTCTGCCAGCAGACCTGCAAAAGGCGAAATGAAAAAGAAATGTAGACAATAGTGTGTGAGAAAAGGAAGAGAATAATGAGTTTATGTGCCTTACCTAACTTAACCTAAAATATTATATACATATAAATACACATATAAGTTAATATTAATCTATACATATAATAAAATCGTAAAAATCCAATTGGATGTTCCGACTTGGCGCTAAAACTACTGCATAGATCCTGTTCAAATTTTGCACAAATATTCCTTATAGGCTTCTTCACAACTTAGGCTATATATTATCACGCTACTCGCTTAAGGGGGTGAGCAATATTGCATTATGTCAGTATCCTTCATTTGTTTGACTTTTCAGTCATGACAAGCACCAGAACGGCTATTTAAAGCTTATGTCAACAGAGAAAACAGCCTAGCGGGTTCTTGAACGTTCTGTAAGCTACGGGTCGCAAGTTCAAACCCCACTATTACTTTCACTTTTTGTAATTTGTTTGAATATTTTTTGATGCTTTTAGATTTCCATTTTGTTTTTGTATTGACATCGTTTGCATTTCCGTTTTTCTCCCTTTTTCTTCAAACGTTTCTCCAAAAATAATAGAGAAGTATGGAAGAAGATGACATGCTGTGCCGACCCCGAAAAAATTGGGATAACGGCAGGAGAATGATGATGATGATTTCTACAATAAGTTCTTGCTGTACTAGAAGTCTGTTTCCTTCTCGATTTGCAAAATATCAATAATCAATCGCAGTTTGGAATTTTATTGTTCTTTTATAGATTGGTATAGTGTTCAGAAGCGAGCATGAGGTCCTGGGTTAGATTCCCGGTCGGGCAATGTGTTATTGAGTTTTTCCACCAGCAAATTCTCAATAGCAACTACGAAGTCTGGTTTTGTGCCCGGTTGATGGTGTATCGCCACTATAAAAAGTACTACAGCAACATATTACAAAAATTACTACAGCGCCATCTATGACGCAGGTGATGAACTAAACATCGATATACGTCTAAATTCTGCCTGGGTCAAATAAATCGACCAAATAAAGTTATCCGCGATTTAAGACTTTATAGAAGTACCCGACAACAACTGTTGGGCAGTAGCCCACCAGACATTACACCCGTCTGGTCGGACTATCCTCCCTTTTCTATGGGGATGAAGAACTTTACAACCTGTTCTTTATACCCCAAAATGGCAATAGGCTCGCTAAATATTTCATGGGAGTTAAACATAACTGACAAAATGTGGGTGTACTATTAGGTACTATATACACTCATCTGTTTTCTCATTAAAATATGTATTAAAAAACAGATAGGTAATTTTATAACAAACACGCTGGTATAACGTTTTGTTTTTTTAATTAGCCTATTCTGTCCCACTGCTGGACAAAGGCTTTCCCCATTTCCTTTCCAACTCTCCCGGTGTTTTGCCTTTTCTGGCCAATCAGTCAGGAACGAGTCCAAATCGTCAAACCAGCGTTTGTTGGGCCTGCCTCGGTGACGATGACAGTCTTCAGGTACCTACTGTATGACTATTCTGACCCATCTGTCCTGACCCATTCTGGAAATGTGACCCGCTCAGTCCCATATGAACCTCTTACACTTATCGCCAACATCGGCGATGCCTGTCTTGGAGCGTATTGTGGTGTTGCGTATTCAATCGGTGATTTTGATGTTTAAAATCCATCGCTCTTTGGCAAACCTTGAATTTGGACTTTTCAGCTGCCGTCAAAGATCATGTCTGGGTACCATATGTTAGGATAGGCAGGATACACAGGTCGACAAGTTTACACTTGAATGAGATTCGAAAGTATAACGTTGTCTAAGTAAAAGCGGTCAAGCCTAGCGTCTGTCGCAGTTTTAAATATTCTTAACTTAATGATTAGGCAACCCATTCGTTATAATTTTTAAGTAATGTTTTTTAGCCTTTATTGTCCCACTGCTGGGCAAAAACCTCCCCCATTGCCTTCCATTCTTCTCTCCGTGCGGTTTTCTTCGTCCAATCTGTCCGAAACGCTTCTAAGTCGTCACACCAGCGTTTTCTAGACCTCCCTCGGCGACGACGCCCGTCTTCTGGCACCCACTGCGTGACGACTCTGGCCCACCGGGCCTGATGCATTCTACAGACGTGGCCCGCCCAATCCCACTCCAAACTAGCAGTCTTATCGCCCACATCAGCGATTCCAGTTTTTGAGCGTATTGTGGTATTGCGAATTCTGTCGCTGAGCTTAATACCCAATACGCTACGTTCCATCGCCCTTTGGCCAACCTTGAGTTTGGACTTTTGCTTTTGGGTAAGGATGGGCAGAATGCACATGTCGATGAGATTGCGCTTCAGGGATAAAGGTGGTCACACTTTTTTTTTTTTACGGATGGTAAATCATCAAATGACTTCTCCCGCTCTGGGTGGAGTGGGAGGGAGTGTCAGACTCTTACTGACTAAAACCCATCCATGTTCCTTCATTGCCCTTTGTGTTCCAGGGCCACGGTATCTCTTTCGAACAGTCCCGCAGCCCCGGCAGGCACCGGCCCTTGCGGGCCCCTTCCTGGTTGCTGACATCTCTTTGAGGCGCGCGTGGAACACGAACGCGCCGTCGACACGGCCTGTCGTCATAAGACGGACGGACGGTGAGCTAACCCATTACTCACCGTCCACAGGCCCGCGCCTACGGTGGCCGGGAGCCACCACGTGGCCCCCGACGCCCGGTGCGTCGCCCGCGGCGGCTGGGACGTGAGATTCTCTCCCTCTCACGTCCCGCCACCTCCTTCGCTAGCATGACTGCTTCGCAGAAGGAGGTGACGGCTTCCCATTCCCTCTCGCTCCGGACCATGGCCTGAACCAGGGCCGGGCGCGAGAGGTCGCCGCCGCCGATCGCCGCTACGAGGACACGGCGGAGCTCCGCCCAAGCGGGGCAGACCTCCACGGTGTGCGCCACCGTGTCCTCCGGACGATCCTCGCAATGATAGCATCCGGGCGTTTCCTCCCGCCCGATTCTGTGCAGGAACCTCCCGAAACAACCGTGTCCGGTGAGGACCTGCGTCAGGCGGAAGGTGAGGGCGCCGTGGCGCCTCTCTAGCCACTCCTCAAAGAGGGGACTTATCGCCACTATTGTGGCGTGCCCTGCACTGGGTTGCGACAGTCGCTGTCTCCATCTCGCCATGAGATCGCGTCAGAGGTCTGTCCGCTGAGCGGTGATTTGCCTCAGCAGCGGAGTTTCCCCCCGACGTAGTGCCCCCGCGCGCCATTCATGCAGGCGCGCGAGGACTATCGCCTCCAGATCCCACGGCGGCAATCCGGCTAGGAGGCTCGCCGCCTCGCGGGAGATCGTGCGGTACCCCCGGATCAGCCTTACGGCTACGACCTTTTGGGGCGCGTTCAGGTAGTGCGCGGCACGCCGCTTAATTGAACGCGCCCACACCGGGGCCCCGTAAAGGGTCATGGACCGCACGACCCCCGCGTAGCCTTCATCAGCGACTTCATGTACCAGTACCTCTTCCAGGCGTTCTCGACTCGGCAACTCTCAAACTCAAATGTACTCATCGACGTAGTGAATTTCTTGCCCATCTACCTCAACCCTACTTTTTACGCTATTTGTGATGACTTTAGTCTTTTTTATGTATATTCAACATATTTTTCATTCGGTGAACAGTTGGGGGGGCTGTATTAGGCATTTTTTCTATACTAAGCAGGCTTTATTTACAATTGTGGAGTGAAGAGAAATAACGAAAATAACTAATAACTGAGATAATAACTGTTTCACTCGCGGCACGTCTTTAACGTTTAGATGTGGCTGCACTAGCATTTTAACTTCGGAGCAAAATATTAAAAAAATAAAAGCAAAAATATATAAAAGCGAAAGGTCACTCACTCACTCATCACGAAATATCGAAAACCGCTTGACGTAAAAAGATGAAATGAGGCAGGGAGGTAGTTTATAGTTAGTAGACGTCCGCTAAGAACGGATTTTGCGACAGGGCCGGATTAAGGGGATCTCAGGCCTCTCGCAAGTTTGTATGAAAGTCCTTCATTTTTTGTGCTACAAGCTTGAAATTTGGCAGGGAGGTAGTAAATAGTCAGTAAAAGTCTGCTAAGAACGAATTTTGCGGCAGGGCCGGATTAAGGAGGTCTAAGGGCTCTCGCAAAAAGTCTCTTAATGTTTTAAATCAAAAGCAAAATCTCACGACATCTCACCAAGGGGAGAGGGGGGGGGTGTTAAAAAATCGCCAAAATTGCCTCACGTAATTAATGGACGCCCCCTAACCCAAGTATCACCTTGCTTAAAAGGTGATCTCCAAATCATATGTGTGATAACTTTATGAACCTAATTGAAATAAACATTCTTTTTTTTAACACTTTGCTCGACCCGGGAATCGATCCCAGGACCTCATGCTTAGTAGTCGCTCTTGCGACCACTCGAGGCAGTCTTACACATACATTTTACACGCGAACGAAGTCGCGAGCAATAGCTAGTATATAATAAAAATCTATACATATAATAAGACAGTAAAAAAACTGTGTCTGTACATTGACTATATTTTTAAAAAAAAATTGAGGGGGCGTTTAGAAACAGTAATAGAGCACGAATCCAAAAAAAAAAATCTGTCTGTTTGTCTGTTTGTCTGTATGTCTGTTTGTCTGTTTGTCTGTTTGTTTGTACACGCTAATCTTCGGAACTACTGGACAGATTTGAAAGTTTTTTTTTTTGTTGTATAGGTATTAAGTCTGGGCAACATATAGGCTATAATTTATCTTGGAAACTTGAACACCTGATGCAGAACCGCAATAGACCAGCTAAACTATAAGAGATACAAAAATGGTACCATAGCAAAAATTGTTCCACGTGATGAGCATTTTCTGTTGAGAGAATAAATTTGAAGATCTGGAACACCTGATGTGGAACTCCAAGAGCCCAGCTACACTATAACATATATAGGAATGACGTTTTAGCAAAAATTGTTCAATCTGATGAGCACTCTCTGTTGATTTATAAAAATCGAAGATCTGGAACACCTGTTGTGGAACTCCAAGAGCCCAGCTACACCATAACACATATAGGAATGACAATTTAGCAAAAATTGTTCAATCTGATGAGCACTCTCTGTTGACTTATAAAAATCGAAGTTTTGGAACACCTATTGTGGAACTCCAAGAGCCCAGCTACACCATAACACATATAGGAATGACGTCTTAGCAAAAATTGTTCAATCTGATGAGCACTCTCTGTTGATTTATAAAAATCGAAGATCTGGAACACCTGTTGTGGAACTCCAAGAGCCCAGCTACGCCATAACACATATAGGAATGACGTCTTAGCAAAAGTTGTTCGGTCTGCTGGGCATTTCCTGTTGACTTATAAAAATCGAAGATCAGAAACATCTGATGTGGAAATCAAAGCTAACACTAATTTCACTGTATAATTATAAAATAACATAAGCTGGGAGTACCTCCACGCGATGAAGGCGGTAACAGTTTAGGACTGATTTTCGATGACGACGGTATATCATTGAAAATTTGACTCTACTGGACAAAACTCCCATTTATTTTTTTATTTTATCGAATAAATATGCCTTCGGGCTTATGTTATTTGAGTGTTTAATTTCCTTTTCCACTTATCTTCGTGACACGGTAGCCTACCCGGTAACGCAGGGGAACAGTCACTTAGATTTTAATTGATCAGGTATCTTCACAATAAAACTATAACCATGCCTAGAAAGAGGTCAAATCTTTCCCAATGTTCCAAAGGAGCTAAAAGATTGAGGATCATAAGATCCCAAGAATCTACCGAAGAACGTCAGGAGAGACTTGATGCTGTTCGAGAACATCAGGCTGCAACTCGCTCCGTGGAAACCTCTTCGGATCGCGAAGCACGCCTGCGTTCTCAGCGTATTTACGCATCTACATCCAGGTCTCTAGAGAACTTTGAAGAATATGATGCACGACTGACCGCTGATCGTGAACGTCATGCATTGTCTCGCGAATCGGAGACGTTCAAGGATAGAGAATTACGCTTGAGTTCCAAGCCTATCTACGCGTCGACTTCTAGGTCTCTAGAGACAAGTGGGGAACGTGATGCGCGACTGACCGCTGATCGTGAACGTCACGCATTGTCTCGCGAGTCGGAGACGTTCAAGGATAGAGAATTACGCTTGAGTTCCAAGCCTATCTACGCGTCGACTTCTAGGTCTCTAGAGACAAGTGGGGAACGTGATGCGCGACTGACCGCTGATCGTGAACGTCACGCATTGTCTCGCGAGTCGGAGACGTTCACGGATAGAGAATTGCGCTTGAGTTCCAAGCGTATCTACGCATCGACTTCTGACTTACAAAAATGAAAGATATGGAACGTCTCGAATCGTCTCGCGCATCCCGTCGCTTTCCCGTCCCCGGGCTCTTAGAATTCGACATCAGACGTTTCAGATCTTCGATTTTGACGACCCCGTTGTCGCTGGCATAAGCAACAGGATCCGCGTACGAAGTCGCGGGCAGAAGCTAGTATATAATAAATCATGATTGAGAGGTATCCTTAAATCATTTTCTTTTATAAAATGTTGACTACAGGTAGTAAGAAATATAATTATGTCTACTCACAGAATATCTAGAGTATTTTATAGGGAACGTGTCCAAGAAAGAAACTTAAATTTTGTTTAGTTGTATACGGGGTGTAAACGGACCCTTCACGAAGCCGTCAACCAAGCATTCTGTACATCAAACTAAGTAACTTTACGCAAAAAAATTTGCTGGGAAACGACTTTTTTTTTTGGGGTGAAAAATCACGTGTTACGGTAGGACTCGGTGTATATCACTCAGAACATTGTGCTGATAGATGGATTGAATAGTAGGGGGGTTGTGGAGGTGATTCGAGTAAATATCATACTTTAAAAAAATGTATTTAAAAAAAAAACTTGTGAAAAAGTCGGAACTTTGACCCCCAATATCTCCGTAACTAGAAGGTTCCCAGGTATGGTCTATAACAAAAAAATGATCGCATTGACGGGGAAAATAAGTGCCTTTCGGCTTCGTTAAGGGTCTTTTTACACCCTTTAGATTAACTATCCTAACAGGAACTCTATAAGACATATTCATTTTATTTCAATATATTTATAAATTAAAATAACCTAAACTAACAGTTTTTTGACGCCATATTTAAAGTTTATTGTTAACTACGGCTCGAAAATATACTTTCCAATAAGATTACTATATTTACGCCGCAGAAAAAAAACTAGTTCTTAAAATATTTTCCTTTTTGAATTTTATTACCCTCGCAAATACAAAACGCTTTCCGTCAGGACTTTTCATGCGGAGGCACATATTTTATCCAAAAAATACGAATAAAAATATTCACGAAAAATTATTTTTACGAACGCGTAAAGCCAGGGTCTATTATATTATAAAGGTATCTTCTCGTATTATTGCGCTGACACTTCCCCTTGGGGGTCGACAGGCCATATCGTTTTTATGTCCTTTCTTTACGGTCCAGCAGTTAATGTGGTCCTATTTTCATGACTTTTATGTGGATTAAAAACACGTAATGCTCACTTTATTATGCATTAGCTGAGGCATTCGAGTTGAGAGTAAGAGATGTTTCTGTAAGAATATAAAATGGATAGGTTGTTGTCGTTTTAATAATGTTCATCTTTGCGCTGAATATTTTTTGAATAGAAGTGTTGAGGACTGTATAGAATTGCTAATTCGCTGCTACTGTTTACCACAGCATTTTGATAAACATCATCTATGTTCTGCAGTAGGTATATGTCCAAATGAGGCAAACAAAAAAAAAAGTATGCTGAACTAAATACGTAAGGGACAGCCCTCCACAAACTGATGGGCTGAATTCAGTATAGCATACTATGATGACTGGTACAAGAAATTATTTTTTAGGTATTTTATGGGAATCCAATACATTGATTTGTTTTATTTCCTCTTATGCAATGTATTGTTACCGTGGCAAAACGCACGTAGAGAACGGCAAGCGCAACGACGAGTTCGATGAACTCTGTAGCTAGGCAGAAGGTGAACAGCTGGTTTTACGCATAGTTCGTATTGTAACTATAACTAGAATAGTAACTGAAAAAAAAACAAATTTTCCAGAAAAATTCCAGTGGAATATGATTCAAAATAAGGAACTGAATGCACCCTGTCAGTTTGTGGAGGGCTGACCCTTAAACCCTGTTTATATATAATTTATAAACATCATATAATATATTCTGCAGTTCATGTCCAAACGAGGGAAACACAAAAAATATTTTGTGTAAGCTGAACTACATATATCACACGAGTTGACGAGATAATAAATCTACTTCAATCTTTTTCTAGGTCCATGAACAAGGAACTCAAGGAATAAAACTTGCAAGATCTCCACATAAACCTACAAGTTTCCAGGACATGGATTTACGAGCTCATGTGAATCTTGTAGTTACTCTAAGTGCAACAAAATATGTTGTTGCTGAATATTCATAGATGTTTGGTAGTTTGCTAGAAGTTTTTGGGTATACCGCTGTAGGGAATACTAAGTGATCCTTTACCAACATATTAGGTATATAAATAACATAATGTCACTATTTTTTTAAGAGGTATTTGTTTGTAAGTTTGTATGGAGGGGGTAATCTTCTAAACTGCTGATCAGATTCCGAAAATTCTTTGATTAACGGGATGTTACATTATCCCCGAGTGTTATAGGCTATATTAAAAACGTTCCCGTGGGATATTTTTCGACGATAACGGAAGCGAAGCCGCAGGCAGAAACTAGTGAGGTATAAAGTATGTATAAGGCCCAACAATCTCGACCTTGATATATAAGTCCCGTTCTGGAAAATTACAAAACTGCATAACATAACATCACGCCTGCAACCACCTAAGGGTTAGGTAAGGTGTATCTATTATAGTACACCCACATTTCGCCACTTATGTTTAAGTCCCATTAAATAGACAGTAAGCCTATTGCCATCAACCGAGCACAAATCTAGGCTCTATGACTGATACTGAGAAATTCCTGATAGAAAAACTTGGAACTCGAACCCTTACGCGTACAAACCTATCGAGTACTTAACTATTTATAGGAGTAAATACTTTGGAAATCATCAATTGTCTTACAAAATGGTTGGTTCACGTTGGGAATTTTATTTTTGTAACAACATCACAACATCTACAATTCTATGAAACAAAACTTAAGGTATATCAAAAGCTGTTGGAATGCACGTTCAGGTTTGTACCAAGAGTGATTTGTCTTTTTTTTTTGTCGGATGGGAAATCATCAAATGACCTCTTCCCTTCTGAGCAGAGTGGAAGGGAGTGTCAGACTCCTACTGACTAAAAGCCATCAAACAGTCTCGCAGCCCCAGCAGGCATCGGCCTTTGCGGACCCCTTCTTGTTTGCTGACATCTCTTTGAGGCCCGCGTGGAACACGAACGCGCCGTCGACACGGCCTGTCGTCATAAGACGGACGGACGGCGAGCTCGCCCATTACTTACCGTCCACAGGCCCGCGGGAGTGATTTGCCTTTAGTTATCGTTCTGTATTTCTGAAGACTACTTCTAAAGCTCGCGATTGAGGAGGCCTATGTCCAGCAGTGGACTGCTATGGGCTGATGATGATGACTTCTAAAGACTCAAATAATCTAGAGGAAAAGGAAGTAGCTCGAATTCATTGTAATTAAATGTGGTTATCTTTCTAACTGTTTCATAGTGGTCGCAGTTGTATTTAAGCAATTTCGAAGAGGCTCAGCTTGGTATCAACACCGACAACATCTTAACAGCCATCTTAGCACCATCTTAATTGAGACCTGTTAATGTTATATTAAAACTTAATTTCAATTGTACACGATTTTTAATGCAGTGTGGTGTAAATTAGGTCAATTTTATATGTCGGATATGTCAGGATTTACTCCGTTAGGCTAGTGCATCATCTGGGCAGACGATGGGTTTCGTGCTTAGAAAACACACTGGGTGCGATACACTATTTCTAGCAAAACTAACGAATTACTTGAGATTACACTTAACACAATACCACGGGGCACAATGAGTCGGATACAGTTCCAAGACATCTCAACTCCGCCGCGATCAGACATTGACTGTCACCCTCGCCTCGAACTGAACATCAGGGCTCTGTACAAGCACGCTGTGTTGTTGGTGGACTGGTAAACAGGTCACGGCGCGCTTTCCAATTCATGTTAGGTCCATACTAACGACCGGATCCGACATATACATCCGTGTCACAAAATCTTGTTTTTAAGGCATCCTCACCGGAAAAATAAGTGGCTTATTCTTTCCCGAAATTAACAGGACAAATTATCGCGTATAATTATGTAGATTCGCAAAAATGAAAGAACAAATACAATATATCACAAAGCCAGGTGCCTAGCATAGCAATAGACGCGAAAATCGTCCGTTCATAAATTGTGAGAGCCCGTAACATATTTGTTAACCCTCATTCTGCTCTTCATTTAAGCTGAGCACGCCAATCAATTCTCAACCCTATTCCATTGGAATAGAAGTGATATGTAACATGTAAATTAAAGGTTCCAGTTTTCAGGGCGCGATGCTGAAGCAATTTTTCTTCATCCCTCCCTTCAATATGTTGGGAAGCCCCTGGAAAACGCCGTATATCTTCCTATGTGCCCATTATGCAAATCAGCGCGAGGCAAATATATGTGGCTGGACATATATTTTGGATTCAATGTGAGCTGTAAAAGTATTCCGTTTAATTGAATTACTTTTGTGGGCGATTAGGTGCAGTTTATTTCTTGGAAGTGAGTTAAAGTATTAGTTTAAAAGCCAAATAATTTTAAAAGCTACATTTGCTGTATTTTCTGATAAAAGCATTTGCAGAACAAAGATATGGGTTTACAGGTAGGTTGTGACTATTTTTGAACAGTTTTTTGTGAATCTCTTGAGAATTAAAGTCTATTTACATACACTGTTTTAAGCTTTCACAGTTTAGAACTAAACTTATACTGTCACTTATGGGATATCTTCTGTGATTGTTCATTATTTTGGGCTCCCGATATTTCGACGCTGTTGCAAGCGCCATGATCGCGGGTTGACTGGATAATGCCGGAACAACACGAAACAAACAATGAACAATCACGAAAGATATCCCGTAAGTGACAGTATAAGTCTATTTGCATAACCTACTCATAAAAGTGTGTCTTAAAAGCAAAAAGCTTAACGCGCATAATTAAAATAATTGAACATTGAACTCTCTAGTTGATCTGAAGGTCGGAAACACCACTGATGAGCATGGGTTCTGGATGCGATTGAGTTTTATTGGGTTTTCCCATCGAGAATTGTAATTCTATCGTAATCGTAACTACTAATCGGGCTTCGTGCCATGTCGATGACGATTGGCTCGCCCCCTTTGATATGGGGCTTAAACATACCTATCTCTGGAATCGAGTGAATCGTATTATAAATGGTGTAAATAGACCCTATTGCGATCATTTTTTGTTCGATACCATACCTGGGAACCTTCTATTTACGGAGTTATTGGGGGTCAAAGTTCCAACTTTTGACCAAGTTTTTTTAAAATACTATCTTTTAAGGTTATAACTTTACTTTAAATACCTCCATGACCCGTTTACTATTCAATGCAGCCATAAGCACAATGTTTTGAATGCGTTATATTGAGTTTTACCGTAAAAGGTTATTTTTCACCCCAAAAAAAAGTCATTTTCCAGCAACAATTTTTATATAGGGTAACTAGTTTGATGTACAGAATGCTTGGTTAACGGCTTCGTGAAGGGTGCGTTTACACCCTGTATGTAAAACTGTGGTTCAGGAGAATCAGTTTTTTCTTTACTAATATTCTTCTTTCTCCTTTCTTCTTCTTTCTTTTCTTTACTTATATTAGAAAGAGGTAAAATGTGTTGTAATTGTATGTAGTAGGGAGTAATCTTCGGAACTACTGATCCAATTTCAAAAATTAATTCAATAATGAGAAGCTTAATTATTATTATTCCCGAGTATTAAAACCTATACACCGTGACTTTTTAGTCGTCTTACAACGGCAGCCCACTTCATGTATCCAATGTCTACTAACCATTCATTAAAAAAAATAGGTATTTATGAGATTTTAATAATTTAAAATAAACATATTATTCAGGATTATGACGCATGACGAGGTTAAAACACCTTGTTGTTAGCGATGATCTACTGGACTCGAGCGCTGGGTAGGTATGTTCTCCCGTTTGACACGTAAACATCATTAACAGGATGTTTCATAATTTTTTTCTAATGTTTTATTTATTTTTCTTAGCTCGTGGCTTAATAATAACAGCCGCTCGGGTCGATCTTTAGGTTAAGCCGTGCTTGCCTAGGTTGGTCCGTGGATGGGTGACCACCCATTTCATACCGAGTTTCCTCCGTGCCTCGGAAAGCACGTTAAGCCGTTGGTCCCGGCTGTCATTTGTAGATCTTTGACAGTCGTTAGGTAGTCAGTAGCCCAAAAAGTCTGACAACCAGTCTTACCAAGGGGTATCGTATTACCCAGTACTAACTGGGTTGTGGAGGTCCGATAGGCAGTCGCTTCATGTAAAATACTGGTATTCAGCTGCATCCGGTTAGACTGGAAGCCGACCCCAACATAGCTGGGAAAAGGCTAGGCAGATGATGTTTTATTTATTTTTCTTTGTCCCTATTATGGTAGGTAAAAAAAAAACGCGTCTAGAGTTATTTTATGTCGGTCACATTGAGTGGACTACCTTTGTAAGACGACTAAAAAGTCACGGTGTATAAACGTTACCCTCGGATAATTTACGATCAAAAGGTGAGAGAAGCCGTGGACAAAAGCCAGAGTGAAAATAATTATGGGTCGTGTAGTGTAGCAAATATTTTTGCCTATTTACCAAATTCATTGATTAACGTAACTCTTGATATGAACTCTATATATAAGTCTCACGACTACTACTCTAGGTACTCAGCGATCGTTCATCAATATTATGTAGTAGCACGGGTATTGCATTTCAGTCTTCAATGACCAGGTTTCCAGGAAATGCTACCAGTGTTGCAAGAAGATGCTACGCCAATTAAGCGCCTAACAGTTTAAGCCCTCTCCATTTATAGTTCCTCTCAGTTAACTAGTTAGTACTTGACTGCGTACTAACTAGTTAACTAGAGAGGGAACATTCACTCTGCGGTTATCGGCGAGCGCTGGACCCATCGCTCAGGTTAAATGGAAAGCATCGAACAGTTGAATTGCTACTGCTTTGAAAAACAGCCATTTTGAAAATTAAAAGTGTGGTTAATCGAAGTAATGAGAAATAAATCAGGATGTTTCGTATTTTTTGTGATCATTTTATAGATAGCGATGATAGTAGTGGTTCAACTCTATTAGGCTGTGTACTAAGCAAAGCGATTGTTGAGTTCATGTCTTAAGTTAATCCGAACGCGTGGTAGCGCCGACATAGAGCGCCCCCGGTTTTCCGAACAAATGAGTGTCACTTCTCACATGAACGCAGTAATCATTTATTCGCGGGACTGATCGCTTTAGTTAGGACGCGGGGTAAAACAGATAGATGTCTTGCTGACATAATGACTTACTAAATTAATGAAATATAAAATAAATATTTTGAAACGAATTATTCTAATTAAGTATGGTTTGAATTTATAGGTTTATAATAAAAAAAATCTAAGAAAAAGACACAAATTTGAAGAATATTACAGTATTTATCACTCAAACAAAAAATCTTAATCATCATCATCCACAGCCCGACTTCACCCACTGCTGGGTATAGGCCTCTCTTTGCTTGTGCTGAGCTCCACGGTCTTGTGCCAGCCTCATCCAGGTTATTCCTACCATGGCAACAATGTCGTCTGCCCATCTCGCCGCCGGACAACTAACACTTCTCTTTCCATTTCTTGGACGCCACGCGGTCACAGCTTTACTCCACCTGCCATCACCACGCCTTGCTAGGTGTCCTGCCCAACTCCATTTGAGTTCCATAACGCGATTTCCAATATCGAAGACCTTCTTACAAACTCCGGATTTCGACGTTTGGAACTCGGACTATTAGTTTTATGCCGAGCATGGAACGTTCCATGGCTCTCTGTGCTACTCTGAGTCTGTACACAGCCTCCTGTGAGAGTGTCCACGACTCCGCACCATACGTCATGGTGAGCAGAACACACTGATTATAGAGTCGGGTCTTCAAAATCTTAATAGTTACTACAAAAAATCAACAAACTAATAAAAATGGGCTACATGAAACAAAAAACCCTACCAACCGAAGGCCAGAATTATTACGTCTTTACTAGCGACTATTTCAAAGTTCCCTAAATCCCTTATACTGCCTTTTAAGTATTTTAAAGCATCTCTCATGAGCCCTGCTTAGAGAATTAATCCTTCCTCCCTGACCACATGAGTTGGTATCTGTTTCTGCCCCTAATTTACTTTAGTGGCCATTATTTGTCGAGATTTTGGGGGACCGAAATGGTGACTATTTCAGGATAGTTTAAATTGAGTTAGTTGGTGCAAATCATAGATTTTAACAAGTTTTTGTCTGATGTGTAACCATTTTTTTTTTTTTATAAACGTTGCCCTAGACTTGGAATGTCTCCTGTATCGTGGGTGCGTTTACAAACATTTAAACTCGGAACAACTACCTGTAGGCCATGCAAGTATTTGTTCCGTGCGGGAATCGAACCCGCGTCACAGAAGTCAACCGCTCAGCCACTGCGCCAGCCGTACCGTCTTGTTTTGAATACTTATTTTGTGTTTTTTTATTGCATTTACCATTGAATCTAAGTCTAAACTCTCATTTAAAAGTAGTGACAACACGATGTATTAAAAACAGTAACTTCATTTTGAAAATGACGTTTAAAAAGTCTAACTTCATAAAAGGCAAAGTAACTAAAAAGTACATCGACAAAACACACATAAAAAGTTTAACTAAAAAAAAACAGCTAAACTACACAAACCCTTGCTCGAAACCAACCACACCACTTTCTCTTCCAAAATTCTACCCAAACTGGGGGCTTGTAATTTATTTTGGTTGGCCAAAAACAACAACTAAAATCCGACATAATCTGCACTAAGGTTAAAACAAAAAACCTTCCCTGAAAATTTTGTTTCAGCGAAATATTTTATTTTATAGCCACAATTAAGTTAATCCGTAGATAACGCCTACTTTAACAAAAAAGGTACATAATAAATTACCAAGTTCGTGTTTTCATTTCACGTTCGGACTAGTCTTTTTGTAGATTAAGAGAGTTGGTCTAGAACACGTGTGAACACAGCTTCATTTTTGTTTTTTAAGGACTCTTAGCGCTTTTTTTCGCTTTGAGTTAAGCGCTTTATCGTGAACACAGTTGACAGTGAGTTTTGGACAGTTGATAAATAATTTAGCAGAATTATTATTTATTTTTGCGTTAATTCTAATTAGTTTCCTTATTAGTGGTAAGAAAAATGCTTAATATTTAATAATGATCATTTGATCATGCTTAAATCTCAAGACCTGTGATTTATTGTGATTCATTCATCAATAAATTCACATCTTATAGAAGTGACAGTTATGTAGTAGTTTTAAGGACAGTTGTTTACTATATTATTTGTATGTAAAAACAAGCACTTCTCGCCATCAAACTAAAAAGTTTGGCGAGTATATTGTATATAAAAAAAATGTAAATATGTATGTTCGAGAACAATAAAAAAAATAAAAAAATAAACAAATTGAGTTACCTAGGTTATGTACGTAGATTAAAAAAAATAAGTGCTTGTGTTGTAGTTGTGCAAATTAAACAGTTTTCCTACCTTTCTTATATTATTTCAATTTTATCCTAAATTCAGCACCTTACTCAAATGAAATCTCCTAAATCTCTAATTCCAACAAACAGTGTATTTCTTAAACTGTATAAATGATCTCATTGTGTACGGAAGGAGGGTATAATTGTATTTAACTCTTAAAAGCGACAGGTAGACAGATAATTGCCGTATTTATCATTAAAAACAAACAACCAGCACGACACTGAGTAAAATTAATTAGTGTTTGTTAAAAGATAATAAGTTTTAATTAATGCTTTCGCTTAGTGTACCTTTGTCAGTTTTAAATCTTAATAAATTCTTCCAAGTTCTTTGGCTATTCTTTGTGCTTAAGAAATAGGAAAAGTTTTACATAAATATTTTAAAGTACAATTTTATTTATATCACAATTCCAACGAAATTAAAATTGACATAATTAATTTATTACAAAAACAACAACAGAATTCTTCTATAAGAAATACGGTCATATTCCTTTCTTAGTGTGTCTTAGTACTATCTAGCTACCGATAGTATTATACGCTGTTTTTGAGCGCCGTGATGTTCATGCATGACGCGACTATTTATATTACGTCATTTGGTCATATTTTGAGCATTTTCATGAAAATAGAAAAAAAGTCAACGTCAGAATGATATGAAAAACGAATGCATGTAAAAAAAACTTTTTGTTACATTCCATATTTTTTTATTTTACTCTTAATACAGCCAGCATTCACATTTGGAACAAAGCAAATTCTCCTTTGTGTTGCGTTACAGTACTTTTTCCTTCAAACCACAATAATGCCACTGTACTCAAACGGGGGTCCTCATTTGAGGTTGAGGTTAGTCGTAGTAAAAAGGACTGTAATAAAATTCTTTCAGGTACATAACGAGCTCTGTGGTTTGGATGTACCACCTTTGCTCTTACCGTGGTTGTTTCAAAGGGCTAGCGGTTTTGGCAGGAAAAGCAGCAAGTATTCATTTAAATGTTAAAAAAACACGTACAAAAATATGATTTCTTTTATTCTTCAAAAGTTTCTTTCCAATTACTTAAAAAAACATTTTTTTAAATACGATTTTCTTAACAATATATTTAAAGCTATCATTAACACTAAAAAAAACAGCTATTCTAGTTCAGCACTGTTCCAAGCGCCATGATTACGGATGAACTGTGCTTGCAACAGTGCCGGAATATCGGGAACTTATAAAAACAGTAAACATAGTTAATATGCCGTTTTTACCCGACTACGGCGAAGCCAAAAGGAAGGGTTATGATTTTAGCAGTCTATGTATGTATGTTTGTTTGTTTTTTGTATTTACGTATGTTACTCCGTAGCGCCTAAACGATTTTGATGAATGAGGTGTCAATCGATTCACTTTTATGGCCCGGGAATACATAGGCTACATTCTAACTGACTTCAAAAATAGGAAGAATCGATTTTACCTTGTAAACCCCGATTTTAACTAGAGCGTGATTTTTGAGTAGTCGGGTTTTTCAGTTGTAGTATACCACTCAAATTCTTGTTAGTGTTTAAGATAAGTGTTAGTGACCATGTTAGTTTAAAAACTAAGATACTTTACAGCTTCTTTAATTTTTCCCATTCTTGTAATCCTATCTGCATTTGAGGGGCAAGTCTCTCGTACTTGAAGTGTTGAATAATCCATTTCTGCGACGGTGACGCCGAGCATGGTGTTAATATAGGCTTTATACCTTCCGGGAACTGTGCAATGTTCAAGCACTGTTCTGTCACCATGTGCCTTATAATTTGCGTCTGAAAAATCAAATCGTAACACGTTATCAGCCTATAACTTTGCCGTTTCGACGGCCCGTTCGTGTGCCACGCGCGCCTCAAAGAGATGTCAGTAAAAAGGAAGGGGCCCGTAAGAGCCGATGCCTGCCGGGGCTGCGGGACTGTTCGAAAGAGATACCGCGGCCCTGGAACACAAAGGGCAAAGAAGGAACATGGATGTGTTTTAGTCAGTACGAGTCTGACACTCGCTTCCACTCCACCCAGAGCGGGGGGGGGGGAGGTCTATTGATGATTTCCCATACGAAAAAAAAGAAAAAAAAAAGAAAAAGCCTATAACTTTCCCATGCTGGCATCGACTACACGAGCCTAGTCCGGGTTGGTGAGTGTGATAATAAACCTTCTTCGAAGGATAATACCCCCTCCCCCCTTGGTAAGACTCGTTGTCAAACTTAACTCAAACAACCGCAATAACCAAGGCCAAAACCATTGAAACCGAATAGCGACAACAGTTAATTTGCGTATGTATTGTGAAGTTACAGATTCCATACTACGTACATTTTGATTATACAACCAAACTTGTGAAGCTGTACTCCGGCAAAAGAATAATGTGATCGTATTGAATATGTAGTCGAGACAAAACGAGTCACGGCGTAGTTCTCCAATTCTGGTGTATGTCCAGAACTGAAACACAAGAACAAACATGATCACCCATAAAATTCCTACTGCTGGGCCACAGGTCACGCAGACCGACCCTCCGTGAGATGAGACACTAATCTACTATGCGAGCCTTGTGCTGATCCCCAATCATCTCTCGTGTCTTAGAAATATTGGTTCTAGCATCGTTACTCTAAGTTAAGAGCTTTGTAAATTCTTTTTTTTTTCTGGTACGAAACATTTTTTTTTTGTAATTTTGCCCCACTCTAGTAATGTCTCCTATATCGTGGGCGAGTTTACAAACATTTAAACTCATATACACAAACAGCCTGAAACGGAACAAGAACAACGCAATATATTATTTCACATTTATTTATACCTCCGAAATACATATAAATCAATAAAGAAACGGAAAGCGTAGACACTTGGCATTTAATATTAAACCTTTTTTAATACATGCTTACCTGATTCCCGCCTTGAAAATGGCAAGCCAATAGTTGTACGTCTTCTTGAAACTTTTCGGATGCCGGATGTGCGTCTAAGCAAATACCGGGACTACTTGCACTATAAATCTATAAAATAAAAGTGGTTATAAGCATAATAAGGCTATAGTGTTCCCATTGCTGGGATTATAGCCCTCCCCTTTATGAAAGGGAGCAGGCTTGGGTAGGAATTAATCTCGCGGGCTTGGTGCAAAAGTACTTCACAAAATGTTACGAAAAACAAAATATTTTTTTATTTTCGAATTTTTGGTTCTAGGACATGGACTGGTTTTAGCAAGATGGTTTTTCTTCATCGAATAAAATAATAATTTTATAAAGTAACGTTTACAGGAGGAAAATGTTTCCTTAGAAAATCTTTGAAACCCACAAAAACATAATTAAATTCTAACAAGAATATAATAACAGCAACAAAAAAAAGAAATTATAAATAATGTTGCCAGTATCAACAAAATATTTAAAGGTGCATTGTCCAGTGTCAATCCATGCTAATATTATAAATATGAAAGTAAATTTGTGTATCAATTGCCATTTCATTTTCACCCCTTAAAGGATTTTGTTAAACTATACTGGATCCATACTTTTATTTCCATGGGAAATTCTCATGGGATAATATCCGCCCTCCACACGGATGAAGCCGCGGGTAAAAGATAGTTATTAAAAACTGATATCAAGTCATATTCAATGATCATCGAAGTTGAACGAATATAATCTTATCTATGGATGGATGTATCGATAGATGTTTGTTACTCTTTCACGCAAAAACTACTCAACAGATTGGGATGAAATTTGGTACACAGATAGTATATAACCAAAAGATTAACTCATAGAATACACAATAGACAATTAATTACCGAACTCCATACAGGCGAAACCGCGCGCATTAATATTGGTTCGAAGTCCACCGGAGTGCCAACCGAAGGTAAAGTTTATTTTATTGTTTACTGTTATTTTTTTTAGTAAAAGTGTTTTTTTTGTGTTATTATTGAATTAGATGTCGTTACTTATTTCAATTAATGTACTGTACCATTTTGTAATGTTTTAATTTTAAAGTACCTAATTATGTATTTATATTGGGATTTGATGCCTTTATGAATTAATAATAATAAAAATTAAGCTTATCTTAAATATAATCTTTTTTTGTATAACATTTTTATTGTAAAGTACTTACTTGGCCACTTGCGACAAACTTGTCAGGCAATTCCATTTGAGGGTATATATTTTCTAAATACCACTTGAACGTTTTGCAATTCAATCGTTTGCGAAGCTCTATCCTTGACGACACATTGCCGAATTCAAATTTCTCATCTCCTATTCTTTCAAAATAGTATTTAGCGTAGTCGTCAAGCCAAACCTAGGAGAAGAACAAGAGTTTTATTGCGTTCTAAAGCTGTCGGCGCGTTCGTGTTCCACGCGCGCTTCAAAGTGATGTCAGCAATAAGGAAGGGGCCCAAGGGCCGATTCCTGACGGGGCTGCGGGACTGTTCGAAAGAGATACCGCGGCCCTGGAACACAAAGGGCAAACACAGCCCCAAATAATTTCACTCAGATCCAGCCTGTCTCTTTGCTGCTCTCCACAGCGATGCCTTAAGCCGAGGCTCGTACCCCACAGGGGCTGACCTTAGCGTGCGGTCGCTTAGTTTATAAGTTTTAAATGTCACTGGCTGGAGGCCTTACTCTCAAGACATCCACAGGATAGTCGTAGGTGGGACTGCGAGAAGCCTTTAAAAAAATATAATAAAAAAACCGACCCTTACTTTCTTCTTTATCGTGTGTCTACTCGGACACCAGGTTGAGCACTAACTCTACCTGATGTCCAAGTTTTTATGCCGCCCACGGGCCTCTGACTTGGCTTTACATGCCGTCGAGAAATATCTCTCGGGCATACTGGTCAACCAACCGTACTAATGCTATTCACCAGGCACACTTCCATACTCCTGGCCACTTCTGAGATATTCCTGATAAAAACTTAAGCTCTTTGCTCGGTCTAAGGATTGAACCCAAAATGCCATGCTCAGCATGAAAACGTGTGATATCAATAGGCTACAAACTTAGTTTAATTTATAATTTCCAATTTACCGTTGCCAATCGCGCGTAATTTCTCTTCAATGAGTTCTTTACTTCATCATAAGGTATCCTCTTCCTAAAAAGATGTCCCACATGAGAGCAGGGAATAATTTCTAGCGTTCCACCGCACATCCAAGTTTTGAATGACAATTCCAAATTCTCTGCGCCCCATATTTCGAATCCATCATCGTAGTATCCTATTCTTTTGAAAAAATCCCTGTGAATGGCGAATAGTCCACCAGCAATGGTTGGAGTTTTTAAAGGAGCCATCTGATTGGTCCGCTTTACATATACTTCTTGAGGGATTCCAATCCAGTTGAAACGAAGGTCCCAGTTAAACCCACCAATTCGTAGGTCGTTGGCATCTTGACTTATGTACTCAAAAGTGGTGTCGTGGATAGTATCGATTACTGGACTGACTACTCGAGTAGGATCTTCTTGAATGCACTGTAATAACGGTTCTAGCCATCCTGAATTTTGTAAAACCATAATTAGTTTTCGATTAATAAAAGTTTATATAAAACGGCAGAAGAAAAGTAAGTTTAATCATTAAAAAACTTTAAATAATTATGAGACTTAATTTTATGGGGTATTCCTCAAAGCGCAACTATTTTTAAGAGCAACCAACTAAGCGCAACTAAATTATTCCTAGAACCGCAACCATGAGTTGCGCTCACAAATTGAAATTAAAAATATTATATGTTTATTCCTCAAAGCGCAACCATGATGAAAAATAACATTAATGAATCCATCATAACCCATCTCTATTTTTCATCATGGTTGCGCTTTGAGGAATAAACATGTAATATTATTTACGTTACGCTTAAAAATAGATGCGCTTTGAGGAATACCCCAATTTTATGACATTTCGTATTTTTAAATCTGATTCAAATTGTAGATGTGATAGTTTGTATGTCTGTTTTTTGCCGATCTTCTAGCCAACGAAGCCGCTTGCAGATGTTCACAATTATTGTACTCACCTATTGTACACTCACAATGACTGTCAAGATACAAAATGACAGGGGTAGTCACATTCTTAACAGGCAACAATCTTGCTCTAATAATTCCCTCTCGACGTTTAGCGCGGATCAGTTTCACCTTAGGTGTTGCGTTTACATAATCATCTAGTTTCTGTTTAAGATGAACTGAAAAAGATAAAGTAATTTGTTTAGTTTAGTAAAAACTGTAAACATTTTTTTTAAACACAGAGTTTTATCACAATAGCACAACAGCCGTATAAAATTTGTACGCGCACGCCTGTGACCTATCAGCTGTTAGCCGTTTAAAAAAAATGTTTCTTTGGGAAAGTTGTTTGTTATCATGAGTACAATCACGTGTTTAAGTATACTTATATGCTTAACACGCGGATAACAGCAGCGATGCAGGATGTTAGTTCTTAAGTTGCGTCATAGATGTCGCTAGCGTTTTTTTTATCTACTTGATTATAATTTATGATGTTCACTTGAACTATGTATTTTTTTGGGTATTACCTTATTTGGTGAAATCGTAATTTTATCTAAAACAACATGAAATCTGTAAGAACATACCCATTGTCGAAAAATCATCAACTAATATTATTTGCTCCAAAAGTTCCGGAGGGCTTCTGTTCAAAACTGATGTTATTGTCCTGATGAGAGTTGACCATGCTTCGTCATAGAAGCAGATAATTACAGTAACTTTAGGTAAATCTTTTGAAAACGTCTGATTTTTACACCTGAAAGTAAATACTGATTCTTCTCGTTATTGAATTGAGTATTATACTGATGTAATTATTGGATGAGGTCATGGCTACATAAAAACAACCGCACGGGTCGATGTTTAAGGTTAAACAGTGCTTCCCAAGGTCGTTCCTTGCATGGGTGACCATCCATGACATACCGATTGTCCTTCGTGCTTTGGAAAGCACGTTAAGCCGTTGGTCCCGGCTGTCACTGGTAGATAATTGACAGTCCTTACAGATAGTCAGTAGTCCGAAAGTCTGACAACTAGTCTTAGTCGTCCAGTCTCAGGTAAAATTCTGGTGTTCAGCTACATCCGAAGACTGGAACCCGCCTCGACATAGTTGGGACAAAAGCTAGGCAGATAATCATGATGATGCATGTAATTCTTGGCAGGCGAATTCTTTGTGGAAGGTTTCGTCAAGGGGCAACCTTATACCACTACCCCTCTGAGATGAAATGCCCTTGGAATACCTCTGATATTACAGAAATGGTCATAAGTCACATACCAAGATATTGGCTAACTTACTGGTCCCTATATAAAAAAAACCACTTGACCCTTAGAATATAAAAATTATACGTTGTAAAATTTTAGATATTCTTGCCATGGTCAGATATGCAGTCGCTCCACGTAAAATACTGGTATTCCACTGCATCCGGTTAGACTGGAAGCCGACCCTAACGTAGTTGGGAAAAGGCTAGGCAGATGATGATGATAATGATTCTTACCATGGCTCTCTTACATCCTTTAAGGTTCTGTTAACTGGTATCAAATCACTGACAAATCTATTGAAGGCATGGTCTCGCCAGCCCTTATTTATGTCCTCCCTAATGTAATACCTCAGATTGGGGACTAAGACGACAGGTGTACCATCAACACCTGAAAGAATACACATAATTCTAAAAAAAACTATAACAGTCCTTTCTCAGACTATTCCAAAGTGCCTGCAACTGGTCTATATGATATAAATGCTAAATTACAATAAAAGGCTGTAAAGGAGATTGGAGAAACGGAAGAAAGTGACACCATAGGCGAAAACGATGATATATAGGTTGGTCTTTGGATAGGTGACCATCCATTACATACCGAGTTTCCCCCGTGCCTCGGAAAGCACGTTAAGCCGTTGTAATTTGTAGACTGTCGTTACAGAGAGTCAGTGGCCCAAAAAGTCTGACAACCAGTCTTGCGAAGGGGTATCGTATTACCTAATACTAAGTGGGTTGTGGAGGTCAGATAGGCAGTCGCTCTATGTAAAATACTGGTATTCAGCTGCATCCGGTTATACTGGAAGCCGACCCTAACATCTGCCTAGCCTTTTCCCAACTATATTGGAAGCCGACCCTAACATAGTTGGGAAAAGGTTAAGCAGATGATGAATAAAGAAGCTAAGTAAGGTACACAGGAAGACCGTAATCTGGGTTAGAACAAAGAATAATTACTTAATCCGGATATTACAATCCCGTGGGATAATTTTCGCTAAGCAAGTGTTATAGAACTTCAAGTTTTTGGCAGCGTGTACAAAAGCCGAAAAAAATAATTAATACTATCCAGAAAACTTGCATATCTCACCTGGTGGATAGTCGTCACCTTTGATGATACGGTCTTTCTCTTCTTCTGCCAATCCTGTTGATGCAGGTGGAAGTATTTGCCACGCTGAAAAATATGAAGAGCTCAAGAGTTGCCAAATACGTCTGTTTGTTCAAATTTTGTATTCTTTTAAAATACATCGAACCCGGATATTCAAGGATTTAAACAAGGCCACTGACTGAGCTATCCAAGTAGCAACATACTGGTCGGACATATTTTGTATTTTACTCCATCATCACTAAACGAAGATTTATTTTTAGTATTTATTCATAATCATTTGGAAAGGAATGGGGGACGCCTTTTCCCAGCAGTTGGACAGAACAGGCAAAAAAAAAAAAAAAAATACCAATATCGTCGACGTCAATGCAGATGATTGCACAAAAAGGTTTGCTTTTACCTGCACTGACACCAAAAAGAACGCCACAATTTTTTTTAAGAGCCTGCACATGAAACACTTTGGGCGAGGAGCTCGTGGCTAAATAATAACAGCCGCTCGGGTCGATCTTTAGGTTAAGCCGTGCTTGCCTAAGTTGGTCTGTGGATGAGTGACCACCCATTACATACCGAGATTCCTCTGTGCTTTGGAAAACACGTTAAGCCGTTGGTCCCGGGTGTCATTTGTAGATCTTTGACAGTCGTTAAGTAGTCAGTGGCCCAAAAAGTCTGACAACCAGTCTTACCAAGGGGTATCGTATTACCCAGTACTAACTGGTTTGTGGAGGTCAGATAAGCAGTCACTCCATGTACAATACTGGTATTCAGCTACATCCGATTAGACTGGAAGCCGACCCCAATATAGTTGGGAAAAGGCTAGGCAGATGATGAAAAGAAACACAGACGGTTAAAATTAAATAGTATAAAATGATCAAGCTCACCTCGAAACTTCTTACTGCCATTGTCAAATCTACTAATGAATCGGTCCAAAGCTTTATCATACGACATATCTTTACCATCAAACATATTTCCACCACCATACATGGCATTACGATGGGATTTATATTCCTTCACTATCGTTAAACAGGAAACCAGCCACATGGCAACGATTAGTGCCAATATCTTCAGAGCCTTCTTTAACATTGTCTAAGAATGTGTCTGTATCAGCTGTTGCGTTTAAAATGACAGTAAAACCGAGTTTACCAGTATAAACGTTGTTTACGGTAATCAACGTTCAAGTACTAAGAAGTTTTTCTTTCCCACGGAATGAAAGCAAATATTGATTGTTTCGAACCACGAAATAGTCACTGAAGTCGTTAATGATGAGTTTTTATGTTTGTTTTTGGAATTGGTAAATGTTGTGTCTGTTTACTTAACATCACGCCTGTAATCCTCGAAGTTAGGCAGAGATTTACCTAATAAATAGTACATCCAAACTTTGCCTGTTATGTTTTTTTTAAGTCCCATGTAATAGGGGGCGAGCCTTTTGCCATTAACAGGGCACAAATCAATGTTGTGTCTGGTTGTTTGCAGCAAATTGTGTGTATAGACAAGCCAAGATAGATAAAAGCTATCTTTAATCTTACCTAGTAGTTAATTTAAACTTAAAATAGATAGATAGCTAATTACTGTAAGATATATCTGTAAAAACTAATAAATAGTCTAAGTTATTTAGTCTTGCTGTTATTTTATTACTAAAATTATAAAAATGCTTTGCTCTGAGAACCTGTAGGCGTCTTCCATTATTTTGTGCCATGCATCCCTCATCATCATTATCAGCCTACAGCAGTCCACTGTTGGACATAGGCTTCCTCAATCGCACGCCACTCAACTTGATTCTAAGCAACTCTCATCCAGTTGCTACCAGCCACCCTGCGAAGATCGTCACTCCACCGAGCCTGAGGGCGTCCCACCTTACGTTTGCCGATTCGCAGTCTCCACTCAAGAACACGTCTACCCTAACGGTCATCGGTTCTACGGCTAATATGACTGGCCCATTGCCACTTCAGCTAACTTATGTGTCCCTGGTCTGTGTGAATCTCATCCAAGTCTTTCCAGTGTCTTGGCAACCAACGCGGCAGTGACATTACATGAAGCGACTGTCTATCTGACCTCCACAACCCAGTTAGTACTGGGTAATACGATACCGCTTGGTAAGACTGGTTGTCAGACTTTTTGGGCCACTGACTACCTAACGACTGTCAAAGGTCTAAAAATGACACCCGGGAGCAACGGCTTAACGTGTTTTCCGAGGCACGGAGGAAACTCGGTACGTAATGGGTGGTCACCCATCCACAAACCAATCTAGGCAATCACGGCTTAACCTAAAGATCCACTCGAGTGGCTGTTATTATTAAGCCCAGAGCTCTTCTTTTATCGAACGATAAATACTTGCATCGAATGATGTCCATATCACCAAAATTACCATTCAGTCAACAAAGAAGGTCCACTAAAAAGCAAATACTTGAGTTTATTCTAAGAAAATTTACCAACAGAGCTTGTCCTGTCTTAATTAAATGCCGCTTGGTAAACCTTACCCTTTTGAAAAACCTTCATTAGACTCATTACAACGATAATAGACAGAGACATCTTGAAAGAAACAAGACAAACGATTTCGAACCTTAGCGAAAAAGAAACAAGAGCTTCAGTTTCAACGATATCGGTTTACCAAATGCAAATTTAAATTGGTTGAACAGTACAAGAGTCACCGACAAAAAATACTGGTCTCTTTAGATTTACAAGGGCATCGTAAAAGTAAATTGAGGTAAAGGTGGGTAAATACTGAAGTTAACGAGGTACCCCCGAAACGAAAAAAAAGGCAAATCGCTGAAAGAAATTAGACGTAACGATTCTTTTTTAAATGAAACTCCCTTTCTGGGTTTCATTGTTCTTTAGTTTTGGGGCACTTGTTTTTATTGAACATCTTATTTTACTTACAGTGGTTTTGGTAATTGAATGTTTTTTTATGTTAATTTGTGATTGATTGTAAGTACCGCACAATCCTTACTAATATTATAAATGCGAAAGTAAGTTTGTTTGTTACCTTTTTACGCTTAAGCCACTGAACCAATCATCTTGAAATTTTGCATATACATTGTCAGGTGTACAAAAACGGACATAAGGAACCTTTCATCTGAAAAAAAGTAGTATTCTTGAGGAAATCAATAATAACGTTCTTATGATAATAGAGGTCACCACGTGTCTTTCGAACCATGATTGAATTATATTATAACAAGAAGAGTATAACCCGAATTGATTGGCAAATTCTAAATTAACGCGAGCGAAGCCGCGGGCAAAAGCTAGTTGGCTATAAGAGTAGGAGAAAACCCAAAAAAGAAACGATGGTTGGACTGTGTGACATGATATGACTAGAAAAGGGATGTCTCATGAGATGGCGACGTATGGAAGAAGAAGACATGCTGCGCCGACCCTAAATAAATTGGGGTAAGGGCAGGAGAATGAATGAATATAAGTGCCACAGTTCATCAGTTTCTTTAACCAAAATGAAACTTCGCCAGACCAAACTCCTAGAAGAAAACTAAAAAACCGCTGAATTCAATATTATCAGATCAAACGGTTGCTTTAGATTAATTGTTCTTTATAAAGTGCCTTGTTCACATGTCATAAAAGATCTCACTTGGTTTCACATGTTTAGTCATGATACCTATAAATTACCTACCAATAAAATGACTTTATAACATTTTTTTATGTTTAAACAATACGAATTTTAATACTTTCTAAATAAATAAATAAAAAGTAAATATCCCGTTTTTTGGTGTTAGTGATCATGTCAGTTTAAAAACTACACGATTACTAAAGTGGCATTGGGCACGACACATATTATGTAGGATGAATAATGACAAATGGACAAAATGTTAAACGGAATGGATACCAAGACACAGGAAAAGGGAAAAGGGAAGACCAAAGAAAAGGTGGAGAGACATCTCCAACGAAAGATGTTGGACTCTTATGGATGCGAGAGGCTCGGGAAAGAGATGTGTGGAAAGGTTTAGGAGAGGCCTACGCCGAAGTGGCGACTACTACTAATACATGTTAACTTTATCTATACATATAAGTAACCATAAATACCTAGAATATTATAAACTTTAAAATTTTATGTTAAGGTCGAATACTAGTAAGAAATAAAGGCTATTTTAATTTTTAATTTTATTTAAAGTATAATAAAAAATAAAAAATCTTCTTCTTCATTACTTTTATTTTCATCTACTTCTCCAATAGGTATTCAAATGTACATGTGAACTACCCTCTACTTCTACCGCATCAGCAGTTCCCAAACAAATTACTCGTACTTTCCAAAAACAAAAAGGTCGAAAATTGCAATTCATCAGGTCTACATTAGACTGGACATTGCCTTACAAAAAACTTGTGATTTACAACCAAAGTTCCCCTTTAATAGAATCAAGAGTGAATTTGGTACCGTTTCAGAAAACTTTTTCCTCTTAATGATCCCCATTGTGTCTGTCCCTTAGTTTTTTCCATTAGCACTCTTTAATTGAAAGTAAAAATTTCAGGAAGTTCTCTGCAATGGAGTTAACTAAGAAAGCGACTTCTTGGCATTATCTTTTTCATTTAAAATTGTAGGAAGTACGGCTGTCAGTTGCTGGCATTGGACGTAATGGCCTGGTCTTATGTTAGTGGCTTGGAGTGCTCTAATTAGGGGTGTCCCGTGGAGTTTTTAAGAGAATTTTATTCTGGCATGTTGAATTTTTAAGAATTGTATTTAGGACTAGCTTTTGCCCGCGGCTTCGCTCGCGTTAATTTAGAATTTGTCTGTCAATTCGGGATATACTTAGCTTGAATTTAATCATAATTAGAAAGACACGTGACGCCATCTACAATTATCATAAGAACGTTAATGTCGTTTTCCTCGAGAACAGTACTTTTTTTCGGAATAAAAGGTACGTTATGTCCGTTTTTGTACACCTTAAAAAGCAAAAATGAAAAATTTCAGGATGATCAGTTCAGTGGTTTAGGCGTTAAAAGGTAACAAACAAACAAACAAACTTACTTTCGCATTTATAATATTTTAGTAAAGATACGTGACGTCACCACCTCATAGGGTGCTGGTTTTGGAGCTTGAAAGATTTTGTCAGAAGGGCGGTATTAGTAAACATTGGTAAAATTGTGTGTGTAAATGGTATTTAAAAAAAGAAAGCGTTAGTTCAAACTATGGCCACGCACTATGTAGCACTTTAACTAGTAACTGGGCTGGTGTTGGTACAATAAGGCTGCGCTTCCACCAGAGATGAGCGAGGACGCGTAGCGAGGGACGTGTGTGGAACTAACCAATTACATAGATAGAATACCTCAAGCTGTGAAAAAGAAGCGATATTATTGTTTTTTTTTACACGCATCCCACGTTACGTATCCTCGCTCATCTCTGGTGGAAATGCAGCCTAAGGGCCGGACTTCACCCAAGGGCAGACGAGACGATAGGAGAAGAGATGTGTTGTAAACCACCAATAGAATTTCATTATTTACACTTCTCATCTCCCCTTAGCTTTAGTGGAAACAGCTGAGCAAAGAGGAGACGGGATGTCTTGTAATTTTTAAGGCCAGCGGAGACGAGAAGAGATGTGAGCTGCGTGCGGTGCTGTGAGCGGTATGCTGTGAGCGGCGTGCCGCTTTGCACATCTCCTCCTCTCTCTGCTTCGCACAGCTTCACTCGTCCCCGCTTTGGTGGATTACGGGCAATAAGATTGGCAGCAGCTGCATTGGGTTGTATACTGACGAGATCATATTATGAGATCGTTTGTCATAGCGAGTTATGTGTGGGAAGTCCATGGTTTAGCAATGAGCGTTTATAGACCGGCTAATGTACTGGTATGCAAATAAATATGGACATTACGGTTTCATTATAAACTAAGCTAAATTCATAGAACCACAATTGCAGGTCTCCAAAACAAAAAACCCAGAAGACCAATAGCGATGAAAAAAAAAATTATAAAAACCAGAAAATGTATGCAATACCTCCTTTTTTTCGGGTAGGAAATCATCAAATAACCCCCTCCGCTCTGGGCGGAGTGGAAGGGAGTGTCAGACTTTTACTGACTAAAACCCATCCATGTTCCTTCTTTGCCCTTTGTGTTCCAGGGCCGCGGTATCTCTTTCGAACAGTCCCGCAGCTGCAATACCTCCTCATGTTTCCTTACGAAAATTGTGCAACCAACCATCGCTTAACCAAAAGCTAAACGCTCAAAAGCAAGCATCCAACGCCATCATTTTCATCGCCCAGATTTGACAACACAGTAAGAAAAATATAAACACATTTAGCAGAAAATAAAGACAGCAGTACGACACTCGTAGACATCGCTTTACCAAAAATCCAGAAGTTCAATAGCGATTTAAAAACTCATTGAATAACCAAACCCAAACCGAAGTCTAACATACAGGGTGTAAGGGACAGCCCTCCACAAACAGATGGGGTGAATTCAGTATAACGTACTAAGATGACCAGTACAAGAAATTATTTCAGGAATGTTATGGGAATCTAATAAATTTGATTTGTTTTATTTCCTTATATGCAATATATCGTTACCATGGCAAAACGCACGTAGCGAACGGCAAGCGCGACGACTAGTTCAATGAACTTTGAAGCTAGGCAGGAAGTGAACAGCTGATTTCACACGTCGTTCGTTAGGGTATTTCAACATCCATTGTTGGATTTTTTATTTTAACCGTATTATTTACATAAATGGAGTGCTGCGTACAGGGAATGTAATTTTAAACTGAAATAAAGGAATAGTAACTGAAAAAAAAAACCTGAGAAAAAATTGCGGTGGAATATGATTCAAAATAAGAAGCTGAATGCACCATGCCAGTTTGTGGAGGGCTGTCCCTTACACCCTGTATAATTTCTTCGATCGTCCTTACTAAAATTGTGCAACCAACCAACCCTAAACCAAAAGCTAAACGCACAAAAGCGAGCATCACACCACTCACAACGCCATCATTATCTCCGACGTCACCCAGATTTGACACCACCGCAGAAGAAAGACGAACGCATTTAGCAGAAAATAAAGACGACAGGGCGACACTCCGTTGCCATTTGCAGTCTCAGCTAACGACCGCATCATTAATCATACAAAACAGTGGCTGTCTCGCACTTGACTTGCTTCCTAAGTTATTGTACGATATAAGCTACTCGGAGACCCAGATGCGTACTAAATTATGACGTCACGGGAGGATTTTGTTTTGTTTCTTGAATGTGTTCGGAATTTAAATGTTTCTTTAGATATTCTAGTCTTATTAATGAAGCGTCTGAATATTGTGTTAGGGATGATTTATGTTAGACTTTGTTTATCGCCCGCTTGCGGCGTCTGCGCGGTCGGTAAGGATTCTTGTTCGTTAAGTTTTGGATCCCTGTCTCGAATGTTGCACGGTTCGGCACGGTCTGTAATGAATCAACCTTACTGCGATTAGAAGCTAGTTCTGAATTTGTGTGAATGAAGAAACAATGTAAACAACTTACAATGAACAACCATACTTTGTTCGGTTTCGAAAGTGTTCAAGTTCTTGTTTCTCATCCCACGTAAGTACCTACTCTAAATGGCAAAATCTACGCACAACAACTTATCAAGTTGTAACGTTATAATAACAAATTAATTGTATATTTATTTGTAATTTAAACAAATTTACTTATACTTGTGAAGGTAACCAAGTAACAGGGTGGTGGAGGTTAGATAAGCAGTCGCTCTATCTAAAATACTAGTATTCAGCTGCATCCAGTTAGACTGGAAGCCAATCCCAACATAGTTGGGAAAAGGCTAGGCTAATGATGTATATGGTTTCTAAAGTAGAGGACAGGTTACAATATTAATTACTAACATGATAATATTCAATCACCCAGGGCAACGCCCAAGAAATGCTGGCGTGATGATTTGGACTCGTTCCTGGCTGATTAGCCAGAGGAGGCAAAACACCGGGACAGTTGAAAAGGAATGGGGGAGACCTTTGCCCAGCAGTGGGACAGAATAAGCCAATTTATATATATTAGCTTATGGACATGTGTATTCTCCCCGTCTTAACCTATGGTGCACAGACTTGGTCTTTGACTAACATCCAGAAGTCCAAACTCAAGGTTTGCCAACGAGCAATGGAGCGCAGTATACTAGGTGTTAAATTAACGGATCGTGTTCGAAACACAATACTGCGCTCCAAAACAAATATAGCTGACGTGGCTCAAAAGGCTGCCCAACTCAAATGGGACTGGGCAGGACATGTCTGCCGCATGCCGGACAAACTGTGGGCCAAAATAGCGGGAAACTGGTGCCCTGACACAGTGAGGCGGGGTCGCGGCAGGCCACGAAGGAGATGGCGGGACGAACTGGACAAGTTCCGTCCGAACTGGAAGGAGGACGCGAGGGTTCGCGAGAAGTGGAAGGAGTGGAGGGAGGCCTTTGCCCAGGAGTGGGACAGAGCAGGCTAAGAAAAAAAAAAAAAAAAAAAAATTATTATATAGCAAAATTTGTTCTTCTTCATGACTTTTTTCTTTTTTTTTAATTCCTAAGGTTTCATTAAAAAATTAGCCGCTATATAAAGTTTGTCAGTGCGCAAAACAAAAATTAGATAAAAAGTCATAATAAAGATTGGTTTAGCATTCACCTAAAAGCAGCAACCTCGCCTCTAATTAATTTAATTCAAAACTAACCTTGTTTATAATCTTCTTAGGAAGTTTGAGCTGAAACTTTGTCTACAACTATGTTAATAGGCAGTGATAGTCTAGGAAATAAGTTTTAATTAATTATAACTTATAACTACACTTTATGAAGATTCTTTGAAGGTGTAAATTAAACCATAGAAAGTTTTAAACTATGTTGTGGAACTTGGGTGAAGTTACATGTTTCGCAGTGGGCTGTGGGTGCCGTGACAGATAGAGGAGACTGCATTTATGAGAAAAAATGTCTTGTTGACAAATTAAAGTTGTGTTCAGGTTGGTAGTAATCCCACAGCAACGTACTACCTTGATAAAAAGTATCCTATCTCCCGCCAGGTCACGGTCTAGGTACCCGTTTGCCAAAGGTTATTCAAAACAGAATTATTAAGTACAGGTTACCTAAGTACAGGGTTAAAATAAATTAAACTAAAAAAACAAACTGTGGATTAAACATATAAAAAGAAGAAAAAAAATGCGTTTACAAAGTTTAGTGACCGTGCTATTAACCTTTGAGGAGTTCGCTCGCGAGGAGACGATCCTGGCTGCAGTATCAAGTCATGTCTATCATAAAACTGTATTGTCACCAGAACCAAAGGTGTGTCCAAAATTTCAGCTCAATCGGTTTGGGGAAGCTGGTTTGAAATCCAATTGCAAGATTTGACCAATACATACAAATTATCTAACAGGGCAAGTTAAATTAAAGCTTATAAATCACATTGTTTGTAATACAGATATATGGTGACTGGTAATTAGTGACGGATACTTAAAACGTGATTGTAGTCATGATAACAAACAACTTTCCCAAAGAAAAAATTTTTATACAAAGACTTTTATCACAATAAGACAACAGCCGTATGAAATTCGCACGCGCGCGCCTTTGACCTATCAGCTGTTAGCAGTTTTAAAAAAATGTTTCTTTGGAAAAGTTTTTTGTTATCATGAGTACATTCCCGTGTTTAAGTATCGGTCACTAATTACCAGTCACCCTATATAAAACCTTTGAGAAGACCGTGAAGTACTAAAGGAAGTGTCTCTAATAGTCTGTAGCAGCCTTTGTTAACAACAGCATGTTAAAAAGTCATTAAGGGTCTCCGAAGACTAACAATTTAAACTATTAGTCGGAGCGCCCTATTTTCTGTAATAACAAGGGCATCGAATCAATTTGGTGCTCGCTCTTCTATATACTCTCGGGCCCATTAATAATTCAGCTGAACTATCGACCTATTGAAAGTCTGAAGTCCGCAGGGGTACCTTTAAAATTAGCGTGTTGTTTTTCGGAGCTCAGGCAGCTGTTAGTAAAGACGTAAAAACTTATAAAACTTTTCTAAATGGAATTATAAAACCCAAGAGGTTATAAGTCTGTCTCTTTGGTCTATTGGCAGGCGCGACTGCTGAGCACCCAATCTCGATTCCCAGGTCGGACAAAGGGTTATTGGGTTCTTCCATTAGGAATTTCTCAGTAGCAGCCACGGAGTCTGAATTTGTGGCCGGCTGATGGCAATACGCTCGCCCCCTATTACATGGGACTTAAACAAAACTGGCGAAATGTGGGTGTAATAATGGATACACCTCTGCCTAACTCTTCGGGGATTATAGGCGTGATTTTACGTTATTTTATAAGTAGGTATACTTCTTTTTATTAAGGAAAATCCAATTAATGCAACAAATAAATGATTAGACAAACTAATTAATTTATCCACATATCATAATTACCTGGTTTGAAGAGGTCACATCGACATTCGCTCCATATAAAATTCTGATATTCGGCAGGACGCCCATATCAAGATAGTTGGAAAAAAGCAAGGCAGGTGATAACAATAGGTCTATAACTATGAAATTGCCGTTTATTTTCTTTCATTTTGTTATGTTTATAACTTTGACGTATAGTTATACTTTTCCTAACTCCATTTTATTGGATTTCCTTTATTCATTTTATATACACATTTTTAAATGTTTCTAAAACAACCATTTAAAAAAACATTTAAAAATATAAAAAATAGCGGTCCGCCGGTGTCGGGAGCAGGGTCCAAGCTACCGGTAGTTAGGGCTCCAGAGACAGGAACCTCCTCACAATGCGAGCCGTATCGAGGAGTACTGCCTTCTGAATCAGGCCCTTGATCCAACCGCCTAAGGAGAGCTTCGAAAGATGGTCGTCGAGGCTCTTGGCCATAAGGCCATTGGCCGTCACGACAATCGGCACAATGACAGCCGAGTTCACATTCCACATGTCGACAACCTCGTGTGCCAAGTCGAGATATTTTATTTGTTTCTCTTTCTCAGCTTTCACGAGGTTCTCGTCATGCGGGATGGTAACATCGACTATCATTACGCGGCGCGCTGATCGGTCTATCACTACTATGTCAGGCTTATTGGCGACAATAGTCCTGTCAGTAATGATAGACCGATCCCAGTACAGCGTGACATGGTCTTTCTCGAGAACTGGGTCGGGCACATACTTGTAGTACTGTACCTCAGATTCCACAAGTTTATATTTCAAGGCAAGTTGCTGGTGAATAATCCTGGCTACTTGGTTGTGCCTGTGCAAATACTCGCCGTTAGCCAGACGAGAACAACCGGAAATAATATGTCTGATGGACATGCCCGACACACATCAACCGTCCCGTCCTTCATAATATATTTCCGGTAGTTGTTCGTCAACATAACTTCGTCCATAATCGCACAGACAAAACCTTCAGTTTCCCCAAAGAGGTCGCCGAAACGTAGCCAGGACACGGACGCTAGAAAATCTACATCAGGGCCATGAAGAGCCCGGTAAAAGCGTCCGTGAAGCTCCTTGCCTTGCCATACTTCCTTGCGGTCATCGGTAGTAAGTACTACAGGTTTGCGCCAGTTCTCTTTAGCCATGGACAGCGGGGTGAATCCCTTGTCCACTGCGACCACATCTCGGTGCATACCCACCTCAGCTTTTAAAAAATATTCTCTGAGACTGCACACCTCGCGGTTGTGGATGGTCTTCGCGTTTAAAAAGCCTCGACCCCCGCACTTCCGCGGGATGTACAGCCTCATCACCGATGATCGTGGGTGATGCATCCGGTTTGCGGTCAGCAGTGTACGAACTCTTTTAACTCTTTTTATTGGATTCATTATTAAATTACGTACCTTTTAGAGTTTAAAAACTGTACTAGTAGTTACATATTACCTCACAGGGTAGTGTGTCAAAACACCCGTTTCACTGTGCCGTCGGTTTCAGTACTTCAAGTAGGTATATTTTTGTCGTAGACTGTGTTTTGAGAATTTAAATAAGCAGTGCTGCACAGCTATTTTCACTCTAACTATAGTTTGCAATTGCATCGTAATCGGTTTAGGTGTCTCCAAGAAAAAAAAAAAAAATGTCAGTATGGAAATATCACTTTTCACGAAATCGTTCGTACATGGCAATTTCATACTTTAACCCCTAATACAAGGCATATTTTAACAACTTTTTTCCTTTGCTTAGAACATGAGGTCTCTTTGCCCCATATAATTTACCCATACGGTACCCTGGCTATTTTCAATACCCCAAAGTACGTAACATCTGTACGCATACCAAAAGAACGACGTCGCATCTCTATAGAAAGGTACCTTATGTCTATGAGTCCCGGCTGCATCATTTAACGTGTTAATTGAAATAGCTATACTAAACGCCATCTGTTGATGTCATGCGCGGTACATCTAGTGGTTGAAACAAAGGGGGACTGAAGTGGCTATGCAGTAGACGGTAGACAAAATCTTCTATGGCACTAGGAGTGGCAACCATCAGTCCTTTTCTTGGGCCTTTTCTTGTTTGGATTGTGTTTTGTTTACGATTGGTTACCTCTTTTGTTTAAATGCGGACAAAATTATCCAATATTTTTTGTAATATTGGGACATAATATTATTGTTCACGAACAAAAATAACTGTAAGATGCGGTCAAACAGAGTGGGCACGACTGCAGACTGAAATATATTTAAGTACAAATCTATGAAGGTCCGGTGTCCGGAGTCTAGTCCGCTAGGTTTGTCCTTTAGAAAAGAGAAAACATAACAAAACATCTCGGTGTAATCCCCGAAGAGTTTGGCAGAGGTGTACCTAATAGTTCACCCACATACTGTCAGTTATGTTTAAGTCCCATGTCATAGAGGGCGAGCCTATTGCCATCAACCGGGAAAAAATCCAGACTCCGTGGCTGCAAATGAGAAATTCCTGATGGATAAACCCAATAACCCTTCGCCCGACCTGGGAATCAAACCCGGGACCTCAGGCTCAGCAGTCGCACTTGCGACCACTAGACCAACCAACGAGGCAGTCGAAAAAAAGAAAAAAGGAGAACAAAAAAGGATTCCGATTCGAAAAGGGTAAATCAATTACAAGTTTTCGTAAGCCATACCTACTTATTTACTGCAAGAATATTATATACGTTTATTAATTTTCCTTACATACTAATTACATTTTTAAATATTTTTATCAACAAAAATTATATAAAAACATTTAAAAATATAAAAATAGTAGCCCACCGGTATTGGGAACAGGGTCCAAGCTACCGGCAGTCAGGGCTCCAGAGAGAGGAACCTCCTAACAATAAGCGCCGTGTTCAGGAGTAACTCTTTCTGAATCAAGCCCTTGATCCAGCAAGATGTTATGAAACGGGACTATAGTTGCTGTCAAAGGGCGTTATATAATTCGTATGTAAATACGGGACCCTCACAATATGCTTGACTTATTTGATATTCGTGAGCAATATGTTTAAAGGAAACGTGGAATAGATTTAGTTTCATACTCATCATCTGCCTAGCCTTTTCCCAAATATATTTGGGTCGGAACCCAGTCTTATCGGATGTAGCTGAGCACCAGGATTTGACATGGAGTGACTGCCTATCTGACCTCCACAACCCAGTTAGTACTGGGTAATACGGTACCCCTTGGTAAGACTTGTTGTTAGACTTTCAGGCCACTGACTACCTGTTATGACGTCAAAGATGTAGAATGACAGCCGGGACCAGCCGCTTAACGGGGAAAACTCGGTATATAATCCACAGACCGACCTTTATTAATTTTCAGACTGTCTATGGAAATCGATTTCGTTGTTAATTGAACAAAATATGAACATGTAAAAGTTCTACCTATATATATGTATATTTGTATAAATACGCAGGCTACTCGCGCAAGTTACATATGCATTACGTGGGCCACGTCAATGCGACTTATTTATTTTCCTCTGTTGACGCGACAATGAATTCCGTTTCGCCAATTAATAAAGATCGTATATTTGCGCGACGATCGCATATAATATGGCCGGGGTGTGTGCCGGAATCGCACACAAGGTAGTTTACATGATGTGAGTACGTCAACATGATCATGTTTTACGCGCCGTGTACCAACAGTAAACAATACGGTTTAAAAAAAAAAAGTGGAGGCCGTCATAATTAGATTTTCTTCGGTTTTGACATTTGCGTAGGCGATAAATATTTCCGACACAATAGTAAATTGTAAATGTTGGTGAAAAAACCCACGGGTTTTAACACCCACGCTTGATCAGTGCCCAATGTTAAAGTATCCTAATTGTAAGCTTTTTTTGGTTCTTTTTTGTTTTTGTGTTAAACATAAACTTTTTGATGAATGAATTAATGTCAAATTATCTTAGTCCGTCAGTTAGATTATCAAAAACTATTGGACACGTATTTTTTCTTTCGCCACATAATCAAAAAATGACGACGATACAGCGCATCAAAGTTCAAGAGAGGGGGCTTGTGACGTCACTGGACAGTAAAAAGTAACAGAAATTGTGACGTATGACGGCACGGTTGGCGCAGCGGCTGAGCGATTGACTGCTGCTGCGCGTGTCGCGGGTTCGATTCCCGCACGGAGAGGTTATCATAATATACAGCCAGTTACTTCAGAATATGTGTTCTGTGGATGTAAATCATACTGACTTGTGACGAAACATTAGGCGGTGTATTGGGTTACTGTTCTATTATAATGATCAAGAAGCCTCTACCAAGGTGCATCTCATTAAAGACAGAAATATTCAAAATCCAAAGGGTTGTCATACATACATACATACATAAACCCGCTTCTTTTTCCCATGGGGGTAGGCAGACACCACAAAACGCCACCTGCTACAATCCTTCTTTTACCTCGCCCACGTTCATACATCTGGTCATACACTCAGATTTTTGTCATAATCCTTACTTCCTTATCCTTACTAATCTTAATCCTAACTAATATTATAAATGCGAAAGTAAGTTTGTTTGTTTGCTACCTTTTCACGTCTAAACCACTGAACCGATCATCGATTTCGATCCTGAAATTTTGCTCATCTTTCATCTCGAAAAAAAGTACTGTTCTTGTGGAAAATAACGATAACGTTATTATGCTCATAGGTGGCGCCACGTGTCTTTCTAATCATGATTTAATTATATTATTAAAAGCAGAGTATAACCCCAATTGATTGTTAAATTCTAAATTAACGCGAGCGAAGCTGCGGGCAAAACCTAGTAACGCAATAAATACCATAATTAGGTCCACACTACACATTTTTATCCATTATGAAGTTAACCCCTCAACGTCATACCCACTCCTCTTCATATATCACACACATAAGTATGGGAATTTTTCCCTCTATATTTTTATGCGCATAACGGGTACAATTCCCCAACTAGAGAGCAAAGTTTCCCACTTCCCCGATGTTTAGTGACGGCATTACATCAAGTGAACGCCTGACGGAATCAGCGGTGCTATTGTGGTGAACAATAGTTCTGATATAAGTTGCAGGAAAAGGATTTTCTTTTGCCGAATTATTTCTAACAATACATATGTGTTTAAGGTGAATGGGAGGCATTGTGAGGGTTATATTTTGATTTGGGTGTTATCGTTTTTTGGGAATGATTGGTGTGAGGGAATTTTCCTGTAATAATCTCCGTTTGTACACGTAAAAGAAAAAGAAAGAAAGAAAATATATTTGTTTGGCACATGCCACAAGTGCACACATAATATAAAACAAAAATACTACAACAAAAAACTGTGCCTCACGGCTGCGCGAAATAGGCCCACTTCAGCAAAATGCCGGGCAACTAGTGCCTGACGCTGGTTTTCAACTGGACCTGGATTAGAGAGGTTACGGATGTAAAACAGTTTTACGTGCTACGCTCGTGGCTAAATAATAACAGCCGCTCAGATAATCTTCATATTAAGCCGCGCTTATTTAGGTTGGTCTGTGTATGGGTGACCACACCCATTACGTACCGAGTTTCCTCCGTGCCTCGAAAAGCACGTTAAGTGTTGATCCCAGCTATCATTTGCAGATCTTTGACAGCCGTTACAGGTAGTTAGTGGTCCGAAAGTCTTACCAATGGCTTTCGTATTACCCAGTACTAACTGGGTTGTGGAGGTCTGATAGGCAGTCGCTCCATATAAAATACTGGTAGTCAGTTGCAGCCGGTTAGACTAGAAGCCGACCCCATCATACATAGTTGGGAAAAGGCTAGACAGATGATTAATCACCTATTGTACACGGATTAGTTATGATTGCTTGAAGCACTATTACATATCATTAGGACTGGTCAAAGCGATCATTGTGCATGTGCTAACAGGGTACCGTCGCGTACAGTTTGTTCGGCGATCTTAAACGAATGGTCGCGCCTATTGATGGCCTTTTGTCCTTCCGGTTTTCCAAACAGAAGAGTGACATAATGAACGCGACCAATCGCTTATGTTTTTAAACGCGTGGATAATCGCCCTTGAAAAAAAAGGTGGATAATCCCAATTTTTGGTTTTTACAATCCCAGTAAGTAATAGAAATAGAAATACATTTTATAGTTTATGTTGCAAATTCTGTACAAAAATAGTACTCTATCTCTTAAGCTAGGGTATACCTGTATTATAAGAGGTAGTTTACGGTCAATAATCAACAAAAACTTATATCTCAAGTGGACTGTGTCATTCTACTGTATGGTATACAAGAGTAGAATTGTATGTTGTGTGTTTGTGTGTGTGAGTGGTGTGTGTAGGTGTGAGTGTATGTGTGTGTGTAGGTGTGGGTATAGGTGGGTGTGTGTGTGTATATAATATTATAATATAGTGTAATAATATTACTCACAATATCTTTAAAAAAAAACTCGCAATGACGTTGAATAATAACAATAAATTCGAAATGACACTATAAATTTCAAAATCACGTCAACAACCCTAATCACTGCAAATATCGCTCAATATTTCAAAAACACTGACGCAAATCCGAACTATCGTGATTAAACCATAATTAAAGTTGGTCCGTTCTTGGCAAAGTTTCGGGGGATCATCTAATCCAGGGTGACCTCCGAAAAGCCCGTTTAATATTCAGCGTCACACTTGAACTCATCCAGGGATTAGAACGTAATGCATGCCCGAGACGGCAGTCGCACCACTATTCGGTGCTTTGCACTTAATATATGGTGGAAGGAATTGGTGCAAGAATCCAGCGCTTGAGAGTTTGGTGGTGCAGCGCTGGTTAAGTTACAGCGCTTTATTCTCGTGACTGTTCTAATTTGTCTTGTCAGTGTTGGTTGTTTTGCAGATTTAAACACAGTGCAAGTTTTCGAAAGGATCTTTTGGTGCTCCAATGATATTAATAAAGAGGTACCGTAATGTTCATTCAAAGAAAGAGAGGGAAGAAAGAGAGGGTTAGTGTCTAACCTGGTGTCAGATTTTTTATGCCACCCCTTGGTCTCTGACTTTTCTTTACATGCCGTCAAGAAATATCTCTTAGGCATGCTGGTTACAATAAGATGGGGGCGTTAGTTCAGAGTTTGGCGACACGCCAATGGATCCTTGTAACGCTAGACTTTTCAATGAAAGTCAAAGAAATAGTCTACCTGTCAGATTTATTTTCATTTCCAGCAATACTGTCTTACTTTCAGCAACGATGAAAAGAAGGATATTGTGTTACTATAATATTCTAAAAGCATATTTTGACGAGAGAAAAATATGGCGTGGGTTATCTGTTGTGACATACACAATAGGGTATTTGCCTGAAATAATCTATTTAGTCTGTCAGTTAGATTATCAAAAACTATTGGACACGTATTTTTTCTTTCGCCACATAATCAAAAACTGACGACGATATAGCGCATCAAAGTTCAAGAGAGGCTTGTGACGTCACTGGACAGTAAAAAGTAAAAAAATTGTGACGTCACGCGAGATTTCAACGCGCTGTATCGTAGTCATTTTTCGTTTACATGACAAAAGAAAAAATACGTGTCCAACATTTTTTGATAATCTAACTGACGGACTAAATAGATTTTTTCGGGCACCCTATTCTAAGATGTTCAAAAACATCTTCTCAAGCTAAAACCCGGGCGAAATATACTGGAGTCTCTACAGAATAGGGGCGTCGACAAATCTGAGATATTAGACCCGATATAACTAGCTATCCGACGACTAAATTCACTGCCTAGGTCGACTAACGTTCGGGCCATGAGAGACCAGAGTTAGTACTGATAAATGTTGAGTGAGACTAATATGTGTATATTAATTATACTATGCCAGTTGGGAGGTCGACGTTGTGTCATGAGCTCGCTAATTTGGTTTGGGCTGCATTAGGCTTGCACTTTGCAGGAAGGTGGTGAATCTTATCTTGGTGAATGGTTGGGGCATCAGAAAAAGGGTTTTGTCATGTCATGTCAGTTTCATTTTGATCATCTATATTGGGGTCGGCTTCCAGTCTAACCGGATGCAGCTGAATACCAGTATTTTAATTTTACATGGAGCGATTGCCTATCTGACCTCCACAACCCAGTTAGTACTGGGTAATACGATACCCCTTGGTAAGACTGGTTGTCAGACTTTTTGGGCCACTGACTACCTGTAACGACTGTCAAAGATTTACAAATGACCAACCGGGACCAACGGCTTAACGTGCTTTCCGAGGCACGGAGGAAACTCGGTATGTAATGTGTGGACCCATCCACAGACCAACCTAGGCAAGCACGGCTTAACCTAAAGATCGACCCGAGCGGCTGTTATTATTTAGCCATGAGCTCCTCCTGTCATTTTCATTTTATCGTCATCTAAAGGCCACGACATGTTATATGATTAACTAGCTGATAGCTTGCGACCTTCGTCCGTGTGAAGTTATTATTATAAAAATATTACCTACTTCCCTATTTGAATCGGATTTTGTTAACAATTTCAAGGGTTACATTTTTTTTTCACGGAACCCTAATCTCTAATCCTTTTTTCTAAAACAAAAGTAGCCTAAGTTATTAAAAGTCTCGTCAAAATCGTTTTGGAGATTAGCCGGAACAAACAGACAGAAAAACAATTTTATTTTTTATTTTTGTATAGTTACCGTATACCAATGTGACTTTTTCAATTCATATGTATTTTCTAAGTTTATCTTGGACATCACAGACATCGGTGAAGGAAAACATCGTGAGGAAACCTAGACTTATAATTAATATAAGTCTGAAATCGCCAACCCGTTTTGAGCAAGCGTGGTGATCAATGCTCGTGCCTTCTCTGTATGAGAAGAGGCCTTTGCCCAGCAGTGGGACAGTAACAGGCTGGTATTATTATTATTATACCGTATACGGGGTGGAAGGGACACCGACGCGAAAACGGTAACCACGTATTTAGTACATAATTCTGAACCTACCTATAAAAAAAATCTTTTGTAGGAAACAGCTGATTTTTGTTTAATAACCGATGAAAAAGTCCCATGTAATAGGGGTATTACATGGGACTAACATAACTGGCGTATTGTGTGTGTTCAATTAGGTACACCTCTGCCAAACCCTTCGGGGATTACAGCCGTGATATATTATGATAATAATGTAAATTAAAACTTATATCACTTAACAACCTCCAAAATATAGGTCAAAATAACATAACAAAGTTTCTAAATCCACGTAATCTCTCTTAAGTCTATAATATTTTGAATCTCTGCCAAAGACTATGGACGTTTACCCATCAAACGCAAGCCAAAATGCCGCAAATATAATAGTAGGTATGGGTGGTATGGCCATAACGACGTGCCTTAAATACCAACGGATGATTAACTTAATACGCTTAATGAACATCGCCGTTTAAGTGGGGGTTGAGGTGTGTATAAGCGTTTATATATTGATCGTGAAGTGACAGGTTAATACCTAACTAACCTAACTAATGTTATTAATGCGAAAGTAAGTTTGTTTGTTTGTTACCTTTTCACGCCTTAACCACTGAACCGATAATCCTGAAATCGTGCATATACGTTGTCAGGTGTACAGAAACGGACATAGGGTACTTTTCATTCCGAAAAAAGTACTGTTCCCGAGGAAAACAAGGTTAACGTTGATATGATAATAGATGGCGCCACGTGTCTTTCGAATCATGTTTGAATTATATTATTAGAAGCAGAGTACAACCTGAAATTATTGTCAAATTCTAAATTAACGCGAGCGAAGCCGCGGGAAATAGCTAGTTCAATGATAATTAACTTATACTGAACTGTACTGTACAGTTTTCACGGTTTAAAACTAAACTTATACTGTCACATACGTGTTATCTTCCGTAATTGTTCATTATTTTGAGCTCATTAGTTGATACTAAATAATGAACAATCGCGGAAGATATCCCGTAAGTGACAGTATAAGTTAAATTAACTTATGGTAGGATCGACTTAATAAAAACCTTACGACAATGACAGACAACTCACAAACTAAATCAGACTAGAAAGATGATTTTTTGCACAAGAGATATAGAGAAAGTGACTGCTAAGGAAGGGTTTTAGAAAATCCAACACCTGTTTAATAAAAATTTGTATTTAAGTTCGTCATTACTACCGTTGTTATATGCGACACAATGCTAGTAAAATTTTAAAAGGAATAAAGAAAGAAGCCATAATCCTCCTTTTGGGCTTCGCCGCAGTCGGAAATGACGTAGAAGTTGGAAGCTCCGGATACAGGTGCTTCATTTTATACCTACGTTCCTGGAGCCAAACAGCACATTTACATAGAAATTGGAAACACAGGTCAAAAGTAGGTATGCTGAATCGTATCCAATTATGGAATAATTTGTATCGGACAGGAACAATATGCTAAAACAAACAAAATACACAGGATGTTTATCTTCTGATCAAAACAAAAACAAATCAGGGAAAATGAAACGTACCATAAACGAATGCCCAATGGAAAACCAAACATAGCCAATCGGCCTAATTGCGTAAGAATACCGATATTTACATTTTCTTTCGGAAAAATAACATAGGCTATTTACTTTTGTTTATTTTCGGCCGTTCCTACTCCGTCATATCAAATTATCCCTCTGTCAGATATCGCGAAATGGATTTTCGGTTGTCAGAATCGGGAACATTTTCGCTGAAGTATCCCATTTGTTGTAGGCCGTGTTACAAAAAGGTTTAGTAGGCGTTTAATAGGTTATCGACCGGCTTATTTGGTCCTACACTAGGCCCCTAGGGGTACGTTAAGCTGATATTGGTGGAAAAAAACGAACCAGTGTATAACTTTCGTTTTTTTTATTTTTATTAACGTTTTGTTCTATACACATGTATATGTTTTTACGTTAGATAACATGAGGACAACAAGTATCTTAGAAAAGGGCTTTTTCAGTGCCTTGGTTTCATTCAAATGGGTTTTGTTTCTTTCTTGGATTAGTGAAATGATTAGTTGTGCACATCTATACATGCAAATAAATATTTGTAATTTCAAAATAACGGCTTTTAACTGAATTTACATGAAAGTATATACGGTACTTATATCAAAAAAGACTTTTTGTAAATTTTGTCTCTCTGTCGGTCTGTCTATTTGTTCCGGCTAATCTACGAAACTGCTGGACTGATTTTGACGGAACGTTTACTGCCAAATAGCTGAGGTTATAAGGAGTAACTTTTATTTCAGAAACAAATTGTTAACAAAATCTGATTCAAATAGGGAAAAAGAAAGGGATATTTTTATAATTATTTCCTGCGGACGCCTCAGGGGGCACAGCTGGTAGATTATAAGGTGTTTCAACACTTTACATGTTAGAATCGCACAGCAATAAGACTTGTATATATATGAATACTTGACGGGGCGTTGTAGATGCAAAAATTGTGAAATTGTACTGTAAACAAACAAGATGGCCCAAGCGCCAAAATATCCATGTACCTATTTATTTTATATATATGTATTATTTAAAATTATTCCTTTTATAGACTGTATACCGCGGTTGTTTTAGTACATCATTAATTCACCAGAAGAAATCGCTGCAACCAAAACAAACCATACAAAGCATAGACGCTCTAGTCCACTAAGCACAAGTTTTGGTCCAAACCGCGAACATTCGGCGAACTCGCCACACGTATTTCAACGTCCAACCTGCAATTATTCTACCGTCCAGAAATTATTAAACTCAGCAAGTAGGAATGAGACTTTGCACAAAAGGTTGGCACCAGTGTTCCCAACAATAATTGGTTTTCGGACCGCGTCGAGAAATTCAAAGTGTACAGTCGCAAGCATGAACACCTTACAATTACGCAAGATTTAATGGCGAAAAATAAATTCTAAAGAATTGGTAGAAAAAAAATGTTATGATGTTACGATTTCACAAATTCTTTTTCATTGGTGTTCTTGGGTTTGATTTCCAGGTCTGGCTAAGTGTGATGTGGTTTTTCGATTAGGAATTTCTCAGTAGCAATCCACGTAGCCTGGATTACACGGAACTTGTGAAATGAGGTTGTACTATAAGGTATACGATATCTGCCTAAAACTTTGAGGATTACAAACGCGATGTTTTTATGCATTCATTAAAATTTTAAGATGTTCCGAATATAGTTCGTGAATCCATGATAGTATGTGTCGCTACAATTGCCATTTCAAGAGAAAATCACCTTTGAATTTTGCGTAGCTGTAAGTTATTTATGCCCACGACTGTACGGTTATAACGTTTTAACAGACGGCTACGTGAAGGCTACGTGGGGACAGTTTGTTTGTTCGTTAACTTTCCAACGTTTAATGGGAACTGTCTTAATCTGTCGCCTTGAGTTTCAAAGTTTGGGTTTTGGTACCGGTTTTAATCTAAAGTTTATGTGCGTTGCGTTGTTTCTGTTTCACATTTTGTGGTAATTAAATTTCATTCACTGGTTTTGGTTAGGGGCAGAAATTGAAGTCATGATTTAATTCGGGTGTCCGTTTTTGGTGCTTTTTAAAAGGATTTTTTTTTAACTTGCAATGTTTTTTTGTATAGATCAAATCTTGCAACTGAATTTCAAAACAGTTATCCGCAACCGATTGAGCTGAAAAATTGCATATACGTTTAGTTTGGATGACGATGCATAGTTAGCTAAGTGACGTCATTCTTAATCCAATATGGCGGACTCCCAGAGATGGCGACCTTGTTATTTTTTATGCACCCCCATGATATGGGTATCAATTAAAAGGGTTTGCTGAGAAGAATATGAAAAAAAATTAGGTGTGACCTATTTAAAAATTTGTTTTTTTAAATGTTTTTAAATACATGTTTTGTATTTGACAAGATACAATACCAAAACAAAATGAAAAGCACGTGATTCAGGATATAATAACAACAACAACAACAATGACAATTTAGTAGAGGCATAAAACAATTCGACATAATTATCATAAAAAAAAAAACAAAAAATTAGGATGTTATTCCAAGTTAAACACAATAACGAACATTTGTGTATTCCCCTGATTTTTCCAATTTTTGCATAGATATGTAACATAACTAAGAACCAAAAAACATGTATTTTAAACAATCATTTTCTTTAAACCACCGTAGTTTAGTTGTTACTTTGGGAGCTGACTGTACTGTGGAAAAAACAGTTGAAATGTATGGTTGATGAAACGAGACTCAATATTTTTTTTTTTTTTTTCTTTATGATCATGATGTGTCCCACTGCAGGGCAAAGGCCTCCCTTCCCTCTTTCCATTTATCTCTGTCTTTGGCTATTTGGGCCCAATCCTTTTGACAAGAGTCCAGCTCGTCTGGGCCATCTCCTTCTGGGCCTACCGCGTCACCGGGGTCTGTTGTTCGGAACCCAATCTGTTGCCACTTTGGCCCAATTTTGATGTGACATGCGGCAGATAGGCCACATCTGCCGCATGTGGCCTATCCGCCCAGTTCCATTTTAATTTGGCGGCTGTGTTGCAAACTGCGTCTGCGATTTGAGTCTTGGATCGAAGTATACTGTTCCGTATACGGTCAATATATTATGAAGATTAAAATAATTACGAAAGGGCACTTTTTTCACATGTTTTGCACGTCTTTTGTTAAGTTTGCGAATCAGGAAAGTTACCATACAGGATGTCGCCGCATATACATAGTAGATACAACATAACTATCTACAAAACACCCCAAAGATCTAATCAGGAAGCAAGCCGTAACGCTGAAATTAGCCGAATTAATTTTGATCCGTGAAGAATTTAATACAGAATCCATCCGGAGGCATTCTCCTTCTATAATTACGACGTCCCGGATGAAATTTATGAAGTGAATTTTCTGTGACCCTGTTCCGGGATATAGTGATGGTCGACCCCGGGATTTTCGAGGGATTTTTAGGTCCTCCTATCTGTTTTTGAGGCTTTCCGCTGCGGTGGAATTCCAATTTTTGACGGCATGCCGTGGTATTTTTCAATTTTGTTGCCATACCTATCTGTTGTGAGGGCAACTTTTTACGACGCGCTAATTCATAAATATCTAGACACGTTAAAAATATCATCATATTTTTTATTGATTAGGTATCGGAACTTTATTTTTTATTACGAAGTAACCCTGAATTTCGTTCATGGTCATCGCAGCCATCTCGGTTATCCCGGTTATATTCTATATTGGTCTTGACAACACTATTGCGGACAAAGCCAGGGGTCCGGATACCAGCAAATTGAATTCCAGTGCAGCCCGCTTCAGAAAATCTTTCATGTTATGAAATCGGTCAAAACAAAATTTATCTTTTAACATTTATTTTTATTTGTTGTTTATCTGTGGTCAACAAGGTTCGAGTTCTGTTAAAATAATTGATTCTGGAATTTATTGAATGTTTTTCGACGAATGCTCCTTTTGAATTTTGGTCAGATGCCGCCTGAGTGGAATATTTTGTACTTTTGCAATGCTCGGATTTTATTACTGGTATTTTGTCAATTGGCATTGTCATTAAAATTCAACCTGTATATTTCAATTTTCTTTGTTAAAAAAATGTATTTTTAAGTTCAATAGTTACTTTAATTTATATTTAATTTTAATATCTATTATTGATGTCGTCATCACTGTATAATAAATTCCTATTCATATTCAACGATTTAACAGGTAAGTGTTACTCTAATGACAGTTTGTTTTTAATAGCTAATCCACTGAACTGAAGCTAAGGGCTCGTACAGGCAGGCGGGAAAAGCGCGATTGCAAATCGTGCGGTGTGGGACCGCAAAATTGTGTTACGTATTTAGATAGCGGCGGTTAGTAAGCGATTGGTGTGCACGGCTAGCGTCAGTTTGGAAATGGACGAATAAATAGTATATGGTTAAATATGTGTGTGCTCAAAAAAGTAAACCGACTCGTACACTGCGATTTTAACGTTATATATATCCCAAGCTCAAAATGTTTGAGGGTTTTATTTTTGACTATTCCAGAATTAAAATAAGGGCATTTGGAACCCGGTTTCGGTTCCATAGTAAAAGTTAGACCTAAATTCAGCGCGTTCTTTTCTTGTGCCGTACGAATCGTGCGGTTCGCAACTGGACGTTGCCGCGTTGAATAGAATCTGCTTGACTAATCGCGCGGTTCCCGCTGTACCTGAACGCAGGCTTAAGCGTGTTTCACGATATTCCTTCTTGAGATTTGAGTGACAAATAAAGTTAACAACAATTCTTCAAAATGTAAATGAATTTTTAATAAAATTTTCTCATTTTATCTAGAAATACAATACATTATTAGGGACCTTGTTCCTAGTATTCTAATACAGGCCTCCCATAAGAGGGAATGGAATGAAATCCACCACGTGAAACCAATGCAGCATAGCTCACTAAAAGTCGTATGTCTATCTTTTTTGGCATTACGAAAGCGAGTGAGATAGACATACGACTGTCCGGATCGAAATGGAATCGAAGCGTTTGTGAATAGCTGTGCAGGTTAGTAGATATGTCTTTAATGTTTTTGGTTCAAGGACATGCAGAATTGCCCACGGTGATTTCCTTCAAAGTTTTGTGACCAGTAGTGATGGAATAAATTACACAAAGTAATGCGCCTGCCTGGGTTTTTTTCCCTAAAAAAAAAGACTACTACAAATCCTATCTTGTCATTGTCGTTTGCATATAAAAAGATTAGTTGAAAAACTGAAAATCTGTTTAATTCACTCAAGTGAAAATTCCGCACGAAATTATTCTCAAAGTACAAAATTAGATGAGCGTGAGAATTCCCCAACTCACTTACTTAGTGACTCATAAAAATATAATTGCATTTCGTAAATTCTTGTCTGCACTAAAGCACCCTTCACACGGGACGGCATTATGCCCCGAGATAACTAGGTTTTCGCCTTTTCTTACAAATTTTGCTTAAAAGCAACGAACAGAATATTTTAGACTTAATGAAAATTCTCGAATAACATCTTCCGGCTGCGTCTGAGCCACTATCTAAATTGAATAGACTGCATAGTCTTTGCACTGCCTTTAAGCCAACAGCAAGCTTTTTCGAACTGAACGAAATCCTCTTTACCCCATTTTTTCGTGTTTCAGAAACAATATGGCGCGTGTTTGAAACAATTTCAGTGTTTCGATGTTTTTATTTTAGAGATGGATTAAACTAATATGGTTTGTTTAAACTGCGCTTTAATTTCCTGAAATGTAGAATTAACATTGTTTCATTTTTACTGGTATTTGTTTTTCGTTAGCTTTTTATTTCAATTTAATACCAGTGGATAAGAACTACTCGTTATTACAGTTCTCTTTTCAAGGAGAACCGACTTTGCAATTAAAATAAAACTAGCAAATTAATTAGTTATGTTATCGGTGTTTGGGACGGAAATTACAATGTTAGCAGGCAAATGAAATAGTTTTACTATTTTCATTATGTATTTTATAAGCATCCTGACTAATATTATCCTTACTAATATTATAAATGCGAAAGTAAGTTTGTTTGTTACTTTTTCACGCCTAAACCACTGAACCGATCATCTTGAAATTTTGCATATACGTTGTCAGATATACAGAAACGGGCATAGGGTACCTTTCATCCCGAGAAAATTACTGTTACCCCTAGGAAAACAACAATAACGTTCTTATGATAATAGATAGCGCCACGTGTCTTTCGAATCATGATTGAATGATATTATTTTAAGAAACATCAGTAGTGTGACAATCCGAATTGATGGTCAAATTCTTAATTAAGGCGAAAGCTATTTATCGATAAATGTTCGCTCAGTTAGAGTAAGTAGTTTTAGTACTTGGACTGATTTTTTATTTTAAATTCTAAATAAGCTTGCTTTTGGCGCAACTTACCTGATGTGAAGCGATGATGCGGCCTAAGGTGGAACACGCTTGTCTAGAAGAAACCGATTCACTCGATATTTGAATAGATCCAGATAAATAGAAAGTAAATTTCACTTTTTTTTTTCTGAGCGTTGCATTTACGTATTAGGTATAAGATATTCAATTTAGGCAGTCGCTCCATGTAAAATACTGGTATTCAGCTGCATCTGGTAAGACTGGAAGCTGACCGCATCATATTTTTTTTTGACAACATGATTGGCGCAGTGGCTGAGTGATTGACTGCTGCGTTGCATGTCACGGGTTCGATCCCCGCACGGAGCAAATATTTGTATGGCCTACAGATAGTTGTTCCGGGTCTGGCTGTTTGTGTATGTGAGTTTAAATGTTTGTAAACGCACCCACGATACACGAGAAATTCCTAGTGTGGGGCAATGTTTTAAAAAAAAAGAAAAGAAAAGAAAGAAAGATCAAAGAATTGGGAAATGGGTAGGCAAATGATGAGACCATAACAATTAATGGTTAAGTCAGCAGTAATGTTAAGGCGTGCATCCAAAAATTAGGCAACACCGTAGTTGTTGATTGGTTTGGTCGCAAATAGCTGTCAAATATTTACCTGTTTTTAATGAATTACTGTATGGAAATAAGATATAATAGAATATGGCTAACTAGCGAACTAGAATATTAATAATGAAATGCAATTAAAACACTGAATTTGATGTTGCAACCGTTTTCCATACATTAATATTGCCAAATTAATCAAAACAGCGAAATATCTGACATCTATTTGCGACGATGCCTACTTTCTGTATAAAATCTCTTAAATTAAGTTCCGATTCACTAATATCTTTATGCTATACTGAAAGCTAGCTCATCTCTTTCTGTAAAATAAAACGCAGTAACTCCATACAATCTTTAAGCTTAAACAATCGCACTCACACAGTGTTAGTAATAGCTTTACATAAAAATAATGAAGTACCTCAACCATAAACAAAGCTTAATGAGCGTCATTGAAGGAGAACCAAAGTTTCCCTAAGATTTTGAGTTTGAAGAACTCTCTAAGAAAATAAACTTAAGACTCATTAACGCTAGTACACAAAGTATTAGGGAAACACACTTATCCGCGATTATGTCACAAAGACGAGTATCGTATGTTTTTGAATTACTTTAGAGTTCATTGACTGACTTACTTACTTTAGAGTTAATTGAAAGGGAATCGACTGTCTTGGTATAGACATATGATGAAGAGGACGAATCGCATGTGACAAAAAAAGTAATGAATATAAACATTGATGGATGGAGAGGGAGAGGAAGACCAAAGAAACGATGGATGGATTGTGTGAGGAATGATATGAAAGATAAAGAAGTAAATGATAGCGTGACGGTTGACAGAGGAGAATGGAAGAAATAAACGTGTTGCGCCAACCCCAAGTAACATGGGACAAGGTCAGGCAGATGATGATGATTCGAAAAGTTTGTATGTTTTAGTTTCGGATTGAATGTGTTGTGATGTGAGCAGTTTTGGATGAATTTGCGGGTTTTGGTTAGTTTTGAATATTAAATAATAAAAAAAAAAATGTTTACTACTTTCAAATTCAAATTCATTTATTTCAGGTAATAACCCATATTCGAAAAAATATTAAATTATTCAATAATAATAAATAAATACTAAATCACATACAAATAAGTACAATAGAAATACAAATCTACACCAATTAATAAATAAATCCAATTCAATTTATTTATTTTTACGTCGTCGACGTAGTCATCGTCGTCGCTTTTTGTCTCTTAGTCTTATACTTGATTTAGGTGTTATTCTTATATAACTGCAAGATTTTTTCCATAGAATAGGTCCTATACGTTTTTGAGACTACTAAAAAAACTGACCGCAAACCAACCTGTAACTTTTAAAATAATTAAAATGTGCATATAAGCACATTTGAATGATCAACTACAAACTTATTCGAGATTTTTGGAGCAAAAACTCTACCATATTGAAAATACAGTAATTCAGTTAGCAGTTATTGAAGTAACACGGGCAGGACTAGAAACATCAAGAAGAAAAATATGCCTTGCTTCAAATATGCAATTATAAATTTCAACCAAAACAAAGCCTTCAACCAGAATTTCAACTTCAAACAACCCAGACACAGAACACATCAACCATCATAGAAGCCCACACAATCCAACTAACTCAAAAAACAAAAAAAAAGAACCTTGCCAAACTGCAGACCTCAAAAGCTAAAAAAACTCACACAGTCGCGCACGATTCTCCCGCATGGTCGCATCTTATCCTACAAAAGCGATGTTTACTGAACTAAAGAGCCTCTGCATTTTTTAGTCTGCACGTCAGATGCACCGCCTCTCATAATGCGAACTAACTTTACCGACATACTCGTGTCCTGTAGTGTTTTAGAGTTCTAAGTAGACACGTATTACGTATGACGAAATTTTGAGAGGCTCTTTGACTATATCTGTCTGTCTGGCACAAATTGTAGAAATAAAATACTAAGACCGAACATTTGTTGTAGCCAAAACACTAGGAAGATACGAAATTTTGTGATGGCTAGACAAAGTAGAACAGACGAACGGAATGTAAAAAGTAACCGTTTTTAAGTAAATACCTTCTGATCCATACATTTTCTAGGACCAATCAGTTTTTTCAGAGCAGCACACCAAAGCTATCACCATAGAAAGCAATCGAATGCAGTCGCTGTGGCCCAAATCGGCTAGATGGCATCATCATCATCATCTGCCATTATGTTGGAGTCGGCTTCCAGTATAACCGGATGCAGCTGAATACCAGTATCATTACGTAGAACGACTGCCTATCTGATCTGCACAACCCAGTTAATACTGGGACTGGTTGTCAGACTTTTTAGGCCACTGACTACCTATAACGGCTGTCTACGATCTACAAATGACAGCCGGGTCCAACGGCTTAACGTGCTTTCCGAGGCACGGAGGAAACTCGGTATGTAATGGGTGTGGTCACCCATCCACAGACCAAAGCCAAGCACGGCTAAACCTAAAAATTGACCCAAGCGGCTGTTATTATTTAGCCACGAGCACCTCCTCCTCCAGTTTTTAAACCTTTCAATTAATGGTGAATAATTAATAAGGCTCAAGATTATTACTGTTATTTGTGAGAAAAAATAACCCTGTAGTTCTAATCGCATACAAACTAGCAATTATATACTCATTCATCAAACATAATTCCATATCTCGGTAATTATTGATTCCAACATACATGATCGACCTTATCACACAATCTAGTCGTACATTACCCAGATACGCGTACATTGTACATGTACACGCTCGTTTAACAATTAATTGGTGCAGTCCACATAATTGGATTAAGTTGTATTCAATTATGTTGCTCTAATGCTGCCGCGACATTATTGCTGATTCAATTAATTGCATATTATCAGTGAATCGGATAACAAAATCACAAGAATGATGTGTGCTGGTATTTGTCATTTTGAATCCATTAACAATAGATATTTTAAGAGGAACTCGTGGCTAAATAATAACAGCCGCTTGGGTCGACTTGCCTAGGTTGCTGCCACATTTCATACATCCTCCGTGTTTCATAGTTTCCTCCGTGCCTCGGAAAGCACGTTAAGCCGTTGGTCCCGGGTATCATTTGTAGAATTTTGACAGTTGTTACAGGTAGTCAGTGGCCCAAAAAGTCTGACAATCAGTCTTACCAAGGGGTATCGTATTACCCAGTACTAACTGGGTTGTGGAGGTCAGATAGGCAGTCGCTCCATGTAAAATACTGGTATTAAGCTGCATCCGGTTAGACTAGAAGCCGACCCCAATATAGTTGGGAAAAGGCTTAGCAGATGATGATTTTACAACAAAAAAAGTATGATTAAACAGGTGTTAATCGTACTTAATTTTAAATAGTGTTTTGGGATTAAGCTCTACCTGTTTAGAGAGCATATAACAACTGAACCTGATCACCAAGATACAGACTAACGTCTAGTTGAGGGATCACCGTTCAAATTGCTATTTATTTATTTATTAATACTTTATGCACATAATATACAAAGGCGGACTTAATGCCTTGGGCATTTTCTACCAGTCTACCTTAGGATGATGCAGAGAAAAAACAGTAGGTGAATAGTACATAAAATTTCCAAGGATAAAAAATAATAATAAATACATAATTATATGCATACATACAAACAAAATATACAAAGTAAAGAAATATAAAAATACATAGATGAAGAAAATCGACAAATTAATTGTGAGACGAGTCTGCCAACTTCTTACGTAAGTGTATGATTTACATGATTACTAATAAATAATTTGAAATTTGAAAAAAAAACTGTCTATTTTTAAGATCACCAGGTAGCGATAATCAAGCATTTAAATGACACGAATATATTAAACATGGACATTTAATTTTTAATTTCACACAAAGTCCCGTCCTCTAAATCCCTTTGCTAATTAAGCGCGGTCAACTTGGGGTGCATGTAATTAAAGATTAATTTACTTGATAAGCTTAACTGAGATTTAAGCAATGAAGCTTAAATATTATTTGTTTGATAAGCTAAGTGAAGATGTAAGCGATTAGGCACACAATTTGTAATTCAGCTCACGTCACGTTTGGACATTAGTATGTGTGCTTGGGGGTGACTTCATAAGCTTAAGACTTGAGCTATAATAATAAATCTAAGTTAAACTTTCGTATAAAATTAGTCAAGTCTTGAGTAAGTTACAGCACCGTCGCTGACCATCAAGGGTCAAACATAAAATTAAAAAAAAAGGCTAGCCATTAAGATTTCCAGAAAAACTATAGATGGTCGGTGTGAAGGATGATATCGCTAGAAAATCTGATGACGACAAAAAGAGAAGTATGAAAGAAGAAAACATGCTGCGCCGACCCCAAATAAATTGGGAAAAGGGCAGGAGAATGATGTTGATGAGTTAAGATTTTCAGTGATTTTTTTTCTTCATTTCTTGTAGTCAGTGTAGCAAAAAAGCTAAAATACACGCTGAAAAACTCCTCAAAGATTCTTTAGACACACTTTAGAGCTGCGCTAAAACAGTCTTTTTCAACCATTAATTTAGTAGAAAACTGAAGACTTTTCCTACAACTTCTCAAGTCAACAGCTTACGAACTCTTCTGGTACAAAAGTGCATCGTAACGACGTGAGCTAACGAGCGATCGTTACACCACGTGCTCTTGGCAATATTACCGAGAAAAGATTGGTACAGAAGGCCATTTTCAAACAAATATGGCGGTTTTCACATGACACCGCTCGTCCGCGCGGTTTTGCGATGAAACGGATGTCACTTTGTATTGAATGAATGAATAAATTTATTTTATTTCGGACACAAAGATCCAAAGAGTGTTAAGGATTCTAATATTATTTAACGTATGATCTAGTCTTAGTACCAATTAAACTCTGCACAAATAAAATTACAATTGGAGAGTTACAGCACTCCGCTATAGCTGTAGCTTCTATGAAATCCTTTGTTCCGCCTAAAGCCGCGTTGAAACGATCAGAGCATGCTTGGACCGAATGGACTCGGATACCTACTCGGACGCAAGTCGTATTGTGGCAACCCATACCAACCCAACCGAGTGCGCTATTATGGGTTGCCACATACTCTGACCGTGTCAACGCGACTTAATACACGTATCGCACCGGACCGCGCGGAAGAGCCACAGGCAACCGCCGCAGGCTACCGCCTCTCCGCGCGGCGCATCGAAAACCAACTTTGCCGCCCCCACCCCACCGCGCGGAAGAGCGGTTTCGTTTACGAATCGCCTAAGGCAGTTGTTTGCAGACATAGATGCCTACGTACCTACTGCGATCTCGATGTGTCTCTCGGAAAACGGGAAGGCGCCCCTCTGTAGACGCGAAGACGCGTTCAGGTTTCCTGAACAAAATAAACACGGCAATCGCGTGTTCGCAAAAGTCTGAAAACGAGTCTGACCAAAGACAGTAACTGTATCTTAGTCAGTAGCAGTCCGGTCACTCAAAGTACACTATAAAATACTGGTATTCAGCTGCATCAGGTTGGACTAGAATCCTATCTCAACGTGGTCGGGAAACGGCTAAGTAGTCGATGATAGTCGCGACGTCAACACGGCCGATAGCTTGTCTGTCTGTGAATTCCCACTCCTTGTATGAAACCGTCCTTCTGTATTTACGATACTGTGCGGCGATATTACTCACACGGACAATGTCACATAACATCTGTGTAATGTCGCTAACTTGGGTTTCGTCCGAACTCTTCTAAAGTAATTGGATGTAGTTGTACTAGCTACTTATTTATGACAATCTTTGTGACCAATGAGATTTCTCATAGACAAAAATTCCCAACTTTGATTAAAAAAAAAACACCTTTTTTAACTTCTTTAGGGGGTTATAATGATTTAGTGACAATACTACTCAGCTAGTTCGGCGACCCATCTGCACATCAAACTTTTTTCGGCACGGCTGTCGTAGCAATTTTCTTATACCTTGTTAAAAAAACTCAAAAACTCAAATTTATTTCAATTCCACCATTACAGGCATTTTTGAATTTCACAGAAAACAAAGAAAGCGAAGCTACAGTCACAGACACAAGGCATAATAACTTGTGAAAGTATTGTAGTTGCCCATTCCAAGGCGTAGATCTCTATGGAGAAGAATGGGCAAGAAACTCCATGGACACTCTTTTCAATCAAAATATTGTAACAAAATCTTGGTTACATCATTCATGAGGAGACTATACATTTATGTGAGAACGATGTTAAAGACGTGCAAGCTAAGAGCGTCCAGAGTAAAAAGATATAATCAACAGTTCACCCCAGTTGTCCCGCACTAAAAAAATAACGGCATAATATTGGAACTAGACTTCATTCATGAAAGCCCAGTTCTATTATTCTTCGAGGAGCGGTTGTCCTTTACATTTTAAATGTTGGAAGAAAAATTACTATGACGAATCTTGGCAGATACATTAAAGATGTAACAAGAAACTTAACGAAGCCGAAAGGCACTTGTTCTCTCCGTCATTGCGATAATTTTTTTGTTCTAGACCATACCTGGGAACCTTGTAGTTACGGAGATATTGGGGGTCAAAGTTCCAACTTTTTAACAAGTTTGTTTTTAAAGTAATATATTTACTTAAAACACCTCCACTATCCCCTTACTATTCAATTCATCTATCAGCACAATGTTTTGAGTGCGTTACATTGAGTCCTACCATAAAACGTGATTTCTTACGCCAAAAAAGTCGTTTCCCAGCAATAATTTTTGCGTAAAGTTACTTAGTTTGATGTACATAATCCTTGGTTGACGGCTTCGTGTACACCCTGTATATCAACATTCAGAATAAAGATAGATGTTACAAATAATAACCTTACGACCGAGTTTCGGTCACGGCAGCCAATCGCAATGGAGACTAGCCGCCATGTACACGCAGATGACATTGTAGTGCACCAGAGAGTGTGCAGGTGTACGTGCACTCTCTGTTCCTTCATAGTCCGACCATGGAGAGATCACGGTCAGTACCAAAGGGTTTCCGTACTTTTATGTTTAATTTTTAATATTCATGTAGGTAATCAAAGATTTGTGAAGCCGATAGATTCTTTTCTACCGATTGTTTTTGAATGTGTGAACATTGTAGGCTTTATAGATTTCCAGCTGCTTGTTAACTTTTGTTAACTTTGTATCTTTTGTAGTAAACAACGACTTATTGTCGGTCCTACGCTGTCCCCCATGCTTAAGTACAAATGCTGTAACCATGATAATATTTTAACACCAAATAATTTGAAAATAGTAACCATGGAATTTTTTGCCGGTTCTTCTCCATAGGAAACGACCAACCCGAACCGTGCACCTTTTTGTCGACGTTTTATAAGTGCCCATCCGGGCCTATGGGAAATAAAACCGATTTTTTTGATTTTGATAATATTTTTCAGTAAATACATGGCCCTATAAAATAAAAATATTTTGTGAACCACACTTAAATCGAGGAAAATCTTCCATTACCATATTATCACCACCAAACAAACAAAATCTTTTATTCCCCCCACAAACAGGTAAGGCAGTGTGGCAAACGTGAAAATTGCAATATATCCTTGGACAGGAAACCCCTGTCGTAGCAAGAAACGTTTCTAGTGTAACTAGCGTTCCAGCTGTATCTAGGGTTGCCATCGTCACACGTTCTGGCTGAGAAATGTTTGGAATGGGAAAGGAGGAGTTATGCTGAATAATTTAAACTGCACTGAAGTTATTTTATTGTAGAGCGGGGTCTTTTGGCCGTTTAATTGTAAATTAATCTTGGATTTTTCTTTTGAATATTCATGTACTTTGCAGATCTGGACAGAAAGAGGTGAAAGGAGGGTAGGGAGGCCTCTTTTCAATAGTGGGACGAGTATGGGCTAGTTATAAATCACATTCAATTATAATTGTAACACCACTACCTGGGCAGGACACCTGGGTAGACGCGGAGATGGCCGATGGAGCAAGACTTTGACCGAGTGGTGCCAAGTTTGGCCAAAGTTTGACCAAAGAAATCAGGGCCGTCCTAAAGCTCGTTGGGTGGACGATATCATCAAAGTCGTGGGAAACACCTGGATACGGGAAGCACAGACCCGGGAAGTGTGGCAGAAAAAAGGGGAGGCCTATATCCAGCAGTGGGTGATTCCGGGCTGATATTATGATGATGATGATGACTACCAGATCTATATGACTAAATGCATGCAAATACACGGAACAATCTAGGGAAACCGTCGTTTAGGCCGGACCAAATCTTTGGAGGTCACAGAGGTCAAATATTAAGGATCTAAAGAAGGCAGAAATGACTGACTATGTGTTTCATTGTCGAATTTAAAAGCAAAAGTATAATTTAAAACAGTTCCTACGTCTGGAATAAATTATATTCAGAAAATAGATGAACATTTTTTTCTAAAAAAATTCCTCTGCACCAACTCCTTTCCTATATGGCATCCTTACCGGTATTCCACCGAGCTGTATACAAAATGAGCTCGTGTTTTATTCCAAACAAGCCGACGGTAGTTTTGTTCAAGCATACTCTGGACGATTGTCGACTTGAACGTGGATATGTGCGCTAATTTTTACTACTGTTTTTAGTTTTATCACTTCTGTGGGCATAATCAGACATTCTCTAGAGAGAGATAAACTATACTAATATTGTAAAGCTGAAGAGTTTGTTTGGTTAAACGCGCTAATCTCATGAACTACTGGTTCGAATTGAAAAAATATTTTATTGTTAGATAGCCCATTTATCGAGGAAGGCTATAGGCTATATAACAGCACGCTACGACCAAGAGGAGCGGTGCATCAATGAAAAATGATACAAAAACGGGGAAAATACTATTTTTATAGTAATTTCACGTGGACGAAGGTCACGAAGAACAGCTAGTATACAAATATTACTATTCCTCTAATTAGGATTGTAGGAAGATGAAAATAATGATAAAGGTGTTTCAGAAAGAAAATTATATATATTACTATAATTTTCTTATATTATTATATTACTATATATTTATTATTATATTACTATATATTTATTACTTGGTCGAGTTTGATACCAGAAATTCATTATGACGTCTTTATGAATGGATCAGAATCGTTCAATTAACGTGATAAAACTATGTAAAGTAGATAAAAATCATTATAAAGGGTGTAAAAAGACCCTTAACGAAGCCGAAAGGCACTTGTTCTCCCCGTCATTGCGATATTTTTTTTGTTCTAGACCATACCTGGGAACCTTCTAGTTACGGGGATATTGGGGGTCCAACTTTTTCACAAGTTTTTTTTTAAATACATGTTTTTAATGTATTTTTTTTTTCTTTAAACACCGCCACGACCCCCGTACTATTCAATCCATCCATCAGCACTAAATTTTGAGAGCGTTACTTTGAGTTTTACCGTAAAACGTGATTTTCACCCCAAAAAAAAAAGTAGTTTCCCAGCAAAAAAAAAATACGTAGAGTTACTTAGTTTGATGTACGGAATGCTTGGTTGACAGCTTCGTGAAAGGTCTTGTATTATACACCTTGTATATAAAGAAGATTGGTTTTTTAGGGCTCAGTTAATTTCAGAAGCGTTCATCAATGAAAGTATGGACATTATATGAAGCAATAACGGAGCGTTTCTTTCCATGTAATATCTTTTTTTTACTAAGCTGCACAAAGTAAAAAAAGAAGAAACAAATATTTTACTAAATCTGAACATCTAAACGCAATCATTTGTAATATCGAAACGTAGAAATAGTGACGGAAGCAATGGAGTTACCATATTCAACATAAAATGGAATTTCTATAATAATACTAATTAATGATTTTGCTGGTAGTTATAGTGAGTACCATGAGACGTTTGCTAACTAGTATTATAAGACAAGCTGTTTACATTGCTGCGATATTTTATCTGTTTTGTCTCATCTAATCTAAGCCATTTTGAGTAAGGATCCTCCTATCTTTGGAAACATATGCTTTCTTTGCTTCTAAGTCAGCCTCTTATTAGATTCGCAACAAGTTTTATGATACTAAATTATCATGTTACTAAATAAATGATTAATTAGTGACTGCTGATATTAAAAATGTAAAGTACGTAAGTAACGTTTTTTTTGGAGAATTTAGCTTAAATGGCAACATTCAAAGCTATGTCATATATGAAAACAGAATATGTCATAAATGTCATAAACATTGTCACTTCTCTGTCTTGATCAATTTAAATCTAGATGTGTGGTTTTGTTGTGGATAGTTGTGCATTTTATTAGTTTAACAGTTTTATTTGTTTCGTGGTGAACTATACAACAAAAGAAACGTACAGTGAAGGTGTATAGATATGATAGAGGCTAAAACAATGCCATAAACATAAACAGTACAGTTGCTGCTAGTATGTGCGAGGAGCATCATATAGTGATTATGGTAATGATGCCGATGAGGCCGATGATGATGGCATGCCCGCGCCGCCGGTCGCGCACTTACTTGAAGAAGTTGTTATAAGATTATAATGTTAAGCTGCTTAAAATAAATGTTTTATCCAACTTGTAATTAATGTTTCATTTTTGCCCCCGTCGTTCGCCCGAATTCGATTGCCCATGGAATTCGTCAAACGACCAAGTGTAAATGAACGCGGTCGAGTACGTCCGCCTTCGGGCAGACTCATCCAGCTTTATTGTTTGTTTTTCGATTAGTGTAATTGCGCCATTAAAAAATAAGCCGACCAAAATCATAAGACAATGTGATGGGTTGTGCAAATGTGGGTTCCACTGGCTAAATACCTAAGTCCTTAAATGCTACGTACTTGTAATAAAATATAAGGTAAATTGGATTGTATAATAATGAAAATATTTTTGAATGACATTACAGCTGACGTAGTTGTCTATCCTACAGTGTTACATGGATCTTTTGAAGCTCCATTGAGGTTGATAGGCGAGAGCGCTGTTGCTAAACGTTTGTGAAATGTATTGAAAAAATAAGATGGCGGCGTTAGTTCTGATTTTGCCCACGCGACAAGTGTATTTATAAATTGTGTTATTCTAGCCAAATCCAATATTATAAAAATATGCTGTGATTACCTTTTATCTTAATTTGACCGAGACCTACCTTTTGGGAGTATTTTTACGAATGTACGCGAGCTCTAAGTGTGGTCCCCAGAACCCATAAGGGTATGCCATTGTTCTTTATGTAGCCCATATTGTTCCACTGCTGGGCAAAGGCCTCCCTCCATTCCTTCCAACGGTCACGATTTGTGTTACTACTTTCCAATTCTCAAGGAAGACATCCAGTTCGTCCCGCTATCTCCTTCGTGGTAGTATAAATAGTGATCATAAAATCCACAAGTCCAATGTTCATCTCTGTCCTCTTCTAATTTGTTTCCTTCAACTCTGAAGGATCTTGAAAAGCTTTGACGAACGCAGTGACGAGCTGCTTCCAGGCAACTCTTTCTTCGGCTGTTCTCAGGGCAGTGGTAACATTGAGCCCCGTTTTTGTGTCGTCTAGATCTTATGTGACCAACGCGCGAGTGAACGTCTACGTCCAAGTAGTTATATACATTTAAGTACATTTAATTTTATTTTATATTTGTGAAAAATATTTTAGACTTTTATATGTGTTCGTTTTATGTTTTCGAGCGTATAGCACGTCGGCTGCAGTTGAAAATCAGCATCAGCAACACCTTGTGTTGCCATCTGGCATTATACAGGCCCTTTTGGCTGTATTAGTTTTGTATTATTTTTAAGGTGTTTTTACTGCCAAATAAACACAATTTTCTTTTCTTTCTTTCTCGTCTTTTCCATCTACTTCTGCCCCTACAACCAGTTCAAGATTTTTATTAAGTACTTATTTAAATCCAGTTCCAAAAACAATGATGACATGATATTTGGAAGCTTTTGAATTAGTTAAATTAGTACATAGGTTTTAGCATTTCATCCAGTACAAAAATCCCTCTGATTTCAATGCAAAAATACCCCGGAGCATTTTATTAGCCACCTGTCGGTTATCATTTATTTTGCTGCAACTTTTAATCTTGACACGTTATTATGTACCGTTCTGGTTCAGGGCACATGTTGGTCGCACATAAATGTCCCTTGCTATAGACCGACCGCTTTAATGAGTCCTCGTGAATTAAATATTCTGAAGGTTAGGTTGATCACGAGTATTGGTTCAATTAGTATCGTAATACCTACGTGGATTGTGTATATTTTAAAGCAAATAACCTGTGGGATATTGTTAAGACTTTGTGGACGCTTTATGTGCCTTTGATGGGGCAAGGCGGAGGACTCATTAAAGCGGTCGGTCTATAATAAATTGTATGGCCCTGGCTATCAAACTGTGGTATAAACTTTTGACTAACCAGTCAAAACTCAGGCATTAGCACAGTTGACATTAAAAGGAGTATTAGTTCCGCAGCGACAAACTTTAAAGCATTATTATCATTAACTCTAGAAACAGGATTTTTACCATGTGTGCTGTTTATGTTGAATTCCCGATATTCGGTGCTGTTGTAAGCACCATGATCACGGTCAGTTTATCCGTTTAAAAACTTATATTTAGGCAGCAGTTTTGGTTTTTTTTCTTACCGTCTTACATACAGAGTGGAAAGGAATCCGACGCGAAAACGGCATTCTGAGCAATTTTCCACTCAAACATTTTTCATCGGTAACAAAAATCAAAAAGTGAAAAAATTAAAAATTAAATAAAATTCAGAATGATTTACTGAATATGTGGTAACCGTTTTCGCGTCGGAGTCCCTTCCACCATGTACAGGTAAATAGTATGAGTTAACTTACATACCTTAAATTCTTCTTTGCGACCTTTAATCTTTCACTATGCAAGGAATTTGTAGAAACCTATGATTCCAACAAGCTGCAGTCGATTTTACTTTTCAGGGGTCTTTGTTTCTTATTGCAAATTCCAAATTATTGTGACAAATTTTCTGTGTAACTCAGATTAGCAACAAAATACAGCTGATTTCCGCAAGCAATTCGTCCTTAGAAAACATGAGTGAGTGAGTTTTCCACGATTATCTATATAAGAATTTATAGCTTGCAGAAATCAACTTCTACCAATTTTGTTACTCATAATTACGTATAAAGCAAAGAGATTTAAAAGACTAATAGAGCGGACATTGGGAATATTTTCTTACAACATTTTTAATCCCGAACATTGTCGATTTTGCCACACGAATGATACCTGTCAAGCGGGCGTATGACACTAGACAGAACGATTTGTAACTAAGTAGTAACAAGTATTGGATTACAATTTTCATCGTCTTGTCCCGTCTATCGTTCGTAAATATTTGAATGTCTTTGTTATAAAGTTACGAATACTAAAATTGAACTTATCTTTCATCGCATAAATTGCAAAATAAAGCTATAAACACTACCATCCACAATTAATAACACCTTTCAAACTACAATAAAATATCTACACCATAATCTCTATCCATACTTCCATATCCTTACTAACATTATAAATGCTAAAGTATGTTTGTTACATTTTCAGACTTAAACCACTGAACCGATCATCTTGAAATTTTGCATACACGTTGTCAGGTATACAGAAACGGACACAGGGTACCTTTCATGCCAAAAAAAAGTACTGTTTCCGAGGAAAACAACAAAAACATGATTCAATGATATTAGCATAAGCAGAGTACAACCCGAATTGATTGTCAAATCCTAAATAAATGCGAGCAAAGCCGCCAGCAAAAGCTATTTCACAATAATTATAATATACCAACACCACGCGTAGGTCTCACACCCACACCCTCTCACGCCGAAACTCGCAATGAGATATTAATCTACTAGTTCTTAACCCCTGCTCCGTTATTAACCTTATAAACGAGCTCGCAAAACTGGCCGCCATTTATCATTAAACTAGCTGCTGGTTTTAGTCAATTATTGTGTCAAGAAAAGGGTCATAAGTATAAGTTGGAGGGTTACAATTTTCTGGCTGTATCAGGTGAGCCAAAGATTAGTAGCGATCCCGACTTACAAGCGGGGTCTTGGTTTCAAACCCATAACATAACATCACGCCAATAAATACTGGTAATCTCGCTTTATTTCTAAAATAAAAGTTACTCCTTATAAAATCAGCTGTCTGCCAGTAAAAGTCCCGTCAAAGTCAGTCTCACCTTTTCGAAGATTAGCCGGAACAAACAGACAAAATTTAAAAAAAAATGGTCTAAGTATTGTTTAAACTTTCATGCATTCATTCATACATTAATTTCATTTATTTCATGCATTCAGTAGAAAGCTGTAATTTTGAAATTACAAACAGACACTTCAATTTAATTTATTTGTACAGATAATCAACATATCTAGGATTAAAAAAGTAATAACAAACTCTTTTAAGATTTTTAGGTTATTTCAGAAGAATGATTAATCACAGAATACTGTAACAAACCTAGAAACCGCCCCAATGAATACGAAGCTTTACCTTTCGGACAAAGGACAAACTTACCATATCCATTATACATACATAACGAACAATGGATGACCCTATTAAATCAGCGGGTTCCGGATACAACTACATTGGAAAACCCTTTGTTTTATTGGCAAAGTTTGAGTTATTCCGAGTTTACAGTAAAGCTGATGTGGTTTAGACCTCAGGGTTCGTAGGTAGGTAAACTATCCTAGAATGTGTAAACTTTTGGACAACATAGTGAAAATATGAGTAGATATGAAGGTATGTCTAGGTATACATTATATGATTATATCTATCTGCCTAGCCTTTTCTCAACTATATTGGGTTCGGCTTCCAGTCTAACCGGATACAGCTGAATACCAGTATTTTACATGGAGCGACGGCCTATCGGACCTCCACAACCCAGTTAGTACTGGGTAATACGATGCGGAATCGGATGCGATACGGGAGGAATTTTTGTGTAAAAATCGTAAAACGGTTCACAGAATACATCTTCTTACCAAGTTTCAACTGTGTAGTCCTAATAGTTTCGGAATAAAGTGGCTGTGACATACAGACGGACAGACAGACATCATCATATCAGCCCGGAATCTCCCACTGTTGGGTATAGGCCTCCCCTTTTTTCTGCCACACTTCCCGGTTCTGTGCGTTCCTCATCCAGGTGTTTTCATGGACAGACAGTCATGACGAATCTATAAGGGTTTCGTTTTTGCCATTCGGCTACGGAACCCCAAAAATGACATCAAATGAAATTAATTAATTTTATCTGTGTTTTCTTTTGAGCAGCAAAGACTCAGGTTAAAGCTTTTTAAATAACTTACTTTCAAACAAACTATTCTCGTCGTTGAAATAGTAGCTAGCTTGAACTCTGTTACTAATGCTAAATAGGACCAAACTCCGAACAAGGCTAAACCACTAGCCTGGTGTGGATGACATCCAAGGATCCAATGTATCCTTCTCATGTCTAGGCCCGGGATATAGAATAGGTTTCTGTGGCTTTTGTGATTGTGAGGCATATAAAATATAGTATTTTGTGTTTTGTCATAAAAGGTTCTTCGCATACAGTTACTTTGGTGTAAGTCTATTATTGTTTGGAATATCAGCAATTTTTGAAAGGATTTCTTTTTCATAAACGTAAATAGAGAAGATGGCGGGACGCCATTGGATGGCTTTCTCGTTAATTGGCGAGAAGAGGCACAACATCGAGAAAAGTGGAAGGAATGGGGGAGGCCTTTGCCCAGGAGTGGGACAACTCGGGCTGACAAAATAAAAAAATTCTAATAGGTACTGGTTTTGATCACATGCTGGCTGGTTGTCAATCATAGCAACAGTTAAGCTATGTATGCTAGCATTAGAAAACACTTTTGTTTTTGGTCATAATCGCTACAAATATTTTAAAATGCAAGTCGGTGCGTCTGAATCTGTCCAGATATGGCATATGGATAGACCTCGGCGACGTGGTTACCGCTGGGTTAATACCTTGGTTACTTTTTATCGTGGTAGTAGGCATGTTGGCGTGGGATAGTTTACGATCACTACGCAGGCACAGCCGCGGGGGAAAGCTGTATTCTTTCTAATATTATAAATGCGAAAGTAAGTTTGTTTGTTTATTACCTTTTCACGCCTAAACCACTGAACCGATCATCTTAAAATTTTGCATATACGTTTTCAGGTGTACAGAAACGGACATAGGATACCTTTTATCCCAAAAAAGTACTGTTCCCGAGGAAAACAACAATAACTTTCTTATGATAATCGATGGAGCCACGTGTCTTTCGAATAATGATTGAATTATATTATTACAAGCAGAGTACAACCCAAATTGATTGTCAAATTCTAAATTAACGCGAGCCAAGCCGGCAAAAGCTATAAGTTAAGATAAGTTTGATAAGAAACAAAACTTTATTTCACGAAGAAAACATATTTTAATGACGAGCATCTCACCTTACCAATTATAACATCAAGCTTCTTTATTTGTCCTTTTCCAATTGTACTACCTCTATCTACCCATTCCATTCATTTATTTATTTATAATAGGTACGCCAACAGTACATACATTTTACATTTAATTATAAAGTAAACATATTAGATTTTTATGTTGGTACCAATTACAGGTGTACACAACATTCTCTTAAGTACAATATAGCTATATAATCGTAAAGTTATAGAAATAAAATGTAACATAAAATAATGATCATGTACCGCGCTCGCATTTTTATTATGCGTGTGAATGTGCTCCTTTAGAATTGTATTATAAGTGCCTACGACCCACTCCCTCTAACCCTCTCTCTCTCTCTTATGTGACGCAGACGAAGTTGCGCGGGTCAGTTAGTGTAACATAAAATAGAAAACAAGACAAATCTTTGACTTTAACTAAAGAAGAGATCAAAAAATTACTTACACTAATAACAATAGTAGTTTAAACAAAATATCCAAATAAAAAACTCCATTTCATTCACAAACAATCCCCACAATAAACAAACTTAAACATTTTAATATCCATTTCGTTACTAAAGAGGAAGTTACAAAACATTATCGTGTTTATGCAAAGTTTTAAACTTAGTTACGTCCGGGCGTCTCTAGCTTCATAACCAGATTTGTATGACATTGTTTGTATAAATTGGTTTTTGTTAGTGCGGTGCACGCGAACAGGTTTGTGGTAATAGTGTTGTAGGTTTTTTGTATTGTTAATGTAGGTAATAAAGTGTTGGTTGTGGAGTAGGATTTCTATTTTCTTCTAACTGTTGCCCGCAACCTCTGTCCGCGTGAAGTTATTATAAAAATATAGGCACTCCGTCCGTCTGTCTATCCGCAGCTTAGCTCAAAGACTCTGTACTAGAAAGCTGTAATTTGGCAAGAATATACAGATTAGTTACGCCGACAAAGTGGTAAAAATGTTTGTATAAATTGGTTTTTGTTAGTGCGGTGCACGCGACCAGTTTGGTTTGGTTTGTGGTAATAGTGTTGTAGGTTTTTTGTATTGTAATAATTATTTTGTTTTTTTTATTGTATTTTATTTTATTATATTTTTTGTAAGTAATAAAGTGTGTAAGTTGTGGAGGTGGATTTCTATTTTCTACTATCTGTTGCGTTTTTACTATCTGTTATCTTCGTCCGTGCGAAATTATTATAAAAATATAGGCACCTTCACTATTTAAATCAGATTTAGTTAACAATTTCAAGGATTCAAATATTTTGCACGAAATCCTTATCCTTTTTCTAAAATAAAAGTAGCTAAAGTTACTCCTTATAACATCAGCTATCTGCCAGTAAAAGTCCCGTCAAATTCTGCCCAGCCGTTTTGGAGATTAGCCGGGAACAAACAGACTGACCGAAAGACAGACAGACAAAATAAAAAATGCTTTTGGTATAAGTACCGTATACAATATTGTAATAAAACCCTGACCGATCCGAACGGGGCATATACTTATATCAATGACATTGCCAAATAGAGTAAGAAAGATAAAATATTCATGAACGTAAAAATATTAATGAATTACAAAATGTATGATTTTTGTCTCAAATTACCACCGTTTTTCCTAAATTGAAACAAACTTTTAAAACGTGACAACACCATCTTCGGCATAGTATCGTCACAATCGTCGTATCGGGAACAGAATCGAGTTTGGAGTGATAGTGGTAGCGGTACTGAGTGCAAAAACGAACAAGAAAGAGGGTAGACCGATTTGTCTGCTTATAAACACCCACCCGCAATAACTTCAGTTTATCCATGATCATGGTACTTGTAACAGCGCCGAAATATCGGGAACTCAAACCAAAAAGTAAACATGGTAAATATCCCGTTTCTAAAGTTAATGATAATGTTAAACTACGAACGTTACGACGATTAAAATTGCTAAAATAAACAAGACTTATTTTCTCCCTTAGATATTTAAAAAATACAGCACCCCCACCAATTCATCGGTCACTTTACCACCCCACATAGAATTGAGTCAGCATACCAATAAGTCTAAAATGCGTAAAAGTACTTCAAGTGCCCGCCAGAGCTCGCTTCCGCGCTTAGCTGGCTCTGGTGTATACTAAATGAGGTTTTTCCCACACGGACACGTATCTTTTTAAAACGTCACATGAAGTATTTCATTCATGAATTTGAGGGAAATGCTTCTGGAATACTGTGGAGTTTTATTTATTCAGATGACATGTTTCCTTTGCCATTACAGATAATAAATCTAATGCGACAAAGTAACTTAAAATATACTTAACTATAACTTACATGCTACGCAATACCTGGCCCTTGTGAACTCACCCAGTATATAAAGGGTGTAAAAATACCCGAAAGGCACTTGTTCTCCACGTCATTGCGATCATTTTTTTGTTCTAGACTATACCTGGGAACCTTTTAGTTACGGGGATATTGGGGGCCAAGGTTCCAACTTTTGTTAAATACATGTTTTCAAAGTAAGATTTTTACTTTAAACACATCCACAACCCCCGTACTATTCAATCCATCCATCAGCATAATGTTCTGAGTGCGTTACATTGAGTCCTACCGTAAAAAGTGATTTTTCAGCCCAAAAAAAAAAAGTCGTTACTCAGCAACAATTTTTGCGTAAAGTTACTTAGTTTGATGTACAGAATGCTTGGTTGACGGTTTCGTGAAGGGTCCGTTTACACCCTGTATACTTAACTATACCTCACATTCTGCACGGTACGTGGCCCTTGTGAACTCACCCAATGTGCAGGTTAATATGTCTATGGCATCCGCCACCGTGTTGCGAGTGCGCAGCGCACGAGTCAGCGGTGCGCGCCTCAGCAGGTTAGTGCGCACTCGGCACCACCAGCAGCTGCCACGCCACGTACCTATCTGGTAAGTTAAACCCTATTTCTGATAGTATACCTGAGTTTTCTATAGAACCTCTTAAAACTTTGAAAAGATACGTTAGCAGTGCCACTTCACGCCTAATTTCTAATTTGTGGTAGCCCACCATACCGAGACATAATACGGTAGGATACAGTAACGGGTATCCCGAGTATCTCCCATACAGCTTTAAATAAATAAATCTGACGAATTTGTTCTGTATCCATTCGAGCATATTTTTGTATTTTATTTCACTCTGGCTCCAGACGGCCGCATTATATTCTAGATGACTCCTCACAAGAGCCTCATACAAATCCCTCAATGCACTGATGTTTGTGAAGTCATTTGCCTGACGCAGCACAAATCCCAATGTCCAATGCTGATGAGTTGTTATTAGTAGAGGTGGTCTAGTACCTGGTGTCGCTTAAAATACAATTTTTGTTGTGTTTATTATTAAAATCGCTATTAAAATCTTTTTAGTGTTCAGGCTGGTCTGATGATTGGTTACTAAAACACTAGCATCATTCTACCATAAAAGCCTTGTTTTTAGTACTGCAACTTGATGTTTGAGGATGTCATTGACGATCTCGTGGAACACCATACAACAACCAGAGGTCTAATGCTTCGGCGTACTATGCTTTAGATTTCGTTACCGTCGCACCATTTTATGTAAAAACAATTAATAGCACGTCGATCGAACTGCACAACGATAAGTGTTTGGGTGTCTTTCGGAAAGGGCACGCGTCATAAGAGATCTGACCCCAAAATGAGTATAGCAGATCATTCGGAAAATCCTTATCCTTACTAATTTATTATAAATGCGAAAGTAAGTTTTTTTGTTTGTTACCTTTTCACGCATAAACTGCAGAACCGATAATCCTGAAATTTTGCATATACATTTTCAGGTGTAGAGAAACGGACATAGGCACCTTTCATCTCAAAACAATTGTTCCCGAGGAAAACAACAATAACGTTATTATGCTCATAGATGGCGCCACGTGTCTTTCGAAGCATGATTGATTTATATTATTACAAGCAGAGTACAACCCAAATTGATTGTCAAATTCTAAATTAACGCGAGCGAAGCCGCGGGCAGAAGCTAGTATGATAATAAATGGTTCTCATAAGAAGCTTATATTAAAGGTTAAATATTAATATGTTTTGTTTTGTTTTAGTCATATAAAGACTCCACAATACAGCCTTCAAGATGAATCCTTGACATATCGTATGTGTATGTGGAGATCTAATAAAGGGTCGCTCTTCAAAGGGTCCTTAGGTCTAAGTTCAAGTTCTCTCCTTTGATGATCTTAACCTTAAAGTTAAGTAAGGTTTGATAATTAAAGGTTTAATTAATTATATAATTACTAAGTTTTGCTCGCGGCTTCGCTTGAGTGGTGGTTGGAAATTGTTGGATGGGAACATCCAACCAAGGTCTATCTTTAAGTAAAATTTCATCGACATCTGTTCAGCCGTTGAGGCGTGAAATCATACTCAAATACACAAATAGAACTCATTTTAAATGTTAGTTAGGTTAAAGGATTAGGATTAGTTCATAGGATAGAGGTAACCTTTACACGAAAGTGCTAAAATATATTATCAGGAAGAAACCTTTTCAGCAACAAATAAAAGACATCAGACTACCTGATACTGGGTCGATCTTTAGGTTAAGCTGTGCTTGCCTAGGTTGGTCCATGGATGGGCGACCACCCATTACATACCGAGTTTCCTACGTGCCTCGGAAAGCACGTTAAGCCGTTGGTCCTGGCTCTCATTTGTAGATCTTTGACAGTCGTTACACATTTTACAGTCGTTAGTCAGTGGCCCGAAAGTGTGACAACTAGTCTTATCAAAGGGTATCGTATTACCCAGAACTAATTGGGTTGTGGAGGTCAGATAGGCAGTTGCTCCACGTAAAATACTGGTATTCACCTGCATCTGGTTAGACTGGAAGCCAACCCACGCACATCCACGCAAAATACTAGACGTAAGGTTCTAGTATAAGAGTAGGTAGCATTTATAATTCACTACGATCATTGTTAACATTATCGCAGCTTAATCAATCACAATTCATCTTCAAGACTGTAATAAAAATATTCTAATACATCCTACCGAATCTCAGTCTTCCATATCACAAATTCACTCAATAAAACTGGCTGAAGTGCTGCAAACTTGGCTAAGATCCTCACAGATTCCCCTCAGACAAGGTATGATTAATGGCTGTATCAATAGAGATCGGCACTGGACTATCCGGCTCCCGTCCTAGAATGATGTATTGCCTCCACGCCGCGCCGGTTAGCTCTTATCGCGATTGGAGACTTTAAATATAGAGATTTTCATTCTGAAGACTTTTGAATAAAGATCGTTATAGTGGTATAAGATTTTTGTTTTTAAATGAGTTATCGTTCTTTAGTCAGGAAACTTAACATCACGCCTGTATTCCTCGACGGGTTAGGCAGTAGTGTACCTAATCGTACAGTCACGAGCACCAATATGTATACACTTTCCTAAATGTATAAGCAAATTTCTCGAGAAATAACGACTGTAACTTGGAGATTTAAAATATGAGTTTCTGAAAACTATGTTTGTAACAACATGATATTTTAATCAGAACAGAAGGAGAAAAACACTTTTACAAGTTGTCAAGTGTTTACATATTGGTGCTCGTGACTGTACATCGACATTTCACCAGTTATGTTTAAGTCCCATGTTTAAGCCTATTACCATCAACCGGGCGCAAATCTAGATTCCGTGGCTGCTATCGAGAAATTAATGATGGAAGAAAACCTTTGCCTGACCCGGAAATCGAACCCAGGGCCTCATGCTCAGCAGTCACGCTTGCGACCACTAGACCAACGAGGCAGTCTGAAGTCAGGAAAATGAATGTTTATCAAATTGACACGCTTCGCTAATTTTTCGTGTTATATCCATTACAACTGTTAACGAATGACACTAAAATTGTGCTCTAAATATACTTACAGACAGTTTAATTTGGCAGTCAATTGTTAAACGATTAATTTTCCCAACGTTTTAAGATTATGCTAATACAATTTTGTTGTTTGGAGAAGGCGCATGTAAAAATGGAACAAACAAGATATGTGGACGATATTATTTATGTAAGATTTAAAGGTGCTCTAAGAACAGATTTATTTTGTATAGCATGAGAAATACGATCTTAATTTTTTTTTGGAACCATAAACAAGTACATAATAGAGCTATGCTCACAGAGACATACAATTTAAAATTAACAATGATATAATCAGCAGCGTTATTCACAGCATACAAAAAAAATAATAATAAAACACTTCAAAGAGAAGTTAATAATAACAAGGATATATAATGTTTATATATATATATATATATGTTTAGCCTGTTTTGTCCCACTGCTGGGCAAAGGCCTCCCCCGTTCCTTTCCAACTCTCTCGGTGTTTTGCCTTCTCTGGCCAATCAGTCAGGAACGAGTCTCAATCATCACGCCAGCGTTTCTTGGGCCTAACGACTACCGTCTTCAGGCACCCACTGTGTGACGACTCCAGCCAATCTGACCTGACCCATCCTGGAAATGTGGTTCACCCAGTCCCAATTCAACCTCGCAGACTTATCGCCAACATCAGCGATGCCTGTCTTGGAACACCACAATACAAAGATATTAATGAAAAAAAAAACAGCAACATTATCGAGCTCCCTCATGGATAACCGCTATTTAAATATTATGTACTTTACCGACAGCTTGCAAACCATATTCCTAGATAATAATAATCAATGTAAGCCGGAGGTGTACTCAGCATAATATTATTATTAAACACAAATATATTATGATGTAGTTACGCTAGCTAAGCTATTGTTTGGCTTGCATAACTTCATACTGCTAAAGCGCTCTGTGCTCAAACCCCGATAAAATCAATAAATCGCAGCTTCCTTACCTTTTTCGTATCTCTTGCTCCTGATTTAATGTATGAAATTCAGGTACTTAAGTATTCTTTTTACAGGTAGTCTTGGGATTTGGCTGGTAGACGCTATTTCAAGATTTCTTTGAAGGTAAAGAGTTTTTTGCATACACCATCAGAGGGAATTCTTGCTTCAATCTTTGCTTCTTTTGGGTTATCTCGTTCCATCGTCGACCTCATCCCTGTCCTTAGGACTAGATTGAGGTCAAGAGTAGGCCCATTTTGGTATTAAAAATAAAAAATAAAAAGTTAAAAAAAATTTTTTTTTCGCTACATTTTGTTACCTATGAGGCTATGACATACATAATGACTTTTTTTAATGGAGAAACACTGTCTCCCAAGCACAGGTGAAAACCTGGTTTAGAAGCCAGAGAACCTATCTATGGGACATAATCTGTATGTTATATCTAATGATGTCTGTAACAATGTTGTCCCTGTATTGAAATAAAGAATTTTATTTAATTTATAAAATAAATCTAATCTCAGTTTTAAATTCTTCAAAATACCTTTTATTTACAGAAAAAGTTTGAAATAGATTTTAATTTTCTCATGCCTAGTAAGCTTCAACGTTTTTAATTTCGGTAATCGGCCTTTTGATGTTGAAAAATATTTTCATTACTATTTAAAAGTTTTTTGAGAATAAGTGATTGTTATTTTTTATTTATTTATTATACTAGGTCTACCAACAATTGTTCACACTGGATACAGCGACATAATTCATTCTTAAAATTAAATTACAACGCAAAAATTACTTAGAGGTAAACACCACATGCACAAGACAATAAATTCGGAAAATAAGCTAAGCTTAGTTAGTAAGTACTAAGCGCCAATATTCAATTAAATTAAATTAAAATTGGAAATAGTGAAAAAACAATTATGACAAATATGATTAAAAATAAAATTGATGAATTATTGACAATGATAACTTTGGTAAATAGATTAAATTAAATTAAAATTACATTGTATTGGTGAATTGATAAAATTGATAAATTATAAATAAAGATCGACATAAAATTAAATTATAGTTAAGAGAGAACCACCTGTTTTTGTATGTTTCATCTATATTTTTGTCTCAATTTCTGCACCTAAATCAAAATGTTACAGCTATCTATCTAAATCCTACACGTGTTTGATGGTTCAATGATTTATGACCAATTTCTCTCTAACCACCAAAATCAAACGCTATTGTATTTTTTCGCACAAATTCATCAATTTCCAAAACATTAGTATTTGGCCACGTCAAAACGATAAATCTATGAAACGTATACACGTCGGCAGCGAAGACAAAAGGACGGCAGCTGTCGTTAGTACGGATGACAAATTGCAGTGTCGCACATTGGACCAACTCATTCTTTACGATTTTAGCTTGTGTTAACAAAAGGATGACTTCTGGACTTACAACACTTCACATAGGTGCTAGTATTGTATTGGTTATGGTTAACACTAAACGATACTGTGCAAAGATTCAGATTTACTAGAGCGATGAAACGATGAAAGTCAAAGTACTTACCCGTTTTATTTTTGGGTTTTACTTCAAAAAATGGAGAAGGTTATGTTTATTTTTTCATGTATGTCCACCGATTACTCCGTGATTACTGGACCGTTTTTCGTGATTTCTTTTACATTATGTAGAAAAAGGTCGCACGGTAGTCCCATATAAATTTTATTAACTTTACTTGAGTAGTTGATGAGTTAGCTTTTTAATAAGTTTTTTTTCTTCTTGGCCTATCTATGTTGACGACATTTTGGTTTCTTGATAACTTGTAGTTACAATGTTAAATTGTATCATGACATGAATTAGTGTGAAAAACTAAAAAGGGTAAAATAAAATATTTATCCAATAACAACGGCTTCCAAAAAAAACACTTAAAAGTCTAAAACAACTTTACTTTCGGAAGTCGGTGGCTTTGTTTGTTTGATTGAGTTTTTTGCCAAGTAACAGTCATCTTAGCTTTAATGAAACAACACGGTTAGTTTAGAAACAAAACGTTTACAAATGGTCTGCTTTCGACTAGTCTTGTCTGGTGTTAAGTATAGAGCGATGTTGTTGGTAAACATTTGGTGCTTAAAATTGTTTTGTGAAATGTAGGTATAGGAAAAACATGATTGGGGCGGGCGTTAGTTCCAATTTGGCCACACGTCCTTGTTCAGCTATAATAAAGCGGTCCCTCAAATAACCTGTGGTCTCTAAGTCGATACTTAAATTATACGACAGATATTTACTCATTTAGGTAAGTATTACGTATGCTCAAAGTAATAACTTTTTTAGTAACCACTCCAACCGTTTTACGGTGCGTATGCGTTTAATGGGGCAAAATATAAAACAGTATGGATCTCCCTAAGCTACGGCAAATGTCCCAATAAGCCCCTATAGTGTCCGTTCTAAACTATTGAGCGCTTCTGTACGTACATGTAGAAGGGTATACGTACTACGTAGGTACTTTAGTGTTTACGGTCGCCTGTACAGTCGGTCGCGGAAGTTTCATTGCTTTTTTTTTCTGGATTAGGGTAAAATTGAAATCAAAAGTCGTTCATTAAAATCAGGCTGAGAATCAGAAGTTTTTAAATGTTAGAAATTACTCGAAGTATAGACTTTGAATACGCTCCCCCTCCAAAGATAGAGAATAATATTTCAAGTCTGTACAGACACTGTTTTAAGCTTTCACGGTTTACAACTAAATATATACTGTCACTTCCGGGAAAGAGGGTAGACAGATTTGTCTGCTCTTAACAATTTATTTTCCATCTACCCGCATTCTCCAGTCAACCCGCGATCAAGGCGCTTGCAACAGCGTCGAAATATCGGGAACTCAAAATAATGAACAATCACGGAAGATAATCCCGTAAGTGACAGTTAAGTCTATACAGAATAAAATTAAATTGCATAATTCACAAATTTGAAAAAACACCAGCAAATCGTACGTACACACTTTTGCAACACTTGCTTCGAAGCATAGTCGACTATTATTATACAAACTGTGCACATTGCACACGCTGCTGATAAACTATTTAAAATCCTACTTAATATTTTTTTCTTCATATTCCATTCTGTTCCCGACTGTACATACGTATACAGCGCTTTCAAGTGCCCGACTACACTCCCCTATCGATGGCGCTAAGAGCCACTGAACTTTTGATGGCGACGATACTATTTACACTTTTTTTTCTGGTCTAGCTGTAACGTGATTTTTATGTAGTGTCGGTTTTTGTTAGACGACTGAGTGGTCAACTGGTGAGATGGAGTAGCGAGTTTGAATTCATTTTGTTAGTGGTAATTTTATAAAGGAGCTCGTGGCTAAATAATAACAGCCGCTCGGATCGATCTTTAGGTTAAGCCGTGGTTGTCAAGGTTGGTTTGTGGATGGGTGACCACCCATTACATACCTAGTTGCCTGCGTGCCTCGGAAAGCCGTTGGTCCCGGCTGACATTTGTAGATCTTTGACAGTCGTTACAGGTAGTCAACTAATCAGTCGCCCAAAAAGTCTGACAACCAGTCTTACAAGGGGTATCGTATTACCTAGTACTAACTGGTTGTAGAGGTCAGTTAGGAAGTCGCGCCATGTGAAATACTGGTATTCAGCTGCATGCGGTTAGACTGGAAGCTGACCCTAACATAGTTCGAAAAAGGCTAGGCAGATGATGATGAGTGATGGTGATGATGCCATCTAGCCGATTTTGGCCACAGCGACTGCATTCGACGGCTTTTTATGGTGGTTGTCGAGAGCTTTAGTGTACTGATCTTTCATGTGCTCTCAAGTGGCCAGTATATCCAACTTTGGCTCGAAAAACTCCGAGCACAAAGCAGTAGTAGTTTCTTTTGATATTCAACGTTTCCCTAACAAGGAACGTCGCTTAGTGGGATTGTTCTAATATGTTTTACGGGATACCTATTTAGTATAAGTCCTTATTATTTTGTTTAGTCAACCTATGTATTTTTGATTGGGTTATCTATTATTTATCTATGATATCTTTATAATGTAGATATTTAGATAGTTTTTCCGGGTCTGGCTGTTTGTGTATGTAAGTTTCAATGTATGTAAACGCACCCACAATACAGGAGGAATTCCTAGTGTGGGGCAAAGTATTAAAAAAAAAAAAAAAAAATTATAGACGTGAGTTCACGCGGGGCCATACTTCATAGATATGTAAGTACCTTGGAGTCAACCCACTGACAAAACAGCACAAAGAGTATTCCATCTATATTTTATTTACCTGCAGTGAAACAGTTCCTAGGATACATTGTTAGTAAAGTTGTATAGAAAAAGCAAACAAAAATCGTTCCTTTAGAAAAAAAAGCCTGCCTAGTGCGAGTCGGACTCGCGCATGAAGGGTTCCGTAATGTATAGGCAAAAAGCTATTTAAATTTTTTGCCCTGTAATTTCTTTGGAGTTCAGGGCGGAATTGTCAATTTTCGCCTATTTTCTTACACTATATAGTTTGCTTCTTTTTTTTCATTTTCGAGTTTACCCCCCAAAAGTGGCCCCCATGTTTAAAATTCATTAATTTACTTTACACGTCCGTCTTTGAGTTATTTGTTTACATATAAGTACCACATTTCAACTCAATCGGTCCAGTAGTGTCGGAGTAAATTGGCTGTGACAGATGGACAGACAGACAGACATGCGAGTGATCCGATAAGGGTTCCATTTTTTTCCTTTTGAGGAACGGAACCCTAAAAAGCAACATATCGCATAGAACCGACAATCATCGCAAAGATTTCGCTCGTTATTGTTTCACAGTCTATTGTTAAGTTCGAAACTCTTAGCTTTGCTCTCAAAGAATGCACTTTGCGACTTTTATTGCATAGGTAACATGAGGACCTAGTATTGTGTACCTATTGTTCGGTAATACTCGTGTGAGCCGAGTGGTTTCGACTTGCATCATACTTAGACTCGCCTGTTCGTACGTGGTGGAATGGAAAATAAAAGGCAAATATGGAATATGGATCTTTGTTTTCGAATCTCGTGAGAATGCAGAAATGGCGCGTACTAGGTTTTGAATAGTTTTGTATTAAGAGTATCCATGGAGTTTCTTGCCCATTCTTCTCTATGTGATCTACTATTTTCAAATGGGCAACTACAGTCCATTCTCAGTTATTATGCCTGTGGCAGAACTGTTATTTTTGATTGACAGCTTATTTTTGACTATGCAAAAGAGCCTGTCACGGGCCTATTTGAAATAAATGCTTTGAGTTGAGTTGATTCGCTTTGGTTAATCAATAGCAATACCAACACGTACCATTTATTTACATGTAAATGTTCGCCATTGTAAATGGCCTTCAAAAACGTAGGCACTTAGTCAGGTACTTATTTTAAAAGAAAAACACACAACAATCCCAACCAAAGCATAAAGCGCAGGCCACACCGCCAGAAAGCGAGCGAGCGAGCCGGGCGAGGCATCATTTCAACTCTTTTCATAAAGGGTGTAAAAAGACCCTTAACGAAGCCGAAAGGCCCTTGTTCTCCCCGTCATTGCGATAATTTTTTTGTTCTGGACCATACCTGGGTACCTTCTAGTTACGGAGATATTGGAGCTCAAAGTTCTAATTTTTTCACAAGTTTTTTTTTAAACCACTTTTAAGGTTTTAACTTTACTTAAATTAACTCCATGACCCGTTTACTATTCAAAACATCCATCAGCACTAAGTTTTGAGTGCGTAACATAGAGTTTTACCGTAAAACGTGATTTTTCACCCCAAAAAAAAAAGTTGTTTCCCAGCAATAATTTTTGCGTAAATTAACTTAGTTTGATGTACAGAATGCTTGGTTGAAGGCTTCGTGAAGGGTCCGTTTACACCCTGTATACTGGTTCACACCGCAAACTACTGAAAGAGCCTAAACGAAGTATGAAAACAGGCTCGCCCGGCTCGCGCGCTCGCTCGCTCGCTAGCTGGCGATGTTACCTTCGCTTAAACTAGATTCCCCGTAATGGATATCCGAAAATAAAACACGAGTGGGTGTTTTATTTTTTACAAGATTTTCATAACACAGCTTTCTTTAATATTACCTGAGCATTTTTTTTCTCGACCGTCCACATAAGACGGGGCAACTTTCAGTATCTTCAAAGTTCTAAGCACGTTAATTGAAACGTTGCTTATCCGGCTGAAAACGCGGTAAAAACGTAACAAGATGAGTTTTATGAATATCCACAAAGGCCGTCTAATCTTATAAAGGAAACATAATCCCCTGTTACTTGCATGACTTATAATATTAACATATTATGGTAAGAAGATCCGTTAGAAAATCTTTTCTTATGTTTTCTTTTAAAGAAGAATAATATGAAGGGAAACTTGACTGATTCGTTGTTTCGCTGAAAAGTAATTGAAGATAAGCCATCTGGTGAAGTGGAGAAAATATAAGATTGTATCCTGACATGAATTGTTCCAACTAGCACGTCACAGATATTTTATAACACTTATCTTCTCCACAAAATGTAAGATATTTTTTTTTATCACACGTCTTTCCATTGTCAAACCAATTTGGAAAAAAATCGACTACAACTACAATATTTGCAAGAAGAAAGAAAGAAAAAAAATATTATTTGTGGCAGGGACATGACGTGCATACAAACAAAATAAGTTATTAAAACCATAAGCACAACAAATATTATAAATACAACAGGACATAAACAAAAAACAGAAAACAGCGCTGTGCTATGGGGGGCCAGAACAGCACAGCGCTTGTTTTCAGTGGTCACCCGTGAAAAAGATAATATCTATCCAAGAATTGAAGTTCTACTTCAGTCTTTGCTTCGGTTTTTTAAATGAGTAAAATACACTCTAATTCTCTATGACCACTTAAAAATGTCTACCCCCTTCTTTCCGTCAGTCTAAATTGAAACATCGTATATTCACGAATACGCGTAGACGAAAATCTATCGAACTCCAAGTTTTAATTTCCTGTCAAAGGATACGGCACAATTTTATTTGCGAAAAGCGACTACACCGTTAGGGGATTTCAATTTTTACTCGCGCTAACAGACAGACGAAAGTATATTTTTTTCACCAGATATTTGAGAATTCTTTTTCAGATGTAAGTAACGTTACTATTTTTTTTTGTATGACTGTAATAGTGTGGTTTTGCGTTCCAGTTGCTCTGCCATCTGAAAAGTAATTTTTTTTCTCATTTTTTCTTAGCGTGTCGATAGCAATCTAAATTGTGGCCCAATTTTTTTAACTATTCAGAATACCTACTTAATTATCTTTCGAGTACTTCGGGGTCGAATTAAATGAAAATATTGGTTTTCACGACACCTGCTCGCAAATGTCAAATTATATAGAACTAGCTGTTCCCCGCGACCTTCGTCCGCGTAAAATCCCGTCCCGTTTTTGCAACATTTTTCATTGCTGCTCCGCTCCTATTAGTTGTAGCGTAATGTTGTATAGCCTATAGCCTTCCTCGATAAATGGGCAATCCAACACTAAAAGATTTATTCAATTCGAACCAGTAGTTCTCGAGTTTAGCGCGCTCAACCAAACAAACAAACTCTTCACCTTTATATATTAGTATAGATATGTCATACAAACCTATACAGTACTAACTGGGTTGTGGAGGTTAGATAGGCAGTCGCTCCATGTAAAACACTGATATTCAGCTGCATCCGGTTAGACTGGAAGCCGACCCCAACATAGTTGGGAATAGGCTAGGTAGATGATGATGATCATACAAACCTAACGTAAAACATGTCATTACTGTCTTTGACTTTTGCCGACCGATAAATGTTTTTTTTTTTATTAGCCTGTATAGTCTCACTCCTGAGCAAAGGCCTCCCCCAATTCCTTCCACTTCTCACGATGGTGTACTTCTTCTCGCCAACTCGCGAAGAAGCCATCCAAGACGACCCGCCATCTTCTCTTCGGTCTACCGCGATCCCGTCTAGCTGTTTCAGGGCTCCAGTCTTGCGATATTCGGGCCCACAGCTGTGCCGGCATCCAGCCGACATGGCCTGCTCAGTCCCATTTTAGCCTAGCAACTTTATAAGCTACGTCGGCAATTTGCGTTCTGGAGCGCAGTGTGTGTGTAAGTAAATGTTTAATTTCCAAATATATCGGCATCGATAATTCGGTCTACAAAAACGTTACGAACAAAATAAGAAAATCAGAACTTTCACTCAGCTCTTCTACCGCCTAACGAAATTGATTAGCAAATACTCGAAGCAATAAAAGCCTACAAACCAAGGCCTTGCACAGAAGCAAATCGACAAAGCTACTTCGCCTGAAAGCCTCTCTCTGGTACCAATTAATAAAAAACAAAACACAATCGGACAACCGGGGATTACCAAGAAGTTCCTCTATTTTTCTTTGCATTCATCGGATAGGTTTTCAAACGTGTGCTATCAATTAATATTGATTGATAGGATTTATTGTTCTGTATTGCTCTCTGTTATCTGTTGGATAACAATTTAATTAGAATTTCCATTCTTATAAAGTTCTTTGTTGTAGTTCGTTAGAGGAGCTCTTGGCTAAATTATAACAGCCGCTCGGGTCGATCTTTAGGTTAAGCCGTGCTTGCCTAGGTTGGTCTGTGGATGACCGCCCATTACATACCGAAAATCCTCCGTGCCTCGGAAAGCACTTTAAGCCGTTGGTCCCGGCTGTCATTTGTAGATCTTTGACAGTCGATTTTTTTTTCTGGCAGAATGCTGATTTTGAAACGAGTAACTTAAGCTACTTTTATTTTCAAAAAAACAATTAGGGTTCCTTGTAAAAATATTAAACCCTTTGAAATGGTTAACAAAATCCGATTCCATAGCATTACAAAAAATTTTACTTCTGCCAAACTGTAAAGCAGTTTCGGTTGTTCGCGTGAAATCCATATTTTTATATTAATCTATATATATAAAAGGAGAACTGACTGACTGACATATCAACGTACAGCCGAAACTACTGGGGCTAGGAATGTGAAATTTTATACACGGCTTCCTATTATAATGTAGGGGAGCACTAAGAAGGGGTTTTTGGAAATTTAACCTTTAAGGGGGTGAAAAGGGGGAATTTTGTTTGTATGGAAAATGTACGTAACCCACGCGGACGAAGTCGCGGGCAAAGTGCTAGTTATATATAATTTCCCGCGTACGAAGGTCGCGGGCAACAGCTAGTAAGTTATGAAACTGACACAACACACACATTGAATAATAAGCAGGTATTATTGCTTATTTCATTTCCAAGAAAAAAATGTGTCTTCCATCAAATGGCACTGTGCCCCGCTAGTCTGTTACAACATTTTCTTTCTCATAGAGAGATAGCCTATGTTCCAGCGGTGGGAATACTGTAGGCTTAGAGAAACCTAAGATCAAAAGGATTTTAACTATTTTCAAAATTGGAATTATACTTATTTAACTTTAAAAGCTTTTTGCGACGACATAAAATGGGAACATTCTGAACCGCATTCAAAATTGGATGTTACACAGAACGAGTCAGTCACAGATTGTTCGGTAAGTACGAAACTATATGTTTCGTACTTACGGAACAATCTGTGACTGACTGGGAACTGAGTTCAACTTTCCCACTTGTTCTCAACTAAGCTAGGTTCCACGTTAACTTGAACTTAACGCGTCTGGCACGTGAAGTGTTAAAATAAATTATTATTACTTCATGAACTTGTGTTCAGCATGCAGTAAATATAATAAATAAGTACACGCGATCATCACTAAAGGTTTGTATAGAAACCTTATCTCCTTACTAACCTGTTTTTAAACTGGTTGGGTTATTAAAAATATGTATCAAATCATAATTTTCTTAACACACACACGCTATATTATCATCATCTGCCTAGCCTTTTCCCAACTATCTTAGGGCTGGCTTGCAGTCTAACCGGATGCAGCTGAATACCAGTATTTTTCATGGAGCGACTGCCTATCTGACCTCCACAACCCAGTTAGTACTAGGTAATACGATACCCCTTGGGAAGACTCGTTGTCAGACTTTTTGGGCCACTGACTACCTGTAACGACTTAACACGCTATATCATCATCATCATTCTCTTGCCCTTGTCCCAATTCATTTGGGGTCGGCGCAGGATGTCTTCTTGTTCCATATTTCTCTTTTACTTGTCATCTCATTAGACACCTCCTTTCATGCCATATTATTCTTTAACGCTACTTACATGCGAACATAATAAGAACCTTGAGTAATATTAACCTTATAACAAGTTACAAAAACATTAAAAAAATATATATCTACTCAGGTTTTATAAAAAAAAAAAATGTTGGCAACAAAAAATATCAAAAACTAAAACGAAACACAGTCGTACACAAACACGTTCGAAACATATGAAAACAAAACTGGAACAAAGCGAGCCGTGTCACAGAAGTTCCCATACATCGACTTACTTCCACGGGAGAGAGTCTATTGAATGAAAAACGAACGCGCATTCAGCCGTAAGCTGATTTGTTTCGATATCTTGTATCTATCATATTGATTGTATTTAGGGCTTAAAGTTGATTGTATTTGACCATGGCATGGATCGACCATGCCATGGTCGAATACAATCGTCGGCGTTGTAAAATGAAGTTAGACTTTTTAATAAATTTCTAATGTCAAAACTTTTCTAGATATTTTGCTGAACCGTAAAAAAGACTAGTGGGTGTTACCATACCAATTGATTGATTGACTATCGAGGCCATCGATCGATGATAGAATAGATAAATCAACGTCGATCGACAGTTTCTACTACGCCAATTAATCGATCGTCGTCATTTCTACCATCGATCGATTTTTGATCGGCGATCGATCGAGTGGTGTGGTACCACCCTAATGCGGATGGAAGGAAGTGGACAAAATGATGTTGATTAGTTTTAGGGAGACATTGTAAGTTTGTAGAAACTATACATATTCTTGCTAGAGACTACGTATAGAAAATACGACTTTGAAAAAAAAAACGTTTACAAACCTTAAACTCACATACTTAAACAGCTAGACCTGGAACAACTATGTGTAGGCCATACAAATATTTGCTTCGTGCGGGAATCGAACCCGTGACACGCAGCGCAGCAGTCAATCGCTCAGCCGCTCACTGGGCTAACCGTGCTGTCAAATCGTGCCGTCGCGCGTCGTGCCGTCTATAGTCTCTTTAGCCAGTCAAACCACTACTAGAACGGCTGGAAAGATTGTAGATCAGCTTCAGATAACAGACACTGACAGATATTTCAGTAGGTACAACATCAGTTCGAAATGAGTGACGAATTAAGCACAATGAATTGAAGAAGATCGACTGTTAAAGATCGACGGCTGAGCTTGGCCCCTCTACCACATTTCACTGATGACGGCGACAGGGGGGGGGACAAACATCATCTGCCTAGCCTTTTTCCCAACTATGTTAGGGTCGGCTTAACTGGATGCAGCTGAATACCAGTATTTTACATGAAGCGACTGCCTACCTGACCTCCACAACCCAGTTAGTACTGGCTAATACGATACCTCTTGGTAAGACTAGTTGTCAGACTTTTTGGACCACTGACTACCTGTAAAGACTGTCAAAGATCTACAAATGACAGCCGGGACCAACTGCTTAACGCGCTTTCCGAGGCACGGAGGAAACTCGGTAAGTAATGGGTGATCACCCATCCACAGACCAACCTAGGCAAGCACAGCTTAACCTAAATATCGATCCGACCGGCTGTTATTACTTGGCCACGAGCTCCTCCCTCCGGGGGGACAAACGCATTACCTAAAAAAACTTTTATACAAAAGTTTCGTCGCTTTTAATCAATATACCGATATCGTTTCCGATTCACTCAAATCAGAGTTGAACTTGACACCCCGATTGGGTTTCCCCAAGCTTTCATGAAATAATTTTCAGTGGAGTGCTACAATATTTTTTTATTATTTTTCAATGCAGCTTCGCAGCGATTAAACGCTGAATATTTAATTTTCAATACGCTGCAGTTTCCAATGCTTTTTTTTTATAAAAAACGTAGAAGGTAGACGACATTAGTTAGAGATTAGATTTTTACGGTATCACGTATACTGAAACGATAACTGAACAATTTAGTAGTAACACATCCCAGTTACAAAATCTTGTTTTGCAAAAGTTATGGATTGTTTTGCAATATCGGTGTCCGGATTTTTTTTACCAAATATCGGTGACCGAATCCCAACCGATCCATAGTCACACCAAGTTGCCACACCAGTGTGACTATGGTTAATTTTATTTATCCGTAGTCACACTAACAAAAGCCCGACACACTCTTGACGATCAAAAATATATTTAACATTACATTTATTTTATCCCTTTCGATAATCTCTCCTGTGTCCAATGTGTCCAAAGTGACTAAAAGGACACAACAGCTGAAAGTGACAGCGTATTTTTTGGAAATACTTTTTAACATACTATAAACTGTGTGTGTGACTCAAACTAAAACTCAAAGAATTTATTTAAATTAGACCATAACAGGCACTTTTGAATGTCAGGAAAACAAAGAAGGCGACAGTCCCAGAAATAAGGCATAATAACTTGTGAAAGTACTGTAGTTGCCCATTCCAAAGCGTAGATCTCTATGGAGAAGAATGGGCAAAAAACTCCATGGACACTCTTTTCAATCAAAATAATTTTACAAGATATTGGTTACATCATTCATGTTGAGATAATACATTTAAGTGAGAACGTTGTAGAATGACATGCACATTAAGAGCGTCCAGAGTAAAAGATAAGATCAACAATTTAAAAATAAAGTAGTTAAAATAAACCGTGGTAGCTAAGACATGACCAGTCCCAACTGACAGCGCACGTTCGATCGAGTGCATTACAGTACATTTGCAGTCTGACATTGCGATGTCAGCCATTTTTTTACCAACATTTGACTTAAAATATAAATATTCGAAAAATAAGCCAAGGCCAAGCCAATGTACTACATTAAAATCAAAGAGCTTTTGTCAGTATTAACGCTCTGATGAACCCTTAATTGAAAAACCTCATCAAAGGCTTTTTAAGTGATATTTTAATAACCACTCGTATGATTAATTTGCATAATAACAGTATATTTTAAATTTTAATTACGGTGAAGCATCCTTTATGAATACTTTATTGTAATTAAATTCGCAGATTCACCCATAATTACTGGCAGAGATGTAAAAGATTCGCAAATATTTTCGCAATAAATGGGAAATTAAACTCGATTGGTTTCTGAATTCGTGGATAATGTGCTTTGAAACAATACTTATATTGTTTCAAAGGAAATTGAAAACATAATTGCCGTTTACATACTTTAGCTTCATGAATAAAAAATTGAAACAAAGGGAGCTGAAATAGTTTTTTAGTGTTTGTTATGGTTTCTGGGAAATTATGATGAATGATTTGTTTTAGATTTAATTTTTAATAAAAGACTAATAACTGGGCTGAATAAATGAAAAGCTTGAAGCGAATGGAAGGTGTGGTGTGCAATAGGGTATTTGACTTAAAAAATCTATTTAGTCCGTCAGTTAGATTATCAAAAAATATTGGACACGATTTTTTTCTTTTGTCATGTACCTACACGAAAAATTACCACGATATATCGAGTTGAAATCTCGCGTGACGTCACAAGCCCCCTCTCTTGAACTTTGATGCGCTGTATCGTCGTCATTTTTGATTATTTGACAAAAGGAAAAAATACGTGTCCAACATTTTTGGTGATCTAACTGACGGACTAAATATTTTTGTTTTTTTTTTCGTTGAAATTTTTTGTCAAATAGCCTATTAAATAATGATTCTGTGAAATTGTTCTAATGCTCTGATTGATTAAAATAGAACCTAGAAGAAATCTTACTTAAGTACAGTCACGAGCACCAAAATGTATACACTTTCCTAAATTTAAAAGGAATTTTCGCGAAAAATAACGATTGTAACTTGGAGATAGGATCTTTTTCATAAAAAATATGAGTTCCAGGATACTATGTTCGTAGCTACATAAAATTTTAATCAGAACAGTAGGAGAAAAACACTTTTAAAAGATGTTAAGTGTTTACATATTGGTGCTCGTGACTGTACAGTGATTTGGTAGACTAAAGCGTTTTTAACACTATGTAACCAGATTTGAAATAACTATATTAATATCAGACGATGTTCAGTGCCCAAATTCTTTTATCTGAAATCATCAAAACTAATTTGCGCTGGATCTGCGCCACTATTTAACGCCATCTTATCATCCATAGCTTTGCATCAGACGTCGTCAACCTGCATTTACAAATAGGCAAAATAAGAATGTATTTCCTAATGCAAAACCTGAAACATCTGGCTATTTATTTTATTTATTATTTTAGGTCTACCAACAATTAATTGTTCACACTGGATACAGGGACATAATTCATTCTTAAAATTAAATTACAGCGCAACAATTACTTAGAGGTAAACACCACATGCACAAAATAATAAAGTCGGAAAATAAGCTAAGTTTAGTAAGTACTAAGCGCCAATATTCAATTCAATTAAATTAAAATGGAAATAGTGAAAAAACAATTATGACAAAATTGATTAAAAATAAAATTGACAAAGTTGATAAATAAAATTTATAAATTATTGGCAATGATAACATTGTTCATCATTTGTTTGTGTGGGACTTGGGTGGAACCTAACACTCTTCCAAAAAAGAATATATTTTTCCCGGAAAATTTCCTTTATTATCGCAATAATTTCCCGAATTCCCGATCCTTCTCTCTATTCATGTCCAGCCATCAAACGTCCATTTACCTCCGATTTGCCTGTAGTACACTCGCGTACATAATTCAACTTGACACATCAATAATAAAAACCTTGCCAGGCGTAAGCAACCTCCATCCCGACAAGGGTCTTGCCATTTTCTTGTAGCCATTGTGCCGGTCCACAACAATATATTATATTACATTTGCGATTTATTTTTTCACTAGTCACGCATTTGTTGCTGTTGTATTTTTTTTGCCGAACCCTGTCCGTTTTGGTGTAAAATGTTTTTGGTCTCTGTGAACAGATCAGTATTTTTGGATACCTAATATCATTTTTCAAAAGTTTGATAAAGAGTCATACGAACTTTAACTTAAAAGTTGACGTCAAATAGTTTATAAAATATAAAAAAAATAATTTGCAATATCACACTCGTTAATGTCATACTTAGTTTTAAAGGTAAGTAACACAAGGCTAAAATTCCATGAAAATAAACCAACAGTTTTAAATAAATTTCCAAGAAAAGAAAATCTTGCTATTTTAACACTCACAACAATTTGTATACAAATGCGATCATCCCAATGATATTTCTTTCTTTTTCTCGCGACTGATTCAATTTTAACCGAAGGAAATTGTATGACAACCGACACTGGTTTTATTTTCAGATGAAAATTACACTAGAGGTTTGCAAAAAGTATTTAGTAAGTATTTAAAGTACTACGAGTACTATGCCTATATTTCTAAAGTACCTTCTAAATCTTCATCTTAGGTCGTTACCTATCAATTTTGTATCGAGCCCATATCCTTAAAATAAATGTGTCTGTCTTTGAATCGGTAGGTAATCGAATGATATTCGCCGAATCATATACTTTATTTAAGTTACGTTCATATAAATCGATTCGTTCAACATCAAAGTGAAATTCGTTTACAAAGCATTTAACAAAACCACAAATATATATGTAGTATCTCCAATTCAAATGTATCTCAAATGTTATTTTAATGTGAGTGTGGGAAAACATATCAAAGGGAACATTAACATTTTATGTTGAACCAGACATTGTACTCCATAGCTAGCCGTCCCATTCCTTGACGTCTAGCGCCCTCTATGCAAGTTGCACTGACGTTTTCATTTCCCGCGTGTGTTGGCGCTTACAGGAGCCTGTCGCTTTGAATACTTACCTCACATAATTCTTTTTTAGAATTTTCTTCTCTACAATATCCTTATTATACGCAGAGTTTTAAAGAGAAAGGTTTTATTTTACGGTTGCATTTTGTTGGAAAAATTTCCTTACCTTGTATGAATTCTTGTCTTTTTCATGTAAGTAATCTAGTTCAACTACCTTCATGAAATAACGACTGATCCATCAATACTGGTCATTAAGATCCGATAGTATTTTCAGATACGACAGCTTCGTTACCTCAATGTACGTTTCAACAAAGAAAAGAAAATTCTAGAACGATATCATCGATGTTTTTGTCAAAGACACTGTCACTGGCTGAATTGATGAGATTAGGTCTCTTCTGTGTTTTTCTAAACAAAAAATAATACGAGCGAACACAAGGGAGTATTGTTCCGTTTTTATTCCGTACTCTGTAAGCAGTATTAGCAGAAAATGTTAATACAGCCAGAGCTGGGTTTTCAGATTACACTTAAAAATAAAAACAGACTTGATACTTTTATTTTTAATACTTTCAAGTCTCGCTGTACTCGTACATACTCATATTTGCTTAGCAACCGGACTAGTCGTGTACCAACCCGTTAATTTTTATAGTCCACCTTTAGCAAGTAGCGTTGGTGACTTTCCCGACACTCTAGGCGAGTCGGATTGCCCGACGTTGCTGTGTAACTTTGGATTGACAAAACGAGTAAAAAAACACAGAATGGTTGGGGAGAAAAAGTTTTGTGCCTGAGGCCGGCGGCTAACGCGACGTATTGTCTAAGCCAGCCAGTTTCACCTTTTTGTAAAGCTTTAGCTTTTTACACTGTTTAATCGGGTTGACTGCGCTGGACTCGTATTGATCTGTGTTCTTTGGTGTTCATTCTATTGTGAGGATTCGTGAATGGCTCTTTGAAGCATTAGCCTTTGGTTGGACTTATTACGTTTGGCGGTGCCGGTGATGCGTGTTTTGTGTAGGAAATTAAATAAGTAGCCTGAAGGGAATATTTATCGAGAACGAGTTCATATATTATGCATTCTTTTATAGTAGCACCTACGGAAATCTATTACGTCTTGTACGAAAAAAACGAAGGTACAAAAAAATAAATCGTTTTATTCCTTTTGTCTGTCCAATCCCTAAATAATAACAAAAAAAAATTCTAAACCGGCATAAAATGTGTCAATGATTTCCCAAGTTGGTCCTTTCGACAAAAAATGTAAGCCGTTAGTTTACCCCGGTTTTTGCGGTGCGACGATTCTTCGACGCATTGACGAATCTTATCGAAGTCCCAAGAGGCTCGGTTTGCCTTATCGTGGCTCGGTACACGCTACTTTGCGAAACAATACCGGGAGTTAGGATCGAGGAAGGCTTTGGATATGGGAAGGATGGGTAAGGAACGAAATTGGACTCTTGGATGTTTATTAAGTGGCAAACTTGGGTGTGTCTTTTGGATGTAAATGAAATTGTTTTGGGCTCCTTGTCTATTCATCAAAGTTACTAGAGTCGGGTTATCTAGTTTGATTTATTTTTGACTTAATATTTTGATTTGATTGTGCCTTCAAAGGTAAACAAAGGTTTTCTGGTAAGGTAAAGGCGGGGGAGTGATCACTTTTCAAAGATACAAACGTGATACGGTTCAGCACTTATCGTTTGCCTTTTCCACATATTTGCTTATTGCAAAAACTGATGGACACAATTGACGACGGACTCAATATAGATTGACATCGACACGCTAAGAAGAAAAATATATCTACTACATCAAATACTTTTAAAAGCCGAAAGAAGAATATCCGAAATACGTTTTTCTTTATTTCTACTTTGCCATTTTTCTCTAAAAGATACTACTCGTTTCCCAAGTAAACACTTAAACAAAAAACAGCCACCTAAAAATAAAAACACTTTAATTAAACTACACCACACTCCTTGCTTCGTCGATCTTCGTGTCGCGATATCGTTGCTCTCCAGTTTACGCGGCCATGTCTCCGTCGAGTAAAGCTACCAACATGATAAGATGGATGGATACATCATTCAGCCACGTTGCCTTTGTGTACCAGTTTTATGGCCCAGAAGTTTTCGAGCACAGAGGCTCCTAAATAATTTAGGAAGCAAGAATGAGTGAATTGAATACAGAGTAGTCAAGTGGTTGTTATTGGTGAGTGGGAGACGCAATGCGGATAGACGAAAGAGTCTTTTTAGTTTAAGCTAGATGTTCGTAGTCACTGATATGAGTCGAGTGACATTGCGGTCTTTTATCTTGTAGGTTTGATGGGTTGATTCGAAGTCCAGGGAAAGCTTATGTATTTATTTGGTCACCAACAGCAGTAAAAGAAGAAAGAAAAAATATATATTTATCGCAGGAACATGACGTGCATACAAAAAAAAATAAGTTTACAAAATCATAAGCACAACAAATATTATAAATATAACAGGATAGAAACAAAGAAAAATTAGTTAACAGCTTGCACGTCGTGACTGCGACAGACAGCACATACTAAGTATTAATGTGAAACGATAAAAAATAATATAACAGTGCTGGTATGTATACCTGTTAAAGGTATAAGCAGCATTCACCATAAGAAAACAACATAAAGTTTTCAAATCTTAATAATACAATATTTGAATACAATTTAAATTTGCTTACGCAAACGATGGGCTCAGTTGGATTTTAGAACCTATCAGTGTAAAGTCCGAAGTTACAAAAGAATTTAACCTGTTTTTAGTTGGAAAAATTACTTACTGGTAGATTTTAGTTTTTAAGTGAACTTCAATCTACGTATAGCAAAATCACAGAAAATAGGTTAATGGATCCATTAAGCTGTACTCTCGAATTGTACGGTAGGTCAGCTTAATTTCAAAGTGTTAGTACTGAATTGACGTGTGGTAGACCAAACTTCCTCCGAATCATAATCATTGTTCAAGCCTTATTGGGAGGATTCATCATCTGCCTAGCCTTTTGCCAACTATGTTGGGGTCAGCTTCCAGTCTAACCGAATGCAGCTGAATACCAATATTTTACATTGAGTGACTACCTATCTGACCTCCACAACCCATTTAGTACTGGGTAATACGATACCTCTTGGTAAGACTGGTTGCCAGAATTTTGGGACTGACTACCTGTAACAACTGTCAAAGATCTACAAATCAAAGCCGGGACCCACGACTTAACGTGTTTTCCGAGGCACGGAGGAAACTCGGTATGTAATGGGTGGTCACCCATTCACAGACCAACCTAAAGATCGTCCCGAGCGGCTGCTACTGCTTAGGCACGAGCTCATCAGCTCAGTTCCTCCTTTTTTAGGTGGATTACCGAGAGAAAGTTCCAACTGAAAAATTCATCACACATCAAACAGGTATACATTGCAAGCACAATTCTATTACATATTATTTGTGATCTCGAAACCGAACCGGTTTCCAAGAGTAACGAATAACTGAAAGTGTGCAACTTTACGATTCCCCACTCAGGGGTAAACAAGGTATCTTTTATGACCCCTTCCTAGGCAGCGGTAGCATGTAGAATAGACGGCTCTATTTTACAACGGTGAGCTCATGTTTATTTGATTTTAAAGATGGTTGTAAAAGGAACATGTATTCTTGAAGAGTACTTTTGTTAAATATGTTGTGTTGCGTTTTGTTATGATGTCTTTACAATTTGTTTACAAGTTTTCTTTCAGATTAATGGTTTCGGTAAGGTATTTTTATACTTATTTTAAGATTATTTTGTGTATTATATCTATGAGCCTGCGTTGCCTGAAAATGAAATGATAAATAAATAAATCAAGTAGAAAATTGGGAAAGGGATTCTAGAGCTATCTATTCCAGAAGTGAGTTTTTAATTATACTATAGTTATAGTTATAGTTATACTTTGTATTGCCTCGTTGGTCTAGTGGTCACAATCGCGACTTCCCAGCATGAGGTACGGGTTCGATTCCACGGTCGGGCAAAGTGTTATTGGGTTTTTCCCTCGCGAATTTCTCAGTAGCAGCCACGGAATCTGGATTTATTCCCAATTGATTGGCAATAGGCACGCCCCCTACTACGTGAGACTTAAACATAACTGGCAAAATGTAGGTGTGCACCTCTGCCTAACCTTTCGGGAATTACAGGCGTGATGAAAAAATGTATTTGAAACCAATTTTTACTGAACTTTATAAGTCCAACTCGTAAAGTCCTAGGCTAAACTGGTCCCTCTATGTTGCTATATCTAACAGGAAGATCGATTGGAAGTTTCTCCGCTTGAACAATTTAACTTGTCGAAAAAACCTGGAAAAGATTATAGCAAAATAAGAGAGAATGGCGTAAAAAGGACTGGAGCAGTAAAGCAGTAAGGTTTCACGAAGCAATCTTAGAAAGGACATTGTAAAAAATGGCTTATGCATCAACACATATGAAACCTTTATAATTTCCATAGATTAATTATTACAATAGAACTGACAATTCATAATTTCGAAAACATTAAAAAAAAACAAATCACTTCCTTCTGTCTTATTCCCCGGTGCGGGTGCCAGCCATTATTATGTTTTTAATTGAATTTAATAAGATTTTTAGTCACAAACAGAATTTAAGCGATTGAAAGCGCTATGTGAAATGAGCTACATGAGAACTACTTCATTGACTTTTAGTGTCGCAAAGTAGTTCTCAGAAGTGTCTTTTTTTTTGGATGGGAAATCATCAAATTACCCCCCCCCCCCTCCGCTCTGGGCGGAGTGGAAGGGAGTGTCAGACTCGTACTGACTAAAACCCATCCATGTTCCTTCTCTGCCCTTTGTGTTCTCAGAAGTGTCTGTGATTTTAATTTAGTTTCAATTGAATTAATGCTTTATTTAGAACACCGAAAGTAAATTCGCCTCTCTGTTGGTTCTTAGGTGAACGATGTATGGACGCCGAACAATGTCCTTCAATATGGTTTAATGCAAAATGTAATGGGTGTCATTTTGTAGATCTTTGACAGTCTTAGTGAGTAGTCCGAATGACTGACAACCAGTCTTGTGGAAGTCCAATAGGCAGTCGCTCCATGAAATGTAAATTATGTTTTTCCAACTCCTCTGCTATTCTTTTCTGAGGAATTTCGTTGCGGGATCCAAGACAGTTTAATTGTTTTTCTGGGGCTTTGTCGAGCTGCATTGTCTCGGCGCTTTTCTGCTGCTCGCCACTGTTGATTTTGGCTTTCAGGAATTACAGTGGTGATTACAAATTCAAATAGAACAACGGAATGTTCGTCGGATTGTCCCAAAAAATAAGGCGCTCCATGAAAAATACTGGTACTCAGCTGCAGATGTCCAGTTAGACTAGGAATTACCCCCGAAGTCGATATGAATGTGCCTTGGCAGATGATAATGATGTAATAGGTCTTTAACTATGAAATTGCCGATTTTTACTCACATTTTGTTCTGTTTGTAACTTTGACGAATATTTATATTTTTTCGTAATACCATTTTTATAGGATTAATTGTTAAATTGCGTACTTTTTGAGTTTAAAAACCGTACTATTAGTTGCATATTACCAAATAGGGTAGTGTGTCAAAACACCTGTTTCAATGAGCCATCGGTTTCACTATTTCGAGAAGGTATATTTTTGTCATAGACTGTGTTTTGAGAATTCAAGATTCGCAGTGCAGCGCAACTTTTTTCGCTGTTACTATAGTTTGCAGTTGCATCATAATCAGAATAGACGTTTCCAAGAAAAAACAATAGTATGGGATTATCACTTTTCACGAAATCGTCCATACAAATCGGCTATTTGATACTTTAACCCCTAAAATTTAACATACAAAGTCACAGAAATATTTTTTCAAGCAAATTGACTACCACATAGACGGTCCTCGTAAACAAATTGACAAAGAGTGTCAATTTGCTTAGCAATTACTTTCTTTCACGGACTCCCTTTGCATCTGTCTATCAGAAATACCAACATACATTTTTTCCCTTAGGAGGTTGGAAGAAATGACTTATTATTATAGGTATGCAATATATTTGTATTAATACCCAAGGACTGGCTTTTACCTTCATTGGCCAAAGGCTTAGCGTTGCCATACAAAGTGGCAACGCCGCCAGTCTCTTAGGTCCATTACCAGATGACAGCGTTGAGGAGGAGTTTTTTGACGCCGTTTTTGAAGTTTATTGTTAAGTTGTATTTTATGTATTTCATATTTATCTAATAAAAATATTTGCATTTATACGTATGCATTTGCTATCTCAATACAAATTAGAAAACTAGTGCCCTTTGCAAACTTTGTTCCTACAAAACGCCTGTTTTTACTACATTGTCGAATGTCTTAAGTAGAGGGACGTTTTTCCAACCCCCACCCGTCCCTATTACCCCCCTTTAGTGATATATCGTGGTTGGACACGCGATCCGCGTACGTCACTGTCTCCAACTGACGGTTATAGACAACAGTAGTACGAGCTACTTTGGTCCCAAATACAAAGTGACCAAAATGTTGGGACCACTTCTAGGAATTTGGTCCTGACTGTTTATTTTACTTGTAAGACTAACTTTTTTCCTATTTTTACGTACCAACTTAAATAAGTCGTATAATCGTCAGTTCAGTTAGGTGGTTGTGTTTGTATGATGCATTTAAATGTTGATGGATGGAGAGGGAGAGGAAGACCAAGGAAACGATTGATGGATTGTGTGAGGAATGATATGAAAGAAAAAGGTGTGAGTGATTGCGTGACGATTGACAGGGGAGAATGGAAGAAAAAAACGTATTGCGCCGACCCCAAGTAACATGGGACAAGGGCAGGAAGATGATTTAGGTGAAGAGTTAGGTGGTTGTGTCGAATGTTTTATTTTTCCGATTTGATTTTACAATGTGTGACATCCTGACACAAACTTAAAAAAAACAGCTGTTCCATGGATTTTGACCCTGCAGAAACTGTGGATTGCAATTATTGTATAATTTTTATATTTTTATCGGTTATTATAATATTTCTGCTAATAATTTCTTATAATAAACGATAAAAATATTTCACATAAAGTACGTCTAAGAATCAAGTACATCCTTGTTGAAAAAAATTGTGAAGGCTTCGGCGGCGTCCCTTTTACTTGGTATTTCCAAGCGTCTTGCTATTTTTTTTAAATATAATTGAAGACAGTCAAACAAAGTTATTAATAGATTAATTTTAAATAAACGTAGTTGTACAGTAAATTAATAAAGACAACAGCTGATTAAGTTCTATTAGAAGACTTCAAAGAAAAGATAATCAGACGAAGTACTCTACTTCTGTAAGGTTGTAACTTTTTCGTAGCTCGTAGCACTTCGTAGCTCGTAGCACTTCGTAGCTCGTAGCACTTCGTAGCACCATTTTCATCGGAAAGCAATTTTAGTTCTTCTACGTCTAATGAAAGGAAATGGCTGTATCTATATTGCGCCTTACTAGGAAAATGATATATTCAAAGTGGAAAATATTATTTAATACTAGCTGTTGCCCGCGACTTCGTTCGCGTGGAAATTTTGATATGTATGTGTAAGACAGCCTCGAGTGGTCGCAAGCGTGACTACTAAGTATGAGGTCCTGGGATCGATTCCCGGGTCGGGCAAAGTGTTAAAAAAAAAGAATGTTTATTTCAATTAGATACATAAAGTTATGACACACATGATTTGGAGATCACCTTTTAAGCAAGGAGATGCTTGGGTTAGGGGGCGTCCATTAATTACGTGAGGCAATTTTGGCGATTTTTCAACCCCCCCCCCTCTCCCCTTGGTGAGATGTCGTAAAGATTTTGCTTTTGATTTACAACATTAAGAGACTTTTTGCGAGAGCCCTTAGACCTCCTTAATCCAGCCCTGCCGCAAAATCCGTTCTTAGCAGACTTTTACTGACTATTTATTACCTCCCTGCCAAATTTCAAGTTTGTAGCACAAAAAATGAAGGACTTTCATACAAACTTGCGAGAGCCCTTAGACCCCCTTAATCCGGCCCTGTCGCAAAATCCGTTCTTTGCGGACGTCTACTAACTATAAACTACCTCCCTGCCTAATTTCATCTTTTTACGTCAAGCGGTTACGATATTTCGTGATGAGTGAGTGACTTTTTGCTTTTATTTTTTTAATATTTTGCTCTGAAGTTAAAATGCTAGTGCAGCCACATCTAAACGTTAAAGACGTGCCGCGAGTGAAACAGTTATAATCTCAGTTATTAGTTATTTTCGTTATTTCTCTTCACTCCACAATTGTAAATAAAGCCTGCTTAGTATAGAAAAAATGCCTAATACAGCCCCCACTCCCAACTGTTCACCGAATGAAAAATATGTTGAATATACATAAAAAAAACTAAAGTCATCACCAATAGCGTAAAAAGTAGGGTTGAGGTAGATGGGCAAAAAATTCACTACATCGATGAGTACATTTGAGTTTGAGAGTTGCCGAGTCGAGAACGCCTGGAAGAGGTACTGGTCCATGAAGTCGCTGGTGAAGGGTGACCACCTTTATCCCTGAAGCGCAATCTCATCGACATGTGCATTCTGCCCATCCTTACCCAAAAGCAAAAGTCCGAACTCAAGATTGGCCAAAGGGCGATGGAACGTAGCGTATTGGGTATTAAGCTTAGCGACAGAATTCGCAATACCACAATACGCTCAAAAACTGGAATCGCTGATGTGGGCGATAAGACTGCTAGTTTGGAGTGGGATTGGGCGGGCCACGTCTGTAGAATGCATCAGGACCGGTGGGCCAGAGTCGTCACGCAGTGGGTGCCAGAAGACGGGCGTCGTCGCCGAGGGAGGTCTAGAAAACGCTGGTGCGACGACTTAGAAGCGTTTCGGACAGATTGGACGAAGAAAACCGCACGGAGAGAAGAATGGAAGGCAATGGGGGAGGTTTTTGCCCAGCAGTGGGACAATAAAGGCTAAAAAACATTACTTAAAAATTATAACGAATGGGTTGCCTAATCATTAAGTTAAGAATATTTAAAACTGCGACAGACGCTAGGCTTGACCGCTTTTACTTAGACAACGTTATACTTTCGAATCTCATTTAAGTGTAAACTTGTCGACCTGTGTATCCTGCCTATCCTAACCTATGGAACCCAGACATGATCTTTGACGGCAGCTGAAAACTCCAAATTCAAGGTTTGCCAAAGAGCGATGGATTTTAAACATCAAAATCACCGATTGAATACGCAACACCACAATACGCTCCAAGACAGGCATCGCCGATGTTGGCGATAAGTGTAAGAGGTTCAAATGGGACTGAGCGGGTCACATTTCCAGAATGGGTCAGGCCAGAATAGTCATACAGTAGGTACCTGAAGACTGTCATCGTCACCGAGGCAGGCCCAACAAACGCTGGTTTGACGATTTGGACTCGTTCCTGACTGATTGGCCAGAGAAGGCAAAACACCGGGAGAGTTGGAAAGGAAATGGGGAAAGCCTTTGTCCAGCAGTGGGACAGAATAGGCTAATTAAAAAAACAAAACGTTATACCGTCGTGTTTGTTATAAAATTACCTATCTGTTTTTTAATACATATTTTAATAAGAAAACAGATGAGTGTATATAGTACCTAGTAGTACACCCACATTTTGTCAGTTATGTTTAACTCCCATGAAATATTTAGCGAGCCTATTGGCATTTTGGGGTATAAAGAACAGGTTGTAAAGTTCTTCATCCCCATAGAAAAGGGAGGATAGTCCGACCAGACGGGTGTAATGTCTGGTGGGCTATAACTGCCCAAGAGTTGTTGTCGGGTACTTCTATAAAGTCTTAAATCGCGGATAACTTTATTTGGGCGATTTATTTGACCCAGGCAGAATTTAGACGTATTATCGATGTTTAGTTCATCACCTGCGTCATAGATGGCGCTGTAGTAATTTTTGTAATAATAATATGTTGCTGTAGTACTTTTTATAGTGGCGATACACCATCAACCGGGCACAAAACCAGACATCGTAGTTGCTACTGAGAATTTGCTGGTGGAAAAACTCAATAACACATTGCCCGACCGGGAATCTAACCCAGGACCTCATGCTCGCTTCTGAACACTATACCAATCTATAAAAGAACAATAAAATTCCAAAATAAAATTCCAAACTGCGATTGATTATTGATATTTTGCAAATCGAGAAGGAAACAGACTTCTAGTAAAGCAAGAACTTTTTGTAGAAATCATCATCATCATTCTCCTGCCGTTATCCCAATTTTTTCGGGGTCGGCGCAGCATGTCATCTTCTTCCATACTTCTCTATTATTTTTGGAGAAACGTTTGAAGAAACAAGGAGAAAAACGGAAATGCAAACGATGTCAATACGAAAACAAAATGGAAATCTAAAAGCATCAAAAAATATTCAAACAAATTACAAAAAGTGAAAGTAATAGTGGGGTTTGAACTTGCAACCCGTAGCTTACAGAACGTTCAATAACCCGCTTGGCTGTTTACTCTATTGACATAAGCTTTAAATAGCCGTTCTGGTGCGTCACGTGCGTAACGTCAAACAAATGAAGGATACTGACATAATGCAATATTGCTCACCACCTTAAGCGAGTAGCGTGATAATATATAGCCTAAGTTGTGAAGAAGCCTATAAGGAATATTTGTGCAAAATTTGAACAGGATCTATGCAGTAGATTAAGCGCCAAGTCGGAACATCCAATTGGATTTTTACGATTTTATTATATGTATAGATGTTAAATAATAAATGAAACCCTTTTGTTTGCTTCGGGATATCGTAGCAAATAAAAGTCATGTCGGTTTTGTTCCGCAAATTTTTCTGAGATTTTTGCTTTATTTATTTAGAAAATAATAAATATTTAGACTAATGATCACATGATAGAAATCTACAGAACCATTCTCATCATCATCATCGGCCTAGCCTTTCCGAACTTTGTTGGGGTCGGCTTCCAGTCTAATCGGATGCAGTTAAATACCAGTATTTTACATGGAGCGACTGCCTATCTGAACTCCACAACCCAGTTAGTACTAGGTAATACGATACCCCTTGGTAAGACTCGTTGTCAAACTTTTTGGGCCACTGACTACCTGTAACGACTGTCAAAGATCTACAAATGACGGGACCAACCGGCTTTACTGCTTTTCAAGGCACGGAGGAAATTCGGTATGTAATGGGGGGTCAGCCATCCACAGACCAACCTAGGCAACCACGGTTTAACCTAAAGATCGACCCGAGCGGCTGTTATTATTTAGCCACGAGCTCCTATTCACAAAAATACAAGGCTCTTACAACAAAGATAGCAATAAAAATAGCCGAGTGATGTTGGTCTAGTTAAAAATGTAAGCAGCCAGACAAGTAGTGTTGCGGCGAACGTAACTTCAGTAGGTAACGACTGAATTCAAAGTAACTCTCGGCTTGGGCGGACTTTGTAAGATGCTATGTTACGTGGTCCATGAGAATAAGGATGCTTTGAAAATGGTTGTTTTGCCGTCTCATTTGAAGATGTGAATATGACGAGATAGTTCGTATTTAGATACATTATGGCGGTTATAAAATGTTAAATGTTGTCTGTTTATGTTGTTGGTTGGTTTTGCATCTGCACAAATTGTTTTTTTATTATGTGTGTATCCAACATGTAATTCATGTAGAATTACTTGTACTTTCTATTTTATAAATGAAACTAGGGTGTTCAGTTTCTTGGATGGCTTGAACGTCTTAATTTAAACTACAACCTAAGTTTCTCTTTAAGTGAACTGTAATTTGTACTTTGACAAATAAATGTCTTTAAACCGAACTATTTTTCCATTAAAATACTTTGAATTGGAATGAATAAGATGTAACGATAGGTAGAAAACTTTTTTTTAGTTACATACAAAGATCTTTAATTCCCTTTGATTGCAAAAGCAGTACTTTCCTATAACATACTTGTATACATACATTCTAAACACATCGATAACCGTCGAGAAAAGGTTACAAATAGACGTATCGATAAAAACAGCACTAAAACAAATTATGTTCTAGTCGCTACAAACCTCGAATAATACGCTTCAATGCTAACAAAAATATAAAAGTTCTACCTCAGCGGGTAATGGTTAAAAATACTCTCAGAGTTTCACATCACTAAAACAACATTCCGAAATCCTTTCACAGATTTTTAAAACTAGAAGTCAACCCGTCGAAACCTCACTTCTTTGTGAATAAAAATGTTGGACAAGGTAAGCAAAGCTCGGAAACCGAAAGGCGCTGAAATAGCGGAACTAGACTGAAAGCCAGGTCGAAAGTAAGTAAGCCGGTATTACGCCTTGCCAAAGTCTTGGCTAGGACTTTGCGAAGCCGTATTGTATTGGAAAGGGTGGTGTAATACCTTAACGAGGTTCCAGCGAAGATTATTAACGGTGCAGTGGTTTTGTAAAAGTTGGATTTTGTTAAGAAAGGAGCAAAGAGGTAGTTTGTTTTGTTGGACTTGTTGTTAGAAGAGGATTGACTCTTGGATCTTGGGAGGCTGCAATGAGAGCATTAGAAGTTAACTTATACTGTCACTTACGGGAAATCGTTCGTGAGTTTTTTTTTTAATTTTTCATTTAAGGTATGGGGGAGGCCTTTGCCTAGGAGTGGGGCAACTCAGGCTGACAAAAAAAAAACGATGTATGAAACATTTACAAGTTTTGTGACAGTAATTTCCTTGTGAATTTAGTTTGGCAATTTATTTTATGGTACAGTTAGCCTCAAAAAGATGTAGGTAGAGTTAATTTGATCGTCTATTTGAGTTCCATAATATTGTGACAATACTTAGCTACAATGAAGTAGACGTTAAAATATATTGATGAACTTATAATTATATCAAAAACTGCAATCATAGCAATTATTCTCAAGGTTTTTATGAATTATTATCGTACCAAATACAATAAAAAATCTTTCCTATAAAATATCAACCATTTCCTAGTACGACAGAGGTTGTAAAGGAAATACAGAAAAACTTGTCGAATTTAACTTCCGCTATTGTTTAATTATTACAAAGATACTTCTTGAATAAATCTATTCGTCAATCTTAAGAAACATACATCCTTAACGAAGCCGAAAGGCACTTGTTTTCCCCGTCATTGCGATCTTTTTTTTTTAATGGACCATATCTGGGAACCTTCTAGTTACGGAGATATTGGAGGTCTAAGAGAAAGTTGTTCAGTTTTATGGTCTGGTGCACCACACCCTTAAATATGATACTTTTCTGATTCACGCGGTGTACTTTTTAGTGTTCCGTACCCGAAGGGCAACCAACGGGACCCTATTACTATGCCTTCGCTATCCGTCCGTCCGTCCGTCCGTCTGTCTGTCAGCGGGCTGTATCTCATGATCCGTAATAGGTAGAAAATTGAAATTTTCACAGAATGTGTATTTCGGTTGCCGCTATAACAGCATATAATAAATTAAAATTAAAGGGAGTTCCCCCACTACGATGGTACGGAACCCTTAACGCGTGACTTCGACTCGCAGTTGGCCGGCTTTCTGGTATTTCATAAAAGCTTTTAGTTTTTTCAGGGTTCCGTAGTCAACAAGGTCCGTCTATCCGTCAGCAGCTTAGCTCAAAAACTCTTAGTACTAGAAAGCTGTAATTTGGCAATATACAGTATATTATATCAGTTACACCGATAAAGTGGTAAAATAAAATCTCGAAAAGTTTTTTTTAGGGTATCACCTGTACACTTAAAGTTGGGACTTCTTTGTTCAAATCATTTTTCGGAAAAAATCGCAAAATAAAAGGAAAACTATCATAGCTAAGTAGGCTTTTCAAGTTTACGAGTAATAGTCGACCAACTTATAAAATGTACTTGGATAACATATTTTCCTAAACATATTGGGAGTACAGGTTTTTCAACTGCAAATGAAAGTTTGTTTTTTTATTATTACAATAAAAATCATCGTTCGGAGGCAAATCGGACCGTAGGAAGTGTCCGCATATTTTGATGGGCAACTACAGAATCCTACATTTTGCGTGGACCGACACAGACTTGGCCGGTTTTTACAAATAAGTACTAATGAAATATTCTAGAAACGTTCAAACATACATTACGTTACGCACGTTAACTGGAATCAACATTTTTCAAGTCTTAGTACTTAGAATCGTACCTAATATACGATGCTAGCTGTAAGAATTTCAAGACCTCTTAGGATATTTATTTGGAATACGTTCCTGAATATTTAATATCACATTTGAAGATAAATTATTACATAAGGGGAACACGGGGGGGGGGGGGTTGGCGACACTTAAGCTAAAACTCCAATAACTTTTTACAATAATCACTTTTTAATTTAGTTTTTGGTTTTTATTATAGTATAACTAATCATGTTTTTTACACGCATTTAAAAAAAATTGGCTCCAATTGCCCAAGAGTACGGGGTAATAAGAATCAGGGGTAATGAGAACCACCGGGGTAATGGTAGCCCAAATTATAACCTATTCTTATTCTTTATTGCACACAAAACAACAAAAATATACATACAAATTGCAATAACATACCTATATGCTCTTATAGCATTTTTCTTATACTTATATTTTTCTTACAAAATCAATTTTGATCTAATCACTTCCCGGAAATTCAGCATGTGTCCATTCATCACAGGTCCTGCATCTGTTGTGGTACAGATGCAGGGCCCTTCCCTTTTGCTGCTTTATTTTCTTTCATGAGACGTTTCTTCTTCTTTTCCGTAATTCTATCCCGTTTTCGAAGCAGCAGGAACAAATTACTCCCCAAAAGCTCCTTTTTAAGTTTGCATTTAATTTTCAAAATACATAATATAATATACCTTATAGTTGTTTAATTACGTCGACCAGCTATGTTTGCACAAAACGATAAAACATAAGTTACGTTATAAATCCACAATATTAAAATGATTTCGATTTAGTAAAAAGGTTGAATCTGAGGAAAAAAACGCCATAAGTAACTAGTCAATAATTTTCAAAGTACCGTTATAATTAATCTGGTAATTAAAGTCAAGATTACCTACATTTGAATCTAATGTTGCTCAAAAAGTTTACTTTTTTCATCTTACATCATAAAAGACGCACGTTCCTACTCACTTGTTCCTTCGAATTGGTTGCATTATAACAAACGGTTACCGGCCGCACCTAGGTATAGCCGGCTAGAACTAAGTGTAATCTTACTTCGGCTTTTAGCCGTTACATATACCAAGGTCTTGTAAAAATATTGATTGAAAAGAGTGTCCATGGAGTTTCTTGCCCATTCTTCTCCATAGAGATCTACGCTTTGGAATGGGCAACTACAGTACTTTCACAAGTTATTATGCCTTGTGTCTGGGACTGTAGCTTCGCCTGCTTTGTTTTTCTGACATTCAAAAGTGCCTGTAATGGTCTAATTGAAATAAATGCTTTGAGTTTGAGTTTGACAATAAAATAACTAATAATAAATACTTATGCAACTACGACGAAATGGAAAGATAATGTTATTTCACTCTTCTTTTCAAAACTGCAACAATTTATTTGTATAGATAGATGTGTCAACCATCATCATCCTCCAGCCCTTATCCCACGCACTTGTGGTCGGCCTAAGACGTTTCGTCTTTCATGCTCCCTTGTCAACCGCCACGTTCGTAATCTACCATGATCTACTAAAAATCTAGCACCAGAACATACATTTACTCAACAATCTTCTATGCAATTGAAACTAAAAAATAAAGGAGCCAGAGGGCTTTTCAGCTAGCATATTTAGCATAAAAAACTTTGGAGCTGAAGGCCACAACATCTTCAAGAAGTTTTGCCTGTCTAAGTTGTTTTGGTTCATGCCGCGTACGATGAAATGAAAATCAACGTTTCTGAACAGCCCATTGTTAGTTTTTGGCCCTTTAGCTGCCCGAAAGGCTTCTGTCTGAAACTTTTCATAGTATAATTTTAGAGTTCTTTCTTCACGCACTACCTACATAGCTATCAAGTTTTCATGCTAATTATGAAATCAAATCAAATATTTCATATGGGTTAGTAGTGAGTAGGTACTTAAGAACTATGTTTGAACAATTTTACAATCCAAATTAATCCAGTTTAATATAATTTACGTAATTTAATTTCATCTATTCTAATCTAATCTAATCTAATAAATTTTAACCTAATTTAATATAATCTAATCTAATGTAATCTAATCAAATTTAATTTAATTTCATCTAATCTAATCTAATGTAATCTAATCGAATCGAATCGAACTTAATCTAATTTAACCTTTACCTTAACCTTAACCTTTACCTACTTTTTATTAAGTTTGCTAAAAAACCTCCGGGGTAAATCTACTTTCACACTTACAACATCATAAAATTTTAGACCAATTAAAATGAATCTTACCCACACTTCGGCCTAATTTCGCTAAAACGATTAACTTTTACCTCCACCGTCATAAATGTTCCTTCTGACTTGTTCTGACATAAATCCTGAGCCAGCAGTAAACTTCGAGATGAAATTGATTATAGAGGATCTGTCGTTAGAACATAAATTAATGGCTAATGTGTCTCGCAAGTATGGAGGAAGTGTCAGTTTAGACTTGAGAATTAACTTGTTTCTTCAATGTTAGGGACGTCATACTGAGAACATAATTATTCAAAATCAAAATGTTTTATTTCACATAGGCCCAGATAGCCATTTATAAAACGTCGACAAAAAGGTGCACGGTTCGGGTGGGTCGTTTCCTATGGAGAAAAACCGGCAAGAAACTCCATGGGTACGCTTTTCAAATCATTTGGTGTTACAATACTATCATGGTTACAGCATTTGTACTTAAGTATGGGAGGACAGCGTAGGCCCGACAATAAGTCGTTGTTTACTACAAAAGATGTAAAAAAAGATTAAATTTATTACTTCTACTTTTAACTACTATTCAATTATGGAAGGCCTGATACTACTCAAGGTTTATCTCAGTGGTATCTTAGCGAATATCTCCAAAAACCCTAATTCGAAATTATCTTTTAGATTTCTTAGAAAACCTATCCCATTATCAGTCTACAGCAGTCCACTGCTGGACATAACCTCTTCAATCGCACGCCACTTAATTCGACCAGCTACCCTACGAAGATCGCCGCTCCCCCAAGCCTGAGGGCGTCCCACCTTACGCTTGCCGAATCCCGGTGTCCACTCAAACACAGGTTTACCCCAACGGCTCTGTCGATCATCGGTTCTACGGTTAATATGACCAGCCCATTGGAAGACTTATCTGGAAGTAGTAAAATGACGAAATCATTTTATATCTCACAGGGATAAGACATACATACGAATATTTGCATAGAAATAAATGTAATCTTCAAAAAAATTCAACATACGTTCCATGTTTGAAGTTTTGTGTTCTGTCAAATGCACGATATTTTTCTTTTTTTATGGCATCACAGACCGGACCTAACTTTAAAAACTAGATTGGAACAGCTACTATAGAATCTATAAAGAGCATTGGCACAGACTTAAGTGTTTACACGCTCTTACTTTTATAAATAGAGCTATGAACTTTTAAGCCTTTTGCAGGCGCTTCAAAGTTCAGCTTTAGTGCTTTTAGTTTAGCATTTTGTTGGCTATGGAAGTGAGTTTAAAAATTCATAATCAATTGATCCAAGAAAGCCTTTGGGAAATGCCTTTCTTTTGTTAAGGAAAAAGGTGATAAAACTATTTTTTTCGAATAAAATATTTACATTTCAGTTAGTTCAAAATAACATTTAATTTTCATATCTAAAAGGAAAACTAGTTAAATTCATACACATCGAAAGCAAAATAAAAACTGAAAGACAAAAAAAAGGTTATCATTCGAAATTCGATATTCAAACCATACTCGCGCTCTATAATACTGGACCAGGTGCAACGTAATCTCCTTGGCGAAATGTATTTTTTTTTTACATTGAGCCTCTTTAAATGCTTTTTGCTCGTTCTTCCATTTATGAAAGCTAATATGTTATTAAGTGTGATCGAAACCTAAAAAAGAATGTGAGGAAAATATGATAGTAAAAGTGTGTATCTAAATAGTCCCACTATTTAGATACAATAGAGTGTTATACAGAGAGGGTAAAAAATCGTGGATCAAACGAAACAGAGCGATAGTTGGGGTTTTCAGGGTATTTTTTTTCCATTAATGTTTTAAATTAACAAATAATTTTTCGTGAGACTTGAAAGATATTGAAAATAAGTGCCAACACTCATAAATCATGGTACCCACTGTCATAAAAGCACTTTTGTAGTGATGATTATTTGCCTAGAAGCAACAAAACACCATTTAATTATTTAAAAAACAAATTTTGCTAATTTCTTAAAAAAATACTCTAATAGTAATGACTTTTAAGGAGATCAAGTTAGGGCTCTGCCACAGAGATATGTTTTACTGCAAATAACCCCAACTATCGCTGTGTTTCGTTTGATCCACAATTTTTACCCACCCTTTATATCAATATATTATTTTATACATGGAACCGTCAACATAGTTTATAGAGCTTAACGAGCTGTAGTGAACATATTTTTAGAAGGCCCAATGTCTCGTAGAACAAACGCGTCCTTGAGTGGAGTGTTAGGGCAAGCATAGCATATGATGCCCTCAAGCTAGGGCGACGATCATAAACAGTTGTCAAGGTCAGAATTGATGTGGGAGGCGGTGGCCAGTGTGTGCTGTGGCACATCTTAGCACAAGCCTTCGTCCAATAGTAAACTGCGATAGGCTGAAATGATTTATTAATAAAAACTTCAACTGAAATAACAACACGCCTTAACCTAAAAAAAGAAACTAATTCTGAAATTTCATTTTACCTTCAAGGGAATAGTTAGGGTAGTTATTCAATATTGACAACTCATAAATTAAAAAGTTCTAGTACAGACTACAAACCAATCAAACTTCAAAAAAAGGAATCAATAGACAATACAAATAGGCTATTTCATTAAAACTATATCGTTTTATTGCCCAAACGATTGTGTACCAATAATTCGAAAAGTTCCGACCGACTGAGCAATGATTGCCTTTACCCCTATTTTGAAATTCACTCGTATTTCAAGTTGTCAAATAAAGGAAGTCGTCTCATGTGTTATTCATCATCTGAAGCGACTGAAAACATCTACTTGGGTACATAAGCTGTTATGGTTTTCTAGATATACAGGGTGCGGTTTTAAAAAGCTAGGGGCCACTATGGCAGATGATTACCATTTATTTATTTTCGCACCTCATTCCTTTTATGCCTCACTTTTCGTTGTTACGTCTCATATCATATAAAGTTTTTTGGTATGTTTTCATTTCAATAACGTTCACAAGATGTAATAAAAGTGAGATATACCAACTGATATAATTTCTTTACATGTGTAACATTTATATACTACTCTTAAACTTATTTCATATAGCGTTATTGGATATAAGGTTTATTTAATCGAAAATCATTATAATATATTGAAAGCATCATTCCGGTTAACACCCCGATCCCAGAGCAATCAGATTCGGATAGGTTAGATTAGAAGGTTAAGGCGGAAGCGGAGCGGGTCGCCAGATCCCTTCCATTGTCTGATCTAAGTGACCATTAACGCGCGCAGGGAGCGAGCGAAGCGAGCGCGCGCGGATGCGGCCGCCAAGCGCCAGATCTCCTCTATTGTTGGTGAATCATTTTGGTTATGTTAGATTAGAACAGTAACCGTTAACGCGCTAAGGCGAGCAAGCGAAGCGAGCGTGCCGCGGTCTATCTTGGCAGGTGGTAATCAATTACTAGGTAAATCTACTTAGCTTACTTACTGTAATAGATTTTAAAATTACAAAAACAAAAAATAACTAAATAATAAAATATTCTCTAAATATTTATATATATATATAGAACAATGTAATGAGTCTAGACCATACCAGGGAACCACCTGGTTACGGAGATATTGAAGGTAGGCTTAACTTTCTTCCACGTCTTTTACGAAAATGTGTTTGAAATCTTATGACTTAAATTCAAATGCCATCTTGAACCCTGCACTGTTGTATGAATCTATAAACGCAATGCTTTGTTTGCGTATGCAAGTGATTTTGCACACCAAAAAATAAAAGTCGTTTCCCAGTCGTCGTTTTTGCTCAGTTTTACTAAGGTTTCATGTACACCCTGTATAAACTATTTCCTGAAATAATAATGCCTTGTACATACATTTATGTAAGTTCTATTTATCTGCTCCTGATGCGTCGTCTTGATTCAATGTTTGCAATGTATCTGCCTAAGTAAATGATAGTATACCGCGGCAAAGGATTATATTGCATTAAAAAAAACTATTCTTAAAGCAAACATAACATAAGTTTCGTAGCAGCACAATAGTAGATTATACAACAAGTGAAAAAAAAGGGAATTTAATTCGAATGACTAAGTTGTGTCCCGAGAGCAGCGAAGGATTCTAAAGTAGAATCCTGAGCGGAGCGAGGGATACCAGAACCGAGACGAATTTATTTTTCACGAGTTGTGTACTCTACTTCTTACCATTGACTGCGAGAAAATAAGTAGAAGTTTAGTAGCTCGGGGCTAAATAATAACAGCCACTCGGGTTAATCTTCAAGCCGCGCTTATCAAGTTCGGTCTGTGGATGGGTGACGCCTAATTCATTACATTACAGTGAAATTAGTTTTTTCGAAATTCAGTAGTATATTTTTGTCGGCACGTTTTTTTTCCATAATTCCCAAATTCGTGTTTGTGCAAAAAATATTATTCACTCAGTGAGTAAAAGAGAGTTTTATTCTCTGTTTTCGATGAATCAAATGCCCTTTTTCAAGTGGCAATGGTAAAAAAATCTGTAGAGATATAAGAAAGAAAATGATTTCAATACCTTTTATTAAAAAAAAACAGAAGTTTTCGCGGAAAAGACGAAAATTATCATTAATTCAGTTGAAAAGCTGAACAAAAAAAAACCTAAATTCCAAAAGGATTCCCGTAAGCTTCTACCTACCCTTGATATATTATTCAGTCTGCGTCCGAGAGCGTAAATGAAAAAGTTTTTGTATTCAATGACTATTCGAACACCACCAAAATACTGGTAAACCGGGTAAACCCGAAAGTTTTCGAATCGAACCGAAATTACGAGTTTCGAGGAGGGTTAGTTAAATATTCAGCTAGCGTCTGTCACTGTATGAAGATTAAGTTTGAGTATAAAATGTTGATATCTATGTTTTTCGTATTGGTCCAGGAAACTATATTTAGACCACCAGAGGCACCAGAGAAAAATTAAAGGAGGAGCTCGTGGCTACATAAAAACAGCCGCTCGGGTCGATCTTTAGGTAAAACCGTGCATGCCTAACTTGGTCTGTGGATGGATGACCACCCATTACATACCGAGTTTCCTCCGTGGCTCGTAAAGCACGTTAAGCCGTTGGTCCCGCATGTCATTTGTAGATCTTTGATAGTCGTTAGGTAGTCAGTGGCCCAAAAAGTCTGACAACCAGTCTTACCAAGGGGTATCGTATTACCCAATACTAACTGGGTTTGAGAGGTCAGATAGGCAGTCGCTCCATGTAAAATACTATTATTCAATTGCATTCGGTTAGACTGGAAGCCGACCCCAATATAGTTGGGAAAAGGCTAGGCAGATGATGACCAGAGAAAAATTAAACTGAGTATTTACTAACGTCCGTTTTGTGGAACAAACCATCGTCGCATTATAAAGGGTGTAAAAAGACCCTTAACGAAGCCGAAAGGCACTTATTCTTCCCGTCAATGCGATCATTTTTTTGTTCTAGACCATACCTGGGAACCTTCTAGTTACGGAGATATTGGGGGTCAAAATTTCGACTTTTTCACAAGTTTTTTTTAAAATACATGTTTTTAAAGTGAGATTTTTACTTTAAACACCTCCACGACCCCCGTACTTATCAATCCAGCCATCAGCACAATGTTCTGAGTGCGTTAAATTGAGTCCAACCGTAAAACGTGATTTTTCACCCCAAAAAAAAAAGTCGTTTCCCAGCAAAATTTTTTGCGTAAAGTTACTTAGTTTGATGTACAGAATGCTTGGTTGACGGCTTTGTGAAGGGTCTGTTTACACCCCGTATAATACGACTAGATGCGACCTTCTTCCACGTCTAATTATTATAAAAAATTTACTTCTCTATTTGATTAGAATTTTGTTAACAATTTCAAAGGTTTTAATTTTTTTTGCACGGAACTCTAACCTTTTTTCTAAAATAATAACATAATAACATCGGCTTGCCGCCAGTAAAGGTCTCTTCAAAATCGGTCCAGCTTTTTCGGAGATAAGCCAAAACAAACAGACAGACAAAAATTTAAAAAATGATTTTTATGTTATACATAACGCATTATACTTTCATGTGCGTTCAGTAAAAAGCTGTTATTTTGAAATTGCAAACAGACTTCAATTTTATTTATTTATTTAAATTGGCTGTTGAGCTTACATTCAACTGAAAAAAATGATACTTTATAACTTTATACTACCATAAAATATGCACACTATTTCAAAGTGTATTAGATGTGTATGTGTCATGTGTATTAGATGTGTCATTTTTTTTTCTCTCTAGATATTCTATAGGACAACCTATAAAAAGGTCTCTTCCATATCAGAATCGGACGAAAAAGCTCTTCTAGACTGCGTTCAAATTATTTTAAGTTTAAGTTTCCAGACGAAATTAAAGCCGTCATTTACAAACAGACAACATTTAGACACACACACAAACCTCAAAGTGGTCAGACCAAATTAGACTCACGCACCTACTACTTAAGGTTTTAGTCTAACTGATGAACTAGCTGCTGTCGTGTAAGCCCAAGGTTAATTTTTATTACCTAAAAGTCTGCTTACTTAGAAGGTCACTGAGAAAGCTCGCTTCTAAGTATCATATTATTGTTTAACAACTGCTGAAAACCTCAAACGGTGCAAATACAATAATTTAATTGGTAGTTATGTGTTTGAGCCGTTTGGGGTTGAAACACTAGGGCCATGGGGTCCGAGTGCCCACTTAGTTAAGTTCGGGAAATCGCCAAGCGGTTGGTCGACTCTTCATTTGACCAGAGGGCGGGCCTCTTTTTTAGCCAAAGAATCAGCGTTGCCATCCAACGTGGCAATATGTTGAGGTATAAAAATGAATCAGAGAGGTCACAAGTTCGAATGACATACGCTACTTTATGGGCAGTTTAATATTAATGCTTTCTATCAAACATTACCTTTAGATACAGGTGTCGATAGGAACAATTACTCCAAAGATAAATCTTCCACGGATTTGAATAAGGCCTATTACGCTTTAAAAGATCTAAAAATACCAGATATTTTAGGCTGTAACCCACTTTTCCACAATGTACCCTATCTATCTTTTCACAGACCAAGAAAAACATACGCAACCAGCATTTGCAAGATTGTAAGACTCCTTTGGTCCTTGCAATTTCCGATTTCACTCGGTCTGGCAATAATCGGAGCAGACCAACTCTGAAAAAGTTTTCAATGGTACCGCCTTGATTCCACTTTATTCACTGGACCGTGCTTGGAATAAAGTATCTCACGATTCAACATTTAATTTCGTTCGGTTTGACAAATCTGTTTTTTATTTTGCCAACCCTATTTTTAGGGATTTATTTCGCGTTTTCTCGTTATAAGGGTATATGGTTTAGATTATTGTGGATTTGTTGCAGCTCTTGCTTTCTGAAAATGATTACGAAACAATTTAATGTTTTGAAGCTTTGTGGCTAGATAATTATAAACTTATACTGTCACTTACGGGATATCTTCCGTGATTATTCATTATTTTGAGCTCCTGATATTTCGACGCTGTTGCAAGCGCCCAAGACTGCGGGTTGACTGGAGAATGCGGGTGGATGGAAAATAAATTGTTAAGAGCAGACAAATCGGTCAATCTGTCTGTTTGTCTGTCTGTAATCTGTCTGTCTGTGTGTCTGATATCCCGTAAGTGACAGTAAAAGTTTAATTGTAAACCGTGAAAGCTTAAAACAGTGATAGATAATTAGAACTGAATGGGTGGATCTACAAGGTTAACGCTTGCTGTGGTGATGGGTGAAGATCTATTGACCCCCTAGATCCTTCCGTGCTTGAGAAAGCACGTCCAGCCGTTGTTGCCAGCTTTCATTTGAAGATCATTGACAGTCGGTATGGGTAGCTAGAAAGCCGAAACTTTGACAATCTTGACAAGGGATATCTTTTTACCCAGGAGGGTCTGGATGCCAGATCGGCACTCGCTTTAAGATAAAATACATGATCAAACACTGTTTTAATCTTTCACGGTTTACAACTAAACTAATAGTATCACTTACGGGTTATCATAGCGCTTGCAACAGCGTCGAAATATCGGGAGCTCAAAATACGAACAATCACGGAAGATATCCCGTAAGTGACAGTTTAAGTTTAAAATACATGATGATTCAGAAACAATTATTTTGCTTCAAAATTACTAAAAGTAAAGTAAGACCTGGCAATTATGTGTAGAATTTATATTTAAGTATGCTAATGAAAATTCGGGACTCGCAGGACAAAATCCCAAGGATAAGTTGTGAGATTATTCGTATACGTGACCCTTGACCCTAAGCCTTTATTACCAGGCTTTTAGAGCGAAATAATAATTACCTAGGTAACAGCTGGTTTATACTACAACATACTACCTACATCTTTAGTGGGTAGTGTATAATAATGTTACCTAACATAATCAGCCCTCGATGTGGTAACAAGAACCGTCAGATTGTACCTCATCTATTTTAATCCTTACTAGTCCTTACTAATCATATTATAAATGCGAAAGTAAGTTTGTTTGTTTGTTACCTTTTCACGCCTAAACCACTAAACCGATCATCCTGAAATTTTGCATATACGTTGTCAGGTGTACAGAAACGGACATAAGGTAACTTTCATTCCGAATAAACGTACTGTTCCCGAGGAAAACAACAATAACGTTCTAAAGTTATTAGATGGCGCCACGTGTCTTTCGAATCATGATTGAACTACATGCAGTATTGAATTGATTGTCAAATTCAAAATTAACGCGAGCGAAGCCGCGGGCAAAAGCTAGTAGAAAATAATAACATCCAAACTTAAAACGTGCTTGGTTTCTAACAAAGCGGATGTCCAAACTACAAGGACACTATGATACAAAAAATACCTGATTTTGATTAATGCTACTCCGGACAAGCCACTGCGCTAATAAACTCCTCATGGAAAATGTTTTCATTAGCTTAAAAGCGTGTGTAGATTGTTTTTAGACGTCATAACAACAACTGTATATTAATTTGGTTAGAGTATACTTATAATTACCTCTGCTTTGGAAAACAACTCACGGTTTGTTCCAAATAATTGGTAGTAAATGAATTTTTAATTAGTGAGTTTATTTATTGCTTTTGTTTTAATGAAATTGAAATAAATATTAAAAGCCAATGCCCAAAACTGGTGCCACTAATGAAACTATAAAGACATAGGAGAAAATGACATAACAAATAGAATTTTATATCAGTTTATACAGGGTGATTTTTACGATAGCTTATCGAGCTAAATCCGAAATAATAGGAAGTAGAGCAAAGTGGTCAAAGAAACCATGAATTCGATTTTTGAAAAGCTATTGTCTGTTCTCCATATAAAATACTGGTATTCAGCTGCATCCGGTTAGACTGGAAGCCGATCCCAATATAGTTGGGAAACGGCTAGGCAGATGATGATGCAAACATTTGGCTAATATTTGGCATTTGACGTTACTTTAATGACCGATTATAGTCGTCGAATTATCCTCCTTTCATCAAACGATGCTCAAATTCTACCAAAAACCTTACACCTAAACTACCTGCAAAACAGCTACAGAAAATTGAAGTTTTAAAATTCATAGAATCGTTCTCATTCCATACATTTATGAAGATATCTTCCGTACAATCATGCACACGATGTATATGAGAGAAAATAAGAGATTCTTTTCTTCCTGGGTTACTGGCTTTTGACTTTGTGATACTCAACGAAGCCATCATTTATTCATGAGACTGTGAGCAATCTTAAGATTTTTTGTCTGCGTATAAAAATAGCTGAGCTCAAAAAATATTCACGATATTCTTTTAAATGTGTGAGGAATCCTTTGATAGTAGCAAAGTCATATACATACACCGTGACTTTTTAGTCGTCTTACAACGGCAGCCCACTTCATGTATCCAATGACTACTAAACATTCATTAAAAAAGTGGTATTTATGAGATTTTAATAATTTAAAAATAAAAATATTATTCAGTATTATAACATGACGTAGTTAAAACACCCTGTAGCGAGCGATGATCTACTCGACTCGAGCGCTGGGTAGGTATGAACATCATTAACAGGATGTTTCATAATTTTATAGTAATGTATAATTTATTTTTCTTTGTACCTGTTATGGAAGGTAACAAAAAAAAAAAAACGCGCGTAGAACGATTTTATGTCAGGCACATTGAGTGGACCACCTTTGTAAGACGACTAAAAAGTCACGGTGTATAAGTAGTATCGGTACAGGCAAAAACAATAGTAATCTACTTACAAAGAGCCTAGTGTTTCTTGTCGCCACGTGTGTAACGTCTCACACTTGGCAATTATGTCATTTGGCTATAAGCGTGACATGGGATAATATATTTTTTCCTAAGGCATTTCTTCTGAAAGCCCCTCTATAGTACAGTATCTCATAGCTCTATTGGCTCTTGAATGGCACTGTCATGAGGCCACTGTCTTTTTTTTTGGGCCTAGCCCGCCATACTATTCCCAAACCACTATAAGTCCTGAAAGCCAGAATCTACGGTGACGACCACCAGCAAAGCGCCGACACAATGAAGCTCGACAAATTCGCAGAGAAACAATCCACTGTCTTGGTGTAGTAAATAACTCCGAATATAACCTGTACACTATCTAACATCGCGTTCATTCTGCCAAAGACTGCACTCCCATAAAATATGATGTGCAGATTGTTCATATTCGCAGTTGTATGTAGAACATTGACAAAAAGGCGAGGCAACAAGCTTGAAAGAACATAATTTACTCTTAAAGTTACTATGACCTGTGAGGAATTGGGCACGTGATCCACCTCCAGCCATGTCCTGGCCAGCTGTTCACGTACGTATGGAAAGAACTGGTGGAGGTGTCGGCCCTTTAATTATCCCACCCACTTTGCCATTCAGACAAAAGTTCCTACCAGACGTCAGTCTGTGGTTTGAATAATCTAGAAATTTTAGCACAGCCACGTTGGGTTAAAAAAAAGGGCGCTGTCTGTAAACTTATATTTTTTTACTAGCCTACATCGAGTCTCACTGCTGGGCAAAGACCTCCCCTTTCTCCTTGCATACCTCTCTATCCTGAACGAATCATGATCAGACCGTCACTCCTCCCCGCTCTGGATGGAGTGGGAGGGAGTGTCAGACTTTTACTGACTAAAACCCATCCATGTTCTTTCTTTGCCCTTTGTGTTCTAGGGCCGCGGTATCTCTCGAACAGTCCCGCAGCCCCGGCAGGCATCGGCCCTTGCGGGCCTTCCTGGTTGGTTGGTTGGTCACGCCACCTTCGCCGCGGTCGAATTCGAAGGCTGTCCTTCCTCAGACGTCCAGGGTGAGAACTTTCCTTTGTGAACATGTTTGTGGATAATGTAGTGAAAATAAAAAATGGCGGCGTTATTTCCGAGCATAGCCAAGCGCTAAAACAACCTCTATCTTCAATCTCTTTGGATATTAGGTAGGACCTCCTTTTTCGTCATTAGCTCCTGTTTTGAAAATGGAAGGCGAAAGGCAGTGTCAAAGGCTTATGAACGTGGAACGTAAATGAGTCAACTAGGAAAGTGAATTATCTTAGTGCCTTTAGGCGAACTCTATCTATCATTACTTTGTGCTTTACCTAGCTGAAATGGGGACAACTCTTCATACAAATTTTATACGAAAATCACTTGATAGATAAGGATAAAATTTTACTTCAGAATATACACATCGAGCCTAAAAAGACCCAGGTTTTGGACGCGTCGTAATCACGTAACTCAAGTGATCCAATTGGCTGTTGACTGTTGATAAGTAATTTATTTATTTATTTGTTATTTTTGTGTCAATTTTCTTAGATGAAACCGCGCGTTAAACTCTTTTTAAAATGTACTTTTCTTTTAAGAAAAGTCAGTACTATTCTTATTATGTATTTATTTATTTAACACTTCAAGCACAAAGTACAGAGGCGGACTTAATGCGATAGGAATTTTCTACCAGTCAACCTTTGGTTGATGCAGAGACAAACTGGAAGGTGAATTGTCTGCAAAAAAAAATTCTCATAATTTTCTGAGGTTTGACCAATTAGTATTTCGATCCACTTTAGCCATGCAAATAAAATATTAAGTGATACTTAGTTGGGAATAATCATGTGTATGATTGCTAAATTAAATTAATATTTGAAATAAACCTTTAAATTCAAATTTAAAATCTTAATTTCGAGCGAAGGCTCATATAGTGTTAGTTACATAGTCCTTATAAACTAAGTGTTAGTAAACAACACGATACGGTGACACCATGTTACTGACAGTCAAATGAACCACATATGGACAGTCCACTCTGTCAGGAAACATTTTCAAAAATATTTAATTACTGACTTAGGTTAAGAAGCTTCTTGTTTAAAGGGGAAGCGCCGGAGTATTAAAAAAATATATGAAATTGCAATTTGCAGGTCAGTCAGGTTGATGATACTGATACTGCTAGCCTGCGTCATCCCACTGCTGGGCAAAGGCCTCTCCCCATGACTTCCAGTTGTTTCGATCCAGGGCTAATGTGGGTCACTGGTCGTTGGTTCTGTCCAGCTGTTGTTTGTTGAATAAAATATGTTTACCGAATTATAATCATTAAAATCATCAATACAACCCTCTAAGTTGATATAATCCCATTGAATGACTATTTTATCAGAGGGTTCAACTGTGTAAACTATATTTGTTAATCATATTTTAATTAATAAACTAACTGATACTAACCGGCAAATTGCTAAAAACGTAAGAAAATAGGTTTGAATTTTGTCGGCTACCCTAGCGTGTTATCATCTGCCTAGCCTGTTCCCAACTACATATATTGGGGGTGACTTCGAGTCTAACCGGATGCAGCTGAATATCCGTATTTTACATGGAGCGACTGCCTATCTGACCTCCACAACCCAGTTAGTACTGGGTAATACTATTATATACCCCTTGGTAAGACTGGTTGTCAGACTTTTTTTTGGGCCACTGACTACCTAACGACTGTCAAAGATTACAAATGACACCCGGGACCAACAGCTTAACGTGCTTTTCGAGGCACGGAGGAAACTCGGTATGTAATGGATGGTCACCCATCCACAGACCAACCTAGGCAAGCACGGTTTCACCTAAAGATCGACCCGAGCGGCTGTCCACGAGCCACGAGTAATTACTACCACTAATTTTCCAAAAAGCTCTTTAATCGTCTTCTATAGCCACATGCTCACCGTGCGGTTGATACAAAATTATAACTTCGAAAAACAAATAGCGGACACATTTCATCATTATGACTTTTTGTTTGGGAGCATAACAAGTTTATTATTGAAGTTTTTTAATCGTACTGAGGGACTGAGTAATCAAAAATATTGTTTCGTTGCGCTCGGATGATGGGTACTTACTTGCTTTACTCGTAGAAACACGACTCTTTTGTACATTAGTTGGTCGTGCTTTCTGTAACCTAACGTGCTTATTTTCATTTACGTTTCGATTTAATTCAAATATGTAGCCAGTATAAAATTATCTAGACATATTTATTTTACAATTACTAACTCGAATTCAAACCTAAAATTACATAAAAGAACATTAACACATCGAGCCATTATCGCCGACTTAACGTAAGCGACATTTTTACCTAAACAGCATTTTTCATCGCAAACGACATTCTAAACTATAACGGACTCGGTTCGTCGACATTTCCCGCCAAAATACAATCAATTCGAAAGTTATAGGAAATGCTAAGTTTATCGTTAGCACAACCGAACGGTTTTCTATATTTTAGAGTAACCGACATAATCAATATACACCGTGATTTTTTAGTCGTCTTACAACGGCAACCCACTTCATGTATCCAATGACTACTAAACATTCATAAAAAAAATTGTATTTATGAGATTTGAATCATTTAAAAATTATTCATTATTATGACGCACGACGCAGTTGAAACAACCCTGTTGCGAGCGATGATTTACTCGACTCGAGCGCTCGGTAGATAAATGTTCTACCGTTTGACACGTGAACATTATTAACAAGATCTTTCGTAATTCTAATGTATTATTTATTTTTCGTTGTACATCTTAATTAATGGTAAAATAGAAATAATGGCGCCAAGAGGTATTTTATGTCAGATACATTGAATGGACCACCTATGTAAGACGACTAAAAAGTCACAGTGTATATCGTAAGTTGCGTAATTATCTAAGAATTGCAGCGTAAGCGACCCTTGTTATCGTAACCGACACAGTACGGGCCTTAAAAAGATTCCACACTAAAAAAACTTGCATCCGTTCTAACGATATCCTCTACTACACAGACAAATTCACAAAACCACGTCTCGTGCTAATTGCGAAAAATCCTGCCCAAGTTGGGTGTCAAAACACTGGACTAATACTAATCCTCTGGCTGCAGACAGATTGACGTAAAAAATGGAAAAAGCCGGGCGTCGCAGTAAGCTAACGGACATAGTCCAAAGCTGGAATGGTCTGGAACATTGTAGTAAAAATAGTACACTAGTAGTTTCCACGTTACTGACGGTTTTACAGTGACAGGTGTTTAGTCCATGGGAATGGTGTATGTTGTGCAGTGAACGGTCGCATTTGGGACATGATTGTGAACAATTTGAATCGTTTGTGAAAAACTATTTTTTTATTATTCACGGTCGATTGATTCGACAAAGTAGAAATCCGTATTTCTATTGATAGGTAGGTTAAACCCCGTTAGTTTTGCTTTTATTTACTCACAGCAAACGTTACAAAAAAAACTTTATTCGAATGGGAAAAGGTTGATTTTACGCGGCATAGAGGAGACATAACGCCATGACAGCGTCTTGCCATCTTCCGTCACGGCATACGAGTTGGTTTTATTGCCTAGGTGCGCTAAGAGATGTTTCACATCAATTATTTATCTTGATCATTTCGAACCCTGGTTACTATTATATAGTAAATTGATTTATATATTCGAAAATGTTATTTATTAAATAGCTATTATATTATAATTTTATTAAATTTGTTAAATAGCTTTTATTTAATACCGCAACGTATCGCATTATAATAATGTTGTAATAAATTCCGTGAGCATTAAAAAATACGTACATTTATATAGTATATAGTTAAACCGACGCACGAACGTGGCGCCACATGGTAACCGAATAGTGGCAAAGCTTCTTAGTTTTGTTATATCTGTTACGGCTAAAAGCCGAAGTAAGGTTACACCTGGTTGTAGCCGGTTATACCTAGGTGTGGCCGGTAGCAGTTTGTTAAACTTAGGTATATCCTTTTTATTGATAGAACACACCAACCAAATGGTATAGGTTAGTTTAGGTTAGAACTGTAACCAAACGCGGCACCGCTCGCTGCGCGCGAGCCGAGCGAGCGCAACGGCAGAACGCGGGCTCCCACACCACACCAGTCAGCTGTTGCACGCCCCCACGCACGGCTGCGCTTGCGCGTTTTTTTAACATCAATTCATTTCTTATTTACTAGTTCCAACCGACCGTTGTAATTTAAGTCCTTTCTTAATATACATGTATACAGTCCACTACACGTTTCATTTTGCTCCACCTGACTGAAAACGCCTGACGCTTTTGTAACAGCAATATCATTTTCTTACTGCTTGCTCCAGTACCACGTTACAACTTATTGCGAATTATTTAGTATCAGTAATTTTCGCATAAAACTAAATATTGTTGGTCTTTTTTTTTTCTTCATTTTCATGGCTGACATGAAAAGACTTATTAAGAAGCGAGCTTCAATGAAAACCAAGCTTACGCAATTTACTTCTTATTTAAATATTTCTAAGTCTTGCGAAATAAATTATAATAAGTGAGTGATAGAAGACGATTAGAGATACTTAATGTAATATACTCAAAATATTATAATTATTATCTTCGGAATAAAATTTTGTAAAAGATTCCAATTCATCATTCCCAACCCAAAGTACGTACATCACTGCAAAAATTGAAATAAATTTAATATATTTTTATTTATTTATTTATATTTTTCATAAATTTAAATCAATATTAGGTACCAGCATTTAAATGTAAGTATTGTTTCTCAAACCATTTACTTCTACCTCTAAGATCATAAAAGTCGCGCGTTCATAAATCTTGAGCAAGGAGTAAACCTTGAGATGAAATTGATTATCAACAATCTAGTGTTTCATCATCATCGTCATCATCATCTACCAACCTTGGCCTATGTTATTTGGGGTCGGTGCAGCACAATTTGTATTCCATTTTTCCTGTCAACCAGCGCGTGTTTGTACCTTCATAACATTATTATAAATGTTCATACATTACCTTGTCATACGAAAATTCTAGAACCACACTATTACAATCTTTTTAGCTTTTAAAGAAAATAAATTTAGTTTCACACTTACTACACCGTAGAAAATTAGAGCAATTACAATCAATATTATCCTCATCTAATGTTTCTCAAATCATTTACCTACGACATCATAAAATACCCACGTTCCAACTAACTTGTTTTGCCATAAATCTTGAGCAAGCAGTAAACCTCGAGATTAAATTAATTTAATTTTATGGCAATCTGACAAATCACTATTACAATGTAATAAATCCTTAGGTACGTGTAAGACACCGCGATTTTAGACATGGAAGTATTTGTTTTTAAGTTATAATATTTTATTTCTGTAATTTTTTCGGAATGAAAGGTACCCCATGTCCGTTTCTGTATTTACTGTATAATATTTTATGTGTTGAACAAAATGGATTTAGAGCGCCTTCACATTACGTCGCAAGTAGTGCGGCAGCAGCGCGACTATAGCAGCGCGACAGACGCGCTGTTCACAGGCGGCTAATTCCATACTAAAAAGAGCAGCGCGACAGCCGCGCGACACGTGATTGTCCATACTGGACGGCAGCGCGGCAGCCGCGTGCTGTCAGTCGACTTCGAGCCAGTGTTGCAATCATACGAACTGGCCACCCTTAGTCGCGCGGCTGTATTTGTAATGAGAAGGCATCCGCTGCTATCGCGCGGCTGCCGCGCTGCTGCCGCACTGCTTGCGACGTAATGTGAAGGCGCCCTTAAAAAGAACAAAGGCATATCGCTATCTACGACTTGCTTGCTACCAATTTGCCCAATCCTAACAGATATGTCAAAAGCTTTCGAATATGTCCATCACGAAACCCTGATTAATAAGTTTAACATAAATGTAAACGAAGTTCACACTAAGTTCAGTTTTTATTTCCCGCGCGTAGTGTTTTATGTTATACAATCTGTGGTAGAAACTATAGAGTACGTATATTAAGCTATGATGGTGAGCATAATCTACAAACTTGCGAGTGAATGTTAATATAAATAAAATACCTATAAAGGATTTGCGAATATTAGCTTTAAATGATGTTTCTCTTTTCAGGTAAGATTAATTGTACCTAGTTTTGAGTTCTTAAGTGTGTAATATTAAATGTTGAAAGCATAGTAATTAATAGAATATCTCTTTTCAAAGCAACTCAATAATCCTTACTAATATTATAAATGCAAAAGTAACTCTGTTTGTTTGTTTGCTACCTTTTCTCGACTAAACAGCTGATCGTAACGAAATTTGGCGAGGAGATAGATGATTCCTGGGAAAGGAAATAGGCTATCTTTTTTTTCCTCACTCATACTCCATCAAAATTACCACTCGAACGAAGTCGCGGGCAACAGCTAGTGTTTAATAATTTTTCATGACCAAGCGTAATGAAAGTGTTCGGTAATACAAACATACGCCTATGTATGTCTTTTTGTTTCCTTGACATTTCTTGAAGGTACACATTAGTTAGGTCCGCCTTATTTAAAAGTCCAGCGATATTTTGATGAAGAATATTTATGTTGCTATAGACGAAACAAATCAGAGATACTTTTCATTGTATTTGTTTCATTAGTACCTATTGATAAGCGGTGTCTCTGAACGTTTAACATTTGTATCGGTCACTCACAGCCAACATTTATTAGTGTTCTCAAGTTATGGAAGGTATTCAGCATACCTTTGTTACTAAGACGGCCAGTGTAGGTACCAGGAGAACATGTCATATGAGTTTTAAATTCGAATAGCCAAGCATAGTAATAGCTTTGATTATCCATGTATAGCAGACTGTTGAAAGTTCGATTCTCCTGTTGTACATCGTCGAGTATCCATTGCATTTATAAGTGGGTGCACATGAGATAACATTTGTGTTGATGCTGCACTCACTGTTGATATTCCAATAGCAATACTAGTTAAGCACTGATTTAGGTGTCACTGAGTGAAAACTGACTTTAAACTTTAATGATAAAAAGATATCGTACGTTATATTATTGACTAGCGGCCCGTCCCGGCTTCGCACGGGTGGACATTTATTTTCCCCTACCCCCCCCCCCCTATTTTTTCTAGTAATAAATATAGCCTATGTTACTCAGGGATAATGTAGCATTCTAATTGTGAAAGAATTTTTGAAATCGGCACAGTAGTTTGTAGTCCAAAAAAAAATCAAGATAAAAAAATGGTTGTTGTGCCTCACTCGACATAGATAGGTATAGTGTGTCCCGGACTTTTTTGTAGATATTTATAAGATCTACAATTAATTAGAACATTTTATGGTACTATCTTTTATAGTTTAGGCAGCGTACGCAAAATAAGTAACTTTTCCGGTTGATTTTTTACACCTTGTGTCCGAAAAACCCAAATATCTTATGGAACCCTATTTTTTTCCAAAATAAAATTTAGCCTATGTTACTCGTGGATAATGTAGCTTTCGAATGGTGAAAGAATTTTTGAAATCGGTTCAGTAGTTTTTGAGCCTATTCATTACAAACAAACAAACAAACAAACAAAGTTTTCCTCTTTATAATATTAGTGTAGATAAGCAACTAATTTGTTCTCAGGACTCGTGCTGAAGAATATGGGTGATAAATCACACTCAGTGAGCACTTAGAAATGAAACAAAAAACGAGAAAGAAACTTTTCAAACATAAACGTACCGGGCGAAATTATAGCCAACAGAGACTCCAAAGTCATGTGAAGTTAATTTTCATCACTGAAACTGTCATATTGAAGAAGCATAATTAGCTTGTGGCAATCGTAAAACACCAATACATAATTATCTCATTATTTATGCTAGTCACCCTCTGTGATTATAGCTATAGTGTAATATTTTTACTCAAATTCTTTAATTTAAGACTTCCTAGATCATAATGAAAATAAGACTAAAATATCCAAGTAACGAAAAGTGCATTAAGTGAATCAAATAAAGGTAGAGTTTTCTGCATATTGGAGTAATTTGTGAAGAGAAATGAGATACTGTAAATTTTTCATACGGAGGCGGACGTTGATACTGAAGGCTCTCATACTGATACTGACAGTCATTTGGTTTATGGTCGCATTGTTGACTGCACTACCACCAACGCCTGAAAACAATAATGCGGAGGAGAAACCCTTGAAAATGGCGAAGCCTACAAAAACAAAGAGCAGGATCTACGGCAATAACCTATCTGACGGTGAGTGTTGTATTAAGCTTTGAAATTGCAGAAGCTTGCTTGGTGTAGGTATTCAATCAAATACCAGATGTTTCGATAGCTTTACACGATAATGCTCTGTGTCACCCATGAAACTAACATGACTCTAACGATCACATCGTAATAAATAAATCTGATTCTGATGAACACAAAATTGATAGAGGTTAGATTTATTTAAAATTGCTTCCATAGTGGGAGGCTAGTAAAAAAAATGAATGATAACAAAATCGGGGGATACAGTGGTTTGGTGTTGCAGCTGCTAAATTAAATTACACCATTGGATAGCTAAAAGATCAAAGAATTCATTACGCCACGTGAGAACGGTGACGCATCGCGCGGGTTGGAGACGGAAACGCCGCCATTTTGAGGTAATTTTGCTGCGTATCAAGATTTCCACTCAGTATTACTTTTGACTCGGCTGATCCTTAAAATTCTAGTAGTCTGAACCAAAGTCGCTGTATTTGAGCAGAGATCTTTTTTACTGGAAGAGCTGACAATCCTCCAATGAAAAAGGCTTTATGTAGGAATACCGACTCACAGTGAGTGAGCCAAGTATTCTATATGACATGCGCCGACGACGTCGCTTGAAAGCGATCCTCGATCGATGATCGATTCCCGTAACAGCCGACGAAAGAACAGATTGATTGCACAGTATTCCTCCATTTGTTTAATACACTGTGTTCTGGAGACAGTTTCAAGCCGTTTGGGGTCAAAACGTTAATACTGTCTAAAGGTTTAAAAAGTAAAAAAAAGTTTAAAAAAGTAAAAGTAAGTAAGTAAGTTTAAAGTTTGTAAAGGTTTTATGCAAAATGTCGCAAGAATATTTAGAACTATAATAATTTCGTAAAAATAAAAACATTCAGAAAAAATTTTTTTTTTCGTTGCTCTAGCGGCTTTGCGACTTGTGGAGGTTGCTCTTGAGGTATTTCGTGTTTGGAGGGTTAGACCCTATATATGTATTTATTATTATATTTTATTTGTGAAAATGTTCAGTACTAATGCACCTACTGTTTTTGTCTCTGCATCACCCTAAGGTAGACTGGTAGAAAATGCCTAAGGCATTAAGTCCGCCTTTGTACATTAAGTGCATAAAGTTTTAATAAATAAATAAATAAATAAAACGTTCGGGTCATGGGGCCCAAGGGCGCGGCTCCTTTTTAAGGAAATCTGTAGCCAACTGGTCGATACTTCGCGGGCCCAGAGTTGGCTCTTTCTTTGGCCAAAGAATTAGCATTTCACTAAACTACTACTAAACTCATTACAACACTAAAATCTCATTTTCGATACTTCTCACACTTACTTACAGTTCCATTTTTCAACTTTCTAACTTAACAATCATGATTTTAATAAAAAAAACCAGTAACTGAATTATATTGCAATAAATATTTAATTATTTATATTTGAAAAGGACGTCGCCTGTAATATTCTACATCCCGCAGGGTTTATGACAGCTGCGCTAGGTTCGGACAACGCACCTGGTGAACTAGGAAAACCAGTCATTCTACCCAAGAATATAACCGAGGAAACAAAGCAAGCTATCGCAGAGGGGTGGAGAAAAAACGCTTTCAACCAATACGTCAGCGACCTGATATCTATTAGGAGAAAACTGCCGGACCCAAGGGACGAATGGTAAGAAAATGATCCCAAATCCGTACAAGACGTTGCATGAGGAACGACTTCAACACATCTCGTGGGATTCAGAGATTTTTGTGAATTCTTCTCCTCCCTCTTATCACGCATTGCTTTGTGTTGGATAAACAAAAAAAATATAAATAATTTACTTTCTTTTCAATCAATCAATCAATCAACTTTCTTTTACCATACTCCTTTGCGTAAGTCTCAGTTAAACCTGTGAAAAATATTGATGTCTAGTCTTATCGGGCCCAATTTTATTTCTAATAAAATTTCCGTCGCTGAGAATAAATATTTTTTTTTTTACAAAATGGGCCTGCTCTTGACCTCGATCACGCCTGATAGAAAGCGGTAGATGAGGTCTGTGATGGAACGAGCGTGCCCAGAAGATGCCTGTTCACTCTTGCTTTGAAGGCAGACGGGTTAAATGTGGGAGGGGACACAGATGCCTAGAGTTCCACACGAATTTAAGAAAATGTGAACTAGAGTCAATCTGAATGGTAACTAATAAAATGCTTACTTCTCCAGGTGTAAAGTGCCGGGTAGGTATCTAAAGGACTTACCGCAGACCTCAGTGGTAATATGCTTCCACAACGAAGCGTGGTCGGCGATACTCAGGACAGTTCACTCCGTGCTGGACCGGTCACCAGCTCACTTGATCAAGGAGATCATTCTCGTCGATGACTTTTCCGATATGCGTAAGTCTGAGTTTGCGAATTAATGCAGAAAACATTTTTTTTTGGGGTGATATAGATTGCACTCGGTTTTTTTGTCCGTCTAGTTTATTATTTTAATATTAAATCTGTATTCATTCATTTCATTTTCCATCTTAACGACTTAAATTACTGTTCAATAAACTTACACAATCACGTGTTTATACTTGCAGCTCACCTAATGCAGCAGCTAGATGACTACATGTCATCGTTACCAAAAGTTAGGATAATCAGAGCCACCCGACGTGAAGGCCTCATTAGGGCGCGGCTCCTCGGGGCCCGATACGTCACAGCCCCCGTGCTTACCTATCTCGACAGCCATTGTGAGTGCACTGAAGGTAAAATCCTACAATTAGCGTTACACAAATCTTCCGTAACGATCAGTCGTTAACTTCAGCTATTTCATTCCAGGATGGCTCGAACCATTACTAGATAGAATTGCTCGTAGCAAGACTACGGTAGTGTGCCCCGTAATTGACGTCATCAACGACACTACCCTCGAATATCATCATAATCAGTCATCTCCAGTCCTTGTTGGTGGTTTCAGCTGGAATCTCGAGTTCGATTGGCACCCTGTTCCATCGAAGGAGCGAGCGAGACACCAACATACTGCGGAGCCTGTCTGGTCGCCTACTATGGCTGGTGGTCTATTTGCTATAAGCAAAGACTTCTTCGAAAGATTAGGGACTTACGACAGCGGTTTTGACATTTGGGGCGGTGAAAATCTAGAGTTGTCATTTAAGACTTGGATGTGCGGTGGGACTCTAGAAATAGTTCCGTGCTCGCACGTCGGACACATATTCAGAAAACGTTCACCGTACAAGTGGCCATCCGACGTGGATGTAGTACAGAAAAACTCTGTCCGATTAGCTGAGGTGAGAAGTTTTGTCACGTAATGCAGATTTTTGAAATTTTCAGATCAAAACGCAATTTCAGAGTCACAATGTTTATTTTTAAAATTATTTTAGGTATGGTTGGACGATTATGCAAAGTACTACTATCAGCGTGCTGGTGTCGATAAGGGTGATTACGGCGACTTTTCTGCCCGTAGAGAATTGAGAGAGAAATTAGGTTGCAAGTCCTTTGAGTGGTATTTGAAGAACATTTATCCCGATCTGATCATTCCTGGAGAATCCGTTGCTCATGGCGAGGTACGTTTTTAATATTTAGTAGAGTTCAATTTCCAAATAACAATATTTTAAACTAAATCAATTATTCGAAGAAATAATATGAAAACAAAGCAATAAAATAACTTAAACTAAACAAACAACCTGAAACAAAGCATCAAAAAATTCTTTCTCAACGTTGGCAACCGGTAATATGTCCACGAGACTGGCAGCATTGCCATGGTGTATGGCATTGCTTAGCCTTTGCCCAAAGTAAAAAAGCCAGCCCTTAGGTCACGGGAAGCGTCAACTAAACGTTTGGATATTTCCGTAAAGAAGCTGTGCACAGCTTTTTACAGACCCCGGACAATACAAATTCATTTATGTTTTGAGATTCAAGCACAACAGAAAGAATTTTTTTCATATTGTTCTACATAACAACAATGAGTGCAAATTATTTGGTAATGGGAGTGATCTTGATGTGTGGGGTGACAAGAATGGATAAGGTAAGGAACGAGTATATTAGGGGAAGTTTAAAACTTGCGCCAGTTACAGAAAAGTTGAAAGGGAATCGACTGTCTTGGTATGGACATATGATGAGGAGGGACGAATCGCATGTGACTAAAAGAGTGATGAATATAAACGTTGATGGATGGAGAGGGAGAGGAAGACCAAAGAAACGATGGATAGATTGTGTGAGGAATGATATGAAAGATAAAAGAGTAAATGATAGCGTGACGGTTGACAGAGGAGAATGGAAGAAAAAACCGTGTTGCGCCGACCCCAAGTAACATGGGAAAAGGGCAGGAAGATGATGATGAGAGTGATCTTTCAAATTATCACCCGTACAGATTTGAAACGTTGGCTTCAAAAAGATTTTTTTGGACTCTTGCACACGCAAGATCATCATGAGTCAGTCGGACTATACCAATATCACCAGCTAGAAGGAAAGGACATCTCCTGTCAAATTCAATTTGACCGATTAGCAGTACCATTTTGCAGGAGTTTTTGTTCAAAATTATTAATGTTTGTCTCGGTTTCGCTCAGTTTTTCAAATCAATGCACTCTTTTATGCACATTGGACAGCACGGTTATATTGTTTTACTTCATCTGTATTCACTTTGTTGCATTTTTTACAATGGCCATCACCGATAGTTTCTAAATAACTTAAACAACCATAGTTTAATGCCTTGATGGTGAGACGGTCAGTGCAACTGAATCGGATGAACTAAAACTCCCAAGACTCAACATTCGCGCATGTTACAATGCTGGGGGCGAATAAGTAGAGTACCTGATTGCCCCCAGCTTAAGAGACAAACGAGTGTTTACTACATTGAGCGTTAAGGGCTTTCCTGATACCTATTTTGATTTTTGAATTTCTTACGGAATTATTGTGTTGTTATCCAAAGTATACAGGGTGTAAACGGACCCTTCACGAAGCCGTCAACCAAGCATTCTGTACATCAAACTAAGTAACTGTACGCAAAAATGATTGCTGGGAAACGACTTTTTTTTGGGGTGAAAAATCACGTTTTAAGGGAAAACCTCAATGTTACGCACTCAAAACTTAGTGCTGATGGATTCTTTGAATAGTAAACGGCTCATGGAGTTAATTAAAGTAAAGATAAAACCTTAAAAAGCGTTATTTTTTAACTTGTGAAAAAATTGGAACTTACCTCCAATATCTCCCTAACTAGAAGGTTCCCAGGTATGGTCCGGAACAAAAAAATTATCGCAATGACGGCGAGAACAACTGTCTTTCGGCTTGGTTAAGAGTCTTTTTACACCCTTTATAACAATTATTTATGTTTTTTTCATCTTCATTACCACAATCTAATATCATCATTCGTCTTATAATTTTTTCAAAGATTTTGTCTTTCGAAAATAATGTATAATGCATTTGGACAATGATGTTGAAACATCATGCTTGCTTTTGGCACGCCTTTTATAATTTATTGATGGAATCAGATCGCAAATCCTGCGTTGGAAATGTGCCTCGACTCGGCAGTGGGACCCGAAGACTTGAAGAAGCCCGTCAGCGTTTGGCCATGTCACAGAAAATTCGGAAATCAGGTTTGTCGAAAGCTCGCGAATTATTCAAATATACTGCTTTCGCTTTATCTAGTAGATGGGTGTTGGTGGTCAAAGTCTTTTCGGAAAGTGATTGTCATAGCAACTTTGAAAGCTAACCATCAACATCTGCCTAGCCTTTACCCAACTATATAAATATATATTTGGGTCGGCTTCCAGTCTAACCGGATGCAGCTGAATACCAGTATTTTACATGGAGCGACTGCCTATCTGACCTCCACAACCCAGTTAGTACGATAATAATACGATAATATGATAATAATAATACGATAATAGGGTAATACGATATCCCTTGGTAAGGGGTCCATATTGGCTCACCTAAAGTTCTTTACCCGAAATTGTTCTTCCTAACGATTTGTAATCCGAATGATCACTCTTCCTAAAATTTTTCATCCTAAAGTTTTCATTCATACTATTTGTAGTGCTACCGGCCATGTTCATAACACTCATGTTTCCGAAAATTGTAATCAATAATATCATTAATGTAAATATATTTAAACTCCTACTGTTTTTTATCATAACGCTTTTATCCCTAAACATAATTACAGGGCAGAGTGTCGTCTTGGGGGCATTATGAAAAAAATACTTAGAAAAATTTCGCGACGAATTTCGAAGTAGCGCTCGCCGGCCGCTGCCGCGGCACCGCTCGCTCCGCTCGCTCGGCTCGCGCGTAGTTGGTCACAGTTCTAACCTAACCTAACCTATGGATCCCTTCCACATCGTTTTTACGTCAAACGGTTAGTCGGAGACAAAAAACACCAAGACACTTTTAGCCTTACATTTAGGTGATAGAATCTAGAAAACTAACTAAGGTTTCTAGGTTTGCAAAAATAACACTTTTTTGGCTAATTTTTTTTAAGTCTAAACACAAAAGATATGACTTTGAATAATAGTGTAAAAGATGGTTATGTTGAGAAAATATAGGAAAACAAATAAAAGTATAATAGATGTTTATTGCTACTGACATTATGAAGTTGAATGCTTCGGAATTATGAACATTAGAGACAGAGTAGTTAGGAATTGTGATTGTTAGGATGAAAAAAGTTAGGAAGAACATTTTCGGATTTCCGATTATCGGAGTTGAAAATTTAGGTGAACTTTGGCGCACCCCTTGGTAAGACTGGTTGTCAGACTTTCTGGGCCACTGACTACCTAACGACTGTCAAAGATCTACAAATGACAGCCGGGAAAAACGGCTTAACGTGCTTTCCGAGGCACGGAGGGAACTCGGTATGTAACGAGTGGTCGACCATCCACAGACCAACCTAGGCAAGCACGGCTTAACCTAAAGATTGACCCGAGTGGCTGTTATTATTAAGCCACGAGCTCTTCCATCGAGCTCTCTTCCATCCTATACCTAAAGCTGTTTATCGATCTAACTAATCTTTCAGTTTTGGATGTACACGAAGTACGGCGAGATCCGACGTGATGAGATGTGTTTGGACTATTCGGGAGGTGACGTCATTTTGCACGTTTGCCACGGGCTAAGGGGTAACCAGTTGTGGCTCTACAACGAGCGTGTAAGTTTCATACCATCTACGCCTACGAATGTCTCCCTGAAAACCATTAAAAACTCGAAAGTCAAAATGTTGTCAAAAATATTGTAGAATATTTCCTTAGACACAAAAATCATGCATTTTAAAATTTACGTTATTTTCATGATTTTTTTATGTATGTTTTTTTTTAACATATAATATATAACACAACGCCGACAACAGAATTTCAATATTACAAGCTATTATAGGATTAGAAATAATTAAACAAAATTATAATTTTTCTTGAATAATGTTTCTGCTCTTTTATGATTTTAAAAAGGTTTCCTAACTAAGAAATTAAATAATTTTAGTATTTGACACGTTGTCGGAAATAATTAACTTTGCAAGATTTTGGTGAAATTCGTTTACGGAGTTTGATAACGAGCAAGCCTTTACTACCTGCTGCTAAATACAGAAGTATTAAGCCAGTGAAATTATTGGAGTGTTTCCGTATAAATTATGTTCCCTTTGCCTTATGAAATACAGGAAGTCGGCAGCCGTCAGACGGGACTCAGACTACGTTAGCGCTTTTGAAAGGCATTTACAGCAGTTTTGAGTTAGATTTGCAATAGCGAACTAGTCACAAACTGAGCTGTTTATTTGATAGAAATTGTGCTTAGCTTACAAACTGGAGAATCATCTGCCTTGCCTTTTCCCAACTATATTGGGGTCGGCTTCCAGTCTAAATGGATGCAGCTGAATACCAGTATTTTACATGGAGCGATTGCTTCTCTGACCTCCACAACCCAGTTAGTACTGGGTAATACGATACCCCTTGGTAAGACCAACGGCTTAACGTGCTTTCCGAGGCGCGGAGGAAACTCAGTATGTAATAGGTGGTCATCCATCCACAGACCAACCTAGGCAAGCACGGCTTAACCTAAAGATCGAGCCGAGTGGCTGTTATTATTAAGCCACCAGCTCCTCACTAGCTTACAAACTGGAGAAACGCAATTTAATTGATAATATTTGTTCACAGACGAAGTTACTAAAGCACGGCCATAGCGAACAATGCATGGCGATATCAAGAACCAGGTTTCAAATAATAATGGAGACGTGCAATGAGTCTGAGGTGAGGCAAATATGGAGCTTGGAGAACTTTAATCCAGACAGGTTACTAAGCCCGGAGCTAGTACAGTTCATCAGCAGGAAGTAGAACAAAATAAGGCCAATAGGCAAGAAGGGACGCTTATAACTGGGATAAGCACAGTTACCTAGCACCACGGACAAAAATTAAAATTAATATTAATGGATCCTAAACTGTGAGCTTTATACAGCGCTTTATCTTTCATTTCATTCTTCTTCTTCTTTACGTGTCGATGAACTCAAATTGTGTTAGACCAGTATGTAGCCACCTGCACAGCTCTAACATTTGCTTCAATTAAATCTTGGTAGGTGCAAGTGGTTGAGCAGGATGGGCAGGACAAGAGGTGGAGCATATCCTGCAGAGTGGCTCCACACTGGCAATCTGTTTGGGATGAATCAAGGATACCCCATTTTGCCAGATTATAGCTACAGCGGCCAACCTGGGCTCGCAATCGGTTAAGGGATTACCAGATTGGCCACTGCAGTACGTATCCGGGTGGCAGGTGTTCTTCCGGATTGTTGAAATGTGGAGCGATGGAATGTTTGCTTCTCCATGACAGTTCGCATATCTGGTGTGACGCACCGTCTACTAAAGAGGTCCTATATCTTAAAAAGCCAAATTTCATTCCAATAATAGGTATGGCAAAAGAAGCATAAACGCACGGAAATTTATTCTGGTTTCTACAAAGGTCCGTATAGTAAATAATTCCGGATGTAACCTGTACACTATCCAACATAATATTGCGTCAATTCTACCAAAGACACTCCCATAAAATAGGATGTACAGTAATGTTCTTATTCGCAGTCAGATGTAGAACATTGACAAAAAGGCGAGACGCAAGTTAAATTAAAGCATTTTTCTTGGATTTGTATTTTATCGTTTTATTTGTAAAAATTTATACCCTTAGAGAAAAGTAAGAGCGACCTTCACTATGCAAATGACCCCGATCATCACATTTGTATAGTTAGTAAATTATTAGAATTATAACTAAACAGAAATGTAATAAGATGTTTTAATGTGCCTTATAACTTTACATAATTATTATTGAATGTTGAAATTTCTGTATATAATGCGGTGACTCCAAATGCATGTAATATACTAGGTATGTACTATAACGTAACATGTAGATGGCGATTACATAGTATTTGTAAAATAAATCATTATGCTGGAATTGTATTTTGTCGTTTTATTTGTAAAAATTTGATACCCTGAATGAACACGCACGAGTGACCGTCACTAATGCAAATGAGCCCGATCAGAACTTCTAAACGGTGTTCAAGAGCGAAGAGTGTAAATTCCATAACAATTATGACACTGACAGTATTTGAACGCGGTTTAGATGTGCTGATCGCGTTCAGTTTCATCGGTAAAATCACCGCTGAAATCATCACGACGCAACGTTGCGAAATTCACACAGTGAAAGCTTATTAGGAGACAACATATTATTATAGTCAGGGTCAAAAATTAAATTAAAGAGACAGACAAGACTAGAACTACTTTGACTGTTCGATGAAAATAATGATAAAAGGTACTACCCGTATTTTTTTTGGCAGTGTAATATTATTGGCCTTTGCTCAGGAGGGGGATAATACGGGCTAACTAAAAAAAAATATGATTAATTTGACAATAAGATACCATGGCTGATCTATGTATATCAACCGTCAAACGTTGTTCAAGTCTTTGTTTTCTGTTGATGATAGTTTCACTTAATCAAAAAAATGTTTCATTAATACTGCTTCGTCTTCCTCCATGCAGACTCGGCACAGTGGGTTGTCTACGACTCCTATGACAAAGTGGTGTTTATTAAAAGAGCCGTGACCAGTAATGGCGGTTGTCAATTATAGTTGGAAGTGCTTCCTTGGCCTGCCTGCATTCATCATGGTCTAGCCATAGTTTGTGGTGTTGTTCCCTGGTGCGTTTCCTTACCAGTGTGCGTAGGTAACCGAAAGGGAGTGGCACGATGGGTGCGGGTCTTACTGCTACCATCCTCATTCCCTTTCTAGCGAGTTCGTCCGCTGCATTGTTGCACAAACAAAAATTGGAATTGGAATTGTTGCAAAAATTGGATACTATGAAAAGTCAGTCAGTAAGTGGTGGTTTTGGCAGAGATCAAGTAATATAGGTGTGCTAAATAGTGGCTAACTTACGACATACTATAAAGCGTGATTGTTTGATATTACATAAGGGCTAAAGTATTATGATTCACCTACATTTTTTGTAGTGAAAACCCACCGCCCGACACTTTTAAAAGGGAGGGAGATATATTAATGACTAGCTTCTGCCTGCGACTTCGTACGCGGATCCTGTTGCTTATGCCAGCGACAACGGGGTCGTCAAAATCGAAGATCTGGAACGTCTGATGTCGAATTCTAAGAGCCCGGGGACGGGAAAACAACGGGATGCGCGAGACGATTCGAGACGTTCCATATCTTTCATTTTTGTAAGTCAGAAGTCGATGCGTAGATACGCTTGGAACTCAAGCGCAATTCTCTATCCGTGAACGTCTCCGACTCGCGAGACAATGCGTGACTTGCACGATCAGCGGTCAGTCGCGCACTACGTTCCACACTTGTCTCTAGAGACCTAGAAGTCGATGCGTAGATACGCTTGGAACTCAAGCGCAATTCTCTATCCGTAAACGTCTCCGACTCGCGAGACAATGCACGACTTGCACGATCAGCGGTCAGTCGCGCATCACGTTCCGCACTTGTCTCTAGAGACCTCGAAGTCGATGTGTATACACGCTGAGAACTCAAGCGTAATTTTCTTTCCGTGAACGTCTCCGACTCGCGAGACAATGCATGACGTTCACGATCAGCGGTCAGTCTAGCATCATATTCTTCACAGTTCTCTAGATACCTGGATGTAGATGCGTAAATACGCTGAGAACGCAGGCGTGCTTCGCGATCCGAAGAGGTTTCCACGGAGCGAGTTGCAGCCTGATGTTCCCGAACAGCATCAAGTCTCTCCTGATGTTCTTCGGTAGATTCTTGAGATCTTATGATCCTCAATCTTTTAGCTCCTTTGGAACATTGGGAAAGATTTGACCTCTTTCTAGGCATGGTTATAGTTTTAATGTGAAGATACCTTATCAATTAAAATCTAAGTGATTGCTCCCCTGCGTTACCGGGTAGGCTACCGTGCCACGAAGATAAGTGGAAAAGGAAATTAAACACTCGAATAACATAAGCCCGAAGGCATATTTATTCGATAAAATAAAAAAAATAAATGGGAGTTTTGTGCAGTAGAGACAAATTTTCAATGATATAACGTCGTCATCGAAAATGAGTCCTAAACTGCTACCGCCTTCACCGCGAGGAGGTATCCACGCGGTGAAGGCGGTAACAGTTGCAACTCCCTATGTTATTTTATAATTATACAGTGAAATTAGTGTTAGCTTTGATTTCCACATCAGATGTTTCTGATCTTCGATTTTTATAAGTCAACAGAGACTGCTCATCAGATTGAACAACTTTTGCTAAGACGTCATTCCTATATGTGTTATGGTGTAGCTGGGCTTTTAGAGTTCCACAACAGGTGTTCCAGATCTTCGATTTTTATAATCCAACAGAGAGTGTTCAAAGGATTGAACAACTTTTGCTAAGACGTCATTCCTATATGTGTTATGGTGTAGCTGGGCTCTTGGAGTTCCACAACAGGTGTTCCAGATCTTCGATTTTTATAAATCAACAGAGACTGCTCATCAGATTGAACAATTTTTGCTAAGACGTCATTCCTATATGTGTTATGGTGTAGCTGGGGTCTTGGAGTTCCACAACAGGTGTTCCAGATCTTCGATTTTTATAAATCAACAGAGACTGCTCATCAGATTGAACAATTTTTGCTAAGACGTCATTCCTATATGTGTTATGGTGTAGCTGGGCTCTTGGAGTTCCACAACAGGTGTTAGCCCGTAAGGCTTAAAATAAGATAACAGATATGACACATGTTTTATGAAAAGAAAAGAAAGAAGAAAGAGTTACAAAAAGATACACCGAAATGACAGCGAAAGTGAAAGAGCTGGTAAAAAAGAAGAAGGAGGAGAAGGAAGAAAAAGTATAACAGGAAGTTTGCTGATAATTTAAGACACACATTTCAAATTTTAATAGATTGGGTTGTTAAATATGACGTAAAGGAATAAAAGAGTTCGTTTTGGCTTTCATTCTATATTTTAGTCAATGACTTATTTTTATAACAGTCTATTTTGTAATTTCAGTAACTGGAATAAAAATATTGAAGCATACACTTATTAAAAATATATACAATACAAGTGTATACTAAAATCTAATCAAGAATTAATATACTCGATAAAGAACTCTATGATAACATGATTTTTACATAAATTACTTCAAAATTCATAACAATAAACATTCATTTAGTAGAAAATATTGATAAAATGTTTTTAAGTAAAGATTTATATACAATTTGCATAAAAAAATACATTTGAAAATTTAAATAAAAATACTGATTTCCAACAACAGCAATACCATAACAATTTTACAGATAATAAGAAAAAGTATCTCGCGATACGAAAAACATGGGCAAACACCATCAATACTACAGTTATTTCTTAACGATAACGCAAAATAAAAGGTAAATTAAATATAAGGTCAGATAGGAAGTCGCTCCATGTAAAATACTGGTATTCAGCTGCATCCGGTTAGACTTGAAGCCGACCCCAACATAGTTCGGAAAAGGCTATGCAGATGATGATGAACGCAAAATTTTACACCGTCCACAAATTTTCCTCTCTTTAACATTTCACACAGAATCAGTAGGAACTAAACAAATGACATCCAAGCGAACTAAAATGGAACAATTCTGCCATCGATAGAATTCAACGGGGTTCATATCAGCAATTGAAAAATGTACAACAGCCTGTATACAAAGCCTTATCGCCTACCGATAAACACTCGCAGCGTGTCCCACTATGCATGTTCAACTACAAGTTTTCATTGCATCGGACAACAAAATGAACCATTTGAATTAACACTAAGTCACAGTCACGATATTTATAATTATCATTGTCATTGCAATTTATATGAACAGTTCTTCTGGGTCCAAGGTTAACCTCTCTGGTTTAAAGTTCTCCAAGTTCCACATTTGCCTCGCCTCTGACTTGTTGCACGTTTCCATAATTATTTTATTTTTGTTTCTTGATATCGCCATGCATTTTTGGCTTGTGCCGTGTTTTAATAACATCGTCTGTGAACAATTTTTTAAAATTAAATATCGTTTCTTCAGTTTGTAAGCTAAGCACAATTTCTATCAAAGAAATAGTCAAATAGTTTGTGACTAGTTTACTAATGCAAATCTAACTCAAAACTATTGTAAACGACTTTCAAAAGCGCGAACGTAGTCTGAGTCCCGTCTGACGGTTGCCTACTTCCCGTTTATCAGAAGGCACAGGGAACATAATTTAAACGAAAGTACTCTTATAATTTTGCTGGATTAATTTTTCTGTATTTAGCTTTAGGTACTAAGGCTTCTCGTTACCTAACTCCGTAAATTAGTTCAGCTCATTATTTCCCAGGAAAACTTGTCTCAGACTACTAATCTCTTTCAATTAATATTGTAACGAAACATTTGTAAAATCATAAAAGAATTCATTATTCAAGAAAAGCTATTAATTTGTTTACTTACTGTTTATTCTATGGCATGTAATAATGAAATTCTTATTATCTATAATATTTTGTCAATACTTTGATTTTTAAGTTTTTATGGGTTTTGGGGAGACTTTCATAGGCGTCGATGGAATTAAACTTACACGATCGCTGTACTGCCACAGCTGGTTACCCTTGCCTCCGTGGCAGAAGTACAATGCAACATCTCCATGCCACGAATAGTCCAGACACGTCTCATCACGTCGGATCTCGCCATTCTTCGAGTACATCCAATACTGAAAGATTTATTTAAAAAAAAACATGTCACTTATAATGTTCACTTGATTATTTCTCAACATTAGTATCGTATATTAGAATGTATTTATATTGAAATTTAGTAAAGTCAATTAAACAGGGATCCCTTATTTCTTTGTTGTGGGACCCCTAAAAAAATTTATAACCAGGAGTATAAACATTGTCGTGTGTTTTTAAACATTTTATTTAATTAAGGTGGATAATAGAAAATTTACCGGATATGGCACCTAACATACCGATATGCCTAAACCCAAAAACTAAAACAGAAAACGAAAGACAAGAGAATAAAATAATCAGCAAAAAATAAAACAAGGTCAGTTAAGCATGGATTATAAATTTAAAAAGGCGTTAAAGTGTTTATAAACTTATGTACCAAATAGCCACTGAACACTAAACACATAAAGGATAAATAATAATAATAATGGTAGCACTCCTCGTTACGGCTCGCATTGTGAGGAGGTTCCTGTTTCTGGAGCCCTAACCACCGGTAGCTTGGACCCTGCTCCTGATACCGGCGGACCACTTTCCTAAATTTAAAAGCAATTTTCACGAGAAATAACGATTGCAACTTGGAGCTACTCGTAGGAAGTTCTTCATTAACATAATAATACGAGTTCCAAAATACTATGTTCGTAACAACATGAAATTTGAATCAGACATGACCATGATGATGTTAGAATGTTACGTTAATGAAGATGAAAAACATAAATAATTGTTGTATACTTTGAAGAACATCACAATCATTTCATAAGAAGCTCAAACATCAAAATAGGTGATAGAAAAGCCTTTAACGCCCCCAAAACGTGCCCATTGTAGAACAAAGTCCAATCAAATTCACACTCCTTAGCATCTTTAAAAGTACCTGGTGATGGTCCCCACTATTGTGACATCTCCGAATTTTGGCTGATGGTAGTTTTTCTAAATCCTCGTGTCCAGTGACAGTCACACCACCAAGGCAGTAACTTTGGTTGTTTAAGATGATTCGAATCTATCGAAATGGAAATTAAAAAAAAAAAAAAATTAATTATATTAATATTTTTTATTAATTATTTCCTTTATTCATTTTATATACACATTTTTGACATTTTTAAATATTTCTAAAACAACCATTTAAAAAAACATTTAAAAATATAAAAAATAGTGGTCCGCCGGTGTCGGGAGCAGGGTCCAAGCTACCGGTGGTTAGGGCTCCAGAGACAGGAACCTCCTCACAATGCGAGCCGTATCGAGGAGTACTGCCTTCTGAATCAGGCCCTTAATCCAACCGCCAAGGGAGAGCCTCGATAGATGGTCGTCGAGGCTCTTGGCCATAAGGCCATTGGCCGTCACGACAATCGGCACAATGATAGCCGAGTTCACATTCCACATGTCGACAACCTCGTGTGCCAAGTCGAGATATTTTATTTGTTTCTCTTTCTCAGCTTTCACGAGGTTCTCGTCATGCGGGATGGTAACATCGACTATCATTACGCGGCGCGCTGATCGGTCTATCACCACTATGTCAGGCTTATTGGCGACAATAGTCCTGTCAGTAATGATAGACCGATCCCAGTACAACGTGACATGGTCTTTCTCGAGAACTGGGTCGGGCACATATTTGTAGTACGGTACCTCGGATTCCACAAGTTTATATTTCAAGGCAAGTTGCTGGTGAATAATCCTGGCTACTTGGTTGTGCCTGTGCAAGTACTCGCCGTTAGCCAGACGAGAACAACCGGAAATAATATGTCTGATGGACTCACCCGGACGGTGACATGCCCGACACACGTCAACCGTCCCGTCCTTCATAATGTATTTCCGGTAGTTGTTCGTCAACATAACTTCGTCCATAATCGCACAGACAAAACCTTCAGTTTCCCCAAAGAGGTCGCCGAAACGTAGCCAGGACACGGACGCTAGAAAATCTACATCAGGCCCATGAAGAGCCCGGTAGAAGCGTCCGTGAAGCTCCTTGCCTTGCCATACTTCCTTGCGGTCATCGGTAGTAAGTACTACAGGTTTGCGCCAGTTCTCTTTAGCCATGGACAGCGGGGTGAGTCCCTTGTCCACTGCGACCACATCTCGGTGCATACCCACCTCAGCTTTTAAAAAATATTCTCTGAGACTGCACAGCTCGCGGTTGTGGAGGGTCTTTGCGTTTAAAAAGCCTCGACCCCCACACTTCCGCGGGATGTACAGCCTCATCACCGATGATCGTGGGTGATGCATCCGGTTTGCGGTCAACAGTGTACGAACTCTCCTATCCAGGGCATCGAGTTCGGTCTGAGTCCATTTGAGTATGCCGAAAGAGTACATTAAAACCGGCATGACCCAACCGTTGAAGGCGCGCACCTTGTTCCCGCCTGAAAGAAGGCTATTTAATACCTTCTTCAGGCGACCGAAGAAGCGTTCCCTCAACGATTGCTTCATGTCAGTTACGTTAATGCCTAACGCTTCCGACATACCCAAATACTTATAGCTTTCGGATGAGGAGAGGGATCTCAGGTGTATGGAATCCGAGAGCTGAATTCCCTCGGATTCCATAATCTCCCCTCGCTTTACATACATGACTGCACATTTGTCCACACCAAATTCCATCCTGATGGCGCTACTAAAAGTTTCAGTTACTTTCAGTAGCTCCATCAGTCGCAATTTGTTGGGGGCAAACAGTTTCAGATCATCCATGTAAAGAAGGTGAGATATAACCTGACCACCTCTTCTCAACCGGTAGCCTAGACCTGAATCTTCCAGCAATGTGCTCAGAGGATTCAGGGCTAGACAGAACCAAAGTGGGCTCAGACTGTCGCCCTGGAATATTCCCCGTTTAATCCATACAGGCTCATCGTTCCCCTGGATCTGTCGACATCCTGGATATCGAAGAACCGTCCTCCATTGCCCCATACATGACTCAAGGAAGGTGCGTAGAGTTGCATCTATCTTGTACAACTCCAGCACCCTCATAAGCCATGTATGTGGCACCGAGTCGTAGGCCTTCTTATAATCTATCCAACATGTCGACAGATCCTTGCGGGATCGACGAACCTGTTGGCTAATGGCCATGTCGATGAGGAGTAGCTCCTTAGTACCGCGGGACCCATTCCTACATCCATTTTGAGAGGCAGACATTACGGAGTTTTTGTCAATGTGTGTATTAATTTTTGCTCTCAAAATGGATGTAAGAAGTTTATAGACCGTTGACAAACAAGTGATCGGTCTATAATTCTTGGGTTCCGCGGGATTACCTGACTTATGGAGCAGGTAGCAGGGTAACGCCTGTTGTTAAAAACTGCGGTAAGGCCCCAGATTCTAAGGATGACTGGAATTGGGATGCCAGGCAAGTGTGTGAACTACTAAGCCATTTGAGCCAGAAGTTGTGCAGTCCGTCCGGTCCCGGTGACTTCCAATTCGGTAACGGACGAACTGATCTGGCTACATCTAATGATGTTATCAAAATTGGTTCCATTTCTGGGATAGGTTCACACACTCGCTCGACAGCATGCATCCAGTCACCCTCAGTATGACAGACGGGCACCGACCAGATGCTGCTCCAGAAAGAACTCGTGGTGGCATCATCTGGGCGACACACGTCCGTCATATTTTGCTCGGGTCGCTCCCAAGCTCTGTATACCCACCTCTCATCGCTCTGGAACATGCGGTTCTGCGAGTACCGATCAACCCGCCGCTTATACCGCCGAATACGGTTAGCCCATGCATAAACTTTCTAATTTCTTTCTTTCATAATTATATTATTATTGTTTATTAACTAATTAAATAAAATTTTTATCCATTTCTATCTATCTATCGGTGATGGCAAAAGGAACAAGTGCAAAAAAATAATTAAACAAGGTGCAGTAAAAATATAACCGTGCTGTCTGTCGTGCATAAAAGCGTGCATTGAACTGGAGAATTAAGCGAAACCGAAACTAAATGTTTCGAACAAAAACTCCTGCAAATTGGTATTGTCGTAATACCCGCAATTGGTAAAAAAATTAACAAAAGAGCAGCCTAGCTATTTACAAACGCTTCGATTCGATTTCGATTCAACGTCGTAAGGCTATCTTTTTTTGGCATTACAAAAGCGACCGAGATAGACATTCGACTTTCCGAATCGAAATCGAATCGAAGCGTTTGTGAATAGCTGTGCTGGTTTCTTCCCTGCCGTTGACAAAGTTGCGTGTGCGAGAAACCAAACAAATCCAAAAAAATCTTTGTAAAGCCGACATTTTGGATCTGTACGGGTTATGATTTCAAAGAACATTTTAATTAATAATTGGTAGTATTTAAACGAGCGAAAATAAATCCAAATTAAAAGTGACAAAAATAATGAATACGGGCTACTAAAATTCTAAGTGGGCGACAAACAGTGGACGAATACAAATGTTTAAAACGGCGCAGCGACTTGAAAATACAAATTTGCGTTACTAGTTTTTCAATACGATCAGTGTGATAATTCAAGGACTCTGAAAAAAAAATAAAACAAGCTTAACCACTAGATTTGACTAGATTGTAGATAAGGCGTAGTCGATGTAGCCCCGCTGCGCGGGGATCTTTTTTCTGTTTGCAGGGTTTAAAGTAACCGAGTCCCAGTCCCACAAGTCCCGAGCTCGCTTCGCTCGCTCTTGCTTCCTATGTTCTCCTTGCCGCAATGACCGGATAAATAGTTGCTTACTTGATATAATAGTCGCCCATTCAGTATATTAGTCGCCCATTACATTTTTATTCACCCGATTAATAGATTCATTTCCCATTCTTAATTTGTAAATGGGAAATTAATCACACTCTTTGTTGTTATTTAAAAGAAAAAAATAATCATACTGACGATGCTTGAATCTCAAAACAAAAAACGGATGTGTATTGTTATTTAGAAATTGAACTACTAAATAACAAGAATGTACCTTGCCATGAGCTACGGATTCTCCAGGAATGAACAGTTCAGGATAAATGTTCTTCAAATACCATCCAAAGGACTTGCAACCTAATTTCTCTCTCAATTTTCTGCGGCCAGTGATGTCACCGTATTCACCCTTATCGTTATTAATACGCTGATAGTAGTACTTTGCATAATCGTCTAACCATACCTAAAACCATGAAAAAACATTGTGACTCTAATAATTGCGTTTACATCGGAAAATTTCAAAAATAAATATTAAGTGACAAAAATTCTCACCTCAGCCAATCGGACAGAGTTTTTCTTGAGTACATTGACGCCGGTTCCCCACTTGTACGGTGAACGGTTTCTGAATATGTGCCCGACGTGAGAGCAAGGAACTATCTCCAGAGTTCCACCGCACATCCAAGTCTTAAACGACAGCTCTAGATTTTCGCCGCCCCAAATGTCAAAACCGCTGTCGTAAGTCCCTAATCTTTCGAAGTAGTCTTTGTCGATAGCAAATAGACCACCAGCCATGGTAGGCGACCAGACAGGCTCCGCGGTATGTTGGTGTCTCGCTCGCTCCTTCAACGGAACAGGGTGCCAATCGAACTGGAGATTCCAGCTAAAACCACCAACATTGACTGAAGATGACAGACTATGATGATATTCGAGGGTTTTGGCATTGATGACGTCAATTACGGGGCACACTACCGTAGTCTTGTTACGAGCAATTCTATCTAGTAATGGTTCGAGCCATCCTGGAATGATATAGCTGAAGTTGAAAAGAACTGGTCGTTACGGAAGATTTGTGTAACGCTAATTATAGGATTTTACCTTCAGTGCACTCACAATGGCTGTCGAGATAGGTAAGCACGGGGGCCGTGACATATCGGGCCCCGAGGAGCCGCGCCCTGATGAGGCCCTCACGTCGGGTGGCTCTGACTATCCTAACTTTTGGTAACGATGACATGTAGTCATCTAGATACTGCATTAGGTGAACTGCAAGTAAACACAGACCATTGTGTAAGTTTACTGAACAGTAATCAATCTTTATCAAACCAAAAAACCATTTTCTGCATTAATTCGCAAACTCAGACTTACGCATATCGGAAAAGTCATCGACGAGAATGATCTCCTTGATCAAGTGAGCTGGTGACCGGTCCAGCACGGAGTGAACTGTCCTGAGTAACGCTGACCACGCTTCGTTGTGGAAGCATATAACCACGGAGGTTTGCGGCAAGTCCTCTAGATACCTACCCGGCACTTTGCACCTGGTCAAGTTAGCATTTTATTAGGTAAGTATCATTCAGATTAAATGTAGTTCATATTTTCTGAAATTCGTATGACAAAACTTAACCTGGTACACATGGTACGATTATCTAATCACATGACCAATTTTTGTAGTTCAAGTGCTTATATAACCCTGAGTTTCCCCTCTCTACCCTTCCACTCTCAATAAATTTTTTATTTTTTTTACAGAGGCCGTTTGAGAGGTTGCTTTTAATGAAGGCTATAAAATAAAAATAAGAATATATCAACCTTTTCCAATAATAATAGACATTGAAAATACATTAATTGGGAAATCAAAGATATCTAAATAAGTTAAAATATTATAGATTATTATTTAGTAAGAATATCTTTACCAAACAATACTTTTAAAGTATCTGCAACTTTAAAACATTTAATAAAATCCTTATTATCTATTCCAAGTTATTATTTCGTCTCAGCGACGACGGTTTCATTTTTCTCTTTATTAATAATATAAAATGTAAAATAATAAATAATAAAATAAATAATAGTATAATGTATAAATTTATCTATCTATATATGGAAAAAAAAAGTTAAAAACAGAAATATTGATTATTGACGGAAATTTTATTGGAAATAGAGTAGAGTCCACTAAGACTAGGTTACAAAAAATAGTATTTTTCACAGGTTTAACTGAAACTAGCTCAACCAAAAGAGGTATGGTAACAGTAAGTTTTATTTTATATATATTTTTTTTTATCCAACACGGGGCAATTCGTTGATATGGAAAAATATAATAAGAGGGAGGGGAAGAATTCACGAAAATCTCTGAATCCCCCGAGATGTGTTGAAATCGTACCTCGCAATCGCAACGTCTTCAACGGATTTGGTATCATTTTCTTACCATTCGTCCCTTGGGTCCGGCAGCTTTCTCCTAGTAGATATCAGGTCGCTGACGAATTGGTTGAAAGCGTTCTTTCTCCACCCCTCTGCGATAGCTTGCTTTTTTTCCTCGGTAATATTCTTGGGTAGAACGACTGGTTTTCCTAGTTCACCAGGTGCGTTGTCCGAACCTAGCGCAGCTGCCAAAAACCCTGCCGGATGTAGAATATTACAAGCGACGTCCTTTTCAAAAATGAATGATTAAATATTTATTGCAATATAATTCACGCACTAGTTTTAATTACATTCGTGATTGTTAAGTTGGAAAGTTATCAAATGGAACTGAAACTACACCATCTGCCTAGCCTTTTCCCAACTATATTGGGATCGGCTTCCAGTCTAACCGGATGCAGCTGAATACCAGTATTTTACATGGAGCGACTGCCTATCTGACCTCCACAACCCAGTTAGTACTGGTTAAAACGATACCCCTTGGTAAGACTGGTTGTCAGACTTTTTGGGCCACTGACTACCTAACGACTGTCAAAGATCTACAAATGTCACCGGAGACCAGCGGCTTAACGTGATTTCCGAGGCACGGAGAAAACTCGGTAAGCACGGCTTAACCTTAAGATCGACCTGAGTGGCTGTTATTATTTAGCCACGAGCTCCTCCGGAACTGAAACTACGTATGAGAAGAAAATTGGAATAAAAAATGAGCTTAGATTTAATCTAATTTAAAACATGATTTGGTTCGTTAGATAAATTAAATATGTTGAATAGTATGGCAATTAATTATGAAACATCTGCGGTTACTATGTGTAATGGCAGTGTAAATTAGTATTTCAGCTGTTAGTTACAACTGTCCGCCAACAATACAATTATGGCGTACAATCTGTTTTATAGGCACAATTAATTACCTACACACTACTGACCCAAACCACAGAAAAAGCGCTACACACAACTAGGCACTACAATCAAACTGTTTTTACGTTGTCCTTTACGGAAATCGATCATCAATTTCAAGCGACGTCGTCGGTACATATCATTCAGAATTCTTGTCTTACTCACTGTGAGTCAAGTAATAATTAAAGGGTATAACAAGAACCTTAATGAAGCCGAAAGGCACTTAGTCCTCCCCGTCATTGCGATTTTTTTTTTGTTATAGACCATACCTGGGAACCTTCTAGTTACGGAGATATTGGGGGCCAAAGATGAAACTTTTTTTTTTTTTTTTTTATACTTGTTTTAATGTAAGATTTTTACTTTAAACACCTCCACGACCCCCGTACTATTCAATCCATCCATCAGCACAACGTTTTGAGTGCGTTACATTGAGCCCTACCGTAAAAAGTGATTTTTCACCCCAAAATAAAAAAAAGTCGTTTCCTTGCAATAATTTTTGCGTATAGTTACTTAGTTTGATGTACAGAATGCTTGGTTGACGGCTTCGTGAAGGCTCCGTTTACACCCTGTATAATAATCTTCCAGTAACTTAAATACAGCGACTTTATTGCTCTGTTATAATTAGGGATCGGACATTCGGATGCATATTTACCTAAAGTTTGAGTGTTGACAAGTACAGAGCAAGCGTCAGTACGAAAAAAGTCCCGCATTATTTAAATATGTAGTTCTTTTTTTCATTTTAGTGTTTTAATTCAAATGGATTGTAATATTTACAATTTTGTACTTGCCTGGTTTTAAATAGATTTTAAATATTCATTAAGCTTATGAGTACTAAATTTTATACAAACTGTATTATTTATAAAAAAACCGCGGTCCCAAGAAATAATGGCATTTTAAGAAGCCGCTTTCATACTTTCGTACCCAATGCCAGGAAAAAACGTCCTTTAGGTAAATATGCATCCGAATGTCCGATCACTAGTCATAATACTTATTAGCAATCCATTTGCTCACTACTCCATGCTTAAGTCTAACAAACAAAGGCATTTCGAAATTACCTTCTTTCCCCGCAAGCCGACCAAGCCAATCAACCCGCGTTAGAGCTGTGATGGACAAACGCACATTATCATACAAAATGTTGAAATAAACGATGCTCATTAATAATCTCCAACATGCAGATCAATGGGTACATCAACATGGGAGGTGTATGATAAAAATGGACCTTATCATTAAAACTAGAAACGGGATATTTACCATGTGCGTGTGTCCATGTGTGTTTTGGTGCTTGCAACAGCGTTGAAATATCGGGACTTCAAAACATAGAGGAAACATGGTAAATATCCCGTTTCTAGTAATAATGATAATATTAGTGACCATGACAGTTTAAAAACTTATAAAGTGGAACTTGTTAAAGAGAAATTAAACATCAACTTTTACCAGTTGGCTGTTGAATCATCAACTTTTACCAGTTGGCTGTTGAATCATCTAGAATTCTAGATCCGGGTCTAAGATCTAAGTCTCGAATTGTCTTAGTTTCAGTCGACGACAATAGAAACAGAAATGAAAAAATAAAAACTTAAGTCACATAGAAATGACGCGAGGAGTTGAGGAGTATACAGGGTGTAAGGGACAGCCCTTCACAAACTGAAGGGGTGAATTCAGCTCCTAATTTTGAATCATATTTATTCCACCGGAATTTTTCTCCGGAAAATTTTATTTTTTTAATTACACCCTTTATTTATAAGATTTAAGATTTTATCCATATAAGAAGCTTTTAAAATGTATCTACCTATTACTATAGAAGTATTTAAGAGGTTCCTCGCACACACCTAGTATCGACAGCTTAACTTTTCCACTGGAACATCACATACCAGGAGTTTCCTTTGCCAACGTTTAAAATATACTTCCACACTATCCATACCCATGTTAATATTTAAAATACTGTCCAATCTGTCTGTAAAATTTTTACACATAAACGGCTAAACATATTTGAACAAGGCACACGAAATAAGCCTTTAAAACATAGGATTACGACAGTACCTTCCAGTAGGATAATTTCAGACTACAGTGCAAGTGAAGCCGCGGGTGGACGCTTGTTCTATATAAATAATATTACACATATCTACCCTTGCAGTTAATAAATTTTTTGGTTCCCTATATTACCTAAATAGATACACAAAAAGATGTTTATTGTGTCTCATACTTACATTTACAAATGTGTATGAAACAGCCCCAGTTATTAATTAATAGTACTTGTGTGGGTTGTCTCGCCCCTTCCCCTAATTGACAGTTAACATTAATGAGACTTTATAAAATTAATACAATAGATAAGTAGTTGGTTAGTATATTATACACACCTATACTATGACGACTACCAACTAAAAGAAATGAGATCCCATAAAAAAAAAATGCAAGTCTCGCAACGCAGTACCAATACCGTAAAAAGTTGTGAGATCTAATGTCATTCCTTAATTAAATATAATGACTTAGCAATCGCACATGGCAAAAGAATCTACGCACAACAAAAACTAATTTAGCCCACTAGCGCTATTTCCAATATCAGGAGTTAGGATTATTATAACACCGTGACTTTTTAGTCGTCTTACAACGGCAGCCCACTTCATGTATCCAACGACTACTAAGCATTCATAAAAAAAATAGGTATTCATGAGATTTTAATAATTTAAAAATAACAATATTATTCAATATTATGGCGCATGCCGTAGTTAACACCCTGTTGTGAGCGATAATCTACTGGACTCGAGCGCTGGGTAGGTACATTCTCCCGTTTGACACGTAAACATCATTAACAGGATGTTTCATATTTTTTTCTAATGTTTATTTATTGGTCTTTGTACCTATTACGGTAGGTAAAAAAAAAAATCGCGCCTAGAACTATTTTATGTTGGGCACATTGAGTGGACCCCATTTGTAAGACGACTAAAAAGTCACGGTGTATAATAATAGATTATTCTTATATGATTATGTTGCCGTGGGATGGAAAAACCATTCTCATCGAATTATTAGCATTTTAATGAATACGAATATGATAGAGGATACATTTTAATTCATCCTCTATCAAGTTCGTATTCAACAGATTCAGATTTATTGATTGCGATGTTATCGTTAGAGTTATGATCGTTTCGTGGGTGACCCAGTGCAATACCGTGTAAAGCTATCGAAACATCTGGTATTTGATTTAACACCTACATCAAACAAGCTCAAGCAATTTCAAAGCATAAATAACACTCACCGTCAGATAGATCATTGTCGTAGCTCTTCTCTATTCTTCTTTCTTCTTCTTTATTTAAAGGCTTCGTTGTCCAATCATAGTATTCAACTGGTTCAACTGGTGGTACAACGATCGCATTCCTTGACTCACTCTCAGAAGACCACAACGCAACCATAAACCAAATCACTGTCAGTATGAGCACAGCCTTCAATATCAACGTCCTCCTCCATAGGAAAAATCTACTGTGTTTCATATCTCTTCACAACTTATTCCAAGATGCAGACTGAATAAAGCTGTACCTTTTTTGATTCACTTAGCTCATTTTTCAAAACTTGATTACCTTGAGTCTTATCTTCATCAATGTCTAGATGGTAATGAGCAATAATGTTAATGTTACGGGCAATTTGATAAATCCGGGCACTATTCATAATGGCTGGTCTGTATTCATAATGCCCGACTCAATTGGGCAATGTGATTAAAACAGCAAGATTAATCACTTTTCCCGGCCATTATGAATAATGCCCACCCTATTTTGGGCAAAGTAATAAAATAGGTGAACTATTATGATAAATCACGTTTCTACTAAATATAATTTAATTACAATACAGTCGACGAAGCCCCGCTGCGCGGGGCTCCTATTTCTGTCTGCAGGGTTTAAAGGAACCTAACTAACCGAACCCCGGGGTGCCCTTGACGTCGACCGTCTAGGGTTAGGGTTTCTGTCAGCATCTGTGTTTGTTTGGGGGGTTTATGCTTATAGAAAACAAAATTCATTTATTTTCTCTTTTTTTAGAAAAGTCCGGAGCAATTATGCTAAAAATTATGAATTGTTTGTCAAATAATACGTTATTAAATAAAAGTTTATCGGATAATTATAAGTGAAATATTTGGTAAACTTGTTGTTGTAGAATGATGAAATGACAAATAATGTTTTTGCCAATCGTTGCTTGTAAAGTAAAAAAAAAAGAATTAATGTTTGGTGAACTGACTGGTCACCAGGGAATTATTCATACTGCCCGGTCCAAGTGATAAATTCAAGCTATCTCAAACACTGACTTATTACATGGACCACAGGCCGTCGGGTATTATTAATAATGGCCGGTCAAAGTGATAAATTGATCACTTTGCCCGACGTTCTTGGGCATTATTAATAATAGCCGGTCCTTATTAATAATTCCCAGTTAATCACGTTGCCCGTAACATTAACACTATAATCACAAAAGGGTGACCAGCATAAATAATGAGGTATATCTTCGTGTTGTACGTTTGCCACAAGATATGTTTCTTCGATATGACAGTTGCAGTGATGAAAATTAACTTTACAGAACGTTGGTGTCCTCTATTGGCTGTAACTTCGCCTCAGTACGTTTGTGTTTGAAGAATTTCTTTCTCGTTTTTTGTTTCATTTCCAAGTGCTTACTGAGCATGATTTATCACCCATATACTTCAGCACGAGTCCTGAGAACAAAGTAGTTGCTTATCAATAACATAACGTACGATATTTTTATGATTAAAGTTTATAAACATTTGCATGCAATAATGCCAGTTTTCACTAACACTTAGTGACACTTAAATCAGTGTTTAACGTGTTTTGCTCTTTAAAATTTCTACAGTGAGTGCAGCTTCACTTAGTTTTAGTGCAAACGGGCCTCCTTGTTCAATAGTAGACGTTTAGCAACACTTAATGTAATAAACTGAAAATATTATAAATATCTTCTGAATAAAATTATTGTAAAAAATTCAAGTTAATCATTCCCAAACTGCTTACACCGTCGCAACAAAATTTAGTTATTGTAATCAATATTACCCTCATTTCAATCTAATGTACCTCTACTACAATTTACACTCACCTCCGACATCATGAAAGACGCACGTTCCTAGTAACTTGTTCTACCGTAAATCTTAAGCAAGCTGTAAACCTCGAAATGAAATTGATTTTATTTTGTCGCAATCTGAAAAGTCACTTTTCTCGTTCATTTTTTTTCATACATTATACATTCCTTTAAAATACAATCTTGAAAAAAAATCATTAATAAAATTCCTAAAAAAATGTAGCCCACCGGAATCGGGAAGAGGGTCCAATTTTCTGGCGCGGCGGTCAGGGCTCCAGAGAGAGGAACTTCCTTATAATACGAGAAGTGGCCAGACAATTCATTAAAAGTCATTATTTTTATTCTTTTATTTATCTTTTCACAAATTAATTACATTTTTAAATGTACACCGTGACTTTTTAGTCGTCTTAAAACGGCATCCCACTTCATGTATCCATTGACTACTAAGCATTCATAAAAAAATAGGTATTTATGAGATTTTAATCATTTAAAATAAAAAAAATAATCAATATTTTGACGCATGACGTAGTTAAAACATCCAGTTGTGAGCGATAATCTACTGGACTCGAGCGCTGGGTAGGTATATTCTCCCGTTTGACACATAAACATCATTAACAGGATGTTTCATAATTTTTTCTAATGTTTATTTATTTTTCTTTGTACCTATTACGGTAGGTAAAAAAAAATCGCGCCTTTAACTATTTTATGTCGGGCACATTGAGTGGACCAACTTTTGTAAGACGACTAAAAAGTCACGGTGTATTTTTATTAAAAAAAAAAAAAAAAACGTTTAAAAATATTAAAAAAATTAGCCCACCGGATCGGGAACGGGGTCCACTGGCGATCAGGGCTCCAGAGAGAGGAACCTCCTAATAATACAAGCCGTGTCCAGGAGTACCGCTTTCTGAATCAAGCCCTTGATCCAGCTGCCTAACGAGGGCCTTCTCAGGTATTGATCGAGGCTATTGTTAATTAAGCCATGGGCTGATACTTTAATCTTATTCAAACCAATTTTTGCATAAACTTCTTTGTACGTTCTACAAACCCTCTATTTTTCAGATTTTACTCATCTTACTTTTGAGAGGGGAACGCAATTTTTACGGCTTTAGAAGCGAATATCTCGTCAATCATTGACTTAGGACGAAAGTATTTTAGAAATCTCGATATCATTTTTCAAGACACCCCACAGAGTTATGTAAGTAGTTTTTTTCGACCTTCAGTTGCATGTATCTCAGGTCTATTTTTTTATAATTTCACATCACCTTTGTTTGTAGCGGTTCATAGAAGACACATATTTTCTAAATTCCAATTGTGTGGTGCCAACAGTCTCGGAGTAAATTGACTGTGACCTATAGATAGACAGACAGGATGAATATATAACAGACCCTTCACGAAGCCGTTAACCAAGCATTCTGTACATCAAACTAAGTAACCCTACAAAAAAATTATTGCTGGGAAACGACTTTTTTTTTTTGGGGGAAATTAAAATAAAATAAATAATTTTACGGTAAAACTCAATGTATCGCATTCAAAACATTGTGCTTATGGATGCATTGAATAGTTAACGGGTCATGGAGGTATAAAAAGTAAAGTTATAACCTTAAAAAAATTGTATTTAAAAAAAAAACTTGTGAAAAAGTTGGAACTTTGACCCCCAATAACTCCGTAACTAACAGGTTCCCAGGTATGGTATAGAACAAAAAAATATCGCAATAGCGGGGAGAACAAGTGCCTTTCGGCTTCGGTAATGGTCTATTTACATCCTTTATTATATGGGTTCCATTTTTGCCACTTGTCTGTACTCTACAAAATATTTTGAGTGGTATTGAAAAGGTCCTTAACCAGCTTGTACAAAGCTAACGTTATCATAACCAAAAGCTAAGTAAACGTCAAACGAAGATTAAATACAGCGTCGGTGCTAGTTTAGGTTTAAAGCAATTTCACTTAATCTTAGTTAATCTTGAACCGGCGGTCATAAAGAAGATTACGCTAAGAGCTTTTGGTAATCTGAACATTCCTTTATTTTTTTTTTGACGGTTTAAAGAGCGGTCAATGTTTGTTACACAATCAAAGTAGCTATAGTCTGTCACTCTAATTTAGTTTCTGACCCTAACTAAAATGCTGTCTCCTTCCTTCTTTCTTGTGGCTTTCATTGCGTCAATTTCGCATCGTCGCCTTTATTTTTAGGGTTCCGTAGTTCGTCAGTTAGCATAAAACGGAACCCGTATAGAATCACTTTGTTTTCCGCCTGTCCGTCTGTCAAGACCCTTTTTATATCAACTTGAAGTTATATCAAATACTCAGGACTGTTACCCCTTGGTGCAGTGAAAAAATCAAATTCGTAAGTCACCGCGATTAAAAGACATGACCATTTATGTCGCATATATTGCGATTTCAGAAAAGAATCAAAACCTATAGTGTATTTCCCATTGACCTAGAATCATGAAATTTGGCAAGAAGCAATGTCTTATAGCACGTGTAAATGAGAAAATCTGAAAACCACTGGAATTTTTCTCAGTAAAATTTTCATTTTTTTATAACTGTTTCAGTCATTATTCCTTTATTTCAACGTAAAATTACATTCTCTGTACGCAGCATTCCATTTATGTAAATAATACGGCTAAAATAAAAAAAAACAACAACGGCTGTTGAAATACTCTAACGAACGACGAGTGAAATCAGCTGTTCACTTGCTGCCTAGCTGCAGAGTTCATCGAAATTGTCGTCGCGCTTGCCGTTCGCTACATGCGTTCTTCCACGGTAACGATACATTGTTTATGAGGAATTAAAACAAATCAAATTGATTGGATTCCCATAACGTTCCTGAAATAATATCTTGTACATCTTAGTATGATATACTGAATTCACCCCATCAGTCTGCGGAGGGCTTTCCTTTAGACCCTGTATGTAGTTTAATAACAAAATACCTACAAGTTTATACGGAACCCTCGAAGCGCAAGTCCAACTCGCACTTGGCCGGTTTAATTTTTCCGTCCTGTGCCAAGTGTTCAAAGTCTAACGCGTGTGTGTTTTTGTGTACCTACTTTTGTTCAGACGTTAAATTCATTCTAGGTTTTTACCACTCGCTACTGTCCTCGACCAATGTAAATCGGGCCTAAGAATAGGTAGTAGTAATAATAAGTACCCAAGGAGTTTCATTACTGTCTTCAGTATGTCTATGTGTTCAGTTTACTATTGAAATAGTCGTACACACATGCATCATGCAGCTCATATACATGCATCTTCAATCGGTCTCATTGATTTTCATAGGCCAACTAGCTTCGAACTGAATCGATATTCTACTAAGCGGTGATCTCGCTGATGAAACTGAACGCTATCAGCACATCTAAACCGCGTTCAAAAACTGTCAGTGTCGTGGAATTGACTGTCTTTGATCTCGAACACCGTTTAGATTTTCTGATCGGGCTCATTTGCATTAGTGACGGTCGCTCGTACTTTTCTTTCAGGGTATCAAATATTTACAAATAAAACGACAAAATACAAATCCAACATAATGCTTTATTTTACAAATACTATGTAATCGCCATCTAAATGTTACGCTATAGTACATACCTAGTATATTACATACATTTGGAGACACCGCATTATATACAGAAATTTCAACATTCAATAATAATTATGTAAAGTTATAAGGCACATTAAAACATCTTATTACATTTCTATTTAGTTATATTTCTAATAATTTACTAACTATACAAAAGTGAATGCACGCATTTATTATACGTGCAGGGTGTGAAGTTCAAAGTGTAATAATTTTTCAATTTTTTTCATAATATTGACAAGCTATTTTTACTAACGACTTTTTTATGATTTAAAATTGGAACTCTATAAATATTTAATTAGCTAATATCAACTACCTTTTTTCTAGAACCCGAATAGTATTTTTAAATTAGTTAAAATAAATAAATGTTTTGTAGATATTATGTCAACAAAATTTATTTTTTTCCAATATAAAAAAATTACTTCACACCCCTTTCTACCAAAATTACACCATACTAGGGTATTTTTCAACTTTATATTAGAAGCTATTTACATTGAAATCAAGGAATAAAATTTCAACTTAAATAATCTCTTCCTCAAAAAATATTAACATCTATTGTGAAATTATTTTCTAAGATAGTCTTAACTAAATGTTTTATTTATCAATGCTCAAGGAATTTTATACATACTTAAAATATATGTGATATCTTGTGATAGTAAAGATATTGGAAATAAAGAATGTATGACCAAAGAAACAATATTTATAATGATCTATTTAAATTTTTCATCGTTCCTATTTAAATCGTAAAAGCTAGCTATAAATAAAATGACTTCCGATAAACATCGGTTATTATTTTATTTTTTCTACACGATCAACGATATTCACAAATTATACTCAGTCAAATATTTACGTAGTTCTAAGATGTTAGTAGAATATGGAAGAAATAAAAAGAAGAAAGTGACTAAATTAAGCACAAATGCCTAGGAAGACTTATTGGCAGTATCGTGTCTTGTATGAACTATTAATTTTAAATTCAAAATAAAAAGATAAAATAAAAATACTGGCTCATAGTCTAAAAGCTAATTTACACAAGAGAATTCAAAAAAATCTCCTTTCGAAAATTCACGCAAACATCTCTTCGTGTAAATGGGCTTGAAAATGTGTAAATATTGAAGGTTGTTAAATTAATGATATTTTTTTTTTTTAAACTGCAACGTATATTACCATTCATATTATTTTTGTGTTCGATCACAACGAGGAATGTTATAATTTTATATAGACAATAATTGATAGGAATTACTAGAAACAGATAATTAGAAAAAAATGCTTTTAGGAATGTATAGAATTTTTCCATGCAAAAGTTCTGAAACCTACTTTATAAAATTTAATGACGTCAATGTACTTTTACTAATACAATTTTCATAAAAAAAAAACATTGTCATCTCATTTATAAATTGAAAGTTCTATGAATTTATTAACAATGTCAAACGTTGGTAATATCAGTCACCTTCAAATAGCTCAAATACATGTGACTAAATAATAAATTCGATCAGTAACTTATGAGTACAAAAATATTTACTTATTTCATAACATACTTTTAAAATCTATCATTCATTATTTTACAATTTCACTAAAATTTTTACAATCTACGACGTAAGTCAATACGACTAACTAGAAGAAGAATTTCTTTAAATAAATCACAATTATGTCATTTACATGAAAAGTCATCGTTATGTATGTTTCAGTAACACCTTTTGGGTATGATCTTGGATTCAAAAAGTTGCTGCCTTTACGTCATAAAATGCGAAAAACATAGGTTATTTTTCTTTTTTGAACATGTAATAACTGATCCAACAAAGTAAAACCAGATAAATGTTTGATAATAACATATTTCTAACTTAAATGATTGGATTGTTAATTATGGCGTAAAGGCACTCATAAATGAGTTCGTTTTGACTTTCATTCTATATTTCAGTCACTGACTTATTTTTTAGGTCGTCCATTTTGTAATTTTAGTAATCGTCATAAATATATTTAAGCATACAATAATTATCAAAGATATGTACAGTTCAAGTGTATACTAAACTCTAATCAGAAGTTAATACTCGATAAAGAATACTATTACAACATTAATTTTTACATAAATTACTTTAAAATTCATAAAAAGACGGCAATAAACATTCATCTAGTTGAAAATATCGATAAAATGTTTTTATGTAAAGATATGTATAATTTAGATAAGTTTCCCATTAAACACTATTTTTAGATAACACTTGCATAGGAAAAGAACATTAGAAAAACTCAAATAAAAAAAGCTGATTTCCAACAACAGGAATACTATAAAAAATTTACAGGTAATAAATAACGGTATTTCGCGATAAGACAAACATGGGCAGGCACCATCGATATTACAGTTATTTCTTAACGATAACACAAAATTTTACACCGACCACAAATTCTCCTCTCTTTAACATTTCACACAGAATCTGTAGGAACTAAACAAATGGCATCCAAGCAAAACTAAAATCAAACACATCAGTCATCGATAGGCCGAGTTCAACGGGGTTCATATCAGCAATTGAAAAATGTACAACAGCCTGTATACAAAGCCTTATCGCCTACCGATAAACACTCGTAGCGTGTCCCACTATGCATGTTCAACTACAAGCTTTCATTGCATCGGACAACAAGTGAACCATTTGAATTAACACTAAGTCACAGTCACGATATTTATAATTATCATTGTCATTGCTATTTATATGAACAGCACTTCTAGGTAATCCTCTGGCTACTCTATAAGTTTTAGGTCCGGCTTTAACCTCTCTGGGTTAAAGTTCTCCAAGTTCCACATTTGCCTCCCTTCTGACTCATTGCACGTCTCCATGACTATTTTATCTTTGTTTCTTGATATCGCCATGCATTTTTCGCTTGAGCCGTGCTTTATTAACTTCGTCTGTGAACAAACATTTTCTGGTAAATTTTGTAAGCTAAACACAATTTTTAACAAATACACCGTGACTTTTTAGTCATCTTACAACGGCAGCCCACTTCATGTACCTATCTAATGACTACTAAACATTCATTAAAAAAAAATTGGTATTTATGAGATTTTAATAATTTAAAAATAAAAACATTATTCAGTATTATGACGCATGACGTAGTTAAAACACCCTGTAGCGAGCGATAATCTACTCGACTCGAGCGCTGGGTAGGTATGTTCTCCCGTTTGACTCGTAAACATCATTAACAGGATGTTTCATAATTTTATACTAAATATGTATTATTTATTTTTCTTTGTACCGGTAGGTAACAAAAAAAAAGACGCGCCTAGAGCTATTTCATGTCGGGTACATTGAGTGGACCACCTTTGTAAGACGACTAAAAAGTCACGGTGTATATAGGTTAGTTTGTGACTGTACTTGCAAATCTTACTCAAAACTGCTGTAAAGGGTTTCAAAGCGCTAGCGTAGCCTGAGTCCCATTGGACGGTTAATAGGTAAGTAATTTAAACGGAAAAACTTCAATAATTTCGCTAACTTAATGCTTCTATATTTAGTAGCAGGTAGTAAAGGCTTGCTCGTTACCTAACTCCGTAAATTAATTTCGCCGAAATCTTGCAAAAGTTAATTATTTCCCACGACAACTTGTCTCAGACTATTCTTATTCAATTAAAATTGTTAGGAAACATTTGTAAAATCATAAAAGAATTCATTATTCAAGGAAAGCTGTTGTTTTGTTTAATTACTTTTAATTCTATGGCTTGTAATATTGAAATTCTTATTGTTATCTTCAATATTTTTAACAATATTTTGGCTTTCGAGTTTTTGAGGGTTTTCGGGGAGACATTTACAGACGTAGATGGTATGAAACTTACCTCATCACTGTACTGCCACATCTGGTTACCCTTGGCTCCGTGGCAGGGATACAACACAACGTCATGTCCCGAATAGTCCAGACACGTCTCATCACGTCGGATCTCGCCGTTCTTCGAGTACATCCAAAACTGAAAGATTTATTAAAAACATGTCACTTATTATGTTCACATAACTATTCCTTATTTTATTTTTACAATGTATTTTTTATCGTTCAGTTAGATCAATTATTATATCTTTAGATAATATGGTATGGTAAAATGCATAGGCATGATTTACAGTAAAAAAAAAACCTTTGTGAGGGGATGATTACTTTTCGCACAGAAAAGTAATTGTAAAATGATTCGGATTTTTTGTTCACTCTCGGAACCCCAAAAAAAAATAACCAAGTGTCTAAACATTGCCTTATGTTCTTGAAACATGTTTTATTGTTTAATGTGGAATATTGAAAGTTACCGGATATGGGCATCCAATATCCAAATAAGCCAAAACCAAAAAAAACTAGAACAGGAAACGAAAAATAAGAGATTAATATAACCAGTAAATAATAAAACCAAGGTCAGTTAAACATGGGTTACAAATTATAAAAGGCGTAAAGGGTAAATAAACTTATGTACTAAAATAGCCACTGAACACAAATGATCATTTGTCACAATCACATAGCAAGCGTAAATACAAAAATGTACGTCCCAAAAACCAGTACCAGTGATTTTGTAAACTACGATCATCTCTATGTTAAATGGCTAATAACGTTATAAATTACCACGCGGCAGTACCAAAATTGGAACAGTATAGATATTGTAAAATTCGTATTCTAATCTACCACGCTCCATTTCACCCTTCAAAAGCTCATAAAGGGTAAATGCAGGTTCAAGTTCAAACACAGTTGGATCACATCAGGAAATGAGTAAAGAATCTAATACTGTGTCACTAACAAACTGAAGAATTAGTAACAATAAATGTTACAAGTAAGAGCGAATTAGTGAATGAAAATGGAAGCTAAACACATGCGTATGAAAAACATGAAAGCCGTGACGCGCAAACGTTTTGCGGATTAGTATCTAATCTGTACAATGCTTTATCATGTTACTTTGCTTTCAAATTTGCTACGATAACCCCTTACCTCAAAGACGATGACCACCAACACCCAAATACTAGATGAAGCATAAGCGGTAGATTTGAATAATTTGGCGGCCTTCGACAAACCTGGTTTCCGTATTCCCCGTGACATGGCCAAGCGTTGACGGGCTTCTTCATGTCTTCGGGACCCGCTGCCGAGTCGACGCACATTTCCGACTCAGGATTCTGGATCTGATGCCATCCATAAGTTATAAAAGGCGTGCCAAAAGCAAGCGTGCTATTCCAATATCATCAATCCAATCCATTAAACATTATTTGAGAAACAAAAACTTTAAAAAAATCTCGTGACCAATGATGATGTTGGAATGTTGTGGTAATGAAGATGAAAAAACATAAACAATTGTTATATACTTTGAATAACAACACAATCATTCCGTAAGAAGTTCAAAAATCAAAATAATCAGCGAAGTCTTTAACGCCACCATTGCAAAGAACAAAGTACAATCAAATTCACACTCTTCTGTCCTTGTCTCTTTAGGAGTACCTGGGTGCCCCCCCGGCGTGTGACATCTGCGAGTTTTGATATTTGGCAGTTGTACTTGATCCAATATTTTTTTAGTGTTCCTCGTATCAAACACCACCGCAGCAAGGTAGAAAGTGTAATTGTCTACGTTGTATCGAAACTATCGGTGATGGCCATAGGAATAAATGCAAAAAAAAGTGAATATGGGTGCAGTAAAAAATATAACCGTGCTGTCCAACGTGCATAAAAGAGTGCATTGAATTGAAAAATTGAGCGAAACCGAAACAAACATTCAAAATTTTGAACAAAAACTCCCGCAAATTGGTACTGCCGCAATTGGTCAAATTGAATTTGACAGAAGACCTGATTTCCTCCCTGCCGGTGACACGGGTATAGTCCGACTGGCTTATGATGATCTGACTTGCGTGTTGGAGAGTCCAAACAAATCTTTTTGAAGCCGACATTTCGGATCTGTACGGGTAATAATTTCAAAGAACACTTTTATTAATAAATAATTTGCACTCATTGTTGTTATGCAGAACAATTATTATGAAGAAAAAAATAATCCTACTGATGATGCTGCAATCTCAAAACACACATGATTTTGTATTGTTATTTAGAAATTGAACTCTAGTAAATAAGAAGAACGTACCTCGCCGTGAGCAACGGATTCTCCAGGAATGAACAGTTCGGGATAAATGTTCTTCAAATACCATTCAAAGGACTTGCAACCTAATTTCTCTCTCAGGTCTCTGCGGCCAGTAATGTCACCAAAATCACCCTTATCGTTACCTACACGCTGATAGTAGTACTTTGCATAATCGTCCAACCATACCTAAAACCATAAAGAAAACATTGTGACTTTTACTTTGCTTTTGGACCTGAAAGTTACGAAGATAAAAATTAAGTTTAAAAAGTTCTCACCTCAGCTAATCGAACAGAGTTTTTCTTGAGTACATTGACCCCGGTTCGCCACTTGTACGGTGATCGCTTCCTGAATATGTGTCCGACATGCGAGCACGGAACTATCTCCAGCGTTCCACCGCACATCCATGTCTTAAACGACAGCTCTAGATTTTCGCCGCCCCAAATGTCGAAACCGCTGTCGTAAGTTCCTAATCTTTCGAAGAAGTCTTTGTCGATAGCAAATAGACCACCAGCCATAGTAGGAGACCAGACAGGCTCTGCGGTATGTTGGTGTCTCGCTCGCTCCTTCGACGGAACAGGGTGCCAATTGAACTGGAGATTCCAGTCGAAACCACCAACATTGACTGAAGATGAGTCTCTGTAATGATACTCGAGCGTATTGTCGTCGATGACGTCAATTACGGGACACACTACCGTAGTCTTGCTACGAGCAATTCTATCTAGTAATGGTTCGAGCCATCCTGAAATGAAATAGCTGAGGTTAACGACTGATCGTTACGGAAGATTTGTGTAACGCTAATTATTGTAGGATTTTACCTTCAGTGCACTCGCAATGGCTGTCGAGATAGGTAAGCACGGGGGCCGTGACATATCGGGCCCCAAGGAGCCGCGCCCTGATGAGGCCCTCACGTCGGGTGGCTCTGACTATCCTAACTTTTGGTAACGATGACATGTAGTCATCTAGCTGCTGCATTAGGTGAGCTGCAAAAAAAAGTTTATTGCTTGTTAAATATTAATAGAGCATGATCCCAGGGCCGCCAAACCTTATTTATTTTCTGGTTTACAAAATGTGTGTTTTCGGGCATCTACATCATGAAAAATAGAGATAGGTATGACGGATTCATTAACGATATTTTTCATCATAGTTGCGCTTTGAGGAATAAACATATAATATTTTTAATTTGAATTTGTGAGCGCAACTAATGGCTGCGCTTCGAGGAATAATTTAGTTGCGCTTAGTTGGTTGCGCTTAAAAATAGTTGTGCTTTGAGGAATACCCCGAATCATTAAACAGAATAAACATGTCGCACAGAAAGAGTAAGTAAAAGTACTATTTTTTGTATTCATCTTTTGCAAAATACCAACTTACGCATATCGGAAAAGTCATCGACGAGAATGATCTCCTTGATCAAGTGAGCTGGTGACCGGTCCAGCACGGAGTGAACTGTCCTGAGTAGCACCGACCACGCTTCGTTGTGGAAGCATATCACAACGGATGTTTGCGGCAAGTCCTCTAGATACCTGCCTGGTACTTTGCACCTGGTGGAATAAATATTTTGTTAGTCAACGATTCAGGTTTACTCTATGGTATTACCTAACTTGATACAGTCAACGACATGACCAAGGTTTTGTAGTTCAAGTTCTCGTATTAATCCTGCGGCTCCACGCTTTCACTCTCTCACAAATGATTTTTTAAATTTAGATATTTTTATGATCTTTTTTAAGAGTGATTTTTAATCAAGTACTTTTTTGTCCAATATTAGCACCAATTTGGGATATCATGGAAATCAAAATTATTTAAGATATTATCTACCAAACGGTACTATAAAAGTATTTGCCACTTTAATACCGTGTACCGAGTTATTATTTCCTCTCGGCGTCGGAAATTTTATTACAAATAGAGTTGGGCCCGATAAGAATAAGTTACAAAATGTAATATTTTTCTCAGGTTTAACTGAGACTTGCGCAAAGATTCTTGGTAACAGAAAGTGTATTTTATATATATTTTTTTCGTTATCAACACAAAACAATGCGTTGATTCAGAAAAAGGGACGGGAAGGATTCTCGAAAATCTCTAAATCCCTCGAGATGTGTTGAGGTCATAGCTCATACAACACGTTGTACGGATTTGGGATCATTTTCTTACCATTCGTCCCTTGGGTCCGGCAGCTTTCTCCTAATGGATATCAGGTCACTGACGTATTGGTTGAAAGCGTTCTTTTTCCACCCCTCTGAGACAGCTTGCTTTGTTTCCTCGGTTATATTCTTGGGTAGAACGACCGGTTTTCCTAGGTCACCGGGTGCGTTGTCCGAACCCGGCGCAGCTATCACACCGAGCCCTATGGGATGAGGAGTATCAGAACCAACGTCCATTTCAGATATGACTTATATTGGAATATAATTCACTCACTTGTTTAATAAAATTATGATCATTTTGTAAGAAAGTTCAGTAGATAGCACTGAGAGTAATGTTTGAGAAAATGGAATAGCAAATTAGTCTTCTGTTTTCTAATGTGATTAGATTCAATGTAATTCAAATCATGATTTGGTTTGATAGATAAATTAAATATTATAGTAAGGCAATTAATTATGAAACATCTGCGGTTATTATGTGTAATGGCAGTGTAAATTAGTATTACAGCTGTTAGTTACAACTATCCGCCACCAATATAATTATGGCGTACAATCTGTTTTATATGCACAATTAATTACACACTAAAGCCCCAAACCACAGAAAAACACTAAACGTACATACTTATAAAGGATCTACATGTAAGGGTACAAAAAACAGAGAATTAAAAAAATGGAGTAATAATCGAATTATTTTTACGTCGCTTTTTACTGAAATCAAACATTCGCTGTAAGCAAGGTTGACGGTGCATCTCATACAGAATATACAACAAGTATTCTTAGAAAATACTTTCGTCTTGTAATATCCACTAACAAGGTATCTGCACAAATACAGTGACTTTGGTTCTCTGTTTTAGCACTCCATTTGCTCAATACTCACGTCAAGTCTAACTAAGAAACAAAAGCCATTAAAATTACAATCATGCCCCGCAATATGGCCAATCCAATCGATCCACGATGGTGCTGTGACGGACAAACGCACATTATCATGCAAAATATACTAACTAACACACTCTAACATGCAGATAATAATTATAATAAATCACGGGTGCTATACAAAAGTGGACACTCCGTGTCTAAAATCTATGTCCCAGTTTCAGCCGATGTCAATAGATGGCGTACTCACTACTAAGTTGTTGTTTGATCACATCATGTTATGGGATAATACTATATACTTACGTCGCTACAGGTAGGTATAGATTTTTATAAATTAGTGGGTGTTGGCTTAAACTACGAAGGACTGTCAGAGAACCGCATACCTCTCCATCCTTTACAAATTCAGTGTCATTGACTTGGAGGACAAATGCATTGTAGATGTATATTTAGTAATTACTTTACTAAGAAAACTTTAAAAAATTACCTTCTCTCCCCGCAAGCCGACCAAGCCAATCGACCCGCGTTGGTGCTGTGATGGACAAACGCACATTATCATGCAAAATGTTGAAATAAATGACGGTAACTAATAATCTCTAACATGCAGATCAATAGGTAGTACCTAGATACATCAACATGAGAGGTGTATGCTATGTAAAAGTGGATCTTTTAAAGAATACCTTTATTTTCTGTTAATAAAGAGAAAATCAATCAACATTTACTTTTTGCCAGTTGGCAGTAGAATCAACTAAAATTCTAGATCCGTATCTAAGACCCATTTCAGAGCGAAGCCGGCCGCGTGCGCCGGACCGGGCGACCGGCTAAGAACGGTCGTAATATGCTTTTACATACATTTTACACAGCGTTCCGTATGCAAACGCGCTCTTGTTGTTTACAATTATGGAAATTAGGCCGAGATTTATGAACATAACTTAGAAATTACTGCTGCTAAGCGATATTCCTCTCACCGACGCACAATTGTCAAACTGCAAGTTGAAGATAGAGACAGGAACATGTCTAGGCCAAAGCGAGGGCTAAGTATAGTTTATAGATCTCGGGCTTAGTGTGACCGCAGCCGGCACACGTTGCGCTCTGAACGCTGCCTAAGCCTTTAATGGCCGTCCTGTCAACCGGGCGAACGCGAGTGTGACAAGCGCGGGCGCCGGATGAACTTTCGGCCGGTCAGGCTTGTATACAAGTGTATGAATATCGAAACACGCGGACGTTGCCGGTTGCGTGAGCCGGCTTTACTCTGAAATAGGCCTAAGATCTACGCCTAGAATTGTCTTAGTTTCTGTCGATGACACTAAATGGCGTTAATAGGAATCTATATTTAGTTGCTATCATTTAATGGGGAAAGACTACTTACGTCGCTACAGCTATAGATTTTTATAAATTATTAGTGAAATTTGGAGGACTATCTAATAATCGCATCCCTCAGAATCCGTAACAGATTCGCGTTGATTTGGAGTTAAAATGTGTTGTAGACGTGAGTCTAGAAATAAAAGGCTCCGTCTACTCTTTAAATGGCAGTTACTTACTCAAAGGACTTAAAGTTACCTGCAATTTTCTCAAGCCATTTGTTTGTATTGACTGCCTTGTTCCTTAGTGCTGTGTCGTACAAACAAAGGGAAGGTAAAAAATAGAAAGAAAGAAAGAAAAAAACTTTTAGAAGAAGTCGGTGACTTTTGTTTGTTTGATTCAGTTTTTTTGTCACCAACTTCTGAAGTCAAAGTTATTTTTCACTTTTTCGTGTTTTTGAAGTCGGTTTTATTTTTTGCAATTTTTATTTTTTTATTTTTCCTTTTGTAGTTGTAATATCCTATACAAATATTTGGTATGCATTTATTTTACATTATTAACAATACATGTCATGGTAATAAGTTTACCTATCCCCAATCAAATGGAACTTTACTTTCCTAACTGTCGAAATGTACCATGCACTGTTATATTATGATGTTGTGTAAACAATAAACATCCAAGCAATTGCAGCAATCATGACAGATTTGCTGTCTATTATTGAAGAGTTCCGTTCCATATCTCCGAAGTCCATGATCAGATCATGACAATATTTCTATGGGACTAACCTGGGAGTATACTCTTTAAAAAAAACAATTTTCATGATCGATCCACAATTACACGACAGTATCACATAAAATGAGCAAAAAAAATCTCTAGTACTATTACCAGTCATCAATCGAATGGTTTGTTGTGCATTCTGAATCGGATGTTGTCATTTTTATCCAATGTCAAAAGTGTTGTTAGTAATATCATCATAATTTTAATAATGATTGTGCATTACGACCTCGGTCACAAGGAGTCGTTACCCTGTGTACAGCACTGACTAAAGTATAGTTTAAATAGTCAGTATTCACAGTTTGCTATCAAGGTTAGATAATGTCTAGCGACAGCGTAGGTTAGGGTAGTGTGGATATATTTAACACGTTTACTGCAGGACCAGATTTATGCTACCTGCCACTGTCGTCACTAGCGCTACCTGCCACTGTAGCGTCACGAGGTTTCAGGGTCAAAAGGTCGAATTCTAAAAACGTCCAATTCCCAAAATGTCCAATTCCCAAAATGTCCAATTCCCAAAATGTCCAATTCCCAAAACGTCCAATTCCCAATATGTCCTATTCCCAAAATGTCCAATACCCAAAATGTACAATTCCCAAAATGTCCAATTCCCAAAATGTCCAATTCCCAAAATGTCCAATTTTCAAAATGTCCAATTCCCAAAATGTCCAATTCCCAATATGTCCAATTCCCAAAATGTCCAACTCCCAAAATGTCTAATTTTTGAGAATGTGGTAAATTTGTTCATTAACTCATCAAAGCGCTTTTTTAATACTTTGACAAACAATAAATAAAATACTGAAAGAATCAAATTTGTCTTATTTATAAGTAACCAATTAAGATCAGATATGACCATCCAATCCAATACTAAATGCTTTGATTTGTTTTACTTTTTTATCCGCCTTTCTACTAGTCATCGGTCGTCTTGCTTTCTCATAGCATCCGGTACAGCATCTTTTTTTTGCAATAATTATAATATATACGTGTTCAGAGATGACTTCAGTAGTATTTTTTTGGTTTTCAAAAGGAGCTCCGGTAAACTTCTCAATTATAGTTTGAATGAATGCTTTTTATGCCACACATTTTTTTTTAACACAGTGAACGTGTTAGGCTAGGAGAAACTGAGGAATATTAACCAATAGGATTGCATACTGGAGCGGAGCGGAGATTTTATGCAATCCTATTGGTTAATATTTCTCCGTTTCTCCGCTCCTCAGCCTCGCTCCGCTTCAATGGACGGGCAGCCTTAAGGGTGTGGATCAGACAGTTCAAACCCTAAAATAAAACCACTCATGTCTCATCCACCCTGTATTTGGCCACACTGCGGTGCCGTCCCACTATTGAACTTGACATATTATTATTGTGGCATAATTAATGTTGCCATAAAAAGGCTAACACTTTGCCCGACCCGGGAATCGAACCAGGACCTCATGCTCAGCAGTCGGGCTTGCGACCACTAAACTAATGAGGTAGGTAGTCGGTAGTTGAGTATAGATGCAGAAGAAAGTAATGGTCATTCATTGTTATAGCACTCTTGGGGAAAATCCTATTAGAATTTCATTCTAGTTTTCCGTTACGTCTGTCCTCATTACCATTTGTATTGCATATACTAGACGAAAGACAATCGCATCGGGAGACGCGATTCTACGAGGATTACTTTCCAAACCTGTACGCAAATAATATATGTTTTTGGGAAAATCAACTTTAGTTATTATAAGATAAAGCTCAGTCTGCGGTACAGCTTCAAGCATTTTATGACAGTGTCAATAGTAGGTTACTAATCATTGTGAAATAAACTTAATTTACACCAAAATAAAGTTGATATTAATTTAAGTGGAAAAATTGTATATTGGAAACAAGGCCAGTCTAGGCAACAAGAAAGGCAATCATTATTGTAAATGAAAAAACAGAAGCATTTGTAGATGTCGTTATAATTTAAGCGGGATACTATTTTTGAAACGGAGTATACAGGAAAGCACGAAGAATTTCGTGGTTTACTCTTTCCTTTCCGACCTCCAGGGATGCGATCTACAATTTGATTTTTGTAAAAAGATTTCCTTATCGAAATATACCTAATAAAACGTATCCTGTATCAATTTCGTGTTCATCAGATTCTGATTTATTTATTGCGATGTTATCGTTAGAGTTATGTTAGTTTCGTGGATGACCCAGTGCAATATCATGAAAGGTATCAAAACATCTGATATTTGGTTTAACACCTACACCAAGCAAGCTCATGCAATTTGAAAGCATAAATAACACTCACCATCAGATAGATTATTGCTGTAGGTCTCGCTCTTCCTTTTTGTAGATGTAGGCTTCGCCATTTTCAAGGGTTTCGCCTCCGCTTCATCGTATTCAACCGGTGGTGCAACGATCGCGTTCCTTGAACCGCCATTAGTAGTCAATAATGCGACCATAAACCAAATCGCTGTCAGTATGAGCACAGCCTTCAGTATCAACGTCCGCCTCCGTAGAAAAAACATGGTGTATTTCATTTCTCTTCACAACTTATTCCAAGATATAGAATGAATGAAATTCTACCTTTATTCGACAACTCAATACATTTTTAGAAACTTGAATATTTTAGTCTTATTTTCATTAAGATCTAGGAAGTTCTAAATCAAAAAATCTTCTTTAAAGAATTTGAGCAATAATGTTAACACTATCTATAATCACAAAAGGGTGACTAGCATAAATAATGAGATATGTCTTCGTGTTTAACGATTTCCACAAGATATGCTTCTTCGATATGACAGTAAGAGTGTTGAAAATTAACTTCACATGACTTTGGTGTCTCTGTTGGCTATAACTTCGCCTCGGATTGTTTATGTTTGAAGAGTTTCTTTCTCGTTTTTTGTTTCATTTCCAAGCGCTCATTGAGCATGATTTATCGTCCATATTCTCCAGCACGAGTCCTGAGAACAAAATAGTTGCTTATCAATATCACAACACGCACACTCTATCAGGCTACATAAATAAAATCCACATAATTTTGATTGATGTTCTGCTGTAAGTATAGCTGTATTTATGGCACGCGATTTTTTCTCACCAAATCCCCGCCGGTGGCTACTGAAAAGGTAATTGTGTTGGAAGGGCCATTTTCAGGGGTTCTCCACCTCGGATACTATGATTAGAAAAAATCGGGCTTAGATTGACGTCTTGACGTAGATGGAAGTTTTATCCCACATGACAGAATTTTGTTATTCGAAAGGGTAGATAATCTATGAATAGAAAGTTAAAAACAAAACAGATATAAAATCGAGCTCGGTCACAATACACTGGATAGCGTGCCACGTAAATTACCCGCAACTTCAATTGTATGGAATTAAATATTAAACTGGTATTGACGCCACGGGTTGGAAATTACTTTCTAAAGGGTCAGTTGATATTGTTGTATAAAAACTACACGATTAAATGCGGTTTGGTTTTAACTCAAATCTACTTTTAATTGTATCCAAAGAACTGTTGAAGGTCCTGTTCTCTGGTAGAACGGTATTAATAAACCTTAAATAGCGAAAGTTTCGCAGCCCTACGAAGAACTAAAGATGTACAATGGAGCCCTTTCCCAGAGTGGTATGAGGTGGTGGGTGGTAGTTTCCGCCACACGCCTGATGGATTGGTTCTGCTTCGTACATTATCGGGGCTAGCTGCCAGTGCCATTTTTCAAGTAGTCACACTGCTATTTTGTAGGCCAGAACGACAACACCCGGTGTCGCTTTTAGTGTTAAAAATTGCTGGAAATTACTCCCATGTCATAGACCAATTTATTTTAAACAATTGCAAGTTTTATGAACCAATTTGTTTTTTCATTGTAGCAATATGGCCACTGGTTCGGATATTAAATCACCGCTATCTATGTAAAATAAGGCCAAGATCCTCAAATAAATAAAATTAAAACAGATTTTATGCTTAAGTAAAATTATTTTCTTAAAAAATATCTACTTAGATCCGCTTCTTGCTCTCAGAGGACCTTAGAAGTCTAAACTCAAAAACAGTAATTTAGGGACAGATAGATGAGACTTGTTTCATCCTATTAATATTTTCAACAGAAAAAGAATCCCAATAAAAAATTAAATTGGCCTCTCGGAGTCAAGTAATGGAAATGAGTGTAAAGTATGGTTCCTTAGGTAAACTGACCTCAATTTCATTGCTGCACACACTTAACCCAAATTTTATTCAACTTTTATCTTGAACTTTTTAATTAAGCCAACGAGCTTTGCATCATATTAAAATGTTTATATACCTTGTAAAACTGCGATGATCTTGCAATCGGAACCGGTGTCGTATCTGTAACAATTACATAAACAGTTAGAGCATCAAGGTAAAGATTCGTCGGTGTCGATATATTTTAAGGGAATGTCGAAACGAGCAATAAATTAGATAAAATCTTTACGATCTCAAATTTAAACGTAAATAGCACTAAATGGCGAAATATCCGAACATCTGAGACGTCTGCTGTAATAAATTCGAGGGAACTCCTCCCGGGGGCTTATAGCAATTTAACCGAATTGGTATAAATTCAAAATATTCACCGAGATTATTATTTCATCCGTATTGGAAACGTATTTATAGAGGTAGGGAGATTGCTTTCTACAACTCTAAAATTAAATTAAGGAAAGTATATCGTATTTTCTACAGCTCTAAATCTACAGCGTAAATGATTGACGCAAAATCTTCATTTTGATTTTAACTGTTGATCGTAATAGAATCATCTGCCATATTTTTATCAGAAACCAGTCTCCTTATGTGAGTTGAGGTCCTGAAGTTTTTAATTTTACTGAACATTGTTAATCGTTAAACGTTGGAAACAACAAAATAATATTGATTTTACTGGCCCATTATCAAGAGTAATATAGGAAGCTTATATTTGTCGCTTAGTAATTTCATTAGTCACAGTCAAGTTTCTCAGAACCGAGAATAAGCGAAAAACTTCAGGATTTGCAATTGGCCAGTTCACGAGAATCCGCATTACATTTGGGGTGAGGCAAGCGGTCAGCGATTGCAGTAAGCATAACCGTTCGGGTACGCCGCGTATTACATACGGCGTATTCATACGCAATGCAGATCCGTATTTCGAACTTGAGTGTAAAAATACGCATTACGTTTCGGTAGCCGTTGCGGTAGTTACGTTTTAGTACGCGAGCTATTAAATATTTGCGTATTACTATTTAGTTAATTTGTTAATTTCTATTTTCGCTCATCAATGGCAAATCAACATTTAATTATTAATACAATTTTCTGATTCAGTTAAATAATCTAAATGCGATGTTTCTGAATCTATATTAATTGGTTCATATTTTACGATGAGCTTGTAATTAGCCGTTAAAATTGAGCATTATGACATCCGAAAACACAAAACTGGGGCAGATTTAAAAGTCAATAATTTATTCTAACAATCAGTCTACAACGTTCCCACTTCTGGGCCCTCGGACATCCTCTCTGTGGGACGGAATAGGCTATCATGCACGACGTGGCCAAGTGAGGGTTGATACCAATCTCCTCTGAAATTTAATAAAACACATTTAAAAAGAATGTAAAATGGAACCTAACCGTACCGTTCAATTCAAACTACCAATTGAAACAAAGTATGCATTAATTAAAGTTATCATTCCGCGTGCGAAATGGAATTTGTAAAGCGCGCCCTCCACGTTTCCCTCAGTTGTTGGGATTGCATAGAACAATTTTAATTAAATAGTTTAAAGCGATGTCACAATATAATAGTGCAGTGTTTCTAGTAAGCATTTAGATTATTTTGCTGGAGTTTCCAAGCCAATTAGTTGTGTTTAGAGCCACAGCATGAGCGGTAGACAAACTTAAACAGGCGTTAGGCGTGCAAAAGTTGTTCGACGTTATTGAACAAATTGTGTATCGAAAGGGTTAGGTTTTAAAAACTAAACGTTTCAACATTTTATCAGGGGTAGAAGTTGCATCAGCGTTAGAAAGTGAAGTGTTTTTAGTGGGTGTTTGCAGATAGAATCTTTATTCAAAAACACTCATCATCTGCCTAGACTTTTCCCAACTATATTAGGGTCGGCTCCCAGTCTAACCGGATAAAGCTGAATACCAGTATTTTACTTGGAGCGTCTGCCTATCTGACCTCCACAACCCAGTTAGTACTGGGTAATCCGATACACTTTGGTAAGACCGGTTGGCAGACTTTCTGGACCACTGACTACCTAACGACTGCCAAAGATATACAAATGACACCCGGGACACCGGGAGGGGGGGGGGGCTTAACGTGCTTTCCGAGGGACGGAGGAAACTCGGTATGTAACGGGTGTTCACCCATCCACAGACCAACCTAGGCAAGCACGGCTTAACCTTAAGATCGACCCAAGCGGCTGCTATTATTAAGCCACGAGCACCTCCAAACACACTGCAAAACAATTTAAAACTTTCAATTTCAACAGAGCCATTCGATAATAATAATTGATAAAGGTTGTAAAATAATTCAATTATCTTTTCACTTTTAAACGCAACAAAAGATCTTTTGCAAGGGATAAGTACGCTATCGGTCGAAGTAAATGCTTAAAGCTTTTCGATGTTGAAGAAACGTAAAATCAGGAAAAATAAAATCAATTGTTAGCTATCTAAGTTTGATAAAAATCTATTTCTTAAAACACTGAATTCTGAAGCCGGCTGGGTAATCCATCAACAGAATTGAATTGAACTTTAAAACTTTTCTATAACCACACACTTTACTGGCCTCAAAAGTTGCGTGCGCGCAACCATGACCTAAGCGAACTCCGGTGGCTCCTCCTACCGGTCACGAGCCGATGTGCAACTACTAATTTACGTCATTACTTCATTCATCATTTTGTTGTGAATGCAGTCATCAAACTGTGACCGGGTTGGGGAAATTGAATTTAAGATGTGCCGTTTTGGTATGGAATTCTGTAATGATAAACAGTCACCCCGTTTAGAGATGGCAGCTCATCATCTTCCTGCCCTTATCCCATGTTACTCGGGGTCGGCGCAACTCGTTTTTTTCTTCCATTCTCCTCTGTCAACCGTCACGCTATCATTTACTCCTTTATCATTCATACCTCACAAAATCCATCCATTGTTTCTTTGGTCTTCCTCTCTCTCTCCAGCCATCAACGTTTATATTCATCACTCTTTTAATCACATGCGATTCGTCCCTCCTCATCATATGTCCATATCAAGACAGTCGATTCCCTTTCAACTTTTCTGTAACTGGCGCAACTTTTAAACTTCCTCTAATATACTCGATCCTTACCTTATCCATTCCTGTCACACCACACATCCACCTCAACATTCTCATCTCTGCAACATGCAATCTTTTTTCATCCATCTTCTTCACAGCCGAGCATTCCGATCCATACAGTACGACGCATTAGAGATGGCAGTTAAATAGTATTAAAAGAAGAAGACAGAACTGCTCAAATCAATTGGCATAATTATGGGCAGAGGAATGAGGATGATTATTATTATTTTAGGTAAACATTAAAACAGACTAGCAGATAGACCATCTGATAATAAGCTGCAACCGGTAACTACCTGTGGATATTTGCAATACAGGGTGTAAACGGGCGGCTGCGGGACTATTCGAAAGAGATACCGCGGCCCTGGAACACAAAGGGCAGAGAAGGAACATGGATGGGTTTGAGTCAGTAAAAGTCTGACACTCCCTCTCCCACTCCACCCAGAGCGGGAGGAGTTATTTGATGATTTCCCAACATTAAAAAAAAAAAGAGTGTGAACGGGCCCTTCACGAAGCCGTCAACCAAGCATTGTGTACATCAAACTAAGTAACCCTACGCAAAAGTTATTGCTGGAAAACGACTTTTTTTTGAGGTGAAAAATCACGTTTTACGGTAAAAATCAATGTAACGCACTCAAAACTTGATGTTGATGCTTTGAACAGTTATCAGGTCATGGAGGTAGTTAAACTCAAGTTAAAACCTTAAAGAGTAGTAATTAAAAAAAAACTTGTGAAAAAAATTGTAACTTTGTCCTCCAATATCTCCGTAACTAGAAGGTTCCCAGGTATGATCGAGAGCAAAAAAATGATCGCAATTCCGGGGAAAACAAGTGCCTTTCGGCTTCGTTAAGGGTCTTTTTACACCCTTTATTAGATTGTGCGCTCCAAAGGCAAAGCTTTAATGGTGATCATGTCTTGCCAGTACCCATAACTTTTAAACCAATACACAACAACGCTGCATGTTGAACGACGACAAACGAGCTCTTTTACGGACACAAAAAACCAAGCTACAACTACCTGGTAGTAGCTTGATTTAGGTTAAACGAAGGTATTTTAGTATATCAGACAATAATTATTATGTTATGGAAATTTAACGCTAGGATGGATGGAGAGAAATTATTTCCTTACTAATGAGAGCATGACCCTAAGGTAAATTAAAACAAAGCGGATTATGGCAATATGTTAGGAAAACACCGCGATAAGGTATCTGATAAAACAATAGATTTATAACGGTAAAATACGTAGCCAACTGGATGGGAAAACCTTGAATAACAAGCAAAATTTCCTAATTAAAACATAAAAAAAACCCGAATATTCACCGACTCATTATTTTCGCAATCAATCGCTAGCAACACGATTAATAGATATCTCCGTAATAAAGATCAGTCTTGATAATAATCCAATTACTTCCCGAAAGAGAAAGATATTAAAAATGTACCCACGTCAGATGAGAAATCGGTAGAGATCTCGACTGAAACGAAGATAAAATGGCCTAATTTGGCAATCCCTCCCGAGGATTCATTTTCCTTTTTATCGGAGTCGATAGAACCCACTGAGTGACTGACGCCTTCCTAGTCAAAGCCATTTTCGAAATTCGGTTTCTGAAAATTCGAAAATTCAACGCTGCTTCATGATTTTTTGAACTGTATATGATCATTTTACTCTGGATGCTCTTAGCTTGCAATTCTTTATAAATCGTTCTCACATAAATGTATTATCTCAACATGAATGATGAAACCAAGATCTTGAGTGTCTATGGAGTTTCTTGTCCATTCTTCTCCATAGAGATCTACGCCTTGGAATGGGCAACTACAGTACATTCACAAGTTATTATGCCTTGTGTCTATGACTGTAGCTTCGCTCTTTGTTTTTTTCTGACATTCAAAAGTGCCTGTAATGGTCTAATTGAAATAAATGCTTTGAGTTTGAGTTTGAATGGGGAAAATAATTATGAGCTGTTATCTAAAGTACAGAAGCAGACGACAGATAGAAAAGATTTTATTATGGTGCTCAAACTCGGTGAGATAGACTTTGGTGCAGTTTTCGTAACACACACGACATTTTGTTCCATCTTTACGAGGCATTAAAACTTTGGTGTCGTCTGGGCCCTCCTTACGAGAAAAGAAAATAAAATTATGACCGATAAAACTTAACGAAAAAACTTTTCGTAATAAACGAAACAGATATAAATAAGGTGCCTTTACAACAACCATAACAATGTTGATAGAAGTGATGGTGACTCGTATTTCAGTACCAACTTTCAGGAAAATATTTTTCTCGGCTTCTTTTTTTGTCCGAATTAATTTAAGAGTTGCCTTTACACTTTACTGAAACTTTCGTTAACCTATATAGCGTGTCATGATTTCTACGAATCGAAACTCCAGTGACAGTGAAAATAATATCATACGCAAAATGGTGCTGCTTTTAGATTTGATTTTATACGCGGAAACTTCTCGAGGAATGCCTCGGTGGTCTCAGTCGCAAGCGCGCTCAGCTGAGGTCCTGGGTTCGATTTCTGGGTTAAGTAAAGAGTTATTGGTTTCTTAAATTCGAAATTCCGGGCCCGAGCCCGTTTCCGTTTAATGACAATAGGCTCGCCCCCAATTACAAGAGAATGTTGGTATTCAATAAGATGCACCGCTGCCTAAACCTCCAGGAACGACAGATTATGATGTTTCGTCATTTTATATGGAAAATTCTTCTTTTCAATCTCCAGACTGATAAATAAAACTTCATACATTTCATCGAACCAAGTTTTCTAAAACTGCATTCCTAAAATTCAAACAACACCTACCTATCGGAATGACAACGTATAAGAAATTCATCAGTAAGTAAGCACGTAGTAAGATTGCATGCGCGTCGCACAATGTGGACGAACACCGGTCAGGGGTCACCGAACTCCCCGCGCGCTAATCCTCCCACACCCCGCACCCCCTAAGAGTCCTGCTAATGACATTTGCGAGGTTTTAAAGCTATACATACCATCACGCCCCACGTTTGCGATTGAGTGCCTTTTTCATTCTATTACTGCATACGGCATGCACAGTGAAATTCTGTTCAAAATTGGATTTTATTCGTGCAATATCGTTTTACCTATCCTCTAACAACATAGGAAGGTTTGGAACATAGATATTTTTAGGATCCACAAAAAATAAAGAAATTTCGAATGTAAATTTATACCTTCCCACACAAAACTGGAACTCATGGAGAGAGGCATTTGCCGAGCAGTAGCATGACACAGGCTATAATAAAAAATATACAAATACTAGTTATACTATTTTTTATATTTTTAAATGTTTTTATATAATTTTTATTGACAAAAATATTTAAAAATGTAATTAGTAAGTAAGAAATATGAATAAAGGAAAAAAATAGCTACTCAACAAATGCATAATCAGCCTATAATGTTCCCACTGCTGGGACACAGGTCTCCTCTCTATAAGAGGGAAGGGGCTATAATCCACCACGCGGGCCCAGTGCTGGTTGGTAGATGTCACATGTTTTCGAATTTTTGGTTCTAGGACATGCCGGTTTCCTCACGATGTTTTCCTTCACCGTTTTGAGAGCAGTGGTGATGAAATAAATTACACAAAGAAATACGCCTGCCTGGTTCGAACCCACGACTTACTGCTCATAAGTCGGGGCCACCACCACTGGGCCACGGCTGCTCTCGTTGGGCCACCGCTGCTCTCACTCAACAAATCTAAAATTAAAATTAAAAAGAATCAAAATAAGATTTTAAGTAGGTGCGAGCCTCTTTTCACAATCACAAACAGTAGGTAGGTAAATCACAAAACACAGTATAAAACTCGTATAATTAATAACAGACTACATAATATCGTTAAGTGCTCATTATGGCCATACTTTGTCATTTACGTGTAATTACTTTCCACTAACATTAATTACTGAATGATCATTAATAAAATTGTCAAGTACATCATCTATACGACAAAACGTAATTATCAGCCTTAATAACTTTATATTCGAAGTTCTTTTTTTGAGGGTGGGTTGGGGATTTGACGCTTGGACAGTTTCATAACATTTTTCTGTAAACTTTTCACATAGCTGCTCGGTTTTTGGAATATTGTCAACTAAAGGAAATTACCATGTAAAATACTTGTATTCAGTTGCATCCGGTTAGACTTGAAGCCGACCCTAACATAGTTGGGAAAAGGATAGGCAAATGATGTTAAAGGAAATTAAAAACAAACTGACCTAAAACATAATTAAGATATACAAAGTTCAAATGCTACAGGTTCAACGGCGATATTTTGAATAGAATTCAAACTATGGATGCTGAATATAGAATATCATAATTTTTCATAATAATTTATATGGTACATAGATGTCTTAAATACAAATGGGGGAACCACATACACATACATATTTTGGTAACTTACTTCAGCAGATAAAAATACGTTAAAATTTATATTTGACTGGCCTTATGATAAGACAATGGTGCCTCGAATTTCGTCAATAAGACCATATTTTCTACCTTAAAAAATTCCATTACAAAATAATCATACTCTTGCTTGCGATTATCGATAACAAAATAAAAGGCTGCATGCTCAGTTGAATAGTGAATCGATTAATTTGCAATTGAAATGCGTTCCTATTAATTTGGTTAAATCTCTCTCATTTCGATAATGAATAGACGTTACATTACTTCATCAGTCGTTTTAATTTAATGAATTATAAATTCATTACTAAAGTTATGCTATTTTAGTTAAAAAGAACCCGGAATAGTAAAATTTAAATAAGTCTTCAGTGGTTCTTAGAATTGAATAAAATTCAAGACGGTTTTGTTAAGATTGTACCTATATCAATCGGCACTTTTTAGCAAAATCTTCTTGAGATCCTTAAATAACAATATTCTTCAAGAAAAAAAAATGAAAGCTTAAAAACCAGCAGATAAAACTGTAACAGTCATTAATTAAATCATGAATCACACTAACACAATAATTCCACTGCCAGTAAAAACGCGAAGAAGCGTAAAAAGGCGTGAGAATAAAGGTCTCATAAGTTCTCGGTACGAAGAATTATATCATCGTGGTTGTATGATTCACTCTTTTTAAAGCAAGAATTATAAAGATTAATAGACGGATCATTGAATTACGTATCGTATTACCCAGTACTAACTGGGTTGTGGAGGTCAGATTCGCAGTCGCTCGATGTAAAATACTGGTATTCAGCTGCATCCGGCAAGACTGGACTCCGACCCCAACATAGATGGGAAAAGACTAGGCAGATGATGATGAATAGACGGATCATTGAAAATATTATGTGTGCAAACCATGTCCAAAAGAATAAGCTTCCCCCCTTGTTGGGTAAAAAAGTCAAATCTCCAAAGAAAACTTTTTGAAGACGAATAGCATACTTAGAACAAAGTTGCAACAAACCTAAAAAGTAACTACCTTACCTTACAAAGAGCAGGATCCCCGAAGGACCGAAATTGAAATGGGCGAAAAACTACCATTTTCATTTAAAATATTTCAGCCAAAACCAACCAGTCCCAACAAAACGTTTTAAGCAAACGAGATTAAGAAACAAAGAGTACTTTATCAGCTGTACTAATGCCTGGCTACACAAAACATTAACCTAGAAGTTTTACACTTCATGCGTCTTAACAAAGTGGCACTTCCAGGGAATAGACAGAGGTATAAAAGAAACAAAGTTGGAGCTTTTATCAGGACAAATAGTTCAGAATGTTTCTAGTGTGTTTTCGTTATCTAGACGTGGTGGATTAGGTGCTAGTGTTTCACTAAAATGTAGACTTTTCTTGACGTTATGAACACTCAATGGTGTAGGGTCTAGTTTTACTTTGTGATGTTTATCCATGTTGGTTTGGGATCTAAACGAATTTATTTCTTAAAATGGTTTGTTTTTGTTTTAATGGATGTGGTTTGGATGATCTACGGGTAGTTTGTTTAATACAATTGTTGTATTATATACTTTTTATTCTTTTATTGTGGTGATGCTTGGGGGAGGTCTATGTCCAGCAGTGGATGTCTTCGGTTGAAGTGATGATTAGGATTCTATTTCAGGTCATGGATAAAAGCACCCAGTTAAATTAAATTAAAACCAAAATAAAAAAAAGGTAAAAAGGCAACCGGCATGTCCTAGAATTAAAAATCCAAGACAAGTGATATCGACCAACCTGCACTGCGGCCCGCGTGGTGGATAACGGCCCACTCTGTCTTTCAGACAGGAGGCCTGTTTGCCAACAGGCCTCCTGTCTGTCTCAGGCTGATTATGTAAAAGGAAATAAATCTCTTTACTTCAAATCATCACTGCCTGTCTTTTCCAAGTCGGCTCACAGTCTAACCGGATGCAGCTGAATGCCAGTATTATATTATTGCATGTATTTTACGGAGTGACTGCCTAGCTGACCACCACAACCCAGTAAGTTCTAGGTAATACGATACCCTTTGGCAGGACTGGTTGTCAGACTTTCGAGCCATTACCTGTAACGACTGTCAAAGATCTATAAATAACAGCCAGGGCCAACGACTTAACGTGCTTTCCTAGGCACGGTAGAAACTCGCTATGCAATGGGTGGCCCATGTTAGCTCACCGTCCGTCCGTCTTATGACGACAGGCCGTGTCGACGGCGCGTTCGTGTTCCACGCGCGCCTCAAAGAGATGTCAGCAACCAAGAAGGGGCCCGCAAGGGCCGATGCCTGCCGGGGCTGCGGGACTGTTCGAAAGAGATACCGTGGCCCTGGAACACAAAGGGCAATGAAGGAACATGGATGGGTTTTAGTCAGTAAGAGTCTGACACTCCCTCCCACTCCACCCAGAGCGGGAGAAGTCATTTGATGATTTCCCATCCGTAAAAAAAAAAAAAAAAAAAAAAAAAAAAATGGGTGGCCCATCCACGGACCAACCTAGGCAAGCGCGACTTAACTTGAAGATCAGCTCCAGTGGCTGTTATGATTTAGCCATGAGCGGCTCCCTTTATAAACTTTTAACTTCAAATAAATTGCATTATCCATTTATACTGTCACTTACGGGATATCTTCATAATTTTGAGCTCCCGATATTTCGACGCTGTTGCAAGCGCTATGATCGCGGGTTGACTGGAGAATGCGGGTGGATGGAAAATAAATTGTTAAGAGCAGACAAATCTGTCTACCCTCTTTCTTTGTATTTTGCTATGCGCACTACTGGAACTCGACACTAAGTCCCTAAGTGACATTATAGCTGAGTACCAAACATTGAAAACAGTAACATCATTGGTGCTTAGGCACGCAGAATGATCACGAGCCTATGCTTTCAATAAACTATTGACGTTTCACTGCTGCCACCAATATTCCCCACACGTAACCCAAGAACGATATGCGTACATTTAGCCTTAAATTATTCATATTGCTTTATCCCTACGTGAGAACGTTGTCAGTTGTTTCTGTTTTTCTAACTTTTGTTGTCAGTCATTCATTATTAATGTCACTTGCAGAAGTTATAACTTTGAATTATATAATTATAACACTAGCTGTTGCCCGCGATTTTGATACGCGTGAAATTATAATTTAAAATATATTTTTCCCCGCTTATGCAACATTTTTCATTGATGCTCCGCTTCTATTGGTCGTAGCGTAATGTTATTAAACCGGTAGTTTCTGAGATTAGCACGTTCAACCAAACAAACTCTTCTGCTTTATAATTATAAGTATAGATTAAATAATTTATAATTTCTACCGCCATGCACCATTGTTTCCCCTCAAAAAGTTTTAGAAAAAATTACAAGCTCATGCATAAGACACTTTTTGCAACGTGCTTGCAAACCTCTATGCAGGTTATGTTGCAAGTTATGAGAGATAGGAGTCGCTACTTAATTTCCATAAGATGGACCTGCAGGGTGTTTACCTTTTAAGCCACTGATGTTTTATACTGTTACTTTTAGCCTGCGTCTTCCCACTGCTGGGCAAAAGCCGGGAAGGCTTTTGCCCAGCAGTGGGAAGACGCAGGCCGTGACCTCCAATTCTTTCGATCATTTTTTATACATAAAGAAAAATCGATTGTTTCATCTCGCTACTAAAGTTTGCGTTGAAATCGATCAAACACGCAAAAATGTCCCAGTTACTTTGTTTTCAGAATTTTCAAAAAAAGTAACCGGAAACCTCGAAATCAGACAATAATTTCGAGCACGTGCATATTTATAGCACCATAATCTACGAGATAAACACACACGGTGTATGAACGAGTATCATTACCAACTTTTACCCACCCGGGTACTGTAAATTTACACCGCGAATAAAGTTCTCATTGTTTACCGAAAAGCGTGCGAATTCGTAAAAGTTCAAACGGTAACCGACTACTTAATTTTTGGCGGGAAAATTAATGAATAAAGTATTACTTCTGTCAGGTTATTTACCCCATATTTTAATGAGGGATTATTCATTTGTATTGTAGTCGTTTCTCTGCTATTATTTTAAACGTTTTTTTAAAAGTCTCATAGTTGTTTAGTTATGTTGTCCCCTTATTTCAAAATGACAAAGACAGGTTTTGTGTAGAAATCTTATAATAATATGACATGTTTTTATGAGACAAAGACTTTTTACTAAAAAGTTAGCTATTGTCTGTGAATAAGTATGTTAGGTAGAGCATTTGTATTCTTACAGATTTCAAGATTTACAATTGGCGGTAGTTAATTTAAGACCTCCGGGCAAATTGATACAATTAATTAATTTACTTCATCTTATAAATCAGACATTTCAGGTCTAACTGCTTAGTAAGCAAAGCAAACTAAACCAATAAATACGAAAATAAAGTGCCACCAGATTCCCACAACAATAGAAGGCAAACTATAAACTACCGACGCATTCAGAAATAAAACGACCGAGAATCGAAGCAGTTTTGTATTTATACGAAAGCAATACATTATTATGAGAACATCCCTATTTAAAGCACGTTCGAAAGTCACGCATTTCCTAACCGCACGTGTTTAATGCATTCGCTATACAGGTGACTCCGTACCCTGCCCCCGACAACACTTAAATTACTTCCCTCTCCAGCGATTTTATTTGTTCCCCGTCAGGATTTAGATGGGAAAATGTACGAAACAAAAACTAATAGATGCTTTTGTTCCTTGTAATTTTTTGTGCCAGCACTAGTTTTCTTGGCTCCAATGATTTACGAGAAGATTTTTGTTATTACGTTTCGCACGGTAATGTTTGAAGTTTTTAGTACCGCTCATCTTTGTTATGTGTTTGCTTAAAGGCTTTTTGCGTACTAAAATCTGAGAAGTTGGAGGTTTTGTAGTACTTTTTTAATTAAAACTTATTTTTTTACGGGTATTTATTATGATTTCTTTGACTGTCCGTGGGTTGAAATTGTCATCTGAGAGAAAACAATCTGGACTGCACAGCACATTATTCGCGATAACTAATAATTGAATGTATGAAAGGGGTCACATAAAACGTTTTACTTCTGGAACAAAATCGAAAAAGCCAACAGTGTAACTGTCGAGGACCTACAAGATTAAGCAAAATAGAAAAGACTATGTATGCATGTAGGGTTTTGGCTTCGAACAAGTATAAGTTTACAAAAAAGAGAAGCCTTTTCATGGTGACAAAGAATGGTGTTTTGAATGTTTTACAACAGGACCACTGCTTTAACTTCTTTACTAGTTTGACATTAGAAAGCTAAACATGCACTTTTTTGTAACCACCTCTAATACCTCTGACACTGACAGAGCTGAAAGCCGTTTAAATGTGCTGACCCTAGGGCCCCGACTCTCCACCGAAGAGGAGACGAGACGAGTGGAGAAAAGATGTGTTGTAAACCACCAATACAATTTAGTTATTTAGACTTTTCATTTCAGTTAAGATCTAGTGGAAACCTGTGTCTCATGGAGGAAAGTCTGCAGATTTGGCAGCAGCGATTAGCGGAGACGAGAAGAGACGTAAGCGGCGTGCGGTGAACGGTGTCCGGCTTTCGCTAAACTGGGCGTAAGTAGCCTTTAAACACATCTCTGCTCCGGTCTAGCCAGTACGAATCACAGCTTGTGTACAGCTTCGGTGGATACACCTTAGCTCCTAAGCATCTCCTCTCGTCTCTGCTTCACAGATCTCCGCTCATCTCCACTTTGGTGAGTCCGGGTCTAAAAAGTTTTGAAAAACTAGACCTTTTTCACAAAAATAAACGTAATACTACCTACCTATCTTTAAAAACATTCCCTATTACGCTCACAAAAGTGGTTCTCATGTGAAGCTATAACAGTTCCCAACTCAACACTTAGACCGGGAGCTAGGCACTTTTAATTAAACAATACACAACAGCGATCATTTTTCACGACAGCATTAAGTGGATTGTGAATATAGGCATTTACAGGCTTTTTGGTAGAAATACCGACACACTTCTGTGATAAGAAATATTTTTATCCATATCAATATTTTTAATCTAATATATAAAATTCTCGTGTCACAGTTTTCGTTGCCATACTCCTCCGAAACGGCTTGACCGATTTTGATGAAATTTTTTGTGCTTATCCGGTATCTATGAGAATCGGCCAACATCTATTTTTCATACCCCTAAGTGACGCAGACGAAGTTGCGCGGGTCAGCTAATAAATTATAAACTTAAAAACATTAATACCTACTTACACAATTTAAAGATTTCGGAAGCAAATTCATTATTATCATAACTATGGTAACACATATGTACGTAGATATTGTTATATGAGTACTAGAGTATGGCTCCCCTATCCCAGAGAAAATTAAGTTGGTTCTTGTACCAACCACCTTGTCATAATCACTTTCCTCCCCTTATACCAATTTATATGGGGTCGGCGCAGCATTTGTTCTACTTCCATACTTCTCTTTTAGTCGCGATCTCTAAATCACCTCCTTTCTAGCCATATCATCTTTTTACCAAAACAACCTCATCATCAGCTACCTAGGCTTTAGGGTCGGCTTCCAGTCTAACCGAATGCAGCTGAATCCCAGTATTTTCCATTGAGCGACTGCTTAACTGACCTCCGCAACCCAATAACTGGGTATACATTAACAAAACAGCCTGTATAGGCAAACTCTAATGCCGGGTACACATTGGTGTAACGTAACGTGAAATGCAACATGAATGGTACAACACAACACTCATTCATGTTACATTTCACGTCCAGACTTATGCAATGCAACATGAAATGTAATCCAACAACAGGCGAATTTGTTACAGCTCGTGTTACATTACATGTTACGTTCCAATAATGTGTACCCGACATTATATTCTTTTATTTTATTTTACACGAGTAATGAGTCGTTGGCTCTCGACGGGACGTGTGTCCCTGGCAACGGTTGTATTCATTAATTGAAACAGTATCCGCGGCTAATATTGCGCCGGGACGGCTGTCGTAACAAACGCCCTTGGCATTATCATGCGTGCGACTACGAAAATGGACCGCGTGCCAGTTCCATGCAATGCCAGGACTTATTTGGTATAGTTTAGGTGGTAATTGTTTTTCCACCCTAAGGTAGGATGTCACTTGCACGCTGCAGAACAAAACATTATGGTCTATCAGCTGTTGCCCGCGTCTACGTTTGCATGGAATTTTTGATGTATGTGTGTGAGAAAAAAAGTAGCCTGTGTGCTTTTCCATAGTGTAATCTATCTCTGTGCCAAATTTCATCCACATCCGTTCAGCCGTTCTGGTGTGATTGAGTAACAAACATCCATCCATGACATTTTTTGCTTTTTATAATAGTAGTAAAATTAGTCTAGTTGTGTGAATATTATCAACATTGAAATTGAACACAATCAGCATATCTAAATTGCATTCACAAACTGTCAGTGTCATCATTGATATGAATATTGACTCTGGCAGTTAGTTCATGGGTGAATTTCGCCGTTAATGTAGTATTCATTTATTGGGAATAGTGTTGTCAGATGTGGTAACGTAATTACGAGGTTGAACATACATATTTTGAAATGGGATAGTCTGGCCTATGCTCAAGTTTCAAAACAACATAAACATTGTGGATGATTACGGATATTATCATGATGTTGTTGTTGTTTTTGTTTTTATATATAACATACGAATTTTGTTTATTATGAATGTTTTTAGAACCTTTCCAGGAAAATACCTCCAAGGGAATTACTTGTTCGAAAAATAAATATGGTTTTTCTTTTCAATATAATTATTCAGTACTAAACAGGTGGACGTACCAATTAAGTACTTACTTAATAATATATATTTATTTTTATATTTAAGAAGATGATAGGTTGTTTATTCAAATATTTTCCTGTAATCACTAGGACTGCTTGCAACACAACGTGAAAAATGTGGGTGTAATATAAGTACAACTCTACTTAACCCATCGGGAATTGAAGGCGTGATGTTATGTTACGTGTTTCAATATTTTAACAAAATGTTGGACAATCCATTGCTTTATCAAAGGATAAACAAGTCCCACCCGCGTGCTGTAAATTGTCCTGAAATCCTGAATATAACATTACTAATATGAACAGTTTCATTATAAAGTTACAGCTGCGAATAACAGCTTTATTTGTGCTTCTAACAGTAATAAGCTACCATGTTATGTTACTGAGCGCCGGATTTAGCTGTATACAATTTACTTTTGAAATCAAAGAAATGTATCCATTGGATCTGTGGTAAATAGTATAATTAAAACTTTACTACGTTAGCTTCGCGCTGAAAAGTACAAAACGAAGAGTATCACTTTAGCAATAAGTTTAAAAATCTAAGTGTGTTAAAATCATGTTCAGCTATATAGGTATATTTATATTATTTGCAATAAACTAATTAAGCCCTTTCATTTGAAACACAACTCGGCACTTAACTAACATTGTTTTTCTTCACGTCGCGTAGCTTAGACACCAGAAGAACAATTAGAAGTTATGCGGGAACAAATAAACATGCATATCGCAGTCGGGTAAAAATGGGTTGCCTTGAGGTGCCTTGGCTGATGGGTGGTGCCCCCTGCCTAATACCTGATTTCTAAATTTAGAATTTGAAGTCAAACTCTACTTTTTTTGGAACCCTAAAATTTGTAACAAAAAAAAAAACAAATTTCGCCTGCTACATAATTTTAGGGAATCAATCACCTTAAGCTATGCTAAAATAGACTTTGACAAGTTCTCAATTTCATATACTTTATTAAGAAACTAAAGCAAACGTTTAAGTTAGATTTTGTTTTGGACATAATGAGCAACTTTCTACCATACATGGATTTGTGTACCTAGCTTTACGTTGAGTTTATATTGGGGATGTCGTACAAGTTTCAGACTTCAAGCTTCTGAACCACACTGATTCGAAGCGACATCGTGGCGTGTAAGCTCCTGAATAATGGTTTCAGTCGAGTAGAAAACAGCCAGGGATATAAAATACTATATAATTCAGTACTATAAACCCGTATTATTTAATCCTGTATTGTATAAAAATATCTTGAAAAACCGCCCGCTGTATGAAATAATGTTATGACCCTATTCACAACAGCTGCATAATTACGATTGCAGTAATGTTTACGTTTCTCGATATCGACTTCATTCATCATTATAAACAGTTTTACAAATTAATATCTCATTTTAAAACTATCAAGTCGTGTAGCTCATGGACTATGCGCGCCATTGTAACCTATTTGCCTCGATTAGCGCCGACACCTAACACGGCATTGTAAGCAGATTACCTACATTGTGTGTTTTCTTTTTCCGCTTTATATTTTAAACTAATGCTTATTACCTCGTTATGTGTCTAACAAAACAATAAACACTCCATTAAAATTTAACTGAGCATTCTTGTGTAAATAAAGCCATCTCTTCCATACACACATGCGGAGTGTGCAATCACACTCCGCGTGTGTGTATGGAGTATGGTTATCAGTCAGACAATGTACAAAACTCTTTGTCGCAAATGACGCTGTGCGGTTCGAAGGTTTAATGTGACCACAACTTTACCGCAACGAATTGCCACCGGAGGAGGGCTGGCAGAAGCTTAATTGAGCTGTATTGCACCAGCGATACAGGGCTGCCTCTAAATAGCGCAGTTAAACGTTTAACAGGGACACTTTATACCGGGTTTTTCGTTGCTAATAGCGTTCTAGTATAAAACTTTGAAATAAAATGCAGTGTTCTGGGAAATTGAACGCGCTTAGGATTTTTTTTTCGCTTGGACCCCTATTACAGTTTCCACGTAACGACATAATAAAATTTTAAACTAGGTTTTTAGCTTGCTTGTTAGTACATTTTCGAGTTTTATTTATTTTCTTGTTTATTATCCATTTGCGCGTACTAGTCACACGTTACGCCATTTTTACTGTAATTTTTAATAAGCTGATAACAAATGTCAGAATTTCACACCTACGAGTAAATGATGATCGCAAAAGTAATTCCATTCGAGTTAATACGAGCACAGCCATTCAACACAAATCTCATGAGACATTTACCAAAATAAGTAAAGAATACGACCGTAAGCGTTCTCTCAAAATTTTTCCTTCAAATATCGAATAAACCTCTTTATTTACGATCAACGTTATGAGAATCTCATACTAACACCAAAATGGTTATTAAAAGTCGGTAATATATTCTATTTATGAAAACAGTCACATGTCACTTGGATAAAAAAGAATGTGGCGAACAAGCCACAGAAACAAAATTTACAGTCGCAGCCGCAAAAATTTATTTCCCGTGTTTAATATTTTATACTGCAGTGAGGAGCTCGTAGCTAAATAATAAGCTAAATAAATAATAGCTGCTCGGGTCGATCTTTAGGTTAAGCCCTGCTTGCCTAGGTTGGTCTGTGGATGAGTGACCACCCATTACATACCGAGTTTCCTCCATGCCTCGTTGGTCCCGGCTGTCATTTTTAGGTCTTTGACAGTCGTTAGGTAGTCAGTGGCCCAAAAAGTCTGACAACCAGTCTTACCAAAGGGGTATCGTATTACCTAGTACTAACTGGGTTGTGGAGGTTAGATAGGCAGTCGCTCCATGTAAAATACTGGTATTCAGCTGTATCCGGTTAGACTGGAAGCTGACCCCAATATATTTGGGAAAAGGCTAGGCGGATAATGATGAAAACAGTCACATATCACCTGGATAAAAAAGAATGAGGCGAATAAGCCACAGGAACAAAATTTACAGTCGTGGCCGTAAAAATTTCTTTCCTGCGTTTAATATTTTATACTGCAGTGAAGAGGTACCGACCTTCAGCCCTCAAGATAAACAGCTGTAGGTGTGGAAGATGATATTTTAACTGGATTACAACGCAGCCTGAACATATTTTGTAAGCGTTTTTGGTTAAACCAATCAGGGAGGGTTGCTTCGTTCGATGAGATTTAATAAGATAAGAAGATGCTGATGAGAAAAAAATAATGAATTTGCTTAAAATTCTGATTGGTATTGTATCGTGAGAGTTTGATATGAATACTACCTGCAAATATTATATGCCTGTGCAAGTGTGCATATAGCTTTCAATTCAATACGCAAAGAGCCTTGCTTCTATTTATGTGTGTAATTACGAATAAACTTATTAAAAACTGGTTTCATTTATGCGAATAATGACTTTTTTTCTCATCTTACGACCATTTGCATTTTCCTTAAATATTAAAACAAAAAAAGAATAAAAACAGTTCCACGAACGTTACTTTAAGAATCCTAGTTTTAAAAGTAAACACTAAGTAGTCTTTACAGTAAAACAGTTCTTTGTCCATTCCTCTACCATTAATTTAAAATAAACAAACACCTGCATATGATCAATATTCCACTAAAGGCTTCCTGCTACCATTGAAACAGCCATTCGACGCGGCACCCATCACACAGGTCGTGATGTGGTGCGCTCGTGACGCACGCACCCGGTGCGCGGCAGCCAAGGTCACGGATCGTCAGACTCGGCACACGAGGCCAATGCTTCTAACCACAGAGTAACTACTTGCAGTGGCTCTTCGATCATACATTTGTCAGGATTGCTTTTTGAAACATGCATGCCTTACTTTTCCGCTCGATTGAGCTCAATGCACACATAGGAAGGAGTGTGGGAGAGATCATTTGTCCAGCAGTAAAATGCGATGGGCTGCCTTGACACGTATCAGTACTGCATCGGATAACCATAACTTAACTCGAGCCATTCACTCTGCTTTCTCTAAAATCCATACACACTTACTAGTATATATAAGTTATCTATACAATTATGTCATAAATGCGAAAGTTTGGATGGATGAATGTTTGTCACTCAATCATGCCAGAAACTGGCTAAACGGATCTGGATGGACAAAGATTATAGTTTGGAATAGTACTTTTTTTCTCTCAAATATTTGAGAAAAAAAAGTTGACTGGGTCGGCTGGCTGGTGTTTATATAAACACCAAAATTTCCACGCGAACGAAGTCGTGGGCAACAGCTAGTATACTTATATGTAGACACTTATGAGCATCGTATCAGCATCGTCTCAGATCGGGATCAGCTAGTATAGTAAAAGTAAGGTGAGGATGTCAATCCAGTGCACCGCTTAGTCAGTTTAACCTAGAACTAACAGTGATAATTAAAAAGAAAACGTCAAAACCATTAGATTGCTCTTGGAACTTCCAACAAATCAATTAAATAATATCAGCGAGTAATGAGAAAACCCGTAGGTTTCATGGCTTTCTCCCTCAAGTACTTGAGAATTGCAAAAACTGAAAATAATTTCGAACTGTAATCATTATGACAGTTCAGGCCTCGGTAAACTCAGGCCTCGGTAGGCTCAGGCCTTCTTTACTCAAACCTCGCACGATTGTTCTAGAAAAACGCTCAGATTATCTGTCTGTGAGAAGTCAATATAAAGTAGACTGTGGCACGACTATGCACATGTATTTAAATAAATATAAATGTCTAAACATGTGATTAAGTGATCTCACTTAATCTGATAGGCCTTTGGTAGTGTGATGTCATTATGACGTTATAAGTGGGTAAAAGGATGTTGCTGTATCCTTTTGACGTAATTAAAACTGAATTTAAATGAATCCTAATGGAAGAGGGTATTTTAATTGTCTGTTTATGAAGTGCTTCTCGTTGGTCTAGTGGTTGCAACCGCTACTGTACTTCGATTCCCAGGTAAGGCAACGTGTCATTGCGTTTTTCGTCTGGATCGTTTTAGTCTGGATTCGTGCCCGGTTGATGCCAATAGACTCGCTTCCTTTTACATAAATGCGGGTTTACTATTAATCTAATCCAAGTCTGCAATCTTGTGATCTTGGTAGCTTATGTTCGCCTTAGTCTTCTAAGCATCCTTTTGATATAATCGCTTAGGTGGCAGATAAACTCAGGGTTAACATCATCTCGGCATTCATTGAAAGAAACCCAAGTGGAAATAATAACATGCCTATAATAACAGCCTTCGATAGCTTTGAGTATGAATGTGGATGGGTATAGAGTAGAGGAAGACCAAAGAAACGATGGATAGAAGTAAGATATGGCAAGATAGGAGGTATCTGATGAGATGACAAACAATAGAGAAGTATGGAAAAAGACATACCGCCGACCCGAAATAAATTGGGATAAGGGCAGGAGAATGATGATAAATGCCTTCATTAGACAGAATTGATCTCTAATCCGATCACTCAGCGGAACTAGATTTGATCTCTGATTGGCTACTCTCTGGTTATAATCTTAAAGCACATAATAGAAGCGATTTCCGTAAAACAATTATATATTTTTCTAACCTGTGATCACAGGCGTGAAGGTTACCTTAGGAAAATTACTTAAAACTTGATTGGATGAGTCATGTGTATTATACCGCATGACTTGTGTGAATACATTATTGAGTACCAAAAACTCTTGTTCTACCCATTAGCAAATTGAATCTATCTGGAAACAATATTTGAAGATTATAATTAGATGCTGCGGGACTGTTCGAAAGAGATATCGCGGTCCCGGAACACAAAGGGCTAAGAAGAAACATGGATGGGTTTTAGTCAGAACAAATCTGACGCTCACCTCCGCTCCGCCCAGAAGAGGGGGAGAGGGGGGGGGGTTATTTGATGATTTCCCATCCGAAAAAAAAAGCCATCGAATATTTTAACAAACATGTGACAGAAAGCACCATCCAGCGACAAAATAGAACTGTAAATTGTAAACTTAAACCAATTTACAACAAAACATTATTGATATACATATACATATACATTTGATGATTTTCCACCCGTAAAAAAATAACGATTTAGCTTATTAGTTTTTAGATTAATTAAGTCTCATAGTCTGTATAACTTGTATAGATAGGCGGCAGTAATTGACATTTTCAAGCTCTTACACAGGTGAAACGTAAAGTGGCGCTTAGTTTGAGTGAAAACGAACAATAAAGTTCTTAGATATCAACCAATAAAGTAAAAAACCAATCATAACTTACGACCGTACCGATTCAAATAAGGAAATGTTACAACTGAATAATGCTTACCTGCATTTCGAAGTAACATCCTGCTACCAACAATTTGTTTCATAAACTTACAAACAATGACTAAAGTACCCTAAATAGCACTTCCGTGTTCTAAAGCATCTCCGAGCACAACTGCAACTGCACATCTGCAACTGCACAACAAAAGCAAATCTTAGAGTGAGCTTTAAATAACTATACCCAGAAGACAGATTACATCACATTTTAAAACTTGCTTAGTATTTTTTGAAAATAAAACTAGTTTTATGCAAGGCTGCTTCTCAAGTATGATGCAGTTATCCCTGTTGTAACTATTTATAAAACCGTGATTATCAAATTATGTACGCCATTTTTTAGAATTAGCTCTTTAGTAAAAAAACATTTTTGGATTCAACAATGGTAATCTTCAATTTAGCAAAAGTAATTTCCACTGAAAATCACGACCTTTGTTCGAGTTATTGTTCAATCCAAATATAATAAAAAAAATCACTATTTTATAGACAAGTTAAGAAGTGCAATGGCCGAGTATCAGATAAACAAATAGAAACATAAATAGGAGCCAAAACCAGGAAACAAATAATACCCATGAAGCTACCACAAATAACTCTACTATGATTTACGACGGTACTTGAATCCTTAGAGAATACCTAAAACTTTGTATCTCGGCACAATGATGTACACACATAAATTACATCACGATACTATGACGTCTATATCAAGTTAAATGTCCATAGTTATGTAGCCACTAGTGAGAATAGTACCCCAGGGAGCAATACTCGGTCCACAATGACAATTTTGTAGTCGATTTTTTGTAAAAAAAACAAGCAATAAATATCGCTTGCCCGTATCCATTGACGGTTTTATATTCATTGCGGATGTGATTAAACGTTTCGTTGACAAATTGGCTTTATAAATTTAAATCACAAATTAGTATACGAATCACAATTTGAGCATCAGCGGCATTTACATTTCGTTCTGTTTGTAGATTCAAGATTTGAGGTGGATTAAGATTAGAATGATGTTTAGCTAAAGAATAATCTACCTATTTGTGAAGTAGGTAAGACATTGGGCACTTAAGTATCAACAGAATCTCAGCTCTTTTTGGCGAGATCAATACTACCACCTGATACAAAATAATAACTGACAACAACAGCGACCAGAAGACGACCAGACACAACACTCATCTTGTTGGAGGGTTACCTCACTTCTATAGACGAAGAGGAACTTACTAATCTGCTCCTCAAACGTCTACCTATTATTTTAATCGCTTATAATATTGTATATTTTTTTTAGTTGCTTTGCTGCTATGTTGTAACATTTTTATAATATATTTATTTATCATAACATTTTTATCAGTTCCTGTCCGGAAATCAATGATGATTGCGCTGTCATACATTTTTAAAACAAATGTGTTCATTACTCTCGGACCCAATCGCAATTACAATCACACAGAATTTGTTGTGAAACAAAATATTTTTCGGTTAAAGTCATGTACAGACTAATATTTGTGTCACTTAGCAACATTTTTCAAAATAATTTTCTACTACTCTATTGATTTAATTTTATGTTGTTAAAAACACAATTGTGTAACCAGTACAGTCACAAGCACCAATATGTAAACACTTAACAACTTTTTAAAGTGTTTTTCTCCTATTATTCTGGCTAAAATTTCATGTTGTTATGATCATAGTATTCTGAAACTTATATTTTTATGAAAAAGATCCTATCTCCAAGTTACAATCGTGATTTCTCGCGAAAATTGCTTTTAAATTAAGGAAAGTGTATACATATTGGTGCTCATGACTGTACCTTTACGATATAGGTCTGATCTTACAGTTGCATTTCATCACAATTCTACGTAAAAATCATTTTTGAATTTACTACGTGTATATTATCTACACTAATATTATATAGAGGAAAGATTTGTATTTTTGTGTGTGTGTGTATGTTTGTAATGAATACACTCAAAAACTGGACTGATTTCAAAAATTCTTTCACCATTTGAATGCCACATTATCCCTGAGTAACATAGGCTATATTTATTACTAGAAAAAATTAGGAGGGGGGAATTAGGGGAAAATAAATGTCCACCCGTGCGAAGCCGGGACGGGCCGCTAGTATTTAATATTATGGCTCATGACTGTACCACTGGACCAAAAGCCGTACGTGGTTAAGTCACACGGCAATGTACAGAGCAATCAGTTCACTAGAGCAAGCTGGCCACAAACGGTCTCAGTGCAAACCGTTGCAGTAACTACTGTCGGCTTGCTATCGTTCGCAAGGCGATTAGCAGTAAAACGCGTCTGCAGTAGCGGTGCTTTCAACATGTACAACTTTTATGGCACTATTCTATCATGATCTTCCATTTGGAATCAGCGTCAAAGTCTAAAAGTTCTTCGGTACCTGGTCAAGTAATACATTAAGAATCAACAGAATCGTTGGACGGCCTTGAGGCAATTTTATAGATTGGTCCGGTGTTATACCGTTTGATGACAGAGAATCGGATTTTGATTTCATCGTAATATCGCTTAAGAGCTTCGCAGATATTTCAATACAAATATGAGATCTAAGTATTTTATTATGTTTACCAAGCATCTGTTCGATACTCATATCTATATTATTTGAAAACAATAGCATGAATCTCGCAAGATTAATCAAGCATTCGGTAGCAATTAATAGTGGTCAAAATCTCATTTGTAATCAAACAAACAAATCTGTGACGTTGCAAACGTGAAATACAGCTTAATATAAATTCCAAAAAGAATATGATTCGTCGTATAAATGATGATAGATGACGCGTGTACAACTACATGCATACATTACTTTATCAAAGTCAGAATCACGAAACAAAATTCCAATGTAATAAAACAGTCAAACAGTCGGTCCGGTAGTAATGGAATAAGGACTGGCATCCTGCAGGGTTCGATGACCTTGTCTTCTATCAGACACGACGTGATTTACTACTTGTTTAACTTCATGACTTGTGCCAATGAGGACTTGACAGAATTGAAGTGCTATTGACGCCAGAAGTATAGGCTGTGTCATCAATAATAGCACCTACACGATACGATTAAGCTGATGGGACACACATAATTTGTGGTATACTATACGTATGCCTATTATACACTAACTAATAAGTATAATACTACAACTATATTGGAGAAACACAAGCATGCAGCAAAACACCAAAGAGCTACTTTCAAAGGGGAATCACACAGACCGTTTGGCATTTAAAAGAAGGCAATGTAACTACTTGTCTCCAATCTAAAGTTCAGTAGTCAAATAATTATCAAAATAAACGATAAACATGTGGACAATAAAATATTTATAAGCTACAATACAATGTTTGTAATTGTTATGTAGTATAGCAGAAATGTCACGTCAATCATTTAATTTAAAATACGAAGACATAAAGATGTTTAACACTGATTTGATAAACGCTATTGAGGTCTTATTGTGTGAATTGTGTAAGATACTTCTTTCTACAATATAATAAGGTATTACAAAATTAATTATGAATCACTGTAATAGTCATACATAAAGATATTTCTATTATGATTCATGGGAAATGCCTTTTAGTGCGGACTAGAGTTCATAGTATTGCACATAACACTATACTTACTTGTAAGTAGGTACACTTAGGAATTTAAAGAGAGAATTTAAAGACCGTGCTGACTGTAGCGTTTGATTGGCACAAGAGTCAACAAACTATGACTAATATAACCCTTTGACCTTTAATTATAAACATCAAATTATACATAACTTATGACCAGTGACAGAAATGGGTTAGTAATCGAAAATCTCGGGTACACTATTGGATAGTTCCATTAAATTTATCAGCAATCTCAATCGAAGGGTCACTATTACTGGCAATAATGTACCTAGTAATGATTGTAGGGCTTTCAGATTCGGACTTCGTCCCTCCCAAAATGGAGTTGAGCGTTGGGTCAATTGATTAAATCCGTAGCCGATCTGGCTTTATTCACAATAGCCGAATTAATGAAAAAAGAAATGGGAGCAACTGTTGAATTGAATGTATGATTTGAATTTTTACGATTTTCATTTACCGTACTAAAAATTGAAGGTTTAGTCAGCTTATGAGCTTACCTTTACTGAGCAGCCGCTGCAGAAAACCAAATCTGTAAACCAAAGATAAAACAATGAGTACGAATCATTAAAAAACACTACCAAAACACACAAACAAGGACAGTAATCAAAATGCCGCAACAGCGCACATGATCCAAATTATAAACAGTACGGTGGCTGACCGTCCAGTCCCGGTAGTCGGCACTGCCGAAAATCATAGAACACTCAAAGAACGATCTCATAAGACCCTTGACATACACAACTCGTTTTAGAGCCGTACCTAGCCGTTCGCTCCGAGATCGTTCGGGGTCTCGAGAGTCCTCGCAGTCCCTCGTTACGGCGGGGCCCATTAGACCAGGGGCGCAAACCGCGCCACGATTTTAGTTTCCGACCCGACGCGCCCCCAAGCACTTATATCCGCACATATCCGCCTATATCCGCCCCTTAATAAGGGAGTCGGCGCCTAATTGACTTAACATTGGATTAATAACGGTTTAAGACTGAAATATGTTTACCGATGAATATTATGCTGGTTCGTTTTTGGATTGGCAGGGATTTTGCTTGAAATTAAATTGTTTTCGGGAGTAATATGTTTTTGATTCGATTTAGTTACCCGAGATTTCCACTTTAGGAACACTTAAATACCGTACTGTAACTTAGTTAAATCTTACCTATGAAGAGTATCTAGCTTACCCAAAAATATGCAAGTCGCGTAAACCATTCCGAATTCATACTTCAAGCGAACTGAAGTAAAGAACAAGATTGAGAGTCTTCACGAAAACCGCTCATTAAATAAACCTTTGGAAGAAACTTTTGAGCAAACTCAGGGTGTTGAACACTTTAGTTTTTAATTGATCGCCAGTCATTGAATAGTGGAGTAAGTTTGCGACGCCGGGGACACGTCGGCGAAACTGTAATAAAAGGCTTTCGAGATTCACCTGGAGTTAGGAGGAGTCGTTAAAGCGGTTAATATCTTTGTGTAGATAGGTGTGGGGCGAGGATTTTGTGTTTGTCTTCGCCTTCCCTTTTTTCCTTATTGGGTTCTGTTATATGAGAAAGAGGCATATTCGGTGCTGAAAAGGTAGGTGTTGCTTCTTTTTCAATGGACTTGTCTCTAAAAACTCCAGTACCATTATAAAAATGTTTGACACGATGGTTTACTCCTCTTACAACCGAGTACAATGTGACGTTATTTACTCACACATTGTGAACATCCATACTAATATTATAAATGCAAAAGTAACTCTGTTTGTTTGTTTGTTTGCTACCTTTTCACGACTAAGCAGCTGATTCGGATCGTAATGAAATTTAGTGAGGAGATAGATTATATCCTGGGGAAGGACATAGGCTATCTTTTTTCTCACTCATACTCATCAAAATTACCACGTAAACGAAGTCGCGGGCCACAGCTAGTTCCACATAATTGTGAACAGTATGTCATGATGATCGTTTTTAATAGAGCATTTTTACAGATTATTGTAATCATCGTAATTATCATTTGTAAATACTTCCGCAGTTTATATTACAATTCAGGCAGCAAGGCCATCGCAATGTGGACAGCCGATTTCGATGTGTTTACCCACTAGTCGGTCCCTATAGAAATTTTTTCATCTTTTTATTTTATTTTCCTATGCCGTTTCCATGATTTATCAAATAAAGTGTTTTACTTAAACCAATAAGCACTTAAAATATTTAAATTGAATTATTTCAGTTCTATAGTAGTAACAATTTCAAGGTTCTTAGAAATATACTTAACACTTTGAGTCAGTAAATACTTGTGTAGCCCACTTTCCTTCATCTTAAGGATTCATCAATTAAAAGTTTCACGTTTCGAACGAAATAACTTTGAAATTTACTTTGGCACAGATTTAGCTTTATTTCTACCTGAATTCTGTATTCCTTGACCGACTTCCTTATTAACTGCTTCTGGTACTAACTCGTCTGAAGCTTAATTGCTACTAAATACCTTTGTCCTTCCTTTTGAGGATAAGGTAGAACGATCCTATTTTCGGTTAGGTTACCAAGAATATTCGTTTTTTGTGGAATAGCTTGGGGGGAAATGAAAAAAATTGACAAAGTGCGTAATAAATTTTTCTTTTGCGTTTCTTTATGTGTTTTCGCAGCATTTATGAGAATGGTAGATATTTTGAAAGCTTCTACGTTCCGGCATTTTTGATTGCTGAGGTATGAGAGATATCAAGTTAAACAGGAAAATGTCTTTGAGAATTTAATTGTGATTCTTCCATTACGTGCTTTGCAATTCATATTTGTGTACGATATGATTTGTGTTTTCGTAATTAAATTCCTTTGACGTTTGACATTGCTTTTTCCTTCCATTCCTTCCTTCCTGACATTCGATTCCTTCCTGAATTTGAATTCAGTATTATTATGTTCAAATTTCAATTATAAACCGATAAAAGCACTTTGGAAAAGTGTCGTAAGTGTCGTCTTCTGAGAACTCAAAAACTCAAACTCAAAGCATTTATTTCAAATAGACCCGTGACAGGCACTTTTGCATAGTCAAAAATAAGCTACCTACAGTCTCGCCATAGGCATAATAACTGTGAATGGACTGTAGTTGCCCATTCAAAAATAGTAGATCTCATGGAGAAGAATGGGCAAGAAACTCCATGGACACTCTTTTCAAATCAAGTTATATATTACATAGTCCTGGGTACAATGGGTACCTGGGTAGAAAAGAAGCAAAGCATTTATATTTGTATTCTCTACATAGTATGTATAGGTACTAATACCTATACATAGGGTTTCTTACCTCTACCCATATTGACAAGTGAATACACTGCAGTGTTGTAAGAACATACATAGTTATGTGACGTAACGTGTGGGTCTTAACAAGTAAGTTCTCTCTTTGCGCCATGTCACTTGTCGACATGTCATGTCAGCTAGTTTACGATGGTCATGCTAATAAGAACATTGGACAATCGACGGTTCCTGTATAACGAAATGACATTATTTAATACCGTTAAGTAACAACATTCGTACCCATGTTCGAAATCTGAAAGTGTCTGTATGTTTTGTACTTGTTGACGCCTAAACTACTGAATCGATTTCACTGAAATTAGGCACTGATTATATTTTATTTGTTGTAAAGTTTGACGTTCAAAAGTTCCTTTTAATGGCTTTATTGAAATAAATAGTTGGACTTTGATTAACATTCAGGATTTCTAATAACAAACCTAAGCCATTATTAAATCCAGCTTATAACCGAACCAAAGTAAAATACGAATATTTCACTAACATTGTTGGACCTTATATTAAAATTACGACTAATACTAGTTAGAAATTACTTATAAATGAAAAAAAAACACTTAGTGTTAGGAAAATCATAAAATCCTAATCCTAACTGATATTATAAATGCAAAAGTAAGTGTGTTTGTTCCTTTTTCACACCTTTTTTTAAACCACCGAACCGATCATCCTGAAATTTTGCATATACGTTATCAGGTGTACAGAAACGGACACGGAGTACCTTTCATCCCAAAAAAAGGTACTGTTCCCGAGGAAACCAAGAATATCGTTCTTATGATTATAGATGGCGATGACTTCTAAGAGAAATAACACTAAAACAAACTCATGGTCAAGACCAAACATAATTTTGATCAAGTCTTATGAGGACAGCCACGGAGACTGGATTTGTGGCCGGTTGATGGCAATAGGCTCTCCCCTATTGCATGAGACTTAAAACATAACTGACGAAAAGTGGTTATACTATTAGGTATCCCTCTGACAAACCTTTCAGGGATTATAGGCGTGATGTTATGTTGTGTCAAATGAGGATTATGCAGACTATTGGATTTATTATGATTTGGAACCACTCAAACTTAAGTAAAAACGTACTTATCAGAAACCGTGTAGCTCAACTCAAAACTCAGGAATTTGCGCATGAACCATAATGAATACATTTCATTTAAGTATTGAAACACATAAAAGAAAATCGCCATGCAAAATCACAAAGCGCTGATTTCTCCTCGAATTCAAAAGCTTTTGAGAAAAGTTAAGAACTTAGGAAAACTTCCCTCGAGAAATCAGTAAAACCACTAGCTCTAAAGCAATCAGCCCGTTACATAGGTACAATATTCATTCTACAGTACTTTTGCTGTATACAATTTTTCATTTTAAGTAACCACAACTAAACACAAAATACTAATATATCATACTTACCATTTTGCTTGAACCTTAAAGCTCATGCTAGTAAAACAAACAAAAAAGGTCTAGCACTGTTTTAAGCTTTCACGGTTTACAACTAAACGTATACAGTCACTTATGGGATTTCTTCCTTGTTTTCAACCCACGATCATGGCGCTTGCAGCAGCGTCGAAATATCGGGAGTTCAAAATAATAAACAATCACGGAAGATATCCCGTAAGTGACAGTATAAGTTTAAAAAAGGGCTAAAATTTGCTGCCAGTTAGGTTTAGTGAATCAGCAACGGGGTAATGTTTCGATTTTTTTAAGTATCGATACGGACTCGGCTCTTCTTTGTATTATAAGACGAGGCATTGCATTGGAGGCTAACAGTATGAAAAACTCCTTTAACAAACTTTGAATACAACTTCCGACAGAACAAAAGCCAAATCAAGAAAGCAAAATATAAATAACGTGAAATATAATATTTGGTTTACAGAACAAAATGGTTGTCCTAAAACGTTTTCTCTGTAGCACCGCAGTTGTTCACAACACACTGAATTGCAAATGCATTAAACGTTGAAGCATCTTGTGTTGTTTTAGCTAATGGCGTCCAACTTACTGAAGTAACTTGGTTCGTCCTGAGATTTTCAGTTTGGTACCTTCTTAATTTAAAACAACTTTACATTCCGAAAGTTAAGCAGTACAACTATATTTCGCCAGTCATGTTGAAGTCCGATATCATAGAGGACGACAGTATAATTGTTGTTGTTCATATTATTATATGGTGTCTTAATTTTGATTATTTTACTGGGCATGCGGACGGAAAGCATTTTGCAGTAAACAACGACTTATTGTCGGGCCTACGCTGTCTCCCCATACTTAAGTACAAATGCTGTAACCTTGATAATATTGTAATACCAAATGATTTGAAAAGGAATCTCCATAGGAAACGACCAACCCGAACCGTGCACCTTTTCGTCGACGTTCTATGAGTGCCCATCGAGGCCTATGTGATATAAAATATCATTGCCACGGTTGCAAGAAGATTTTCCAAAACTGTATATTCTGTGTTTGATGTATTCTTAGAAAGAACTCAGAGGCTTTTCACACCCACGATCCAAACTGAATTTGGAACCCAGAGAATTTGACAGAGACTAAACACCAGTGGACTGCGCTAGATTGATTTGATTGTTTGAACCTGTGTGAATATAATAATGTGTGATAATATATCCAATCAATTCATATTCAACTCACTCGCATCATGAATTAGAAATACAGTTATATATTAATATATAGCTGTCCAGTTCTGAAAGGTGAAGGAAAATCGTGATTCACACACGAAATGACTAAACATATCGTGTGATGTTCAATGAATAGCGATAGGTCAAGTTGAACGAGACCATTAGTTGTTGATTAAATTTCTACTCGCACACTAGTATTTATAGCAAGATTTTGTATGGATCTTCATGTTTTTTTGAGGTTTATTTTACAGTTTGGTTATTATTTATTTCGTTTTCTGGTTATCATCTGCCTAGCCAAATACAGGTTGTAAATGGACCCTTCATGAAGCCGTCAACCAAGCATTCTGTACATCAAACTAAGTAACTTTACGCAATTTTTTTTGCTGGGAAACTGGTAAAATCTTACTTTAAAAACATGTATTTTAAAAAAACTTGTGAAAAAGTTGGAATTTTGACCCCCAATATCTCCATAACTAGAAGGTTTCCAGGTATGGTCTAGAACAAAAAAATGTTCGCATTGACGGGGAGAATAAGAGCCTTTCGGCTTCGTTAAGGGTGTTTTTACACCCTTTATATTGGGGTCGGCTTCCAGTCTAACCGGACCCAGCTATATATCAACCAGTATTTAACAGTATTCGCCTTCTAGTGACTCTTATAAATATATTTGAGTTAAAAGCAATATTAACGCTATGTTCATTAACGTATTGAGTACCTATGTAAATCTTTCACTTTATTAGCGTGGTAATTTTGATGAGTATGAGTGAGGAAAAAAAAGAAGCCTATGACCTTCCCCAGGATATAATCTATCTCCTCGCCAAATTTTATTAGGATCCGATCAACTGTTTAGTCGTGAAAAGGTAGCAAACAAACAAACAAACAGAGTTACTTTCGCATTTATAATATTCAGTATGGATTTTGTCTGATCCATTACCAATTAATTTGATACGAAGTTATTTTATAGTGGTATTTTTATAGTGGATCGCTGATCAATCATTAAAAATCTTAACATATAGCACAAAACTAATTAGTTGTATTACATTAAAAATTCATCAGTAAAAAAAACTGTTCAAAAACACGTTAAAAATACCGAACGATAAGTAAAATCCTCATTAACGCCTTTTAAAAGCTCTTCGAACTCACACTTAGCGTATTAATGAGTGTTTCCACGGGTATGCACCGTAAGAATATTAAATAAGGCAAACTTTATGGAACTTTTTTATATTTTTCAACTTTACTTTAAAAGTATCCTATTGATTACGATTTAAGGTTGGTTTTTCTGCTGCGGGACTGTTCGAAAGAGATACCGTGGCCCTGGAACACAAAGGGCAATGAAGGAACATGGATGGGTTTTAGTCAGTAAGAGTCTGACACTCCCTCCCACTCCACCCAGAGCGGGAGAAGTCATTTGATGATTTCACAGCCGTAAAAAAAAAGGGTTGATTTTTCTAGTTATTTTAATATTTTGTACTCATACGAAATAATCCACATCTACACATACGGTAGTGTGTCAGCCAAGCTCGAATTACTGCTAGAATACTAAGCAATTCTTAATTATAATATCGATGACACATTAAATGAACACGAAATAAAAAATTCAAAGTCTGAACCCACGAAATTCTTACGAATACAATATTAACCCTAATAAGATTCGACGACGTGTTCTTTGTGGGTCAAATAAGCTTCCCTTTTGAATTTCTATGTAACAACGTTCAACCTTCCGTCTTTTATCGTTATTGACATTGAAACCTCTCAATTTGATAAGGGACTTACAGTGTTATAACTATCGAGAACTGTCTGAACAGTGCGCGAAATTCCTCGTGGAACATGACCTAACCTTTGTTGTCCTTTAGAACACTTAACAGAACCCGATACAATAATATTACTAGTTCGATAAACTGATACGAGGCTCTCCGACAGCTCTATTAATTGAAGTCGATTTCCCTCAGTGCTCTCCCCCCTCTCCACGACTTCCAGTTAGACGTAACATCCCGTAATATTTAGGTCAGTACGATACACACGTCCGTACCGAGGTGCATTTTTAAATTGAAATAAAAGAGAGATTCATTTTCGCTCCAATTCACCAAAAGTATAAGCTGGTAGGCGAAAATATGTTTGACTGGTTTTAATGAGAGAAATTTAATTATTCTTTCTTTTAGCGATATTTATTCGTAGACGATTTTCCATTAGATAAAAGGTATAGAGAAGGCGTTGAATAAAAAACTTATACTTTGCCTACGACGTTGAAAGTGATGCTCATTTTAAAACTTTGGTAAAGGGCCATCTAAAGCTCTAAAGAAAATGATGGACAATGTACTATATAATGACTTTGTTCACTTAAAATTATTACGTCTGAAGAGTGAAGGTAAATAGTTAATCCATCTAAGTCTTTCACTTTTAGACTAGCACAGAAATCTAGAAAGTCTTGATACTAGATATTATCAAGTTACACAATGTGAGCGTAGGATTTTTATTTTTTGTTTCTTGTCTGGAAATAAAGTAGGTATTTCCAACTAAATACAATTATAAATTTCATTGATCATCATCTGCAGTCTTATAAGCTGAATACCAGTATTTTAAATGGTGCGGCTACCAATCTGACCTCCACAATCCAGTTACTGGGTAACTCGGAAACCCTTGGTAAGACTGGTTGTCAGACTACAGGGCTTCTGACTACCCGTAATGACCGTCAAAAATCTATAAATTTTCTTTAAATTGGATTTAATTAAACCCTCTTTGTCCCATTGTAGAAAACAAATCCCATTTTCTATTGGTTTTATCGTGATTGACACTTTTCCGAGGAAATTCGGAAAGGCTATTTGATTTGGCAACTTTTGATTGGGCGTTTAGGCAATTCCGTAAAAGGGTCGTGAGCTCGTGACCGCAGAACCTTATTTAGGTTACGTTAAGTATTATTATTCATTGTTTTATATTATACCTTGTATTTTGTATAAATGCATGTATTTGTATAAATTATTTTGCCTTCATGCGTTGTGGGCACTAAACTATCTAAAAGTAACTATTTCTGTTATTTTTCAAAACTTTTGAACTATAAATCAGATGGAACACAAATTCAGTTTTAGAAAAAAGAACTGAATACACATTTATAATAAGTAACTTGTATAGTTTAAAGTTCACAGTCTATGTTTGCAAATAAGTAATACATATAAAAAAATACCCTCGATAAAATATTAAAACGACTTAAACTAGAAAGCATCCATTTATATAGAAAAAAAAAATATGAATAGAAGAAAAATTAACCACTTGACTCGCACTCTAATATAATATGATTTATGCTGGAAAATCTCAGCCAGTATCATTAGCATAATGAGAAATTTCTTCTATGGCAACACTCATTTATCGCTCTGAGAGATATTTGATAGGGTGACGAGAGCACAGCTGAGAAATGAGTGGTCTTTCAACTTTTTTTTTTCTTGAAACTTCAAAGGATAATGAAATAGATGAAAAGGAAATATTGTACAAAAACGTTTAGAATGCGTGGAGAGATTTTTTTTTTGCCTAGAACGGTTTTTTGAATTGCGACTGAAATTTTTAATTTAAGAAACGGTTCAAGTGCTGGACAGTCAATCAAAAGTTCAGCCGTTAGGATACATATTTACTCATAAAATTAGGACAGACAGACATGTTAAAATCAAAAGGATTACGTTTTTGTTGTTCGGCTTCGGTACCCTAAAAACGTCCTATTGATACAGTATCTTAAAAAATAACGTGGATTTATTTATAAATAGTCTTCTTTACTATTGCTTTTACAAAAATAATCACCAATATTTTGCTTTCTTCAATCCGTCCAATTAAAATCCTTCTCCAGGAAGGGATCAGGTGACATCATTTTCGATATTTCTTCTACCAACATCAGCTTAGCAACAGTATTATTAAATAAACGATCTGCTCCTTTGATATGTCAACTTCCACGCAATAAAACTTTCCTTGGATTTCAGAGACCCTAGTACAAACGCGCGATGTAAACGTAACGTAAGTACTCTGTTAAACGTATATTTACAATAAAATATTTGGGAAAATTCCTATTTACTTTGAAATTTTATTGACTCGACATTTATCAAGTTTAAAAATCCCTCTTTCCTTGTATGAGCAGTGGCTGTTGCCTTGCAGCGGAAAATAATACGTAGGTATTGTTCCTTAAAAAATACTTTATTCGTATTTTTTACATACATTGAACGACACAAAAAATCCGTAAGCAAATACCTTCTTAATAATGAATGTCAATCATCTGCCTAGCCTTTTCCCAACTATTTTGGGGTCGGCTGCCAGTCTTACCGGATGCAGCTGAATACCAGAATTTTACATGGAGCGACTGCCTATCTGACCTCCACAACCTAGTTAGTACTGGGTAATACGATACCCGTTGGTAACACTGGTTGTCAGACTTTTTGGGCCACTGATTACCTAACGACTGTCAAAGATCTACAAATGACACCCGGGACCAACGGCTTAACGTGCTTACCGAGGCGCGGAGGAAATTCGGTATGTAATTGGTGGTCACCTATCCACAGACTAACCTAGGCAAGCACGGCTTAACCTAAAGATTGACCCGAGCGGCTGTCATTATTAAGCCACGAGGTCCTCAATGTCAATCCTACAATAACTCTAAAAATACCAAAAAAAAACACTTGATAATAATCCTTTTACAAACCCGATCACTATGGCAAAGAAAGAGAATATTTAAAGAGAGATTTTTCTTAGAATTTTCATCAGTGATTTGCGCGACCACCTCAGAGGCAGCGGCTGAAACTTCATATTCAATGGCGTCTGGCTCGAATAAATCAAAACGCTACGACGTCGAGTAAGCACTTCCGTCCTTTGAAAGACTTTCTGAGATTGCTCGTTTTATATTTCGCCTCTTATCTTTATGCTGTAGATATTTCACTCGATATTGCTTTGATGATTGATTGGTTTTTTAAGTAATTATTCCGGTTGTTTGTTTTTTGAATTGATTTTGGTTTTGGCATCACTGAAGCATTGCCGTTGATGGAAAAATGATACACGGCAAGTAATTATAAAATTTCTTGAAAATATCTCTTTGTAATAACTGTGATACAACCTCGATTAACTTGGGGCGATTTACACCAATTAAACTGAACGTTGTCAGCACCTTTAAACCGCGTTCAAGAGGTATTAATGTCAACATTCCACAGCAATGAAGTAATATATGACAGCTCTTGAACGTGATTTAGATGCTGATCATTGGTGACACTCGCCCTTAGTAAACACGTGGAAACATAGCCTTAAAGGTCAAAGAACTTCAAATAATTCTATTGAAATTAACACACGCCCACATTATTATTGAAATAAACATGAGCTGACATACATCGCAAATTGAAATCTAAATAATACATGGAAAATATTGTGAACTACGTAGGTATATAAAATTAGGTGCTCTGACGAGCGTTTCATTTCCTGCTCATTACAATGAAATTACTAACATTTATGTATAGGTAACACATACATATAAACCGTGCTCAGGAGCTCGTAGCTAAATAATAACAACCGCTCGGATCGATCTTTAGGTAAAGCCGTGCTTGCCTAGGTTCATCTGTGGATGGGTGACCACCCGTTATATACCGAGTTTCCTCCGTGCCTCGGAAAGCACGTTAAGCCGTTGGTCCCGGCTGCCATTTGTAGATCTTTGACATTCGTTACAGATAGTCAATAAGCCAAAAAGTCTGACAACCAGTCTTACCAAGGGGTATCGTATTACGAAGTACTAACTGGGTTGTGAAGGTCAGATAGGCAGTTGCTCCATGTAAAATACTGGTATTCAGCTGCATCCAGTTAGACTGGAAGCCAACCAAAGTTGGGAAAAGGCTTGAGATGATACTACGATTGTAGTGCCTTGGTAAAAAGTGTTTATTTATAACTCTTCACTCATAGCACTCTCCAGAACTTGAATGAGGCAAACGACAGAGCTGTCCAGCTCGCTACATACTGGTCTGACAAAACTGAGTCATCGATTGGAGATGCAGACATCTTCACATGTGCCACAATAGTCACATACGAAGTAACTGTGTCAAAAGCAGGCTTTATGTACTTAAAATATCCATATTTAGAAATACCTACCTAATTAGTATCTAAATCATAATGCCGTTAGTCAAATGTAATATCACAGATCTGAGACGGTTGACCTTTCTGCTAAACAGTAAACCTACAAAAAAATATAACTGTAATAGGTATAAAAATACCAGAATCGTATAGACAAGAGACAGATAGACATATATAATATGTCTGTCTATGACATACGCAGACGCATCTAATTAATTCGGAGGTCAACACGTGTTACTTGTTTTGTAACATCTGTGTTTGCAAAAACGATTGTATTGGACACAATATTGCGTAAAAATGGACGGAAGAAATGCAAGAAGCTTGTTTTCGTTATGTCTTTGATTAATTATTGATTCTGGACTATTCACAATATCGACCAAAAAGATGCGCAAGGTATCGAATATTCGGGGCTACGAGACTGTTCGAAAAAGATACCGCGGCCCTGGAACACAAAGGGCAAAGAAGGAACATGGATGGGTTTCAGTCAGTAAGTCTGACACTCCCTCCCACTCCACCCAGAGCGGGAGGAGTTATTTGATGATTTCACATCCGAAAAAAAAATGCCATTAAATATTTGATCAAACATGTGACAGAAATTACCATCCAGCGACAAAATAGAACCGTAAATTGTAACGTAAACCAATTTACAACAAAATATTATGATGCAATCAAAAACAAAACAATCAAATTAAAAATGATGATCTAGAAGCAACGCATAACCATAAATTTTAAAGTTCAATGTTAAATCATTCAGATTGATCGACATTGGCATTTAAAAGCACAAACAAAGGTTTCATTCAGCCAAAAATATTAAAAACAAAAAAAGTCTCTGCACCCTTATCCTGAAACTCGCGTCCAACCACGTTTTACCATAATTTATGTCGTATCTCGTATCTTGTGTCGATTGCTTGCTTCTGGGGCATTTCGAGTGCGAGCCAGATGTCGCTACGGTCGAAACGGTAACATGATATCGGTCCGCGTGGATTCCGAATGAGATTTATTGGACAAACCGATAGTGTTCTATTAAAAATTCGATTCATATTAGGGTTGTCAATATTTTGAATGTAGGTGAGTTCGTTTGACACTCATTTGCTTTGGGTGTCAGAATATAACATTTGTGATAATGTTTACTCGTTAATCTTTATATTTTGGTTTTGGTCAAAAACTGAATGTTAGAACACAATATTGTATTTATTTATGTGTCGCAAACTTTATGGATTAAATGCGGAAACCAAAACCCTGACATAGAACACAGCTGTATCGCAAACTTCGGTTGAGCATTTAACCGTTTGCTGTACAAAATCAGACGTGTTTATTTTTGTGAATTCTACTTCATTATTACTTCATATTTTCGACAACATCGTAAATCATAAAACCTTTCTCTTTCATTTTATCTTATTTTAATTTTGATTTTAATATTTATTTATTTAATTTTTAATTTTTTATAAGGTTAATTTTTTTTTTATTCTGATGTTGATTTCCATGTTATTTTTTTTTTATAACACACGAGCCCTCTCCATCTACTAGCCCTTATTTTTATTGCTTACTGCAATTTACGTTAACACCAACACCACTGTAAGTGTTACACGTAATACTGAATCGGTACGGCATACGTATTGAATATGTAGCGAAGCATTTTTCTAACAATCGTGACATCCTGCGAAATTGCATTTTGCAAATGAATAATGTCTTTTGCACATTCGACGCAATACATTTATAAAATATCTGTATTTGGTAACAGATTGTTCCAATCACAAAGTTGTCAGACAATTTATTGGGTTTTTTAAATTAAAATTCCGAATGAAATAGGACGGCACTGTTATTTTGGCAAGCACTGTAATTAACTTTTTAGTTTTTCCATTTGGCCAAGAGAGAAAATTTATTCAGTTAGTCCGTAACTTAACTTGCGAAAGTTACTTCATTAAAAGTTGGTTTTATCATTTAAGATTTACTTTAAAAATACAACTACAAACTGAAAATGGTTGGGAACTAAGAATAACAACATTTCACGGTGAAGTAGATAACCTTCAAGAATCAAATAAACACAAGAAAACAATGGATCAATACTTAAAGAAAAAGCTTCGTAAACCTGTTGTTATTTAATTAATAGAAGCTCAGCATTGAGTCCGTGGCATTGAACGTTCTATCATCGGTATCCGATTCCAATAACCGAACGATACTCGTAGAACTTGTTTCTAAGTGAAGCTAAAGGAAAAAGCACCACTATTGGCCCAGTTTCACCGCCATAGCACACATTTGCCTCGCACTCGTACGGCGATATTTGCGAAATATCGCGATATATCTGATGCACATTACATAACCTCACGCCTGTCATCCCTGAAGGTTAAAGCAGAGGTGTATTTAATTTACGGCTACATTACACCAGTTATGTTTAAGTCCACTGTAATAGGGGGTGAACTTATTGCCATCAATTGGGCACAAATCCAGTCACCACTGCTGCTGAGAAATTCCTGATGAAAAAACCCAATAACACTTTGCACGTCATGAGAATTGAACACAGGAACTCATGCTTAGCAGTCGCGCTTGACCTCTACACCAGCTATATTCGCGATATCAGTCGATATTTATGATTGAGCACAACTCGACCATTTCTATTGGAGGCTATTGGGTACACCCTTGAACTTTGTCAAACTTGGTCGCGGGGATTGTGACGTCAGACGCCAACCTGTTTTGGCTTCTTATTGCAGAAACTTGGCAAAACAACCGCCGGTCGTTGTTGTATACTTCGAAGTAAGACATCTGTTACGAATGATAATTTATCGTTTTCCAAAAAGTTTTTGTTACTATCGCGGAGTTGGTTCAATGATAAACTCGTAATAATTGTATCTGATATATTCAGATTGCCCTCTTAAACACTTACAAAGTTAAGGATAAGTAATATCCCAACGTCTTAATTAACTAGATGAATAACAGAACCGAAAACCGAATCATCCTAAATTTTCCCCGTCGTATACTACCAAAGTTAACAAAGAAAACCCCTTACTATTCATCCCGTCATTGTTCCGAGAGGGAACAGTAGAGTTGTTTTTCACATTCCAATATTGCATCTCCCCATTTCGAAAGCCAACACAAACAGGGTTGCCGGCCATAATATAAATCCATTTATGCTGTCAACCAAACTATACAAATACCAGTATAGGGGCACGTTAAATGCATTATCAAGTCTTGTATCCCTCTTTAGATCCTTATATAGCTACGTGAATCTTCAAAGTCGGTCCCATTCACCGAGCAATTGGACTAATATCGTAACTTGAAACGATATACATATAAACCGTGCTCAGGAGCTCTTGGCTAAATAATTGGGTGACCACCCATTACACACTGAGTTTCTTCCGTGCCTCGGAAATTACGTTAAGCCGTTAGTCCCGGCTGTCATTTGTAGATCTTTGAAATTTGTTACAGGTAATTAGTGGCCCAAAAAGTCTGACAACCAGTCTTACCAAGGGGTATCGTATTAGCTAGTACTAATTGGGTTGTGGAGGTCAGATAGGCAGTCGCTCCATGTAAAATACTGGTATTCAGCTGCATCCGGTTAGACTGGAAACCGATCCTAACATAGTTAGGAAAAGGCTAGGCAGATGATGTAAAAACCACACTTGAGATAATATTACGGTACTAGTGCCTTGATAAAAAGTGTCTACCCATTTCGAAAGCCAACACAAACAGGGTTGCCGGCCATAATATAAATCCATTTACGCTGTCAACAAAACTATACAAATACCAGTATAGGGGCACATTAAATGCATTTCCACGTCTTGTATGCCTTTTAGATCCCTATAAAGGGTGTAAATAGACCCTTAACGAAGTCGAAAGGCACTTGTTCTCCCCGCTATTGCGATCAGTTTTTTTTTCTAGATCATACCTGGGAACCTTCTTGTTACGGAGTTATTGGGGGTGAAAGTTCCAACTTTTTTTTAATACTAGTTTTTAAGGTTATAACTTTACTTTAAATACCTCCATGACCCGTTTACTATTCAATGCCTCCATCGGCACAATGTTTTGAATGTGTTACATTGAGTTTTACCATAAAAGGTTACTTTTCACCCCAAAAAAAAAAAAAGTCTTTTCGCAGCAATAATTTTTGTTTAGGTTTACTTAGTTTGATGTACAGAATGCTTGGTTAACGGCTTCGTGAAGGTTCTATTTACACCCTGTATAGCTACGTGAATCTTCAAAGTCAGCCCCATTCACGGAGCAAATGGACTAATATCGTAACTTGAAACGACCGTCCCCTGACAACGTACCTATAGTAAATCGTCATTTAGTCGTTTCGGCTGCTTAATGTGCCAAGTTTCAATTAAAAAGCCATCGCAGTGCCATATATGGGCCATTAGTTCTGATTATTAGCGGGGTGTATTATGCGGAGTGGATAATTTTATTAAGGTAATGAAGGTAATATCTTCACTGTGCTGTTTTGTGAAGTTAGCTATATAGAGGTAGGGAGGTACTCATTAAGAAAACTTAATTAATTATGTGGTTTGCCTTTTAGGAAATGTGTGATTAGCATTATCTACTTAATGAACTTTGGAACTTTTAAATTAATCAGGTACTCCAGGAGCTGATTTTTGTGAAAACACTGAGGAGCTCGTGGCTAAATAATACCAGCCGCTCGAGTCGATCTTTAGGTTAAGCCTTGCTATCTAGGTTGGTTTATGGATGGGTGACCACCCTTTACTTACCGAGTTTATTCCGTGCCTCGGAAAGCACGTTAATCCGTTGGTCCCGGGTTTCATTTGTAGATCTTTGACAGTCGTTAGGTAGTGGCCCAAAAAGTCTGACAACCAGTCTTACCAAGGTGTATCGTATTACCCAGTACTAACTAGGTTGTGGATTTCAGATAGGCAGTCGCTCCTTGTAAAATACTGGTATTCAGCTGCATCCGGTTAGACTACGAATACAGTTGGGAAAAGGCTAGGCAGATGATTTAATAAAAACACTATTTTAAGATGCATTTTTACTGAATTATATTTTCAATGACAATAATTAAGTGATTGCCAGGCACAAAGATCATCGGTATGACTACCGCCAGCTTCAAAACTACCTACCTATTACCTACCTATTTATGTATATCAATTTATGTTAACAAAATGGTATTTTTCTTATTTTTATTTTTTTGTACTCTATCACAATGCTGTCTATTTGACCCAAAGGTTGACTGGTAGAGAATGCCTTATGGCATTAAGTCCGCCTATGTACCACTCTTGTACATGAAGTTTAAATAAATAAATAAAACTTGATCAATCCCCGATTACCCGATTGTAATAAAGAAAAAATAATGAATACCTCGAACAAACACGTGTCAAATAAATGTACAATCGGCGATGAAAAATTACTTATTTTATGACAAGTGATCTTCCACAACTTCCGCGGAAAACTTTTCTTCCGACTTTCTCGGAAATTATATTGAAGTGGAAAAGTTGATTTTATTGGCTTCGAGTTAGATAAGGATTATGTTCCTCTCAAAAACGAACTTGAATACATAATTTTGAGGTATTCCTCAAAGCGCAACTGTTTTTAAGCGCAACGAACTAAGCGAACTAAATTATTCCTTGAAGCGCAACCATGATGAAAAATAGAGATGGGTACGATGGATTCATTAACGATATTTTTCATCATGGTTGCGCTTTGAGGAATACCCCATAATTTTAACTATGCAGCTTTTTGAAGTATACCTAATTTATTACTTCCTAAATTTTACGAATAAACAGGCATTTACTAAATTCTGATGCAAATACTTGCGCAATTTTGGCACATTAAGTACTTGTTTGACCACAAAACCACTGATTACTCGCTGCCCACTAATGGCGTCAAACTAACATCATGTGTGAAACATAAATAAAATACAAAGGTCACTAATGTACCAACAAAATGTCCACATCAAACCTAATTTTGGGAACATAGTTTTCAATGCATCTCAGGGTATAATGCTCGTAAATAATAAAGTGTAAGACAAAGACTGTTCACGACCTCGGGACACAGTCGTGAGAGCCATCGTCCGGGCTGGTTCACAAGATAGACTAATTCCATCTCTGTCTATATTATTAAATAAAAGAGGGATAGAATATAAGATGATCTTCGATTGTGAAGGTAACGCTGCGCTGATTGCTATCTCTGAAAAGCACTGACCGTAGCTGTATAGAAAACAATAAATTTCAGAAGAGTCACGTCTCTTTACTGATAAATATTGAGCCATTAAAATTATCTAGCTGTATTGTTATTTATCCGCAATAAAATTCAGTTTATTGAGATATTATTTAGCTACTAACTAGGTAGGTTTACTATTAAACTTAAATAACTTATCATCCCGCCCGTAATCCCCGAAGGACTTGGCAGAGGTGTCCTTAAGCGCCCCGGGCGAGCTTAATACCATTAATGGGGTAAAAATCCTGACTCCGGGCTAATACTGAGAAATTCCTAATGGAATCAAAACTTTGCCTGACCTACGTCGAAACCAGCTAGGACCTCTTGCTTAGTACTTCACTGCGCTTGCGATCACTAGACTGAAGCTATCTAAACTGAAATGTCTGTAAATAACTCGATGTCGTTTTGAAAAAGTAATAGCAGACATTCGATAAATGAAAAAAAATAATACGAGGTCTCATAGCAATCAAACTCACTCATACTACATCTAAACACTTCATTACATAAATACATAACTGTGTATCCGATTGAAATGCGAGCAGAATGTCAAGCAATCAACTTTTTATATTATTTGCAACTCAAGTAATAATTTACCGTCTTCACATGCAAAGTCAATCTGTCCCTAACAGTATTCAAGCAATAAAAAAGCTCGTTGACAGTCAAATACCACCACAATATGTCATCATCTGCCTAGCCTTTTCCCAACTATGTTGAGGTCGGCTTCCAGTCTAACCGGATGCAGCTGAATACCAGTATTTTACATGGAGCTACTGCATACCTGACCTCCACAACCCAGTTAGTACTAGGTAATACGATACCTCTTTGGTAAGACTGGTTGCCCTGCTTTTTTGGGCTACTGACTACCTGTAACGACTGTCAAAGACCTACGAATGACCTATGGATGGGACCAACGGCTTAACGTGCTCTCCGAGGCACGGAGGAAACTCGGTATGTAATGGGTAGTCACCCATCCACAGACCAATCTAGGCAAGCACGGTTTAACCTAAAGATCGATCCGAGCGGCTGTTATTATTTAGCCACGAGCTCCTCCACCACCACAATATGTAATAGATAAAAATCTTGCAATGCTCTAGGAGTAGTCGGAAAAATATCAATATTAGTAAGGAATACTTTCTTAGGGAAGTTGGGAACATGGGAACAAGACGACAATATAAAGTGGAATAAATACCGCGTTAGCTCATAAATCATTTGCGAACATGTTACACTCGACGACAAACACAGTTTCTTATATATTTCATTGTTGCCTTAGCGATTACGAAACTCACATAAAAAGGGGAAGAAACACGGAACGACTTTTAGTCACCGAAATGGAATACAATGGGACAGCTATACGGAAGAATAAGTAGCTAAGCATAGCTTTATTTTAGTTTTATTTTATTACAAAAGTTAGAACCTACAATTTCAAATACTTGATAGTGTCTCAAGTCCAATAAGACAAAATTTAGAGTCTGGAAGCTGCAGAAAGGCGGGGACGCAAGCTCTTAAATCCCACAAAATGTTAATCCTTGAAGAAAAGGAGAGGGAGGTTCCCCCTACTTACTTGGGAAGAGGGAAATTAAAGTCCACATATCCGTGTGCTATGCAAAAATGCGGCGCTCTCAAAGGAAAGTTTTTGAAGATAATTTAAGCGATTTGGGTGAAGAGATGAGAATTGTTGTAAATCAAATATCTAAGGTCCAGCTCCAGTCAAGGAAATCAGAAATCCATATTAATATTATAAATGCGAAAGTTACTCTGTTTGTTTGTTTGTTTGCTACCTTTTCACGACTAATCAGCTGATCAGACAACAATGAAATTTAGCGAGGAGATAGATTATATCCTGGGGAAGGACATAGACTGTCTTTCTTTTTCCTCACTCATACTCATCAAAATTACCACGCACGCGGGCAACAGCTAGTATTTAATAAACAACAAAATGATTTTACATAGCCCTGTCGCATGAAAACATAACACAAAAAAACTTCCTAACGACCCAAACTTTTATGAGTTAACTTTTCAAATCCAAGAAATAAATAATCTCAGACTTTTATTGGATTCATCGATCCTGACATAAAATTTTCAAATAAAAAACTTGTTACGATATAAAATCGAGCGGTACAAAATCAAGTGAAGCCCACATTAGCTCACTGAAGTAATACTGTGCTCTGCACTATTTTATGTCTGCTGCCAGCCAAGTGAATTTCATTAAAATGGCAAATATTGCATGAAATTTCTACTGCACTGCATTTTAACGATGTAGCATTTAGGAGGGAACTTTACTCAAAGAACTTCTGAAAGCGGGGTCCGAATGTAACAATGACATTGTGCCAATGTCCCTTGGAGAGCAGTTTAGGTAGAAATATCATTTTAGAGGACACAACGGTAAAATTGAAGAATAATAGTGCCGCAAAAGTAACTGTCTCGTTCGTCCTACTACTTAGTTATTGTTTATAACATAATTTGTGAAATATGTAAGTAATATAATGTAGGCACACACTTTTACTTTGGAATACATTCCTTACCAATATTCTAAACTAGCGTCCCGACCCGGCTTCGCACGGCTGCAAGATACATATAAACCTTCCTCTTGAATCACTCTATCTATTAAAAAAACCGCATCAAAATCCGTAGTGTAGTTTTAAAGATCTAAGCATACATAGGGACAGATAGCGGGAAGCGACTTTGCTTTGTATTATGTAGTGATGCGAAAGTAAGTTTGTTTGTTTGTTACCTTTTCGCGCCTAAACCACTTAACCGATCATCCAGAAATTTTGCATAAACGTTGTCAGGTGTACAGAAACATAAACATAGGGTACCTTTCATCCCGAAAAAAGTGCCCGAGGAAAACAACAATAACGTTCTTATGATAACAGATGGCGCCACGTGTCTTTCGAATCATGATTGAATTATATTATTACAAGCAGAGTACAACCCGAACTGATTGTCAAATTCTAAATTAACGCGAGCGAAGCCGCGGGCGAAAAATAGTACAGAATACAAACTAGGAGCCCATAATGTAAAATAGCATGCAATGTACCAACATAAAATTATCTTACCAATAAGTTCAACAGCGCAGTCCAAAACGACAACACTGAAACAAAAAAAAAAACCTTAATTTCGAAGTTCTTAGTTGCTCTCAATTTTCGCAAGACCCACGAAAACTAACACACATGTACTTTCAATGTCCTTACCAACTGAACTTTGTCAATTCCGTGGCACTATTACATTCGGCCTGAAAACGGCTTTCAGCCAATAACACTCACTAATGAAAGTGAACAAGAAATGGTCGCACTGTCTTATGTTACGACTATGTACAGTCAGGAGCATAAATACCAGACACTTACCCAAAACTCAAAAGAGATTTTCTCGTGAACAATTATGAAAAAAACCAACTTCAAAATAGTATGGCCGTGCAAAAACACACATATTTGTAATACCTTAAATTCTTAAAAAGAGTTTTTGCGAAAAACCCTTTAAATCTTACGTAAATGTAAAGTATTTATGCTCGTGACTGTACCGTGCACATTTTGTTATTACACCTACACTTTATAGTGGAGAGCTTCTTGTGGCATTTTCTTTTATTACTAGGTTTATAATGGTTGCGGAAAATACTGTATTTTCCTGGTGAACTAATAGTGTAATACCCTAGCACATTTGTTTCAATGAAATGTGGACAAATGAAAAACTGGTTTAGTATCCAACACATGGTTAGGTAGATAATTGAAACCATTTAAAAAATAAAAAGCATAAATTTAAACATTGGACATAATAAAATTAATTAACTCATGACATTTGTATTCAAATGTACAGCACGTTTACAAAAATATTGACTCCCACGAGAAATTAAAGAGCAGTAAATTAATAAGAAAAAAGAAAATCAAATTAGGCAAAGCAATCCCCAAGATGCTGAAACAACTTTATTGTTTCATAAACGAAACACAAATCGAAGAAGCAGCCTCAGGGATATTCGCCACAATTTGCAAGTATGTGGAACTCCCTAACTTATTGGATCAAACTAACGTTCGTAAGGACCAACTTTCTCGTATAGTTTATCTCGCAATATCTCATAATAATTCCTAATTCGATAAGTCGCTTGATTCCTTATTCGGACAATTTTTTCTACTGTGGAGCAGAAACGATCAAGATCAATCTTGTCTAATTTTGCTCTCATTTCTTTCTGTCAGGGGTAATTCCATCTCTATTAGCTGACTGATCAATTTATGAAAGCTATCGCTTCGAATCGTGAGCCAATTCTTCAGCTGTAATAGGTGAGAGCAGTTTTATTTCTTCATTTCCCTCGTGCATTTCATGTTATTAGTTTGTATTAGTAGTTCCTCCTACTTAAGGCCAGGTATCTTACAATATCGGAAAGACATTTACAGCAATTTTTTTTGTCCCTGATCTTGTAATTTTCTGTGTGTGTGTATTCGTATAGTTGCTGCCAGTTAAGATCGCAATGGCGATCATTGAAATCCAAAAATAAGCCTGTTCATGTCTTGAATCGTCATCTATCGTGATCTTCAACATTTTTTCTAATGAAAAACGATACATGGATGGTTCATTTGTTTTGATTCGTACGAAGAGATATTATGGAAAGAACAATGACCGCTATTGCGATCTTAATTGGCAGCAACTATAATTCTTCTTCTTTTTAACGCCTTGGCAGGTTTTGATGTTCCTTTTTTGTACTTATCTACTCACCAAGAAGGTTCTTAGTTATAGTTGGATCGGTAGGTGGCGCTGTTGTCGCAGGACAATGCCAACCGCTAGTATAAATTAAGATTTAATGTGAGTAGATAGCCCAGTACTTTTAAAACATTATTTTCATTTAATTCAACCTGTATTACTTTCTAAGAAAGGACCTGCAGCTTTCACAGGAAAAAAACCATTTCAGTCGCTCGCCGAATAGTTTCCGACACTATCCTTTGACGATTCTCCCTTTGATTCTGGGACCTCATCCTTTCGCACGAGTCCTGTATCAAAAAAGCCAACGCTCTAAGCCCTCAAGGTAATAACTCGTCAAAAGGCAGTGGTATTGGAGTAAATCTTTCGTAATAACGTTATTTCAACGTTAAGAAAGGAACGGAATTCATTTTCTTTCAAAGAAACAGCCTGTTTGTCACTGAATATTATTTGTGTCATTAATATCAAAATTTTATATAGTTTATGCATTTTGACCCCCTCAAAATGTGCACCTCCATAAATATAACATTAAATGAGCGTAGTTATCAAAATGTGTAAGCTTTGCTCTTAGATTATTCAAAAGATTTTAAAACAAAACTGACAATCAAATGACATAAGAAGAAGAAAAATGGCGTGATACTCTCCTCGGTATTATGTAGAAAAAACATAATTTTACGCAAAAGAATAATAAATTGGAAATCTTGCAAAACAGTATTTACAAGAAAATGAACAGAAAGAAGACCACAAGAACTTTAGCACAGAACAACATTCTTAAGCAACAAAGAACTGAAGAGGCAAAGAAAAACAGCGTGATTTTAAAAATGGTAAGTAACAAAAAACCAAAAAGAAATAAGAAAATACTGCATCTTATATTACATAAGGCACGAAGAAACGGGTTTTTAGCCAAGACACACCTGTTTGTTGAAGAACTCATAAATAAGGTGGAAACAGCTAAAGTTGCTGAAACATTTTCAGGGGAATTCGCAAAAACAGCGGTTTGTACGAGTGATAGAGCTTTAGAGGAGGATACTGCTGCAAGTGATCTTGGTTAAAGAGGGAATGCTGCAGAAGATACGTTTATGGGCAGACCTTTAAGACCTAAAAATGAAAAGCAGTTTTATGAAGAAACAAACACTGGCTTGAGATTCTGATGTGAGGCCAAATCTGACTGTGACGTGGCAAATTCTTGATGGTATTTTCATTTACTCATTTTGAAGAGCCACACGTAATTACCATAGTTAATTAATAAAATACCAAACCGCCCTTTTCCAAATAAACATTGATAGCTATAATTAAGAATTCTCTACCGGTCTAACATTAATTAGGTCCAACCTTTATTAAGGCATTAACGACGTTAACTCTTGAATTAAATTATAATTACGTAGGATAGTCAGGTCAAACGTATAATAAGCAAACAAGTTAAGATTCATGAATTTGAAACTAAATGAAGACGGAATACTGTTTATTATCAAACAAGGAAAATCTACAATAAACTCGTAAGTTGTTCAACAAGCTATTGAAGTCAAACGGAGACAGTAAAGTCAAAGAAAATGAAATGTACATTTTACAAGAACATCCCCCTTTGTCATCATACAATGCTGTGAAAAGTGAAAACGGGTTGAAGAACAGGACATTCATACAAGTTTTTAAATAGAGTGATCAAATTCCATCAAACTTTTGATGATTCACAAGATGACGTAAACCATATACCTACTCACTAATACATGGAAGTAAATTCAAAGTTTTTTGTTAGACACTTACCATCCGGGTATATAACATGGTATTAGCCGTCCACTTCAAATGATTTTCCCGTTTACCTTACCAAACGGCAAGCTTGGTACACAAAAGCAAAATGTACTGTAATAATATTTTATTTCTGAGATAAATTCTACAAGCTCACACTTCTAAGAGTTAATCTTTTCCACGCAGTCACCTCAGAGGTACTTAACGAAGTAGGGACCTCACCGAAAATCTATTGAATGTCTATTTTTCTTCGTTTGATACAGCACTCTGTATAAAAGGTGGAACGTGGGTGTTAGAAGAATTATATTCCATACTTAAAAAATGGTCTGAGAGAGGCATTTGAAAGGAGCTAAAAATATTCGCACTAAACGTGTTTTCGTAGTCATAACGATTTAGAAAAACTTTTTTCCTCGCATAAACACAGCTTAATGGTAGACTTCATTATGTTATGTTGTAAAGTGATATAGTACCCCATAAAAATGTGCGTCATCCAAAATAACCCTACATTTATTAAGTTCTATAAAACAGCAATTTTCATCAAACTTTTATCATTATCGCCACCGACATGCGTAATTATTTCAGTAAAAATGTCGACTGTTGCCTTGAATAAAGCGTTTTCATGTTACCGCTCTAAAAAAGCATATTCTGCTAAAATAAAAAGAACTTTATTTATGAGTACAGCTCTCAACAAAAACGATGCAAGCAGCCCCATGCCAGTTAATCTTTTTAATGCAATCGTGCCATCCAATGCTCGTACTATGCAAGCGAAAATTTGCTGCAATTTTTCACTTAAACAAAAGAGCGCAAATTCCATTGCCAGTTCTCTCCACTACATTTTCAAGAAGCACCGTCTAAACGCTGCGGTGGATGTTAATCTCTTCCGTCCGATCGCTCTTTTCAGGGTTAATGGTGTGCGAGAGTCTTCGGTGTGAATTGCGATTACGAAAGATACTCACGTTCCAACGCTGTCCCTTGAGTTTGCGTCTTAACTCCAGACTTTCTTTATTAGCAAAGTAAAAAATATATAATTTCTTTCCGTCCTGTTATATGCTACAACTTCGTCGTACTAAAGGAAAATAACTTGGACGTTCCTGACAGAATTTCAATCAAGCGAGAGTAGCTACTTTACTGGTGTACTGCAAAAAAATATTGGAGACATATTTTCTCTGGAGATTTGTCAGAAACGATCATAATTTATTATGTGCCCAAGTTCAGACCGCGTAAATAATACTGAGTGGTGTTTTTGTACCTAGTTTTTTTTTAATAGAAAATACGTAGGGTTGTCATGATGACAAATTCTTATGTTGGCAAAGATCTAAATAAAACAATGAAAACTCTGATCGTAATATCATAAAAACGTTTAGAAGTCGAAAAACCTGTAAGCGAATGAAAACATGCCAACAATTAACTATCAGATCCAAAAGCGCATAACGAACCACTTAAAACCAAAACTAATAACAACAACAACATGAAAATTAACCCTAAAATAACATGAAAACAAACCGACTACAATCCCGAAGCTTTCAAGATGCTGATAATAATGAACTCGGTACGCCGTACGAACAATTTGAAAACAAAACAATGGCAAACAGCGGAAGCCAGAAGAAACAACGTTGGTACCACGATATTATATTATCGCGTTGCAAGAACGGAGCTCCGTTGACCGCACGCTATGTCGAGTGACAAATTAAATGAATTTACGGGCTACAGACTTAGGCTGCAAACATATGTTATGCTCTCTGGTACGATGTAAATACAATATACGTGAGTCAGCTTTCTGAGGTCGCTCCGTTTCACCGTGATAGGTTTAGTCTTGATCTCCTTGAATTTATCGTTGCTTGGTGTAGGTTATTAACGGTTAAAATGTGAGCTTTTGTGGGTGGAGAAATACGTTGTATCGTTGGATAGAGGAGGAATTACGGTCACGTAGAAGGTATCTATATATGTGGTTAATGTTGCTCGCGGTTTCACTCGTTTTAAAGAAGAATGACTTCATATGCCCGAATAAAAAGTATCTTATGTTTTAAATCAGGACATCTGTAAATCGAATTTTTTCTTAACCCGTTATTCGCGTGTTTTCCATTCACATTTAATTTTATAATTATAACCTAAAGATTAGAAATGTCAGATTATGATAGAGATTCAGAAAACCCCACGACTATCTTCACGATTTTGATCATAACCGCCATAACCTATCACCATCTGCCTAGCCTTTTCCCAACTATGTTAGGGTCGGCTTCCAGTCTAACCGGATGCAGCTGAATACCAGTATTTTACATGGAGCGACTGCCTATCTGACCTCGACAACCCAGTTAGTACTAGGTAATACGATACCCCTTGGTAAGACTGGTTGTCAGACTTTTTGGGCCACTGACTTCCTGTAACGGCTGTCAAAGATCTACAAATGACAGCCGGGACCAACGGCTTAACATGCTGTCCAAGGCACGAAGGAAACTCGGTATGTAATGGGTGGTCACCCATCCACAGACCAACCTAGGCAAGCACGGCTTAACCTAAAGATCGATCCAAGCGGCTGTTATTATTTAGCCATGAGCTCCTCACAACTTATATGTAGACATCTTAGTGGACTTATCAACAGATTGCGATAAACTTTGTTTCCAAACTTTATACCAAGCTAATAAGCTTCGTCTCTTCCAGGCCAGGTCGAGGTGTACCATCTATGAGCTAAATCCAACCAATAAACAGCTTAAGTTACAACTTAAGGTACCTAACGATGATTGCCTGACTAGGTAACATTTACAGGCACTTAACTTCTTTGTAAAATTCTTTCAACCGAACTGTAAGCTTTTATGTAACGAGATATAGGCCTTTAAATGAGCTTGCAAAACCTTTTTCTTTGAATTTAAATAAAGGTCTAAAAGACTTTGATAATGATCAGGTTTTCCATCATAATTAATATTGTACGGTCAGAAAAGAAAGTGTTGCTTTAAAGATCTTTTAAATGTAATGTAATGAATGAAAATTCACCATTTCATGCTAAATGATGACTCTCGTTCTTATTCTTCTTTGTTTTGAAGCTAGGTATCTATTATTTAATTTGGGAGCCCAATGGTTCGTCATTTTCACGGAATCGTCCATGGCGCCTAGCTCGCTTTGACTAGAGTTTTTAGGGCAAAGTGTGGCACGAAAGGAGGTGAGGTATTAGTTATTATCGACCATGGTACGAGAGGAGCTCGTGGCTTAATAATAACGGCCGCTCGGGTCGATCTTTAGGTTAAGCTGTGCTTGCCTAGGTTGGTCTATGGATGGGTGACCACCCATTACATACCGAGTTTCCTCCGTTGTAGATCTTTGACAGTCGTTAAGTAGTCAGTGGCCCAAAAAGTCTGACAACCAGTCTTACCAACGGGTATCGTATTACCCGGTACTAACTGGGTTGTGGAGGTCAGATAGGCAGTCCTCCATGTAAAATACTGGTATTCAGCTGCTTCCGGTTAGACTGGAAGCCGACCCCAATATAGTAGGGAAAAGGCTAGACAGATGATATGATGGTACGAAACGGTCATTCGTTGAATGCCACTGAAAGCAACTCCATATGTTCCTAATTGAGTCACTCTACTCAATACAAATGACAATTCACTCAACAAGTGCCTTTGACCATATAGCGACCACAACTTGTTCGTGTAATAAATACTTACCACTTTCAGATCATAGACATGCAAATGTGCCCTGTTACGTCTGCCCCACGTTTCATGAATGTCGATGGTATCGCTTACAGGGCGACGACGAAATATTATGACTGCACTGCGACTTCAATGGCGAAGACGTTTATGTGAATAGAGGGGGTTTTAGAAATGGTTTTGTTGAAGTGTTTGATACTTTAGGGGTAATAAAAGCTATCTTGGCAGGAGGTGAGTAGGGGATTCTTCACCAGCGGCGAAGATTCCATACAACTGGATTCCTACCAGCTTCCCTTTGACAACTGGCACAGTCAGTATTTTATAGACAAATAATAAAATCACATTAAAGATACGTACTCCCGCTTACCTCTTACAAAAATTGACCCTTCGCTACTACGGTGAACATAGATAGAAACCATTTAAGTATGATTTTTAATCACCATCATCATCATCATTCTCTTGCTCTTATCTCATGTTATTTGGGGTTGCGACACGTCTTCTTGTTTTATACTTTCGTCATCTCAGTAGTCACCCCGTTTCTATCCATATCACTATACGCAAGCCTGCAATATAATATTACTAACTTTGGCCTGCGCGTAATTTAGAATTTGACAATCAATTCGTGTTGTACTCTGCTTGTAATAATATAATTCAATCATGATTGGAAAGACACCTGGCGCCATCTACTATCATAAGAACGTTATTGTTATTTTCCTCAGGATCAGTACTTTTTTTTCGGGATAAAAGGTACCCTATGTCCGTTTCTGTACACCTGACAACGTGTATGGAAAATTTCAGGATGATCGGTTCCATGGTTTAGGCGAGAAAAGGTAACAAACAAACTTACTTTCGCATTTATAATATTGGTATGGAAGTATGGATAAAAATCTTCGGTGCCCTTTTCCCCCGTATAGAAAAGCAACTCTTTTAAAAAGGTCATGAGAAATAATATCGTGTTGTCAGCACTAAATTGGTATCACCATTCACCAATTGCCAAGCGCAGTGACTGGCAATTTTCTCAGACTCGGCATGAAATTCATCCCATCAATGAAACTCACTCATAGCACTCTTCATCAAAAAGCATCCCTTCAATTAAATGATCGACTATTTACGGACTGATACGACCACACACACATATGACGAAAGCCGAAATAACCACACAAAATCTGTCAATCATACAACCCTATTTCAGTGAAAACGCTGACGACATACTTCCGAATTTTACGGCCATCCCGAATTTGCAACAAAATAAACCATGACTGGGAACAAATCGACGCGGTCCGAAGTAGATGACATTTCTGACAGGCACTTTGTACCGGGATTGCGTAAACGAAATCGTGTCGGGAAAAACTTGAGCGAATTGAAAAAACAAGCTTTGGCTGACACTTTCCGTATTAGTTTTCGTGACATCTAGACATGTTGTTTTCCGTTCGCTTTTTTGATCAACCTGTAGCTAAGGATTCGATTTAACTGTCAGTGTTCTTAAGCAGAACGTGTTTTGTATTTCTAGAAACGATTCGAAACGAGTTTTTTTTAAGGATGTTAGACCACTGTTATTTTTGTACAACATTTTGCTTCTTGGACAGTCAGGAATGGTACGGATTTTTTAACGGTTTTGGTGTGAAAAGCGACATGTGGTGGGTGCTATTTATAAAAATTGCATACATATACTCTCGCCTTTTGCCATGGGGATTGGCAGAAATAACAGAACGCCACCTGTTATTTGTCTAGCGTACCTTTTGAGTCCCGCTACTTGCATAGGGTGACAGGTAATTAGTGACCGATACTTAAACACGTGATTGTACTCATGATAACAAACAACTTTCCCAAAGACAAATCATCTGCCTAGCCTTTTCCCAATTATATTGGGGTCGGCTTCCATTCTAACTGGATACAGCTGAATACCAGTAATTTACATGAAGCGACTGCCTATCTGACCGCCACAACCCAGTTAGTACTGGGTACTTTCCCAAAGAAACTTTTTTTTTAAATATGTTATTGTGATAAAAGTGACTGAGTATAAAAAAAAAAATCTTTGGGAAAGTTGTTTGTTATCATAAGTACAATCACGTGTTTAAGTATCGGTCACTAATTACCGGTAACCCTATATGTACCTATAATTAGATTAATATTAAACACACAGGACCTCACAGAGCACTGAACTTCTAAACAAAACAAACGATCTCAGCAAAACACAGCAGCGAGTAAGTTGAAGTTATTTCGTTGCAATTTACGTGGTGACAGCCAATTAGTATCTGTTTCGAAATACGCAACAACTTGCTAACTGCCAAGATTCTTCACGACTTTGTCAACAATTGAGCTGAGTTTGGAAACTCGAGTGAGTATCAGGAACACTCATTATTCGGCAGGTGAAATGGATGGTGGAATTTGGGATAATGATGAAAAGTTTCCAAAAAGATACGCAAAGTATTCATACGCCTTGGAAAAACAAATTGACGAAGCTTATTCAATTAATTTTTAAATCAATCAGCGTGCATAGAACAGTCGAATTAAAATTCCCATCCAAAAGAAGGTCTACACATCAGACCAAACGTATTTACCCACAAAAACGCCCCACTGACACTCAAAGTCACCCAAAACTTAATTGCAAATCGTCCGCCTTGACGAGGGGCTTCTCAATTTTACTCAAATCGACCGTTCATCGAGTCAAAACCTCTATCTAAATTGGCATTTCATCAGCGTAGACCCACCACAGAGCCGTCACTAGAGATAAAATAGATAAATCAATTGATTGACATAATATCCGAGAGACGAAGGGACCTTTAATCAATGGGTGAGAGAAGAAAAGAGCACCGAGCCGATTAACTCCGGAGGTCGGATTGGAGGGAAATGATTAAACGCGGAATTAGCGGCGATAAGGAAGTGGCAGCCGACGGGTGATCGGCGCTGTTTTGATACCGAGTTGGAAAACTTCGGATTTTGTGATTGATTTTTACTTTTTTTTTTTTAGATAAAGGGTCATTGGACGTTTTTATTATTAACTTATTGGATTAATAAAAATACCAGTATTATCATATGATCGGTATGCAAATTAACAGGTCTTAAATTGTCATAATAAAAATAGCAGTGTTGATCGGTATGGAAATTAACAGGTTTTAAATTGTCATAATTTAGAATCAGATACCTCATTTCATAACGTTACTATCAAGAAACATAAAAACATTATTTATGGAAAGAAAAACCGGATTTCATCCAGTTAAAGCAATATTCCAAATAGATCGGTTGGAAAACCTTTGACCTATGTCTTGCGTGAAGCATACAAATTAAATCCATACTTATAATCAGTTATCAATTTCTATGATTAATACATCTTAAAGCTAACGATTTCAATTTTATAAGTAATCAGTCTCTCCTCACAGCAATCGTTGGCCTCTAAACGTCCGTACCTATCTATATTCCCCATAAGGAGAAATGGTGATTACCGGTCGTACACCGCTAAGTCGCTCCTGATTCTCAAAGACATTGAACGAGATAACGGTCCACAAAGGGAAACCTTACTAAAATTGATATCGCTGCCAATAGGATTACTACTACGGCTATTACATGTTAATATCTCGTAATGTACCTTACCTTTGATGCCCTTGAATAAAAGCTCTTTGAAAGATAGTTGTAATCTTATTTTCTTTGAGGTAATCTGTTTTTGGATTGCTTGAATGAACATAAAGATAAAGATGGGATCCAATTTAGAATATAAAAGGGGTTTCTGTACAAAAGAAATAAACAGTCAATTTTACAGATTAAAACCAAAATCAAATATATGGAATTGATTAAAAACAAAAACAGTTTTAACATTGATAAACAGCAATGGTACGTATCACAAAAACTAATCCATTTCGAAGCTAAACAATATTCCGAATGTCCACGTAAACTATTGAAAGTATTAAAATTCAATTTACGTCGACACCCATTTATACACAGTCAATATTCAACATGATTCACATTGCACGTAGTGGAAAAAATATCAACCCAGCACCCGACCTTCATTGGCAAACAATTCGCTCGTGCTAGAGGGCGTTACCGACACTCGGGTGAAAAAAAAAAAGCAATAGGCTAGTTGACATCGCACGCACGGAAAACACGACGGTAGCTTCCGTTCGCATGCAAAATAAAACCCACCATCCCGATCCGACACCAATGCACGATACCATACGCTACCCTATACACTTACGGACAAATTACAATACACATGCTCTAAATATTCGACGTTATTGCGTAAACTCGTCCCGCATTGTTCGCCGTAACGTAGTTTCGAACGTCCGTGTCGCTCGTAAATCATGAAGGTAATTTAAATTTTGTCATTAGAGCTAAACTTATGTTATTTTGCACCGAAACGTGCACCTGTGGTGAGAGATAACATGAAACATAAATCAAAATAATGGCATATGAAAAGGAAATTTGTTGCAGTCAGCGCACACTAATCTGCGGTAAAAATTAGGTTGCGAAATAAAACGTAGATAAACCTAAGTTGCAAAATACCGCAACTCAATTTAGCACAAAACGGTTAGTTTTATTTGCATGTAAACAGGAGGGCTGTATTTAATCGCTTCATTTAACGGTGTTCCCGTGAGCGTGGCCGTGAGTGTACAATACATGCGGGTTGGGTGCGCTGCGTTTTATAGCCAAGCCATGTATCAAAGTTTCGCGAGCGGTCTGAATATCTACCAAGAGTCAGGACCTCCCGTCGACAATACACGACCAGACTTTACGGCGAAAATTCGCAAAGTTTGTTTAAAATTAGTTTGTGTATACCTTTCTAGTGGGTCGTTACAGGAAGACACGATTGTACTCGGAGCGCGGTAACGTTGGCTTAGAACAACGAGATTTTGTTCTTGAGCGAAGTGTCGGCGATACCATCTTTTCTTAGTAAAAGCGACGTTATAAACCTAATCTGAGAGCAGAAATATGAAAAACCAGATAATAAAAGTCTGTACCGTTAAATATAAGAAACAGCTTTGTTCAAATCCTTTGTTACGGGATAACAAGACATCGCCAACTGGTTTGACGGCAAGTAGGTTGTTACAAAACATTACAAATATATTTTTTAAATAACAACTAGGACATGGTCTTGTCTAGACTCTAAGCTCAAAGAAATCGTAATACCTACAATCTCACAAAAATAGTCTTAACTAAAACACTAACCTATAGAGGAGCCTTATGTTCAAGAAAATAAAATAAAAACATAGACAGAGCTATATCGAGCTTACAAGTTGATAGTACAAATTAATTTGAGAGCAAATCCTAGTAATAATAACTGGCGTGAAGCACCTTAATCCAGATAAGACAAGTTGGATCTAATTAAAAAGATCCCCCCGGTCTTCGAAATATTAAACGAAATAGAAGATACGAAGTCTTATACAATTGAGCCGAATACAGGGCAATTTAGTTGTTATTTCCTAAGAAATAAGATTCAGGGAGTATAAGGACGACGTAGGCATTGTAAGCTGCCAGGAGCAGTAACCAAGAGAACGAGGCGAGCGCTTGAAGCGATGTAGTCATAATTTGAGACGTTTCATCAGAATTACTGAGCCCGCTCGAGGTAATCTTCACAAAACTTCATTTTAGTCAAGAGAACGCAAATTATATCCCTTTGAGAATGTAGGGCGAATAAGTTTTATGCTAACTTACCTATTTCCATAATACGCTTCTCCTTTGCCAAAACTTTTCAATAAGTTAATAGCTTAATATTTTTTATGTTCCCGAATGTGTTCGGAGTTTTGAAAAAGTTTGATAGGCAAAAGAAATATTTACTTTCGTGTAACGAATAACGATGTCTTTAAGCCGCGAAATATTACATAAATCAGGAGCAGGGATAATGAGATTTTATACAATTTATGATTAAAGTTTGTTAAGAAAGAGAACATCAATAAGATTGCTTTTAAAGATATTAATTTACTGGGGACGAAAATTTAGATTCTAAAGTTCCATAATACAGATAAGCTTAAATCATCCTTTAGACGTTTGATCGATCAAATTGAATCGATTGTTTCTTTCAACTCAGATGAAAAGATAACGGACACAATCATATCTTATTCTTGAAAGGAAGCTGGGAAATCATTGAACGAGTAAATCTAAAAACAATTCACGTAAAACACGATTCCAGTTTTCCCCGAGTATATCGCAAAGCCACAAAATGTGATTACCAAACGTTTCAACGTACTCTCAGATACGTTGGCCAGTTTTACGATTACGACTGTTGCACTAAATAAAACCGTAATACGTTCTGCCATCTATCAGAAAGCAAATACACTTTATGTCGACACTATAAGGTAGAGTTTCATTTCAACTATTTATTTTTCAGTGCAAAACAGCAAGAAGTGAGCTAGTAATAAAAATCGCATTTTCCAAACAGGCATAAACTAGCAAAAACATTGTGTGAACCGGTTTTAAGCATAAACCGAGTCTGAATATAATAATGTACTAAATTCTAAAAACTTCAAATTGCAACTTGTACTGGGTCAGAAATACAGTTGCATTGTCGTAACCTTTCTTGTTATTATAATCTAGATTGACTTTTGACCCTCAGACTACCTGAATAGTCTACGTAACTAAAACAAGAGTTTACAAAAGACAAATCTGATGATAGCGAGCGACGACATTTTTCAAACGACAGTTACGTTAACCGAAAGAAGAAGTCAACAAAATAATAATACAAAACTTTAACGAAGTCGAAATGGACTTGTTCTCCTCGTCATTGCGATCATTTTTTTGTACAAGACCATACCTAGGAACCTTCTTGTTACGGAGATATTGGGGGTCAAAGTTCCAACTTTTTCACAAGTTTTTTTTAAGTATGATGTTTTTATTTTTACTTTAAACACCTCTTCGACCCCCGTACTATTCAATCCATCCGCCAGCATAATGTTTTGAGTGTGTTAAATTGAGTCCTATCGTAAAATGTGATTTTTCACCCCAAAAAAAAAGTCGTTTCCCAGCAATAATTTTTGCGTAAAGTTACTTAGTTTGATGTACAGAATGCTTGGTTAACGGCTTCGTGAAGGGTCTGTATACAACCTGTATGCTTAATGTTTTCAAGTTGATGAAAAAAACTTACATATATTATGTCCTTGTAAATCCTATTTTCTAAAAAGCCTTGAACTTTAACAAAATACAGGCATATACCTAACTACATTGTAGCCAACCTAAGCAAAATTTATCCTACATTGTCGAAGTTCATCCATAATGAAACTGTTATCCTGGCGTGGCGCGTGTTTTCTTTGTACCGTCGTATAAAAGGGCCCACTTTGATCCTCTTGGTTCGGCACAGGACCAGTGGCAACAATTCAAACTATTCACGATAAAAGGGGTTTAACTAAAAATAGGTACCTCTGGGTATACACAAGGAGGCAAGAACACACAACGTAAGCGTAGCGTAATTTTGAAAGATTTTTGAACAGCAAATACACTAAATTTATAGATTTATGGGGTGATCTTCAAAGCGTAACTATTTTTAAGCGCAAGCAACTAAGCGCAACAAAATTATTCCTCGAAGTGCAACCATTAGTTGCGCTCACAAATTCAAATTAAAAATATTATAATTGTTTATTAATCAAAGCGCAACCATGATGAAAAATATCGTTAATGTATCCATCATACCCATCTCTCGAATATAAATATAATATTCTTAAAATGAATTTGTGAGCGCAACTAATAGTTGCGCTTATAAATAGTTGCGCTTTGAGGAATACCCCAGTTTTTTGGTTCAAATTCTGACGACAGGTACAGTTAGTATCACCTATAGTTAGGAATAAAATCCTAAAACTACATACGAGGTTACGGTTAAATCGTTACTGTTGCAGTTAGCCTGCATCATTTCACGGGTTATTCCTCAAAGCACAACCAACTAAAAAAATACTACTACTACTACTAACAAAAATATCGATAATGAATCCATCATACCCATCTCTATTTTTCATCATGGTTGCGCTTTGAGGAATAATAATACCCCCATTTCACTTGCCGGCAAGGGTTCTTCCATAGCTTAGAAGATGGCAAAACGAGTTGCACAAAACCAAAGACAAGAGGTCCACATTAGCCCCAATATTAAAGAACTGGAAGTCACGGGCAGAATATCGTAATTGCAATAAATAACACAAGCGATAAAGCGTAGCGTACAACATCAATAATTCATCGGGGCCGCCAATAAAAGTTTTACGAAATATGTTTAAAAATGCTCTCATTTTGTATTGTATTTTTTATTTTGTAATTAAAACTTTACAGACTTTTAAAAGTTATATTATTGTATTTTTAATTAATATAAGTACGATAGAGACATTAGGCCACATTAGACGTTGTCGTTATTAAATGTTGCTGCTAGACATAATTAGTTTCTGAAGAAACTTCAGTCAGTAATGCTGAAACTTTGGTCTTTATGTTAACTTAATAGCGTTATTATATAATCTTGAGTGCAATCATCCTTAAAGAAAGTGATGTATATGTTTGTAGTCATAAAATAATATAAATTTTCAATATAAATAAAATGAAGATTTGCAATCCATTCTATTAATGCGAAAGTATTGTGTTTGTTTGACTATTGTCTTTTCAGGCCTTTTTTTTCTGATGTGAAATGATCAAATGACCCCTCCCGCTCTGGGCAGAGTGGAAGGGAGTGTCCCATCCATGTTCCTTCTTTGCCTTTTGTGTTCCAGGGCCGCGGAATCTCTTTCGAACAGTCCCGCAGCCCCGGCTCCTTTTCAGGCCTTAGGCCTTAATCTATCCTCGCACGTTTCAACCAAATCCATATCGCTAGAACGAATTTGGACAAAAGGAAACCATGACCTGGATTAGGACAAAGGATTCTTCAATGTCCCGGTAGTAAGTAAGCTCTAACCTCACGCGGGTAAAGCTGCGGGGAAAAGTTAGTAAGTATAAAAAAGTTTAATGTCTCTGCGGATACAGCCAACCATCTATTGGCCATTGATGAGGACTAGGCTATTTAGAAACTTATCGAAGACAGTAAAATATCTTCGCTTTATGACCACTAAGTTGATTTTACAGCAATTGTTCCAATCTTGAAATTCTACACCGTCATAATTTTCATCATCTGCCTAGCCTTTTCCCAACTATATTGGGGTCGGCTTCCAGTCTAACCGGATGCAGCTGAATACCAGTATTTTACATGAATCGACTGCCTATCTGACCTCCACAACCCAGTTAGTACTGGGTAATATATGATACCCCTTGGTAAGACTGGTTATCAGACTTTTTGGGCCACTGACTACCTAACGACTGTCAAAGATCTACAACTGACACCCGGGACCAACGGCTTAACGTACTTTCCGAGGCACGGAGGAAACTCGGTATGTAATGGGTGGTCACCCATCCACAGACCAACCTAGGCAAGCACGGCTTAACCTAAAGATCGACCCGAGCGGCTGTTATTATTAAGCCACGAGCTCCTCCACCGTCATAATTTTATGAATGGAAAAATTAATAAAAGATTTGAAAATACAAGTGCAAAAAATAAAAAAAGGAAACACGAATGTCATCATAAACACCGGTTCTTGGCACGATATTCCGGCTAGCGAGGTATATTTTGCACTTACTTGTGGCCAAACGAAAATAGGGCAGGGAATTTCTACACAGAAATTTACCAGCAAACGCCATATTGCGTACGTACCGTTGGATTTCTTTAATTTGTTGTCCCTACAAAATTTTAAAGTAAAATATAATTTAGGCCAGAGGTATTTTATTCAGAATAGTATTTGAATTTTGTAAGATCTATTTAGATTTATTTGAAACTTTTTGGAGCTTTTATACCTAGGTGTCTTTGCCAAAGTTTATCAAGTTGATAGCCACAAAAAGAATTTGTGAAATTCTATTTAAAATCTTAAATATATTCCTTAACAATTTAGTTCTGCTTTCATATTCTTTTCAAGTTTTCATGAAACGATGTTTGTCCCTCTTAAATCTCTCTAAGGATCTTCTTCAAAACCATATATAGCAGCTCAGACTAAGTTAAAGAACAGGAGCATCCTCAATCGAGTACAAACTCCGTACGATTAACGCTATTTCAAACACACTCGCGTTGCTGCACACTCCTCTTACATAACCCGTGCTAAAACTTCGTGAGTTCCTACAAATTACCCCGTTCATGAAGCTTGAAACTAATTGTCATATTTACTCCCACGAACTTGTTCTAGCTTGAACCCACTTATTTCCTTGAAATTAGGCTTCTCAAATACTTTCTGGTGTAGGGTACACCGCTCTGGCTGTTGGGTCGGTTTAGCTTTAGCTTTTACGTAAAATTATAACACTGAATTTTGAAGACAAATTCGTGATGTAAGTTTAGTTGACGTTGACATTTAAATGACTTAAAATGTCACTCTTTGTATTAACATCGTCGTAGTACTCGTAGAACTACTTAAAAAACCAATCCATTAAGGTAGCTAAGCAAGCATTTTGATAGAATGTGACTAAACTCACTTTAAGCTATTAGAAGCTGTCGGGACCTATCAAAGTTATTAAATTGCAGTGGTTTACCGTGAATAATGTTGTGTTCAATGAAGTTAGGTTAATGGAACATTGAGGTTGTTTTTTACGTTATAAAGGCTGTTTTTTTAAGTGCGAGTGAATTTTTAGTAGAATATTCTTTGTTGTCATTTATTTTCTTTTTTTTAAATTGAGCTCATGGTTGTTTTTTCTATGATCCGTAGTTTGTAATTAACCCATACTAGAAAAAAACCCACTGGATAGCAACAAAAATAACCAACGAACACTAGGCCAAAACATAAGTTCTGCGCCACAACTAGATAACAAATCAGTAACACTAATTAATCAACCACATAGATTGAAATCGTATTCGAAACACACCGCTACATCCGAAAAAAAAAGGCAAAAATAGAGAAATTTTACTTTACATTATAGAACCAAGTTTTCGTTTAGCCTTGAGTGTAAGCCCCACTAGTGTTTATGTAGAACATTCGTAGTACAATGTCAACAAAATGTAAGTGGAATGAAAGTGTAAATAGAATGAAAGAGCAAACGAATGCAACGTCACGGAGGCGCGTGATATTGACACAATATATTTCCCTTAGAAAGTTTTCTATGTCATGCGCATTTTTTGTCACATCGGTTGCCCTTTCCTTTTCTACGATAACCTATATTGAGTGAGAGTAGAATATAAGAATATTGAGCAAATATTGAGTTTTGGCGAGTGACAAAAACTGACAATTCAGAACAGATTATCTGTGAAACTAAAAATTTTGTAGTCGATTTAAATATTGCAGTTACAATCCAAAATGAAAGACTGACCCACGAAAGAATGGCACTAGTTCTGGCAATAAATTTAAAAATCAATGCGTTAAAACTTAAAAAAGAAACATAACCCTTCTAAATGAAGGTGCAAATAACCACCATATTGCCAACAAGCACGCTGACCAGTTACAACTTCCGCGGGATGATAAACCGTCTACGCTTTTACTTCCTTCGCCGGTCAACTGAAAATTACTGCACCTATAATTAGTATGAATGAAAACAAATTGTATGCAATGAATATTATGGTTGTACAACCTGTAATAACGGATAATAAACGTGCTGTCGACGGTAATTACGTCGGTGATGGTATTGTAATGTACGTAATTAATAAAGTTGAGTACAGAAACAAATTTTGTATTAAACCTGTTGTATTTTTTGGGTCTATTGAAAACGATGATATAAAAGAAGGAGAATTTGTTAAACATATAATAAAGCCTACCTATAAAAAGAGTAGATTGAATGGCAAAAACAGAGGACAGCATGTTGTGGCGCAGTCTGGCAGTCGCCTATCTCCAGAGGACTCCGTTAAACAGAGTTTATTAATTGATTGATCTCACTGAAAATATGAGATGAAGTCACTTGACACAAAACTTTATCAGCAAACATAAAAGATAGGCAAGTTTAAACTGTTTAGCCTTGATATGAATACCTATACGAAAAATCGTTCAGTCCATCGATTCAAGCGGGTATTCAAATTTGGCAATATCTAAACATGAAGGTGCAAGTTGTTAAAAAGAATAGGGCGGTGCCTGATCAGCATACATGAAAAAAAAGCAACAAACCAGTGATGCGATCGTATCGATGAAATTGGACAGCTCTTTGCAGATTTCGTTTTAAAACTTGCGAACATTTACGTTTGGAATTTACCTGGAACAAAAAAAGAGACAAATTAGATTTTTGGTAATTTTTTGGTAAGAGCATATGGTGCGGAATTTGTACCGTACCGAGTTGATCACTGAGTCAATCCAAGTTGTGATAGGCTTCACAAAAGAAAGAGAATCCATCATAAGTACCCTGTCAAAGAAGTTATTGAATGCTCATTGTTGTTTGAAACGGTAAAAAAGTCTACGTTAATGAAAACTAAAACTTGGCATTTCAACTTTTCAATAGACTCGACATTCCAAGTAGGGACTGGATCTTTGTAATCTGGCACAAAAGTTATCGCTATTAGAATCATACCCTCCGCTGACCTTTCGATATTTTATTATATTTTCTCCGTAATTTCATATCTGATATTTCGAATCACATCTACAGTATCTAATCATAGAAATTTAAAAAACATGAGACAACACTTTCATTTCATCAGAAAATATCACATATTTTCACGCAACGAATGTATCGATAGTTGTTTCGATATCTTCCAATTTCGTCGAAAACAGCTTCATGACTATCTAGATGGAGTCAGCAATGCCAACACTATTATGCTAAACGGAATAACGGAGGTATTGGAGCTGTTGTGGGGTCCGCACGTCCATGATGAGATGACACTCGTTTTACGACCGCCCATTCGCAATCCAACTGGATTCCTGACACCGACGCAACATCTAGTGTTTGTGTTTTTGTTTTATTATCCACAGTACGTGCGGTGTTTCATGTCGCGATAAAATTGTTATGCACTGTATCCAGTTGGGTCAGAGTGTAGAAAGTAGTGATTTTATTGCCCGTTTCGGACTGGTCATGGGTTTCTACGGTCATCATTATATCGGATTGTTCGCTCGTGATTCTTACTTTTATAGTGATGTCAACAACTGATAAGTTTGATTCGCAATAAATTGAATTATCAACGAAATTGTTAGTTTACTTACGATCAGAGCCGCGGCTGCACAGTTTTTTATTCAATAACGTGACCTTTACAGTACTTCCTTTTATAGCATTGGTATTTTCATCTGATTATGGTTTTTGTTCTTTACAAAATGTACAAGTAATATCATTACAATTTCCTTTTAAAGCATTTCTTACAATTCATGTTTTAGAACCGGGACGGAAAACTTTACGTCAGCAATTTAACATGAAAAGAGCATGCAGAAAATGTTTGAGTCAGGGAACGTTAAGGACTTGTTTGTTAGTATGAAATGTTATTATTGCAGTTTGAAGAGCACTACGCGGGAACATTGTTGTTCTACCGACTGTGAAATTCGAAGCCTGATATGATAATGTCATTCGTAGAAATAAATGGCTGGAGAAAGGAAAATAATGATGTGTTTGTTTCGAGTGCATAGTCGTACCAGGAATTATAGAAATGGAATCCTGCCAACGAGATATGCGCTACTAATTGATACAAAGTCACTTATACAAGATGTAAACAGACCCTTCACGAAGCCTTTAACCAAGCATTCTGTACATCAAACTAAGTAACTCTACGCAAAAATTATTGCTGGGAAACGACTTTTTTTTTGGGTGAAAAATCACGTTTACGGTAAAACTCAATGTAACGCACTCAAAACTTAGTGCTGATGGATGCTTTGAATAGTAAACGGGTCATGGAGTTAATTAAAGTAAAGTTAAAACCTTAAAATGTGGTTTAAAAAAAGAACTTGTGAAAGAATTGGTACTTTGACCTCCAATATCTCCGTAATTAGAAGGTTCAGGTATGGTTCAGAACAAAAAAATGATCGCAATGACGGGGAGAACAAGTGCCGTTCGGCTTCGTTAAGGGTCTTTTTACACCCTTTATACTTGCTGGAAATGAAAACTATGTAACTCTACTACAGATTTCAACTGAAAATCTTACATTACAACGTTTACCATTTAGGTTAGTCACATTTGCCTCCAACTCTTCATCAAAAGCTTTACGTCCACCTCCGGTATCTACAATACTGTCATCATTAGCATCGTACAAAGGTAGCGTGTCCCTCACACGAGTGACTCCAACCACGCCTCGGGGCAAATGTACCAAAATTGTGACGGCACATTTCCGGCCGGGCGCCCGGCAGAATTTAGTTAGAGAAGTGCAGAGGCCTCGACCGACCGATATTACGACGCGACCGGTACCTGCTAATCTTATTTTTGTTAACTCGATTCCTTTTCTACATTGGACATTCGGTTTTGTATCTTAATCTATTTATGTGGTTGTTAATGTGGGATTTTTTTAGCTTTTGAGGTAATTGTGGGATTGTTTTTGGGTTTTGTGGTTCGCAGGTAATTCAATGTTAGTTAGAATAGGTGTGCTAATTAAATTATTTGAAGCTTAAATTTCTCATTATAGGAACCCTGGCTCGTTGGTGTAGTGTTATTGATCAAGAGGCCCTGGATTCGATACCCAGGTCGGGCAACTGTTATTGGGTTTGTCCGTCAGGAATATTTCAATAGCTTTCTTAGGATTTATTTTATTTAGTCGAAGTAATAGGCCTGCCCCATATTAAATGGGACTTATTTATCTCTAGCGAAACGTGAGTGTACTATTAGGTACGCCTCTGCTTAACCCTTTAGGGATTACAGGCGTGATGTTTTGTATGTTGATAAAGAGTAATCATCAAACTATCTAGTAATTTTAAGGTAGTTTCATTATAAGTTTGTTTTATGTTTTTTTTTTAATGTCTGTCCCATACATTTGTGTCGTCCTCCGACCAGATGGGTGTTATGTCTGGTGGGCTACTGCCCGACAGTAGTTGTCGGTCTCTCCTATATGGTTTTAAGTCGCGAATAACTTAGGATGCAGGATTTAGGTGTATTTCGTTGTTTAGTTCATCTTCTGTGTCATAGATGGCACTGTAGTACGTTTTTTTATATTGCTGTAGTAATCTTTGTAGTGCCGCTACAGTTATGTTGGTCCCATAGAAAAAGATATTCAGATTGATGGCCTATACCACACCCTAAAATATGACGACATCTTTTTGGTACACGCTGTATAATACAATTTATTTCAAAAGTCTAGACAAGTTTTACAATTAATTAAAAATTCAGCTAAATTAATTCTTTGAGCATAAATTTTAAAACTATTTATAACTTGAGTGGTATTAAACTGGCTTTAAACTTGTTTATAGTTTAAACACTAATTAATAAATAAATAGAAGTGCGTCATAAAATTATAAGTAGACTTTTATTGTCTAGTATAAATAACCCAAGAATGCAGTGGCTGATCGATTGACTGCTGCGTATCGCAGGTTCGATTCCCGCACGGGACAAATATTTTTATACAGGACAAACTCTTAGTGTGGGACAATGAATTATAAAAAGTAGAATATAAATAAAGCAAAAATTATGGCACAGTTAATATTAATTAACTGAACTTGTTTAGGAAGCAATTCTTTTTATTCTTTCACACCTTTTAAGTGATTATACACAATTGCTGCAATGTTTTTTGCCTTTGGTTGCTCCAACGTTAGAAAAAGTCTATCATCAATCCTGATTATATTACAAGACATGACTAGAAAAAAAAACTCAAACTAAAAGTATGAATTGAATTATTTACTGTAATTGCTCAATTTACATCTTAAAAATCGAACAAAATAAACATTAAACTTATACTGTCACTTACGGGATATCTTCTGCGATTGTTCGTTATTTTGAGCTCCTACAAACAATCACGGAAGATATCCCGTAAGTATACGGGGTGTAAACAGACCCTTCACCAAGCCGTCAACCAAGCATTCTGTACATCAAACTAAGTAACTTTACGCAAAAATTTTTGCTGGGAAACGAAATTTTTTTTTGGGGTCAAAAATCACATTTTACGGTAAAACTCAATATAATGCGCTCAAAACTTATTGCTGATGGATGCTTTGAATAGTAAACGGACCATGGAGGTAATTGGAGTAAAGTTAGAACCTTAAAAAGTAGTATTTAAAAAAAAACTTGTGAAAAAATTGGAACTTTGACCCCCAATATCTCCGTAACTAGAAGGTTCCCAGGTATGGTCTAGAACAAAAAAATGATCGCAATGACATGGAGAACAAATACCTTTCGGCTTCGTTAAGGGTCTTTTTACACCCTTTATACAGTTTAGTTTTAAACCGTAAAAGCTTAAAACAGTGTTTAAAACAAACATTGTAAAACGTAAGTACAAGCCGTAACACTTACACAATACCACTCAACCGGCTACTAACCAATGTCATATGAGTACGTAATAATCATGCAATTTACCGAATCGTAAGACCGCAACGGTTAACCCACATCACTGGCGGCATCAAGGCGAACCGCGGTGTCGTCTCTGACACTCGTGAGTTGCTAAACTTTACATTGTATTGGTAAAAAAAATGTTATAGACAGGGAGCTGTGTATTGTAATTGGTTGTAATCTGATGAATTTACTTGTGTTATTAAAAGATCTAAACTTATACTGTCACTTACGGGATATCTTTCAACCCGCGATCGGCGCTTGCAACAGCGTCGAAATATCGGGAGCTCAAAATAATGAACAATCACGAAAGATATCCCGTAAGTGACAGTATAAGTTTAAAAGATCTATAGTAATTTTATCAAGTAAAAAGTCAAAATTTTAATAATTCAGACGCATTTACTGTTTACTATATCATTATCTGATATTTAATTCTCATATGCAACAAACATAATGATATAAGCTTAAGCAGAACTCAGCTTATCATAACACAAAACCAGTTTTTTCTTCTTTTGCACCCGTCTATCGTTGACATATTTTTCTGGTTTTAGTTTACCATAGATAAGCTTGTATATTAAATTAAAGATTACTCCTTTTCAGTGTACCTGTATAAAATGAATATTCTACAGCAAATATAGCCACTCACAATAATCATGAATCCGTTTACAAATGCAATAAAATCTTGGCAAGACGTTACTCACGGGCGATTTCCTTTAATATCCCCTTAGACTGATAACTTCTATTCTGTATTATCTCAAAGTAATCATCATTTGCATCAGACAATGCGCTAAGGATGCTGTAATCATATCCTCTTCTTGACCGAGAAAGTCATGGAGTGTGTCGGCCAAGGTCGCAAACATTTTTCGGTAGTTGCGTGCTTACTTGAGCATTACACATATGTCGTAATGTAATCGATGTCTCGGTAATTTTATTGATTTTTAATTGCTGTTACGTACAGCTTGTGCATTGCTCAAGTTTTAAGGAACTTCTTCAGAAGCTGGTAAGAAGTAGGCAATGCTAATTGACGCAATGTTTTTTTTCGAAATCGTAAGCTTAATCATTCAATAAAAGCAATTTACTTTCGTTTTTTTTTGTTCGTTAGTCGCGTATATCCCACTGCTGAGCAAAGTTCTCACCCATATCCTTCCAGGTACTCTTTTCTTGTGCCACCTCGAAACAGTATGACTTTAGATAAATACGAAAAAGCATTTTAAGTAGTCCACTGAAGGCATAATTTTTATGTCACAAAGTACGACATGACAGACACATAAAGGTAGAATTTCACGAGCAAACCTAAAATCACTGACTGAAATGGTTCGGCTAAATGGGTTAGCGGTAGATTAATCAACAATATGAAATTCAATACACCGGCAACTAAAATCAATAATACTCACATAATGGACATGACTAATGAGTAGTAATGAGGCACTGAATGATTAGGGTAATCATTTATGATTTATTGTGTTTTCAGTAATTTCACATAATTATTTTACAATTAGCTGAAAATATCATAAAGAGAAATGGGTGAACCATCCATTTAACGGAGATTTAAAAAAAGTACCTAACTGTAACCTAATTTGGAGCACGTCAGAATTTAGGAAAAGTTTGACTGACGGAATCTAATAAAAAACTAACTAAAATTGGATTAGAATCAATATTTAAAATCCGATAAGAAATTATAAGACGTTTTTAATCCTTTTAATTTGACTCAAAAGCAGAATGACTCAACACAAAAAGAGAGTTTAACATGAGTAAATACTTGAGATTGCAGTCTCTTAAACTATTACACAAATCCAAATATTACTTCAGGAGTAAACTTTGCCACTAAGCACACTCGCTTTGTTTGTTAAGTCAACGTGTCAAAACTTTGTTCAAATACTATGTAGAAGTATAGACAGATTACATTTTAGCAGTGTCACTGGTATAAAATAGTGTCTTAGTTATGAACTTTGGCTCATACTGCCCCCGTAGCATCAACAAAATGACAGATTGTGCAAAGAAATCTGTCATTTTGTCGACACAATCTGTCATTTTGTCGATTCTTCCGTCAAAGAAACCCGTTTCTACTGTGGTCGTGCTACGCGTGCATGGGGACCTTTTCGAGAAAAAAAAACAATATTCTAAGGGCCAATTGCATCATTTATTTATTATATGGCACACAAGACAGGTTTAATGCCGTATGATATCATCACACTGTAAAAGAGATTTATAAATTAAATATGGCCCTTACATATTATGAGTATGCTTCGCATGTTTAAAAATAGATTTAATTAACGATATTTAAAGACGGACGTTTACATCATCATCTGCCTAGCCTTTTCCCAACTATATTGGGGTCGGCTTCCATTCTAACCGGATGCAACTGAATACTATTATTTTACATGGAGATATCTGACCTCCACAACCCAGTTAGTACTGGGTAATACGATACCCCTTGGTAAGACTGGTTGTCAGACTTTTTGGGCCACCGACTACCTTTCCGAGGCACGGAGCAAACCCGGTATGTAATGGGTCCATCCACAGACCAACCTAGGCAAGCACGGCTTAACCTAGATCGATCCGAGCGGCTGTTATTAAGCCACGAGCTCGCTACAAAAAGACGGACGTTTACGACTCTATGAAATTTTAACTTATATTTCTCCCAAAATCCTGCTGACACGACGGGGACGCATGCTTTCAGAAAACCTCCCATAAGTTGAGTTCCCTATTTCACCAACTGTCAACTGTCAACTGTCTACTCAGCGCAGGGGCTGTAACACGATGACGACACAGACTAACAGCGCAATCAAACAATGAAATGAAATGAAATGAAATGTTGGCACGCGGAGAGTTATACTGATGCGTCACGAATTAGTACTTACAAGGTACATTGAAATTGGATTAGCTTCAACTTAAGTTCCGTTTCCTGTTGCTCTGTGGTTTTACTTTATAGAGTTATGTTGGCTGTAGATAGAGGTGGTTTAATTTTGAATTCTGCGGTTCACCTACGTTACAGGTGCAATCATTTTGAATGTAAGGTGATTTTCTAAAATTGAAAATATGTAGTGTCATACTCATAACTGGTACATAAGAAGGGTATTTTCTTTTGATGTGTAAAACTGATAATTAACCTTTATTTTAATTAGCCTGAATTTTCACACTGCACGAAAAAAGTACCCTATTCTTTGGGGTGCGCCAAAGTTCACCTAAATTTTCAAATCCGATAATTGGAAATCCGAAAATGTTCTTCCTAACATTTTTCATCCTAACAATCACAATTCCTAACTACTCTGTCTCTAATTTTATAATTCCGAAGCATTCAACTTCATAATGTCAGTAGCAATAAACATCTGTTATACATTTATTTGTTTTCCTATATTTTCTCAACATAACCATCTTTTACACTATTATTCAAAGTCATATATTTTTTGTTTAAATTTCTTTGTTTAAACTTAGAAAAATTTAGCCAAAAAAGTGTTATTTTTGCAAACCGTTTATTTTCTCGATTCTATCGTATAAAACACCTAAATGTAAGAATAAAAGTTTCTTGGTGTTTTTTGTCTCCGACTAACCGTTTGTCGTAAAAACGATGTGGAAGGGATCCATAGGTTAGGGTAGGTTAGAACTGTGACCAACTACGCGCGAGCCGAGCGAGCGAAGCGAGCGGTGCCGCGGCAGCGGCCGGCGAGCGCTACTTCGAAATTGGGTGCGAAATTTTTCTAAGTTTTTTTTTCATAGTGCCCCCAAGACGACACTCTGACCTGTACTTATGTTTAGGGATAAAAGCGTTATGATAAAAAACAGTAGGAGTTTAAATATATTCACATTAATGGTATTATTAATTACAATTTTCGGAAACATGAGTGTTATGAACATCGCCGGTAGCACTACAAATAGTATGAATGAAAACTTTAGGATGAAAAATTTTAGGAAGAGTGATCATTCGGATTAAAAATCGTTAGGAAGAACAATTTCGGGAAAAGAACTTTAGGTGAGCCAATATGGACCCATTCTTTGTCTAGGGATATTTGACACCAGTCTCAATTGAAAGAATCCAGAATTAGAAAATTTAAGAAATGCGTTTTTAAAATAAAAAAATAACAGAACCACTGTAAACTAAAATTACGGCAAAATGTACTGAAACTTTTAAATAATTACGCCATAGGCTGGAAACAACGTAATAAGTGCCTTACAAGCCACACTTACAGTCAAACCAAATATGAGCACATAATTCAGACTTTCGACTGTGGGAAATAGGTAAGTATAGCGCAAGTAAGCGATAGGCGGTTACTATCGTTTACAGACACCACTATACCATCGTGGAGCAATCTTTGAACCCCGCACATTACTGCTTTAACCGTATTTCAAGATGTACAAACTTGTTTCATATCGCCACTTCGTGTTCTTGCCAACCCACCAGTTTAATAAGGCGGTAACTACACTGCTTGAAATAGGAATACAGATGCGGTCATCCTTAAAAACAAGATTGTTAGTATGCAAAAGTCACGTATTTATAGTAAACAATACGGCTATTTTGGAAGAATGAAAATAGGGCTGTAGCTGCAACATTGGTGCGAAACTTGTGTTTTCCATGGAATCAACAATCAATTCGAAACAGTCGGAACAGGGTTATTTGACTAGAATCTGCACAATGCGTTGTAGCGCGTGTTAGCGCACACAAAGATGTTCTAGGCTTAGGGCTGGTAGGCTGATATTCAGCCTAACATACAACTAGACTAATACTGATTTGTCTGGCTGTCTGTCTGTTGGTACTTTGTGTTAGTAAACGCATCGAAAATACAAGAGATATTCCTAGAAAGGGCGCATAGCCATATATACAGAGAACATTTCAACAGTATCCAAAAAAATTAACGGTAATTTACCACAGACCTACATACTGAATTCTATTCCCATAATTTTCATCTAACATCAAAAGTTGACCTCTACCCAAGTCTCACAAGTAAAAAAAAAAAGACATCAAACCACTGAATATATTAAGCTACGTACACATAATATTCACGACACAACGCAACTCACGGGTCGTCGACAGTCCAAGCTCCTTGACCCACAAAATTCTTGGACAATAACACCAAACACTGCGCACGGCATTTCCATTAAGGCGACAATACCGCGTGTGTATACCTGCCCTGAGCATAATGTATGCTTCTAAACTTAGGTGTTTGAGCCCATTGTGGGCTACGTTATTAGCCTGTCGTTGAGAATATTATTCATTGCTTTTGTTGTCTTGGTAAATATTTGGTTGGTACGTCATAATTTCTGCTCCTAAGCTTTGAATTGTAAGCTGTTTGTTTTGATTTTAATGTGAGCAAATATAAATATGCTTATAATTTGATCATTATGAGATTGAGATTTGAATTATGATTGCATGGTCACAAAAACCAATATGTAGAAATAACCTCCATCTAACTACAGTGTGACACAACGTCTTCTCAACTTTTAATCTGAAAGTTGCCAACGTCGCAGGGCTGTCAAATATTTCGGTGTATTGATTAATATTTTTATATATCCTATTATATTATATTATTATTATAGCTAGCCCATATTGTCCCACTGCTGGGCAAAGGCCTCCCTCCATTCCTTCCAACGGTCACGATTCTGTGCTACTTCTTTCCAATTCTCAAGGAAGACATCCAGTTCGTCCCGCCATCTCCTTCGTGGTCTGCCGCGACCCCGTGTCACTGTTTCAGGGCACCAATCCTGAGCTTTTCGGGCCCACAGTTCGTTCGGCATGCGACAGATATGTCCTGCCCAGTCCCATTTAAGTTGGGCAGCCTTTTGAGCCACGTCAACGATTTGTGTTTTGGAGCGCAGTGTAGTGTCCTATCCTAACTAATATCATAAATGCGAAAGTACGTTTGTTTGTTACCTTTTCACGCCTAAACCACTGAACCGATCAACCTGAAATTTTGCATGTACGTTGTCAGGTGTGCAGAAACAGACCTTTCATCCCGAAAAAAAAATACTTTTCCTGATGAAAACAATAATAAAATTCTAATGATAATAGATGGCGCCACGTGTCTTTCGAATCATGAACGCGAGCGAAGCCGTGGGCAAAAGCTAGTTTATTATAACTTCAATATTTCAGTCCAAATCAGAGCAGCACTTTATTATTAAGACCTTTTTTACTAACATGAGTATTTTTTCTAGATATTGAATTAGTTATTATTTGAATTTTATCGATTGATGCAATACTAACATAATTTTAAGACATTTGTTGCTAACAAATATGGACAATTACTTGGTCAGAAATAAATGTATTTTATTTTTATAAACGTAATAATATTGATTAATTTATCAAAACAACGATACATTTAGCACCTACGACTAAGTTGAAAACAATCAAAATGAATCCTCTTTATTTCTTATCACAAAAACCTTGACACAATCTTTCCAATAAAAATCTTCCATAAAAATCTTCCAAGATTACAAGCGAGTCGTGTAATACCACAAAAAATATTTAATTAGTGACGTAAATGTGCATTACAATCGGTTGCATCGGCGCTTGCGCAACATTCGTATGAGGTCGCGACACGCAGCCGGTAACGCAAGAATTTACGACAAATATGAATATGCAGAGAATCAACATAAACATAAATGAACAACGGAAGATACACCATCATTTCAATCTTATAGCTCAACTAGCTTATGCCCGCGGCTTCGCCCGCGTGGAGTTCGGAAAATGCCCACGGGATCTTAATTCTGGGATAATAAGTAATCTATGTATGTATAGTACATACATAGATTTACATGTACTTGCTTATAACTTGCAAACATTCGTTCATAGTAAAATCAATTAAATTACATTTAAACGTGAAATATGGTACCTTGGTTTGAGATTGGACACCGGGGACAGCAATCAAATGATTAATTAGGAATCTATTTATAGACATTAAACTTTTACATAATATTTAATATCAATGTCGCGTATCACAAGCCAACGCGAACATCTGTGGAATAAACCATATTTACAGACTACCTCAGAAAAATCCTACCTACTTACTTAATAGGTAAATACTCCCGCACGCCCCGCGCAACACCGCGCGCCATGCGCCTGTCTACGTGAGCTTCGAAGCCCTATTTGACTCTGTTGAGAATCAAAAGTTTCACTGAATATTCAACACCCCATTTGACCCTCTTAGGGGTGGAATTAAAAAAAATTGTTTCTTAGTGGATACTTACTCTTCACAAAGAATGCACCCTCCAAATTTCATGTCTCTAGCACCAGACGATTGGGCTGTGCGTTGATATATCAGTCAGCCAGTCAAGATATTGAATTTTTAAATTGGGGGATGATTTCGGAAAAACTGTTATACACGTATCTCATAATTTTATTTGAAGAGTATGTACACAAATTGTCAAGTCGATCGACTGAGAGAATATAAAGTTTCAGAGAAAATTCAACACCCCATTTCACCCACTTAGGGGTGTAATTTCAAAAAACCCTTTCTTAGTGAATACCTAATCTTCGCAAAGAATACACCCTCCAAATTTCATGTCTCTAGGACCTATGGTTTGGGCAGTGCGTTGATATATCAGTCAGCCAGACAGGACATTAAATTTTAAATTGGGGGATGATTTTGGAAAAAACTGTGATACACGTATCTCATAATTTTAACTGTAAAGTATGTATACAAATTTACAAGTCAATCGACTCGGAGAATAAAAAGTTTCACAGAATATTCAACACCCCATTTCACCCTCTTAAGGGTGGAATTTTAAAAAACTGTTTCTTAGCAGATACTTACTCTTCACAAAGAATGCACACTCCAAATTTCATGTCTCTAGAACCAGCGGATTGGGCTGTGCGTTGATATATCAGTCAACCAATCAAGTCATTGAATTTTTAAATTGAGGGATGATTTTGGAAAAACTGTGATACACGTATCTCACAAATTTTATTTGAAGAGTATGTGCACAAATTGACAAGTCAATCGACTGCGAGAATAAAAAGTTTCATAGAAAATTCAACACCCCATTTCAACCTCTTAGGGGTGGAATTTCGAAAAACCCTTTCTTAGTGGATACCTACTCTTTACAAAGAATACACCCCCCAAATTTCATGTCTCTAAGACCAGCGGTTTGGGCTGTGCGTTGATAGACCAGTCAGCCAATCAGGACATTGAATTTTAAATTGAGGGATGATTTTGGAAAAACTGTGATACACGTATCTCATAATTTTAACTGAAAAGTATGTACACAAATTTTCAAGTCAATCGACTCAGAGAATAAAAAGTTTCAAAGAAAATTCAACACCCCATTTCACCCCCTTAGGGGTGGAATTTCGAAAATTCCTTTCTTAGTGGATACCTACTCTTTGCAAAGAATACACCCTCCAAATTTCATGTCTCTAGGACCAGCGGTTTGGGCTGTGCGTTGATATCTCAGTCAGTCAGTCAGTCAGTCAGGACTTTGAATTTTATATGTATAGATAAATTAACTTTATTGCGTAAAAAATAAAATTTACTGTGGTAGTAAAATGAGGAACTCATTTTACACAGTTTGGTTTTTGAAGAAGATTCTAGCTTTTTGTGGATATTCAAGCAAGCAAGGTCTGGTCTTCACTAAAGTGGTTACTGCTAGATGAACGAATCACAGAAGATATGAGAAATGAAATTCATCCAATATAGTTGTTCGATTGAGGCACGTCCCTTTTACATCCCACGCGTCAAAACTTACACACGCTACATCAGTATAGATTCATCTTAATTCTTCTTCTTGTTTTAATACTTCTAAAGTAAAGTAACCACTAAAGTCCGTTTTTATCAAATGATTATTACCATTGGTTTTTCTGCACTTTATTACTCTGTGGTATTCACGATGCGCACTCGCAACCACGCGCCATCGACTTTATGCGCATTGTTGAGGCGGGTTGCACATTCTATGAGATTATCGTAAGGATTATAGTTTTAATTAATGGTTACCTTTAGACGGAGTGTGTTGTCTATTAGATGTTTCACCATTTCGCAAAAAAAGGTCGTATTGACTATTATGTGCATTTTTCAGGCTGGTTGCACATTGCATGAGATTATTATCGTTAGGATTATTATACGTTTCACAGAAAGGTTATATAAATGTATATGTTTACCAACATACCAGTATGACTTCTTCTGTTTTATTCGTAGAGTCGTCTCATACACAACAAGATTCGTTTTAATGTTGAGTAAGTAATGATAGATGTTTATAAAAAACAATAGATATTAAATTAATATGAAGACAAAAAGTATGTCTACTGTCAAATGGTATGCTTTTAAAATAATTTGTTACTAGTATCTTTTACATAACTTTTCAATTTCAATCAATTTAATGATAAAATTGATTCGAATACGGAAATTAAAGTTACTGCAGTTGTCGTTCAAGGATTCTAGACTATCAATGACATTTACTTTTGCCAAATGGATGACGACGGCGATATTAACACAGTTGTACAAATTACGACTATTGTAAAACCTTGAAATTCATAAACGCTGTTCGTTTAAATTTAAATGTAGACTTTTCTACATGTCCCTGACATTTTTAGATGAACTGACACATTGGTATTGTCGTAAATTGTGTTGTTGTTTATTGGAGGTATTGTTGTAAATTTTTGTTTGCGCTTTTCAATGTTGTATGAACAACAACTTACGCAGTAGATACCTCACTAAAACCACTCCGGTGGTCACCATCCGCACATGGGAGGAGGCACCGTCTCCTCTTAAAAGACCTGTCCGGAGCCCAAGAAATCATTGCCACAGTCACTAGGCTTGAGTAACAAATCACTTATTAAACCAACCTCTTAGAGGTACCAGGTACCCATAACCCGACCGTAGCTTCAGGATAAAGCCATCAGCCACCATCAAATTACACCCATTTACCACAAAAGAGCAACACGTCACTCAAATATCATTTTAATATCGAAGCATTATTTTGAACAACAATAAATACTACAGATAAATTCCTACATCTTCTCCCTAACATTAATTGCCATAGTCATTGCTTGACTGACAAATCACTTATTACACCGACCACAGCTACACACAACAAGTTATAGGTACCAGGCATTCATAACCCGCCAGTAGCTTCACGATGTACGAATAAAGCCATCAGCCATCATCAAATCACACACATTTACCACAAACGAGGCACGTTACTTAACTATCATTACAATATCGAAGCGTGGGATAGTACTCGCGTGAATCACTCTTAATTGTGCCTCGTTCTACCATCTGTCATTGTGGCGTAATTACTTTCGAATCTTGCCTCCGTAACGCGCTTCCGAAAGCCTATGTTGTTATTAATATGATCGTCAGTATGTGGTCCCATGATTTATTGTTGGTGGTAATTTTGCTGGTGAGTTCTTGTTGTGAATGGTGATTAGCTTTGTACCTATTTTCAATTGAATATAAGTAATTAAGGCATCAAATAAGATGAAAACTCGATGGGTGGACTATGTGTAAAATGATATGGCTAGAATAATGGCTATTGAGATGTCGACTTATAGAGAATTAGGTCCAGACAGCGGAGACGAGCGGAGTCAAGAGGAGATGTGCAAGATTCGACCAATCACAGAAGAGACGAGAGACGTGATGTAGATTCAACCAATAGTATGATGATGTAGATTCGCCTTTCCACTCGTCTCAGCGTTGGTCCGGAGTCCGGGCCGTATGGAAGAAGTAGACGTGCTGCGACGAACCAAAGAAAGGAATATAGTGGCAAGAGAATGACGATGAGTCGTTAGGTAGTCAGTAGCCCTAAAAGTCTGACAACCAGTCTTACCAAAGGGTATCGTATTACCCAGTACTAACTGTGTTGTGGAGCTCAGATAGGCAGTCGCTTCATGTAAAACACTGGTATTCAGCTGCATCCGGTTAGACTGGAAACCGACCCCAATATAGTTGGGAAAAGGCTAGGCAGATGATGATGATGAGAATGATGATGATATTAGATCCATTAACACATCATTGAGAAATTATACACTGATCCATGTCTAATGGTTGAAATCGTGGGAAAAATGCGCTTGAAAATAACTGCTTTCAATTTTATCTTGCCTTATCTAACTACACTGTTGCCATAGGTAATTTCTTGCAAAATTGTTTTTTAAACGCAGTATGATTTACATTAATTGATAAAAAAAATTAAACAAACGATATCATTTCATAAAAAACGGTTATCTTAAAAATAAACACGATGCATTTAATGCACTATTACCAATAACATTTCCTCAAACCCTCCATTTAATCTAACCAATAAAACGACTCCCCAATTTCCCTTAAAAACGAATAAAAAGCTTAACAGTCATAATTCTTGTAAGACCATCAAATAATAATTTAATCATGTCATCGAAGCAATACCGGATCTTCGTAACCGACTATAAAGTTAAGTCGGCTTATCTCCTTATGGTACGATGATGCCAACTCATAAAATATCGAAAGGTTTTAATGCCCTGTCATAAATGGGAAGTCGGTCTGGCTTCGAGACTTCGGGGTCCTACACATTTGTTCGGGTACTTATTCGATTTCGACCCGAAGTAAATAATTATGTACAGACGCCAGCACAGCAAGCTACTTCAATCTATCAAATTTCTTTAATAGATTTTCAAGTTTATCACTAAAGGATTAGGTTCAAGGTTGATTGGGAAAATTTGACAGTTTCGGGTAGCTTGATGTGCTGGCGTCTATACTTTAAATATTTGACTCTAAATCGGCTTGGGCTAGTTAGCAAACCCTCAATACTCCATCATTTCACAATATACTAGTAATAATATACTTAGCAGTTACAAGAGTAAAGCATAGCGTGATGGTTGACGGAGGAGAATGGAGAAAAAAAATGTTTTGCATCGACCAAATGTTAAATGTTATGAGATCATTATGGACCCTCCCTTGTGCACCTCCACCAGGCCACTGCTGGACATCGGCCTCCTCAATCGCACGCCACTCAACTCGATTCTCAGTAACTCTCATTCAGTTACTTCCAGTCACCTTGCGAAGATTGTCGCTCCACCGAGCCTGAGGGCGTCCTACCTTACGCTTATCGATTCACGATTTCCACTCAAAAACACGCCTATCGAAACGGTCATCGGTTCTACGGCTAATAAGACCGGTCATTGCTACTTCAGCTTATTCTGTGACAACTCCACCTTGGGCACCTTACCACGCTGAATCATATTGGCGTTGGCTTAGTGTAATTCGATTGATTATCTGCAAATATTAATTTATGCCGACCGGTTCCCGGAATCAAGTCGACCCGAAGCCCGGACATGTCTATATCCCCTTCAACTTATCAAGTTCTACAAGCCACTTCGAGTTTTTTTGTAGTAATAAAATATGGAAGGGCTTTAACAAGGAATAAATAAAGTATGTAATTATAGAGCCGTAAATGGACTGAGGTATTCGCCGCGGACGATTGTAATTGGCTATTAATATTAATCTTCTTTTAAATAAGGGTAAAACAGCATGCGTCTGCGGCTTGTATCTTACAACTATTATTTTATTGTAAATGGGTATTAAATTCTATTTTAATGACCTGTTCAACATTACGTACAAATTTAATACAAATTTTTGCTTCCTTACTAATATTATAAATGCGAAAGTAATATTTTTGTTTGTTACCTTTTCACGCCTAAACCACTGAACCGATAATTCTGAAATATTGTATATACTTTGTCAGGTGTACAGAAACGGACATAGGGTACCTTTCATCCCGCAAAAAAGTACTGTTCCCGAGCAAAACATCAATAAAGTTCTTATGATAATAGATGGCGCCATATAGAATTATTGTAGAAACTTTATTAGTGTGTTCAGAGTTTAATTTTCACATTCTAAATTAACGCGAGAAACCTATACAGAGCGAAGCCATGTTATAGTGGAAATGTGTAGCTAGACGTGTCGCCGTCATTGGCGTACATTATTTTGTTAACACCCTGTATGTATAATTCTTGCAATGATCTACAGATGTGTATAATACAAGTGTATTATTAGTCAAGCAAATATTTTTTCCTCCTTTTAAATAACTAGTTTCGAATAAACTTCTAGAAATCATGCATTAACCAGTTTTTATGTACGTAATAGCAGATATTAATATTCCAACGAACTAGCTAGTCGAGTTCAAGCGAATGTTAAAACCGCTCATTTCATATGAAATTGTGTACATATGTATCTCTCTATGCAATGACAAATAGCAAGACGTTTAAATGCAAATTAAGTACATTAGCAACTCACATAACAATTCTATTGTTTTTGTAATATTATGTAGGTATGTTTGCATGTTGAATAACAGTGAAAATAATGAGTGGTTTAAAGATGTTTCTAAAAAGAGACATCATTTTATTTATGTGTCGATGTTGTGTAACGGTTTTTTTTTCAATGGATTTAATAAACATCAGCCTGTAGCTGTTTTTTTCCAGGATAACATAACATAACATCACGCCTATAATCCCCGAAAGGTTAGGCAGATGTGTACATAATAGTACATCTAGATTTAGCCAGTTATTTTTAAGTCCTATGTAATAGGGGACGAGCCTATTGCCATGAACGCCCACATATCCAGACTCCGTGGCCGCTACTGAGAGATTCCTGATGGAAAAACCCAATATCACTTTGCCCGACCCGGGAATCGAACCTAGGATCTCATGCTCAGACCAACGAGAATTCCGAAAACTAAACCCGACAGGGCCCGACGAATAAATGCCTGATATGCCCGTTTTCACTAACACACTAACGCTTAGAGTTTTCAACGCAATGTTGAGCGCCGAAAGTAGGAAATACAACAGCACGCTCATATTTAGGGTACGCCTAGTAATAGTGAAAACGAGCTTTACAGTTCAAAGACGTAATAAAAGGGCATTGATCACGCTTGGTCACTGCGTGTTGGCAACAGTCCATCTATTTTACTTTTCCTCTCTAAGTTCTCGGTAAGCAATGGATTCTCGGGATTATAATAATGATGATGTAATCAAATGTGTTACTTTACATAGAAATAATCTGTAAGAAAAGTAATAATGAAGGTACCTAAAGGACGTGTAGACGTAAAGTCACATAGGAGCATACCCAGTTTTGATTCTTCGATCAGGTGTTTATGCTGAGTCCTTGAATCATGGGTGATCTTGGTGGTTAGCGGGTGTACCTAATAACTACTTCTACCCAATTCCTCTTAAATATAAAGGCGTGATGATATGGTTATGTCCCTGAACCTTCAGGCCTTTATGATGAGCTGAAGTATAAATTAATGTTTATTTATCAATTATCAGTTGCCCGCGACCTTCGCCCGCGTGAAATTATTTTCTCCGCTCCTATTGGTCGTAGCGTGATGTTATATAGCCTATAGCCTTCCTCGATAAATGGGCTATCCAACACTAAAATATTTTTTCAATTCGAACCAGTAGTTCATGAGATTAGCGCGTTCAACCAAACAAACTCTTCAGCTTTATAATATTATAGTATAGAATTGTATGAATGTAACATTTTCCACCCGTATCGTTTCATTTTCCCGCATCCGTATTATATTTGACATTAAAGCTAACACACAAAAGGAGTCGAACACAAACAATTATTTTCTAAGCCGCTGACTCGCGAACATAATGTTCACGACAGGTAATTAATTACTTATAGCCCATATTGTATGCATTAAAGCACTTGGTTACAATGTGTACCACTTGGCTGGTCAATTGGCACATATCGATAATGCCAAATGGCGTTATCCTTACCAAATGGCATTATTATGCCATATGCAGTTGGCAATGTATTGGTAGTTCGCCAAACGCCTAGAGGGTTTCCAGTACTAGGATCGTTGCATCTGGGCCAATTTATTGGGTCCCTAATGTATCGGTATATTATGTCGACGACAATTTCAGATATAATCAACGTGATAAATGTCCCTGTTACTTATTGTCTTATGGGGACATAAATCCTCCTTATATTCTCGCAAACTTATCCTGTTTGACAACCTCTCAGGACATAAAAGCGTAATATTTCCTCGTTTTTCACACAAATAACAACATTCTTACAGGACTACAGTCGACCTTGCAATTGGGTTACCAGTTTTAACAACATTTCCCAGTAAATTAAAGCGTAATTATTAATTATTTATTTAATTACAACGGTTGTGTTTACAACCAATTACAGTAACTAAAATTTTAAAATTAAAGAGACAATTATAACACATATTAAAATTTAAAAATAACAAAGTGAAGCAAAATTTGAAGTGAAAACATAAATAAAAGAAGGTTAACAACGCTTTCATTAATTCCTCTCACAGTACTTCTGGCATACCAATAATTAAGATCCCAATTAAATAATTAAGGTCGAAACTATCTTATTGTGACATCTAGTCAAATAAATGTCGTATTTGGCCTTTTTATGACGTTCAAGTGACATCTAACCTTAGAGTGGTAAAGCTATAACGAAGTTGACTGTTTAACACTTATATTACCTTACTACACTTTATATCAAAAACAGTTTCTTAATGGACAGTTGTAGCAGATTATCCGTAAGCCGTAGACCTCTTCAACCTAATCTTTAAGGAATACAAGTTACGATAGGATAACGCAATAATCTTAGATCTTGAGATAAGTGAGAGCCTATAAATACAATTCAACAGGTTGCTGATAAACTGACCGACCTTATTTAAATTTAGTGGCCCGAGACTGGAGACATTAATTCTGTTTGTGGCACGCATCTACTTGTCGCCCCCTATTACATAGGACTTAAACATAACTGGCGAAATGTGGGTATACAGTCACGAGTACCAATATGTAAACACTTAACATGTTTTAAAAGTGTTTTTCTCCTACTGTTCTGATTATTTCATGTTATTACGGACATAGTATTCTGGGTCTCATATTTCTATGAAAAAGATTCTATCTCTAAGTTACAATCGTTAATTCTCGAGAAAATTGCTTTTATATTTAGGAAAGTGTATACATATTGGTGCTCGTGACTGTACTAATAGGTACACCTCTGCCTAACCCTTCGGGGATTACAGGGGTGATGTTATATTATCTGCTTGCAAAGTGGACTGTGCGTACTTACTGTATCTCATGGATTACGTTAATGTATACTTATTATTATAAATGCGAAAATAACTTAGTCTGTTTGTTACTAACCACGCTTTAACAGCTGAACGAAGGTGGATGTAGTTTTGAATACGGATAGAGCATGATAGATACTCAATACTCAATATTTTATTTGCATTCCACAATGTGTCTTAGGTGGTAACTTAAAAAAATGTGATCATTATGGACCCTGTCGGGCACAGCAAAACGAAAATATATAAGAGAGAGGAAACTTTAAATAGCCAAACTTATATCGAAACTAAATCCAATAATACCATATTCCGGATTCTTTATACCTACTTAGGATTCTTTATACTTTATATTTTATCGTTTAAATATTCGCTTGTACTATAATCATGGTCTATCCGTATAGATAAGGACATGGGATTTGGAATGGGATTTTATACCAATTAAAAAAAATCCGACTACCAGTGGACGAAGTCGCTGGAAAAACCTAGTGGTACCTAAATAGACCATCGCGATATCCCTCTAAACCACCATTAAGTTAGGTAAGCTCTATTTTCGTCTACAATACCTAGTTACTGTCCAAATTAGTTTGCCTAAATAACAAATTATATTCTTATGAAACCTACGCAGAATAAATCGGAACGAATAAACAATAATAAAAGAAAACATGAAAAGAAAATAATGCTTACGTCAAAATATTTTGTTCTTCGAGCTTAGGCCGATCGTCCACAACGCTACTGAAAATTAGCGAGTTACAACAAACTCAAATAAAATCAATGATCAGCCATGTGGGGCCACTTTAGTCATAGTGGGTGTAAAAGTATCCTTAAAGAAGGCGAAAGGCACTTGTTCTGCCCATCCGCGTCATTTGATCACTTTTTTGTTCTAGGCCATTCCTAGTTACGGAGATATTGGGGGTCAAAGTTCCAACTTTTTCACAAGTTTCTTTAAATACATGTTTTTAATGTTATAACTTTACTTCAAATACCTCCAAGACACAATGTTAGAGTCGAATATTACATTGAGTCCTGCCGTAAACATGATTTTTCGCCCAAAAAAAAAAGTCGAATCGCTTTATTATTATTGTAGTAGAGAAATCAAACTACTTTTTTTCAAGTTATTTTTATTTCAAGTAACGAAAGAATAACATACAATTTCAGCGAAACGAAACCTTGAAACTTTACTCCCCGTGCTGAAATATATTGGCTACTCCTAATTTCAAACAGCGCAGCGTTGTGGACGACAGACTTTATTCTTACTTATAATTGATGTCAGCCATTTTGAAAACAAAACAATCGGCAAAAAAACGTTGCTAAAACAATCTGTCCCCGGTTCCATCGGCGAATAAAGAGCATCGAACTAAGTATAAACACGCGAAAAATATTTCGATAAATTCTGTCGGCTAGTGCCAGGGAGCTATTTTCGTCATTATTTAAGACCTTTGTCATAAAATGGTTGTCGCACGCAAAGCTTTTCTAGAAATAAGTGTTAGAGCTCCGTGACTAGGATTTGAAGTTAGGAACAGTCTCGTTATAAATGTTGGATGTTATTGGCACTCTAGGGCAGTGGGTAAGTGTGACCGAGTGACCTATGCTGACCCTATGGTAGTTGTGGCAGTGCCCTATGCCGGTTCCATCCTATCGAGTCCCGAGAAAGGTGAGATGGTATTTGCGTTCAAAATCCCGTTGTTGAGGCATTTAGTTTAGACGAGATTGTTAGTTTGTTGTATTGTAATAGACCTAACGCAGCATACCACAAGGGTTTGGTGTAGAGTCCATTAGTGTTTTCGTACAGATTTTCTGAAGTACGAATTGTAAGAAGCAAAACTCAACAGGAATGTCTTTGTTATTAATATTTTTTACAAACAAAACTATGTATAATAAGAACTTCAACAGAATCTTTCTGAATCATCATCATCATCTGCTAGCCTTTTCCCAACTATATTGGGGTCGGCTTCCAGTCTAACCGGATACAGCTGAATACCAGTATTTTACATGGAGCGACTGCCTATCTGACCTCCACAAGCCAATTAGTACTGGGTAATACGATACCCCTTGGTAAGAATAGAAATAGAATCTTTCTGAATCAAGTCGTTTTATCACAATCACGTTGAGATTGATTACAATAAAATTAAGATTGAAGCACATAAACGGTCCTTAAAAAAGGCTTTTTACTACCCTTCGACAAGAAAATGTTCTCGAACAAGACAACTTGTTAAGATAATAGACGTGTCAGTAAAATTAATGACTTCCAAAACTTGCTGCCTCGTAAATCTTTTAACGTGCGGCCGACGGATATCGGAATCACGTCAAACGGTCCATAAACTGTTCCTCGATAAATCATCACTACCAATCCCATATTAGCACAAGATTTTGCTATTTCACAAATCAATAAAACTCCAGGGCCAGGCTCTAAAATCTAAAGCTGATCTTGAACTAGTTCTACGCTAATTTAGGCTTTATTGTGCAACTTGACAAGCCTTCATTGATTGTGCTTGAGCTTTGTTTAATAAGGTTTACAATCGCGGCATCAAGAGGTCATTGCTTACATGTTATGCATCACTCAACTTGATCCGTAAATCGTGCCTGTACATAAAACAACCCGTTGAAAAGCACTTAAATTCCCACATTCACACACAGTGTTGAAAGATAAGACAATTTAAATTGATGAAGATTCGGGCCTCAAACATTGTTAGTGTGAATCAAAACAATACCTCCAGTTATTCGAATAATTCTAGGCGTCCCAATTAATCGAGTGCCCAAATAGCATTTCACTGTTTCTAAGTTGAGAATTCGATTTTGACCCTTAACTTAGAGGTACAGGATTGTTTAGAATATTTGATAGAATTAACATTTCCAATTATTTAGGACGGCAAAGGGCGAAACTATAAAATTGGAACTGGGTGTTATGTAGACTAAGTTACTAACCAATTGTTTCCACAAGACTTAATTAGAACCAGCATAATTTACCGAAAATATTGGCAATCAAAATCAATATTAAATACAACGTTCAATATTGTAAATCGATTATTGAAATATTTGGGTATCCATCAGCAGCAATTATTTAAAAGAGCCAGGTGCATGAGAAAGCTCTGCGGTGTTCCCACAAGCGGCAACAATTTAATAATCGATTTGCTTCGAATCGTTCGTCAAATTGGGAATCGAGAAGTACGGTACAAAGTACGTACAAATCCGTACAGAGACTGATCTGGAAACTTTCCAAGCTCCGTACCTAATTCTCAAGACTCTTATGTCAAAGTTCGTATGCAAATTCTATAATGTCTATCTAGAATTACCTTCCCAGAAGCACTTTACTTTTCTGTCTTCAATTTTCTGAATACGGAAGCGATGTTTACCTGTGAACAAAATAGAATTTTATTAGTAACTTGACTGGAAAAGAAATCGTGTTTACCTTGTGTAACTTTATTAAGTACAGCGTATTACAAGAATGATTATTTTATATTAAAATCAAATTCTTGATAGTGTATCACTACTGAACACTTTACTATTAGAAGTCAATCAACCTTCAGCGCTACACCTTGCCTGCATTATTATAAGTTGCTTTTTAATCAAGATTTTCATTTTTCACAAATTACAGAAAATCATCGCATCTATTCTTGTTCTACATAACCTTTAAACGGTACATATTTTGTTTTTTTATTGCACAAATAATTACAATTAATTCCTGAGTAAGTTAAGTACAAAAGATGATAAGAATCCGCTTAACCGTTTCAGAGATCCAGCAAAACCACAAACGTTACTCCAGCAGGATCTCGAATGACTTTGCAGCCGAAGAAAGAACACATACAAAATAAGGTGCAACATTTACCTCGTTAACCTAAATATAAAGTCAAATGACAACAGAAATCCCATTTCCTTAAAACAAGGTACACTACATCACTTATTTAAACAAGCCTCCTAGTCTCAAGGCACTTTTAAACTCACTTTCTTTCAAAGGAAACAAAAGGCGTCCGGAATCAGAAAAGCATGGCCACAAAGCGAGAGCTCAAACAAAAAAAAACCTAGATTTGCTTAACAAACCGTAGCAGAACGCGTTTATCTTTCACGCCCACCAGTCGCGATAATGCGCTGGTCGAATTACAATCGGGCGAACTTAACGCTAGTTTTGTAATAGACAAAAAAAAAACCGACTGCAGAATATGATGTCCTAGTACTTGGATGCTCTAGTTCCAGTTTTGTTATCATGTTTTCAGCTTAGGTCATGCATAGAGTGGAAATTGCGCGCTTTATTATTTCCATTTTGGCGCTGAATTGGTCGTGTGGTTTTCGGCTCTAGGGTGATTTAGTTAGTTACATTTGCCGCTATTTGCAGTGCACACTTAAAGAATATTCCATTAGAAGAGCAATCGAGAAAGTTATTACTAAAAGTCCTACAAACATGCGTAATGTATTACAGATTGCAATCAAACTAGATATAATGGGATCATCCACGAATCACGAATAAATTATCCAGAACACCTACAAACGCCACACCACTACATACATCCTCATGTTATCCTGGTATCGTATGAATGATAATGCAATCAATTGGATTAGCCACGTGCAATTGCGACAGTTCGGTAACACACACCCAATCGGATCAGATTACGGAGTCCGTCTGAGCTTGGCACATATCAATCACGACAGAATCAATGCTTTACTCCTCATCTGATGTCTTAGTACCTCGGGGAAATGGATTGGGGATAATGTTTGGAATTATGGAGTGGTGACGTCAAAGGGTGAATGAATAGGCTGCAGGTCGTCTACCTATATAATATAATTGTATAATATTAGTGCTTATTTGCTGTTTGATAGCAATAATATATTATAACTAGCACATAAGCAGGAGCATAATAGCTGTATTATGCCATTTGTTTTTATTTTTGGCGCCTGCACCATTCAGGGTTTAATAAACATTTCCGGTATTCTTGTAAGGCCGATGCATCAGAATTATATTAGTATAATAAAATTAATAACAATTTTACCTATTTAAGAATGTTACTGATAAATATTCGTTATTCCTACGCATGCACGCATTTAAAATATTTAAAACAAACTTCAATTAACGAATTCCAATGCATTCCCCGGAACACATTAAATAATAAAACTATTGAATACACGAAAATGATAAAAGGTTAGAATTACTAATCTACCGCTATTCGAGAAGGTCATAGAACTCGCCTCACCGAATATTATAATATTAGCTATTGCCCACGACTACGTCTGCGGGGAAATTTTGATACGTGTAATGTGTATGTGTAAAGTAGTAAGTGTGCTATTCCAGACCATAATCTATCTTTGTGCCAAATTCCATCTAGATCCGTTATGCCGTTCTGGCGTGGTTCAGTAACAAACATCCATCCATCCAAACTTTCGCATTTATATTAGTTGTAAGATTATACGGAACTAGCTGTTGCCCGCGACTTCGTTCGCGTGGTAATTTTGATGAGTATGAGTGAGGAAAAAAAAGATAGTCTATGTCCTTCCCCAGGATATAATCTATCTCTTCGCCAAATTTCATTACGATGCGATCGGCTGTTTAGTCGTGAAAAGGTAGCAAACTAACAAACAGAGTTACTTTCGCATTTATAATATTAGTATGGATTATGTGTAATAGAGCTACGTCAGGTGTGATCGCAAGCGTTACGAGGCGACTAATAATACCCGATTCTCCACCAAGCCTGTTAGATCAAATCAGAAGCACGTACATTGAATATGGAGCCTTCATTGTCAGAGATAGATGCGTTCGCGTATTGAATAGTGTAAATCTTCATAATTATAACGTGAGCAGCCTGCCTACGTATTGTATGTCGTGTGTGAAACGCTTTAATTACATTGACAAGTACGAGGCAACTCGATCCAGTAACACAGCCACTCCGATGAATATTAATAAGGGGTTCGTGCTGAACCGGTGTCTAATGGTAAAATGTTATGGACGTAAGCAGAAGCATTTGACTATGTCGATTATGAGGTTACGAAATATACAGGGTGTAAATAGACCCTTCACGAAGCCGTCAACCAAGCATTCTGTACATCAAACTAAGTAACTTTACGCAAAAATTATTGCTGGGAAACGACTTTTTTTTTGGGGTGAAAATTCACGTTTTACGGAAAACTCAATGTAACGCACTCAAAACATTGTGCTGGTGGATGGATTGAATAGTGTGAAGGTGAAGGTGTTTTAAGTAAAAATCTTACATTAGAAACATGTATTTCAAGAAAAACTTGTGAAAAGGTTGGAACTTTGACCCCCAATATCTCCGTAACTAAAAGGTTCCCAGGTGTGGTGTAGACCAAAAAAATGATCGCAATGACGGGGAAAACAAATACCTTTCGGCTTCGTTAAGGGTCTTTTTACACCCTTTATACGGAATAACTGTTGTGTCAGAATATTGAAAGAATATGGTTATGAAAAAAGGTGTTAAATAAATGCTAAAAAAAGCGGTGAAAGCTGACAAAAAGTATCAATATTGCCGGTATCGGCGCGATTCGCTACGGCAGTAACAAGGTGGGTCGCTGACAAAACAAATTTACATAAATCCGGCTGAATCCGTAAAAATGACGCGCGACAGCCGAGCCGATAAGCCCCGGGTATCATTAGCTCGGGCCAAAGTCGGGCGATCACTCACTTGTGCGGCCTCCGATACGAATGGGCTAGGGAAAAATCCCAAATATCAATCTTCTTTTCCTCATTCTTCCTACGATCAATTCTAAATTGAAAATCCCGAGAGATGCGGAATCACTCAAGTCCTTATCTTTGAGCTGAGAAAATAAAAATTCGATAACTGGAAAAATTATTTGAAGTAACAGTTGAGTCTATAAATAAAAGTCGTAGGAATGAACGATGGGTTTCAAATGAAAATATTGAATCGAAGATTTCATTAAAACTACCCTTAACTTATTTTTTTGTTCTAGACTATATCGGGGAACCTTCTATTTACAGGAATATTAGGGGTCAAAGTTCGGACTTTTTTACAAGTATTTTTTTAAATACAAGTTTTTAATGTTAAAACTTTACTTTGAATACATCCACGACCCCCGTATTATTCAATGAATCCATTAGCACAATGTTTAAAGTGCGTTAACCCGAGTCCTACCGTAAAACGTGATTTTTCACCCCAGAAAAAAAAAATGTTTCCCAGCAGTAATCTATGCGTAGAGTTACTTAGTTTGATGTACAGAATGCTTGGATGACGGCTTCGTGAAGGGTCCGTTTATACCCTGTATATTGCGTTGATAATACACAGCTGGACAACTGTGATTTAATAATCCAGGTATTTGATCAAATTAAGTTTGCATATCACTTAGTATCACAAACAATTCCTCGATGAAGCGGCTAAAGGATGCAGATATGGAATTGCATTGCAGACTATGCCTCACGTCCTTCCCTGTCTTCTGTGCCCCAAAAGCTGCAGTCAGAGCTACCTCTACGCTGCTATCGAAGATGCCGAGGAAGTGGCAAAGTATTAAGCCAATTAAATGTAATATTACCATTGATTCGAAGAAGAGCAAAGACGAGGAAGACTCAATTATTGTGTCGCTCTTAATTTTAACACTAAAATCTCCACCATTTTGAGACGGAGTCATCCGAAAATGATTTCCGATTCCTTAAAACGCGAACAGTTCCCGTTTATTAAATTAATTCGAATTCTGACGGTGCACTTCGGAAAAGTTTCATAATGTTCCCCGTTTGAACTTTGAAACTGCTCGACTTTACCATCTTCTTTTATTTCACAAGACACAATCAAACTGGGCTACAACCTAAAGGATTTTCTAGCAATCTCCAACTGCGCTGCAACTCAAAAGGCCTTTGATATAATTTGAGATAAAAACTTTCTTTACGTACTTCCATTTTATATGTAGCTCAGGTCTTGAATGTCTTCTGAAGTTTGTGGTATATGTGCTTTGAAGCAGTTGCTTCTGCAAATCTTTTGTAGTTTACTGTAATCTAATTTCCAAAGAGATATAAAATGTTTGTGCATTTGTCCGGAAGCAGAAGTAATGCTTTGAGTGTTTTTAATTTCACCTTTTGTAGTACCTTTTTGTCTTGGGCTCAAATCATATGAAAAGTATTATCTATATCTATACAAATAAATAAAATTAAAGTGTCTGTTTGTAATTTCAAAATAACAGCTTTTTACTGAATGTATATGAAAATATATTCGGCACTTATAACAAAAATACATTTTTTCAGTTTTTGTCTGTCTATCTGTTTGTTCCGGCTAATCTCCGAAACGGCTGAACCGATTTTGACGGGACTGACCGATAGCATAGGTATTTTATAAGGTCTAACATACTTTTATTTTAGAAAAATAATTAGGGTTCCGCGCAAAAAAATTAAACCCTAGAAATTGGTAACAAAATTCGATTCAAAAAGGGAAGTAATATTTTTTGATAATAATTATTGTCGCGGGCAACACCTAGTCGATAATAAAAGCAGAAAAAGACCTTCTGTGAACAGAAATAAACGTTTGTCAAAATGCTCACCACTTATGAAAACTTTACTATGGCAATGTTTGATAACTCATCAAAATATATGTCACATCTTTATTCAGCTTACAATCAGCATACACCGAGTTCACGAACTCATCAAAACAAGTGAATATGTCTCAAGAAAATCCTCTTTACTCAAAAGAAGTAAATTACAAAAGCTGTTTCGCCTTCGAAGGGGACTGAAGCTGAATCAGCCGAAACACGGATTTGATAATGACATAAAAGAGCAATTCTACTAAATTATCTTGTGAAACGCAAGCAAAAAGGATCTTTATTGGTACCTACTTTATGAGACACATTGAGCGTCGAAAGGTGGTAGTTAGCGTTATAAAACACTCATAAATTCAAGCTTGTTATTTTTTCATATTTTTATTGCATTTATCACTGGATTTTAAAAAGCCGTAAGATTTTATCCTTCTGGTTATGTTATAACAACGATATTAAATTAATTTTCATCTTCATAACACTCATATCACATCTTAAACTACAATACTCTTATTCACATCTTATTGTATTAAAGTTATGTAGTAGTTTTCAGACCAGTTTACTAAATGATTTGTATGTAAAAACAAGCGCTTCTCGCCATCAAACTAAAAAGTTTAGCGAGTAAATTGTAGATTAAATAAAAATATATGTTTGTGAACAATAAATAAAAAATAAAATAAATAATAAAACTGAATCTCGGAATGGCGTCAACTTTAATCAGAATTGCAAGTCCATTAAAAAGACTTTCTATGTATTTGCTTTTCATTTCGTTTGGAACAAAGTAAACAACTTGTACTTTTTTTCATTTACCAATGCCGTAGAACGGTGCTTTATTCAAAGTTTTAGAAAATGCTCATTCATTCTATTTTTCATGGATTCTTTAATTACATATAATTTGGATTTTTTGTATAAAAGCATAACTGAGTAATGTTTAAATTAATTCTTTAACTGGCTTAAGATTTTAGTGATATTAAAATAAATACCTAATCTTTATATTATAATTAATTAATATAAATATAATTATAATTAAAAAATATAATAATTGATAAATAATATCCGAAAAAAAAGCAAGAATAAGTGAAAGTGTTTCTCTCATAAACCTAGAAAAGGCTGATTTTTTTGGGGTGGAAAGGTCAGAATGTTAAAACAATATCCTATTTTGCTTCTTATACAGGATATCCGTTTTAAATTCTGATGCAATCAAGACAACAACAACAAAACATTAACACTGAACGATCTCCACATGACTTCGCGATTTACAATGTTTTGCAGCAATCCATTGTATACCTAACTGAGTTAAATAACAGTTTCCTCATCTCGTATGCAGATTACATCAATTTCTCTTTCCATTAAGATAATAGACGGATTTAACGCAATTTCTGCTTAGACTGATGGTCAAGGCTCAAGGCGCCGTGAAAGGTGCACTTGCAAGAAATTAATGTGGCGTTACAACCGGCATAATATTAATTATTCTCTATGACCAAAACTTGAAGAAAGTAAAAATGGTTGTGTGTTAATTTTTATATCCGTCATTATGTGCTCATCTTCATGAAATTGTGAAATTTTCTTTCATAAGAACGTGATTTCGTCATCATCATCAGCCTAGCCTTTTCTCAACTATATTGGGGTCGGCTTCCAGTCTAACCGAAGCTGAATACCAGTATTTTACATGGAGCGACTGCCTATCTGACCTCCACAACCCATTTAGTACTGGGTAATACGATACCCCTTTGTAAGACTGGTTGTCAGACTTTTTGGGCCACTGCCTGTAACGACTATCAAAGATCTACAAATGACAACCGGGACCAACGGCTTAACGTGCTTTCCGAGGCACGGAGGAAACTCGGTGTATAATGGGTGGTCACCCATCCACAGACCAACCTAGGCAAGCACGGCTTAACCTAAAGATCGACCCGAGCGGCTGTTATTATTTAGCCACGAGCTCCTCAAGAATGTGATTTCGTAATGACAATAAAATTCTTCGTCTTGCTGGTATTTCGAGTTTAAATACATGACATCAAATTATATTGGAATTAATCATGGAATACTTTCATTAGCTACCTACAATAATCAATATATTTACTACATTCCTTAAGCCTTTGTACTACAGCATTTTATTTGTTGAGTAAATTTGAGAATATTTCCATTAGAAAATTATAAATATCGTGCAAAACTGTCCACTTAATATCGGTCTGTATCTCACAGAATTCATCGAAACCAAACCAATATGAAACGTTTATGTCCATCATGACCAGCCGATTCCTAAGCCACCCATTGGCTCCCAGCTTACACACTAAGCGTGGCTATTAACAAGACGTTGAGCGTGCAATCAGAATACGCAATGAGCCTCCATTGTCCATCCCACACAAACAAAGACTAAGGATATAAGCTTATACGTCAAAGCCTATTCATTCTTGATAAGTCCAAAAACCCCCAAGATAAGGTGGGTCATCCGAGACTTATAAAAGGTGGGCAAGTTATTATGCCCATAATAAATGAACGCCCACGTTTAGCCTGTTTCTTTATTATGTAAAACTTGTAGGCATAATTATGAAAATTTTCGGTCTTACATTCCTTTGCTGGTTTGTTAATAATTAATGAGGTAGCCTCCGTATTGTTACTGAACAAAAAAAAACAGAATATTTTTTTACTGAAATAAATATTTTTTCGTCTCATAATGGTATCGCTGAGGTAGGTAACGAACGATATGTCATCGTAACGAGACACACATGAATACAGTTATGAAAATCCACGGTCCGTCATCGTCCGCTTCGTGTTATTTTTCGACCTTTATTTTCATAGCCTAAAAATAATTCAAACCATGAACAAACGTGAGGATATAGAAAAAAAACCATTAAATTTTATGGATAAACCCCCTGGGAATAGTTATTAAAAGCTATTGTTTTTGAAGTTCAAGCTCGTCACTCCAACAGCAACACAAAAATTCGTTCCGCCATTTAAATAAAGCTGCATCTACAAAATAAATCATTTTATCGAAATTACTTGAACCTTGAAAGAGCCATGAGAAAGCAATTTATTTAATACAATAAGCAACCAACTTCAGAACAGTTATAGGCACATTGGAATAAACTTAATCGGTTTATAAACAATTTGTGATAACCCACTCGTCATTAGCGTTGGTTCATCAAGAATGCACCTTAATTCTTTACGAAAAGATTGGAATTCCAATGGAAGGTACAGGAACGCTGGATCCAAATAGGGGAACCTTACGGTACTTGACGGAGAGTGGAGCGGCACAGCGTCGATCGAGTCGGGTCAAAGGTTGCTTATTCATACATTGTTGGCAATCTTCTTTAAAAGGTGTATGTACCGTTTGTGATTCCAACATTTGATTGTAACCTCTCATGTGTAATAAAAGACGCTGGCCGATTGAGAGCTCAAATAAATACTCAGCAAGCAGACCAACGAGACAATCGTGCACCTGTATATAATTTTTCAAACAAAGTGGTCCTCCACCAGTTTGCGATGTCATTTCAGGATAAATAAATAATATCCCGTTTATCAAAGAGCATTTAGATGGCATCATAAACGAAGGAACTGGTCGGCCGCTTACTAATGAGAGCTCTCGAGAATTCTCGACTGAATGAAAAAGAACCTCTTTATTATTTTTAACCTCAGCTTGAAATGGTCTCATATTTCCAACCTTCCCAACAGAGCGATACCAGTTCAACCAGTCATTATTTACACGCAGTAAATTACAGAGCTGAACAAAAAAGATCATTGATAGCCACAACTACCGGTATCGGGGCTACTAACACGGCCTGTCGCAACGCAGAACAATTTAATAATACGATAGAGGTCGTCGCATTTATGGTACACGATGATCGGGTAGCATCGGGCCATACCGATGAAGCAAGCAACTGACCTTTACTACCTCCCCGCTTCCACCTCCCTTCTATTCCCCACCGCAGTCCCCTTTACCAAGTCACATCACGGATGTACGAGCAATACCTTTTACATTAAAAGCCTTTATACATTTTAATTCAATATTAAAAATGTCGTGATCCAAATTACGTGATGTGTCATCTTCAAAAGCTTAATTAGATATTGATCTTTCATTAACATTGACACGCTAAACTGCCTTGGCAGTTTCTGATCTGACATTAAAAACTAATTAGGTAACATCGTGATGAGTCTTTAAGAGCCTTGTTTTATATTTGCCATTTACATAATCATTTAGTATCATATTCTTGTTAAATACGACCCAGATTTTGTTAAATCTTTTGATTATACTCATCACTGTTTGATGTGGGTCACTGTCAATTTTATAACCATTCAGGTCGATTCTGATTCATAATTTTAACATGACCTGCAGTTTTATTCAAATTTTAGAACAGTTATTTTACTATCCAATTAAATATCTATTTTTTTAATTCCAGTTAGCAAAGTTCACATACTTTTACAATCTGAACAAAGACCGGCTTACCGCACAGATGGTGAGCATAATAAAACTGTAGTTAGCAGAAAAAATAACGACTTTGTTCTTAAAATAAACCAAGCGAAAACAAGTCCACAACTTGGATGCAAATTATATGCAGGACCTATGCAAAAATAAACTAGTAGTATTAAGCTGAGTATTTTTACTTCAAATGGATTTGTGGGCATTGCAATCTGAAGACTGGTTTAGCGAAGAAGTAGTTTCAAGGGAAGGTAATGCGGGGCAAAGCTATAATCCCTATAAACCGTGGAGTGTAGGCACTGGGGCCGGATGCGACGGTCATATTTCATTACATGCACTTCGAGCAAGACGTGCACGATACTGCAGCGGAACAAATCCCGTAAATTGTTAGTCAAGTTCAAATTGGTAGTGACATAATTCAGATTCCTCAGTGCAGATATGGTACATTTACTGTAGCAGTTTCTAAATCACAAGAGTAATATATGACATTGAACTAATAAGCGACGAGGCTACGGACAAACAATCATATTAAAAGGAATGCTAATTGATTTGGTCATTAAATAATGTAAATACTTTTTGCATAGGAAGTCTTATAAAGCTAAACTTAATGAGCTCATTTATCGTGTGTCTTAAGTTTTTGCTTCAAATTCGTGATGATCGTCCGGAATTGCACTTACGAATCGCATGAATACTTTTAAAGATACGTTTTTATTTAAGAGCATTTCAAAGTCAGATAAAATTACTTAAACGAAGCTGCGCTTCTAATACACAGTGTAGTACTGCCAAATTCTTTTAGTAACAAGTAAACTCACTAACAACAAAATATTCTTGCGTAAACTTACATCACATTCACACAGCGTAATACCTCAATGCATATGTCTCCTTTGATTCATGAAACGGCAGATGACGCCGTCTTCATATCCGGGTCACCAAGATACAATCAGGAGGCTTTAAGGCGACATTCCATATCCAGCAAAGCTATAGAATTATTTATATCGATATGGCATGTCTTCAATGTAAGCCAATCAGAGTCAGTCGATCGGAAATTCCGCACGGAGCATCACAAGGCAACATACGAAAATAGATAATGTCGATACAAAATGCATAGGATAGAGGGCGCTCTGTAAATATGACATACCGGAATCGAAGAGGTTTGTTTCAAACTATGAAACAGATGGATATTACAATTGAGATAGATTTTACTAAAACTACACTATAAACGGGAAAGAGGTTTCCATAAAAATAAACATTACTTTGTAAATACATAGTAACCAATATTGCAACTTAGTCGTGACATAAGAGAAAAGTTCAAGCTTCTCTGGACAGCTTTCAGAATAACTTGACCTTTAACACACAAAGCAGAATACTAAAGATGACATCCGAAAGTTGTGACCTTTTGGCGATGCAAAAAAAATCATTTGTCATACAAGTGTCTATGAATTTTAATGATTCGTGTGAAGGATTGATATTGGACTGTGGAGATGACTGTGATTGATTAATTATAACTTTGACTATGGCATAATTACAGCCACGACTTGAGAAAGCAACACACTGTATAGTTATTACGGCTTTTAATATTGCAATAATTGTAAGTATGTGCTTTACAGATGTTACGCAGTATTCGGGACACTTGTGTTGTAAAACATTTTCTATGCACAGCTAAAACAGCGCTTAAGCACTGCAATTAGTGTTGCTAAGTAGCTTAAAAGTGTAACAGCAAAAGTAGCAGGTTTAAAATCGTCTACTAACACCGCACTCGCTCGTTACGCAGCATCTTACTTACATGATACCAGACGTTCCGAGAAAACTAATGCGAAACATTGTAAAGAAAATAAAGGTCTAAAAACAGACAATTATCAAGATGTAAATGGTGAATTTGAAGCTTTAATCTAATCTAATATAATCTAATCTAATAGAAGAGCAATCGAAGAACAACACAGGCAACATAAATAAAGTTGTGCCGGGCCTATTTCTGTTAACAGTCTGCTAAGCCGCATAGATGCCCGGAATGGTGACTGAAACGTGCTAAAACACAATGCACGGAGATATTCTATTAAAAGAAAAGTTATTTTTACTAGAGGCTGGTTTCGAAGCAAATGGATGGATCTGATCAATTTTGTAGCGAAATATTTGATGGAAACAAAATAACATTTTTGTGAAGATGAAACTTGTGACGATAAAAATTGGTGAATCGTGAGTGTCCGGTAAATAAATTGCAGTATCGGAAAAAAATAGCGGTATTCATAAATCGATTATAATCGATTGAAGGTGCCTCACCGAATTAAAGCCTAAACATGTTTGTTCAGATGAAAGCATCAAATTATTCGATTTGCACACAGATTGTTCACATATTCGGAATTTTTCACTTCACATTCACTTTTGTTCATTAGATTTTACTCGTTTTTACGAAGTTAGCTATCTTGAGCAGGATGTCGCGATATGCAGAGCGTGAGAACTCGATTCTATCTTAATAAGTTTACCCACGATTCGGATTCACCCAAGAAACGTCATTCAAGCGCTCATTTCGTAATGACTCAACTAAAATGGCGATAAAAATCTGGATCACTTGTTTTTTGCTTTATTGTTTCTACATAGAATCGAGGTGACCAGAATTTATTAGTATACTTTATCAGCTACTACACACATAACTAATTAATAAGACAGTAGTTTTTAACGTAGTAACTTTCATAATAGAAGAAAAATATACATCAAATTCCGAAATAGTTTCCATAACTGTTACATTATTAAATGTTTCTAACACTTACAGTACCAAGGCTGCAGAAACCATCCGGAAAACTTTAAGATCGCTTCTATAAAATTGTATTCCCAATAGTTTTGCTAAGACTAAACAACTTGCGAAGTACACTGTATGAAATCCAACTGGGTGAGAAAATAAAAGCTAAAATGTCTAGCAACACGATAACTGTAACAAATAGAGCAGATTGGAAGGAAAACAAAGTTTAGCGCAACGAGAACGAAGAACTTAAAAGACTTGTTTGAAACGAAAAAGAAGATATGAAATCAATTAAGGCTAGCTTTTTACTATTTTAGTATTTATTATTATTTTATTAAAAACTTTATGCACTTAATGTACAAAGGCGGACTTAATGCCTTAGGCATTTTCTACCAGTCTACCTTAGGGTGATGCAGAGACAAAAACAGTAGATGGTGGGTAGTATTTGGTGATTTATTTACAAAGAAAACTTTGTTTTATTATGGACTTTCAACTTCACGGGTTCAACTCCTTCTGCGGGAAGTCAGAATCCCGGAAGTCTGACAACCAGTCTTACGAAGGGTATTATATCCTGTTAAAGTCTTGTGGTGATCACTGCTGTATTCAGCAGCGTCCGGTTAGACAGGAAACCGACACCACCATAGTTGGGAAAAAAAACAAGGTAGGATGCTGATAAGAATTTCAACTTCAACAGCATAGATGTCATTAATCCCTGTTACTTACCAGCGTACGATAAAAACACGCCCACCAGTTGCAAATTCAATAATTTATCATTAGGACAGTGCTTTCAAAAGCAAAAACCTAAACAAAAAATAGGAACAAACTTCGTAACTAATCCATCATTCTCAAACACCTACCATTATGCTATAACGAGTCATCACTAGGATGTTTGTTTAGAAAGTTACGTCGCAAAGTGCAAAAAGTATGTAAACGTTCATCTCTGCACTGTTCATATGCGCCTGGTAGCTGTTACACAAGCATTGCATAAATCCTTTCACTGCTTGCAAATTTAAAATACGCCTCTAAACTAAAATAAAATTTTATCGATTATGTGTTTTTGTGTTTTACTATTTTTATGGTTATGGAATTATGTTTTTACCCAAATGAGTCACGTTCGTTTAATCAGCAAGTTTTGTGAAAGAATTTTTATATTTACGTGTAACAGACCATAAGCTTTTTTTAAAATATTTTATTCAGATTTAAATTTTCACACAAAAACTTAACAATGCGATTACCAACCGCGCTATCAAAAATATTTTCTTTAATAATTCGTATATAATAAAGTATAATAATCGAATATACTGATAAAAATATCCTATTAAATTATTATCAGAACCATTTTTCTATTTGCTAAAGTCTAATTGTAGGCAAACTAAATTCCGAAAGCAAGACATTCTTTTTAACTTTCCAGTTCTTCTCTGTCTCCATAAAACTTGGCCGTCGAACTTTGCCACGAATCTCGACTCTCGCTTCCTAGTAAGTCACTATCCACAGTATCCACCGTTTGTATAAACAAAGTGAATTCTAAACTAGTATAGCAAACATACGTGTGTTAGCACAATCAAACAGAGACATCCACGCTCTGAATTGGTTATTTTGACTATACAGCACTTGCTAATTGAATTGTGTAGGTGTATACGATACGAGCGATGTACCCACGCGAGTGTTGGTACTGTTACGTTGGTAGCTACAAATCTAATTTGAACGGTTTTATAGCTTTTGTTCATGACGATCAAAGTTTTCAAGAGCGAGTGTGTGAATTTTATGTATCGTTGAAATTGCTTTATTTTTGCAGAGATGATTAAAATTGGTTTAGGTTAGCTTTTATTGCATTGATCAATCAAATTGAATAGAATGATAACAAAGAATCATTCATTCATACATTATAAAATAAAACTACCCAAATTAAACAACCATCATGCTTCAATTATAAAATCCCATCGTGTTCATGCAAAATTTCAAAATCTACCAATCAGTGCAAACAAATTTGTGTCGGAACCCTTCGAGAAATCATCTTCTGCTACGCATTCCCCTTGTCTTGTTGTTTTCTAATTATCTACTCCATCGCATTCAAACCCCAGTCGGTATCGAGGCACAAAATGTTTCCAATTAAAACACACAGTAACACACACAGAGACAAACGGCACTTCAAAATAAACTCGAGTTTAATGCCTCAGATTGAAAGTTAATTAGATTCCCAATTCCTCCCACTGGGCGAAGCAATTTGAGGCGAAATTAATATGAACGAACAAGAAGAAACAATATCAGATTCGGTTGTTTCTATATTCGGAACGCAATTTTACAACCTGCCAACAATTTCGTAAAACCGAACGGCATTTCGAAATCCAAAAAGTATTTTCCGCAGGGAATGCAAATAAAATTTAATTTGACTAATTTACTTCCTTCATTTTCCCTATGATGAATTTTGTTGATCAAATACAAAATAAAGCAACGCGTATATTTGTATAGCCAACTCATTTATTAGCATCACTCACATTTACGCCTGCTTTTGTAATTGCATCTTACAGAACTTAAGTATCAATAAATAAGTTATTGCAATACCATTCCTTGGCCTCATAATTTAATTCTTCGTTTATATTACTTATTTATTAGATTCACACAGGACAAAACAAATAAAAATGTTAAATTAACAATAAAACTAAATTATATAAAAAATAAACAAGAAAAAGATGAAACAAATTAATTTGGTCCTATACGAGGCAAAAAGGCGGGGTATCTCAGCAAGGTGCTATAACATTTTTAAAAAAAGTCACAGCGCTGGTATTCTGATAGGGCCCGAAGTGATGCCGGTCAGATAAGAATATAAATAATTTATAATAAAAATAAAGTTTTGCATAAAAGGAAAGTCCAGACAGGTGATTCAGTATATAACGACAGTAACCTAAAAACCGTTTACATACGCACATATTTCAAAATGACCAAAATATCCAAAACAGCCAAATCAACAAAACATTGATCAAATCGTGACTCCAAGTGAAAGTGATTGGCTAGCAGAAGGCATTGAAAACAACACATCACGGCCTTGCAGATCAATCAGTCTGATCATAGTGCGTGACTTGTAGCTACTGGCATTTGATTTTTGCAAAGCTCTGCGTGATGACGTTATAGTGACTCAAGCGCAGCCAAACGGATCGTTTGTAAGGTGTCCTTAATTACTTAAGCAGGTACTGCGTGTAGGTGGCTCTGGGTTTATAATGGAAGGTTTAGTTCGTGTGCATATTGATGAAACATTTTTTTTGTTGTTTGTTGGAGATTTAGATTAAATAATTTCTAAGATCTGAGAAGCAGACATTTGGATACATTTCGTACTGTGACAGAAGCACATAATCATTTTCCTGCCCTTGATCATGTTATTTGGGGACAGTGCAACACATTATTTTTTACCACTCCCTCCTTTTTCTTTCATGTCATTTCTCATATAATCCATCCATTGAACTTACTTCGAAAAGATGGATTGATTATGTGAGGGGCGATGGCGAAAGTATCAAACCTAAGATCAAAAATATCTTAATGATAACTCCAAGCAAAATACAATAAAAAAAATAAGTATACCAATGCAAATACTGCATCACCAATAAAATAATGGATGATGCAGTAAAATCAAAGAAACTTGTATCATCATCTTACTTGAGAATCCTTTAATTATTCTTACTCGTAGTTATAAAATTGTGGTAAGGTAACTCATCGTTTATAATGGCCGCTGGAACTTGAATGTTTCTAGGTATTTGACGTAATCTTATCTCCTCCATTAGAATTATTAGTATTATCTGTGTCTGAATTTAGAATTGAAGCTTATCTTTGTTCGTTAAATAAATTATTCTTTATCAACTTGTGGCTGTTAACTGTTCGTTAGTAAGTTCTGAATCTGGAATCGTTTTGGCCAGCGCTTTAAGATTTGATTTGATTTTATCTCTATTATGATTTTGTGTTAGGACTTTTATTTTAGTCTCGTATTCTTCTTCTTTCTCTTTCACACGCGCTCTGTGTTACTTTGGGTTTCGGCCTTCCTTGTCCGCTCTTCAATTCTTCACGATTTTGTTATTTGTCACTGTCGACATAAGCCTTTCAGGTCTTTTTCAACCTTGAATCTTTCAAAACATCAGTCATTACACTAAAATCAATAGACAATTTTGAATCCATTTACAAACTAATACGCCACCGTAAAGTTAAAAACAACTCCTATTTCAATGCGGCCTTTACGTACAAATTACTGGAATGCGCGACCAATCAATCAAACTTTTAACAAATCCATAACCTAATGGTAAAAAAAATAAACGAAAAATCAACAACTTGCACGCAAGTTAGTGTCATTAATCGAAGATGACAGGCGATAACATTGTGGAGCCACCGTCGTCACCAAGTTCGTTAAGGTTCAGTCTCACTAAATAATCTGTGTCTATTATTTATAACAGTAAACAGTATCAACTATGTATAAAGTATAACTATGTATTTACTTTTATATAAAAAATAATGGGCGATTTGATTAGACGGTACTTTGTAATTGAAAAATAAATGATCGATTGTGACGTTTTGCTAAGTCTACACTAATTATCATTTGATTATAAAGAAGTAAACTTTGTAAGTTTAGATATTGGAGGTACTAGGAAGAAACTATTCCTCCGATTTTAAAAACTGATTCTCTGACTTAGAGCTACACAGTAGTGTAGGTCCTGCAAGGGAAAGCTAGTAAAATATATTATAATTATGTATACAAAGAGGCAGAAGGAGCGACATCAATGTAATGAGGTTAAATGTCCAAGAATTGCATTCTTGGACATAAACAACAACAAAAACGAGTTTGACCTTTCTTGTTTACAAGACAACAACCAGTTAAAGATAGGAATTCGTAAAGGCATATAAATTAAAACGTATGGATAGTGTAATGAGCAACCAATTTACATACACACACGGTACAGTAACGTATTAACATAATCATTATCATGTTATGCATATGATATTGCTTCACAGGCAGTAAGCACAAAATTAAAATCATGTATGCTACCCATTACTTTTACTCATTTATCATTTGAATTAAGCGTAGCGTAAATATTTTATTAATGAAGGTACTTTTTATTCTAATTTCAAAAGATTTGTTGGGTCTGTCCTTCTATTTATATTTCTCAACACAGGTCGTTCGACAACGATTATTTCACGATTCTATATGAATATACTATTTCATAAAGTTTCTACAATTTCAAGCAATTTTTTTTTTGGGGCTCGAACACAATCATCATGTTATTTAATATGTATTTTTATTTACTCCAATTAATCCGCTCGCACAGCGGGATCCCCCACTAAACAGCAGTTCTAAAGGTAGCAAGAACACAATAAGCGCTATAACGAACAAGGGAAGTATCAAGTGTTGTTCAACCGGCTACCGTGACCATCGCACACGATCTTGATACTTGAATGAGATATTAATGTATTAGATACTCTGATTACATTACTGACTTAGCATTTTGTGTTGGCACGTGATCAGTTTTGCTCGTTATTGAGTTCTTGGAAAGGAATATCGTGGAGTAGGCTTCGGACATTCAGCTGTTTATTTATAGGAAAATGACGTTTATATTTTGCTATTGCCATGGATCCTGTTACACTTATCTAGGGTTTGTTTCTAATCCGTAAATGAGACTTACCAGGAAGATGAATTTTTCAGCTTCAAACCATACTTCGGAACGGAGGGCATATATTTTCGTTACAGATGATAAACTCTGTCCTTGGACTGGTCTGCATACAAAATACTATTTTTTGTTTATGTAAAGGAACTTTAAAAACGTTTTGTATTCAAATTAAAATATGCAATCACCACACTCAAGCCTACTTGGGGTAAAATATACACCCTGCAGCAACGAGTAAACCAACTTACATCTAAATATGCCTAAAAATATGAATGAACTATCAGCCAGGTCTTGGTACGACCTTACCCAACAAAATTATACTAATAGCGACCCGCATAACTTGCCTCTTTTTTATGAAGGTTAAGAATTTCCATAGAAACTTTATTACATATCCATAAAATAAAAAATATTAGCTAACTATAAAACATAACTCTTTTAGGTCATGTTAATCTTTAATAAAAAAGCTTTCGTTCACGACTTCTGCCGTCTCAAGGATCATAAAAAACGACAAGATCTTGTTACAGGGTGAGTCGCAGTTTATATGTAATAAAGCCTATTTCTTTCACAAGTATATCTTTCAGCGTTCCATTTTATAGCTGCCTTAGTGACTTAAAAGAATCAGTCTTCTATTGTGAGAGCTTCTGAAACTGCAATGTGGAAGTTTTCTCCATCAATAAGAAAGGGTTAAGTGATTTGGCGTGCGTTATTGAATATCGGCCCATCTTTATTGTTTGGCGTGTCAACTTCAAGCCTATTCTTTTGGGACTCAAGACTTTCTTTATCAGCTTTCGTAGTAGCTTTGATATGTCAACAGTTTTATTTTATTTTTGAGATTGTTTGTAGCTAAGTTTTTTCTTACTGTAATGAAGACTTTCGAGTAAACACAAATCACCAAGAAAGATATTATGATTGCTAGTTATTATTCAAAACACAACCATGTTTTTCATAAAACAATACGTTGCATCTTTTCTTATCTTCTTTTGAGAGCGTTACTTGCATCAAAAGTAGCCGCTAATGAGCTTTGTGTCTGAGAAATTGAGGTCAAACCTGAAACAGTTTTGGTAAAATCTTTTCGCCAAAGTATTATGAAATTCCACACAACGTTACTGCAGCTTCGTTTCGCGTCAAGTTGGTAAACTTCGCGATGATATCACAAGTTTGCAACTCATAAGGAAAAACGATCGTGTTATATGAAATTCACACGCGTGAAATTACTACCCCGAAAGTTTTGCTCAAACTGCGTACTTAGGTGTTGGTGAGAACTATGTCATTAATTTTCGAGATTCATTAGAAACTTGAGTCAAGGATTTAGTTGGAACTTTTATTTTACTACGTAAGTTTAATACTTGGTAAATAAATGTTGGTAATTCTAACTTTCTGGTGGCGGTAAGTGGAAGTTTCTAGACACGCCTTATAAGCCACATAACCCCTTGGAAAAGCTTATAGGTAGCCGCACCTCTTACTGAACATTAACTATCTGCGAAATGTACTCGTAGACCCATCGAGTGTGTGGGAGTGTCAAATAATGATAGCTAACAACTACTTCAGTCACCCCACGATAAGAATAAGGCTGATATGACAATAGCCAATATTGTATTGTATGTTATGCCTACTTTAACACTATGCCGATCCGAATAAAAATGTGGTACCTACTCTGGAAAAAATGCTTCAAAAACTCAACAAAGCAAGCCTTGAGGTTGGACTGAAGATGAACATGCTATTGCTCGTGAGCTTAGTCTTATCTATACGTACTATATATATGTATTACCTATCAACGGGGAGAAAATACACTATGTCCAAGAATACATCTACCTGGGTCAAGTAGTCTCAACAAAGTCGAAAACGCCCGGAAGAGCTACTGTTCCTTGAAAGAGCTATTCAAGGGCGATTTACCTATCTCCTTAAAACGTAAGCTAATGGACATGTGTGTTCTCCTCGTCCTGACATATGGTGCACAAACTTGGTCTTTGATTAACGTCCAGAAGACCAAACTCAAGGTTGCCAAAAAGCGAAGGAGCGCAGCATACTGAATGTAGAAATAACAGACCGGATAAGGAACACCTCACTGCGCTCCAGAACGCAAATTGTCGACGTAGCTTATAAAGCTGCGAGACTAAAATGGGACTGGGCAGGCCATGTCTGCCGGCACAGATGAGCGCCCGAATATCGCAAGGCTGGAGCCCTGAAACAGGTAGACGGGGTCGCGGTAGACCGAAGAGAAGATGGCGGGACGTCTTGGAGGACTTCCTCGCAAATTGGCGAGAAGAACCACACCATCGTGAGAAAGGGAAGGAATGGGGAGTGGCCTTTGCTCTGAAGTGGGACAATACGGGCTAACTAAAAAGAAAAAAGTAGCCCAAACAATCCAAAACAAAAATGAATATTATTATATGCTACAAACAAGCAGCTCGATTTTAAAAATCTACAAAATTCGTCCAAAATATTTTTAGTCAGAGCATAACGTCATACATTTTTTTAGCTACATTTACTGAATATTACGCTTGGTTTTCCCCAACAGGCTTTACACATCGACACGGCTATGCCCGGAGGCCTATGGCCGGTCCACAATTAGTCGAACGTATGCCATTGGATTTAATTAACGGCGTTCGTGGTGACAGGCAACTAAACCCGAGTGTGACCCGGGCATAGCATTTAAGCAGAACTTAATCGTACCAATACTTGAGCGAATTAAACGTTGGATGCTGGATTAGATAATTATAGCAGAAAATAGATTAGACAGGACAAAAATAACCCACAATTTGTGACCTGTGGAAGGTGAAATGAACCAGCATATAAATGTGGTACTTAATGGCTTTTTGGCTGTGGTGCATACCGTAATACTGAGAGCATGACAAACTGATCATGATTTAGAACTATATTTTGCCAAGTAGAATAGACAATGGTAAAAACATGTAGTTTCTTGCCGGTTCTTCTCCATAGAAAACGATCAACCCGAACCACACAACGTGTGAAATAAAATAATTTGATTTTGAACAGGAAATCCCATCTTTAACTTGATCCACGTCAAGAGCAAAACCTGATAATTTTTATTTTTATTATACAAGCATGGACAGCAATACGATCCCGACCATTAATATTAATGTAATGAAAAATAAATTCGACCAAACATAAAATATTCCACACAATAACCAAAAAATATAAGTACAAAATGCTCGTGTGACCACAGGATACGAGTGTTAATACATCATTGATTACAAATTATAAATTGATTTTGCACATGTTGATATCCCAATCACGTACGGTATGGTTGCAGTACTCGTTTATGAAATTATTAATAACGCTTAATGTTACCACGATTTTCACGTTAGTGGTTGTAACGTTGTGTGTGGCCAAATCAGCGGATGATTCGATAATGAGGGATGCATTATCTAGTAAAACATTAATGCGACAGTCATGTGGAAATAGAGATTGTAATAGAAATTATGAACAACTATACACCGTGACTTTTTAGTCATCTTACAACGGCAGCCCACTTCATGTATCTAAGCATTCATTAAAAAAAATAAGTATTTATGAGATTTTCATAATTTAAAAATAAAAATATTATGACGCATGACGTAGAACAGTTACAACACCCTGTTGTGAGCGATAATCTACTGGACTCGAGCGCTGGGTAGGTATATTCTCCCGTATGACACGTAAACATCATTAACAGGATGTTTCATAATTTTTTCTAATGTTTATTTATTTTTCTTTATACCTATTACGGTTGTCGGGCATATTGAGACCACCTTTGTAAGACGACTAAAAAGTCACGATGTAAAGTCAGCCGCAGTGAACAACCCATTGAAATTAAGCTCAGAATATCCCAATCTTTTCAAATAATACGTAGGTACTGATCAAGAATCTGTATCAGTACTAGCAATAATATGTTTCTACATTGCTTCACCAATTTCTACAAAGTAAACAATCCTGAACGTTGCCTACGATACCCGATAACCCGACACTTTAGAAATATTCCCAACAAAAGTATTCCCTCCTCTTCAGAATCTTCTCCGAACTCAATTCAACACGTTTAAAATTACTTACGCTACAGAAAATTATTGTAAGCGGAAAATTTTAGTAAGATATCATCGAAATTAAAGTAATATTTCATTTTGGAAGCCCGTGTTGTGTTCAGGGGCCTACAGCTTTTCGAAGAATTTATGGCGCCTACCATTTTTGGCTTTACACTCGATTTTAATTTATTAATTTGTTTGGCAAGTGAACAACAGACGCATTCAATTTATTGCTACAAATAAACCTACTAGTAAAGTGACGCCACGTTATCATTTGTGTGTTTTTGAGTAATAATTAAAGGTATTATTGAACGGTAGTGCGAATTTCCAAACTGTAATAAAGCTTATTTGTTCGGTTGTATCAGTGATTTTAATGCCATGGTGGCAATTAAATCTGATGATTTACATGAATGTTTTTTGGCGATAAAGCTGTTTGTTAAATAGCTTTGGTATAAATTAACTGTCACATAAATTAACAAATGATTTACAAATTAGCATTAAAGCTTTAAATTATGGCAGTATACCTTTAATCCATACTTCTATACACACCTACCACTGTTTGTATCTGCATCCCCCAAAAGTTGACAGGTAGAAAATGCCTATGGCATTAAGTCCGCCTATATAATTTGTGCTTGAAGTGTTAACTAAATAAATATACTTTTTTTAAACACTTTATAGGCTAGCATTTAGCCGCAACTCACCTAATGTGAAGCGATGATTCGGCTAAGGGTGGACCACGCATGTCTGGAAGAAACCGATTCATTCGAACTTTGAAGAGATCCAGATTATAATAATCGAGAAACAGAGAATAATAAAGGTAAGACAGAACTTACATTCACCATACACTGATAGACATCTTCTGTCACACGTCTCTTCACAAACCCCAATATGCACTTCAATTACCAAAATCATTTCAGTAATCACATCTACCCACGTATAGAGACAAGGTCTCAAAAGCGTAACCCTTCCTTTTAGCCAGTATAATAAAGTTAGAGGAAGTTCCAAGTGAAAGTGTCACGTTACCTGCGAGAGACGTCTCGACGGACGCGTAACGCGTGCGTCGTGTGCGTAATTACGCGAGTGCTCACCTGAAACAAAGACACATCGTGAATACACGTGCTGATGGAGGAAAACGAAAAGGTATTACAGAATATTTGGGTTAACATTTTGTAGATTTAGAAGTAGGTACACGAAACAATGAAGTTGTAGGTAGGGTTGATTAAAATGGCTTCGATTTCAACAAATAAAAACAAGAATTGTGAGAAAAAGTTAAAAAAGTGGTAAAAAATATTGTTAAGGGGCGTAACTTTGATTTTATTGGTTTTTAAACTCTACACAAAATTTCAACAACCAAATAAGCGACATACAAGCATAAAGATAATGTTCCTCCAATAATCGCTCAAGAAAGTATTTCCAAAGAAGTTAAATTACAAACTGTTAACACAAAAGCAAATAAAATCGATCCACTTGTCCCTGCAACAGCGTTCTAGTTACAAGGCTGCAATAAAGACGCAACTAGTTATTGTACTAAAACTTGACACCTAAGGAATGACCGTAAGACGCGCTGAACCGGGAACCCTGGTACAAAGGGAGGCCCTTGTGCAACACTGGAACATTACAGCTTAGATTACATCTTGAAATTCAATCCTAGCAATTATTAATACTATTATTCGACTCTTCCTACCATGAATACTGCCAGTGTTATTTTATAAGTCTTTCTTATAAGGCTAGTTATTAGTCATGAGTTTATTTGTAAGATTATGTTTACCTTAATCATTAACTTTGCTGTGATAATCGATTTTCATGCAGACGTTACAACATGCCCGCCACCTCAAAACACATAACCGTGTTAATTTGAAAAATAATGGCACCAATTAAAGTGGTGTTGAAGTTACTGTTTTATGCCAACACCGAATTGAAAATTAATGAACCCAAGGTGTTGCTATTCTCGCAAAAACAATTTCTTGCACGACATTCTTCGAAATACACGGTAAATAAATTGAAACCTACAGTCAGTGCTGTTGTACCAGCAATGTTCGTTTCCGGCGGTTCACGATTAAATCTATAAAGGGTTTAGATCACGCACGATACACATTCGTAGTGTTGAAATTATTCATGGACGTCACTAAAATATCAGCAGTATGTAATTTATTTCCATTTTTATGAGCATTGTCATATTTTCTATGTCCCATGTCAGTCATAACTTTAACTTTGCGATTGTATCACTTTATTTCAGAGCTTTATTTCCCAGATATAAATACTGAGACTTTCTTTAAGCTTATTATAACAAGTTTCTTCATTCATAAAAACAAAGTATTTAAAATTCTCCCGTAACAAATTGATGCGTGTAAATAATAGTTTTATTTCAACAAAAGTGACTTCAATATTGAAGCTAACACGCAACAACATAATTCTTTTACATAACACGAGTTAACTGTTGTCTAAATCACGATAGGTGAAATAGTACAAGGCACCATCAATAATGTTTCAAAATATTTTTTAAAAGCTTTTGTGGAACTAATGGAAGATGTGTTGACATTTGATAAGTTCTTATGGACAAATATGTTGTGACGTAACATGTCATTTCAATTTCACGGCCCCACTGACACAATCAAGATTAGGTCAACAGATAAAAAAAGTTTTTCCGAAATCGATTTTGAATAAAAACTTTTTTATGTAATAGGGCCAAGTTCTTGTAACTTGTAGGGGTGTAGAATCGGGTCAATAATACTTAAGTCGGGTATTATTAAAAAATTGTTGATTGATTTCTTTATACTTTTTACGTGTCTACAATCGAATGTGACCTTCGGTATTGTTGCTCTATTGTAGGTATTGTATATTAACGAAGGAGCGATATGAATAAAGGCCCCCATTTTCAGAATTCAGGCTTCTCTCTCTTTAAAAGTATTATAGTTTTAAATACCGATTCAATATTTCCATTTCAATGACCCATATCCAAAGCAAACCAACCTCGTTTTGAACTGGGTCACATATTGACTACAGGGTCTACACTTTCAAGTTGTTAATCTTTTAGTGAAGATATTATCCAATAACAGCTTTTAGTATAATAGCGTAATTGAAGACCGTGTTTGTATGATTACCGTTTAATTGAATTGAAGTGTTTCATAACACAATTCTTATCTGTTATTGATTTTATGTCTACAAAGTTACTTTTTTACCTGTTTTTTAGTATACGATTTAAGATATGCATTCAATTAAAGCAAGACATGCGTTTCCATCTTATAAAGAGAATTTATCTACCGTGACGACCTCTATATCTTGCAACGCTATAAATAAACTTGGTCTTCTCATCATTTATTTCACTTTCTTCTAACGTCACCAAGATATCTGTTAATAATATCTAACCTATGACCTCACGTCTTACATTATCTACAGAACTCGACTCTTGAAAGACTTTCGCTTACGCGTATAAAGTCCGTCCACCACTTTATGAAATGACATTTTCTTCGATTAACGTGCTAATGCATAGATCACATAATTCACACGTTGGCCTCCGAGGCCGATCGATCGTCGGCACCAGACGAACCCCTTTAGCTGTCAAAGGTCGCAGGTAGCGGTGAAAGTGTACGATGCTTTCGCTAGGCGGTCCGCCGCGTGATTGTGTCCCCGGCTTAATGTCATGGAAAGTACGCTCGATGACGAAAGTGTTAGATGATATTCTGGAGTTGTAGAAATTAGACAGACGTATTTACTCGAAATGTGATAAGTTTGAATCGTTTTATTGATACAGACGAATGAATTTTTAATTAAATATTAAATCCTGTTGCGAAAATGGTTCGACAGATTTGAATTTATTATTTGTTGTATTCGTAATAATCAGGACAAGGTACGTATGAAAGAAAATTTTGTTTGTTTTGTACTTCTAATTTTCTAAATAAGTATCGTTAGGAAATTGGACCCGTGCGAAGCCAGGGTGGGTCGCTAGTATTAATTAAATTGTGATTATACAAGCCAGGTCTGCTCTATATTATTTTACTACCCACCATATTAAAATATAAGGGATCAGAATAATAAAGAGCAGAACCATGGTCTAAGGAAGGCAGCCGAGGAAGCCAAAAAGCGGTAGGCTTAAAATTACCACAGAATAACGACGAACTTTTATCTTTTATTAACCGTGACCTAAAAAATGCCAGACTCCCGAAAAAGGCCTTCACTCTTTGACCTTTACATATACCTATTGAAATAGTTAGAACCTCTTTTTAGTTAGATATTACCTATTTTTTTTTCTTAAATGATTGGTATATTTGTATTCTTTATAGCTGGTAGGTACCTATAATATCAGTTTCATGGAAACTTGAATCCTCCGCAGGGAGCGAAGGTAATAAACTAGTGAAAGGTAAAACTTTCCCGCCGTTATTAACATTTAATACTTGTTTTAATTACGCATAAAAGCCATTCGGATTAGACTAATTAAATAATTTTACTTTGGGCTGTCAAATATTCCTCAAGGACTCTCTACATTTAGAAATAATTTTACTTTGTTAATAACTAGATAAGGCACTATCTAAGATATAGTCATACTTAAATCATTTTTGTTTCCACCTGTACCCACAGAGCAATATACAGACAGAGACAGCACGAGTAAATCAGCGCGGATGATCGCACGACAACTAAACGAACGAACACGAAAAGAGCCGAAGGTTAACAGATAGCAGCTGATATGGGGGATTCACTTTCCGAACGGGCGGGGAAAGGTCCATTCGATTAGAACGAGATTTATGTGTACTCGGTCACTTTGGGAACTTTCTATACATTATTATGTCATTACTACACTGGAATAAGAGGAGCTCGTGGCTTAATAATAACAGCCGCTCGGGTCGATCTTTAGGTTAAGTCGTGCTTGCCTAGGTTGGTCTGTGGATGAGTGACAACCCATTACATACCGAGTTACCTCCGTGCCTCGGAAAGCACGTTAAGCCGTTGGTCCCGGGTGTCATTTGTAGCTCTTTCACAGTCGTTAGGTAGTCAGTGGCCCAAAAAGTCTGACAACCAGTCTTACCAAGGGGTATCGTATTACCCAGTACTAACTGGGTTGTGGAGGTCAGATAGGCAGTCGCTCCATGTAAAATACTGGTATTCAGCTGCTTCCGGTTAGACTGGAAGCCGACCCTTATATAATTGGGAAAAGGCTAGGCAGATGATGAAGTACATAGTTTTGTTTAATCTAGGTGCTCTTTGGTTCAACGGCTTAACGTGCTTTCTGAGGCATGGAGGAAACTCGGTATGTAATGGGTGGTCACCCATCCACAGACCAACCTAGGAAAGCACGGCTTAACCTAAACATCGACCCGAGCGGCTGTTATTATTTAGCCACAAGCTCCTCGCAAACAAAACTATGTACTTAATAAAGTCAATTACAATACAAGAATAAAAAAACACCTTCAACATGAAAATAAACACCTCATTTCCTACAATTTATAAAGTCCAGCTCATTACTCTTCCTTGGAAAGAAAATACTGCACAGCTGAGTTACAGGAACAAAATAATTTAGTCGGAACCGGAGGCTCTGAGCTATTTCAGGCACAATTGTCTTAACCAACAGGGGTTAATTTGGTCTGAGTACGAGCCAGCTAAAAGGAAGGCTTTATTAATTTATTTGTCCCATGTTTTTCTGTCTGTATGAAGATTTTTATGACATCGTCGGAGAAATAAGGTAAGGAATGAAAGAAGGAAAACATTCTGAAAGCCCAATATGGGAGCCATTTCATACATATTAAAGCGGCTATGGGGGTCTTGTCGTAAAGAATTACATTCCCATATGAAAGCAAAAAAAAAAAGAACATTAAATTCTATTGTGTAAATAAATAAACAGAATTCAATTTATGTTAAGTATGCCCATGTTTCGTAAAAACCAAGATTTTCATAAAATTTTCTGTAACTTTATTAAAAGTTCGGGTCCAAGAATAAACTTAGCCTTTATGAGATACTTCATACCTTAATAACACTGCTAATGAAATTGTTTATAATAATAATTCAGTGACTAGAAAGATAATTAAGTCGGTTTTTGGTGAGATTAACATAAAACAAGTTTTAATCATTAAATTAGACATGTATTTGCATGAAAACATGATTCGCTGTCCTCGGGCGATGCATATTGTGCAAGGAACCCTAAGTAATTAAATATTCATTGATTGCTTTGGTATTTAGGTATTAATTAATGAATTTTACTACTTCCACCGTATTGATTGAGTGTTGCCAAGCACATACAGGTTTTGGATAAGTTAGCAGGATAGTTGCGTAACAATATCTTACAATGCTAATCAGTTTAAAAATTCAAGCACATTCGGAACATTTTAGATGTTTTCGAGCAGGCGAATATTTCAAACATATGGTGCGACTGAGTACATATTACATACAAGTTCCTTTCAAAATCCTTCGGATTTTGATACAAAAGTGTCAAAAGCAATTAAGGTGCAGTGCGGGTCTTTCTTCTAAATCATCATCTGCTTAGCCTTTTCCCAATTATGTTGGGGTCGGCTTCCAGTCAAACCGGATGCAGCTGAATACCAGTATTTTACATGTAGCTACTACCAATCCGACCTTCAGAACCAACGGGTCTTGCTTCAAAATAAAAAGATTAAATATAGAAAGTACTTATACAACTGTATCAAACAAAGATCTACACACTTCGTTTAGGATCGTCACTTAGTATTTATCATACTAACGTATTCAAGAAATTAAATCAAATTTAGAACACAATCCAATAGCAAGAATCCTTTTAATCATCCAACCGTTTAGTAAATCATTGTCACTCATCCAACTGCTCACTCGTCGACTCGACGATACTAAAAATAGATTCACGAGAACCCGTCATTTTCTTTAGCCGGAGTTCGTAGAGTCGTTATTAGCTCCTCTTAAAACATTACTTAGTCAAGTTTCTCCATTACTCCGCGTGAAATACCTTATTGTAGTTTCTCATTTAGTCACGTAAAACATTAAATAGGTAGGTCCATGTGTTTTATACGGCCCAAGAAATTAATGTGCCTTATAAAGCCGAAAATTATGAGAGCATGAACCTGTTTTCATATACAAGGTGTATTACTTTTATACAGTGTGTAATAAAAGTTGTACAAAATGAGAAAAGTTGGTTTTAAGATTCATTTGTCTAATCTTTATTAAAATTAGGCAGGTTTTTGCAATACCTATAGTTGATTAGAGGGAAACAAAAATATTTTTAATTGTTCAAAAATAGTAGCTTATCGCGTTCAATTAAAAATGTTTTTTTAGGTACATTATAATAATTTTATCAGCGTCGTAGGTTCCTGTTTTTTACCGTGCAGTTTGTAAGTTTGATGTTATCGTCGTCGTATTTTGAATGCCACGTATATCAATTAAGTGTACCAGTAATAGTGATAATAGAATCGATAAAACTATACTATTTTAGATTTTGGTATGTTTTTTACCCAGTGGCGTCCATATCTCGAGCAGATTAATTATATTGGATTACTATTACCGATAAGAAACTTACAAAAAAACTACGCTGTGTGTTCTATGTTCTTAAGGTACCCTCGAACCCGCACTGTTCATGCACGTGCGCAGGTGTGGACCCGCCTTAACATGTTACTTACAATATAAACGACGCTATAACAAAATGTTCAAACAAGTGACAGATACATGAAAATGTCGTTAGATGTTGATTTATGTAGGCCTGTGACTAATGTGTGTCTGTGTGAGACGTCAGTGTAGGCTCTCACCTGATTCCATGCTTATCAGTATGACTGACACTGAAAGCTTTATTTGTATTTGTGTTTACTTTTAAGAGTAATGGTAAATATTGTAAGCACATGTCTTACTGTGTAGAGTCGGGATCAGATGAATCTTTTAAATACAAATTAAAATAAGTTATACAATACAGATAATTATGAGAATGACGGTGTTGATAAGAAAAATATAAAACCGTTAACGAAGCCGAAAGGCACTTGTTTTCCCCGTCATTGCGATTATATTTTTGTTCTAGACCATACCTGGGAACCTTCTAGTTACGGAGATATTGGGGGTCAAAGTTCCAACTTTTTCACAATTTTTATTTTTAGTAAGTACATGTTTTAACGTAAGATTTTTACTTTGGAGTACCTCCACAACCCCCGTACTATTCAATCCATCCATCAGCACAATGTTTTGTGTACGTAACATTGAGTCCTACCGTAAAACGTGAGTTTTCACCCAAAAAAAACTCGTTTTCCAGCAACAATTTTTGCGTAAAGTTACTTAGTTTGATATACAAAATGCTTGGTTGACGGCTTTGTGAAGGGTCCGTTTACTGTATGACCAAAGAAACGTTGGATTGACTGTGTAAAAGATGATATGGCTTTCTAGCAGAAACGAGGTGACTACTTAGATGACCAAGAATAGAGAAGTACGGCTCTTCATATGACTAAAGCGATGTTAAATAGGAAATATATTACTTAACAGTAGACAAAACAATTAAAAGCTTTTTAAATAACATTCATAAGCACAGTCAGCCTATAATGTTCCCACTGAGAGAGGAGAAAATAACATGCACAAAATATAATACCGACCCAAAAATAAAATAAAAGGATCGGCTCAATCAAGCAGCTACAATTTATCCACAAAGAATATCGCAATGATCAAAAGCGGCATCATTACGATAACAACGAAATCGAATTTCGCCTCCAAATACGAAGAATCGGAAACAGTTATAATCAGCGCCCACAAACACTACAATGGATATTACGCAATGCGATAATTTCCTCCGAACAAAAGGTACAGCACTAATAATAATAAGTGCATGGCACACAATGAATGCATTCATCATAATTCAACTTCAATGAAAACATTCAGAGCTGTGGTTGCGAATTCTCAATTGGATGTGATTGCTAAACTAAATCTGCAAGTGTAATCATATATTAAAAAGAGATAAAATGATGAAGTCATCCGTCCATCACTTATAGAATGGAAGTAGAGGCAACACAGGGTACTCAAGGTCAGGTGATGTGATGCATACAAAACTTGAAAGACGACTTTATAGTGATACCGTTAATGTCGTAAATATAATATTATTCATAAAGTAATGATTCTAGATTACAAACTGGTATCGATAAGAATGATATAATAATGAGATATTGATATTTTATATGATACAAAAATATAAAGCAGTGTTCACAATCAATACAAAACACGAAATAACGGTGCCTTAAATACCATCAAATTTACCTCAACGAAAACATTCAAGTAACACGTGTTCTCAACATAATGGCACTATCAATGGTATGAAGAACCGCTATAAATATTCATGTTTCGATTACAGAAAATCGCAATTTTCCACCTAGAAACATACATCAAAATTAAAAAAAAATAAAAGTAAAACGTTATAGAAACCAGTAATCAATTCAAAACATTGATTTCTTTGCAAACATTGGTGGAAAACTTTATAAAACATCGAAGTACCAATGTACTTCGATGTTTTATAAAGTTTTCCAAGTTATAAATTAAATTCCAGTTTATATTTTTTTTTTATTACAAAAAAACTTTTTCGCAAAAAATAAGTTATTTTTTGTCTTTTACTCTCATAAGATACAAAATAACTGTATACTATAAAAAAAATATTTTTTGCAAAAAATAAAGTCGGTGACTTTTGCTTGTTTAGTTTTTTTGTCACCGACTTCTGAAGCTAAAGTTATTTTTCACTTTTTTGTGTTGTTGAAGTCGGTTTTATTTTTTACGAATTTTTTTTTTTATTTTTCAATTTTTAGTTCTAATAAAAAAAAATATATTAGCTATGCATTTATTTTACATTGTTAACAATACATTTCATGGTAATAGGCTTATCCCCAATCAAATGGAACTTAACATACCTAACTGTCGAAATCTGAAGTCGGTTAAAAAAGAATGAAGAACTGAAGGTTAAAACTTTGAGTGTTTGATAGACATGTTAGAAGTAACGGAACGGATCCTAACACAGCCTATGTCAATGGCCGAGCAGTCTAATCCAATAAAGCGTACATTATACAAGATGCCTCCGTTGACGATACACGTAACGGTAACGATATTTAACAGGTTTCCGAATACGGTGTGCGAAGCGAGCTTGAAAAGAAACTCATTAATTCATTAGTCGCTATAGTATCTAGTTGGGTTGTTCGTTAGACTTTTTGGATTCTGTTTGATAAAAAATTTGTACGTCTTCAAATTATGGTTCGTTTAATTAGAGTTACAAGATTTCGGTTTGAATTAGCTTTTTGTTTCTACTTAATACTTCCTATACAGTTATTTCTCACTCGAAGTATACTTTAATTAGTCACTCCTCCCAATACATATTAATATGGGTCCATTCATCATCTTTATTGATTATAAATTTTATTAGAATATCTAAATAAATAGGCACGTTCACTGAATACATCATCAATTGATAAAATTCTATTAAAAAGATCTACAAACACAGTTTTAAATGTAATTTAATTCCATTATTGTGTACAAACGATGTACAGAAGGAACAAAAAATAAAACACTAATGTGACATTTATGAAGCCGAGAATGCCGTCTGGAACGGTTCCGGAGCCTCCAGCAATGACCCTATCTGAGATTGTTCAACGGACAATAAACCTTAAAGGGTTACGATAAGGATCAGAACGGCTGGGATTTACGACGTGTTTATAGGCTCGATAATAACATTAAATATTACCTGTCATGTGTTAAGAATGAGATTATCTTTTAATATTGCTTTCTTTTGTAATGCATGTTGCTTTGTGTGAACGTCTAGTTTAATAACTTTCGCACTAACGTGATTTCTTATAAACACTTCTGCATATTTTTCTTCCTCTTCCTTTCTACTATACTCAGTCCGAAGGTCAATATGGCACCGTTTATAACGAGAAGCAACATTCCGAAACAGCCCACACGAAATCGTCAACAATTACCATATTTATACGTACACCATAAATCTCTAATCGTCGGAATTAATTAACTGTCCTACATTTACGAAAACCTACTTGATAAACATGGTTTTGTAAACACAAAAGCTCGAAGATAGAATCTTGGAAATCATCCGGCACACTTTTGTAAACCGGTTCCAGATAATATTACAATGAATGTAAAATGTTTATTAATGAGAGTAACAAGACTAGGCGACGGTCAATGGCAGCGGCCTTGGCAAACGCTGCAGGCACACGATTTGGTATTACATATACAGTTACACTGTTAGATAATTTTGTACACGCTACAACTTTAGTTCAAGTTCTTAAAACAGTAAATGTAATGCGTTGAAATGTATTTTTTTTAAACGTTGCGCCACGCTAAAATTTTCTCCTGTATCGTGGGTGCTTTTACCGGAACCCCGGAAAAATTATGTGTAGGCCATACAAATATTTGTTCTGTGCAGGGAACAAACCCGCGACACGTGCCGTCATACATCTACATAAAAATAAGTGAAAAACAGGGCCAAGACTAGCACGGAGCAGGGTAGCATGGCATAACAGAAAGGAGGACTGTTATGATACTCAACAGTCGTGGGTAAAACAAGGCTGACAATGATGCTGATATTAACGGTGTTATCATGTTATATCGTATGATAGCCACTTGTGTACGAGAAATTCTCCACCTGACATATTGCTTGCATGGCTAATAATAAAATTTGTAAAGGTGTTATTTTCTACAACGATACAGTATAGATGTTAAGCCTTTTCGATGGAAGTAATCGTCCAGCAAAGAAATGTGGCTAGGACCTTGATGAGACTCACAAGACCAGGGCAGCATGACATAAATGGAAGGAGGCCTATACTCAGGATTTCAACAGAAGTTGGAATAAAGCTGCCAGTACTGGCAACCATTATATTATTATCTATCATCATTGGCCACTGCTAGCTCGTGGAGCTCGTGGCTAAATACTAACAGCCGCTCGGGTTGTTCTTTTGGTTAAGCCGTGTTTACCTAGGTTGGTCTGTGGATGGGTGACCATCCATTACATACCGAGTTTCCTCCGTGCCTCGGAAAGCACGTTAAGCCGTTGTCCCGGGTGGCATTTGTAGATCTTTGACAGTCGTTAGGTAGTGAGTGGCCCAAAAAAGTCTAACAACCAGTCTTACCAAGGGGTATCATATTACCCAGTACTAACTGGGTTATGGAGGTCAGACAGGCAGTCGCTTCATGTAAAATACTAGTATTCAGCGGCCTCCGGTTAGACTGGAAGTCGACCCCAATATAGTTGGGAAAAGGCTAGGCAGATGATGACTGGCCACTGCTAGTCCTTAGTTACCCCGCGAGAAATTGTACACCTTACATAATTCTTCGCATTGCTTATTATAAGCTTTGTAATTATGTCACTCAATGCTTCGCTACCGTATCCGTATTAAGTCTATTCGATGGACATAGCCGTGCCGTCTCGATCGGCAATCAATTGTTGGCTTTGATTTATGCGTCTGTTTACAAACATGATCTTGCGGTGTATATGGTGAAGATAATTACCGCATACAGATGAGGTAACACTGTTGCTAGAACATAAATTACAAGGAGTGATGTTACAGTGTAGCCAATTATTGGGAGTAGGCTTTGGAGATGTTTTAGCTATAGTTGCTGCCAGTTAAGATGGCAATAGCGGTCATTGCTCTTTCCATAATATCTCTATCATCTATCATGAACTGGCTTATTTGTGGATTTCAAAGTTAAGAACTTTAATAAATGTAGGTGGGTCAATGACCGCCATTGCCATCTTAACTGGCAGCAACTATAGTAAAGCATTTACTTGCCCTTTTCTTTTTTTTTTTGAGATGGGAAATCATCAAATACCCCGCCCCCCCTCGCTCTGGGTGGAGTGGGAGGGAGTGTCAGAGTTTTACTGACTAAAACCCATCCATGTTCCTTCTTTGCCCTTTGTGTTCCAGGGCCGCGGTATCTCTTTCGAACAGTCCCGCAGCCCCGGTAGGCAGCATTTACTTGCCTCACACAAGTAACTGATATAGATCCGTACTAGACTAATATTCTTTCACAATCGAATATTCGGGGAAAATGTCTCCCGAGGGTATTGACACGGATTTTTGCCAGCCTTGCGCAAGTTTTTTGTAGAAAATAACTGTACAGAATAATATTATGTTGAGATTTCGACAATTTCAGTTTCTCAATTTTTAGGCAAGCCTCCTATTTGGATCATCATTGGAGCAATTAAGTAGTGGAAACTAGTGGATTATTATTTAAAGCCTAAGTTTATATATTGCTGTACTCGCAATTAAAAAACCGTTAACATAGCAATAAAGTCTAGTTCATAAAATCAACAGTCATACATTACTAACACAAACAAAACATGAGTGAAAACTCCATGTAGTACAAAAAAAACATTAGTTCATAAAACGATAAAACCTAGTATTGTATATCAATCAATGTCGTTGCAAACATTAGGTAAATTGCCTTTAATGGTAGTCTACATTTTGTTAACTATGATTACAATGTAGTAATTAACCATTACGACTAACAGAGCATTGAAAACAACGCACTGTTTAATTTATGTGCCTTTCTGTGTTTACTCAACTGGTTCTTTATTAAAATTTTGTACTAAAACAATAACCGTAGTAGAATATTCTAGGACACAGATGTAAAATAAAAGGCAAAGTTGGCCTTGACTGACTTCAAACTTATTTATTTATACAAATATTTTTTTTACTGTAGTAACATAGGCCAGAGCCAGTTAGTTCGATTCTATTAAGACTATATACATACATATATAATACTTATAAGTATTATAAAGACGTATAGTTCGCAAGTTTGAAAGAAGGGCAAATCGTCGGATCCGATTTCGAAGTTTTTTTATCAATGGGAAGCTATATTATCCCCTATATATATTATTATATATATGTATATATTAACACAATAAAACTTACGAAGCGGTTTGCCAGGCGGGTGCTCTGCCTACCCACTGTTGCACGGTAAGATAGTAATGAGACAGGAAGACGTCACGCGTCTAACAGCTGATAGGTCAAAGGCGCGCGCGCGAGTTTCATACGGCGGTTGTGTTATTGTGATAAAAGTGAAACAGTATAAAAACAAAATCTTTGGGAAAGTTGTTTGTTATCACGTGTTTAAGTATTGGTCACTAATTACCAGTCACCTTATATTTAAGATGTTCCCATGGCATAACGTCCGACCTTAACGTGAGCGGAACGGCGGGTATAAGTTAATATACTAAAATTTTGTCTGTTTCAGGTTTTTAGTCCAGATGTTTGCGCAAACCACTCGCGTAAGTAAAAGTCTTCAGGATATGCTCAGCTCGCTGATGAGCTTAGAAGAGAATTGCTGTTGATGAGTGAGGTACAAATGTGAGTTGAATGAGGTACAATTGGAAAGGGTGATGTCCAGCAGTGGATTGTGGGTGATGATGATACGATGGAATCCTAGTTAGCAACTGTAGAGAAGACAACCTACATAATATATGGCTCGTTTGTGACAAGGATGAAATAGCTCAAAAATGTAGATTTTTCAATGTTGTTTGTAGTTGACAATAAAATTAACGAAAGTAATTATTAAATTCAGTAACGAAATACGTTAAATAAACCTTTCATCTATTGATAAAAGGTTTCTATGCAAAAAAAAATATTGGCAATTAAAAAAAAAAACGCTGTCCCGTATATCTTATTTTTTAAGTTATGTCATTATTGTCGCAAACAAGCGATCACCGTTCTTTTGGTCACTAAAACTAACTAGTGCACTTTTCAATGAGACTGAACAGTTTCCACAATGGCAAGATCTTTTAAGAAAACGACGAGTAATGGTACCGCTTTAGTTTCTAAGTTTGCTAAAGGAAATGGCTCATTATGGTGTTCGAAAGTAGCATGAGCCGGTGAACGGATACTATTGTAAATATTTACTGCACTCATAAACTGATTAAAATACTTGCTCAAAGTATCTTATGTTCTTAAGCTTCAGTTTTGGAAGTTTTAATTTCTTCTTGTTGAAAAAGTTGAAGAATATAGCATAATGTACCTTTTCCATTTCATCATCATCTGAAACTCATCATCTGCCTAGCCTTTTCGCAACTATATTGGGGTCGGCTTCCAGTCTAACCGGATGCAGCTGAATACCCCTATTTTACATGGAGCGACTGCCTATCTGACCTTCAGACACTGGTTAGTACTGGGTAATCCGATGCCCCTTGGTAAGACTGGTTGTCAGGCTTTTTGGGCCATTGACTACCTAACGACTGTCAAAGATCTACAAATGACAGCCGGGACCAACGGCTTTAATTGCTTTCCGAGGCACGGAGGAAACTTGGTATGTAAATAAATACAAATAATGGACGGTCACCCATCCACAGACCAACCTACGCAAGCACGGCTAAACCTAAAGATCGACCCGAGCGGCCGTTTATTTTTTTTTATTATTTAGCCACGAGCTCCTCCCCTCATCATCATCTGATACTGTAGCACGTTATTTGGATTCAGAACGTCATGTTTTTATGCCATAATTATAGCACATCTCTGCCGTCATTTCTGTAGTCACTACGTAAAATTACCATGACTATATTTAAATTTCATCAGTGATAAACTGCATAATTATTTTTGGCATAATAAGTTCCGCACCGTTAAATAAATCTGTTAACAATGATCACGTCATGATCATTTTTAACAGATTTAACAAGTTTAACTGAGATTAGTTAAATTAGAAACAAGACATCTATAAAAATAGCACAGTTTATTCACTCCTATGGCTCTTGACCTAATAAAGCTATAAATAAGGTAAACACATATTTCACCAGACACGGAAGCGTTTGCTCGCATTAAGATGAGTTTTCACTGCGCGAGCCAAAAGAAAACGAAATATTCGACGACTTACATAGTAGGGACGAAGTCAAAACACATAAAATCTATTCCTGGTTTAGTAAGCTATTACATCGGCATCCTATATCGAGAAACTTGGTATTTTAGTTCGAAAATATAACATAAAACCACGTTTGTTATCCCCAAAATAACCCAGGCAGAGAGGTGTACCTAAAATGCACATATTTCGCCAGTTATGTTTTAAGATCCATGTAATATGGGGCGAGCCTATTGCCATCAACCGGGCCCAAATGCTACTGGGAAATTCCTGAAGGGAAGTTCCAAAAATATACAGATGATCAGATACTTATCAAGATAGTTTTTACAAAAAAGGTCGTGTTTACCAATATCTAAGAGTTTAGGTATGCGTATGTTTACTGAGAGACCCTTTTTGAATCGACTAAAGATCCTAACGTTATATTATACAAATCACTACCCAATTTTGTTTAGAATTCACAAGTGGCCTACTTTGCGTACTTATACTTTCTGTTCAATACTTGGAATGTAAATAGACGCAAGGTTCTCCGACTGGAAATTCTTTCTTTTTTTACCATGATTGTTCATTTAATGTATACCTGCAAAAATACAGACAATTCTATAATTTGTTTATATCAATCTGTAACGGAAAACTCTATTATTGACATGTTTGTAACGTGCTCGCAAACACGTTCGCCTATGCAAATGACTGCATTCAATGCTCTTTTCGTGTTCGGCATAATAAACACGCACCTTTAAATTTTTACTCGTACTGTTTTAAAACTATACAATGTCGCCCATGCGCATGTGACCGCCCGTAATTTTCTGAATCTTCATGAAGAAATGTCGAAAATAAACTTTAAAAGGGGGGGTCTATCTACAACATTTTTCAAGTTATTCAATTTTTAATTTTTTAAGTATAGTTTGTAGATTTGCTTTCTATTTTTTGACACATTCCGAAGTTTATGGGTCGATTTGGATTCTGTTTATTATTTCTAAAAGCTTATGAGTTATTTTAACAGGTTAATTAACATTTTTACTAAAAATTATCGACGACGAAAAAAAAAACGGAATCGAAGCCATTTTTTCGGTGAAAAATTGTGTATTTATTTTAAAAAAACTAGTGTAACTCCATAAATTATCCCGATAGGACGACTTTTTTAATCATTATTTGTAATCTACTACATAACAGCTACAAATTCACAGAACATTGTTGATACCTATCTCTAAAGAAAAAACAAAGGCAGGTATAACAAATCATCGCAATCTTCATGTGTGGGCCACTGAAAATCCACACATCATTAGGGAAACAACTTTCCAGACTCAATTTTCCATAAATGTATGGGCTGGAATGATTGACGGTCAACTTATTGGCCCTTTCGTGTTACCAAACAGACTAGATCAACACGTGTTTTTAGATTTTATAGTCAATACGTTGCCGTTGCTTTTGGAGAAAGTACCGCTGGAAACAAGAAGGTGGATGTATCTGCAATTAGATGGAGCTCCAGCACACTTCGCACGACTAGTTCGTGATTATTTAAATCAAAATTATCCGTGGCGGATTGGCAGAGGAGGTGCCATTGCTTGGCCGCCGCGATCTCCCGACCTTACACCCTAGGATTTTTATCTTTGGGGCTACATGAAACGAAAAGTGTATGCCGTGCCCTTCGAAAGCCGCGAGCAATTAACGGCTAGGATTTTTGCTGCTGCTGCGGAAATAAAAGAAAACCGTGAAGAATTACGTCGTACAATCAAAAGTATTACCATGAGGGCTTTGGTTTGTTTACAGGAGGGTGGGGGCCACTTCGAAAATCGAATTAATTAAAATTCTTGTATTTTTAATTTTTTTAGTAAAAATCTGGCTATTTCTTGTTTGTTTTTAATTCCATTATCATCCTCATTATAAGTTTGACCTTTTAGTACTCACTGCTAAGAGCAACATTCAATTGACTTACACATTATCTTTTCCTAAATTTGACTCATCAGAGTTTTAAGAGTTTTACCTTGGATTTAGTTACAGTTAGGTATCAATAATGTCCTGTGAATTTGTAGCTGTTATGTAGTAAATTACAAATAATGATTAAAAAATTCGTCCTATCGGGATAATTTATGGAGTTACACTAGTTTTTTAAAAATAAATACACAAATTTTCACCGAAAAAATGACTTCGATTCCGTTTTTTTTTCGTCGTTTATAATTTTTTAGTAAAAATGTTAATTAACCTGTTAAAATAACTCATAAGCTTTTAGAAATAATAAACAAAATCCAAATCGACCCATAAACTTCGGAGATGTGTCAAAAAATAGAAAGCACTTCTACAAACTATACTTAAAAAATTAAAAATTGAATAACTTGAAAAATGTTGTAGATAGACCCCCCTTTTAAAGTTTATTTTCGACATTTCTTCATGAAGATTCAGAAAATTACGGGCGGTCACATGCGCATGGGCGACATTGTATTACTGCAGGTTCACTGAGTAGTCGCATTGTTTACTTATTTGTGAAGCCGTATTTGCGAACCTTATTTCTTTGCTGCAAATCGCAAAAATATATTTACAACTAAACTTATACTGTCACTTATCGCTGTGCGTCGAAATATCGGGAGCTCAAAATGAACAATCGCGGAAGATATCCCGTAAGTGACAGTATAAGTTTAATATTCATTTTATTGCGAAACGAGGAACGATTCTGATTGGAATCTCACTATGGTAGTTTATGTTAATTTCTGAATAAAATAACGCACTGACAAATAAACTTTCATCTCCTATTTTAACCCTTTGGGGAACTGAATTTTCTTTCCTTGTGAAGAAGGAAAACAAATTCAGAAGGCAGCACTAAATACTACCTTCTCGTGCAACATTTCATACTTCTAGAGCTAGCAATTTAGATTTGCGCACAAGTATATCAAATTACTTATTTAAAACAATACACTATTTAGTAAAATAGGCATAATGATGACTAGACATAAATCTAGATAGAGAGTGAAACTCTAGGCCAAGGAAAGATAATCATCACACACATAATTTATAAACCAATTCAAACTTAAAGTAATTTTAAGTTCATAAAAATGCGCAAGACTAAATGAGAAATAATTTTAGTGTAACGTAAGATAAATTAAACTTAAATTCGCGACTCAATGTCAATGCTAGTTCAAAAAAAAAAACTCTTTTGAAAACGGAAACCGTAACCAATCGCAATGAGGTTATGAACTAAAGCAACACAACATTATGACACTTATTGTAAATGTTAGTACTAGAAAAGAGCCAACATTAGCATTCAAAACTGTTCCAGTGTTAATTCAAAAATCATCGGCCGTTTACCTTTTACTACTGGGACATACGTCACAAGAACAATACAATACAAATGGTCAGGCGCACGCTAACGGTACGCCAACCAAGCCGCGGTCAAAGATTCTACATATTCAGCCGACGTAACGGTTCCAACGTTTCTTTTTGTTATTTCTACACACGCTTATGGTAAATTGCTTTATTTCACGGTCCCAATTCATGCAAACACTCGTTACATTAATATCGCTCATTTGTTTGATTATATCTTGAATTTAACGGAAATAAGGATTATGATGGCAACACTGATTGAAGTTATCTCGTTTGTTTGATAAAGTTGTTTTTATATCATGATAAACATTTTAATGGTCGTTTAAAACGTGATGCGTGTCATAACATTTGTATATCAACCCGCCGCGTGTCGGTCGCGAACGACAATTAAATTAAACAATGGTGTATGAGGTGACATTCAACGGACTTTCGGCCTTGTAAATTGCTTGATTGGTTTCATCGACGAGCCAGCAAATTGATGGTGTAATTTACAAACTGTCATAAAAACTTGCGACGCGTGCTCACGGTTTTAAAATATGAATTGACGTTTTCTTCAAAAAAAAAACCTCATCGATAAAGAAAGGGACTACTCGACTTAATTTAATCCAAATCCCACTCATAAAATAACAAAGAAAACAGGAAAATATATAATGAATAAATTATTATTCAAACGCTTTATCAAATACAACAAAAGCTTTCATTTCCATGATAAATGAGGATTCATTTTCTCTGAAAAAAGTAAAGTGAGGGCAGTAAACACCATTATCATTGAATCGATACTCGATGCTAACAATGAGAGTAAATCTCATCGGCTCACAATCTCAACGAAGGAGGAAGCAAGAGTGTCCATTTATCAATTGTAGACATCAGACGGGTACAATAAGATGTGCTTACGGACATTGTGTCTTGAAGAATGAGTCAAGTCTCGGGGTCTTACTGTTGAACAGTTGACACACATAAAGGAATACGAATGAAGGCGACAATGACACAGCTATAGATGGCACTCGACGACGAAATAATGTCAAAGGACGGCTCTTTAAATTTAGAGCAGGAGAATTAATTAATTTAAAAGCCAACTCCACAGGCACGGTATAAACATCGTTTGTTGAGATTGCAAGTTATTAAAAACCAATCTCACAGTCACATAAAGAAATATCAATATTTAAGTTCAATTATCACCCACACAAGCAAAATTACTGAACAAAGAGGAAGTTAATAATTCACTGAAAGACATTGCTGAATCGGTAACTGCTACGTTTATTAATAAAAGAGAAAAAAATATGAAAGAAATGAGGCTATCTACAATGAATGAATTAGTTTCCGAAGTGGATTGAATAGAAGTGACTCATTATTTCCAAACACGATCTTAGACAACATGTGTGGGAACAATGGAGATGGCGCGTCGAGACAACTCAAAACAATGAATTATAATAGCAGAGCCCCAACCAGAAGTGAAGATGATTGCGAGGTGTTATTTGACCTCCAGGGTCACATAAGACTTGAACCAGTCGCGGTCTCGTGGACGAAGCATTTGAAAGCGGTCCGATGACAAACGAAAGTTAAGTTGATTGCTTTAATACAAATTTTTTGATGGTCATAGGTATCATGTGACCTCGAAACGAAAAATCAACAATCAAGGTCAATTTCTCTTTGAATTAGTGTGCCGTATTGTGGTGCTTCTTCAAAGCTTGAATAGTCTAGTCGACAAGTTGAAAATGGTACAAAATAGAGATACTGCTCTTAAAATTATGTGCGATAGCTCATTCGATCCGGAATGACGCCTAGAAAAATGTGCCAAAAGCGTGTATTAGCACATAAAAAATTGCAAAAGTTATAAACAATTAAAGATGAAAAAAAAATGGCATTTTGTTTTTTGCCAATATTTCATAAACTATTAATATTTAAGAAATTTCAAAAAAATATTCTGAAAGAGGAGGAAATTTCCAATAAAAAACTCCGAACTCCCGTAACTCTATCTCCATTATTTATAATTTTAATTTAACGCTGAAAATAGGTCTGCGCGCGACATTTTTAGGTTGCACGCGTGGCGTCTAAACGAGTACGGCACATTAATTAATTTATTTAAGGTATTGAATTTTTTTTTTTAAATTTGAAGAAATTATGTTGCGTTCTGAACACTATAAATAATTTATTCCCGTTGGAAATTTTACTTAAAGTTAATTTTTCAACAAGTTAAACAATTGTTAACTAACGAAATTTTCTCGAACTACCGTCTTAATTGTAAGTGAAAAAAAATGTTTAAATAATGGTCGTAAAAAAATTTCGCTTCGTAGAGCCTTTCTTACATACATACTTAACAAGATCGTGCCATAAAAGTTAAAAAAATATTTATACTTTGTTTATAACATTTTTTTTACATGAACAAAAACTTAAAAATCCAAGTAATGTTGTTAAATTTTTTTTTTCTTAATCTTCATAATATAATCGTTTTTTTATTAATACAAGATATTTATTGATTTGCAAAAAAAAATTTTCCCGCCATTTCTTGATAATTTTTTTATAAACAAATTGATTAAATCAATATTTAAAAAAAAAAATTCACAACTTTATTACATTACAAATATTATGATTTTTAAAAAAAAAAATATTATTTTTTATAATTGTTTTTTTTTTTATTTCTATTGTTAAAATAATTAGTTAAGAAATGTTTTTTTTCTAAAATTCATAATTGACAGTCCTCCATAAAGTAACAAAAAAAAAATTTTTTTTATCAACAATTCTATTGTTTATTAACTTACCAATTTGTTATAAACAAATTTTCAACTTTTTTTAATTTTTTTTTTAAACTTCTAAAATTAACAAAAACAACCATATATAACATTTTACTGAGAAGTCCATTGTTATAAAATATTAAACTGTTAAGAGAAAAATATCAAACAATCCTTCAGAATAAAATAAACAAAATTCAGTTAATAATATTTTATAGAAATCGATTTTACTTCAATGTACTAAAAATTCAATGTCTTTTTGATGGAATGAAAAATTAATTTCAACAAAACTTCATGCAATCACATCAATACTAAATAAAAAAAATTAATACACCACGAGGCTTATACACTGAACTGTTTTTGGTAACTGTAAGATCGACTATGAGCCACGTTTTCAACTGAAGCAGGTATAGACTATAAGCCACGTCAGCAAAGAAAACAGGTATTAGAAGATAAAGAGAAGATATCAATAAATATCTTGTATTAATAAAAAAACGATAATAATTATGATGATTAAGAAAAAAAAAATTTTTTTAACAACATTACTTGGATTTTTAAGTTTTTGTTCAAGTAAAAAAAATGTTATAAACAAAGTATAAATATTTTTTTAACTTTTATGGCACGATCTTGTTAAGTATGTATGTAAGAAGGCTCTACGAAGAGAAATTTTTTTACGACCATTATTTAAACATTTTTTTTCACTTACAATTAAGACGGTAGTTCGAGAAAATTTCGTTAGTTAACAATTGTTTAACTTGTTGAAAAATTAACTTTAAGAAAAATTTCCAACGGGAATAAATTCTTTATAGCGTTCAAAACACACCATAATTTTTTCAAATTAAAAAAAAAATAATTCAATACCTTAAATAAATTAATGCGCCGTACTCGCTTTTGACGCCACGCGTGCAACCTAAAAATGTCGCGCGCAGACCTATTTTCAGCATTAAATTAAAATTATAAATAGTGGAGATAGAGTTACGGGAGTTAGGAGTTTTTTATTGGAAATTTCCTCCTCTTTCAGAATATTTTTTTGAAATTTCTTAAATATTAATAGTTTATGAAATATTGGCAAAAAACGAAATGCCATTTTTTTTAATCTTTAATTGTTTATAACTTTTGCAATTTTTTATGTGCTAATACACGCTTTTGGCACATTTTTCTAGGCGTCATTCCGGATCGAATGAGCTATCGCACATAATTTTAAAAGCAGTATCTCCATTTTGTACCATTTTCAACTTGTCGACTAGACTAGAATAGTAAATTAGACAGCCTGAAAATATGCAGTAAATCTTAGTTTTCCGCATTTTTTCAGGTCGTCTTTTACCATTAATATTACGTCGTGCGTGGCGAACGAATGATCTAATGGTGGAGATGAGTATATAAGTAATTGAAACAAACACAAAGGAAAAACCTAAGCAAAGGAATGAACACATTTTTGAAGATATCAAACTAAATATAGATCTTGATACAGATAAAGAACTTCATCAAGAAATAATCTAAACACATTAGCGCTACCCATTTATCAGTGAGACTGATATTTGTTGCTGATAATACTACTCGGAAACTATACTGAAGTCTACTTATCAGACTTCTTAAAGATTACAAAGTGTTATCAAAATAAAGGAAACCATAATTATCGATTTCGAAGAAATAAAACCAAAATTGATCAGGAAAATGTAAAAGAGCAATAACGAATCATAAACTAGGTATGGTTTTATATTGGTTTTATACATTCATGTTTCCTTTCATAATTCCGTTGTTAAAATATTAATCCTAAAATCTCTGGATCGGATTTCCTTCCCTCTTTCTTATTCTCTGTGATCTAATTCTTACGCATCATATCCGTCCTCGGCAATCACGTCTTGTGTTATCATTGTGTCATTTTCGTTTTACAAACAGATAATAATGATATTATTGCTTCTATCAATATTTTCTTCTCACTGTTTGTTATCTTTTCTAATACCTAGGACAATCTGAGGTATAAGAGATACTGTACTGATCATAAAGTAATTTCCTCCTTTAAATCTTAGTCCCTAACGCTTTTCTTTATTTGTATCTACTCCGATACTTTTAATATTCTCTACTAGTCAATCACTTCTGTTATGTTTTTCTTTTTGTATATTGGCACCTTGTTTTTATGTAGTTATAATATAGTCTTGTAATTTGTACTATTTAATTATGCTTCTGTGTGTTGTGCTATGTCTTTTGTGTGCAGTAAATAAATGATTTATCTATCTATCTACTTCTATGTTACATACTAGAAAGTTATTTTGTCTACCCAATTTGTTTTACAATAATTTCAACTCAACAATAATTAGCTGCCCCGACCGTACGAAATCATGGTCGTCTAAAATTTGCTCCCAAATCACAACTCTATATCCTTAATCGGTCAAATTCGGCTTATCGAGGGTCCAAACTGGACACTAATGGGCTTTTAAGGTCAATATTTCAGGGCCCCGGTCCGTGGTTGGGTAGTAACGTGCTCAATAATTGGTCCCAAGTCTCTACGGGCCAAACTCCAGGGAAACATTTGGAGCTAAAACGTTTGTTACAGTTCGGCTGTTAAATTTAAGCACTCCACATAGTTTACTGTTTCAGGTATTAGTTACGATGCAGATGTATATAATTTTGAGGTTATGGACACACGAAATTAAATAACATAAATATTTGCTGTAGCTACTTTCTCACTTGCTTCGTTGCAGAGGAGAATAAACCTTAAAGGCTTTATAGGAAAACATGCGATAAAATTGTTGAGTTGCAAAAATCTCTCCCCTATATAGCTTAAGTACTGGGTGATGAGAATTCAATCCCTTTGTCTATAAAGCATAAACACGATAGTAACCCTTTCCGTTGAGTCAACTTTTCTATTCATGCGTGAAGACAAACACATGGTAGGCATATTTAAGTTGATACCGTATTATAATATAAGGGAAAATTTAGAATGTATACTAGTACAAAAGATGATAAGAGTATCCTAAAAAAAAAAAACAAAAATGCATGTTTCATCATTATGAAACATAGATATAAACTTAGAAGATAATAATATGTATAAAAGACAATCGAGGGTGATTTTTTTAAAGATTTAAACATGTTAAAATGCGAATATAGAGACAAACATCTTTATCACATAAAACGTTTTGGTTGTTAAAATAACTAACTAATAAAGTGACATTAACTACAAAAGGGACCACAAAAGGGCCGCACTTTAATAGGTGTTGTTCCAGTGAGCAAATTGTAGTTAGACTAAGTCTGAACCCAGGGAATTAGGTTTTTAGTCTGGAAACTAGTGAACCAACGACCTATAATTTGACTAATTTTGTGGAAAGTTAGGCAAATGCTAATTATGTTTATACTCCTGCTCAAAATGTTTTATACCTGAAGGAGCACTTAAATGGATTAGTAAGGAACACGATAGCTATGCAACAAATTAAAGATTTTTATACGGAACCAGGTGAGATGGAGTTACATGTAGGGAATGAGAGCAACATCATCAGAATAAAAGTTGATTTCAACAAAAATATAACTATTTAACAGTATAGTACATTAATCGTAAATTTTTAGACAAACGCACAATGTCATTAAGAACATAATTCTAATTTTACTTACGGAAGAACATGTAGTAGGCAACGCTGACAATTAGTGACAAGTACCTGCAATTAAAAACATAGATCATTAATATTACGAAATTTAAATGAGATAGAACATTATGAACTTCATTATAATAAAACAATCATTCATATGACTTTAAAATACAGGTATTTATAGATAGAAAAAATAAAAACGTAGTTGACTTAGTGAGGATCTCGTGGCTAAATAATAACAGCCGCTCGGGTCGATTTTTAGGTTAAGCCGTGCTTGCCTAGGTTGGTCTTTGGATGGGTGACCACCCATTACATACCGAGTTTCCTGTGTGCCTCGGAAAACACGTTAAGCCGTTGGTCCCGAGTGTCATTTGTAGATCTTTGACAGTTGTTAGGTAGTCAGTGGCCCAAAAAGTCTGACAACCAGTCTTATCAAGGGGTATCGTATTACCCAGTACTAACTGGGTTGTGGAGGTCAGATAGGCAGTCGCTCCATGTAAAATACTGGTATTCAGCTGCATCCGGTTAGACTGGAAGCCGACCCCAATATAGTTGGGAAAAGGCTAGGCAGATAATGAATTGACTTAGTGAAGCAAGCCTCAAATTGAGTCTTCTAGCGCTTCCATTTCGATCACAAAGCGGTGTTGGCATATGGCAGACCTTTGTTCAAACTGAAAACGTGTTCCTAGAACGAAGTTAAGGCCTCCAATACAGCTACGAACGGAACCTGCAATCCTATAGATTTGGCCACAGATAGTCTATGAATATCGTCCTCTTGTAATTCACGTGGCTCGTTTCATGCCAGCCTAGTCCATTGCGTCGTTGTTAACGTCACAATATGATCACACAAAGGAGCTGACAACGTATAGATCCGATTGCCTTTACCTCGGATATTGCTTTGTTTTCTAGTAACAATCACCGTACGTATTACTTGATATATGGAATCTTGACAGGCTATTCAGATTTGGATGCCTATAGCTTTTGCTTTACGGAGAGAGTGGGTTATAATATGTTGGAGGATACTGAGTGACAAGAAAAAAATCTGCTCAGTTACTGTGACCGTAATTTTATTTGCAATTGTTCTTCTTGTTCAACTTACAACAGCCATTACTAATGGTCGTCTTAGGCGCGATTACACAAAAACGGCGTAAGGTGCGGCGCAGGCGTGGAATTTATAAGGAAACGAAAGAACGGCGTGCCGGCGCCGCGCCGCTTGAGTGTAATTCTCGACACGTCGCCTACGTACATTTTTTATGAAAACGTTTTGAAGCGGCATCATGCTTGCGCCGCGCCTTCACAGTACGCCTTTTCTGTGTAATTCGCGCCTTACGAATGCTACAGATGCTACGTGGCCCCCTTCTAGGCTCAAGAAAATTAATAAGTCGTACCGTGGAAACGAAAGATGAAGAAAAAGAACGGTCTTGTCATTGGCTTTTCTCTTAGATAGTTATCAAGGGATGTGATTCGGCTATTATTGTTGTCATTAAGGTCCTTATTGGCTTAGCAAGCATGTTAGTGGCTGTAAGTACCGAATCGGCTACTGCCAATTAAACTGATACAATACTAACCAAATCCTCTACGATACCCAAGGGAAGCGTTACTGTGACTAATTCCTACACACTTGCAAACTAAAATAACATAACATGACGCGTGTATTCCCCAAACGGAGGCAGAGGTTTATAATACACCCACGTTAATTCGCCAGTTATGTTAAAGTCCCATATTGTTATTGGGGTTAAGCCTATTGCAATAAAAATAGAACACAAATTCATACTCTGGAGTCCTATGAACTTCTTCAAATGTCATTGTCATATTTTTCCCGACCGAGACTGCCAAACCAACAGGCGACGACTTACAAGCAAGGTAAGGTATTTATAGGGCCTACTTATTTCAAAAAGATTATCATCAAACAGTACTCATCATCTGCCTAGCCTTTTCCCTACAATGTTGGGTTCGGCTTCCAATCTAACCGGATGCAGCTGAATACCAGGGTTTTACATGGAGCGACTGCCTATATGACCTCCACAACCCAGTTAGTACTAGGTAATACGATACCCCTTGGTAAGACTGGTTGTTAGACTTTCGGGCCACTGACTCCTGTAACGACAGTCAAAGATGTACAAATGACAGTCGTGACCAACGGTTTAAAGTGCTTTGTAAGGCACGGTGGAAACTCGGTATGTAATGGGTCACCCATCCATGGACCGACACAGAAAACCGCGGTTTAACCTGAAGATCGACCCGAGCAGCTGATATTATTCGGCCTCAAGCCATCAAACAAAACTGCAACTAATATTACAATTTTCATAACCTATTCCTCTGAGGTAGTAAAATGTTTATAGCCACTCAGCCCAATGTTTGCAAAACACCACACACCGTCAAATGACGTGACAATAAATTCGCTTCCCACAAACATTCCCAATCTGCGGCCATTGTTCTAGCAACTATGAAATTTTGGAACATTAGATACGTAATAATAACTGCTTAGATATATACATACATAGTTCTTTGTTTAGAACTAATTATGTATGTGATAAAAATAATCAAGCGTTTGATGTAGAACCTCCTACATCATAAGCATGCTAAGAGAGCATTAAGGAATACGAAACGTCGATTTCGGCAAAATTTGTATGGAGAAATCGCAGCCCATCTCCCTTCCTAACTCTTCTTGTTAAAAAATTGTCTCATAATAAAACCAAAAACAAATAATGGAGGAAGAGCAGATATTTACAGCATAATATCATGAATTTTTAGAAAGTTTTCATTCTCAATCCTAACTCGATTGTTTTATTACATCATCGCAGTATTTAGGTATGAACTTTCAAAGGAAACACAGGTTCCCGAAAAACACGAATAGCAAAATGTAAATTCGCAGCAACATTAATCAAAATACCGCAAAACCCGAACTCAACAGAAAATCTGATACTAGTAAAAAACAATGATAACAAAAATCTACAGCAGACAGTAACGGAAGCAACTATGTGAGCGTACCAACACAAATTTTCTAACAAATTGCATTACAAGCTTAAAAATTTTAATTGGATACCGACATCGCTGAAGAAATTGCAGCGATAGTAAAACTAAAAGATCGGAGATAAGACGATGAAGTTAGAAAACTAATTTTATTGTTGGCAACAAGGAAATTGAATCCAACATCATCATCATCTGCCTAGCCTTTTCCCAACTATATTGGGGTCGGCTTCCAGTCCAACCGGATGCAGCTGAATACCAGTATTTTACATGGAGCGACTGCCTATCTGACCTCCACAACCCACTTAGTACCGGGTAATACGAAACCCCTTGGTAAGACTGATTGTCAGACTTTTTGGGCCACTGACTACCTAACGACTGCCAAAGATCTACAAATGACACCCGGGACCAACGGCTTAACGTGCTTTCAGAGCCACGGAGGAAACTCGGTATGTAATGGGTGGTCACCTATCCACAGACCAACTTAGGCAAGCACGGCTGCACCTAAAGATCGACTCGAGCGGCTTTTATTATTTAGCCACGAGCTCCTCCTGAATCCAACATCATCACGTATTAAAAATCATGGTGGAATAGCAGGGAAAAAAGAATTGACGACTTGTTTATAAGCCCTACACAAAAACGATGTAATAGAAAATCCACCTAGCAATACATTTGATAAGAACGTTACTGTTGTTGAAAACACATTGGCCGCACGATAACTGCCGCCCGAATGATTTTACAACATGTTTTGAAATACGCGAAATTATTGCAAAATTATATAGTTTTCTTTGAGAAATTGCATTTTGCGTTTTATAACAATGTTTCGAGTTTTATTTATGAAAGGCGTTTTGTATTGTCTGAAAATGTTGTTAGCCATTTTATTCGTAGCTTTCGAATGTCGTCGCTGAGAATAAGTTTGAAGCTTTGTATTTTGAGAATTGTGAACCTTACACATAATCGTGTTAACTGTTCTACCGTTTACCGTACAGTATAATAACCGGATCATCATCTGCCTAGATGATCCAAACTATATTGGGGTCGGCTTCCAGTCTATTTTACATGGAGCTACTGCCTATATGAGCTCCACAACCCAGTTAGTACTGGGTAATAGAATACCCCTTGGTAAGACTGGTTGTCAGACTTTTTGGGCCACTGACTACCTAACGACTGTCAAACATCTACAAATGACACCCGGGACCAACGACTTAGCGTGCTTTCCGAGGCACGGAGGAAACTCGTTATATAATGGGTGGTCACCCATCAGCCGACCAAACTGAAGAAGCACGGCGTAACCTAAAAATCGACTCGAGCAGCTGTAATTATTTAGCCACGAGCTCCTCACAGTATAATAACCGGATACTATTAAATAATACAGAAATAACTTAACAAACACTTCCATAATCTCTACTGTTTACAACACAACGCTCGGATAAATTGAGATAATCGAATTCTGTAATAACACCACTAAACATACAATTGCACAATCACAACGGGCAATAGACAATGCAATAAAAACATAGCGCTGAACTACTGAGCGAAAAATTGCCCGAATGCAATACACATTCATCTTATCTTTAAACATTAATAAAGAACGAGTGTTATGATTGTGTCAATTGTCTGCTTTGCAATAATGATGTCATTCAATTCAATGACCGCAGACCAGCGGTATAGGCCGAGCGAGATATTACATTCAACATTGCTGGCACAGAATTGTAATTTGTAATCAAGAGTATTATGTATGATCGGAAGAGAACTTTCACATAGTTCATCAAAGTTATCGTTATTATCTTCCTGCTTTATCCCATGTTACTTTGGGTCGTTGTAACATCTTTTTCTCTTCCACACAACCATCACGCTATCATTTACTCCTTCATCTTTCATTATCATTCCTTACACAATACATTCATCGCTGCTTTAGTCTTCCTCTTCCTCTGCACCCATCAACATTTACATAAATATTCTCTTTTGGTCAAATGCGGTTCATTCCTTTCCGCCTCACGCTCATCATCTCTCCACATCAATGCCACCTTTGATCTAAGAAATGGTCAAACTGTATCAGTAAAATGAAGGCGAAAATCGTTAACATTGCAAACAACCTTATGCGGTTAAACAGGTACTCTTGACCGACGAATGGCCTCCGGTGACACCGCAGCACGTCAATACTACGCGACCGGTACCACGCGACTACGATCGAAGAAATACGAACGATCGATCCGAGGTGAAAACACCAATAGCGAGTGCATAGACGACGGACCCGGTAGAACGTAGTATAGGGTCGATGAAACCTGTTCGACGCTCAGCTCTTGGCAAAGTACTCATTTCTTCAGACGGCTAATGCTTCGATTATAATCTTGGTCTAGTAATGAATGCTTGGACATCCTATGGCGTTAGAAGAGCCGTGTTTATTAGAATTGCTGGGCTGGCGTTACGTGACACAACGCTTTGTGCAGCAATTCAAAATATAATTGTGTCGAAATGATAATATAAAATGCTTTTATCGTGTTGCAGCTATAATAGGCTTTTATTAGCCAGGTATGGTAATGCCTAGTTGAGTGATAAAATCTTCAATTAAACAAGACATACAACTTTGCACATTCCACTCGCGTACGAGCATATTTCTCACGCTTTTTCTTTGCACATGCACATGCTTCATGATTAATTAATTTGTATTTTTTCCTGTGATTATTTAACTAAGAAAACTAGTTCTTTAGGAACACTTACTTATCGTGTATTCTACCTCAGTGTGGTAACAGGCACAGCCCTCAACAAAAAATATATGGGCTATCGAAACACGCGTAAACTCCAGTCTTCGGATATAAATAAATAATGAGTAGTAACGGTTTTACTGGACTTTTCATCGTCCTTGTGTATTTATTTTTAGAATCGGAAGTACCTTCAACAGCCGTTGTCTTTGTTGCTAAAAATAACTCGTAAGTAGTTTTCACACTTTATTTTATAACTCTTCAACGTAAATAAAACCTTCAAATAGTTATTTATTAAGTTAAGACGAACGAACGAACTCAATCAATGCAAAATCTCAATGGCCCCAATTACATTTGGACACATCAATGATTGGAATTCCCCTAATCATTACGAAGGAACTAAACACAACCGTACATATCTTGAAAACCTTCTTGTTACCAAAGTCTTGTTACTCAACCACATACAAAATTACGGTCGATGATTACAAGTTTCCTTCAACATTTTACGAGGCTTTTTACAACAACATTCGGCCCCCTCGTAACGCTAACTAGCATTCTTTACTAATAGGGACCCCTGCTTATCTTGTATTAGCCATTCCAAGGAAGCCCGCTAAGGTTTTTGTGTTGTATCAGCATAAAAAAATATGTCTTAGTATCGTAAAATTGTTCAATACACTTCAAAGCAGTATTTACGCTCCCTATAAACTTTTTTGGCTTCAGTCGTTTTTATAGAAATTTCTTTGAAAACGTCTTACACAGAAACTGCTTTGAGAAAGTTTATATTAAGTTTTATTCAGTTTATCCCTCTAATCCCTCTAGAAGATAAATCTTCTGAGAACACAAATGTTAATGAATGATCAGCTACCCAATGAACGTCAAATAGCTTTAGATTAACTATTACCTACTAAAAAATTAAAAGATGAAACATAAATACCCACTTTCTTCCCTTATATTTAGCAAATGGCGGCACCGATTTTGATAAAATGTATCTAAGAACTATTACCAAAAAACTAGCTTTCAAATAAAAAACTGCATCCAAATCGGTTCTCTCGTTTAAGAGCTATGGTGCCAGAGACAGACAGACACACACACATTGCGGTCAAACTTATAAACAGACGCCAGGCGAGGCGCAGGCGGGTGAGCTGCTAAACAGACTCCGTGGCAGCCCCAACAGCATTATGAGCGCCATAGTCGGGAGGCATGACAGCCCGTTGGTGAGGTCATTAGTCACCTGTACACTGTCTGTGTTTTTAGTTAAGTACTAACATAGGTTAAGAATATTGTTACTAACCCAATGGATCCTGGTTGTCTAAATAAATAAATGAATTATTATTATAACACCCCTCTTTTTGCGTCGGGGGTTAACAAAATAGGAAGATTTGAAGTCATCGTCGTTTTGCTAAGGACAGAAACGCTAATTTGGAAATAATCAATAACACAGAAGCTATCTTTTAAAATTTTCGCTCCTATATAGAACAGAATAGAATATACTTTATTGTACACCAAAATTGAAACACAACTGTTGTACACTATTTTGTTTTGTTTTGTTGTGCTCCTGCTGATTGTTGACTCATCGAAGTGCGCGGACGCAATATTAGATCCTGTGCGAATGAATACAATGTCATGTAGAAAGTTGTGTGTGATGTAGTATGAATGAGGATAACTAAAAGAGTACGGAAAGACCAAAAATATGATGGATGGACTGTGTGAAAGATGAAACAGCTAGGAAAGGGGTTACACGTGTAATGACGACTACTAGAGAAGTATGGAAGAAGAAGACATGCTGCGCAAACCCCAAATAAAGGGATAAGGGCAAGAGAATGGTGATGATGGAGAATGATGTTTTTATATCTATTGAAGTTCAGTAAACACTTTTGGGTTCTTGAATAAAGATATTGGTACTTATAAAATGATAACTATAGTTAAAAGAAAAACAAGTGGAGAAGAAAATAAAGCAAAATACAAGAGCCCAAGTCATATCAAGTCACGATAAGAAATTGTGTCGTTGCTTTAAGTACTGTTCTTGTTTATGCATCCAACAAGACTGTATGCAACTTTTCAACTACGTAAAGTTACTAAGAATACTTTTGAAGAATTCTTTCACAAACTTAATAGTCATCTTTCTAGTTTTATGACAAGTTGAATGTTCAAAGTTGCTTTGAAAGGAGCTGTTGTGCTGTGTATTGAAGTTTTCTTTCTTTGGCGCTTTAAATAATTTTCAGTATAGAAAAAAATAAGAATAGGTTTTTTTTTCGTTGTTACGGCCCCGACTTATGTATCTAGATCATGGTGTCGAAACCAGTCAGGTACTTTACTTATCATAATTTATTTTAACACCACTGCTCACAAAACGGTGAAGGAAAAAATCGTGAGGAAACCGGTATGTCCTAGAACCAAAAAATTGAAGACAAGTGAAATCGACTAACTCACACTGAGCCCATGTTGTGGATTATAGCCCACTCCCTCTCATAGAGAGCAGCCCTGTGTCCCACTAGTGGGAAAATTATGGGCTTATCATGTTATGCTTTAATTTTGCGAAAAATGGAGGGGCAACAGATAAGACCCTTGTGAAAGGAATATTATCGGATTACAGCTGGTTGCTATGATCAATTTCTTTATAAGGCTTAGCGACCATGGTAATGGGAGTAGGTGGCGTTGGACCGGCTAGTAATAGTAAAAATGTTGGAGGAAAACAGTGGAATAACAACAACTTCGACTTCATATGCTTGAAGTCTAATCTGATCAAGATAAGCATTTAATTACAATCTAAAGAAGATTGTGATCAAAATCGCTTAAATCCGATACTCTACCTAATATCACTTCCTACTATCGATGGCCGCTTCATCAAACGGGCGCTTCCACTGACCAAACTACAGCTTACAGTTACCATCACTGGACACGGCTCTTTTAATAAACACCTCTTTGCCATAGGAGTCACAGACAGCCCCCTGTGCCGAGCCTGCATGGAGCAAGACGAGACAGCAGCCCACGTGCTTCTGCACTGCCCAGTGGTTGGAACATACAGGGCAAAGTACTTCGGTAACCCACCAGGTACTCTCCACGAGATTGTCAGCAGCATCAAGGCACTGTTGGCCTTTCTCGGGGAGTTAGGGTGGATTGAATAAATCCTCCCACACGCACGCAAAATACGCGCTTGGACGTGGAGTTGCGGACACCAGCCCGTTATACAATACAATATCACTGTTACTGAACGTATATTTTTAATCTACATCCGTTTTTTTTTTTTACGTAACACGTTTACGTAGTCAGAATAATATAAAACTGTATAGTGCATAATAAATGGATCGTATTCGACAATTAATGGTTTTATTACTACGTCAGTATATTAAAGAGAAAATAATAGGTACAATAAAACTAATTACGTAGATAAATAAAATAGTTCGCTATTTAGACCCAGTTCAATAAGAGTTCATGTTTTATTCATATGTGGGTTTAAATTGATCGTTTGTATTGTGGCAGCCAACAAAGTAACTTTCACTTTGACATAAAAGTGGTTTTTAACTGAAAATAAGTGAAACCATTTCGAGTGTGTATGTATGGGGGCAATTTCCTAACATCTGCCTAGCCTTTTCGCAACTAGATTGGAGTTGGCTTCCAGTCTAACCGGACGCAGCTGAATACCAGTATTTTACATGGAGCGACTGCCTATCTGACCTCCACAACCCAGTTAGTACTGGGTAAAACTGGTAGTCAGACTTTTTAGGCCACTGACTACCTAACGACCGTCAAAGATCTATAAATGACAGCCGGGACCAACGGCTTCACGTGCTTTTCGAGGCACGGAGGAAACTCGGTACGTAATGGGTGGTCACCCATCTACAGACCAGCCTAGGCAAGCACGGCTTAACCTAAAGATCGACCCGAGCGGCTGTTATTATTAAGCCACGAGCTCCTCAAATCAATTACAATACGGGGACAATTTCCTAATGCAGTTATAATAATAATTATAAATCGGATGCATGCATTGCGATTGAGTTTCAACGAACAAAGGGACTGTAACAGTGGCTTTTACCCCACTCTGTAGTCAACGCTGCGCTGTTCCATAAAATTAACTTGAAAAGTTACGATTATATAACGTTTTGTAAAGCTGATACGTAATACTGGAAACTCCAGGGAAACATATGGCTAATAAAGGACTGCCAATGCAATCGAAGTTTCCGAGGCATGGCGGGGTTACGATATGTATTGGAGGGTCACCCATCCACGGACCGACCTTGCCAAATATAATAAAATCTTTTGAATGACACAATAATTTGCATCATGCACATTAACTTTAACTTAGGTACTGATAATTACGACGTGGTCACGTGGTACTTACTGATATCTTACTAATATTATAAAGAGGAAAAATTTGTATTTTTGGTGTGTGTATGTTTGTAATGAATAAACTCAAATTATCCCTGAGTAACATAGGCTATATTTTATCCCAAAATGTTTAAAAAATAAATGTCCACCGGGCCGCTAGTAATGTATATTTTTTGACTGGGTTCTAGTCTATAAATGAAGACTGGTTGAGTTGTAAATACATTGTACCCCTTGATTTGATTCGTACATATGTACACATGTTGGAAAATATGCGGAAAACAAATCCAATTTTACGATATTTTCCTTTTATCTCGTCACGTATGAATTAAATCAATTTTCCGCGTTCATACGCGTTGTGCAATTATTATTATACGGTACTAATTGTTGCTTTTACTTAGAAACGGGTGCAAGTTCACCAGTTGTCATAAACTGTGTGTTTGACACGTTAAATAGGAGATGTTTTTTTTTTTAAACATTGCCCCACACTAGGAATTTCTCCTGTATCGTGGGCACATTTAATTAAACTCACAAACACAAAAAGACAGACCCGGGACAACTAACTGTAGGCCATACAAACATTTTTTCCGTGCGGGGATCGAACCCGCGACACGCAACGCAACAGTCAATCGCTCAGCCACTGCGCCAACTGTGCTGTAAAATTTGTAATTTTACTAAATCTTCTTCTTGAGGAGCTCGTGGCTAAATAATAACAGCCGCTCGGGTCGATCTTTAGGTTAAGCCGTGCTTGCCTAGGTTGGTCTGTGGATGGGTGACCACCCATTACATACCGAATTTTCTCCGTGCCTCGGAAAGCACGTTAAGCCGTTGGTCCCGGGTGTCATTTGTAGATCTTTGACAGTCGTTAGGTAGTCAGTGGCCCAAAAGTCTGACAACCAGTCTTACCAAGGGGTATCGTATTACCCAGTAATAACTGGGTTGTGGAGGTCTGACAGGCAGTCGCTCCACGTAAAATACTGGTATTCAGCTGCATCCGGTTAAGACTGGAAGCCGACCCCAATATAGTTGGGAAAAGGCTAGGCAGATGATGACTAAATCTTCTTCTTGGTGAGAAACATTATTTTCGAAATATTCTCACTTTCATCAAGCATAACATATTCAGACTCAAGAAAACCAATATACCTACTACATATTAGTATATTAAATCAATGCTATTACTAATCATTTTCTATTCGCAATGTATGTTCCGTACTGTACAGTAAAAATTCATTACATCACAACAATATAAGTTTGAAGTAGTAAATTCACCTGAAACTTTAATTTCATGGTCAGTGACATTGATTAAACTAGATCAACCTGATTTTTCTAATAACATAAAACGCAAAATAGGTCTACTGGGACTAGAGATTGTTGACTCTCGACAACCCTTCTAATGATAATTTTGATGGATGGAGAGGGAGAGGAAGGCCAAAGAAAAGATGGATGGATTCTGTGAGGAATGTTATGAAAGAGAAAGGAGTAAATGATGACGTGACGTCTGACAGGGGAGAATGGAAGAAGAAAGCGTGTTGCGCCGACCCCAAGTGGAATGGGACAAGGGCAGGAAAATGGGGTATTCCTCAAAGCGCAACTATTTTTAAGCGCAACTAAATTATTCCTAGAAGTGCAACCATTAGTTGCGCTCACAAATTCAGATTAAAAATATTATAAATGTTTATTCCTCAAAGCGCAACCATGATGAAAATATCGTTTAATAATCCATCATAACCCATCTCTATTTTTCATCATGGTTGCGCTTTGAGGAATAAACATATTATAATTTTAATTTGTGAGCGCAACTAATGGTTGCGCTTCGAGGAATAATTTAGTTGCGCTTAAAAATAGTTGCGCTTTGAGGAATACCCCAGGAAGATGATGATGATGACTTGAAACCCTATCTCAGCCTAACCCTTTAGGTGTTATGTTATGTTAGTTGCAATAACGTAGTGCAATTTAACTTTACTCTCTTTATTTATTGCAACATATTCAACGGGTAGCTACTAAAGCAATAGCAATACAAACTATAATAAAACTCAGCATTTATCGTTAGTAACAGGAAACGTTTTATCGCTAGGACATTTAAATAAAAAGTATATATGCTTATCCACTATCCGGGCAATGAATACTTACATAAAATTCGTTGGAACTATTCGATAGGTTTTAGTAGTTACAATTAAATATATCAATTGTTTGTCTAAAATGTTACTACTTATTTTAAATTATTTTATAGTAAGAATTTTCGAATTAGGAATCTATGTACTTTGTTTTAATCGTTAGGAACAAAATTTTAATTTAATTTTGGTACTGGGTGTACTAACAGGGTTGCGGAGGTCAGATAAGCAGTCGCTCCATGTAAAATACTGGTATTCAGCTGCATCCGGTAAGACTGGAAGCCGACGCCAACATAGTTGGGAGAAAGCTAGGTAGATATTATTTCCTTTCGTTTATACCTTTTTCAAACAGAATTATTTTTATCAAAGTAAGCTTAAATTTTTCTAGGTTCTTTCCTATTCTTAGTTGTAATCCAAGATCAAAAGAGGGACGATGTTTTACCACACGTGTATAGTGCCTATCTACCTACATCTACACTTACAACATAAAAGCGTAAAGTTTGAACGTAGGAGTTAATCTCCGAATCTACTCACTCCATTCACCATCAAACGTAAAAGTTTGGCGAGTTTAGAATTAATCAACACCTCTGTAATTTCATGAAATAAATATTTAAAAAATTTTGAATGGTCCTTCAGAGTGTACATAGGCTATACAGTCAAACCAGAAAATATATGGATTTCGGTAACTCTCATGTTCCCCAGTTAGTATGAACATCGTTGTCTAACGTCGGTGGCGGCCAAACGCTAGATAAAATAAATAAATTAAATCATCTTCTTTTCCTAATTTAGCCTAGCCTTTTCCCAACTATATTGGGGTCGGCTTCCAGTCTAATCGGATGCAGCTGAATACCAGTATTTTACATGGAACGACTGCCTATCTGACCTCCACAACCCAGTTAGTACTGGGTAATACGATATCCCTTGGTAAGACTGGTTGTCAGACTTTTTGGGCCACTGACTACCTAACGACTGTCAAAGATCTACAAATGACACCCGGGACCAACGGCTCAACGTGCTTTCCGAGGCACAGAGGAAACTCGGTATGTAATGGGTGGTCACCCATCCACAGACCAACCTAGGCAAGCACGGCTTAACCTAAAGATCGACCCGAGCGGCTGTTATTATTTGGCCACGAGCTCCTCTATCTTCTTCTTTTCCTTCAAAAACAAAATCATGCACCTACCGTTCATACGTCTCTTCAATTCAAATATTTTAATTTATTTGACAGTGAATGTTTGTGTGCACTTCCCTTGCCAAGACACGTGCTATGGCACAAGTTACAACACTTGCCACGTCATGTGCTCGGCCTCGCTATTAACTGTCGCCTAGATCGTAAGTCACTGATAGCCTTTTGATATCGCATTTAGTGCAAGGAGCCCTAGTTCAGTGAATGGAGACAATAATATTACTGCGATAAGTAAGTAATTATGGATACTAATATACATTATACATGCAAATGGATGCTTGAGTATATACAGTGTAAGGGACAAAGACGCGCAAACTGTACTGTACTACTCGAACAAACGATGACTTTAGCAAATAATTCTAGATCCCGGAGAAGACATTCTTCGTTGGTTATTAAAAAAACCTACTGTAAAATACCAGGTTTTTTGAATAACGAAGAAGATGTTAACGAAATAATTGTAACCATGTCGATGAAACAGCAACATACAGAAGGGACCTATCCCTAAGCAGTCAAAATGTATGGTAATATAACAGCTGTTTTTTTTTTAATAAAGACGAAATATTACTAAACAGTACTGAGTAAACTGTTGTAAGTGTTTAAAAGTCGATAAAAGAAGATGTTATTGTTAATATTATAACCTCATATTGATCAATAAATCGGAAATAGCATGTTAAAAGAGTAAAATCCTTCAGTTTTCCTTTATAGTAGTAGTATAAGCAAGTACACTATATCTATATATATAAAACAAAGACGGGTTTGTTACAACACTTATAACTCGAGATCTGCTGGATCAATTTTCATGGTTTTTGTTTCGTTGGATTTGTCTCCGCCCTGAATAGCAGAATACATTTTAAAAACAATGAAAACTTGACGAATACATAATTATAAAAATGAATCATTTTCCATTTAATTATGTTCCTTTGTTTCGTACCTGTCAAACATTTGTTTTCCTCCTGTCATCCTGTCAAATACTGTGATTGACATTTATGCATGCGTTCAGAAATGTATTTTGTGTAAACTATTAAAAAAGCGTGAATAAACTTTTGTCTGTATTTTTTTTAATCAATTAAAAAGGTTGAAAAGTGTAATATAGGTTAGGTAGGGTAGGTAGGGTAGGTAGGTAGGATAGGTAGGTAGGTAGGATAGGTAGGTAGGTAGGGTAGGTAGGCAGGGCAGGTAGGTAGGGTAGGTAGGTAGGGTAGGTAGGTAGGGTAGGTAGGTAGGGTAGGTAGGTAGGGTAGGTAGGTAGGGTAGGTAGGTAGGTAGGGTAGGTAGGGTAGGTAGGTAGGATAGGTAGGTAGGTAGGAAAGGTAGGTAGGTAGGGTAGGTAGGCAGGGTAGGTAGGTAGGGTAGGTAGGTAGGGTAGGTAGGCAGGTAGGGTAGGTAGGTAGGTAGGGTAGGTAGGTAGGTAGGGTAGGTAGGTAGGGTAGGTAGGTAGGGTAGGTAGGTAGGGTAGGTAGGTAGGGTAGGTAGGTAGGATAGGTAGGTAGGGTAGGGTAGGTAGGTAGGATAGATAGGTAGGGTAGGGTAGGGTAGGTAGATAGGATAGATAGGTAGAGTTGGTAAGAAGGGTATGGTAGGGTAGGAAAAGGTGCATTGCAACGCATGCCGGGACAGCTAGTACTGGTATAAGTGGCCACTTGTATCAGTTTACAGGTTCTACCATAGTAAAGAAAACAAGCTACATCAATGCAAGTGATGCTATTTTCCAAAGTATAAAAAATAAGAAAAACCAATAATGCAGTCTTTTTTCTTAGATATTAAAATATAACATACCAAAATTTCAAGTGTTTCCATTGATTTATGACAAAATTACAAGCTTTAGAACCTATAAACCGCTCTCTTGAATAGTTGTATTTTTGCACTTGTACTAGTATACGTAGGACCCGTCGAAATGTTCCTTACACGGTGTCGTGTATGTATAACAGTCATAGAAAATTGGTATCACTTATCAGATACTAACAGTATCAGTTACACTAATTTGGCTCTGATTGGTAAATGAGTTCGATTACTGGTGACAATCTGATCTTCAAGGGCACTGAGCACTGATAACTGCAGTATGATTGCCTAACATATTCAAATTACAAGTAATTAGCCTTTTTTAACAATTTCCAATATCTATTTCTTGGACATAAGATACTTATATATATGTAGGTAGGATTGGTCCATACAAGCTGAACAAACGAGGATTGGAAAGGAGTAAGGGTGGCCTTTGCCCTGCAAATAAATAATGAAATACTGTTTTAAGCTTTCACGGTTTACAATTAAACTTGTACTGTCACATACGGGATATCTTCCGTGATTGTTCATTATTGTTTGTTTATTTTCCTTCCACCCGCATTCTCCAGTCAACCCGCGATCATGGCGCTTGCAACAGCGTCAAAATATCGGGAGCTCAAAATAATAAAAAATCACGGAAGATATCCCATAAGTGACAGTATAAGTTTAATAATAAAATTCTTATAAAGATGAAGATTATATTAATGAAATCGTTATAAACACTTTAGTATAAGAGCAAACTAATACTAAAGTATGTATAACTTACAAGTCATAAACGTACAAATACAAACATCTCGATCCTTTGAAATATGTTTTTAGCAAAGGTTTGTAACATGTCCATATGTGTAGATATAGAACAACAAATATCAAATTCGGAATTTTGAACCCTGTGAGCGTATTCAGTCGTATTGATGTAACAACTAATAACTTCATGAATTCAACCAAAGTAGATCTTCGCAATATGTTTTTGCTACAGGCCGAAAGTTTAGTAGGCACATAAACAGAAATAGCAAGACTTGAATTCTGAACCCTACAAGCCTATTAGTCGTTTCCATACAACAACTATTAATTTCGTGAAGTTACGTAGTTTGAGTAATGTGTTGATAAAGTCGAAATCTCAAGGGATGTGCCACACCGGTCGGGGTGAAATGTAATTTATATTGGAGTTCGTGACATATTTCATCATCATCTGCTACTCCTTCGAGACGAGCTTCGGTATAAAATAAAAGCACGTACGGATTTCTGATTTCATAAAATGTACAAGAAAAATGAGTAGCTTCTCGACTTGCTGGCGCTTTTTCAACTTTTTGAATCCATCCAATTACAAGTGATTAAGCTAGGTAATTACAAAACTTTTATATGTTTCAATATTTTTTTATGTAAATGAAGTATTTATCTTCTATTTTATTTTCAAATCCGATGACGCTAATAGTAATATTTATTCAACTGTTATTTCCAATACATATGTGTAAATAACAGTTAAAGACAACAACAATTTCTTCAAAGCCGAAGTGGATTGTACTAAATCTGAATGAACACGCTTCGCAGCCGTTCTATGTAAATAGTGTTGACTAGCTGGTAATTACAATTACTCGTTTAACCTATTAATAAGTCATGAGTATAGTGCATTGACTCCGCGAATTTCGACCCAATGCGCTCCTGATGACGTCATAATTATAGCAAATGGAGCAGACGTGGACAGATGTTAGCTAAAACCGCAGGCGAATGGAGGCCAAGTATTAGAGAACTTATCTGTTATGACCGCAAAATGCAATACACATTTGCACGAACCTGTATTTGAATAATTCAAGTTCTTTGAAATATGTTTATCCTCAGGTATTACCCAGGTCGAATTTACAGCACTTAATTTTTTAAGATAAAACAATAGTAGACTATTATTATTGAATTTCTCAGTTCGTGCCACAGTTATTTCTATGCTAGGGTTCGCGGCACAGTAAGTTGCGTGGTTTGTTTTTAAATTAGTATTTAACACCTTTCAATGGTAGGTTCAATACAGTTAGAATTAAAATAACAGCAGACGGCAACTACACAGTTGGCATAAAATAAAATCAAAACTATAACGCAAATCAATAAGGATTCAAAAGCATCTGAATGAATAGTTCCTTGAAATTTTAGAATAGATTTTGCTACATCTGGTACAGTTAACGAAGGCAGGATAACACAAACTGAGCCGTTCACAATATTCTAACAATGATTTTAAACCGAAGAGAAACAAACCCACGAAGGAACAAGAACAGTTGAATATAACAATCTCTGGACAAAATTCAAACTGCAATATCAACTAAAGAACGTAAGAAACTTAATGTAACATGGCTGTCAAGCAAAAGATACCCCTATCCATACTTTTCTTTCCTGCCTTGTCATCGATATCAAGAAAGACATCTATCCAAGAAACACTCGACCCCTTACACTTCTTGTAAAATAAACCAAAAGCAAAAGTAAATCTGTCAGTCAATTCAGCGCTGTTCCCACGACCCGCACCCATTCTGCACCGTGCACTAGTACGGAAGTTAGTCACCGTATAATTACTCATAGCTCAGCTTTGTCGCCGCGAGAAAACTGTGTTACATCACATTGACAATTAGAACATGTTTTGTGTATAAACGAACTCTTCACGAAGCCGTCAACCAAGCATTCTGTACATCAAACTAAGGAACTGTATGCAAAAATTATTGCTGGGAAACGACATTTTTTTTTGGGTGAAAAATCACGTTTTACGGTAAAACTCAATGTTACGCACTCAAAACTTAGAGCTGATGTATGGTTTGAATAGTAAAGTCATGGAGTTAATTAAAGTAAAGTTAAAACCTTGAGTAGTGGTTTAAAAAAAAACTTGTGATAAAATTGGAACTTTGACCTCCTATATCTCCGTAACTAGAAGGTTCCCAGGTATGGTCCAGAACAAAAAAAATGATCGCAATGACGGGAAGAACAAGTGCCTTTCGGCTTCGTTAAGGGTCTTTTTACACCCTTTATTACGAAGAACGAATAAATTAGAACGAAAGTGTAACAATAACTGAAAGCGTATATTAGGTTGGTAATGCCTTCAAAGGAAAGGAAGGATACGAGGAAAGGAAATACAGAAATATATTCACCGAACACGAGACGATTTCTGTTGAAATCGTACTGCTATAAGAGAAGCCAAACTGCCTTTTGATCAATTCTATTGTCTAAATGATAAAGTGGAATCTTTCAAAAATCTCATGTTGAGAACCAAAGTTTACTTAATTGATTGTAAGATGAATGAAGTTCCGTTTCAAATAAGTCTTAAAGAAGAACGAGCTCTCTCGTCTTTAGTTATTTAAAACTCGTCTGTTTGCTGTAGACAGTTTAATAGGTTTGACGCACGTTAATTTCAGTGAGTTTAATACCCTAAGCAACACATCGCCGTACGATTATAATTTCAATGGGCCGCTCCAAGCCAGACAAACGACTCTTTTGTCCATACCGTATGGGTGTTCAAAGACTTGTATAAATTAAACACCTTGACGGGCCCAGCTGAATTTACGACTATTGTTTTAAGTAGAATCTCACAGTTGAGTCTTGAAACAGCTAAAATTGCCTCAGCAGTTGGTTCTAAACGGTGTGGGGGAACAAAACTCGTTACCGGGTACCTACTGAGTTGACGTTCCAGAAATATGGAAGCCGCCGTGCATAATTTTGATTGGCTCTTAAACAAAGCTCTTTGAAATTAAGCCGCACATTGTTCCCGAGTATTGCTCCGTGTTTACTACTACGGGCTTAAAACAGTTTCACAGTGATGTTATGAAAGCTTAGGTAAATCTAAGCAATAACCGCGTCTGTTTTATTGGAGGAAAGTTTTAAAACAACAGCCGGCCGCAGTGCCTGTGAAAACTCGTGATAGAAATATCAACTTTATTATCATAGGTCTAGTACTGAATATTCATAGGGCTATATTTGCTTTGTAACTTTCGATAGCCGTTTATTTGAAAATTTATTTAGGCTTTGGGTCAATATGTTTGCCGGAGGTTTTTTTGTAATCCCGCTCGTGGGCTTTTTTATTTCCGTACTTGTTCGGAAAGTTATATTATGTTCATATGGTAGACTAAACATGGTTTTGTTAAACCTAGCAAAGGTCAGATTTTATTCGTTTCAACTGAAACTTTTCATATTGAATTAAAATTAACTCATAAATAAGTCCACGGATGAATTTAAGGAATGTCACTTCAGTCAACAATATTTAACTAAACATTGTTTGAATAAACCACACATGTTTGCGCAACCAGTTCAACCAGTTAGTTTAACACAGCTCATCATTCATTCTATTTAAAGACATTTTGTTTCTCGAAGTCAGCACCGTCGTTTGGCAAGTACTTCCCAGTGTTCCAACTTCCGTTGTTAGTCGGGAAGCGATCGACACAAATCAGTTTGTCGATGGACGAACTCACCTCACTAATTAGCTTTCGGGGCAAAACGTCGGGGGTCTCACCAAGTCCCTGCAACTATTCCACTTTCAATCTTCCGCAGACAGTTCGAAATTTTCTGCTGACTTTAACTGATGACTGGCACATAATGTAATATATTTTAGAGTTTCTGTACTCGGCATTTTAGTTGGCATCGGTTATTTGCGTTCAGCAACTTTAAAAGGGTCACTTTTAATTACATTTAGAATGCTCTGTGGTTGAGTTAAATAAGCAATTACGTAGAACGGAGTCTTTAAATACAAATGAGAATCTATTAAAACATTTACATTTGAGGTACGCTTTTAAATACCCATTTGGGAACTTAATAGCATGTTGACCGGATAAAAAAGGACTAGCTAACAAGTCAACGTTGGTTCGTATCGGATCAACTTTAAAAACGTTTAAAAGCACTAAATCACTTCCAAAGAAACCAAAAAACCACAACATTTTTTCGACGTCTAACATCCGTAAATTTTTTACTCGAGTTAATTTTGACTGTTGCCTTTCCGTGAGTTAAATTTAACGCCATTTATGACTACAGAATTAATTATAAACAGTTATTATGGGACTAATTAGCAGGCGTAGCTTATGTTAATAGAAACGTTAGCACAAATCGTAATCTAGTTGATGAATGTAGGGTAGAAAATGTAGGACTTGGTAACATTGTACACATATTAACAAGTCCTTCGGGTAAAACTTAACAAGATGGACCGTGAAGTTTTCAACTTTAAAGAAGCTACGCCATATCTTCCTACTGGTATCTTAAGACTGATAGTACGAACATATCGGCTTGATAAGCAGTAACTTCTAATTGTTCTTTGAAGTGCGTCATATCGTAATGCAAAATCACAATTGGTAGGCAAAATAGATAACTTATCAGTAAGTAAAGTAAGCCAATTTCTAAAGCCACAATTTTGGCTAAATAAAATTCACCAAACGCTGGTATTTTGACCCTTAAAGCTATATCTAAGAAATCTTTTGTCTCCAAAATTGGCAATTTCAAAAACGGCATTGACTTCGTCTCTTTCAGTATGACAAACTGCGCGCCTATTACCGTTTCCTCCTTTAGTATCTTCATAATTCAAGGAATTTAGATAGTCACGTAATTATTTAATAATTGTGTGGTTACCGTCAGCATTATCAACATCCTTGACACAATAGGAGCCACTAAAACTACTTATTGTCAGGTGTAATCACTATGGCACCAATCAAGTCAGGTACTTCCCGTGTGAAGGATAGTCATTCATTCGGTGTTATGGTTATATCATTACCTGTAATCAGTTAATCACTATGATTACAACTGTATTAAGTAGGATTCGATTACGAGAGAATGCGAGGCGCGAACTGTTACGATCGGTAATGTAAATTACAAGATCACTTTTAAAAGAAACGTTATGTTATTGGTCTGTGATAACTTCAACAAAATAAGGTGTGCTTGTATGAATAAAATTGGCACTTTCAAAATAGAAGAAATAGTTTTATAACATTAAAATTTGCATAATCAGATTTATCAATATTTGCTTTCAGTTGCAAATATGAATCATCCACTCATATTTTTTATGTCGGCACATATTTGCTGAAGATAAATACTTGCGCTTAAACAAAGAATTCTTCGAATAGAAAATATTCAAATAGGCAGGTATTGGTGAGATCATCTTGACATTAAAATCGAACTCTCTACGGTACAACTGCCTCTGATTCATTATTATAAGAATATTTTTTGCAAAATTTCTGTTTCGCGTTCGATGGTAGCTCATAAAGTAAATATTTAGCGAGTATATTTATGATAATCTTAAACTACTGAAGTGAATACTGGAGGATAAAAATACACACACACCTAGGAAGTTAATGATTCGTTCAGAGATGGTGTTCAGATTGGCATCGAGACTAAAATACTCTATTGTTTCGAAGATAAACAGGAAACCTGCACGTTACTCACTTCGTGCAGAGCCGGAAACGTTGCTATTGAAATCTCCAATATCCGATTGTTCTTTATTTATAGTCGAAGTGAAGGAAGAATGATGGAGTGAGCGAACCTCGTCGCACGCACCGGTCAAACAACAAAAAATAATTAAAGAAAAAAACAAGTCTACTCCGAGACGTCAACGAACTTCGATACACGAACTTTATAAAGATTTCCTTCACCTCGACAATCCTTTAATGCCAACTTATAAAGACTGGACGGGTGACATTCCGAATGCATCCAATCGCATTACTATTCGCAAAGCATACATAACACACCGACCTTGAATATGATATGTTGTGAATCTCCCAGAACTGGAAACAGGGCTGTGTTAATCCAGAAAAAATCCACAATGTTTATAATGAGTGTATTTTTTTTACAGACACATGTCACTGACAATCCACAGGTAAAATTCGAAAGCTCGCGAGCGGATGCCGAGCGACCGTGGCGTACGTCCGTGCGGCGCGCCGCCTACAGAAAGACTGAGGGAGAATTGAGGTGTAGAGGTCCGTTTGGTCGGAGGTCGGAGGCGATTGGCGGAGGGCCGAGTGAAACGGGATGCGGCAACGAGATGTGCGCATCGGCCGGCTTCCGTTCAACACGTTAGATAAAATTCACTGTGGAAAACTGAGGACAACTCCGCGCTGGCTAAATGTTGTTACCGCACTAACTTATCTCCACATGAAGCGTGGAAGATATCGATAGATATGCATTGATTATATATTTAGGGAATGTTTTGTGCACACAAATGTGTTAGATAACGTAGATACGATACCTGAATAATTGAAAAGTTGTTTTTTTTGTAAGTAGGTATGTTAACCTCATTTTCACGGTCCCTAACCCTGCTATTAGAGTTAGGCTGTTTTCACGCTTCGGCTGATTTTAGAACAATTGGACAAATAGGCACATAAGAACTAACGACTTAATGAAATAACGTATTGCTAATTCCCTTACACATTACAATACAATTGTCATTAGTTCATTACTCATTAAGTTCATTAGTCTTCATTTCAACGATAATCGTTCCCAACGTCAAAGTAATTGCTAATATTATTATGACCTCAAATGCAATATGACGTGATAATCACACACATTAATTATCAATTTCTTGTTAGTATCGTTATCATTATACCTTATTTACTTGTCCATTACAGTAGCCGACACTTGAAGGAAATCGCAAAGAATTTTCGATACAATTAACATTGTACCTTACGAGCTCATTAAATAATTCAAGCTACGCTGCTAACAAGTACCACATAACATTAAAACGTTTCCAGTGTGCGGATTCATTAGGCTACTACTAAATAAAAATCTCATTGGGCTCGTACTGGGGCTGGCGTGCAATTACTGCCAGTGATAGGGAAGGTACGGAAATACTAGTCTTAATAATCCACGAGTTTTTACTTCAACGTCAATACTAGTTGCAGTTGCTGAAGTATTTCTATACACTTTAGCCACCAGTAGTGAAGGGTCAATTTTTGTAAGAGGTAAGCCGGAGTACATATCTTTAATGTGATTATATTATTTGTTTTTAGAATACTGACTGTATGTATGGGACCTTCGCCACTGTTAGCCACTACTAGTAAGATGGATATTTTTTACCAGACCGGCCAGTCCCGCCTGTTTCCAACTTTAATTTAATTTAAAGTGTGCTTGTTTTTTGCTTTTTAGTTTTTTCAGTCGGGTTTTTTAGTTTATTTTTATTACTTCTTTTTAGTTGCCTGTGTTTAAAAAATAACCAGTCTTCTGTGCTTTGTATCTCGTCAATGTTTAGATCATGCAATCATAACCAGCATATGCACTAAAAAAGTACGAAATATGCGCAAAATGCTATTTATTTAAATTTACGTTAATTTTTAGAAAATATAATAGTAATAAGTAGCAATTCTTGTGACAAAAAACAATTAAATATTTTTCTAGAACAGTTGTGACGTTTGTCACGTAATATCAATTTACATACAATTAAATCTGGAAAATTCATTGTAATGTGCAGCAATCATTGTATAAGGATTCCCATGAATTTGATGTATCTAGAGAATGCTGCGGTTAGACTTTCCCGATAGTCATAATTTTATTATAAAGGGTGTAAAAAGACTCTTAACGAAGCCGAAAGGCACTTGTTCTCCCCGTCATTGCGATCATTTTTTTGTTCTAGACCATACCTGGGAACCTTCCAGTTACGGAGATATTGGATGTCAAAGTTCCAACTTATTCACAAGTTTTTTTTAAAATTGATTTTAATGTATGATTTTTACTATTCAATCCATCCATCAGCATAATGTTTTGAGTACGTTACATTGAGTCCTACCGTAAAACGTGATTTTTTACCCCAAAAAAAAATCGTTTCCCAGCAATAATTTTTGCGCAAAGTTACATAGTCTGATGTACAGAATGCTCGGTTGACGGCTTTGTGAAGGGTCTGTTTACACCCTGTATGTACCTATATATGTGAGTGAGTTGTTTCATAATACATCATCATTACGAAGTAAACCTTCTGTATATGTCTTGCTCAATGTGAATGGGCTCGCGTGTGCATCAGACCCGTTATCAAGTGAACACTTCCCTTATCGGGGACCGGCTTGTACCATCTGGCTTTTGCGTTTTATTACTATCGAGTACAGTATCTATTACATTCTTCTACACTAACATCACGCTTTGTTATCCTCGAAAGGTTAGGCTTATCCTAGGTGTACCACAAACAAACACACATCATCATCTGCCTAGCCTTTTCCCAACTATATTGGGGTCGGCTTCCAGTTTAATCGGATGCAGCTGAATACCAGTATTCTACATGAGCGACTGCCTATCTGACCTCCACAACCCAGTTAGTACTGGGTAATACGATACCCCTTGGTAAGACTGGTTGGTACTTTTTTGACTAGGTACCTAACGACTGTCAAAGATCTTCAAATGACAGCCGGGAATAACGGCTTAACGTGCTTTCCGAGACAAGGAGGAAACTCAGTATGTAATGGGCGGTGACCCATCCACAGATCAACCTAGGCAAGCACGGCTTAATCCAAAGATCGATCCGAGCGGCTGTTATTTTTTAGCCACGAGCCACATACAAACACACATACGGGGTGTAAACAGACCCTTCACTAAGCCGTGAACCAAGCATTCTGTACATCAAACTAAGTAACTTTACGCAAAAAAATTTGCTGGGAAACGACTTTTTTTTTTGGGGTCAAAAATCACGTTTGACGGTAGAACTCAATATAAGGCACTCAGAACATTTTGCTGATGGATGGATTGAATAGTACGAGGGTGTTTAAAGTAAAAATGTTACATTAAAAACATGTACTTGAAAAAAAACTTGTGAAAAAGTTGGAACTTTGACCCCCAATATCTCCGTAACTAGAAGGTTCCCAGGTATGGTCTAGAACAAAAAAATGATCGCATTAATGGGGAGAGCAAATGCCTTTCGGCTTCGTTAAGGGTCTTTTTACACCCTTTAGCTGGCAAAATGCTGTTTATTCCTGCTGCAGCTGCAGCTGTTTGTTCCATTCGTCTTTAACTGCAGACATAACGCTGCTAAATGGTTATTTGTTCAATTACTCAGAAGTTGTTCGTTAATGTAAAACTATGAACACGAAAGTCCATTAAAATAATCTGTGGGTGAAACATGAATTGCTATTTAAAATTTAAGTTATCTTTTAAATTGATTAGATTGCAGTACGAAACAGATAGTTAAATTAATTTCAAGAAATTGTACAATCAGTTTTTACAGTTTTGTATACAGTAAAATTTAATTATAGTCTAAAACAACGCTAGCCTAACCATCTTCCGTTTTATAAGTGCCCATCTGAGCCTATGTGAAATAAAACATTTTGATTTGATTTTTTTTAATTCATTTTCATCATCATCCCCACCCAGCCGACTTCATCCACTGCCGGGTATAGACAGACCTCTCTTTGTGTGAACCAATCTCTATGCCCCAGTGTCTCATCCAGGTTTTGCCCGCGATGGCATCAATCTCGTCTGCCCTTCTCGCCGCTCGACGAACAACACTTTTCTGACCTAATCAACCTATAAATACTACTGACAAGTACTACCTAAGAGTGACCCAAACAAAAATTGTAAACGCTTTTCATTTCCAACACTATAAGGGCACATGTCCATCAAATCACACGCGCGGCTGCGGTGTAAAGATGAAAGTAAGACCGGCTTACTATTTCGTGAGCTAACGGAACAATATAGACCTGCATCAAACGTCAAGCGAGTGGATGACAGGCAGACGTGTTGGCTATTAAAAGGGTATGAATTAGATTGTTATAGGTGTTTACCGAGAAGTTTATATGGTTTAATGACCAGCTTTCACTTGTTTGATCAAGTTTTTAGTGGACAGGCATTTATGTTATCAACGATAAATTCGTTGCCTTTTAAAAATCCTAGGTGCATATGTTTTGAGAAAAATATCTGTGACAGGCGGACAAAACACTGAGATTTCCTAGGGTTCCAAGAGATTCCAATTTCCTATTCGAATGCTTTTTATGTTAACTATGATTTTTGTCAAAAAAAATTACTGTCGTTAGTAATTTTTTTTTCATAATTTTGGTATTCGGCTATCGATGAGCAAATAATGAAACTAATAGGTTAGATTTATCGATTAACATTAACGAAACGAGAAGATTATCGAGACGAGACTAACTGCTGGGTACATAAAGCAAAATGTAGGTACTTTAAAAAAAAATCAGTCGTACCTACCAAAAGGAATTTTGATGCATACCACTATTAGGTGACAAAATGCTGTAGTGGTACCAATCGATTAATATTATCGCTATATAATGTCTGTAAATAACCATAAAAGAAGTCGTTGGACAAGAAAATTAAGCAATTTCGTTGGAGCCATAAGAAACACCATTTATGCATGTGACATTGTGACATGTCATAATATGCGCCCTCAGTGGGCGAAATGACGTAATAAAATGTGTCTTTATGAGGTACGTTAGTAATGTTAGACATTTCTTACGTTTTCCTTATAAAACATCTTGCACAACATCATTTCATTGACACATGTATGTAATTTTAATAATGACCTACACATAATTATGCACATAAGAGGAAGTCTGACACCGGCGCCGGTGACTGAAAAGTTATACGGTAATCGGTTACCGTTGTATGGACATGTGATGCGAAGGAATGAGGAAAATGTCGTGAGGAAAGTTTTGGGTATGAATGGGGATGGGTATAAGAGTAGAGGAAGACCAAAGAAACGATTGATGGGCTATGTAAAGGATGGTATGTCTAGAAAGGAGTTAACTGCTGAGATGACGAGTACTAGAGAATATGTGGAAGAAGACATTGCGCCGACCAAAAAATAAATTGGGATAAGGGCAGGAAAATGATGACATATGCACAATCCTGGTTCGTATCATAATTACTATGTAAATAGGGATAAAATTACTTAGCTGTTGAAACTCTGTAGACATTCCAGATATACATTTCTAAACATGATTAAAAAAGTATTTTATGGTTTTTCGTGTGAATGACCTTAGGTAATGAAGTAACTGGCCTACGTCAAACAGTGGTCGTCTTTGGGCTGAAGTCATAATGATTGTGATCGTGTGGTTAGTGCCTAACTTGGTGTCAGAGTTTTTATGCCGTCCACAGACCTCTGACTTAGCTTTACATGCCGTCGAGAAACATCTCTCAGGCATGATGGTTTCCTCACGGTGTATGTCCTCAGTTATGATGATGAAAAAGACGAACCTGTAAAAGTAGGTTAAGTTTTTTAATGCTATCTTCAATAATAAAGACTCAACAGATCTGACGTTGTGTTCCCAGGAGCCATTCTAAATAAAAAGAGCCGTCTGGAAATTGACTAGACTATTCTTAGTCTAAATAAATTAAGAGTGAAAATATTACGAAGAGAAAATGAAATCCATTTACGACACGACACCATAAAGAAAAGTTAGTAGATATCAGAATTTTGCGGTTTGGCTTATTTATTTGAATTTGATTTCACTATCATTCCATAGGTAAATGGGTTCTGCATTTTCTTTTAAAGAAATTATTATTCATATTATATCTGAGAAATTGAGAATCTACAAGGCATTCAGAAACTAACTGAAATTCCTTGGTAATCCATACTAATACTATAAATGTGAAAATAACTCTGTCTGTCTGTTTGTTACCTTTCCACGCCTTATTACCTGAAAGAATTTTAATAAAATTTGGCACACAGATAGACCTGGTTAGGTTACGATACTTTTAATCTAGACAGTACACTCTCGAAGGATAATTTCCAACCTCTACAGGGGCAAAACCGCGGGTGAAAATACTCAATATAAATTGTTATTTCTAAAATCCCTTAACAAAGTGAACCTAATTGAATTGCACTCAATAGTCAATCAACACTTTAAATATTTGGGCTAAACGGTACTCTATTTCTATCAAAGCGGAGCATGTCAATCAGAAAAAATTAATGCACGTTTTAGATCAACTAGAAATAGCTCAGGTGTGAGTTTCATAGTAGGTAGGTAGAACAGTTTCATGAAGTCCCCCACTAAATGACAGTAGCCCTAGTACGCTATGAATAAAGTTGGGGCTTCTCAGACTTCCTCCTGCGACTATGTTAAGCACGTAGTAGAGCTCCCAGTGGACCACCAACTGCTATGACCCATCTGGAATCTCTAAACGGACTACGAAGCCAGGTGCGCCTCTGCAAGTATTTCTTAGTCCGATGGAGGCACTCCGATAACATAAATGTGACTACGGAGCCTCATCGCAGACGATGATCCACCGTCTTGTGCTACTCCAACTGCACCTTGAGCACTAATAACACTATTAAGGTAGCTGAATTCTGGTCGAAGTTCATTTAACACTAAAGGAATAATCGATACGACGAAGAAGAAGAATTCAGCAGCATGATCCGTAAAACGTCAATTTCTCTTTAAATATAAACATTTAATAAAGACTAATGTAAACAAAGTCTGAGCACACGAGCATCACGGATTGGAAATAAAACTGATTAAATTCACAAAGAAGCAACTATTGCTACACAATTTATAACTTTCAATTTCGTAACAATAGTAATCTTTTCAATTAATTCTCTTCACTTTCCGATGGCGACGCTAATCACATTAAAATATTCAAATCCACCCATGTTAAGGTAAGTGCACACGAGTAAACACACGGAAACATCACTCATTTTATTTTGCAAAAAGTCGGTGAATTTCTCGCGTGCTTGTAAAATCCTATGCGTGCACCGTTCCACCGTTGTGTTCAAACCCTTACGCTAAACAATTTAATCCATGGAATAAAGTAAATTTTCAGAAATAAAGACGTAAGGTTCTTGCACTAATTGAAACTTCCAGGGAGGCATGGGGCATGGTAGCACGCAAACCGCTGTATACACTCTTCTAATTGCATCGAGGCCCTTCTATAAAATGTATTGTTAGGTTAGGTTAGTATTTAACCTTTTTAAGAGTATGGAATTCGTCATAATTTAGTTATTTTAATGAGGAATCACATGTTGGGTATTTTTTATAATTCTTCACTTGTTATTATTTCCAATTGTGATGTTAGGTCTTTTGGCAATTATATTCCTTTAATATTCATTTTACTTAGCTATTTAATAGTCAAGCTAAGATTGTGAATTTCTTAAGAATTCTCATTCATTGTCAACTTAGGGCTGATTTTTAAATAGTCAAATAACTTCTATCTGAGGAATAATAATAGCGGTTTGACATATTTCCTATAGGCAAGCTGTCAAACCACCATTTTTATTTCTCAGATAAAAGTTATCTGACTATTGACTTAGTCAAGTTAATGGGACCTAACCTAAAGTTTAATAAATTGATCTGGATTACAGATATATCTTAACGAATTTACCATACTTTCCGTAATCTATATCACGTATTACATTCACACAGTCACACATCTTACCCCCGTACTCAGACCTGCTCGATAATGATTACCTAGGTGTACTTATTCAATTTTATCTACCACAAGCATTTGTACGTCACTATACTCAAATATACACTCGTGTATCTTTAGTTGAACACGAACTCAAAGCTACTAGAAGTACTAAAGCTGTACAACACACTTCCGACTGCACCGACCGTAGTCAAGATAACTTATCAGTCGTCCGTAGGGTCATTACCGTCTCTTCCATTATTATTTTTATCCACACTTATTCTTCTATTGACTTAGGTCGGCAGACCAACTTTTTTTTACTAAGATTTTTTTCTTTTTTTGTCACAGTTAGTTTAGGCAGTTATTATCACGTTATTTATGTCTGGAGTGTTTTTTTTTTGAGTCATTCACGAAATATGATTTGTACTCTGTTATCTGTTTTAATAAGTTCTTTATTTAAATTTGATCCATAATTGATATGATTGATTCCATTGTGATTACTAGGACCATTCATGTTACTATCAATATTTAGGTTTGATATTATGCTACAATCGACGACGATGTTAACATTTGAAGTTTCCATGAGAAATGTAATAATAACTCATTCAATTTCAGTGTGTTTTACTGTATGGAGATTATCAATTAGAATTGGACGTGGCTTTGAAAAACTTAATATATTATGTTTCTGCTTTTCCGATTGTACTTATCAAACAATGGTCGTTATTAACATAGACATTGATACCTATGGCGATTTCATGGATGCTTCATTCATTGGAGTCTCATAAAGAAGTTGTGTAGTGATTAGGCGCGTCAATCATTGATGTTTCTTCTAACTTCAAAGTGATGGTTGCTTTTTCGACGACAGATAAGAGGCGTATTAATAAAAAAAATATCTAGTGGAATTCCCAAGGAGGAGGAGGAACTCGTGGCTAAATAATAACAGCCGCTTGGGTCGATCTTTAGGTTAAGCCGTGCTTGCCTAGGTTGGTCTGTGGATGGGAGTTTCCTCCGTGCCTCGGAAGGCACGTTAAGCCGTTGGTCCCGGCTGTCATTTGTAGATCGTTGACAGTCGTTAAGTAGTAAGTGGCCCAAAAAGTCTGGCAACCAGTCTTACCATGGGATATCGTATTACCCAGTATTAACTGGGTTGTGGGGATCAGATAGGCAGTCGCTCCATGTAAAATACTGGTATTCAGCTGCATCCAGTTAGACTGGAAACCGAACCCAAAATAATTGGGAATATGATGAATACACAATTTCTACCAATGTGGCATAAAGATTTGATTATATCGATATGGTGAAAAGGGGATCGAACCATTTCGTTCGACCCGATAACTTAAGCTCTGTTGCCATTTATCCCAACGATAAATTGAAAACCAGTGACGAAACCAAAGAACTGGTGCAACAAATCATACGGCCCGAGCAAATGAAGCTGCAGGTACGTGGTGTCCGAAAAACGAAAAACGGTGGCGTAATAATAAGTACGGAGACGAAACATGACGCCGATAAGCTGAAAAACGCAGTACAGCTCTCTACGTCTGGACTTACCGCCGACGAACCCAACAAGCGCAAACCCCGGATCGTGGTTGTAGGAGTGCCGACTTCCTTGGCTGAAAATGAGGTCTTCAAGTGCATTTTCGAGCAAAATGTAGCCGACAAGTTACCAGCGATGTCCCTAGAATCCTTTTTGACCTTGGTGAAATTAAGCCACAAATCTGGGAAGAGAGAGGCTGCGACCTGTAACTACGTTATTGAAGTTGCGGCCAACATACGAAAAATACTAATACCTCAATCAAGGATTTTTATAAATTGGTCATCATGTCCAGGCAGGAACTTCACGTTAGTTACAAGGTGTTATAAATGCCAGCAGTATGGCCATGCAGCCAAATCTTGCAGGGAGGTAAATTCCACATGTGGTCACTGCGGTGAAGCAGGTCATATGATGTCCGAATGCGCGAAGAAAGCTGACACTCCGAGATGCGCGACTTGCTCCCGTTTTAAAAAGCCCAGTGACCACAAAACGGGAGACGTTGAATGCCCTGCTAGAAAAATAGCGGAACACAGATACATAAACTCTGTCGATTATGAGGGCACCTAGTGCGTCATACAGCCCGATTTCTGTTGATCTTTCGCTGTCTAAGCAAATTGTCGCCAGCAACAAAAATGCCATGACGGTGCTTTTTAATGTTCACTAGTTTAATACTGCTGAAAATCATATTAGTTTTAGCAAATAAGTGCTACAAATTGATTTCCTTGGATTTTATATAATATATTTTGTGACCTTAATTATTTTTGTTTGTATCTTATTTTAGCATTTAAGTACATTAGGTATATCTTAATATATGTTAACCCATACTAACTTATTTCACTTTTTTAAATATTGTTAAGAAATCCATTGTCCAAATAGTATTTTATTAGAAACCTGCCGCCTGTGATACAGGTTTAACCTAGTACAGGTATCGAACTTTGTTATACCAACATTATTTCTAAGATTTAAATTGTATTTATTGTGAAAATTGTAATTTTGAATAAAGATATTATATTATATTATTATTATATATTATTCGAGATAAGATAAAAGAATTGGATCGTCAATAGCGAATCATATTGAATACCTTAAAAAAGTATTTTGGCTTCTCACATAATGGTATTTGATTTGGGAATTCCACTAGACGATCATCTGCCTAGCCTTTTCCTAACTATATTGGGATCAGCAGTACTAGTATTTACATGGAGCAACCTCTACAACAACACAGTTAGTACAGGTAATGGGTGGTCACCGATCCACGGACCAACCTAGGTAAGCAGCTCGACCCGAGCGCCTGTTATTATTTAGCCACGTGCTCTCCTGAGAAATTTAGTATTGTATATTTTAAATAATCAACCAATGTATTAAGATTGTTAAAATGTATAGTTTTAAATATTGTGCTGGTCATAATATGATTTCAATATTTGCAGTCCTGTCGCCTGCCCGCATAATATCTAAAGGGAATTCTAGTTCGAAAGCAGAACAATGAAAACCGTGTTAGGAATACTAATAATATGCTTGCCTGTGAATGTAATAATCTCTCGATAGCTATTGAGAATATTCGGTATCCATTCACGGTATTATTTCAACAATGCATCGAAATCTGAGCTGGAATAGTTCAGATTTAAACGCTTCACAGTTCATTGAGTTCATTTAGATGATAAGATTCTAAATTCTGAAATCAAAGTTGGAGATGTAAATTGTAATGATAATTCATACTCATTAATTGAATCCATAGATTAGTAAAGAAGGCTTTGTTGGTCTAGTGGTTGCATGCACGTACTACTGCTGAACATGAGGTCCTGGGCATGATTCCCAGAGGTGAAAATCATTCCTTTATTTATTTATCTTTACATATAACTACCGGAAATGCATTGTAAAAGATGGCACGGTTGACATATGTCGGGCATGCCACCGTCCGGGAGAATCGATCCGACATTATTTCTGGGTGTTCTCGTCTTGCTAACGGAGAGTACTTGCATAGACACAACCTCGATGCCAGGATTATCCACCAGCAACTTGCTTTGAAGTACAACCTTGTGGAATCCGAAGTGCCATACTATAAGTATGCGCCCGACCCAGTTCTCGATGATGGTAATATCACGTTGTATTGGGATCGACCTATCATCACTGACAGTACTATTGTTGCCAATAAGCCTGACATTGTAGTGACAGATCGATTGGAGCGTCGCACAATGATTGTTGATATAACGGTTCCGCATGACGAGAACCTCGTGAAAGCAGAGAAAGATAAACAATTCAAATATCTAGATCTGGCTCGCGAGGTTGTCGACATGTGGGACGTGAATACAGCATTGTGCCGATAGTCGTGTCGGCCAATGGATTAATAGCCAACCTTGACCAACATCTAAGGAGGCTCTCGCTTGGCAGCTGGATCAAGGGCTTGATTCAGAATGCAGAACTTCTGGACACGGCGCGTATCAATAGGAGGTTCCTCTCTCAAGAGCCCTGACCACCGATAGCTCGGACCCTGTTCCCGATGCCGGTGGGCTACTATTTTTTATATTTTCGAATGTTTAAAAAAAAAGTTAAAATTTAAATATTTTGAAAATTATTTTTATAGCGTTTTTTCATCAGGAAAGTCTGTTGCGGTCAGGACTCTGGATTTGTGCCTGGCTGACCGCAATAGGTTCTGCCCCAATTGTAAGGGGTCTTTAACATATGTTATGTTATATGTAAAGGCGCACCTATTCGAGTCATCGTAAAGCATTAACTGATAAAATGACCTACTCATCGGTTACTGAGATAGGTTAATTTAATAACTAAACTTGATTCATCTTCCTCGGTTTTAAGGTTTGTTTTAGGTGTGCTGTGCACTTAATATTCACCCATATGTACCAAATAGTCACTTCATTCATATATTTTTTAATTAACAACATTAAAATTTTATTTTCCAAAAATCCACTACAATTCGTAAAATGGTCAAAAAGTGACAATTCATAATGCTAAAACAGAGTCTGTGATCATTTAAACGTGTTCATGTTATTATCCTTTTATGATTTTGCTAGACCGGCCATTATAGGCCCCCAGAACTGTCCATGTATCTAAAGTAAATACTAGTCGGGAAACCAATTTCATCATCCCTCCTTCCAATTACTCTTTTTACCCACAGCTACGATTATTACGATCAGTAAAATATACAAGTCATAAACTTTAATGCGAAACCAGCCCGGCACTGGCAACATTGGATGGATAATAAGCACCCTTTGAAGCGAAGTGTCAAAGAACTGTAAAAGGCACAAGGCCACCTAGTGTGCATCAGCTATGCAAAATATAACTCAATTATGATTGCCAACACAAACAGTACTGAATAATGCCATAGAGTAGAAGGATACAGAAGGCTAACTTTAAATAAAGGCATTTTTTATACTATACTTGTTAGAAAATTAGTTTCGAACTTCTCGATCCTTGTAAAGATGAGCTAATACGAGTATTAGTCTTTGGAAAAAATTGCAATGACCAGGGACATTATTGAGACAGAACAAAAAGAAAATTCAATGTGTAAAGACTATTTAAATCATCCATTCATGCTCTGGCTCTACAGCTGTGTGTGTGTGTGGCCTACGATTAGCGTGTTACATTACGACGTCGTGTTGCATATGCACGGATGGAAGACACGTCATTGCATCGTGATTCGTCATAGCTACGTGACACGATGGGACGTCGTCGTATCTTGTGTATGTGTGTTTTGGCCCTTTTTTATCTTCACTGAAACTTAATTTTGTATATTATGCTAGCTTCATTCGGTATCGTACTACGTGCCAGAAGACTGCAGTCACGTCCGCGTATTTTTTTTTAGATAAAATCTTCAAGAATTATACGCTAATGTTAATATTTCTGATCTATAAGCTAGATTACTGTTGAGTTTTATCAAAATGGGTGAATCAGTTTTTGCGTGGAAGAGTAACAATCATCCATCCATACATCAATACTCACAGGCTTTCTCATTAATAATAAGACAACGTTATTTTTTTTTTTTTTTTTTTTTTATATGGTTTTTTTTTAAGAAATATTTAAAAATGTCAAAAATGTGTAGATAAATAAATGTAAAGACAATGTAAAACTTCTGCACTCCTTTACCGACGTCGCGTCTTAGAAATACCTTGTTATCTGTTGCAGTTTGTTCACCAAATGTTTACGAACACATTATTCCCATCGGCGTATTTAGAAACCACTGAAATTATATATTCTGCGCTGTGGCTCAGAAACTATCGAATTTACATAATTTTGGTATTTTGTGTGCATTGCTAAAGATGTTAACTGTAACGGAGGAGCTCGTGGCTAAATAATAACAGCCGCTTGGATCGATCTTTAGGTTAAGCTGCACTTGCCAAGGTTGGTCGGTGGATGAGTGACCACCCATTACATACCGAGTTTCCTCCGTGCCTTGGAAAGCTCGCTAAGCCGTTGGTCCCGGTTGTCATATTTTGTAGACCTTTGACAGTCGTTACAGGAAGTCAGTGGCCCAAAGTCTGACAACCAGTCTTACCAAGGGGTATCGAGCTGTGAGTCGCGTAAAATGAGTCGCGGAATTTACGCTTATTTAGTTTTCATACTAAAGTCCTGTTTGTACCACACGGCGACAACTCATTTTGCGTCGCCTTACTGAGTACTATTTGGAGCTGTTTGCATATTATCAAGTATAAACTTAATATGCACCTATTCGAAACTATACACAAGTTAATGTAGTATGTCATGTTATCTACATGAATATAAAAGTATTTTCCTCGAACAACTACAAACAAACTAAGTTAATCAATAGGTACATTGTAACACGGTCTGACTATGTCACGTCCTACAATTTTACATACCTACCCCCAGAATTACCAGAAGGAATGGCTGAGGTTTATATTTTGTACACCCAAATTTTGCCAGTGGTAAGTGGTAAGTGACTCAAGAGTATGCTGTGCACATTGTGAACAGCATACTCTTGTGACACTAGAATATTTATTTACCTTCTCTTTCGTTCCTTTCGCGTAGTGTGCAGTGCGCAATTATATCGAAAAAAAAAACAACACGGTCTAAACCAAACTTGACGCGAAAATTTTTATAATAAAAAAATGCGTTTCAATTCACAGCCGCACCATCTATCTCAACTCCTATCCTCAAAGTAGAGAGCAAATATAACTAATAAAATCTAAAGGTCATCATCACCTGCCTAGCCTTTTCCTAACTATGCTGGCATCAGCTTCCAGTCTTACCGGAAGCAGCTGAATACCAGTATTTTATATGGAGCGACTGCCTATCTGACCGCCACAACCCAGATATCCCTTGGTAAGACTGATTGTCAGACATTCGGGTCACTACCTGTAACAACTATCAAAGAGATACAAATGACAGCCGGGACCAACGGCTTGACGTGCTTTCCGAGGCACGGAAGAAACTCAGTAAGTAATGGGTGGTCACCCATCCACCAACCAACCTAGGCAAGCGCGGTATTAACCCGAAGAACCACCCGAGCGGCTGTTAATATTTACCCACGAAATCTATGGGTAATTTCCGAAAATGATCAGGTCCCAAAAATACGCAAATAAAGCATAAAGGACACGTCCATAAATTTATTATGTACTAACTTTCGCCCGCGGCTTCGCTCGCGTTAATTTATAATTTGTCAATCAATTCGGGTTGTACTCTGTGACAACATAATTCAATCACGATTCGAAAGACACGTGGCGCCATCTATTATCTTAAGAAAGTTATTGTTGTTTTCCTCGGGAACAATACAGTTTTTCGGGGTGAAAGGTACCTTATATCCGTTTCTGTATACCTGAAAACGTAAATGCAAAATTTCAGGATGATCGGTTCAGAGGTTTATTCGTGAAAAGGTAACAAACCAACTCATTCGCTTTACACACACATTTCGCATTTATAATATTAACACTACGGATAAGAGTTTACGGAAAAAGGAATATATTACGTAGGTATCTACCGTTTCAGCTCTTAAAATATTTAATTATTCATACGCCTCAATTGTGAATAATTAAATGAATAATACGTACGCCCGGATAAAAGACCACTTAAAACTTTATTGCTTTCAATAGTAAAACATAATTATAAATTATTGGTTTTATGCCAAAATCTATGAAGGTACTAAATCCTTTTACCGGCCATTCAGTTTCCTCATTAAATAATAAATTGTAATTATAACACTTTAATTGGTTCCTTTAAAACTGTTAATTATTTTTGAATTATTTCACAGGTGGGTAAGGGCAGGAGAATGGCGATGATATTTTATAGGTATATAAGTACCGTCATGTAAAAAGAACGCTGAGCGACAGTGGAGGGGATGTGTTTGCGCACATTATAAAGGGTGTAAAAAGACCCTTAACGAAGCCGAAAGGCATTTGCTCTCCCCGTCAATGCGATCATTTTTTTGTTCTAGACCATACCTGGGAACCTTCTAGTTACGGAGATATTGGGGGTCAAAGTTCCAACTTTTTCAACAAGTTTTTTTTTTAATACATGTTTTTAATGCAAGATTTTTATTTTAAACAAATCCACGACCCCCGTACTATTCAATCCATCCATCAGCACAATGTTCTGAGTGCGTTATATTGAGTCCTACCGTCAAACGTGACTTTTGACCCCAAACAAAAAGGCGTTTCCCAGCAAAAAAAATTGCGTAAAGTTACTTAGTTTGATGTACTGAATGCTTGGTTGACGGCTTCGTGAAGGGTCCGTTTACACCCTGTGTAGTCGCGTCCTAAAGTACTAAGCTATTGTTTTATAATATAAGTATAATTGTTTCATTGTAGAATCGTAATAGGTACTTTACTAGCTACTTAGTACTTTGGAAAAGGCTAGAATAACAAAAATTGAGTAAGTTTATTTGAGCGGTCAGCGTTCTTTTTACGTGACGCGAACTGTACTTAAAGTTTAAATGGGCTTGCGTCTGACCGCAATTCGCCTGATGTGAAACGATGATGCGGCCTAGGGTGGAGCACGCTTGCCTAGAAGAATCCGATTCACTCGAACTTTGAATAGATCCCAGGTATTGCAGCCGGAGTTATTTTGGCTGATTGATTGATTGATTAATGCCATGTGTCAAAATATCCATGTAGAATCACGACCATTAATATGTGTACAATTAGCAAAATGTAAAAGCGATTTTCTCGTAAAATAACGGTTTGTACTTTGAGATAAGACCTATTTCTTAACACAGCTTCCAAAATACTGTGTTCATGAAAACGTAAAACGCTAATTCCATACGAGAAACGACTTTCTTTTTTGGGGTGAAAAATCACGTTTTACGGTAAAACTCAATGTAACGCACTCAAAACTTAGTGCTGATGGATGCTTTGAATAGTAAACGGGTCATGGAGTTAATTAAAGTAAAGTTAAAATCTCTAAAAGTGGTATTTAAAAAAAAATTGGAACTTTGACCTCAAATCAGACCGTAACTAGAAGGTTCCCAGGTATGGTCTAGAACAAAAATATGGTCGCAATGACGGGGAAAACAAGTGCCTTTCGGCTTCGTTAAGGGTATATTTACACCCTTTAGATAACTTATATTGGACTCAAAGAATTATAATTGAATACTATTGAAAACTGTGTCAATAAACTCTATTTGTACAATTGTTTAAATTCAACATGTATTTCGCAAATTCATTGTGTAGTTTATCTGCAATGTAGAAACAGGTAAATAACTAGTCAATTTTACGAAGATAATTTATTCTAGTCGTGTCTTTTTTTTTTTTTTTTTTCCGGATGGGAAATCATCAAATGACTTCTCCCGCTCTGGGTGGAGTGGGAGGGAGTGTCAGACTCTTACTGACTAAAACCCATCCATGTTCCTTCATTGCCCTTTGTGTTCCAGGGCCACGGTATCTCTTTCGAACAGTCCCGCAGCCCCATTCTAGTCGTGTCTTGGAACACAATTCTTTAACCGAAAATATAATTTTGAAGCCAGCACAAAAATACTCAATCATAACACCAAAAGTAACAAAAACTATTGCAATCCTCACGGAGCCCGACAGCCGGAAAAACCGCCCGAAAAAATAACGCCCGACGCCAATTTTCTAAACAGAACAAAAAAAATAACAATCCGATATCAATCCAATAAAGGGCAGGAAGGAAGCAGCCTCCGACTAAGCAATCACACGTCAGAAAGAGATGAAACACAATAAACCAACAGAGTGAGAGAGACAAACAAACGATTGTACCGAGTTTCCAAAGAACGGTGTAAACAATAAAACTTTTTGAAGAAGTTCGCGCTTATTCGGCGCGGGAAAGGGTTCCAGAGTAATGAATAATACAGATAAATTATTCAAAACACAATCGTATTAAATTCGAGTCGCTTGTGAAATTTTATTACAGGGTGTCCGCAAAGAAAACTTTCCGAGTGGCACTCCACCAATTTATGGACTTTTGTTTCCGTTAAGGAGTAATTAAAAATTTCACGGTTACCAAAGTTATGGCGGGGATTGCTCGTAATTCAATTGTTTTTGCTTCATTTTGTTGTTGTTTCATTTAACTTCCAACAAAATGTTACATTCAATAAAATAGCAATAATTTAAAATTATTTTATCTTGGAAATTATAAGCGCCTCGTGGACCAAAGATTGGTACAATGAAAACACGCAAATTGAAAGTAAACGTAAATTGTTTACACAATAGGTTATCGTTTTTCGCAAAACTTTTCCTTAGCAACAAACCTTTCTACAATTTAATTTTTGAGCCTCTGTCGTCTTACACTAGTCTGTATTCTGGAACTTTTCATTATTGTTTCTCACCGCTTATCGAAGGTAACCCACTAAATCACGGGCCAATTGTCTCATTGGCACCAAAAGTCATTTAGGTGCGTCTCCAGAAGGTCGTTTGGCGGTCGTAGCTTAGAGCAGTTTACGTTTAACCTTTGAACAAAGGAATATTAGGGGCTCAAATGTACGATTAGGACTGAGGATATTTGAGGATCTTTTTACTGGCCGATCTGGGAGATGCAGTTGTCAATTTTTATGGGTTAATCTGGTTGGGGACAGTTTATGTTATGGCTTTCTCTTCTTCTTCCGTCTTGGCTTTATTTTAGTTTTGCTGGGAATTTATTTCTTATTTGGCTTTTGCATAGATTCCTACTTGATAACGCCTAGGGCTAGGCTAGGCGGAAATCACAGAACGTCGATTTTTCTATTCTTTGATACAGAATCCCTTGCTAACATTCATAAATCGTTTCATTAACGAGCAAAGTACATAATCAGCCTGAAACTTTCCCACAATGTCATTACTCTCAAGTTTATAACTATTAAAATCATCATCTGCCTCGCCTTTTCCCAACTATATTGGGGTCGGCTTCCAGTCTAACCGGATGCAGCTGAATACGAATATTTTACATGGAGCGACTGCCTAACTGACCTCCACAACCCAGTTAGTATTGGGTAATACGATACCCCTTGGTAAGGCTGGTTGTCAGACTTTTTAGGCCACTGACTACCTAACGACTGTCAAAGATCTACAAATGACATCCGGGACCAACGGCTTAACGTGCTTTCCGAGGCACGGAGGAAACTCGGTATGTAATGGGTGGTCACCCATCCACAGACCAACCTAGGCAAGCACGGCTTAACCTAAAGATCGACCCGAGCGGCTATTATTATTTAGCCACGAGCTCCCCGTAATCTCTCCTCCTTATAACTATTAAAAATGCCTTAATAATTTTGAACAAAACTCCTCCATTGCTTCTAAAATTCATAAAACAAAACATTAAACTCCCCTTCATCGATATTCAACAGAAACAAATAGCGTCCATGACTCACGATTACCTTTCATTAGGAATGTTAAACTTTCAAAGTAATTGAATAGAATTAAGATTAGCACCAAATTATGGCTGCCATTATACGATAAAGATCAGTTCTTTAAAAATACAATGGTACGTGAATAAAAGATATAACAGTATCTAATATTAGAGCTGACTGAAGTTTGTTATTGATTTGAAGCGGGTTTTAGATTACTTTTAATCTTAGTTCATTGACTTAACCACTAGACTAAGGTATTACATTAAACGTACCGTTTTTTAATAAATCAGGAGGAGCTCTTGGCTAAATAATAACTGCCGCTCGGATCGATCTTTAGGTTAAGCTGCGCTTGCCTAGATTGATCGGTAGATGAGTGACCACCCATTACATACCGAGTTACCTCCGTGCCTCGGAAAGCACGTTCAGCCGTTGGTCCCGGGTGTCATTTGTAGATCTTTGACAGTCGTTACAGGTAGTCAGTGGCCTGAAAGTCTGACAACCAGTCTTACCAAAGGTTGTCGATTACCCAGAACTAACTGGGTTGTGTAGGTCAGATAGGCAGTCGCTCCACGTAAAATACTGGCATTCAGCTGCATCCGGTTAGGCTGGAAGCCGACCCCAAAATAGTTGGGAAATGGCTAGGAAGATAATGACACCTACTATAAATCAATCTAGGACACAAAACACTTGTCAATAAACAACGAAACACTCGTCTAGAGCTCCAATTGCTAATCTCGACGTTGTAAGTTATTTAAATCAATTAGGAAACTGATTAGGTAATTAATTAACACCTACGGACAGGGTCCCACAGTAGCCCAATGTAGAGAAAATTAGGAAGACGAAGGTGAGGTCTTTATTCTGAAGTAGGGCGAAATAGGCTAACTATAAATATGTGACTATAGTTGCTGCCAGTTAAGATCGCAATAGCGGTCATTGCTCTTTCCATAATATCTCTTCGTACGAACCAAAAGAAATGAACCAAGTATCGTTTTTCATTAGAAAAGATGTTGAAGATCACGATAGATGACGATTCAAGACATGAACTGGCTTATTTGTGGATTTCAAAGTTAAGAACTTTAATAAATGCAGGTGGGTCAATGACCGCCATTGTGATCTTTACTGGCAGCAACTGAGGTATAGTATCTGGTTCCACAGTTTCCTTATTCATACTTTTCAGACGCTGTTATCATGCGCCATATTCTCTTTAGTATATCATTAAGACATTAATCTCACGAACCAGTTCCTGATCACATTTTTGCTAAACTCTATGATTGGTGTACAAAATAGCACAATGAGTTAATTCACGTCTATTTGTCCCACGATATTGCGCACCCGTGTACAATACACAGGTTTTTGTTAAAGATTTACGCAATAGAGTAATTAGTACCGCAAATTGAAGGGTAAATTGCAACAAAACTGTTTTAAATAAACTTGTTTTTTTGGATATCTTTATTTATTTAACAATTTATGTACACACTACATACAGAAAAGAAGAAAGGAGCTGAAAATAGTACAAAGGTGATGCTTATTTCTAAAGAAATCTCTTCCAGCATACCTGCGAAAGGAGATACCAAAAAAAGAGATGTAGACATAGTGTGTAAAAGACGAAGAAAAAATGGAATGCATTAAACATAAAGCAGAACTATTTAAATACAATATACCATTATATGGTATTCTTAAAAGAACCTTTATTAAGATTTAGGCCCGTATCACAGAACGATTCTAAAAATCGACTTAAAACTCGACTCAACTCATCAAATGACTTTAAATCTGTGCTTCAGTTTAGATCTCTGCATGTATACCATTTTTATAGGCCACAGCGTGAGTTTTCCTGTGGAAATTTTCTTAATTCCTTAAGACTCCTCCAAAAATGTATACAAACCTATTTCAGCTAAGTTCCCATCACTACCAATGTAATTGTAAAACCAGTCAACGAAAAAAAAAACTTGTAAGTACCCACAGTAGCGCCAAATAAGATTAAAGATAACATAATTTTTTGCACACTGGTACTACTTAGTAAATCATTGCTACCGTGTCAGCTGGTATTCAATTTAATCTGTTGGCAAATCTAATGTCAACCAAAAGATTGGTTGCAGGGTAGCATAAAATTTGATATCAGATTTAGGCTGAATAGAAAGTTTTTATTCGGTGGTCTGGCCATATTGTTTTATTTACATGTCGAAATACTATATTGATGAAAATGTGAATTTATTGTTATTGAATTGTTGATTTAATTTATGAAATTCAAATGTAAATTATTTTAGTGATGTACTGTATTTTTTGTGTTTAAATTCAGATACAAATTACTTCGGTTTGAATAAATTAATATGACTATGACTATATTCTTTACTGCACACAAAATAAAAAATATACATACAAATTGCAATAATTTAGCTTATGTTTTTTATGTACTTGATCAGACATTAAGACTTACAAAATTTCTTAGCCTATTCCCAATCATGTTGGGGTTGACATCAAGTCTAATCAGAATAGGTACAGATATACAATAAGAATAAGCTGAATAAAAGTAGCTAATTTTAGACATTAAGGGATTGCGTATCTGACTTGCACCACTAAGTAGGTAACACGTAAACTCTTGGCTAGATTGGTTGTCTGACTTTTCGGACTAACGGATAACTACTGTCAAAGATCTAAGGCGATTCTCACACTGCACCGTGCTCCGTCGCGTAGCGCCAGCCGCAAAATTTAACACTCTACGCCGAGGCGTGCCGACGTGTTGTCAGTGTGTTGTCCTAGGCGTTATTTCTATACAAATTCAGATACTTTCTTACAATGTTAAAACCTGCGACCCCGCGCTACGCGACGGAGCGCGGTGCAGTGGGCGAATCGCCTAAGGCGCGAATTACACAGAAACGGCGTAAGGCGTAAGGTGCCCCGGGGCTGAGGGACTGTCCGGGGCTGCGGGACTGTCCGGGGCTGCGGGACTGTCCGGAGCTCCGGGACTGTTCGAAAGAGATACCGTGGCCCTGGAACACAAAGGGCAAAGAAGGAACATGGATGGGTTTTAGTCAATAAGAGTCTGACACTCCCTCCCACTCCACCCAGAGCGGGAGAAGTCATTTGATGATTACCCATCCGTAAAAAAAAAAAAGGCGTAAGGTGCGGCGCAGGCGTGGAATTTATAAGGAAACGAAAGAACGGCGTGCCTGCGCCGCGCCGCTTGTGTGTAATTCACGACACGTCGCCTACGTACATTTTGTATGAAAACGTTTTGAAGCGGCATCATGCCTGCGCCGCGCCTCCACCGTACGCCTTTTCTGTGTAATTCGCGCCAGAAGGACAACCAGGAGTCACGGACGGGTTCGATTCTCTTAGCGCACTTATATCAAACGAAAACACATTTTTCACCGCCGTCAAGTCTAGACATTTTACTTCAAACAATTTCTACGATAACAATAACTCGCAACAGTCGAAACGGCATTAAATATTTACAACCTGCAAGTGATAGCCCGGCGAGCCGAGCGAGAGAATAGCCCAACCGTGGGCAGTGGAAATTGCCCAGCAATAGCAAGCCTGGCAGTTTCTGACATAACTAGGTAAAGCCGAAGCACCGGTGAGACACGCAAGGCGAAATGATTTAATTAACTGAAGACCAGCGTATGTCTAGCTAAGTGTTGGTATCTTGGCCGTTCAGTGTGTCTACGTATCTGTTTGTGCCTTAGCTGAGGTAACGAGATACTAAGGGGTTTGGTAACATTGTCGGGTATCTTGATTGGAAAATCTGCATAGTAATTTGGGAACAATATCCTACTATAATATAGATAAAAAAAATTAAAATCCCTAAAGCCAAACCAACAGCAACAACAACAACAACTTTATAACCTAAAGTAACTGACTTAACAATAAACTTAAAAAATGGTGTCAAAAAATTGCTCCTCAACGCTGTCCACTGGTAATGCACCCAAGAGACTGGCGGCGTTGCCACTTGCCACGCTGTATGGCAAGGCGAAGCCTTATATCTTACTAGATAAAGATAAAGTTTGACTGAAAAAAAAGGAAACATATTATAATATACCAAACGAACCTTCTTAAAAAATTAAAAAAGGCTGTTTTTTTTGTTTTGTGGCACATCATTATAAATTATATATTTTTTTATCGTCTGATCAGCCTATTTTTGACCTCGAGTTCGCAAAATGTATGAAATTTTTCGTTATTTTCAATAACAAATTTTTAAAAGAATAACAGCATAGTTTCTTAAAACTTCAGTGCCAGTTTACATGCAGTAAGTTACTATTTGAGCTAAGTATTAAAAGATTAAGCAAAAATCAATAGACAGAAAACTATCAAGCCCTCACAATATGTTAACACGCAAAAAAAATATCCCAAAATGTACTCCGACCCTTTCTTCCTTGTCATTTAATATTAAAGTCACACAACTCCATCCTAAACAACATTGTCCAACAAATATTTAGGGCAAAGGTATGTCATTTAGCCACTGTTACAAAAACCCTGGCCCGCGGGGGACCAATAGCTTACAAATGTAACCTTTAGCCGAATGACCTCTCAAAATGGCGGCTAGCCTGCTTTGTCATATACTTTTGACACGGAATAAGAAAGTTCAGAAGGAATGTTAGAACGAATACCGTGTGAAAGGGAAGATGCACATAATATTCGCAATTACTCTTGCAATATAGGTGCAATGAAAACTTGAAAGACATTTAAATCGAGACTTCACCACCATGGAATCCTTATCCTCACACTATATACCAAAACATGTCAGACGATACGAATATTTTTGCATACCAACAAACACCACCACATTTCACTATACACCGTGACTTTTTAGTCGTCTTACAAAGGTGGTGCAATCAATGTGCCCGACATAAAATAGTTCTAGGTGCGATTTTTTTTTACCTACCGTAATAGGTACAAAGAAAAATAAATAAACTTTAGAAAAAATTATGAAACATTCTGTTAATGATGTTTACGTGTCAAACGGGAGAATATACCTACCCAGCGCTCGAGTCCAGTAGATCATCGCTCACAACAGGGTGTTTTAACTACGTCATGCGTCATAATATTGAATAATATTTTTATTTTTAAATTATTAAAATCTCATGAATACCTATTTTTTTATGAATGCTTAGTAGTCATTGGATACATAAAGTGCGCTGCCGTTGTTAGACGACTAAAAAGTCACGGTGTATAAAACTACATTCTTACAGATAAATAAATTACGATTCTGTTTCATTTCATCATAGTATTGGTAGGCTTTTCCAACCTAAGAGAAATGTTCTTGAAACTTCGACCTATCTGATCCTATAGACTATCAGAAATCACACTTCGGATGCTTTTAGCAATGTGTGTTTTGTCTAGTCCACTACTAGAACTTCTGACGTTGTAGCATAAGAAGACAATGGGTTATTGACATTATCCCCTCGATAAGTGATCGGATTAGTGATAACCAGTGATCGGAGTAGGTAGATTGAACTGGGGTCATTGATCCTAAACGTATATATTACTATGGACATTCCTCCGGAATTGGTGGATTATTGGTGTGTTTGTTTTTATTATTCAACAGATAAATAATGAATTAATTTAGTTTTGATACCTTCCTTTAAATTTTGAATTGAGTAGTAATAATTATCACTACCAACATTAACAATATTTAATTGAATCCGGAAATACCGGAATTACTTTCCGGAAAAATGGCTTATCCATGTTATTCTTTCTGTGTGCATTTATGATACAAGTACCAAAAATCAATCTACCTACTCCGATCACTGGTGATAACAGCGTAATATGAGATATTAGACTGCCTATAATTACGATCCCCATCCTCTTGTCCACTATCTCTTTATATTGTTGATAGCGACAAGACGTGGGGGTGATGTAGTGTATCTATGTGTATAATATATCGGCTCGCCTGTCAAGCATCGTGTCTTATAGTTAATTTTGTATGCCTTTATGTTTCACACCTCTTAGCCGAGGACTCCCGACCACCCCGCACTTTTCCGCGCAATGCTAAGCTAGAGACGACAGAATAATCTAGCCATAGACTCTTAAGTCGAGGATAACTTTACTTGCGAGATGTAGGATTTAGATGTGTTGTGATGTGTTTTCATCGTCTCTGTCATAGATGGCGCTGCAGTGCTTTTGTTGTATGTTGCTGTAGTACTCTTTGTAGTGCCGCTACAAGACCACTGCACCTGTTTAAGGGACAATTTTCTACAAAGGCGAAATTCTTCAAAGCCGAACTTCTAGAAACTCGATAGACTATGTAGGTGGTAAGTAATGAAGAACAAAAGTCTTACTACAATTACAAATGCGAAAGTTTGTAAGGATGTATGGATGTTTGTTCCTCTTTCACGCAAAAACTGTTAAACGGATTTCGGTGAAATTTGGCACACAGATACTTTATAACTTGGATTAACATATAGAATACTTATTATTCCGGTAGTACGATCTTCTGGGATAATTACCGAAGTCGGCGCAGGTGAAGCCGCGGGCATAAGCTAGTGGTAAATAAAATCTAAAATCTACAGTACCTACAATGAGTTCAAGAGAAAGACAGCACAGCATTCATCACGATGCTTTATAGTTTTAGAGAACAAGCCTTCTGCTTCTATTTCGTGGTCGCTGTATCAAATATTCATAAGGAATCGTAACATACTACATAATGGCCGCTAAAGGTTAAAGGTATCAAGTCAAACTGTCACATTACGTTGGGCATCGCGTTACAAAATGTTACACACGAACACGGCATGATGACAGGTGATATATGGTGATACGTTGTCACTTATAACTTTGGTTCTGATATTTTCAGGCAATATAGAAAAGTGTGTTGGCTGGTTCGAGGTGGGATATGGGGGAGCCCTTTGCCCAGCAGTAAGACTTATATTGCTACTAAAAAAGAAATCAATGTAATTTGGCTTCTATTTTTTTTAAGTAGTTTCCTATTGCAAAGAACCGGCGATTAGTTAATGAACCCAGGACCTTATGCTCAGCAGTCGCGTTTGCGACCAGTCGACCAACGAAGCAGTCCAAGCCAATTCAGTTTTAATAATTTACATATTTATTTTCTAAAATGAAGCAATACATGCCACATGCATGACGGCCCGTTGGTGAGGTCATTAGTCACCTGTGTACGCTGTCTGTGTTTTTAGTTAAGTACTAACATAGGTTAAGAATATTGTTACTAACCCAATGGATCCTTAATAAATGAATGAATTATTATTAATATATAGAAAAACCTGAATGAGACTCCCAAAGACAAGCGTGCTAATAATGATTTGATGATGAATTAAACAATTTCACCAAGAACTGAGTATAGCAGTATTTAGAAACAAAAACCTTTTTTGCAAAAGAAAACAATTTTTGAATTATGTTAGCCTTTTTTGAAGTGTTTTTGGAATTTTTGAAGTGTGTTTTTTTTTTCAAAAATGTTTATGCAATTTTGATTTTATTTTATCCTTCTTAGTTAAAGCATAACTATAAGATATTAGGACGTCACCAACATAGACGAAGAAGAAAAATTTGGAATTATATAACTCATATACTGCCAAGAAAATTAAATAAACTAAATCTGGAACCACCGCGCAAGCTTCGTCTGCAAATGAAAATAAAAACACGAAAATCAATCTATAATTGACAGAAGTATCGATGAGCATTATATAAAAAAAAATTAAACAAATACAGCCGAACATAAAACTTCCTCCTTTTTTGAAGTCGGTTTAAAATGAACTATCTACGACGTAAGTCCCCGTAGTTGCCTATTTATTAATTGTAAAATTTTGAAGATAATTAATACCGACTGCGTGAAGTAAGAATGTTTTTTTTTTCTCTTATTAAACTAATCAACAACATGTTATTGACAATAATTATTATTTCTACCTGCCGTGCACTTAGCTCATGCACAAGTAGTATATTATTTCAATTATAATTCACCTGAACCAATAATTCAATTCAATAGAAAATTATATTCAACTCCTTCAAATAAATAATATTAATTCTACTGTATTTATATGTCACCTGAACTAATAATGCAATTAAATAGAAAATTCCTTATCAACAAATAGAAAAACATATTCAATAATATTTACTAAGTATTCATTAGCGTTAAAGTAAAAAGAGCACAAAAGCAAATAAATGCACTGTAGTATATAAAAACTAACTTGTTTTATAAAACAATATTACAATCCACGTCACGCCATATTTTTATTTAAAAACAAGAAAATTCTAACTCATTTGAGTGTCATATTTTTAAATCTCTTTAACTATTCAGTCTGAAAATATGAGATGGAATTGAAAAACATAAAAAACAACTTTTTCAGCGACATGCAAATACCATTATGAATTATTAAATTGGCACTAGATTTTTTGTTGGAGATGGGCGTATTAGGCACTTTGGAGTGTTATTTCAACACTTTAGTCTAGTTTAATGCTAAGGTTTACAACAGGGGTGTTATAATTAATTTGGAGCAAAACGTATAGTTCGGAACTTTGGTAAACGGAAACACACTATGTTTACGAGTCCATTCATTAAAAGTTACGCTACGGTCTTCCAAGACCGGTCCGTTTGTGAGCGAGTGATGGTTAGCTAGGTACTACTTTGTTGGACTTGGAATCAATCAGGTGATTTGTGAATAGGCCAATTGTTCAATACTATGTGTGAATGAACGATACAGTCGAAGGTCCCCTTCTGTAACATTAATAACACGAGGTAAATGTATATTACTGAGTGAAGGTTTGAAATTGATAATAGATATCACACTTCACACAATGCAAACATTACTGGGATGCAATTTGTTCCGCTTATAACACAGCGTGCTGCCGCTTATCGCTTCCCGCTTACAGTCGCACCAGAGCGGGTGAGGGCTATGTTTTGCTGCATACACCACTGGGCGAGATATTCCATAACTTCATTAAATTCCAACTTGGCACATAATACCTAGTAGGCAAAACAGTTTGCCCAATATCGGGACCATATTGAAGATAGCAATATTTAAGCCTGTTTGGTTCAGGTCCGAAGGGACTTACGAGTCAATTAGTTTAATGGTGTCTTGTAGAATTTGATAGTTCATTACCAAAACTATGCGAACAAAATACTTCTTCTTAACCGACTTCCAAAAGGAGGAGGTTATCAATTCGTCAGATTTTTTTTTCTTTATAGTGTGGATATGGCATAACCTGGTGTGAGTATTTTTATTCCGCCCATGGGCCTCTGACTTGCCTTTACATGACGTCGAGAAATATTTCTCAGGCATGCTGGTTTCCTCACGATGTTTTCTTTCACCAAAGCAAGTGATAATTATACAATACGCACATGAATCCAAAAAATCAGAGGTGTCTTTTTTTTTGGATAGGAAATCATCAAATAACCACCTCCCCCCCCCCGCTCTGGGCGGAGTGGGAGGGAGTGTCAGTCTCCTGACTAAAACCCATCCATGTTCCTTCTTTGTTCTTTGTGTTCCAGGGCCACGGTATCTTTTTCTTCTTGGGTTCGAACTTGAGACCGATGATTTGGCAGTCCGAAGGTCACACCCTTCGGCTATCACTCTTGAGAAAAGAATGCTACATGACAACTTTATCAAAATTTTCGTCTGCACCGCTGACGACCGATTACGTGCCTAAAAGGCAGGGAACTTTTTTGTCCAAAAAAATTGGTCAGCCCGCTGCTCACAGAACATCACGCTTGTAAATCCCTCAGGGTTAGCCAGAGGTGTACCCTAATAGTAGGTACACTCACATTTCGCCAGTTATGTTTAATTCAAATGTTATACGAGGCGAGTTATAGTTATAGAAGTACGTTAGGATCATAGCAGGTGACGTTCTAAAGGGTGTATAAAGACCCTTAACGAAGCCGAAAGGCGCTTGTTTTCCCCGTCTTTGCGATCATTTTTTTGTTCGGGACCATACCTGGGAACCTTCCAGTTATGGAGATATTGGGGGGCAAAGTTCCAATTTTTTTACAATTATTTTTTAAATACTACTACTAATATTACTACTACTTTTAAGTTTTTAACTTTACTTTAATTTTCCCATGACCCGTTTACTATTCAAAGCATCCATCAGCACCAAGTTTGGAGTGCGTTACATTGAGTTTTACCGTAAAACGTGATTTTTCACCCCAAAAAAAAAAGTCGTTTCCCAGCAATAATTTTTGCGTAGGGAGACTTAGTTTGATGTAAATAATGCTTGGTTGACGGTTTCGTGAAGAGTCCGTTTACACCCTGTATAGTTTCTACATACCCCCATAGGCAAACGGCGTGAATTTATGTATGTACTAGCTGTTCCCGGCATGCGTTGCAATGCACCTTTTTCCTATCCTACCTACCTATCCTACCTACCCTACCTACCCTACCTACCTACTTACCTACCCTTCTCTACCTACCTACCTACTTACCTACTTACCTACCCTACCTACCCTACCTACCCTACCTACCCTACCTACCCTACCTACCCTACCTACCCTACCTACCCTACCTACCCTACCTACCCTACCTACCCTACCTACCCTACCTACCCTACCTACCCTACCTACCCTACCTACCCTACCTTGAATTTTTCTCGCCGTAAAAACCATCCTTGAACTCCAACGAACATTTTAAAAAAAAATTGGCCAAATCGGTTCGTGCGTTCTGGAGTTATAGCGTCAGGAAGGAAAACCCGACTTATTTTTATATAGTAGATGTGAGTATCTAGCTGCTTATTTTCTGAGCATGACAAAATTTGAATAACATTTTTTGACATGACTTGCACCACCCAAAGAACGTGAGTAATTTCTAGGAATACATATTCGATATTCAGTATATCGATTAAGACACGGATACATAAACAGCCTAATGATATGATACACACGCGGTATCATATACTGATAATAATTGGACGATTATGTAGGTATCACATAGCAGTCATATCAATTTCCTGCTTGTTATTTTGATTAAAGTTAGTATTGATACTGAGAATCACTATCAAAATTTTCTCAAATATTGTATGTGCGTACACATGTAAATTTGTAGGCTCATTAGCTAGGTTAGCTAGTAAATGATAGCAGTTTTTTGAAAATGTACTTTTCACACTTCAAAACAATATTTGCAAAAAAAAAAATTATTTTTTCCATTTTTAGTTGTAATATCCTACACAAATATTTGCTATGCATTTATTTTACATTGTTAACAATACATTTCGTTGTAATAGACTCATCCCCAAAAAATTGGGACTTATCATACCTAACTGTCGAAATGTGGGTGTACTGTACACATCTGTGTAACCTTTTCGAGTGACCAGACGTGATGTTGTTTAGTGTGATTGCGTAAACAATACATATTTATGCGATAGTAGCAATTGCGGTTGATTTTTGAAGAGTTCCGTTGTCTGTCTCCGAAACTCATCATCAGATCTATATGAAATTTAAATGGGACCATTTCGGAATAAACCCCTTTCGAACAAAATAAAGAATTTTGCAAATATGTCTATATATGACGGAGTTATGCCCGAACATAAATTTTAAAAAAACCATCCGAATTGATAACCTCCCCCTTTTTGAAGTCGGTTAAAAAATTACACACACTGCCTAAAGATTGTAAGGTTTAGAGAAACAAAAAGTGATGCAACACATTTTTCATAATTTCCGAAGCCATTGATAGTATTTAAAATCACTCCAATCTTGCCAAATTACGCTTTATTTAAATAAAAAAGCTTTTTCACTGAATACAAAATAAAAATCCCTAACAAAATCATTTCGTTTCCCTCACTTTTAAATCCGACATCCAAAGCATCCCGGCTTTACATTTCGAAGCCAGCCAGCGCCAAAGTTGGCCACAACTGGCCATTGAATGGTACAATACCGACCAACTTCGCCCAAGCTTGCACTAACACGTACGTAGCTGTCGAACTGTTCCGTATGGGTGTTCTTGAATAGATGTAGATTGGGAATCTTCAATAGCTATGTTGTTTTGGCTAAGTAACTCAGAGTTTGGTGGAATAGTTCTAATGGTACAAGTTGATCATGGAGCCTTTGTTGTTCAAGATGATGAAGTCAAATCAATGCATTTCAAGAGCATTCTGCTTGTGTTATAAGTACAAGAGTTAGTGGTGGAGAGATTAGCTGGCCAACAGATTGGTTGGCTATTCACTGTGTTGATGAATCGGTCATCTTACTCAACAATAGTAATGACAAAGGTGAATGCTTCCGAATCTCCTTTCACTTAAAGGCCCTTCACTGAAGCCTCTTACTACGCTCAACGGTCAAACAGATAGCGCAATCGATAAAAGATTATACTTTCAACATGCTTTAGAGATACTATAATATTACTTTAACATAACACGTGTGATGGCCGAAGGATAGCGCTTTTGACGACTAGACCAACAAGTGTTACTACTAAATATTTTAACAATCTCTAAACACCCCAAACTTTTTCTCAACAATTCAACAGCAGGAGAATATGTGAAGAGAAGATGCAGGTATCAATATTATTATCTAACCTTGCATATACTAAGCCATACCCAGTTACACAAAAATGATCGAATGCAGCAAGTACAAATAAATGGCGTAAATTCGTTAGGATTGAAAGTAAAAATGGGGGTACCGCAAGGCTCAATACTGGGCCCTTTCCTTTTTCTAGTATATATTAATGATTTACCTCAGTTACTGAAAAGTCGACCTCAAATGGTGTTATTCGCTGATGACACATCACTGATTTTTAAAGTTAACAGACGTGCACAAGATTTTGACGACGTAAATACCGCTATGCTTAAGATTCATAACTGGTTTACTGTAAACAATTTGGTGTTAAATGGGAAGAAAACTAAATGCATAAGATTCGCGTTACCGAATGTAAGAAGTAGTGAATGTAACGTTGTATTGAACAAGGAGACACTCGAATTCGTCGAAAAAACAGTTTTCTTGGGGATTATGCTTGACTAGAAACTGCAATGGAGTCCTCACTTAACAGCACTTGCAGGGCGGCTAAGTTCAGCCGCTTATGCTGTCCGTAAAATCCGGCAATTAACAGACGTGGATACCGCGAGACTGGTCTATTTTAGTTACTTCCATAGCATCATTTCTTACGGTATTCTGCTGTGGGGACAGGCTGCAGATATTGACTCCATATTTATTCTGCAAAAGAGGGCTGTAAGAGCCATCTATAACCTACGCAGACGCGAGTCTCTAAGAGAATTGTTTAAACAGATTAACATCATGACGGTACCTTGTCAATATATTTATGAAAACATTATGTTTGTTCGGAAAAACATTCATCTTTTTAGTAAAATAAGCGACAGGCATAATATTAATACTAGAAATAAGGACAAATTAGATCAACCACGTTTCAGATTGTCAAAAGTACGCACATCTTTTATGGGGTACTGTGTAAAATGTTACAATAAAATACCACTTGACATTTTACAACTTAACGAGAAGAAATTTAAAAAATGCATAAAACAAACACTATGTAAGCGAGCATATTATAAGTTAGAAGAGTATATCGTAGATAAAAATGCTTGGCTCAATGCTGGTCCTGCTCCACTGCCACTTGGGCTCACATACTAAGATTTTAATGTTTGGAAGAGATGCTCCCCCTTTAGTTCTTTCATTATTTCTTTTATTTTTTTTCTCGTTTGGAAACTTAGTTACTTTGATAACTATTGTTTTATATAAATTAGAAGCATTATTTGAGTTTTTGTAAGTGTGAGTACCATGTAGACTTTCTATTATGGTTAGTAGGGCTTATCCTAATCTTTATGGTTTTAACTGTAGCTTTGTTTTATTTTCCTATCTCTACACTGTGCTCACATATAGAAGCAACAATATTGTACCCAGGACTATGTAATATATAACTTGATTTGAAAAGAGTGTCCATGGAGTTTCTTGCCCATTCTTCTCCATGAGATCTACTATTTTCGAATGGGCAACTACAGTCCATTCACAGTTATTATACGGGACTGTAGGTAGCTTATTTTTGACTATGCAAAAGTGCCTGTCACGGGTCTATTTGAAATAAATGCTTTGAGTTGAGTTGAATGTGTGTTATGTTACTGAACGGTGTGTGGAGCTGCATAGGGTGTACTCTTTTAAATATCTGGGCCACTTGGTGACGGACGATTTGAATGACGACGCAGATATGGAGAGAGAACGAAGAACACTGTCAGTTCGGGCTAATATGCAGGCACGCCGGTTCTTCCGATGTACAGCCGCAGTCAAAGTAACGCTGTTTAAAGCATATTGCATGCCACTGTACTCGGGAAGCCTGTGGTTCAGCTACACCCAAAAGGCCTACAATGCTCTGCGGATCCATAACAACGCGTTTAGGATGCTGTTGCGTCTGCCTCGGTTCTGTAGCGCGTCATCTATGTTCGCTGAGGCACGTACCGGCTGTTTCCATGCTGTACGGCGTAAGAAAGCGGCATCGCTGCTCAACAGACTCCGTGGCAGCCCGTTGGTGAGGTCACTAGTCACCTGTACACTGTCTGTGTTTTAGTTAAGCACTAACACAGGTTAAGAATATTGTTACTAACCCAATGGCTCTTGGTTATCTGAATAAATGAATGAATGATGAATAAATCATAATAGTAATCAGTTCCGACAACATACAATACGATCTCAGTATTACCATTTATAACTACATATATCCTCGAGTGAACATTGTACAAAGCATTCAGCGAATTATCCTTTGATTGAAGCCTCAGTTTCAACCTCTATGTCATAATGTAAACTAATGCCCTGAAACGAAGTACCTCGTAGAACACTGAAGTCAGTTGATAGATAGTTCTTGGTAATATTATCAGAATTCGAAGAACTTATACAAACGTTTACTTCAGTGAGGAATACAAAGACATCTGTTTTATGGTTGCATTTCATTAGATACTAGCTTTTGCCCGCGGCTTTGCTCGCGTTAATTTAGAATTTAACAATCAATTTGGGTTGTATTCTGCACAAGCACGTGGCGCCATCTATTATCATAAGAACATTATTTTTGTTTTCCTAGGAAACAGTTTCCTTTTTCGGGATGAAAGGTACCCTATGTCCGTTTCTGTACACTTGGCAACGTATATGCATAATTTCAGGATGATCGGTTCAGTGGCTTAGGCGTGAAAAGGTAACAAACAAACTAAGAATTAGATATACGCAAAAAGATTTAAGATTCTATACAGTGACTATAGGTCTTTAGATGAACGTGAAAAAAAACTGGAGGTTTCCTAGCAGTGGGAAAAAAAAGCTGCGATAATGGTAACGATGGAAAACCATCGATATAGGTATATTAAGGTGGAACCGCCAGGGTAGCCCTCAAAATTCAAATTTTCTTACGTTTTTTTTTCAATTTGCTGGTCAGTGCCAGGTTATATGTTGACGAAAATATGATTCGCACAAGTAACACGTATGTTGTTCCAGAATTATAATCATTAAAATCATCAATACAACTCTCTAAGAAGAAGGAGCTCGTTGCTAAATAATAACAGCCGCTCGGGTCGATCTCAGTCTTACCAAGGGGTATCGTATTACCCAGTACGAACTGGGTTGTAGAGGTCAGATAGGCAGTCGCCTAATGTAAATTACTGGTATTCAGCTGCGTCCGGTTAGACTGAAAGGCGACTCCAATATAGTTGGGAATAGGCTAGGCAGATGATGATAACTCTCTAAGAACCCTAAGTTAATTTGACCCCATTCAATAACTATTTCATGAATAAGCCAATCAATGGGATTCAATGAACTTAGAGGGCAGTATTGATGGTTTTAATGATTATAACTCTGTAAAGCCATATTTGTTAAAGCTGCTAAGTATATTTTAATCAACATAAAACCCGACTCTGACCTGAAAATTGTAAAAAACCTAAGATAATTTGAATTTTGTGGGTTATCCTGGTGCCTTCACCTTAAGAAGTTTCAATATATGAAAATACAATTTTACGTCAGCCAAAAATAAATACGGAAACACCTATAGATGTTGGCAACAGCTATGTCAATATTCATTCAACTTGAAGTGAGATGCGAATCGAAAATTTGCTGGAAATGCGCCATTCAAAATATCTATGAGAAAGTTTGGACCCGATAGACTGAAATTTCTCCTGGAGTTTCGATTGAGACGTCACTGATAGAAACTATTCTAGCGGACTGGAAGGAAACTATACTATTCTAAATGTTTGAATGGAAATGGATCGTTCATTTGGACCACTAAGGCTTTATTTTACAAGTAATTAATGCAGAGGACATCGGCCAAGCCTGAGTATCTATGTATGACTGATTCCAGATATTAAACTATTGCTACGTACTCGTACTGCTAAGAACTTCAATGAAATGCATGATTGAGTAGCGAGAATATTCGATCAAATGACAATAGATACATAAGACAGATGGAACACAGTATTCAGCTATGAAATATGCATTGGAATATAAACAATACATAAGTAATAGCTTCATTATATATGCACAACGTGTAAGTTTATTAATAACCTTGTAACATAAGCACGTTGGAAGGAAAAGGGGACAAATACGGAAGAGTTTTCATATGATGAAAACAACTGTGTAGATACAATTTGATGATGTTTAATTAATTTACTTTGTCAAGTGTTCAGACTTTACATTAAACAAGGAAGTATCAGTTAAAGTTGGAAGGAGTGTTGGTAGAATAACAGCCAGATCAAGGTCGTACAGACCATGAAAGCGAGGGGATCACAAAAGTGCGGAGGCGTAAACTTACCAGGGGTGGAACAAGGCTGCTAGTGATGGTGATGATGATGACTTTCTTATTATAGTTACTAATGATTAAAGACATAGACAAAAATCTTGAAGATGCTAGACTAGTAATGATCTAATATAGTTATCATTAAGCTAGCGTGGTGATCAACACTCATACTCACATTTAAATTATTCGTATGCAGGGCATAAGAATGATGTAAGAAAATTCTTATACCCTGCATAGGAATTGTTTAATTTTTTATTGTAATATAGCTAGCTACGAGTAGTATCAACTTGCACGGAAATTTAATCAAACTTTAAAACGTTAAACAACAATTCATAAGTCCTTTTCAAAATAACAGTATTTTCTTTCCCTCCGGTTGAAAAACCTCCCCTACACTACCACAATAAATTCTGCATTTACAAATGCAATCAAACCGTGAACAACGAAGCAAAGCAAACAAACAATTGTCATAATTCAGTGACGGGACCCTGTTAAAGGTAAGGCAAAGCAAGGACATTCAACGACCGACTAATTGGTTCATTACCAATTCGTTACTCTAATCCGAGGCACGCGTGGTCTTCAATCATACCACTAATTGCTTGCTGTATTGACGTTCGGTCCACTCGACTGACAAGTTTTTTGCCAAAGGCAGGATTACGTACAGAAAATGAATAAACAAAATGTCCATGATCTAATAAGGATGAATGGAAGCCGTCTATGAATCCATAGCAACGTCGCCTTTAATAAGCCGGGCTCTCGCTCTATCAAAAGGGGCATAAAGAACTCGACAACAATAAATCCGATCCGAGCATCATAAATCCGCTGAAGCAATTTTCACCTTCAGAAGACGTCTAAACATTAAACAACAAATTTTAACGTCAGAGAAAATTTTAAATAGGCGTTTTTATATTCTAAAGAGGGGGCCTTATCATTGCTTTCTTATCTCGAAGCTCGTTAAGGTAAGTATTTTACGAGCCCCTTAAACAAGGACATAGAACTGCGTTTTTACATTTTACTTGCTTGCCTCGTAAAATTGTAAGTTACGACTGTTATCACATAAAAAGGGGGAAATATTTTTTATAGAAACAGAAATTATGTAAGCGCCTGATATTTTATTGCGAGCAATAAAATTTCGGTGCGTTATTTGCTAATGGGTTAAATAAGGCAGTGAGTGCGTATTAAACGGTAATGAATGGAAAGCTGAATAAATTGTACCTTCTTAGCCTGGAAACTGAATGAAATTCAGCGCTAAATGGTTGTTATGGTAGATATCACGGTTAGGATTGATTTTTTGAAAACTTACAGATATTATTTACTTATTTATTTTTTTAAAACGTTGCCCCTCGCTAGGAATTTCTCCTGTATCGTGGGTGCGTTTACAAACATTTAAACTCACATACACAAACAGCCAGACCCGGAACAGCTATCTGTAGGCCATACAAATATTTGTTCCGTGCGGGGATCGAACCCGCGACACGCAACGCAGCAGTCAATCGCTTAGCCACTGCGCCAACCGTGCCGTCATTTCGTGCCGTTATTATATGAGTATTGTTCCCTTAAATAAATCAAACCATATCATTTCACAACCTATTCGTGTCTTAGCCTATATTACTAATGATACATAACCTACCGGAGGTTATGTATTAGTAATTAGAAAAAAAAACCGGTTCTGTAGAAAATAAACCTACTGTATACATATACCTACGTTACTAAATGAAAAGAAGTCAATTTACAGAGTTAATTACAGAACCGATTACTACGAAACGAACCTTATTTACGTTTTCTATGAAAGCGCTACGCCTAGGTATTAATTTCATATACCTATTAGAGCACCTGACATTGTTAGAAAGGAAACAGTTCACTGATTGGGAAACTAGTTTATTACATGTTCAGTTTAGCTTTGCCCATACCTACTAAACATCAGTAGCGAAGAGACAATTTTTATAAGAAGTAAGCCGGAGACATATTATCTTTATGTGATTACTAGCTGACCCGCGCAACTTCGTCTGCGTCACTTAGGGGTATGAAAAATAGATAGTAGCCGATTCTCAGACCTACTGAATATGCATATAAAATTTCATAAAAATCGGTCAAGCCGTTTCGGAGGAGTATGGGAACGAACATTGTGACACGAGAATTTTATATATAAGATATTATTTCTCTATAGAATACTGACTGTGCCATTTTTCAAAGGCAATCCGGTAGGAATCGAGTTGTATGAAACCTTCGCCACTGCTAAACATTCAATTTATTAGTCATAGTCGTACTGTGGACCTGCAGGGTAACTGCATCACTCACTCACAATCCCAATGCAATTTTGACATTCCACCAATATTCATTGCGTTGTTTCAGTTGAAGAGCGGACGAATTTTTCGAACCTATGAAGCAATGGATCAAAGGATTCATGAATCAATGGGAATTTCCTTCAAAATTCTTTGGATTGTGATAAAAAAAGATACAATAATTATGACTCTTGCCCTTTTTACACAAAGAGAATTTATAGAATGAAATATTTGCACAGAATGAGCATTTGTGTGTTCAAACTAAATCTCAACTTGAGGATATGGAAGAATGAAGAAAAACACTTAAACAAAAGTTAAACGTCATTGAAAGACCGTACCATCAACTAATCAGTTTCAAAACAAAATTAGAAGAACAGACGACATCCCTATACCTCTCGAAATGCTCTGTGCTCCTAGTTTCACAGGTAAACGCTTCGATCCGGTCTCCAGACCCTCCCTTATTCGCTTTACACATACAAACACGTTGCATGCAACTATCACGTACACCACGTTACGTTGGAAATTCCGAACCAGATGTTACGAAAACCCTCGCGGTTGTATTGTAGGTACCAGAACTGAGAAAAGGTAAAAACTTGATGCAATTTTATATGGCTGGGGATAGCTAGAAATGTATAGGAGAGATATTATTATATTCAGAACTAAATTAAGGGATAAGGCAGAGGATCGCCGTCCGTCCGTCTTATGCCGATGTTCGCGTTAAAGAGATGTCAGTAACCAGGAAGGGGTCCGCGAAGGCCGATGCCTGCCGGGGCTGCGAGACTGTTCGAAAGAGATACCGCGGCCCTGTAACACCAAGGGCAAAGAAGGAACATGGATGGGTTTTAGTCAGTACGAGTCTGACACTACCTTCCACTGCGCCCAGAGCGGGAGGGTCATTAGATGATTTCACATTCGAAAAAAAAAAAAACCTGAGGAGGACAAATAGCGGAATTCTTTGCCACTACCACTGCATTGTCGCGGTCGTGATGATGGAACTACAGCGATCGCATTGACTGCAGTTTTTTGGGTACAGAGGGCCGGAACGAAGCTGAGGCGTCTTGCGAAAACTTGTGTAAAAGTATACTATTTATGTAACTAATCAAGGCAAAATTTAGTTTTATAAAAAAAAACTTAAGCATCATCTGCCAAGCCTTTTGCCAGCTACTTTAGGCTACTTTAGGAATCATCAAAAGCTTTATATTTATTTATCGTGAAGTATTATTACATAAAACGTTTTTTAGGTAAATAGTTCCCGACATGCATTCAGTCTAAGTACATAAGCGCAAGTAAGTACCTCTACTTGGAAAGTATTAAGTTTGCAATATGCATGAGCAAAGTTTACCCTTTCAAGGAATCAGAAACTAATAGTAGGTATCTAATACTTAAGGATTTCACGTGAAGGTAAATAATATTGTCGAAAGTGGTAATATACAGGCGGCTCTTGTAACTAGAATTTGTTTATAAAAACGAATATACAGGGTGGCAGCGACACCGACGCTAAAACGCCATAGATTTTTTACGGTAATTAAAAAAAAAATACTGTTCCAAAAATTTTGACCGTGTAGGTATTGCAGTTTTGTAGGAAACAGCTGTTTTTTTATAACCGACGAAAAAAGTATTTGTTGGGATGGGTTCAGAACTTCAGAATGATGTACTGAATACGTGGTAACCGTTTTATCGTCGGTGTCCCTTCCACCTTGTATAACGTAATTACTTGAAAGATGGTTAGACGATGTTCATATCTAAAAGGCAGTCTGAACGAATTTCTTAATTTATATCAACTGGATACCAGGCAAAACTTAGAAAGAATTTCAAATTTAAGAGTTTTAAATCAAGTCCAATGGCAAAGTCGTTGATCTGTTAGTCTGTGTTATTTACTGCAGAAGTAACCAAAAAGCCTTAAACAAAATAAGGTTACGTACGCACTGACTGATTGTGGCTTGCTTTGCGCCTAGAGCTAAGTGAGGTAACATCTGGTTACTTGCTACCGAAGGCGCCAAGTGCGCAAGTGCGGCCGGTCGCAAATGTACTAGCCTCCTAAACGTCAAATAGGTATATCTTTTTTTTTTTTCACGGGGGGAAACCTTCAAAAGGCGACCGGTCTTTGGGGATAAGACCGGGGATTTCTACCTCACTAAAACCACCCCGGTGGTAACCATCCGCACATGGGAGGAGGCACCGTTTCCTCTTAAAATACCCCTCCGGAGCCCCCTCTGTGCAACGCCTGTTAAGGCACATCCCTAGGGAAACGTCAAATATACCTATAGAAATAATCCTTCTATGATCAAACAAAACCAACGTTATAACATTCAGGAAGTTTTAATAAAATAAAGTAGTACCTACGTACATGAACGACAGTCACATAACGTCAGTTGGAACCAGTATCAGTAAATCATAGGCAAACCGCAGCGGAAGTGATGCGGTCAGGGCAGACGGACGGACGCGGCCATTAGTACTGGTACTAGGTTGATTTGCACTGGTTATGTGGCAGATGCTCGATAATTAGGTAAATAGGCTTTAGGGAGGGGGTTTGATGTATTTGAACTCTGCTGGACAGAACTACAAATTAACCCGTGATTTGTGGGGGAAACTGACAAACAAGCGGATGGACGGAACCGGGTTTTGTGGCATCTGCGAGACATGGAAACTTAGGAGAGGCCTGTGTCTATGTCTAGTCATGGATTGCGATTGATATAAGCAAACAAACAGAAGTTAAACCAAAAAAATACTCTTCTGAAAGAATTTTGGATATTTTAAATTTATCTTTAACATTTTAGTTGGCGCCGATATGAAAATGAAATCACGTCTAGGAGACAGATGGACGGTAAAAAAAACTCAAATCATCTAAAAATCTAATAACCTTAGTTAATTTTTTCAATCTCACCTATCTCCAAAGCCTTAATAGAATCGTCTAAAGTTTTTTCGTCTCACAAATTTACAATCTTGCAAAACACAAATCTGTTCGCGCTGTAATCAGATAAAAACTGTTGGCGAGCTTAATAAACGAGGCGGTGCTATTCCCCTAACATAATGGAATCTTTTTAGACACTTTAAGACAGCACTTTAGCTTAATGAAGAGCCATAATTCATTTTGACGCTCCTAGTAACTAGAGCAATGGCGTGCCTTCGCTGAAGTATACGCGGGTAATTAGATCTACGAGGAGTTATCGATTTTTTAATGTTAGCTTTATTAATGGCGAAGCTGAGCTTAACGACTATAGTAATGAAGATTGTTTGATTGTTCCAGGTTATTTTAAAGACGATGGTGTAATTGAGAATGATAACACTGTTGAAAATGTTTTTGAGCATGACCACGGTGAATACGAGGATACAGAAACATCAATTAGTACGTCAGCTGTATATTTAAGTTAAAATTATCAGACCATAAACACAGGCTTGACAATAATTATGTTAATTGTTTGGTTACTAAAGATAGTGTTGAAAATGATGAGAGACTAAAAATGACAACAACTAATGAATTGAAATAAATTATTTTAAACAAGACCAGACAATTTCATCAGAGTAAAGTATACATTACATCAAAAGTCAACTATATCTATCTACAAATGTCTACGAATGTGTAGTAAAATATGATAATATGTAAATACATATCAAAACTAACGAGACATTCCTAAAAGGAAAGGCTTACACAAAGTCAAATACATCAGAAGTCAGAACACATAAGATATGTACAGTAACATACAAAGTTACAACGCAATTTATTAAAATTGAGCATCTAGTCTCAGTGGAATCTGCGATAAATATTCATTCACTCCTTTTATGCAAAAGTAATAAGAATATTTATTGGGCACTTATCTAACAGACATCTGGATCTCTTAGGCTTTTTGTTGTGTTGATTCTTAAGAATGTTCATTACCCTCAAAACTTTCATTAAAATTGGTGTCGGTTCTAAGAAAAAATATTGTATATTTTTGTATTGAATTAATTCATTATTATAAAACCAAACAGTAAAAGAAACTGAAGAAAAAGCGTGGTCTATAAAAGAACTTAATTTATTGCAATTAGGGATCAAAGGACTTCCTGGGACGGCCGCGGGTATATTGTACAAATTGAGAGTCATAATATTCTGTTGGCTTTACTCTGTAACAATCAGCTTCTGATAATATTACTCTGCAATATTTTATCGGACTTTTTTTATCGCTGACAGTGAACAATTTAAAAATAGCTGAACGGCGATGTATGCTAATTTGATTTAGTAAACATGGGGGTTGATTTACGTCACATGTGTTTTCACATTTTTTGTTATCTATTCTGTTTTTTTGATGACGTTGTCTTTACACAGGCTCGTCTGTATTGGAATTACATTTAGCTATTATGTTTTTTTTATCACCACTCATGAAGACTATTGTATTCCGTTCGTCAGAGTCATACAATGTTTCCCAACGAGAGATCTTTATAATAATGGCATCATTTCTGTGTTTGGCGTTTAGATTAGAGCATTGATGATTGGAGATTCACCTGAAAACTTTGAGATTACTGTTGTAACGGAGGACTGAGGAAAATGTAGTGAAGAAAATGTTGAGTATGAATGTAGATGACTATAAGAGTAGAGGAAGACCAAAGAAACAATGGATGGATTGTTTGAAGGATGATATGGCTAGCTGACTGCTGAGTTGACGAGTAATAGAGAAGTATGGAAGAAGAAAACATGCTGCGCCGACCCCTAATAAGCTGAGGTAAGGGCAGAAGAATGATGATGACTTTTAAGATTAATGTTCCGGTCACCAATTTCCCTTCAAATCTTTACTCAATGTATTTATTGTATTTCGCAATGTGATCTTTGGTGGTAGTTTACAAAAAAATGAGCATTGTTGACCCTGTCGGACACAGCATAGTAGGTAGAGAAAGAGGGCTGTAACACAACCATACATCGTATCGATCTTTAGAAGACCAATATTTAACAATAAAAGTTTACAGACTAATATGAAGAAACTGACCGGTCGCTAGAAACACATAGACAAAACAATAATAAGCCGAAAAGTCAATAAAGACCTGTTTGAGTTGTCATCTTGACATTTGTTCTCACAACCAGAGAGTTCATTTCATGGCTGGTATTTGCGATGGTCGAGTATTTGTATGTACAACTTCAAGAGTGTACCGTTCGGAAATCCGGTACCGGTATTTTCCCGAACCGATATCGTCGGGTGAAAGGCTTGTAGACAAAGAGTAAATTGATGAGTGTAGTGTAGTAGTAGTAGTAATACGCTTATTTATCTATCTCGACCGTTTTTCAAACACCTCCTTTGCTAAATTTAATAGAATAAATCTAGCTATTGCTATCTTTAACTTACAAGAAAAAGAAAAGACAAAGAAGGGACACATATAGGTTGTAAACGGACCCTTCACGAAACCGTTAACTAAGCATTCTGTACATCAAACTAAGTAACCCTACACAAAAATTATTGCTGGGAAACGACTTTTTTTTTGGGTTGAAAAATAAGCCTTTACCGTAAAACTCAATGTAACGCATTCAAAACATTGGGCTTATGGATGCATTAAATAGTAAACGGGTCATAGAGGTATTTAAAGTAAAGTTATAACCTTAAAAATTTGTATTAAAAAAAAAAGTTGAAACTTTGACCTCCAATAACTCCGAAACTAGAAGGTTCCCAGGTATGGTCCAGAACAAAAAAAATATCGCAATAGCGGGGAGAACAAGTGCCTTTCGGCTCCGTTAAGGGTCTTTTTACACCCTTTATTATCAAACTAATACTTTTTTTGTTATAAGTTAATCCTATCATCTAAGTAACATCAAAATCAAAATCAAAACGCCTACGGCATTAAATCCGCATCTGTACTTTGTGCTTAAAGTATTAAATAAATAACATCTCTAACTTAATAGTTGTTAACGCATATCGTATAACCCGTTAGTTGAGCAAATCAATAGTTTCAACTAAATTTAGTTGGTGCACAGTGAAATTCGGGACCTAAAATTTAAGATTGATAACATGAATGAATACTCTGGTATCTGATTTCAGAACCTTGTGCATAGATAGAACAGATACTAGAAGATGAATTTCGGTTCCAGATTTCCCGCATCCCTTCCACAGCCAAATTTCAAACAGGAATGATGAATCGAATCTCTTGTGAATATACCGTATCGTATGATAGTCTCCACCTGTAGATCGGTCATCATACCTAACCCTGTCCTTACAGACGTGAAAGTGTCGATTCATATTTATTCGCTTAACTATATCCTTGACATAATCCGTAACACGAGTACCATAAGTTATTTACGAGAGGAATAAAGCTTCCTCTTACTTTACTTTTGAAAGAAAATCATCGGCAAAGGTAGTGACAACCTATGATCATCTGCCTAGCCTTTTCCCAACTATATTGGGGTCGGCTTCCAGTCTAACCGGATGCAGCTGAATACTAGTATTTTACATGGAGCGAGTGCCTATCTGACCTGTACAACCCAGCTAGTACTGGGTAATACGATACCCTTGGTAAGACTGGTTGTCAGACTTTTTAGGCCACTGACTACCTAACGACTTTCAAATATCTACAAATGACACCCGGAACCAACGGCTTAACGTGCTTTCCGAGGCAAGCACGGCTTAACTTAAAGATCGACCTCAGCGGCTGTTATTATTTAGCCACGAGCTCCTAGTGACAACCTATATGTTACTTAAAATGCCATAAACCTCTTGCTACTCACAGTAAATCGTTATCATGCACATACTCGTATTCTCCATCATTATCATCATCTTCCTGCCCTTGTCCCATGTTGTTTGAGGTTGGCGCAACATATTTTTTTCTTCCACTCTCCTCTGTCAACCGTCACGCTATCATTTGCTCCTTCATCTTTCATATCATTGCCATCTAACATTTATTTGGTCTTCCTCTCCCTCTCCATCCATCAACATTTATATTCATCACTTTTTTAGTCACATGCGATTCGTCCCTCCTGATATTTTCAGTGATATGGACATGTAGTCCATATCACTGAAAATAACAGTCGTCACGGGTAGTCGGAAACCTGGAAGTCTAAAAAAGCAGTCTACGTCTAGTCTAAAGGATATTATAACGTTACCGTTACCCAGTAACTGGGTTTTGGAGGCCAGATTGGCAATCGCTCTACTCTAAATACTAGTATACAACTTCATCCGGCACGATTATGAGCTGACCCCGCCATAGATGAGGAAAAACCTGCGAAGATGGAGAATTTTTATAACTTTTTGGAGCGCTACATGAAACGACGTCTTAAAATAACCCAAATGCAATCCGAAATACGAAATAGGAATCTTTAAAAATATCACTCTCAAATAATATTCTACATTTCACTAGAATTTGTGATTCAAATGAGACTCGTGAATGGCACTGTTTAAATTTTTAATCCGATTGTTATTTTAACTGAGCTCCGCGTGGGAGGATACGGAAATAGTTTGAATGTGATGCTATAGTGACATAATTAGTGCCGGACTCTTTATTAGTTTTAACTGCTAATGCAATTAACTGTCTTTATAACGAGTACTTATTTGTTTTGTGAAAATCAGTGTATTTTCAGACTTAATAGTATCGTAGAGAGATACGATGACGTTTTACGAGAGCTCAGTCATTCGCCCGCCGACAGGCGCCAACAAAAATATATGAACAACACTAGTGATTAAAAAAATAGAGTAGTTGATACCACCAATCAATTGACATACTTTTTACGAGCTATCAAAACGCGACTTCCTCATTGATTGTTTATGGCAATAGCAACCTGTGACGTCATTAATTGGCCAGCTCCACTATTTATTGATTCCAGAACAACTAATAATCGAATTTACAGTTAATTGAAAGATAATCCGGTTTTCAGGTCTAACATAAAGCGTTTCTTAGAGAAGTTGTGTGTTGGTTGTATTTACTATATTTCATGAAAAAGTTATTCAATAGGATTAGGTGAACGTAATTACTTAAAATTAAAACAATTGTTTTGATGATTTTAATGATTATAACCATGTAAAGCTGTTACAGTCGCGAATCATATTTTTATCAACATACAACCTGACACTGACCTGACCTGCAAATTGCAAAAAACGTGAGAAACTTTGAATTTTGCGAGTTACCCTGGCGTTTTCACCATCATGGTGTCAACTACCCAATGTTGAATGCCGAGTTGAAGAATTATTTTGCTCTGTTCCATAAATAACGAAAGTCGAAAAGGGCATGCAATTTAATTTTTTATGGAATTTCGTAATTTTTCCCAATGGCCAATCTCATGGCAGACAGCATGTTTATTTCATAAAATGCTAGACTATAACAGGAGCTCGTGGTTAAATAATAACAGCCGCTCGGAAAGATCTTTAGGTTAAGCCGTGCTTGCCTAGGTTAGTCTGTGGATGGGTGACCACCCATTACATACAGAGTTTCTTCGGTGCCTCGGAAAACAAGTTAAGCCGTTGGTTCCGGGTGTCATTTGTAGATCTTTGACAGTCGTTAGGTAGTCAGTGGCCCAAAAATTCAACAACCAGTCTTACCAACGGGTATCGTATTACTCAGTACTAAGTGGGTTGTGGAGGTCAGATTGGCAGTCGCTCCATGTAAAATACTGGTATTCAGCTGCATCCGGTTAGACTGGAAGCCGACCCCAATATAGTTGGGAAAAGGCTAGGCAGATGATAATGCTAGACTATACACATATCTAAAACTAGGAGGCCTATCCACCATTAATCTATCCATAAAAAGGCTGGATTTTCCCGACGGGGTCTATTATTCCGGGGTCATAAAATATGTAGCATTCGGCACGAACTATTTCCGATCACTGACTGTCTAGGGAGGCTGACTAATAATATACTGAATCAATATTCACGAGAACGCGGAATTGCATTCGGTGATATTGTCATTGATTATATTATAATACAATTAGCAATCATGGTTTGATTAATCATTATTGTGTTAAAAATTAGTCGATGATTCTAGTTCTAAGTATCTAGCTATACCGTGAATTGCAAACAGATCAATTCTAAGGTTGATTAAAATAGCAATGTTTTTAAAAGCAATGTGATTTGAAACCCTTTTTATTTATTTTATTCTTTATTCCTTCTCTGTATGAGAAGAGGCCTTTGCCCAGCAGTGGGACAGTAACAGGCTGGTATTATTATTATTATATTATTTTTATTCTTTATTTATTTAGATAAGAAGAAATTAAAGACAATGTTCATTTGAAATGAAAAGATAAAATGATTTTTGTAATATTATATTATATTAATCTAGTGTGCGGGGCTTCATGGCCAGAGATCGCACAAGATAGAGAGGTTTGGAAGGAGAAAGGGGAGGCCTTTGCCCAGCAGTGGGGCACCATGTAGACTAACACAAAAAAAAATAGTTTAAATTCTTTTATAATATTAATTATCAGACTGTTTTTTAATAGATCTACAGAAATAAGTTCCTGCTAAAATAATGAAACCAAAATATTCTCATCGCGACAATCAAAAGGGTAATGTCACTGCACATTTGAATATAAAGGCGCTCCCTCACCGGGAGCAAGATTCGCCTGTAATATAACAGTTCAGATTCGAGTAATAATTACATCAGTGAGGAGAACCGAGTACATATTACCATGTCATGACATAATTTTTGTTTTATTATAGCTAGCCCACATTGTCCCACTGCTGGGCAAAGGCCTCCCTCCATTTCTTCCAAAGATCACGCTTCTGTGCTACTTATTTCCAATTCTCAAGGAAGACATCCAGTTCGTCCCGCCATCTCCTTCGTGGTCTGCCGCGACCCCGTGTCACTGTTCTAGGACACCAATCCTGAGCTTTACGGGCCCACAGTTCGCCATGACATAATGCGTAAAACAACAGCTTCTCTGATGCGCCGGATTCGGGGGAGCACCATCGGAATCCAAATGATGACTTGTGAGAGGCCAGAGTCCTCAGTGCTAGGGAGATTCATCCAGCTTCATGTGACGAATTGACACTAGGATTTTTTGCTGACATTAGATTTTGACTATTTATTATTTGAATTTGAGTTGATGCAGTACTAACGTAACCTTTGTTACTAACATGAGTACTTTTTTCTAGATGTAGAATTAGTTTTATTTCAAAACTTATACTGTCACTTACTTATCTTCCGTGATTGTTCATAATTTTGATCTCCCGATATTTCGACGCTGTTAAAGCTGTTGTGTGTGTTAGTTTATGTTTAGTTTTAAACCGTGAAAGCTTAAAACAGAGTTTTATTTAAATTTTATTGATTGATGTTATACTAACGTAGTTTTAAGACCTTTATTTATTTATTTATATTCACACAAAGTAAACAACTTAAAACTAAGCCCCACAAAACGGTAGTAATGGTTTGACTTTGGGGTCGGTGAGAATCCTTACACTCATTCATACATTTCGTACATAAAACTAATTATCAGTTGCCCGGAAACATGAATGTTATTGTTCTTCTTTAACTCATTTCTAAATAATATCTTTTTAATTTATTTATGAAACTATTTTTTTTCGTTTCACTCCTTATGTCTGCCGGCAGACTGTTCAATAGATGTGGTATTCGTTTTTTAGAGTTCTGTCACCAAAATAATTAGTGACTCTGGGTACATTGTTCTGGGTACTTGTCTCTGTACAAAATCGAATCTTGGATTTGTTACATTAAAGGCGGTTTGCTCCTGTTAGGGATTGCCTTAAAATAAAGTCAAGCAAATTATTCTCCTGTCCGTTTTTACGACTGGAATCTGCCGTCAAAACATCATGCATAATATCACGAATTAATGCAAAAGTGACGTCTGAATTAATTCATAAAGTGCTTTATTTTTACTGCTGTGCGTCAGTGACTTTTGTCCAAGAATAGATATTTTAACATTAAATTATTTACGATGGAAAACTTTAGGAGATTAATTTTTTATACTTTTTATTTTTGTGGGAGGAATGATATGAAAGAAAATGGTGTGAACGGTAGCATTTTGGTTGACAGGAGAGAATGGTTCACAGAAAAGAAAACATGTTGTGTCATCTGATGATTCTTCTCTAGATACAAACGCATTGAAATTAAATTAACACTTTTTAAATTATTCTTTGTAGCTTTTCGAGTCAATAAGATTTTTCATTAAAAAAAATGGCGGATTTTTGGCGTGAAATTGTAAGTCGTTAATATGTTTTTTTTTTCAACCAAACCCATCAAATCCATGCAGACATTTGGAACATACGAGGTAATAAAGAAATTTACAAAAAATCAATCAAAGAAACATATAAAAGATACGCGCGAAAAATTTAACCCTTAAGTACATTTATGTACAGAATGGTCGGCTTAGGGATAAAAATAGATACCTATTTGGAATGTTATCATCAGCGACACGTCTTGCTACTAAAGTAACTATCATTAAAAATAAACAATTAATTCATTTTTTCATGAAAATACATTTCAGGACACAAACATGTTGAATTGCTTAAAATTCTTTTTCTTGACAACTTTCAACTGAAAATAATTTCACATACAAGAAAATCGTGCAGTATCGAAAATAAACAGTTATAAATGTGCTTTAAATTTCAATTATTAACTGAAACGGAGACGTGAGAGATTACGATTGGCTCATGCCGTCATTATCAATGCACACTGCACAGTGGGATCGTTCACCCGGCGGGCACAGAACAAATTGTACATTTTTAATCGTCCTTTCGACGAACTTAATTTCAATTTAAATTCATATTAGCTCTTCGTGTTGGACATTGCGATTCAACCTTAAAAAGTATTAATGCCGAATCAGTTTATTATATTTTTATTGAATTCCATCGATTTTGTGCTGCGGTTATAATTGTTTGATTATAAATAAGTCAGGTGACTTAAATATTTTAATAGAGAGAATCGGGACTACAATAAAATTGAAGTAGTCCAATTCTCTTTATTAAATATTTAATTCATCATCGTCATCAACCAACAGTAGTCCATTGCTGGATTACTAATTACACGTCACTCAGCTTGATTCTCGGCAACTCTCATTCTGCTGCAAGTCACCCTGCAGAGACTGTCGGTCCACCTAGCTTGAGGACGTCCCACCTTAAGTTTGCCATTTGACGATTTTGTTTTGTTTGATTTCTTTTTTTTATCCGTCCGGTTGTATTTACAAATATTTGTTATGCGTTGTATGTTTATTGTTTATTTTTTTGTCCATTTCTATGCACGTCATGGCCCTGCGACAAATAAATATTTTTTCTTTCCTTCTTTCTTTTCTTCTTATTTGCGGTCTCCATTCAAGAACAGGTGTCGTCGTCTACCTCAAAGACCATCGGTCCTACGGCTACTATGACTGGCCCATTGCAACTTCAGTTTGCTTATTCTGTGAGCAAAATTTTTAATTAAAGAGCTTTATTTGACCGAAAACAATGATAATGTTTTAACGCAAACCTTATTCATTGTCATGAAAAACACGTGCGGTAACGTAAGCATGCAAACACTGCAGTATGCATGAGAGCTGCTACAATTAGAAACTTGTAATTAAAACGCTGAATTAATACGTTGCACCTGAATACAATTTCAGCCGAATAGTCGGTGTACCTTCCGCAGAGAACATGCGGTTTAACATGGACCGGGGTGCGGTAACCCAATGAAAACTTAAAGAATGAATCATCATTTGCCTAAACTTTCCCTAACCATATTTGGGTTGGCTTCCAGTCTCACCGGATGCATTATTTTACATGGAGCTGCTGCCTATCTTCTAACCCATTTACTGGCTATAACATGATATCCTTTGGTAAAATTTTCGGATATTCGTGCTTCTCACTACCGGTAGCGACTTTCAAAGATCTACAAAATCACAGCCGGGACCAACAGCTTTTTTTTTTGTTTTCGGATGGGAAATCATCAAATGACCGCTCCCGCTCTGGGCGGAGTGGAAGGGAGTGTCAGACTTTTACTGAGTAAAACCCATCCATATTCCTTATTTGCAATTTGTGTTCCAGGGTCGCGGTATCTCTAAGGGACCAACAGCTTAACTTGCTTTCCGGACCACGGAATGTTCTCGCAATGGATAGTCACGCATCCACGGACCGAATTCGGCAAGCATTGCTGAACTTAGAAGGTCGTCTCGTGTCGCTGGTATTATTTAGCCACGAGTCTTACCACACAATACAATATAATTATGGCCGCATCTGTACACGGGTACAGTCGATCACTTAAATTCTCCATAAGCATGCAACTCGACGGTATGATTTCATTAATGCGCTTTACGAACTTTATCCATTTCGTCTGTTGACACTACCGCGCTTTAGATTTCGCTGAAATTTAATTTTCTAATTTCCGTTTTACTATATCGCCATTGTTCTCCCGTAGTTCTCGTTTGGTGAGTTATTTTAAATTAATTCACAGCAGATTGTTCGCGTTCGTTGTTTTGACAAGTTTTTTGGTGGGTTTTGACGGATACGATGCTGGTAAGTTAAAATTGTTTGAAACAATGTTAAAGTCGGGGTTATTTTAATTAAATGAATAATTTGCCATTTATTTGGATAGGAGGCCGTGTACTTAATTTAAAGTGAGTAAAAAAATATATTAAGCGCCATGACAACCAACTCAAATAGTCCGAATATACAAATCACAACTGTAATGATTGTATCAAATGGCTGTTTGAAGAACAGGGTGTAAAGTTCTTCATCCCCCATAGAAAACGGAAGGACCCTCCGACCAGACGGGTGTGTCTGGTAGGCTACTGCCCGACCGTTATTGTCGGGTTTTCCTATTCAAGGTGTAAACTGACCTTTCACGAAGCCGTCAACCAAGCATTATGTACATCAAACTAAGAAACCCTACGATTTTTTTTGCTGGGAAACGACTTTTTTACGTTTTACCTACGGTGAAACTCAATGTAGCACACTCAAAACATTGTGCTGAACGATGCTTTTAATAGTAAATGGGCCATGGCGGTAATTCAAGTAAAGTTTACCTTAAAACTAGTACTAAAAAAAAAAATTTGACCCCCAATATCTCCGTAACTATAAGGTTTCCAGGTATTTTATTTTTATTTTATTTTTATTTTATTTTATTTATCAATAAACAGCTACAATACATAATGTTTACAATCACAGCAATATACGTTTATGTAGTATTAACAATATTGCAGCCCACTACATTATCCGCATGTTAACAAAATTTGAATAAAAACAAAAAAGGTATGGTATGGTCCAGTACAAAAAAATGATCGCAATGACGGGGACAACAAGTGCCTTTCGGCTTCGTTAAGGGTATTTTTACACTCTTTACTCTCATAAGGCGTGGATATCTTTAATAGCGCGATTTAGAATTTTAATATTAGTTCTTCATTTGTGTCATAGATGGCGTTGTAGTACTTTTAGTACTATGTTGCTATAGTACTTTTGTGATGCCGCTTTTTCCTGATACGTTCCTCAAAAATTAGGTATTAAAAGCTATAGATTATCAAATATGCGCTTTGATCGTCATTATAGCAGGTTTAATAATAATCTTACTATCGATTATCTTAACGTATTTACTAACATTTCTTACATTTTCTCAGAAGCTGGCGGAGGAGCTAACTTTGCCAGCAATTAGATCAGGCCCGCAATGTGGTGTGTTAAAGTTACGGCAAAGTAAAGTATCACAAGGTGGAAACTATCTCTTTCGCGGCCACCGAACGACTTTTACCAACTTTTGCAGCACGTTTCTAAACACAAAAAGTAAGATTAAGTTGGAAATTAGTTGTGTTTAAAGGAATTTCAGTGTTACTATGTAGCACTATACAGGGTGGAAGGGGCACCGATGCACAAACGCTTACCACGTATTCAGTACATTATTCTGACAAAAAAAAACCGCTGCTTTCTACAAAAGTGCAATACCTACACGTCAAAATGATTGAATTAAAATTAATTATTAAATTCAGTAAATTAATTGTGATGGAAATATTTAAGGAGATTAATTTTCTATAGATTTCTCTGGCTTGTGCGGAAGACAAAAGAATAGATGGATGGATTGTGTGAGGAATAAATATAACCGGCGAAGTGCGAGTCGGACTCGCGCATGAAGGGTGCCATACTATCGTAGTAGGAGAGCCCCCTTTAACTTTTAGTTTATTATTTGTTGTTATAGCGGCAACAGAAATACAGATTCTGTGAAAATTTCAACTGATTACGGATCATGAAATGCAGCCCGCGGACAGACGGACGGGCGGGCGGACGGACGGACGGACGGGCGGACGGACGGACGGACGGACGGACGGACAGACGGACGGACGGACGGACGGACATACGGACAGCGGAGGCTTAGTAATAGGGTCCCGTTGGTTACCCTTCGGGTACGGAAAAGATATCAATGATTGCGTGGCGGTTGACAGGGGAGAATGGTGGAAGACCGCGTTGCTCCGATCTCAAGTAACATTGAACAAAGGCAAGAAGATTATGATTTTACAAAGTTTCAAACCCAAGCACTGTCGTCTTTTCTGCAGAATATCTAACACTTACACAAACCGATATCTTTTAATTTAATCCTGAACCCAAATAACAGTTCCAATCCACCAAATTAAATCAAACAAACATTCAATCAGACGAACTCTAATGCATTCAATGCGGTTCAACCAGCCATTCATAAATAGAACTCCAAATGGACCCACATTTTCATCGAAACGATATTCTAGTTGAACATCGCGAAACTGACCCAAATGCTATTTGGATTCGCGAATAATACGATTGGCAATATTATTTATTCAACTGAAGGACGAACGTGTATCATTGCGGCGGGTGCGTTGCGGTATGAGCATAAGCTTTAATAATTTAGATGCGGAATTGAGCGATGGGTGCGCCCGATAGTATTTTGTTTTGAGTTGTGGTGCTTTTTGAAGAGATAGATGTGATGTATTCTGGTATGGTTCGTTGGAATGATGATTTAATTTGGCTCTTTCAAGTTGGTGTTATTAAGCTTGACCCCGAGATGAACTTAGTGAGCTACTGACATCATTGCTTTGTACACTAATTGGATAGCTCTACTTGAACTCCTGGTAATAATTCACACGTTTGAATAAAACTGACTTGAAAAAGCCACGAAGTAAGATAATAAGATATCTGAATGATTTTCTCAACAATTATGATGTCAGAGCTTGTGTCTTAAAGCAAGCCACTTACCTAAATTAAACACTGTTTTAAGCTTTCACGGTTTACAACTAAACTTATACTGTCACTTACGGGATATCTTCCGTGATTGTTCATTATTTTGAGCTCCCGATATTTCGACGCTGTTGCAAGCGCAACCCGCGATCATGGTGTAATAATGAACAATCACGGAAGATATCCCGTAAGTGACAGTATAAGTTTACCTAAGTTAATAAATTGATGTTCTGTATCAAATGAAAGTAAGCACCTGCTACCTACCTTGCTGTCATGACAAAGAGTTCTTACTACTCCATAACTATTAAACGTAACGTTATTTACCGATCCATAAGAATTAAACGTACAAAAGTTCAGGATAAACATTATCAAGGTAAGGACCTACCCAAGAACGCAGTAGCTTGAAATATTCAAGTACTTTTACACAAGGCTGTTGCCTATGCTATTTTAGTTCAACAAATGTTTGAAAAAGTAACGTTTGCACATCACATTTCCATCCATTTTCATATTATGTGGGCTTTCAGTACGCGACCTCCGAAAAAATATTCAGATCACTCGTGTGGAAACACTGTTATAATGCTTTTCCGATCGCGTAGCGCCTTTAAGGTTATGTTAATAGATAATGTTATTATACCTAGAAGAATGTTATTAAAGTGTTGAACGGTTTAACCCTAAAGATCTAGACAAATAGCGTCCTGATGTAGGACCTTCAAAATGCCAGTCATGTTTGAGCAATAAATAGGAAGATGAGCCAACAGACTGTCTCGATGGTCTAGTGGTCATGAGCGTGAGTGCTAGGTTCGATTCCCAGGTCGGGCAACGTGTAACTGGGTTTTTCCTTCAGGAATCTCTCAGTAACAAACACGGAATTTAGATTTGTGCCCGTTTGATGGCAATAAGCTCGCCCCCTGTTACATGGGACTTAAAAAAGCTAAGGCGCGTCGCTCACTGGTAAGTCGAGGCGACGTCGCGTCAGCGGCGGTGCGGCGTCGCACCACGGGCGAAGATAGGTCTCTGCGTAGAGTCGAGGCGCAGGCGGCTATGCTTCCTTCACATTTTACGTAATTCATTCACCATGTCGTCGTCAGAAGACGAAGACGTACTCGCACTGATACAAGTTCTTAATTTAAATAGAAGAAGATTTTGATTTTGATTTTTTTATTTTAAAACGTCTAAACGCAGCTACGCACGAAACCAAATGACAAAATGGCGGTGGAGTCGTGGCTTGGGCACACTTGAGCGCCCCTCCTGCGCCTGCACCTCGCCTCCGCCCCGCCTTCACCTCGCCTCCGCCCCGCCTTCACCTCGCCCGCGCCGCAACTCTTGTATATGAGCGCACTGCCATTCATTTGTAAAGAAAACTTTGTTGCGGCGTGCCTCTTAACCGCCCGCGCCTCAACTGCACCTCGACTGTTAATCGTGTGAGCGACGCTCCTAACGGGTTGGGTTTAGAATCGCGTCCTCTGAATTCGATGATTCTCTCACTATGGGGGGTCAAGGGGGTTTATCTGAAGCGCTCCCATGCGATTTTAGCTGCCGGAAATTTTTAAAATTATTTTCTAAAAATATTGGTAAATCACTAACTAAACGTGAAACGGAACGAATATTTAACTAAAGTCTAACGTTTTTGACGTTACATGTGTCAAAATAATCTCAAAATGCGTAAAATATATGATTTTGAATGAAATACTGTTGTAATTGTATCAAAATAATAGGTACTTAATTTGTATCACTAGCGCCCTCTACTTTAGTCATGTTCATTAGTGTCAGTTGGCTGTATAGTTGATATGAAACAAAATATATTTTTTAGTCTGTGCCAAGCACTCACGTCGTTTTATTAGGTTATGGGCCCAGTCCCTGAATTTTGTAAAAATAATTAAGTTTTGTGATCAGATTATGGCTGCAAGTTATATTGTTAATGTTCCTAAACTCAAGGGCCGTGAAAATTATGACGAGTGGGCGTTCGCTGTGCAAAATTTCTTAATTTTGGAAGGCGTCGATATCAACAAGCAAGACGGTCAAAATGGCGGCGCAACGGCTAGCGTTGAAGAGCGGAAGGCAAAAGCGAAATTAGTGATGACGATTGATCCTAGCTTGTACGTGCATATAAAATGCGAATCTACAGTGCATGGAATGTGGAAGAAACTTAAATCGCTTTTCGATGACTCAGGATTTACGCGCAGGATTAGTTTGTTGCGGAATTTGATATCAATCCGTCTGGAAAGCTGTGAATCGATGACGGCATACGTAACTCAGATTATCGATACAGCATATAAATTGAGAGGAACTGGCTTTGAAATAAACGATGAGTGGGTCGGTTCATTATTGTTGGCGGGTCTACCCGACAAATTTTCGCCCATGTTGTTGGCCATAGAACATTCGGGAATCGTCATAACCGCTGACGTCATTAAAACGAAGCTTATGGATATGAGTGATAATGTTGGCATCAATGAACCAGAGAGTGCATTTTTGACGAAAGGCGGGAAACAAAAAAGCCAATAAAACATGGCAAGACTGGTGAAACGTCGTCTCAACCTGTCAAAGTCATTAAGTGTTACAAATGTAAGAAGATCGGCCATTTTAAAATCAGTGTCCACAAACGAAAGAAAAAGAAAAAACAGTAAATGCGTTTAGTGCAGTATTTCTAAATGGCAGTTTCGGCAGAACCGAATGGTACATTGATTCTGGAGCCAGCAATCACATGATGATCAGCCAGGATAAAATAATAAACAAGTCACAAAACTTGAAAACAAAGGAGATTATAGTTGCAAACAAAACAACTATGCCTGTATTGTGTTCAGGAGATACACATATTACGACTGTTGTTGACAATGTATATCACGATATTGTTGTCAAAGATGTGCTATGTGTTCCTAACCTTACGACGAACTTATTTTCCGTCAGCCAGCTGATGAGTAATGGTAACAAAGTGAATTTCAAAGATGAATATTGTTACATTAGAAATCGGCAGGATGTGCTGATTGGTGTAGGAGAGTTGGTGAATGGAGTGTACAAATTAGTCATAAAGTCAGATGTTCTGTTAGCTGCTGCAGCGACTACTGATGTAATTTGGCACAGAAGACTTGGTCATATAAATAGCAAGGATTTGGATACCATGAGGAATGGGGCAGTAGAAGGCTTGAAGTACATCAACAAAGCTAAGGTCAGCAAACTTAATTGTACAGTATGCTGTGAAGGCAAACAAACCAGATTGCCTTTTCCACATAGCAGTCACAGAAGTGAAAAAGTCCTGGATTTAGTCCATGCTGACGTATGCGGCCCGATGGAAAATGCATCAATTGGTATGTCCAGATATTTTTTGCTACTTGTGGATGATTATAGCAGAATGTCATTTGTTTATTTTCTAAAGAACAAAAGTGAAGTTATTAATTGCTTTAAGGAGTTTAAACTCATGGTGGAAAAGCAAATGAGTACCAGTATTAAAGCATTTAGAACAGATAATGGCACAGAATTTTGTTCAAATGAAATGAAAAGTTTTCTAAAACAATGTGGAATAATACACCAGAGAACAAATCCCTATAGCCCGGAACAAAACGGTATGTGCGAAAGATTTAATCGCACAATAGTAGAAAGAGCCAGGTGTCTACTCTTTGACGCTAAGTTTGAGAAAAAGTTCTGGGCAGAAGCAGTTCACACAGCTGTCTATTTAAAAATATAACTATCGCTTCAGGATTAGACAAGAAGACTCCGTATGAACTTTGGACAGGAAGAAAGCCAAATGTGAGCCATATAAGGATTTTTGGTAGTGTTGTGATGAGTCATATCCCAAAAGAAAAATGATGCAAATGGGATAAGAAGGCAGAAAAACTTTACCTAGTTGGGTACACTGACAATGTGAAGGGTTACCGACTATATAATCCAGTAACAAAGAAAGTGATTACAAGTAGGGATGTTACCATTATGGAGCCCAAGGATGACCCAGAAATGATGCAAGCAGTAATAACTGATCAACAAGAGTCATCATCAGGCCACACAGATCATCACGCTGACTCTGATTGCTCAGACTTGGACCAATCTGGAAATACAGTGATGTGTGATAATGATAGCACCTACTTAGAACAGGTAGACAGTACCCAAAGCTCTTCAGATGAGTTTTATGATAGTATACCTGTGAGGGAAATGAAGGATATTGTTGAGTTAGTTCAACCAGAAATACAGGTTAGACTTAGAAAGAAGCCAGATAGATATGGCTACAGCAATAAGTGTGTTGATCCAAATGGTGATTTATTTGGAGACCAGATAACATATGAAGAGGCTTTAAATGGGACAGAATCACATAAATGGTGTAAAGCTATGAAGGAAGAACTAAAATCATTCGAAGAAAATGAAGCATGGGAAGTGGTGGAAAGACCAGCTCAAGCTACAGTGGTAAAGTGTAAGTGGGTGTTCAAAAAGAAAATAGATCATTGTGAAAAAGTGAGATATCGTGCGCGTTTAGTTGCGAAAGGTTTTACACAAAAAGCGGGTATAGATTATAAAGAGACATTTTCACCAGTGCTCCGCTATTCAACTCTAAGACTCTTATTTGCTTTAAGTGTTAAGTATAATCTAGATATGACTCACCTAGATGTAACCACAGCTTTTTTAAATGGATACTTACATGAAACTGTATACATGAGCTTACCCAATAATTTTGTGTGTCCTGATAGAGAAAATAAAGTTTTAAAGCTAAAGAGAGCCATCTACGGCTTGAAACAGTCAGCTAGGCAATGGTATAAGCGAGTGGATGACTGTTTGCAAGGATTTGGATACAAAAAGTCAATGTATGAGCCTTGTTTATTTGTTAAGCAAAATAATTTGTATAAAACGTTTATAGCTTTGTTTGTAGACGATTTTTTCATATTTTCAAACTGTAAAGATGAAACAGAATGTCTTAAAACAGAATTAAAGTCAAAATTTAAAATTAAAGATTTAGGAGAAATAAGACAAAGTTTAGGTATGCGGGTTACAAAAGAAAATAATGTAATTAGTTTAGACCAGGAAAAATTTGTGGATCAGTTGTTGAATAAAGGACAATGCCCACGGCGCTATGGACAAATGTACTCAATTCAACATTGTTGTGTCTTCATCAAATCATCATTAAAATACTCGATGGCATGTCTAAATACTACCACAAAAGATTTAACCTAAACTACAATGGCATTTCCGAGATATTTACAAAAATGAAATCACTATTTTAAGGTTATGTTCGACCAAAAATTTGTTGGAAAAAGCTATTTGAAAGGGTCTGAATTGGTTTACGGGTGAATTTGTGCCTCTAGAGCACATTTGTGTAAAATCTGTAACGGTTTAGCTATGTCAGGAGGCCAGTTACTGGTGACCAACTGTGACTGCCTAACCAAGTCTTACTGATTTAGATTTTTTATTTTTTTTTAAATCTTATTCACGCGTTCCATGAAATTGCAAATCATGAAAGAAATCATTACTAAGATAGTTAATCACTGAGTGTTATATCTAGATCCTACTCAAATCATAGATTGTATAATTCATTACATATTTTAAACTAGCTTCTGCCCGCGACTTCGTACGCGGATCCTGTTGCTTATGCCAGCGACAACGGGGTCGTCAAAATCGAAGATCTGAAACGTCTGATGTCGAATTCTAAGAGCCCGGGGACGGGAAAACAACGGGATGCACGAGACGATTCGAGACGTTCCAGATCTTTCATTTTTGTAAGTCAGAAGTCGATGCGTGGATACGCTTGGAACTACAAGCGTAATTCTCTATCCGTGAACGTCTCCGACTCGCGAGACAATGCGTGACGTTCACGATCAGTGGTCAGTCGCGCATCACGATCCCCACTTGTCTCTAGAGACCTAGAAGTTGATGCGTAGATACGCTTGGAACTCAAGCGTAATTCTCTATCCGTGAACGTCTCCGATTCGCGAGACAATGCATGACGTTCACGATCAGCGGTCAGTCGCGCATCATGTTCTTCACAGTTCTCTAGAGACCTGGATGTAGATGCGTAAATACGCTGAGAACGCAGGCGTGCTTCGTTATCCAAGAGGAAGAGAAGAGAAGAGAGGAAGAGGTTTCCACGGAGCGAGTTGCAGCCTGATGTTCTCGAACAGCATCAAGTCTCTCCTGACGTTCTTCGGTAGATTCTTGGGATCTTATGATCCTCAATCTTTTAGCTCCTTTGGAACATTGGGAAAGATTTGACCTCTTTCTAGGCATGGTTATAGTTTTATTGTGAAGATACCTGATCAATTAAAATCTAAGTGACTGCTCCCCTGCGTTACCGGGTAGGCTACCGCGTCACGAAGATAAGTGGAAAAAGTCTAAAACACTCAAATAACATAAGCCCGAAGGCATATTTACTCGATAAAGTAAAAAATATAAATAGGAGTTTTAATCCAGTAGAGTCAAATTTTCAATGATATACCGTCGTCATCGAATATCAGTCCTACACTGTTACCGCCTTCACCGCGTGGAGATACTCCCAGCTTATGTTATTTTATAATTATACAGTGAAATTAGTGATAGCTTTGATATCCACATCAGATGTTTCTGATCTTCGATTTTTATAAGTCAACAGGAAAAGCCCATCAGACCGAACAACTTTTGCTAAGACGTCATTCCTATATATGTTATGGTGTAGCTGGGCTCTTGGAGTTCCACAACAGGTGTTCCAGATCTTCGATTTTTATAAGTCAACAGAGAGTGCTCATCAGATTGAACAATGTTTGCTAAGACGTCATTCCTATATGTGTTATTGTGTAGCTGGGCTCTTGGAGTTTCACAATAGGTGTTCCAGATCTTCGATTTTTATAAATCAACAGAGAGTGGTCATCAGATTGAACAATTTTTGCTAAGACGTCATTCCTATATGTGTTATGGTGTAGCTGGGCTCTTGGAGTTCCACAACAGGTGTTCCAGATCTTCGATTTTATAAGTCAACAGAGAGTGCTCATCAGATTGTACAATGTTTGCTAAGACGTCATTCCTATATGTGTTATGGTGTAGCTGGGCTCTTGGAGTTCCACAACAGGTGTTCCAGATCTTCGATTTTTATAAATCAACAGAGAGTGGTCATCACATTGAACAATTTTTGCTAAGATGTCATTCCTATATATGGTATAGTGTAGCTGGACTCTTGGAGTTCCACATCAGGTGTTCCAGATCTTCAAATTTATTCTCTCAGCAGAAAATGCTCATCACGTGGAACAATTTTTGCTATGGTACCATTTTTGTATCTCTTATAGTTTAGCTATTCTATTGCGGTTCTGCATCAGGTGTTCAAGTTTCCAAGATAAATTATAGCCTATATGTTGCCCAGACTTAATACCTACACAACAAAAAAAAAACATTCAAATCCATCCAGTAGTTCCGAAGATTAGCGTGTACAAACAAACAGACAAACAGACAAACAGACAAACAGACAAACAGATAAACAGACAAACAGACAAACAGACAAACAGACAGAATTTTTTTTTTGGATTCGTGCTCTATTACTGTTTCTAAACCCCCCTCAATTTTTTTTTTTTAAGTATCTTCAATGTACAGACACAGTTTTTTTACTGTCTTATTATATGTATAGATAGATAATTATAATTCTGTGCAACTCTAGTCTTAAATGAAACAACATACAATTAATATTGAGACGTATCTCAGAATACACTTAACTGATTGAAATCACCATCCTAGTTTATAATTTGTTTATTACCAACACATAAGTAGGAGGTTCCTACCTATATAAGTAATTATTTTAAAATTCAGTAACCCAACTGGTGAAGTGAGGAACTAACACACAGACGTGGATTGTACTTTTGTCCTCTAAGACTTGTTAATGGTACACAAACATAAAAGCGCAGTTCCTAAGTAAAAAAATCATACTATATACGTTAAAAAGACAATGTTTATTCTTACATTGTTGTTGGTGAGATCCAGAATCGTAAAATGTTCATGATGTTATTGGGAATCTCCGACAACATGAGTCTGCGCACAAGTGGCGTTAATCTCAAAGAGCAGTTGAGACATCGCACCACAGTCACACTCGCCATGATCACAACACAAAAAGTCCTGTCTTTAGTAATAAACAATACCAATTGGCGTTCATGCCGCCGTTGACAACCACTGGTATTAGAAATACCAGCAAGTACATGTGATTTAGAACTCGTTATTACTTTACAATAATAGATTGAACAATCAATACAAAATCGTTATCATTTTATGTTATGTGGGTAGTGGTAGGCACTTTACCGTAATAGAATAAATTGACATCCCTAGAATGAGAGATGATAGTAAAGAATGGCGTACTTTATTGTCGAAAACTTAAAAGTACTAATTATTGTTCAAAAAACTATCCCATTATAAATAATCATTAAGTCTTATTCAAAAAATATATTTTTATTTTAGACATGCCGTTTAAGGTTTTGAGACACAAGTCATTTATCAAGAGTACTGTCCATGGGCAATCTCCTTTCACATGAATGATTGTAACCCAGTTAGCACACCTATTGAGGTAAATCTAAAGCTTGCAAAGGAAGATATATGTTCAACTGAATATCCATATCAACAGTTGATAGGAAGTTTGCTATATTTGTCTATACTTACCCGTCCATATATATGTTATGCAGTTAATTACCTTAGTCAATTCAATAATAATTTTAGTAAGACTCATTGGAAACATGTAAAACATATTTTAAAGTATTTAAAAAGAACCAAACATTTTGGTTTAAAATATGTAAAAGATAATTTAGATTTGACTGGATATGCAGATGCTGATTGGGCATCAGATATCACAGATAGAAAATCATATACTGGTTATATGTTTAAAATATCAGGTAGTGTAGTTTCATATGAATGTAAGAAACAGTCTGCAATAGCTTTGTCTAGCACTGAGGCTGAATATGTAGCTATTTGTGAGGCTAGCAAAGAAGCTATTTACTTAAGAAATATGTTGTTAGAATTAAATTGTAGGAATAATTTACCAGTATTGATATACAATGATAACCAGAGTGCACAAAAACTTACTAAGAATTCTGTATTGCATAAGAGAAGCAAGCATATAGATGTACAATTTCATTTTATCAGAAGTGCTGTTGAGAATAAGTTTGTGATAATAAACTATTTGAATACAAATGATATGCCTGCTGATATATTGACAAAAGGCTTGAGTTGTCAAAAGCATTATAGATTTTTAGAGCAATTTGGCATCACAGAATTGTAAAGTATGGTGTCTTGCTCCATTAGTTTTTTGTTTTCTTCAAAGAAAGAATATGTACCTTATTTTGTTATGGGAGTGTGTTGTAATTGTATCAAAATAATACTTAATTTGTATCACTAGCGCCCTCTACTTTAGTCATGTTAATTAGTGTCAGTTGGCTGTATAGTTGATATGAAACAAAATATATTTTTTAGTCTGTGCCAAGCACTCACGTCGTTTTATTAAATATCGAAAAGATCCTTTTTTAAAAATCGTGGAAGCTATAAATTATGTTTATAAATTCAAGTATTTATAAAAGTCAATATTTTCGTGTTTCATTGAGTGCAAGAGCGAGCGAAGCGAGCCCGGGACTTAGGGCACCCCGACTCGGACAGGTTAGGTTAGAAGGGGATGGCGGGGTTGAGTGAGCGAGCGAAGCGAGCGATTAGACCCCGCCATCCCCTTCGTGGTTATTTTTTTGTAAACCATTCAGAAGTAGGAGCCCCGCGAAGCGGGGCTCCGTCGACTGGGTTTCCCTCGACTGCGCCACGATGACTGGCAACAACTAACTCAACTCTCCCCCCTATAAATCAGGTTTATAATGTCAAAAACATTAAGCAAACATAACACAAAATTGAGATTTTAAAAAAATTATTAAAAAAAAACTATGCATCTCCGGCAGGGGGGGGAAGTGGGGGGTGACTCTACAACTCCCCCCCCTCCCCCTCCCACCTCCCACACCTCCCAATTCGGAGGACGCGATTCTAAACCTTACCCGTTATGTTATGAATCAAGAGACTTTTGCCTATGGCACATAATCAGCCTATAAAGCTTCCAATGCAGGTTCTCACTCTGTAAGAAGCAATCGGAAAAAATGCACCACGTGGGCCTGTCTGGTGTATACCACATATTATGTGATATAACAACATGACGACTTCCACACGATGACTATTCCCTACAGGACAAGGGTAATTAACCAGCTCGCCGGAATTTCTTCTGCGAGACACTCAAATCCACCATTAAATGCTATAAAATGACAGAGAAACTTCAATTTATTTCATCGTCATCATCATCTACCCAGCCATTTTCCCAACTAAGAATTTGTTAACTGTATTCACTCCAAATTACAAAACTAGAGGCAGAAGTAACTGCTCCAAACCACTGCAGAACAGTAAACAGCAAAACATCATATCTAATCTCAAAACGCAATCCTTTGATATAAACAAAACATACAAAATGCATTCCGTCAACTCAATTCGTTAGCAAGCTAGACAAATCGCCAAAACGCGAATACGTAGCGGCCAGTTTATTACACCGCGTTACTTATTTATCAGCTATGCAAAAGCAGTAACTGCTCTAAACCACTGCAAAACAGTAAACAGCAAAAACATAGAATATCTAATCTCCACTCCTAACCACTCAAAACGCGATCCTTTGATAAACAAAACATACAAAATGCATTCCGTCAACTCAATTCGTTAGCGAGCTAGACAAATCGCCAAAACGCGAAAACGTAGCGCGTCCAGTTTATTACACCGCTTTACTTATTCATCAGCTATGCAAATGAAAAGCAAATAAAGAGAGAAATGGCCATCCCGGTAACGTACGCGTTTTATCTGGGAAACGATCAAACATTACGATCCCATTTCACACGACGCATTTCCATATGCGCTATAAATAATGCCGTTTTACCTTCCATCCAAATAAAGGGGTCCATGGAAACGTTATTTTTTACTGAAATTGCTGGATGCGGTCCGTTTGTACGGTGACGTGTTATTTTTTTGGGAATTTAATATTGGGTATAATAATATTGGGTGGAGTTTTATAATACGTTTTCGTGTCAACTCCGGATTGCTTTTCAGACTTTGAAATACAATATTGCTTGTACATATTTCAAATTCCCTGAAAAAGAAAAACAGCAAAGGACGGTGCAACTGAAAGTTGATTGTTGTAAACGAATTAATACACAGCCATGATATTCACACACAAACACAAGTCACATAAAATAAATGTTTATACATGGATGTGGTATTTTAAACCTTTCAGACAAAACTACAGGATTGAAAATATCAAATTAAATGATACAGCGCGAAGCGGGAGGTGAGACGAAAGCAGTATTTCCGCAACATAAAATTTTAAAATAGTTTTAAAATATATCATCGAACAAACAAAAGATAAATTAATGGAGCATTGCATAAATGAAAACTTCCTGAACGAAATGCACATCCATTACGAGCGGAAGACAAAAGTGTTCAAATATTAATTAAGGCACAAAACGAAAATCATTACAAACAGATGCGCCGTTTCTGCTCTCGATAGTGAATTATATGTTTCGCTCGAAATTAAATACGGTCTATTGGTTGAACACACTAATATCTATCAATGGTGGCCAGTTCATTAAATTGAGAATTAAGAAAGCTAAGAAAAGATAGATTGTGCGAGGAACATGAAAGAAAAAGGCAAAAATGACAGCGTGACTGCTGACAGGGGGAATGGAAGACCGCCGACCCAAAGTACTAGTGACGTATGAACAGAAGTTGATGATTTGATTGAATTGTCTCACACTTATCATATTACGGAGACCTAAGCCCCAAAAATGTGAGCATCATCATTACAAAAACAGAAAAGCCCTTAGGCAGCACAAGAGGCTTCCACGAGCCGAAACCCCGCTGAGATAGGCACCAAATGCGCACATAACAATAATTTGAGACCCGTTATACTAAACACAGGAGCCAAACTAGAGGGATGTTTTGCCAACTTTTTATGCGAACCTTCGAGCAAAGCCTGAACGATTTTACGGTGGAACGCATTATGCCCACAGAGTTGTGAGCAGAATTCATAATAACGTAATTAATGACGGCCAAAACATTGGCCGAACACGTCCGACCTGCATGCAAAAACCCTTTGGAGGAGGCCGAACGACGTATTATTTATTACCCGAGGCAAGAAACGAAATTTTAGGCGTAAACAAGACCGGGGAATATCGGCTGCGGCGAAAATTTTCGGTGGGTTGGCAACGGCTTGGTGGTAGGCCGCACGGGCTACTTTTAAGGTGTAAATTGTTAATTAAAAACCCCGCATAATCATGTCGATTTTGTGATTTTAATGAGATTGAAGTATTATGATTTTGTTAACAATTAATTATTATAAATAGACGCTTGTCTTGTGATAAAACGTAGTCATCGATATTTCAAGACTGTTTATTATGATAATAAAGTTTCTTATTCCTTGAGATTGCTTTTCCTTGAATAATCAACTAAACATAAACAAAATAACCAATCTCCTACAAAGTAAGCGATGCAAAAACAAAATAAACAGCAAATAAAAAGTTTGTCAGTTTCTCCCATCGTAAATATACCTACATCAGGCTTTCAAGTTTTTGAAAGTAAAAAGGAAAACATTTCTAGCCCCATCGATTTATTTCACCAATAATATTTGAATAATAATATTTATCCATCCCCTCACGAACCCCTATAACATAGAAAAATGCTAAAATAACTCTTAATAAGATCCTATTCAAAAAAGAGGAAGGGATCCCATTATTCAAATGAACGCCTGTTATTTTCCTTATAGCAATATCATCTTACCTATTGATGCGTTCGAAAAACTGTAGGCGTTACATTGAGCAACCACGTCCAAGCCATAAATCTGCGTTACTTTCAAAGGAGAATCAATTGTCGTAATTAAAAGTAATTATGAAATTAGAGTCTATTTTTGGAGAGTAAAAAGATGACCTTTTATAAAATGTAAGAGCGTGGGAAGGGACTCCCAATTTAAAAGGAATAACCGAAATGAAATTAATGCTTAGCCTAAATGTGTATTGTTAAAATTACAGAGAAAAAGTAACTAGGTACTCGTACTTACCGTTTATATTTTTATCAGAAACCGGCCAAATGCGAGTCGTACTCAAACGCACACAGGGTTCCGTATCCGTAGCACCAAATAATATAATAAAAATATTTTGAAGGCTCATTCATATGTTGTATTGTAATACGTTCAACAGCAAAACTAAATTTGATTTTCATAGTATGTTAATGAAAAACAAAGTTACTGCTACAGTTTGATGAAAAAGTCCCATATCTCAAAAACTAAACATCAAATTTTACTCAAACCAATTTTGGTTGAAAGTTTTTTTTACGTTCTACAATCCTGCATTTTGTTTTTCAGAATTTTTCTCCTCGTACTTTAGAAATTAGAGGGCGGTGGCAAATTTTACCACTTTGGAAGTGTCTATCTTTCAAACGATTGACTTTGAGAAAAAATGGTTTTAGGAACGTCAATGTCATTTTTAAAGACCTATCTACAGATACGCTGCACGTATAGGTTTGCTGAAAAAAATTTCATCAGTTCAATTTCAGTTCCATGTATCCCCCTTAATATTTTTTTATTTTTATTTGTGTATAAATATCGTAAAGCGGTTTACAGAATACATCTACCTACCAAGTTTCAACTGTGTAGTCCTAACAGTTTTGGAATAAAGTGGCTGCGACATACAGACGGACAGACAGGAACCCTAAAAAGGTAGTTCAGAAATATCTTTGAGAATTTTCTTTTAAATAGCTGCCTATTTTTACCCGACTACGGCATAGTTAAAAAGGTTATAATTTTAGCAGTTCTATGTGTTTGTAACATTTAGTTTCCAACGTAACCTAGACAAATAAAAATGCACTCACACTAGCCTTTTTATAATTTTATCCCAATCACGCATGCTCGATTACCCATATAGGTGGTACCAGTGGCGAAGGTTCCATACAACTCGATTCCTACCGGCTTCCCTTTGAAAAATGGCACAGTCAGTATTCTATAGACAAATAATATAATCACACTAGCTGTTCCCCGCGACCTTCGTCCGCGTGAAATTATTAAAAATACAATTTTCCCCGTTGTTGCAAAAACGGGGAAAATTGTATTTTTCATTGCTGCTCCGCTCCTATTGGTCGTAGCGTGATGTTATTTAGCCTATAGCCTTCCTCGATAAATGGGCAATCCAACACTAAAAGTTTTATTAATTTCAAACCAGTAGTTCCTGAGATTAGCGCGTTCAACCTAACAAACTCTTCAGCTTTATAACATTAGTATAGATTAAAAATATGTACACCAGCTTACCTCTCACAAAAATTGACCCTTCGCTACTGATAGGTACACTATCCACTGGGTTCCCGTTATCATACTGTTATTAGCTCAGCAACGACAACCACGGAATTAGCGGAGGGTTAAACCGCGCGAACGTCAATACGGCATGTAATGAACCGGGTTAATTAGGGCACATATAAGCCGGTGCTCGTTTGCGGCATATCGAATAAGAGAATTTCATGTGTAAAGGGAAATGTATTGAATACAGTATCAGATTCTACTGACTATCGAATTAAGAGAAAAATGTGTAACTTTTCGAGGGAAAAGATCTTAACTTGGAACTTGATCATAGGGACTTCAGTCTTCAATCTAGGGCCGTAAAGCCCGATTTTCATTGGTCAATTGTTTAGCTAAGTAGATTTATTTTATTGTATTGTATTTATTTTGATTTCTCGTAATAGGGGGCGAGCCTATAGCCGTCCACCGGGCGCAAATCCTGACTCCGTGGCTGCTACTGAGAAATTCCTGATGGAAAAACCCAACAGGACTTTGCCCTGCCTGGGAATCGAACCCAGCACCTCATGCTCAGCAGTCGCGCTTGCTACAACTAGACCAACGAGCTGTCTTCTGAATAATTTATAATTACTATTTTCATAATGAATTGTTACTTTTGTCTTGCTGTGTTTCTCAGTCTTACCAAGGGGTATTACCCGGTGCTAACTGGGTTGTGGAGGTCAAATAGGCAGTCGCTCCATGTAAAATACTGTTATTCAGCTGTCTCCGGTTAGACCGGAAGCCGACCCCAACATAGTTGGGAAAAGGCTAAGTTAGGCTAGGCTAGGATTGTGTCTTGCAGTGCTGTGTCGCGCAGAACGTTCGATTATTCAATCTGCTTTTCAATTATTCAATTTACTTGTCTATATTGGGCCACCAAGATACACGGCTACTTCTGCTTATATTATGTACCTACTTATTTAACTTTTGCTCATTGTATTTTGTTTTTCTGTTTTTAAGTTACATAACTTTTGAGTACAGTGAGTAAAGACAGCAGTGGTACAAACTAATCGGACAGTAGCTATTAAACAGTCACTGTATAGCTGCTCGCCACTTGCCACTATACTTGTAGTCGCGACTCGTCACTCTTTTTGAACAATGTAAATCGGGCTTCACTGAGAAAGTTACTTCTGGCAAGCGTCAATATTATCGACCGCATCATCGTTTCCCATTTGGTAGGTTGATAGTAGACAATCGTTAGCTTATCAAATCATTAAAAGTACTGAGCCATGTAATTGTTATCTATATTGCGTTCAGAGATAAAAGACTACCTACTTTATCATCGACGTACTTGTTGCCAAAATCGAATAAAATTGGAATCGGTGGAAATTCCAAAGCATCCCAAAGAAACTCCACTGCTAGCCTTAGGCCGGGACGTCACCAAAGCCGAGCGGAGTCGAGCGGAGAGACGTGCGGGAATCAACCAATCACATTCGTTGAAATCCACATCGTATTTCTCGTGTCTCCTGTGATTGGTTAGATCTTACACGTCTCCACACCACTCCGTTCGTCACCGTTTTAGTGGAGTCCGGGCCTTAGGTCTCTCCTAAGCCCTCCACCTTCCAATCCTTAAAGAGGTGGCTAGGCCAGTTTACAATAAGTCTAGTAAAAAATCTACTAAGTTAATTTCATGTAATATTTTAGGCTAGCCTTTTACTAACTTTGTTGGGATTGGCTACCAGTCTAACTGGAAACAGTTTCATACATTTAACATAACGCCCTCTTATCACTAACAAGGCAAAAGTATTAAGATTTGTATTGGAGTAGCAATTTCCTTGTTAACACTACACTTTCAAATATTACAATGGTGCAACCTACCTTTGAGAATGATTGAGTGACCCTCGCAAAACGAGGTAGTGACCCAATTCCTTAAGTGATTACAACTGACGTGAAAAAGATATGCAATTCATACTTCTTTACTTAGGTATGAGCAATTTTACATACTAGGTATCTAGGTAAATAGATACTTACACAAAACAAGGCAGGTACACATACCTAAAAAGTAGTAATATACCAACAAGCTCTCTATAAGTAGAACCTCAAAAACCAACCGTAAAGTTTGTATAGGCAACTTATTATTTATGGTAAAAAACGTTATGGTCAACAATTCAAAAAGATTTATGATTTCGTGAAAGAAAAAATGGGTTATACGATGAATTTACAAATGAAATACTGTTATAGAAATTGTTTACGTACCGCGTCATAATGTTTACATCCAGGAGAATGCAAAATAGGTAGTTTTGAAAAGACTACAAATTCCACTTACCTTCGAATTCCTTGTAAACTCGAACGTGCAGTCTCAGTCTTTCATTCACTTCGAAAAACTTTTAAGTTCAAACAAGATTAGCACACTATCACCACACTAAAGTTTTGAATTTATTATTTACAATGCCATCCCGCAACATAAACACGGTACTGAAACTAACCTAACAAAACACACTAAAAAATTAACTTATCACTTCACGGCCACCGAACGTAAGAAAAGAAATAACTTCGAACACTATTTTTTTAGAAGAATTTCGTCAAATATTTGTATTTTTTGATGAAAATAATTGAAAATAGAGTCGATTCTGCAAGCTTGTTGTCAAAACTGTCATTTGTTCGACGCCATGGAAATAGCGCATGCGTACTAGGGTGGTTTTGTTTTGCGCATGACGCTGTCTAGTTGGCTTTTATTGAGAAGATTAAAAACTTTTTGGTGGTTTGCAGAATGTTTTGGAACTCTTTTATTGTATTTTTTTATAATTTCATGTTTTAATCGGAATTATTCTTTGTGTTTGATTTAATTTCCGTAATGGTGTAGCGGATCTACAATGGAAATATAGGAAAGTAATAAAGTCAATAGATATTTAAATTTTTTTGCAGACACACACCAAGCTACTACAATCTGTCAAATATCTTTACTAGATTTTCAACTTTATTATTGCTACAGCATTAGGTTCACGGTTGATTGGGAAAATTTGGCAGTTTCGGGTAATTTGATGTGCTGGGGTCTGTACATCTCTGATGGTATATTATGTAACTCAAACACAAGAAAAGTTTTTAGTTAACAAAGAAGGGGTTATGGTAAGGGTCTCATGGCCGCGAAGAAAATGAACTAAGAGATGAGGGTTTATAGAAAGGCACCATCATCTGCCTAGCCTTTTCCCAACTATGTTGGGGTCGGCTGCCAGTCTAACCGGATGCAGCTGAATACCAGTAGGTATTTTACATGGTGCGACTGCCTATCTGACCTCCACAACCCAGTTGTACTGGGTAATACGATACCCTTTGGTAAGAGTGGTTGTCAGACTTTCGGACTACTGACTACCTGTAACGACTTTCAATGATCTACAGATGACAGCCGAGACCAACGGCTCAACCGTGCTTTCCGAGGCACGGAGGAAACTCGGTATGTAATGAGCGGTCACCCATCTGCGGACCAACCTAGGCAAGCACGGCTTAACCTTAAGATCGACCCGAGCGGCTGTTATTATTTAGCCATGTTTATAGGGCTTTTTAGATGGACCTGAGTAGACTATTTTTAAGTAATGACGATGATGTTGTTTCTTCCCAGTTTCAATCAATGTAAGTATCATTTTTTTTTTTTAATTTTAAGTTTGTATGTAAATAGCTTAAAAAGAACTAGTAATTAACTTGATATACCTATCACGCAAAAGGTAAGTAATTAAAAAAAACCTTTTCTAATTACAAAAATAACATAAAACTGGGAGCTGTTCCATCCACGAAGAGGCGCATTATGTGGGTGACTTATGACAAAACTTCGCTGAAGAGTTTTAACAAAATGTTCATGTTCAAGCTTAACTGTCTAAAGTTTAATTAAATTCGCTAAAAAACCTCCCCTTTAATACCGATAGACTATCAAGATAACATTCTCTGAGATTAATACTAATTAAACTAGAACTTTTATATTTAAGACCGTGAAAATGAAGTTGACTATAGACCGACCGCTTTAATGAGTCCTCTGCCTTGCCCCATCAAAAGCACGTTAAGCATCCACAAAGTCCTACAATATCGCACAGGATATTTGCTTTAAAGTAATCATAATCCACGTAGGTATTACGATACTAATTGCACCAATACGTGATCAACCTTCAGAATATTCCATTTAAATTGATACCTTCGCGAGGACTCATTAAAGCGGTTGGTCTATAAAGTAATTTGGTAGGTTAATTTTATTTATTCCTTTATTCGTCTTTATACAAATTAGGGTCCAAGCTACCGGTCAAGGCTCCAGAGAGAGGAACCTCCTAACAATACGAGCCGTGTCCAGGAGTAACGCTTTCTGAATCAAGCCCTTGTTTTGCGAAAAGGATGGTGCGTAGTTCATATGTGGCGCTGTAGATGCCGCCACAAAGGTATTCTTTCAAAATACGTAATGCATCTTATCTTCTCAAGGGTATTATTAAGACCAATATGTCAGTGGGTTACGTGATCATCTTAAACTGCGATGAACAGTCAAATGCTTCTAATACTAAGAGCGATCAACCTGGAAACAGAATCTGATCTTGTAAAACTTAATATAACATAAAATGACGCCTTGTTACCCCCGAAGGTTTAGGCAGACCTTTTGCCAGTTATGTTTAAGTCCAATGTTATAGGTACACCACCTATAAAATTGGAATTAAACATAACTGGCAAAACGTGGGTGTACTGCAAGGTACTATCACCAAAAGATGAATCTGCACATTAAAAAAAAAAATCCTGTGCACACGATGACCACATCTGTTGTTCTGAGTACCTCTGCTTTACACATCGGGGGTTACAAGCGTAAAAAAGAAACAAAAAAAATTAACCAGGTGTCAGTGAAAAAAACAAAAAGAATAATAAACTACGTATCATAGTTTATTATTATAGTTTTTGTGTATATGAACTGACAGTCAGTCCATAGACATTCCCAATATCCCATCAAATGATTGAATGAACAAACCCTAAAAGTATTAATAGAATTTCCGTGACAACCTACAACTCCCCAATTGAATACAAATCGCTTATATTGGGACCCTAAAAATATCATAAACGTGAAACGAAGGCGTATCGTGGGCCAAACGGCTTCTGTCATAAATGGTGACACTCGCTAAACTACAATACGACCAAGGATGTCAGCCAACATAAAAAAACCTTTCGTCTAACGTGTAAATACTCCTCAATTGTCTGTGGAAAATAGCAAGAAGAGGGGTGCGGAAGGTCAGGTTAAATGGTTGGCTTACAGGCAAGTTCCTTTTTTCATATGTTTTTTTTTTTAAGAATAGTGTGCACTAAACATACGCTATCAGGCCGCTAGCGTGACACTCTAGTTTTTTTTATAAGCCACATGCTTACATGCAAATGTTTTGTAATATAAAGCTGAAGGGAATGCATTAAATTAGTTTGCTTCGTAATGCTAAATGGGCCTATTTAACTTAGAGCGAATTCATGGAATTTCAATTCGCTTTGGTACTTAATTGCGTAAAGTATTTTTATGGTCCATTATTTTAATGGATGTGAATTCTTTCGTTTGATTATCATGAAATGCTTTTCTTTGTACTACTCTGTCAAGAAAGTACCGGGAATCGATCAATAATACACAAAATGTTAGTTATTCTTCCAAAGTTATCTTATCGCCTTCAAAGTATGCTCCTTCAGAAACGATATATTTACGCCAGCGAATAATCCAATCATCAAAACATTTTTTAACGCTTTTTCCGGAATTGAGTTCAGTTCTCGCCGCGAATTCTCCTTTATGTCTTTTACCGAATGAAAACGGGTGCCACGAAGTAGTAATTAGAGTTGAAAAAAAGAAAGAAGTCGGCTGGAACCATAGCTGGTGAATAAGGTGGTTGCTCGATGGTATTTGTTGAGTTTTTGGCCAAAATTCGTTCACTATGATGGCCTTGTGCGAAGGCGCAGTATCGTAGTGCAAAATCCAAGAAATTTCTTTCAATTTATTGTCATCACCACCCTGTATTTAGGCATAATAATAATTCCAAAACACGTCGTAAAGACAATTTATGTTACATGTCACTAATATACTAGCTTATAGCATTTATAGCTAATGCTATACAACTTGCGTGTAACTTTACAATAACAATCAATTAAATGACACAATTCAATATCAGTATTACCGTGTTTATTATCAACACATGTGAAACTAGAGGCTTATCAAAGTAGCTAGTGTGCGACTTATTAGTGTATCGCGTGACTCAAAATATCGAACGAATATCGATAGAACAAAAGTGGTACTAACGGTTATCTCCTGTTATTGCAAGTAAACTATAGTAAGTGACAAGTAGTAATTATTTAACAGGTTGAATGAATTCGATAAAAGAAATACTACCATCATTTCACCAATCAAACTTGGGGCCTAAAATGGCCGCTTTAGCAGAATCATAATAGGATAATAATAATTATGAACTACGTTAAAATTCTTGAAAAATCTTAAAATGGTCACACACACAGTTAATATTAAGAATTGTCAATTTGTGACCATTTTACGAATTGTAGCGTAATTCTGCTAAAGCGGCCATTTTAGGCCCCCTGAACGCGATCAAGACATCTGAACTGCGTTCTAGAGCTGGTACTGTCAATATTGGAAATTTTGATACTGACAGCTCTTGCGGTCGCTGCGACGCGACGTTTAGATATTCTGTCTTACTGGAGGAATTCACCATTAGCCACTTTTTCTTGTTTGGAAAAAGATATAGCATAAATATCCATGAACTTCGATTTTCATGAATGCTTATATTATCATCTGCCTAGCCTTTTCCCAACTATGTTTGGGGTCGGCTTCGATTCCAACAGGATGCAGCTGAATGGCAGTTTATTGCATGGAGTGACTGCCTATCTGAGCTCCACAACCCAGTTGATACTGGGTAATATGATACCCCTTGGTATGACTGATTATCAGATTTTCGGGCCACTGCGATAGAAGGGGATCGAGCATGGTAGCAGTGGGAGTGGGACTCGCACCCATCATCCCTTTCGGGTACCTACGCACACTGGTAAGGAATCGCACCAGGGAACAACACCACAAACTGTGGCTAGATCATGGTGAGTGCAGGCAAGCCTAAGAAGCACTTCCTACTACCATGTCTTAACCTGAAGATCGACCCAAGAGGCTACTATTATTTAGCCACGAGCTCCATTAATGCCTTTATGGAGGTATAGAAGTTAGACGCGAACTACTTTTCGTCTGATAGCAAAATTTATTTCAAAAGACTGCATAGAGCCAGACATTTTTCCTTATTCAGTACCACTATCAACTTTACTATCAATAAAGAGCACCCTTAGAGGTCACCAGCCAATCACGACTTCCCATCTCGTTCCCTTCAATCAATGCCAACATTCATTGACTATAAGCAGCTGTCAGATCCTTTTCCCTTTCTGTTCATCCTTCTCAATGACCTTGGTTTTATTTTATTCGCTAAAGGTTAACGCACAGTTGTAAGCTCTGCATGGAGTCAGCCTCGTCTCTACTAGAGCCATTCGAGATTTTTTCTATGAAACTCCATATTGCAACGGGCACTTGACTTATGCGCATCATAACCAAAGGTTTTTATTTGTATTCGTTTATTATTATTTATTATTTGGGAGGCCTTCGCCCAGGCCTGCTCTGTCCCACTGACAGAGCAGGCTAAGAAAAAAAGATTATTTTGCGTATTTATATCTATGGGCCTCAGTTGCCTGTTAATAAAATGATTGATTGATTAATAACGGCATCTCCGAAGATCAGGATCAGCTGGTAAACAGCAGTTTAAACCGTTGAAAACTCTTCCGTAAGTGACACGATTTAATGCTCACATTTCAACGCATTACATTGATTCGAGTTGGAGTGGAGCCGAGTTTAAGTCTGCGTAATGTTTGCAATCTAGCCGTATACGGGCGGTCGGCCCGCCATGCTGAATTGATACGGTTACGTGCTTACGTTGGGAGGACTCCCGGTTAAATACGAACCGATAAGCCAGGACGATGCTGAATCTGTGCAGTGCTTTACGGCGTATCACTCACTGTTAGGCGACTTCACGGTTCTCGGCTCGCGGGGTTATGCTTCGTCGTCTCAACTCTTGATCGTGTGGGCAACGACCTAAGTGTACGTTGACCTTTATCACTTTTTTACCCTCACCCCCGGTCGGGTTAAAGTGTATAGCCGTTCATTTGTTTAATCAAAAGACACTTTATTTGATCAATTGTCCAACTCTGTTGTCATTGCCGGCATTTTGGGTTTTCTCTCTAACTAATGGTATTTGACTGTTGGTTTTTTGGTTTTGTAAGCGCTCTGGTTATTTGTGTAATTGTTTGTTTAACTTTTATTGCTGTTTCAGGATTAAGGCCCACGAAGATTTGCGGGCGTGTTATTAGACTACAGGTTCAAAAGCGTTGCTTTTGCTTTGCTGTCTCAGATCTACATATCAGGGTTGTCAAAAAACTAGAATTAGGTGATAAAAGGCCAATTAACCTAATTCTTCTGAACATAAATTAAGGGCTATTTTATCAAGTCCTAGAGAAAAAAATATTTGGATCGTCCTTTGAAGACCTCAATGCAAGGCACGGCTCACGATAAATAAACCGCGACCCTGCACTTCCATATTTTTTGTATTTTATATTATACTAGCACTTTGCCCGCGACTTCGTCCGCGTGGGTTACGTACATTTTCCATACAAACAAAATTCCCCCTTTTCACCCCCTTAAAGGTTAAATTTCCAAAAACCCCTTCTTAGTGCTCCCCTACATTATAATAGGAAGCCGTATATAAAATTTCACATTCCTAGCCCCAGTAGTTTCGGCTGTACGTTGATATGTCAGTCAGTCAGTTCTCCTTTTATATATATATATATAAATATTTCAGTTTTGTCCTCGCAAGTGTTTTGAAAACCGTCATTTGGTAAGCACGCTCGGCTCCATTAAGAATTAACTTTTGGCCTTCCGCTCAAAATCAAACTATCTTAAGTCCACCAACTTGCTTACCTACCTATTACTAGAAATATTTTTAAAATAATTTTAACAAGAGTATCCACTTGTTAACTCTTGGCCACAAGCTTCACGCTCAAACGAAACGCGCCTTGTGTCGGCGACTACGGAAAAAATAAAGGAAAAAGGGTGAGACTAAATCGCGTACTGATTTGTGTTACGACGTCGTAAGATCCAGTGTACAGACTTTTCTATGCCTTTTATAGGAGACGAGCGGAGATGCGTACTGGCTAGACCGGAGCAGAGATGTGTGTACAGATTTCTATCATGAAATACAGACCGCCCCACGCCGCTCACGTCTCTTCTCGTCTCCGCTGTACGCTGCTGCCTGCTTGGCTGCCAAGTACAGAGGCTAGCCTAAACAAATATGAGACACCTCCTCTCCACTCTGCTCAATCGTTTCCAAGCTAAGCGGAGACGAGAAGTGTAAATAACGAAATTCTATTCGTGCTTTACTATATTATAAATTCCTTATAGTCTCGTTTCGTCTCCGCTTTGGAGGACTCCGGGGCTAAAGCGCGTGCATGTCACTCAACGCAAGCCGCATCGCCCGAGGTCGTGACCGAAGCCTTACACAGCGGTGAACATCTAACTAAGTGCTACTTAGTTTAAGGTTGAGTTAGGTTAGGTCATGTTACTCCTCTATCCAGCAGATTAACAGAGTATGTAAGTGACGTAACTACAATAGATTAACCTTTTATATGCAGACGTGATGAGTCTTATCCACGCAATGGTTGGCGCCGGTAATTTGAAAGGACGTAGGTATTTAATTCGACAAGTTTTTGTGGGAATTACGGAAAAACTTGTATGTGATTAGATCAATGATCAAATTAAAGTTTCAACAGGTATTAAAAGACATGTCAATTATATTTTTTGTCTTACGTAATTTGACCAATTTTAACCGTGCAAAAACAAATTTTAGGATAATTTAGTAGTTACGTAGCCAACGTAAGTTGATAAATAATTAATTACTTGTCAAGTATTTCAGAAATATTACAATAGTACCTATCTTCTGAAATTAAGATCAAGACTCCGTCAGCAATTGACAATTCATAAAAACCTATTCCACTTTTTCTATGGAGATGATAACACAAAGATAAGACGTGATAAGAATCATTAGCACTGACAACTTATTAAAATTTAATTAACTCTTGGCACCTCATCCAATTTAGCTCCATCTAGCTCTCATGAGTTTAGTAACCTAGCCAAACGAACAAGGTCGTAAGTTTCAAAACGAATTTCATCAAAAATCACCTTTTCAGTCACAAAAGGCACCTGCAATATCTTCACACGATTAATAACAAATTCGCATGAACCATGCAATCTGCTGCAAAAATCTGTAATTACAATCTCCTTCGTAACGTTTGTATATTAAAATTCACTTTTGATATTTCTACCGACGAAATTGAAGATTTTGTTGTAAGATTGAAATTCTTTTCGAAATACCTTCACTTGCTGCCATCTCCTTTCACTTGATGTCTGGAGGGCAATCATTGCTGATAGCCTAATGGTGTGATCGTGGGACTGCCAAGTCATAGGTCTCAAGTTCAAACCCAAACCCTCTGAAACAGGTTAGGTTCCATTCCATTCCATTTCATTCGGCGAGATGGGCAGACGAGATAGTGGCCATTGGGAGAAAAACCGGAATGAGGCTGGCTCAGGAACGTGGCGATTGCCACAAGAAAAGCGAGGCCTATACCCAGCAGTGGGTGAATTCAGGTTGTGGATGATGATGATGCATTTGAAAATGATGAAGGTACTATGCATGTGGTAAAGACCACATCCACTACCTACAGGTATAAAATAAGAATAATCATGTTCTCACCACTGGTAGACATAACATACAGGCCGCCCCTTTTTTTATATCCCCTCAAAGAGAGATTCATTCAACACGCGCGGGTAGTACATTCACATTCACAGTTTTGAGAGCAGTCATGGAATAAATTAGACAAAGTAGCGCGCCAGGGTGGGTTCAAAGCCGCAACTTACAATTCTGCGGCGTTACCACTCGGCCAGTGACACCAGTCTCTCACTCTCAGATATGGTTCATCATCTGCCTAGCCTTTTCCCAACTATATTGGGGTCGGCTTCCAGTCTATCCGGATGCAGCTGAGTACCAGTATTTTACATGGAGCGACTGCTTATCTGACCTCCACAACTCAGTTAGTACTGGATAACACGATACCCCTTGGTGAGATTGGTTGTCAGACTTTTTGGGCAATTGACTACCTAACAACGACTGTCAAAGATCTACAAATGACACCCGGGACCAACGGCTTAACGTGCTTTCCGAGGCACGGAGGAAACTCAATATGTAATGGGTGGTCACCCATCCACAGACCAACCTAGGCAAGCGCCTTAACCTAAAGATCGACCCAAGCGACTGTTATTATTTAGCCACGAGCTTCCTCACTCTCAGAGGAATTAAGTATAATACACTTCAACACATGATTGTACTCATTGTCATGAACAACTTCTACTATGAGACCAACTTAATTTGAAGTTGAGAAAAAAATCTGCTGTCCCAACATTCACTTCATTCGCCATTCCAAGTTTCAAGAAGATAGCCCAGAAATACTGATCTTGATCTCTTAAAGATATACCTATTAAAACAATATGGTGTTGGTATTTTCATTTCTAACTTTCACAGTACGTACATAACAAGAAATCGCATCCGTTTATTTAAACAATCTTCATGGCAATAATTCCTACTGAAATTGGGTATATTACTAAAATATAGCTTTACGTAGGCTGCAAGTACAAAATTACTTCTAGTAAAGTACCAAAATTAATTTACTAACTCACGTTAAGCACACCTTGATTTAAGGCCTTCTATAGCAGTCGCTTCAACTCTAACCTTTTCAGAAACGCCTACAAGAAACGAGAAGAAATATTAATTAATCATTATGAATGCCTATCAACAGCCGGCACATTTTGTAAGATTATTAAGAGGAGCGTGTAATTATGATTGCCTAACAACTTCCCACGAAACCATTGTTAGAATTTCGTTAGGATGTTCATATTTTACTGCAGTGTAATTATTTACTAATGCAGGCATTATTGCTGTCAAAATTGATCTGTTACCTGAATGCGTCCGGGTATCGCGGCCTTGGAACACAAAGGGTAAAGGAGGAACATGGATGGGTTTTAGTCAGTAAAAGTCTGACACTCCCTTCCACTCTGCCCAGAGCAATTCATTGGTCATTTGATGATTTCCAAACTGAAAAAAAACCTTTGTTAGAATTTCGTTAGGATATTCATATTTTTCTGCAGTGTAGTTATTTACTTATGCAGGTATGATTGCTGTCAAAATTAATCTGTTATATTTTGAATGCATCGGCGGTTCCAGCCGTTTGCTTAGGGGCCGTCCTTTAATCACGTGAGGTTTTAGGCCACTTTTATACCCGGGAGGGGCCCCATTGGTGATACATCGTGATGTTTAGACTACCCCTTCGGGGAGAAGGGTTAGTCTCCCCGCATCACTTGTATTTTTTAATATTGAAAAGATGAGATAGTTATAGGTCTTCTAATAAAATAAAAAATATCGTTTTTCTTTTAATTTTTTTTTGGTTGGATGGTTCATATGCATTCAGTAAAAAGCAGTTATCTTGAAATTATAAACTGACTCTTTTATTTGCTTTTCATATATTCTGTTGTATTTCCATTGTCTAGGGGGCATCCATTAATTACGTTAGGTATTTTTGATGACTTTTTGATGCCTACTCCTCCCTTGGTGAGATATCGTGAGATTTAACTTGCCCCCCCCCCCCCTAATCTCACGTGAGATTTATCATAGAATCATACTCGAGAATATTGCAAGGTATCCCCGAGAAAAGCATACAATTATTAAAAAAAAAACAAAGCATACGTCTACACCATGGATCAGGCTCCTTGTTCATTCCTTTTAGAGACCAAATGTTCAGTTTTTATACAAAACATCGTCATTGAACGAGATTTCTCAATAAATATCTTAAAGCTAAAGGTCGTATTATGTGAATCAATGAAAGGTACCTACCTACACACACCTACGCAATCAAAGGTCAAGTGTATAATAAAAACAAGATTCTCAGTATTTATTGATAATCTAACAAGATTTAGACAGCATGTTAATGTAATTTAGGTGAAAAATCCTCTTCATTAGCATTGTCATTGGGTCATACTACTTCTAGATGTAGGACCATAATTGTACCAGAAGCCATACCGGGTGGAAGGGACACTGATGCTAAACGGTTACGACACATTTAGTACATCATTCTGAATCATAGAATTTTTTCCCCCATAGAATTTTTTCTACGGTTATGATAAAAAAACAGCTGTATCCCGAAAACTGCAATCAATACCTACAAGGTCAAAATGTAAGGAACAGCTGTGTTTTTTTAAATTATCGATGAAAAATGTCTATGTGGGGGTTCAGAATTATGCACTGAATACCTGGTAACCGTTTTAGTGTCGGTGTCCGTTCCACCTTGTATATTAGCATCATATTATCAACATCACCCGAAAGATCACCACTGCAGAATATGAGCTTCTCGCAAACGTCGCCATATCAACCTCGAATCCAGCGGATTCTCACAGTCTTCAGCAGTTCTTACGTCCAACTTGAGCAAGGCCTTCCAACCGTCACTGCAGATCTTTTCGCCAACAATGATCAAACGCGCTTAACTTTATCGATTTCAAGAGGATTCGGAAAATATTTTCAAGATCAGTTAAAGTTCTAAAGATATTTTTGCCAAAAACATCTGCGTAGGTATACCGTACTTATATGGTAGGTTAGGCCTCTGCACTTTATATCGTTTCCATGGTAATAAAGACTAAAGATAAGTGTCAAGATAAGTCCGTATTTTAGCGCTAAATGCAGCTATCTCCCTCGACTCATCGGTGCCAACAAATAACTTAATATACGTAAATATATTCTAGTTTGTAGATATTTCACGTGTAACATTGCTTCGTATCACTGCATGCATTGCATTAGGAGGCCCTACTACGGTTTTCATGTGAAGATTTCGGCATTAAATTCGAGAATTTTACACTTCAAACGAACTTTGAACTTTGCTAACATTACCTTATTGGCTAAAAGAAGCTATATCTCTGCAGTAGAAGAACCAATAAATAATTGTGGTCAAGCTGATTTTGATTTTTTTTGTAATATATCTCTAGATATTTTATCCTCAGTTTACACGTGATGCTTTTTATTAAGAAAACTTAGAAGGAACTGGGAAGGTATCCCGTAAGTGACAGTATAAGTTTAGTTGTAAATCGTGAAAACTTAATACAGTGTTTGAACTTAAATTCAAGTGCGTCACGAAAAGTGAAAACTAGGCAAGGTTGGAACAAAAAAAACATGGAGCCTTAAATGGACAAAAACAACACGTAACTATTTAAATGAAGTCCTATTTGCCAATATTGAAGGGATTCGTGTTGATATTAATAAGGCAATTAACAAACTGAATTAATTTAAAATAAAATATAGAATTATTATCATATTTTCGATAATTCAGATACAAAGGTACAAGGTTACGAAATATGAATTTTAATTAACGATTTACTCTAATTAGGTAGCTTGTTGACGTGACAGAGACACTAATAAAGTTAGATATTAAAATGGAATTGATCTCGTTGTGAAACTTGACTAATAATTAATGTTGAAATAACAGCCTAAACAATATTAAAAAAAAATCACCCAAAACTAAACTATTATCCCTTGTTTTCCATCTCTTACAAGAACAATATTGTTTCATCATTATCATTAAGCCTTTATTCCAATTTATCTGAAATCGATGCATCATGTCTGCCGATTCCATACACCTGTATCAACCGGCATCGCAGACTTATCAGTATTGTTTAATCATCGTAGTCTTCCTGCTCATATAAGAATTTCTCGCTGCATATCTTCTTCAACCATATCTGTCTTTTAAAGCTTACAGCTTACTGGGATGTCGTCCCAGTATTATCTTGTAAGCAGCACCCTTTTTAACTTTCCACTTTCTACAAAAACAAACACCTATTAATAAATATTCATTACCAAGCAAACACAGTGTTAAATAGAGTTCATATACAAAGGTGAATTTAACTCAATGTTCAAACCTCTCACCCTATAGGGTTATGAAGTACAGAGGGTGTAAAGTTCTTCATCCCCCCTAGAAAAGGGAGGATCCTCCAACCAGACGGGTGCTTTGTCTGGTGGGCTACTGCCCGACAGCTGTTGTCGTGTTTTTCTATAAGTCTTAAGCCGCGTATAACTTCAACTGCGCGATTTAGGAATCTGATGTTAGTTCTTTATTTGTGGCATAGATGGCGCTGTTTTACATTTTGTAGTGCCGCTACAATCTCATTCTCATTCAAAACTCACACTTGCACCTCCTACAGTATAGTAGGACCCACGTCAGAGATCTGTATCGCGAGCTACGCTCCCAGGTGTATCCAGTAATAAGGATGCAGATACACGACACGACAACTGTGAAATTGCTTGATCGTGATGTATGCTGCGACATTTGGCACAGGACGAGTGTGTATCCGTATCGTAGGGTTACAGTTGCAGTGCGGAAAAATTTGGAAACTTTAAGGATACCTATGGATACGGATAGAAAACCTTCTTTGATTGGTTTTCCAAATAAACAACGCTTATGGTATATACTCGTATTACAGGAACGACGATCTCTGCAGTTTGGCTGGTAGCAACTGGATGAGTGTTGCAACAATCAAATTAAGTGGCGTGCGATAAAGAGGCCTATGTCCAGCAGTGGACTGCTGTAGGCTGATGATGTGTAAATTATGGTTAATTAAATGGATGCCTCAGTAAGTTAAGCATGAAACGAGAGACGGCTGTACCTACATATCATTTATAGTGCTTCTTAACTGGTTACTACAACTGGCACTTCTACGTTGTATATCTGTTACGGCTAAAAGCCGAAGTAAGGCTACACCTAGTTCTAGCCGGCTATACCTAGGTGCGGCCGGTAACAGTTTGTTATACTTAGGTATATCCTTTTTATTGCTAGGACACACCGACCAAAAGGATTACGTTATTTTAGGTTTGAAATGTGACCAAACGTGTGCGAGCCAAGCGAGCGCAGCGAGCGGTGCCGCGGGAGCGGCCGGCGAGCGCTACATCCAAATTGGTTGCATCAAACCTGAACATTTAAATAGATTTTAGGTATAGCCGGCTAGAACTAGGTATAGCCTTACTTCGGCTTTTAGCCGTAACAGAAATACAACGTAGCAGTGCCTAACAGTCTACCACTGTTGAGCAAAGGCATGCCACAATGTCTTTCAGTTATTTCGACCCAGCCACCTAGGCCTAGTAGGTATGGATATCGATGCCCTGAACCCGGTGGTTTTGTCGAACTCGTCCTTCCATCGCCTAGAAGAGCATTTTTACAATATGCGTTCTAATTAAAATTCTCAAGCTCAACGGAATGTAAAAAAGATCACCAAACTCTTGACCCAAGCAACGACTTTTTTCAACAACATCAAATACCAAACTTTTCTGTTCATATCACACCAGATTCTTTCCCAATATTAGAAAATACGATCCTTAATCCTTTTAACGTTTACATTTCCTTCAGAAAAAGAGGAAACATATTGATGGGGTGGAAATAAATTTTCGTTTACATACGTCCCGTCTGCGGCGCGAAAGGAAATTAATATCCTGTAATAAAAGTTGTTTTTCTTCGACGTTACTTCCAATTGTTTTGTTGATGCGTTTTGAGCGAGGTTATGGTTTGATACTGGGATATTTAAAAAAGATTAATGATAGTTAATGGTATTTGTGTCCGGGGTTGTGGGTCTGTTCGAAAGAGATACCGCGGCCCTGGAACACAAAGGGAAAAGAAGGAACATGGATGGGTCAGTACGAGTCTGAGGCCCGGACTCCACCAAAGCGGAGACGAGCGGAGCGGAGAGGAGACGTGCGGACACCGACCAATCACATTAATTTATATCTACATCGTGTTTCTCGCCTCTTCTGTGATTGGTTGAATCTTGCACATCTCCTCTCCGCTCCGCTCGTCTCCGCTTTGGTGGAAACCGGGCCTATCACTCCCTTCCACTCCGCCCAGAGCGGGAGGGGTCATTTGATGATTTACTATAGGAAAAAAAAAATGGTATTTTTGTACCCAGATTACCTAAGTGTGATTTGTGGCAATAGGCTGACCCCCATTACTAGCGAAATGCGAGTGTATTATTAGGTACACCTCTGCCTAACCCTTGGGGATTTAGACGGGATGCTAAGTTAAAACCCCACAGACGTGCTGAGTATCGAAAACTAATTTTGATTAAATTTTGATTAATTTTAATCATCGTCATCATAAATATTTACATAATTTACAAACTTAAAATAATTAAAAATTATGTACGCACGACGGCCAATCAAGATATACAAAACCAGTTTATGTGGATTTCTCACTGTATAGAAAATCTATACAAAACCAGGCTATGTTATACTGAAAATGTACAGCTTCCTGTGCCGCCGTGTGTACCTACATGTAAAAAAGAGAACAGCATAAAGAGCCGCAAAAAAATCATTCGCATCGCATCGCAGTCACCGGGAATAGTACCGAGAGGCTGGCAGCATTGTAAAATTAGATTGATCAAAATAAACATATTTGTGTGACGTTTCATTCTAATTAAATTTGACCCAATAGAACCAATAATAATCACCTCAAAATGTAGATGTAATCATAACATATACCCACAGTTTTAAGCTTTCACGGTTTACAACTAAACTTATACTGTCACTTACGGGATATCTTCCGTGATTGTTCATTATTTTGAGCTCCCGATATTTTGCCGATGTTGCAAGCGCTATGATCGCGGGTTGACTGGAGAATGCCGGGTGGATGGAAAATAAATTGTTAAGAGCAGACAAATCTGTCTACCCTCTTTCTTTGTCTTTTGATACGCGCACTACTGGAACTCGACAGTAAGACACACTCACGGAAGATATCCCGTAAGTGACAGTATAAGTTTATACCCACAGTATTACAGAGTAGTACAAGTTCATTATCAACAACGTGTCCTCTAAAGATATACATAAGGTTGTAACCTTCCGGACGTCCATAAATCGAAAGAACTGTGCCTCGCTTCGGTTGACCCTCCTCAAACAGACATCGAACAACTAGTGTGTTACCTTTACTTACACATACATACTTCATTTTCGTTCACGAATCCTTCACTTTCGTTCACTTCATCCGTACTCAACATCACTCGGAGATTACGAATTATTAAAAGGTTACTTCACACAAATTTTAATCTACGATAAAAAAATATATTTTGGGACTAATTACTACCATTTTGTTGCATTGGAATCAAGTTGAATTTCCTTTACGAAGCAATTGGGAAAACCAAACGGTTTATAATTGAGTGATGGCCGTTGCGAGGGGAGACTCGAAAAATAAATGACATTCTCCTCTCCCGACTTTCCCCTCCAATACTGTCTCCTTCCCTCCAGACTTGAACCTTACCATAATTATAAGCAGAACATGTAGATGAACTTATTGGTTAGACAGCAGTACTGTAGGTAAAATTTAATGATGAACAACCACAAATATCATCAATAACAGCGAGGTGACTGTGTGTAATGGGCAGTTGCTCAGTACAGTAAAACAACAAAACATAAAGCTCAAATTCGTCTGCCAGGTGCATCAATTTTGATAGAACGTTTATTAAAGCTGTCTAGGGGAATAGACAACAATAGGCTGTTACGAAACCATTACCAAGGTACGAACTATCAAGCCAGCAACAGGCGAGAATGTATCATTAACGAAAAAACAGTCATCCACAACGCAAACAACGTAATACCTACAGTCGTACAAGGGGTCTAAAATGGCCGCTTAGCAGAATCATCATCCTAACATTCCTAAATAATATTATAAATGTGAAAGTAAGTTTGTTTGTTTGTTACCTTTTCTCGTCTAAACCAATGAGCCAATCATCCTGATTTTTTGCATATACGTTGTCAGGTGTACAGAAACGGATATGGGGTACCTTTCATCCCGGAAAAAAGTACTGTTCTCTAGGAAAACAACAATAACGTTCTTATGATAATAGATGGCGCCACGTGTCTTGCGCTCTGACCCGAATTGATTGTCAAATTCTTAATTAACGCGAGCGAAGCCGCGGGCAACAGCTAGTAGGACAATAATATGAATCACGTTTAAATTCTTAAAATGGTTACAGAAGTTAAAATGTTGTGAATTGACACTTTATGACCATTTTACGAATTGCAACGTAATTCCTGTTATGATTCCAAAGCAGCCATTTTAGACCCCCAGATTAAAGCATATTTTCTCCACCCCTACCCCGTGTACGAGTATTCCCATTTCATTCGTATTTGGTGCAAACGCCAAATTCGATAAGTCGAACGCTTTCAAGTACCATTCGAAATGCAGTTAATTGAATTACGCTCTCCGCTCGTCGGTTTTCCGACGGCTAAATGAGTGTTCGTGTATTGTCAACAGCTTTATAGGTATGCATAAGTTAGTGTTTATTGATTCTAGTTTGAACTAGGATGCTGTGGGTGTGAGTGGGATGTAGTGTAGCAGGGACAATTTCCGCTGTTTATAGCATATAGTAGCCTGCTTGCTAACTATGTCTTTGTTAGGAAACGGGCTAGTTACCGTGCGCAATGGTGGTGAAGTTTTAATTAAGGACAAGAAGAGGTGTGTATCGAAAATGGTACCTGGATATTTAACAAGCAAGTTATAATACCTGCCTATACCTCATATGCCTCTTTTTTTTTCTTTTTTTCGGATTGGAAATCATCAAATGTCCCCTCCCGCTCTGGGCGGAGTGGAAGGACTCCCTTCCACTCCGCCATCAGACTCATACGTACTGATTAAAACACATCCAAGTTCCTTCTTTGCCCTTTGTGGCCATGACCGCGGTATCTCTTTCGAACAGTCCCGCAGCCCACGGGCTCGGGTGTACCTGACAGGTTTGCCTGTAGATGTGTAGCGTGCATTTTTTGACAACCACTAAAGAAGAACACCTGGTAGGATCCAAACATACTTCTTTTTCTTCTTAATTTACGTTCGCACATCGGGTCATACATGCATGCCAGTAGCGAAAAACGCTGCAGACCTAAACTATCTGGTAAAATAGATCACTATAAATAGTAATATAATTATAATAGTAATAGTAGTAATAGTGTGTAGTAATAGTAATATATATTTCAAAGATCACCTGCAATAAGAATTTACTGGTAAGTAAATCCAATAATTACTTAATTATAGCTTAGCCGCGTTTTAGGTTCGACACCCACCATAAAACAGCAGATTTATGTTCAAAAGCTTTCCAGCGATAATTGGCGTTTTGTGAGTTTTCTATCCAACCGTAGTTTAATGGACTATTACGGGAACATTAACGAAATTGTTACTGATAATGTTTATCTAGCTTTTTGCCGGTGACTGTTTTCAAAACTTAACTAAACTACTGTTTTAAGCTTTCACGGTTTATAACTAAACTTATATTGTCACTTACGGTCATCCCGCGATAATGGCGCTTGCAACAGCGCGGCAGCGTCGAAATATCGGGAGCTCACAATAAAAGATATCCCGTAAAAGACAGTGTAAGTTTAAATAAACTTGCATTAAATTATTTAAATTATGCTGCTTTTGTTTATTAACAAAAGCAGCATAATTTAATTGTATTTAATGTAAATTAGGTAGGCTGGTATCCATAATCAACCACCAACGGTTATGTCAGACACCAGCCGAGGTTTGACGGAACCTAAAATTTTCATGTCCGTATCAATTATATTGTCATCTATACAAATAGATATTTAAGTATCTGTTTGTATTTTCAAAATAACAGCTTTTTACTAAACCCATATGAAAATGTATACGGTGCTTATTATATATTTTTTTAGTTTTTGCCTGTGTGTCTGTTTCTTCCTGCTAATCTTTGAAACGGCTGGACCAATTTTGAAGAGGGTTTTTTTTAGCAGATAGCCGATGTTATAAGGAATAACTTAAGCTACTTTTATTTTAGAAAAATAATTAGGGTTTAAAAAAAACCCTTGAAATTGTTCTGTTTCTGGTTCTGATTCTGATATTTTATAATCATTTCACGCGGCCGAAGCTTGCAGGCAACAGCTAGTACACAACATCATTGAAACGGACAAAATAAAATAAAAAATACCCAACAAAATAATCGTAACACAACCCCACAGATCCGACTCAATACCCACCACAAAACAGTACCTTTATCCATTGAACAGTGAAATTAATTACATCACTCATTGCTAATGAAGTCTGTTGGTAGCGAGACAATATTTGCTCACACGGCCCTCCCTCCCCTCTCCCCCCGCTGTCGCCTGCGCACGTCAGGATCATCCTTTGTTCTGGTTTCAGTGAAGCTATTATGAATCTGGAGTGTTTGTTCGCTTATTATGTTTGTGTATCGATATTTATTATGATTATGCGTGTGCTTGGCAGGTTCTCGTGCAAGCGTTGTATTGTTAGCTATGATGGATTGTAGTTGTGGTGTGTTTTGGTGAGGATGAGTCTTGGAGGAATTAAGATCTTTAAATTCTAATCTCTTCTAAGAGGAGCTCGTGGCTAAATAATAACAGCCACTCGGGTCGATCTTTAGGTTAAGCCTTGCTTGCCTAGTTTGGTCTGTGGATGGGTGACCACCCATTACATACCGAGTTTCCTCCGTGCTTCGGAAAGCACGTTAAGCCGTTGGTCCCGGGTGTCATTTGTAGATCTTTGACAGTCGTTAGGTTGTCAGTAGACAACCGGTTAGACTGGAAGCCGACCCCAATATAGTTGGGAAAAGGCTAGGCAGATGAAATTCTAATCTCTTCTGTTTTCTTTAATCAAATATGTTATCCAGTCACATGATGAATGGTTATCGCTGCAGGTTTTGACTGAATAAAACTACTTTAGGCTAATGCCTAAAATGTTGTGGGATTTTTTTATCAATGGAAATTATTGCGTCGCCTGGAAGTATTGCAGATAGCTTTTTCCCGCGGTTTCATTCGCGTTGATGTCAGCAATTATCCTGCGGGAACGTATTGCCCTGTAGTACGTAACATACAGGGTAGAACGGTCCTCGATGCGCAAAGGATTACTGAACCCCGCTACAAAGAAAAATAGAACAGCAAATGCCGTAATGATGAACTGAATACGTGGTAACTGTTTGTGCATCGTTGTCTCTTCCCATCCTGTATACATTGTATCTCAATAAAAAGTATTACATACGGGGTGTAAACGGACCCTTCACGAAGCCGTCAACCAAGCCTTCTGTACATCAAACTAAGTAACTTTACGCAAAAATTTTTGCTGGGAAACAATTTTTTTTTTTAGGGTCAAATATCACGTTTTACGGTAGGACTCAATCTAACGCACTCAGAACATTGTCCTGGTAGATGGATTGAATAGCACGGGGGTCAAGTAAAAATCTTACTTTAAAAACATGTATTTAAAAAAAAACTTGTGAAAAAGTTGGAACTTTGACCCCCAATATCTCCGTAACTAGAAGGTTCCCAGGTATGGTCCAGAACAAAAAAATGATCGCAATGACAGGGAGAACAAGTGCCTTTCGGCTTCGTTAAGGGTCTTTTACACCCTTAATACTTAACCAGGACATTCATCTACCGACCTAAATACATTTGGCCGTTGAAAAATACTTTTGCATTTACAATTTTATGAGTATGGATGAAACATAACACTGGACCAAATGTGTCCACCAGAGAAAGGCAAGCTAATCTAGTGAAGGCTACCCTGCTTTCTGTTTTCATCATTTAACAACAAAATATTGAAAAACGTGCTTTATTGCAAATAACGTGACACACTCACGTGGTCATCATTATCACGCATATCAATAAAATTAGCATCTAGATGCGACACAGTGCGAATTATTGTTATTCTTCTGCCTCTTGACTTTGATTGTGTCATAATTATTGCGTCAAGTTATGTAATTTTGCACTGCGTTGCATTGACATGTGTTGCGTGTAGCTCATCTAGGATAATGTGTAGCTCTATTATTTTTCCTTAAAGCAATTTATTCATAACAGTTAGTAGTGCTCTAGGGTGACTTGTTTTAAAGTAAATAACCGATTTTGTAAGTCGATCAATGGAATTATGTTGGCATAACGAACACCATCAACATAGTTCACTAAATTTATATTATAATTCCTTTTTCGTCATGAATACCGTAAAGCACAAGCATATAGCATTTGATTACCTCGTTGGTCTAGTGGCAAGCGCGACTGCTGAGCATAAGGACCTGGGTCCGATTGCCAGGTCGGGCAAAACGTTATTAGATTTTTGCATCAGGAATTCCTCTGTAGCTGCCACGGAGTCCGGATTTTTTATGGCAATGGACTCGCCCTCTATTAAATGGGCCTTAAACATAACTGGTGAAATGTGTATGACCCATTAGGGGTACACCTCTACCTAATCTTTCGGGGATTATAGGCGTGATGTTATGTGTCATGTAGCTCATTACTGTTTTTAGTGCTGGGGCGCAAGCCATCTCCCATCTCTTTAGGCCTCCTAGGCCTGTAACGTGGATTTACATTCCACGTTCCACAGGCTAGGCCTGTCGCGGGTCAATACAGGGTGCAAATGGACCCTTCACGAAGCCGTCAACCAAGCATCATGTACATTATTTTGAGCTCCCGATATTTCGACGCTGTTGCAAGCGCCATGATCGCGAGTTGACTGGAGAATACGGGTGGATGGAAAATAAATTGTTAAGAGCAGACAAATCTGTCTACCCTCTTTCTTTGTCTTTTGCTACGCGCTAATAATGAACAATCACGGAAGATATCCCGTAAGTGACAGTATAAGTTTATCTGCATTTCTATCTAGCACCTTAAAGTTCTTATGCGTGATGCCCATGTATAGTGTTACCTTATAACCTTAGGTCTTTGACCGCACGTCAGAACCAACAAGTGAATTCTCACGGATGACCTCATGACATTTGATGGGATCAGCTAACATGTAGAGAATGTCCTATCTATGTGTTTTAACAGTTAGTATGAAATTGCTAATAAATATTACAATACTGGTAGTATTTGTTACATAAGTGTAGATAGTAGTTAGTGTTTGTTTGTCCTAAGTGGTGGGCTGTGTTGTGTAACATTGAGGAAAAAACAATAAAGAAATATACCATCAACAAATAATTACATGGAACCTCATGAGGGGCCATGGCTCAGGGACATAAATAATTATAACTGACGATAAGTGAGTGAACTATAAACCATAGAGAGCGAGCCTATTCAAAATAATACTACACAAAATAACATAATATCATGCCTGTAATCCCCGAAGTGTAAGACAGAAGTGTACCTAAAAGTACACCCTCATTGCGACAGTTATGATCAAGTCCCCTGTAATAGGGGGCGAGCCTATTGCCATCAACCTGACACAAATCTGCTGATAGTAAGATATTCCTGATGGAAAAACCCATCGACTATTTGCCGACCCGGGAATCGAACCCGAGACTTCATGCTCAGCAGTCGCGATAGCTACCACTGGACCAACGAGGCAGTCCAAAAATTACTAAAAATTAAACATAACTGGCAAAATGTGGATGTATTATAGGTCACACCTCTAACCTCGCATAACTCTTCAGGGATATAAAGGTGTCATGTTATGATAAACAAATAATTTATTTTTTACAGCACTCTCATTATTTAGATGTCTACCAACAAATAGGCCTCTTTGTTTTACTACCAGTACTTGTCTTTAGGTGATGCGACAGGGTCGTCCGCGAAATTCAGATATTCTTACGTTTTTTGCAATTTGCAGATCAGTGTCAGGTTGTATATTGATGAAAAACGAGTCGCGCTAGTAACACGTTTGTAGTTACAGAATTATGATAATTAAAATCATTAATACAACCCTCTAAGTTCCCTACCCAAAAAGCCATACCCTACCCAAAAACCTCTACCGGACCCAAAAACCCCTACCGTACCCAAAAACCCCTACCGTACCCAAAAACCCCTACCGTACCCAAAAACCCCTACCGTACCCAAAGCCCCTACCCAAAAACCCTACCCAAAACCACCTATAACCAAAAACTATTCAAAGACTATTTCATGAAAAAGTCACTCTGATACTGACCAACTTGCAACTTGCAAAAAACGCAAGAATATTTTAATTTCGCGGGTTACCCTGGCGCTTACACCTTAAATGATGAGTGACATCCCATCATTTTAAAATAAACTGCTACCGACAGCACACCAAAATTACATAAGCAATAAAGAATGTTCAAAATCAACTTCGGTAACCCTGACCTCCAATACTCGAGTAGACCGTACTTCCCCAATCGTCTTGAGAAAAACCGCACATATTCTCCAAGAATGAAAACCGCAAATTAACGATGAATTAAATAATGAACGGCGAGAAGCTAATGCATGTGAAACAAATACTACGTGACAGCTAAAGAAATGCTTACATAAAAGCATACTATTTGAGTTTAAACACTCTGTTCAGTGCCTAAAGATGAAATTCAAACCGTGCTATTATATTTAGGCATCCGTGTCATGAGGGTGTATAGTATGACTACTTCAAGTATGCAGTTCAAGGTGGCGCTGCTTGTCTAGAAAATAAGCTTCGAAATGTCAAACTTGTTACATTTATTTTAGTTCTATGTTTTTCCACCGGCACAGATAAGGTGGTTAAACTGTATTTACTGATACTGATACTGTTAGCCTGCGTCATCCCACTGCTGGGCAAAGGACTCTCCCCATGACCCAGAAAGTGGTTATTTTGGCCCACAGCTACAGCACAGTGTATTTGACTCGTTTACGTTACTGACACTTAAATTGAATGATTTGTTAATTATACGACTTAAACTGGGATTTTCTCATTATACAAGGTGTAAGGGACAGCCCTCCACAGACTGATGGGGGTGATTTCAGTATATCGTACTACGATGACCGGTACAAGAAATTATTTCAGGAATGTTATGGGAATCCAATAAATTTGATTTGTTTTATTTCCTCATACGCCATGTATCGTTACCGTGGCAAAAAGCACGTAACGCACGGCAAGCGCGACGACGAGTTCGATGAACTCTGTACCTAGGCTGGAATTGAAGAGGTTATTTCTCGCGACGTTCGTTAGAGTATTTCAACATCCATTGTTGATTTTTTTATTTTAGCTGTATTATTTACATAACTGGAGAGCTGCGTACAGGGAATGTAATTTTACATTGTAATGAAGGAATAGTAACTGAAAAATTAAAATTAAAAATTATTTCCGGAGAAAAATTCCGGTGGAATATAATTAACAATAAGGAACTGAATGCGCCTGTCAGTTGTGGAGTATAGTCCATTGTGTGTATAGTGTCCATTGTGTTTTTAATACAGTTCGTATTACTTACACAAAGAATACAAAAAAAAAACATTTTTACTTCTTGGTACTTAGATATTATCAATGTCTGAAACCATCAGTATCATCACTTACTAAATTAATGATGATTTTTATGACACATCTATTGAAAACCGATCCAATTGCTTAAATATGAAATATTAGAAAATTAAATAAAATATCGATACTAGTATCCTATTTACTAAGCATACTCTTGCTACATGAGTTGCATAATAAATATAATTGCCACAATAGATCCTCATACACAGTTCGATATGCTTATTATTACACAATAAGTGTACGCATGAACACTTGCTGCCTGAAAGCCTATCCATGTTGATCTGTTAACAAATATCATGACAAGCCATCCGTTTGGCTTTTGTTATTTTTGTCAGCCAATCAGAATATTGATTTGGCTTTTAGAAATCATTAGTCCATAATAATATACTCCTGACAATAAAAATGCGAATATTTTGTCTGTTTGTTACTTTTTAAGCGAAGTAGCTAAGGATTATAGAAGCGCCCAAATTCAGCATTTATTTTAAATTTTAATGAAGCAAGTGACGCTCGTGCTACCAAGACAAATCTAACGACGTATAATTTATCCAAATCGGTTCATCCATTTAAGAGTTACAAGCAAACAAAGAAACGGACATCATAAAGGTCAAACACATAACCCTCGTGTTGGGCATCGAAAAACTTCTATTAACGAATACAAAAGTATCCATTCATAATAGTACGAAAGTATCCATCAAAAAAACAATTTACTAAACCAATTAATTCGAGGTAAATTCTGTCGCAGAAGATTAAAAGTAATAAAACAATAACGACATTTTATACAATTCGCTTTTACCTGACGACCGTATTGCGTGACTTAGTTCAGTTATCGCCGTATGTAACATGCATAACATTTAAGTAGCTAAGTGAAATAAATTGGACACATATGAGGCATGTGACGCCTTACATTTTGAGGTCGAGGTCACAATTTGATGGTGTCTAAATGCGCTATTAACCTGAATATAAATAATTATTTTGTATAAAAATGTTGATGGTTTATATGAGGATAAGCTCATAACATCACACCTGTCATACCCGAGGGGTTAGGCAGAGGTTATACCTAATATCATCATCATCATCATCATCATCATCATATCATCTGCCCTTGTCCCATGTTACTTGGGGTCGGCGCAACAAGGTTTTTTCTTCCATTCTCAACTACCAACCGTCACGCTATCATTTGCTCCTTTAGTTATTACAAATTAGTCCACCCACATTTCGACAGTTACTTAAGGAGAAGATTTACAAAACGGTTAAACCTGCTGGGGACGGGAGTTGTGTGGTGTAACGTGAATGGATAAAATATAGAAATGAGTACACGAGAAGAAGTCTAAAAGTGGCGCCGGTGACTGAAAAATCGTATGGTAATCGGATGTCTTGGTATGGGCATGTGATGCGGAGGAATGAGGAAAACGTTGTGAGAAAAGTTTTGGGAATGAATGTTGATGGCTATAAGAGTAGAGGAAGACCAAAGAAACGATGGATGGACTGTGTGAAGGATGATATGGCTAAACAGAAGTGACTGCTGAGATGACGAGTGTAAGAGAAGGATGGAAGAAGAAGAAGTCGTATTGTGCCGACCCCAAATAAATCACGATAAAGGCAAGAGAATGATGATGATTGATTTCGACAGTTATGTTTAAGTCCCACGTAATTGAGGGTGAGCCTATTGCCATCAACCGGGCACAAATCCAGACTCCGTGCTTGCTACTGAGAAACCTAATCATTCTTTGCCCGAATCGGAAAACTAACCCTGGACCTCAAGCTCAGCAGTCGCGCCTGCGATCAATAGACCAACGAGATGGTTGACGAGGTAATTATTAATACACTTAGATCTGTAATGATAAATTTGGTTAGGAGCTTGTCCACCTCTTTAAAACTCTAGGACGTGATAAACTTCGGCAGTTTTGGAAGAGTGTCTTAAAGAAACGTTCAAAGAACAGTATAAGTCTTATTTGAAAGCTATCTTTGGATTTTGATGCTTTTGTCAGGATATATAATTTACTATTACTATTATTTATTATTATTTGTTTACCATCGACTATTTACTTACTTAATTACTGTTTATAGGACGAATATTTGTAATACTAACTCATGTTATAAATCATGTAATTCTAAGTTGAGGTTACCTTGCAAGCAGGCTTGACAGTGTGTATTGAAACTTTAATTGCTTTAAATAACGGTTACTGTATGACTCAGTGCACTGACCTGTCTAAGACACTATCGAAGGTTAGATGTTTATTAATGTCTATTAATTACCAAAACTGGTTACTGGTTGTCATTTTATCGGAAGGGCAGTGGTAGCCTAGTGGTGAGACCGTCGGACAGTCCAACCAAGTCGAGCGAAGTTGACCAAGTCTTAGGTCTCGGTTTCATGTGCGTATTGTATGATTATCAGTTGCTTCGGTGAAGGAAAACATCGTGAGGAAACTAAACCAGCATGCCTGATAGACATTTCTCGATGGCATGTAAAGCTAAGTCAGAGGCCCATGGGCGGCATAAAAGCTCTGCCACCAGGCCCTGCAATCTCGACAAAAATCGGTCGTTAAGTGTAATCGATGTCAAATTTCTTTAATAGAGTTTCAATGTTAACTTTGGAAATAAAGTAGAAAATCTATTAAAGGAATTTGACAACGATACGACTTAGCGACCGATTTTTGTCGCTATCTACGAGTCTGTCGAGACTGCAGGGCCAGGTGAAGCACTAACCACACAAAAAACAAAAGAAGCTCGGCAGGAAAAACAAAACAAACAAAAATTGACTGTACAACAGGAAATCCTTTTTTATTTTACGAAATTTACATACATATTGCGACTAGAGGTAAAAAGATTGGCAGTGTTAGAAACGGTTCTTAGTTATTTCTAATGATCTAAAATGTTAACTTAAGCCCTCTGGCCAGGCTCGGGCTTGGGGGGGTGAGTCCTGATGTACTCCAGAGCCCTCAGGATGTACTCGGGGATGGGTTCGGGGGCGGGGGGAGTGGGGAGATGAGCACCCTGAAAGAAAACATGATCGTGTTAAAACATAAGAAACAAACAATAGATCTCCTAGTTAGAAATTTAAAGCATAGTACTAATTAAACTGCTGCAGAAAATCAAATACTTCTTTCTATCTGTGAATGGAGTTGTAAATGATACTCAATAGAAACTACACCATTAAATAATTCGTTGATCATAAAAATAAATTGATAGAGATGTTAATCACAATAAATGTTTACGCGTTAAGAGTATGAATGAATACGTTTTCTTGTACAATTTATTTATAGAGCTTATAATATGGTCAGATATTCCCATTCAAATAATATCATTAACTGTCCCACTACAAGGTAAAGCCTTTATTTAAATAAATACGGAATAAAAATGGTCAAATTGACTAATTCACAGATTGACTATCGAATAAATCGTCAATGTAAATTCATAATTATTTGGTTTTGAAGTCTCAAATTGAACCATTGAAATGGATAAGAAGTTGAACAAATAAATAATTTACTAGAACCTATCTGATAAATTCGTACTACTTAAGGTTTTTTTAAACTCTTTGATATTTACCTCGGCGCGGTATCCGCCAAGCCCGTCAGCGACGTAGCTGGTGCGGATCACTTCACCACCTGGAGCGGTGTATTGGTTCGAGCCCTGGACGGAGATACCTTCGTTTTCCTGGATAAAAAAGAAAATAATTAGCATTAGGATATATCACTTCGAGACCTTGATTCTGGATTCTATAGTGAGTTGAGCTTTAATTGAAATCAAATCACGTGCCAATGAGCTGATGATCATAATTAATTATGTGTCCACTATTGCGTACTATTTTGACCTTAGACGAAATATCAAGGTTCAAGACGATATAATATATTAACATATTTTGTACGCAAGATCATCTGATGCGACTTAAATGTCATCTGTATGGCCTTGGTTATTTGGAACAATTTATTGTTTTTGGAACTGGTCCTTCCATTTTTATCATCTTTCTGGTTTGACGTAAGCGCGTTTCGTTATTTTTAGGCTATTGCTGTCCCCATTTAATTTATTTCTGTTAGTCAAAAAAACGAAGACTATGTCTTATAATAGTGACTGCCAGATTTTGTAAAAATAAATACATTTTTCTTTTCCAAAATATTGCCCTAGTTTAATAGGCAGGCATAAACTAGCAACAAAACCTGAAGGTACTTACAGAGCCAACGTTCTCGAGGACGCCGGATTCCTGAGCGGAGATGCCGTTGCTGGTCTCATAGTTGTACTGGTACTGGTCGGGGAAGACGTCAGCGCTCTGCTTGAGGATCTGAGCGTCCTGTTCAGGGTTGCGCACGATGTGCGAAACATCGGCGGCGACTACGGCCACGACGGCGAGAAGTGCTACAAAGGATTTCTACAAAGAAGACAGACAAATGAGTATAGGGTAGTGGCCTATTTTCTGTTTTGATGTATTGCGCTTTTTTTTTATCGATTTAATTTCCGTTTTTTTTTTTTAATTAGATTTAATTTCACTAAAGGATTTCTAAAAACAGGGCAGGTAAATGAGTATGGGCTAGTGCCCTATTTTCTGTTTTGAGATATTGAGGTTTTTTTTTTTAAATAATTGATTTAATTTCACTAAAGGGTGAATCAAAAGTTGAATTGTATAAATAATTCTTTTCACTTTTTCACATTCTTAGAATTTTAATTTTTCTACCCTGCCAAGCGGGTGGATTCCCGATTTTTTTGTGATCACCACAACTTTTATGAAACAAAACGATTGTTCTAAACCGTGAACTTAAGATGAACAAGAATAGGAAACCACGTGATTGTTCACATAGCTGCCATTCTCAAATACAAGCCAATGATGCAACTTTATCTTCACTCACCATCTTGTGTCAAAGTTAAGAGACGATGTGTAACTGTGATTATAAAATAGACGAGCCGCGGTTTTATACTCGACCCTCTTCCTTCGAATATGGTCCTAAGCAGCGCCATTTGCATTATTTTGCAACAAAGAAGCTCTGGTCTTCAAAACGATTTGTTAGTCTACAAGGTGAACGCGATTCGATGAATTTTCTGTGGTCAAAACATGTCCGTGTTTGTCTTTTTTTTTTCTATTCATTATCGATCTTCGCTTGGATTGAAACGTGTCATTTGTAGTGATTATGTGTGATCCCATGCAGGCCTTGGAAAAAGTTGATTTATCAAATCTTCGTAGTAACTTAGCGGTATTATTTTCGGCACGCTAAAATTAATAGACTTTAGAGCTTATTTTTCTCTTCGGAACTTTTAAGGAATAGTTTGTAATTTTCTTACGTATTTACGGAAGTATCTACTAGTTCGTTGTAAGAACTTACGGGTAGTTTGTAAGTAGTTTGTTGTAAGTATACATTATTTCATTTTCTTGAATCAGTTCTTTAGTTCTTGTTAATTTAGAAATTACTTGATGGATAGCGAATTCCGACTAAATATTTTTAGGGTTAATTAAAAATTTGACAGTAACTTTTCAAAGGTAAATATTATTAATATTAGAATCTACGTATATGAAGTAGTAAGGTGATAAGTTGATGATAAGTTTAATTTTAGATCGTGATTAACTAACTATTGTAAACTTTACAAATAAATGATTTACGATCAGTTTTGCGTGACCGTATCGTCAATATTGAGACAGTAGGCACGTAAGTATTTTACGAAACCTACTAAGTGCATAATGTTATACATATATGTTGAGATAAACCTGATGAAATATGTGTTTTTAAACTAAAAAAAATATTGCCAATTCTTTAATGAATATCAGACATCGTAATACGAAATCGCCGGGATAATAGTAAACTTCGTGTCCAGCCAGCAAAGATAGCGCTACTACATAAAACCGTTGTATGCAGGGCGCCTATAATTTATAATAATATCCCTAAATGTGTAAAAATGATAAATACAGACCAGTTTAAGAAAACATAAAAAAAATACTGACAGCAAAAGCCTAATAAAGTGTCAACGAATTTTTAAATGACAAATCGCTCTAAAAATACATTTATTTATTTTGAATCGCATGACTATTTACCTAATTTTTTTATTTAATATTAATGTCAATTGTTGATTTATTTATGTTATTATTCTTTGTATTTTAATTTTTTTGCAATCTAGGTCTATCGACCTAATTTGTACACCAGCCATGGTCAAACATGTTGAGCCAAAGAGTACCTTGTAACACCTATAATAAGCATCATACCATGTAATTTTTTTTGCAAAAATAAATAAATTGAATTGAATTAAAAAAAATATTTATTTTTAAGATATTTAGCAAATGCTTTGCCCTAAGTCAAGACATGTTCCCATCTCTATCTTGCAGGTGTAGGTAGACAGCTGTGTGAGAGGTCACGGAAGAACGATTTGCCAAAAGAGGTACGTGCTATGTAACGTTCATAGATGTCGACCTTCCGACCCCTGACGTATATCGGCTAAAAATCTCCGTAACAGATAAAAATCTTAAAATATTGCTTAACGAGTCTCGGATCAATTTAAGGGGTTAGTAAATCAACACAGTTAGTACGAATAAATAATGTAAAGACATATTATAATATGAGTAATTACTATGTGAAGACACATGTTCAACTTTATATGTACTCCAACTATTCAGGTTAATGGCACATACATAATGCAGTTATTTACAAGTATCAATAGCAAGGTTTATGTGAATGCAGATTATGATGGGTGTAAAAAGGCCCGTAAGAATCTTGTTCTCCCCGCCATTGCGATATTTTTTTTGTTATGGACCATACCTGGGAAACTTCTAATTACGGAGATTTTGGAGGTCAAAGTTTTAACATTTTTTAAACTTTTCTTTAGTAATATATAATTATACTTTAAATACCTCCATAACCCCCTGTATTATTCAATGCATCCATCAGCACAATGTGTGCACCTACTTACCAGTTTACCGACACCATAGCGTGTTTCTACAGAGCCTTGATGTTCAGCTCGAGGCGAAGGGCTACAGTCAATGTCTGATCGCGGCGGAGTTGAGACGTCTTGAAATTGTATCCGATTCATTGTGCCCCGTGTTGTTGTGATGAGTTGTAGTCTCAAGTAAGTCGTACTTTTGCTAGAAACAGTGTATCGCACCCAGTGTGTTTTCATAGCACGAAATCCATCGTCTGCCCACATGATGTACAAGCCTAACTGAATAATCCTGACATATCCGACAAATAAATAAAAAAACTTTTCGCATCGTCGTATCGTGGTAGGTTCGAATCCCATTTCTGTTTTTATTCTAGAATTTTAGGTAGTGTAGGAAACACTACCTAAAATTCTAGAATAAAAACAGATTTTTATTTTAGTCTTACAGGTAGTGCTTGTTACGTCAAATGTTTGGTGACAAAAGGAAAAAAGTTCGTAGAACACATAACATGAAATTAGGTTCCTGCCTAGTTGGTCTAGTGGTCGCAAGTGCGCCTGCTGAGCATGAGCTCGTGGATTCGATTCCCAGGTCGGGCAAAATTCAAGAGGAATTTCTCCGTAACAGCCACGGAGCCTGAATATGTGCCCAGTTGATGGCAATATCCTCGCCCCCTATAACATGAGATTTCAAAACTGGCGAAATATGGGTGTATAGGTAGTCTAATAGAACACCTCTGCCTAACCTTTCAGGGGTTCCAGGCTTGATGTGAGGTAGGTACCTGATAAAAAGGGAACAGCCTATCGGTAATGTATGTTATCATAAGCAGTGGTAACTCCTGTTTTAGATAGTTTGATAAAGAGAGATAGTGTGGTGATGTGGAGAGAATGAGTGAAAGGCGAGTAACAAAAAATATTTACAAGACTGATGTGAGTGGCAACGCCAGGAGGGGTTGCCTTGGAAGGACAGACATTAACCTTATTAGTGAGGATCTTCATAAAGGTCAGGTACGTAGTACTCGAAACCGGCGTGCGCGTATGACCAGATGTATGAACGTGGACGAGGCAAAAGGAGTATGTATAGTAGCTGGTGGCGTTCTGTGGTTTCTGCCTACCCCCATGGGACTATGGCGTGAGTTTATTTTATGTATGTATGTATGTATAGACTGATAATTTAGAGGATATAGGAACAGGCATGGGCAGTCGGTCGACCAAATTCATCATCAGCTTCCTGCTCTTGGCGCATGGTACTTGGAGTCGGTGCAACACGTTTTTATATTCCATTGTTCCCTGAAATGCACTAGCTGTGGTAGTCCATTGGTAATGACCGCGACTTATGATAATGGGTCGTGGGTTCGAACTCAGCCTGGTGCATTTCTTTGATTATTCTATTCCGTTTACCGTTTTGGGAGCAATTAAAGGAAAACTTCGTGAGGAAACCGGCTCGTATTAGAACCAAAAATTCGAAGACATTATGTGACATCTACCAACCCGCACTCGGCCGGCGTGGTAGATTACAGCCCACTCCCTCTCATTGAGAGGAGGCCTATGTCCCAGCTGTGGGAACATTATAGACTGACAATGTTTGGCTATGCTCCCTACTCGCAAAACTATAACTGAGAAAAAAAATCAGGGCGAGACCGGCGCCGGTCGCATGTGCCGGTCGGACGTTTGATATCCATAGACTTGTATTCCCAGTAGCATTCACAGTTCAGCGTTGACCTGCGCACGTTAAACAGTGAACACTTTCATACAAAATATCAAAAAGGGCGACCGGCGCCGGTCTCGCTCTGAAATAGGCCTAAGACAAAGGAAGCTGTCCGTTTGTTGTTTAACAAGCATGCTTAGCAGGTGTAATCGATGATCACAGCGGATGTAACAAGATTCCATTACGGATAAGTTATGCAGTCGGCTCTTTGACTAATATAATATCAAGATTGACGTGTTACTGTGGTTTCATAGGTAATTCCATTGCATATAGCCGTTTTATCAAGAAACTGTATAAACAACTATTTAATAAAGAAACTGTATAAAAAATGCTTTCAAAGCGCTTCGTATTCCAATACCTTTTTTCATCGATTTCTTTTTACTTTTCTTTTTTATAATATTTTGCCCACACTAGGAATATCTCCTGTATCATGAGATCGTTTACAAACATTTAAACTTACATACACAAACAGCCACACCCTGATCAAGTACCTGTAGGCCTTACAAACATTTGTTCCGAGCGGGAATCGAACCCGCGAAAACACGCAGCCGAGCAGCCAATCGCTCAGCCACTTCACTAACCGTGCCGTGGATTGATTCAAGCTTTTCAGTCACTTGTGTCAGTCCGTTTAGACTTTTCCCAAGCCTTTAGTAGACCCTTATATATTTTGTGATGTGGCTTAGAAGCAGTGCTGCCATTAAGTCGAAAAGGTAACCGAGAGACAGAAAGATGGAGTAACTTTCCCATTTATAATATTAGTATGGATATTGACGCATGCGTCCACAATTCTAGATTATGTCAATATACATAATATTATTACATAATAATCGAACATAACGGAAAGGTGGATTTCTAAAAATACCAATTTCTAGGTATTGTTCGATTTATGCAGATCAAAGAAATGAAGCAACTTGGTAATTTTGTTACTAAAGGGGATAGGTTGTGATGGCCCAGAGGTTAAGGCCTCGACTCTCATGCATGAGGTTGTGGGTTCAAATCCGGGCAAGTACCAATGTGACTTTTTCAATTCATATGTACTTTCTAAGTTTATCTTGGACATCACAGACATCGGTGAAGGAAAACATCGTGAGGAAACCTGGACTTATAATTAATATAAGTCTGAAATCGCCAACCCGTCTTGAGCAAGCGTGGTGATCAATGCTCGTGCCTTCTCTGTATGAGAAGAGGCCTTTGCCCAGCAGTGGGACAGTAACAGGCTGGTATTATTTAAGGGGATATTATGCGGGCCATTACATCTTTTTCTACAAAAGCAGTGGGTTGGGATGGTCTTCAACTAAATTAATCCCTCTTTACTAAAGGAGCTCCTTTCCTGCTTCTTGGTAGAAGGCCTACGTTTTGCCTCTTCCCAAAGTTTCTTATCCCTCTTCAGTATTTATTTATTTATTTTACTATTTATGTACACACAGTAGACAACACAGGAAAATAACATTATAATATATGAGTACATAGGTGCCGCTTATTTCTTAAGAAATTTCTGCCCGCAGACCTGCAAAAGGAGAAATGAAAAAGAAATGTAGACAATAGTGTGTGAGAAAAGGAGGAGAATAACGTGTTTATGTGCCTTACCTAACTTTACCTAAAATAACAGTATCCCAGTTTCGTCCAATTTCAATACTTCCAATCCTGTCCAAAGTTCTTGAGAATGTTGTCAATAATCAACTATCGCATTACTTTTCCTCTAATAACTTCTTATCACTGTATGGCCATAGCTGTTTCAGCCCAGTTAAAATAACTGACGAGATCCGATTGGCCATGGAAAACCGACCCCTTACGGTGTTAGTTCTATTAGACTTTAGCAGTGCTTTTAATTCAGTTAATTTTGACATCCTCTTAGGTATACTTTGCTCTCTAAACATATCTCCTCCTGTGACTGCTTGGTTTGATTCAAATCTTCGGGGTCGCTCGCAGTCGGTCCATGTAAAATACTGGTATTCAGGTGCATCTGGCAAGACTGGAAGCCGACCCCAATAAATTTGGGAAAAGGCTAGGCAGATGATGATGACACACTTGAATCCGAAAAATCATAGGTGCGTTTAGCAGAAGTTGGGTTTATAATAAAATTAATTAAACATTTAAAAAAGAAAACAAGGTTTTATTCAAGTGAAAAGAAAAAAATTGGTTTATCTGTCAACATTGAACGCGTATATATACAAACATTCGTATCCGTGACATTAACCGTTGAGGAGTTCTCTCGTGAGGAGGCGATCCCGGCTGCAGGATCAAGAAATGTCTGTCATGAAAACGTTTTGTCACCAGAACTAAAGGTGTTTGCAAAATTTCAGCTCAATCAGTTGGATACCGAACTGGTTAGAAATTCAGTTACAAGATTTGACCTAAACCAACCAACAACAACAGGAGGAAACTCGGTATGTAATGGGTGGTCACCCATCCACAGACCAACCTAGACAAGCATGACTGTACCTAAAGATCGACCCGAGCGGCTGTTATTATTTAGCCACGAACTCCTCCGTCCAACTCTAAATATGTACTTGACATTAAAATAAAGAGCAGGTTTTAATACCTACTGACATTTTACGATAAAACGTAACATGGAATTTTTGCTGTTTCATTCACAGTATTCACAGTTGTAAGTAGGTAAATAGATTGCTAAGTCATCTCACGGTTGGTTCAGTTTTTATTTTGTAACAGCAAGGGGTCTTGGGTACGATTTTAGGTTGGATGGGGTTTGAATTTAATGGCCGGCCTAACTTCCGCCATTTTTTGTTTTTTCAAAGTTGCGGCCATACATAAAACCTGTATTAATCAATAGCTGGTATCAATACAAACAACTTTTGTATGAGGCAAAATCTTCTAAAGTGTCACGTTTCCGAGATATAAGCTATCAAAGCTATGCTGAAGATGCCACTTAAAAAAAAAAAAAAAAAATGGCGGAAGTTAGGCCGGCCAGACTTTATACAAAAATCTTCCAAGACCTTTTATTGACTTTCTATTAGGAACTCTCAGCACGGAACCTGGATTTGTGCTTTATTGACGGCTATAAGCTCGCCTCCTATTATAAGGGACTGGGGTAACTGAGGAAATCACCATCATTCTCTTGCCCTTATATGGTACATGCCTAGCCTTTCTAGGTGAATAGGTGATGAATTATGTGATTTATAGTTCAGGAAACTGAGGCTTGGTCATAAAACATCTTATTTGAATTACTAAATAGTAAAAGGTCACAAATGCACTAAATATTGCGTGTAAACAGGCTTGATGTTGCTTGATCTTTTTTGTATAGATTTGTTTTTTCATCTTCTATTGTTAATTTGACGAAGGTTACCATACGTTTTTTTTAAAAACTGAAATCGTGAGACTCATTCTCCTTCCCTCATCCTAATTTATCTGGAGTTGGCGCAGCATGTCTTCTGCTTCCATTCTTCTAATTACTCTTCATCTCATTAGACACCTCCTTTCTTGCCATATCATCCTTCACATAGTCCATCCATCGTTTCTTTGGTCTTCCATCCACATTCATGCTCAAAACTTTCCTCACGACATTTTCCTAATTTCTCCGCATCACATGCCCATACAAAGCCAACCGATTACTACACAACTTTTCAGTCACCGTCGCCAATTTCATCTCATTCCTTATTTTATCCATTCGCGTTATACCACACATCCCTCTTAGCATTCTCATCACTACCCCACTGAAATCATGAGACTATCATATTAAAATTGAACTTCACCCACTCCATACTAAAAACATACCATTTTTTTTTCAAAGAATATCCTTAAGTTTTTTTTTAGTTACCCTTACTGTCCCACTGCTGGGCAAAGGCCTCCCCCAATTCCTTCCATGCGCTCTTTACTCGTGCCACCTCGAACCAGCCCTCGCGGTAATTGACCAGATCGTCTCGCCACCTCTTTCTGGGACGGCCTCGGCTCACCGTCCGTCTTCCGGCAATCATAGCATAGAGACTTTTGCCCAGCGGTCATAGTGCATGCGGCTAACGTGACCCGTCCAATCCCATTTTAGCCTAGCAGCCATCTTGCCGACGTCCACTATGAAAAAAATTACATCGCGATTATTATTATTTTAACCTTATAAATAAATGCAGATGAACATCTTCAACAATAATAGACGGACCATAAACCGTTTTTGTAATGGTCAATGTATCGGAGGTTTGGCCCTGACTTATAATAAAACTTATTAAGTATTTCAAGTTCAAACAATATTTTTTATGGAATGTTTTTACGATTATTTTTATGAACTGCTTTTAAGCCACTAAAATGTATGTTTTAGCGTACGCGCAACTGCTGAGGATAGCACAGGACCAGACTCCATTGCTGCTACTGAAGAATTCCTGATGGAAAAGCCAACTAACGCTGGCTCGCGCTCACCTCTTCATCTCAGTTGAGACTTACAATAATGAGTTTAGCTTAATCAACTTACTTTTCCTCAGTAAAAACCTATTAAGGAAGCAAATCCGTGCAATTCTTAAGGATCGGCAGTCGACCAGTGTGGTGTAACGTGTAACATGTACACAAATGTTTACTTATATATTGTATGCCCGGTTTATATAACTTTTTGTATGTTGTGCATCACATTATTATTATAACTGTTATTTAGGTAGGGTAGGTAGGGTAGGTAGGGTAGGTAGGTAGGATAGGTAGGTAGGGTAGGTAGGCAGGGTAGGTAGGTAGGGTAGGTAGGTAGGTAGGTAGGGTAGGTAGGCAGGGTAGGTAGGTAGGTAGGTAGGGTAGGTAGGTAGGTAGGTAGGTAGGTAGGGTAGGTAGGTATGGTAGGTAGGTAGGGTAGGTAGGTGGGGTAGGTAGGTAGGTAGGGTAGGTAGGTAGGTAGGGTAGGTAGGTAGGTAGGGTAGGTAGGTAGGGTAGGTAGGTAGGATAGGTAGGTAGGGTAGGGTAGGTAGGTAGGATAGATAGGTAGGGTAGGGTAGGTAGATAGGATAGATAGGTAGAGTCGGTAAGAAGGGTACGGTAGGGTAGGAAAAGGTGCATTGCAACGCATGGCCGGGACAGCTAGTTATGTATAAAATGTAAACTAAAATAACAGTTATAATAATAATGTGATGCACAACATACAAAAAGTTATATAAACCGGGCATACAATATATAAGTAAACATTTGTGTACATGTTACACATTACACCACACTGGTCGACTGCCGATCCTTAAGAATTGCACGGATTTGCTTCCTTAATAGGTTTTTACTGAGGAAAAGTAAGTCGATTAAGCTAAACTCATTATTGTAAGTCTCAACTGAGATGAAGAGGTGAGCACGAGCCAGCGTTAGTCGGCTTTTCTATCAGGAATTTTTCTGTAGCAGCAATGGAGTCTGGTCCTGTGCCCGGTTGATGGTAAGGGTCGAGGGGCATATGGGACCGGGACCGCGGTCCTGGATTACACCTATAAATACAATAATTATTTTTGAGTAGTATTGTGGGACCACAAGAAAAAAGAAGTTAAAGTACAGTTAACACAACTGATATAGTACATATTTTGATCAACAATTACATGAATTATCAGTACCGGTACAAAATAATGGGTAATATTATTTAGTAACACTTATAAAAGGATAGTTGTAGCTATACAATAAAATAATATATCAACTGACTCTCTCCCTTGTACATAGGACTTAAATCATAACTGTTGAAATTCAGATGTAAGTACTATTAGTTACACCTCTGCCTAACCCTTCGGGGATTACTGTCATAATGTTATGTTATGTAAAGGCATGTTTTTACAATCAAATCAACTTGACATTTATCCGTATTACTTTAGTATTTAGTTTCAAACAATTTAGTCAAAGAGATGGCCAGTAACGTCTTCCTGTCTATTAATAACACAAAGGTTTTATTCTCGGATCAGGCAAAGGGTTATTGGCATTTCATTAGGACCAACTGATCCAAATAGACACTAGTTCGGTCTAAAATCATGTCCGTTTAATGGCAACGGAGTCTCGACCACTTGGTAAAATTTGGCACACTCTTTCTTCTCATCAGCCTACATGTTCCAGCACGCGTAGCATGAGCACCGTAGAAACGGGTTTCTTTGACGGAAGAATCGAAAAATGACAGATTGTGTCGACAAAATGACAGATTTCTTTTCACAATCTGTCATTTTGTCGATTCTTCCGTCAAAGAAACCGTTTCTACGCGTGCAGGAATATGTTCGTCTTGTTATGTTAAATGAAATACAATAAACACAATAGTCTGTTTGATAGCACATTTACGCGTTGAATCGTAGGCCTCTGCAACGAACTGCCGCTGAAGTAGGCTGGGTAAGCGGACTTCCGCGCGGCATAGTATGGCCTACTTGATATGAGGCGTACAGAAGCGATACGCGCGAATTCTTCCGCAACAATGCGACTTGTTGCGGCTTTGTACGTTACCTTACGTTAATGTTGCTACAGTTTGTCTCTAATTTAGCCTACTTAGGATCGCTAGCACTTTAGTAGTAGGTACTTGTTATAAAGTTATGGTAGCCGTCTTTAGTTCACGAGTTGGCGATTTTATAGCGCACGAGTGTTTGCGCCAACACAGGTGCATTCTCTCTTTTTTACTGTCATAGTCCAATGGACTGCCTCGTTGGTCTAGTAGTGGCAAGCGCGACTGCTGAGCATGAGATCCTGGGTTCGATTCCCAGGTCGGGCAATGTGTTATTCGGTTTTTCCATCAGGAATTTCTCAGTAGCAGCCACGGAGTATGGATTTGCACCCTGTTGATGGCAATAGGCTCGCTCCCTATTCCATGAGACTTAAACATAACTGATGAAATGTGGGTGTATTTAATTAATTATTTATTAAAACTTTATGCATATAATCTACAAAGGCGGACTTAATGTAGTAGCGGGTTTACTATTAGGGACACCTCTGCCTAACCCTTCGGGGATTACAGGCGTGATGTTATGTTATGTTTATGTAGTCCGATGGGGCAGCAATCCGACACGGTCAGAGAGCAATCAGGCGCAGGACCAACAGCTTAACGTGCTTTCCTAGGTACGGAAGTAAATAGTAAGTAGTAGATTTTTTCTGCAAAAGGTCGAACGCGGAGAGTACTGCCACTATTCTTATCTATAACGACAAACAGCATTACTGTATCTTGTTGCTACTGTACCTACGTTTGGATACCGGTGAAATAACTGGCCACAACTAAGGTGTATAAGTGTAAGAAAGTAGTTCTCAAATGCAACTACACTAATTCTCCATCATAGCTAGCTTTTCTAAACCGAAAATTATTTTTCTTTAATTTTTTACATTTTAGGCAGGAAAGTTTACAGACTAATAAAATTATAATAACAATAATACATAACTAAATTGTTATTTACAAGCCTCCAGAGATAAATACAAAAATTATTAAATGCAACATTGTGTTATAATTTTTCTTCATCCAATAGTGGATATTTTCTTTCAAATACCCTTTTTTTTAGGGATGGGAAATGATCAAATAACTCCTCCCGCTCTGGGAGGAGTGGGAGGGAGTGTCAGACTTTTACTGACTAAAACCCATCCATGTTCCTTCTTTGCCCTTTGTGTTCCAGGCCCGCGGTATCTCTTTCGAACAGTCCCGCAAAATACCCTTATTTTACCAAACATGATCAGATATTATGTACCACGTACCTACGTATTAACCTGAAGTTCAACGAATTATTAAGTAAAGTGCGAAACACATTACCAATCGTTGGATGAACTTTACTTATATCGGGTCCAAATTACAAATACCCAGACTTTATGTACATAATCTTAATTTATATTGCGTGCACATAATTTTAATGCATTCCTCGTGTAGGCAAAGTGCAAACAAAATAAAATAATACACTGCTCTTACTTCATAGAACAAATAATACATAAAAATATGAGGTTTTGAGGTTCTCGTGCTCGAATCTAAACCGGGTATGTTTGTAGAAACCGAAAGTTGTGGTTATTCATAAACTAGTGGTAGTGATTCATAACCACTTTTCCTTTCAATAAGTTACGCTTATTTTTTTTTTGTTCAGATGGGAAATCATCAATTAAACCCCTCCCCCCTTGCTCTGGGCGCAGTGGGAGGGAGTGTCAGACTTTTACTGACTAAAACCCATCCGTGTTCCTTCTTTGCCCTTTGTGTTCCAGGGCCGCGGTATCTCTTTCGAACAGTGCCGCAGCCCATGTTACACTTTGAGTCTTCTTCTTAGCGTATCGATCACAAAAAATTCAAGTGTGTTTAGCCAAAAACTCAGCCACGTGAACTCCGCTCACTGATGCAGTAAATAGATCACCACGTGCGCAGGTGACAGGGCATACGTTGCAAGATGGAAGGTGGTCCATTGTCTGTGGGGAAACGCCGCATACGCACTGCATGCGCTGCATGCACCGAGCGACGTACCCTCTGACCTGACCGAATGTCTAATCCTCTCGCCACGATGACAAATACAAGTACGCTTTGAATGATATGTAAATAAATAAAAACTGCTGCTTCTGTACTAATAAGACGCCAACTTACAAAAATAAACATAAAAACAGCATCTTTCATCTCTTTTTTTTTTGAGGGCCACTACGCTGAAGAGTCAATATGGCTGGATACGTCAGATTCTTATAAAACTTTTACCTATAGTTACTTTAGTGTGTGACATTAAAGTTCATAGACACATGCGCGTCAATTTACGTTTATATTTAATCATGTTGGGTAAGTCGCGTTTGAATACTATTTACGTAAAATTTGTGTTGACTTTCAAGGTTACCTCGTAACACGTGTAACTCGTTGGTCTAGCGGCCGTCGCAAGCGGTTGCTGAGCGTGAGGTCCTGGGTTCGACTCGATTGGTTATAGTACATTTTGACACACGTGGGGAAACTTTACAGCCGAGTCGCAGGCGAGGGTGTTAAGGAATTGGAGAACTGCAGTAACAAATGCCCAGGTGTTACAAATTGCCTTTTTACAATACACTTTCGAAGAAAGTAAGTAAAAAGTATTTTTGACATGAATTATTAGGAAAATATGATTTAATTTGCTTTTGTCCCCCGCTCTGCTTTTGCCAGGTTGAAGGAGAAGCAAAGTTCTGAAGCCGCTAAACAGCCTAATATGAAAAAAAGAAAATTCAAATATATTTGAATTTAGAAAACTACCTAATAAATGTTAATTGGTTCATAGAATTTTTTTTTAATGATATTCTATTTATAAACACGATTTAAAAATTCAAAAATATTTACGCCATAAAGACGCATATCTCTTTGCAAACAATTAAAAAAAACAATCACCGCCGACTATAGGCATACCTACTACAGACAATCAACCAATTTTGACTTAGTTATTTGAAAAGATCGACACGTGTAGCTGTTATTTAGCCACGCGCAATCAAGAGCCCAATTCTACTGTGTGATGAGGAAATAACATCCAATATACATAGTTGCTGCTCCTAAAATAAATTCTTCTGTCAACACAAAACACGTTTCACGATACGAAAGAAGATAAAATGTACAACCGTATCGTTTCGTAAAACATAAAGTGCAAAGTTGAGATAGTTTCATGTCCACAAAGGCGAGTTTGTCATCATAAATAATTAATCAACTTTTGGCTATCAATATCAAGATTGTTTCATAACTATCGATGAATCCATGCTTGTATAGTAATTTTCGGAGATTTTTATTTTTATTGGGTTTACTAGTAAATTTCTTTTTTGAGTTTATGTATCACATCACGCCGAGGAGGAACTCGTGGCTAAATAATAAAAACCGCTCGGGTCGATCTTTAGGTTGCGCCTAGGTAGGTCGTGACCACCCATTACATACCGAGTTTCCTCCGTGCCTCGGAAAGCACGTTAAGCCGTTGGTCCCGGCTGTCATTTGTAGATCTTTGACACTCGTTAGGTAGTCAGGTGCCCAAAAAGTCTGACAACCAGTCTTACCAAGGGAAATCGTATTACCCAGTACTAACTGGGTTGTGGAGGTCCGATAGGCAGTCGCTCCATGTAAAATGCTCGTATTCAACTGCATCCGGTTAGACTGGAAGCCGACCCCAACATAGTTGGAAAAAACGCTAGGCAGATGATGTATCATCACGCCGACCAAGAGTCCCTTTGCGATGGTCCGACCTGACAAGCTCTTCTGTTTTTACGAAAGTTCATGATGCGCTTCATCTGGCCAAGGATAGACAGAGATGGCGAAACATCGTCAGGGAAAAGATGTTTTCAAGGGAGGATCACGACCGTCAGTAATGAGGAATATGACTTGAGGAGGAGGAGGATCATCACGCCTGTAATCTCCAAAGGGTTAGACAGAGATGTCTTACACAAAGTAGTCTCATTTCGCAAGTCATGCTTAAGGTCCAAATATGAAAACAAGAGTGTCTTTTGTTCACTTTGTCACTTTTGTTCCAAACTTTGAAATGTTCCTAAAGTTTATTATTATTAGAAAGAACGAAGGAAAGAAAAATATTTATTTGCCGCAGGGACATGACCTGCATCATACAAAATGACAAAAAAATACAATAAACATACAACGCATAACAGATATTAATAAATTCAACAGGACGGAACAAAAAAAAGAAAAAGAAAACGTTAACAGCACGTCGTGACTGCGACAAGCAGGTTACCACTCAGCATGATGCTGTGCTATGGGGTAATATTAGCCATTTGTGTTTTACTGCAGGGCAAAGGCCTCCCTTTCCTCTTCCTACTGATCCCTTAGGTGCCTGAGGTTTAGTTATCCTTATATGTTGGGGACCGCAAAAGGATAAACGCAATATGGTTCCTTCACGCCCGGCGCAGCGACGATCTTCGCGGGTTCAGTACCGAATGGATGAGATAGGATCGAGAACCGTGCTCAATAGCGAACAGTTGGAGAACCTATGTCCAACAGAGCAATGTTAGATTCTTATGGTGATGATAATTAAATGTCGCTGTTATTCCGTGGATGATAGTGTGGGTTATGCTTTATCCTTAAAAAACAATGTGTGTGAAAAGACCCATTACAAAGTCGAAAGTGAAAAGTAAAAGTACTCCTCGTCATTGCGACATTTTTTTTGTTTTGGACTATACCTGGGAACCTTCTAGTCAGGGTTTTACCACACCAATCGATCGATCGTCGATCGAGGCCGGCAATCGATGGTAGAATGGAGTAGACGTCGATTGACAGTTTCTACTACAGCAATCGATTGACCGTCGTCATTTCTACCATCGATCGATAGCATCGGTATGGTACTAAAAAAAAACTTAAAAAAAAAATGGAACTTTGACCTCATAGGGCATCAGAGATGTTGGAGGTCAAAGTTCCAATTTTTTTTTTAAGTTTTTTTTTTAATGCATGTTTTTAATGTTATAAATTTACTTTTAATACCTACCCTGTACTATTCAATGCGTCCATCACCACAATTTATGGAGTGTGTTACTTCGAGTCCTACCGCAAACCGTAATTTTTTACCCCAAAAATAGTTGTTTCCCAGTAATCATTTTTGCATAAAGATAGTTTTAGTTAGTTTGATGTACAGAATGCTTGATTGACGGCTTCGTGAAGTGTAAGCGGACCCTACGTTTACACCTTGTATAAATTTAGTCCTACTAGCCATCGACGCCGGAGGAATTATAGTGCAGATGTGTGTGCGCAGACTTCCCTTCCCTTAATCGCATAGTCCGATGGTCCGATGGCAAATCGACACGACCAGAGAAGAATCAGGCGCAGCACCAAAGGCATACGTGCTTTCTGAGACGCGGCGGATAATATTGATAGAAATTAAATACAAATACTCAAAACAAAAATACTTTATTGACTACAAAATGGCAGTAGAGTTTGTACTAGCTTCAAGCGTGGTCTGTTGACGGGCTGATCTGCTTAACCGTAGGCGGGTTTGGGCTGAGCTTTCAGGACACCCTCCGCTGGTGGGGGGTTAGCTGCGATGTAGGCCAGACTGCGGAGGATCGCCTCAGGGGTCGGGGGAGGTACGGGAAGGTGGCTACCCTGTGAAATCAAGCAGAGAATACTTAGAAGACTTGCAATAAGTGTTGGCTTGTCAAGTCTTGCCTGTTTTAATGACAAGTAATGAGTGAAATTCTTCTGACCAGGTAAATATAAAATATTGTTAAACATTTTACAAGAGTAATTATGAAGTTTTTCTATTATTTTACATACAAAAACACCTTTGCGAATGGACAATTAGAATCAGTCTTATTCACTAAAAAGTGCCTTTAATTGCCTAATTGAAATATATAGTTTGACTTTGACTTTCAGTCGTGAGGGAGACACTCCTGGTTTAAAGAGAGGAAGTTAATTGGCTGATATAAACATTAACATAAGCACTTCTATAAATATCAGATGAGAATCATATCAAGTAGCAAATTTTTGCTAGGTTGACTGCCCACTGTCGGATGACGTTTCTTTAACAACCTCCACGATTTTTAATGTCTCCCTGGGCAGTCACCCAGCTAGCACCTTACTGACTGGGGTGGTGATACTCATTTACAACGATGCAACAAAGAAGTATAAGCAATTGAAGCTTATAAACAGACGCACATTTGTGCGAGCAGCCCTGCAGTATAAAAATCCAAAAACATCACTTTTGATCACATTTTTCATGAACCACCGCACACTACAGGAGGGCTGCAGTACGCTTTTTTGTATTGTTGCGATGTGTTAACTTGCCTCGGGCTGGTATCCGAACTCGTCGGCACGGTAGATCACCTGGATGGGTTGACCTTCGGGAGAGAGGTACCGGAAAGCGCCGGTCACTTCCAGGCTTGGGTATTCCTGGAAAATACAGAAAATAATTTCAATAGAGTAGATGAATATATGCCTGAATGTCTGTTTGGACTTTGGAGGCGTATTGCTAAAATATCATAAGGTAAGCCAAGAGTTGAGGCAATAGAGGGCAGAAAAACCAATGTCTAGATTATCTAAAGGGTGTAAAAAGACCCTTAACGAAGTCATTGCGATCATTTTTTTGTTCTAGACCATACGTGGGAACCTTCTAGTTACGGAGATATTGGGGGTCAAAGTTCCAACTTTTTCACAAGTTTTTTTTTAAATACATGTTTCTAATGTAAGATTTTTACTTTAAACACCTACACGACCCCCGTACTATTCAACCCATCTATCAGCACAATGTTTTGAGTGCGTTACATTGGTTTTACAGAAAAACGTGATTTTTCACCCCAAAAAAAAAAGTCGTTTCCCAGCAATATTTTTTGCGTAAAGTTACTTAGAATGCTTGGTTGACGGCTTCGTGAAGGGTCTGTTTACACCCTGTATACTAATATTATTGTTTGCAAGTTTGTATGTAGGGGTAATCTCCGGAACGAATGATCCAATTCTAAAAATTCTTTCACTGGCAGAAAGCTACATTATTCATGGGTAGTACCTATAAATTATATTTATATCATGCATATAGCCGAGCTATCACAATTTTTACGGACAAAGTCGCGGCCGAAGTGCTTTCACTTATAAATCTATGGTGAAGTGGAATTTTTGACAATCGAATTTATATGTAATAGTCGAAATTGATTCTTGATTCTAGAAAAATTCCTAATGACATAATCAAAACAATAAACCATGCGGAAACGAAATAAAACAGATAATTTATCAAACCCTTCCTTGTTAAATTAACACTTTATACAGAAACAAACAATAAGTTAATATCTCTATTGAATCCCAAAATACCTGTTGTCATTTACGACGATCACACGTGGTAAGAACGTGATACAAAACATGTTTCCAAGGTCTCCAAAGCTTTTATTTAACGATCAATATAATTTAAATATATTCTCAGTATTCCTTGTATTAATTTAACATATAGTTAACATATATTTGGGCCTTGACACAACGTCAAATGATGATTTTGTCTAGACGGGTGGCATCATTGGTTAATTTAAGACTGAAATCTATAAACGTTACTTAAAACGTCCTTGGCTTAGCACTGTTGCCTTCACTGTCGCGCAGATGTAAAACTGTCAGTGCAAGATAGAGACGAGAAGTCTAAGACAAAGCGCGTCAAGTAATGTTTATAAATCTCGTGCTATAAGAAACCCTTCACCTGCAAGGTTAAGGCATTGAACTTCTGCAATATCTATGAATTATTGTTGCTCATTTGCTGATCCCGTCATTAACATGACTGCTGATGATTTTGTTATAATCTATTTTTTGATTCGTTGTGGCTGCAACGAAATTCTTGTTGTGGTAGATAATAAACATGTGCTGGTTCGGATTCTAACTGGTTACTTTGAAAACATATCTGAAAACTCAATAATTATTTGTAAGGACTTTAGTGTCCTTAGAAATAATAACCTTGTCACTCAAACAATATGGAATGTGAATCTTCATTCGGAAAAGTCACGATTAATTTGGTGTATACATTTTCTATTTTTTTTTTATCTTTAATACGTTATTAATCAAAGAGATTTAAAAGACTTATAGAGCGGACATTGGGAATATTTTCATACGAAAATTTTGATCCCGAACATTTTCGATTTTGACATACGAAAGCTACCTGACAACCGGGCGTATGGCACTAGACAGAATGATTTGTTACCAAGTAGTAACAAGTATTGGATTACGATTTTCTTCGTCTTGTCCCGTCTATCGCTCGTAAATATTTGAATATTTTTGTTATTAATACTACTGGATTCCGCCTTAAATAAAGTAAACTTCAATCAACGTAACTGTGCAGGCAGGAAAACACAGAACAGAAATAAATGTACGAAGTTTGACATATCGATGCAATTTTTTTTTGACAAACAACGTCACCTTGAACTGCACACTTAAAGTAGTCACACTATACGTACACTCTCATGCTACGGATGCGTAAATATTATAGCACGGTTTGATTTTCATCTTTAGGCACTGAACAGAGTGTTTAAAATACACTACTCTCATAGTATAACACTATAAGTAGTGTGAATCATTAATATTGACACCCCTTAGAAATGTCACGTTGCAACTCTGCCGCGCACGTCCTTACAAACAGTTGAATTGATATTATTGTATAGATGCGAAAGTTTTTGCTACTTGAACTTTGACTTTGCAAACTTTAGGCTTCGATAGTGCGTAATACTAGTAATCATTCAGACCAACAGCCTAAGGACAATCGAAAAAAAATAATAAGAAAAACGCATTAGAAATGGTGAAAGTTACTATGGTTAAATACAGAATGATATTAACAGAACTGACTGGTTACCTACTTACTAGAACGCGCGCGGCTGGCCGCGAGTGCAAGTACCTACCCATAATGGATGTATTTATTCTAGAGTGCCGGCAATTTATTATTTTATGTCAAAATAAAATCACTTTAATCAGGGTTGTTTTGCTTCGATATCTTTGGTTAGACGTACTGAACGCTGTGTTATGTTAATTTATCCATCTATTTTAATGGGACCTTATATAATATGATAGCACTGTTGTAATTGCAATTCTCGGCGGTGAGTCGCGTTCTATTAGAGTTTTACTTCGATTTGTTATGCCACCAGTAACACAACTGAAGAACATTTTGCATCTAGATTGTTTTAACCTTACAAAATCATAATTCTAGAAATACATTATGGAATAACATTTTACATACTTAGTATTTAGGCAGATTCCATTTAGCTATGCATAAATAATGCAGTGATGTCCTTAACTTTTGCGAATTAAATTGAATTGGAAATAAATGCATCACAATTTAGGTGTTAATTGCTTTTTAACCAAGTGTGGAAAAGGAATTTTGCTGGTATGTGGGATAGTTTGTAACATCGGTTAGCCTAAGCCCACTCTCTCTCATTGAGAGGAGGCCTGTGTCCTAACAGTGGATACATTATAGGTTGATTATAACTTTACTTATACTTATAATAACTTAATGAATAAATATGGAAGACGCTTTGCATCAATGAATGTCAAGTATCCAGAAGGGCTATGCATAGTGGTATTTTATCAAAGCTTACAATGACAGAAAATTCACAAATGGAACTGAAATAAGTTACCGAACAATTTGGTCAGAGGGTATTATCAAGTTGGAAGTCATTCAAAGTCCCTTTCGACATATGAACGCTTTGACATTGTCACTCTTTTCTAGGCATTTAGTCTACCAAGTTTGACAAAACGATGCTTTTTTTATGACAAGCAGCGCCACCTTGAACTGTACACTTAAAGTGGTTATACTGTATGGTTTCTTGGCACGTATGTAGTTGTACATGTTTGGCACTGATAATGCCATCTTGTTATTTCAATTCAACTTCTACAGAAAATTACACAAATGTATACCACCGACGCTCCTCTGACTATATCCATCAAAAGCCCAAAGAACCGCGCTGCATTATACCTACTGTTTAGTTAATAGAGTTCAAAATAGCTTACCGAGTTCTGGTTCTTCACGACTCCTTGTGCTTCACCGAATATTCCATTGCCGGTCTCATATGCGTACTGGTAGGCTCCATCAGGGTATCCCTGGTAGTCGTTCTTAACCACAGGCGAGTTGGACTCATCCTTGACGACGTGGGAGACGTCGGCGCTTGCGCACGCGACCGCTACAGCGAGAACTACTAGGAATTTCTGGAGGAGGGTTTAAAAAGATTAAAATGAGAATGAATAGCAGTTAAGTGGGTATGACGAATGATGAAAAATTAGCTTTTTTGCAATGGGACAAATCTTGACAAGTTACGACTTCAAAATAAGACAATAAAAGAAAATAGAATTGAAATAGCTATATGGATGTTATGTTATAGAAATAAAAGATCACAAAGGATGATTTTAAAGGAAAAAATAAACATCAATTTTAATTAGAAAAAAAAACAAAGAAACTACTTTTATTACTGCACTTTATTACTAGGTACCTAATAGTTCACAAAAAAGACAATGCTTACCATTTTGCTATTGGACTGTCAACTTTTTGTGTCGATGTGATTGAAGTATTAGAGCACCGTCTTTATATACCAAACGTCCAGAATAGAAATGAGGTGGTTTTATTCGTTTTTTTGGACCGCCATTGGTCAAAGATTATAAATGTGATGCAGATTATTCGAAGATGCACTTTAAGATGCATAATAATATAGTATTTGACCAAAGATGTGTGACCGCTGAATTCTAATCAACCGGTGCTCTATATTATCTTATTATGCGCATATTTGAATACAATAAATACATTAACTTTTAACGTGACGCCAAATCTGTCTGAAAAACAGAAGAAACCTTTACTAGGAACTGTGTGCCAGACGGACCTAAAAGTGAGTCAGTTGAAGTCATTTGGGGTTCAGAATATTCATCATCATCATCATCCACAGCCCAACTTCACCCACTGCTAGGTATAGGCCTCTCTTTGCTTGTGCCAACCTCCACGTTCTTGTGCCAACCTCGTCCAGGATACTCCCGCAATGACAAGAATATCCAACCCATACTTCGTTTTCCAGCCTTTGGACGCCACTCGGCCACAGTTTTACTCCACCTGCCATCACCGCGCCTTGATACTATCCAGAATGTTACTACAAAATTCTCTAACCCAAAGCAACGTGCCGCAAGTGGTCGTCTTGACCCTTATTCTTGAAAACATAATGCATTGGTCTGACTATGCCAGAAAGAAATACAATGATTCCATAACTGGTGTCAAAAACAAAGTCAGAGAGGGAGTACAGAATCAGTAAAACGTCTTCCTCGTTCCATAGTTTTCCCCAAAATGAATCGCGAGTTGAATATTATCTAATTGTTAACAAAACAATAATAAAATTAATTTGGAAATTATGCATAAAACTGGCTTGAATCTCATTAGCTTCTGTGGTGAAAAAGGATTAATAACTAATTAATAATGTTCTTTCGGATTAAAATAATGCTCCTTCCTTCTTTTTTTTAATGGTAGAATAAAGACAAAAATAAATTTCGATTTCATGAGGAAAACAGCAATAGCAGCTTCCCCCGTTAATCCAAATTCATAGGGGTTGCGCAGTAAGTCGTCTTTTGTTTCCCAAACATCTCTACCAGATGTAATGAGAAACTCAGTAGTCTTCATCTCAGTAGTTACTTCTTTCCTGGCCTCACAACTTTTAACACAGTCCATCTGTGAAATTTCTTATTTGTGTTTTTTCTTATTTGGTGCGTGTCTGAGAAATTTTGACCGTGTAGGTATTGCACTTTTATAGGAAACAGCTGTTTTTTTAAATTACAGATGTGAAACTTCGATCAGAATAATTTTGGGGTTCAGAATAATGTACTGCCAGCACATCAAGCTACTACAATCTATCAAATTTCTTTGTTAGATTTTCAACTTTATTGGTATATTTTTAGGTTCAAAGTTGATTGGGAAAATTTTACAGTTTCGGCTTGATGTGCGCGTCTGTACTGAGTACGTCGTAACCGTTTTCTTCTACCTTATATGTTCCAGTCGGATTACCAACAGGATTGTTCATAATTTCATCGAATTCATCGATCATCGAATTACAATTTCAATTCAATTCATTCTTTTTATTTCCCCATGACATTAAAATATATTGTTTTAAATCCCATATAAAAACAAACTAAAATACATGGTTATTAATAATGTTTTAATCTTTTCAAGCTTTTTTCATTTAAGCTCTGGCCACACCGATGCCAATCCCACGTTGGAGGCGGGATGTGACTGCGTGCGTCGAATGAGTCACTTATTGGGAAGTCACGCAACTGTAAGCGCCAACTTGAACACCTCTATACTTTGTTCAACTGCTCCGTTGATCTCGCGGTCCCGCGACTCCTGAGCGTGGGGTCCTGGGAAGATTCCCAAAGTGTTATTGGGTTTCCACTAGGAATTACTCAGTAGCAGCCTGCAGTTTGTAAATTGGCGGTATAATACCCCCGTGTCTCAGAGAGCAGGTTCAACCGTTGATCCTGCACCTAATCTTTCTCCGGTCGTGTCGGATCGCCGTCCCATCTGAATATGAGAGTGAGTGTAGAGAGAGTATACCTGTGCCTACGCACATACTTGTGCACTATTATATCTCCTGCGCCGAAGACTAATCTCCGCTGAGATTAGCCACCGTGACCGAAAACGGTGCGAGCGAATTTCGTCCCGCATACCGCTTTGCATCAGTTTATGAGACGACAATTTTTATTTGCATATGTACAGGAACCAGGAAAAACATCAACAAACTATTTGATACTAATAAGGACTGTCCCATCTTCACATATCGTTTGCATTATCATTGGTTCCCAATGTGATATTATTAAAGGATCTGGTATCAGCTTAAATTTATGCTGCGCGAGTAGGTGAACGTTAGCTGCTCTGCTTGTCGTTCAAGGTTATAGGTACCGTATTATTAGGTATTTTATTAGGGTCCCGTATCTCAAAAGGCAAAGGTACCCTTATAGGATCACTTTGTTGTCCGTCTGTATGTCAAGTCCCATTTTCTCAGGAACGCGTAGAGCTATCAAGTTGATCAACTCGCGTCTACGGTCTCTTTCAGCAGTGAAAAAAATTAACTTGTAAGTCAATACAATCATAATTATATTAGGGCCGTTCATATCGCATATTTTGCGATTTCACAAGGGAATAAAAACCTAGAGAGTACTTTTCGTTGACCTGGAATCTTGTGGGGGTATTCCTCAAAGCGCAACTATTTTTAAGCGCAACTAAATTATTCCTCGAAGCGCAACCATTAGTTGCGCTCACAAATTTAAATTAAAAATATTATACCGTATGCTTATTCCTCAAAGCGCAACCATGATGAAAAATATAGTTGGGCATGATGGATTCATTAACGTTATTTTTCATCATGGTTGCGCCTAAAAATAGTTGCGCTTTGAGGAACATCCCGAAATTTGGCAAGAAGCAATGTCTTGCAGCACATATAAAGGAAAAAAATCTGAAAACCGTTAATATGTAGTTTAATAACAAAATACCTACAAGTTTGAGGCCAACTCGAACTTGGCCGGTTTTATATGCCGTTGTTTTTGGAATTTCAACTCTCGGAGCTAAGCTAAATGTTGAAAATCCAGTGCAGCTTTCCTCGGTCATTCATTTACCTAGGTGTGGCCTAATTTAGTGAGTCGCCAGGTGCAATCTTCGATATTGACATAGCAACCATAAACTTTAAATGACTTGTTATTACTAGATACATGTTTGCAATTTTTAGGACAATCAAGCGAAGACGTAATAATGTTCATTCTTCTTCTTTGAGTGTCGATAGACTCAAATAATACCCGACCAATATACAGGGTGTAAACAGACCCTTCACGAAGCGGACAACCAAGCATTCTGTACATCAAACTAAGTAACCCTACGCAAAAAATATTGCTGGGAAACGGCTTTTTTTTTTGGGGGTGAAAAATAACCTTTTCCGGTAAAACTCAATTATGGATGCATTGAATAGTAAACGGGTCATGGAGGTATTTAAAGTAAATTTGTAACCTTAAAAATTTGTTTAAAAAAAAAACTTGTGAAAAAGTTGGAACTTCGACCCCCAATAACTCCGTAACTAGAACGTTCCAAGGTATGGTCAAGAACAAGAAAATGATCGCAATAGCAGGGAGAACAAGTGCCTTTCGGCTTCGTTAAGGGTGTATTTACACCCTTTATTGCCTGCACAGCTCTTTCGTTGGCTTCGTTTAAATTCTGGTAGGTGCAGGTGGTTGCGCGGGATGGGCAAGAAAGGAGGTGGGGCATATCCTACAGAGGGGCTCCACACTGACATTGTATATGGGACGGGTCGATGATACCCCATTTGGCCAGATTATTTCTACAGCGGGCAACCTGGGCCCGCAAACGGTTAAGAGATTTTAGAATATGCTCGTTATGTAACCATTATCTATGTTTTATAATCAAGAGAATGAATTAAAAAATATCTAAGCGCAAAAAAGGTTCTGAAATCGAAATCAGTATGTTTCTAATGGGGTTTGTTAAAATACTATTACATTTTCAATTATCTTATTCTAAATTCATTTACTAGCACTTCGTCCGCAAAAATTGTGATAGCTCGGCTAATATGCATGGTATAAATATAATTTATAGCTTATAGCACCCCCGAATATTGTAGCTTTCTATCAATTAATATTTTTTTTGAATTGCATTATTAGTTCCGGAGATTACCCCCTACATACAAAGGTACAAACAAATTTTACCTCTTTATATTTAATATTAGTATAGATTTTTCATCAACCGAGGAATTGTCATGAAATTAGATCATCATCTGCCTAGCCTTTTCCCAACTATATAGTCTAACCGGATGCAGCTGGATACCAATATTCTACATGGAGCTACTGCCTATCTGACCTCCACAACCCAGTTAGTACTGGATAATACGATACCCCTTGGTAAGACTGGTTGTCAGACTTTTTGGGCCACTGACTACCTAACGACTGTCAAAGATGTACAAATGACACCCGGAACCAACGGCTTAACGTGCTTTCCGAGACACGGAGGAAACTCGGTATGTAATGGGTGATCACCCATGCACAGACCAACCTAGGCAAGCACGGCTTAACCTAAAGATCGACCCGAGCGGCTGTTATTATTTAGCCACGAGCTCCTCCCCATGAAATAAGATACCAATAAGTAACTAATTACAATCGGAGTCAAGGAAACGGAAGTTTCCGTTAACATTACTTGAAAAGATGTGTTTTACTTAAAGTTGAATTATTCAGAAATATTTTAACAATGAGTAGTCATCTTTATTTATTTTCGTGAATAAAGTATTGATAGACTTCATGGTATTCAACTATTCAGAGAGAAGAGCAGTCATGGTCCAGTATTAAATGTAGTTGTGGATTAGAACCCAAAAACGAAAGACGAACGGTGTTATCAATATCCCCACCTACAAAACATTGCTCCTTGTAATCTCCGAAGGGTTAGGCAGAGGTGTACCTAACAAGTCCTAGAAAAAGTCAAAATAGGCCGGTTTCCTCAAGATGTTTTCCTTCACCGTTTTCAGAGTGAGATGGAGATATCCAGATACCTACATAGATTGCCTCGTTGACCTAGTGGTCGCAAGCACGACTGCTGAGCACGAGGTCCTTGATTCGATTCCCGGGTTGGGCAAATTTTTTCCATCAGGAATTTGTGCCCGGTTGATGGCAATAGGCTCGCCCACTATTACATGGGACTTAAACATAACTGGCGAAATGTGGGTGCGCTATTAGATAGGAACCTACACCTCTGCTTAACGTCTGGAATATATTAATAATACATGACTGAGTATAAAGGGTGTAAATAGACCCTTTACGAAGCCGAAAGGCACTTTTTCTCTCCGCTATTGCGATAATTTTTTTGTACGAGACCATACTTGGGAACCTTCTAGTTACGGAATTATTGGGGGTCAAAGTTCCAACTTTTACACAAGTTTTTTCTTAAATACAATTTTTTATAGTTATAACTTTACTTAATAGACTTCCATGACCCGTTTACTATTAAATGCATCCATAAGCACAATGTTTTGAATGCGTTACATAGTGTTTTACCGTAAAAGGTTATTTTGCACCCCAAAAAAAAAGTCATTTCCCAGCAACAATTTTTGTGTAGGGTTACTTAGTTTGATGTACAGAATGCTTGGTTAACGGCTTCGTGAAGGGTCTGTTTACACCCTGTAGTCCTCCCCTTCTTCTATCATACTTCAATGTCCCGTATGTCCCTCATGATTGCCTAAAACTTTGTCAATTATTTACTCTTGATCTCTTAGAACTTTCAAGGTCAACAGTTTGATTCAACGTAATCAGTGTAGACATTTAGATTATAGTTATATATGCAGATGAGGCAATTCCACGACAGCTTTCATTCTTTATCTAACTCCCACGCAATAATATAGCTACCAAGCAAGCAATATGGCTTTTAAATAGATGCGTTCGTGACCTTTTACTTTTATTATTCTTCAAATACAATATTTTATGACCGTGTCTCAGTTTCCTGGTAGCTATAAATGATTTAATATCACTTCTGTCTTCCTGGACGGGTCAGGCGGAGTTATACCTATAATGCACTCACATTTTAGTTTATGTCCCGTGTAATAGAGAGCAACCCTATTGCCATCAACCGGGATATTAATAGAAGCACTCAATAAAATTTTGTCCGAAAAGTGAAATCAACCAAGTAATCTAATCTACCTCTGAGGTTGGTAGAAGCTACAGGACGCCACCTACTAAGATTCCTACAGAGATACTCCAGTAGTTTCTGCCTAATCCCATGGATAAGTCCAGTCATGTAAAAAGAACGCTGAGCGACAGTGGAGGGGATGCGTTTGCGCACGTTATACAGTCGCGTCCTAATGTAATAAGCTATTGTTTTTTAATATAAGTATAGTTGTTTCATTGTAAAATCGTAATAGGTACTTTACTAGCTATTTAGTACTTTGGAAAAGGCTGGAATAAAAAAAAAGAGAAAGTTTATTTGAGCGGTCAGCGTTCTTTTTACGTGACGGGACCTATATTATAAATTGATTTCGTAGAAATAATCTGTTTTGGTTAAAAGTACTCTATGTTTTAAGTGTGTTGTTGACATTTATTAATGTAGGTATTCAAAATATATTAACATAGTGGTTATGTGTCGTATTAATGACGATTTATGATTCGCCTTAAGGCAACCTTCTTCCTTATAGTATTACAGTAAATAACAATTTACGACAGGTCGTCAAACAGCATTGTTGGTCTAGTGGTCGCAAGCACGACTGCTGAGGATGAGGTCCTGGGTTCGATTCCCGGGTCGGGCAAAGAGTTATTGGGTTTTCCCATCAGGAATTTCTCAGTAGCAGCCACGGAGTCTGGATTTGCGCCCGGTTGATGGCAAAAAGCTCGCCCCCTATATCATGGGGTTTAAACATAACTGACGAAATATGGGTGTTCTATTAGATATACCTCTGCCTACCCACACATCCCACACGGTTCCACAGAGTGATGTCCGAATGCTGGGCAAAGCCCAGCAGTGGGACATTCTAGGCTATTGAAAAAAGGTAAAAATGTGGTGAAAACAGACTACACTGACTGTGCTCCAAGTGACGTTTTTTATCCTTTTTTTTATCTTTAAGTTGATTTGAGGAACTATCATTATTGTTTCACACAATAATACCCATCCTCCTAAAGTAGTTTTTATCGTTTTATTTTCTGTAAGATCAACCACAACCACATTTCCGAAATTTTTAATGTCATAATCATAAACTATCATCTTTGACAACTGCATTTCATGTTTATTCATGAGTTTAATATCAATCTGATCTTCCAACAAACTTAATTTGGAAACCAGCTTATGCCCGCGGCTTCGCTTGCGTGGATTTCGGTTATTGTTCCACGGTATCGTACAACCAGTATAAAAAGTATCCAATGTGTTACAAATGGGTTACAAATTATCAGTGTGCCAAATGTCATCCAAATCTGTTTAGTAGTTTTTGCGTGAAAGAGGAACAAACGGCGCGGTTGGCGCAGTGGAACAAATATTTGTATGGCCTACAGGTAGTTGTTCCTGGTCTGGCTGTTTGTGTATGTGAGTTTAAATGTTTGTAAACGCACCCACGATACAGGAGAAATTCCTAATGTGGGGTAAAGTTTAAAAAAAAAAATAACACCCATCTATTTATCCATCCTCACAAATTTTCCTGTTTATAATAGCCTTTTTTTTTTTACGGATGGGAAATCATCAAATGACTTCTCCCGCTCTGGGTGGAGTGGGAGGGAGTGTCAGACTCTTAGTGACCCATCCATGTTCCTTCATTGCCCTTTGTGTTCCAGGGCCACGGTATCTCTTTCGAACAGTCCCGCAGCGTTTATAATTGCTAAAGCTGTGAAGTCAAGATCACGGCTGTCTACGGAATGTCACCTTAGGAGCCATCTTTGAGGATGATATCATTCTTGTGAATATTAGATGCGCTGAACGTGTGCGGCATACCTAAATGATAATTGACATTAGGGCTGTTATCAAACCTCGCCTGCGTCTCCGCAAATCTTTTATGGGGGTCTAAGCGACAACTCCTTCATGCAGAGGAGATTTAACTCGAAAGTTCGAGTTGATTCAATGTCACCGCTACCGTGTTCAGCCAAGTGGTTCAGAACCTAGTGATCAGGTGTTTTTGAAGTGACAGTGACATGCACGAAAAAGGATGACCCATTGTCCCGTTACGCTCATTGTCCCGTTACACTCATTGTCCCGTTACTCTCTTCCACTCGATAGGCCTATGCGTTGTGTTTTGTTACGAAGTTGTCACGTTAAACTATCGTCCGTAAACCAACTTATAGACAACCAATTTTTGTTGTATAGTTATTGACAGTTGAGGTCCATTCTTCCAACGAAGAACGCGCCTCTCAAAATTATTTACTTGGCTTTGTGAAGCAGGTTTAAATTATAACCACTACTATAACATTTAAATCACTAAGAGTAGCGTAGCGGCACACCTGGCTAGACGCGGAGATGGCCGATGGAGCAAGGCTTTGACCGAGTGGTGGCCAAGGTTTGGCCAAAGAAATCAGGGCCGTCCTAAAGCTCGTTTCGTTGACGCTATCGTCAAAGTCGTGGGAAACACCTGGATACGGGACGCACAGAACCGGGAAGTGTGGCAGAAAAAAGGGGAGGCCTATACCCAGCAGTGGGTGATTCCGGGCTGATATGATGATGATGAAGAGTAGCGGTGACCTAGTGGTGTAGGCAGGCGCATTTTGTGTAATTTATTTCATCACCACTGCTCTCAAACGGTGAAGGACAACGTCGTGAGGAAACCAGCATGTCTTAGAACCGAAAAATTCAAAGACATGTGACATATACCAACCCGCACTGGGCCCGCGTGGTAGATAACAGCCCATTCCCTCTCATGAAGAGGAGGCCTGTGTTCCAGCAGTGGGAACATTATTGGCTGATTACGCACGTGGCAAAGCAGCAAAAGTACAGCATCATGCTGAGTGGTAGCCTGCTTGTCGCAGACACGACGTGCAAGATGTTAACGTATTTCTTTTTTCGTTTTTTTGTCTCGTCCTGTTGAAATTATAAATATTTGTTATGCGTTGTACCTACCTATGTTAATTGTATTTTTTTTTTGCTATTTTGTATGATGCACGTCATGTCCCTGCGACAAATAAATATTTTTTCTTTCTTTCTAAAATATTTCCGTCGTAACCCCCTTTCTTAATTTTGTTTGCCAGAAGGCAAATTTTTCTTCTTTAATTTTGCATCTCCGCTTCCGCCACCGCCAAGATGGTCTACGGACATCCCTAATGCACATTAAATAAGGCTTTACTTCGTTAAGGCTTTTACTGATTCCTAGCAATTCGTCATGGTGTATTTTTGAATGGGTATTTCCCTGTCTACATTTATGGCTTAAACAAATTCTCACGGTGTTGCGTAAGTAAGTTAAGTACTAACGGCATTCAATGAAGTATTTACGTTAGATAAGTCGGAGAGTAATTGATTCATTCATGAACTTGGTACTTTGGAAAAAAAAACTTAACAGGAAATATCACCAAAACCACTCTAATGATGTCCTTATGTCAAGAACAAGGAAAAAAACGCAAACTTCTCGGAAACGCGACTGGAACAACCACCACAGACTTCCACGAACTACTTCTAGACTGGAAAAGTCATGGTCAGAATTGTACCACAAAACCTCAAACCCTCAGAGTGCCCAGCACAGAACATTTTTGCAGGAATAACGATAAAAGAGAAGTAAAAAATGTACTAGGCCTTGACAATTTCTAGATGCTTGTGAACTTTGGCTAACTTTTTATCTTGTTTTACATTTTTTTGGAGTAAGCAACGACTTATTGTCGGGCCTACGCTACCTCCAATGCTTCGTCCCTCACTTAGGCACGAATTACACAGAAACGGCGTAAGGTGAAAGCGCGGCGCAGGTATGATCCCGCTCCAAAACATTTTCATACAAAATGTACGTAGGCGACATGTCGTAAATTACACTCAAGCGGCGCGGCGCAGGCACGCCGTTCTTTCGTTTCCTTATAAATTCCACGCCTGCGCCGCACCTTACGCCTTACGCCGTTTCTGTGTAATTCGCGACTTAAGTGCTAACGCTGTCACATAATAACATTGTAAAACCTAATAATTTTAAAAGAGTAACCATGGAGCTTCTTGCCGGTTCTTCTCCATCCATAAATCCAGACTTCATAGCTGCCCCTGAAAAAATCCTGATGAGAAAACCCAATAACACTTTGCCCGACCCGGTAATCGAACCTAGGACCTCACGCTCAGCTATCGCGCTTGCGACCACTAGACCATGGAGGCAGTCACAGAGCAGTTTTTTACAAAAACATAGCGGTATTTCCACCAGATCCCAAAATACTGGTAGCTAGTAATAAAGCAGTTTGCAATCAATATGTGGTGCGTTTCGTCTCGACACGGCGATGGCGGCACGATACGTAGCGTGCATGCGACGAATGATGAATTTATAATGCCGACATAATGTCGTTAATCACTCTAGGGTTGAACGGTCGGGCAGTGGGGGAATAAAACATTTATTTCTACTTATTTGTTTTTTTGTAAGAAACGATTGTTGCTGCGTTTTATTTGAAAAGAACCAGGATTGCCAATTTCAACATCAGCTTAGCCTTTTCCCAACGAAATCAGACTCGGCTTTCAGTTCTACTAGATCCAGTTGAATACCAATATTTTACTTAGAGCCACTACTTCTCTGACCTTCATAGCCCAGATACTGGGTAATGCTTTACCCCTTGTCAAGACTGATTGTCAGATTTTCGGGCTTCTGAAGACCCGTAACATCTGTCAAAGATCTTTAAATGACAGTCGGGACTATCTGCTAAAAATAATCGTAATCAAAGTAAAATGCTAGATATTAATGAAAATAACTGACTCCAGAATTTACTAGGTTTAAGCTCACTTAAGCGAAAGCTCATGGACATGTGCATTCTCCCCACCCTCACCTATGGAGCGCAAATGTGGTCGCTTACGAAACGTCAGAAGTCCGCACTTGGGGTCTGCCAACGAGCTATGGAGCGAAGTATACTGGGTGTCAAACTTACGGACCGCATCAGAAACTCCATACTTCGCTCCAAAACTCAAATAGCTGATGCTGGCCTCACAGCTACTAGGTTGAAGTGGAACTGGGCTGGTCACATCTGCCGCATGTCGGAGGCGCAATGGGCAAAAATTACCACTCAGTGGATACCAAATAGCAGGAAACGACAACGCGGCAGGCCCAGAAGGAGATGGCGGGATGAGCTGGACTCTTTCACAAAGAATTGGCCTACAATCGCACTAGATCGCGAAATGTGGAAGGAAGGAAGGGAGGCCTTTGCCCTGCAGTGGGACAATATAGGCTTATAATAATAATAATAAGCTCATTTACTAACAAAGATTGTGGTAATGTTGAGGGTACTTTGAAAGTGGATCGGCGATCGCAGGATTGTAAAAACTGAAAGAAGGCTCCTTCATCTTCCTGTCAATCTCTTAACCGTCTTTGCCTACACCCAAACAAAAAGATGGCGTTGTGTTATACTCAGAGGCAGTTTGGGAACTGCCGGTACAAAATGACCCTGCACTGTTCAATGCATCCATTGCCACAATGTTTTAACCGCGTTACATTGAGCGCTACAGCAAACTGTGATTTATCACACATAAAAGAAGTCGTTACTCTGCAAAAAGTCTCTACTGGCTCCTGGGTAGAAACTCAAAACTGTCACTGGACAACAAGCTGCTGATTTACAAGGCTATCATAAAACCAGTCTGGACCTATGGGATTCAGTTAAGGGGAGCCTGCTGTGATTCCAACATAAATATAATCCAAAGAGCTCAGAACCACATTCTTAAGCAAATTAGCAATGCACCCTGGTTCATTAGAAACAGTGAAGTACACGAATACCTGAGCATGCCAACAGTGAAGGATGAAATAAAGACATTCGCAGGCAAATACAAAACAAGACTGGATAACCATCCTAACCAGCTCGCTGTCCAGCTCACATTGCCAGACTGTCTAAATCGCCTGAAACGGCGCAGAACCTTGGATCTCGGCGGCGCTGACTAAGCCAATATATTAATATGAATAACATGAATAACAGTCGTTCAACTCATCTGCTCATAGTCAGAAGGACTGATTGTATGATATAATAATTTAAAAAAAAAATACTCTGCAAAAAGTTTTGCGCAGTGTTACTACAGAATGCTTGGTTGACCGCTTTTTGAAGGTGTCCATTTACACCAAAGAGATTTAAAAGACTTATAGAGCAGACATTGGGAATATTTTCATACAACAATTTTGAACCCGAACATTTTCGATTTTGACACACGAATGTTACCTGACAAGCGGGCGTGTGACACTACATAGAGCAACTTGTTACTAAGTAGTAACAGGTATTGGATTGCGATTTCCTTCGTCTTGTCCCGTCTATCGCTCGTAAATATTTGAAAGTCTTTGGTTAACACCCTGTTTTATTTCCTCGTGTTTTATGCAACAAAAACATGCATCTGTCTAGAGAATCAACTCAGATGTACATTTAAATGAAACCGTCTAGATTACAGCTCAGCTCGAGGGAAATGAATACGACAACACACCGGCTTCACCGTACAATGCTACACTAGAAACATGTCAAAAAAGGTAACAACGTACGAGTACGTTCACAAATCAAACTTTTTTTAAATTTAATCTAAGCTTAGATGTCCTCTCCGTGGATATAGATGTCCTTTTAGTGGTTTTGTTAATCACTTCCCTATCTAGGTATTATCTAATGCATCTATAAAATAAATAAAATTGAAGTGTCTGCTTGTAATTTCAAAATAACAGTTTTTTACTGAATGCTTATGCAAGTTTATGCATATGCAAGTAGGCTTACCTATAACAAAAAAATACTTAATTTTTTATTTTTGTTTGTTTGTCGGTCTGTATGTCTGTTTGTTCCGGCTAATCTCCGAAACGGATGAACCGATTTTGACAGGACTTTACTGGCACACAGCTAATTTTATAAGATGTAACTTAAGCTACTTTTTTATTTTAGAATAAAGATTAGAGTTCCATAGAAAAAAAAATTAAAACCTTTGAAATCGTTAACAAAATCCGATTCAAATAGGAAAGTAATATTTTTATAATAATTTACCGGACGAAAGTCGCGGGAAACAGCTAGTAAAATAAAAAATTATCCCTCGAAGGATTATTTTAGACATTGCTGTTAGTTTTTGACGTTGAATTCTCTTCCGAATCACACTTCTATCAAATTCTTTGAAAACTCTTTGAACTCGTCCAAAACAACTCATACTGATGATATTTGAGTAAAACGTGTAGTCAGCAGAAAAACCTTACTGTAATTAAAGTTTTTTTTTTTTGTAAAAATATTATTTAGAGTGGCAACCCTACTCACTGTAAGATTTGCACAATTATAAAAGCTCATTTGTCGAATGTTTCCTTGGCTTTAAATTATAATAATAATTAATATTTCCTTTCGATTAAAACATGAAAGGCAACATAATTTTAAGCATAATGAAAAACATTTAATGATCCACTAAGCTGTTAATTTTCCGATTATTATAAAATATAAGATTGGATATTACAATCAAAGATTCAATCTATATTTATAAAATAACGGCAACACTCAAATGCATGTTGCATTTATTTACGATCGAGTTAATTATTTTTGTACAGCTTTTTTTTAAATTTTGTTTTAAATGTTGATGAAACCACAGTGACTCTTTAGTCAGTAAACTTGTACATATCAGATATTTAATTCGTGTATTGTAAAAAAAGACATCATCTGCCTCACCTTTTCTCAACTATGTTGGTTTCGGCTTCCAGTCTAACCGCGATACCCCTTGGTAAGACTCGTTGTCAGACTGCCAGGCCACTATCTGTAACGACTGTCAAAGATCTACAAATGACAGCCGGGACCAACGGCTTAACGTGATTTCCAAGGCACGGAGGAAACTCGGTATGTAATGGGTGATGACCCATCCACGGACCATCGTAGGCTAGCGTAGTTACCTTCAATATCGACCCGAGCGGCTGTTATTATTTAGCCAAGAGCTCCTATTAAAAGTAAAGACGTATAACATATTTTCTCGACATTATTTAGTGCTAGGAAGAGGTTCTACATTTGCATATATACAATACCTAACTTTTTTGATTTTTTTTATCGAAACTGACAGTCCCCAAAACTATGCCTAAAACAGTTATTTTTATAGGAATAAAATTGATACTTACTTTGGCCGATGTTAATACCTATAAATTAGATAATTATGTAAACAGGTATATAATATATAAGTAAAGAAAGAGAAAGAAAAAGTATTTATTAAACTCACACAGGACAAAAAACAAATTAACAATAAAAAAGTAAAGAAGAAAAGTTAAAACAAATGACATTGATCCTATGCGAGGCCAAAAGGCCCTATCTCAGCACGGTACTGTAAAAAAATAAAGTGTGCAAAGTATTAACAAATATGTCATGAATAGGTAATAGATAAGTAGGGAATATTGACAACATAATTTATTTGTTTGACATTCAAAATAAATCACCAAAATGCTCTTTAAAAATCAGATGACATTAAAGATGCATGTCAATAAGGAATCAATAAAATTGCCTTTTTTGGCGAAATTAGTAATAATACATATATTTAAATACGGCTATGAATACTTAATTGATTGATTGGTGGGTAATATTGTAACGTTGCATCATCGCTTGCCTAAGTTGGTCTGTGGATGGGTGACCTTACATACCGAGTTTCCCCCGTGCCTCGGAAAGCACGTTAAGCCGTTGGTCCCGGCTTTCTTTCGTGGATATTTGGCACTCGTCACAGGTAGTCAGTGGCCCGAAAATCTGACAACCAGGCTTAACAATTGGTAACATATTACCCAGTGCTAACTGGGGTGTGGAGGTCAGATAGGCAGTCGCTCCATGTAAAATACTGGTATTCAGCTGCATCCAGTTAGACTGGAAGCGACCCTGACAGGAAAAGGCGAGGCAGATGATGATTTTAGTGTTACATCATCATTCATTAAAATGCATTATCATACATATCTAAACAAACTTTTTTTTTTTCGCATACCTGCTCATTATGCAAATGTTAATGGTTAATTATGCAAATAACCTTCATTCATAATTAAGAATATGCAGTGTCGAATTCGTCACCGAAAAAAGTATATCAGAATTCACTTGATAACAATTGGTTTAATAAAGGGTGTAATCATATATCACCATCATTGCGATATTTTTTTTTTTCTGAACCACACCTGGGAACCTTCTAGTTACGGAGATATTGGAGGTCAAAGTTCAAGTTTTTTCTCAAGTTTTATTAAATACCACTTTTAAAGGTTTTAATTTTACTTTTATTAACTCCATGACCCGTTTACTATACAAAGCATCCATCAGCACTAAGTTTTGAGTGCGTTACATTGAGTTTTACCGTAAAACGTGATTTTTGACCCCAAAAAAAAGTCGTTTCCCAGCAATAATTTTTGCGTACAGTTATTTAGTTTGATGTACTGAATGCTAGGTTAACGGCTTCGTGAAGGGTCTGTTTACACCTTGTATTAGTCCTCCTGACAGTTTTCGGTCACGGTGGTCCATCTCAGCGGAGATTAGCCATCGGAGCGGGAGATATTGTAGTGCATAAGTATATGCGTAGACGCAGGTGTGCTCTCTCTTACCTAACTCTCATAGTCCGATGGAACGGCATGCCGTCACGACTGGAGAGAGATCAGACGAAGAACCAACGGCCTTTCAGAGCTTTCATACAAAAAGTTGGCAACGTCGGAAATAGCTGTCAAATATTTATCACTTTTAATTAATTTGGCAATATTACTGTATGGGAATAAGAAATATGGCTAACTAGTGAACTAGAATATTAATAACGAATGGCAATTAAAAACCTTAATTTGATGTTTTAAGCGTTTCAGGTGTAAAAAATGCATTTGGGAAGTTTCCAAATACTTTTTTACATCTAAAACTAAATATTCGGTGTTACAATATTCATTTTTGCATTTCATAATCAATATTTTAGTTCACTAGTTAGCCTTAGTTCTTATTTCCATAAAGTAATTAATATTGCCAAATTAATCAAAACAGCGAAATATTTTACAGCTATTTGCCGTTGCCCACTTTCTGTATAAACGCTCCAAAGTGCTTACCGAATTTTATTATTATTTTATTTATTATGAGCCTGTTGTGTCCCACTGCAGGGCAAAGGCCTCCCTTCCCTCTTTCCATTTATCTCTGTCTTTGGCTATTTGGGCCCAATCCTTTTGCCAAGAGTCCAGCTCGTCACGCCATCTCCTTCTGGGCCTACCGTGTCGCCGGGTTCTGTTGTTCGGAACCCAATCTGTTGCCACTTTGGCCCAATTTTGATGTGACATGCGGCAGATGTGGCCTGCCCAGTTCCATTTTAATTTGGCGGCTGTGTTGCAAACGTCTTGATTTGAGTCTTGGATCGAAGTATACTGTTCCGTATACGGTCAGAAATTTTGACTCCTAGTAGACTTCGTTCCATGGCTCGCTGGCAGACCCCGAGTGCGGACTTTTGACGCTTCGTTAATGACCACGTTTGCGCTCCATAGGTGAGGGTGGGAAGGATTCACGTATCCATGAGTTTCCTTTTGAGGGAAAGTGAAAGTGATCCTTTCATGAAGTGTTTCATCGACCAATAGCTCTTCCAGGCGTTTTCGGTGCGTCGAGCGACTTCTTTATCTTGCCTCGCCTGGAAGGAGACTATTTGGCCGAGGTATATATACTCATGGACATGCTCTACCCACACCCCCTATGTCTATTTTGCGTTTCGTGCTATTTGTCATTAACTTCGTTTTTGTCATATTCATTTCGAGTCCGACCTCGAGGCTGGCGTGGCTCAGTTGTTGCTCACCGAAGCACGAGGTTATCATACCGCCAACTTCCAAACTCCAAGCCGCTACTGAGAAATTACCAATAGAAAAACTAAATAACACTTTGATGGTTTTCGAACCCAGTACTCCACCTCAGGCAGGGAAACGGAATATCCATCTTTGTAATACCAAACTTAATACAACATGAAACACAAGCCATACAAGGAGGATATTCCCAGTTACTAAACAATAACATAGCCTAGGAGAAACCTATGTTTGCGAACATGATCGAGCATAGAATTTCAGGCTATATAATGCACAAAGGTGAATATAAAATGCAGTTCAGATATAAGTCCCGTCAAGTTAAAATAACGCTGAGCGACAGTGGAGGGGATGTGTTTGCGCACGTTTTACAGTCGAGTCCTAAAGTATTAAGTTTTTGTTTTATAATATAAGTATAATTGTTTCATAGTAGGATCGTTATACGTTCTTTACTATATAGTTAGTACTTTGGAAAACACTGAAATAAAAAAAATTGAGAAAGTTTATTTCCTAAAGTATTAAGTTATTGTTGTATACTATAAGTATAATTGTTTCATAGTAGGATCGTTATAGGTACTTTACTATCTACTTAGTACTTTGGAAAACACTGAAATAAAAAAAATTGAGAAAGTTTATTTGAGCGGTCAGCGTTCTTTTTACGTGACGGGACCTATACTCGATCAAGAATTATTATAAATGCAATATGCTCACATTTTTATGAAAAACGCGCAGACAATGGGATCTTAAGATTTGACGTTTACTTAACGTCTAAAAGCCGCACCCAGAGACCATACATTAAAATAAAACAATCACTAGTCATTGCAATTGACGTCTATGAATGCGTCAGAAAGAATATATACAAATAGTTTCCTCTTCTAAATCTATAATTAAGTTGTCTATTACCAAAAGCTGGCTCTTTAATTATGTACCTATCTTTACCCACATTTTTCGATTATTAAAACATTTTTTATAAATATTTAATTTGCATAAAAATCTAGGTTAAGCTAGGCTATTTAATAAGAAGATGTCTAGATAACATAGCAATATATCATTCGTTCCGTTGCATGGAATACCTTGGCATTTATGTGTCACTAATATACTTAATTCAATTAATTACTTAATGATGAGCCTGGAGGCACTAACAAGGTAGTTGTTAACTTACCTTTGTCTAAGAATTAAGGTATGGGTACACTGGCGTCTTATAAACGTGCGTTTTACCGCTTGACCACGAACTACACGCCTGTTGTGACACGATGAAAACAAAAGAAAGAAATTGCTTCCCGCATACCAGCACGCGTAGCATGACCACTATAGAAATGGGTTTTGTCGACGGAAGAATCGACAAAATGACATTCTTTTGTTGATCTGTCATTTTGTCGATTCTTCCGTCGACAAAACCCGTTTCTACGGTGGTCATGGTACACGTGCAGGGGCCCTAAAATGGCCGCTTTAGCAGAATCAACTTCAACCCTCAACTTTGGGTCCTGTTTTGATTCCAAGCCGCTAGAAAGCTGGATATTCTCCCAAATATGCATCACGCCGGATCAGCTGCTCACATTACACCAAGCACTAGTTCGATCGTGCATGGAGTACTGTTCGCACTTTGGGATGGATCAGCCAAATACCAGCTGCAAGCGTTGAAGCTATAGAGCGACGTGCCAAGAGGCTCATTGACAACGATTCTCCTGTCAAAGCTAAGGTCCAAAGCCAAAACGCGGACTTTGGAGGCGTTTGGGGACTCATGAAAATTAACAACTTTTACTATGCCAACCATGAAATCGAGAGAAAAATATTTGCTGCTCCATACATCTATGATCGTATAACTAGAAAAATCTAGGAAACAGCTTTATTTTTTTAATAATATAAGTAAATAAATAGTTCTGATCTAAATCCATAGTAAAACATTTTCATATTTATGAGTACTTCACTCCCTTAAAGCCCACGTTAAACAATCACCATGTGTAAATCTAAATGACAAGTAGGTCCCTAAAAAAATATTCTTATGTATTATTTAATTTTAATTATCCTAAACGTGTTTATTAAATACCTTCTTTTTATGTGACCGGTTATTTTAATGTACTTAATTTAATTAATTCGACCTATTTATATCTTATAGCGAATAACAAGAAAACACGTGATAAATAATACTGTTAAGTCGACATAATTATATGTGAAACCAATCCCTACGTGTATCCCTATTTGTTTGTGTATTAATTAAATTAAGCTGGTACTCACGTAGCAACAATTTTCAGAATCAAAAACTCAACGAATCTAATGGTCGTTTGCCCGAATTCAATTGCCTATGGGATTCTGACAAACGGCTCAGTGTAATGAACACAAAATGAACGGGGTCGAGTTCGCTCGTATTCGGACAATCTTGATCGGTTTCATGGTTTGACTTCATTCAAAGTGTACTAAATGCATCCGGTGCCCGAATTCGAGTAGTCTTTCGAACACCCGAATACGGGCTAACGACCAGGTGTAATTGCGCCATAAAACATAGATATCTTTCTGTTAATCGTTAGATGATGACAGAGATAGTTTTAATATGTTTAGCGTTAAACGCGTTTAATATGTCGTGGTACTCTTACAAGCAGCGATTAAGGACGCAACCCAAAGACGTCCAACTTGTATATACCCTTACCTAAGTTCAAACCACTATGCAGTTTAAGTTGTTTCACATAATAACAGGTTGTACCATCAGCAGATTCGAAGGTTTCCAGCCAGTTTTTGTGGTTATAAATAACATACATAGTATTAATAATATATATTTAAATAAATATGACAGCTGCATCTTAGCGTCTTTAAGTGTTTTTAAAGGTGTGGAATGTTACAAGGGGAAGATTTTTTAATAGACTTAACATTGACATTTTTCTTAACTTTTTGGAACTCCATACTCATCTAACTAATTTTAAAAATAGTTGCCTGACCTCATAGGTCAAACTTCCACTGCAGCACCGAGATACTAATTCTTACGAATATAAAAAAATAATAAAAAGAAGAGAATGAAGATATCGGTTTCTCATTTTTGACCCTTCAGCTCAATGATTGCCAAATCTACATCCCTTATGTTGATATTCTCGTACGCCACGTAAAGATTATGTGACTATTTTCATAACTTACCTACCTACCCCTTTCAATACATACAAGCTTCCATTATAGCCAATCAATCTTCTCAATCACACACGCATTTCCACACTTCCCTTAGCATTGTATGGCTCATCACAAGAAGACAGAATAATCGTAATTGTCGAGTCTCGTTATACGTGCACTTTACTTGTGAGGGCGAATTTCACCAAACGCGGTCAGCAAGTTAGATCGCGTTCGAGAACGTGTCAGTTATTCCGTAATAACGATCACACTAACAGCTATTTAACTCGGTTTAGATGTGATTAGTTTCAGTTTAAAATTTTAAATGGTGGAATTTGCTCTTAGTGTGCTAATAAACATAATTATCAATAAGTAGCAGGCTCCTTCAAAATAGATTAGTTACCAGTGGCGAAGGTTCCATACAAGTCGATTCCCACCGGCTTCCCTTTGACAACGGCCACAATGAGTATTCCATAGACAAATAATAAAATCACATTAAAGATGTGTACTCCGGCCTACCTCTTAAAATAATTTACTCTTAACCAATGCTATTTACCACCACTGACCCCTACAGTGACGAAATAGTGGCAGTCCGTAGGTATACATCATAAATCTGTTGCACCAGGAGACGGACTCCCCAACCACTTGTGACTCTAAGCTAATGGCGTCACTGGCCACACCGCGGTCAACTATGTGACCGACTAGCGCTGCGGTAATGGCAGATTGCCACGTGTTGTGCCCATTAATGTGGGAGGCCTACGTTCTGTAGTGGATGTACTGAGACTGAGAAGGTGTGTAGTACTTTGTCTTAATATCAGTGATCTGCCTATCCAGTTGTCGCGAACGCTACTGCCTTGATTCCCAGAGGGCTTAGACAAACACCTGCCTTGAGTCTAGTGGTCAGCTCAGTTGGACTCAATCGTCATGACAACGTTTCAAAACGTCCATTTTTTTTTATGGGAAATCATTAAATGACCCCGCCCCCGGTCTGGGTGGAGTGGAAGGGAGTGTCAGACTTTTACTGACTAAAACCCATCCATGTTCCTTCCTTGCCCTTTGCGTTCAAGGGCCGCTGTAACTTTTTCGAACAGTCCCGCAGCCCCGGCAGGCATCGGTCCTTGCGACCCCTTCCTGGTTGCTGACATCTCTTTGAAACGCCCATCAAATCATATTCTTAGCCGCAATTAGCGTATTAATATCTTCGAATAAAGTACCTCCTCGGTATGTGTTCGTTGCCTCCAGGCCTCCCCCAAGTGTCGCCACATCGACTGATCCCGTGCGTCTCGTATCTAGCGGATCCCCGCAACATTCACCAGGTCATCTGTCCACCTTGCAACGCAACGTCTTCCGGTTCACAACTCCAGAACTTACAAGCCATCCTTAGAGTCAGTCTACCAATGATAACGAAGATAGGAAGGGAAGGTCATAAATGTAGGTATGGGACTGTCGAAAAAAATTGGAAATACGAATCGCTTTGAAAGCGTCTCGCAACTCTGTATGCCCCTGATCAAGCAAAATGTTGGTTTGTATATTAGAAATTTCTTTCTCAGTGGCTGCCCGGATTCTGGATTTGGGCCTGGCCCAATATAAGTATTACATAATTGTGATGTTTTGTTTTATCTTTTTAGTAATCGAAACACTCGCTGTCGGGTAACTTTACATGTGTCCAGCACATAATTGAGAAGACCTTTCATGGCAATAATATGAGAGATTTACACATAACCATTAAGTTATAAAATATAATTGAGCCCCGATAGGCATGAAAGTAGTTTTTAAAAAACATTTCGTTTGCAAATTACAGAAAACCGATAGTATTTTTTCAAAACGTAGAAAAATCAAGTCTTTAGAGGTGTTGAACGAGTACTATACTTAATAATATCGGAATAAATAAACTATTAAACGATAAGTATAGAAATTGATGAGAACTTTGAAATATTTATAATGATAATTATTATTTAGCAAATACTAAAATATTTAAGAAATATTCAAAATTTTAAAATCTTAACACCGTATCATTGACTAATTTCTGAATACATTTAAATAATCGATTTTTGTTATTAACAATTTATTTTAATGAGCCTAACATCTGCATAATCGATTAACAATTTGCTTAATAAAATGGTACAAAACGATAATGTCATAACAACGCTGTTGAGTTTTGTGGTAACGTTTATTTTTTAATCTTACCATCCATTGCATCCGATACTGACCCTAAACCCTATGGAAACCAAATAAAATTACAGTAAAAAAAATAAAAATAATTAAATTACAGTTACGTTAAAATGTAATAAAGCTATTTTGCAACCTGGGTGTTATAACTGTCAATTTTTGCAGCACCAGTCTCATATTAACAATGATAAATTTATAAATTTAAAAATTCTATCTAGGTATAGAACTGCTAATAAACTAAAGCAGTTCTTTTTCACCAATGGAGAGAAAATATGAAAAATACCATCATATTCAAAAATCACTTGTCACTGTGTCCGTATACGCCTGTCTCCGAAACCACCCTACCAATTTCAATGAAATTTTGTGAATGTGTATCGTTGGCTTCAGCTTGATAGACAGCAGTGGCGAAGGTTCCATAGAACTCGATTCCTATCGGCTTCCTTTTGAAAAATGGCACAGTCAGTATTATATAGACAATTAATATAATCACATTAAAGATATGTACTCCGGCTTATCTCTCACAAAAATTGACCCTTCGCTACTAATAGACAGGATAGTTTCGGACCTGATATGTGACGCTGTTGCTAGTAAATTGCACCCCAGCGAAGCCGGGGCGGGTCACTAGTATATTTACTGTTTATGTATACAGAAGTTAACCCAAAAACAGCAAATGTATGAAAGCAAGTTCAACCTAAAACGGTAGTAAAACAAAAACAACACATTTGGTAAACGTTTTTACATTATTTATTGTCTAGAAAACAAAAAATTAACAAAATTATAAAGTTGTTAAAGCCATTGTACAGTTTATTAAAGATGTGTCGATTAACATTATACGTTGGCTTGGTTTGGTTTAAATCTCAGTTCGATATAATTGTTTAGTTCTTCTCGGTGTAGGGGTGAGTCCTGGTGTACTCGATGGCCCTCGCGATGTACTCGGGGATGGGTTCGGGGGCGGGGGGAGTGGGGAGATGGTCGCCCTGGAGACAAAAAAAAAACATTAGCACTATGTAAATATAGGTACCCATAACACATTCTTAGACGAAATGCGAAGGGGTGGGTCAGTCTTCTCCAAGCATTTCCTGTTATAGTCCTTCCACATTTTTTTTCTTTAGTGTAGTAAGCCAACATCAACCTTATTATGACATGAATAAAGATCAGTGTGCCTTTGCCAGTGATACAAAGTCATACGTAAAATAAATGTGAAAAGACTGTAAGTCAATGTCGAAGTTTGTACTTGAAGATTGCTATTTAAATAAATACGTGAAAGAAACCTGAATATGAATGACTAGGTATAGAAAACTCATACTAAACGAATTGCTTCTATTAGCTATATTTTAAGTTTTTTTTTTGCCCCTTGACCTTTCGACCTATATCTGTTGTGTAGTCAAAATATCTCACAAAAAACATATAACACTTAATTGCCAATAAAAGGTCAAGCCAAAATCAAGTTTAAGATATTGTTATAAGATCCAAAACATGTTCCATTATTTATTTTTTGTAGGACTATGTAAATCTATTCAAATAAACCACGAAACCTGTTACAGAGACAAATAATAAATAGTTCAAAAGTTGATTTCTTGACGCAGAGCTCATCAATTATTGTTCCGACAATTTGAGCAACAATAAGAGTTTAAAGACATTCAATTCTGTTTTTCTTCCTGGTTATTTATCATATCTTCTATCACGCATGAGTTAGGGATTGGTCATCATACCAAGTACTCAATGCTTATATTTTCACTAAGTTCTGAACAAGAAATGTTTCAATCTTGAACGAAGATTATTTGTTTTTAAAAGTTGGCGCCATCTTTTTAATGTTCATCAGTTGATTCTGATTGGTTCATCGCCTAACCAATAACATTACGTTAAGTTATGTTGTGTTGTACTGACCTGGGCAACGTATCCGTTCGCGTCAGCGCGGTAAGTTATGGTGAAAGTCTGACCGTCAGGGGATTTCCAGCTGTTGGAGCCAACTACCTCAATAGCGCTCTCATCCTGAAAAATAAAACATTTTAATAATGATGTTAATGAAGGCTGTCAATGAGGAACTGGGAATAAAAGTTTTTTTTTTTTTTAAGATAATTTAAAAAAAATGTTTACAGATTGCAAAGAGCTAAAATAATGCCTTTCATTTCATAGGTAGAGTTAATCCATATGGAATCCGTTTTTTTTTTGTACAAAATTATTTTGAATAAGAGAACTTTCGTGTGTAATTCAGAGATGAACATGAACATTACCTATGTCTCTTCAATAATATCTAAGGTACAGTCATGAGCACTTTAATAGCTATCTATCTTAAACTTGGCAACTTCTGAAAGTGATTTTCTCTCACTTTATTGAAGTTTTATATTACCAACACAGTATTTAGTAACCCACCGTTAGATAAAGGTTTTACCTATCTCAGTCATTGCAAAAGTTATTCTACGAAAAACTGGCATTTGGATTTTGCTAAATTAAACTAATATTTTAATGAGGTAAAGTTTTGAACTTCTGAACCAGGCTATATTTAAAACGTTCCCGTGGTAAAAGTACCCTTAAAGAAGCTGAAAGGCACTTGTTGTCCCCGTCATTGCGATATATTTTTTGTTCTAGACCATACCTAGGAACCATCTAGTTACGGAGATATTGGGGGTGAAAGTTCCGACTTATTCACAGCATTTTATTAAACAAGGATTTAATGTTATAACTTCACTTTAAATACCTTCACAACCCCCGTACTATTCAATACATACATCATCAAAATGTTTTGAGTGCGTTAAAGTCCTACCGTAAAACATGACTTTTCACCCCAAAAAAAAAGAAGTTTCCCACCAATAATTCTTGCGTAGAGTTCCTTGGTTGGATGTACAGAATGCTTGGTTAACGGCTTCGTGAAGGGTCCATTTACACCCTGTATAAAAGGCAATAGATGTAAGCTCACCTTTCCGTAGGACTTGAGCTCGCCCTGAGCCTGTCCGCTGATGCCGTTGTCGGTCTCGTAGGCGTACTGGTAGTTACCCTCGGGGGACTGCTCGTAGTCGCTGCGCAAAACCTTCGCATCCTGATCGACAGATGTGGCGTAGGCGCACGCGAAGATGCAAACGGCAATAACGAAGGATTTCTGTGGGAAGAAATTGTTTTTTGAGAATTTGTTATTTTGTTTTGGTGATGTGTGGTGAAAAATGATTTGAGTTGTTTTTGTCAGTTTTTTCGTTTCTTTGCGATATTGATGATTTTATCTTATTTATGCTTATTACACATAATACCTTGTAGGTATACTCATTGTCCTCATAAGTAAAATATTTAAATAAAAAACACTGGTATTAAAGCAAGTTATTTAAAAGCAAAACAGTTAATCAAACTTTATTTTAAATTTGTTATGGTTTAAAAATTTCAATAGAAACCAAAAGTAGTGAAAACTCATAACAGTTCCAGTAATAATATTTTTTTAGCGACTGGTAATAATTATTGAGCTTTCAACAAAAACAAGAGAATATAAATCAACTTAAACTGTATTAATGGATATGTCAGAAACACAAAGTAAACAATATGTAATGAAGTAGTCAAAGAATGTCATTATGAAACAAATGAGCAATCTGACATTTCAGAATTGCGTCAATATTTAGTAAACCATTCACTAACACACGAACTACATCAAATTCACAACTAAATTGAGTTTGTATCATTATTTATACATCAGTAACGCATACTACAAGTCACGAAACTCATCACATTTCATATGTATTGTAAAACTTTTATTGCAAGAAATGATTACTTCAAGCAAATCTTCACAAATTGATTAATTGGAACGAAAATAAAAAATTGCAAACAAAAAATTTTTTTTCCCGGCGATTTTTAAATCACTAATTAATTATTGGTTCACTATATTTAGCACACGAAACAAAATGTTTTACTAGTTCATCGCTGTCTGCACTTACCATTTTGATGTTGCTTATTCGAACTGCTGGTTCAATCTAATGCTGGAGGAGAATTCTAAGTTTCTTATATACACGATTCCCAGGAATATCAAACATGAAATCATACCTACCAATAACTTCTCTCGTAGGAAAGGTCAACTTTTGTTTTTTTTAAACGTCTTATCGCCAGTACGTTTGACATTTTCGTTTCGAGCAAACGAAAAACGTGTTTTTTAACTAGTGAAAAAAATCTACTTAAAATGTGGAATCCTATATTCGTCTGAATATATTAAAGTGAATACCTAGTGTTGGTTATCGAGAGATAGATAGTTTCCGAATACTTATCGTCTGATTAGCAAGGCAATTTAAGTTGTTCGTGAGAAACATGATAGAAATATGAATTAAAACGTGTCATGCATAACTTGTCGTTACAGAAAAGTGCTTTTAAAAATATCTAGCTACACTAAGAAGTAAGTACAATCCTATGACGAAGGCTGTATCGTTAATTGCTCAAAATTATCGTGTTATTATTATAATTTTGATTAATCTACACTAATATTATAAAGAGGGAAGATTTGTATTTTTGTGTGTGTGTATGTTTGTAATGAATAAACTCAAAAACTACTGTGCTGATTTCAAAAAATTTTTCACCATTAGAAAGCTATATTCACCCTGAGTAACATAGGTTATAAAAACCATATCCACCCGTGTGAAGCCGGGACGGGCCGCTAGTTCATAATATTTTCATACAATCGTTTTAAACATTAATAATTCCTTCAAAAACATTATTTTACATTTCAAAACAGACGCAAAATTTTGTTCATTGCCAATCAACGATGTGCGATTGGCACTTGAAATATCTAGACATGCACTTGAATTATACCTATATCTCAAAATAATTCAGAAAGCTATATTCTTGAAGACTTATAGAAATACCACTGCCTCAGGTCAAGCAGAAAGGATAGAAATAAACAATCGTTTTCAACATTGTAGTCTTACACTTTTTCACAGTTGTAATACACAAAACAAATCATAATTTAAATTAATTAGAACATAATTGTCATCATCTGCCTAGCCTTTTTCCAAACTATATTGGGGTCGGCTTCCAGTCTTAACAGGATGCAGCTGAATACCAGTATTTTACATGGAGCGACTGCCTATTTGACCTTCGATACCCCTTGGTAAGACTGGTTGTCAGACTTGTAACGACTGTCAAAGATCTACAGATGACAGCCGGGACCAACGGCTTAACGTGCTTTCCGAGGCACGGAGGAAACTCGGTATGTAATGGGTGGTCACCCATCCACAGACCAACCTAGGCAAGCACGGCTTAACCTAAAGATCGACCCGAGTGGCTGTTATTATTTAGCCACGAGCTAGTTAGAACATAATTAAATCCATGATATTATGTAAATATCACCTCTTCTTCTCTAACTTTATAAGCCCTGTAATGTCCAGGTCATCTATCAAAAGGCACTGGGCCCGCGTGCTGGTTTATAGCTGACCTCATTTGACAGAGAGAAGATAGAAGGCTTGAGAAGGCGTTACAGCATTGGGGACATTAAATGCTCATAGGTTGACTATGCTAAAGTCCAGGTAGGTCCAGAACCTCCTCATGCAAACACACTTTTTCCTTATACAGGGTGTAAACAGACCCTTCACGAAGCCGTTAACGAAGCATTCTTTACGTCAAACTAAGTAAACGGGAACGGGAAACGACTTTTTTTTTGGGGTGAAAAATAACCTTTTACGGTAAAACTCAATGAAACGCATTCAAAACATTGTGCTTATGGATGCATTGAATAGTAAACGGGTCATGAAGGTATTTAAAGTAAAGTTATAACATTAAAAATTTGTATTTAAAAAAAAAACTTGTGAAAATGTTGAAAATTTGACCCCCAATAACTCCGTAACTAGACGGTTCCCGTCTAGTTACGGAGCTATATGGGCTTAACAAAAAAATGATCGCAATAGCTGAGAGAACAAGTGCCTTTCGGCTTCGTTAAGGGTCTGATTACACCCTTTAGATATCGAATGACATTAATGAATATGACAAGGTAAGTCCTTTGGCAGAAAGTGGAGGAAGAGGCATAGGAATAAGCTGCATCCACATTGCATTGTTAAGCACGCCATGACAAGCTAAAGTCCTCTTTAGGGCTGTAAGAATATAGTTCCTAATCCATCTGCATCAACTTCCAAGGATCGCAGAATCAGGTGATGAGTTCAGGTCAAGGCCGAACTGTCGAAACGAAGAATCAAAGTCCGTAGGTGTGAGCTCAATAGAATGCCGAATATTAATTATATTTACTTACCATTGCGCACTTAGGTATTTGTTATTAGTAAACTACAACCGCTAAGACCTTTTAAACATTACAAAATATGTAACAGCCTATACAGCCTATTAATATTGTCATAGTTGAGCCAAGAGTTTCGTTAATCACCAAGTGGGGTAATCGTTATCACAGAGTAGTTAGTGGACAGAAGGTTAGTTCAATACAGCGTGCGAAAACAGACATACACATCCTTACTTCTTTACTTACTTAATATTATAAATGCGAAAGTATATTTGTTTGTTACCTTTTCACGCCTAAACCGCTGAACCGATCATCCTGAATTTTTGCATATACATTGTCAGGTGCACAGAAACAGACATAGGGTACTTTTCATCCCAAAAAAAAGTAATGTTCTTGAGGAAAACAACAATAACGTTCTTATGATAACAGATAGCGCCACGTGTCTTTCGAATCATGATTGAATTATATTATTACAAGAATACAAGCAGAATACAACTCAAATTAATTGTTTAATTCTAAATTAACGCGAGCGAAGCCGCTGGCAAAAGCTAGTACATAATACATTACTTGGTCGATGAAGTACATATGAATTGAAAGAGTCTGATTGGTACTTGCCCGTATTTGAACCCACAACAACCAACCAACCTAGGCTAGCGCAGCTTAACCTGAAGATTGATCCGAGCGGCTGTTATCATTTAGCCTGTATAATATCTTAAATATCTATGTCTGTTCATGATTTGTGATCTTGCGAGCATTTTCGTTTGTTAGATGGAGCCTTCTGTACCTATCTACTCTGTGGTCAAGTTCGAAGCTTCTGCGTATCGTCATTTTAATGAAACAAAGCTCCGTATGACCTGGATTATTATCGTCATTGTTGACAGTATTACTAAAGCCCGCTATATTACTCTGTGCTATGTAACAATGGTTTATCATTTATCTTCTGATTAATACCAGACTGTTTGCGTATGGCTGTCAGTGTGAAGTTTGTTCAAAGGTGAACTTTGGTCTTTTTCTGACCTTGTCAATTTTGAACTTTATTGAATGGATTTAGAGAATATTTTTTACATGACTACTACTACTACTAGTAAAACCCAACCAGATATTAATAAAAACACATCTGTTATGTTATATGTTGGGCAGAGCTGTACCGATAGTAGACCAGTATTTCGTCAGTCAGGTATATTTAAAAGTACCATGTAGACTGTTGTAATCGACTTTACACAAATTCAGTTCCAGGCTGCTACTGACAATTTCCTGATGGAAAAAACCCTATAACAGTTTGATAAAACCTGGCAATCGAACCCAAGACCTCACGCCCAGCAGAGCGCTTGCAAAAAATCAAGTAAGTATGTCGGTACAGGAGCTCGTAGCTAAGTAATAACAGCCGCTCGGGTCGATCTTTAGGTTAAGCTGTGCTTGCCTAGGTTGGTCTGTGGATGGGTGACCACCCATTACATACCGAGTTTCCTCCGTGCCTTGGAAAGCACGTTAAGCCATTGGTCCCGGCTGTCATTTGAAGATCTTTGACAGTCGTTACAGGTAGTCAGTGGCCCAAAAAGTCTGACAACCAGTCTTACCAAGGGGTATCGTATTACCCAGTACTAATTGGGTTGTGGAGGTCAGATAGGCAGTCGCTCCATGTAAAATACTAGTATTCAGCTGCATCCGGTTAGACTGGAAGCCAACCCCAGTTGGGAAAAGGCTAGGCAGATGATGATGTAGGTATAGGTACAGGCCCGGCTTGATTGCCAGCCCCATTTTCATTTTATTCTACCGTTTGTGACGAAATGCAAGAAGAAGAAGAACTGGGCTAAAGCTTAAAATAGAATCAAATATTCTGTATTTAGGTACAAAATGGGATAAACAAGTACCGCCATACCTTTTATGACAACATTTCTGGTCTAAAATATACACAGAATGAAGAGCTGTTAAAAATAAAAAACATTTTAGTACATTAACGCTGTTTGTACCGGACTAGAGCCGTAATGGTGTGAAAAGCTTCATTTTTAAGAGAGCACCTTTTTTTGCAAATACCTGCTTTAAAATTCGACGGCTTTTTTTTTCAAACGAGACAGGTTATTTTTCAGATAAAATACATAAATTAAATGGTTGCTATGTAATAAAATGTAACCTTTTAATTCTGCTTGAATAAGAATTATACATTAATTTGTATTAATTATGTTATGTAACTAAACTGTATTTGGATCTACAGGGTCGTTATTAGGCTTACCAAGGGGTATCGTATTACCCAGTACTGTCTGGGTTGTGGAGGTCAGATAGGCAGTTGTTCCAAGTAGACTACTGGTATTCAGCTGCATCCTGTTAAACTGGAAGCCGACCCCAACATAGTTGGGATAAGGTTAGGCAGATGATGATCTAAATTTTCCGTCTGTCCTCGAATTCTGTGGTAAACTAGTCTAAATTCACGTCATCAACTCATCATCATCATCATTCTCCTGCACTTATCCCATAACACACTAAAAAGAAAAACCACACTGTTTTCAATTTAGAAACTAAACCGAAACATGGCTGACAGATACCTTTGTATCTTTGACAATATAGGTATTTAAGAAGGTCAAGAATCTACGCCAACAAAGTTTCTTGAGAGAGTATTCATTTATTTCAGAACAATCTCCTTTCAATACAGCACGCACTCAATTACTCAATCAATACTTATATACTAATTTAAACACATTAAAAGTACAAACCTATCTTTAACCGCGAAACTGCTTTACCTAACAAAATAGTCTTGGTTCCAAATTCAGTAATTATTTAAACCAAACCACGACTATCGAAAAATCTACATTTTGCAACTAGTGTGATAAGTCTAGATTATCATCGCAACCTGCCATTATACTAAAACCCAAAAAGACTCCAACATTCCTTGACTAATTTACTTGACCCGCGACCCGACATAGTCTAGCGAAGAACACACTCGGTCACCTTGGAGCGTACACTTTCATCCAAACCGCAATATGCTAGAGGGAAACAACCAGTTAAAATAATATTCAAGTAATTTATTTGATTTTAATTGATAAATTAGTATGGCCTTCACATTTTTTTTTCTTGATTTTATTATGTTGGAAGAAGTATGTGAAAAGGTTAGTTAAGTTCGACTATTTTTGTGGCGGATGGTACTTTTTGTTGTTAGTTGATTAAAAAAAAACTGAAGGAAGTATTTATTTTATTCACTCGCTTTCCAAAAATTAAGACCCGCTTTCATGAACGCAGAGTGATCCTACTAGAATTTCGGTGTATAACAGAAAGTAATGTCGACTTGTTATTATTTGTAGTACTTACTTTTATGTATGCATTAATCCTTTTTATTATTACTAAGAACAGAACTAATAAAACTTTTATTTCGGACAAGCAACATCCATAGAAGTTTAGTAAATCAAACTTAATAATAAAACGTTTTATTTCGTTATAATATTATCAGGTTTTTTTTTTCACGGGTCTTAGATTATATAAATAAATTTGAACGAAGATTTAAATAAAAATTGCTTCGTAACTCATTAGCACACCCACCGGCATAGCACGCTTAAATATTTTTTATTCACGTGGTGACATTTATACCACATTTCTAGCATTCTAAATTCAAATTATTTATTAATGATAGTACATTATACAAGTCTGGTTGAAAGGTAATCCCCAAACTAAACGTGTATCTTGGAAAAATTATGTAAAAATAATAATCTATTATTACTATTGTCGCACTCCTTCATGTATTGTTAAAATTTCCCGACTTCATTTGTCTAGCGAAACACGTTTAAAAATAAAAACAAAAATAAACGTTTATCTAGTTTTTCTTTTCTTTTATCTATAGGAATCAATAAAATGTCGATTATAATTAATTTAATTATATTAAATTACCATATAGTCTTTTATAAAAGCGGTGAGTAGATGCTGTACAGGTCATTTGCCGAAAGTATAGCGTTAATAAGCGACGGTACGCTAGTAGAGCTCTTAGGATACCTAGGTAATAATACTGCTTTTATAAGTTTCTAACAGCTAATACTAGATAGATAGATAGATACTAATACAGCTAGTACTTGCAAAACTAGCAAATTTAAAAAAAAAAACCTTTTTCAAGTTTCCAAACGTTTTTATATTTTTTGTGTGTAGTAAGTAACGGGTTTTCTGGTGTAATTATTGATAATGAGAGAAATTCGTCAAAATGTTACAACGAGGGCAGAATCATGATAGTAACAAACAAATGTGTGCAGGATCTTTCGACGTTTGGATATAATTATTGTGATTTTTGAGTGAAATCCTTTTGTTCGCATTATAAAGTTGATCGGTTGCTATTTAAAACGATGGACTTCAATTCTGACGTTTTAACTGTCGTTTAGTAATGAAAAACGAATTTGAATTTTCACTTTTATTGCTGTGCCACAAGCATAATTTTTGTTTAGCTCATCCCGAATTTTTGAAGAACCGTACGTCCTTTAAAAACGCATAATTCACCATTCGGTGGTGGTAAGTAGACTGTGCCTAAACTAATATAAAATTATTTGGATACGGAATTTACAGACGTTTTTTTTTTAAACGTTGCCCCACTCTAGGAATTTCTCGTGTATCGTGGGTGCGTTTACAAACATTTAAACTCACATGCACAAACAGCCAAACCCGGAACAAGTACCTACCTGTAGGCCATACAAATATTTTTTCCGGGCGGGAATCGAACCCGCGTCACGCAGCGCAGCAGTCAATCGCTCAGCCACTGCGCCACCCGCGCCATCAATGCCAACAAATGCCAAAAAAAAGAAATGTTGCGTGATAATGCCAAATATATCCCCCTTGCACAACAGAAGACCCATCACGGTAGACCTTTCATCACACTCATAGAAATAAAGTATGTCTTAAGAGAAAAAAAAACAATTTGATTTAAAACGCCGTATTGTGCGAGAAAACGGCGATGACATCCTTTAGAAAACAATGGGGTACGCCTGTACCCCAGTGCGAGACTATTGTACCCCAATACGAGGCTATTGTACCCCATGATTTATAAAGTTTCCGCTTTAAGCACACCGCTGCTACTTTTCTTTCGTTATTGGCCGTTTTATGGGTTCTTCAGAGGATCTGCAATTCGTGACCGAGATTTATAATTTACATATTTTTAGGGGAGACAGAAAAGGTATGAAAGATTAATTTTATTTTGTGTTTTAAGGGCGTTTTGTTGAGATACTGCGGCCCTGGAACACAAAGGGCAAGGAAGGAACATGGATGGGTTTTATGATGGGTCAGTAAAAGTCTGACACTCCCTCCCACTCCACCCAGAGCGGGGGGGGTGGGTTATTTGATGACTACCCATCCAAAAAAAGGGTGTTTTGTTGAGGGTGTACAGTCAGGGTTATTAATATTTAAGTAAATTGACACCCAACTTCAATACGCTGAGTTATAGCCATTTTACAACAGTCGAATAGTTCTAAATTCAATTTAGGGGCCATTGGCTGCCAATTTATCAAAGATAATTTTTTTTCTAAACCTACATCGGATTTTTTCTAGTCTGCGAGGTGGGACTGGCTAGCAACACCTGTTGTCAGGCTAATAAAAAATAAAATACATAATATTATTAGTCACGACATCCAAGAACCAGTCGTTTTCAAACAGAAGGAAAATTTATGAATACCTATCGAATACGAGGAACATAGTGTGCTTTTTAATGGGAAAAGGATACTAAGTTCCTCTTCCTGGGTGACCACTGAAAACCAGCGCTGTGCTGTGGGTTCCCCATAGTACAGCATCATGCTGAGTGGTAACCTGCTTGTCGCAGTCACGACGTGCAAGATGTTAACGTATTTTTTTTTCTTTTTTTTGTCCCGTCCTGTTGAAATTATAAATATTTGTTATGCGTTGTACCTACCTATGTTTTTTGTATTTTTTTTTTTGTTATTTTGTATGATGCACGTCATGTCCCTGTGACAAATAAATATTTTTTCTTTCTTTCTTTCTTTCTGTCTTTCTTTCTTTCTTTCTTTCTTTCTTTCTTTCTTTCTTCTTTCCTAAAGAAGCACGAGGTCATCATCATCTTCCTAGATTTTTCCAACAGCTTTGTTGGGGTCGGCTTCCAGTCTAACTAGATGAATAACTCGTTGCCAGCGTTAGTAAATAGGTGGCTGTATCTTTCCAACGATTAAGGAAAGATACAGCCCTGTGACAGACAAACAGATGGCGGAACCTTTGGCTACGGAACCCTACAAAGATGCAAACAAGGTCATATCTTTCTACGATACAACAACATACATCACGGCTGTAATCCCGAAGGGCTAGACAGAGGTGTACCTAATAGTACACCCACATTACGACAGTTATATTTACGTCCCATGTAATAGGCGGCGAGTCGATTGCCATCAACTGGGCACAAATCCAAACTCCGTGGCTGCTACTGAGAAATTCCTGATAAAAAAACCCAATAACAATTTACTCGACCCGGGAATCGAATCCGGAGCTTCAAGCTTAGCAGTCGCGATTGCGACCACTAGGCAACGAGTCAAATAAGCCAAGCTCTCGCTCTCTATGATACAAGCTAAGAAATATTCCTTACAGAAGATGTTCTAACATGTTAAGTTATGTGCAATCATTGCAAGAGCGTGTCTTATTAAAACAATATTTCACAACGACACGGTGTAAGAACCAGGTATTAAACATATTTATCATACTTTGTATTAAAATAATAAATATTTGCAAACGTGCATTTTGTAAGATAAAGCGAAGAAACGCTTCGTCTCGGGAGACCGGAACCAATGTATCATGACGAAATTGAAAAGAACTCTTTGAGAATTTAGTTTTTGAAATTCCGGTAGTTTTGGTATAGAATAAGGAACCGTAAGCTGTTGCAGTTAGGTCTTAACATGACGACATGCGACATAACATCATGCCTGTTTCCTCAAAGGGTTTAGATGTCGGCAACCAGGAAGGGGCCTGCCGGGGCTGCGGGACTGTTCGAAAGAGATACCGTGGCCCTGGAACACAAAGGGCAATGAAGGAACATGGATGGGTTTTAGTCAGTAAGAGTCTGACACTCCCTCCCACTCCACCCAGAGCGGGAGAAGTCATTTGACGATTTCACATCCGTAAAAAAAAAAAAAAAATTGTTTAGTAGAGATGTACATAAGTATCTAGTAGTACTAGATACTACTCCTACTCATTCGGAACAAACAATAATATCCACAACTTTCCCTTTCAACTCTCAAAACTCCAGTTTATAACATAACATCACGCCTGTAATCCCCGAAGGGTTAGGTTGAGGTGTACCTAGTAGTACACCCACATTTTGCCAGTTATGTTGTGATACACATTTTGCCAGTTGTGTGGGCCCCGAGCCTGTTGCCATCAACCCGGCACAAATCCAGACTCCGTGGCTGTTATGTATGGAAAAACCAAATAACAATTTGCCCGACCCGAGAATCGAACCTAGACCCTCATGCTCAGCAGTCGCAATTATCGCGAATGAGGCTCTCCAGTTTATTTCCCTTACAAATAGTTTAAAATCCAAAAAAAAATACTGAAGACAGTTTCCCCGTATCCTAAATGTTGGGAACATCTCATCTTTGTTCCTAAATCAGGTTAAAAGGACCATATTTCTTTGTATCCGGCGCTCTGACAAGAAATAGTGCCGTATTTCGCTAGGATCCTCATCTACGCATTTTCTTTCAAAGTAATGTACGAGTAGGTAAGGATGCCGAATAAATGTATTGAGGTCTCTAAACTACTCTTTCTGTAAAAGCTTTCAGTAAATTAAAGTATTCTACAAAAGAATCCCTTCGTTTGTAGTTGCAATTTTTTTCGTTTCTTTTTCTGAGTTTTTGCTTCCATCATAAAGATTAAAACAGCATGGCTATCTTTACAAAACTCACGATGGATCTTTTGAACTACGTTATTTATAAACTGTATCTTGTAGGTACTTTGTTTACTTTTAGCATTATCTTTATTTTCCTTAATTAAAATCTTTCCAAATCAATTACATTTTTAAATACCTATTCATTTTAAAAATATTAAAAAAATTTAGCCCACCGGTATCGGGAACAGGGTCCAAGCTACCGGAGGTCAGGGCTCCAGAGAGAAGAACTTCCTAACAATACGAGCCGTGTCCAGGAGTACCTTAGCATAATTAATATTATCATTCTCACAAAATTGAATATTCCTCTTGCCCAAGAGACTTGGTTTTACTATATAAGGTGACTGGTAACTAGTGCCCGATACTTAAACACGTGATTGAACTCATGATAACAAACAACTTTCCCAAAGAAACATTTTTTTTTAATGCTCTTTCACTTTTATCACAATAACACAAGAACCGTACGAAATTCGCGCCTGTGACCTATCAGCTGTTAGCCGCATGACGCCGTTGCCTTATTACTATCGTACCGTGCAACAGTGGGTAGGCAGAGCTTCCGCGCGGCTCATCGGCGGCGGAAAATCTGGCGTTCAGCTGCAAAAAACAACTCAAAATTCAAAGCAACTTCTGTTAGACCATTGCACGCACTTTCCGCATCTGGTTAGACTGGAAGCTGACCTCAACATTGTAGGGAAAAGGCTAAGCACATGATGATGATGATTCTAGACCCCAGTGTTCTGTAATTCACAAAGTATTTTGTATAATCCCTATTTTTAAGCAGCCTCACAGCTGAACACTGTCTCTTGAGATACAGGTTATCCTAGTTTGAGAGGCATGGCTCACAATATCTGTATACAGACTACTGCAGCGTTAAATAGCATCATGTTAAACATTGTATACTAATGTATGTTTCTTTGACTACTATTTTATTATTATTATTTTACTTTGCTACTTCTTGAATACACCGCTACAGCGTAAGGCTGCTTTGTCGCCTTAACAAAATTAAATTAATTGTAGCGCTAGCGCCGGAACCCGTCTTCAGAGAAACAGATTAGTTGGAATCCTACAATTAACTCTCGCAAGCTCTTATATTGTAAATTCAGTCTGACGCCGTCCACGTGACAGACTACTGCTCAGATTAAAGCATTAGACACTGATTGTTGCTACATGCATAGATCCTGTTTTGTGAATTAAATTCAACTGAGTTTTCACTAGTTAAACCCTCAAAAAATATTCTCGTTCTTATTGGTATTAATTTATCCAGATATTGCCTGTATCAGCTAACAAATTACAGTTTACCTAATTCCTTTGCATTTTTTTTTTTATTTTCCATATTTCTCACAGTCAGATGAAATCTAAAGGTTTTTGTTAAACTTTATTTTATCTATTAATCTAAAAGTGACCGATTGATGGATATTTTTTTTTATATCTAGGTGTCAATGTCGCCGAGGGAGGCCTAAAAAACGCTGGCGTGACGACCTAGACGCGTATTTGAGAGATTGGCCAGAAACAACCGCACGGAGAGAAGAATGGAAGGCTATGGTGGAGGCCTTTGCCCAGCAGTGGGATAATAATGGGTAAATAAAAAATAAAAAAGGTATCAATGTCTGTATACGAAATGGCAAAAAGTAGCTAAAACAAATATAGATATAATTTCTTGTAAAACTGACCTTCAACTTGGTACTTTTTACTCTATAAAGGGTGTAAAAAGACCCAAAACGAAAACCACATATTCTGCCCATCATTGGGATCATTTTTTTGTTCTGGACCATACCTGGGAACCTACTAGTTACGGAGATAATGGAGGTCAAAGTTCCAATTTTTTCACAAGTTTTTTTTAAATACTACTTTTTAAGGTTTTAATTTTACTCTAATTACCTCCATGACCCGTTTACTATTCAAAGCATCCATCAGCACCATGTTTTGAGTGCGTTGCATTGAGTTTTACCGTAAAAAGTATTTTTTCACCCAAAAAAAAAAGTCATTTCCCAGCATTAATTTTTGCGTAGGGTGACTTAGTTTGATGTACATAATGTTTGGTTGACGGCTTCGTGAAGGGTCCGTTTACACCCTGTATAATTCAATTGAAATACCCTCTCAAAACAAATGAGGGTCCAATTATGTTTGTCAATGACTGGTTCAAAAATATATATTTCCCAGACATATTGAAACGAAACTGTCGACCGAAATACACAACAAAAATGTGAAAAACCGAGGAATCTCAAGAAGCCTACACGAAACTATCACGATCCAAAGTGTTCTATCTCCAAAACATGTCACAAATAATATTCTATAATGAAGATCTGTCTAGTCAAAGTAAGAAAGACCTTCTTCGCACGTGACCAGCATATGTTATAGCCAACAGATTTCGCGAGGATCTAGTCAAATTACATCCGAAATCCACCTCGTCTTGTAGAGATAGGTTTCGTAATGTAAATAACCTGCCATGTATAGTTCTAACTTATGATATGGACTTAGATATTCTGTGCTTAAAAGCTTTTTGGTTGCGTAAAGGCATTGAATCAAAGTGACATGTAAACGTGTGAAGATACTAGAATCTTGTTTATTTTACACTTTTGGTGTCTCAAGGTGGGAATACTTTCGTATACTGCATATTAAATAAATGTATTTTTAGGGAGAGTTTCTTAAATTATACTTCAACAAATCTTGAACATGATCTAGACGCGCATCACGAAGGCTGGTTCGAGGTGGCTGGAAGGATATGGGGGAGGCCTTTGCCCAGCAGTGGGACAAACAAAGCTAATGAAAAAAAAATTAAAGTATTGTCCAACGTATGCCTTTACTGAATATAGGCCTCCAATACTCCCAATATTCCTTCCCCAGCTATTTGACCCTAGATATCATCGTCTACCTGACTGAATGATCTTCCGAAACCCAAACAGCTGGCGACAAAATGTGGCCGAAAGTTGTCGCCATATTTTAGAAAAGATACGAGGCAGGTAATGCAACGCTTGATTGTTACTACCGATACATTAAGCACTACAATAGACTCGTAATAGATTTGTAGATCTTTGACAGTGGTTATAGGTCGTCAGTGGCCCGAAAGTCTGACTACCAGTCTTACCTAGGGGTATCGTATTACCCCAGTACTAGCGGGGTTGTGGAGGTCAGATAGGCAGTTGCTCCATGTAAAATACTGGTATTCAGCTGCATCCCGTTAGACTGGACCCCAACATAGTTCGGAAAAGACTAGACAGATGCCAGATGATGATGAATAGACTCGTAATATAATCTTTAAATGATGCTTTATTTTTCCTAAGTCGACCTTGATTCTCCTGAAAGACTAGGGTTTCCACTTCTAGTACATACCCAGTCTTTAAATAGACTCCGGACCCAGGTTTGTCGCAGCAAAGAAAACCTGCTCAGGTGGAGATTCATTAATGACTCTGCCCTGGAGTCTAAATGTAGTGCTTTCTACACACGATGGGGCACTTAATATCGTATTCTGCGTGTCCTGTTGTTTGTTCACTACAGGAATTGATGGACGCTATCGAAAGCGTCAAACTAGTAGCTTAGTTCTGGGCTGACTCTATTTTGATTGCCATCGACACGCCAAGAAGAAGACCTACCTAAAACGTATCTTATTTAATTAAGAACAAAACATAATATTTAAGAACCTAGTACATTCTTCGCCAATTTATCAGCTCAAATATTATCAGGATTGTCTCCAAAAGCTAATCAATTTCGTTCCTATGTTAAACGAGCTTTTCCAACATTTGTTGGTAATTTCGTGCGTACAGTCACCGTACCGTGAAAATAAGGATCAAACGCTGTTAGGGTCATACTTGTATCATATTTCTTTGATGTCGACGATACCGTCGACATCTTGCCGATGGTCATATTTCTGGAGTAACGTTTTACATTGTAATGAGTAATGTGAGGATTTTTCATTGAGATGAAAGGACCCTTCCGGTTTTGTATTAGCAATGGCGCTTGTGTGTCGGATTTATTTTCGAATTGTCCTGTTTAAGGCGTCTATATTTAGAAAAGGTTTACATTTACTTAAAATAACATATCCTTTGTTGGTTCTGCGAAATATTTTATTGTGTCCTATCAATGAAGCTTTTAATATTGTGCCATAGTTTTTGACTGTCAAAGAAAAAGATATCTGGCAAGTATTGGGTATTTCATCAGGGATTTCTCAGCAGCAGTTTCGGAGTCTGGATTTCAAGGGGGTTTCAGGAGGAGGGAGGTTCAGGGGTAACGTCTTACGCAGTGCTAACTGGGTTGTGGTCAGTTAGGCAGTCGCTCCATGTTAAGTACTGGTATTCAGCTGCATGCGGTTAGACTTGAAGCCGACCCCAACATAGTTGGGAAAAGGCTAGGCAGATGATGAGTCATATAGTCTGGATTTATGCTCAATTGATATCAATAAGCTTGCCCCCTATTACGTGGGACTTAAACATAACTGGTGAAATGTGGGTGTACTATTAGGTACACCTAAGTTAGCATAGGTTACCTTTTGGAAATTATAGCCGTGATGTTATGCTATGTTTAATATCTAGCAAGCCATATCTAATCTAATATGTTATACTTAAGTCTAATTTTGAAATAATTTAAAGCTAGATATTAAATAAATAAAATAAAAATAAAAAAGCCTTTTTATTTCTTACAGAATTAAGGTTTACGGGGGACATTTGTTAGTATGGGAAAGTGTTATTTAATTTTAAGTGTTAATTTGTTAAGTAGTTAAGTGTAATTTTTGATTTTATTTTTTTATCTTAATTATTCTGCAAGAACTCCTCTGCAAGTAAAGGCCTCCTCCAAAGTGAACAGCTAGATACGAAAATAAAATATGTAGATGTCCAATTAACGGAAAATACTATTTCAAATACTCTGAACAAACACAGGGAAGCCGATTCAGAGCCTTAATGGTCTACAGAATCGCTACAGAATTCAATAACATTGGCAAAACGATTCGTAGAAAATTCAATAAGACTGGAATTGAGAGCCGGTGAAGTAATATCGTGAAAACCGAGTTCCCCTCATTAGAAACGCGTTCAAATTCAAATGGGGTCGAAAAAACCCCCGGTGCCTTTTCCGGGCACCCAACTGGCGATTGGCTATTCAAAACAATTTTCTAGTCCGATTAGGCAACCGAGATATCGATGAGTTCATATCGGAATTTTATTGGAAAGGCCTGATTGAATTAGGGAAGGATAAGGCTTTGACAATATTGGGTTTTACTTTGTAAAGTTCACTGACCTGAGCAAAGCTGCTTAGGTTTGTCAATTAGAGCGTTTTACACTGACTATACGCAACGGGGAGCTCATTCGCTTTTAGATATCTAACTTCATCCATCATCATCTGCCTAGCCTTTTCCCAACTATATTGGGGTCGGCTTCCAGTCTAACCGGATGCAGCTGAATACCAGTATTTTACATGGAGCAACTGCCTATCTGACCTCCAGTTAGTACTGGGTAATACGATACCCCTTGGTAAGACCGGTTGTCAGCCTTTTTGGGCCACTGACTACCTAACGACTGTCAAAGATCTACAAATGACACCCGGGACCAACGGCTTAACGTGCTTTCCGAGGCACGGAGGAATCTTGGTATGTAATGGGTGGTCGCCCATCCACAGACCAACCTAAGCAAGCACGGCTTAACCTAAAGATCGACTCGAGCGGCTGTTATTATTTAGCCACGAGCTCCTGCCATCGACATCTAACATCATCCAAAATCGTAATTAATATTTAGTTAATTTTGTATAACCACAATCGCTCATTAAACCGTAGACACACACAAAACCAGCATAAATTAATTACCTACACATCATTATCGAAACTCTAAACAATACCTACACAAAACAATACAATTGATTGATACGTCCTTTTGACATACAGCTTCCCGCTTCGTTAAATAACAAAGGATACCGGCAAACCTCAAATTAGCCGCCTCTACGGTAAAATCATAAAGTCGTAAATACATATTTTTGCGTTTTCAAAGAGCTTATGTGTTGTATCTCATGACAAAGCGTTTCAGCTTCATTAAGCTCAAGAACGAAATGCTTTGGAAAAAAATCGCCAACCTTCTTTTGAAAGGGAATCAAAATTGCCTATTGAAAGGGAACCATTAATGCGATAAATGCTGATACATTGGAGCTTGCCGATTGGCTCTTATTATGTAAACTGAGCATGCTAATTGGTTGTTGAATTGTATGCACTGAAGGATGAAGTTGAGAGGCGGACGGTGAACTGAGTTTCAAAAGGATATTTGGAAAAGGTACGGAATTTGGGGTACCACTTTTATATGCCGGAGGATATTTTACTTTATGGCAAAGCATTATTTACATAACATTAACATCATGCCTGTAATCCCCGAAGGGTTAGGCAGAGTTGTACCTTACAGTACCACAATTCGCCAGTTCAATAACAAAATCTTTCAAAACATCATTCACTTATCTAATACAATGGTTTATATGGAAAAGTTTGAGCAGCCTTGTTAGTAGGTATTTAAGGCTCTCCAGTATTTAGGGTATTTGCTATTGCACTGTTGCCCAAAACATACAGGCATAATAATTATGTCATCATCATCTTCCTGCCCTTGTCCCATGTTACTTGGGGTCGGCGCAACACGTTTTTTTCTTCCATTCTCCTCCGTCAACCGTCACGCTATCATTTACTCCTTTATCTTTCATATCATTCCTCACACAATCCATCCATCGTTTCTTTGGTCTTTCTACTTCGTCATAATAATTATGTATAATCTAATAAATAAAACTCCTACTCCTAACTCTAAAATTCAAATTATTTAAAAACCTATCGAACACCTACACTTGCACTATAAACAAAATCGTAGTCCTCTAAATTTTATTGCTAAAATAACCGCGACCTAGATATGCATACACGCATCGATTATGATGACTAAGTTAGTGTTGCCACACTATCAGAGTTCATCTGCCACCCACTGGCAGATTCCTGCATATATTTATATGATACTCCTTCAACATTCAAGTTTGGCCGAACAATCGTTCGATCAAGATTGTAAACTTTCGTAATACCTTTAGGTGCTAAGATACAATGCGTGTTAGGCTAGTAAAGAAATATCTTTATTAAAAGAGTAATATGATTATTCGGTAATCGTCTTGCAGCAAAGGAGCTTGGGCATAAGTGTATCATTATGTCGATGATTTTTTACTCTTTGCCAATGAGAGTAATTTTTTCATAGAAATAGCGTTGTTTTGGTAAATTGTGTGACAATCGCAACATCAAAAGATTACTTTAATACAATAGCTCATCTTCCCCTTTTCAACCACTTTTTGCAAGTCTTACTTCTACATCATCTACTGAACACAGCCTCCTCATGAATCAACGTAGAAAGTCAAATTACCCATACATTTAACGAGGTATTTTGGCATTGCCTTACTCCACGTTTACTAATAAGAAGGTCTTTTTTTCGTTTGGGAAATCATCAAATGACCCCCTCCCCCCCGCTCTGGGCGGAGTGGAAGAGAGTGTCAGATTTTTACTGACTAAAACCCATCCATGTTTCTTCTTTCTTCTTTGCCCTTTGTGTTCCCTGGCCGCGGTATCTCTTTGGAACAGTCCCGCAGCCCAATAAGGTCTCAGAAAAAAACAGTACTGAAAAAAACATTATATCTTTGTTATTAATTTCTGACTTAAAAAAGTAAACATAATGTAATTTCCAAAACAAATATTTGCACCTTTGAGATTCCGTGTCACGTAAGTAATTGTGTGCACCTTAATTAGCCATACAGAAAACACGCTAATTAGTTAGCTACACCTTTCTTATCGTTGACGAGTATCAAGATACTGTGCTAATAAAAGATAATTAATAAAATAAAGTTAAAATTATATCAGAATATTTGATCATGGTAATAATACCATTACAAAACCAGTCTTGTGTCCCAAATATAAACGCCTACAAAGAGAAAAAACGGCCAAGGCATTTCAAGTATCTCAAGCTGGTGACAAATAGTTACAAGTAGTGCGGTAGATGTCACTAACTTCAGCTGTCAAACACCATGAAAGGCGGGAAACAGTTGAAAGTGAACCAGTAACTATACGCAAGGCTTGGTTATCGGTACGACCATACTGGTCAATATATTGACATAATCAGCTCAAATGCGGAACCAACAGGATTCTACAAGTGTCATTCGGATTAGGTAGTTAATTCAACGGAAAGTTCAATCGAATCATTGATTTGCAAACCTCAGGAACTCCCATCTGGATCTTGATGATGTTTGGCTGATTCCGAGAAAATAAATAGCGACAAATTTAAGCCCCATTTTACTAACTGAGACAGCCATGTGTGACTGCGGTGCCTCAAAGCAAACTTTGGCTCCTCTCTCTTTGGCTTTGGACCTCCTATCCTGCACTATGTGCGGTTCCACGTGCGCTTTGAGGGACCTGTCCGAGGCCACCACCAATGCCGTCGAGGTGGCAGAGTTCTGGATAAAACAAATTGAATTTATAAAAAAGGGGTAATCGTCGACACGACGAAGAAGAAGATAATGGTGGCTGCACACTCTCGACCGAGAGCTCTCTCTTTGTCTCTCCCGAGACGTCTCGCAAAAAAAAAGCAAAGCGAGGAACGCCGAACGAGGGCTACTATGCACACTTTCGCAGGTTACCAAAATATTGCAATCCCAAATGATTCCTCCCAACCCAGCATTCGTCCCCATTTCATCTTCCCATCACCAGCTATTAGATTTGCTCACAATTTTCCTAATAAGTCGGCAGAAGGTGGAAGGTGCATAATAAAATGGCCGTGTAATTTCGTGTATCGCAATTCGTACATTAGTGTGGCAGGTGCGAACGTTGCCGTTTCGGGAGAAGATTCTGGAATGTTTTACGTAACTGTATCGGATCTTGATTTTGGAAGATGGTGTTTTAGATATGATAGAAAAGAGGATTTAAAAAAGAGATGTTAACTTAATATTAAATCTAACTGAAGACATTTAAATCAGGTTATGTTACTGTTGAAGGACTTGTCGTCGTCGATAAAATCGAAAAAGATGTCATATAGAGGAAAGTATTGGCTTCCTGTGTCCAAAACAATTATATTTGTTTATTACATGTTTTTGAGTTCAGACCTTTTATTTTTCTCTTCACTCTAGATTATTTTTTATTTTAAGCGCTTACAATGAAATAAAAAAACCAAAGTATTTATTTCAACTAGGCCAGTTACTGGCACTTCCGAATTGACGAAACAAAGACAACAATGAACTGTAGCTACAGTCCCAGTCACAAGGCATAAAACTGTGAAAGTACCGTAGTTGCCCATTCCCTAGCGTAGATCTATATGAAGAAGAACAGGCAAGAAACTCCATGGACACTCTTCTAAATCAGAATACTTTTACAAAACCTTGGTTATATCATTCATGTTGAGATGGTACATGAAAAAGCATACGGGCGGCAGTTTTAGTAAGTTCCGGTATAACATTTGGCGTACCTACGAACCAAGAAACATATTGTATGCAATAAGTCATACGTTAATGCAGATTATCCTAACCCATTATTAGCGCTGGAATCTGGCTCATCGCCTGAACAGTTGTCAATAAGACAACTATACTCACAGCTGCAACAACACTTGTTAACATTCAAAAATTAATATCACTGATGATAAACACCTAATAACATCACATGCATACAGCGTGTATCGAAAATATTTATGGTGATGTTTAAGTACGAGAGCAAACAATCAAACTCAACATTTTTTTCCATGGGAACAACATCGTAACCGTGAAAAAATAAATCTGCTGTCCCATACAAAACAGCGCTCCACTCAAATGTATGGTACAAACACAAATGTTTGACCTGAAAATTGCAAAAAACCTAAGAAAATTTGAATTTCGCGGGCTAGCCTAGTGGTGACCAGCTTTTACCAAATAAGACAGTGACTGATGAGACTGATTTAACTCCTTGACGTACGCTCTGTAGAAAGCAGACATTTGAATTACTGGCATAGCCAATAGGGAATATGCATATAATTTTTTCTTCACTTAAATCAATAAAATACAATACTATCAACCCAAGAAAATAATTAAAACTTAAGTTCAACTACTGCTTGTCGCTCAAAAAAAATATTAAACTCCTACAATTTTCTACGACAGTTCAAACGTCCGTGAGTGTCGCGGCCATTCATGTCATGTTATGTGACGTCATTTACCTCTATCTGCCTTGTTTCTATCTAATATTTTACCCTTAATATATTAATTTGGCAAATTGCATGTCCTTTATTCAAGTAAACATTGCAATAACAATATTATAATAAAATCTTAGTGAAACTTTAAGTACTTTTCAAATAAAAGTGTTTCTTTGACACATGGTATTTGACGTCACTACCGGCGTTATCGAGGGGCGATGCGTTTTGAGTTTGCGTTCCGTTTCACCAAAAACACGCTACATTAAATATTAAATTGTAAAGTAAGTGTTGTATTAGAAAATTAAACAAGTGTACCACAATGTTTTTATGGACCAATACAAGGCATTTTTAAGAAATAATAAAAGTTTTGTATTTCTTGCATATTCCCTATTATAAAGCTTTATAATTGGCTGGCTGGCTAGAATCGAGTTGAGAAGCGTACATTTGGAGAGGCGTATGCCCAACTGCGGACTGCTGTAGGCTGATGATGATGAGGCTAAATAAAACAGTGAAAGTCCGTCATTTTAGAAAATTTGATTGGAGTTGAATGTAAAGACTAGCAGACGTACTGCGGCGTACCATCCACACTTGGTTCATATCCCGACGAGTCGTACTCAGCGCTTCTCCTCCACGTTTATTATGCACACAGCCAAAGTGTGGAACTCTCTGCCGGAATCTGTGTTCCCTCCCACATTTAGCCCGTCTGCCTTCAAATCAAGAGTGAACAGGCATCTTCTGGGCACGCTCGTTCCATCATTCCATCATCCATCGGGCGTGATCGAGGTCAAGAGCACGCCCATTTCGTAATAAAAAACATAAAACGTCAGAGAAATTAAATATTTGGCAGATGGATTGCCAGTATAAAGTATTCGAATATTCAAAACACTATTGTCAGTTCTTTGACAGTTGTATAACACAGCGAATTGGAGTAGTGTGTCTATAACATAATTATGATGGACAGTTATTATCTCTGAGTTCATTTGTACCATTCATAGACCAAATATTTATAAAGTTGATAGTGTAGAAAGTCAACATACCGGACAACTGCACTATCTTAAAACTGTTATCAATACATTTCCTGACACTTTACATAGTGATACAACGACATAATTGTTATTTATGACAAAACTGATGACGAAGTTTTAAATAATTTACTTCCGTTATTATTTTTGATTAATCTGTCCATTAGCCAGCTGTTTCGTCGCCAATTTTAGAGTGGTTGCTAATAGAAACAAAATGTTGCCAATGTCAATGGCAGGTTGTGGGGCAAACAACTGGCAATGTGCCACTGTGTAGTTGCGGTGCTTTCGAACCTAACACGCTAATGTCAAGTGATGTTCACGCATTTGGTATTAGGCTGTTGTAGTTTGTAGCTGAAGATTAACGACACGGGTATACATCTATTAGAACTCAAGCTATTAGTAGAACAAACCATAATTTGATTATAACAGCGTTCAATAATATCTACTAAAGCGCAACATGTCGCTTACTATCTTGGCATCACGTGTATGTGTCGTTTGTCAACCCGTGTAACTGTATTTACGGATATGTCGTGTCTCTCTTACATATGGCTTCAGAAATTGTGTATGATTACAAAACAAGACAGAGTAGTAGTTAGATAACCTACAGCTTGTTCTTCAAGTACATACTGCTTTGCGAGTTTGTAAAGGGGTTGGAAGATTTTTGTATGAAGCTTGGCCTCCCTAACGTCCGCCATTTAATTTTATTTTCAAAATAGAGGCCACGCACAAATCTTGTATTAATCAAAAGCTGGAATCAATACAAACAAGTTTTGTATGAGACCAAATCTTCTAAAGTGTCACGTTCTCGAGATGTACCTATAGATTTAATGCGTGGCCACCATTTTAAAATTAAACAAAATGGCGCAAGTTAGGCAAGCCAAATAATTCATAACCCTTTAGATCTAAATTCAACTGAACTTTACATTTGTTTTTTCTTTAAATAACTTTGCCCCACACTATGAATTTCTCCTGTATCGTGGGTGCGTTTACAAACATTAAACTCACATACACAAACAGCCATTTAGCAAGGCATTTAATGCCTTGCAAGAAGATTCACTATGAACGGAACCTTTTGCCAAAGTCCATCCTTGGTCCAACAACTCCGTCGCCCTGATATCGTAGCCACGTACTTCACACTACACAGAATAAGGCTCCCGTTGCATATTTTAATGCGCAACCGAATGCGACGAAGCGTGAAATGGAAATCTTTCGGGATCGTAACTGCCTGCCTTAACTGCAGCGCAATATCGGAATACTGTTTTGGAAAAAATATGCTATCAAGGATATTGCCAAGCACTTTTACAATATTCTGTATAAGGGATTTTTAAATTAAATTTAGAGTTCAGCTGTACTGTGAAGATGGTTATGCGAAAATACTTGGTCAACAGTATTGGGGAAAATTGATTTTAAAAGGACATGGATAATACTTACAAAGTAGATTATGAAGTGAACGGATGATGAAAGTTTTAAGCATCAATGGTATGTACAAATAGCTGTGAACGACAACAGTTGAACACATGAGGCAGGTATAATATTAAATTAAGTAAAAAAAAATTCTCAAAAATCAGTGTAGCCCTGGCTCTTGTACTAGGAGTTCCTGTATCACAAGAGCCAAAGTAAGAAAACAGCTTTCTTTGGACACGACACGACATCCTCTCAGATGTTTTCTTTTCTTTTCAGAATTTTAATTACCTTTTGTTTATTTGTCCTATATGAGGTCAATAAATACCATTTGTTTTCTTTCAACAGACAATAAAATGGAGTATAATTATAATGCCCTAAGTGCATAATTATGCCCTACAAGGATTTACGATATATACCCGACTACCGTCCACTTAACATAAATAGGCTATCTGCCAGGCCTCTCAATTTTTCCAATGCACCTACCTACCTACATAATATGTATGTACATACAAGTAGTACAAAAATCAGGACAGTACATGTCGCATCAACATAAAACCTTATCTCGGAGACAGATGTATCGTAATTAACTATACAAGCCGTATCCAGGTGAAACCTAACAACTATTGTTTTACGAGTTCTAGAAATTAGCAAAAAAAAAATTGGACTGAATTGATGCCATCATCCGTCTGATCAACATGCATGGGAAGAGAGAGCACGATGCCTACTTTCGCACTGATAACTTTTTTGTAATTTCAAGTAATCAGTAGCACCATGCCCACATTTTGAAACAACCATACATTAGATCCGGCCCAGGCAAGCACTACTTAACTTTGGACATCGACCCGAACGGCTGTTATTATATTTTAGCCAAGAGCTCTTCCTAATCCTAATTAATATAACATATAATTAGCAGTTAATAACTAATATGTAATTAACTTTTCCAATAAAAGCACTAATCTCTGCAATGCAACTAACAAAGGAATCAATAACATTATTCCTAGAATTATTGAAGCATAGCACGTAGGTAGAATTAGTGCCCAGAGCACAGAGACAATGAAATAACAAACCAATCGCGTACAGATGCCAAGACAAACAATATGAACGCTAATGAAAAATAAACAATGCATTTTTTAATAGAAAACTTCTGTTTCTCATAGTTTTCCTCTAAAATGTGTGTTGTTTCTGGTCTCGGGCAATGAAAAGGCTGCATGAAAACATTTTTATAATTTTCTCGTTATAACAATAATTAGATTAAATATATATGTTACACTCAAAACTGTTATTCGGTCAAAACCACTTTTGACTGGTGACAGTCAAGATTCTTATTATGTTAAAATGCGTTTTCTCCATTTACAATAAGTTGTTTCAGAACGTTGTAATTACCTAGTCCTAGAATTACTACAACATAATGTTTTCAAAGGGTCACAAAAAAAAACCTAATAAGTTTTTAAGTAAATGTTAGTTATCTATACATATAATAAAATCGTAAAAATCCAATTTTATGTTCCGACTTGGCTCAAAAACTACTGCATAGATCCTGTTCAAATTTTGCACAAATATTCCTTACAGGCTTCTTCACATGTTAGGCTATATATTATCACGCTACTCGCTTAAGGGGGTGAGCAATATTGCATTATGTCAGTATCCTTCATTTGTTTGACGTTTCAGTCATGACAAGCATCAGAATGGCTATTTAAACCTTATGTCAACAGAGAAAACAGCCTAGCGGGTTCTTGAACGTTCTGTAAGCTACTGGTCGCAAGTTCAAACCCCACTATTACTTTCACTTTTTTGTAATTTGTTTGAATATTTTTTTGATGCTTTTAGGTTTCCATTTTTTTTTTGTATTGACATCGTTTGCATTTCCGTTTTTCTCCTTTTTTCTTCAAACGTTTCTCCAAAAAGTAATAGAGAAGTATGGAAGAAGATGACATGCTGCGCCGACCCCGAAAAAATTGGGATAACGGCAGGAAAATGATGATGATGATATCTACAAAAAGTTCTTGCTTTACTAGAAGTCTGTTTCCTTCTCGATTTGCAAAATATCAATAATCAATCGCAGTTTGGAATTTTATTTTGGAATTTTATTGTTCTTTTATAGATTGGTATAGTGTTCAGAAGCGAGCATGAGGTCCTGGGTTAGATTCCCGGTCGGGCAATGTGTTATTGAGTTTTTCCACCTGCAAATTCTCAGTAGCAACTACGAAGTCTGGTTTTGTGCCCGTTTGATGGTGTATCGGCACTATAAAAAGTACTACAGCAACATATAACAAAAAGTACTACAGCGCCATCTATGACGCAGGTGATGAACTAAACATCGAAATACGTCTAAATTCTGCCTGGGTCAAATAAATCGCCCAAATAAAGTTATCCGCGACTTAAGACTATATAGAAGTACCCGACAACAACTGTTGGGCAGTTATAGCCCACCAGACATTACACCCGTCTGGTCGGACTATCCTCCCTTTTCTATGGGGGATGAAGAACCTTACAACCTGTTCTTTATACAAAATGGCAATAAGCTCGCTAAATATTTCATGGGAGTTAAACATAACTGACAAAATGTGGGTGTACTACTAGGTACTATATACACTCATCTGTTTTCTCATTAAAATATGTATTAAAAAACAGTTAGGTAATTTTATAACAAACACGATGGTATAACATTTTGTTTTTTTTAATTAGCCTATTCTGTCCCACTGCTGGACAAAGGCTTTCCCCATTTCCTTTCCAACTCTCCCGGTGTTTTGCCTTCTCTAGCCAATCAGTCAGGAACGAGTCCAAATCGTCACACCAGCGTTTGTTGGGTCTGCCTCGGTGACGATGACAGTCTTCAGGTACCTACTGTATGACCATTCTGGCCCATCCGTCCTGACCCATTCTGGAAATGTGACCCGCTCAGTCCCATTTGAACCTCTTACACTTATCGCCAACATCGGCGATGCCTGTCTTGGAGCGCATTGTGGTGTTGCGTATTCAATCGGTGATTTTGATGTTTAAAATCCATCACTCTTTGGCAAACCTTGAGTTTGGACTTTTCAGCCTCCGTCAAAGATCATGTCTGGGTACCATAGGTTAGGATAGGCAGGATACACAGGTCGACAAGTTTACGCTTAAATGTGATTGGAAAGTATAACGTTGTCTAAGTAAAAGCGGTCAAGCCTAGCGTCTGTCGCAGTTTTAAATATTCTTGACTTAATGATTAGGCAACCCATTCGTTATAATTTTTATGTAATCTTTTTTTTTAGCCTTTATTGTCCCACTGCTGGGCAAAAACCTCCCCCATTGCCTTCCATTCTTCTCTCCGTGCGGTTTTCTTCGTCCAATCTGTCACAAACGCTTCTAAGTCGTCACACCAGCGTTTTCTAGACCTCCCTCGGCGACGACGCCCGTCATCTGGCACCCACTGCGTGACGACTCTGGCCCACCGGTCCTGATGCATTCTACAGACGTGGGCCGCCCAATCCCACTCCAAACTAGCAATCTTATCGCCCACATCAGCGATTCCAGTTTTTGAGCGTATTGTGGTATTGCGAATTCTGTCGCTGAGCTTAATACCCAATACGCTACGTTCCATCGCCCTTTGGCCAACCTTGAGTTTGGACTTTTGCGACTCGGTCAGGGACCAAGTTTGAGCATTACGGTGCTCAAACTTGGTCCCTGACCGGGTAGGATGGGCAGAATGCACATGTCGATGAGATTGTACTTCAGGGATAAAGGTAGGTCACCCTTCAACAGCGACTTCATGGACCAGTAGCTCTTCCAGGCGTTCTCGACTCGGCAAACTCAAACTCAAATGTACTCATCGACGTAGTGAATTTCTTGCCCATCCACCTCAACCCTACTTTTTACGCTATTGGTGATGACTTTAGTTTTTTTTCAACATATTTTTCATTCGGTGAACAGTTGGGGGGGGCTGTATTAGGCATTTTTTTTATACTTAGCAGGCTTTATTTACAATTGTGGAGTGAAGAGAAATAACGAAGATAACTAATAACTGAGATTATAACTGTTTCACTCGCGGCACGTCTTTAACGTTTAGATGTGGCTACACTAGCATTTTAACTTCAGAGCAAAATATTAAAAAAATAAAAGCAAAAATATATAAAAACGAAAGGTCACTCACTCATCACGAAATATCGAAACTGCTTGACGTAAAAAGATGAAATTAGGCAGGGAGGTAGTTTATAGTTAGTAGACGTCCGCTAAGAACGGATTTTGCGACAGGGCCGGATTAAGGGGGTCTAAGGGCTCTCGCAAGTTTGTATGAAAGTCCTTCATTTTTTGTGCTACAAACTTTTACTGACTATTTATTAAAATAGTCAGTAAAAGTCTGCTAAGAACGGATTTTGCGGCAGGGCTGGATTAAGGAGGTCTAAGGGCTCTCGCAAAAAGTCTCTTAATGTTGTAAATCAAAAGCAAAATCTCACGACATCTCACCAAGGGGAGAGGGGGGGGGGTTGAAAAATCGCCAAAATTGCCTCACGTAATTAATGGACGCCCCCTAACCCAAGCATCTCCTTGCTTAAATGGTGATCTCCAAATCATGTGTGTCATAACTTTATGTATTTAATTGAAATAAACATTCTTTTTTTTTAACACTTTGCCCGACCCGGGAATCGATCCCAGGACCTCATACTTAGTAGTCACGCTTGCGACCACTCGAGGCAGTCTTACACATACATACCAAAATTTCCACGCGAACGAAGTCGCGGGCAACAGCTAGTTGTTAAAATAGTTTTCACCGGTCAAAAGTAGTTTTGAGTGATTAACAATTTTGACTGTGACATAATATACTATTGAGAATTGGAAAGAAGTAGCACAGAATCGTGACCGTTGGAAGGAATGGAGGGAGGCCTTTGCCCAGTAGTGGGACAATATGGGCAAGCCATAATAAAATAAAACTGTAGTTGGTTCAGACAATTGTTTTTCCGATGCTATTCTATAGTACAAATTTTTCTAAAACCCATCTAAAATTAATTAACGAGTAACTAACACACTACGTCGCTCGCTACTCAAAATAATATAGTACCTTCTCTTTCACATTATATCCATCAAAATGATTCTTCTACTTAGCAACCCTACGTCTGCTACATTTTCACATTAAAATTCATTAGTTATATTTAGTAAATTTTGGTCTACATTGAATAATTTAGTTCACAATCAACCAGACGAATCACAATCAGATTAATGTAAGCGGAACCACATGAAAACACACACCGCATAGCTCATCCAACCCAATTTTTATTTCAAACACAACTGCATCTATTTATTATCTTTTATCAATCATCGGCGCATTTCAACTAGTTTCATCACTTAAGTGCTTCTATAATTATACTTATCTATTAAGGAAGTTATGATCTAAAAGATCGCATCAATCTTTCATTTGGTTGGTATAAAGCATGTCAAAAATGGTGATGGTACCAGCTGTGGTCGAGTTCCAATCACGTGTAGATCTTTTATGGGTTGGAAGCATCCACTGTCCAAAATTAGAAAGGAACTATATTGTAAGTCTGTACATACCAAGCTAATTCTCTTTAAGAGGCCGGTAGTTTGGGTGTTAAAATGTACGTACTTGACAGACAGGGAGACTAATTTCCGCATTTTGTAGTTATGCAGTTTTCGACAAGTAGCTTCGGTGCTATAACAGCCGCAAGCGCTGTTTTTCAGCTGGCAGCAAGTCTGAGTTTAGAAGTCAACTGCTGTGAATATCAATGAGTTGTATTTTTTTATATCGATACCTAATCAACTGAACGATTTTACGAGTGATAAGACTTGTTGTTGTCCAAGTTACTGCCTTTTTTTTGAGAAAATCTGAATCATGTTAGGGCAAAAGATTTATGGAATGTCACACATGCTCACTGCCATTGCGATCATCATCATCATAGATCATGTTGTCTTCCACGAGGTGTTTCACTATTAAATAGCCGCCGCCGGCTTTTGCGTTTTCACTCTGACAGAATGAGAACCAATTTAGAAAATTGGAACCTACAACTATGATCCTAAAATCTTTGGACCATCCCAAAAATATAGATGAAATTATGACAGTTGTTTTAAGAGACTTGTGAACCCCGGTAACCCGGTCAAAGAAGGAATCTTCTCGTTAAAACAAAAGAAGGACCCTTCACGAAGCCGTCAACCAAGCATTCTGTACATCAAACTAAGTAATCCTACAAAAATATGATTACTGGGAAATGACTTTTTTTTGGAGTGAGAACTCACGGTTTACGGTAGGACTCCATGTAATGCACTCAAAACATTCTGTTGATGCATGCATTGAATAAAAATCGGGTCATGGAGGTACCATTTAAAGTAAAGTTCTAACCTTAAAAATACTTGTGAAAAGTTGGAACTTTGACCCCCAATATCTCCGTAACTAGAAGGTTCCCAGGTATGGTCCAGAACAAAAAAAATATCGCAATGACGGGTAGGACAAGTGCCTTTCGCCTTCGTTAAGGGTCTATTTACACCCTTTATATCTTAAGAAATAAATATATATATATATCAACACCCGAGGATGCAATAAATATTGTGGTCGTCGTGTGTGACATAGTTAATTCCACTTCCGTGCACATATTAGAAGAGAAACACGGAAAACGGGAGCAAGACCGTGCCTACGAGCTTGTTGAATTATTGAGTCTCCGCTCGCGTCCAAATTGAGTTCGTGAGCCTCCATATAACATATACATATGGACCTATACCAGTCACATCTAATTCTTTTTCCATTTTGATATTTGTATTTTTTTTTTATTCTTTAGATCTATTTGTACCGTATAAATATTTCTTTATCGTATGGTTAGTGCCTAACCTGGTGTCAGAGTTTTTATGCCACCCATGGGCATCTGACTTTGCTTTACATGCCGTCGAGAAATAATATAAAATCTTTTTCTGTTGAAAAGTCCGTACAAATAACAAAGCCAAATAATGACTAGACGAGGAAACAAACAGCAGCCCAAGCGCACGGACAGACGGTATCCCTATACACAATAAACATTTATTATTGACTGCAGGGAAACTAAAAAAGTGATTCTTTCGTTGGTAATTTGTTTGTGAAATATGTATGTTAAAGATTCGTTCATAATTAACAATCAATGTACATTCCTTGAGGGCGGGCCTATTTTTTGGCCAAAGAATCTCTTTGTTCCCGTTGAGTTATACCATTTTGTGTTACACTGTTAGCCATTGGTAAAAAATTACCGATTAGTAACACTGTAACTCAAAGCCACATTTGATTGACAATGTAACTCAACAGAACGCTGTGTTCCCGTCAAGTAACACTTTCTTGGGTAAAAGAAAAATAATGTTGCGCCAAAAAGAAAACGGGCTCGGAACACTGTAGGTACTTAATTATGTTTATTTTTTTTAAATTATGAGTTCATGAATCATCAATGTCACAGAACCTTCTATTAATCCGAGCTGTGCCTCTTGTATGAACTCATTATTGAGTACAGTGTTCCGAGCCCGTTTTCTTTTTGGCGCCACATTATTTTTCTTTTACCCAAGAAAGTGTTACTTAACGGGAACACAGCGTTCTGTTGAGTTACATTGTCAATCAAAGGGAAAAAAATGTGGCTTTGAGTTACAGTGTTACTAATCGGTAATTTTTTTCCCAATGGGTAACAGTGTAACACAAAATGGTGTAACTCAACGGGAACAAAGGAAAGAATCAGCATTGCCATCCGACGTGGCAATGCTGTCAGCCTTCTGGGCACTTTTTCTGTTGACAACGATGTGGACGAATTTTTGACCCGTAACCCTTTTTATAGGTACTTGTACATATTTTTATTACTATTATAGATTTGTTGTTTGTAAAAAATGAAAATATTCTTTGAAATCACATGTACATGTAATTTTTTTATCACATATTTAATCTTTTACACGAGTTCCTATTGCTATAGGGACTGGATGAGCCAACCAAATATATGTATATCACACAGCACACTACAGACACGAGTGAATCTGTTCTTGACAAACAATTTCTTAGGACAATTGGACAATGACACGTAAGTGGGGTCGAGAGCTATAGCCGTTGATAGAATCGACCTATAAATATATAATCTAATGCAGCACGTCATCGCATTATTAATAAAATGCAGAACCAACAAAGTTGTAACAGATAAAGGTTATTGAATTCCATTTGTTATCTCTTGCAAGCACTCAGACTAATATTGATAGAAAAGTTTTTTCATTCAAAGCGGTGTGCTAGAATCAATAAACACAAGATAAAATCTATAGGAAAACCCAGCAAGTTCCAGATAGAAAAGAAACAGAAGGCGTAGGCATTAGAGATAATACAGTGATAGTCGAAAGTTAACGTGTGTGTGTACTTGTGTAGTAGTGCCGTGTAGCCCGGCGCGCGCCGAACGGTAGCGAGTCACGGCGACCCTGGCGACCCGGCCGCCGCCCGCACATGCGCACTCCGCGTTACCCACCACAAATCACAAAATGACGCCGCTGGACAACGCGACGTAATAACACGCTAAAAATATTCAAGACAAACCCACAAAAGTGAAAATAATAAACCATTTACTACAATCTCCGTACATTATTTTACAATATCGTGTGGTACGCGAATAGACACACACGCACGCGCGGTTCTATGTCAAAACAAACCAGTGCTTTTCCGATGTAAACATGAACGACCGTAAGATCCTACTTTTTATTCTGTCCGTGATCGTTTACAGTATTTACAGTGTGCAAATGTGGTTTATGAAACAAAATGTTGAAGCAAATGCTGTACAAGAGAAAATACCCGCCGACACTGCGATCACGCCCGAAGAAAATCATACAATTCCAGAGAATCCACCGGAAGCTTTAAAAGTTCATGTGAAACCAAAAATCATTCCACTGTTTATAAAAGACGCATGCAGTATTTTAGAAGTGTTTACTGTGAAACCGGCTGTGAGGAAACGCAAATATAGACCTGGTGGTTTGAGCCAGGAAAATAACACGGTCACTGTCGTTTGCATCACAGTATTTCTCCTGGTGCTGCTGCTCAACGCGATACTAGATGTTCTGAAAGTTAAAGAGGAAGAAAGGGCAAGACTCAAGCTTAACCCTGATGGAGAAAGACGACAATCGTTAGCAGAATTTGCTAATAAGAAAACATTACGAAGGGAATCAAGCAAGTTCGGACAGCAGTTGTTTCAGATCGCTGAATCATTCATGAATCATGAAGAGGGTGACAAGAATAACTCTCATCAAACAAGACCGTATCTGTCAGCAAATAAGAGAGGAGATTCTATAAATTCGTATCTGAGTGAACCACATAGGAAGCCTCAAGAAGGATCGGCACCGGCGTCAATCGCTGAGACCCCATCAGGAGATCCGAGATTCGTCAAAAGGCAATCCGTAGCGAAGCTCATTGGTATGAATCTATTTTTATATCCATTTCTATTCTTGTACTAACGCAATGTTGATGAAATAATTTATGAGTTCACTGCAAGTCTGCTCTTTATTGATCTAAACATTAATGTTGATAAAAGTGAATGTACCTAAATGTTTATTATTTTATTGATTTTCTAAAGTTCTATCTCTTCTTTCACTGTTTTATATTCTCTGTTTCATAACAAGGTCTGTCTGACGACTGAAAAAGACTTTCAGGTAATTGATGTTCTCACACGTCTTGTAGTTAGATATTTTATGAACTTGATTATTTTAATTCTCTTCAGTAGTTCGAATTTATTGTAGTTACAGTTCTTTTATTTTTATTTCAATTATTGAACTTAAATTGTTTCATGCCTTGCCTGGACTACAAACATTTGATGGGATGCACGAATCGTAAAGAGCCAAACCGCTTTACAGTTCAATAAATCCTTTATAGCGTTGCATGTAAGCACGTAGACAGATACCATCTCCATTATAGTCCTCTACATAATCAAATCTGTCAATACACATCCGTGGCGGCAAGTTTGTATGTAATCAATTGAACTCACAGTCCATTGAACACACGATTATGTTCCAAATGGTTAATCAAAGGTTCATATACAATCTGTAGCAGTACAATAATTTTCTGCCATGTATTCGCAATCAATAGTACCACGGAGTTTGTGGCGGATTTACTTGGATGCTAATTGGCTTTAAGCTGTAGCAAATCGGTTTACTAGCGAAACCCTTTCATCCAATTTATAATTACTTGTTAGCTGACAAATATGTCCCGTGTTCCCTGATCGTGATATTAATTGGTACATACTTTGCATATTGTTAATCTGCTTGCCTCTGCTTTTAATTAAATATGAGCTTAATACCCTTGATCGATTATGTCTAATTACGGGAGTATTTGTACAACAGTTTCAATTACAGTGTCATCAATTTGCGAATTAACTATCGGCACATTTACAGTGCCAATTTTAACAAGGAATTTGTAAGTATTACAGGGTCTTAGCTAGAAACGTTAGTGTGTAATTCTGGCAATAAACCCATGTAATTCTCGTCGTTCATTAGTGTTACAGGATGTTCTGGTTATTTATTCATTGTGTTAAGCTGAGCTTTAGTACCCTTATCAAATCGTTGACGAAACCCCAGACATGGATTGGGACATTTAGACTGGGAATTGTCACTTGTCAGAGGAAGCCGGATGCTGTACAAATTGACCTCATCAGCACTACAATGTCGATATGTAACATACGCAGTGCTCAGTTGATATCAACACTAGTGTGTTTTTACACTAGTGTTGATAGCACAATTTTTATTTCCTTTAACCAACCCAAGAATTAACTGCCTTTAAAAAATTGTTACCATTTTGAACATCGCCATAATTCCTGTGTTTTCATCTGATGCACTTCACTGTTAAAGGTTTCGACATCAGTCAGCAGCGAATCATTGTGTGATGTGTGTGTGACATTTTCGAAAGGAGGGGAATGCTTTAAAAAATATGAAGTTTATTCCAATTCCCTTATTGGTTCACGAGCAAACAACCCAATTTCACCAACGAAATTGAATGCAATCAGCATACCTAAACCGCGTTCAAGAGATGCCACTATCGTTTTGACAATAGCATTAACACTGCAGCTCTTTAACGCCGTTTAGATATACTAATCGCGTTTACTTTCATTGGTGCAATTCTCTTATTTCTGATTAAAATCTTTTTTATTTAGGAGCCCGTCCAGTGCCGATGGTTCGTCGCTCATCATTCCCAGCCCTTCCTCTCAACCCTGAGGTTCAAGCTATGATGTTAGGACACCGACAGACTTCAATAGACAGTGATGACGACGGGGATGCCAGAGGACGCCGCGTCAGGCTCATTCGTAGATTTTAAGTTATTTGACTCCGAGAACAATAGATTTCCTATTGAGTCTTCTGCATGTTCAATGTGTAGTTAGCCCACTTGTTCATAAAAGTCTTTAACAAAAATGGTGTTATTGACCTATTTTTTCTCTCTGTATTGATATAAAAATGACAAAGTTACGCAGTATTTAAAGTTTTTCAAGTTTCGTTTTCAAATTAATGATTTTTTATGAAGAAGAGGGCTAATATTTGGCAAAATATTGCCGTAATCTAGTCTCTTTTTACTACTTGCCTAATTTGTTAATTTACCTACAGTATTTTTGTGTACTTATTAAATTAATCAAAATTGGAATAGATTTAAACTATTGAATGTTCTTGTTGATGTATTTTGCTGTCGTCGTAAAGACAATAAAAACTTTAATTTGACCATACTAGATGGAAATAGACATTTTTGTTGATTTTGTTTAGACATGAGTAGTTTCGGTAGTAATATTTAAAATATTGCTTAGTTAAATTATTTAGGAGTATTTTCTGCAGTTATATTGATTTTATTAGAATTATGACTCAAATAATCTCAAATTGACATACATATTTGAAAATACATATTATTAGATGTACCTAATTGTATTCTCTGTCTGCACCAAAATGTATATCGTGATTAATCAAAAATGTTATATAAATTAAGTATTTTGGCAAAACAATGAAAATTGACTACGAAATTTTTAATTATAAGAAAATCAAATTATAATAATAAAGCTGATGTTTTTTATCTAGTCAGAATTTCCAAAGATAGAATTTAATAGTGTGAATGAGGATTCTTTCAAACTACTGTCGTATATTTTTAGATGTTTTAAAATATATTGACTTATTCCAAAGAAAAACTACATAGCTTTACCTATCCCTTATTTCGTAATAAATATTTCCAATGCTAGGACGTAATAATCTCTGAAATTAAGTTATTTATAGGTGTCACCTGTATACTTTAAATATCATTTTTTATACGTCTCAATATAATGTTCGGTATTTCTAAGTCTATTCATTTTTTTTCTCTATTAATATCTACTGTTCATCGAAATAAATCTAAACTACCTCTAAATTGTGAAGGTCTAAACATTTCAAGAGTACTCAAAGATTTTAATTATAATTATCGATAAAATTAATTCTCACTTTCATAAAATGTATCATTAATTTATATACCGCCTAATATCAAATTGGAATGCGCTGCGCAAGCATGAATGGGATTATATCCGTATCCTATAAAAAATTTCAAGTGTGAAAGAAAAAACTGAAGCCGGAACTTATACGAGCTTAAATAAAGCTTTTAAAGAAAACGTGAATGAAGAAAGAATATTCCATGAATACAGGATGAAATTGAAAGTATATTCAGGGTGTAAACGGACCCTTCACGAAGCCGTCAACCAAGCATTTTAACGACTTTTTTTTTTGGGGTGAAAATCACGTTTTACGGTAAAACTCAATGTAACGCACTCAAAACTTGGTGCTGATTGATGCTTTGATTATAGTAAACGGGTCATGGAGGTAATTTAATTAAAGTTAAAACCTTAAAAAGTAGTATTTGAAAAAAAAACTTGTGAAAAAACTGGAAATTTGACCTCCAATATCTCCGTAACTAAAAGGATCCCAGGTATGGTCTAAAACAAAAAAATCCTTTCGGCTTCGTTAAGGGTCTTTTCACACCCTTTGTACAGATGCCAGCACATCAAGCTACCCGAAACTGTCAAACAACCTTGAACCTAATGCTTTAGCGATGAAGTTGTAAATCTATTAAAGACATTTGACAGATTGTAGTAGCTTGATGCTTGCTTGTTGCTTGTCTGGACTTTGAAAAGGCAAAGTCTAATGAAAATCTGTTAAATGGCAACATGGTGACTGTTTTGCAGAAGTCAGATAAGCAATGATATAACAACTAGCATTCAGCAGCATCCTGTTAGACCGAGAGCCGACCTACAATTTAAAACGGCTAGCAAGTTGAAGTCAATTATGTGGAAGTCAATGATGTTGAAGTCAATGATGTTGAAGTCAATGATGTTGAAGTCAATGATGTTGAAGTCAATGATGTTGAAGTCAATGATGTTGTTGCTAAATGGAATGATTTCCGTTTCCTCCTGTATTCAATATTCTAAATATTCACCTAAATTGGATGTGATCCATCTATATTACTTAAGAGTCTGATCTACTTGTACTGAATGTGTGATACTTGTGTATGTACCTTTATTGTATTTATTAGTGGACACGAATGTGACCTTTTGTATAGCACTTTTTATGAATTCAATATCAAATTTATATGTAGGATAATGAAATTGATGTAGTTTTTTCCTGAAATACATACATATTATAACTTTTTTTGTGTTTTGTTTAACTTTTGCCACTAGGATAAGAAAAACACGTGATTAGAAATATGTTAAGGGCCCAGTCCAGTAACATTGACAGCCCGTCGAAATATTCGCGCAGGTTTCCAATGTTTTTTTGAATAAAGTTATAAAGGAATTGCAATCATTTTTAGTGCACCATAATATTGGTTTTATGCTTAATAACTACGTATTTTTTAAGTTCATAGAACTTGCTCTTGTTGCGTAAATCTGGCGTTGAAAAGAGGTTTCTAGCGCCCAACACTAGTCCGAGGTCTGTCTCCGCACTCCTTCCGAGGCAACAGAGTCTAAATCACAAAATGTATCAAGCCAATAAATATCTCTAAATTCTGAGTTTTGCACAAGACCTCATATTATTGAACAACTATAAAAAACTAGTTTTGGCGACAACCCCGATCCCTAACATGGTACAAAGTCAGGAAGATGATGATGATGAAACCTAAGTTAAACGTGAATAAATTGCCATTGATGTAATCAAATACGCTTTTATTTACTGGAATGGTGACCACACAAAAATATTAGCTTTACGATCCTGAATTCCCGACTGATAATAATATTATCGCTAGCACAGCCCCATTTGGAGCATTTCATGAGTATGCAAACGTGGGTGGTCAGTTCCGACCATTCCATAGAATTAGAGCTAAACGCATACGGAGCTCATCAACCTCTATGTTTTGTCTGAAATTCCTAAAAACGAGGATAAGCAAATATCTAGATGTTTTCCTAGACGATATTTTAACAGCAACATTAGCTAAAGTAAACTGTGTGGAGGGAAAAAGATATCTTTCGAAATATTATGACTTTCTTGAGTTTAGAAAAATATACCTGGCAATGGATGAGATGAGAGTGGCTAAAGATCGAGCTCAGTGGCGAACAATACGATACGAATAGATTTTAGAGAAGATTTTATATCTTCAACAAAGCTGGTGTTTTTAACTATAGAATCAAAAAAACTCCTCCTCAACGCTTTCAACCGGTAATGTGACCAACTGGCGGCATTACTATTGGAGTTTTTTGATGCTATATTTTAGTTTGTTGTAAGCGTAGGTTATTTTATTGTTTTAATTTTTAATTTACATTAAACCGCCCCACATCCAAATTTTTCAAGGGTAATTTTTTTTTAATCTGATGTTCCATGCATTTTGACCGAGTAGGTATTGCACTTTTGTAGGAAACAGCTGTTTTTTTTGTGCTAAATTTTATGTGGCGTTCAAAATGATGTAGGTACTGAATACGTGGTAACCATTTGTGCGTCGGTGTCCCTTCCACCCTGTACACTAACCATAGAATTAAAAACAAATGTTGACAGTACTAATATCACAGTTTGCTACAGTCCAGCATGAATAAAACAAAGTTTCCCACAAAAATTATAAATTGAACGCGTTGAAACTCCAACCACGTTCTTCTAGGAAAACTCATATCTCTTCGGCACATTTTTTAAGCTCAACACTGTTCTGAGAAAACATGGTTTCCTTGTTAATATATCCCAATTAGCCAGACAACACATCAGTGGGTAGAATGATAAAAATAGCCGTTTTAATGAATGCAGCGCTTGAACTAGGACGAATATTTTGATGCTTGCTCCAGTTTTAGCATACATGATATTATAAATACATTTTATTATTGACTTTGCCAGTCTTCAAATATTGTTTGATTTGGACTTCCTTTTAGATTATTGTCGGAATCATTAGATACTATTCTTGCGAACAGTTTTTTTTTTCAAGCATAACTAGATGGATTTTTTTGTATAGGTATGTTTTTTTGTTTCACTAAAATTAAGTAAACAATAAATCGTTTAGTTTTATCAATGAGTAAATTTTTTGAGTGATTTTATAATATACTACCTGTTGAATCCCGCGACTTCGCGTGGAATATTTTGATGTGTGTGTGTTCCAGACTATAATCTACCTCTGTGCCAAATTTCGTCCAGATCCATTCAGCCGTTCTGGCGTGACTGAGTAACAAACATCCATCCAAACATTCGCATTTATTATATTAGTATGGATAATATTAGTATTAATATGTGAATCTATACAAATAAATCAAATTGAAGTGTCTGTTTGCATGGGGTCTCAACCCGAACAAATTATAATTAGTCTTGAAAAAAAATCATAGATGGCAGCATAGTTAACAGTTATGAAATTAACAACCACTAAAATGCGATAAACGGCAGATTTTGGCTGACGTAAGATTAGCAAAAATCAAAACTTCCTTGTTTAATGCTGATTTATGTATTTACACTCATAAATCACGTAATTTCGACAAAAAAGATAACTGAAGACTTTTACTTCCATTCGATCCCATAGAATGATTAAGTAACTATCTGTTTATCCATTTTGTTTAGAACTCTTTGCAATAGATGGCGTTTTAGTTAATTTGTCACATACAATGTTTCCAATTTACGTTTAGTTTATTCATTTTAAGGAAGTTCAAACATTTCTTAAAAATCTACTACTGTTCATAGAAATATAAGAAATCTTTTAACATGTTTATGGTACATAATTTTATATTTTTTTAATTTTACTGAACCCGGAACTAGAAACATTGCACGAAACGTTTTAAAAGTAGGTAGTTACTCTGTCTGTCAATGTCAATTCTGTTACCGTCATGGCTGACGCCTGACTCCCAGTGGCAATGTTGTTGATTAATACTTTACTAGTTTCTTTTATCTGCTTCGAATACGTTTTTGTTTTCTTCTAACCGACCTGGCTTCGAATTACGGATTTTGGAAAAGACACCTCCATATGACTAGACCGGACCCTGGATACTGGACAACAACGAATCTTGCTGATATTTTAAAGTGTAATAATACATCGAAAAATTTCTCAATGTTTCGGTTTCCAACTGGACGCGCAAGTCGTTTGGCAGTTTGGTTGAGCAATTATGGTAAGTGTATTTACTGCTTAAATATTATGTACTCACTTTTGATATAATAAAAATCAAATAGCAAATGACGAAATACATTAAATTTTACAACCACTGTTGTTAAACATCTCCTGAACTCGCACATACACAGATTCTCAGTTTTAACTACTCATTTCACAAACTAATTACTTAGGAGTACATAGTATGATCAAACATAGTGTAAAATTAATAAGTATTGTGTGATAAAGACTATAAAAAAAAATGTACTAATTATAGCCACAGATAATATAATACTAACGTCTATAGCCAATGAGTACTCCAAATTGTTTTTATAAATGTTGATAACTGAAAAATAATAGCTCTTCAAGATATCTAAAATGTAGCCATATATTAGTCAATAACACATTGTTTCTCATTTTAGGAAACATGACGAAAGCTCACCTTAATCATCAGGAACTGCAGAACAGATCACTGTGTATTACACATTTGGATGATAAGTTCATTAAGAATAAAACTAGCAAAAGGAAAAGATTATCAAAAATGGCGGTGCCTCAAAACCACAATTCTCACTCATGGCTCCGCATTCACCATGTCCGTCAACATCACAAGGTATTTTTTGAGATAATAACAATTACCCAATCACTAGTTCCTACTCTCATTTTTGGGAATTCTGTGTGTAAGTTTTTGTGTGTAGTTCATACTACAAGAACTGTTCTTACAGGTCGTCAATAGTTTGTAACATAGAGCTGAGCTAATCTTTATACCTGTTTTTTTAGATCAAAAAACTTCACCTGTACTGAAAGTTTTGACTCCAACCAAAGTGTACAAGACACAACTAACTTGTAACAGTCCAAACGTTGAAGAACCTACTGAATCTAGTGCACCTTTTTGTTTTGACACACCAAAGAAAAGGAAATCAATTGACACTCTAAAGTGCAAGAGATGAAAAATGAGCCTTCAAATGTCCTCCAAGTTGATCAAAAGGGAAAAATCCAAATATAACAGACTGAAAAAATAAATGTAGTAAAACGAATAACAAATTTCAAAAAACATCACTTCAATACTGATGCTTCAAAAATTTTGGTGATGGTGAGCGATCCCCGAAGGAAACAAAATATGCTTTGGTATTTGTTACCAGAGGAATTTACGTCAGTTGGAAAATGCCTCCGGCATAAGTTTTGTCACATAAAAATGTTAATGCCGATAAATTAGTATTAATTATAAAACAAATTATAAGCAAATTATTTGAAAGTGGTTTGTTGGGTTACCACCCGTAATTACATTAGTAACTTGTACATTTGTGCATTACAAACCGATAAGAAACAATTATTGTTGATTAACGAAATTTATTCTAATTTGACCACACCAAGTGATTTGTATATATGATTTACTAAAAAAAATTACTTATTTTATTTAATGATAGCTAATGCTATCATTCCATGCTATCTACCGTAATTCACAAAATCAATTTGTTGTCTGATTTAGTGAAAAAAATTCAAATAAAGCTTCCCAATGATTACCATGATTTTAATCACATTGATTTTACGACTGTCTCTATTTCATAAAGAAGGCTATCTCAAAAACTCATTCTTTATACGGGGTGGAAGGGAAATCGATGCAAAAACGGTTACCACGTATTCAGTACACCATTCTGAACATAGAAATATATATGAAACAAAAACAAAACATTTTTTTTTGGCATACCGTCACCTAAATTAAAGCAACTAAACGACTGTTGTGATATGGTTAGAAAAAATCGAAGTTAAAATGAAAAAAATAAAAAAACAAAAGCAGCTGATACAAACGCGGACTCTCGCTGACCGATTGCGGGCATTGACCTCAACGTTCGCGGTGCGTTATATGGCGCGTCTAGATCAGCTGTTTTTGTACTGATCACTTTTCTATTAGTTTTTGATAAGTAGGTACTTACTTGATTGAAGTATTAAAATATTTTATAAAATTATTCCGTTTTTTTTTATTTATGTAGGTAGGTACTTAGTACCTACTTCCATCTTTCATCCTCCGACTCCTAGTACGCTCGACCAATCAAGCTTTACAAAACCAGTTTATGCGGGTCTCTCATTGTATAGGAAATCTATTCAAAGCGTGGCCAAGTTATACTGGAAACGTACAGCTTCATGTGCCGCCGTGCGTACCTGACTATTTCATTTCATTTCCTTGCTGCAGTAACTACATAAAAATCAAAAGCAATTTTATAGATTTGATTGATTTGCGGAATATACTATTTGAGTTTAATGAGCTGCAAGTGACGATCTGCAAACTTTATGGCAGAAATTTTCTTACGTTTTTTGCAATTTGCAGGACGGTGTCATATGTTGATTAAAATATGATTCGCAGCCGTAACATGTACCTCTGTAGTTACAGAATTGTAATCATTAAAATCATCAATACAACCCTCTAAGTTAATTTAATCCCATTAAATGACTTTTTCATGATATAGTTACCTAATCAGTGGGACTGTATTAACGATTTTAATTATTATAATTATTCTGTAATACATACGCGTTACGGTCGCGAATCATATTTTGTTCAACATACAGGTTGACACTGACCTGCACATTGCAAAAATGTAAAAGAAAAAAAACCGCGGGCTACCCTGTCGTTTCCTCCTTAAGATCCCTATCAATTTCGTCGCAGTACTAGTTTAGGTAATTTCGATGAAATGTGTGCGTGTGTGAGCGTTCGAAATATCGCTAACGATCGTAGTGTGCGTAGTCTCATGCAGTGCAGCGGGAGCAAACAATCTTGATCCGTAACCGTATCATAAGCAAAACAAATTAGCATTTATGCTGCATATTTTTTAATGTTATTTACATTGTCAACAGCCATCAGTTAACATGGGCAAGGGTTTATGTAACCAAAAATTAAATTATTCTACGTGTTTTTCTCATTTCAGGTGAAAAAAAACAAGATTCCTACTAATTTCATTATTATAAGAAGTAAAGATAATTTTAACCATTGTTTTTTCATTTTAACCTCCTTTTCGACGTTAATACGAAGTGCTTCGAATATCCATAGAGCGTGCTTTCCTGGAATCAGGGTTTTTTTACATCAACCACCTTTTTACTATTAGTACAATACAATACACTAATATAACATTAACAAATAACCAATAATATCACTAAGCATAAGTTTAATAAAAAAATACTCAAAGTATCAAAACTAGGCAGACGTGGTACAAAATCACGTAGGTACGTATCGCAAGTAATTTACGTCGGGCGCGATTAAAACTAAATGCAACGAGCAAGCGCATCGGCTTATAAGGCATTATTTAAATATTTTATTACAATTAATTAAGTAGTCAAAAAAAAATTGAATTGGAAATTATAAACACCTTAAGTTTTATAATATTTCATAGGTATTTATTGACATTTTCAGAAACCTTATGGGTCTTGAGAAATGTGCGCTGAAAAAAGTAGGTAGTATTTTCTGTTTTTAGACCGCGAAATTGATTGGGACTCTTTAAGTATTGAAATACTCAAAAACACATGAAGAGGCATTCGCCGCAGCGAGATGTTTGTTAGCTCACTCACACAAATGAAAACGTTCCACCAACTCGAGATATTTTTTGTTGTATTGTTATTACCGACTTGTCCTTGAACGTACGGTGCGATTTAGAGAATCTCTAAAAAAGCAGCGCCATCTAGTAGTATATCGATATTATCGCCACTGAGTATCGATGCTACCTAGTATCTAGGCCGTCTCCAAGATGGCGTTGTAAAACTACTGTCTCTGGAAATTAGTGAGACGCTGGTGCTGCCTCTGTTGAAAAAATGGAGGAAAAAAAAATAGCCAGAGCAATTGCCAGTTTTAGGGAGGTGTCATTTCTTTGTATGGGATTGGGTATCTGTACGTAGTATTATATTATCTGTGCTGTTTGTAATATCAAAATAACAGCTTTTTACTGAATGAATTTAAAAAAATATACGGCACTTATTACAAAAACGCAATTTTACAATTTTGGTCTGTCTGTTGGTTCCGGCTCATCTCAGAAACTGCTGGACCGATTTTGACGGGCGGATAGCTCATGTTAAAAAGTCTAACATAGGTTGCTTTTATTTTATAATAAGAATTAGGGCCCCGTGCAAAAAACTAAAACCCTTGAAATTGGTAACAAAATTCGATTAAAAAAGGGAAGTCCAATTTTTTTAATAATAAAATCTTTAGAATCTTCCTCTGGTCATCAATATTTATTTTACTTATAGCCTGTGTAGTCCTACTAGAGGACAAAGGCGCCCCTTTCTACTATCCAGTCATATCCATCTTCAGCTGAGGACTAATGGACTTAATCCTATCTGTCGGCGTCAAGATCAATCAAGTACGGAGTCTTAACCTCTTTCTTTTACTAACACTAGTCGATACCTGTAGTTGGTCCTGGGTTCGATTCCCAGGCCGGGTAAAGTGTTATTAGGTTTTTCAATCAGGAAATTCTTAGTAGCAGTCACGGAGTCTGGATTTGTGCCCGATTGGTAATGGGCTCGCCCCCTATTACATGGGACTTGAACATAATGTTGGTGTACTAATGGGTACACCTCTGTCTAACCATTCGGGGATTACAGCCATGATGTTATGTATAACTAAATAAAAGCACACAATTTGATTTTCACCCGAAAAATTAAAACTTTCAACTGCAAATATTTAACCATTAATTCAGGTGTCACTACTAATTAGTGCTAGTGAAAACGAGCAGTAATCCGTCTGGTTAGTAACGTACGTATTGCACATCCGATGTTTCGTCAACGGCGTGGTCTCATTTGTTATTGTGTTACGGTCGAATGTCCTCGACCTAACACTGCGCGTGTGTGTTGGATGGGCGCCAACCTTTCCGACCAATACTAAGCTTATCACTGTACCTTGCATCGCTTTCGCGCCGTTTTTCTGATGATAAAACGGAACCATCCCGTAATCATAATCTTATTTTTGTTCGGAGATAGTTTAAACTCTTTTTGTTTTACTGGTTGAACTTCAAAGTTCCTTTTGTCAATAGTAATTAATATCATGTTGTGATAGTATTTGGCAGCGTTCTATACACCGTGACTTTTTAGTCGTCTTACAAAGGTGGTCCACTCAATGTACCAGACATGAAATAGTTCTAGGCGCGATTTTTTTTTTCCTACCGTAATAGGTACAAAAAAAAAATATTAGAAAAATTATGAAACACCTGTTAATGATGTTTACGTGTCAAACGGGAGAATATACCTACCCAGCGCTCGAGTCCAGTAGATAATCGCTCACAACATGGTGTTTTAACTACGTCATGCGTCATAATATTGAATAATATTTTTATTTTTAAATTATTAAAATCTCATAAATACCTATTTTTTTTTATGAATGCTTAGTAGTCATTGGATACATGAAGTGGGCCGCCGTTGTAAGACGACTTAAAAGTCACGGTGTATTATAAGTATAGATAAGCAATAAAACACGTTTCTCATAATTATTATTATTGACTTTACGAGTGCTGTCAGAACAGAATGCTGCTAGCTATCCTCTAAATCCATAAAAATAACGGAGTAAAAAAATTAACAGAATTTTCCCAATAGCAAAGACCTTGTTATAGTTTTAAAAATAATTCACGTGCGTCCGCTCGACATGGGATGCAGTCTTCTTCAGACGGGAATCAGAGGAGCTCGCTCTGACTTTTACGTAGACGTATGGACAAAGCTTTTAACGGAACATACGTTTTAACATAAACACACGAAGAACTGACTGCTTGAGTGCATTATTTTTAACAATCGTTTAACAGTGAAGTGAAAAATGAACTAGGAAAAACAGTAAATAGACTTTTGTGCGAAACTGTAAACATGAACTGCTACGATGAGTTATTACCGACCACCGTTCTTCACTGGAATTACCGCGGATTTACCGAGTTTCCACTTAATCAACTAAAAGGTGAAGAAGCAGAAGTGACAGACATATACTTGAAAGAGAATCTCTTGACTCGTTTGCCAACAAACATCGGAGTTCTGGAGCATTTGGAGAGCCTGTACGTCAGCGGTAATGATATAACCGAACTACCGAGAGAGATATCTAAGTTGCGATGTCTCAAGTGCCTCGACGTTAGCGGGAATAGATTGAGGCGTATTCCTGAAGAGATAGGTGAAGCTAGGAGCTTAAAGTTCCTGATATTGGATGAGAATGAATTAACGGAGTTGCCGCTGAGGATTTCTGAACTAAGACGTCTACGGTATCTATCAGTTTGTGGTAATTTAACTTGTTACTTTAATTTTATGTGGCGTGTGGTGAATTAAACGTTGTGAGTGTTCATTTTATTTATGCACGATCATAACAAACTGCTAAAATTGTGAATATTATCATCAAAATTGATAGAATTATTAATCAAAATTGGTTAGTGAACATGCATGGCTAATTTGTGGTTGTTTTAGTGAAAGCTTGCGGTAATCAGTGGCTAGCCACGTGCACTGTTTCATAACAGAGATTTTCAAGGCTAACGATCTCACAGTACACTGGTTTGATGAACGTATTTAAAGAATTTGCAATATGCGGCAGATCTCTTCAAGGTTCATTTCTTTTTATACTTTGTTTTTTTGTTTTATTTATACTTTTACTGGCATCACTCGTCAACAGCATGTTTCAAAAGAAGCGTTTAGTTGTAGCAAGCATTAGTTCAATGTTGTGTATTACAATCTTAGGTACTTTAAATAGTAATCAATCGATTATGGGGACCAACTGTAAGATGACTTTCCATCACGGGAACTTGTGTGAGGGATTATTTATAATACTGTTTCAATCATCATCAACCTACAGCAATCCACTGCTGGCTGCATAGGCCATTTCAATCGCACGTCACTCAACTCGATTCTAGGAAACTCCCATCCAGTAAAGATCGTCGCTGATACCCCAACCGGTCATCGGTTCTATGACTAAAATGACTGGCCCATTACCTCTTCAGCTTACTTATTCTGTGAGCTATGTCGACAACTCTGGTTCTCTGTCGGATAACCTAGTTCCAGATGCGATCCCTCAGAGAGACTCCAAGCAAATACTGTTTAAAAATGATATTTCCTGAATAGCAGCGGAATTTAAACAACAAATATTCTATCTAAAGGGTGTAAAAAGACCCTTAACGAAGCCGAAAGGCACTTGTTCTTCCCGTCATTGCGATCATTTTTTTGTTCTAGAGCATACCTGGGAACCTTCTAGTTACGGAGATATTGGGGGTAAAAGTTCCAACTTTTTCACAAGTTTTTTTTAAATAAGAACTTGATTTTAGTGTAAGATTTTAACTTGAAACACCTCCACGACCCCCATACTATCTAATCCATCCGTCAGCACAATACCTATTTTGAGTACCTACGTTACATTGAGTCCTACCGTATAAACGTGATTTTTTACCCCAAAAAAAAGTCGTATCCCAGCAATAATTTTTGCGTAAACTTTTTTAGTTTGATGTACAGAATGCATGGTTGACGGCTTCGTGAAGGGTCTGTTTACATCCTGTACGTCTGATAATATTCAAACTAACGCCACACCAGTATCCGTATTGCCAAATGTTTTCCTAAGGCTCGTTTGAGTTACATCACAGGAACCTATTTACTGGCAGCTCTAGCTAAACAGTGGCCAGTACTAATGCGCTCTAGTTACGTTTTACTATCCCTCGTAAAGTTAACGAAGACAGTAGAATAGACAGTAGTTTTGGCGCCTTGGATAACAAACTATCCGCTATGAATCAAGTTTAGAGTTTCCTCATTGATTTGGTTGACCCATTTACGTATATGTTGGGAGTAGGATTGAAGACTGAAGACCATCTCAAAATGTTTAAGTTTTAAAGTGTTTTGGAATTTGTTTTAAAATGGTTAAGTACTTGGTGCATGGAGTATTCCTCAAAGTGCAACTATTTTTAAGCGCAACCAACTAAACGCAACTAAATTATTCCTCAAACCGCAATCATGATGAAAAATATCGTTAATGAATCCATCATACCCATCTCCATTTTTACTTGAAAGTTGAAGATGATATGTTGATTGTTGGGATTGGTAAAAGCTACGTAAATATAGGTACGCTTATTATGTGATATGAGAAGACTTTGATCGGTAATCTATGTTATACATTTTGCAAGAACGCTGGCAATGTAGGTATGTACTCCAAAGAAAGCAGAGAATGATTTTTACTTTTTTCTTTTATGTTCAACAGAGTATAGTTTTAGACTCATGTTATGTGAAGACAGAAGATTAGGTTCACAGGATCAAGATAACTATAAAGCCTGTTTCTACATTGGCCAGCACAATATTATTATTTCTTGGTTAATTTCTTCTAACAGAGAGATGGACTGAGTGCCAGCAATAGGAACGTTATAGGCTGATTATTTTACACTAGTTTACACGATTTTGATACCCCGGATGAAAGTTGTTTATGAGAGTTTATTAGGGAAAGAGTGATCCAGAAAAAAAATAAAAAACTATCACACGTCTGGTTTTAGAAATGAGTATTTTTTTACATGAAAACGACAAAGTTTAGGTAAAAAAATCATTAGAATGGCAAATCCGCCCCTAAAACGACCCACTGACCAAAAGTTAAAAGAAAACTAGTGTTATTATATATTATATGTATGAAGCCGTCAACCAAGCATTATGTACATCAAACTAAGTAACTTTACGCAAAAATTATTGCTCGGAAACGACTTTTTTTTGAGGTGGAAAATCACGTTTTACGGTAGGACGCAATGTAACGCATTCAAAACATTCTACCGATGCACGGATTTAATAGTACGGGGGTCGTGGAGATGTTTAAAGTTAACATCTTACATTAAAAACGTGTATTAAAAAAAAAAACTTGTGAAAAAGTTGGAACTTTGACCCCTAATATCTCCGTAACGAGAAGGTTCCCAGGCCCTGCAGTCTCGACATTAGATAACGATAAAAATCGGTCGTTAAGTGTAATCGATGTCAAATTTCTTTAATAGATTTTCAACCTTATCATTTCGAAATAAAGTAGAAAATCCATTAAAGGAATTTGACAACGATATGACTTAGCGACCGATTTTTGTCGCTATCTAATGTCGAGACTGCAGGGCCAGGTATGGTCTAGAACAAAAAAAAATATCGCAATTGACTGGCAAAACAAGTGCCTTTCAGAATCGTTAAGGGTCTTGTTAAACCCTTTATAATTAAAGTTCAGAAACGAAATGAAGTTTGTCTATTTACTGTATCCACCCATGTTTCCAAAAAGCGAAGAATATTATATCATCCAATGTTTACTTTCAGAACAAGATATAGTTTGTCTTTATTGACCATGTCTACTTAGATATCTAATAATACAGATAAACAATTTTCTGTAGAAATGTCATAAATAAATAACAGTGGACTTGGAAAACAAATTACTTACACCCGTGGAGCAATGTGGGTGGTTGCTAATGTTAGACCAAAGCCTGCTCAAGACTTTTATTTGTTCAGTTTAATTTTCCTAAGAAGAAAATAAGACAAATCTTTAAAGTACTAACCTATTAACCGAGGTAGTGCATCCTTACCTAAACCATTCGTTCCACCTGCTGAAAATCTCCCGCATGGACATGAGTTGGAAGTCTTTAAAAAGACTCCGGACCCAGGTTGGTAGCAGTAAAGAAAACTTGCTCAGGTGGAGATTCATTAATGACTCTGCCCTGGAGTGTAAATGTGGTGCTGTTCTACAAACGATGGGGCACTTAATATCGTGTCCTACGTGTCCTGTTGTTTGTTCACTATAGGAACTGATGGACGCTACCCAAAGCGCCAAACTAGTTGCTCAGTTCTGGGCTGACACTATTTAGATTGCCATCGACACGCTAAGAAGAAAGTACTAACCTTCTAAGAACAATAATAAGTATGCTTATTTAAGACATCTACTCTCGTCCGCTCTCTTCTTCTTTGGCTAACCCAATAGAGCAGATTTTAATACCAGAAGAATTAACTTTATTGTGCCCTATCATTAGAAAGTATGGAAGTAGCTTATTCGCATTAAAACGAATCTGTATCCAGGTTTAATACTCTTATTATTTACATACACATTTTTGACATTTTTAAATATTTCTTAAAAAAACATTTAAAAATATAAAAAATAGTACTAGCACTGGGAACGGGGTCCGAGCTGCCGGTGGTCAGGGCTCTTGAGAGAGGAACCTCCTAACAATACTAATAAGAATACTCTTATTTATTATTTATTTATTTTATTATATTTATTTAATTTGACAACATTGGTCCACTGGTTAGTACAAAAAACAAACTTATCAACGAAGTATTAGTATTTATTAATTAATTACACATTATTATTTTTCATTCCTGCCGCACGAGCAACCGGACAGCATGTCTCAATATTGGTGCATCGTGTTGTTCAGCTAGGGTTTTCAAAATACCGTTGCGGCTAGACGTTAAGATTCATAGTTAAACTACTGCTTAAATCGTGTCTTTGCTATTCTCAGTTTTTCTTTTGCATAACTTATCATAAAATTTGTTTTTCTATCTATCTACAGATAACAAATTAAGATGGCTACCCCAGAGACCCGTCTACAACTATCACCACTGTGAGTTTAGATTCTGGAGAAACTCTAACATGAGGACTTTGCCGTACTCGCTGTGGTATCACATGTTCAGAGATCAACAAACTAGATGTCTCAATATTGGGTAAGTTTCGATGGTGCTTGTCTTTCCCAACTGTCTCCAATAAATCCTCGAAGGCATCGTAACTCTCACACATCATATTGGGAGAGGGAAAATAGAACAGAAGTGTGCTTATTATCTTTTGATGTTATATTATGCTCTTGGAACTAGAAATGTGCGTGTAGGTTGTGATTATGAAGAAAACTATCTAAACTAATTTAAATTTATATATACACCGTGACTTTTTAGTCGTCTTACAAGGGTGCCCGACATGAAATAGTTCTAGGCGCGATTTTTTTTTTTTTACCTACCGTAATAGGTACAAAGAAGAATAAATTAACATTAGAAAAAAACTATGAAACATCCTGTTAATGATGTTTACGTGTCAAACGGGAGAATATACCTTCCCAGCGCTCGAGTCCAGTAGATTATCGCTCACAACAGGGTGTTTTAACTACGCCATGCGTCATAATATTGCATAATATTTTTATTTTTAAATTATTAAAATCTCATAAATATCTATTTTTCTTTATAAATGCTTAATAGTCATTGTATACATGAACTGGGCTGCCGTTGTAAGACGACTAAAAAGTCACGGTGTATATATAACAAAATACCAAGAAAATAGGGCCCCAAACTAGGCACAGCCTGTATCTTGGGAGCCCAGATAAAAACATATCCACTCTGCCGTAATTATCAAAGCACATGTTCTCATATAACAACTTATTATTTCCAGGTGTTTAGAAGCTGCAAATAGCCAAACAGCTGACAACAGAAGGCATCACTGCAAATTAAAACTAAGCCAAGACTCCAAAGAATTAGAAGTTATAGTCGAATGCCCGCCTCAGTACAACGTTATCTTAGATTCTAAATACTACTCTCCACCAAGTCTCTATGAGATTTGTAGGAGACAGTTCCATCAAATGATAAACACCGCAGTGAAAAAATTGAATCCACAAACTTACAGTTTTTACTCTGAACATGTTAGAGAGAATCTTTATAATGAACATAATAATAACATTGTAGACCTGCAGGAGAATTTTCATGACTTTAACATTGATGCCAGTGAAGGGAACAATAAATATTCTGATGAAAATGGTAATAACTATACTTCAGTAGTTATGAAAGAAGGAATCTACAAGAAAGCTACAAAGCCGTATTTCGTACCAGCTGATATATTAAGAGAATATTTTAATGTTCTGCCCAACGTACTGATGTCAGATCTAAGTAATGGGCCCGTTTCAACGTGTGAGAATTTAAATTGTAAGAAGCCTGTGTTCGATCACGTCTTTTATGAATTTTGTTTTGGGTAAGTTTTCAATTTTAGCATTTTTAACGGTACCGCAGCAGCAGAACTGAACGCAGCGACACGTCTGGCTTCGGCAAAGTAGCGGGCGGCAATGTCGCCATTTATGAAAGCTTTTCAATAGAGTTGTTTAGAAACAAATTGGTGTTGCTGCGGTCTGTACAAATAGTGTTGAATTGTTTCCATACAAAGGTTTGCAGTGTACGGTTACCCTCGAATAGTACATTTAGTTTTTTTTTAACGTAGCCTATCACCTATGTCCTATTCCAGACTATAATCTATCTCTGTGCCAAATTTCATCCAGATCCGTTGAGCCATTCTGGCGTGATTGAGTAACAAACATCCATCCATCCTAACTTTATTATTTTAATAGTAGTAAGATTACAGTATGGTGTTTTTTTTCCAGGGAAATTATCCTTATCGATAAAATTGAAGACGTTCTACTCAGTGCCGTCTTTTGTTCAAAATATTGTGCTGATTTTTGGAAAAGAAGCAAAAGCACAATCCCATGGACATTGTCATAGTCAATAACTAATTAAATTAAATTATGTTATTTTTTATAAATTTACTGTCTCTTTTATTTATTTATTCTACACATTTTTTACATTTTTAAATATTTCTTAAAAAAAAAACAACTAAAAAAACATTTAAAAATATAAAAAATAGTGGTCCACCGGTGTCGGGAGCAGGGTCCAAGCTACCGTTGGTTAGGGCTCCAGAGACAGGAACCTCCTCACAATGCGAGCCGTATCGAGGAGTACTGCCGTCTGAATCAGGCCCTTAATCCAAACGCCTAAGGAGAGGCTCGAAAGATGGTCGTCGAGGCATAAGGCCATTGGCATTAATTTACTATTATTATTATCATAATAGCCCGATTGATGCCATCATTACAACATTCACGTGGAATGAAGATTAAACCTAAAATAAGATTTAAAAAAACTATTTTGGATTCTCTGTTCTTCTTTTCATATTTCTGTGCCGTCTGTGGCGTTAGTTTTGGTTATGACTTATCTATATAAAGTACGACCAGTTTAAGTTTGCAGTTCAAGGTGGCGCTGCTTGTCAAGAAAAAATGCAACAGTATGTCAACCTTCTTACATTTATTTTAGATCTCTGTTTTAACGCCGACACAGATATGTTGGTCGACGTATGTGGTTGTTTTCAAAGTATTTCACTCTTTGGTTCTTTCATTCTGTCATTTCTTCGGTTGAATTAATTTTATGGCTGTCGAGATTTTACATACTTAAATTAAAATAAGTACGTAGATCACCATGTCTGAAGAAGAGGTAGAAAAAAAAACGGAACAAAAGGTGCACCAAAATTTCAAAAAAAAGTTGCATGACAATGTGATTAAAAAGATGGCAAAAGCTGAACCTAACCCAGAAATAAAGCCAGATGCCAGCCTCATAAAATCCCATAACTATTTTCAAGGCCACGACTGTCACTTGCCCCCCGAAAGACTTTCAGCACAACTGATAAAGAGCAAGGGAATACAACTTTGGATATTCAATTTTATGGCCGTTCATGCTGGAGACATAAGAGCCATCAATATGCACAGGTAGCTTTATTATAAGTAATTAATTTGGCATGTTTATGTTCAAAAGTAAGATTGGAGAATAATTGTAACTGATTGCTGAAGGATAATTAAAGGGTGTAAATAGACCCTTAACGAAGCCGAAAGCCACTTGTTCTCCCCGTCATTGCGATATTTTTTTTGTTCTGGACCATACCTGGGAACCTTCTAGTTACGGAGATATTGGGGGTCAAAGTTGCGACTTTTTCACAAGTTTTTTTTTTTAAATACAAGTTTTTAATGCAAGATTTTTACTTTAAACGCCTCCACGACCCCCGAACTATTCAATCCATCCATCATCACAATGTTTTGAGTGCTTTACATTGAGTCCTACCGTAAAACATAAATTTTGCGTAAAGTTACTTAGTTTGATGTACATAATGCTCGGTTGACGGCTTCGTGAAGGGTCTGTTTACACTCTGTATGTTTACTGGTTGGGTATTGTAGCTCGTTCTGCAGGTAAAAAAAAAAAAAAACCTAAAAATATAATGTGTACCAAAGAGCCATCTCGTAAGCGTTTTATTAAAGTTCACAACAGGACTGGTGAAGAAGATACCGCAATCTAGAAGGAACAATGCTTTTCGTAACCATCCCATGGTAATAAAATATAATAGTGGTCTAGTAGGTCACGGCATCCACTTCAAACCTGTCGAGTTCAAACCCAGGCTGACGAGGCACACCAACCCAATCCCACTTTTGAAAAGAAAAGGCGTGTGTTCCATCACTGTACTGGAAACACTATAGGTTGATTATGTAGATACCTAATAATTCTATAGTTGCTGCCAGTTAAGATCGCAATAGCGGTCATTGACCCACCTACATTTATTAAAGTTCTTAACTTTGAAATCCAAAAATAAGCCTGTTCATGTCTTGAATCGTCATCTATCGTGACCTTCAACATTTTTTCTAATGAAAAACGATACATGGTTCATTTGTTTTGGTTCGTACGAAGAGATATTATGGAAAGAGCAATGACCGCTATTGCAATCTTAACTGGCAGCAACTATAGTGCTGTATTTCCTTTGCCTAGGTCATACGCAGCTTTGTGCGCGGAGAAGGACCGACATCACAAGAATTATCGTTACATCATCCACCCCTACAGCAAGCTAAGAATCTATATAGAAGCTGCATTCGTCGTTCTGACGATTTTGGGTTCGATTGTTACTGCTTTCCATTATTCTTCACACAACTTGTTAAAGTTCATCAAAGTTAGTACATACCTATACCTGTAATAGGTGTAAAAAGATCCTTAACGAAGCCTAAGTGCCCATTTACGGAGACGCGGCGCGTCGGGCGGCGCGTTGCGCGGGGCGTCGCGCGGCGCGGTGCGCGTTTTTTCCGTTTACGGAGAGGCGGCGCGTGCAGCGGCCCGCGTTATCACACGCCCAAACACAAACATATGGCAATGTACGATGTTGTTTACGGAGACGCGGGGCGTGCGCCGCCGCGGCGAACGCCGCGGGCGACGCGGCGGGCGATGCGGCGGTATCATCTGCCATATGTTGTATTTGCGCGTTTACGCGTGCGACGCCGCGTGCACCGCCGCGTTCACCGCCGCGTTCGCCGCGGTGGGCAACGCGGCAACTTCAAGCGAACGCGCGTAAAAACGCTTCTCCGTAAACACTCTCATACATCGCCATATGTTTGAATTGAAAGCGGGCCGCGCCGCACAACGCGCCGCCTGACGCGCCGCGTCTCCTTAAATGACCACTAAGGGTGACAAATCAACATCGAGCTATGCTGCGCTGTACTGCGCTGTGCTATGTTTGGTCAACTCGCTCGTCTAATATTTTAATGAGGATACAAACAAACCATGCTGTGCTGCGCTGTGTGAGGCTACGCTCTGTTTAAAAACGCAGCAGTCTCGAGCGTGCTGAGCCGCGCTGTGCCGAACTGTGCTAGGTTTTTTATGGTGCTCTGCCAAGCTCTGCCATGCTCTGTCATTTTTGAGGAGATAAACGACTAGACCAGCTGCTGATTACTTTTAATACTGAGCTAAGCGAAGCGCAGCACAGCTTGATGTTGATTGTTAAAAAAACGTAGCTTAAGAAACACAGCACAGCGCATTACAGCGCAGCATAGTTCGATGTTGATTTGTCACCCTAAAGGCACTTGATATCCCTGTCATTGCAATCTTGTTTTTCTTGTTGTGACTAATACCTGGGAACCTTCTAGTTACGGAGATATTGGAGGTCAAATTTCAACTTCTTCACACGTTTAAAAAAAAGACAAGGTTTTAATTTTATACTTCAAATACCTCCATGACCCCTGTACTATTTAATGCATCCATCAGCAATATGTTTTGGGTGCGTTATATTAAGCGCTACCGTTACCGCTACCTACCATGATTTATTAGACCAAAAAAAAAAGTTTCGCAGCAATATTTTTTACGCAGAGTTACTTAGTTTGATGCACTGAATGCTTAGTTGTTACCTTCGTGAAGATGGTCCGTTTACACCTGTATCGGTAATCGACTCAGCCTATCGCGGTCCACAGCTGAACATAGTAGACCTCTGACAAGTTAGCTAGAACACCCGATTCTCCGTCTTCCGCATGCAGTTTGTCCCAGCCACCTTGATACCTATAAATAGGGGCCAAGAATTAGAATAAACCTGGCAGTAACACAATGGGCAGCATATTACAATATTTAGCAAACTTTTTATCTCAAAAAACATAATGTTCGTCAAAATAAAAAGAAAAACCTCGACGACAAGGGCACGGCCATAAGGACCACGGCCAAAAACCTATTGGTGTAAATACTGTAAATACAATACGTATTTAGGTAGCGTGTACACTTTGTGCAGTATATTTTAGCGATGCCTCTGATCAGATTTTATAGGCAACTGCCTAAGAGAACTTTTTATTAATCCCTGCAGCACCGATGTGAAGAGTTTGTGACTTTTTGGGATGGCACGGTTGTGGTCAACATTATAGTTAACTTCTTCACCGGATATGTTGAGGGGTATTCTCGCAAAGTTACTGTTTTGTCCATGAAGAAAATAGCATTGCACTATCTAAAGACCTGGTTGATTGTGGATGTACTTGCAACTACTTGTATTGTGTCCGAATTTTATAAAAAGAGCATGACCCTCGATTTGGTCCTGGAAGCTATAAAGATAATACGCATACCTGTCATCATGGTTTATTTAAGCAATATTCTGACCGTCATGAAGGCCTCTGTAAGTATATTTTGAAATATTTTTAAAGAATGTATAGTTAGACTGATAGAATAATCTTCATTAAGTACAGTCGCAGCACATTAAACTGCCAAACTGTCAACTGTCAAATTTCTCCAAATGATTTTAAACCATAAAATGTTGACGGTTAAGTTCAAAACCGAATTGGAAAATTTTACAGTTTGTGGTAACTTGATGCGCTGGCGACTGTTTACAATTCTATTACAATTATCACAAGACCTTGGAGATTGGCACAAGAAAAGGGAGGCCTGTACCCGGCAGTGGGTGAGTTCGGGCTGTCGATGGTGATGATGAAGTATTACAATGTAGGTACCTATAGTAATTAATATTATAATTTCTAAACGCCTAGTTGATACTTGGAAAAGAGCAAAGAACTATAGGTACATTATGTTGATGTTAAAGAACAGAGGTACTGCTTTTTGCCCATAATTTTAAAAGTAGACAAGGACCGAACTGTTTCGACTGTAAAAGATTTGTTATAGAAGCTGGTAGAATGACTGGGCATCTCACATAGTCTCAAGTTTTCCGATGAACTCAGATATCTATCAGATATCTATTCAGAAGCCCGAAGTCTGACAAATACCAGTAACTAGTCTTGCTAAAGGGTCTGTTGCCCAGTTGGTGGGTTTTGGGGATCTGCATTCGGTCGGACTGAAAGTCAATCCCAACATAGTTAGGAAAACACTAGACAGGTTTTGGTTGATAGGAGTTGTATTAATCCTAATTTTGTATCACATTATAGTCATTGGGTTTTTCCAACCTCATCTGCCTAGCCTTTTCCCAACTATATTGGGGTCGGCTTCCAGTCTTAACCGGATGCAGCTGAATACCAGTATTTTACATGGAGCGACTGCCTATCAGACCTCCACAACCCAGTTAGTACTGGGTAATACGATACCCCTTGGTAAGACTGGTTGTCAGACTTTTTTTGGGCCACCTACAAATGACACCCGGGACCAACGGCTTAACGTGCTTTCCGAGGTGGTCACCCATCCACAGACCAACCTAGGCAAGCACGGCTTAACCTAAAGATCGACCCGAGTAGCTGTTTTTATTTAGCCACGAGCTCCTTCCTTGGGTTTTTCCAACCTAACAGACAGATGTGTTGCTGGGGAATGTATTCCGCCATTTCTTATTCCCAGTTAAAACACTAGGAAGTGGCGGGTGTTCATGGAAACAATTTTTGCTGATTTTGAACCTTATTTGAATAACACTTGATCTGGATTTGCTTAGTTTTTCCAGAAGACGGTTGTACAGTTTCTTTTCTGCTTAATAAACTTCCTATCTTGGAACATCTACTTTCAATTTGTTGCGGAATACATAATTGAGGGTACTTATTACCCAGAAAATCCTAGAAACTGTTCGTGGTTAACAGTTGCAAACTTGTGGAACAACACTACAGGAATCCGATTAATTTACGCGGTTGATAGAGCTGGTAAGTTGGCCTACACATTAAAACAATCTTTTCTATTCATAATATTTACCCCCAATGATGTTATACCTATAATTATGTTATGGCTAAAGATGGGTGTGAAAATAACTTAAGTGTAGCAACACCGTTGGCTAAAAATTAAAAAAACATTTTTATTTTATTTTTTCCGCACGAAAAATACGAGCTTTGACGTGGAGTTGCGGAAACCAGCCCGTTATACAATATAATACAATTCATTTTTATATAATATTTTAATAGCTTCTGTTCGCCGTTTCACTCGCGTTATGTACGAGAATTAACCCACGAGAACGTTTTAAATATAGCTTATAGTACTCTGGGATAATGTAGCTTCCCGTTAGTGAACTAATTTTCGGAATCGGATCAGTAGGTCCAAAGATTACTACATACAAACTAACGAACAACCCCCTCCCTCCCCTCCCTCTTTATAATATTAGTAAGTATACTATAGACAATGCCAATGAAATTTCAAACTGTTTCAGTTTGTATGCTGACGACAAATACTAACATGAGTCTTCTAGAACAAAAGGGGTGCTTAGAAAATTTTCCAGTTATATGCTGGATTTTTTCCAAGGTATGTTTTTAGAAAGTGATACTTTCTTGCTACTTACCCTCAACATATTTTATGTAACATGAGGTAACATCACGCTTGGTTTTCCCGAAGCGTAGACATAGATGTTCTATACTGCATCCACATAACGCCAGTTATGTTTAAATCCTATGAAATGGGGGCGAGCCTATTACCATCAACCGCGCATAAACCCAGACTCCGTGCTGCCACTGATAAATTTATAATGGACAACTCAATAACACTTTGCTCGGCCTGGGAATCGAACCCAGGATCTCGTGTTCAGCAGTACCATTCGTGACCACTGTGTCTGTACTCCAGAAGTCTAGATCAACGTGGCAGTTTTAGGCGCGAATTACAGAGAAACGGCGTACGGTGAAGGCGCGGCGCAGGAGTGATGCCACTTCAAAACGCTTTCATACAAAATGTACGTAGGCGACGTGTCGTGAATTACACTCAAGCGGCGCTGCGAAGGCACGCCGTTCTTTCTTTTCCTTATAAATTCCACGCCGGCGCCGCTCCTTACGCCGTTTCTGTGTAATTCGCGCCTTAGATACCTACTTAAATCAAAATTCTCACTAGCATCCTACCCACATTTATTTTACAGATCATCATATTCCATTACGGAATTAAATATACATTAGCAGTTTTTGGAAAAGAATCTGCAAGTGCCCAGTTCTATATTATCAAAAAACAGCTGGAGACATACATGGCGCAGAAAAACTTCCGTCCGAGGCTTAAGAGCAAAATCCTGAAGTTTTATGCTATTCGATTTCAGTCGAAATACTTTGAGGTACCTACGAACATTTATTACGTCATTTGGTATAAGTCCCGTCACGTAAAAAGAACGCTGAGCGACAGTGGAGGGGAGGTGTTTGCGCACGTTTTACAGTCGCGTCCTAAAGTACTAAGCTATTCTTTTACAATAAAAGTATAGTTGTTAAATACCTCCATGACCCCTGTACTATGTCCAGGAATCTCGTATGCTAGGATGCGTGTCCGGTCAACTACGTGAAGACATCCTGATGCACACCGGTCGTCAATTGGTGATGGAACTAGACTTTTTGAAGCAGCTGCCCAGTTCCTTGTTGGTGCAAATCGCTGGCAAACTACGCCTTGTCATTTACATCGCCGGCGATATTATACTCAAGATCGGTAACGTTGGTAAGTGGTTACAATTTCTCAAAGTTGGTGTAATGATCTTCTGCATTTTTCACCAGGTTCTGTTTTAGTTAAAAAATGAGCCGAGACCCATCATTCGATATGATAAGACTCGCGGCAAATTTATCTTATATAGGTATGTAATTCACACACACAACCGCGCGAACCGAAACATCTGCTAGGTTAGGCTGCGACTACCGTGGCCAGCCCGCCGTCAATCCTGCGCCGTGTCTACACAGATGTCCTCATTGTCATTTGAGTGAGGGCTCTTTCCTCACTTTGAGGTCGGTATCACACCTCCGCCGCGGAACCATAGCAGTGAAATCGCAGTACTTCCACCACCGCCTGTGTTGACCTGCGTTGTACAAGCGAAACCGCGTATAGTGTACAGATTTGATCATGATTCTTTCCCGGGTGATTTCGCCGATCTACGCCGAAAACACCTCCGCGCTCACTTTTTGTTGCGATGCCGCATGTTTCGCATATCTGTAAACTTTGGCATTTTAATCAATTCAACTAACTAGTATTAGTCAGTTATTAAAGTACCTAGTGCGCACATACATCTGCAATTTGATCTCAAGCGTTTGGCTAGTCTCAATTGAGGATAACCGCCGTAACCGAAATTCGGTCTAAAGATAAAAATCTAGTTTTGAACTCCACAGGCGACAGTCTCTACTTCATCGACAGAGGTACAGTAGCCGTCTACTCAAATTCAGGGAAGGAGATCTGCCATCTAGAAGACGGAGATTACTTCGGCGAAATAGCCTTAGTCATGAAACACCACTTCAGGACCGCGTCTGTGGTGGCTGTCACAAACTGTGAGTTGTTCATGCTGGACAGGGAACATTTTGAGACTACCATAGCGTACTATCCGACAGTGTATAATAGTATAAAGGAGGTAGCGACGAGGAGGTTTGAAACGACCCGTGTACTTGATGAACATCATCAGGCTGAACGGAGGACTAGTGGATCATCGTTTGAGTTTTGATTGAGGAATGACCCGGGCTAAATGCAAATAGCATGACACATAATACACTTATAAGCACTACATCGGATCGGAATCACCTCACCATATTCTTACTATTTGATCATGATGTGGGACAATGCCGTTATGTGGTTATATTATTAAGGTGAGTATAGACTACAACATTTTCTGGAGCATTTCTGTGTAATGTAACGTTCTTACGAATAGTACAATACAGGCAAAAGCTCAGTTTCCAAAGCATTTCCATGTAATGTAACGTTCCTGCGAATGCTCGGCGTTATGTTACGGGTAAATCCTCCCACGGGTCTCCCTCCGCGTCACCCCGCAACTGCGCATCGCCCGCACTCGTGGTTCGATGAAATGTTACACCAATACGCTCGACGAAATGTTACACCAATACGCTCGTTGGTTTGTAACAAAGAGGCGAGCGTGCTCGACGTTTAGTTCGTAAAAGGATGATACACTAGAACATATCATAGAGCGGCTCGTTGTTCTGTTACAAGTAAATGTTGTAGTCTATACTCACCTTTAGTGTACATCGCAGTATGGAGTTTCGTTAAAAAATCCCGAACGGCTCAGGTTGAAGTAGGTACCGATCCCGTGCAGTGCTTTTAACTCTGCGTTGAGATTAGAAAATTCTTTATCGCCGAATAAAAAGCGGAAGTATGATGATAACGTTAGGTACTCTTTTTCTTCGGCTTCATTGCAGAAAGCATAATTATTTTTCTGTAATTATTATGTAAGTTACTAAACAATATTGTCAGTTAGGATACCTTTTCGTTTCTTTTAAGAATAATGATTCAGTTTCTCACTAAGAACAATACATTTCTAGGGCAATAAATAAAAAACTTAAATTGTATAACTTTCGTTTTATTTAAAACCAGCCACCATGTAGGTACAAGCGGAATAACTTCGAAAATTGAAGATATGGCTGAGAACGCACTGCGATCATTAATGTATTAAAAGCAAGCGTATAGTATTACTGCATCGTGCCGCACTGCTTTCCAACACAAATTCTGTGGCCTGTGTAGTTAGCGATGATTCATACAAAATATACGAAAGAACGCAAAATGCGGAAACAATCTTCTAAATGAAGGATTTCGCGGTGCGACGTGGCCCGCCTTACTGTGCGTAAGCCTCTAATTTAAAATAATACGCCTTCATAATACAATCATTAGAAAAATCGCAGTATGTTCTGAGCAGTAATTTTATTGTAAGTCAAAAATACTTTGATAGCCTCAGCTATTTTGGACACAACGTTCACAAGAAACCTTGCACAAGTTGAATTTTTTACCAGACTGCAAAAAATCTAGATTTTTTTGTTACAGGTTTACCTTTCGATTGAGAGGGTGGCTGAGGTAGCTGCGGGGTGTGGGAGGGGTGTTGACCCCCTATAAAAATATTATTTTGAAACGAGTATTTTCAATTTTGAAATCGACGTATTTACGTTACGTTTACACTGCACGTTCGTGGTAGGGCCTCTGAGCTCCCGCGACACGTCACCATACCCCCCTCTCACACCGCGCAGCTACCTGACAACGTCACAGTTACGCAGGAAGCCTGAAGTAACAGTCCACAGCGTGTACCAGAACTGTGTGTTCATCTACAATAAGGGTGAGGTCTAGACCAACAAACATTCAATGTCTACTAGACCCTACAGGACAGCTGATAATTTTTCGGGATTACAATGTGTGTCTCATGGAGTAAATTGTACAGTTTGATGGTCAGAAAAATGAATTAATATGACCAAACCTTTCTGGTACCTAGGTACTACCGAGTTCAATGACGGTCTGCCACTTTACACTCTCAGGCGCGATTTATACTGAAATGGCGTAAGGTGAAGGCGTGGCGCAGGCATGATGCCGCTTCAAAACGTTTTCATACAAAATGTACGTAGGCGACGTGTCGTGAATTACACTCAAGCGGCGCGGCGCAGGCACGTCGCTCTTTCGTTTCGGTATTCGTGCGCTGCTCCTGCGCCGCGCCTTCACCTTACACCGTTTCTGTATAATTCGCACCTTATGCCCTGAGTAATAAGGTTGAAAGTGGTTGACTGTTAGTGAACTCGGTCGGGGTCGTTATAAACTTTGTCGGTTTCAGAAGTCAACTTGTGAAAATCTTGCTTGTGCACACCATGCTTTAGTATAACATTTATTTCATGCAACATAATAATAATAATCTGCACAACTGCATTTAATAAGATAACATAATGACTAATCTCTCATTTCATTCCGTTAAAACGAATAATAAACTTTTCAGTCAGTCGCTTTTATCGAATAACACGATATTAACTTGTCTAAGGTAGGAGTAACATTACGGGGTCAGAGCTTGGAAGTATATATTATTTAATATTTTATCTAGACTACCTAGAGCATTACCAATGATGAAATAAAATGAAAAAACTCGTATCGTATGTATTTACGGCCAGATACTTAAAAAAAAACTCATATAGCTCCACCACCACTCATATAACCCAGCTAATGGTATTGCCTTCACTTTTCGTCTAAAGAATGATTTCCACCAAACGGCTCGCATCGCATCGAATCGGAAAGGATACGAACGGATGCGGTGATAGCCGATCGCGAACGGCCCCGTACCGTCGCTTACGTACGAAATAGATTCAAATAGTTTAATTTCTACCATGTTGACAGCCCTAAGGATCCGATCGGATGCGACGACAGGTGAACGGAGCCGATCGGTCACGTCACGGAAGACGCCCACGGTGAAACTGCTGTGCTCGGCATGGTAATATAGACTTTAAATACTGTGTAGACGATTTAATATCGTTTAAAGATTGTAAAATCCGTTCCGATGCGATGCGAGTCGTTAGGTGGACATCATCCTTTATACTGACCTCACAAAAAAGGGAGTATGGCAACTCCCCTACATTTTTTTACATATAACATCAATAACAATTGGCTTGCTCAAGCGTCGTCTTTATTCTGGAACTCTATTGCTGGCTCATGGGACGTATAACTTAATGGAAGAAACAGAATTTAGTATTCAGCTAATTTACTCGTAACATCACAACCAAAATAAATTAATTCTTACATCTATACAATTTCTATTGAGTAAAACTTACAAATTGTGAACAAACGCAAAACAATGTTTTCTGTGTAAATTATAATAAGTGATTTAACGCAAATAAACTTTGGGCAACTGATCGTTATTTCAAACTAGTCACTATTAATAGCTTCTAAATAAAAAACTCCATCTACGATTTGTATTCTTGACATAACTTTATTTTGTCATTATTTTTAAGAACATAAGTCTGTGTTTGCGCTATTGATTTGAGGTAAGCAATAAACACGTTCATTGCCAAGCCAAAATGCTGAACTTAGCTAGATGACCAAAATAAAAAAATTCGTTGAATGTCTTCCCTAGTGGCCAAAACAAATACCAGAACCCCGCTGCGGCCGCTATTTTATGACTCGTACATAATGGTAAGGCACAATCACGCGACGTCGCGTGATGTGGCAATTAACGTGTAAATGGGACAAAAAAATAAGTAACAAGCAGCACGCGTAGCAAGTCCACCGTAGAAACGGGTTTTGTCGACGGAAGAATCGACAAAATAACAGGTTTCTTTTGTTGATCTGTCATTTTGTCGGCTCTTTCATCGACAAAACCTGTTTCTACGTGTTCTTGCTTCACGTGCAGATAAAACCAAAATGATTCAGGACATAGTTACATAACTTCATTCATTTACCTATCAATTATTCTAGAACAATCTTGAGTCAATAGAAATCTCTTCATCTTAGATATCGTTCACTAAACTTCACAGTTACATTTATAAAAATACACGCAACACCCGCCCGCATCTCAAAACTTTGCAAAGAACATCAATTTACAGGAACGGAATATGTTTTGAGGTAGATTACACAGTTTTAGGCATTAAGGAATACATATTTCCGTATAATAAGCATTTAGGCACATATTATCGCACATTAATATTAACTGCGAGATGAAATATACATAATATTATGTAACAATCCCTTCAAGTTTTGAGATAGGACGGCCGCCTTTCATATGAGTAAAATCTGCATGAATATAAAATTCTTTTATTTAGTAACTTAATATAAATTTACACATTTCGCATCCTCAGTTTAAAAAAGGCGTACTTGCGAAAAGCTCATATAAAGCAGTCAAAAGAAAAAACTGACGAATAGATAACCTCTTCCTTTTGGAAGTCGGTTAAAAACTGTTTTAAAGACACATCATCATCTTCCTGCCCTTGTCCCAAGTTACTTGGGGTCGGCGCAACACGTTTTTTTCTTCCACTCTCCTCTGTCAACTGTCACGCTATCATTTACTCCTTTTAAAAGACACATAATTTAAATAACTATACGCAAAATTGCGTACTGATTCCTCATCTGTTCCCAAATATGTTGGGCTTTCGAATTGACGCAGCTTGAACAGCTTTTACACAATGTAGATTGCCATCGATACGCTAAGAATATAAAACAAAACACTGTTCAAATGTTTACGTCACTCAAAAAGATCCCAGCACGCGTAGCATGACCACCGTAGAAACTGTAGAAAGAGATCTGTCATTTTGTCGACACAATCTGTCATTTTGTCGATTCTTCCGTCAAAGAAACCCGTTTCTACGGTGGTCATGCTACGCGTGCTGTAGTACTCTAAAGCCTTTATTACAGAGCGTTACTCAAGACCAAGCATAGACCTCAAGCATTACTTACATTTAGCTTCAGCCAATCAAATTTATTATTAAATGGCTTGAATCTAATTTTAGCTGCTGAAAATCTCCCACCTGGACATGAGTTACTGTTGCCATGGCTGACCGGAAGTCTTAAATAGACTCCGGACCCAGGTTGGTCGCAGCAAGGAAAACCAGCTCAGGTGGAGATTCATTAGTGACTCTGCCCTGAATGTGGTGCTGTTCCAAAAACGATGGGGAACTTAATATAGTGTCTTGCGGGTCCTGTTGTTTGTTCACTACAGGAACTGATGGACGCTACAAAAAGCGCCAAACTAGTTGCTCAGTTCTGGGCTGACACTATTTAGATTGCCATCGACAGAAGAAGTAGTGACGTTCTGTAATAAATACTTTGACTTCACCTATTTTTTTTAAACTTGACGTGTCATATTTGCGACCTGTTACTCAGTACTGTACGTACGCCTTTTTTACCCTGTAGATGCAATTATTAGCTAAAATCGCTCCAATTTAATTTACACATACTATCATAATTTCTATTTCAGTTCATACATTTGTTCACACGATATTGTGCCGCCGAACGTTACCTTGAGCTTATCGTAATGGAATAAGTTTAATTTTATTTTATTGAACGTAGTTGTAGTGCGTCTGCGCCGGTACTGGGTAGTACATCTCGCTCATTACGTATGGACCGATTATAGCGCTGGAAATGTAAAGAAAAACAATATAAATAGAAAATGTAACAATACACATCAATAGCGAAGGGTCAATTTTTGTAAGAGGTAAGCCGGAGTACATATCTTTAATGTGATTATATTATTTGTCCATAGAATACTGACTGTGCCATTTTTCAAAGGGAAGCCAGTAGGAATCGAGTTGTATGGAACCTTAGCCATTGATACACATACTAGGTTGCAGAAAAAGCGGAATTATTTGACTAAGTTATCAATTATGTTCTTTTTAGCGTATTTAAGAGAAGAAGAAAGAAAGAAGAAAGAAAATACATTTATAAGAGTGTCTTACACCCACTGAGCACCTATTGATCAAAGATTACACAGGGCCTTCTAAAGGGGAATGCCCAATATTGTATGAGAGTCCGACTGATCTTGCGTCTAGACTGAATCGTCGCGCGTCGGTAAAATATAGGAAATGTGTTCGATGGCAGTTATTCTAAATCGGACTTTTAATCTTCCAAAAACAAGCAACCGACAAGAAAACATATCTTCCAAGGTATTCATATAAAAGTATTCATGGCGCAGAATGTTATTCTCTTTAGAATAGAATAGAATTTTTTTATTTCAGACCGGAGTCCATAGGGTTAGTAACAATTTTACTTAACTTCTAGTGTTAGTAGGTTTCAGACACATGAAAATACACAATTAAAAGTCAGCGTGGAGCCGCATCCACCTCCGCAGCATCGGGGAATCCCATCTTTGCTTACCAAAAGGCATTTAAGATTTTAATGTCTGGCAAAAAACAAAAGACATTATGTTTTTTTCATCTTATTTACTATGTGTTTGAGACTCACCTATGGCTATAAGGCCCATACAAAAGCGTCGGCTATGACCTCGGCTCGTCCTCTACGGGCGCCAGTCGCGCGTTACTCGACGTGTAGAACAGAACGCACGGCGTTTTCCACCACGCGCCAAACTGTACCACTTCGTCTGCGCTTACAGGGACGATACTGGAAGAAAGTAGGTAGATTTTTATAAGTACTAATAACTATAATATATTATTACTAGTAACCCGACCCTGCTTTGCATGGGTGCAATGGAAACATGACAAAAATTGAGATTTAAATGCGACAACAGCGCCAACTATCGGGTCCAAAACTATCCAATATTTCAAGCTGAAACCAAGTAAGTACATAAATGACTTAGGCGCCTGTTGCCGTTTAGATAGGGTAATCATTACTTTGACCTCCAATATCTCCTTAACTAGAAGGCTCCCAGGTATGGTCCAGAACAAAATAATATCATAATGACGGGGAGAATAAGTGCCTTTAAGCAGCCTCGTTAAGGATCTTTCTATACCCATTATACTGTTACGAGCTGTGTATGAGATAAATTAAATGCTACCGATTAAATAACAAATAACTTTATTACAAATTCGATCACAAATACACTACTGAGCACTATTCACTTAGATTTTGCACTTCTAGTTAACTTCGATTCGCTTCGTTGTATCGCCTAAATCAGGCTGACTGCTCTCGCAAACCCGACGGCTATTTATATGCGAGAAAGTTCTACAACTTTGTGGAACCTTCTCCACAATTCCATAGTGGAACATCCTAACATTACTCTCGAATCTTCTAGGAAGTTCCATAGTGGAACATTCTAGACTCGAACGTAATCTCGAATGTTTCTTTGCTTAGTCCTCACCTCAAATCGTTGAACAGGTACCAGACCGGCTCAACATCTTTCCCCGCCGTCTGTATGTACGCGACCAAGTTCTTAGGGTTGTCTTCAACACATATGACGGCCGCAGATAGGGTGTATTCCTCCTCTGATTGCGTGGTCACGGCCTTTTTCTTCTGTTTGTCAGCCTTACTGTTCGGTGTGAGGGGCTCGGTTGGGGATTCAATCTGGAATGTATAAAGATTTTGTTTTATTTATGTACTAGCTTTTGCCCGCGGCTTTGCTCGCGTTAATTTAGAATTTGAAAATCAGTTCGGGTTGTACTCTGTTTGTAATAATAGAATTCAATCACGAAAATGTCGAAATCGTCGAAAGACACGTGGTGCCATCTATTATTATAAGAACGTTATAGTTTTTTTCTTCGGGAACAGTACTTTTTTCGTGATGAAAGGTACCCTATGTCCGTTTCTGTACACCTGACAACGTATATACAAAATTTCTGGATGATCGGTTCAGTGGTTTAGGCGTGAAAAGGTAACAAACAAACTTACTTCCGCATTTATAATATTAGTAAGGATTGTAACGACATAACATCAGGCCTGTAATCCCCGAAGGGTTAGGCAGAGGTGTACCTAATAGTACACCCACATTTCGTCCCATGTAATAGTTACTAATGCCATCAACCGGGCGCAAATCCAGACTCCGTGGCTGCTACTGAGAAATTCCTAATGGAAAAACCCAATAACACTTTGCCCGACCTAGGAATCGAACCCAGGACCTCATTGCTCAGCAGTCGCACTGCTACCCCTAGATCAACGAGGCATTATGCATTGTATTGTGTACATATTCGTTATTTTTTGTGCCTATAAATAATTTAAACACAATAAGATGGTTTCTTTTTTACTGTTTCTTGTCTGTTTTGTAACAGTAATTTATGAGGTAAAAACGAATATTTATGAGGTAAAAACGAATATTTATGTTGTGATTATTAATGTTTTCATTCATTTTCGATATCACTTTACGTAGGTATTATTCTTTATTTTTCTTCAAGTATTGATAAGTTTGATTCTTACGTTGTTTTGTTAATTTTTATGTATAAGTAAGTGTACATTAGCGGAAACTTGAAATTGTTCTTCTACATTTTACTATTAAATACCCAAAACTACTAGCTAAAATATATCCACAATATATATCCAATATATCCTGGATGAGGCTGGCACAAGAGCGTGGAGCTTGGCATAAGTAAAGAGACGCCTATACCAAGCAGTGGGTGAAGTCAGACTGTGGATGATGATGATGACTAAAAGTATTCTTAAAATGATATAAATACGGCTTTTATTCTGATCTTTGCAACTCATAACAGATATTAATCATAGGAACAGTTTGAATACATACTTTCACTCACGATAAGAAAACTAGATAGCATGCGGCTTAATGTTATTTATTATTTTAATCTATTAATAACAATTACTGTATAATCTTACAGGAAAACTCGTATTGATAGGAACAGATTATAAAATTTAGTCACATGTGCACAGGGTAGCGTGGCCGAGCGGTCTAAGGCGCTGGTTTAAGGCACCAGTCTCTTCGGAGGCGTGGGTTCGAATCCCACCGCTGCCAGAAATCTTTTTGTTGAATGTTCCCGTAACATCATACCTACATCAAATCTACCCAAAGCGACGGTATTTTATTTTCGATTGTATTCTCGTGGCAATGAAAAATCCCGAAAAATACAGTGTTTTCGTGGTGATTTTCCACGATTCGTGAACGCATCTCAAGCAAAATATTTTTTATTATTCATCATCTGCCTAGCCTTTTCCCAATTATATTGGGTCTAACCGGATGCAGCTGAATACTAGTATTTTACATGGAGCGACTGCCTATCTGACCTCCACAACCCACTTAGTACTGGGTAATACGATACTTGGTAAGACTGGTTGTCACTTTTTGGGCCACTGACTACCAAACGACTGTCAAAGATCTACAAATGACACCCGGGACCAACGGCTTAACGTGCTTTCCGAGGCGGTATGTAATGAATGGGTGATCACCCATCCACAGACCAACTTAGGCAAGCACATCTTAACCTAAAGATCGACCGAGCGGCTGTTATTATTTAGCCACGAGCTCCTCCAAAATTTTCTTTATTATTGCAGTACTATATTATTTTACTATTTTCTTTCTTTATCCTACTAATCTGTTTCTTACTACTGTAACTACATAGACCAATAGAATTTTCGTAGTTTAAAACAAAATTCTAAGAACATACCTTATCATTAATAACAACATCTCCATCTGATTGCAGTCTTATAAGTAGCTGTTGGGGTAGAACACAGTTCGATTCCTGCGTCGGACTTTTCGATGAGCCTGCTTGTGGACTTGGCCTAGAAAATAAAATAAAACATCAATGTTGGGGTATTCTCGTCATTGACTGATACTCCGGTAGTTGTTGTAGAAAGGTAGTTAATTCACACCAAACCACTGTTAGGTTTAATAGTTGAATTAAGTTACGATTGTTTCGACCCGTGATCGATCCACTCGTGGTTAAGTTTTAGTGACGACTGAATTTATGTTAAAATATAGTTAATAAAGTACGTTTACAGTAATACATTATGTGCGCACAAACATACTTTTGCTGTATGAGCATTATTGGCTCGTACAATCAAACTACTTTTCACGTGTTTATCAGAAATGCATGATCATATATTGTTTAAGAGCCTTACCCTATCAAATTAAACAACTGTCTTGACGGGCCTTTTATTGCGAAAAAATATTCGTCTATCCTACACAAAAACTTCAGTACCTATTTGAACCAAATGTAAGACATCGTCTACCCAGCCTTTTCCCAACTATGTTGGGGTCGGCTTCCAGTCATACCGGAGGCAGCTGAATACCAGTATTTTACAAGGAGCGACTGCCCATATGACCTCCACAACCCAGTTATTAATGGGTAATACGATACCGCTAGGTAAGACTGGCTGTCGGACTTTCGGGCCACTGACTACTTAACGACTGTCAAAAATCTATAATTGACAGCCGGGACCAACGGCTTAACGTGCTTTCTGAGGCACCGAAACAAATTTATGACAAAACAGGTTAATACCATTGCCCTGCCATGAATAACTCTTTTGTGTACAGTGCGTACCTACAGTTTAGCTATTCATAAACGCTTCGATTCGACAAGTCGTATGTCTATCTTTTTTGGCGAGCGAGATAGACATACGACTTTCCGAATCGAAACGTTTGTGAATAGCTGTGCTGGACTGAAAAATAAAAAAGTGATCTTACCTGTCGGGATGTTTGAAGTGACAGCCGGGCCGCGCGCAGTGTAGACCGTAACGACAAGGTTTGCCACCGCCGCCTCTTTTAGTCTCCGGCTACAGCATTATAGATAAAACAATTAATAATAATTGAATACTTTCTTATCAGCTGTATGCTTTATGTCATTGTGGACTTGTCAAATACGGGGTGTAAACAGACCCTTCACGAAGCCGTCAACCAAGCATTCTGTACATCAAACTAAGTAACTTTACGCAAAAATTATTGCTGGGAAACGACTTTTTTTTTTTGGTTAAAAATTACGTTTTACGGTAAAACTCAAAGTAACGGACTCAAAACATTATCCTGGTGGATGGATTGAATAATACGGGGGTCGTGAAGGTGTTTAAAGTAAAAAAAATACATTTGAAACATGTATTTAAAAAAAAACTTGTGAAAAAGTTGAAACTTTGACCCCCAATATCTCCGTAACTATAAGGTTCCCAGGTTTGGTCTAGAACAAAAAAATGATCACAATAACGGGGAGAACAAGTACCCTTCGGCTTCGTTAAGGGTCTTTTTACACCCTTTATAAGACAACTCCAGCAAGATCAGATAGGGTAGTAAGCACCATTAACCAATAATGCCAAGAAATAACTTCAAAATCTAAATCTCATTTTTAGCCTGTAAACCCGATTAATTTTCAATCAACTATAAAATTTGATTTTGTATTGTATTGTATAACCGGCAGCAACTACACGTATAAAGCGCGTATTTTGCGCACGGTAATTTGATTTTTAGTTGCTTTGAAATCAATAAATAATCAAACATAAGTGACGTCAAGGGTGGCTAAAGCCATACAGGATCGCGAATTAAAATCGGGAATCGCATTTTGACAACTCATACAAAAAAAGTATGTCAATTGATTGATGTGTACACTACCCTATTATAGCCCTTGGGAGTCCTTACAATTTCTTTCTGCGTGCCTTTCGCCCAATAAGCTTTTTCTCGAACAGTTGCACCGCCACAATTAATTGCTAGTATCGGTGGTAATCTGTAACAAACTCAATCGACATTATTTTGACAAAATTAACAAAAAAAAACTCGCAATAGTATTCTGAATACATTTTGACAGTTGCTGACGTCTAAGGGACCGTGACCACACTTAGGGACCTCTCACTATGCGTCCACTACTACTTTTAGCTGCAGAAGCTTCGACCAAGAAGAAAGTTTAGTCGCACAACCGGGCAACCGGCCAATTTTGTTCAAGACAGCGGCCGGTCAGGCGACAAGTCGTGGTCGAGGCTGCTTATTGCGCTAGGTCCCTTAAAAGAGACCCGGAATTGGCTTCAACCGGTCTGAGTTTTATGTCGCGACACGAAGACGCGACACCAAAATAAATGCGACAAATGTGGTGATACGTGATCAGTTCAAGCCGATTTCGCTTCTTTTCAGCGCCATAGTCACATATACGTGACAAGCAAGCGTGTGCTCTGTACGCCAAACGACACAAATATGTGACAAAATGGTAGGTGAAATTATGGCTTGGCGTAGAGGGCGAGAGCGTTTATGCTCTTCCGGTCAAAAAGTTAAGTGTGGCCACAACTCTTAGACGTTCAAACTTGGGTAGTCTGTTTGAAATAAACGTACCTAACGATCCTCCCCCGTTGCACAGTAGGAGTGAACCTAGAGCAGTGCTCGCACCAGGCCGGTGTGCTTCGTCTCGCGGCCAGTGAAGCTCGCACCAGCTCTAGGAACCCACCGCGCGGCTCCGGGCCTTCGCGCACTGCGGCTGGGTACTGGAGGGCGCAGGCTAGGACTACGGACTCGCGACCTTCCTGATTATAGACGGGAGATATGTTAATATAGCTCATAATTGATGATATCAGTAATAGCTTTTGAACAAACAATATAAATAACGGAATCAAAAAAATACAAGCAAACAAAAATGGCATGCGCCAAATATCAAGTACAGGTCAATATGGATCATAAAAATCGAGAAGGAAATGGCATTGGCATTTTAAAAAACCACAAATTAATTTTATACGGACTGGTTTACTTTTAACAATAATAGACAGTCGTTTCGGGGCCCAGAAGCCCTAAGGTCTTACCAGGCTGTATCGAAGAGTCCAATAACTGGGTTGTGAGCCAGATGATTGATACATGAGAAAAACTGGTAGTCAGCTGCTACCGGTTGGATTGGAAGCCAGCCTAAACATTTTAGCCATTTCCCAATTTGAGAAAAGGCTAGAAATTTTCGGGCCAGCTAAGCAGATGTTGAGATTTCACAATCAAAACAGATTCTCCTGATTGGCCAACTGAGAGATGGATGATCAAGTGGTCTAGACGACATCTTACCTCTTCTTCTTCTTCTTAGCGTGTCGATGGCAATCTAAATTGTGTCGGCCCAGAACTGAGCTACTAGTTTGGAGCTTTCGGTAGCGTCCATCAGTTTCTGTAGTGAACAAACAACAGGACACGCAGGACACGATATTAAGTGCCCTATTGTTTGTGGAACAGCACCACATTTACACTCCAGGGCAGAGTCATTAATGAATCTCCACCTGAGCTGGTTTTCCTTGCTGCGGCCAATCTTACCTCTTTATTACACTTGAGACACCTGTTGAGCTGATGCCTGCCGATGGCGAAGAGTTGCGATATCTCAGACTCCTCCCTATCAGCTTGCTGGTTATTCGGTAGCTCGTGGTTATCTACTGGTACTGTGTCGGCGTCGCCAGCTCCTAGCAATTTAGATACAATTTAATTATAACCAAAGTGCATTTGGTTTGGCGGTTTATATTCTACTCTTTACGTCATAGAGGCCTGAATAATTCAAGTAGGCAGTGGAATAATCCAAGACTGATATATGGATAAAATACTCTTTTTATGGACACCATACAGAATAAAGAAAAAAATTAGACATTACACATAAGTACGGTGACACCGGCAGTCTTAAGGCTAAACTAGACATAACTCTTGGTAAGTTAAGTAAAAATGTCTAATAATCTACATTCTAAGACTTATATGAACTTATCTACTTACCCCCATAATCTGGCGGTCCAAATAGTATCGCTACTGGGATTTAATAAACTTATTAAATTAATATTTTCATAAAGTAATTAAGACTAGTAATTAAGACCATTGTTACTAAGAGTATGGGTGTGGCCCGAAAATAAACGTATAATAATAATACATTGACATCACTGTCCCTCATGACGAGAATCTCGTGAAAGCTGAGAATGATAAAAAAATAAAGTATCTTGATTTAGCACACGAGGTTGTCGACATGTGGGACGTGGACTCTGCAATCATTGTACCGATAGTCGTTACGGTTAATGGACTAATAGCAAAGAGCCTCGACCAACACCTTAGGAGGCTCTCATTGCGCGGCTGGGTCAAGGGCTTGATTCAGAAAGCAGTACTCCTAGACACGGCACGCATAGTGAGGCGGTTCCTCTCTCTGGAGCCCTGACCACCGGCAACTTGGACCCTGTTCCCGATGCCGGTGGGCTACTATTTTTTATATTTTTAAATGTTTTGTTTACTTTTGTTTTTTAAAATATTTAAAAATGTAACAAATAAGAAACGTAATGAATAAAGGAACTATAATACATTAAAGCAGAAAAAAACACATTCACACTACTAAAATATATAGATTAATTAAGGCCAATATTAATAAAAAATTGCACATGTTTTGGTTAGCATATGTTACTTAGACACTCTAAACTGCATTTAAAGTAAGAAAATTGTGAAGCAGTGTGACAAAGCTAAGCTAAATCACGTGCGTTTATAATCCTGGTAGCCTACTATGACGTCTTAAATCAGCAGTCATTCCAGTGTGGGAAAGAGATGGCGCTAGACGACCTGTACAGCTCTCTCTTTCCCACACTAGAATTACTCCTGCTTTAACACGTCATAGTAACCCCCCTGCTTCAAAATTCCAAACAAAACATAAAATAAACTCACCATCTTCCCTCGCAGTCCACCCATCTTCTCTCAACTCCTCTTGACACTCAAACTCAGTAGCTGGTCCTAAGAACTCCAACTCCGTATACTGATACTCCTCTGAATATCCATTCATCACTTGAGGGGGCACCGGACGTACTTTAACATTCAAACTAGGAATTCGAACAGCTTTAGGAGGGCTGTTCACGAGTAGTGCCTTCTCTTTCTTACGAGTCTCGAGGATTTCGTAGTGAATTTGGTGTAGGATGAAACGGTTCCAACTCTGTGGACGTAGGACTGAAATTCTTTAATTGGTTTTTGATTTGGTTTTCTATCTATTTGATACTAAAGCAATAAATATAGAGATGGATAGAATATGTTTTATTGTATATAAAAATTGTTACACACTTCTTTTACAATATTGGTAATTCTACGGGTACAATGGCGTCTTATTATAATATAACTATCTTAATATAATAAAAAATAGCGATACAAAGAGAAGGTTTTACTTTCAGTATGCTATTTACATTATGTCAACCTATGAAGATGATTGGTTGCTCTATCACAATGGTACGCAGATTTATTTCATTCGACGGAAATAGTTTAACAGATATTATTATGTAGATCATGATTGAAACATAAATGTACAAATTATAGAACGTACTATCCATATTTCTATTTATATTCGATTTAGAAATTTAAGCTTTGGTCACACCGAGGCGAAACCTGATCGCGTCGTTGGTAATGATTAGGTACGCGCCAGTTTGAACATCTCCATACAAGTTAGTTGACACAAACGGTGCACAGTCTCGCATACCGCACGGCGCACGGGATTCGTTCCAATTTGGCCAGAGCTTTAAGAATATACTTCTGTACATTAAACTCACAAATTAGATCGAAAGTTAAAACACAAAACTATTTACTCTTCCGAGAACAATCATTCAAAAATGAGCACTAACACATACAACACAAAGTTTACCTGTATCAAAGCAACTAAATCAACTCTTGCGTCGGCGCCGCGGTCCGGTAATATGAGTCCCAAAGCGGCCGCCTCGGGAACTGTACGGAACGCGCGGAGGAAGTTGTTAGCTTGACAAGGTGCGCCCCCTGATGTGTCTAACATTCTGAAAAGGAACCCTGAAATGTTTAAAACATTGTTATTTTACAGAATTTATAGTTTGTTTCATATTGGAGTATGGTACGGTCGAAATTCATTTGGCAGAGCATTCTCCGCCGTGGTAAATTTTTAATTAAAACAGGGAAAGTCGATCAAAGCTCTTTGTTGATGGCGTGACCATAGCTAAGTCCCGATCTGACAAAGGAGGTCAAGATCACTTGAAATAGTACCAGATTTTCGACCACTGACGAGGCTTGGCTAGCTGCGCCATTTGCCGACGAAATTGCCTATAATAGCGAAGCTTTCGGCGAAATGAAATGCGACCAGTAAAAAGCTATACACATAAGCTAAATAACAGTGATTCCATCCCACAGTTGATATTTAAAACCTACGAAGAATATTTGTCTTAAAACCTGCTTCACAGCGTTCGGATATCCATAAACTACCAAATAAATTGCTAAATGTATTAAAAATTTTTTTTTTAAATTTATCTGTCAGAACTTATCCGATGGAAGTGAATCAGGTCATGTAAAATACCCTATAAAAAATATTATAAATAAAAAGTGAGCATACCCAATTCGCAACTGAGACAAAATTCTTTGGCACATGTATGTGCTAAGAGGGTCGCCTTTACCGGCAATGTGTAATATAAAACCTGAAAAAAGTTGTGTCTTATAATCTAGTGATTAGGTAGATTCTTAGAAGCCTTGTAACGAACATGCGATACTTTAAAATCGGCAATGATTTACTATACGCCAAAGTACGTGGCAGTCTCGGTCATGAAACGCGAGAGCGAGATGGCATGACGCTCAGCAGAGGTTTAAGAAACTTTCGTACTATTCGCTGTCCTACTCTCACGTTTGCGACCGTGACTGCTACGATTCTTGGTGTTTAGATAGTAACTATTAATATAAAGTTTGAGAAATACAGCATGTACTAACAGAAAGGGTATGAAGACCATCAAACTGGACAACTATCGCGAAAAACCCCTTACTTTCTGTTACACGCTGCTTTAAGGCTTTAGATTTAGTTTTAAGACTAAACCTTTATTATAATAAGCAAACGTATGGCCCGGTTTTCACCAAACCGAATATGAGCGGAGTGAAGAGGAAACGTGCGACCAATCGCATTGGTTGAAATCAAAGAGATTTAAAACACATATAGAGAGGACATTGGGAATATTGTCATACAATAATTTTCATCCTGAATATTTTCGATTTTGTCATACGAATGCTACCTGACAAGCGGGCGTATACACAGATGACACTAGATAGAACGAATTGTTACTAAGTAGTAACAAGTTTTGGATTACGATTTTCTTCGTCATGACCCGTCTATAGCTCGGAAATATTTGAGTGACTTTGTGTCATATCAATGCGACCTGACAAGGCGACGTATCGCACTAGACTGATCGACTTGTTACTAATTTGTAACAGGTTTTGGAATTGTCAGTTTCTTGGTCTTGCCCCGTCTGTAGCTAGTTATATTTGAATGTCTTTGGTTGAAATGCACTAATCGAAATCCAATCGAATCTCCCGTCTCTCCTATGATTGGTCGAATCTTGCACGTCTTCACTCCGCTCCGCTCGTCTTTATTTTGGCCAGAAACCGGGCCTTAATCGGCTCAATCATACAATATTAAAGTATCACATGTAGGTGCGCCATTTTATTTGCCATGCCGTATAAATATATTGTATTGAACAAGAAGTATAAACTTTAACAAATTACCTGTAACATAGAATTGCAATAAGCATTAGGTAACGTAGTCTCTAATCCTGGAAGCCCTGTTTTGTTACATTTATCTAATTCTTCGTTCGGACCGTGTTTATTGTAGCGTATATCTATCTGCAATAATAAATATTGTTTTTTGTATAATATTAGTTTTAAATTAAATACATACAAAAGTTTTAGGTATAAAAATAACAATGAAGGTATAAGTCCCGTCAAGTAAAAAGAACGCTGAGCGTGTTTGCGGACGTTATACAGTCGCGTCCTAAAGTACTAATCCATTGTTTTATTATATATAAGTATAATTGTTTCATTGTAGAATCGTAATAGGTACTTTACTAGCTACTTAGTACTTTGGAAAAGGCTGGAATTAAAAAAAAAATTTTTTTCGCGGTCAGCGTTCTTTTTACGTGACGGGTCCTATATGCAGATAACGACTTATGAACCCATATTCCAGTCCGTGTTGTTTTAGTCTACGTTTAAAGAGGTATATGCCCGATCCAGCAAACGTTTGTTCCTTTCTTGCCTACATACTAAAACTTTTATAGACTAGAAATACTTTCAAAGGTCCCTCAAAGCGATTCAATAGATTAATGTTCATCTAACTTGACAGACAGACATGTTAATGGGGATATGGTTCCGCCACTTCTTCACCCCAGCACGCGTAGCTTGACCACCGTAGAAACGGGTTTTGTCGATTCTTCTGTCGACAAAACCCGTTTCTACGGTGGTCATGCTACGCGTGCAGCTATGGTGGACGTTTTAGGGAACTGTTTTATGTAATTTTGACATTTAAACGTGAATATTCTCAGTTTAATTTGACATTTGATGATTTGGAGAGAAATAGGTTGAACAATCCTACCGTAGTCTTCCCTAGAATTAGCACACTAATCTATACATATAATAAGACAGTAAAAAAACTGTGTCTGTACAATGAATATATTTAAAAAAAAAAAATTGAGGGGGGTTTAGAAACAGTAATAGAGCACGAATCCAAAAAAAAAATTCTGTCTGTTTGTCTGTTTATCTGTTTGTCTGTTTGTCTGTTTGTCTGTTTGTCTGTTTGTTTGTACACGCTAATCTTCGGAACTACTAGACGGATTTGAAAGATTTTTTTTTGTTGTATAGGTATTAAGTCTGGGCAACATATAGGCTATAATTTATCTTGGAAACTTGAACACCTGATGCAGAACCGCAATAGAATAGCTAAACTATAAGAGATACAAAAATGGTACCATAGCAAAAATTGTTTCACGTGATGAGCATTTTCTGCTGAGAGAATAAATTTGAAGATCTGGAACACCTGTTGTGGAACTCCAAGAGCCCAGCTACACCATAACACATATAGGAATGACGTCTTAGCAAACATTGTTCAATCTGATGAGCACTCTCTGTTGATTTATAAAAATCGAAGTTCTGGAACACCTATTGTAGAACTCCAAGAGCCCAGCTACACCAAAACCCATATAGGAATTAAGTCTTAGCAAAAATTGTTCAATCTGATGAGCACTCTCTGTTGACTTATAAAAATCGAAGATCTGGAACACCTGTTGTGGAACTCCAAGAGCCCAGCTACACCATAACACATATAGGAATGACGTCTTAGCAAAAGTTGTTCGGTCTGATGGGCATTTCCTGTTGACTTATAAAAATCGAAGATCAGAAACATCTGATGTGGAAATCAAAGCTATCACTAATTTCACTGTATAATTATAAAATAACATAAGCTGGGAGTATCTTCACGCGGTGAAGGCGGTAACAGTTTAGGACTGATATTCGATGACGACGGTATATCATTGAAAATTTTACTCTACTGGACAAAACTCCTATTTATTTTTTTATTTTATCGAATAAATATGCCTTCGGGCTTATGTCATTTGAGTGTTTTAGACTTTTTCCACTTATCTTCGTGACACGGTAGCAGTCACTTAGATTTTAATTGATCAGGTATCTTCACAATAAAACTATAACCATGCCTAGAAAGAGGTCAAATCTTTCCCAATGTTCCAAAGGAGCTAAAAGATTGAGGATCATAAGATCCCAAGAATCTACCGAAGAACGTCAGGAGAGACTTGAAGCTGTTCGAGAACATCAGGCTGCAACTCGCTCCGTGGAAACCTCTTCCTCTCTTCTCTTCTCTTCCTCTTGGATAACGAAGCACGCCTGCGTTCTCAGCGTATTTACGCATCTACATCCAGGTCTCTAGAGAACTGTGAAGAATATGATGCGCGACTGACCGCTGATCGTGAACGTCATGCATTGTCTCGCGAATCGGAGACGTTCACGGATAGAGAATTACCTTGAGTTCCAAGCGTATCTACGCATCGACTTCTAGGTCTCTAGAGACAAGTGGGGAACGTGATGCGCGACTGACCACTGATCGTGAACGTCACGCATTGTCTCGCGAGTCGGAGACGTTCACGGATAGAGAATTACGCTTGAGTTCCAAACGTATCTACGCATCGACTTCTGACTTACAAAAATGAAAGATATGGAACGTCTCGAATCGTCTCGCGCATCCCGTTGTTTTCCCGTCCCCGGGCTCTTAGAATGCGACATCAGACGTTTCAGATCTTCGATTTTGACGACCCCGTTGTCGCTGGCATAAGCAACAGGATCCGCGTACGAAGTCGCGGGCAGAAGCTAGTCTCATAATAATGAAGGTATCTCTGTCAACTCCACGAGTACACTAAAGTCCGAACTACTTACTGAGCATAACACTTACTTAGGACGAAACGAAGACACTCTTCAACACTCACTTGTCAAACTTAAATAATTGATATTGTACCTTTTGATAATGCTTGGGTATTGGCTGAGCAACGTATTTACTTTCGTTCTGTCTCGACGCTTGCAACTCATCGAAATTATCTTCTATATACGGCATCTGTGAACATTCACACATTCGCATATAATGTTTTGCGCAAGCTGTGGTTTTTGTAATTGAAAGAGAGAAAAAACATCACCTTTTATTCGCATATCACCATTTTGTTCATAACTGTCATTTCAATCAAAATGTTAGCAATGTCCTTGACTGACACACGGCGACACATAAAGTTATACATTTCCAGTATCATAACATGGTCTCGCTTTGTATAGATTTCCCGCACAATGAGAGATCTAAATAAACTGGTTTTGTATATCTTGAATGGTCGCCATGCGTAGTCACCAGCACCAATAGGAAAGTGTATACATACACTTTCCTAAATTTAAAAGCAATTATCGCGAGAAATAACGATTGTAACTTAGAGATAGGATCTTTTTCATAAAAATATTAATTCCAGAATACTATGTACGTAACAACATGAAATTTTAGTCTGAACAGTCGGAGAAAAACACTTTTAAAAATTGTAAAGTGTTTACATATTGATGCTCGTGACTGTACATCAGACAAAAACTTATAATTATTAATTTAACTGCTTGTTTGTGCAGTCTTCTCAACCAAAAGAAAAAAGTTTGATGAAATATTTTCGTTGAATCATTAACACCGGTATGATCGGTCGAAAGACGTCCACGGCAAGACAAAGGCCTTTTTGATGGATGTTCTCAAAAAAGAAATAAAAAAACAATGAGTTATAACGAGTCTTTATTGGATACCTGATTTCTCTTAAATGTTCTAGGATTCGGTGCATATCCAATAGGGCCTTGCATTTTCATAGACTTCAGTACTTCGGAGTCGATCGGTTTTGGTTTCCTGCAGAAAGAGGTATAGGATATTAATTTTTTTTGCATTTTTTTTCGTTTATAAATAACTTGAAATTCGTCGAACTTATATTGTGGCAGTTTGTCCTGTTTGCATCCATTAAACGCCAATTTGGTTTGTTTATTATTCATTGTTATCGATGAAATGCTTATTTCAAGTAAGGGAAGATGAGTGCACTTGTGCCTGCGCACACTCTTGCGCACTATAATATCTCCCACGACGATGGCTAATCTCCGCGGCGATTGACCGCCATGACATGGTCAGGAAACAGAATACTCTTTCATACATACACTACACAAATTACAGGTAAAAATAGTTATACATAGGCGATTAAATTGGCGATCGTATCTCTTAAAGCGATTTAAGGACGAATATCTTACCTGTATACTTGCTTGAAGAACTCTTCAGGCAGTTCGTTGAACCACTTGCTGCCAGACGAGAGCTGTGGCAGTGGTACCGTGGAAAATTGGAATGTTGTGTCGCTGAACGCGACGAACGGCATGCCTACTACTTGATCTGCGAACTCTGTTGCTCTGAGAAAAACGGAAAACGATGGGTTATAGACAACACGGTTTGTAGAATAAATGGGCGTAGCTTAAGATATTCTTGTCCGATTCCAAATATCAAAAATACCCGTTTGGCTATCAATTTAATAGGTAACTTATGAGAATAAATAACTTTTTTTGAACTACTTATATTATTTGTCCAACATTTTCATATGGCAACGGTAATCTCGTTGTGTAATAATAGTCCTGTATTCCAAGTTCGTTATCGCCTGGTGTATACAAGGTTTTACTCGCATTTATTGGCCTTTCCCAGGGTTCGTTATGGACGAAAACGTATCGCTTCACCAGTGACAGCAAAATGTTTCAACCTGAGCATCTTTTTAAATTTAAATAATATTCTTACCTTGAAAAGTTATTGAAGACCGGCTCATGGTTGTGCTGTGGTGAGAACAAGTGCAGATGTCCGGCTTGATCACCGAACACTAACGCCTGACTAGTAGCAGACACGTCCATTACACTGCACAGGGAACTTTGAGTGTCCACCTGGAAATAACATGAAAGTTCAGTATTATTTGCCTGCCCTAAGTACGTTAAGCCGTTGGTCCCGGGTGTCATTTGTAGATCTTTGACAGTCGTTAGGTAGTCAGTGGGTCAAAAAGTCTGACAGCCAGTCTTACCGCGGGGTATCGTATTACCCAGTACTAACTGGGTTGTGGAGGTCAGATAGGCAGTCGCTCCATGTAAAATACTGGTATTCAGCTGCATCCGGTTAGACTGGAAGCCGACCCCAATATAGTTGGGAAAAGGCTAGACAGAATAAGATTATTTGCCTGCCCTTATCTCAATAGATTTGGTATCGGCGGTTGGTTGTCCTCTCATGAGTCACCTCCTTTCTAGTCTTATCATCACACACAGAGTAGACCCATAAATTTTACTGGACTTCCCCAAATCTTATACTCATCGAGATCCACATTCATACTCAAAACTTCACTCACGACATTTTCCTCATTCCTCTGCATCACATGTCCATACAAAAATAATTCTGCAGACAATTTAAACTTTAGTATAATTAAATTGAATCCTAAAAGGATGGGCTGATATGGCGTTACCAAATAATCCACTCACTTGAAACATAGAATGCTCAGCCCCACCAGGCGCGTTGACATGCAGCAAGGCAACATGACCGTCACCAGACAACGCGACAGCTCTCCCCGAGAAGGCGGGCAGGAAGTGCAGCAGCAGCGGCGGCGACACTGTGGGCAGCGACCAGGCGCCCTCGCCCGGCGTGCTGTTCGCGCGCAGGCAGCGCACGTCCCACACGAGGACGTAGGGCTCCGCTACTGCATGAGGAGCTATGCCCACGCTGAGGAGAAAGTGAGTTTTTTTTATGATTATCATGGGTAGAAGCTCAATAGTAAACTACGGATTCTGAAAAATCTCAATACTCAATACTCAATATATTTATTGCTTCCACAAGTGTACTTAGATGGTGGGTTTTACAAAGTTATGATCATTGTGGACCCTGTCGGGCACTGCAAAAGTAGGAGAGAGGAAATCTCTCTCTCTCTAAAGAGTAAAATGATATCGGAAGGTAATTATAGCTCAACTTTGGTATGCCAACGATCAAAATAATAATAGATTTGACAACAATACATTGATGTTTTTTCTACCTATGTATGATTAGCTTAAGTGATGTGACGAGTTCGATAATTGTCCCACGGGATCAAACTACCGGGATAAAAAGTATCCTATGTGTTAATCCAGGTTATAAACTCAGATAGTTTATAACCTGGTGCTAAATTTCAACCAAATCCATTCAGTAGTTTTTGCGTGAAAGAGTAACAATAACAAACATCCATTCATCCATCCTCACAAACTTTCGCATTTATAATATTAGTATTAGTAAGATATAGTTAAGAAGTAATTTTAATCTTGTTTCTAGAATAAGAGGGAAAAACGAAAGAGAAGAAAAAACACTTTAGAATTAGATTTTGTGTCAGCTGATTCAGCAGAAATTTGTACATTATTACAACTGCAATACTCTGTGGTCACGTTCATGTACAACAAAAACGTGACCAACGTATCATTGCATTGAACGTAAAAGGAAGCATTGACTCACGTTTCTCACACATAACTACATCAAAAATAAGATACATACGACTGTGTAAATCCACAAGTGATAAGCAGATCCCCTTGCATATCCAAGTCTGAGAGGCAAGCAGAATGTGCCCTGAAGGTATGCTCAGCCGTGGTGGGGGTCCGTATGTCCCGTAACGCTACCGTTCCGGACGCACTGCCGCATGCGACTAAGGAACCACCGCCGCTGCGGAGAACGGCGCAGCCTTCTTCTTGTATTGGCTGGGGAAGAAAAAAATGTTAAAGTGTGGGCAAACGGGGTCAATGTAAACTGAGTGGTCCTATCCAGCCTGTCTCTTGCTGCCCTCCTCGCACGACGCCCTAAGCCGAGGTCCATACCACACAGGGGGTACTCTTAAGGGCTTCGTTGAAAAGTGTTTTTCCCCCGGCTGACAGCCTTTCTATCAAGGCACCCAAAGAATTTATCGGTGAAGCAGATACAGGCGGCCGTAGCGTTGCCTTGCAACGTCGCAGCGCAAGATTTTCGTTCGACAACGCAAAGGAGAAGTGTGGCATGTTTTAAATTGTATATGTATAATGACAACGCTGCGACGACGCAACGCAGCGCAATGGAGCAGTGTGGCTTCGCTCAAACCTTCTAAATTCACCGAGATTGGCATTTACTGTTCAATGAAGAAGGATCAAAATTAACCATGTCCTACAGCAAAGAGAAGTATCTCAAAAAAATTATAAAAATGGGTATAAAAAGATGGCGTACTTCCAAACTCCATCCGAATATTCATAGCAATTTTTTTATATGCTAGACTGTAAGGATGAAGTTTGGAAGTATGCCATCTTTTTAAACCCATTTTTATCATTTTTTTTGAGATACTTATCTTTGCTGTAGTAAGTGGATTAATTTTGTATGGACCGTGCTCCTTCTTCTTTGAGAATGCAAAAAACTACTGACCCCCTCGTCAATAGTCGCAATATTATCTATTTCTGTTCACAATATCAGTCATTCCAAGAATCTTTCGAATTGGCCTAGATCTATTAAAATTTGCTTATGCTTCCAGCCTTATACAAATTTAAGACATATCGACACTAGGATAGGACTTAAATCGGGGCACCACAGATCTTGCAAATCAGCTAGAACTGCGCGACAAGTTGCATTTCAATGTAGTTCAATTGTATGTACTGCCGCGTTCACTGACGTCAATGAGCGCGGTAGTCCAATAGTTAATCACTTACAATAGCCGTATCCGTCATTTTGTTGAGGTCGAGATCAATCAGCTTGTTTTGATGTCCACCCATCATCAGCTTGTGAGAACTCACTTGGTAGATACACTGCATGTCTGTCATGTTGGCTGATCTAGAAAAGAAAATATAGTATTACTAGCTGTCACCCGTTGTTAAATTATTATAAAAATATTTGTTCCCTATTTGGATCGGATTTTGTTAACAATTTCATGGTTTTAATTTTTTTTTGCACGAAACCCTGATCCCTTTTCTAAAATAAAAGTAAAGCCTAAATTACTCCTCATAACATCAACTATCCAAAATTTAAAAAAAAAACCGTAAATAAAAGTCACGTCAAAATCGGTCCAACCGTTTCGGAGCTTAGGTGGAACAAACAGACAGACAGACTTTATTTTTTTTGACAGGAGTAGCGTATATACTTTCATATGCATTCGCCATTCAGTAAAAAACTGTTAATTTTAAAATTCCAAACAGACTACAAAATAAAAAGAAAGCTCTACATCTTAAATGGAACTGGGCAGGACATATCTACTGCATATTTCCACTGCTGGAATAGAGCCCCCCCCCCCCCCCACTGTGAGAGGCCGTTATTCATCGCGCGAGTCCAGTTGTGGGTTGGTAGTTGAACGACTGTGGGTCAGTAATACACAGGATTTTTGTCCTGAAACAGTAACACGGGGCCGCATTACGAAGGAGATGGCAAGACGATCTCAATGTCTTCCTTAGGAATTGGAAAGAAGTTGGGCAGAATTGCGCCGAGTGGAAGGCATGGATTGGCTTTTGCCCAGCAGTACCTATCAGGGACGCATTAAACATTTTTACTTACTTGAAGGCATGACATGCGTTTGCCCAGCAGCACCTATCCGGGACAGCTAAAAACACACATTAAACATTTTTACTTACTTGAAGGTACGTTTCGGAATCCCTCGGCGTATCTGATGACGCAGAGACGTTTTTGTCAGCGCGAAAATGCCTTGTTCAACAGTCAAGATATCCCTCACTTCTTCAGACTCGTGCACTTGGAATGATGTGTACTTTTGCATGCTTGGACCGTAGTAAGATGTCACATGACCCTAGAAAAAAATGATAAATTTGTGCATTTTGTCTCATATTAATATCTGCCTAGCCTTTTCCCAACTATGTGCAAAGTTAATAAATTTGTTTCTTATGGTCAGAGATCGGAATAAGTATTATGTGGATAATTGTTCTTTTTTATTTTATTTTTCTTATTACAAAATGGGCCTGCTCTTGTCCTCGATCACGCCTGATGGAAAGCGGTAGATGAGGTCTATGATGGAACGAGCGTGCCCAGAAGATGCCTGTTCACTCTTGCTTTGAAGGCAGACGGAATAAATGTGGGATGAACACAGATGCCGAGAGTTCCATATTTTGGTTGTGCGCATAATAAACGTGGAGGAGAAGCGCTGAGTACGACTCGTCGGGATACCAACCAAGTGCGGATGGTACGCCGCAGTACGTTTGCTGGTCCGGTAGTAAAAAGGTGATGGTGGGATCAGATCGTGGAGCTCCTGCGCACACTCTCCGAAATACAGTCTATAGAAGACCGACAGGCAGGCAACATTACGCCGATGAGCTAGGCTGTGAAGCATAGCTTGAAGCATAGCTACCAACGTCTCGTCGCCTATAAGCCTTTTAGCTCTGCGCTCCACTGAGTCAAGTGTATCAAGCTGGTATTTTGCTAAGCCATCCCACAAGTGACTGCAATACTCCATACAGGAATGGACCTGTGCTTTATACAAACTTAAAAGCTGTCCAGATGTGAAGTATCGCCTCACCTTATTCAGCTCCCTCTAATTTACTGATTTAGGAACTTAAAAATGGTTCCGGGATGTTCACGAAGGTATTATCCACATGTAACTGACTTCCTTGAAGATGCAACCAATTCCGATCTCTGCTCATGATGCATCCACATCAAAGTTACATATTCTGGAGCAGCATTTTGCATCATGATAATATTAAGTAATTTTGTAAAACTTTTGAGGCTGTAGTTAGGATAGTCTTTCCGGCATGACATTCAAAAGAGGGATATTGCAAGTAATTGCACCACTTACCCCCTGATTCCCCATCCATATCAGCTCCTCATACTTGTCAAACACCACCGCAGAAACCCCAAACCTGTCGCCGCCGTCTACCAGCACACTGGCCCGCACCTCATACTCAGCTGATTGTTTCGGCATCATGTATTGCTGAGCATAATCTGGAGTGTACGAACCTGAGAGTTAGGCTTTGATAAATTTATTATAATTATGAATTAATGGAACGAGTGGACAGGTATAGAGAAAGTTTTTAAACTGTCCTAGTCACTAATATTATCATTAAGTCTAGAAACGGGATATTTACCATGTTTACTAGACCTACGTTTGTTTTGTAGACCGATTTGTCTGCTCAAAAACACCCACCTGCAATAAATTCAGTTTATTGGTGATCATGGTGCTTGCAACAGCGCCGAAATATGGTATGGTGAAATTGGTGAATATCCCGTTTCTAGAGTTAATGATAAGGTATCCAGGTAATACATAAGCAGTTTATGCATTATTGTCTGGAAAAGCTTATGATACTGGGCCGGGTTGAAGGAAAACAGACTCAAGGCACAGCACTGCATAATATTTATGTTATGGTATCTTAGCTTTGGATTATAGTCCATATGTTAACACTTCTTAAATTCTTATTAAGGTTTTTTTCTATGAAACCTACAATGTCTTACAACCAAAAATTTTATTGAAGACAAGACATCTATCCACAGGCACTGGGTTTGCATGCGGAACCACTGTCCGCCTCCTCTCAGAGATAGATCTATAGACCGACCGCTTTAATGAGTTCTCCACCTTGCCCCATCAAACATTAAGTGTCCACAAAGTCCTATCAATATCCCGCAGGTTATTTGCTTTAAAATAACCATAAACCACGGAGGTATTATGATACTAATTGAACCAATATGTGATCAACCTTCAGAATATTCCATTTAAATTGAAACCCTTGCAGGGACTGATTAAAGCGGTTGGTCTATAGGTGCCAGCACTGGGAACATTGTTAGACTGATTATGCAATTTCATCTATAAATTTAAACATGAGCTTTTTGCAGCCGTATGATAACATTACCATCTAAAACAGATATTAAAAATGTTAATTGAGGAAAAACTGTCACATTTATTTTGTTTTTTTTTTTTAATACTGATTAAAATGTTGTGAGGAAAGTTTTGAGTTAGAATATGGATTATTATGAACGGTTTCCACACTTAGTGGTAGTAAAGTCGACCATTGTGTGTGACCAAAGATAGAGATAGATGGACTGTGTGACAGATGATACGGCTAGAAAGGGTGACTCATGAGATGACGACTAATTGAGAAGTATGGAAGAGGACATGCCTACACCTACCCAAAGCAAATTGGGATAAGGGCAGTCAGGAGAATGATGATGTACACATTCTGAGTAAATAACTAATTGTATTCTAAGTATTTATAGGTGACCCCTAAAGGTCAAAAACAGTTATAGTGGAAACAATAAATTATAATCTACAACTGTATTAGTAAACTGACAATTTGAGATGATTTTTTAAATCAAGTATTATGTTGATGGAAATCCAGAATATTTATTGGGTAAGGTTTAGAATCGCGTCCTCCGAATTGGGAGGTGTGGGAGGTAGGAGGGGGAGGGGGGGGAGTTGTAGTGTCACCCCCCACTTCCCCTCCCTGCCGGAGGCGAATAGTTTTTTTTTTATGAATTTTTAACAACTCAATTTGGTGTTATGTTTGCTTAATTTTTTAATTAAATTTTTGACATTATAAACCTGATTTACAGGGGAGAGAGTTGAGTTAGTTGTTGCCAGTCAAAGCGGCGAAGTCGAGGGAAGCCCGGTCGCCGGAGCCACGCTTCGCGGGGCTCCTACTTCTGAATGGTTTACAAAAAAAATAACCACGAAGGGGATGGCGGGGTCTAATCGCTCGCTTCGCTCGCTCACTCGACCCCGCCATCCCCTTCTAACCTAACCTGTCCGAGTCGGGGTGCCCCAGGTCCCGAGCTCGCTTCGCTCGCTCTTGCACTCAATGAAACACGAAACACACTTTAATTTATAAACATAATTTATAGCTTAAAATATACCATTTAAAAAAAAGTGTCTTTTCGATATTTCATAATAATATTTATTACGCATTTTGAGATGATTTTGACAGATGTAACGTCAAAAACGTTAGACTTTAGTTAAATATTCATTCTGTTTCACGTTTAGTTAGTGATTTACCAATATTTTTAGAAAATAATTTTAAATATTTCCGGCAGCTAAAATCGCATGGGGGCGCTTCAGATAAACCCCCTTGACCCCCCCACAGTGACAGAATCCTCGAATTCAGAGGACGCGATTCTAAACCCAACCCTATTTATTTGCAGTGGCCTTACCAATTAAATAATTTCAATCAGTAAATTATCTTATTCAATATCAGGAATAAACCTATTTTCCTTTTATTTAATATCTTTTTGATCTCCACATAAAACTCCATAAATGGTTTCACTGTTTACAAGACATATGTACTGTTTCTAGTATTATTATAGAGTTTCTAGTACTAGTAGTATGTAGTATATTATAGTAGTATATTGTGGCAAAGGTCAGAATACTTTTTAATTGTTTTTCTTACATTCTGTTTACATAATAAGGAAATTAAGTAATGATTTAATATTAATCAACAAGTCATGCAACAGTTTATCCTTAACAAAGGCACATTACATTAGCAATTACTTATCATAATGAATGCTGATAGTAAATTGATATTTTGTTTAAAAAGCTTTGCAGCCTCTATTTATTTATAACAACATCACACTATTGCTTCCAGATATTTGATGTAAAAACGAATATGGAAAAACCATGTAACATTTACAAATCAAACTAAATTAGCTTCACTGATGATAAAATAATACAACAAGGGTGCATTAAACATCGATGAAAGATTTTATAATAGTTGTTTTAAATCCAACTTTCCGAAAAAGCATTATTATTTCTGTGGAAAAAACTGTTGTTTACTGATCCAAAAAAAAACTGAACAGAAAAGAATTTTAAAGTGATGTTCCGTGCAAGGTAAGCTTATGGGCAAAATTAACCAATTTAATCTATAAATACAACAAACACCATTGTATATTAATCATTACCATTGAAAAACTAACACTCACCAGTTAGCAGATGATCCGTCGGCACGGAAAGGTCGGAATAATGATATTCCATACTAAAAATGAACTTATTTTGTTTCACAACATCTATAAAATCTAATTTAACTCAAAAGTCACTATTTAAAAGATTTTAATTTAAAATAAAACGAAATGGATCAAGGGTTCGACGACGGCAATCAGGAATAATTTTCAAGTTACTCAACATAAAGATTGCACAGAAACTCTGTGTTCGATATCAGGAAATTCACCTTTGCTGCTAATGAAATACGGGTCATAGAAATTAAGCAGAGTTGTTCTTGGAAAACAAAATGTACTCGCGTCTTGTCATCAAACTGTATCTGCGTTCCGTTCTACGTTTGGTGAATAAAAATAATAAAGGGAAAAGGTCAACATTGTCAATTTAAAAGTATAATAAATGGATAAACTGAACTTACGGAACGCTTATTTTTTTAATAAAAAAACCGAATTTAAGGATATTTTTATAAATGGATTGTTAAAACATGAGAAATACAAGAAAAAAAATTTGGTTCTGAACCCGTGCCATAAAAAGCTGAGGCACGGCGCACAGTCTCTTAAAAATATAACGGCCTAATAAAAAAATATTGATATAAAATAGGGACAAGACAGGTTAAAAGCTTTTTTTGTGAATTTCGCATGGCAGCTTATGATAGGGCCAACCGGGACATTTGTAATAGAAATAGGGTAAAAAATGAATGATGGTTTTTCGAGGGCTACTGGCTTTATAAAGAGATTTTTTCGTTGAGGTCTATGGAGTAGGGAATTAACAGTGATAGCCTGGGGCTAAGTAGTTGGCAAGCAGAACAGCCACGTTTTTAATGGAAGTAAAAGCGGTTGAGACATTTCTCGCAACACATAGGTACGGAACCATTTATCACTACATGAGTGGAGCGAGCGCGAAATTTCACGGTTCTGTTCATAAGCCAAACACCAGAACCGGGACTAGGTACTGATTTATTGACTGGGACAGAACTTTTCAAACCGGGATATGACCCGGTGTACCGGGACGTTGGCAGCCCTAGCCTAGGAGGTTCTCGTCTGCTTATAGGTAGCTTATTCCTCTTAATTAACCGGTAATCCAATGGGTGCCTTGAAAGTGAGGCCTTCAGAGAGGAAAAAAAAGTCTTATAGATTAAGCACCTATAGGCTAAAGCTACCCCCTGTGGGGTATGAAATTAAATAAATGCTCTAAGGGTATGAAGTACCTGGTGGAGGACAGTAAGGCACAACCTGGATCGGTTCAATAGCAAGCTTGTAAGCTACCACGTTACGGATAATTCATATAAAAAAGGTATTTCACACTGGTGAGAGGTCATAAGCAGAGTCCAGCAGCCAGCAGACTGACCGAGCGAGCAGCCCCATGAGGCAAACGCTCAAACATGTTGAGTAATGTAGCAATGGAAACACCATGAAGGGACCTACATAACTCGAGACACTGCCATGGAAACGGAACTGAATATAGGTATTGCACTCGAGTAGCAACCGCAAAGTGACTCGACTCACGATCGGTTTGGGCTTGGCTTACGTGTGTGTTGTGACCATACGATAGTTGGATTCAGGATGTTGAACAATCTGTCCCAGAATATTTTTGTACTTCGTAGTTTTTAGGCTGCATACTTTCCTGTTGGGTGGATTTTTTATGAGTTGAAGAGAAGCCTATAGCACTGTCAGAAGCCTTGTCGATTAATAGTTACCTTGTCAAATATAGCCACATTATGGGCCATGGGCACATGTGGAAAACAGTGTAGGTAGTTTAGTGTTTTGCTTTGCACAACAAAAAATAATACAAAGAAATCTTAGAAAATGCTTTTTATTATAGCCTTAAAAATATTTTTTTATAATAGTTGATTAGCTTTTCTGTTATATAGTTAAATATTATACAGGAATAAAATAAATTAGTTGCTGTGCATCAACATAGGAGTAACTTTTTATGAAGCAACATTTGCAAGTGTTAACAGCCGTTCACGTGGCACTATCCTGCAAAATATTTTACAGGATAGTGCCACGTTATAAATAGTTGGGATCACACAACAACATTCTAATGTTTATGTGGTGAAAATGAATGCAGTACCAAAAAGTCAAGGGATCCCATAATTATCTGCAAATTATCATACAGAACAACACCACGGGAATGTGGGGTTTCTGGGGAACTTAAAAGAATAATGCATAATGTGCAAATTGTTGCCCAACAAAAAGTAACTTAGTTGTAGATGCACCATAATAATGCTTAATATAATTAATTACTGTACAGTAGTAGGCAAAAAATGCTGATAATAACTCTTCGTAAATTCTGTCATAAGGTCAGGCATGGCTTCAGGTAATGTGGTGATGAGTCGAGCTGGGCTGCCGGAGTATCTAGCGAAGGATGGTACAACTGTCTCCGCAGGGAGCACAGAATTGTCTTCAATCATGCAGCAGTCTTTTAGTACACATCTCCGTCCCTGTAAATAAAATGAAAAAAGTTGAGTTTTTTCTATTAACAAAAGAGTTTAATTTTAACGCAACAAAGGAGTAACTTTTAGATTAATTCATCATTCTCTTGCCCTTATCCCAATTCATTTGGGGTTGGTGCAGCATGTCTTCCTCTTCCATAATTCTCTATTACTCCTCACCTCATCAGTCCATCCATCGTTTCTTTGGTCTTCCTCTACTCATATACCAATCCACATTCATACTCAAAACTTTTACCACACAACAACTTTTACATTAAGTTAAAGTTGAAATTTATACAGTGGATAATAACGAGCTTTAAAATCCCCAAATAATTTTGTAAATTGGTTATAAATATTATCTCCCGATTCTAATCTGTAGACATAACATGATTGACCCAAGGCAAGAAATGGAAAAAGGTAGCCTTCAAAATTCAAATCATTCATCATCATCAATTTTATATTTTTTAAGTAGCCTGTACTGTTCCACTGCTGGGCAAAGGCCTTCCCCAATTCCTTCCATGTGTTCTTTTCTCGTGCCTCCTCGAACCAATCCTCGTGGTACGCTTCCAGATCAATCCACAGAGTCTGGATCGTCTAACTGGGTTGTGCCCGGTCGATGGCAATAGGCTCATATAACTGCCGAAATATGGGTGTCCTATTAGGTACACCTCTGCCTAACCCTTCGGGGATTACAGGCATGACATTATGTTATAATTCTGTAACTGTGTTACGGTTGCGAATCATATTTTGTTCAACATACAGCCTGACACTGACTACACTACTTTTTTCTGGCTTATCCTACATGAAATGGTACAAATTTTCACACACAGTTATTGCAAAGTAAAAGTGTAAGAACTTACAATAACAACATTTTTCCCGATGTAGACGTAAGAGCCCACAACAGCAGCATTTACAACCGTGTTTTCACCAACAAACACATGATCACCCATTTGTAACGGGAAGAAGGCCACACTGGAAATAATAATAATGTGATTAGTCTTTGAGGAGGAATGAAATACATGTAACTGAAAAAATTCTGGGTATATGTTGATAGGTGGTATAGGAAAACTAAAGATATTATGGATGGATTATGTGAGGGATGATATGAAAGCAAAAGGGACAGAAATCATGCTATCCCTTTCCTTTCAGCCAGGGGCTGGACTGCCAGGCGACAATGGAAGCAAGCAGGGGTCAGTGCAACACATTTTATAACACGGGACATGAGCAGTATGATGAGTCATTCACAGAATTTAATTTTCTTTGCTTGTTAACACTAAACACTAGAACAAGGAGATACATAAACTGAGTCTGCTGATAACCAAAACAGTTTCTACAACTTGTTTTAAAAATTTCACTTACCCTTTACTGAATTTCTTGAAAGGAGGCCGTATAACAGAGCCTTTGCTTATAATACAAAATCTTCCAGTCTTCACATTTGCCAAGTCTCCTCTGATTATAGCATCACTTTGGACTATCACTTTTCCGTGTAGAACAATGTTTTGAGATCCACATAGCACTGTTTGTCTGCTTACTTTATTACCTGATGCCTGTAACAATATCAAAAGCTGTTGTAAAGACGACCTGTTGTACAAAGATGTTTTTGAGTACAAAAGTCACTTACAGTTTCTACGTATTCTGACTTATTGTAATAAGTATCTTGAAGCTCCATTTTATTTTAGTAAATATGAGTTTGTTGGTCCTAACTCCTAAGTTATGTACAAAAACTATAGTGATTCATTCGAATTCGAATTGGATTGAATTATTTACGAGAATCTGAAACCGAGTGAACGAAAAGTAATCAATGTCAAAGTCAAAGTGTCAATGTCAGGAAGCAAACGTCATTGTGACATTTTTCATCGTTTATGTAGTTAGCTATGGTTTATCTTTATTTATATTTATATTCTTAAAAAACTTTGTAACAGTTTTTTTACACTAATTATTAATGCACCATTTTTTGGTTTTATCAAACAATAATAAAAGCATTTAATTTAAAAAAAAGTATTTACTGGCACATTGATCAAAGAAAGTCCTAAACAAGCCATTAAGGCAATGGAAAAAGAAAACAAGTTTTTTTTCTGTTTATTAATTGGCTAAAGTTTTTTTAGGAAAAGTGTCCAGTTTAATTACTTATTTACTATTATTATGATTTATTAATGTAAATCCAAGATTTTTATACAACGATAATATTTAATAAAAATCCTTGCATTGATTTTTTAAATTATGGGTAAAAAATGATATTATAGGTATAAAAGGTAAAGTAATAATTACTAACTGGCATAGGCAGAATGAAACTTTGTCTGGAAAATAAAAACAAAAAAGATCGTTGAAAAAAATTGGCGCCAACTCAAACTTTTCCGTTTTTCTGAAAGTAAAAATACCTTTATTTTTACAAGATCAAAGAGAAAATGGATAGATACGTTATCAGAGAACCTCGGGTCGGGGCAGGTAAGGATTATTTGATAATTTTCCAAACCTACCTCTTGTTACAAGGTTATCCAAAGAAATAAATATTTTTCAGACTATCCGCAGGGAAATCAAATGATGGCGTTCTCAATGAACGCAGGGAGAAATAATATGATGTAAGTGTAGCCATTTCGTATTTCATACTGTCCTAGAATTAAAACTTTTTTAACTCGTTATTTCATGATTAAATAAAAAAAAATATATATTATATTAAATATTTTAGCAGTTATTATTGTAAGACATTTTTTTATTCTCGGAAGGGATAGGTAGAGGTGTTAAAGGTACCTACCTACTTACTTGTATAAGTACCTAACCTGTCTATGTACCGATTGTATTTTATGCGAGGAGCAGTGTTTTTCGGCTGATTTCATGACGATGATGTTGAATAAATAATACTTAACTAGGTACTTATTTTTACCCATTTACTCCTATTAAAAATGTATTATTTCTTGCTTTTTAGACCCACTGAGAATATTTACTACAGCAGTAATGGCCCTTACGCACAATTCTCTAATATACAAAATGTTCCTAACTCAAGTTACATGGAAGTTGCTCAAATGAATGCACCCGTTTTCGGACAAAATGTATGTATTGTATTGCTTTGATTATGTAAGTATGTTTAATGAAGGCTGGTAACAGTTGAATTTGAGTGGCCGAGTTAGGATCGAGTATGTAAATGGCGTGCGATTGGAGAGGCCTATTTCAATTAGGTACATACCTATTATTTACTTAGACCGACTATTGTCGATTGTGTAGACCACATGCAAGTCTGGTAACTGGCTAACTTTCACCATCACGCTTAGCATGACCACCGTAGAAATGGGTCAACGAAATGACAGATCAACAATAGAAATCTGTCGTCGACAAAACCCTTTTCTACGGTGGTCATGCTACGCGTGATGCATGAGTTGGCGTAGCGTACGTTAGTAGGGTTCTATTATTTATTCTTTGCTAGTGTAGTTACAGAGTTTAATAGAATAACAGGCTAGGTTACTTAGGTACAGTTACGAGCACCAATATGTATCACTTTCTTAACATTTAAAAGCAATTTTCGCGAGAAATAACGATTGTAACTTGGAGATAGGATCTTTTTCATAAAAATATGTGTTCCATTATACTCGTACAATGTTCGTAACAACATGAAATTTTAATCAGAACATTAGGAGAAAAACACTTAGGTAAAAGTTGTTAAGTGTTTACATATTGATGATCGTGACTGTACACTGTTCTTGTTACCACTCTGACGGAGCGGCCTACCGTGCTTACAAACCTACGCAGTTATTCAGAACTAAGTAGTTAATTGTTGGTAAAAAACAATCATTTGATTTTTAGATGTTACCGAGTCAAACTCAAATGGTGACGGGTATCGATCCTAGATATTTAGCCAACTACTCGGACAACAGCGCTCAATTTATAGTTACGGGTGAGTTTTTTGTTAATTGCGATGTAGGCTACTTTGTTAGTGGTTATATACATAGTGGTGTTGTGGTTATATACATAGGTCTATGTATAACATTCATTAGCCAAAGTCCCATAGACCGAAGTATAAGCTCCCTCTGCTACGAGCCTACGAGTGCTACGTTTCGTAGCAAGGATCACCACAGGATATCTCTTTGAGGTAGACTTTATCCTGCATTAGTTATTTACGGTAGTGTTTCCGATTAAAATATTTTGACGCTATGAATACTTAAGTTATGTAGGTACTATTTATCAAGCAGCGATTCCCAGGTCGGGCAAAGTGTTTTTCCATTAGGAATTTCTCAGTAGCAGCCACGGAGTCTGGATTTGTGCCTGGTTGATGGCAGTAGGCTCGCCCCCTATTATATGGGACTTAAACAAAACTTGCTAAATGTGGGTGTACTATTAGGTACAACTCTGCCTCACCCTTCGGGGATTACAATCGTGATGTTATTTTATGTTTATCAAGCTGCGAGCAAGAAAACCTAAAGATATTTTTTTTTGTTTTCGCTAATTGTTGTTATATTATAATATAATAATAATAAATTTATTTCTTTCACAAAAAGTACTTAATCTAATTTACAAATAAATGCTATGAACAGTATTATGTACACAAAAGTTTTAGCATCTGGAGCCGCATATTGAATGCATAGAAGTTAAAAGTACTTATATTATTGTTTCATTTGAATAATTAATGATGCATGATTGAGCATAAATCTCATACATTACAATAGTGCTGGTACGTTCTTTATTATCTCGAACATATTTTAGCACTTAAAACTTTTGTGTTAAGATATTTTTCTGATTTACGATGCATAATCTTGAGAGCTACCCGACACGCAACTTGAACATTAGAAGACTTAAATAGCTATTACTGTACTTAGTTCTGATGATAAGCGTGATGAGTTTTATCACAAACTGCGAAATGACGTTTAAAGAAAAGATTATTATGACCTTCATAGTTCAAGGTTCAAGGAAAACATACATACAGCGTTCCATCATTTTTTCATGATATCTTTTGGTCACGCAGCAAATGAATTAACCGCTTTTTTACCCACCTTGATGCGCCCTACGATTTTTAAATTTAATTTAAACTTGTACTTGTCTTGTACGTTGTACTAACTGGGTTGTGGAGGTCAGATAGGCAGTCGCTCCATGTAAAATACTGGTATTCAGCTGCATCCGGTTAGACTGGAAGCCGACCCCAACATAGCTGGGAAAAGGCTAGGCAGATGCTGATTTAAACTTGTACGTGACTAAAGTTACTCGATGGAGTAACCTGCTTCTACAATCAGTCTTTGGATTAGTTAAGTTTAATTCCCAATTAATAGGGGACACGATTATTAGCCTCAACCGGGCACAAGTCCAAACCCCCCTGCTGGGCAAAGGCCTCTCCCCGTGATTTCCAGATCTTTCGAAACAAATCTGATTCTGTTTTGTTTTTGTCTATGAAAAAAAAACAAAACGGTTTTATCCCTTCTAGGCCGACAGATGCAAAGAGAACCCACTTCTGCTCCACCTCTAAACACTGGATTCGGAACAAATTACCAACACTCTAGCTTCGGAGGAGCAGATAGGAATAAAGCTAAAAGTTTTACTCCTCAGGTCTTAACGAGTATTAATAGTGGTAAGTTAATGATTTCTTAGAAGAACTTCACGGAATTGGTTGCATTGTTCGTCTTCTAGAGATGTCCGCTAAAGATTAATCGAATAAAGACTCATTAATTTGTACTAGTGGTCGGCAGACCATTGGTCAGTCTAGAGTTCAGCTAATCGCAAACTCTCAAGATTTAAACTCTTAAATGATGGGTTGTAAACGATTGATTGTTCAATTGGACAAAGCTGACGTCTCATGATACGAACTGACTGACTTTCTAAATGATACGAATTTATCCAGATTATGATTGTTATAATAATTAATTGCAGACCACGTAAGAATTATTTACCTGACTATAATATTATTAATTGACTTCACTTTAATTTCTGTTATGTTTTGTTGACATTATTTTGTTTGTATTTTATATTTTAATTTATGTAATAATTTGCACGCCGTAAGGTAGACTGTAGCCGATCTCATTAATTAATGTACAACATCTTATACCTGTACCTAAATTCAAAGCAAATAAAGTTCTGATTCATTTTATTGCTGCACCAATGCAAAAATTGTTTTAAAAGTCTAGATTGTTAGAATTGATTTTGAAACAGGTTTATTCGTTTTTCCATGAATAGCGCCACCTAAAGAACCGCCCAAAAATATTACATCGTACGAGGGAACTCCGAAACCCAGTTTCCAGCAATATACGCAAATTGAACAAGTTCAGCAGCACACAATTATTGGTAAGCTCTATATTTCCTTTCAATAGTGCGAGACATTTTTACCTTCTTGGCAAATAAATTAAAGGTGCTTAAGTAACGCTAGTTTATGACTAACTTTTTGGGGGTAACTTTCTGCTTCTCTTCAGGATATCTTCACTTCTACCCAAAACATTTAATTCATTTATAGTGTGAGCTTTAAGGTTGCGTATCGTTCCGTCTCGACTAGTCCTCACTTATCCCGGGCAGCGAGTGCACGTACCCTTAAAGTAGTCCATCTACTTACTGATAATTTGGTGGTTTTATTCTAAACCCTAACTAGTGTTTCTAGGGAACACCACAACAGGGTGTAACGGACCCTTCACGAAGCCGTCAACCAAGCATTATGAACATAAAACTAAGTAACTTTACGCAAAAATTATTGCTGGGAAGCGACTTTTTTTTAGGGTGAAAAATCACGTTTTACGGTAGGGCTCAATGTAACAACTCAAAACTGTGCTGATGGATGGATTGAATAGTACTTGGTCGTGGAGCTGTTTAAAGTAAAAATCCTACATTAATAACATGTAATTTTAAACAAACTTGTGAAAAAGTTGGAGCTTTGACCCCCAATATCTCCGTAATTAGAAGGTTCCCAAGTATGGTCCAGAACAATAAAATGATCGCAATGACGGGGAGAACAAGTGCTTTTCGGCTTCGTTAAGGGTCTATTTACACCCTTTAGATCTCCTCGAAGTTGCCGTATTCATTCATTCTTCTTATGCTAGACAACTTTACGGACCCAAGTATGTAGTTGAGTAGTTAGGTGGGTACCCAACCCTGTAAAGCATGACGTATTGAACTCGTCCTCAGATCAACAACACTCAACTTCAAACAAAACATGCATATTAAGTAAGCACCCACAATTTGTGCGCTGTCAAACATAAAAGTATTCTTGGCCGACCTGTGCTAAAGCCTCGTAACTCGGTCTAACAAGCTCATTACTCCGTATTTTCGAGAGATGTAAAGTTGAAAAGGGAAACTTCGCGATACTTGGTAGGATACGCGTTTCAAGTTGCGCCCCCAATGGGTTGTGAGTTCAAAAAGTCCCCCTATCACCGTAAGAACGTGATTTAATTAAAGACGTGTACACACTTTGTTCGGGACATATCCGGGTTTTGGGTCGTTGCGGCAGATTTTGTTTGGCAGTTCGAGATTTTATCGCAGCAAAATAGAATATTAATAATTTTGGAATGTAATAAGTTAAACAAACGTGCTAAAATAAAACAATAGATTGCTAAAAGCTGTTAGGAGAAACTTTGTACGATATACAGTGACTGAAGCGCAATGGCGCGGATCGATGCTCATTTTCATCAATTGGTTAAGTCCATAAATTATCTCTTTGAGTTTCACTATTGATCGGTTTTGAACAATCCGCATTCAATCGACTCAAAATTAAAAATAAATGCTTTTTCAACATCTGTACAGCTCATAAGATGCCTAAGGAAAAGTCCTGAAAAAGCAGGGCACTTCTTATCTAGTAGACTTTTCTAACATCGTATTGTTTGTTTTTGACGGTTCACGTAGGTACCTGATATAATTAATCTTATTTCCAGTTACACCAAAAAAATCTACGGATATTGAAATTACGAAAAAAGAGCCACAGAACCAAGTGTTAACGAGGATGGAGAGACTGAAGGTAAATTATGTAATTACGTACTCTTAAAGAACCTATACCATACTTACGTTTAGTAAATATCTATGGCCTTTCTTGTATTAATAACTTATTACGAACTTTATATTTACTTGGTTAGGTACAATAACAGTTTGTTCTCAAAGAAAGGGTAATAATCCTGCATACAAATTTTCATAATTCTCACACGTCATATTTGAGTACAATTATTATCGTCCCCTTTTAACTACCACTCTGTTATATTAGCATCGCGTACCTTCCCAAGTGTATAATATACCATTCTACCCAAACCTGTATTTAATCTCGCATTTATAATTCATATAGCAGTTGGATTACATAACTTTACTGTAGTTGAGGTAGCCGTAACTCAAATATCTCGCCTCATTTCATCAAAAGTCAAATATCAATCTCATAAACTTGAGTACCTTCATTTTGTTTGAGCTCCTATCACACCGTTGTGTATCATAAACAACACAATCGATCAATAAAATAATAAAACGACGATTTAAAAAATATAGGAAAAAGTTTCGCTTCCCTCATTCAAGTCAATTTATCATCCGCACATGGTCCTGGTAAGGACATCAAATTGCAATACGATACCCAATAAAGAATAAAAAATTGCTTATGGGTTCTCGCTCTACGTCACAATAGACTGCTTAGAAGTACCTATAGTAAGTACTTGTGTATCCATTCTTGCTTAACAAAAAATAACACCAGCTCTTCGTTTTTAGATTACGTTAGACAAGGTTATATTTGAACGTTTCGGTACAGATTGTAGAGAAAATAAATGGCATACTTCATAAGCAGCACATTCCTCAACTACCTACTACTAGATTATCCACACAATTAATTTAATTACATTTGCAACCGTCCTCAACGTAAACCCATATCAAACCACCGCCGCCCGTCGTCGGTCTGACAGGCAGCTTATATCAAAAACCATGCAGAGTTGACTCATAAAATGAAAACTTAAAGAAATTGCTTGTGATAAAAGTAAGAGCGGGACATTTTTCTTCTTTGTCATCGCTGTGGATGTAGCCAGGGTCTCGGGCAGAGGGTCGCGATTTGGGGTCAGTCCTATTGCGATACGGACAGAATGTGGTCTGGGTAATCCTGACACGTTGTCACAGTAACTTGTGATGCAAGTATTCATATCTTTTGATACTTATTTCCCCATTGTGCTTCACGAGTAGCAATTGATTACGGAAAACAACATGTTTTTGAGTTTTTGATTAATGGATTTAACTAACTACGTTATTGATTGTTTGATCACACGTGTTCAAACTAAACAAATTTTCTTTCAACAAATCAATCTCTTAAACCAATCACAAGTCCAGCTCGAGCCATTGATTTGTTCTAAGTAAACACAGTGAAGTTCATTGCGGGAAGTGTGCCGGTGCGCGCGGACGATGCAATATCCGTGATTCCGTGCCGTTGTCTTTGAAAAATGTGATTTCTCGAACATCCCTTTAGGCCGTTCGATTTAGCTTCGCAAAGAGATAAGTAGGGTCCGCTATTTCCTCTGCCCCGCCCTGTTTTTTACCCGATAACTGTCTGTGTGTTTGGTACATTTTGTTTTTTTCAAGTTGAATTTCCTAGACTGAAAATGCTTGACACCCAGCACGTTTTTGTTCATTAATATTTTAGCATTCCATAATTATACGGGGTGTAAACAGACCCTTCACCAAGCCGTCAACCAGGCATTCTGTACATCAAACTAAGTAACTTTACGCAAAAAATATTGCTGGGAAACGACTTTTTTTTTTTGGGTGAAAAATCACGTTTTACTGTAAAACTCAATGTAATGTAATCAAAACATTGTGCTGATGGATTGATTGAATAGTCCGAGGGTCGTGAAGGTGTTTAAAGTAAAAATCTTACATTAAAAACAGGTATTTAAAAAAAAACTTGTGAAAAAGTTGGAACTTTGACCCTCAATATCTCCGAAACTAGAAGGTTCCCAGGTATGGTCTAGAACAAAAAAATGATCGCAAGGACGGGGAGAACAAGTACCTTTCGGCTTCGTTAAGGGTCTTTTTACACCCTTTATAACATGTGAAAGATTCACGATACATAGCACGACTAATTGATCCCTAAAGATAACAATTAATCTAATTACAATGAAAGCATACACTTAGATAATGCCTAATTAGGTTGTTTAATTTAGGAATTAAACTGATTGATAGTGTCAATATTACCTATATGAGAAATTTGTTAGTCGATTTAATTTACAACTTACATGTAAATAATTTCAAAACAACTCCAACTATTTATCGATCTTTCCTCTATATAAGCAGACATATTCTTGAAACAAAAGTGCGTTCCAACACTATCACTCATAAACAAAGTATCACTATTTTACCACTCATCGTATAAAATACATAAGATAAAAGCACTATACCTAGAATCTCTCCCTCTCATAAATAGCTTATGATCGCACATATCTACAAAATGTGGCGATGTTATAATAATAAACGGTCGTATTCAGGCGCTACACAAAAGCGGTCCGCGGGCGTTTTCCGGTCCAGTTGAGAAGGTGCTTAAATGGCACAAGGCTTTGCAGGACATCGGCGTTTTTGTATTTTACGAAATAGTCGGTAAGTTTGATTGATGAGATAATGTTATTTTTTTATTCGTATGATAAGCTTTATGCCATGTTGGAGATGTAAGAGGTAAGATAAACGTGGGTGTTTACAAGGCAGAAGAATGTTTCCATCATTGTTTTATTTTATTGATACCTCTTCCCAAAATAAGTTTCAGGTATACAATTTTTTCTTATTATATTTCTCGTCATGGTGTATACATATAGGGTGACTGGTAATTAGTGCCCGATACTAAAACACGTGATTGTATTCATGATAACAAACAACTTTCCCAAAGAAACATTTTTTTATACACACCCTTATCACAATAACACAACAGCCGTATGAAATTACGCGCGCGCCTGTGAACTATGAGCTGTTTTCCGTTTAAAAAAAATGCATCTTTGGGAAAGTTGTCTGTTATCATGAGTACAAACACGTGTTTAAGTATCGGTCACTAATTACCAGTCACCGTATATGCATGTTCCAAGTTACACCTTTTTTTCAGCTAAATGCGTGAGCGTTAGATCTGGAGAATCTTGTGCCAAAAACCTAGTAATAAGAGACGACAATGGCCCAGCCATGCAGGTCGTCTATTATGAAGTGGACTTTTTACTACCAGAACTAAAGATCCCTTCCACCGTAAGGTAGAATATCAAATTGTTTGTAAACAGAAAACTACATTGTTCCAATTCTTTCGCTCGTGTGAACTAGGGATCTGGTCATGGGTATAATTGAATTGTTACCGCCGTCCTTTGTAGACCTTGTTTTAATCCGGGCCTTAATCCCGAATCGTAGCTTTTAGTGGAATAATAAACAAATAAATGTAGATAGTTTACCTTTTGGTTCCAGTCCTATTGATAAAACTCAGTTTGTGTAAAATTGGTATTTAAATGATGATGAGGTAACTTTCCGAAATAAAGTTTCTTCCTTATTAAAACTTGACATCATCATGTCTATTAAGTTCTATATTGTTAACGAATAAATGGCCCTAATTTCTTAAGCATCTTCGCGCAATGTTAGGTTCTCTTTGTCACTAAGGCAGGTCTATCAAGTCCTAACACTTAACTGATCTCCTTATAGAATCCGCTACTTCCAGATCAAGAGATATTGAATAAAATATGCTTTGCAGGGTGATAGGTAGAATGATGGCTGGAACTTGTAGACTACAGGCATTCAGCGTGCGATCAGCAACCGGGGATGACGTCGCGACGTTGCAGCGTCGAGCTGCTGCCGCTGCACATCATGTTTCACGGCTCTGTAAAGAGTACGGAATCAACCATTAATTGATTCTGGTTGAATGTTTTGTGATTTATTTGATTATTAAATAAAATATTGTTTGTTGATGTCTCGCATAATTTTATTTTTTAATTGACACTATCGTTGCAGGATGTCTAAACCTCTCTCTCAGATAACAGAACATTTCTCAAGCTCAACGAATCAGTTTTGTTCCCTTATTATCATATAAAATGTGTCTACAAAACCGGGAACATTATAATACAAATCCCATTGTACCTACTGGAACTTTGCACCTGAGAAGTTACGGCAACTTTACTACCAATGTGCGAATATGATCGTAAAACATAGACATCTATGAATTTGTAGTTAATCCCCACTGCTCCTTTTTATTGTATCCTAACGGCTCACAGAGTTGCTTTACAAGTCCCCGTTTGCTACTTGGAGCTATGGCAGAAGTTATTTTACGGGATTTTCAAACGTAGGTGAGAATCGTTACGTTGTTTGGAAAGTATGCTGGTCCTTTAAAATAACCCGGAATGTCTGTTTTTGCGAGTCGAAAGAAAACCATAAGCACCCTTTAAATAATAGAGCCAATATAAAACGAAACGAACCAATTAATCTTCTCTAAAGAACGTAAAGTTAGAGCAATCTATCAACACCCTAAAAAATGTATGTCCAAAGAAAACTTCAAAAGTTGTCTAGACACTGATTTGTCAGGGGAGTGATTAATTTGAATTATCTTGTCACAGCAAAAACAATAAGCCAAGTTTTGAAAGTCTAGGCCAGTTTTTACTCGTAACAAACACAGCCAATACCCCAGGTCTTAGAAGCTTCAAATTTTTGCAAAACAATTCATTCGCTACAGCAGCGCCGGGGTTATACAAGGAGCAAAAGTTTGTATGGAAGTTCATCATTCAAATTTCAGTAATCACATCGAGCACACGCACGGCTTTTAGAAATAAACGCAAACCGATGTTGATTTGGTAGTGAGAGGTTTTCAAAAAGTAATTTAGTTATTACAACGTTATTTTCTGGAATTTTTTTTTTTTTTTTTTTTTTGTTAGCCTATTTGAGTGTCCCACTGCTGAGCAAAGGCCTCCCCTTTCTCCTTCCAAACCTCTCGCACAGGAAATATTACTAACGAAAAAATATTAGGTGGATCGATGACCAGGTGAAGGTTGCGGGGATCCGCTGGATGCGAGACGCACGGGAATGGTCAATGTGGTGACGTTTGGGGGAGGCTTATGTCCAGCAGTGGACGTTTTTCGGCTGAAATGATGATGATGATGAACAGAAATTACTAACTCAATTCAGAACAAATCTCTATAATATCAGCAAGGTAACATTATTCTAGTTAACATAACGATTTGTTTATTAGTTTCGTGAAGCTTGTGTGACAATAAAAAATTTAAAATGTTTCCAGAAGGAATGGTAAAGAAACAAGATTACCAGAATAACTTTGTTGCTTGGTCTTTGTTTAATATCTATTGCATAAATTCGTTGTCCTATAGATTTCATAAATATTACGAAAAGAAAATCGCTTTTTCATAAGGTATGCATACAAATTGAAAATCACCGAAAAGCAATAACAGAAAAGAAATTTAATTCTATTCTAATAGGAGCATGCAATATTCATATTTTAAATCACCTAGGTACTCGATAGACCGGTGTATGGTAATGAGTTTAAGTTTTGGCGTTTGTCCAAGTTTCGATAGCACTGTTTACGAAGCTTTCTTCAATAATAAAGCAGCTTAAATTCACCAAAAAGCGTAGCAAGGCATTTCCGAGTGACATTAAGAAAACTACCCGCAAGATTGTGGGGCAGATGTTGTTGAGAGTCTGCCAAGAAAGTATTACGCTTGTTTCGCTTCATTGTAGAATGGAATACTTGGAATTTGAATGTTATAGTGAAACTGATTTTGTTCTTCAATTGCGTCAATATACGTTGAATAGAATCTGCAATTGGGTCTCCCTTGTTTGACCGAAAGGAATTTGACAAAATTTTCACTTCCCAAAAAATTTTTCGAATAATTTCATTTGCCAAATTATTACTTAGCAAAAAATCTATTCACAAAAAATTGTAACGCAAACCTAATGTTTGGGAAGTGAATGTTTAAACTATAACTTGTTTACCAACAAGTACTTTTAACATTTTTTATTTAGTCAAATATTTCAGTTGGAATAACAGTTTATACGCAAAATCAAATAAGACAAATTCTAAACAGGTTATAGTAATATGAATATTAACTATTCTTTTTTTTTAGTTAGTAGCGTTTTTTTCCATATTTTTGTTTTCTATATAATGTAGTCGTTCCTGGAGGTCACAGTTTTAACCTAACCTAACCATTTATTTTTAAATAAGTAATTATCCTAATCTAAATAGTTCAGTTCCAGGTAACCTATGTACTAAAAACAATCTCTTTTTTCTATTAATGCAAGTCGTTTCTGGCACTGTATACTCGTATTTTCCCAAACTGTTTTGTTTTGACTTTGAAAGTGTGGCTATTTTGTAAAAAAAACGCTTTCACAGTTCTTATTCTTTATTGCACATAAAACAACAAAAAATATACATACAAATTGCAATAATAAAGGGTGTAAAAAGACCCTTAACGAAGCCGAAAGGTACTTATTCTCCCCGTCATTGCGATCATTTTTTTGTTCTAGACCATACCTGGGAACCTTCTAGTTACGGAGATATTGGGGGTCAAAGTTCCAACTTTTTCACAAGTTTTTTTTTAAATACATGTTTCTAATGTAAGATTTTTACTTTAAATACCTCCACGACCCCCGTACTATTCAACCCATCCATCAGCACTATGTTTTGAGTGCGTTCCATTGAGTTTTACCGTAAAACATGATTTTTGACCCCAAAAAAAAAAGTCGTTTCCCAGCAATAATTTTTGCGTAAAGTTACTTAGTTTGATGTACAGAATGCTTGGTTGACGGCTTCGTGAAGGGTCTGTTTACACCCCGTATAGCTTATATACAATGGTGAGCTTAACCCAGAATTGGGTTTACTTACAGCAAACTTATCTTTTTTCATATTTCTTATTATGTTTAATTGATGTTTTTAAATTTATAAGAGTTCTAGAGCATTCGATGCAGCCAGACAGGTTCTGAATATAAAAAACACACCTTTTCGAAACAATTTCAAAGTAGAAAGCGCAGAATCTCGGAGAGATGGTGGAGGATTCTCTCGGATTAATTCAGACGTCACAAGAACTCTTAGAGAAGTTAATCTAAGTTACTGACTTCACAGAAGTGATAATTTTGTAGCGGCTTCGTAATAAAAATATCATTGGTCTGTAAGATTTCTTTATAACTATGCTTAATTAAAGTTGAAAAAAACTGCCTTATCATTTATTTTCTCTTGATATTAAATACATTAATAAATTAAAATAACCTCAAGTAACTAACTTAAAAAATGGCGTCAAAAAATTCCTCCTCAACGCTGTCAACTGGTAATGTACCTAAGAGACTGGCGGCGTTGCCACGTTGTATGGCAACGAAAGAAAAGTAATGTAAATAAGATAATTAGATAATAATATTATTCAAAGAAAAGATTTTTTAATTGTATTTTGGGATTAACAAATGAAACCTTTAAAAATCCGTCGAAATTTTAGGGAAACGCTTCATTGAGCTCAATGAAGCGTTTCCCTAAAATTTTCGCGTAACTAATTGCTTACCAGGCACAAAACTAAACGTAGGCAATTACTCAACATTACAAAACTATTCAACGCGAACCTATTCATTAGGAACAATTTGTACGAGCAGAAAATTTCATTAACAAGCTAAGAACTTCATCTTGAGACTAAAATTAAGATTTTCCTTTTAACAGTCGATTAACATGCAAATTGCATATTAATTTTAGCAAAATGGACGACCATTAAAAGTTAATATAAAGGCTCAAAAGATCGTTCCACGGTGTATTACAGGTACTTACAGAGTGATTAACTAAGGTTTTAAAATATATTGGATAGGTGGGGTTTACTAGGGTCGTCTGCACCGTAATCTTGAAAATTAAATTCAAGTTTTCAGTTAATTATAGGTACGAAAAAGTGGTTTATGCTTGAATTATGCAGAAAGAGGGTTGTACCGAAAGATATTATCTATATGAATCACAACACGTCATTAATAATTATGTCAGATCCAGTTGAAAACCAGTGTCGGGAACTGTTGTCCGGCAGACACACAAATTCATCTGTTTATGTTCAGATTTAAGGTTTTTCTTTGTTTTATGTTGTGAGCTTTCTTCTAGCAGTACACAGAAAACACTTTCCATTACTTGTCGATACAGTCTCCGAGTACAAAGTCTATGTGACATCCGAATACACAGATGGACGTACAGACGTTTGGAAATTATAAGGTTCCGTTTTGGCCATCTGGTTATGGAACCCTAAAAAATACGTACACATAAAATAAGGAATTCTTGTTTGCATTCTCGTAATATTCTGTTGACAAATTGGCGACTAAAAAGCAGTTTTTACCTGAATTTTAAAGTTAAAAGAACTATGCTATTGCGGAGAAAATGACTGACATTTTCGCTTCATAGTTTCATTGTAACAAGACAAGTTGCTCGCCAGTCTCTGAAAAGTATAAAGCTTTTTTGAAATACCGGAAAAATCCGACGCTAGCAAGCCAGTACAAAGTTGGGACACAAGGATATTGTGTGCTTTCAGAGGCAGCGGAAACATACGGTAAAATTCTATTCACAATGCATTTTTTATGCTATAACAATGAGAATAAGGACAGATCTTTAAAGTATCTGCGTAATGTGTTTATTATTTTTTAAGTTTCCGAAAATCTTGTTTTGTAACGTCATTTTATTTTATGACCATGACATATTTCTTGAGTAGGTAGCTGATTATTTTTTAGTATCAGATTGAAAAGGTAGGTATGCTAATTAATATTAATAGGATTACCTTTTCAATTGAGTTCATTATATAATAATTATAACAATATTTATTTTTGAACTTTTTGGACTATTGTTGTTGTGCTGAATTTTTGGTTGTTGATACAATTTGTACCTACACCACAGCGTAAGCATAATTATGTAAGTAATACTTTTAGATTTAAAAAAATATTTTTTACAGTAGGTGTATGCCGTTTATGTTATGGGCTGATAAATATGTCTTTTTAGATTGATCCATTCATCAGAACCATGATGCAGAAGGCAGAAATAATCTTTCCAAACTGATCGTGGAAATTAATCTGTGCAAGGACGGCTTAGATTAATTGTCATACAACCAAAATCTCATAAACTCTTAATCAGTTGCACTTAGTAGTAGAGTACAATATTTACTTAAACAGGTGTTCATTACATTCTACATTTACTGGGGGGTTTAGTGGGCTTGTTTGCACGTCCAGTCTGTGTCAACAAGGTCTTAACCGCGGTTAACGATCTTGCCCCCGGCCGTAGTAACTACACTAACGCTTTGTACATAGTTAACAAGGTACTGAAAATAATACAATTTTATTTAAATGTGTATGTATGTACTCGGTTAAGATTATTATATTTAAATGATGTAATTGTCATTGATGTCCAAGAAAATTAATAAATCTTTTTTGTTTTAAAGTGAAATATTCTACCTTATAAATATCCATAAAGAATAGACTGAGACGACTTTAAGACGTTTTATCTGCGAAAGCACTAACATTGGACCATAGTTTTATTAGTAACTAATAATCCGCTTAAAAAGCCCTATCCACCGGTATATCACATGTTACTATTGAGGGGTGGGCCCAGACCCCATACATTTGTTTCCCATTGTCCTTTGTATTCGAAATGAGTTTTGACGACAATCTTTTGCTTTCCGATTTTTGAACTAGTGTGGCCGATTTCTATCCAATCTAGATTAAAATATATTAAATAGAAACATAACTATAAGTCTATAACCTACCTGCCTACACAGGTACTTAAAACGAGGTACGGCTTTAATTTATTGTAATTAAGACCAAATGGCTGGTCTGCAATCATCATTAAACCTCATTTAAAACTAGAAAGAGCACGGCTAACAACAGTCGTAATGGGAATGGGCGAGGAGAAGCAATTAAACAGGTCCAGACAAGTTTTGACCGTCCTTGCGGTGGGTCCCTTCGCGCCTCGGATATAATCAGTGTTGAACTATGTACCATAACCTGAACTTGTCTAGGAAACACTAATTAACGGTGAACTACAAATTGTAGAAATTCACGGGCTGCTACAAATGTCCACTTGTGTTAAATTAGGTGATTGCAGTACAAAGTTATTTGAATAACTTTCATCGAAGTTGTCAGTGTGACTTCAATGTTGCTGGGTCTTAGGGATTCCGAGTAATGTGTGTTAATGCTATATATCTACATTTCATTTGTATGACTGCCCCTTGGCAGAACCATAAGATAAAGCCTAATCAATTAATTAAATAATAAACAAATACAATTTTTCAGTTAAACCTCGTAGACACTTCCACGCCGTAGCCACTGCTACGAATTTATCAACACTCGTAGCCCAAGGGCTACGGCGTAGTATCTCATTTGTATTTCTAACATGTTATAAGTTATCACTTTGTTCAATTTTATTTCTATAATTATCACTATCACTCAAAGGTATTTCGTTTTCGTATTAAAAGCTATCTATTAATGGAAATCAATCCAATACTCATACCACGGTACCGTCGAAATACAATTACCACTATAATCGGATATGAGCAATGCATGATAGATAATTAAACATACAATTGAACGTTGTATGATTGCCCGAGAGGATCGTCAGCGATACGAAATAATTTCCATTAATCCGAGCAAATAGTTTTCAATGTTTGTTAAATTATAACTGAAAATGGATTCCGTGTCATGCGATATTGAAGCTTTATATTGAATGTTTGTTTTGTGCATTTTGTTTATTTTAAAAATACTATGTATTTGATACGCTGTTTCGAGTTTATTTTAGGCAACAAGTGTGTTTTCAGCTGATCAATGTTAGTTTTTGCCTTAGTGCCTAATGTGTATATGTGTGCATTTCAGTGGCGAAGGTTCCATACAACTCGATTCCTACCGGATACCCTTTGAAAAATGGCACAGTCAGTATTCTATAGACAGATACTATAATCACATTAAAGATATGTACTCCGGCTTACCTCTTACAAAAATTTACCCTTCGCTACTGGTGTATATTACGTTGTTAACTTAATCAGCCTGTAATGTTTCCCCTCTTCCCTGGGAGAGTAAGTGCGCCGTTACATAGCGCACAGCGTGTATAGCACACAGCCACACACACACAAACAGCACACAGCGTACAGTGATAGTGCACAAGTGAGAAGTGTTAGTTACGTAGTTTTAAGGTACTTTTTACTAACAATTTGTATTTAATCATATGTATGTTAGTGTGTAACGTATCTATGGGCCAAAATTTGCCTGGAAATAAATTTATGTTGTTGTTACTCACCAGAAGCTCGTGGCTAAATAATAACAGCCGCTCAGGTCGATCTTTAGGTTAAGCCGCGCTTGTCTAGGTTGGTCTGTGGATGGATGACCGCCCACTACATACTGAGTTTTCTCCGTGCCTTGGAAAGCACGTTAAGCCGTTGGTCCCGGCTGTCATTTGTAGATCTTTGACAGTCGTTACAGGTATTCAGTGGCCCAAAAAGTCTGACAACTAGTCTTAACAAGGGGTATCGTATTACCCAGTACTAACTGGGTTGTGGAGGTCAGATAGGCAGTCGCTCCATGTACAAGACTGGAAGCCGACCTCAACACAGTTGGGAAAAGGCTTAGCAGATGACGATGTTGTTGTGACCCACCACGCGGGCCCTGTGCGAGTTGTTTGACGTCTTGGTTATATTTCGTCAATGTTTACTTATAAATATTCAACGTAATACAGTTGTCATAATACAAAATTTATATTACCAAGAATATTAAATACAGACCTTCGTACCTTCAAAGAAATACCAAAAATACATAGTGAACCTCAGAGCCAAACGGCTGAACCAATAAAATGGGCCCAGCAATGTAATAAATTCCGTATCTTTTGACTTACATACTGTTTATACAATAGACCGGTAACGCGGGTATCGGCAGGACGGACAACGGTCCGCACTGATTTATGATTGCATATATCGACGATCGTGTGTTTATGTCCCTACTGGCTTATTCTAATGTAAGCGATGGAGCCAGAGGCTGGGTACGTAATGTTATGTATACATTAATACCTATATTTTTTCAGGAATTACCGCTAGGTACTTAGTATGTTGGCATTTGAGGAGCTCGTGGCTAAATAATAACAGCCGCTCGGGTCAATCTTTTGGTTAAGCCGTGCTTGCCTAGGTTGATCTTTGGATGGGTGACCACCCATTACATACCGAGTTTAGTTAAGCCTTTGTAGATCTTTGACAGTCGTCAGGTAGTCAGTGGCCCAAAAAGTATGACAAGCAGCCTTACCAAGGGGTGTCATATTACCCAGTACTAACTGGGTTGTGGAGGTCAGATAGGCAGTCGCTCCATGTAAAATACTGGTATTCAGCTGCATCCGGTTAGACTGGAAGCCGACCCCAATATAGTTGGGAAAAGGCTAGGCAAATGATGACTTGGTATGTTGGCGTTTCTATAAGTAGTTGCATAGTATTTGCAAAAGTAGTTAGGTACTCTCTCAAAAAATACCTTAATTAGCAATCCTAAAAACGATGAAATCAGAGCTACGTTTTCGAAATCTGAGATAATTTTCTGTTTGAAGTCTTCGACAATCACTGAACCAGTAAAATCGACAAAACTGACTTAGTAAGTACTTTTTCTTCTACTTGAAATAACAATAAACAAAATTACTTACTTTACGAGCGGAGCTTTATTTGATAACATTGTCGGTACAAATTAAAGTAGGGTTAACAGTACTGGACGACCGCACTTATTGCGGTCTGTGTTCATTATCGTTGCGGTCGATTCACCATCTGTTATTACTTTTATGTTGGCTGTACCTACTACTTTATATCGCATGAATGAATAGGTTTAATGCGAAGTGTTTTGCTGTTGTTTTTGATAGCGAAGTTAAGGTTTAGGGGTTAGCGATTGTGGAGAAAGATTGGAAAGGTACATATGATTAGAGGAGTTCAAGGTACTATATTGTATGAGGCTTTTTTATACACCGTGACTTTTTAGTCGTCTTACAACGGCATCCCACTTCATGTATCCAATGACTACTAAACAATAATTTAAAAAAAATTATGAGTTTTTATATGACGCATGACGTAGTTATAACACCTTGTTTCGAGCGATAATCTACTGGACCCGAGCGCTGGGTAGGTATGTTCTCCCGTTTGACACGTAAACATCATTAACAGAATGTTTCATAATTTTATTTTAATGTATTGCCTATTTATTTTTCTTTGTAGGTACCCATTATAGCCTGTAAAAAAAAATCGCGCCTAGAGCTATCTTATGTCGGGTACATTGAGTGGACTACCTTTGTAAGACGACTAAAAAGTCACGGTGTATACTTAATTTTAAATGTTTTAAACTTATTAATAGCTACACATAGTACGTACCTCATTAATAGCTACACTCGTAGAATGTAATCTATACTTAATAATGTTTCACCTCATGATATCACAAGAATAATATACGTGAAGAAGACTTCAATTAATCAGTATCACCTAGAAGCTAAAACTCTCTTCAATAGCTTCTAACTTATACGTTATCTGAAAATCTGAGCGTGTAAATATCACACAAAATCCTCGCGACTCCCAACCAATCAGTCGTGAGAGATCGCTCTATTTCCTCCAAGTGCATCAATTCACCGTCGTAATACGTTCACGCTCGTCCCGTATTACCCGTATGTCATAATGGAGCTCCGAACTGATTGGGCGAATTTCTATAGCGCGCAAAAAATGACGATAAATCGCGATCAATTTATTTTACGTCGATTCGGAGATTTACCCCTAAACGCTATTGTAGCATGAACAATGGTAGCTTTTGGTAGTGACGTAAATGGATAATGCGAAAATTTTGATGTTGCTATTTATTACTATTAGAAGAATAAAATATTAGGTATGTACAGTATTTCAGTAAAATGAATGGTGCAAAGATCCATCGTTTCATCATGATTGGTAGATCCTTTGTTTCACGGCTACTTCCTTAGGAAAGGCAAAATTTCATTTAATTGGACTATTTAGTTTTCTTCAACATCACTACGTAAAGAGACATTTCAACGGAGGTACAGATAGCCGTGCATTTATCAATCTTTATATAAGATGAGCACTATTTAAATGTGTAAAAAACCATCTATTAATCATCTACTGAATTATGTTCAAAATAATTTAAAGCTGTAGTATCAGCCAGGATCAATAGATTCGATCCAATAACCTGTGAGAGAGTGGGCTATTTCCCGCGCTTCCATTCAATGGGCAAATAGATTCATGCTCGTTCCATTACACTCGATGTGCAAAACATAATATATATCTTAGGTATTAGCATTTGTTTACGTTTTCATCTTGGCTTCGTTCACGCGAACGCTCAATTTAGAGCTTATCAGAATGTGATCCTCGATTATATAAACTTGTACTTTAATTTTTTCTGCCATTCGTTTTAAAACAGTTGCGTCAGTCCACAAAAATAAACAGTCGCAAGTAAGATTCATATATTTCTATTGAAAATACTCTGAGTTCAATATGACGGAATATTGGAAGAATAAAGTGGCTATTGTTACCGGCGCTGCACACGGAATTGGTGCTCAAATAGCTGAAGATCTTGCGAAGATTGGAATGACCGTTATTGGCTTCGAACCCACTGAAGAAAGACTAGATGAAATGTTGAATAAAATGAATGATTGGGGCAAGTTTGAAGGGCAACTAATACCATGTAAATGTGATGTTTCTAAATGTGAAGATCTCAAGAATGCTTTTGAAGGTATAGTAGCAGCATATGGAGGAGTTGATGTACTGATAAATAATGCAGCTATAGGCAAAGAAGGTTTAATATGCACAGGCAGTATTCAAGATATGAAAACTATCGTAGACACTAACATTTATGGATTGATAGCTTGTACACGATATGCGATTGAGTCCATGGTAAAGAAGAATGATGCGGGGCAAATAATAAATATCAACAGTATTTGTGGACACTATATGCCACCTTTTGCTGAGCCGAAGATAAATATGTATATTGCGTCGAAAAGAACTATGACAGTTTTAAATACTCTATTGAAAAATGAGTTTAAAGGGCTGAATCGCAAAATCAAGGTTACGAGCATATCACCTGGGATCGTACGCACAGGAATATTTAAAACAGCTGGAATTCATTTCCTAAATGAAGAATTTTTCGATAAGAACCCGCATTTGACAACAAAGGATGTTTCTAATGTAGTTCTTATGATTTTGGCGGCTCCTCGCAGCATTCAAGTTAACGAAGTTATTTTTCATGCTCTGCATGAAATTTATTAACTCAATTATTGTATAATTAATTATGTTAATAGATTTCCATTATGATTATGACTGTTTTTTATTAAGTTGTCTATAGTAATCGGATATCGTTTGCATCATTGATCGAAAAATAAAGGATATTATAAAGAAAGGTTTTATTTTTCCTTTTTTAACTGCCTCAAATTACATACCAATCACATTTCAAGACTAATTCATTTGTAAGGCCAGTTTAGGTTAGTGGTACAAGTACCAAGAACTTTGACAATTATAACAATGTATAAAATCACCGGGGAAGTAGTAATATTAATAGAAGTAGCAATAATACACAAAATCAAAACACTGCTCGATCTGAGAAAAAAATTCGGGAACCAACCAAAGCTCAGTAGCCCTCTTTGATGGACTGATAATTAAAATAATAGTTTTCGCTAAAATAAAATATATTCCCTCTATTTTATTCTGACTAGCGTCATAATACATTTACGAAAATCTGGAGGATCACATTTCAATGTTTTTTTCATCATACATTAAATTCTCGTTAGGTTATCAAAACAACCAATCTGCCTAATGCGCATTTATTACCAGTGATAACATATTAAATGTCCCACTTTCAGAGGAAACTTATGTTTTATAAAGGACGGTAAAAATATTCGAAGCGGTATTTGAAGTTTAGACATTGGATATAATACTACGAATATTTTAAATAAAACATGAAGTGCTGGGTTAATAAAGTCGCTGTTATCACAGATTGTGGGGATGAAGTTGGTTTTGCTATTATGGAGCAGTTAGCTAAAGCTGGGATGATTGTTATTGGTTTTAATAAAAATGAAAATGTACTAGAAAAAGTAACGGCGAAACTCAACCCAGTTGTTGCGAATAAAATTTCTGGAAAGATTGTGTTGTGCAAATGCGACATATCGGATACTAAGCAATTGACTGCAGCATTTGAAAAAATCAAGGACACGTATGAAGGAGTAGATGTACTTATTAACAACGCTCAGTGCAATATTGACTGTACAGTTAACACGGGAGATTCAAACGATTTTAAGGAAATTATTGATGTAAATATTAATGCTTTGGTTGCCTGTATAAGGCTGGCAGCTGGAACCATGATTGAAAAAAAAACTAGAGGTCATATTATTTGTATGAATGACTTATATTCTTATCAAATACCAAGAGAGTCAAAGAAAACTGTATACATAGCTGCTAAAGCGACCATTACTTCTGTAAATGAAATTTTGCGCCACGAATTTCGTTTCTTGAAGGCTAATATAAAAGTGACGAATATAGCATGTGGTAAGATAGAAGGATCAGCAGAATCAGTCAATACTGATGCTCCTGGACTTCGGGTTAAAGATATAGCCAAGCTAGTGAAACTGATATTGAACACACCGGAACAGCTTCAAGTGCACGAGGTACTGTTAGATTCTGTTGTTGAATAAGTGACGCAGTGAAATAGTGATATGGGTTAGTATTGAACTTAGTGATCTATTAGAATTTTGCACAGTGATTGTTGAATGTTAATGCACAAGTCTTCTGAAAGTTAAGGATGATTAAGAAACGTTTGTCTTGAATTTCAATACAAATGTTATTTAGTGGATTAGTTATTGTTTCAAAGTAATGTTTGAACATGGTATAATATGATTTACTTTTGTGTTGTTTTATGTGATTTTTCTATATCTAGTTGCCCGGCATTTTGCTGAACTGGGCCTTATTTGGCGCAGCGGTGAGGCACACAGTGTTAATTTTATTGTTTAGTTTTAAGTTTTTTTTTATTTTTCATTTTTGTCTTGTATTATTTTTGTTTTATATTGTATGCACTCATGGCATGTGCCAAATAAATTTATTTTCTTTCTTTTCTCTTTCTATATTTTCAATTTGTGAATACAGTGAACAGGCTGGATTTCTTTATTGTTTTGAACACTAGTTGACATAATTATGATATGTTCCTACAAGTTTTTATATGAATCTGTAAGTTACATCTAGTTGAGAAAGTACTCTGTCAGTCCCAGCTACATTTTTTGACACTGACAAAAGTAGCTCGTTGGTTCACCATAAATTCAGTCAACCACGTTCATGCTAACGGAGTGAATACAAAAAGATTCGCGGAGCACATCCATCCAAAGGCAACAGTTACGTAGAAAGTACGCATTATCTTAATTAAACGGATAAAGCATCACCACTCACTCATTACATTATTTACTGTTTTGCAGAAGCATTTGCAAATTATCACTGACTTGGCAACCTCATTTCATTCCGTGATGCGCTTTGTTTTTCCCGGGAAATGCGGTTTATGTGTGTTAATCAAATCTGTTCCATTAAACCCTGGTACTGCAAACGTAGATTACAGTTTTTTTGATGGGCTTACTGGGCCAAACCCCTATCTTGTTCAATCGGAAACCAAATATAAAAAAAACATTGAATACTTACATACTTTTCAGAATATTAAACTTTGTAACATTACACTATGTGCTATTTTATTTTTAACTATCGAATCGCGTCCTTGGCCTGTGTATTCCGATGAATAAAGGCACAAACCCATCGTGGTGCACGCCGTGCACGGGCACTCGGCGCATTTTAGCAGCGTGGATTCATATGTTTGTCAACGTGGGTCTACGTTTCCACTGCAGTGCACGCTACACACCTACAACTATGTACAACTGTAGCGTGTGTGGCCCACCGTGGCATAGTCGTGGGTTAATATTCTTGTATAGCGGGTACGGCAAGCACAGCGTGCATGGCGTTGACAGCGTTGACCTGTTGTGAGCACCTTATTCGAGCAAGCCACGCATGTACTAATGACGTCATTTAATGCATAGCGTGTCCGTAGTTTTGCAGTGGACACAATCACATACATTTTCTTGCAAAGCGAAGCTTAACTCAAATGCTTATCCGTGCGCCGTGATGGGTTTGCGCCTTAAAGTTAATGGAAGCTATCGCGCATGAATTCGCCGCTAGAGGCGTTCGTAAAAACGTAAAGAAAGGTCTTCAGAAATGTCTGATGTCATAGTTTTTGCGCGATGCACGCTTTTTCTCAGGTTGTTTTAATAATATTCACGATTGTGGTAAAGATTGAACCATTCATGATTAATTATGACTTGAATATTTCAAAATCACCAAGCACGAAAGATTTAAAAAGCATTCTTCTTGCAATTCCTAACAAATTATGATCTGATTTGTTAGTACTTGCAGGAAGCTTGTTCATTTTAGGGACAACATTGTATATATGTATCAGTTTGCACTATGTTGTTTTATGTAATAAAATAAACTTTTCATGAAGTTATTGGTACTTTAATGTATAAAATAGAATGAATGACAGGACCGGAGGAAGGATCGAAAGTGGCGTCATGTGGTGAGCTAAAGAGAAAAACGTAAGTTTTTCTCTTTTTTTTCTTTTATTTTTTATTTTTTCTCAATGAGGGCTACCGGTAACCCTCACTGACTTAAATGTCAAAGACAAAAGTTCTGTAAAAAAAAAAGGTTCTGTAAGATAAACTTGTGTTATAAAATGAGGCAAATTCTGTAAAATAGGTAATCTGTGGATTCTGTTTTTAAGAATGCGTCACTGTCATTCTACTAGTGAAGCCAAAGTAAATCAACCATTCTTCTCAAATAAATGTTTAAAAATAAAATATAAGCAATCCTTAATGCTAGAATGCCTTTGCCGAAGATAAGCGACCTGTATGAAGACCCACTCAAAAAATCGCCAATAAGGCAAAGCTTTCAACGTTTTCCAAGTATCAGATTATCACGCGGAAGATTTGTTTGCTTGCAAGAGGAGTCTCACGTGGAATGGAGCAACCTTATTTTTCTGCCATTCGATTCAGTCTTTAGGAAGTTTGTTGTTGTCATCGTTTTAATAAAGGCAACTATGGTAAGACTTTATTCTGTTTGATTAATCATTGATCTAGCCTTCAATGGTCAAATGGTTTCGACCCGAAGAACAGCTCTACTATTGGGCATCATCATCTGCCTAGCCTTTTCCCAACTATGTTGGGGTTGGCTTCCAGTCTAACCGGATGCAGCTGAATATCAGTATTTTACAAGGAGCGACTGCCTATCTGACCTCCACAACCCAGTTAGTACTGGGTAATACGATACCCCTTGGTCAGACTGGTTGTCTGACTTTTTGGGCTACTGACTACCTAACGACTGTCAAAGATCTACAAATGACAGCCGGGACCAACGGCTTAACGTGCTTTCCGAGACACGAAGGAAACTCGGTATGTTATGGGTGGTCACCCATCCACAGACCAACCTAGGCAAGCACGGCTTAACCTAAAGATCGACCCGAGCGGCTGTTATTGTTTAGCAACGAGTTCCTCTACTGTATGCCGCCTACTGTAGGCCTATGGTCTAACATAATCAAGTATAACGTACATATATTCTATTACATAGAACTCGTTGCTAAACAATAACAGCCACTCGGGTCGATCTTTAGGTTAAGCCGTGCTTGCCTAGGTTGGTCTGTGGATGGGTGACCACCCATTACATACCGGGTTTCCTCCGTGCCTCGGAAAGCACGTTAAGCTGTTGGTCTCGGTTGTCATTTGTAGATCTTTGACAGTCGTTGGGTAGTCAGTAGCCCAAAAAGTCTGACAACCAGTCTTACCAAGGGGTATCGTATTACCCAGTAATAACTGGATTGTGGAGGTCCGACAGGCAGTCGCTCCATGTAAATACTGGTATTCAGCTGCATCCGGTTAGACTGGAAGCCGACCCCAATATAGTTGGGAAAAAGCTAGGCAAATGATGATATACTTGATTATGTTAGACCATAGGCCTACAGTAGGCATTCCCATGGTTCGACAACCCGCTGTGTTGTGATTGATTTGGACTCGCAGCTGCTTAGCGAAAGGCACTGTTATTATTTCTGCGTAGTATTTCTTGCTATAGTATAGTACGCATTGTTTATTTGCAGGGTCCCATTCAGGCGGTATATCCATTTATGAATTGCACTGATGTTATGGACTACCACCCAGTTTTGCTTGTCTTTAAGTATTGTTACTGGTATTTCTGTGATTCGTTGTACGCCATTGACACGTTTCTCCATATGGTACACAGGTAACTTCTAAAGACGCTCCCTCACCGGGAGCATTCCCCCGTAATGTATCAGTTCAGATTCGCATTACATCAGTGAGTGAGGAGAACCGAGCGTGCGCAACCTCTAACCATACAATTTGTATCAAAAACTTGTTTCTGTACAAAATCGGATCTTGGATTGTTACATTACATCGAACATTTTTATTCGGTACTAATAATGCTGACTGCTAGAGTAGTGGTGGCCAAGTTATAAGGCCCGCACTCCACCAAAGCGGAGCGGAGAGGAGGCGTGCGGAAACCGACCAAACACATTAATTTGTTGAAATTGTCCCTCCTGTGATTGGTCGAATCTTGCACATCTTCTCCGGTCCGTTTGACTCCGGTTTGGTGAAGTTCAGGCCTAAGGCTGTGACTTAGAACCATTCCACGTTGCTTTGTGTTTTTTATTTTATCACTATAGCTCCTAAGATTAGAAAAAAAACATTGTAACCGGCATTTCGTACAATCAATTATCTCGAATACACGTGACATCCGCCAAGCCGTACTGGGCGCGCGTACTGTAGTATGGCCCATTCCCTTTCTCAGAGAGGAGGCTTCTGTCCCAGAAGTGGGACCGTTATTGACTAATACTGGTCTAGTTGTAGCGTGGCTGCTGAGCCTTTTTTGTTATATTTGCCAAACTTCTTGGCAGTATATGATTAGGTATAAATGAGACAAAAGATTTAGTATAGTCTGGTTATAATTATCCAAAGGTGCATCTTATATACTAACGACTACGTGACGATAACAGACAGTAGAAACATTTAATAGATATTGAACGTGCGATAAAGAACATAAGATTGCGATGTAGATTGTAGATACAGCACAAAGATATTGTACTGTAACAGTACACCCCCCTTTAAAAGAAAAAAAAAATAAAATATTATGGTAATAGTGTTTACAATATAAATTTGATCTAGACCTTACTAGTTATTTGCTGATGTATATAAATAATAATGCTATTGTACGCGGTGGAATTTGATGACGCCTGTTGTGGCGTTATTTGCTGACGTCTGTAATTTTGACTTAGCTGTTGCACGAGTGTTTATTATTTTTTATAGACGTACTACTGGCTTTACTTTACGTCCCGATCGTGTAGTGTACGTGTGTGAATGTCTGTCGTAATCCTTTGAATCTGGCACGTAGTTTGATTCGTCATTGATCATGAATGCTGGTTTCAATCTATCAATTGATATCACTGTCTCTTTATCCCTAATTCTAATGCAAAATGTTTTATCTGTTTTACTAATTACTGGGTAGGGTCCCTCATACGGCGGTGTCAGGGCTTTCTTCATTCTATCACACCGAACAAATACGTGTGAGCATTCTTTGAGTTCGGGATGCACAAATATAGCTTGGTTATGGTTTTTTCTTTTCGGAATTGATGTCATTTGTGTGATGTCCTTTTGAATTTGTTTTACAAATTCTTCGTACGTTGATAACTGTGCTGCTGATGACTCAAAAAATCCTCCAGGGAGTCGTATTGGCGTTCCATATGTCATCTCTGCTGAACTATAACCTGTGTCTTCTCGCAAGCTACTCCGCAACCCGAGTAAAACTGTTGGGATTTCTTTTAACCAATTTCCGTTGGATTCTCTTGTCATTAACGCTACCTTTAAAGTTCTATGAAATCTCTCTATCATTCCATTGGATTGCGGATGATAAGGTGTTGTCCTAATTTTATGTATTCCCAAAAATTGTGAGAGTGACTCAAATATTCTTGATTCAAACTGTCGGCCTTGATCCGTAGTAATGCGCAATGGACATCCAAAACGAGTAATCCATCCTTCGAAAAGTGTCTTGGCTACTGTTTCTGAAGTTATATCTTCTACCGGAAATATTTCGGGCCATGACGTACAACGATCTATGATTGTGATTAAATATCTCTTCCCTTGTGAAATCGGAAGTGGTCCGACGATGTCAATATGTAAATGTTCAAAACGTTGCGCTGTCATAAATGTACCAGGAGGTGATATCGTATGTCGTTGTATTTTTGATTTTTGGCAGGCTATACATGATCTACACCAATTATTGATATCTTTGTTCATATACGGCCATAAATACCTTTGGGTTATCATTTTTCTCGTAGTTCTTTTTCCTGGATGGCTCATACCATGAATGGTATCGAAAATTTGCTTGCGAAAATGCTTTGGTAAGTAGGGGCGGCTTTTTCCAGTAGACGTGTCGCAGGTGATGTTTATTGTGGAACCCGGAAGCGTAATGTTTTTGAATTTTAATCTTTTATTGTCATGTAATTTACTTAGTTCATTATCTGTTGATTGACATTTTTCCAATTCAGCGTAATACGTGGATTCGTTCCCACTGCGATAGTACGAATTGTTTGCTGTGTCGCTTTTTCTGAAGTTACATGCGTTGTCAGCTCTGTAACTCTGTCGATAAGTTTGCGACCTGCTATGTCGACTAATAGTTTATAGTGCTCTAGAAAATCTGCTCCAATTATTGGTTGTGTAACATCGGCGATTATAAAATTCCATCTATAACATCGTTGTAGTCCTAAATCCAATGTAAGCGTCTTCTCGCCGTAAGTCCTAATTTTAGTCCCATTTGCAGCGTATAGTGTGTATTGTTCATTTTGTAAAATTGAATATCTCTGTTGCTTGCTAATGACTGAGATATTTGCGCCCGTGTCAATCAAAAACTTCATACCACTTTTTCGGTCGGTAATGGTGAGGCGATTGGATGGGTGGATTGCACAGAGTTTCGCCGTTGTCTGTGCTCTTATTCGTTTCCCTGGTTCCGTACGTAAGTCATTGGTTTCCAACCGCATGGTTTAATGCAGTTCCTTGCATATTTTCCGAATCTTTCGTGGTAGTAACAAAATCGATTTGCTCCTCTATAGTTTGTTCTCGGCCTCATAACCGGGAATTGTTGACGTTTCTTGAAATGATTGTGCGTGTTGGGTCGATAGCCATATTGACCTTGCTGAATTGCGTCAATATCTATCTGTAATTTTGCTAGCTGGGTTAAAATGCATGCTGTATTGTTGTCGCTTGAAGTGTCGTTGCTAACAGCTGATATTTCGGTTACTTTTGAATTCATTATTACTTTGTCTGCAATTTGGCTCAGTTTGTCAATTTCCATGTCTTCCGTAACTGCTAGAACCGTAGTAACTGATGTTGGTAAAAGCCTGAACCATAGTAGTTTAATTGTTTCGTCACTGATTTTTCCTCTCCCGAGGACTCGCATTTGACGTAATAACTGCGAAGGTTTTTGATCACCGAGTTCTGTCTCTGATATTAATTTTTGAAACTGTCGCTGTTCTGTTTCTTCGTAACAATCAATTAAACGTTCCTTGATGTTTTTGTATTTATCTGTAGTCGGTGGTGAAGTGATTAGGTCACTAACCTGTAGTATTTCTTCCTTGGATAACTTTGCTATTACTGTACAGTATTTGTATTCGTCTCCTTGCTTCTGTGGTGCTAATATGGCTTCTAGTTGCGTGAACCATAATCTTGGTTGGTCTTTCCAAAATTCCGGAATGCGGGATAAAACCGAGGTGCCAGCAGCTACTTCAAGTGTTCCTTGCTGATTTATGTTCGCCTTGCACGGTGATTGTGCCATGTTTCTTGCTGCGTATTCGTTCGTCGGGGTCACCAATTTGCCAAACTTCTTGGCAGTATATGATTAGGTATAAATGAGACAAAAGATGTAGTATAGTCTGGTTATAATTATCCAAAGGTGCATCTTATATACTAACGACTACGTGACGATAACAGACAGTAGAAACATTTAATAGATATTGAACGTGCGATAAAGAACATAAGATTGCGATGTAGATTGTAGATACAGCACAAAGATATTGTACTGTAACATTATACGTTTACAGGCAAGTCGTTGACAAGGCAATGCGACGTGAACATTTACCAAAATCAGCGATATGGTTGGTGTGCGATTTAGTATCTCTGTTCCCGTTTTATCGCTTATTTATGTCAGATGCCTGTCAACCAGCTCGGATATGGCCAAACATATTATTGTTCAATGAATTTTTGGTGTAAGTAATTTAAATAATTAATTATTTACATTATTGAACATTAGAAATTAAAGTGTTAACAATTCGTTTCAAATGAGAATAGGACTGACCTCAGGTTATGTTGTGCTGTCAAATTCCTATTCCAATTGTCAATCTCCTATTCTCAAATGAGAATAAATGAATGAACATTCAGTGTTGCCATACTACGTGTATTACGACATGCAAGCGTTTAGTATAAGCGGCTGCCATTCGTTACGGTACACCGGGCAAGTTGGAAACAAAACCTGGTTTGGAACGTATTGTCCCGGCCAATGAGTCAGTTGTCCTGGTACTGTTGGTGGGCCCAACAGAGCAGAAATCGTGAGATTTTGCTCTCAGTCCGCTCGTGTTAGTGTTGAAGTTGCTGCTTCCGTACGTGTCTCGAGAAATGTTTTAACCGCTTTTTCCGCAATTGAAAACTTGGCTGCTCTGCTACCATACTAGCTCCAGGCTGGCACTGTTGGCCCCCCATCCCCTAAATACAAATCCTGCTATGCCCCTATTAAGTAGATAGTAAAATTGACTGGTGTTTGCCCCAAAAATCTGGCGATTAAAAATCTCTTTTCAAAATCTAAGCTCTACAAAAAAATTGGTTGTCTGGAAAGTTGGTTTATGGACGATAGTTTAACGTGACAACGTCATAACAAAACATTGAATGCGGCGCAAGCGTACAATGAGCGTAACGGGACAATGAGTCATCCTTTTTCGTGCATGCAGCCGGCCTTCATCGATTTATTAGTCGTTGTAACGTCAAAAATCTCTTCATAAACCCTGAATCCAAAAGTGTATCTTGCTCACATCACCATCCATGGTTTATGGTACTTATATTACAAATGTCCCGGTCGTTTCAGCATTTATGGCAGCCCTAGTCTAGTACGTCTTATTTTGTTAAAAATGATAGTTTTTCGCGGACAGTGAAGAAAACAAACCATAAAACCTACAAACGTCGCTTTCGGGTCACTTTCAGATCGTCTAACATCTCTCATCATCAGGGATTCGGGTGATGCATTTGGATATTACCGTTATAATTAGAGACAAAATTACTAGAAACAGTCATCATCTTCCTGCCTTTGTTCCATGTTACTTGGGGTCGGCGCAAAACGTTTTTTTCTTCCATTCTCCTCTGAAAGATACGAAAGAAAAATGAAAATTAAAATAATTTTTTAATTAAAATTTAAAAAAAATCTAGAAAAAGTATAGTAATTATATTGAAACACCGGAATCCTGCTTGATAGAAAAACGTAAAGTGCTACATATTTTGATGTTTAATAAAGACTATGATCAATGATTGTTTGCAGCACTTACAGAGTAATTGAATACTTTTCATTGGGATCTTCACATTCATATCTGAAGCTCCTGTTAGGATATGTACTTGTGATGTGTTTGTGTATCAACTGCATTACCTGTTTCATGTTACTGTTTACATATCAAGGTTTTTGTGAACATTGCAATTATCCCGACGTTTATTACGATTGGAGATCTTTCATCGGGCAAAAGGTAATTTTAGTAAACATGATCTGTTGTTATCATCTAAGTATTTCAACCCGATCTTTGTCGCCTAAGGTGCGAATTTCATAGGCGTAAGGTGAACGCGCGGCGCAGGCATGATACCGCTTCAAAACGTTTTCATACAAAATGTACGTAGGCGTCGTGTCGTGAATTACATTCAAGCGGCGCGGCGCAGGCACGCCGTTCGTTTCCTTATAAATTCCACGCCTGCGCCGCACCGTCACCTTACGCCGTTTCTGTGTAATTCGCGCCTAATACGTAATGTAATACGGCAAACTATTCATCATCCGCTTTGCAATGTTTATTGTGTAATATGGGTATGTATTATGTTTTCAGTTTAACAACACTGATAAAGGATATGCAATTTTTGTTTATGGAACAGCATTTGTGTTTTCCTTTGCTATAAATGAAAGATATGAAGAATTGATGCCTTCAGCAATACTAGAATTCATAATGGTCTGTATATTAATAGTGGTTGGTTACGTGATGACTAATTTTGTTATGATACCGAAAGCCATTCATGAATCAATATTAAGATTTCGCAGAATATGTGATATGTATTCAAAAGTGAGGAAAGTCATTCAGGAAACTAAAAGAAGACATCCCGATGATAACTCGGATAAAGTGGTTGAAACTTATTTTAAGATACTATGGCATAAGCGAAGTGGGATAGCCACGAAGCCTCCGTTTGTTGACCATATACCTAGATATTTGAGACTGTTACTCATGCAAGATTTGCTTTGGCCCTTATTTTACCACAGTCCTACATTGAGAAAAACAAGTTATCCTTTTCGACGATGGTTGACCGAACTAACAGTTATAGCTTATAAGTTGCCCGGTGAAAAATTCTTTGCAGGTCCAAATGTTACTGGTACTTTATATTATTTGAAATCTGGCATAGTTCAACTCATTTCTGCTGATGATGGAGTGACACCAATTCTATCAGTTACTAGTGGAACAATATTTGGAGATATTAGTTTTTATGTGCCTGCATTGCGAAGGAAGGTTATCGCTCGCTGTCTCACATATTGTGAATATTATTTCGTTACACGGCAGTCTATGATAAAATCGATACATAAATATCCATTAGATCGAAAAATTGTCATGGCCGGTGTTATGGACAGATTAGAACATGCAAAAATATTATTTTTTAACAAACAACATGTTAGAGGCTTTGATAGAAGTGAAGACGAAGGAATAAGTTGGCTTAAGAAACGTTGGTGGGAATTATTTAACATCATTGAGAACTATTCGAAAACAACGGGCAAACCGAAAGAAGATTTAAAGGGAAATTTGCCACCTGATGAGACGTTATACCATTGCTCAAAATATTTGGGACAACTTGTATTATGTAATAAAACAGAACTGCGGACGGAATCGATGTTCACTAACTTCAAATTTCCGTGGATAATTAATCCGCATTCGAACTTCGGTCGCGTATGGTATCGGATTGTTGCTGTCGACGTGTTTCTTGTTCTGGTTTTGCATCCACAATATTTGATAAAACCTCACATTCCCGCATGGTTCCAGTTTTTTACTTTTTGCTCTGATACCATATACTCCATTGATATTGGTATATCTCTTGTCACTGCTGTGAAAAAACAAGAAAGTGTCACAAACACTTTTTCTGCAGTTATGTTTGAACGCTTTAAGAGCGTTACGTTTATACTTGATTTACTGTCAACAATATGGATTGAAGATATAGCTGAGTTTTGTGGGGCATCACAGTATTATTACACTCTTCAATTTAACAGACTTATTAAAATTTATGTCCTTTTTTATGGGGAATATTTTAAATTTGATATTCGTAAGGATCCCGTTGTGCATGTTTGTCGTGTAATTGTATTGATTCAATTCGCCTTTTACGTTGTATGTAGCAACGTAGTATTCGATATGCTTTATTATTTTCCTGGATTGTCGATGGATTACTTTTTTGGAGAAAAGTTGTGTTCTAAGGCACTTGAAGAAGTTTGCACTCCCATGCCCATTGGCGGTGCTCTTATTTCGTGGGTTTTTGAATGGTCCTCTAATGCTCAAAATCACCCTGAGACTCTGGAAGATTTGTATGTAGCTTGTTTAATCGGCTTCATAGGCTTTATTATATTCATTTACTGTAAAGGCAGATATATCTCATATTTATATTTGGTAACAAAGAATAAAACGAAGTATCAAAGTTTTGTGCTACACCTGAAGGCTTATTATCAACATTATAGAATTCATAATGATTTACTCAAAAGACTGGATAGATATCTTGCATGTCATTGGAAGTATTACAAAGGCACGGATGTTTTGGCGGCAAATAGGTTAGATGACGAGGCAAGAGAAATATTCTGGAAAGCCCAAGGTAATTTGGCCGAATCCATAATTACCAATTCAAAGGCGTTTAAACATGTTGATCCGAAGCTTATAAGGGACTTGGCTAGAGCAACATACCTTTTAATATTGCCACGGAATACCAAAATATCGACTTTTGGAGTTCAGAACGAACACGTCAATTGGATTGCTCAGGTGAGAAATTATTTAAGACTTTATCGTAAATGACGGCCGCACCATTTAACACACATTATTATAATAAATAAATCAATAATTTGTAAAGCGATCTACACTTTTATACTGTACAGTTACATAATGCCTGATTTAATTTTTACTTAGGTTAAACCTATCTTTGTTATACAATATGTTAAGAAAACCGTGTCCGATCCGTGAAGGTATTATTAGGTGACGAGATTCCATTTTTGTAATCCTTTTTCGAAAACAAGTTTTTTTTTTTTTAAATACCCCGATAAAAATCTAATAAAATGTACTAAAATAAGGAAATTACATGGCAACACAGGAGCGCTGGCGGCGACACTCTGGTCGCTTAGTGGGTCGGGTAGTGACGTCATATACAAACAATTGACGATCGATCATAATAATGCAGAAAATGGTGTTGTCACGTTTTAAAAGTATGTTAGATTTTACGGAAATGGTGATATTTTGGGCACAAAAATCATGCATTTTGAAGCTCATTAATATGTTTACTTTCATGAATATTTTATGTTTCTTGAGTTATTTGGTAATGTCATTGTTATGCCAATATGCCCCTTTTGGTTCGGAAAGGCTTTTTTTAACATATTGTATAAGTTTTTGAAACAACATCTTATTTTTTAGGGTTACGTAAAATGTGATTATGTCGACGAGACAGGTGAAATGTTTACGGATTATTTAGGACCTGGCTCGGGGCTGTCTATCTGTGAAGTCTTTCTTGGGAAGCCTTCGCTGAGATCCTACACAACAATTACCGAATGCGAGGTTAGTTAAATATTTGCACTTTGATGGGAGGAACGAGGCTTACAGCCTTGCAGGTAGAGGCAAACAGTAGACCAACACATCTTTAAGTGCGATAAACAATGTTTCGTATATGTCGGATATGTCAGGATTTATTCCGTTAGGCTCGTACATCATGTGGGCAGAAGATGGGTTTCGCGCTATGAAAGCGCACTGGGTGCGATACACTGTTTCTAGCAAAACGAACAAATTACTTGCGATTACAATTTAACACAATAACACGAGGCAGAATGAATCGGGTACAGTTCCAAGACGTCTCAACTCCTACAATCCGCCGCGATCCGACACTGAATGTCGCCCTCGCCTCGAGCTGAACATCAGGGCTCTGTAGAAGTACTCTGTGGTGTGGGAAGACTTGTAAGTAGGTCGCGTGATGTCACCATCGGCGTACTTGCGATTCATTTTATATTCATACTAACGACCGCATCCTACATATACATGTTAAACTAAAATTGCACAACCGATTCTCAACTTAGTTTCCGATGATTGAAAAAAAGTCGAGGGTTTATCCACAAACGTTATTAAGTGTATATTCAAATTGAAATTGTTTTGTTTTTCTAATTATAACTGAGTTTATGTCCGAACTTATTTATACAATATTTAGACAAAAAAGTTACTACTTGTCTTAGGTACAGAAGATTTTTTGGAAAATAGTTTCTTAATTCCTACATATAAGGAACGTACCTACGTCAGTTTATTTTCAAGAAATATGTAAATCAATTTAAAAGTCATCCTGTGGTTAAACCTGTACCTACAATGGAAAGGCTGTCTGTCCCATGAAGCGGAGCGAGGCTGAGGAGCGGAGAAATGGAGAAATATTAACCAATAGGATTGCATAAAATCTCCGCTCCGCTCCAGTATGCAAAATGCAAAAGACGGGCAATGAACATACCTACATACATAGTTTTCTTTGATATTTTTAGATTATGTACATTACGGTTAAGGAATTTTTTGACATTTACAAGAAATATCCAATTGAATATTTGGTCATGCAAAGCTGTGCAGATGAGTATATTGATATGTTCAACGAAATCTTCAAGAAAAACATTCTGAATCATAGAGATGTGAGTATCTTTTAAATGTTTGGTACTTCTAGATTGTTTTTGTTAGATGGAGAGGGGGAGAGGAAGACCAAAGAAATGATGGATGGATTGTGTGAGCAATGATATGAAATATAAAGAAGTAAATGATAGCGTGACGGTTGACAGAAGAATGGAAGAAAAATCGTGTTGCGCTGACCCCAAGTAACATGGGACAAATGCAGGAAGATGATAATGATGACTTGTAGATTGTTTGATTTGGTGATACCTTTAATGAAGATACATATGGATAGAAATGATCTCAGTCTTTTTTTCTGTAGCAACACCAGGTAAAGTACCTGGGGGGTTACCATGACCTCTTAAAGCAGCATTATTTTAATATCATTTCAGTGTGGGAAAGCTATATAGGACTTCTAGCTCCATCTTTTTCCCCACTCTGATTTGACGACACGGTTGGCGCAGTGGCTGAGCGATAGGCATCTGTGCTGCGGGTGATGTGGGTTCGATTACCACACAGAACAAATATTTGTATGGCCTACAGGTAGTTGTTTCGGGCCTGGCTGTTTGTTAAGTGAGTTTAAATGTTTGTAAACACACCCACGATACAGGAGAAATGCCTAGAGAGCCTTAAATTACCACCCTGTATGTAACGCATAGCAGAAAAATAGACATGATTTTAGTTTGATATATTATAAGTATTTCATTGCTTTCAGTACCTAAGTAGACTAAAGGAGATGACCAGTGACCACTCTCAATGGAAAAAAAGGCTCAAATCTAAAGTACTTGGTGACGTACAAGCTAATCGTTCGTTACCCGTTGAAGGCCTATTGTGGGGAGACCCAGAATCCTGGTAATCAATTAAGTGTTCTTCGTAAAAACTTCCTTGTATCATCCATCTATGCTCTACTACCCAAAGTTATGGATGCAGCCTAGATATGGCACCCCTCCACCATACATTTTGGTCATGATTGTGTGCAATAGAGTTCATTATTTGACGAAGGCGTGCACTGTGAAAGGATTCTATCAATGGGTTTAAATAGGAGGCGAAGTTTGTGTGAAAATTTATAATTTTTCACAGACTTATAGGTCAATAAGTTTATATGTAGGTAGAAAAGCGACTTATTCGTCCACTGGCGAGTGTGAAACTCGTGCGTGCGTGCGGGTTGATATCTTCCGATTTTACCTTTTTTTTTGTCGTCAACTCGCTTGCACATTATAAAGTACTGTCAAATAAAAACTGATTGAAACCAATAACTATAAATAAGCAGCTATTGCCCGCGCTGGCTGATTCGGTTAAGTACCGACTATCTACTTAGATTTCGGGAAACGTCAAATCCTATGTTGGAGGTGCGGAATGAGGCGAGAGGGATGAGGCCGACGTTGCATGATACCCAAGCGTGCTATCCAGCGTTGCCAGAATATTACTTTTGTAACATTTCACGTTACTTTTGACCTTCTCGTGTTACCTCCATGTTTTATTTTAAAGTCAAGTCGTATAAAATGTCTTATACATTATATATAAAGTTGGTTCTTATAATCATAATACATTTTATACGAAGTTTTTGTAGCGGACTGTACATCTAACGAATTTAACGCCAGATTTTCAATGTGGAGCGAGTTGACGACAAAAAAAAAAATACGTAAAATCGGAAGGTGCCACCTCGCACTCGCCAGTTGACGTATACTCGTAAATCAGAAAAGCAAACGGTCTAGGAAATTAATTAGTAACGTTACATTACAGGTTTATGCAATCCTGGATGGCATTTAGAGTTATCATTGTGTGTGTTTCTATTACATCTGCGTGCATTCTAGGTAATTACTCGTATTCCACATTAGTAAGCAGTATACAGCGGCTTCGGCTAAAAGTTTGAAATTTTCATTAGGTGGCGTTGGAGCAGCTTGGCGTTGGGTATTTATGATGATCAGCGCGTTCTGTGACTGCGTCGCTCTCGTAGACATCATCATTAAATTATGTGTAAGTTTAAAAATAATACATCACAAAAAAACTGCACTTAAATGGATGGGATTGCTGAATAATCATTAATCATTTCAGCTATGTTATTACGATCACCGTGGTTTATATATTACCGACAGAGGAAAATGCTTCAAGAACTACTTAACTAAAGGATTTACTTTAGATATCATCGGCACGGCTCCTTGGTTCAGCATCCTAAAATCTCTCTTATACCGAAAAATAAGCGATGAAATTACTTTTCATATAAATACAATATGCAAGTTCGCACATTTGTACGTTGTGTTTGCATATTTTGGTTATATTACGGACAGTCCGACGGTGGACTTGACTTATCTTATGGTTTGTATAAAGTTGGTTTTTGTAAGAATATTCTATGGCATTAAAGAAATATTAGAAACCTATATTAGACAGTAATTTCAGACTTAATTCACTGTAGTATTAAAATGTCACAAAATAAATAATGAGTACAACTGAACATTGATCAATCATAGTGTACTTAAATTTGATGTCTCCTACAACATAAACGGTAATATTCTTTACAGATAGTAAAATGGCAAATCGTCAACATTTTAGTCGTCTTAGGAACTAGTCACTACTTGATGATACAGTGTGTGCATTTTGAATTCAATGAAATGAAGGAATTGGTCAGTATAAGCCTCAGGAACAGCTGTTGGATGCCAACGCTTTTTGAGTTGCCCAAAAAGTTAGATGGCGACCAGCTGCATTTGGTAAGTCAGACACATAACTCCCTGGCATCATGCTGATTGATTAATTAGCTAGGTACTAAGTTAACTACTGAATGGATATCGAGAAGTGGTAGAAGAAGTGTTGGCAGACCAACCACTAGATGGCTGGATGACCTAAAAAGACCATGGGTAGAACTCAGGCCCGGACTCCACCAAAGCTAAGACGAGCGGACCGTGAGAGGAAATGTACAATCACGAGCACCAATATGTAAACACTTAACAAAGGAGAATGCCCACGGCGCTATGGACAAATGTACTCAATTCAACATTGCTGTGTCTTCATCAAATCATCTTTAAAATACTCGATGGCATGTCTAAATACTACCTCAAAAGATTTAACACAAACCACAATGGCATTTCCGAGATATTTACAAAAATGAAATCACTATTTTGAGGTTATGTTCGACCAAAAATTAGTTGGAAAAAGCTATTTGAAACGGTCTGAATTGGTTTACGGGTGAGCTTTTTGCCTTTGAAGCACATTTGTATAAAATCTGTAACGGTTTAGCTATGTCAGGTGGCCAGTTACTGGTGACCACCTGTGACTACCTCACCAAGTCTCACTGATTTAGATTTTGAGCATCTTCGTGCTTTAAAATCTTATTCGCGCGTTTCATGAAATTGCAAAGCATGAAAGAAATCATTACTGAGATAGTTAATCGCTCAGTGTTATATCTAGATCCTATTAAAATCATAGATTGTGTAATTCATTACATATTTAAATAATCATAATTCTGTGCAACTCTAGTCTTAAATGAAACAATATACAATTAATATTGAGAGGTATCTCAGAATATACTTAACTGATTGAAATCAACCATCCTAGTTTATAATTTGTTTATTACCAACACATAAGTAGGAGGTTCCTACCTACATAAGTAATTATTTTAAAATTCGGTAATTCAACTGGTGAGGTGAGGAACAAACACACAGACGTGGAATGTACTTTTGTCCTCTAAGATTTGTTAATGGTACACAAACATAAAAGCGCAGTTCCTAAGTAAAAAAATCATACTACCTACGTTAAAAAGACAATGTTTATTCTTACCGGTGAGATCCAGACTCGTAAAATATTCATGATGTTATTGGGAATCTCCGACAATATGAGTCTGCGCACAAGTGGAGTTAATCTCAAAGAGCCGTTGAGATGTCGCACCACAGTCACACTCGCAATGATCACAACACAAAAAGTCCCTTCTTTAGTAATAAACAATACCATTTGGCGTCCATGCCGCCATTGACAACCACTGGTATTAGAAATACCAGCAACTACATGTGATTTAGAACTCTGTTATTACTTTACAATAATAGATTGAACAATCAAAATAAAATCGTTATCATTTTATTTTATGTGGGTAGGTAGGCACTTTACCCGTAATAGAATAAATTGACATCCCTAGAATGACAGGTGATAGTAAAAAATGGCGTACTTTATAGTCTGAAACTTAAAAGTACTAATTATTATTCAAAAAACTATGCCATTATAAATAATCATTAAGTCTTATTTAAAAAATATATTTTTATTTTAGATATTTCATGCCGTTTAAGGTTTTGAGACACAAGTCATTTATCAAGAGTACTGTCCATGGGCAATCTCCTTTTAAAAGTGTGTTGTGAAAAAAATTATACCTCCAAGTTATAGTAGGGGAGCCCTAGAAGGGATTTCGGGATTTACTAAAGCGCGGCAGATTAATATACAGGGGGATACCTTGTACCCGGTTAAGTACCTCCACCAAACATGAGGCCCATATATAAGGCCGCCCGTGAAGGATACAGGATCAGATTAGTAAAAAAAAATTGATCATCAGAAATTCTCGAGCGCGTCAGATTAAGGTAGGGTGAGTTAATTACATCCTAAAAAGTGTATATTCTACTAATCTGACAATTTGAGAGTGACGTAAAGAAAGGGGAGGGCAGCAAAGTTGTAAAAAAAAAACGTTATCTCGACATTCTCGAGCGTAGCTAATTTTTTTTTTATTTTAAAGGAAATAATTCAAGAATAATGAAAAATATATAATCTGACGATTTCCGCAAGCCGAAATAACAAAAATTCGTCGATAAAGTTAAATGCGTGCAGCTGCGTGATGCCTACATTTCCTTCTCCGCGTTTCTATTCCTCTCTCACTCTTTCTCTATCTATTACTCTCTCACTCCGTCCCCACCCTGGTTTCTGCTGCCATGACGCCATCACAGCTGATCATAAAGACTCGTTCGTGGCATACTGTTTACAACGTGTTTCCAACGTTTTGGCTTTTTTGCTATTTTAATATTATTTCTGTGAATTAAAGTTTATAAATATTTAATATGAGTGATATTAATTTAAAATGTGTATTTTGTGGTGAAAGTACCTTACAAAAAACAATTAAATTTACAGTAGAAACATTAAAAAAATGTGTAAATATTTTGGAATATCGTCGGAGCAAGCCGGTTATCCGAAAGTCTCGAGGAACATATGATAACCTCGAATTGTCGATGCAATCATCATTAAATGATTTATATCACGCACAGTGCTATAAATTATTTACTGCAATTAAAATACCGCGAGACTTTCAGTATTTACAAGATTAAAGTGTAGTGGAACATGACAATGCACCGGAAGTTTCGGGAAATAGCTCCAAAACACATGTCACATGTCATAAGTACAATTTTAAGCGCCCTGGAATGAAATTAGCGGGAAGTTACAGGGATGACCTTTAGGGTGAACCGTTTTTCTATTTTTTTTTTGTCAGATCAGGCGAATCCCTCTAGATAATCGTCAGATTATGAGACAGTACGTTTAGAACATAAAGATGAACCATATATATCTTAATCTGACGCGCTTGAGTATTTCAAAATGGCGAATTTTTTTTGCACATTATGAAAATGGCCGCGAGTTTGCGTCCCATCGAAATCGTCAGATTAGTGACTGAGAGCTTTTTTTTGGTGCACTTAACACTCCCTTAGAAAATCTGACGCGCTCGATTAAATTTTTTTTTTTTTCATTTTCAACCTTTACATACAACCACCCGCATCATGCAAACGATCAGATTAACATACGTACGTTATTAAAAATACGTAGGGCATTGATGCTATCAATATCTGACGCGCTCGAGGATGTCCATGCAACAGTTTTTTTTTACATATTTAAAAATCTATAGCCGCTTCCCCCACCGATGAAAAGGTATATATCATATAACATTTTTTTCTTCTTATCATCTAAGCTTTGCAACCCAATAGGTCTCTACGACGCTCGAGTAAATCCCCATTTAGCATCGTGGGCTCCCCTACTATTACAATGGTTATTTCTCGCGAAAATTGATTTTAAATTAAGGAAAGTGTATACATATTGGCAAAGGAGAGACGAGAGACGAGATGCAGATTTCAACCAATGTGATTGGTTGGTTTCCGCACGTCTCCTCTGTGCTCCACTTGTCTCCGGTTGGGTTGAGTCCCGGCCATAGACTTAGATAGACCAGGATAGTATGACACAAAAGGAAGGAGGTATTTACTGAGTACTGAATGGAACATGGTGGCGTCCAATGTCGATCATCATCTTCCTGCCCTTGTCCTATGTTACTTCGGGTCGGCGCAACACGTTATTTTCTTCCATTCTGCCCCGTTACCGTCACGCAATCATTTAATCCTTATTTTTCATGTCATTTGTCGAACAACCCATCCATCGTTTTATTGGTCTTCCTCTCCCTCTCCATCCATCAAAACTTATATTCATCACTCTTTTAGTCACATGCGATCATCCCTCCTCTTCACATGTCCAAATCAAGATAGTCGCCTCCCTTTTAATGTTGTTGATTAAATAAATGATTTGTAGTAAGGTTCATTTGGAGGGTTAGCCCATAATGAATATTCGCTAAACTAACGTAACTGCATAAGGGCAAAGGAATCTATAGTAACTTAAGGAAAACATCACTAGTTTAGGTCTTGATAAAGCATGAAGACACTCAGATGATTAATTTCAGATCTTTGCGCAAAGTCTTAATCTAGCTGAGGACGGTATGATGAGGATGAGTGTTGGTAAATATGCCATTGATCGTTCATACTTGGGAGTTGGAATGATTCTATTCTTGATCGGTCTAGTTTTTTGGTAAGTAGCTAATGTATCTGTTACTGTAAAGTACGAACCACGGTAAATTCTAAGATTTTCTAGTAAAATCTAATATTTACCAACTAGTTATGGTGTAAGTACAAACTATGTATATTTTCTGAGATCATCGTTCATTTCGAACTTTTACCAACATTTACTCGGTAAATCTTAGGTTTTAGGTTCTTGAAAATACGCAGCCGCGGCATGCGCCACCGCTCGGCTCGCGCGCGTTTGATCACAGTAAGATAACCTAACCTAACCTATTTGGTTGGGGTGCACTATCATACTATCTGCGACCATCTCGACTCGCACATGATTGGATCATGGTTTAGTATTACAGTATGTCAGTATGTGTGTACACTATCAGGCGCCAGATATTTAAGAAATACTACCGGTACTTAATTGTTTTATTTGCAAAACTAACATTTACCAACCGTCATTGGTAAAATCCAGAATGTCCCAAATTGTAATGGTAAAAGCCCGAAAAATCGTCTCTTCTCTCTTCTTCATCCTAAGATTTACTAGTAAAAGAGTTTTTTAATAATAAAAGTTGTTACTTTAAAAGCCCGAATATTGATAAAGCTTAGCGCCATTAGGAGCTACAGTAGATGCTTATCTAAAATGGCGGGATAGTATAGAAAACCTATAAATAATAAAATTTTACTATATTTTATACAATTGTATAAACTAGATAAGCATACGTCATACATTTTTTAAAGACTGTAATTATTCCTGGCCAGGTAACTACATATGTGCCATTTTTACCGGAAAAGCTTTGTAGAACGTCGTCGTTTCTGTCGATCAGATCTGCGCGATGCTCTTTTCCTAAAGCTCGATTATTATACCCTATTAACGTTTGAGTACCTACCCTTGTTTATTAATTAACTTATTTAATACTAGCTTCTGCCCGCGACTTCGTACGCGGATCCTGTTGCTTATGCCAGCGATAACGGGGTCGTCAAAATCGAAGATCTGAAACGTCTGATGTCGAATTCTAGGAGCCCGGGCACGGGAAAACAACGGGATGCGCGAGACGATTCGAGACGTTCCATATCTTTCATTTTTGTAAGTCAGAAGTCGATGCGTAGATACGCTTGGAACTCAAGAGCAATTCTCTATCCGTGAACGTCTCCGACTCGCGAGACAATGCGTGACGCTCACGATCAGCGGTCAGTCGCGCATCACGTTCCCCACTTGTCTCTAGAGACCTAGAAGTCGACGCGTAGATACGCTTGCAACTCAAGCGTAATTTTCTATCCTTGAACGTCTCCGATTCGCGAGACAATGCATGGACTTGCACGATCAGCGGTCAGTCGTGCATCACGTTCCGCACTCGTCTCTAGATACCTCGAAGTCGATGTGTATACACGCTGAGAACTCAAGCGTAATTTTCTTTCCGTGAACGTCTCCGACTCGCGAAACAATGCATGACGTTCACGATCAGCGGTCAGTCGCGCATCATATTCTTCACAGTAGATGCGTAAATACCCTGAAAACGCAGGCGTGCTTCGCGATCCGAAGAGGTTTCCACGGAGCGAGTTCCAGCCTGATGTTCCGAACAGCATCAAGTCTCTCCTGACGTTCTTCGGTAGATTCTTGGGATCTTATGATCCTCAATCTTTTAGCTCCTTTGAAACATTGGGAAAGATTTGACCTCTTTCTAGGCATGGTTATAGTTTTATTGTGAAGATACCTGATCAATTAAAATCTAAGTGACTGTTCCCCTGCGTCACCGGGTAGGCTACCGTGTCACGAAGAAAAGTGGAAAAGGAAATTAAACACTCAAATAACATAAGCCCGAAGGCATATTTATTCGATAAAATAAAAAAATAAATGGGAGTTTTGTCCAGTAGAGTCAAATTTTCAATGACCGCCTTCACCGCGTGGAGGTACTCCCAGCTTATGTTATTTTATAATTATACAGTTAAATTAGTGTTAGCTTTGATTTCCACATCAGATGTTTCTGATCTTCGATTTTTATAAGTCAACAGGAAATGCCCAGCAGACCGAACAACTTTTGCTAAGACGTCATTCCTATATGTGTTATGGTGTAGCTGGGCTCTTGGAGTTCCACAACAGGTGTTCCAGATCTTTGATTTTTATAAATCAACAGAGAATGCTCATCAGATTGAACAATTTTTGCTAAGACGTCATTCCTATATGTGTTATGGTGTAGCTGGGCTCTTGGAGTTCCACAACAGGTGTTCCAGATCTTCGATTTTTATAAATCAACAGAGAGTGCTCATCAGATTGAACAATTTTTGCTAAGACGTCATTCCTATATGTGTTATGGTGTAGCTGGGCTCTTGGAGTTCCACAACAGGTGTTCCAGATCTTCGATTTTTATAAATCAACAGAGAGTGCTCATCAGATTGAAAAATTCTTGCTAAGATGTTATTCCTATATGTGTTATGGTGTAGCTGGGCTCTTGGAGTTCCACAACAGGTGTTCCAGATCTTCGATTTTTATAAATCAACAGAGAGTGCTCATCAGATTGAAAAATTTTTGCTAAGACGTCATTCCTATATATGTTATAGTGTAGCTGGGCTCTTGGAGTTCCACATCAGGTGTTCCAGATCTTCAAATTTATTCTCTCAACAGAAAATGCTCTTCACGTGGAACAATTTTTGTTATAGTACTATTTTTGTATCTCTTATAGTTTAGCTGGTCTATTGCGGTTCTGCATCAGGTGTTCAAGTTTCCAAGATAAATTATAGCCTATATGTTGCCCAGACTCAATACCTATACAACAAAAAAAAGATCTTTCAAATCCGTCCAGTAGTTCCGAAGATTAGCGTGTACAAACAAACAGACAAACAGACAAACAGACAAACAGACAAACAGACAAACAGACAAACAGACAGAATTTTTTTTTTGGATTCGTGCTCTATTTCTGTTTCTAAACCACACCCAATTTTTTTTTTTTTAATATCTTCAATGTACAGACACAGTTTTTTTACTGTTTTATTATATGTATAGATTATATGTATAGATATTGTTTAGGTTCATATCGTGTTATACATTAACGCTATTGGTGCTAAAAGGCAGAGGGGACACGGTGTTTCAACATTCAGTTTACCAGCTCGAGAGATTTCTTAAGTCTGAGAGAGTAGAGAAAGAGGTCATCGAGAAAGTACAGGAACACTTTAGGTATTGCTGGATGAGGTAAGTGTAGCTACGATTTACTAATGCATTGATTACATGTATCGAGTACAGTGGCGGGTCAGTGCCAAGATAGAACAGAAACAAGTCACTTTACTGAAAGCACTATCCAAGCCGGCTGAGTTCTCCGTCTTGGCACTTTCTCGCCACTGTACTTGGTACTTTCTCGCTGCTGTACTTGGTACTTTCTCGCCACTGTACTTGGTACTTTCTCGCCACTGTACTTGGTACTTTCTCGCCACTGTACTTGGTACTTTCTCTCCACTGTACCTGGTACTTTCTCGCCACTTGGTACTGGTACTTGGTACATGTAAACAAGGCTACTATTACTACTGCTATTTACTCACCAATCGTGATAATTACCACTCTCGTTTCATGGAGAGTAAGAATGTAAGAGTAACCTGATAATAATCACAGTTTATAATGAAGAGATATGAAAAAATATGTTTTGTTTCTTTTTTTAAATGTTATTGTTTAGAAAGTGACGTCATTGATTTGATTTAAGAAAAATTGGCATGCTGAATATTTATTTGTAACTACGGCTTTTACAGAACCAAGGGTCTAAATATGGAACAAATAACTAACGCCCGCTTCACTGTGATGTTTCGACAGGATTTAAGTTACTATTTCTTTAAAAAGTATGTGGATGATAAGTACAAGCATAATTAAGTATACTTTATTTTACCCTTTTTTTGTAGCCTTATAAATCGAGAATGAACTTCATTATACCGACAGACACCAGTTACTTTAGCATTTATTATACAGTATACACTTATATAATATCAAAATAACATGCTCTAGTATAATTTAGCTTAGCAGCTATTAAGCACACCTTTGTTACCTGATTTCTGCCAAAGTCACCACGACCAACTTTTCATAATGTCCAATTGTTCTTACGTTCTAATTACCTATAGTAAAGAAACCTACTTTCACAGAAAAATTTCAGCTTTTATAAAATGACGTAGGTCAGGAGTATAAGGGATCTTAGTCCATTATGTATATTTTAAGAAATACATTTGAAGCTTATATTCAGTCGTTTAGTTCCAAAAATAATTAATCTACTGACATCGTGCTTTCGTATTAGTATTTTCGTTGTTCACTTGATGCGGAGGAATGATGAAAATGTAGAGTATGAATGTGGATGGCTATAAGAGTAGAGGAAGACCAAGAAGCGATGGATGGACTGTGTGAAGGATGATGTAGCTAAAAAGGAAGTGACTGCTGATATGACTGTAATAGAGAAGTATGGAAGAAGAAGACATGCTGCGCCTGCCCCAAATAAATTGGAATAAGGCCAGGAAAATGATGACGATTTTCATTCTTCACTTGATTTTATAGTATTGTGGGTGTTTGGTTCGATAAATGATTGTCATGATTGATGTCACTTCGGTAGCACTTTATTTCTTAATCAATTGTTTATATTTGTAACTCAAGTTATATATTGCATTTAGAACTTTATCTGTTTTGGACTTGACAATCGGCGGTGGCGATATGGTGCAAAGACACCTGGCTGGAGTCTCCGAAATGGCCTATTTCCTGCCAGGTCACGACATATTTAGGGAAATGGATATCGTTGAAAATGTATGGATAGTGCATCGTGGAAGAGTGAATCTCTTCAAAGATGGCAAACAGATTATAATTCTAACTAAGGTGAGAGATGTACGTAAGTAGTCGGGTTACGTTAGTAGAGACTCAGTGCATTTGTCTTGCAAAAGAGATATGAAAGCTGGGTCTATACTTGTTTCGATTTTTGGTGCTGAAGTTGTTATTTTTATCACTGGTAGATAAGACATGAAAGTTATCTATGGAAAAAGTAATATAGATTGTTAGAAAAATATATTATTTCTGTTAGCTATCGTGCGTGGCCAAAATCTGAACAACGCCGCGATCTTTATTTTTCAATACGTGCAAATGCATACATGTATTGTATTTATTTATTTCTCAGTATATGTTACATAGAGATCTTAAAATAAAATTTTGTTTCACACATACTACCATTGCTGGTGTAGAAATATTATTAAATAATAAGTTAGGAACATGCAAATCAAATATTACATTTAAAGAGTTTTATATAAAGATATGAATTTTAGACTGGTTAAGATTAAAAATGCATCAGTTATAATAACAAAAATCATCCTATAATGTTCCCACTGCGTAGACATAGGCCTTCTTTGAATGAGAGGGAATGGGCTATAATCTACCACGCGGACCCAGTGCGGGTTGGTAGATGTCACATGTCGTCGAATTTTCAATACAATTGCACAAAAATGTTTACCAAAAGCCTATAAATATCATTACGAGTGTCAAAACATCCTGGAGTTGTATTGATTCGTGTTGTGTTTCATATTCCAGTATTATGTTGTCCTCTACAATTTTGTATGTGTAGTAAATAAGGTATTATTTTACAGGGTGATATATTCGGTCAACTTGAAGGCGTTAAATTACGTCCTATTAGTGTAACGGCAACAGCTGATGATCATGTAGACTTGCTGTATATCAAGGTTGCTGCATTCCAGAGTACCATCACTGATGAGGTATTTTTTTTTAAACTAATCAGTAAAGAGCTCGAGTGCTTTGTGTAATACCTGTATTATGAAATAGGATTAATAGCTGTTACCCAACTTGTGCAGTTGAAAATATGGTGAGGAAACCAGATGTCGTAGAACCTGCAGATTGGAATTAACTAAAATCGGAACGTAAATTTCCTTAGGTGTCCGTTTTTTTTGCAAAGGAGTTTGGCCTGCCTAATTGTCCGCCATTTTATATAATTTCAAAATAGCAATGACGCAAAAAACTCAGCAACTGGCATCAATACAAATAAACATTGTACCAATGAGACAAAATTTCCAGAGATATAAACTATCAAAGTTGTACTGATGGTGTCATCAGTAAATATACTCCAACTTTCATAGGTTTTAAACAGATCGAAAAAAAAATAACATGAGGGACAATTGGCAGGCTAAAATTCAAACCTCCATTTAGTCAGTTAAAAAAAAACAACTGTGCCTCACGATCAAAATTGGATAACATTTTTCAGATGAGGGAAACTATAAAAAGAAGCAGGCAAGCAAAAAACGACTTTATGGCAACTAGAAATATTTTCGTAGAGAATCCATACGACACTGTCCAATACCTCTTACGGGGATGCAAAACCATAAGTTTACCAGTAAGTTTAGCTCAAAATAATAATACTGTTTTCTTAGTATATTTGCTGGAAAATAATACTATTTATTTTGTCGCAGAACTGATTTTGAAGTGCATTTTTTTTTCTCAGTGGTGTGTGCGTCCGATGGAGGCCCGCAACAACTCTTTGTATACCTTTTGGCTCTACTTGGCATGGTTGATTGCACCATTCGTTTCATCGTGCTTGGTGCTCATATTCATATTCATGCCTTCTGACTCGAGCTTATTAAGGTTTAGTTTGTATTCTGCTATCTTCATCACGGATGCCATTGATATAGCCAACTTTGTAGCTGAATTTTATACAGTAAGTGTGATAACGTTTTTATTTATGACTAGCTGTACCCAGTATGCGTTGCAATGCAATTTTTCTATCTAGTATTACTTCCTTGTAGTTTTTATTACTCGGCCCACCTACCTACCACCTACCTACCACCTACCTACCACCTACCTATCACCTACCTACCACCTACCTTCCCTGACGTATTTAGAACAACTGTAAAATTTCATCAAAATCGGTCAAGCCGTTTCTGAGTTTTTTTTTTTATATAGATTCCATAGCCTGGGAAGACTATATCACTCCTGATGTGAGATCCGGATTACATAACTAACACACATTACTATTTCATAACACTCGAACAGATACGTGTGACAGATGTTTGGAGCCATTACAAATTCCTGGCATATGCTCGCGTTCCAGAATCTCGGATCACCTTGTTACATACTACGCGTGCATAGGCGCTTGCCTGTCGACCTAACAATTCACACTCGTCCATAATAGTTCTTATAGAGGCGCGTGTAACTAAGGCCGAAATCAGATAAATCACTTTCTGTTTATTTTTGTCATTGATTCGTCGTTATCAGTGAACATTCTCTTCAGTGACGCGTGTGATATCAGTTTAAATTACTTATAAGGGCCAATACATTCCGTCCACATAATCCAATGTAGGGTGACTGATACTTAAAGACGTGATTGTACTCATGATGACAAACAACTTTCCCAAACAACAGCCATATAAAATTCGCGCGCGCGCGCCTTTGACCTATCAGCTGTTAGCCGCGTGACGCCGCCCGCCGTTTTGTCTCATTACTATCGTACCGTGCAGCAGTGGGTAGGCAGAGCACCCGCCCGGCTCGCACGCGCTCGTATTTCATACGGCTGTTGTGTTATAGTGATAGTGAATGAGTATAAAAAAAAAATGCTTTGGGAAAGTTGTTTGTTATCATGAGTAAAATGAGGTGTAAGTATCGGTCACTAATTACCAATCACCCTACATGTATACTGTCACTTTATTACATCAAATTTTATATCTTACAGACTGAGCTTATTGTGCTGAACAATAAATGTACTCCTCGTCGCCTAGGAATGAAGAAATTCACACATTGGGGTTTATACGTGGATGCTTTATCTATACTAATCCCACTGATTACTTTCATTACTCACGATTGGAAGTATGAAATCGCAAGATTGTTGAGACTGAAGTTCTTTATTGATTTTGATCATCATTTTTGCAGGGGCTTTCAAGTAGGTATAATAATTTATTACAAAAAAAATGGGTTCCTAATATTGTCTACCCAACTGCGTGTGCCTTTACTTTTCGTATTTAGAATGTGTATATAAATGTATTATAAAACCGATTTATTTCGATTCAATAAGTTAAAAAAATCCTGTCCAATCCGTGAAGGTTAGGCTTATTAGATAACAAGTAAAAAAAATACTCCGATAAAAATTAAATAGGATGTACTAAAATGAGGAAACTTACATGGCAACACTAGGGCGCAGGCGGCGACATTCCGGTCGCTTCTAATGGTCGCTAATGTTTGTTATTTTATTTGGTAATAAGGTAAAAAGACCCTTAACGAAGCCTAAAGGCATTGTTCTCCCCGTTATTGCAATTTTTTTTTTGTTCTAGACCATACCTGGGAACTTTCCAGTAACGGAGATATTGGGGGTCAAAGTTCCAACTTTTTCACAAGTTTTTTTTTTTAAATACATGTTTTTAATGTAAGATTTTTACTTTGAACATCTCCACGACTCCCGTAATATTCAATTCGTCTAACAACACAATGTTTAGAGTGCGTTACATTGCGTCCTACCGTAAAACGTGATTTTTCACCCCAATAAAAAAGTCGTTTCCCAGCAATAATTTTTGCGTAAAGTTACTTAGTTTGATGTACATAATGCTTGGTTGACGGCTTCGTGAAGGGTCCGTTAACACCCTGTACATGCCCCTTTCGGATCGGACAGGGTTTTTTTTTTAAATATATTGTTGAAATGTTCCATTTACAATTTCAGAGTCCAAGAGCTCCTTACATTTTGAAAATTGCCATTATCTTTTTGTTGCTACACCTTTTCACATGCGGATGGATCTTGATTGCATGCCAAAGTTAGTTACGGTTCTTATTTGTTATTATTTTTTTCTCCGGAGTCCAGTGTACCTATTACTTATGTCTGTTCACTATCGCGACTAAATTGTTTTTTTTTTTACATAATTTGACCTTGGTTTTAATAGGCAGGATATTAAAGATTGCTGTACGACTTAGGTAATGGGTATTACTAATGCAACCTTACGAGTATCTTATACAAAGTGGAGCAGGACGATTGACATTTCTTTAACCCACGTAAAGAGTGTCATGTTCTTTACCCGTATACAAAAAATCAATCAAATCCAATGAATACTTTAGCCACAGGAAATTATTTTTCATTTTCTTATTTTACAACATGATGTAGATCTGAGTCCGTAATAATAGGTAAACATTGTAAGGTCAAGAACCTGTGCAAAAACGTACGATTCTATTCTCTACGTCTCAATATGCTTGAAAGACAGAGAAAGGTGTCATACCATTACACTCTTACGCGCCCCGCCCACTCCCACAAAATACTACAATTAGAAAGAAAAAGAAATATTACTTACGCAAAAAATGCATTAGTGGTGCATAGAAAATTGCGAGTGTGTGTTTGAGCGGAAATTTTTCGGCAAAAAGACCGTTATTGACTCGCACGTCAGTCAGTGCATAGCGGCGCCCTTTGGTGAGCGCACACGCATACATTTGTTATCGCAAGACGAGCCGCGCGCCATTGTTGTGATTCTAAGAAAGATTTTAGTTCAAATTGTGATTAAAGACGATTTATGATAGTTGGATTAGTGCATAGGTTATTGTGAGATATTGTTAAGTGTTAGTGTAATATTAGTTAGTTAATTAGGCATTAATTATTAGTTAGTTTTGTGATTTAGGTTAGGTTTGTGAGTTTTTTAGTTTAATTATGCCTCAAATAAGGTACAAAGCTACCGAGTACACTGACATTGTACTTATGTACGGAGAATGTCACCAAAATGCGGCTTTGGCATTGCGTACATATCGGGAGAGTATGCTCGAGAAGTGAACACTGTGGATGATTTAAAAATAAGAATAATTATTTTCACCAAAAAGCCATCACAGTACAAGAACCACAGACTAAGAGCATATAAGGCTTTTAACTATGTCACATAAAGTTAATACTCTGACTCCTAAACTAGGTGTATGTGCCTGTGTCTTAGGAGTCAGTGATTCTCCGTAACAAACAAAGCCATATTATACTAAAACGGGACGTTACAACAATAAACAAATGGTGTAAAAGAAGCATGATATAATCTAAGTAAAGAAAAACACGAAATGAAAAACGTTTAGCTGTGTAGTGAGGTGAGTAAATGTAGGGTCTGAGTGTGTGTGTTTGTGTGTGTAGTGTAAGTGTAGGATGTATGTGTGCGTGTATGGTGTGTGTAGTGAGAAGGAATGGGGTGTAACCATAGTACATAATCATTGTAAATTACCCAGCAGTAGATCCTCAGCTTCATCATAATTTAGTGTTCGGAGATAATCCCTTAGTAAGTTTTTGCATTTATATTTAGGGCACGAATAAATTTTAATCTTTTTATTTAAGAAGTTGTACATATTTATGCTATTAACGTAGAATTGGCGCTTGGCAAAGGCAGTTCTATGGCGTTCAGGGGGGAAAACATTATGCTTAAGTCTGCCAGTCGGTTCCTTTGCAGGGCGGGAAGAGTGTTTACGTAGGGTCGACAGGAGCACATAAAGTTGCCTGACTGTGAGTACCTTACAATCGGAATAGAGCTGCACAGTGGGGTATCTACGTGGAAGAGAGAGCATTACCTTAAGGACAGCTCTTTGGGCTCTCTCAAGGCGGATAAATACATTTTGGGTGGCACCACCCCAGACGGGCAAGCAGTACGTTAGGACAGACTGGCATAGGGCAAAGTATACTAATTTTAGCGTTTCGTTATCGGCAGAGTTTCGTAACTTCTTGAAGACATAAATTAGCTTACGTATGCGGGACGTGATTTTGTCTATATGGGGGTGCCAGTTGAGATGCTGATCAATAAATACTCCTAGATACCTTACACAAGCGGATTTGGTGAGGAAGGGACAGCTACATTGCGTAAAATATCCGCAAACGTGCGCTTTTAGGGTAAGAGAACTTGGGGGACACAGATTCGACCGAATGGCAAAGGGAACATATATTGATTTATCAACATTTAAAGTCAGCAAGTTATCGGCTAAACATTTCATTACGGCGGTCAGCGCAGCCTCGGCATTTTGGTATGTCTGGGGCCAGTCATAACCGTCCACAACAAGAGCAGTGTCATCCGCGTATGTAAATATCTTACAATTTTCAAGAGGCAGTTTGCAGAGCTCATTAATATAAATGAGAAAGAGAGTAGGCCCCAGTATGCTGCCTTGTGGAACGCCGTATGTGATTGGAAGCTCGTCACTTTCGTGTGGGCCGATTTTCACTATTTGGGTACGATCGTTGAGATAATCTGCGAAGATTTTCAATGGGTGTCCACGAATTCCGATACTTTCCATTTTACTCAATAAGGCTCGGGCAGAAACGGTGTCAAATGCCTTTGACAAATCAAGGAAAATTCCCAGGCACTTGTGTTTTCTATCCAGCGTCCTAGCCGCGTGACTAGACAAATCCATGACTGCGTCTTCGGTACTAACTCCATTTCTGAAACCATATTGGTTATTCGCTAAGATGTTGTTTGCCTCGAGAAAACTGGTCAGGTTCTTATTAAGTATTCGTTCTAAGATCTTTGACATTGCTGTTAGAATTGAGATTGGACGGTAGTTATTGACATTATCTTTGGAACCAGACTTGTGAATGGGGTGTACTACTGCTTTTTTAAACGCTTTAGGAAAGACACCAGCACTTATAGACAAATTACAGACATGTGTAATAACCGGAAGTAATACGCATCTCGAGGCCTTTATTATTTTAGCCGGTATGTGGTCTAACCCAGTAGCACAATCAGACCTAAGACCCAAAATAATGGAGTCAACATCGTCTTCGGTTACTTCGAAGAGGGCCATTGAGCTACACGAGTTAGAATTCAACACAGAATTGGGTAGCATTGAGGTTGATTTAAATTTCGACGCCAAGCTACTACCTACGTGAACAAAAAAGTTGTTGACATGATTAAGCGATGATTTAGGATTATCAAATAAATTTAACAGGTAAAAAGAGGGAGAAGATTGAGTTTGAAGATCTGAGACTTTCTTAATAACATTCCAAGTAGCCTTAACATTATTTTTTGCATTACGAAACTGTTCCTTTTCATACGAGCGTTTAAGTTTTCTCAGCAGGGAATTACAGAAATTGCGATAGCGAGTGTAGGTGATTTTTAATATTAAGTTATCATCCGACTTTTTGAGTTTGGCATGCATGCGGTCACGGTGTCGAATACACCGGAGTAGCCCTGGCGTAATCCAGGGCTTCAAATTGCGTTCTCTTCTTGGAACAGTTTGTTCACGAGTGTTCTTTATGATGATAGAGGAGAGACTACCTACCAACGCATCTGCAGCATCATTAGGATCCGAGATTGATAGGATTGGAGACCATTCATGTGTTTTGATATTTTCTATAGCGGAATCGTAGTCTATTTTTGATCTAGTCCAGGTCACATTAGAGTTGGCACTCCTGGTATGTAGAAACAATAGCAGCGGTTCGTGATCCGTTATGGATGATTCAATAACGAAAGTCGTAGCGGATTTATTTGTTTTCAGTAAAATGTGGTCTAAACAGTTTGTGAGACGCGTCGGAAACTGATGAGCTGGGAGAAGTCCGTTAGAGGCAGCACAGGTTAAATACTCATCTGAGTGACTATCAATGTTGTCAATCTTAATATCAATGTTCATATCACCGATCAGAACCACTGAAGGAGTTGTTAATTTGAGTACGTTATCGAGACTATCAATAAAGTTACTAATGTTTTTAAATGAAGGAGGGCGATAAATAGCCACTAATGTAACATCCTCTATGCGACAAATAAGACAATTCGCGTCAGCAAAAAGTGGTTCCTTTACATCAGCTTTTAGGGAAGATTTAACATAGATAGCACACCCATCATTTTGGTTATATGTGTTTTTAGTGTAGTATGAGCTGAAGCCATCCAGGGTCGGCAGGTAGGAAAGTTTGCTTAACCAACACTCGGTGAGAACGAGCACGTCGCTCTGGAAACCCATTAAACGCATAAGCACCGAAACTTCATCGAAATTTTTAGAAATGCTTCGTATGTTTAAATGTAATATTTTTAAACCTTTTGTCGGGTCTTTTATAAACTGCGCGCAACTCTCAGGTTGACACTTAAGCGATTTGGATATATGAAGCGCGTCTATTTCATTATTAATAATATCTAAATTAGCCATTTATATTTAGGATATGCAAAAAATAGTTGAAACGAGGAAGAAGGCAAAACGATGTAAAATCGTTGTAAACATGAGTAAAAAATCATAACCCCCTTCTTTCCTTCGCCGTAGTCGGGTAAAAAGGTTAGTATTACATGCTGTTTGGTAGACTTATGAACAAAGATATCTATGAACAATAATGTTTGAAATACTGGTATTTTAAGATAGGTAACAGTTTGACAGGTACTTATTGTATAAGCGAGTAAGGTGCTGGGATAAAGTATTTGGTAGTTTTGAGTGTGGACTTGTGTAAATGTAGTTTGTGTGCGTTGCTTTGTTGCATGTAAGATGTATAAGATAATTGTAGGTAAGAGTGTATTGTTTGGTGTAAAACTTAAAGTTAATTTTAAAACTCTAATTAAAAATAAACAAGGAATGAATACTGAGGATAAGATATAAAAAATAGGAACATTCTGTGATAGTCAGATGATTTGATTAGGGTCCTCCGGGTTAGTGAGGCATTTTTCAGAGCTTACAAGAATTTGTTTCTCTCCCTCTATCTTGCGCAGAAATATATTGCCGTTGGAGATCCAGCAGAACTTATAGGCGTTTTTGCTGGCGAACTCTCTGGCTTGGTAGAAAAGCTTTTTGGTGCTTGCTGGCAGATGCTCGGAGATATACACGGGTTGGCGATCACCAGACAAACCCATGACTGCAGTGTTCAATCTATCGTCTTTTCCCTTTCCTTTGTTGTACGCACGCACGGCAGCCAGGACTGTCTGCTTAGTTTGGACAGTCGAGAATTCCGCTATTATTGGGCGCGAGGAGGTTGACGTGGTAGTTTTCCCTGGAAGGCGATAAATATCGCGCAGCTCCGTTTCTCCAATGCGTACACCAATAGCTGTGCCTACGCCACTCACCATTTTTAATAGACTGGTGCTTGACTCGGAACTTACTTGAGGGACGTTTCGCAATTCTATGGCAGAAGTTCTCGCTTTATGTTGAAGATCTACTATTTTTCGTTCGAGAGACTCAATGTGGATTTGTTGCTCGCGGCGCTCTTTCCTCAATGTCTCTACTTCCATCTTCAAATCTTCGAACTGTTTATTAAAAAAATCAATAGATTGAACGATTCCAGCGTTAGCCTTACATATTTCCGAGTTGGATGCCTGTATTTTAACGTTTTGAATTTTAATTTCTTTTATATTCGAAGAGAGCTCAGCTATTAGTGCGTTTTGGCACGCCAGTAGTTCCGCAATTTTATTGTCCTGCTCGTTCTTCCACTTTGCAAGAATATCTTGTAGCTCCTGCGGGTCTAGAAAGCTCATATCTGCCGAACCGCCTTGTGGCGAGGTATTATTGCGCTGACGTTTATTCCTATTTGTATTTACATAGTCGCACGCTGCTATGGCCGTGGTGATGTCCGGTTCTGAGCGGGTTTGGGTCTGGCTTACGTTACTAATCGGTGTCCTAGGGGTTTTAGGTGGGGTGCGCTGTATCCCTGCCATGTTGACAGCCAAAATTATTAATAGGTTGCAGACAAATGTAAACAAATATACACAGGCAAACCGGTATACGCAACACCGATAATAACAAGCAGCAACTTCAGAGCGTAGCCGATACAATTCCCGTAGTCAATTCGTAGCGCAGGCACGTGACGTAGCAGCGCGCGGTGGGAGCGTAGCAGCAGTGACACGTTCGTAGCTCGTACCGCACCGTTGTTTTGCCAATTGTCGCAACTGTCTCGGTGGCGCGATGAGTAAGCGGTCCGGTCACTTGTCACTTGGGTGATGGTTCGACTCCAACGAATCACAAACACTTTTTCTAATTTACTTTGAAGCGTCAACAACACTATTATTTATATCTCACTCTAGGACCACCCAGTGGGACGGACCCTCAGGTAAGATCACGCTAGGTGTGACAAGGAAATGAATTTAACAATAGTTAGCCAATCACAGACTACAATGCACGAGCAAACAACACACGTCCTTTAAGTTCAACGTCTAACGAAGGAATGAAATTGAATTGAATTAATGCCTTCGACAAACTTAAAAGAACAGATCCCCATCTGTTCTTTAACTTGTTAAGACGAGTCCGTGAAAATTTAATAAGACGATGTCGCTTGTGTATAATGAACAATGGTGGACACTTTGATTTAAAAATTTGACTATTGATGATTTACGTCCCGCACCGCCGCCGCCCGCTGCACCCCGCACTACGCCGCGCAAAGGTCAGTGACTTTTCGAAGATAAAGCGTGTTAAGTTTTTATGCAGTCGATTCTGCTATTTATTTTGTTCGAAAATAGCAATTTTTAAATTTTACATTAACTACTAATTTTCGTGTTTTAAAATGTTTCTATGGACTAGTACTGTGCTCGTTTTAATTTATTGTCGTAAGTCCAGATCCACATTGTATATTTTTTGGGGTGCAAACATTTTTGTTCCGTTTTTTTTTAAAATTGACCTATCCTGTCCCACTGTTGGGCAAAGGCTTCCTCCATTGTTTTCTAACTCTCCCGGTGTTTTGCCTCCTCTGGCCAATCAGTCAGGAACGAGTACAAATTGTCACCGTGTTCTGTTTAATTTCGTTAAATTACTTAATTGCACATTTTTAAAATTATTGGCCTTTGCTTCGTTACAGATGAGAAATTCCCAATTAATATCGCAGATACGAGTCAATGGAACCAGTCTGTTGACTTCAGTCAATGGATGCAACCTAAAGATAGAAAGGGAGGTAATAATGTCATCTTAATTTTTTTAAAGTTTTTTGGGATTTTGGTGGTATTTTTTTTTATTGATACGGTCTTGTTATGAGGAGGGATGAAAAGTGATGAATATTATAAATCAATAAATGTTTATGAATAGAGAGGGAGAAGAAGACTAAAAGAAAATTAATCTTAAAAAAAAACAAGATATTATATAGGTTTATCTATCAAAATTGAACTCGTATACAAATTTTCTAGTCCGTGCTATTTACCGTTGAGGAGTTTTCTCGTGAGGTGGCGATCCTGGCTGCAGGATCAAGAGTCATGCCTGTCATAAGAATGTATTGTCACCAGAACCAAAGGTGTGTGCAAAATTTCAGCTCAATCGGTTGGAAGGAATTGGTTTGAAATTCAGTTGCTCAATATCTACCTAGAACAGTAAATGATAGCGAGATGGTTGACAGGGGAGAATGCGAGGAGAAAAACTTGTTGCGCCGATCCTAAGCAACATGGGACAAGGGTAGGAAGGCGATGATGACTTACTTTTCACGTGACAACGTCTAATAAATCGATGAACGCCGGCTGCATGCACGAAAAAGGATGACTCATTGTCCCGTTGCGTTAATTGTCCCGTTACGCTCATTGTCCCGTTACGCTCATTGTACGCTTGCGCCGCATCTATCTCTCTTCCACTCGATTGGCCTATGCGTTGTGTTTTGTTATGACGTCGTCACGTTAAACTATCGTCCGTAAACCAACTTTACAGACAACCAATTTTTTTAAAATTTATTCTTATTTTTATCATCAGGTTGTGCGCGGTCCACTAAACCGATCGTGGGTAAAAATGGCGTTGAAAACCCATTCTTTGTAGTCCCCAGATATTGGGCACATGATTATGTAGTGGCAATGACCCATATTATACTTATCTTTACCCATACCACCCTTGAAAATGTAAGTATCACTGTGTTTTGACATAATTATTAATACTGCATCGTGAGCATGAGATTCTGGGTTCTATTGCCAGGTCGGGCAAAGTGTTATTGGGTTTTCCATCAGGGATTTCTCAGTAGCAGTCACGTTGTCTAGAATTTCGGCCAGTTGATGGCAATAGCCTCGCCTTCTGTTACATGGGACTTAAAAATAACTGGCAAAATGTGCGCGAACTTTTAGATACACCTTTGGGACCCTTCGGGGATTACAGGTGTGATGTTGTATTATGTTATAAATATCGTAATACACTAACACAGAACCTGTAATTAGGATGTTTTAGTTACTTGGATGTGAGATTTACCTGCATACGGGAGCAAATCCGAATGACACTAAAAAAACCTCTCATTGACGAAGTTTTGAGAACAAGAGTCTATAAATTAATTATTATTATTATCAGCCATTTGTGTCCAACTGCAGGGCAAAGGCCTCCCTTCCCTCCTTCCACTTATCCCTATCCAGTGCTGTTATTCGCCAATCCTTGTGAAAGGATTCGAGTTCGTCCCGCCATCTCCTGGGCCTGCCGCATTGCCGTTTGCTGCTGTTTGGGACCCATTGTGTGCTTACTTTAGCCCATAGCTCTTCCGGCATGCGATAGATGTGGTCAGCCCAGTTCCATTTGAGCATGGCAGCCGTGTGACCTACATCGGCATTTGATAAATGAATACTTCTAATATTAAGATCTTTTTTAGGTAATTGCAGTGTCAGTCGAACAGATATATTACCAAGTGTTTATCACTTACATTATGTATCTTCTGGACATGTGGATAATGGCCGTGGCGATCAACTATGCGATGAATAAATACCGTGTTTTTTATCAATACGAGTATAATGTACAATCCATGATGCATTATTGGAAAGACAACGGAATATGTAAATCACTTACCACACTAGTTAAAAGCTACACCGATCACGTGTGGTCAAAGCAAAAAGGTACAGTTGAGGCGGGCAAGATATGCGCTTCGGTAATCTTCGTGTTTCCGAATTAATACGAACGTTGCGTCACCGAGTAGTGGAGGAAAATCTTTTGACTTCAGTACTTCTGCGCTTTGTAATAGTGCACAATTGCACATATCATTGAGAATTTTATGAAACTTTCTCTTCTGACCAGAGTGGGTTAACTACTTTGGTTGCAGATCGTCGTCTGTAACTCAAAAGTTTTTTGGATTTGCATACTTAGGTACTAACTTGATTGTTACAGCTTTATATTGATTCATCTACATCTTAACATCGCGAGTTCGTATTTCCGGAGATAAACGATGATTGCCGAAACGCATCTTTTGCTGAGAGATCTATAATAACTGTTATTATTAACGCTATTTTGTAATGAACAACGACAAGTACACAGTGTAGGTACAGTAGAAAAGTAGAGATTCAAGTAAATCATATTTTTTTGTTTAAAATGTGCAATAATAATTTCTAGAGTTCCATGAAAATTAATTAAAATTTCTCTCTGCAGGGGATTGGCTTCCCGAAGTAGTGTACAAAGGACCGCCCTGTTTACGCCAGGACCTATTTACCGCATTATACGTACATCATCTGGAGGCTACGCCGACGTTTCGCCAACTTCCTGATTACTTCAAAAGGCAATTGTGTGCAAGATTTTACAGGGTAGTCATATTTCCAGGTTGGTAAGGTTATTACTCATTCCATCATCTGCCTAGCCTTTTCCCAACTATGTTGGGGTCGGCTTCCAGTCTTACGGGATGCAGCTGAATACCAGTATTTTAAATGGAGTGACTGCCTATCTGACCTCCACAACCCAGTTAGTACTGGATAATACGATACCCTTTGGTGAGACTGGTTGTCAGACTTTTTGGGCCACTGACTAGCTGTAACGACTGTCAAAGATATATAAATTACATCCGGGACTAACGGTTTTACGTGCTTTCCGAGGCACGGAGAAAACTCGGTATGTAATGGGTGGTCACCCATCCACAGACCAATTTAGGCAAGCATGGCTTTACCTAAAGATCGACCCGAGCGGCTGTTATTATTTAGCCACGAGCTCCTCAAGGTTATTAGACATTACAATTTCTGTATCTACACGACTTATTAGTATGTACTCGTATGATATTATATATTTTAATTATTGTATGTGTTTTATGTTTGTGTACTATGATCATTGTTACGCATTGCGAGCAAGAGTACCGCTTTCTGATTCAGCTCCTTTAGAGCCTCTTGGCTGGTCAAGACTATTAGTTTTTATAACGATATCCCACGTCTGATGCTTCCGGATTTTGTGTTTATTTGCTTTTCACTCAACTGGTCAGCGATAGCTTGAATGATGTCTCCGGCGAAAGTGGTTCACTGACTATTTTAATGAAAGAAAGAAAGAAAAAAATATTTATTTGTCGCAAGGACATGACGTGCATACAAAGCAAATAAGTTAACAAAATCATAAGCACATCAAATATTATAAATACAGGATAAAAAAAAAAAAATAGTTGACAGCTTGCACGTCGTGACTACGACAAGCAGGTTATCACTCAGCATGATGCTGTGTTATAGGGGACCCACAGCACAGCGCTGAATTTCAGTGGTCACCTTGAAAAAAAAAACAAAAAAAATACCCGTATAAAATAATATGCGAAATAAACTACTTTATCTATCTTCTCAAGACATTGGAATCGTTCGGCTCGAAGTACTAAAATTTATTTATACAATTTCTAGGCAAATGCATAGTACGGGAAGGAGACATATTCACCACCACTTATTTTATTCATGAAGGTGAAGTCGAAAAGTGGTGTACTGATGCATCGTAAGTAATTCGTTCATCATGTGGCTCCTGCCTTTACGCCAATTAAGAACCTCTAACCATATCAGCTTTCACTCCTCAGTCCTTCCATTGTTTCTTTGGTCTTCCTCTACTTTTATAACCATGTACACTAAGTGCTTGTTTTAAGTGTTTGATACACAGTGTGTGTATAAAAGGTGTAAAAAGACCCTTAACGAAGCCGAAAGACACTAGTTCTCCCCGCCATTGTGATCATTTATTGTTCTGTACCATACTGGGACCATTTCTGGGAACGTTTTAGTTACGGAGATATTGGAGATCAAAGTTGTAACTTCACAAGTTTTTTTTTAAATACTCCTTTTTAAGGGTATAACTTTACTTTAACTACCTCCATGTCTTGTTTACTATTAAAAGTGTCTATCAGCACAATGTTTTAAGTGCTTTACATTTAGTTTTACCATAAAATGTGATTATTAAACAAAAAAAAAAATCGTTCCCAGCAATAATTTTGCGTAGGGTTATTTAGTTTGATGTACGGAATGCTTGGTTGACGGCTTCATGAAGGGTCCGTTTACACCCTGTATTATTGTTTGTTCTAGAGTCTTACCTTAATACTTATTTTTCAGTGGCGAAGGCCAACTGGTATCAGTGTTGTATACCAATGGCTATTTTGGATGTGTTTCTGGATTGTTCCCCAATGATGGTTTTCGATATTCATACTACACAAGGACGGTTAGTTTTATGATGTATTTTAAAATTTAATTAAACGCATTACGCAGTAAAACACATACCTACATGGTGCTAGGGATAGCCCTCCACAAACTGATGGGGTGAATTCATACAAAGTATATCATACCAAGATGACCGGTACAAGAAATTATTTCAGGAATGTTATGGGAATCCAATAAATTTGTTTTGTTTTATTTTCTCATACGCAATGTATCGTTACCAACGACGAGTTCGATGAACACTGTAGCAATGCAGGAAGTGAACAGCACATTTAACGCATCGTTAGAGTGTTTCAACATCCATTGCTGGATTTTTGATTTTAGCCGTATTATTTACATAAATGGAGTGCTGCGTACAGGGAATGTAATTTTACATTGAAATAAAGGTATAGAAACTGGAAAAAAATACTGGAGAAAAATTCTGGTGGAATATGATTCAAAATAAGGAGCTTAATGCACCCTGCCAGTTTTTGGAGGACTGTCCCTTACACCCTGTATAGTTATAAATATTAGATTGTTTAGTAGTTTGGTATGATGACTGTCTGTTGGTTGTTGTACATACTGCTACAACGACTTACTTGGAAGACAATTTGGTGTTTGCAGTGTGTGTGCATTTGGTAGACATTGAATCTCGGAATACCATTAAGAGAAAACAATACTGCATGTATCAATTTTTCAGTGCCCAGAGAAAGAGATGCTCTAGGCGACCTGTGTAGCTCTATCTCCTTCCCACACTGAAATTACTCCTGCTTTAAGACGTCATGGTAGGCCACCAGTCTGCCACGATACCACCCATTGATCCCTAGATTGAGCAGTATAAGGATTTTTCGCATTTTAGAGTACGATTTTTGGTCTAGATTTATAATTGGTTGATGGTTATGCACTTTGCCCTTTGTTACTTAGGGCTTAAACAAAACGGGTGACATGAGGGTCTACTTGACACTTCTATCTAACTTTTAGACAAATACAGGTTTGGTGTTACGTGTAATGTTTTAAATTATTATTACGTAATATCCAGGTTGTGGATCTAATGTTTCTCAGTCTGCCTGCGTGGGAAGACTTGCTAGAGAGTTACCCGGACGTAAAGGCTACGCTGTACGACGTCACCACAAAACTGATAAAAAACGCCAATACCGTGTAAGTACGCTTTTGTTTTTATTGTACTTGGTTACTGATGCCATTCGGTGCAAGGTCCGGGCATTGGCTATAATAGGATCTGCATTATCATACTTAGAGAGTGACCACGCTTATTGACGCGGCTTTGGCTTGAGCCAATCTTATCTTCTAATATTATAAATGCAAAATTAAGTTTGTTTGTTTTTTACCTTTTCACACCTAAATCACTGAACGGATCATCCTAAAATTTTGCATAATAGGTTGTCAGGTGTACAGAAACGGACATAGGGTACCTTTCATCACGAAAATAAGTAGTAAGTCCCGAGGAAAACAACGATAATGTTCTTTTGATAAAAGAGATGTCCCCATGTGTCTTTCGAATCATGATTGAATTATATTATAACATTATTATAAATGCGAAAGTTTGTGAGGATGGATGGATGTTTGTTGCTATTACACGCAAAAAGTACTGAACGGATTTGGATGAAATTTTGCATAAAGATTGTTTATTATCACATAATTATAATACTTTTTATCCCTTTATTTATTTATTTATTTATTAAAACTTTATGCACATAATGTACAAAGGCGGACTTAATGCCTTAGGCATTTTCTACCAGTCTACCTTAGGGCGATGCAGAGACAAAAACATATTATACTTTTTATCCCTTTAGTATGATCCTCTGGGACAGTTATCGAACTACACGCGTGCGAAGCCGCGGGCATGTGCTAGTCACTTATTAACTGCAATTGTCGCATTTATTTCGAGTTAGTGTTGTGTCAAGGCGTGTTTTCCGAACCAAAACAAGGCGAATCACGTCCCTTTCCGCTAATTTTGCACGGACATAAAGCAATATTTCACGGCTCAAGCCGATTCCGCGTCGGTCATGTGTGGTAACTCCCAAATTCAACTATCAAAAACTTATCATTGTTGATATTGAGTTAATAAATAGATTATTTCTTCTATTTGCAGTAGACGTCAGACTATTGAGTCAACCTACGTGATCGACCCAAGACAGTTTAATGCTTCTCCACGACATTGGGATGTTTAGTTTGGTGTGAGCAGCTTCTGCAGAGGTGCGTGATACTCTCTAGCGAAACAAAGATGGTCCCAACAACAGTGAATCGAATGAATATAACGAACATGGACGCTTAAGCGTAAAACACACGTTGAGCGAGTGCTGGTCGGGTCGGGAGGAGCGTTCGACCGGCGCCTGACCCACGTACGGTCTTTATGTCGTTGTCCAGTGACCCGCGCCCGCTTTCCGTGTGTTTTACGCTATATCATCAATTCGATTTACTATACCATAAGTCATGCATTCCTACAGAGTTTAACTATTTAAATTGGACCACTTTTAACGTAATTTGTAAGACAATTAATAAATAATTATAATTATATAGTAATGTTGCTATCGATTTTGTTGACTTTCAGATTGGTAGGCTTTAGAGATTTAAAGTTATCTTAAACTTTAATATTCCAACAATATTATTATGAGCCATACTTGTTTTAGTACTTAAATAATTCTAAAATTACAACACAGTCTTTCAATCAATCAATCTTTATTTGTGAACTCAGGTATTACAATAAAAGTCTTATGTTGCATTTTATTCGAGCTCTATGTCCTACCAATGAAATTGTTTCAATTACCTTTTAAAATGTCTTTCCGTAAGAAAGTCATTTTAAAAGGTAATTGAAAGGTTCAAAAGGCTCGAATTTGAAAGGTAATTTAAGGTAATTTTAGTTTAAATCGATTCAGGTACACAGACATACCACAGGCAATTACTGTATACCCTTAATGAGGAAGCGCCGGGGTTCATTTAATCATATTCAATGACTATTTCATGAAAAAGTCATTCATCGGAATTAAACGAACTTAGAGTATTGTATTGATGATTTTAATGATTATAAAACTGTAAAGCCATATTTGCTACGGTCGCGAATCATATTTTAAAATGTGAACTTTGCAGGACACCTCAGCGAAATATTTTCAGTTTTTCTTGGTACCCAACCCAGAAGAAGGAGCTAAGCAGTTTGTGATCATTTGCCTTTGAATATCTCATCCAAATAACATTGTCATATTATCACCTTTTTATTAGCATTAGGGAGAGAAGCACGCTTTTTTATGATGCCTTTACACCAACCACCTCTTAGGTAGAAATATTATTTTTTTTGTTGTAAGAAATTTACGCACGATGGGCTGAAGTAGAATTAAATGTTTAACCTTGCCAAAGCCATTTCTCGACAATTCGCAAATGGTTTTTAATCTAGAACCAAATCGCTTGGAATCTGATTATGTGCTGAATTGCAGCTATACGTGTTTTGGAAGGTACTTATTGCGAAGAAATATTTCGACTTTAGCAAAGTAATAAAATTTCGTAGCATTTAAATGGGTAAAAATGTTGGAGCCATCTTGAACACACAAAGCAAGCTTTAAGGAATTAAGTTATAACTGTCTCAAAAACCTGCATGCCGAAAGCATGTCGTTACACAAATAAACAGAATATGTGTCATTTTACACAAATACAACAAACATTTTGTAAAATTTCCTGTGTACAGGTAGTCTATCACACCGTTGCAAAAAAGTAAAACAAACTTTTGTGCACAGGAATAACGTAAAGGGTTTGGAAGATTTTTGTATGAAGCCTAGCCGGCCTAACTTCCGCCATTTAATAGGTTTTACTTTGATACAACTTTGACAAAAAAAAAAATGGCGCAAGTTAGGCCGGACATTAAATTCAAACTCCTTTCCCAGTTATTTAACAGGGTTCTTAAAAATTCTGTTAATGTAGTCAACAGTTTTGGATAATATCCCTATTTACATGTCTTTTAATGGCCGAAAACATTGTCGAATTAATTGAGTAATGGATTAGAAATTCAATTTTCGGTTATCAAGCCAGCTTATGATTGCCATGGTATATAATATACGAAGGGTATGTGTCACTGTGTCAATTCAGTAAATCGGTTATAAACAGTTTTTTTTCTTATCGCATATAGGTAGAGTATCATCGTGCTTCGGTGTAATAGAAGTTCTTTGTGTTTTATCATACTCAGGTCTGTCGCCACATACACACTCCACTGAACAAATTGTGTGTTGGTTCACATTTATTTTGCGTTCCCACGGTAATGTTCTCATACCGCCTCTGTATTTGCGCAGATTTCAACTTAAAACAAAACATAAGTTCCAACCTACTGTAAAACATGCAGCGACATTTTGTAAATTCTGGCTGAAAATTGAAATAACTTTTTTAATCAAGTTGTTTATAAACTGATGGGTTTACACCCATGATCTTCCAAGCCTTTTATCGAATTGCCGACGACTTGGAACTAATTTATTCGGACACCTTTTAATTTTAATACCTTTTTCACTGACGATTCGGACACCCTCAAAATGTAACTATTGTTTTTTTTTTCAGTATGTATGTACCTATTTGGTGACCAAAATATGCCACTGTAAGCTATAAAAATAGTACTGGTAACCCTCTTTTCCTAGAAATTATAGTTTAATACTCTTCTCCCTGACTGTACATAATAGCTATATTCTGAGGGTGTCCGAATCGTCAGTAAAAAAAGTATTCAAATTAAAAGGTGTCGATTCGGACAAGGTGTCCGAATAAATTATGTCCGAGTCGTCGGCAAATCCTATTATCAACTATGTTGGGGTCGGCTTACAGTCTTACCGGATGCAGCTGAATACCACAATCCCAAATCAAATCAAATCAAATCAAATCATTTATTTCTTTGCAAACATGGGTAATTGGTACATAGATGTTGTCTTATATAATATAGTCCTCCATATTCTACCGTGGCATGGGCATGCAAATAATATTAAATTCTAAAATCAAAGGGAAATTGTATTGATACTAAATAAAAAATGTCAAATCATTAGAATTACAAAAAATAAAAATGTCAGACTAACAGTAGTAAAAATTTAACAATAATGTCAAAAGGAATAATAAATTTGTCAATCAGGAGGAAAAAAATAGATGTCAGAAAAGTAACATATGTCAATCATAATAATAGTTTGTCAATCAGTAATTATAGCAATTTATCATTAAGGAACTCGTCAATTGTGTAATAACTTTTCTCAATTAATATTTGGTTTAGTGCCCTTTTAAATTTTATTACAGTCATATTTTTTATTACATCAGGTACTTTATTATAAATGAGTGGGGCAATACCAAAAAAACTTTTCTGCATAAGTGCGGTTTTACATTTCACTTGATAATACTATCTTGTTCAATATCAATCTCATTTTGTAAAAACGTGAACTTTATTAATTCACAAATGAAATTAATTCCTCGCACATCTTAAAGTGTTTCACGTTTCATTATATTTCAAGTGTCTGGTGGTAACAATATCTCAGTTGTCTGCAACTGCGAGGGGTGAAGATCTTCCTTAAAAGCAATTCCACTTTGTGAATTTTTCATCGCATTATGGTAGCTATAAAAGTCGTGGATATTTTATTATCACCGCTTTATGGGCGGTAAGGTTAATAAAAGGTATTATTCCAATTACAACTTCAGTTTTTTCTTTCAATTTTTATTCGTGTGAGTCGTCGGTTGGAGTCATACGTTTTTTTTTATGTGGCAGGGTTATTTTCCGACTTTTGAATTCTGTTTTTTTTTTAAAGTATGTACTTTGTTAATTTGGCCATCTAATTCTGTTATTTCATAAAGCCTTGCCTTTTTAAGGTAAAGGCAGTATACGTGCTACCAACAAAATTATTTTGTAAACAGAAATATCAGCACTTTAGTATGGACAGTAGCACATATACTGTTATCAAATTTTCCAAATATACTCCGGCGATTTTTTAAAAAAAACAACAAAAAATAAATTGATGTATGTACTTCTTTAATATTTTTAGAAATAAATTTTTTTTTTTTTTTTTTTAATCTTAAAAATCATATAAAAATATCCTTATTAACATACATTAATTTCGTTTTCCTATCACTTCCGGTTTTCTCTGCCTTATAAAGGGTTCACACCTTTGTTTTCAGGTATTGTAGAAAAGACTCACGGCAAAATTATGCCACATTAAAACAAAGAAACTCATCATGCTGAGAAGCACAAGCACCCCATTAACTTCCTATTTTTATTTAGCAGGAACTCATCCTCTATTTTACAACACAAGTTTTAAAAAGTACTAAACAAGTTGAACCTTCTCGCTTCATCACAACCGTTTGAACTAGTCTTGAACTGGAGCACTAAATCGTGAAATAACTATCTTTGAATCACGTGTAAGTTTCGTTAAGTAGTAAAAGATTTAACTGAAGCGGTAAACTTTGAGTGCTCTAACTTTGCCGTTAGTCATTCATTAGAGACGTGTTAACACTAGTTTTGTTTTGCTTTAAAGTCTTCTTCTTCTAATTTTTTAAGATTCTGTGGTGAATAGCGATTATAAGGATGTAATGTGTTGTTAAATATTAATAACTAGCTGTTGTCCGCGTGTTTTTTTTAATAAAAATACAATTTTTGCCGTTTTGCAACATTTTTCATTGATGCTCCGCTCCTTTCAGTCGTAGCGTGATGTTATATAACCTATAGCCTTCCTCGATAAATGGGCTATCCAACACTAAAAGATTTTTTCAACTCGAACTAGTAGTTCCTGAGATTAGCGCGTTTAACCAAAAAAACTTGGTAAGACTGGTTGTCAGACTTTTTGGGCCACTGACTACTTAACGACTGTCAAAGATCTACAAATGTCAGCCGAGAACCAACGGCTTAACGTGCGTTCCGAGGCACATGAATATCAGCGTATGGTGTCAATATTCAAAACACTTCAATATTCAACCTCGGCGAGCAAATTACGAAGCTATTTGAGAAAATATCTGAAGAATTTAATAAAGTAACTCTTTCGGCGAACATTCTGCAACAACTTTATACGTAGCTTTTTTAATCATAGCTCATTACATTGTTATTTTAGTGAACTTCATAAGTTATTGGACATTACGTAAGCAGCAAAATATTAAATATTTTTAATAAATCTTTTAAATATCATATAAAATTCTAGACTGGGTTGTTTTTCAAATTGTTCTGGGAGTAATATTCTTTGTAGACCAAAATAAAATTGCGAATAGTAACTTAAACACATACTGAGGGTTTATATTTAAAATTCTGGTCAAGTTTCTGACTTATATATATATATATATAACTTACCTATGTAGGTAGCTAGGTAGATCTAGGTGTTACATAAACATAATTCATACCTTATACTGCACTCGAGTGCCTCTTGCAAAATTAAACAAGAGCAGTGGAGGGTATCAGAGAGAGTCCTTGCACCGGGATTGAGTGCAATCTGCCACAAAGCATGTGTGACAGAGAGTGAAGTTGTAACTACGTAAAGTATAGTTAAGCTTGGGGCACAAAGATGGAACTACGCTCACTCTGTCCAAGAGCATTTGCATTTTAAATTTTCTCAAAAAATATAATTGACACCCTTGGCTCAACAAAGACTAACAAAAAAAATTTGAAAGTCCTTGATAAAAGTATGCCTTATGTGTCAATTAATACAGACAATATTTTACCTAACTACTATTAAAAATGCCCAAAATAACGACTTAATTGACTTGCAGGAAGACTACATTAAATAAATAACTATCATGATATTAAATGAACACTGATAAATAGCGGGCGCTTACGTGGGCATCCAAAAAATGTGTTATGTCATGCACCCGGCCGCATAAAGAATGAAGAAACGAGAGATTGGGTAGGTTCGAATGAGTAGGTCAGAATAATAATGAGGTTGAATCATTAATAAACGAGGAATAGGGTGAAAACAAGTCGGGTTACCGTGTGCTAAAGAAATCATGGAAACAACAGTTATACATTTGAGAAATCATGAGTTAAAGAGATCTAAAGAGCCTTACGAGTCTTCTACTTCTTCGTGTCGCTGGCAGGACAATTTTTATATTTTGACAGCCCAAAACCTCGTCACCACTACCGCGTCGTTGACGGCAACGACTGTTTTTGGGCTAAGAGGGCAGGATAGGAGGTAGAGCATAGTTTGTGATACAGATCCACAACTACACCCCGCTGCTGTTTCATTGCGGTAGCCCCACTTAACGAGGTTAGAGTTACATCTTCCCACTTGATTCCGGAGACGGTTCAAGGACTTCCAGGTGGACCACGGAAGGTTAAAACCCATCAGGAAGATGCTCACTTGGTGGTAAGTACGAGTGATCCTTATTAGAAATACTAAAACCTGTCACTAAGATGCATGTCACAGTTACAAATCCTAAAAAACCAGTAATTTTAGAGGCAGCTAACAACGTCAAAGAAAAATTGCGTGCAAATGAAAACTTTACCGTTGATTCACAATCTACACCCTTAGATCATTTCTACATTAGCATTATTCATGAGAGCCAATCAGAAAAGTAGAAAAAAAGGGCAAAGAAATTTTCAGTGTGCTCCAAGCTTTAATTTTTCTTTAGTCTTGTAGATTCTAATCTTGTAACAAGGTTAGGTATATTGAGTTCTTAATAGCACCAAGAACTCTTGATTACCTAGCTATTTTATTTTCTACCTACACGAGTATATGGTGAATACAGTTTCAGACTAAAATATCATGAAATGTTACTTATAAATTAGATGTTGACTTAGAATATTTCAGAAGAAACTTTACCGCGATGAGTTTTAAATTAAAAAGTTTGGTTTTGTTATTTTAATTATTCAGTAGTCTTGAAAGTTTGTTTGAATGCTTACGCATGTAATTAAACATTTATTAATATTGTTTTATCGCGATTCCAGTAAGTTTTTCGCAATGTGAAATGTTTCAGAGGAATTTGTATTTTCTCTTATTGTTCTCGTTGTCCAATTTTATCGTATTTTGTGCTTCAAAAATATTAGTAAAGTCTGACTTCATGAAGAAAACAAATCCACGAAATGAATCATACCTACGAAGCCATGTACAGTCATCAACTAATTACCATTCAGTCACACCTATACGAGTTTAAATACTTTCCGAAAACCAAGTCATTTCAAACAAAAACTTGTCCCTAAATGGTATGCAACAGGAAAGGAAATTGGAATCATTAGAAAAACACCAAACTACCCCGTTTTCCCCGAAGTTTAGCTGAACATTTTCAAATAGCCAAAGTTTTTAGACGGGCTCCTAAACTAATTGTGTGCGGAACCACAAAAATGATTGCCGTGTCCTTAATGAGTATTTCACGTGGTTTGGGAAGCTTTCCAGTTAAACTGTAATGAGCGATAATGTATGGCACGGAAATGTTTCAGTTTGGTATTGTCATTAAGCGTTGGATAGGGTTATAGTGCAAGCGATTTTGCCCTCAATCATCTATCAATTGATAGATGAATTTATAAAAAGTAGCAAGCATAGAAATTTCAATTTAAACTTGCTGAGTTTTCGCTCTTATTGGTTTACCGAAGACAAACGTTTTCTGAATTTAAAGTTGAGTATATGTACTTCTCTTCTTAAGTACTGACAATCTTCTTTCTTATTTAATTATTTATATAACAATTTATGTACCCAATAAATACAGAAAAGAAGAAAGGAACAGAAAATAGTACATAGGTGATGCTTATTTCTAAAGAAATCTCTTCCAGCATACCTGCGAAAGGAGATACTAAAAAAAGAGATGTAGACATAGTGTGTAAAAGAAGATGAGAAAATTGAATACATAAAACATAAAGAAAACTATTTAAATATAATATATATTTCTTCTTTAGGTACTTCTTCTTCTTTATCGTGTGGTTAGTGCCTAACCTGGCGTCAGAGTTTTTATGCCGCCCATGGGCCTCTGACTTGGCTTAAATGCATGATTTTATTTTTAGACCGAGAAAAAATATATTTTGGAGCCATGAATATCCTGATTCAGGGTAAAAAAATAAAAAAAATCGTAAATATTTTTTTAAAAGTGTGTTGCCACTCGATTGAATATATAACCATGATAGTGATAATCCTGCAACAGCATGCAATGAACTCATACTAATAATTTTATGGTCGTTTGAATGGTATGTTGCAGTTTTACAACTTTATGCATTTAAGGGTTAACTAGTACCTACTGACATTATTATACAGCTACAGCCACTCCAACTTTAACTTTCCACGTGAAGTTTTAGTTATTCCCAGTTCAGAAACCATTTTTGTTGAAATAATACTTAATTTAAACAAACTGTTTTAAACTATTGTGTGTTAGACGTTATGATATTTTATTTCTTTAGAAAACCTACCTAATTTTTTTGTTCACGGGGGTAAACCTTCAAAAGGCGAAGTCGAGAAGAAAGTCTTTGGGGATAAGACCGGGGAGTGTGGGATTTCTACCTCACTAAAACCACCCCGGTGGGCACCATCCGCACATGGAAGGAGGCACCGTTTCCTCTTAAAAGACCTGCCCGGAGCCCCCTCTATGCAACGCCTGTGAAGGCACATCCCTGAAAACCTACCTAGGATAGTTGCAGATAGTTGAACGTTATTGAAAGGTTTTCACTGACAATATTAGCAAATATCAAGATACATTAATTAAGAACAATTTAATTTAACCCATCGATATTATTTATCTTACTGAACTGTCCGCTAACAGTGTGACAGCAGATGAAGGAAATACTTTTAATCTTTCTTGTGTTTAGAAAGACAGTAACCGAAAACGCAACTTCAGAAACTTGTGGTTAATTCAGTCCTTTATATGTTAACTATATCAACAAAATTCAGTAAAGACGCGCTGACACCGATGCTTTGGAAGCGGTGAAGTATTAGGTCCAATATAATTTAAAAAAAGAAGTACAGTCACGAGCACCAATATGAAAACACTCAACAACTTTTAAAAGGGTTTTTCTCCTACTGTTCTGATTAAAATTTCATGTTGTTACGAACATAGTATTCTGAAACTCATATTTTTATGAAAACGATCCTAACTCCAAATTACAATCGTTATTTCTCGCGAAAATTGCTTTTAAATTTAGGAAAGTGTATAGGTAAATATTGGTGCTCATGACTGTACAGTCGCCAATACATCAAGTTACCACTAACTGTCAAATTTCTCCAAATGATTTTAAACCATAACATGTTGATAATTACGTTCAAAACCGAATCAAAAATTTTCCAGTTTATTGTAGCTTGATGCGCTCACTGGTGACTGTACATCAGCAATTCTTTTCTCTGCACAACTCAGCAGAACACCTATACAAATGGGACTAACATCGAGACACGTACATGTGCCAACTTGTTTCGTTGAATTTAATACGGAACAAGACGGCACGTGTGTAGCAACACAAATTACATGTGTTTGCAGACATATTTTATTTCGTGTCGCCTTCAGGACATGTGAGGCGTAAATCAATTTTTTGTCTGAATTGTGATTTTTTTGTGGGTTTACAAGATTTTAAGTAAATAGTCTAAACAAATAGATTCATAGAATAATTTTATTATAAGTACTCTAATACACATCATAATTGTAACACAGATATATTATTGGAGTGATACAAAGAGATTTATAAGACTTGTAGAGCGGACATTGGGAACATTTTCATACAGCGATTTTGATACACGAATGCTACCTGACAAGCGGGCGTATGACACTACACAGAACGATTTGTTACTTAGTAGTAACAAGTATTGTATAACGATTTTATTTGTCTTGTTCCGTCTATCGCTCGTAAATATTTGAATGTCTTTGGAGTGATATTATAAAATAGCTTGTTACTTCTTAGTTAAATTGCAGGATAAAAGTAAGCTTGCTACAAAATAAAATCTAAAACACAAGTTATCACAATCTAACACAAAGGACCAAAATTTATTATTGGAAAAATTATTTGGTATCGAAAAATGCATGACATTAACATGGTTACATCTGCAATCAAAGCGACCTATGCGCTGCGTCTGACGATGCCGTAGAAATCGCGAAGTATTGAACCAGTAAAATTTAATAGTAACATCGACATGAATAAGATGAATAACAAGCTAACATTGGATTTTCAGTAGAAAATGCAAGTGCTACGCCAACGCGTAGCCCAGCTACGTGGCGTAGAACGCCTACGCAGCCGTCGTAGCACTGACACTAACAACGCAGTCCTGCTCAATAATAATATCTTATTGGAAATGTCTGTGTTCATTCTGTACTAGCTGTATGTCTTTTTAAACAGACGAAAACGGGATATTTACCATTTTTACTATTTATTTTGAGTTCCCGATATTTCAAATGAAATAGTAATGGTAAAGATCCTTTAGTTTTCTAGTTTTCTTTTTTAATAATTGTTGTATATCGTCGTTAAAAATGTCAACTTTTCACACTCGTGGGGATACTAAAAGGCGACTTAACTTTGCTACTCATACAATTTTCAACTAACTGAAGCACACACATACAATAAATAAACTTTACAACCGTCACACATCACGTCACACATCGTTTGACCGCTTTACAAAACTAATTTTATATTTTAGCTTAAACATTTAGTTTTTAGTCAATCATTATTTCCATTCACATGTAAAAAAACTAAAGGAAAGAAAGAAAATACATTTATTTGGCACATGCCACAAGTGCACACAATATAAAACAAAAATAATACAAGCCAATAAAAATCTTAAAACCAAACAAAAAATTTAACACTGTGTGCCTCACGGCTGTGCCAAATAGGCCCAGTTCAGCAAAATGCCGGGCAACTACTGCCTCACGCTGGTTTTCAACTGGACCTGGATTAGACAGGTTACGGATGTAAAACAGTTTTATGTGTTGTATCAATGGTGATGGTGAAAAAGGTATTTAAATATGGATCATAGACGTGTACAAAAAAATAAATAAACATACCATAAACTACCACTACCACTCACCATTCGATGCAGGAGTTAATAAAACACAGATACTCGTTCGATACTATTGATAAAGTCAGCACAGTTTTTGATCGCACCAGTCGAAAGGCCTGTAATTTGGCCGCCTCGGTTTATTTTCTCTTAATATCGGATCTCAATCCGGTCTGATTGCAGCCTAGCAGTTTTTTAAACGTTTCAAAAGGCGAGTTGAATAATTTTCACTGCGAGATGAAGCTGTAATTCAGTCTTTTCGATATGAAATGTTCAATTTCTTTTATACAGGGTGGAAAAAGTAGGTCAGTCAAGAGACTTAACATAACACGTGAATGATGTAACCAAGATTTTGTAACAATATTTTGATTGAAAAGAGTGTCCATGGAGTTTGTTGCCCATTCTTCTCCATAGAGATTTACGCCTTGGAATGGGCAACTACAGTACTTTCACAAGTTATTATGCCTGTTGTCTGTGACTGTAGCTTCGCTTTCTTTTTTTTCTGACATTCAAAACTGCCTCTAAACTCAAACTCAAATAATTTATTTCAATTAGACCATAATTGAAATAAATGCTTTGAGTTTGAGTTTGATTTTTAACATAAGATATATTTATTTAATTTGACAACATCGGTCCACTGGTTAGTACAAAAACAAACTTATCAACTAAGTGTAAGTATTTATTAATTAAGTAAACATAATTATTTTTCATCAAAATACCTATTTTTTTATTCTTAGCATTTTTACGCAAATGAAACAATTTTTTAAAATAGAGTTTAATAATTTGTTAGCCTCAACTGGGGTTTGAACTGACAAAAATGTATAGACTGCATAGTGTATGTGATGATATGGTAGCAATACTTAGTGCCAATGATGAGGATTAAAATAGCAACTTTATATTTGAAGAAGAAAGGAATATTTATTTCGACTTTTCGCCGACTTTCTTACCATCCTGTATATCGCTATGGGCTTTTGAATGAATACGAAGAATCGTGAATATATTTTATGTTTTCAGCGCAGAATGTAAATTGCACGCTCATTTATTGTGATTATGAGCATTTTTTTTTATTAACTAGAATGTTAGGATGAACGTGAACGTGATATGTATTTTTATTATCTCACATTTTAATCAAATAAATAGAGGTGTTTTTGTTTAATACTCGCATTTGTTTGCTATGTTATCTATTTGAGCATTTTGTTTATGGTTATTACTACCAATGTGAGGTCAGCATTAGTATTATTCTTGTTGATTACCTACCCATTTTTAAATCTCGAAGCTGAAATAATATATGAAATAAGCTATAAATAAAACAAGATATTATGTATACAAGGCGGTCCGGTAGTCGTATTCGAAATGTGTCCTTCCCAGTACGCCGTCTTAATCTTTCGGTCATGCCTAAACTGTATATAAGGTCCCATTAAAATACAGGGTGTAAACAGACCCTTCACGAAGCCGTCAACCAAGCATTCTGTACATCAAACTAAGTAACTTTACGCAAAAATTATTGCTGGGAAACGATTTTTTTTTGGGGTGAAAAATCACGTTTTACGATAAAACTCAATGTAACGCACTCAAAACATTGTGCTGATGGATGGAATGAATAGTACGGGGGTCGTGGAGGTGTTTAAAGTAAAAATCTTAGGTTAGAAACATCTATTTAAAAAAAAATTGTGAAAAAGTTGGAACTTTGACCCCCAATATCTCCGAAACTAGAAGGTTCCCAGGTATGGTCTAGAACAAAAAAAATATCGCAATGGCGGGGAGAACAAGTACCTTTCGGCTTCGTTAAGGGTCTTTTTACACCCTTTAGATGGACAAACTTTTAATAAGGACAATGGTAAAAAAATAAATAAGAAAAACGCATTAGATACTTACAACTGACTTACTAAGAACTGACTGGGTACCTACTTACGAGAACGCACGCGGCGGGGCGCGAATGCAAGTACCTTCCCATAATGGATGTGTTTATTCTGGACTGCTGGCAATTTATTATTTTAGGTCAAAATAAAATCACTTTAATCAGTGTAGTTTTTGCTTGGATATCTTTGGTTAGACATACTTAACGCTGTGTTAAAATTTGCCCATCTATTTTAATGGGACCTTATATTATTCTTCTCGATACAGAGACAATACGCTCCAAACTCACTCAACAGCTCAATTTTTAAGACCACCATTAGTAGGTACATGAAACTTTACAAAAAAAAACTACTCAACACCCCCATCAACGAAAACATCGCAACACCTCACCATGGTGTTTGCAACCCCTGGCACGCAGTGTCACGATTGTTCCCCCTGCATAAATTCGTCACCATGACGGTAACAATGACAAATCACTGAGGACGTGAGTGCTGTAGGTGCAAAGAACACTGTTTTGGGGAAAGTGAAATGTTTATTTTTATTTTTAACAGGTTAGGCCTGTATTCCGGAAATGGATGTGCTTTGTCTTTGTCCCTTGTGTAAAGTATCACGCCACACGAGTATGTGCATTTATCAGCAATTATTTTGTTAGTAGTAATAAGCCACCGCGCCGCGTAAATCTACCTGTAACTTTTTCTTTTCTCTTTCTACATCGTGCTCACATATAGAAGCAACAATATTGTACCCAGGATCCAAAACATTGTGCTGACGGATGCATTGAATAGTACGAGGGTCGTAGAGGTATTTAAAGTAAAGTTATAAAAAAATAAAAACTTGTGAAAAAGTCGGAACTTTGACCCCAACATCTCCAAAACTAGAAAGTTCCCAGGTATGGTCTAGAACAAAAAAATGATCGTAATGACGGAGAGAACAAGTGCCTTTCGGCTTCATTGAGGGTGCTTTTACACCCTTTATAGATAGGCATTTATAATGTCATAGTTAGGAGTCGCAAAATGTCTGTCGTTATCCTTATGTGGGCTGATAATTTAAGCCCCAAAAAAAAATCTGATAATAACTTACTACGTCCTTAGTTTTTACTTCATCAAGGATACTAATACTATAAGCCTGTGTCATCCGACTGCTGGGCAAAGGCCTCTGTCCACGACATCCAGAATTACTTAAATAACTAAATAATAAATAACCCCTTAGTCATGTTTATGATTCCCATTAAAATCTACACGTCCCAAATATACAAAAAATGTTTACTAAAGATATAATCAACCGCAGTAATTTTACATAAAAAATTACCCTTCACTCTTAACACACAACATTATCAATATCAATCCAAAAATTGACCTGAAAACCCCTTTTTAGCACTCGCACAAATAACCCCAATTCGTGTGATATACATTGGGGATCGCATCGTGTTGTTCATAAACCATTGCTGCTATAATAAAGGGGAAGAATGATGACGTACATTAACAGCCCGCAAATGAAGAGTTACTCACCGGACGGGTTGTGTTCGAAGAGTTAGGGGGAATGAATGAAGTTATGATGTGGAAATTAATTGTAGGTTCCTATGTTGTTTTAAAATGCATATTTTTTTTTTAAATATTTCATTGTATAGACTTAGATCCTGGCCATTTGAATAACGACCTGGTGTTGGTTACTTTATGACAAGAAAAAACAAGTTGATTTACCTATAAAATGCAAACTCAATATTATTATCGCATTTATTTCAAATTGACCCGTGACAGGCACTCCTGCAAAGTCAAAAATAAACTACTTACAGTCCAGCCACAGGCATAAGAACCCTTTCCGAAATCGTAGATCTTATGGAGAAGAATGGGCAAGAAACTCCATGGACACTCTTTTCAAATCAAGTTAGATATTACATAGTTCGTTAGTTTTTAATGTTATAACTTTACTTTAAATATGTTTACGACTCCCGTACTATTCAATGCATCCATCAGCACAATGTTTTGAGTGCGTTACATTGAGTCCAACCGTAAAACGTGATTTTTCACCTCAAAAAAAAAGTCGTTTCCCAGCAATAATTTTTGCGTAGAGTTACTTAATTTGATGTACAGAATGATTGGTTGACGGCTTCGCGTTACACAAAGTCAACAGCTATTTTTATCACTTTCAAGTAAAGGATAGTGTGAGATATTTCTATCTTAGTCTACTGGATGTGCAACAAAATCAAGGCTAATATAAACTAGGTTTAAAGAACGGCATCGGAGCGCGCGTCCATTAAACTTTATCAAGTTGACGCTTGCTCGCAAAGGGAGTCGAGACGATTTGTCTTCCAACAAAGTGCTGTAATAGGTAGGTATGTATCTTTGAAGGCACGTGTAAGACGATGTTGCCAAGAGTAAGCAATTTTATCGCAACATAACAGGGCATATTTTTTTTTTTCGTATGTGAAATCATCAAATAACTCCTCCCGCTCTGGGTGGAGTGGGAGGGAGTGTCAGACTTTTACTGACTAAAACCCATCCATGTTCCTTCTTTGCCCTTTGTGTTCCAAGGCCACGGTATCTGTTTCGAACAGTCCCGCAGCCCCGGAACATAACAGGGCTAAAATGGCCATAAAGCATGCATGCATAAAAAAACAAAAGCATAGCATGGTATGAAGGGGTCATTTAAGACACCGTGGTAGAAATGATGAAATATTGAGCAGCTTATAATCATGATCTGCCTAGCCTTTTCTCAACTATATTGGGGTCGGCTTCCAGTCTAACCGGATGTAGCTGAATACCAGTATTTTACATGGAGCGACTGCCTATCTGAACTCCACAACCCAGTTAGTGCTACTGGTTGAGCAGTCTATAATATGCACATCTAATTATCCTCACACGACCAGACCATAGCAGATTCGTTGCGTTCAAAAAACAAAGCTTAAAGTGACTATTTTAAATCGGTGTTTGTTTTTACCGTTGCTAATATCTACTTTTCGTTGAATTTCTTTTTAGTAGTTCAGAGATTACTCGAAATTTAAACTACTTACAAAATAATTGAAGGATCGCCCCCCTATTACATAGGACTTAAACATAACAGGCGAAATGTGAGTGTACTCTTAGGTGGGTAGGTACACCTCTGCCTAATCCTTCGGGGATTGCAAGCGTGATGTTATGTAAGTTTTCAAAATAAGGTAACCCAAGTTTCAGTTATCCGTAATGCCCTTCTTGTTTGTAATAACTTCCAAATTCACTGTCGTGGAAATAACATCGGAAAAAAGTATCACAATTTACACGACACCAGATTACTAAAGAAGCAAAAAAATATATTAAAAATAAACTCAGTGTTTTCAGAGGAGTACCTTAATGTCTCCATTCACTAACATTTTAGTTTCTTTCATACAATTTACTGCTACGGTATCACGGCGAAGCGAAGCAGGCGGAAAACTAAATTTAATACTTCCCTTTCAAGAAAAATACTGCAAGTGCTGGTCGAGTTATAAAAATTCTGGAGTATTTTTAACTGAAATGAAACGTCGCGCTGGGCTGTGGACTAGACGAAAGTTGGGTTCATTTGAAAAAGATTAATTTTGAGCTATCGTTGTGGGTTTTTACTTTATATTGGTGTAGAATTACACATTTCAGGAGATTCATAGGAGTACACTTAAGTTGACATCCTAAAATGATTTTCTCTGATACCTGTATCAAACCAAAAAAAACTTAAACTAGTAACTAAACACTATAAATATTACATTCATCACATGACATCACATAACCTTCCTACGAGATAAACGTAAACAAATCATCAAATACACCCCTGCCTGCCCTGTTACATGGAACTTAAACAGAACTGACGAAATGTGGGTGTACTATTAGGTACACCTCTGCCTAACTCTTTGGAGATTACTGGCGTAATGTTACGTTATGTGTAAATCAGCAAATAAATAACATAAACCAAATTGCTTATCCTAGTTCCACAGTGTCCATTTCACGCTAAAACAAAAGCACAATCATTTATTTCCAACACTTGAAATTAACAGTTAATATAACGACACCATTTCGTAGGTAACCTAAAATTCAGTGTAAACTCTGCACCAGCAAGTTTAAATTGAATCGAAGAACTTGTTAGGAGCGATATATAGGCGATCCCAATTGATCCAGCCAGACCGAAAGTTCGCCGAATATTCGTTGAAATCTCGTGAAAGAACTAGTTTACAGCTAAACGAAATGTTACGTCGCCTGATTGAATGTTTCCTGCTATTTTTGTGTCAGTAGATTGGTGTTCGGAAAGTTTAAAATCCACTGGCTTTCAAGTCTATCTGAATAACCGCTTAGTTCTTATAAACTACACGTTTGAACGGCGCAAAACCTCGGTAAGCAAATTCGGTCTGGCCAGTCATATAAGGGCACACGCAAGGAAATAATAGCTTGAAAGGGTCGCCGTTACCAAAATCGGTTAGGAGGACTATATAAACTACACAGTGGATGCGGTTTGGCCATCATTTAATAAAGACTACATACGGTGACTGGTAATTAGGACCGATACTTAAACACGTGATTGTACTCATGATAACAAACAACTTTCCCAAAGATTTTTTTTTATTCTCATTCACTTTTATCACAATAAAACGGCCTTGCGACCCGCGTGGGAACTCTGCCTACCCACTGTTGCACGGTATGCTAGTAATGAGACAGAACGACGTCACGCGGCTAACAGCTGATAGGTCAAAGCCGTGCGTGCAAGTTTCATAGGGCTGTTATTGTGACAAAAGTGAATAGCCGCGTATTCACTGAGCGAGCAGCCTCGCGAGGCAGCCGCGCGAGGCAAATCCTCGGTCGGTCAGGACGGGCCTCGCCCGAGGCAAACCCACGCGCTGCCTCGCCCGAGCGTGCCTCGGCCCGAGCCGAGCGTTGTCGGTTTTTGTCGATGCTCAAAAGCGCCTCGGTAAGTTTGCCGCGGGCACTCAAGACGGTTGTGTTTTGCCTCGCTTGTTCGACGAAGACGACTTTTACTCATTCTAGTAAAATTGCTTTCTGCATCATCAAAGCACAACTCTTCAAATAATCTGTTCCCAGCTTGTAATCTGTTTTTGTAAATCGTTTTTATCCAAAAACGTTTAGGTTTTTGTCTTTTCTTTTTTTGTACAAGTTGATGTGTTAGTATAAAGGCAGTGATGGCGATAGCCTTCCAAACGCACGGCCTCATGATAATCTTGAGCAGAACTGAATATGCGCTACGCACGCGTGGCCTCTGTTCGACTTGCGAGTCACCACTGAGCGTTCGAGTCGTTGGCTCAGCCTCGCTCCGGCTCGGCTTTGCCGCGCGCGGCAGCGTCATGTATTTTAAATACAGACCGAGGCTGCCTCGCGCGGCAAACGTTGCGAAGCAAACGTCCGAGGCTGCCTCGCGAGGCTGCTCGCTCAGTGAATACGCGGCTAATGACTATAAAAAAAATCTTTGGGAAAGTTGTTTGTTATCATGAGTACAATCACGTGTTTAAGTATCGGTCACTATTTACCAGTCAACCTATATACGAAAAGGTTTGTGTTACTCGTACACACGGCGACACATCAAGCCATCGATATCCAGAATAACCTGACCTCATTTTGTATCAGCTGCCGGTACAATGAGAGATCAGCTTAATTTGGTTTTGTACAGCTTGTTTGGTCGTCGTGCGTACATTAACATTTAACATAAGTAACACAATAATCTAGACGTTTTGACATGTCACCGTACATTGTGCGAACTAGTAAGATAGCATGATGCTGATGCTGTCTAGTAAGATAGCATGATGCTGATGCTGTCTAGTAAGATATTATGTTCTCTTTCTTGATATTCTTAACATTTTAGTTTGAGTCTACCAAGCTAGCGAATGCACATTCAATCCTTGCTATACCAAATTATCTTTGTGTAAACAGGGACAGAGCATTCTTTCACCGGTCTATCCACACTAATATATCATTTTTCCATTCGGGAGTTAGGGTGGATCGAATAAATCTCCCACCCGCACGCAAAATACGCGCTTTCACGTGGAGTTGCGGACACCAGCCCGTTATACAATACAATACAATACTAACATACCAAGAATATCTAGAAAGCAATGCTCTTGTTCTTATTTTGGTACTATGTTCATTTGACCTAAGCCCATCCTTACGAAAAACCGGCTTATTACACAAATCCCCCTTGAAAGTCCCCCTTAGGGGGGAAAAGTGGAATCTAAAAAAAAGTCTGGAATTCCCCCCTGATAATCCCCCCTAGGGGGGAAAACTGGAATCTTAAAAAAATACTTATTCCACAGATCCCCCTGAAAGTGCCCTCGAGGGGGAAAACTGGAATGTAAATAAAAGTCAGTCTGGAATTCCCCCCTGATAATCCCCTCTAGGGGGGAAAACTGGAACTAAAAAAAACAACGTCCAGAAATCCCCCCTGACGTCGCCAGCCAGGCCTTAATCCACTATATTTGAACTCAGAAGATGATAACAGCAAATTTCGCCAATAAACATTCAGTCCATTTTGGCGCGAACTTTAAGTTGCATCTGTTATTTAGATGATTGGATTATTGGTTGGCTAAGTGTATCGTTTCTGAAGGAGCATGCTTTGTAGGAGATAAAATAACTTTGGATGAATAACTAACATTTTGTGTAATCTGGTGCGTTTTTGGCGAACGTCACAGAACGACCAACGTGCTACCAACCTCTTGGAAGCGTGTTTCTTGTTTTTATTTTTAATTGTTTTTACTCTTCATCATATTTTATTATAACGAAATTCTGTAAAAAAAAAGTCTGATTCTAATACAGGGTGTAAACGGACCCTTCACGAAGCCGTTAACCAAGCATTCAGTACATCAAAATAAGTAACCCTACACAAAAATTATTGCTGGGAAACGACTTTTTTTTTGGGGTGAAAAATAACCTTTTACGGTAAAACTAATCATTGTGGTTATGGATGCTTTGAATAGTAAACGGGTCATGGAGGTATTTAAAGTAAAGTTATAACATTAAACATTTGTATTTAAAAAAAAACTTGTGAAAAAGTTGGAACTTTGACCCCCAATAACTCTGTAACTAGAAGGTATGGTATGGTGGTATGGTCTAGAACAAAAAAATGATCGCAATAGTGGGGAGAAAAAGGGCCTTTCGGCTTCGTAAAGGGTCTATTTACACCCTTTATATTATTGTTGTTTTTTTTGTTTAAGTATTACATTTTATCTAATCACCATTTTTTAAATTTATTTAAAGAGCTTAGAAATTAAAACTAAAAATAAGGGGGAAAAGTGGAATAATCCAAACTGAAAAGGGGAATTTTAGGATTTTTTTCACATGAGGGTTCAATTTTCCCCCTGAGGGAAAACTGAAAAAAAATTCTCAGGGGGGAATAGTGGAACAACTCAAAATGAAAAGGGGACTTTCTGGATTTCTTTTTACATTAGGGTCCAGTTTTCCCCCCTGAGAGGGATTCTCTCAGGGGGGAATAGTGGAATAAGCCGAAAAACCATACACAATAGCACAGCTTAATGATAAGGCACAACTTAAAAGGCTCTTAACTTAGATGCTGCCAAAATCAATCGAAAAAAATATACCTCCTTTTCTAAATTTTATGCAATATTTGTTCGCGGCGGCCATTGCTCCAACATTCCATGTAATTAGGGATTTGAGGGGCGATGCTCCCAGTGCGCAGTGAATGTCCAAGGCTTACCTGCTACGAATCCGAGGGTGTCCTGTAATCTCTGCTGAACTTGGATGAGCACGAACTAAAGATCTACTGTACATTATTGTCATTATAATTATTTGGCTGCTCAGTGAGCATTTTGCATCGGTGTCTACATGTAATTGTGAATATAGAAAATTATATCATACTAGCGGCCCGTCCCGGCTTTGCACGGGTGGACATTTATTTTTTAAACATTTTGGGATAAAATATAGCCTATGTTACTCAGGGATAATGTAGCTTTCTAATGGTGAAAAATATTTTGAAATCAGCACAGTAGTTTTTGAGTTTATTCATTACAAACATACACACACAAAAATACAAATCTTTCCTCTTTGTATTATTAGTAAGAAGAGAAGTAGAAGTAATTTCGTCACTGCCTGGATCGTAGTAGTCCTTATTTCTAGAGATACACAGATTTGCAGACCTACGTAATTGTAATTCTAAATTTTAACCGCATTCAAAGGTGGAAGATACCTAATGAATTCGTCGTTTTTTTTTCTAAAAGAACGTTTGAACGTCGCTGTATCACTTACAATCAAAATAAAAGAACAACCAGTTAAAAAGGTAACAGAAAAAAAACATACAATATTCACAACACATCAAACTCAACTCAAAATTAAGTGCTGAAATTGGCAACACTTTTACAGAAACACAGACACCGGATTGGTGAGAATTTTTCAGCACATTTTCCTCAAGACGAATTTAAAAAAAAAGATCTACAAACACACTTCACATTTCACTTAAACATTAATAAATCATCGAGGTATCCAAGTAGCGGAACATTAGAGCCGTAACACAAAGAATTACTTACCGCGCCGTCTCAGGGGTAAAGGCGAGATGAACTCTAAATTATACATTTATACATCCAGAACAAAGAGAGAAATTAGGTTTATGTTTTTGATATTCGCTAAGAGAGCTGGGATTTCTTTAGAAATGTCTACTCAGTGCAATAGAGTTGATTTTTCATTAATTTGAAACTATAACGATACCTGCGAAAAAATAAAGAGAAAACCAACTAAAAAATCGGTTCTTGACAGATCTATACAAATAAATAAAATTGAAGTGTCTGTTTGTAATATCAAAATAACAGGTTTTTACTGAATGCATATGAAAATATATACGGCACATTTTCAATTTTTTTTCTGTCTGTTTGTTGCGGCTAATCTCCGAAACGGTTGAACCGATTTTGACGGGATTTTTACTGGAAGATAGCTAATGTTATAAAGTCTAACATATGTTACTTTTATTTAAGAAAAAGAATTAGGGTTCCGTGCAAAAAAATTAAAACCTTGGAATTGGTAACAAAATCCGATTAAAAAAGGGAAGTAATATTATTTTAATAATAATTTCACGCGAACGAAGGTCGCGGGCAACACCTAGTAATAAAATAAAAACTTGACTACCTTGCTACCACAGCAGATAAACTAATTCCATTTAAAATGTAGAAAAATACTAATAGTTTGCGTAAACCTGTCACGCTCTTCAAAAAAACAAAAAATAAAATAGGCTTGCTGAAATAATTTACTTAATTAATTATCTTTTAGAAGTTCTAACTAATTAAAATAATCTAAGTAAACGTTCCTACAACCTGTTTTATGAATTTCGTCACGTTCAAGATAAATAATTTCGGGTGTCTCCGTTTCTTTCTAGCCGTCGGGGATCCACAATCATGGATGCCTGTGAGGCTGTGAATTTTACAAAATACGTGAGAGCTATTCGACGCCTGTTCTGCATTGTATGGTTCAAGTTTCAGCAGCAGCAAAACATTATTAAGATTTTACCCACGAAGAATTACCTGTTTCAGTGCCTTGTTACCATAAAATCATTGTATGATTATGAACTATAACGGACATTAACTTACAAAATAATTATCTTAGCGTTAAAGCAATTTAACGAGTGCTTTATAGTTTGCTTTATTATAGACGGACCTCAAATCACATCGGGACCTTAACAGCTTGACCACGAGCTACACGCGTATTATGGCAGCGACTACGGTAAAACACCTAACAGTCATCATCTGCCTAGCCTTTTCCCAACTAAATTGGGGTCGGCTTCCAGTCTAACCGGATGCAGCAGAATACCAGTATTTTACATGGAGCGACTGCCTGTCGGACCTCCTCAACCCAGTTAGTACTGGGTAATACGATACCCTTGGTAAGACTGGTTGTCAGACTTTTTGGGCCACTGACTACCCGTAATGACTGTCAAAGATCTACAAATGACACCCGGGACCAACGGCTTAACGTGCTTTCCGAGCCGCGGAGGAAACTCGGTATGTAATGGGTGGTCACCCATCCACAGACCAACCTAGGCAAGCACGGCTTAACCTAAAGATCGACCCGAGCGGCTGATATTATTTAGCCACGAGCTCCTCTCGTAACAGTACACACATAAATTAAAGAAATTGGTAAGAGTATAGCACGAGTTGCTGCGACGCGTCTTGCAGCACGCGAAGGAAACAAGAGTCGCAAGTCGTTTTGACTGAGATCGTGAAAAGGGCTTGAAGCAATACTACATATTCTTAACATAATATCATGTCTGTAATCCCCGAGGGGTTAGGCTAATAGTACACCCACATTTCGCCGATTATGTTTGAGCCCCATGTAATAGATGGCGAGCCTTTTACCATCAACCGGGCACAAACCAAGGCTCCGTGGCTGCGACTGTGAAATTCCTAATAGAAAAACCCCAATAACACTTGTTCCAACCTGCAAATCGAACCGAGGAACAGCTAAACAGCCGCGATTGCGACCAATACACCAACGAGGCAGTCGATACTAAACTTATTTACGATAATTTGCACATCAAAATATTCGCCATAATGTCGTCAACAACGTTCCTATTCGATACACAACAAAGCAACCGCAAATTAGTGCGAGCCTGTCCAATCGTGACAAATGACCAGCTATCTCATATTCCTAACCGCGGCAATCGCATCTGATAATGTACGAGCTAAAATGGCTGTTAGTTTTATAGGTTATTACGATAAATTATATTCTAACACGCCTGCCATCTACAATTGTTCTTTCCAGAAAACGGTTTTTAAGTGTTACTGTGCTATACACACCAGAGGGCTTCGACAAAGTGCCATTGCAGCTATGGAAAAGTCAAATGTATTGGATTGGCATAGGGTACCGAAAAGTTTAAGTCATTGCTTTTGGAAAGTCAGTGAAGCCGTACGAAACTCTAATAATGATTATCAATTCATGAAAGATTACAGTACGATATATTTTTAGTTACTTAATTGACCCGTATATCTCTATCAATGCCTACATTATTTTCACCGCCACTTCTTGATGAGTTTTGATTTCCAATGAACTTAATCTGGCAGATTCCATCTAAAATCAATACGTAATGAAAAAAAGGAATTAGGTTTATTAGGCACATGCTACAGAAATAACAAGAAAACTTAATCAATACACAAAAAAGGAAGATAATTATTGGGTGTCCACGGCTGCGCGAAATAGGCCCAGTTCAGGAAAAAGCCGAGCAGCAAAACTGCCTGATGCTGGCTTTCAACTGGACCTGAGATAGCGATGTGACAGACGTAAAACAGTTTCCTACTTTGTGTCAAAGAGTTAAATTGAACAGGAACATAAATAAAATAAGTGTATAGCATAAGTAACAACAAATATACTACATAATAATACCGAGAATGCGTATTTGGACACCACAAAACATGCTCTAAGAGCCCTTTTACCCAAAGGATTGTGATCAGTGCTGATCTATTCTTACTACAAAAAAAACGATCCTAGCAATACTTAAGGGAAGGTCGTCGTTCACAACACTAGTCACTTATTCAGTGATAATTCGCTACAACAGATTGGACTGCGTATTGGTTCGTTCGGGGAGGCTGCATTATCCCCGACCACCATCTTTGTCTTGTAAACCAAATACTTGAACACATTGCAGCTCTAATGGAATTTGTTACTGCTTCTACTGAAGTTTATTCGCTCTGAGTATGTTTTCGTTAAATCTAGCCATTTTGTAGTATCTTAAACTTATCTGTATATATACTTGGCATAGTTTCAGAATTGAATAAATCAATGCGTAATATTTTTCCAAAATATTGATTACCTACATGTGTGGTAATCGGTTGTGATGGTATGGGCAATATGTGATGCGGAGGAATAAGGAAAATGTCGTAAACAAAGTTTTAAGTATGAATGTGGATGGGTATAAGATTAGAGGAAGACCAAAGCGACGGATGGACTGTGTGAAAGAAGATATGTCAAGAAAGGAGGTGTCTGATGAGATGACGAGTAATAGAGAAGTATGGAAGAAGAAGACATGCGGCGCCGATTCCAAATGAATTGGGATAAAAACTAAGACATTTACGAGCGATAGACGGGATAAGACGAAGAAAATCGTAATCCAATTCTTGTTACTACTTAGTAACAAGTCGTTCTGTCTAGTGTCATACGCCCGCTTGTCAGGTAGCATTCGTGTGTCAAAATCGAAAATGTTCGGGATCAATATCGCTGTATGAAAATATTCCCAATGTCCGCTCTATAAGTCTTTTAAATCTCTTTGCATACACATAACAATCATTCCGAGTAGTCGAATATTAACAAAAATTGTGATTGTTAAAAAAAACAGCATTGTTTTTTACTACTCTTTTTGATACATGAGATCAGCCACAGAAAGTAATAATGGTAATAACCACATTGAAAACTACCCGTGTAACATAAAGGGTGTAAAAAGACCCTTAACGAAGCCGAAAGGCACTTGTTCTCCCCGTCAATGAGATCATTTTTTTTTGTTTAAAGTAAGATTTTTACTTTAAACATCTCCACGACCCATGTACTATTCAATCCATCCATCGGCACAATGTTTTGAGTCCTACCGTAAATAGTGATTTTTCACCCCAAAAAAAAAGTCTTATCCCAGCAAATTTTTTTTGCGTAAAGTTACTTAGTTTGATGTACAGAATGCTTGGTTGACGGCTTCGTGAAGGGTCCGTTTACACCCTGTATTCGCAGAATTATTCATAATGCTTGTATTTCAATGCTAAGGAACGTTCTCATTCGTCCTAGCTTAAATCTCTAAGGAAGGTCTTAATTTTTTATTTAAGTTTTGTGAGTTCATTCCTCAAAAGAGGAAGCATATTTAAATATTGCGTTCCTCTGGTAATATTGTGTTTTCATTTGGAATGAAAATATTTCTTCGTGTTTTAGCGACAGTTTCTGACGCGAATAGATTTTTTGCGACGCTGATTTTGTACAACCCTCGCGCTGCAAAAGTTGCATTAATTAATTAATAACTTTTGCAGTGGGTGTCGCGGTACCTACTGGTAAAGTACTTTTATATTTTCAATTTTACTACTACTGCTACAAACAAATCTGTCCTATTTGTGAGTGCTCAGAAAACCTACATCATTATTTCGATCTTTTTGACAATAGGCAACACATTATTACATATTCTTCCACATTCTTCCTCTCCGTCATTGCGCAATTTTTTTGTTCTAGAGCATACCTGGGACTCTTCTAGTTACGGAGATATTGCGGGTAAAATTTCCATTTTTTTTACAACTTTTTAATGTTACAACTTTAAATACTTCCACTCCGTACTCCGTCAGCACAATGTTTTGAGTGAGATATATAGAGTCCTACCGAAAAACGTGATTTTTCACCCCAAAAAAAAAATATCGTTTCCTAGTAATAATTTTTGCGTAGTGACTTAGTTTGATGTGCAGAATGCTTGGCTGAAGGCTTCGTTAAGGGTCCGCTTACACCTCGTTTACAATTCCTACTGCTAACATATTATACATATACATATTATAAATATTATAAATACCTAGGTTACCCTGCGAACTGAGTATCAAATCTTTCTGCAATATACACGTACCTAATCCGCATACCTTTTTTTTGTTTTCGGGGTAAACCTTCAAAAGGCGACCGGTCTTTGGGAATAAGACCGTGGAGTGTGGGATTTTTACCTGTTTATATTTTTGTATTTTTGACCTGTCCGGAGCCCCCTCTGTGCAACGCCTGTTAAGGCAAATAAATCCCTGGGACGACTATACAGAGGTCTCCCCTGAGCCTCACTGTGCAAGTGTGCACGGCAACATGTGACCACTATGCTGCCGGTCATCTCCGAGGTCACTCGGTGAGCGCACAGAGTCCCCGCATACCTACCTACTTTTTAGCTACTGGTTAACTAATTTTCTGAATCAGAAACTATAATGGCTCCCCATTTCAACAATCTCCAACTATCAACCGAGGAAACAAAATCCAATACTTCCCAACTTCCATCGGCTATCAGACACCGATAGTAAAGATATAGATTTCCTTTACCAAAGTTAGTTAATTAAAAACGGTATTGATAGCTATGCTGGTGTCGGATGCGAGCGATGTTAATTGGTGCACCGTGCTCAGCAGTTCGCGACTGACCAACACGAACTGCTGCCAAGTTCCCAGTCTTGGAGCAGAGAGAGTAAGGATGCTGGATGTGGTTGAAAAATGTTGAGAACTGAATGAGGGTGTTTGAAGATAACGATAGAGAACCTAACCCATAAACTGAAAACCTCAAACGGCGCAAATCCAATAATTTAATTGCCAGTTATGTGTTTGAGCCGTTTGGGGTTGAAACACTAGGGCCATGGGGTCCGAGTGCACACCTAGTATTTCGAAAAATCCCCAAGCGGTTGGTCGACTCTTCACGTGACCATAAGGCGGGCCTATTTTTGGCCAAAGAACTAGCATTGCCATCGAACGTGGCAATGCTGCTAGCCTTCTGAGCACTTTCCCTGTTGATGTGGACGAATGTTTTGACGCCCTGTAACCCTTTTGATACTTGTACAAATTTTTATTACTATTATAGATTTGTAGTTTGTAAGTAATGTAAATATTATTTGAAATTAAATATTATAAAGCTATAAAACCACATCATCTGCCTAGCTTTATGCCAAATTCTACTCTAATTGGATGCAGCTGAATACTAGACTGTCACTCTTTTTTAAATTCTGTTTTTCTTTCACTGGAATTCTGGTTACTGGGTAACCAGAATTCAGCTGGGTTGTGGAATCCAGTTACTGTGTTAGTCTAGTCTAGTCCCAGCTATCTTTGGGATAGCCTTTAATATCATTCAATGGTTAAAATAAGTCTAAAATTGTGTATGTTTTATCTAGTAAAATAACTTTACATCTGCGTGGACAAACTGTTAAGTAATGAATAATAATCGTTGGTGGCGCATTCACTGGACGCTCCAGTTTCTTGAATAACACCGACGCAAGTGATTCTGGAAGAATTTGCATTCTTAATTCACACCCATTCATTTTGAAAACATTATTATTTTTTATTTTTTTATTCATCCTATTCTGTCCCACTGCTGGGCAAAGGCCTCCCCCATTTCTTTCCAGCTAGCCCGGTATATATATTTTATTATTAATACTTTTAATTGATAGTTTCGTAGAAAGGGATCATTTTTATATTGAACAGCGGTGGATGAAAAAAAAACGGTTGACAAAAAAATCTACATCTATGTATCCATTACTTTAACGAACTCATTCTCAGTTAAAACTGTTCAAACACATGTAATAGAGAAACATTTTAATTCCGTTGAGAGAAATCTTAAAACATGTAAAAGAAAATACTTAAAAATCTCTTTCAGAATTCTCACTTTACTTACAGACAAAAGGTAACTAACATATTCACTACCTTTCACCTTATACTTTCCGCGCCTTTTCCTGAATACCGGAGTACTAAAAGGCAAAGCAGCGAGCAATAAATCCAACTACAATGGAATACAAAAAACTCCCATAGATTCCCGGTACCGAAAATGTAGGGAAAATGCAAAAGACTGAGACATTTTTAACACTCCGGCTAATCTCGCAACAGGCATTCATCATTCCTAAAATACTACCTCTTTGTGAGCACTTCGGCACAAGTTTGAGCAAAAAAGTTAAACATGGAGATACTTATTCTGGTAGCGCTCGATATTGGTGGGATATCGTGTGCGACAACTTACGATGTAGTACGGTGCAAACTTAGCACATACATTCATATACAATCTGGATTAATTAACCACACGCTAATAACAAAAACTACTAACATTAAGCCCCACCAAGGATCAAATCCTCGACCAGGCAGCATCAGCAGTCCCTTTTGTGAAATTTGACTACCGAAGAAATTACCTAAAAACACGCATAAACGTTGTGTCTTTTAAAGGTATAAAATTCTGCCTGCCTGGTATCAGAATGTTTTTTTCTTTCTGCAACTATGCCTACCAGGTACTCATCGTAAATACATTTTATTTCAGAATGTGTGAATCTCTTCTTACAAGACATATAATATTACGATAGGGTTGCGTATAACATCGAACAGTTTCCCGAAATACTCTAGACCTTACCTTTTCGTTTGTAGTATAACAGAATACGTCCACCGCTAAGCCTGCATACTCGGCAACTTTGTTTCGCATTTCCAGTACAGTTTTTATTTCTACTATTTTCTTGTGTAATTCATATTGACGTTCCCTGGATGCTCGTGATATGTGTCTGAATACTTTCTGCGCAGTGTTTTTAACAATGTAAGGATTAAAGTTGCGTTTTCAACATTCTGTTGCATTATTCCTAAATCCATATAAAGCTTCATTGTCCTTAAGCTGATGATAATTCTTTAATCCCTACCACTCATGTGGGTGTCAAAAAGACTGACAACCAGTCTTACCAAGGGGTATCGTATTACCCAGTACTAACTGGGTTGTGGAGGTCAGATAGGCAGTCGCTCCATTTAAAATACTGGTATTCATCTGCATCCGGTTAGACAGGAAGCCGACCCCAATATAGTTGGGAAAGACTAGGCAGATGATGACGCCTGTGGGTCTCAGAAAGATAGACGCCAGATAGACAATATCTCTTCTGTTTCAAGAACAATTTTGTGATGGCTGATCTCAGAAAATCTCAACTATGTATAAATATAATATACAATAAGAGGATTTGCCTCCACACTAACGGGTATTTAATTAACTGAGTTCCACTTAATAACACAGGTTGATAATATTAATTAGTCCTATTTTTTATTTGTTAGCCTACATAGTGTCATTTTCCTTCATGTAATAACATAATTTATAATCATAAATGTCACAGCTGACGTTTTATTATCATGCGGGCTGCGATCACAGATTCATTACAACAAGAAGATTCGGAATTCGCAAAAACGGGAATCAAATTAATATCACCGGTGACAAAGCGTATGAACACACGATTTCCCTTTTTGAAACCCGTAGTCCTGTACCCAAGTAATTTAAGTCTAATTAAAAAAGTCACACAAAAGCGCAGGTCGAAAGTAATTTAGCTTTGTTTGTGAGATGTCGTTTTGATGACAACCCCGGGTCGGGTACTCGGGTTCTTCCGTACTCCGTAGCAATAATGGCTTCGTTCTAATTTTAGCATCAGCGAGCACTGAAGTTACTTCTCGGAACTCGCGCTAGTGGAAATGTATTTTCGATGTGAGCATCAAAACAATCGCTGAACTGCACCATATTACTATCGTTACCGAACGCAAAGTCGCCCAAATTCGATTTAGAGTTCTTGAAGTCATAGAATCGCCGATCACGGCTGCAAAAGTAGCGTGTCTATAATTGAGGCCCTTATTTTCGTACCGAGGTTTGTTCAAGTTTTTTGTCTCTTTAATTTTCCATCCTATTGGTAACATTTTTTACTCCAACCAGGCGGTGGTCCCGCTGGAAGTATAAAAATATTCAAAACATTGGAAGAAGTTAATTTTATTTCGTTGCCCACTAATTAATTGGGCATTCGATTGCTTCCTTCATAGACAAGTGAAATGACTAGACTTGCGACGGACCATTTTTTTAATATTTTATAGTTATTCACGTTTCAATAAGGTGTATTTATTGTTTTATTTTTGGGCGTTTTCAGCAATTATTTAACCAGGAATAGACGCGGGAAACGGTGTTTTCGCGCTATTTAGTCAATGACGTAACTTTCGTTTAACGACAAGCGCGCGTTTCATTTCTTTCCTTTGACTGTCGCTCTGCAAGTTGTGTTGCGGTAAGGTAATGCGTGGCATGCTCTGCGACTGCAAAAGTCGCAGGCGCTCCGCAGTCGCTGACGTAATACGCGTGACGATGGAGCATATATTTTGTGGCCAAGAGGTAATATGATTTGTTTGTTGTTTGTGCCATAGAAATATTTATAAAATAAAAAGTATTTTTGATGTGAATGAACGTCTATTCGCAGTGAACTGGAGGCGCATGTCATAAATGCTATTAAGACAATTAGACTATTCTTTGTGAGCTTTATATCTCGAAACGTGTAATAGATTGTGGGACAGGAGTTTATTTGTATTTTTTTTAATTAAACGCTGCCCCACACTAGGAAATTCTCCTGTATCGTGGGTGCGTTTACTTACAAACATTTAAACTCACATACACAAACAGCCAGACCCGGAACAACTACCTGTAGTTCCTGTGTTCTATTATCGTATTAGGCATATGCCTATACGCTGCTAGGCCATATGGCCTAGCAGCGTATACAAATAAACATAAGAAATTCCCTATTACATACGAATTCACTAACTAACTAGTAACAGCAGTGTTGCTCAAAGGGACAATGCCAGCCGATTTTTAATATTTTTGAGAAAAATTCTTTTCAAGAATACTGTGTTTGTTAAATATTTAACTAAGAGCTATCAACACTGAATAAATAACCCTTTCTAATTGGAATGAAGTAAGAATGAAAATCTCACAACATTTTTAACATCTATAAGTTTGTGTTTTGTTATTTGATTAAGAAATAAATTGTAACGGAGCGAGTAGACATTATTGATTAATTGAGTTTCTTAGAACCTTTGCTGTTTGATTTAGTTTTCGACTTATTTACCGTCTGGACACTAGTTTTTTTCTTTCGGCTATTTGTTTTGTTCATTTTAGAAATTATTTTTGCAAGTTTATTTAGCTTGTTGATTATTGTTATAAGTAGTAAGTACCTACCGTATATGTATACTTTCATAATTATGCATTTAGTAAAAAGCTGTTATTTTGAAATTATAGACACTTCAATTTGATTTATTTGTATAATAAAATACTTCTAATGCAGAAGAAGCACCTACCAATGGCTAAATAATATCTTTAACCATAGTTTTCTTAATGAAACTTCCACAATCCTCCACCAGTTAGAAGAAAAGGTAGCTTACTCAAAAGAACACCAACTTTCAACCCCCATCGTCCACTTTATTATGAAGGAAATAAATTAATCGGCTTTGACTCAGACGTCAACTAATTAAGATTAATTCCCTATTTCTTGCTTTTGTTCACTCATCTAGTAATTAGATAAAATCGGCGGGTAATTTACGGAACGGTTCCTCTTGAGTTTGTTATTCGTTGGATGGTAACTTCATTGTCACGGTGGATGAAAACTTCGTCTTCCGTGTTCCGTTTGTTTGATTCTTCTGTGAATTTAATATTTGTTGCAACAGTTTGATTTGGTTACAGAAGTAATAACCTAGTGGTGTGACCGTCGGACTGCCAAGTCTCGTTTTCGAACTCAAGACACGAACCTCTGATTTTTTTTATTCATGTGCGTATTGTAATTATCACTTGCTTCGGTGAAGGAAAATATCGTGAAGAAACCAGCATGCCTGGGAGATATTTCTTGACGTCAGAGGCCAATGGGCGGCATAAAAACTCTGACATTAGGTTAGGCACTAAAGACTCGATAATGAAGAAGAATATTTGGTTGGGTCTGGTATTCAGCTGCATCCAGTTCCACTGAAAGCTGGTCCCTACAAAATTGGGAAAAGGCTAGGCAGATGATGAGAACTATCTATTCGTCAGACATTGGAATTTCTTAATACAAGCAGTAAACTGCTGTATGTGGGGTACTAGCAGAGCTGGGCAAAATACATGATTTGCTTTAATTTAAGTACAAAATACTATCTCGCATGTATTTAAAATACGAAATCAAAATATTTTTAAGTCGTGTATTTGAAATAAATACAAAATACAGTATTTTAAGTATTTTTATTTATAATACAAAATACAAATTACAAAATACAGTTAGGTGTTAGGTTATGTAAATAGAATACAATAATCCATCGTGACATTCGTACTTCTTTCTTTCATCTTCTTCTTTATCGTGTGTTTAGTGCCTAATCTGGTGTCAGAGTTTTTATGCCGCTCATTGGTACTAATAAACTTAAGTAATACACAGAAGTTTCGTGAAAATAACCGTTTAAGAATGAAAATGACAATTGACAAGATACTAAGAATTTGAAGTACGGAACAGGTGCAGTGTTGCCAACTTTAAAGGTTGACATATTCAGCGGCCGTCATTTTGCTTACGAAAGATATCAAGCGCTATTTTCTTCAGAACGCACCCATTAATAAGATCGCTAAATGTATTCATGTTCAGATGTATTTTGATGCCATAAGTATTTGAAATACTAACTACAAAATACTTCAGCGTCAGGTATTTGAAATACCAATTACAAATTACATTTTTAAGAAGTAATTGAATTACAAATCCCAAATACGTATTTTAATTACGTATTTTAATTACAAGTAATTCAAATTGTACCCAACCCTGGGTACTGGTCTGGAAATATATCAAAATGAACAAATAAAACGTATTTTCATAATAGCTACTTTACTGAAATAAACTTATCAGTTTAAAACAATCTTTCGATGAACATTCCGCGCCCATTAGTGGCCTCAGACACGAATCAAGTTTTAATCCTATAAAAGGGGTTACTTTATTAACTAAAACCAATTATTTTTCAGCTTCAGTGGTTCAAAACAATTAACACGAAATGAAATTAATGTTATGTTTTCCTGGTTGTATTTATCCTTTATTCTGTTTCAATAGATGTAATGGGCGAAACGTGGGTGTACTATCAGGCACACCTCTGCCTAACCCTTCGGGGAGTACAGAGTACAGAGTTATGCTATGCAGATTTGCGTTTGAGTTGCGAAGGAACCTAAGAACTTGGCCGCGAGCCACACGATCGAGCGACAGGCGTGTTGCGACACTGAAGTGTATGTTTGTTCCTTTATTTTATTTAATAAGTATGCTCCTTTAGATTAACGTCTCATGCTATCGTTTACGTAGCGCTATGTATTATTTGTGTGTACTAATTTGTAATTTAGATTCATTATACTTTTACTATGGGAACCAAGCAGTATTATAAAGGGTGTAAAAAGACCCTTAACGAAAACGAAAACCACATATTCTGCCCATCATTGGGATCATTTTTTTGTTCTGGACCATACCTGGGAACCTTCTAGTTACGGAGATATTGGGGGTCAAAGTTCCAATTTTTCCACAAGTTTTTTTTTTAAATACTACTTTTTAAGATTCTAACTTTACTCCAATTACCTCCATGGTCCGTTTACTATTCAAAGCATCCATCAGCAATAAGTTTTGAGCGCATTATATTGAGTTTTACCGTAAAATGTGATTTTCGACCCCAAAAAAAAATTTCGTTTCCCAGCAAAAATTTTGCGTAAAGTTACTTAGTTTGATGTACAGAATGCTTGGTTGACGGCTTGGTGAAGGGTCTGTTTACACCCCGTATGTACAATAGTAGCCTTCTTATTTTATACCCGAACCTTTTACATACATCTTATGGCGACCCTGCCATGGGCCACATTCATCTCATGACATAAATCGAAAAATGCAAGGCACGCCACGAGTCACTACGATGCAACGGTACTCACGTGAAGAAGACTCACACGTGTCGTGCACGTGAACCGCATCACCTGCGGTCGTGAACGGGGCGTTATTTATAATTTTGACAAAATCGACATTCACACAAAATGTACATTTACAAGTATATACGAAAAACCTGTCGTTTAATATTAGTGCCAGAGTGGGTAATTAGGTGAGTATGCTGTTTTTTATCGTCCAAAACACATGCGTAGGTACTCGTTAGCTAGATAAATGAAAAGCTACAAATTAGGCAACACATCGCGTTTCTGCTATCCTTGCTAATTGGGCCACCTGTCTGTAATAATAACTAGTTACATTAATTTCCAACCTTACTTTTACTAAGCTAAGGTTCAGTTTGCATTGAAATGTACACGTGGCATTTGAAATTTTTATTGAAACTTTTAATTAGTAGGTAGAATGAAACTGTCTGTTATGTGTTGATAATGAAAAGGTGACAAAATATCTAGTGGAACTATAATTACTTTGAATGTATTGAATTACTAATTTTACTACTATAATAATGCTACTATTACAAATGCGAAAGTTTGTATGGCTGGATGTATGGATAGGTAGATGTTTGTTAATCTTTCACGCTGAACGGAACGGGCTATGCTTGGAGTCTCTCTGAGGGATCGCATCCGGAATGGGGTGATCCTAATAAGAACCAGAATTGTTGACATAGCTCACTGAATACGCAAGCTGAAGTGGCAATGGGCCGGCCATATAAGCCATAGAACCGCTGAGGTCTACCCCAAGTAGACGTGTTCTTGAGTGGCCGCGAATCACGTTACGGTGAGACGCCTTCAGGCTCGGTGGAGCAAAGATCTTCGCGAGTTGGCTGGTAGCAACTGGATGAGAGTTGCGGAGAATCGAGTTCAGTGGCGTGCGCTTGAAGAGGCCTATGTCCAGCAGTGGACTGGTGTAGGCTGATGATGAGGTGATGACTCCTTCACGCAAAAACAACTGAATGGATTTGAATAAAATTTGCCAACAGATAGTTTACAACCTGGATTAACACATAGGATACTTTTTATCCCAATACTACGATCCCGTGGGTCAATAACTGAACCACGCAAGCGAACCCGTGGAAATAACCAAGTCCATCAAACATTAAAATGAAATAATAGTACCTACGATTTCTAAACGATTTGAACGTAAATTAATGAGTTATCGTGAGGGTCTGAATCGAAGGGCAGGTCAAATAAATGTACCGAAGTATGCAGGATCATTTATCAAACTGTTCAGGTCATTGAGCCTATTTCCTTGAAACGAGGTTCAAAGGCTTGAACTAGATTTCATTTGAAATTGGAAATGTTTCATTCCGAATTTGTATTAATGTTGTTATATTGTTGCTGGCCAGATTCATTTCGGTTGAATGGTTATCTTCAGGCATTATTTTATCTGTCAGACACATCCGTACTGTGAAATTAGTTTTCTTGTCGACCTAGAAAATTGAATTGAAGAGTTGATATAAATTATTTATGTATATCTGATAGCTATTCTTTTGATAGACATCCAACATTGTGCGTCTGTATCTGCTTTGAAAACAACGTTTTGATACAGTTATTGATAATACTGATATAGAATTAATTTCTGAAGTAAGTTTTAACCCTGAATTAAGTAAACTAGGAAAGGTTTGATATGAAGGCCCTATTAATACAGCACTCTAGTACTTATTCCCCAGCACCATTAACACAAAATATAAAACTGCTTCACATCCGTATCCTCATTCATCCAGGTCCAGTTGAAAACCAGTGTCGAGCACTAGTTGTCCGGCATTTTGCTGAACTGGGCTTTTAATGGGTGCAGCCGTGAGGCACACATTGGCACATTTTATTTTTTTGGTTTTTTCTAATTTTTTTAATACTGTGTGCACTTGTGGCATGTGCCAAATAACAATGTGTTCTCTTTCTTTCTATTGTATTTAGGTACCTTTTTAAAATTTCAGGTTTTGCTAACTGTTTGAAGATCGGACGAGTCTCCTTCATGTTTTGTCACTTCTTTACTATTGATATTTCAAATGATAGCGGTATAATAAAGCAGGCCTTTTATCTTCCTAGCCTTTTCTAACCATGTTGGGGTCAGCCTCCAGTCTAACCGGATGCAGCTGAATACCAGTATTTTACATCGAGCGATTGGTTATCTGACCGATACCATTATATTTACGATACCCTTTGGTAAGACTGGTTGTCAGACCTTCGTGCCACTGACTACCTGTAACGACAGTCAAAGATCTACACACATTTACAGTGTAGGACCAGGCTTGACGTGCTTTCCGAGGTACGGAGGACACTCGGTATGTAGTGGCTAGTCACCCATCCACGGACCAACCTAAGCAAGCGCGGCTTAACATGAAGATCGACCCGAGCGGCTGTAATTATTTAGCTACGAGCTCCTATAAAGCAACCCATTGTTTTGTTAGATAGAGATTTTTAGTTATCTTCTGCCAAAGACGATGAAATATTTACAAGCGATAGACGGGACGGTTGTTTCGGGAGGTTCCTGCACCGAATCGGGCGGGAGGAAACGCCCGGGTGCTATCATTGCGAGGATCGTCCGGAGGACACGGTGGCGCACACCGTGGAGGTCTGCCCCGCTTGGGCGGAGCTCCGCCGTGTCCTCGTAACGACGATAGGCGGCGGCGACCTCTCGCGCCCGGCCCTGGTTCAGGCCATGGTCCGGAGCGAGAGGGAATGGGAAGCCGTCACCTCCTTCTGCGAAGCAGTCATGCTAGCGAAGGAGGTGGCGGGACGTGAGAGGGAGAGAATCTCTCGTCCCAGCCGCCGCGGGCGACGCACCGGGCGTCGGGGGCCACGTGGTGGCTCCCGGCCACCGTAGGCGCGGGCCTGTGGACGGTGAGTAATGGGTTAGCTCACCGTCCGTCCGTCTTATGACGACAGGCCGTGTCGACGGCGCGTTCGTGTTCCACGCGCGCCTCAAAGAGATGTCAGCAACCAGGAAGGGGCCCGCAAGGGCCGATGCCTGCCGGGGCTGCGGGACTGTTCGAAAGAGATACCGTGGCCCTGGAACACAAAGGGCAATGAAGGAACATGGATGGGTTTTAGTCAGTAAGAGTCTGACACTCCCTCCCACTCCACCCAGAGCGGGAGAAGTCATTTGATGATTTCCAATCGGTAAAAAAAAAAAAATACTTGTTACTACTTAGTAACAAATCATTCTGTCTAGTGTCATATGCCCGCTTGTCAGGTAGCATTCGTGTGTCAAAATCGAAAATGTCCGACATCAAAATTTAGTATGATGAAAATATTCTCAATGTCCGCGCTATAAGTCTTTTAAATCTCTTTGTCTTCTGCTATGAATAATAGTTAAACTAGTAACTGCATCTATTCTACATCCAATGCAATACAGGTGATATATTTTCCCCAGCAACCGCAGTCCACATTCTATACGTCCCTCTCATTAACCAAAAGAAAAGTCATTAAAAATCCAAACTGGGTGAGAGCAATTTCTTTAAACAATGAGTAATAATAGCACGGTAACAATTATAAATCAAACAATACGGTAGAACAATGGAGCTCAGAGCGCGAGTCGTCAACTTTAATTATGTTTTAAAATGCATTGTTTCTGGGCTAGCACTGCGTAGATTGGTAGAGGGACGTATGAATGCGTTGGTGAGCGGTAATTATAGGTCTTTCTATAAACGTGATCTACTTTGATTGTTAGTTACAATTCTTTTCTCCTATCAAAAGGAAGCTATGTGAGGGTTTCATCACTCCTCTCAAACTACAGGGTTTAAGGGACAGCCCTCCACAAACTGACAGGGTGCATTCAGTTCCTTATTTTGAATCATATTCCACCGGAATTTTTCTCTGGAAAATTTTATAAAAAAAAACAGTTACTATTCCTTTATTTCAGTGTTAAATTTCCTTGTACGCAGCACTCCATTTATGTAAATAATACGGCTAAAATCAAAAATCCAACAATTGATGTTGAAATACTCTAACGAACGACGCGTGAAATCAGCTGTTCACTTTCCTGCCTAGCTACACAGTTCATCGAACTAGTCGTCGCGCTTGCCGTTCGCTACGTGCGTTTTGCCACGGTAACGATACATTGCCTATAAGGAAATAAAACAAATCAAATTTATTGGATTCCCATAACATTCCTGAAATAATTTCTTGTACCGGTCATCTTAGTATGATATACTGAATTCACCCCGTCAGTTTGTGGAGGGCTGACCCTTACAACCTGTATAGTGTCTAAACACGATAAAATATAACGAAAAAAAATCTTTTTTTCTAAATTTTGCATTTATAGTCTTCTTCTTTATCGTGTGGTTACTGCCTAACCTGGTGTCAGAGTTTTTATGCCATGGGTGGCATAAAAACTCTGTCTCTGGACTTATCTTCAGATGCCGCTGAGAAATATATCTCAGGCATGCTGGTTTCCTCACGATGTGTGTTTGATGTATTTATATTTAATTTAGCTGGATTAATTCTTTCCCGTATTTAATTTTTTTATGTTTAGAACCGATTTCTACTTTCTCTCTAGTTTTGACTGGAAACTTACAAAATTCATACAAACTCACAATGTTGGGTAATCTACATTCTTTGTAAAGAATTCTCGATTTAATCGTGCCTTCTCCCTTGCTCCACTTTCTCACATAATCTTGCCTGAATCTGGCAGCTCTTAAGACGCTGATTAAGCCTTAATTAGTCTTGAGACAAAATACCGTACTATATGTGGACACGGCTTGTTTTAAAAATGGCTTTCATAAAATTTTGATCGGTGCTGAAACTGTACATCTTATTTAAATGCGTGAGGATGGATGTATGGATGTAAATGGATGTTTGTTACTGATTCGCGCAAAAACTGCGCAACGGATTTTGGTGAAATTTTGCAGCAACATATCTGAAATATCAGAGTAACACGTGGGTTTTTTATGAAGATATTGTGCAAATAAAAAATTTATGCAAGTGGGGCCGCGGGCGGAAGTTAGTGAATCCACAAAATTAATTTCAAAAGATTACTGGACAGCGGTGCTAGTGTGCAGTATTGAAGTTCATTTTATATCTTCCGTCTTTTGTTTCTATGGGATAAATTATTTTGAGGAAATTTTTCTGTCAGACGGAGAAAATATCTAGTTTAAAATAGTATTTTCAAATAGGAGCCTTTTGGCGTACAGCGTAGGATAGGTTAGAAGAGGCAATGGATTCAATTATTTCCGTACTTGACGTTCAAAAGTGCCTTAAAATGGCCTAATTGAAATAAAATGTTTAGACTTTGTGTGCAAATCCAATGTCCAAATGCCGAGATTTCTGATTGCGAAATAACACTGGAGTTTCTTTAGGTATTTTTCTACATTGCTAACTAATTTTAATACATTATTTTCGAAATTGCACCTTCCACTATTTGTCTAGAAAATGTCTATGGCCGGTCTGCTTTTGTATGCAAGGTATAAACGGACCCTTCACGAAGCCATCAACCAAGCATTCTGTACATCAAATTAAGTAACTCTACGCAAAAATTATCAAACGACTTTTTTTGGGGTGAAAAATCACGTTTTACGGTAGGACTAAACGTAATGTAACGCATTCAAAACATTGTGCTCATGGATGCATTGAATAGTAAACGGATCATGAAGCTATTAAAAGTAAAGTTATAACCTTAAAAACTACATAGTATTTAAAAAAAAAGTTGGAACTTTGGCCTCCAATATTTCCGTAACTAGAACGTTCCCAAGTATGGTCTAGAACAAAAAAATGATCGCAATGACGAGGAGAATAAGTGTTTGTCGGCTTCGTTAAGACTCTATTTACACCCTTAATACAAATATATAATGGCAAACTGGCTGTTAAATAAATAAATAACGCAAAGCGACACTCACCACAGATTCACCTCGACACAAAATGGCCTGCAATTCCATTCCATTTAGAAAACCGACCATTCTCTACCACTTTAAGTCCCATCCAACGAAGCCTTAACGTACACACTAAAACCCATCTAAGTACACAGACATAAGATTAATATTTCATTAAATTAGACAATTACCTTCACTAACAAAGGTATCTGACTTTACCTGCCTTAAGGGCAGCAATTTTTGGACTAATGAGTTAATTTGGCTAAATTGCATTACCCGAGGTAGCTTCTGTTTTATATGTGCTTAGGGGACTTTATAGGGTCTTGTGAGATTGCACTCATGCTTTTAAAGGGTTAATAAATTGTGTTTTTAATTTTATGGGACGTACTTAGAGGTTGGGTTAATTAATTTTTGAGTTATCATCGTGCGGTTGTTTTCTTAGGTTCGGCGGTGATGTAGGGACGGTCATGTTTTTGTAAGGAATATTGCCATTATGATGTACTGGAACGAGTTCAGTGTTAAGAAACTCATCATCATCTGCCTAGCCTCTTTCCAACTCAAACTCAAACTCAAGAGTTGCTCTTTGCCAGTCCTTACAGGCCAGTGGTTTGACTTTCAGACCACTGGCCTGTAACGACTGGCAAAGACAAAAAAACGAATGATAGCCGAGAGCAACGGCTTAACGTGCTTTCCGAGGCACGGAGGAAACTTGGTACTTTATAGGTGGTCACCCATCCACGGACCAACCTAGGCAAGCGCGGATTAACCTACAGATCGATCCGAGCGGCTGTTATTATGAAAATATTTACTGATTTTTTAGTTCAGGAGTGATTTTTGTTGATAATTGTGGCACGGTTATCTGAACTTTTCAGGAAATGACGTACGCTACATGGATTCAATATAGATTGCCATTGGCACAATCAAACGAACACCTTATTTTTTTATATTTCTATAACTAAAATTAATAGGAAAGATACATCTACCTATTTCTTTAGAAGGTATTTCGACAAAAAATCAACGAATTATGTAAAAAAATCCTTATCAGAGCTTCCTTGGGTCCTGAATCAACATGGATAATTTGATTCTGAATTCTCAGCTTGATAGAATAGTTCAAAGCCCTCGATACGGAACTTTAAATCTAAAGTATTCACTAAATTAAGCTAGACAATAGGCTACAGCCCTTTCTACAGTATGTTCTTTTTACTAGGGATAACGTTATAACTTATAAGTTAGTGTAATAATGCTTTTTATTCCAATAAAGGGTGTAAATAGACCCTTAACGAAGCCGAAAGGCACTTGTTTTCCCCGTCATTGCGATCACTTTTTTGTTCTAGACCACACCTGGGAACCTTCTAGTTACGGAGATATTGGGTGTCAAAGTTCCAACTTTTTCATAAGTTTAAAAAAAAATAGGTTTTTAATATAAGATTTTTATTTTAAACACCTCCACGACCCCATACTATTCAATCCATCCATCAGCACAATGTTTTGAGTGCGTTACATTTAGACCTACCGTAAAACGTGATTTTTCACCCCAAAAAAAAAAGTCGTTTCCCAGCAATAATTTTTGCGTAAAGTTACTTAGTTTGTTATACAGAATGGTGGGTTCACGGCTTCGTGAAGCGTCCGTTTACACCCTGTATAAGCTTATGCCCGCGGCTTCGCTCGCGTGGAGTTCGGTATACTCGGTATTGTCCCACGGGACATGCTATCGAGATAAAACGTGTCCTATTTGTTAAGCCAGGTTATATAATAGGTAGAATAAATATCCATCCATCTATCCATGGTCACAAACTCTCGCATTTATAATCTTTCTCTTCTTATTTTAAATGCAGCGATTGCCTATCTGACCTCCACAACCCAGTTAGTACTGGGTAATACGTTGTCCCTTGGTAAGACTGGTTGTCAGACTTTCGGGCCACTGACTACCTGTAACGACTGCCAAAGATGTCACAGTGACTTGCTAAAAAAAATCCTGTATCTTTCTTAATCATCTAATTTACTTAATTCAAGGAAACTTTTCTAGTTAATTCCTTGACCTTTGTGCATAGCAACAAGGAAACTCCTTGAACAGTTCTTTCGTTGAAGTTTTTTAGAACCCTGGTCGTTGTGACCTTAATTCCTTTTCTTAATGCTTTTAGTCTAAATGGCCCGAAGATTTCCTTCCCATTTAGGCTGTTTTAAGAACATCATTTAGTTAATGACTGAGCTGTTATTACTCTATTAAAATAGGATAGATAAAACGTTAGTTCCGTTAGTTAAGGGAATTAGTAGCAAAATATCTAAAAAAAGGCCAAGTTACACAATTAAATGACAGCGTTCAAATTGAAACGTGTGTTATTTTTTTATTAACAAGCTGTATACAGGGGGCGCCGATAATACAAGAATAAATGAAAACACTGGTAATACTAGTTCATAGGAATATTTTTAAACGATCAAATAAATAATAACATCTGAAATTTCAAACAAACAAACTAAATAGCATAAGACTGTTATCGAAATACGACACGATTTATTAATTTTGGTTTACTAACCTTAGGTATAATTCGCGTCTGGAAATAAAATGTAAGTAACCAATTTGGCAAAGGTTTTTGAACTAGCGAATTGGTAACATGATTGTGTTTAGTGTTTATACCGATGCAGGGGTCATTAATCTATCGGTGCTAGCCTATTATTCTACGTCATGTTGAAAAATTTGAAAATGGAAAATAATGTCCTGTGCTGTGACTAAACTACTGAATATATTCGAATGAATGAATTTTTGTATGCAGTTTGGGAAAGTGATGTGGTGTTGTACGCCGTTTAATTTATTGTCGTATTATCGGCGCCACCCTCTATATCAAATTAGGTATATTATATCAGGCATTTTTCTTCCATGTTAATAGGTATGCGCTTTTTCTTTTATAATACATGTACCTTGCAAAATACTCCCACATAAAACTCAAAACTTTACTGGATCTTGGACCAAGCTCACGTTCTCCTTGCAATCCTGCAGCAACGAGGCGTCAATATCAAGTATGAATATTCTATCCATCCCATCACGCCAAGCTAAATATATTTAAGCAGCAATAAAGAGCTTGATCAAGGGTTTCCATGCTCAGCATAAAGGCATTACCGACGAGATGAAGTTTCATAAAATTCCGTGGAACAAATTCAATCTAGCACCCCCACCCCCTTCGTGCCAATGCCCCTTCGTCCCCCTCTCTCGTTCACGAAGGCTATAGATTCTGATTAAAAATTAATTAATGAACTTACGCCGCGTAAAAGGCAACATTTGATGCCTTTTGATGGCCGCAGGGAAGTTTGGACTTAACTTAAGAAATTAAAGCGTGTAGAATTAATTAGCTCTGTATTTAATTTTGGTTTTAGTAGTAACTGGTTAAGTAAATTCAACTTTAATCTTGGTCTTAATATTCGCTTGCGTAACTTTTGCTTTAATTTAATCTGAATCGGAAATATCAAAAGATCTCTTCTGAGTATTTTGTAGTGACTGCGTTGCAAATAATTTCGGTCATGCAATTTTGTTATGGTCAACAAAATCTGTTAACATAACATTACGCTTTTAATCCCCAAATTGTTAGGCAGAGGTACATAATAGTACACCCACATTTTGCCAGTTACTTTTTAAGTCCCATGTTATTTGGGGGCCAGTCATCCATGTAAGATGGATGGATTGTGTGAGGAATGATATGAAAGAAAAAGGAGTAAATGATGCAGTGACGTCTGACAGGTGAGAATAGAAGAAGAAAACGTGCGCGCACTCCAAATAGAGTGGGTTAAGGACAGGAAAGTGATGATGTAATAAGGGGCGAGCATATTGCCATCAACGGGGCATAAATCCAGACGCCGTGGCTGCTACTGAGAAATTCCTGATGGAAAAAACTCAATATTACTTTGTCAGACCCGGGAATTGAAACCAGGACCAGCTGAACCACGATAAACTGAATGGTATTTTAGTCTCAGTGAAAATAATCAAATCACACTAGTCAAATGTAAGAAATAGGGTGGGTCTATGTTTATTACCAAGTGGTACTCACCGTGCTGGTAAGTACCAGCCAGCTTTCTTTTTGTATTGACACCATTATTTGCTAAAAACAAATAAATCTACAACAAAATGCACATCATAAATAATTCTCCTACTATCCCTCACAAAAACTCCAGCCCGGTTGCACCGATATGCTTAATGCATGAACCCCTAACCCCGGTCGCTTGACGTTACTTCAATAAACTCTGATTAAAATTTAATCAACCGTGTAACCCGCCCGCCAAGCGTTTTTGCTCACAAGCAAACGTTGCAATCTTTGACTTGCTCAAACATTGTTGCTTGTAGCTACATAAATTATCCCCGAATATTTTTATACGAGAATTAAAGTATTAAATGTAAATCGTTGGTTTAATCTTGCTTGAAAGGGCTGGAGTTAATTTGGTTAAGGAAAGCAAACCTAGCGCGTTTTTTGACCGTAATTGGACTTCGATTCGTAATGATTTTAATTAAACCAGATGTAATCGACAGAAAATGAAACAACGTGGTAAAAAAGGTTTAAATAATTTGCATATGACGATGTCAGTCCTTTGACTTTTCACCCACTCGATGGTCAAAGTTTACGTGACTGTATTAACATGAGAACCTTAATTTAGTTCAAAATAAAGGGGGAGGGGTTTTCTTCAAATTACAATTAATTAATCCTGCCTCGTTGGTCGAATGGTTGCAAGCCCGACTGCTGAGCATGAGGTCCTAGGTTCGATTTCCAGGTCGGGCAAAGTGTAACACTTTGCCCGACCCGGAAATCGAACCTAGGACCTCACCAGGACCAGGAGTTCACGGAGTCTGGATTTGTGTCCAGATGATGGCAATAGGCTTGCCCTCTATTATGTGGGACTAAAAACATACTTAACTTCACCTTACACTCTGCCTAACCCTTCCGGAATTACAGGTGCGATGTTATGTTAATGTATTTCAACTATCCAGAATAATGTTAACTTTACGTCCTACTTATTAATTAATAATAGTCATACAATTCCAAGAAACAATATCATACCACAAAACCCAAATTTCCCACATTCATACCAAAACTGTGTCAAAAAGCTATCAGAGGACTCTAACATCCGCGTTACATCTTCCGAACCCTATAAATTAGCTTCAGGAAGGGCCTCGTCTCAGGTCACTACACATCCAAGGTAAAAATATATAATTTATATAGGCTGGTCCTTACGTACAAAGTGGCCCTATTGGTCTTTAGGCGGTCCGAAAGGGCTTAATGATCCGTAAACGGTTCGACTACGCGGAATGCATCGGGACGAAACGGGACGACTCGAGGGCACTGTTATGACGGGGTGAAGATATTATGCGTAAACTTTGAAGTTGAGGAAATATTTTTGTTTGAAGGGATACTCTTTGATTTGAGAAGGACCAAATATTCTTAAAATGAATATAACATAATATAGGGGATAGTTGGGGAAATGTTCATTTACGAAAAAGATTTTGAAGAGAAGAAACGAATTGATAAGTATCTAACACAATGTGCTAATATTTTTTTTTTAAATCTATTTTTTATAAAACAACTAGCTTTTGCCCGCGGCTTCGCTCGCGTTAATTTAGAATTTGACAATCAATTAGGATTTTATCAAATTCAAACGAAATACAATCATGATTCAAACGAAAGACACGTGGTTCCATCTATTATCGTAAGAACTTTATAGATGTTTTCCTCGGAAACAGTACTTTTTTCGGAATGAAAGGTACCCTATGTCCGTTTCTTTACACTTACATCCTGAAATTTTGCTAATACTTTGTCAGGTGTAAAGAACACTTGACAAAGTATAAGTAAAATTTCAGGATGATTGGTTCAATGGAAAGGTCACAAACAAACAAAAAAACTTACTTTTAATATTAGTATACTTATACTTTTTATTTTATATAGATGGAATTTATCCATCTATAAAAAATGCCATAAAATATTAAGGTAAAGTAAGAATATTGTTACTTAAATCGCAATAACAATTATCATCTCTCTTTAAAAGACTTCTTGTTAGAAAATATTGAGGCGTTCTCAGCTTTCAGTCCGCTATAACTTCTTTGCCCAAAGTTGTCATTCTTTAAAACTTTTTAATTAAGTTACCAGTTTAAGTGGTAGCAAGATTACATCGTCGTAAAGTCAAGTTTGGGTAATTCGTGAGTTCAGACCTCTTTGAAGTAACAAAGTGTGTGTGAAATTGGTGAGGAGATTCTGATGCGACTAATGATTTGATTCGACTGTCAATGATTTCTTCTATTTGACTTTCCAACTTTTTGTGTAACTTTCGGACTTTTTTTAAATCTTTTGATCTGTATCATTTTAATACAATATAATAAAATAAATAAATAATAAATCGTTTATTTATAAAAAGGGGCACATTTACAATAAAATATCTTAACAATTAAAATAGAGCACATTTGCTTATTTGCCTGAACTAGGTTGAACCTGTGTTTCAGGCTACAAGGTGCGTTAATACCTACTTAAAATAAATAAATTAACATTGCAAAAAAATAAAGTAAAGTAAACTTATAAAATTAAAATTGAAAACAGCGTATTTGCAGTTTATTCGCAGACAACAAGTAGATCTTCTATCTGTGCATAATGTTGTTATCTAAAGCCTATCTCTTAAAACCCATTATTGATTTTTTAAATAATATATCGTCCATTTCAAGCGTTAAAATCTAACTCAACCTTGTCCTCTAACACCGGTATTCTAAGTCGTGGACTGAACTTAAGTCGGTATTTGTTGCCATGGCAACAAGTGACGAACGCCTACCACGGCCTAAGCACCGCCCACTCAATGATGTTCAATAAGGTGAGGACAGACTAGCTATAGCATGCATGCAACAAGACATCGAGCCGCTTGACATTTTTTTTTAATTTGATTTTGCTATCTTTTGTAACATTTCATCGAAAAAAAAAACACGAGCGCGGGCAAATCGTGCAACATGGAATGAGGTGCGTGGACTGAGGGGTCGTGCTGGTCATTACTTCTTCAAATTCGCTATGTTTTTGTTTTTAAATATAACTCGTCATGATAAATTGCAGCACACGCGACTTGCAAATCCAAATTATCAACGAAGAGTAAATGCCACACAGGATGGACAGAGTCACTAAAGAACACCACCGGCTTACTCCTCTTGCTTCTTTCACATTCATACATCTGGTCATACACGCACGCAGGTCGCGAGCACTGCCACCTGACCTTTTGAAGAACATTATCAATAAAGTATGTCCTTCTAGGGTGTTCTTTTTCGGGTTTTATTAGTCGCCTTTTACTCGTCCTCTCAACATGACCAACCCATCTAACATATTCTTTTAATTTTTTTCTCTACTACTTCTTTTCAACCGCAACCTGGTAGTATTACATCATTCCTCAATTTATCAACCAATGTTACATCACACATTCTTGACAGAGACTAAAGGAATGTTTCGGGTAAATACTTTGAACACCATGTCAAGCTTTCGTAAAAACATTACAAAACGTGGAAATGCTCATATGAGTACTCCCCTTAATCTACTTTCAAAATATGCAGTCCATATCAAACCCAAAATAGGTATGTTGCATGAAGGTTTCAAGCTGCTTTGTATGCTAAAAATGTTATAGTTAAATACGTCACAATGCTAGAGATGTCATAAATTAATCTTGTACCGAATGGTCTTGGTTGACATTATTTGTAGGGATTGCAATTGCTGGATCCAGCATACAGCAATCCAGCTGGATCCAGCGCCTTTTTAAACATGCTGGATCCAGCATACAGTGCTGAATCCAGCGATGCGGATCCGCAAACGTATTAATTTTATTAAGTTTGCATCGATAAAGCATTGATAGACGTCGGTTCCGAAATAAAATTTTCCGGCGATGAATGGTCAATAATCAATGAGTTGATCGTCAGTCTACAACCATTGAAACTGGCTGTAGAAGCTCTTTGCAGAAGAGAGTCCACATTGATAACTGCCGACACAACCCTGAAATTTGTCTTAGACAAGCTATATAGCCAGGGCACTTCCCTAAGTGCCGAGCTAGCTGAAGCACTACGCAACAGAATCGCAGAACGGCGCCTCTCCGAAGTTACTGGTACGTTAGTGTACTTGAAAAATCCAAAAAAGTATGAAGAAGCAGTAAAAAAACCTGTCTATTTTCCTTTGCCAAAAAAGAATGCGATGCGGCAGGGGATGAAAACTTTGTTAGAACGAGTAAATAAACAACATATTGTAGAGCCGGTGCAAGAAGATATCATGGAGTTAGAAGAGGATGGTCTAGATGATGACGCAGAACCCGTGAAAATGACTTTAGAGCAAGAGCTTGAGATGGGACTTAAAAGAGAGAAGGAGAACTTTAATAAACAAAAGCCAAGTGGTCCATTATATTACGAAAAGGTCCTGAAAAAAGAAATGAGCGTTTATGAGACCGAAGGAGTGCGAGGTGAACATTTATCTATGGTTTATGAGAATTTAATGACCCTAAAACCGACCAGTGTAGAGGCCGAAAGGGCATTCTCAGCAGCCGGCTACATATGCAGTTCTGTGCGAAGCGGGTTGGGAGATAAGACTATAGATAAAATTTGTTTTCTAAGGTCTTACTTTCAGAGAATTCAAAAAAAGACATAGTCAGTCTCTTATCGTCAAATTTTTAACTGCCTAATTATTAACGACTAGAAGGTTCCCAGGTATGGTCCAGAACAAAAAAATGATCCCAATAATGGGCAGAATATGTGGTTTTCGTTTTCGTTAAGGGTCTTTTTACACCCTTTATATTGTTCTCACATATAATAAGTACGCTACTTATTATATTGCTTCCATGCCAAATCGGACCCTATCAAATGAACATAATATATGTAATTAAAGGTAGAAGAATATAAGCATAATCAGCCTATTCAGTTCTGATTGAACTGGCGAAATGTGGGTGAACCTAATAGGTTCACCTCTGCCTAACCCTTTGGGGATTACAGGCGTGATGTTATGTGTAGGTTCCGATTGTTGGCACTCAGGCTCCAGTCAGTATGTGTCTAATCCACCACGAGCTCAGTGCAGGTTGGTGGACGTCAAATTCAAATTCAAATTCAAATTCAAAATCATTTATTTGCTAATATGGGTAATTACATAAAGTTGTTAAAATAGAAAAGAGTTCAGCCATATTACGCCTTGAGGCATGCAAATCTCAAGCTTTGACTGTATCACAACATTGTTATTTATTATAGAAATTCATTGCAATAATAATTAATGACATAATTTTGGTAATTTCACTGTGGTAAATAATAATTAAATTAAAAATTAGCAAATCACAATGTCTCTAGAATAATTAAAATAATGAGAATGTCAAGATATAATTGTAAATAAATGTTAAAATAATGAGAATGTCAAGATATAATTGTAAATAAATGTTAAAATAATAATAATAGATAAATAATTAGTCAGTGTATTAATCACATGTCACATCATCAACATCATTTCTGAGTACAATATGTCCTTACATCCTCTATTAAATAATCCTGAATACAATAATAATATTTGAATAGCAAGAATCTTTTTAATTTATTTTTAAATTCATCGATGGTAGGAGCTTCTAGTATAGTCTTTGGTAAGTGATTGTATATAAGCGGTGCCATACTGAAAATACTTTTGGTATATAAGGCCGTCTTGCTAGATTTGCAACAAATTTTTTCACCGTGCCGCTTACTTCTATACTTATCAAAAAGATGTTTGTTAGTTCTTGCGAAGCTAGCAATCTCGTAAATGTAGACACACGGCAATGTCAATATATTATATTTGACAAAATACGGCCTACGGCTATCAGTTTGGTTGATTTTAAACATACCCCTAATACACCGCTTTTGCGCTTTGAATGCAATGTCTTTATTGGTGGAATTGCTCCAGAATATAATACCATACTTAATCAAGGACCCCACGTAGCCATGGTATGCTGCAAGTACAGCAGAAGTGTCTACCGTTTTTGCCAGCATGTGTAGGGCGTATGATTGCTTATTTAGTTTTTGATTTAAAGAATCAACATGTGTCTTCCAATTCAAATTATAATCAATTGACATGCCTAAGAATTTAGTATTTGCTATTTCATTTATTTTGTTTCCTGCATAATATACATTAATGTCAGTAAATTTTGGTTTACGATTACGAAATATCATAATTTTAGTTTTATCAAAGTTCATTTTTAAATTGTTATTAGTAAGCCATTTTATAATATCACTTAGAGTGCTGTTTATATCTTGTTCTAAGGATAATTTGTCCTCACTTGTGAATACGACAGCACTATCATCAGCAAAAAGTATAGTGGGATGATTAGTTGCTTTGGGAAGGTCATTTATATAAATGATGAACAGTAGAGGGCCCAAAACACTTCCTTGTGGGACGCCTTGTTTGATTTCTTTATATTCTGAAGTGTAGTTAATTTCTGTACTTGTTTTGGTGCATACTCGAGTAACTATTGTGGACTGCTTTCTGTTGGTAAGATAAGAAGCTATCAACTCCAATGAAGTGCCTCGAATTCCATACCTGTATAATTTATTTAACAGAATTTGGTGATCCACGTAATCAAAGGCTTTACTAAGATCCATATACAATGCGCACGCAGGAATTTTATTGTCTAAGCTAGTCATAACTGTTGTCAGAAAATCGTAGACGGCCATATTAATGGTTTTATTTTTCCTAAAGCCTATCTGCTCTTTAGCAAATAAGTTGAAATTTTCAAAGTAGTTATTTATTCTGTCATAAATAACTCTTTCATAGACCTTAGAGAACACCGGTACTAGTGCTACGGGCCTGTAACAATTCATATTGTAGGGATCATCTTTCTTGAATAGAGGTTTAATTATTGTTAATTTAAGTTTATCAGGGAAGTATCCATTTAGAATTGACAGATTAATGAGATGACTTAAAATGCAGGATATTTTAATTGGAACTTGTTTTAGTATTTTAGTCGATATGCTATCATATCCAGTACTGTTGGTATTTTTTAAGTTTAAAATTATTCTATGTACTTCTTGGGGTGTAGTTGGATACATGAATAATGTTTCCGAGTTGTTAGGAAAGGTCTCTGTTTTATTATTATCATTCGTCACAAGTCTTCAATTTTCTGTTTCTGAGACATGTCGGTTTTTCACGATATTTTCTTTCACCCTTTTGAGAGCATCATCTGCCGAGTCTTCTCCCAACTATATTGGAGTCGGCTTCCAGTATAACCGGATGCAGCTGAATACCAGCATTTTACATTGAGCGACTGCCTATGTTACCTCCACAACCCAGTTAGTACTGGGTAATAATATACCCCTTGGTAAGACTGGTTGTCAGACTTTTTAGACTGTCTACCTAACGACTGTCAAAGATCTATAAATGACACCCGGGACCAACGGCTTAATGTGCTTTCCGAGGCACGGAGGAAACTCGGTATGTAATGGGTGGTCACCCATCCAAAGACCAACCTAGGCAAGCACGGCTTAACCTCAAGATCGACCCGAGCGGCTGTTATTATTTAGTCCCGAGCTCCTCCGACCCTTTTGAGAGCAGTGGTGATGAAATAAATGACACAAAGGAAGTTGGAACTCATGACCAACGGCAGTCTCTAGCTAGAATCATTACATCCAACGGGTATTCATACCAGCACCCCAATCACATAACACAATTTCAATCACAATCCAAAGGATTTTGAAGGAAATTTCTTAACCATTATTTTTTTCTCAACAACGTAATTTTTAACTAAATGAATGTTGGTAAGATAGCAAAATTAATGGCCTCGACATTGTAGGTGTGTTTCGCAATTGTTTCTGCTACATACCTACTTAAGCATTGAGGACTTAACATAACATCACGCTTGTAACCCCCTAAGATTTTGGCAGAGGTGTACCTAGTACACCCACATTTCGCCAGTTATGTTTAATTCCCCTGTAAAAAGGGGCGAGCCTATTGCCATCAAACGGGCGCAAATCCAGACTCCGTGGCTGCTACTGAGAAATCCAAAAACAATTTACCCGACCCGGGAATCGAACCCAGAACCTCATGCTCCGAGTCCGCAAACAGATAAAAAGCAAATTAATTATTTGCTTTATTTACTAACAGAGAAGCAGACTCGTGGCCCCTAATGGTACAAAATAATTAAATCTATTACATACCTCGATAAGGCTAGAACAGCACCATTATATATTATTATAGCTGTTCCCCGCGACCTTCGTCCGCGTCAAGTTATTAAAAATACAATTTTCCCCGTTTTTGCAACATTTTTAATTGCTGCTACGCTCCTATTGGTCATAGCGTGATGATATATAGCCTATAGCCTTCCTCGATAAATGGACTACCCAACACTGAAAGAATCATTCAAATCGGACCAGTAGTTCCAGAGATTAGCGCGTTCAAACAAACAAACAAACAAACAAACAAACAAACACTTCAGCTTTATAATATTAGTATAGATTAACGAGTGGAGAGAAGATTATTTCGGAGCTTCTTTTGATACAAAAAATTGATTGAAGATTAAAATAGTATTATTATTACGGTCCTTTTTTGTAATTAATTTTAAAAGAATTTGTAAGACTGATTGCTACTGATTAGCTGTCCTATCCTATCCTATCATTAAACATAAACGTAATAAGATATTGCTTACTTAGAAACATTATCTAAAATGTTATATGAGGTTATATATTTGTTATTTAATTTTAAGCTGGTTTTTTTGATCTCAAATGATTAAGAAACCAAAGCAAATTGATATAAGATATCACCAAATGAGTGAAAGATTTCATAGATTATCGTAAGAAGTACAAATTAATAAAAAAAGTCTTAAAAATGTCGTCTTTTTATTTTCGTTCCACATTTTGCTGGATCCGCGCTGGACCCAGCTGGATTCAGGTGAATCCAGCAAGAATCCAGCTGGATTGAAAACGCCGCTGGATTGCAATCCCTAATTATTTGTCAAAGAACTTCAAATCTTAAAACGGATTTACGTGAAAATAAAATATTAAATTTTTCGTGGTTAATTTTTAAGAATTACAGTCTGAAAATAGCTTCAAGAGTTTTCTTTTCGGATAGTGAAAAGTCATGCGTACAGGAACTTATCCGCAAGTACAAGCTACATCAAAATACGACGTTGGCGTGCAGCCCATCAGCGAAAAAATGTGCCCGGGCTCGCCTAACCCAAGAAACTAACTAACTACTACTAAGAGTATAACTCCGTTTTTAACTCACGCGTAAGTACCAAATAATACGTAATCTATGTTTGATGATCATCAGCAATCTTTTCTTTTTATAGAGAACCGAATCTCAGCTAAAGAGATGCTGGTCCAATAGTCAAGCTAAGAAAAAGACCACCCTAAAGCTAGAAAAAAAAAGAAAGGATGAGGACTGGGGGTGGCCCTTATCCTGGCCAAGCGCCCTCAGATCTCGAAAGAGTAGCAGATGCACTGAAGGCCTCCACCGATTTGGAATTGAGGTTCGCAATCGCCTGTGACACTGTGCCTAGTGAAACTCCTGCTGACGGTACACCTATAGTAATTTTATTGATTCCATTATTTTTATTAACGAATATTAACATATTGTTAAAAATATTTACTTTCGTCTTTCAGTTCTGGAATTTCGTCCGGCAGACGAAGTACCGGCACCGGTGGCTCAACGGCCACTTGAAAATAACCCAACTGACTCGGCGTCAGCAAACTCGCAGTTTTTTGGTAGGGCTGATTTTCAGTTCAACTCTATCCATTATAGTACATCAGAAAGACAAGTTACCTGTGTGTGGCTTAACAGTGGCACCAATACAGAATTTTAAATAATATCAATCTATTTGTATTCATTCGAAGCATTTTATTTTTTATAAAAGAAATGGCTGGTGATGGCAGCAGAAGAAGCTTACCAAAAGGCAAAGCTGGAACGTTTTAGCCCCCCCCCCCCTTGTAGCCTCACTGAATTGAAGTAGATGAAAAAAAATATATACATTATACCAGCCAATTGGTTTTTTATTTTAAAAGTAGTATGAACGTGTAACAAATAAGAAAATATCTAGATTATTTATAGACAGAAAAACAAAGGAAATTTTTCATTTTCATTTAGTACTGCGTAAGACTGGATCCAGTTTCCAGGTTAGTAAAACCCAACAACACTGCATGGCCTGGTAACCGAACCCATAACCTCACACTGTGCAGTTGCGCTTATGAATGTAGTGGACCAACGAGACAGCAATAATATAAATATGAACATCACACAATTATAAACAAAAACAAAACCTGGAGCATACAAACGTTCACATACAAAGATATTTGCTGTAGAGCCCTATTTTTTTGCAATATGCTAAGATGAATCAAATATTGAAAAAAATAGGGGAAAATCCAAGGAAGTGACAGATTTTGCATTTTGGAACCCTTAAACCTTATTTAAGAAATTTTTGAAACACCCTGATCAATCTGACATATCTTATCTTATCTTTTCCCTTGTGGGACTGTTTAATTGATAGAGGATGAAAGCTGACAAGCTACTTTGTTTGTTGAAGAAATGAGGCATCCGAAGTGGCTACGTCCACCACCGTTATTATTCCATTTTTGCCAGGGATGAATGACAACCACGTGGTAGCGTGGCATTTTTTAATAAATTGTACCCTGCTACCTCCTTGAAACCTACCAACCTGCCTTGAATTTCTTTGGTTTCGTTATCGCTTATTCTCTAATCATTACTCTGCAGAATGAGTTTGTGCGGATGGCATGGTTGTGGTTACCCATTATAATGGTGTGTCGGCCCTTCTCTTCTTCCGTTTAGCAGTAGCAAGCCGCCTTCTACTCATGTTTTAAGCGTGTTTTGGTAACAGTTCTAACATAACGTAACTCATTTAATCGGGATACCACTACTTACACCACTAGCTTACAGCTATCCTTACCCGTATCATAAGAAAACAAACTTAAGATAAGCCGGCTAAACCACACTAGCCTAAATGTAACGGCTAATAAGTATTCGATCTGATTATATTATTATTGCAATATAATAGAAACTGGCCACGACAGCGGCCGGCGAGCGCTACATGTTTCTTTCTTTTTACGATCTATACTACTGCAATTGTAACGTAAAGTAAATGGGATTACCCGTAGGTATTACCACGGATATTTGCAAGTGTTCGCAATAGTAATAATCATGAATTGCTAATCCCGACTACTTACTAGCTAGCTTTGAAATTAAACGCGACGGAAAATAGTTATTATCAACTATCTCGTCTCCGGCCGTCCACGGGCTGTAGGTCAAAATTTCCAGAACGAAAACGTTGGAACCAAAAACGAACCGTGTTTTATTTTACAGTAGGTTCCCTATTTTATTTTCTATCAGCCCATTATGTTCCACTGCTGGGCAAAGGCCTCTCCCATGGCTTTCCAATTTTGTTAAACATTTGCTTTCTTCGACCAATCCGTTAAGATTGAGTCCATATACACATCATTAATCGTTCGAACAGTTTCTGCAGCGCTGGTGCCACGGTGGAACTCGTATTCGTAAATAACGTGATTTTTAAAGTTATCCATAGTGTGAACAGAAAAATTTCAAAGAAAATCAAGGCGCCACAGCTAGGCAGATAAATGGTAAGACCTGCTAATACGGGTCAGAATGTTTGGGTACAAAACAAAATGAAAGTCAATTTTAGTTGAGATGAAAATGCTAAGATGAATGGGGGATGAGTATGTAACAAGAATTGATAGAATAACAAATTAATAGGTATAAAGAGGAAGATGTCTGAAAAGTTATGTGGTAAGTCTGTGTTGTAGTGGTACGAGAAATCGTCTTTGGAACTGTTCATTGTTGTAACATTCTAAAGGGTTATCGGCATCGCGTAAAATAATTGTATGTCGCCATAAATAATTTGAATGGCGTATCGTATACATAATCGACGTACTCCTCAAAATTCATCTTGCTTTGGCTATAACAAGAAAATAATTTTACACACGTCGATTCACTTGAATTTCGGTAGGTACATATGTCACCCACAACGTAGGTGTCTCAGGGCGCGGGGCAAACATCGGAACTAACGCAGCCATCTCTTTCTTTTCTCAATATTTTTTATAAAACATTTAACAAAAGGTTTACCAACAGCGCCCCCCTGTCAGCTTCATTCGAGCGTCAAAAGATTCTTGTACTACTGTACGTTGAATTTGACAGATGATTCCTTAAAAGTGGGCGTTTATGTCAAAATATAAACAAACTGTAGCTGTCAATATGGTGAAAAGTAGGCGTGTCAAGTCCGACTTAAGTTCAGTCCACGACTTAGAATACCGGTGTTAGAGTTTTTTATTTATTTAAGCACGCTAGAAGCTTACTCCCTTCCCAAATATATTTTAAGAGGTGACTTATCTACGGGGGCTGCGGGACTGTTCGAAAGAGATACCGCGGCCCTGGAACACAAAGGGAATAGAAGGACCATGGATGGGTTTTAGTCAGTACAAGTCTGACACTCCCTTCCACTCTGCCCAGAGCGGGTGAGGTCATTTGATGATTTCCCTTCCGAAAAAAAGAGGTGACTTATCCTTCTATAGTAGCTCTGCCAAAAATAACAAGAAAAACATAAGAAAATTACACGAAAATAACATTAATTGGCTAACAATTATAATGCTTGCTAACATTAATACGGCAGCGGAAACAATTTCCATGATTAACATCTTTCCACTTGACCAACAAACCGAACTTAATACGAAGTGGCGAACATATAAAATATTGTAATAGTATTATAAATAATATCCTTAAAAGAAAACATGGAAGTTTACAGAAAACTAAGTGTAATTTAAGTTTAGCGTGCTCGACAAAGTTTGTGCACGGAAAAGTAATTTTTAAACTTAATAATTGTTGGTTTGTGTTTAGGTGCATAGAGGTTGGAAAACAATCTATTATAGTTTTAAATAAACTAGACTGTAATAAGGCTCGGGCTGTATAACAGCCGCTACAATCGATGAATTTACATAGTAGGTCTTGGAACTTAATTTGGTTTTTACCAAAAAGATTAGATATTTATATTTCTTGTAAAAAATATCGTATCTTTCTTGTAAAAAAACCACGACTTCAAATTATTAGATTTTCTTTTAGTAAATATTGGTTGTAAGGGCTATATAACCAGTGCGTTGTGAATAAAATTATTTCAGAACCAATATTTTTTCAACCTTTTTCTATTTAAATAAGTAAAGCATAATAAGCATTTTTTGTGAGCACTCATGGTTGTAATCACGCCTGTAATCTCTAGTTCACCCACATTTCGTCAGCTATGTTAAAGTCCCATGTAATAGGGGGCGAGCTTATTGCCATCAACCGCGCACAAATTCAGATTCCGTGGCTGCTACCAAGAAATTCCTACTGAAGTAAAAAAAAAACACAGGCCGACAAAAATTAAACACAACTACTGTCCAATAACACCCAGTCACGTAATTATAGCGAACATTGCTCACCTTTACAAATAAATTTTATTGTTTTTTTTTTGTTTTTATTCCCTCAAAACGGCACGGAAGTGACAAATGGCTTGTCAACTTGGAATAGCGCTACCTCTGTGCCTCTAGCAAGTCTTCGTACAGCAGGTGTAGATCGTGATGCAAGAGCAGCAGTGTCTACCGCAGCAGCCACCGCAACATCTGCAGCCTCCGCACATTTTTATTTTATTGGAAGGTAACGGGGAGCTCGTGGCTAAATAATAACAGCCGCTCGGGTCGATCTTTAGGTTAAGCCGTGCTTGCCTGGTTTGTCTGTGGATGGGTGACCACCCATTACATACCGAGTTTCCTCCGTGCCTCGGAAAGCACATTAAGCCGTTGGTCCCGGGTGTCGTTTGTAGATCTTTGACAGTCGTTACAGGTAGTCAGTGGCCCAAAAAGTCTGACAACCAGTCTTACCAAGGGGTATCGTATTACCTAGTACTAACTGGGTTGTGGAGGTCTGATAGGCAGTCGCTCCACGTAAAATACTGGTATTCAGCTGCATCCGGTTAGACTGGAAGCCGACCCCAATATAGTTGGGAAAAGGCTAGGCAGATGATGGAAGGTAACGAGTACTTGTAAAAAAATACTGTACTTGTAAATATTTTTTATGCGTTGTACGTTTATTGTATTTTTTTGTCATTTTGTATGATGCACGTCATGTCCCTGCGACAAATAAATATTTTTTCTTTCTTTCTTTCTTCTTTCTTTACTTAAGAAGCCTAAAATAGGTCGATGTAGAGGAATCTAAAGATGTGGAAAGTCACAATTTAAATCCAAATGAAGCCACAGCTCCATAAAGCCATGCGTCGCTGTCCGGTATCCAATACAAACTTTATCAAACTCGTCGCTATGTTAATAAACAAAGTCGAGCAACCGTTGCAGTGGGCACAGGGCTGCCAGGCAAACTTCACCTTTATTTACCTGTTTCTAGGACTTGTTCTTCCTGGAAATTGTTTGACTATGCCCTGAAACAGTTCGTTCTGAGAAGTCGAGTTATTGACGTGAAAGTTACAAGGGTACCGATTTAATTTACGAATGCAAAGTTGTTGTGTCTTTATTTATTTTTTGTTAAATAAAGGAGATTTGATTAAAAACATAACATCACGCCTGTAATCCTCGAGGGGTTAGGCAGAGGTGTACCTAATGGTACATTCACATTTCGCTAGTTATGTTTGAGTCCCATGTAATGGGGGGGCGAGCCTATTGCCATCAACCGGGCACAAATCCAGACACCGTGGCTGCTACTGCGAAATTCCTAATGGAAAAACCCAATAACACTTTGCCTGACCTGGGAATTGAACCCAGGACCTCATGCTCAGCAGTTGGGCTTGCGACCGCTAGACCAACGGGGCACAATTATTAATGATGATTTTAATTATGATTTGGTAGCTCACTCTCTTTTTTTCATGAGTATTCATAGATTCGTTGAACACTGAAAATGGCAACTGGCGGAAATACCGATATCTATGGAAGCGTTTTTATAGACTTACATAGATATCGTGTCACATTTAATTGCGGCTTTACCCCTTCGGTTTGCGGCTACGGTCACTTACAATATTATATGTTTAAATGACTCAATACCTAATTTCAAACTACAAGTAAACTGGAGCAAAAACTATAAAGGACCAAAATGCCTCACACAAGAAACACGTCTGATGAGAATAGTTCCTCTGCCTAGCCTTTTCCCAACTACACTGGGTCGGCTTCCAGTCTAACCGGATACAGCTGAATACCAGTATTTTACATGGAGCGTCTGCCGATCTAACCTCGACAACCCAGTTAGAACTGGGAAATACGATACGCCTTGGCAAGACTGGTTGTCAGACTTTCGGGCCACTGACTACTTAACGACTGTCAAAGATCTAAATTTGACAGCCGGGACCAACGGTTTAACGTGCTTTCCGAGGCACGGAGGAAACTCAGTATATAATGGTGGTCACCCATCCACAGACCAACCTAGGCAAGCGCAGCTTAACCTGAATATTGACCCAAGCAACTGTTATTATTTAGCCACGAGCTCCTCAATGTCTGATGAAAATAGTTATCGATGTGAAAATAATGAACATCGTCTTATCCAACTAGCAACGAGATATTTGTTCATTTATCCGCTTCACCTGGGAACCCTGACCACAAACACAGTAACAAACGCGGAGGCCAGTTCGTTATCTATACAAGTTGTCTCTGGTTTCCCATTCCAAGTTGGATAACACAACAGATTTCAGCTGCGGTACGCTTTTCAATAAAGGTGACGCGCCATAAACAGCCGCTAAGCTAGGCTACGCACTAGCGGTGGTACTCTCATAGAAGCCTACTAGCTTAAAAATGGTCTCGTAATAGAATTGTGTTATAATGACATTGTCGTATGTCCATTATTATAAAACCCGTTAGTAGAAATTATTTTCGAAAAACTACTACTAAATTTGAACATTTATTCATGCCAGATTTCATCTATACATATAAAATTCAAAGTCCTGACTGACTGACTGACTGAGATATCAACGCACAGCCCAAACCGCTGGTCCTAGAGACATGAAATTTGGAGAATGTATTCTTTGTGAAGGGTAGGTATCCACTAAGAAAGGGTTTTTCGAAATTCCACCCCTAAGAGGGTGAAATGGGGTGTTGAATTTTCTATGAAACTTTTTATTCTCGCAGTCGATTGACTTGAAAATTAGTGTACATACTTTTCAGATAAAATTATGAGATACGTGTATCACAGTTTTTCCAAAATCATCCCCCAATTTAAAAATTTAATGTCTTGATTGGCTGACTGATATATCAACGCACAGCCCAAACCGCTGGTTCTAGAGACATGAAATTTGGAGGGTGTATTCTTTGTGAAGGGTAGGTATCCACTAAGAAAGAATTTTTCGAAATTCCACCCCTAAGAGGGTGAAATGGGGTGTTGAATTTTCTATGAAACTTTTTATTCTCGCAGTCGATTGACTTGACAATTTGTGTACATACTATTCAGATAAAATTATGAGATAAGTGTATCACAGTTTTTCCAAAATCATCCCCCATTTTAAAAATTCAATGTCGTGATTGGCTGACTGATATATCAATGCAAAGCCCAATCCGCTGGTTCTAGAGACATGAAATTTGGAGCGTGTATTCTTTGTAAAGAGTAGGTATCCCAAAGAAAGGGTTTTTCTAAATTCCACCCCTAAGAGGGTGAAATGGGGTGTTTAATATTCTGTGAAACTTTTTATTCTCGCAGTCGATTGACTTGAAAATTAGTGTACATACTTTTCAGATAAAATTATGAGATACGTGTATCACAGTTTTTCCAAAATCATCCCCCAATTTAAAAATTTAATGTCTTGATTGGCTGACTAATATATCAACGCACAGCCCAATCCGCTGGTTCTAGAGACATGAAATTTGGAGCGTGTATTCTTTGTAAAGAATAAGTATTCACTAAGAAAGGGTTTTTCTAAATTCCACGCCTAAGAGGGTGAAATGGGGTGTTTAATATTCTGTGAAACTTTTTATTCTCGCAGTCGATTGACTTGAAAATTAGTGTACATACTTTTCAGATAAAATTATAAGATACGTGTATCACAGTTTTTCCAAAATCATCCCCCAATTAAAAAATTTAATGTCTTGATTGGCTGACTGATATATCAACGCACAGCCCAATCCGCTGGTTCTAGAGACATGAAATTTGGAGCGTGTATTCTTTGTAAAGAGTAGGTATTCACTAAGAAAGGGTTTTTCGAAATTCCACCCCTAATAGGGTGAAATGGGGTGTTGAATTTTCTATGAATTTTTTTATTCTCGCAGTCGATTGACTTGGCAATTTGTGTACATACTCTTCAGATAAAATTATGAGATACATGTATCACAGTTTTTCCAAAATCATCCCCCAATTTAAGAATTCACTGTCGACTGGCTGACTGATACATCAACGCACAGCCCAATCGGCTGGTTCTAGAGACATAAAATTTGGAGGGTGCGTTCTTTGTGAAGAGTAAGTATCCGCTAAGAAACAGTTTTTTTTAATTCCACCCCTAAGAGGTTGAAATGGGATGTTTAATATTCTGTGAAACTTTTTATTCTCTGAGTCGATTGACTTGAAAATTTGTATCCATACTTTTCAATTAAAATTATGAGATACGTGTATCACAGTTTTTTCAAAAATCAAAATCATCCCCCAACAGAGTCAAATAGGGCTTCGAAGCTCACGTAGACCGGCGCATGGCGCGCAGCGTTGCGCGGGGCGTGCGGGGCGCGGGAGTATTTACCTATTAAGTAAGTAGGTAGGATTTTTCTGAGGTAAACGTCTGTAAATATGGTTTATTCCACCGATTTTCGCGTTGGCTCGTGATACGCGACATTGATATTAAATATTATGTAAAAGTTTTATGTCTATAAATAGATTCCTAATTAATCATTTGATTTTCGTCACCGGTGTCCAATCTCAAACCAAGGTATCAATATTCACATAACAATATGTAAAGTACCCAATTGATATTACTGTGAACTAATTTTTGCAAGTTATAAGCAACTATATAAAAACCATGTATCTACTATACATACATAGATTACTTATTATCCCAGAAGTAAGATCCCGTGGGCAATTCCCGAACTCCACGCGGGCGAAGCCGCGGGCATAAGCTAGTTTATATATATTTTTACATTGGTTGACCATAGGAAAGTCATAATTCAATTCAATTCAATTTATTTATTTCAAACACAAAGATCCATAATTTTGTTAGTAGGTACACTTAAAATAATGTTAGTTATTAAAATAATCAAAAACAAATCACACCACACAATACTGCACAAAATAATGACGCCATTATATTAGGAGATTAACAAAATTTGTCAAAATCAACAATTATGAAATCAATGATAGACCATTCGGACACTATTGTAATAGTAGACTTGAGGCCCAGCCTGCTTGCCGCATTGTAAGCTCCTAGGCACGTCACTGAGCCTACGCATATGGATAGTCACGAGCATACATATCAACTGCTGAGACATAAGCCTCATCTCTTAAGGCGGTTTGGTAGATATCACATGTCTTCGAAGTTTTGGCTCTAGGATATACTGTTTCCTCATGATGTTTTTATTCACCGTCTGGAGAGCAGTGGTGTTTCATTATGCAATTCATTATGCATGATTTAAAAACGGTTTTTTCCTAAAGTATTGTTAGAAATTTGATAATGTATCGTATGTATATAGCTCTCTTGAAACCATAGATACTATTATGAAATAAGTATTTTATAAAAGTAATAATAGTCATAAACCTTTGAATTTTGCGTAAGTATGAAGCCCGCCACAGATATCTGCACACAGCTATACTTAGTAGTGGATGGACACCTTACCTCTATAATCGTTCCAAGCTCATAGACTAGAAAGCTGTCCGCATAACGTGGAGCTAAAATTATTTACCTAACAGTTCGCGAAATAGAGGAATTGTAACCGGTTTGTTTAGTTTCCCAATTAGGAAATACGTTGTTGTTATAATAGAGATATTTTATACAAAATCATGTTGAGGAATAAACTACATACATACCCAGATTGCTCGCAGCAAGGAAAACCTGCTCAGGTGGAGATTCATTAATGACTCTGTCCTGGAGTGCAAATATGGTGCTGCTCAACAAACGATGGGGCATTTAATATCGTGTCCTGCGTGTCCTGTTGTTTGTTCACTACAGGAACTGATGGACGCTACCGAAAGCGCCAAACTAGTAGCTCAGTTCTGGGCTGATACAATTTAGATTGCCATCGACGCGCTAAGAAGAAGAACTACATACATGTTGCTGTTGTTTAAATTATAATGTTACACATCAGCACATCCCTACTTTTAAGGCTTGAAAAAGGCTTAAAAGTAAGTATTGGCGTGTGGCTTAAATTTTAATTAAGCCACATGCCAATGTAGCTTAATTGAAATTTTTATCGTGTTTTTGGTCGGTATTGTTAAAAAGTATTTAGGTGCATTTTTTCAATTTTGAATGTTGCAATAATGCAACTAAATACTTTACATACACATATACACTGATCGCAAGGATCGTGACACAGCGCTTCATCATCTGCCTAGCTTTTTTCCCAACTATATTGGGGTCGGCTTCCAGTCGGACTAGATGCAGCTGAATACCAGTATTTTACATGGAGCGACTGCCTATCTGTCCTCCACAACCCAGTTAGTACTGGGTAATACGATACCCCTTGGGAAGACCGGTTGTCAGATTTTTTGGGCCACTGACTACCTGTAACGACTGTCAAAGATCTACAAATGACAGCCGGGACCAAAACGGCTTAACGTGCTTTCCGAGGTTCGGAGGAAACTCGGAATGTAATGGGTGATGAGAAGTGGGTGGTGTGGTGGGTGTGTGGGTGGGCAAAGGTCATCATGTGTTTTCCCGTTCTTTCGATCCAGGGCCAGTGTGGATGTTGTTGTTTGATTTTATCCAGCTCTTCGTGACATCCCATTCCATATTTTATGACATTCCACTGAAACGTCCAAAACAACAACCAACACAGAATAAAAAAATAACAATAATAAAATAACAGACAACCCAAAATGCAACAGAAATCCAATATTGGAAATAAAATTTACGAAACCAGAACCGTCTCGGGTTCATCGTCACTCGTTAGTACCACACCATCACATCGGCCACCTCTGTAATTGGCAGGTCGGAATGACCCGATTACAGCTGGTGACGAATCCCAGGTTGCCAGTGCCGATCGGAATTTCATTAACAGGTGACGAATTTTGGTACGGACCGGTCAATTCTCGTCGGTACTGAAATTCGATGATTTCTGGTCATGGATTTTGGATTTGCAGTAGGTGAATTTGTGTGATTTAAACGTTAAATTTGCGGTTATAGAAGGTAGCCGCTTGCAAACTACTTCAAATGTTTGTATTTGGTTTATTTTAAGATTACCTACCCTCTTCGGTATTAATTTGTAAATTGGTCTTCATGCCTTTTGTTTGGTTTGGAAATCATCAAATGACCCCCCCCGCTCTGGGTGGAGTGGAAGGGAGTGTCAGACTCGTACTGACTAAAACCCATCCATGTTCCTTCTTTGCCCTTCGTGTTCCAGGGCCGCAGTATCTCTTTCGAACAGCCCCGCAGCCCCGGCAGACATCGTCTTCATACCTTGATCTCAATTTATAATTACTACAGTGCAATGCTTTCTTCTGCTTTTCATACTTTCCAGGCTTTTGTCATCTCAGTGTTCAAATACGGAAGGTATTTGAACACTGAGATGACAGCCCGTTTATTCTTCCATACTTCGCATCCATCTAAACTTAAGCCTGCCACCTGTATTTTCTCGTAGAAATAACTAATTTAATAAAAGAATAGTTACTGTTCTCCTTTGCAGAATATTACGTAAACTTTCAACTAGCTCATGCGACTTTCATGTTTCATAGAACCACTATATTCCTCATAACCTCGACTGGCTGCAGGTTTCCCGGACAGTCGCCTAAACGGAGTCAGTTTATAGCTCAATTTCGTGGTATAGCGGCCATTTTAATTTTGTACAGAGATCGTAACATAGTTGTTTTAGGGCTTCAACGTTTTACAAGAAAAATACTTAATGCTTGTGTTTCATCAGCTGGTCCTTTTATGTCCGTTTGATGTTTTTAGTGAGAGATGTTAGGTTATTGTTATGTCGCCAATTCGACTGGAATTACAATTTTTATTCCTGGAATTTGGTAAAAGGTAGCCGTATCTAAAGATACTAAAAAGGTTCTAAAGTGAGAATATAGGGTGACTGGTAATTAGTGACAGATACTTAAACACGTGATTGTTCTCATGATAACAAACAACTTCCCCAAAGAAACATTTTTTTTTTACTCATTCACTTTTATCCCAATAACACAACAGCTTGCGAGCCGCGCGGGTGCTCTGCCTATCCACTGTTGCACGGTACGATAGTAATGTGGCAGAACGGCGTCACGCGGCTAACAGCTGACAGGTCACACGCGCGCAGGAATTTCATACGGCTGTTGTGTTATTGGGATAAAAGTTAATGAGTACCTAAAAAAAAATGTTTCTTTGGGAAAGTAGTTTGTTATCATAAGTACAAACACGTTTTTATGTATCGGCCACTAATTACCAGTCACCCTATACATGGTTCCCTTTCAAAACACTACCTGATAAAATAATGTGAATAACGTTTTAAACGTTTATAATCACGCAAAAATACAATTATACATGTAGAATACAAATAAATAGATAGTCGTGGTCCGGCGTTGTTTGACCTAGAATTGTCAATACACCATCTAGTGCTTCACTGACTCAGAACGATTGCTCCTGAAGTCGAGCAACTATATTACTGAAAGCTCCAGGCGAGATAGTGTCATGCAAATAGTCTTACTATAGATAACTGCGCTATCGTAAGGGTGTAAGGGACAGCCCTCCACAAATTGATAGGGTGCATTCAGCTCCTTATTTTGAATTATACTCCACTGGAATTTTTCTCCGGGTTTTCTTTTTATTTTTTTTCAGTTCCTATTCCCTTCTTTCAATGTATAATAAACATTGCCTGTACGCAGCACTCTATTTATGTAAATAATACGGTTAAAATCAAAAATCCAACAATGGATGTTGAAATACTCTGACGAACGACGCGTGAAATCAGCTGTTCTCTTCCTGCCTAGCTACAGAGTTCATCGAACTCGTCGTCGCGCTTGCCGTTCGCTGCGTGCGTTTTGTCATGGTAACGATACATTGCGTAATAAAATCTTTATTGGATTCCCATAACATTCCTGAAATAATTTCTTATACCGGTCATCTTAGTATGATATACTGAATTCATCCCATCAGTTTGTGGAGGGTTGTCCTTACACTCTGTATAGGTTATGAGAGTAAAAACTGCTTTCAAAGTGATTTATATTCCTACATCAACATCAGCTTTTCGGTATCTTAAATAATAAATATGTCGATGTGTATTTCATAACAGTTGCCCAACCGGTTGAGCTGTTTGGCACACACCTTTGTATCTGGTGACAATACATTTTTTATGACAGACATGACTTACACCGGTATTCTAAGTCGTGGACTGAACTTAAGTCGGACTTGACACGCCTACTTTTCACCATATTGACAGCTACAGTTTGTTTATATTTTGACATAAACGCCCACTTTTAAGGAATCATCTGTCAAATTCAACGTACAGTAGTACAAGAATCTTTTGACGCTCGAATGAAGCTGACAGGGGGGCGCTGTTGGTAAACCTTTTGTTAAATGTTTTATAAAAAATATTGAGAAAAGAAAGAGATGGCTGTGTTAGTTCCGAAGTTTGCCCCTCACCAGAAGCCACCTACGTTGTGGGTGACATATGTATCTACTGAAATTCAAGTGAATCGAGGTGTGTAAAATTATTTTCTTGTTATAGCCAAAGCAAGATGAATTTTGAGAAGTATGTCGATTACAAATATATGATACGCCATTCAAATTATTTATCGCGACATACAATTATTTTACGCGATGCCGATAACCCTTTAGAATGTTACAACAATGAACAGTTCCAAAGACGGTTTCTCGTACCATTACAACCACAGACTTACCACATAACTTTTCAGACGTCTTCCTCTTTATACCACCTATTAATTTGTTATTCTATCCATTCATGTTACATACACATCCCCCATTCATCTTAGCATTTTTATCTCATCTAAAATTGACTTTCATTTTGTTTTGTACCCAAACATTCTGACCCGTATAAGCAGGTCTTACCATTTATCGGCCGAGCTGTGGCGCCTTGATTTTCTTTGACATCTTTGTGTTCACACTATGGACAACTTTAAAAATCACGTTATTTACGAATACGAGGTCCACCGTGGCACCAGGGCTGCAGAAACTGTTCGAACGATTAATGATATGTGTATGGACTCAATCTTAATGGATTGGTCGAAGATAGCAAATGTTTAACAAAATTGGAAAGCCATGGGAGAGGCCTTTGCCCAGCAGTGGATCGTAATGGGCTGATAGAAAATAAAATAGGGAACCTACTGAAAAAGAAAACACGGTTCGTTTTTGGTTCCAACGTTTTCGTTCTGGAAATTTTGACCTACAGCCCGTGGACGGCCGGAGACGAGATAGTTGACAATAACCGTCGCGTTTAATTTCAAAGCTAGCTAGTAAGTAGTCGGGATAGCAATTCATGATTATTACTATTGCGAGCTTTTGCAAATATCCGTGGTAAATATATATTAAGCACGGTTTCTTCCTCAAATCGGTAGGTATTTGGAAATGCTCCTTATCGTTGGAAGTCATGATAAATAGTCGTAATCTAGAGTATCGTACACATAAAAGCTCAATTCATTTGATATTTCTAAAGCATGAGAAGAGAGAGAATACCACCAAGTCACTCTCATTGCCAGTAAAGCGATAGTAGGGTGACTTACCCGTATTACTACCAATCCTACTATCTGTAGTAATACCTACGGGTAATCCCATTTCCTTTAAGTTACTATCGCAGTAGTATAGATCGTAAATAGAAAGAGAAAGAAATGATGCAAACAACTGAATGTAGCGCTCGCCGGCCGCTGTCGTGGCCAGTTTCTGTTATATTGCAATAATAATATAATCAGATCGAATACTTATTAGCCGTTACGTTTAGGCTAGTGTGGTTTAGTCGGCTTATCTTAAGTTTGTTTTCTTATGATACGGGTAAGGATAGGTGTAAGCTAGTGGTGTAAGTAGTGATATCTCGATTAAATGAGTTACGTTATGCTAGAACTGTGACCAAAACACGCTTAAAACATGAGTAGAAGGCGGCTTGCTACTGCTAAACGGAAGAAGAGAAGGGCCGACACACCATTATAATGGGTGACCACAACCATGCCATCCGCACACTCATTCTGCAGAGTAATGATGGGAGAATAAGCGATAACGAAACCAAAGAAATTCAAGGCTGCTCGGTTCATCGTCCAACTGAATTCTTCCCTCAACTCTGGACGACCGGAACTAATAATAATAAACGGCTAATAGAGCGAACTGTCGAAGAAAAGCTCCAAGCTTACTGAGCTCTTTTAGGAGCGACGGATTGGAGGTAGCAGGGTACAATTTATTAAAAAATGCCACACGACCATGTGGCTGTCATTCATCCCTGGCAAAAATGGAATAATAACGGTGGTGGACGTAGACACTTCGGATGCCTTATTTCTTCAACAAATCAAGTAGCTTGTCAGCTTTCATCCTCTATCAATTAAATAGTCCCACAAGGGAAAAGATAAGATATGTCAGATTGATCAGGGTGTTTCAAAAATTTCTTAAATAAGGTTTAAGGGTTCCAAAACGCAAAATCTGGCACTTCCTTGGATTTTACCCCTATTTTTTAAATATTTGATTCTTGTTAGCATATTGAAAAAAATAGGGTTCTACAGCAAACACCTTTGTATATGAACGTATGTATGCTCCAGGTTTTTTTTTTGTTTATCATTGTGTTATGTTCATATTTCTCGCTGCCTCGTTGGTCCACTACATTCATAAGCACAACTGCACAGTGTGAGGTTATGGGTTCTATTACCAGGCCATTCAGTGTTGATGGGTTTTACTAACCTGGAAACTGGATCCAGTCTTACGCAGAAAAACTAAATGAAAATTAAAAATTTGCTTTTTCTATGTCTATAAATGTGTAATCTAGATATTTTCTTATTTGTTATACGTGATACTACTTTTAAAATAAAAAACCAATTGGTTTGTATAACGTATAATATTTTTATTTTCGTCCCCCCCCCCCCTTTTAGCCTCACTGAATTGAAGTAGATATGCGGCACTAAAACTTTCCAGCTTTGCCTTTTGGTAAGCTTCTTCTGCTGCCTTCACCAGCCACTTCGTCTCTTCCATTTTCAGTAGATGCAACTCCTCCTCTCGTTCCTCATTCCGCTTTAAAGTTTTCGCCCGTACATCGAACTCTTTTATAGCGCGAGCGGGAGCGAACATCTTTTCCTTCAGAAATTTAATAAGTTCAGAAAATAAGTATTAATTTTCTAACTACAAGCACCTTCAAAAAACACTAATGAGAATATAAAAAATAAAATGCTTCGAATGAATACAAACAGATTGATATTATTTAAAATTCTGTATTGGTGCCACTGTGAAGCCACACACAGATAAGTTGACTTTCTGATGTACTGTAATGGATAGAGTTGAACTGAAAATCATTTGAACAACCCTACCAAAAAACTGCGAGTTTGCTGACGCCAAGTCAGTCGGGTTATTTTCAGGTGGCCGTTGAGCCACCGGTGCCGGTACTTTGTCTGCCGGACGAAATTCCAGAACTGAAAGAAGAAAGTAAATATTTTTAAACAATATGTTAATATTCGTTAATACAAATAATGGAATCAATAAAATTACTATAGGTATACTGTCAGCAGGAGGTTCACTAGGAGGCACAGTGTCACAGTCGATTGTGAACCTCAATTCCAAATCGGTGGAGGCCGTCAGCGCATCTGCTACTCTTTCGAGATCTGACGGCGCTGGGCCGGGATAAGGGACACCCCCAGTCCTAATCCTTTCTTTTTTTTCTAGCTTTAGGATGGTATTTTTCTTAGCTTGACTATTGGACCAGCATCTCTTTAGCTGAGATTCGGTTCTCTATAGAAAGAAAAGATTGCCGATGATCATCAAACATAGATAAAGTATTATTTGGTACTAACGCGTGAGTTAAATACGGAGTTATACTCTTGGGTTAGGCGAGCCCGGCACTTTTTTTCGCTGATGGGCTGCACGCCAACGTCGTATTTTGATGTAGCTTGTACTTGCGGACAAGTTCCTGTACGCACGACTTTTCAGTATCCGAAAAGAAAACTCTTGAAGCTATTTTCGGACTGAAACTCTTAAAATTAACCACGAAAAATTAAATATTTTATTTTCACGTAAATCCGTTTTAAGATTTTAAGTTCTTTGACAAATAATGTCAACCAAGAGCATTCGGTAGAAGATCAATTTGTGACATCTCTAGCATTGTGACGTTTTTTAATATAACATTTTTAGCATACAAAGCAGCTTGAAACCTTCATGCACCATACCTATTTTGGGTTTGATATGGACTGCAAATTTTGAAAGTAGATTAAGGGGAGTACTTATATGAGCATTTCCACGTATTGTAATGTTTTTACGAAAGCTTGGCATGGTGTTCAAAGTATTTACCCGAAACATTCCTTTAGTCTCTGTGAAGAATGTGTGATGAAACATTGGTTGATAAATTGAGGAATGATGTAATACTACCAGAAAAGAAGATGTAGAGAAAAAAATTAAAAGAATATGTTAGATGCCTTGGTCATGTTGATAGGACGAGTAAAAGGCGACTAATAAAACCCAAAAGAGAACACCCCAGAAGGACATACTTTATTGATAATGTTCTTCAAAAAGGTCAGGTGGCAGTGCTCGCGACCTGCGTGCGTGTATGACCAGATGTATGAATGTGAAAGAAGCAAGAGGAGTAAGCCGGTGGTGTTCTTTAGTGACTCTGTCCATGCTGTGTGGCATTTACTCTTCATTGATATGTTGCATTTGCAAGTCGCTGTGCTGAAATTTATCTTGATGAGTTATATTTAAAAAAAAAACACTGAGCGAATTTGGAGAAGTAACGAGCGGCACGACCCCTCAGTCCACGCACCTCATTCCATGTTGCACGATTTGCCCGCGCTCGTTCGATGAAATGTTACAAAAGATTGCTTGTTTCTTAGCAAAATCAAGTTTAAAAAAAATGTCAAGCGGCTCGATGTCTTATTGCATGCATGCTCTAGCTAGTCTGTCCTCACCTTATTGAACATCATTGAGTGGGCGGTGCTTAGGCCGTGGTAGGCGTTCGTCACTTGTTGCCATGGCAACAAATACCGACTTAAGTTCAGTCCACGACTTAGAATACCGGTGTTAATCCTGTAGCCAGGATTACCTCCAAGCGAGAGGTCAGCGGTTAATAGTACGGACACGAAACTTTGTATACGCGTTCAGTATGTTGATATGTAATTGTTATTTTAAGTTTTTTTTTTGATGTTTGCATTATAGTTGTTGCTGATATTAACTACATAATTATAAGTTTTTAAACTGTCATAGTCACAAACGCACACACAACTCATACACACACACTACACACACACATACACACACTACACACACACACACACACACACACCAAACACACTACATAACTATGTCATTTTGACCCGACCTGGAAGTATTTTCTTAAGAAAAATAAAAGCTAATGTGACATAGGTACACAATAAAACATTAGTAATACTTACGCCAAAATGAAATTGAAACAAACCAACAACAAAAATGTCGTTCTCACCCCTCTTCAAAACAAAACATTAATTTTGTTCGGCAGTATCCGTATTCCGACCGGCTTAGCACGAATGATACAATAATCCTTTAATCGTCGGTGGATGAGAGAAATACGACTTTGAGTAATACCCCATTATCTACTTCTTCCTTTACATTGCTCAGAAAATAGGGAACGAAACAATTTTGGCTATAATTGCATCGGATCTACGAAATCCCAACACGTTCGTCAAAGGTTTAATAAAATATTTGGGAAATGAAAAGCTGTAAGATGTTGGTCACTCTTTCTCAGTGAGGGATTTGGAAAATTAATTTGATGATTTATTTTAGGATTTATTCATCATCATCTGCCTAGCCTATGTTGGGGTCGGCTTCCAGTATAACCGGATGCGGCTGAATACCAGCATTTTACATAGACCGACTGCCTATCTGACAACCCAGTTAGTACTGGGTAATACGATACCCCTTGGTAAGACTGGTTGTTTTAAGGCTTTATTATTAAATTAAATATTAATTCATTCTTACAAGAATTACATTAATGAACCTCACTTACTTTACCCGACTACGGCGAAGCCAAAAGGAAGGGTTATGGTTTTAGCAGTCTATGTTTGTATTTATATATATTCCTCCGTAACGCCTAAACTGTTCATCTGATTTTGATGAATAAGGTGACAATCGATTCGTTATTATGGCCCGGGTAACATAGGCTATATTTTAACCGACTTCATCAATAGAAGGAGTCAATTTAACCTTGTAAACTTTGAATTGAATTAGAGCGTGATTTTTTAGTTGTACTATATACCACACAAATTCTTGTTTACAACAGGTTTTTGTTTGTTATTTTCATGTGAAAGAAAACATACTATAACGACATTAAGCAGTTAGGTAGTATTTGTAAGACCCTTATCAATGATTGAGTCCAAGAAATATTTCTGACAACCAATTACCAACATCCACAAAAGACAACCAAACTTTACTTATTATATCCCTAACTAGCTGTGCCCCGCGGTTTCACCCGCGTTTTTCTCGTTTCGGTGGAAATACCGAGATAAAATATTGCCTATATTATAGCCTCCCTCAATAAATGGACTATTGAATGTTTAAACAGTTTTCATATCAGATCAGTATTTCCCGAGATTACCGCGTTCATAACAAACAACCAAACTTTTCAGCTTTATAATATTAGTAGCAGTCTTGCTTGCATCAAGCGCGCGTGGATTTCCTTAGCAGAGTTATTTTAGAAATGTATTTATTATACTCTTCAAAGATCTTATACTTACAATCATCAACAAATATATTTCGAAAAAGATTATTACAGGATTTTATGTTGATAAAAAACTCTATGGCCCATAACTCATTAATAGGTACCAACTCTTAACATCTTACACACGTGATAACTTTTAAACGAAATATCCGATTGAGATGAAACAAAAAGTATTTTACTTCTACATAAATTCTTTTGATAACATAATGCTTAATTTCGATAAAGATTAATATTACGATACATATTTAACGTAGTTTTTTTTTCTTCAGACGATTTAATAATTATTTTGAACACAAAATCGGTTATTGTGATTAAACCATGATAGCTAGATATATGTTCTCGCGGACTTTTTTGTAGGTCTTAATGGGATCTACAAACCCGTAGTATATTATTTTGTTCTATTGTCGATAGTTTTTGCAGCGCACGCAAAAATAGGTTTTCGATTTTACACCTTGTGTTACAAAATAGCAATTTTATGACGGATCCCTAATTTTGAAAAAAAGAAACATAGCCTATAGCCTTCCTCGATAAATGGACTACCCAAAACTGAAAGAATCATTCAAATCGGACCAGTAGTTCCAGAGATTAGCGCGTTCAAACAAACAAACAAACAAACAAACAAACACTGCAGCTTTATAATATTAGTATAGATTTCGTTTCCCTCAAAGGTACCGTTCACGTGTCACTGCCACTGAATAACCTCTTTGTTAAGCCAAGCAAACAAAACTAGCAATATCTACGTCCAGTTGATAAGACAATTGAGGTATCGGCGAGTTCCGACCGCCACATATTGCCCCGTATTGCTCTATTTTGCCCCGTATTGCTCCATTTTGCCCCATTTGTCGGCACTCCGGTGACTAACGCTCGATTGCCCTTTGATTGCTCCCTGTCTTCTTAGCGAGCGTCTTTTGTTACGTTCATTGTTTTCTTTGGACTAATGGTTATCGGATGCGTGGAGTATTTCTTTGTTTCGGTTATGTGTAAAGGTGATTATTTGTGGTGTGACGATGTGGAAGACGTGTTGTTGCGGATTGGTAAACTGGAGTGGGTCTTTGTTTTATGTACTGCGTGTTGTTTTTTTTTCAGGGGAATATATTTTTTTTTTTTTTTTTTTTTAAACGAGTTTTTTACCGCAGACTTGGTGGTCCGCGCCCTTTTTTAAATTATTAAATTGTTTGCAGTTCTTTTTTCATTTCTTAATATTACATACGTGCTCCTTCACTGGACACGTTACATTTAGGTGAACTTATTATTATAACTTATAATCTACGTGAGTCCATATATATATATATATATATATTTTTTATTTTATTTTATTATTTATGTTTTCCAGGCTTAACAGTTTTAAACTTATATAATAAATTTTCTTTACAACTAATTTACAGTGACCGTTATTTACTTAAGGTTACACATATTACTATTATTATTATTGGACATGTGACTGATAACTGCATGGCAGTGCGAGCCGACTGACTCCGACTGACGGCATCCGTTCACGGACATGACCTGCACATCCGCGCCGCTTAGCTCAACCATTTTTTAGGGAACTTAACGACCGGTTGGGCAGCGCCACCGTCGGCAAAGCTTTTACGTGACTATGACAGACCCGCTCTGCCATGCAGTTTTACATAATCTTTGTCTGTATTACGAGGAGTACAGACTGGTTGAGGGTTTTTGGGGTTTAGGTTGGGTTTGGGGTTAGGATGGGGACATTGAGGTTATTTGGGTCGACTGACCAGGGACTTCGCTAGCCTGAGCAAAGCTTCCACTACTACCGCGTCTCGATGCTGCATGGCCGTCTTCAAGTTGTACTCGACGACCGTTTTAGTAGGCGCATCCATCGCTCTCTTTGCAAAGCGAGCCGTGGCGTCATCGGCGTCGTCGGTGTAATAGACGCAACTGACTGTATGTCTCGACACCGCCACTACCGCGTGGGAGATGCTGTCGTGGATTCGGAGTCTCCTGGACTTGGTGTTGATGATAATTACGCTGTCGAAGTCCAGACCCTGGGCCTCGTGGATAGTTAGGGTGCGCGACCCTTCGCCGGACCCGTATCCCTGGCTGACAAGAGAAGCTTTCTCCTCTTGCGTATGAACCAGGAACAGGGTATTTTGGGCAGTGCTCGGTATTTGCGCTCCTGTGTACCCTTTGACGCTCAGTGAGTGGACCCGCGACAGCGACGACTTGGAGGAGTATATACCGGAGTATATCTCGCTCAGTGCATATGCCACATCCATCGGATGGCGGTGTGTGCAACGCAGCTCCTGGGTGATGTCAGCCACCAGGTTTGGACGGGTATACCTTAACTCGAAAAGGTTCTCTCTGTCCAAAAATGGTAGCTGGTTTACGTCTCCGATGAGGACAACCTCGCTTGCACCTGACAACTTTACTGCCATGACTATGGCCCCAAAATGGTTCATAAGAGCCTCGTCTACCGTTAGGCGGTAGCATTTCTCTTCTTTCTTGAACCCGTTGACTAAGATTGAGGCCATAGTGCGCACCTTTGTCTTTACTCGGTCTCCTAAGCGGCGCGCAAGCTTCTCTCTGAGATCTTTGGCAGCTTCGGTCGTCGTGGTGGCTACGACATCTTTCTCACCATCGAAGTGTTTCACCACCCAGGTTGTCTTACCGCATCCTGGGACTCCGTTTACCCACCTGATATTGGGTACCGTCCAACGCTCCTGCGATGCTATGTTGTCCGGGATCCCCGAAATGGACTGTGCCATTTCAAGGATCTTGTCGTCCAGCATGATCTTGGTACATTTGGCGGTAACCACTATCGGGTCGTCAGTTTTGAAGCTTGGAAGTCCCACGCGCTCCGTTTCCTCCTCGTCCAGTGCCACGAAACCGTTCTTTGCGCTATAGGCTGCCATGTATGACCCCGTCATTTCCCCTTTGATGACTTGGGATCTGACGTTGTCGTACACGGCTGCCTCTGCTTCCTCGAGCAGTACTTTGAGCAATCCTTCTGAGTCCCTTTGGAAGGTCTGCAGGATCTTCCTGCATGTCAGGAGATTGACCTCTCTGGTCGCTCTCACTATTGCTACGTACTCGAGGAAAGCGCTCTTCACGTGGTCTGTGGTGCCCGAGTTCACTGCGAGGACAGGCGGGCTGACTTGCCCTTTGTCGGCTCTCATTGGCGTAGACTTCCGTTGGGCGGGTTCCTTAGGTGTTTTCCTAAAGAACCTTGCCAGTGCTGCTTCCTTCTTCTCCGTTGGTGATGCGCGGCTGGTGCTTGGGAGCAGTGCGCTGAGGAAAGTGTCGAAGGCTTTCAGACGACTCCTCAACCGGGTCTGGGCCTCGGGGCTGGTGGTGTTCGCTTGCTCCTTTGCAGCTTTTTCGGCGGCTGCCTTCTGCTGGGCCCTCTCTGATCCGCTTTGTGTGGTCGGGTTAGTTGTGGAGCTCGTCGCGCTGGCTGTTGGGTCTCTGGGGGCTTTGAGGAAACTTAGAGTTTCCCCTCTGTCCTCATAGACGACTACCTCATGCTGTTCCGAGGCTTTTAAACAGCCAAAGCGGTCTGCGACGTCTCCTCTCTCTCCCCCGACCTCCATAGCATCAACACTTATGGTGCGGGCTGTGACTGGCGTGTGTTCTCCGGCCTCCCTGATCTTTTGGAGCAATGAGCTTGCCTGAGCGAATGGAGTCTCCTCTCGCCACTCGAGTAGTGCGATCGTCTTTCCTTTGAATCGCATTAGACGGCATCGGTGAGTGGCTACTTCCATCTGTGGCAGTGCGGCGTACTTACTGCCTTTCATGCTCGTTTTGGTGGTGCTTCCGTTGATCAAGGCGGCAAGGCCTGGTGAGATGGGAATACGGGCCGCAGCTCGGCTGGAGCCTATGCAGAAGCTTATGCCTAGCTTTTCTGCCTCTCTGTTCATGAACAGGGCGACAGGTCGCAATCTGACACCTGGAGTTCCGTCTCCTCCGCTTGCCAGGAACTCCGTAATGGGCATGGTGCTGAGAGCTGGTTGTAAAGTGGCTTCTGCTACTGCTGCTGCTGCTGTCGCTGGTGCGGGCTGTTCGTTGGTGTTTGTGTGTGTACCTTGAGTTATTGTTGTAGTCAGTGTTGTCGTTATATGTGTTGTTGTTGTGTGTGTTGTTGTTGTCAGTGTTGTTGTTGCTGTGGTTGTTGTTGTGGTCGGGACTGTTCGCCCAGATGGTGGCCGGCTTCGACTTTGTGAGGTTGCGTCCGTTTTGTTAGCCTCTGCTGCGACTTTGGCGACTTTGCTCGCGAATGCCAAGAACGGTTTTCTGGTAGCCGGTCTCCCCATGATGGTGTGGAGTGTGGACTGGCTCAGCTGGGTTTCGATCTTGATTTCCAGCTCCATTCTGTCATGACTGAATCTGGGGCATTCAAAGAGCAGATGCCAGACTGTTTCATCGCAGCTAGGGTCACAGACGCACGAGGGACTGTCTTTGAGATGGAAGCGGTGGAGATAAGCTGAGAATCCTCCGTGTCCTGTTAGGACTTGTATATGGACCGGTGTGAGGACTGCGTCTCTCAGTGTCCTTTTCGCCGCTAGGACGTCTGGGAAGAACACTTTTGTGACCGATCCTGTACTCGAGGACTCGTAGCGTGCCTGCCACTTCTTCACAGTCCCCTCCCGTATCTTCCTTCTCACGAACGATACGGGGACCTTGCTGTAGTCTACTGTCTCTTTTGTTAGGGCTGCCTCCTTGGCCAGCTCGTCTGCTCTTTCATTCCCGGCAGTTCCCACGTGGAAGTTCAGGGGAATATTGGAGCTTATTAACTTATTTTTATTTTACATTTCTATTTATTTTACATTTGCCTTTGCTCAGCAGTGGGACAATAGAGGCTAAGTAAAAAATCAATAAAAAAAAAATCCTACACATTTTCTTATTCCTTATTGCACACAAAATAACAAAAAATATACATACAAATTGCAATAATATATATATATAGCTAATGTAAAATGGCGAGCTTAATCCAGAATTGGGTTTTCTTACAGCAAACCAAATTTCGATTGCGAAATTTGCATAAGAGGATATACCTATGTGCATTAACAGTACATTTTATTACTTAAATTAATTCAATCATTTGAATAATTCAGTTTTTTGTTCTTTACATTTTTTTATAACTATTGTGTGTGTGTGGGTATGATGTAGAGATACCTAGTTTTGAATGTTGACCTCGGTTTTGGTATCAACAGTAGCAAAAATAATGACTTTGTATCGATGTAAAAGTGTTTTTTTTTAATTTATCTTAACACCTAAAGACAATACAATATTGAGCCAGCTCACCTTGGGTACTAGAGTCTCTTTTTCCAAAAGTCTCACCGCAATATGAGAAAACTTGCCAAGTGAGTCGGCGAAGTAAATTCATAACAAAATTTGGTGACAACAAGCCCTGTCATTGTTTGGCAGAAACTTCGGAAAACTTGCAAAAGTTTTATCTTATATCCAGATGTAGTTCCAGCAGTTTTATTGTGCACGGTTTGATATTAAGTTTTTTGCTTTTTCAGTGGTATTTGTCAAGTAGTGTTGGAAGAAAAGTGTTGGACGTTAATTCGTTACAGGACTTGACTGAAGAGGTCTGAATGATGCGAGGCTTACAGGCTTTGATTAGATTTTTCTGTAGGTACAGGTTAGATTACCAAGTATAAATGCTTAGTAATAATAAAATAATAGTTTTTAATATAATATAATAGTTTTTAATTAATAATGTACTTAATAAATATAACTTTCAGAAAGAAAAAAAAAACTTAGAATATCAGCATTAATGGTTTTTTTTATAACGTTTCCCCACTCTAGGAATTTCTCCTGTGTTGTGGGTGCTTTTACAAACATTTAAACTCACAAGCGCAAACGGCCAGACCCGGAACAACTACTTGTAGGCCATACAAAAATTTGCTACGTGGGGGAATAGTACCCGCAACATTTAGCGCAGCAGTCAATTGCTCAGCCACTGCACTAACCGTGCCTACGTCCGTCGTGTTCGATGTTGAGTGATGTTGCTATAACTTTAAAATTAGCTGCTCTGTTCTGTTTCAACTTTATATAAGTTATTTTTGTTATTATTGATCTTTATGAATAAGTTTCTGTTTGCAAGTTCTAACCTCAAATAATGATGTTGAATAATGGCAAAGATCACTAGTTTTTTTTACTTGAAAACACTCATAAATTAAAAACCAAATAGAAATAAATAAATTAATTGTTTAGGAACTGCTAATGAAATTATTCTCAACTAGGCTAGAAAAAGGAAGGCTCTAATTAGGAAAATTACAGTTCAAACAATAAGCATACTTAATGGTGATAATTACTGTAGACCCGCAGAAAATTGTGAGGAAATTATCTAAAGTAATTACCTACGTTTTTCCTAACTTAGTAAAACCTGTAATATTTTAGTTTTAAATGAGGGATTGAATTAGAAACGAAGAATGAGCATTATTTGACGTTGGTTATCGTGAGTATTTTTATTTAATTTCTAGATGTCGCCCGTAATCTAAAAAACTGAAACACAGAAATAGCAGTTTTGAGGCAGTTTAAAGTTTTTTTTTCATTCTGTGACTTACATATTTTCGCAATACACTCATCCTGTTTTTTTTTTTTTTCTTTTTTGTGTTATCTCAGTTTTTTAGAGGACACATGATATTTGAAAGTTAGTCCATTTAACAAAGCTCCGGTGACCTAAACCTGTGAATGAGTGAAAGAAAAACAATAAGTAGTCACGTTTAACCATCAAGATTGGCAAACAGATTGTGGTTATTTTTTATTATTATAGTTGGCATCCTTTCATTTCCTTATACACCGTCAGTTTCCGATTTCCACTCAATTCACGGCGTATCCTCAACTCATATCCAATAAAACTTATACCGACATTTACGGGATATCTTCCGTGATTGTTCATTATTTTGAGCTCCCGATATTTCGACACTGTTGCAAGCGCCATGATCGCGGATTGATTAGAGAATGCGGCTGGATGGAAAATAAATTGTTAAGAGCAGGCAAATCTGTCTACCCTCTTTCTTTGACTTTTGCTACGCGCACTACTGGAACTCGACACCAATTACGAAAGATATCCCGTAAGTGACAGTATAAGTTTAGTTATAAACCGTGAAACCTTAAAACAGTGTTTTCATTCAACAGTTTACAATTTCCTCCCAATTCATAGCACATCCCCAATTTACACCACATCTAAAAACAAAAGACAACTAAGTAAGTATAACTCCTACCCCAATAACATTACAAAACTTATTTCACCCAGTTTCTTCCATCAATAATTGATCAGGTTCAGAACCGGAATAAGATCCCAACTGCCAGTATTATCTTACCGGGCCATAAACGAAAGGATTTAAACAAAGCCACGGGCTATTGTTCCACGTTTAAGTTTGGACGCCATCTTTGTTTTGGAATTTTCGTCGTTACGTACGCCTGATTAATTTGGGGGTGATTACGTTGAATAAAGTGTTTGGGTGAATTGATTCGGAGGTTTCTTGTAGATGATAAATACTGCTGATGCTGTTTGTGGAAATAGATTGTAGTGTAAACGATGTACTGACTATTGCTAGATATGAACGAAGTACCTATATAGGATGACTGGTAATTAGTGACTGATACTTATTACATGATAACAAACAACTTTCCCAAAGAAACATATTGTTTTAATACTCATTCACATTTATGACAATAGTACACCGATAACGGCACGTGAGCCTGACTGTGGCGCGGGCGCCGCTTATGGAGCGGGTATGCGAGCCGCGCGGGAGCTCTTCCTACCCACTGTTGCACGGTACTATAGTAATGAGAAAGAGCGGCGTTACGCGGCTTGTTTCATACGGCTGTTGTATTATTGTGATAAAAGTGAATGAGTATAAGAAAAATTGTTTCTTGGAGAAAGTTGTTGTTATCATGAGTAAAATCACGTGTTTATGTATTGGTCACTAATTACCAGTCACCCTATAGACATGATTTTAGTCTCGATTATTGTCAGTTAGAAAAATAATAATATCATCACTTCAAGTTGTACTTATTTCTTGCAACAGGTAAGGGCTGCTTAACGTAGAGTCAGTATAAGCTTTATTTGTGTCCGTTCTAAGTGTCATGTAAGAAACAGAGTTCAAAGGGGTTTGAATAATTTGGCCTGACTAACTTCGGATATTTTATTTTATTTACCAAATAGCAGCCACTCATAATACCTGTGTAAATAAATAGCTGGCATCAATACAAATTAGTATTGTATGGGACAATATCTTCTAAAGCGTCATGTTTCTGAGATATAAGCAACAAAAGTTGAAAAAAAAAAAATTTACAATCTTCGCCATTAGTGAAACTTTACACAAAAATCTGTCAACATCGTTCAATAGCGCAATAATAAAAGGTGTAAGAAGACCCTTAACGAAGCCGAAAGGCACTTGTTCTCCCCGTCATTGCAATATTTTTTTTGTTCTAGACCATACCTGGGAACCTTCTAGTTACGGAGATATTGGGGGTCAAAATTCTAACTTCTTCACAAGTTTTTTTTTTTAAACGTGTTTTTATTGTAAGATTTTTACTTTATACACCTCCACGACCCCTGTACTATTCAATCCATCCATCAGCACAACGCTTTGAGTGCGCTATATCGAGACCTACCGTAAAACGTAATTTTTCACCCCAAAAAAAAAAGTCGTTTCCCAGCAATCATTTTTGCGTAAAGTTACTTAGTTTGATGTACAGAATGCTTGGTTGACGGCTTCGTGAAGGGTCTGTTTACACCCTATATTTAGTATAGTAGTGTATTTTAAAGAAAACAACCATTACACACATTTCTTGCCATAGGTAATCATTGAGTCTATGTACATTCGAGCTACACAGAAACCCATGCAGTAACATACATCGTTTTGAACGAAACAGGCCTTTGAATATATACAGTGGTAACTTTTATTTACTTTATATTCACAGTTTCATGTTAAACGTTGACTTTTGTATGTTTGCTACGCTTCAATTCAGAATCAGAATCAGAACTTTATTTGCTTTGAATGCAGGTATACGTATAAGATGTTGTACATTAATTAATGATAACGGCTACAGTCTACTATACGGCGTGCAAATTATTACATAAATTAAAATATCAAAACAAACAAAATAATGTCAACAAAACATAACAGAAATCAATTAATAATATTATAGTGAGGTACATAAGAACAAAAAACGAATAATTGAATACAAAAAACGGGATGTACCCATATTATTATAGGTATTGCGATAATTCAAAACTTTTACTCAAATTTCAACAAAAACTTGATACCAGGTATAATTTAGTGAGTAAAGTTTGGCATTTTATGTTAATAAATTCAATATTCATAACAAAATGTTAGTAAAGGCCTCAACAAGTGAACCTCAGATAGCACTATCTTGTAATTTATTCGTTAACTTTGTAGATAAATGTTGTACTGTATTTGCATTATAATAAGCACTTTTGTGTTTATTCTGTTCCACAAAATATTTTATTTGTAATATTTCATTTGTTTTCTTGTATACGATGCCAATCCCTATCACTTATTCAAGATCACATCTCTTGCTTTGGATGTTAGTCAATAAGTCATTAATATATTAAAATACAAAGCATCCTATACAAAGCATCATACTACTCTGTCAAAAGAGTTCCGGGAAACGATCAATGACTCTGAACGGTCTGCGAATTAGCAAAAGTCATTTTAGTAGCAAAAGTTGTAATTGAAAAGATCTCTGCAATGGTAATATGTTATTGTTATTGGTCACCCAGAAAATCTTAACTTCCGTGCTCAAATAGACACCTATTTAGGTCAATAATTCCGAACGGACAACGATTTGGCGAAAGTCGTGTTACTGGCAAAGGTTCTCCTTGAAAAGCTTTCTGCAATGGATTATACGTTATAACTATTGGTTAAACTTTAATATACCTATTGGAAAACCTTAATTGGTTGCCATGAAAATCTTAACTTCGTTATCCAACTAGTTACCTATTTAGCTCAATAGCTCCGAACGTACTGCGAATTGCCAAAAGTCGTGTTAGTAGCAAGGTTCTCCTTAAAAAGTTCTTTTCAATTATGTATATCTTATGGCTATTGGACCTTGGCGCAAAAGGCTATACTTCGAAGCTCATTCTCCTTTATTGTTTAAGTGAGATAGTCCTCCAAGAAACGTCCTCAAAGGTTCTCGCAAGTTCTTTAAAATAAATGCTTTTCCTTGGTATAAAATCTAGTGCATAATCATAACATTCATATGATAAACAGGATGCTACGCGAGCACAGTTACCCAGTGTAAACATTACTGTGATCACTCAACACACTGGTTGCTACGTGCACTGATCCGCGTTACACGGTACGGCCAGGAAACCAGAGGTAGAGATAATATCGAAGAGTCTACTAGATAAACTGGTTTTACAAGATCCATACTCCATGAACGGTGGTTTTATACAAATAAATCAGGAGGGAAGGTCTAACAACCAGTCTGACCGAGGAGTATCGTGCTACTCAACAACAGCGGCTCGGGTCGATCTTCAGGTTAAGCCGCGTTTGCATAGGTTGGTCCGTGGATAGGTGACCACCCATTACATACCGAGTTTCCTCCGCGCATCGAAAACCACATTAAATGGTTGGACTCAGGTGTCACTTATGGATCGTGTTGGAGGCCAGATAGGGAATCGCTCCATGTAAAATACTGGCATTCAGCTGCAACTGCTAAAACTGGTAGCTGACCACAACATGGTTAAAGACTAAGCATATGATGATGATGATGATCAATTTATATTTAAAAAAAAAACTTTACTCTACTACTACAACTACCGGTAGTCCATACATATTAGTGTTGCTTTCGATGTGTTATTGATTCATGATCCAGGCACATGGCGCGATTAAAAAAGGGGACCACAATTTAACACACACAGAGTTTTTCGAAAGATAAATCTATGATCCTATCGCCAACTTCGTAGCCCCAAAATCCTTAAGATAAGTAAGTTTTCTAGTACTCAACAACATTAAACTGAGACGAGATGCACGAGAACACGGTATCAAGATTATGTACCTAAGCAAGTTTAGAACTTCAAGTTGTGCAAGCGCCCCACACTCGGAATTATGTGGAAATACGGTGCTCATTTAAGTTATTAAATAGCTTAGTTTCAAATAGCAGCTTGTATCTTGTTGATTATATTATTTTTGTTACCTAGTACGGAGGAGCTCGTGGCTAAATAATAACAGCCGCTCGGGTCGATCTTTAGGTTAAGCCGTACTTGCCTAGGTTAGTCTGTGGATGGATGACCACCCATTACGTAGCGAGTTTCCTCCGTGCCTCGGAAACCACGTGAAGCCATTGGTCCCGGCTGTCATTTGTAGATCTTTGACAGTCGTTACAGGTAGTCAGTGGCCCAAAAAGTCTGACAACCAGTCTTACCAAGGGGTATCGTATTACCCAGTACTAACTGGGTTGTGGAGGTCAGATAGGCAGTCGCTCCATGTAAAATACTGGTATTCAGCTGCATCTGGTTAGACTGGAAGCCGACCCCAACATAGTTGGGAAAAGGCTAGGCAGATGATGACCTGGTACAGAAAAGTTTTCGCTACTCTTTCGTAAAATTAAGCTATTGAGGCTTCGAATCGCAATACAAGTAGCTAGAACCACAGCGCAGTGATTTTGAGGGGAGGATTTGTTGAGACAAAAAAAAAACAAAATATATTGATGAGGGCCAGTCAAAGAGGAAAAAAGGAAATTGGCTATCAGCACGCGTAGCATGACCACCATAGAAACGGGTTTTGTTGACGGAAGGATCGACAATATGACAGATTGTGTCGACAAAATGACAGATTTCTTTTCACAATCTGTCATTTTGTCGATTCTTCCGTCAACAAAACCCGTTGCTGTCCGTGCTGGTATCACCATGCATTGAGCAGTTTATGGTGCATATAAAATTATAGATGTGCCAGTTCTGCTCTATTTATTTTATCATCGTGGCATGAGCCAGTTTCATGTAATAAGAAGACAAGTGACGGGACGAGAGAATATCACTTTCCAGATGTAATTTGCAATCGTGTTTTGTTTCTATTTGTAATTAGGCAACCGCTTCTGGCGACCACTTTACCATAACACGTGGGTGTTATAAGGGACAACTCCCTCGACAAATTGACCTCCAAAATAATTTTGTATCGATAACAAGTTTCCAAGAATAGAAATTATACCAAATATCGTCTTTCTTTATGACGCCTACACGTCAAAAAGACGTCAGAAGGTTAAAAGTAACATAAACCCTCCAATAAAGGTATGAAATAAAAACGAAACTGTTTAACTTCGCTAGTTTATAATCTATCATTTTATGGCGCCGGCTGTTGTCCCCGAACTATCAAACTTTTGTGACGAAACGGACGAAACTTATAATATTTACACTATTTACAATCATAATGCGGGGTTCACAAGCAGATAGTTAGTTTAACAAAATTTTATTGTCTAAAAATAAATTAGCAGTAGATTTTATTCATTTTTTTCAGCCCCGCCAGGCATCGGCCCTTGCGCACCCCTTTCTGTTGCTGACATCTATTTGAGGCGCGCGTGGAACACGAACGCGCCGTCGTCACGGCCTGTCGTCTTAAGACGGACGGACGGTGAGCCAACCCATTACTCACCGTCCACAGGCCCGCGCCTACGGTGGCCGGTAGCTACCATGTGGCCCCCGATGCCCGGGGCGTCCCCTGCGGCGGCTGGGACGTGAGGTTCTCTCCCTCTCACGTCCCGCCACCTCCTTCGCTAGCATGACTGTTTCGCAGAAGGAGGTGACGGCTTCCCATTCCCTCTCGCTCCAGACCATGGCCTAAACCAGGGCCGGGCGCGAGAGGTCGTCGCCGTCGGTGAGGACCTGCGTCAGGCGGAAGGTGAGGGCACCGTGGCGCCTCTCTAGCCACTCCTCAAAGAGGGGACTTATCGCCACTATTGTGGCGTGCCCTGCACGGGGTTGCGACAGTCGCTCTTTCCATGTCGCCATGAGATCCCGTCGGAGGTCTGTCCGTTGAGCGGTGATTTGCCGCGGCAGCGGAGTTTCCCCCCGACGTAGTGCCTCCGCGCGCCATTCGTGCAGGCGCGCGAGGGCTATCGCCTCCAGATCCCATGGCGGCAATCCGGCTAGGAGGCTCTTCGCCTCGCCGGAGATCGTGCGGTACCCCCGGACTAGCCTTACGGCTACCACCTTTTGGGCAAAAGCCTCTCCCCATTCCTTCCACTTTTCTCGAGGTTGTGCCTCTTCTCGCCAATTAACCAGAAAGCCATCCAAGGCGTCCCGCCATCTCCTCGATTTGCCGCGACCCCGTCTAAGTATCTCAGGGCTCCAATTTTGTGATTTGCGGGCCCACAACTTTGCCGGCATCCGGCAGACATGGCCTGCCCAGTCCACTTTAGTTTGGCAGCAATTTGAGTTCTGGAGCTCAGTGTGGAGTTCCTTATTCGATCGGCAAGTTTAACGTTAAGTATGCTGCGCTCCATTGCCCGTTGGCAAACCTTGAGTTCGGAATTCTGGATGTTAGTCAAAGACCAAGTCTGTGCACCATATGTCAGTCAGTATGGGGAGAATACACATGTCCATTAGCTTACGTTTTATGAGGATGGGTAAACAGCATTTAAATAGCTCTATTAGAAAATCTTGAATATTCGATTAGAAAAGTTTTTTTTCAAATCTCAATCAATCATTTATTGCTATATCCGTAATTTATACTTACAGGTGGTAAATAAAAAAAATAGAAACAATTATGGACCCTGTCGGGTACAGCACATTTTTTAAAATAAGTAGTTTCTGCATACGTACTCATATTTATTTCTATTCCATGCTGGGTATATTAATTTATAACCCAGGTATACTTTCTTTTATACTTTCAAAACTTACCAGCGCTACATTCACTACAACTGTTCGGCAGACAAAGTTTAAATCTATCTTCAATCTTTCGATCAGTATTACGCCATCCATTGTTAAGAAGTTTTGCGATATTGAAAGAAAATCTGGTAGAACTAAGATGTTTCCACGACAAAAAATTCAAGTTACCGTATAGTGTTATAAAATCCTAGCTCCATCAACTAAACCCGTGTGATCCCGCCATTAACTCAGTTGAACGTAATCCTGAGAGAGATGGGATCTCATAAATTATTAATAAATAACTTTATTCAGCGAAACTTCACAGAACTTTGACAAAGAATACCTGATAAAATTATGAAGATAAACTTTTAATATGTACGGTATTTACGGTTGTACGTGAAAAAGTCGGGGATTTTCCTCCAAACGCGAACATACGAGAAGCTTATATACGGTTTTGTGTAATATCATAATTGATGTATCATGTATGTTGTAAGAGAAACAGAAAACGAGAGTAGAATACTAAACAATCACTACTCGTGTAAGTGAATTTTTATTCTGATGTTTTTGGGGTCAATTGTACCCCTTTGCAATCCATCATGGGAAAGTCGGGCTATGAAGGAAACATTCTAGCGCTGGGGTAGACATACACACGTCTGATTCGGATTTTATGATAATAAAACACCTCTGGCTTTTCTATGCGTTGCACGTGCGTGTTTCAGCACGAATTCTCATCCAACTCGTGCATGTAAACGGTTGACGTATGGGCCATAGAAGGATTTATTGCAGCATGCCTCGAAAGCGCGTGTTTAATTTTTGATTGAAAACCTTTGTGAAAAGCATCCGTTGACTCCAAGGTTATGTCGAATATGCCTATGCATATGCCATCGTCAGTGGCGTAGTAATGCCAATGCAACCAATGCGGTCGCATGGGGCCCCTAATTCAAGGGGACCCCGGCGGACTGCAAACGATTATTTTTTTTAAAGATTTTTTTGAGAAAGGTCCTCATAGAAATTTAATAAAACCGCAAAAAAAGTGTCCAAAATTTCAGCACACCCGATTTACACTATTGTATCGTTACATAATAGGCAAAAAAGGCACTTCGATTTTTTTGCACTAGGGCCCAAAAAGGTTAGTTACGCCACTGGCCATCGTCTTTGCCGTCAAAATGTAAACAACTAATTGAGAGGACAGACATACCTACTATTACGAGGGGTGCAAAGGTGTATCCACGTAAACCCACAGCGCAAAACGTTCATCAAGCTAATAAAGTATCGATACTGAAGGTGCTTATAAATCAGTCCATAAACGATGTAGCAAACAACCAAGTCAACGTGAGATAGTGTACCACATCCACATTCATTCATTATTTTTTATATTCAAATTCCTGCACTTTAAAATCCCTGTACCTGAAAATTGAAACTACCTCCCAACAATTCACTCCATTCAATATTCCGAAAATGCTCGACCGAAAAATAGTCACGCGCTCGACAATGTCGAATCGAAAATCGGTCACCGCTTCGCGTATCCTTCATGTATTCGTTCCGCGTCCGATCCGTACGTGTTCAGTACGATATCGTGGCGTGTAAACGCGCTCGATGAAATGGAGCATGGAAGATGATAGTGCGGATTTTTGCACGATATGTTTATTCTGTGATTCTTGTGGTGAAGTTGTGTGTTGTGTTTTGATGATTTTTAATAATTTTAAAAGGAAAATCAGGAAAAAAAGGAAACTTCTAAAAATTCATCATCATTATCATCTTCCGATCCAGGCTCAATATGGGACTGTGCTAGTTGGTTATTTGAGCTCTGACGCGCGGCTTTGGAAGAACTGAAAGTCATGTAAAGAGACTTCTGTCCAGCAGTGGGATGACGCAGGCTCATGGTGACATTTACAATAATTATCATCTTGTGTTTACTTGGGCTCCAGTTACGGATATTTCTGAAGCCACTAGATATTTTTATCACTACACTGGAGCCTCGCCTTCTAGATATACCTACTCATAGTAAAACGATAAGCGAGTCAGTACAGACAAGATAATTCGTTGAACACGATAATATTTCTAGATATTTTGGAAATCCAATGGGTAGATGCATAACAGTCCCCCACTTAAGAACAAAACCTCTTCAAGTTCGAAGACCCAACAGTGTTATTACGCCATCACCGTTCCAAAACCAATCTACGGTGTAAAGTAAGTATCTTATTTTCTGTGTGAGAAACGCTTTATAGGTACTTGTAAAAGAAACTCATTTACTTCAGAATCCCTTCAAATAGGCTATCGAGAAAGAAACAGTAGCTCCCAACGAGTTTCGTAGACTGACTGAAAACAATGAGTTTAATTGGATAGAAAAATTGTGACTTTGGTTATATGGATTTCGAGGAATTCTACTTTTGTCTTTGTTAGGAAATCAATTCTATCTTTTGTTTGTGACGACAGATTTCCAACTGATGAGAATCATTATAATTAATGCATTTTAGAATACTTATCTAGAAAATATTTATACAATTACTGATACTGATACTGTTAGCCTGCGTCATCCCACTGCTGGCCAAAGGCCTCACCCCGAGACTTCTAGTCGTTTCGATCCAGGGCCAATGTGGGCCACTGGCCATTAGACAAAAGCCCCTTTTTATTAATTATTTCAAGGACCATAGACTCAAGCCTTCCTAACAAGATTTCGGAATCATCAACATTCTCTTCTCCAGGTCTTGTAAATCTATTCCGGGTCGGCGGGACATGACTTCTCTTCCGTACCATCTTCTTTATAATTCTTCACCTCTGAGGTCACGGTTTTTCTTAACATCATCATCTTCCTGCCCTTGTCCCATGTTACACGGGGTCGGCTGAACACGTTTTTTTCTTACATTCTCCCCTGTCAATCGTCACGTTATCATCGATTTTTCCTTCATATCATTTCTCATCTTTTCTTTGGTCTTCCTCTCCCACAGATAAAAGCAGACATTCTTTCCTCACGACATTCTCCTCTTGCCTCCGCATCATGTGCCCATATCATGACAACTACTTTCCATCCAAGACACCTAAATTTTAGTACAAAAACTAGTTGAGATTCTAAACATTACAATTCTGTTATATTCAAAACCTTCTTCCCTACATCGAGTGCAAAACGATGTCTTTTATCACACTTACTATAATACTGATATTTTATGTGACAATTTATCTGTCTCTGTAGTGAGCATCGTTTGCAATGTGCATTCTATGTTACCGTACACGAAATGCACATACCATATGTAGGTGTATATAGGTACTTCAGTTGCCATGTTAGATAGGTATGTATGGCATAGCTCTGAAATGGTCTTGTTGCTGTATAGCCGTTGTGTTGTGCATGGAGGTATCAGATGTATTGTATTGTTATGTCGGGCAGGGGTTCGTATCTCCACGTCAAAGCGCGTATTTTGCGTACTAACCATTGAAATTCAAATGTGATTTTGTGGCATTTAACACCAGGGTTTCATTGGAATAGTATTTATATCACAAATGCTGTTTTTATCCTCCGACGCAAAAAGAGGGGTGTACTAGATATGGGGGATGAAGGTGTGTGAATATTTTCAAATATGGGTCTATTTCTGGGGTATCAAATGAAAGCCAATGGTGAGATGCTCGTGGTTTAATAACAGCCGCTCAGGTCGATCTTTAGGTTAAGCCGTGCTTGCTTAGGTTGGTCTGTGGATGGGTGTCCACTCATTACATACAGAGTTTCCTCCGTGCCTCGGAAGGCACGTTAAGCCGTTGGTCCTGGCTGTCATTTTTAGATCTTTGACAGTCGTTAGGTAGTAAGTGGCCCAAAAGTCTGACAACCAGTCTTACCATGGGGTATCGTATTACCCAGTACTAACTGGGTTGTGTCGCTCCATGTAAAATACTGGTATTCAGCTGCATGCAGTTAGACTGGAAGCCGACCCCAACATAGTTGTGAAAAGGCTAGGCAGATGATGAAATGAAAGCGCATGATGTGTATATTACAATTAGATATAGGGGTGAAAGAGGGAATTAATAATCGAATATTTTCAAATATACCTACCCAAGTGGGGTGTAAAATTTTATGACAAAAAACTGTACGTTGCATTTAATCGGTCAAATTGTTAAAATTTCAAAGAAAATTATTCAATTGCTCTCATTTCGTATTCTTTCTAAATTTTCTATGGCCGATTTGTCATGGGGACCATTGAACAGTTTTCTTTGATCTATTACACATATTGCAACACCTTTTAAATTTTCTAACTCGGCTCAAAGCCACATAGGCCTAGCCTTTGACAAATTTTTGATAATTTTTTTTGCCTAATAAAATAATGTTCACTTTGAATAAATAATTAAACATACCTATCTTAATTAGTGTCGTGATGGCCCAGAGGTTAAGGCCTCGCCTCTCATGCATGAGGTTGTGGGTTCAAATCCGGGCAAGTACCAATGTGACTTTTTCAATTCATATGTACTTTCTAAGTTTATCTTGGACATCACAGACATCGGTGAAGGAAAACATCGTGAGGAAACCTGGACTTATAATTAATATAAGTCTGAAATCGCCAACCCGTCTTGAGCAAGCGTGGTGATCAATGCTCGTGCCTTCTCTGTATGAGAAGAGGCCTTTGCCCAGCAGTGGGACAGTAACAGGCTGGTATTATTATCTTAATATAATAATACCCAATAATAATAATGGTTTATCTATTAGACCTCTACAATCAAAAAACCTATACAAAACTTAACTTAACGACTATTGACTTAGATACTAATAACATTTATAATTAAAATTAAACACTTCACTTATTGACTTATAAAATCAAATACATTGATAAGAAGAACCACCAAACAATTAATTTAAAATATCTACTATAATAAGTTAAACTGTCCACAATTAGAATCAATAACACTCACAAATAAAATTCTTATACAAAAAAAAACAATACGATGAATAAAAAAATTAAATTAAAAAATTAAATAACCCCCAACGCAAAGTAGCAAAACGGCTTTGATGACAATCACTTTATGTGTGGTCCCGGGTGTCATTTGTAGATCTTTGACAGTCGTTAGGTAGTCAGAGGGCCAAAAGACTTTACCTTCTGTCCATACACTTGGGCTTTGCCTATGATAGTTACATCATTATTTAGCACACACCAAATAGGAAGGTATAAAATTAGCGTCGTCTACAGTCCGTCTCTTAGTTTTGTTGTGATCGTTGCACCTCCGTTTTGTAGATAACGCGTATCAAAAATTATATTTACTTATCATTCGCGAGACTTTATCGTGTTAATCTTTGATATTTTGTAAAGATTCGATTACGGGGTTAGAATAAAAAGTAGCTGAGATAACAAAGATTCAGTACTGTATTTGATATTGGTGTTTAAACATGAGTTTCCAAGACAAAGTGGTTATTGTAACTGGCTCGAGTTCTGGTATTGGAGCCGCCATTGCGATCAAGTTTGCTGAAGAAGGAGCCAAGGTCGCTTTAGTCGGAAGAAATACGGAGAAATTAAACAACGTCGCAAAGAAGTGTAACAATCCTTTAATACTAGTTGCAGATGTTTCTAAAGATGTAGACGTCAAAAAAATTCTTGACGAAACCTTGAAACGCTTTGGGAAATTGGATATTCTGGTTAACAACGCTGGCATAGGTCGGCCAGCGACAATTCAAGCCGAGAACGCTATGGAAGTATTTGATCAAGTAATGTCGACTAACCTGCGCTCAGTAGTTTACTTGACGCATCTTGCTGCTCCCCACCTTGTGAAGACCAAAGGAAACATCATTAATATATCAAGCGTTGCCGCACTAAAAGTACTTGGAGAGGGATCTTTCTCGTACAACACTTCGAAGGCAGGTCTAGATCACTTCACTAGATCTATTGCACAAGAGCTAGCTTCAAGTGGAGTTCGTGCAAATATTGTGAGCCCAGGGCCAGTGAAGACTGATTTCGCGGAAAATATGGGTATACCCGTCGGAGCAGAAGATGCATTTTTCGAAAAAGTGCAGAACATGACAGCCCTGAACAGAGTTTCTATTGCTGAAGAAATAGCCGACCTTGTTTTGTTCCTAGCTAGTGACAAAGCTAGAGCCATCACTGGATCGACATTCGTCAGTGACAATGGAACACTGTTGAAAGTAGCTGATACTGAAAATTTTAGTTCGCTGAATAATTAATATTGCCAAATGAACGGTTTAAGTGAATTTATTTAGTAATGATGTTATTTCTTTTGCTATACTCTTTTTAAAACGAGTCAGATTTATATGTATGTATGATTCTAGTGTTTATTTTATATCTCCTTAAATAACTCGTTTAAATGGGTGGGTTTAAAGTTTAAATTTTTGTTTATTATAATCAATCAAATAACAAAGTTTGTGATGTAACATTAAAATATTTGGTTTTATAGTAGACAGATCGACAGAATTTTATTTGATGAACACCATAAAAAATACGGTAAGAAAAATGCTGCCTTTGTAAGGCAAAAACTTGAAAGGTGAGTATAGACTACAACATTTTCTGGAGCATTTCTGTGTAATGTAACGTTCTTACGAATGGTACAATACAGGCAAAAGCTCAGTTTCCAAAGCATTTCCATGTAATGTAACGTTCCTGCGAATGCTCGGCGTTATGTTACGGGTAAATCCTCCCTCGGGTCTCCCTCCGCGTCACCCCGCAACCGCGCATCGCCCGCACTCGTGGCTCGACGAAATGTTACACCAATACGCTCGACGAAATGTTACACCAATACGCTCGTTGGTTTGTAACAAAGAGGCGAGCGTGCTCGACGTTTAGTTCGTAAAAGGATGATACACTAGAACATATCATAGAGCGGCTCGTTGTTCTGTTACAAGTAAATGTTGTAGTCTATACTCACCTTAAGGAGGTTTAGAATTTTTGAAAAAACCCACTTCTTACAAATGGACTTAAAGTTTGAGGTTCTGATGTTTAGATTTTTTTTTCGATAGTTCATAGACTTATTTTTACCATGCTTGTATAAATATATTTTTTAAGTTTTGATAACACGAGGACTTTAAGACAGATTTACAAACAAACCAAGCTTAACTTTAATGTCCAGTCCCATTCATAATCAAATAATATTACCTACTTAACATAAAATAACATCACGCCTGTAATTCCCGAAAGGTTAGGCAGAGGTGTACCTGCATTTCGCCAGATATGTTTAAGTGCCATGAAATAGTGGGCGAGCCTATTGTCATCAACCGGGCACCTAATCCAGACTCCGTAGCTGCTACTGAGAAATCCGTGATGGAAAAATCCAATAACAATTTGCGCTACCTGGGAATCGAACCCAGGACCTCATGCACAGCAGTCACGATTGCGATCACTGGACCAACGGGGCAGTCAATCAGTTATCTACTTAGGCTTATCAATATTCAACGAAGATACTCACGTAAATACAAAAGAACTGCGTTCGAATCATTAATACCTAATCACTACAATAGCATTTCCTTTAGTAATTCGTAACAAAACGTAACAATCCCAAATAAACAAACAGAGCAACTAATGATCGTTAATAAATTACGCATGTAATAGGCTCTGAATGCATGTTGAATGGAAATTAAGTAGGAGAATTGGGTCACTAAGAGCAATGAGTATTTCTAATGATATCCTGTCTGTATCGAAGTATTTGTGTGTTTTATTTGTTAATTTTTTTTGTTTTGGAATTATTTTTTTGTTTGTTTTGGTTGTCATGCAATTACGATTGGTCGTTAGCCCGTATTCGGATGCTCGATAGACTTTACACTCAAATTCAGGCAGCCGATGCATTAATTACACAGGTCCTCGGACAATCTTGTCCAGCTTCATCGACTTAACACTTCTATCTGTAGCCGCTGGCGCAGGTACTGGACATCATTAAACTAATCTTAGTCGTTAGCCCGTATTCGGGCTAAAGTCGAGTACCTACCTGCGCCCGCGTGCACTGCTAGAAGTGAAAAGAAAACTGGAATTGGGTAAGTCGATGAAGCTGGACAAGACAGTCCGAAGACGGGCGTACTCGACCTCGTTGATACCCTTGGTCGTTTGCTCGAATTCCATAGGCAAACGAATACGGTAGACACTTGGCGCCGTAATGTTAGTTAGTATATCTGCAAAGGCCTATGAGGTTCTGTGGTTTCTATATACACCCGAAGGTACTATAAAGAAAAACACAACTATTGCTCTAAAAGTTATTGCTCGCTTCGTTGGTCTAGTGGTCACAAGCACGATTTCTGACCATGAGGTCCTAGGTTGGATTCCCAGGTCGTGCAAAGTGTTATTGGGTTTTTCCAAAAGAAATTTCTCAGTGTCAACCATGTAGGCTAGATTTGTGGTTGGCGGCTATAGGCTCGACCTCTAGTACACGGGACTTACATAACCGGCAAAATGTGGGAGTATTATAGGTACACCGCTGCCTAACCCTTCGGGGAATACAAGTGTGATGTTATATTATGTTTGTTTATACCACTGGTCGGTATAAACAAACATAGCATTAGCATACGGCTAATAAAATGTATGAAAGAATAAGTGAATGAAGGATCTCCGAGGAGGCTTTTTGTCTACCCCCGAACTGTACTATTGGCTATTGCCCAACATTTGTTACTTTTAGCCTGTATCATCCCACTGCTGGGCAAAGGCCTCCCCCAACATTTGTACTTTCTTTAAATATCTAAGTACTTTATTTGAAAGTTTGTACTCTAAATCGACGTTAACAAGAAAAGTCTCCATAAAAATCAATATTCCAGCTTCGTCCCATCCCTTCCCTAGGCCATCCATTAAGTTATCTTTTAGAAATATACATAATCTTTATACAATCCATTTCCCCATTTATATACTAAGGAAATATTTTTCAAACTCCCTTTCTACACCCGAAAAACTTCCTAAACAGTTTTGCAAAGTTTTCTTTGCCGTTGGCATTCCACAAGTTTCATATCTCAAACCTTAATACTTCGCAATAAGATTTGAGTTTTTCTAAGTTGAGTTACAGGATGTAAAATGGTTGTGTTCTTCTGAAAGGCACTGCTATGTCTATTTAGTTCGCCGCGTGAATGGTTGATTGATGTCTTAAGGTGTTACCTGTCGACGAGTTGGTATTTCGTCCAAATAATTATCTATTGCAGGTTTGAAAGGATTTGGAGGTGTTTACACGTGTCTGGGGTTGCCTTTGGAAGTGTTGAGTAGGTGCTTTTGATTCAGGGTCAAGGTTATAAAGCTTCTAATCGGTTCTTTAAGTAGGTACTGGTGGCGAAGGTTTCATACAACTGGATTCCTACCGGATTCCCTTTGAAAAATGGCACAGCCACATTAAAAATATCTACTCCGGCTTACTTCTTATAAAAATTGACCCTTTGCTACTGGTACTCTCTGTAGAGGCCTTTGTGTAGGTTTATTCAATATTTTGTCGGTAACACTGATTTATAGTAAATAATAACAGCCGCTCGGGTCGATCTTAAGGTTGGATGGGTGACCACCCATTACATAATGAGGTTCATCGTGTCTCGGAAAGCACGTTAAGCCGTTGGTCCCGACTGTTATTTGTAGATCTTTGAAAGTTGAGCCCGAAAGTCTGACAATCAGTCTTACCAAAGGGGTATCGTATTACCCAGTACTGACTGGGTTATGGAGGTCAAATAGGCAGTCACTCCATGTAAAATTATGGTATTCAGCTGCCTCCGGTTAGACTGGAAGCCAACTCCAAATATAGAATAATCCGATATAGTTGGGAAAAGGCTAGGCAGATGATTAATTTCTAGATGGAAAATAAAACACTTTGTTAGGTAACTTTGAGTTTTTTAAAACAGTTTTAAAAGGAGGGAAACAACTTACAAAGAACGTGTTGATATAGTTGTTTATTATGGCGTACTCTTAAATAACAAACATTAGTTTTTGCAATAAATTCATCGCAATTTCTTTACGGGTTCCCTAGAATAGAAGAATATAAATAATTCTAAATAGATGTGGGACACTTGAACAAAACCGACGTCTTATTGGAGTGCCCCTTGTTATTCAAGTTTCTGTTATTTCGAGTAGTTTCGAGTGAGCTCTTACGTGTTCCGTTATTATATTTAATTGCAGTTTTACATGAAAGATGAAGAATGCTAGGGCAACTGTGGAATAGCTTATGTTATATTTTTTGTTTTAAGCATTTCTACGAGTTCATGCTGAACAATTATGTAAACATATTCACGTTTTTATTCACTTGAAACTAAATTATTACTGCATTGTCTGACTACTATTATAAATGAGAAAGTTTGGATGGAAGTTTGTTACTCAACCACGCCAGAACGGCAAAATGGATCTGAACGAAATTTGGCACAAAGATAGATTATAATCTGGAATAGCATATATGCTATCCTATCTCCAAGTTACAATCGTTATTTCTCGCGAAAATTGCTTTGAAATTTAGAAAAGTGTTTACGTATTTGTGCTACTAGCTAAAGTTAATTATTTTCCTACTAGGCTAAGTGTTGCCATACAACGTGGCAACGCCGCCAGTCTCTTGAGCACATTACCAGCTGACAGCGTTGAGGAATGCCCTTTTATAGTTTGTTGTTAGTTTATTTATTTTAGTTTATTTAATAATTTTTAATTAATCATGTGTACAGTTCGTTTAATCTACTAAATATATTCTTAATTAACTAGTTTAAGTGAATTCATCCCATCCCATTTTTTATCTTCCCAATTATTAAACAACAATAAAAAACCTTATTTCTGTATGTCCCTCCTAAATCCAAAACCCCAATTGAATAATAAACACACTCATTATATCCTCCGGTAAACCGCTGACTGCAAAAGCCCAACGATTAAGATTACAGAAATTAGAAATAATTCTTCGCGAACGCACCGGATGAGATTATGAAAAAAAAAAAAAACTGAAACAGCAGCAGTTTTGGAAGAGCCAAAAAGCCAATTATTTCGATCCGCTTATATCTGTAAATCTGAGGAGCTCGTGGCTTAATAATAACAGCCGCTCGATCTTTAGGTTAAGCCGTGCTTGCCTAAGTTGGTCTGTGGATGGGTGACCATCCATTACATACCGAGTTTCCTCCGTGCTTCAGAAAGCACGTAAAGCCGTTGGTCCCGGGTGTCATTTGTAGATCTTTGACAGTCGTTAGGTAGTCAGTGGCCCAAAAAGTCTGACAACCAGTCTTACCAAGGGGTATCGTATTACCCAGTACTAACTGGGTTGTGGAGGTCAGATAGGCAGTCGCTCCATGTAAAATACTAGTAATCAGCTGCATCCGGTTAGACTGGAAGCCGACCCCAATATAGTTGGGAAAAGGCTAGGCAGATGATGATTATATCTGTAAATCGTTCCAGCTATTCCTGAAATCTCTCGGGGTTTCTAACTAGGTACTTACCGAGGCCTTATTTATTGTTGAATATATAAAAAGGTTAATCATCAATCCCTATGGTACGAGGATTTTGGCGGTAAAATGTTTTGCGGCCTATCTGCTTGGTGTTTTAGGTCAAATATTTTGAGTTATATTTCCTGTTTTATCTTAAGTGCTGTTTGTGCAGATTACTGCTTACATGGATCTATACGGGGTGGAAGGGATACCGACGCGAAAATGGTTACCACGTATTCAGTACACCGTTCTGAAATTTTTCATCGATTTTTTTTTTAAATCTGATTTTTCCAAAAAAGTGCAATACCTACATGGTCAAAATGTATGGAGTAGCTGTTTTTTTTTAAACTGTTGCAAATTTTCTTTGTAGGGGGCTCAGAATGCTGTACTTAATACGTGGTAACCGTTTTCGCGTCGGTGACCCTTCCACCCCGTATGATGGTATATAGGCCCTTTTATTTATTTTTTAATTTTATCGCTCTGTCTGTATGTTTGTTCCGGTTAATCTCCGAAACGGCTGGACCGATTTTGACCGGAGTTTCACTGACAGTTGATAGCTGATGTTATAAGGAGTAACTTAAACTAGTTTTATTTTAGAGAAAGGAAAATGAAGAATGGGGAATTGGGGTTCCGTGCAAAATGTGCTCCGATTCAAATAGGGAAGTAATATTATAATAACAACAGCTAATAGTACTTAAATAAATTGAATAAAGCATTGTTATAATTATTAATCAGTTTATTTCAGATCAAAATAGTCCATAGAATTACAAATTATACAAATACAGAGAAATAAATAATAGGGAATTAAATTAAATTATTACTAGTACAATTATTATTGATCCTATTGTGTTAATAAAATCTTATGCACTAAAGATTGCAAACTGGGCCCGGCCGGGCCGGACCCGACCGGGCCCGGTGGATGTAGAAAAGGGCCCGGGCCCGGTTTGCAATCTCTACTTGTAACGACTGTCAGCCCGGTGCCCTTTTAGACATCCACCGGGCCCGGCCATTCATACCGGGCCCGGTGGATGTCGAAAAGGGCACCGGGCCCGGTTTGCAATCTCTATTATGCACTATGGTAGTCAACACCCATTACAATATGCATCCGTTTGTTCTGGATAGGGCAATCCGCACGAGATACAACCATCTGCAGGATACTGTTGCTGCTGCCTCGCACGCGCTGCAACAAGGAGGCTACTTTCTTCCGTTCCGTTATGCCATGTTTTTAAAGTTATCACTTAGCATTTACTAGAAATAGAAATAGAAATAATTTATTTGCATTGAATGTGAATAAATTGTTTTAATATATATACATTAATAAATTAAAATAACCTTGAATGTAGGTACATACATGAGTTGTTACAGTAGTAATTATTTGTTCCTGGTACATTCTACCATTAGGCATGCAAAAATTTATACTTATAAGCAATAAAACATACAACTTCAATTTAAAAACTTTCACAACAATTCAGCAAATTATCTTGTAATAAAAAATCAGATCAAAATACTGAATCCTACTTCTCAGTGAGCTGTCTATTAAGTTTTCCCAACTAAAACATCAAAGCTCTAAACTTATTATATTTCTTAAAAGTTACGATACATAAAGAAGTCTTCTGAAGGGCAACTGTATCAAAAATATTTACTTAGCTTGTATTTATTTACCTTATGGAAAAATTTTGGCAACTTATTAAAAACAATCTTTTAAGACAGTATAAAATCTCGCTGAAGCCGACGACGAATAAACCTAAAATTTTGATTGGATCAACGTTCAAGGGATTTCTGAAAGCATTGTAACGTTAAGGGTCCAAGGTAAAACCAAGATACATATTGGGTCACTAAGCCAATAGAGTTCGTTGATTGTTTGGATTTGCTGGTGCTTCTTGTAATTTAGGGAATTTGTTCTTAATCAGAGAGGATTTGTTATTATATCCTCTTTCAAAAAGCCTTCTTTGTTTGTGTTGTCACCCGGGCCTGAGAAGGTATGGAGTTTTTAATAAATCAGTACCTGGGCGACCGAGATCTGCTCGGGCTCAATTTTCCCAGATGTGAGACCTAACTAGATCGATTTTTCACCCCAGTAAATCCCTGTTATGCAACTTTCATCGAAATCGTTAGAGCCGTTTTCGAGATCGTGATTACAAATGTGTATACAAATATTGCTCATTAATATTATAGGATTGATTTATAGGTATCTAAATAGGCCTTACAATTTTGTGTAACCATCAAACGGTAGTAGTACCTATATGTTATTATAATAGGCTTACTGGGCTCTTGATGACATAATTATGTCGAAATCGAAATCATGGACTAGGCATGAACATATTTTTTTATGCTTAGCTGCAATCAGTCCTAAACTTTAAGCAGATTTGTTCCCTGTCGTTCTTATCGTGTCCAAGGAGCTCCTCAGCATCCGACGCCTCATACTTCACCATCTGTCACAGTGTTTCTGTATATCATGGCGTTTCAATCGTTTACGTTCGTATAGCTGATCGTTGCTAACGCGGTACCTAAGTCATTTGGGTGATTTTCCAGTCGTGTTTTATATTTATCCTCTGTTTTAACTCTTCTTTGACAGTGCTTATGCTCAGAACTTGATCTCTGAGTTGGTGACGAACCCTGGTGCATTTGAAATGGTGAACATATTTGATGAGAGGCTTTGGAGGAATCAAGAAAGAGGGTGAACCAATAGGGTGAATATTGTTTTATCTAGGCTGCTGCCCGATGGTAATTACTTGTAAAGTTATTGTTAATAGTTTGCCTTTGTGATAATTTGCTGGTCAGGCTCGTTGGTCGTGTGGTCGCAAGCGCGACTGCTGAGCATGAAGTCCTGGATTCGATTCCTGGGTCGGACAAAGTGCCATTGGGTTTTTCCATCAGTAATTACAGGCATGTTGTCTTGGATAGTATGAGGAGCTATAGACGTGTCGCGCAATTAAAAGACCGAAAATCCCAGAAATCCTTTACATCCCAACAAATTCATGGCATGAAAACCCGAATAGATTCTATCACTACACATTCGAACGCACCGATACTGATGCTGAAATGGAACTCGGTACAAAACTGGCGAGCACAAACATTGTATGTTGTTAACAATGTTGTAGGAACTACGTCGTTGCCGATACAACGTTGTTTTCACAACTGACGAGACGCGGATAGATTGCTGGCGCAAATGTTTTCTAACTGGGTTTTTCTTGGTTTAGTATAAACTTGCTGGCATAAGCTAGCTGGTGTTGGAGTTAAAACAGCCAAATTAAAGTGGCCTGCAATGTCGCACAAATGCACTCAGAAAAGTGGGCAAAGATCGTCACGCACTGGATGCCTGAGGGTGGACATCGCTGTCGAGGTGGTCCACGGCGAAGGTGGTGCGACGAGCTGATCATGTTCGAGGAGCAAACGTGGCCAGAAATGGCACGAAACGTAGAGGTTAGGAGGGAGAAAGGGGAGGTCTTTGTCCAGTAGTGGAACAATATAGGCTAAGGAGCAAAAAAAATAGGAATTTCGTTTCTTTTTGACAATTATGGTTGAAAGATGCGTTTGTTTCACCCTGGTCAGACAGTTCTGTTCTACTGACTCATCACTGAACTGGTTGTCTTCTGCCACGAACCAACGGCATACGTGCTTTCAGAGACACGGAAGGATCTCGGTATATAGGGTGACTGGTAATTAGTGACCGATACTTATATACGTGATTGTACTCATGAGATCAAACAACTTTTCCCAAGAAACATTTTTGTTTACACTCATTCACTTTTGTCACAATAATAAAACAGCCGTATAAAATATGCGCGCGCGCGCCTGTGACCTATTAGCTGTTAGCCGCGTGACGCCGCTCTGTCTCACTATCGCTATGTATCGGTCACTAATTACCAGTCACCCTATATAATGGATGGTCCACCCATCCACGGACTAACCTCGACATTCGATCGGCTGTGATTGCTTAGCCATGAGCTCCTCATTGATAACAATTATACTACATTCCAGTTACTTATTTTAGAGTCCCCGTTCAGTTGACTGATTTTCAGCCATTTACATTTAGTTAACTAGACCGTGTCAAAAAGGCAAAATACTAAGAACACAAAGATCAAAGTGAAAAACAAGATTTTTTTTCTAAAAAATGGTAACGGTAATTGTTCCAATTATACTAAATGTACTTACAAAGTATTTGGCATGAAGGTTTGTAAATCGCGAGGAAACTTGGAGTGTTAGAGCCGTTGACCTTTCAACCACGCGACGGAGGAAAAAAAGGAAAGATAGAAAGAAAAGGAAATTATTAAATTATGCTAAAAACAACAATATTTCGCGTCTCGAGAAATATCTTGAAAAATGGTGAAATTCTACCGCTCAGGGACAAAGAATTTTGTAATATGAAGCTAATTTTAGTAGGCACTTGAGTTAGTTATGCCGTGCCGTGGAAAAAGTACCTGAAGATATTGAAAGGCCCTTTCAAAATTTACGAAACAGAATCGTGAAAACAGATCAATAGATACAATGCCTCTTTTCGAAGTTTGAGTATGTCACTCGAACTTTTTCATAATCATAACCTAAAGTAGGTACCTAATTGCATCTCAGGGGAAATAATTAATAGAAGTAATAAATCAAACTTTCGAACACTTACTATCCATTTTACGCATTCTAGCCTGAGATGATTAATTAACTACCTCACTGAAATGTCACAAACATTGTTTCCACGCCAAAGACATTCAAATATTTACAAGCCATAGACGGGACAAGACGAAGAAAATCGTAATCCAATAACTGTTACTACTTAGTAACAAATCGTGTCATACGCTCGCTTGTCAGATAGCATTCGTGTTTCTAAATCCGTAAGTATGAAAATATTCCCAAGTCTTTTATATATCTTTGTTCCTCGCCAAGCAATTTACTCTGTTCATAAAATAACAACTTTTTAAACACGATCAACAGATTATAACATCAACAATAGCCACACTTTGATCACTAATATAATCCATATGACGTCATAACCCTCGTCACTGGACTTACCTTAAACGGCTGATTAATTCATGAGTGCATTGATAGATATCAAGAGTTTGAGGCTTATCACAGTTTACGGTCCAGTGTTGAATTTTAAGCCTTCCTCTAAAATTATTTGCCAGAAATCATGATAACAATAAAATTCACGCTTGCCAAGAAGACTCCTTAATTATGGTTATGTTAGGTTATAATGTTGCCACTGCTCAATACATGCCTTCTCTCTGCCGACCCAATGCAGGTTGCTAGATGTCACATGTCTTCAAATCACGTGGGTGATCAGATCGGTAAATCTTAATGACCTTCTACAAACTTTAAATGTTTATTTTCTTGACCTTCAAAATTAACTGTAAAAATGTCTTTTATTTCAGGCAAAATACCCATATATATGTTACGCCTAAAAGCCGAAGTAAGGTTACACCTAGTTCTAGTCGGCTATACTTAGGCGCGACCGGTAACAGTTTGAAATAATGCAACTAATTTGGATGTAGCGCTCGCTTACTTAGCCGGATAGAAATAGGTGTAACCTTACTTCGGCTTTTAGCCGAAACATATACAACAATAATCTATACATATAATAAAATCGTAAAAATCCAATTTTATGTTCCGACTTGGCTCAAAAACTACTGCATAGATCCTGTTCAAATTTTGCACAAATATTCCTTACAGGCTTCTTCACATGTTAGGCTATATATTATCACGCTACTCGCTTAAGGGGGTGAGCAATAATGCATTATGTCAGTATCCTTCATTTGTTTGACGTTTCAGTTATGACAAGCACCAGAATGGCTATTTAAAGCTTATGTCAACAGAGAAAACAGCCTAGCGGGTTCTTGAACGTTCTGTAAGCTACTGGTCGCAAGTTCAAACCCCACTATTACTTTCACTTTTTTGTAATTTGTTTGAATATTTTTTTGATGCTTTTATATATTTCCATTTTTTTTTTGTATTGGCATCGTTTAAATTGGGATAACGGCAGGAGAATGATGATGATGATTTCTACAAAAAGTTCTTGCTTTACTAGAAGTCTGTTTCCTTCTCGATTTGCAAAATATCAATAATCAATCGCGGTTTGGAATTTTATTGTTCTTCTATAGATTGGTATAGTGTTCAGAAGCGAGCATGAGTTCCTGGGTTAGATTCCCGGTCGGGCAATGTGTTATTGAGTTTTTCCACCAGCAAATTCTCAGTAGCAACTACGAAGTCTGGTTTTGTGTCCGGTTGATGGTGTATCGGCACTATAAAAAGTACAAAAACAACAAATAACAAAAAGTACTACAGCGCCATCTATGACGCAGGTGATGAACTAAACATCGAAATACGTCTAAATTCTGCCTGGGTCAAATAAATCGCCCAAATAAAGTTATCCGCGACTTAAGACTATATAGAAATACCCGACAACAACTGTTGGGCAGTTATAGCCCACCAGACATTACACCCGTCTGGTCGGACTATCCTCCCTTTTCTATTGGGGATGAAGAACCTTACAACCTGTTCTTTATACAAAATGGCAATAGGCTCGCTAAATATTTCATGGCAGTTAAACATAACTGACAAAATGTGGGTGTACTACTAGGTACTATATACACACATCTGTTTTCTCATTAAAATATGTATTAAATAAGGCTTTCCCCATTTCCTTTCCAACTCTCCCGGTGTTTTGCCTTCTCTGGCCAATCAGTCAGGAACGAATCCAAATCGTCACACCAGCGTTTGTTGGGTCTGCCTCAGTCGGTGACGATGACAGTCTTCAGGTACCTACTGTATGACCATTCTGGCCCATCTGTCCTGACCCATTCTGGAAATGTGACCGGCTCAGTCATTTGAACCTCTTACACTTATCGCCAACATCGGCGATGCCTGTCTTGGAGCGCATTGTGGTGTTGCGTATTCAATCGGTGATTTTGATGTTTAAAATCCATCGCTCTTTGGCAAACCTTGAGTTTGGACTTTTCAGCCTACGTCAAAGATCATGTCTGGGTACCATAGGTTAGGATAGGCAAGATACACAGGTCGACAAATTTACGCTTAAATGTGATTGGAAAGTATAACGTTGTCTAAGTAAAAGCGGTCAAGCCTAGCGTCTGTCGCAGTTTTAAATATTCTTGACTTAATGATTAGGCAACCCATTCGTTATAATTTTTATGTAATCTTTTTTTTAGCCTTTATTGTCCCACTGCTGGGCAAAAACCTCCCCCATTGCCTTCCATTCTTCTCTCCGTGCGGTTTTCTTCGTCCAATCTGTCACAAACGCTTCTAAGTCGTCACACCAGCGTTTTCTAGACCTCCCTCGGCGACGACGCCCGTCTTCTGGCACCCACTGCGTGACGACTCTGGCCCACCGGTCCTGATGCATTCTACAGACGTGGCCCGCCCAATCCCACTCCAAACTAGCAATCTTATCGCCCACATTAGCGATTCCAGTTTTTGAGCGTATTGTGGTATTGCGAATTCTGTCGCTGAGCTTAATACCCAATACGCTACGTTCCATTGCCTTTTGGCCATGAGTTTGGACTTTTGCGACTCGGTCAGAGACCAAGTTTGAGCATTACGGTGCTCAAACTTGGTCCCTGACCGGTTAGGATGGGCAGAATGCACATGTCGATGAGATTGTGCTTCAGGGATAAAGGTAGGTCACCCTTCATCAGCGACTTCATGGACCAGTAGCTCTTCCAGGCGTTCTCGACTCGGCAACTCTCAAACTCAAATGTACTCATCGACGTAGTGAATTTCTTGCCCATCTACCTCAACCCTACTTTTTACGCTATTTGTGATGACTTTGGTCTTTTTTATGTATATTCAACATATTTTTCATTCGGTGAACAGTTGGGGGGGGGGGGTGCTGTATTAGGCATTTTTTCTATACTAAGCAGGCTTTATTTACAATTGTGGAGTGAAGAGAAATAACGAAAATAACTAATAACTGAGATTATAACTGTTTCACTCGCGGCACGTCTTTAACGTTTAGATGTGGCTGCACTAGCATTTTAACTTCAGAGCAAAATATTAAATAAATAAAAGCGAAAAGTCACTCAATCATCACGAAATATCGAAACCGCTTGACGTAAAAAGATGAAATTAGGCAGGGAGGTAGTTTATAGTTAGTAGACGTCCGCTAAGAACGGATTTTGCGACAGGGCCGGATTAAGGGGGTCTAAGGGCTCTCGCAAGTTTGTATGAAAGTCCTTCATTTTTTGTGCTACAAACTTGAAATTTGGCAAGGAGGTAATAAATAGTCAGTAAAAGTCTGCTAAGAACGGATTTTACGGCAGGGCTGGATTAAGGTGGTCTAAGGGCAAGGTCGGAGGACACGGTGGCGCACACCGTGGAGGTCTGCCCCGCTTGGGCGGAGCTCCGCCGTGTCCTCGTAGCGGCGATCGGCGGCGGCAACCTCTCGCTCCCGGCCCTGGTTCAGGCCATGGTCCGGAGCGAGAGGGAATGGGAAGCCGTCACCTCCTTCTGCGAAGCAGTCATGCTAGCGAAGGAGGTGGCGGGACGTGAGAGGGAGAGAATCTCACGTCCCAGCCGCCGCGGGCGACGCACCGGGCGTCGGGGGCCACGTGGTGGCTCCCGGCCACCGTAGGCGCGGGCCTGTGGACGGTGAGTAATGGGTTAGCCGATGCGTGCCGGGGCTGCGGGACTGTTCGAAAGAGATACCGTGGCCCTGGAACACAAAGGGCAATGAAGGAACATGGATGGGTTTTAGTCAGTAAGAGTCTGACACTCCCTCCAACCCACCCAGAGCGGGAGAAGTCATTTGATGATTTCCCATCGGTAAAAAAAAAAAAAAAAAAAAAAAGGGCTCTCGCAAAAAGTCTCTTAATGTTGTAAATTAAAAGCAAAATCTCAAGACATCTCACCAAGGGGCGAGAGGGGGGGTTGAAAAATCGCCAAAATTGCCTCACGTAATTAATGGACGCCCCTTAACCCAAGCATCTCCTTGCTTAAAAGGTGATCTCCAAATCATGTGTGTCATAACTTTATATCTAATTGAAATAAACATTCTTTTTTTTTAACACTTTGCCCGACCCGGGAATCGATCCCAGGACCTCATACTTAGTAGTCACGCTTGCGACCACTCGAGGCAGTCTTACACATACATACCAAAATTTCCACGCGAACGAAGTCGCGGGCAACAGCTAGTAATCTATACTAATATTATAAAGCTGCAGAGTTTGTTTGTTTGTTTGTTTGTTTGTTTGTTTGTTTGAACGCGCTAATCTCTGGAACTACTGGTCCGATTTGAATGATTCTTTCAGTGTTGGGTAGTCCATTTATCGAGGAAGGCTATAGGCTATACAACATCACGCTACGACTAATAGGAGCGGAGCAGCAAAGAAAAATGTTGCAAAAACGGGACGGGATTTTACGCGGACGAAGGTCGCGGGGAACAGCTAGTAAATAATAAACTGACACGAAATAAAATTGCAAAAACAATAAAGAAATCATTAAAAAGTACAATAAGATAAAAATCATTGAACAATGTAATTGAAATAAATGCTTTGAGTTTTAGCTTACGCTAACCTAATCATAACTTTGTTAAGGAGATAAAATTACTTACCGATGTTTAATTTCGACCTTTTTCCAAGCACTCCGACATCTCCAAGAATAAACCCAAAACAAACTCAAAGCTCACTCTTTTCATACCAAACATAATCCAAACTATTGTGAAAGTTCCACAATATAGGGCAACATCTGGAAACCCCTTTCGAGGAAAGAGCCATCACAGCTTTGACCCTGTTACGAATAGCCAACATAAATTTAAAAAAATAACATTTTCATTATTTTTCCGTCATGAATCGTTTGTGCATCGTTTGTGAACGTTTGTGTCACTAATGATTTTTTTTGTGACTAATTAGTTAATTAGTAATTAATTTTTTAATTTTCAGCTTACGATTAGCCAACATTTTTTTTAATTAATCGGAAAATAGACTTCCGGGTACTTAATCGATCGGAAATCGTTTGTGAATTCCGAATATGCCAACAAAAATGTTTGTGAATAATTATTTATCGAGAAAATAGGAAAAATAAAAGTTTTTTTTTCATCATATCGCGTTATCTTTTCTCGTCACTCCTTGTAATTGGCGCTGTTGTCTGCTTTAATACCACCTAGTGTAATACATAATAGCTAACCTTAGAGGAAAATGACAGCACAACAGCTGTATATTATTTTTATTTATAACATAAAAAAAGAGTGAGATCGAAAGAGAAATGTCATTTCGCATAGAAAATGGTAATTGGATTATTATAAACTAATTGTTGAGTCTCCAAGCTGGACTGATGGCATAAAAAAAAAATGGAATGACACTCATTCTCAATATTCTAGTGAGATAAACGCACAGAGAACTTATAATTTATTTTCTGAAATTGTTGCTGGATTTTTATATCATAAAGCTAAAGCATTTAATCTTTTTAATCCTCCCGAATGCTGGGATGTAAGTTAACAATATTTTAATTATTTTTTTATTAAAGATGAAAAAGAATTTATCAATATTCTAGTGAGATAAACGCACAGAGAACTTATAATTTATTTTCTGAAATTGTTGCTGGATTTTTATATCATAAAGCTAAAGCATTTAATCTTTTTAATCCTCCCGAATGCTGGGATGTAAGTTAACAATATTTTAATTATTTTTTTATTAAAGATGAAAAAGAATTTATCTAAATTATTTTAGAAAGAACGTGGATATGGATTGACAACAGTAACTAGTTGCGAAGGCTTAGCAGTTCCATCATATTTTTATATTCAATTTGTCTGGTGTTTTGCATCTTTGACTGGAATATTATTATTTCTTTATGCAACTCATCTCAGGGAATCTATTTATGGAGGTTTTATAGCCAGTTTAAGTTATTTTGTTAATTTCACCGAACGTACAAGAGTACAGTGGACATCTCCTTTACGTGAGAGTTTTGCTTATCCAATATTGTTGTGGCAAATGTTCTCTGTGACTACAGTTTTTGACAAGAATAAAACTAAAGAGAAGAAGCAATTTCAATGAAAAGATATTTTTGATAATTTTCCTTTTTGGGTGAGAATTTTTGATAATTTATCAATGCATTAAGGAATATTTATAATTTTTATGCTGAAAGGTTAAGATAATTATTTTTATTTCAGAAAATTTTTACTTCTACTACATTAAGTCTAGCATGCTGGCAACAAAATAACTTAAACTGGCTATAAAACCTCCATAAATAGATTCCCTGAGATGAGTTGCATAAAGAAATAATAATATTCCAGTCAAAGATGCAAAACACCAGACAAATTGAATATAAAAATATGATGGAACTGCTAAGCCTTCGCAACTAGTTACTGTTGTCAATCCATATCCACGTTCTTTCTAAAATAATTTAGATAAATTCTTTTTCATCTTTAATAAAAAAATAATTAAAATATTGTTAACTTACATCCCAGCATTCGGGAGGATTAAAAAGATTAAATGCTTTAGCTTTATGATATAAAAATCCAGCAAAAATTTCAGAAAATAAATTATAAGTTCTCTGTGCGTTTATCTCACTAGAATATTGAGAATGAGTGTCATTCCATTTTTTTTTGATGCCATCAGTCCAGCTTGGAGACTCAACAATTAGTTTATAATAATCCAATTACCATTTTCTGTGCGAAATGACATTTCTCTTTCGATCTCACTCTTTTTTTATGTTATAAATAAAAATAATATACAGCTGTTGTGCTGTCATTTTCCTCTAAGGTTAGCTATTATGTATTACACTAGGTGGTATTAAAGCAGACAACAGCGCCAATTACAAGGAGTGACGAGAAAAGACAACGCGATATGATGAAAAAAAAACTTTTATTTTTCCTATTTTCTCGATAAATAATTATACACAAACATTTTTGTTGGCATATTCGGAATTCACAAACGATTTCCGATCGATTAAGTACCCGGAAGTCTATTTTCCGATTAATTAAAAAAAATGTTGGCTAATCGTAAGCTGAAAATTAAAAAATTAATTACTAATTAACTAATTAGTCACAAAAAAAATCATTAGTGACACAAACGTTCACAAACGATGCACAAACGATTCATGACGGAAAAATAATGAAAATGTTATTTTTTTAAATTTATGTTGGCTATTCGTAACAGGGTACAGCTTTGAGATGATCTATCCTAACAGACGGTAGGTACTCATAAATCAGTTACCGCTTAGCCCAACCCTTTAGGGAGCTCAACGACCCGACACGACGCTAACAATCAGCGAGATATATTTTTGTAGGCCTTGCTAGATGTGGGCTAGACAAGTAGATTATGATCCCAGAAATTTTTCAGACATGAATGTTGATCAATCACAAGTTCCTAGTTATTTAGATTGCTTAGCTTGCAGTAGTGAAGGGTCCATTTTTGTAAGAAGTAATCTTTAATGTGATTATACGGGGTGTAAACGGACCCTTCACGAAGCCGTCAACCAAGCCTTCTGTACATCAAACTAAGTAACTTTACGCAAAAATTTTTGCTGGGAAACAATTTTTTTTTTGGGGTCAAAGATCACGTTTTACGGTAGGACTCAATCTAACGCACTCGGAACATTGTCCTGGTGGATGGATTGAATAGCACGGGGGTCGTGGATGTGTTTAAAGTAAAAATCTTACTTTAAAAACATGTATTTAAAAAAAATACTTGTGAAAAAGTTGGAACGTTGACCCCCAATATCTCCGTAACTAAAAGGTTCCAACTTTTACACAAGTTTTTTTTCAAATGCATGTTTTTAATGTAAGATTTTTACTTTAAACACCTTCAGGACCCCCGTACTGTTCAATCCACCCATCAGCACAATGTTTTAGGTGCGTTACATTGAGTTTTACCGTAAAACGTGATTTTTCACCCCAAAATAAAAAGTCGTTTCCCAGCAATAATATTTGTGTAAAGTTACTTAATTTGATGTACAGAATGCTTGGTTGACGGCTTCGTGAAGGGTCTGTTTACACCCTGTATGTAGTTGTTTCGGGTCTGGCTGTTCGTGTATGTGAATTGAAATGTTTGTAAACGCACTCACTATACAGCAGGAATTCCTAGTGTGGGACAACGTTTAAAAAAAAATGGTACTTTTTTGATTTACCTAACACCAGATACTGGGTGTGAGTCACAGCCCTCCACAGACAGGGTGCACTCAGCTCCTTATTTTAAATCATATTCCGCCAGATTTGTTTTTTTCCGTTACAATTCCTTTATTTCAATGTAAAATTACATTCCCTGTATGCAGCACTCCATTTATGTAAATTATACGGCTAAAATAAAAAATCCGACAATGGATGTTCAAATACTCTAACGAACGACGTGTGAAATCAGCTGTTCACTTCCTGCCTAGCTACAGAGCCCATCGAACTCGTCGTTGCGCTTACGGTTCGCTACGTGCGTTTTGCCACGGTAACGATACATTGCGTATGAGGAAGTAAACAAATCAAATTTATCGGATTCTCATAAAATTCCTGAAATAATCCTTGTACCGGACATCTTAGAGTGATATACTGAATTCACCCCATCAGTTTGTGGAGGGCTGTCCCTTACACCCTGTATACATAGTTACAACTTTTAGTCTCCATTACGAGTAAAGGAAGTGTTAACTCTGTAGCTAGTATTATCATTTAGCTTTAAATAACCATTTCCTACTGACCTCGTAACTAACAAGTCATAACAACTAAACTAAAAATAAAATATTAAAAATCAAAACAACTGCAAAGCATTAACCCTCAACTTTATAAACACAATCCGAACTAAAACAAGAATAAATGAAAATCGGTACTAGTATTTTCATTTATTAAAACCGAGAAGGTTCATAAAAGATTTAAAGTTGTGCGGTATTTACTGGTTCCGTATAATTCCGTATCTTGACTGCACAAGGCCCGGCCATAACTGCCATTAGTATTAATAACGCGCGTTCGCTCTCATTAAAGTGTACGCTAACCCTCTCGGCGCTGAGGTCTATTCAGTACCGGGTTTAAGTACAGTTATTGATATCGCTTTTTATAGACACTTTGAGCCGTCACGACTTTGACAGGAGAGGTGGGAAAATGCAGGGTTAGTTTGGTAGATGGGTCTGAGTTAGAAAATTTAATTTTCTTTTTCGGTTTTCTAAGGTTTCGTAAGGAGCTATTGGATTAATAATAACAGCCACTCGGGTCGATCTTCAGGTTAAGCCGTGTTTGCCTAGGTTGATCCGTGGATGGGTGACCACCCCTTACATACCGAATTTCTTCCGTGCCTCGGAAAGCACGTTAAGCCGTTGGTCCCGGGTGTCATTTGTAGATCTTTGATAGTCGTTAGGTTAGTTAGTCAGTGGCCCAAAAAGTCTGACAACCAGTCTTACCAATGAGTATTACCCAGTACTAACTGGGTTGTGGAGTTCAGATAGGCAGTCGCTCCATGTAAAATACTGGTATTCAGCTGCATCCGGTTAGACTGGAAGCCAACTCCAATATAGTTGGGAAAAGGCTAGGCAGATGATGGTTTTTTTATAAGGTTTAAATAAATGAAATCGTTTAAACGAAGTCTGTAAATATAAATGAGGTAAGCCTAAATGTATAATCTAAACCTACTCAAGTAAGTAACCTGATAAAATTCTACGAAAAAGTAATATTACCTTCAAAAGAAACGTGAAAGCGAGAAAATAAATACAATAGGTATTTTATACACCTTTTCTCACAGTAGAAAAAACATGTAACAACTCTTTGGCAAGTCAAGCCACTTTCATCACAAGCACGCCAATTGAATTCGAAAGAGACCGAAAAAAAAAAACACTTCATTCGTGAAAACACGAAAGCGTATTTACTTTGTCCCTTCATGGTTAATTCTATACATGCGCGCCTCTATTACCATGGGTGAAGGTGCACGAAATCACAATTAACATATAGATGTGACACTCGACCCCAGCCGGCCCCTTTTAGCGAAATTACTAAAGACACGCTTTTAACAAGGTCTTGTAAAACTTTGGTCCCTACGAAATGACACAGATTAAAATATATTGTGCGGAAAATGAAGTCCAGACGCAGTGCGTCAATAAAAATGGTCGGGTGTTTTTTTTCTGTGGCAACTTTATGTTAGGGTTGTCAAAATGGGAATAGAAAATGAGGCGGTGTTTGTGCTTTGACAAAGGCATTCATTAGTGCGCCCTAGGGTGATACTGTGACTTCGGCCTTTTTTATTTAGCTCGTGTTAATAAGTAGCCGACCAGTTAATTGTTTGTTCAGCCTATGTGGTACAAAATGGTGATACGTATATTAATTTTTAATTTTGTGGATTTTGCTCGACGTTATTGACAAAGGGGTCTTGTGTACACGTTATGAATTTAATTATTTTTTGTTTAATTAAAAATTCATACAATTTAAAAGAAGGGCTTTAAAAATAAGCAAGGTTGAACTGCTATTGTTTGAACAAGCAAGTACAATTAATATATAAAAATAAAAACACATTTAAAAAAAAAATTGTCTGTCTTTCTGTCTGCATTTTTGTTCTGTCTAATCTCCGAAACTGCTGAACCGATTTACTGGCAGATAGCTGAAGTTATAAGGTTTAACTTGTGCTACTTTTATTTTAGAATAAGAATTAGGGATCCGTGCAAAAATTAAAACACTTGAAGTTGGTAACAAAATCCGATTTAAAAAGGGAAGTAATATATTTTTTATAATAATATCACACGAACTATGGTCGCGGCAACAGTGAGTTATAAATATAATAAGGTGTTCACAAAAGCTCTTGAAACTGTAACTTTGAAACTTCAATTAAATATAATGTTTGTAACACCTAAGTTATTATAATGTGCCTTCACAAGTTCACACTAGGTAATGTAAGTTATGTTATTACCACATTTATATAATAGACACTGAAGATTTTATTTAAAACTTCAGAATCCTTTATGGCGAACAAAATGGTGTTTTTGTCATTTATTTGCATAATAAATGATAAAAATGGTTACTCTCTCCCTGGAGAGATGGAGTCCTCGCCGGTACCTTGGACCCCGTTCACGATACCGGTGGGCTACAATTTTTATATTTTTAAATGTTTTTACTGTTTTTATTTTAAGGAATATTTAAAATATTATTATTATTTTTTTTTATGGAAAAAAGTAGCACTTACCTAATACTCCTTACTTACATGGGAATCTTATTTCCCCAATTTTTTCCTCCAAAAACTTTTCCTTAACCCTAAAATGCAGGAGGTAAACAAGTACAGGCCGTAGATACCGATACCACATCTCTGCGGGAACCTGGTACCCTGGTATCTACTAATGGGAACATGGGCGATGCGACGTCGGCATCGAAATTGCGGACCCATTTACAGGTTTTAATGGTCGGACAAACTTTTTTTTTATACTGGGCTCCGGGGCTATTGGAAAATTTGCGGTGCACTGTTTTATTACCCCTGCCGTGTTTATTTTTGTTGCTGTTCCTTTTTTTTGGAATAACTGTGAAAAATCAAAATGAAACGTAAGCCAAAAAAATCCGAATATTTATAATTTCTGGCAAAATTGCCCCTTAACTTAAAGTCACCTTCTTCAGATGGTGACTTTAAGTTAAGGTAAATTCATTGCTACGAGCTACATCAGCTACGCCGTAGCATTTACCAATCTGCTACGAATCCAGACAATAATGGTATTTTTAACTTTTCTATATATCAGATATGGTAACTACTATAATTATATCTAGCGTACCGACATTGTCAGCAATTGTCACTAATATCAATTATGTTCTAACACTACATATTCGGATTGTTCGTCAGTAATTAGTCACAATTACATAAATAGTGACCTATTGTCTCCAATTAATTACTCATTATTGATAATTATGTGTGAATCTAGTTTGATTAATTACGTATATTTGTGAATTAATTTACGTCGCTATAAAATAAACAAAATAGATGTAAAATTATTTGATTTTGACCTATATTCAGTGGGGGCAGAAGGTGTGTTTGAAATCCCTTATTTATTTATTTATCTATAAATACAGTTCGTACTGCCAACGACAAGAGTAGACTAACTCTTTAAGATTACCTATTATTTTTTATCGAATTATTTATTTTAAAACGGAACGAAAGTAAAATTTTGTGTCAATTTAGATGATGACTGTTACTATAATGGTGCAAATAGATTTTGTCGCTGACTGTATCTACAAAGTTGTAAACGAACCCTTCACGAATTCGTCAACCAAGCATTCTATACATCAGACTAAGTGAAACTACAAAAAAATGATTGCTGAGAAACGACTTTTTTTTGGAGTGAAAAATCACGTTTTACGCAATAATGTAAAGCACTCAAAATGTTGTGCTTGATGAATGCATTGAATAGTACGGAGGTCGTGGAGGTAATTAAAGTAAAATTATAACATTAAAAACTTGTGAAAAATTTGGAACTTTGACCAATTTCTGCTTAACTAGAAGGTTCCCAGATAAGGTCTAGAACAAAAAAAAATTTCGCAATGACGGGGGGGACAAGAGCCTTTCGGCTTCGTTAAGGGTATTTTTATACCCATTATTCACACATTTATATAGGAAAAGTGAAAGATCAAGTGAAGAAAGTGTAGGTAGATCTTATAGCCATATCCATTTTTATGTACTACGCATGCATATATATGGCTGTAAAATCTTTTCCCGCATACTTACATGCAATAAGAGATTAGGAATAAAAAACACGTAGACCTTTTTATTTCTTAAAAATCCAATACCAAGATGAAACGACTTAAAAGGGGGACCAAGCCTTTGTACTTTTTACTTGTATGCCACTATCAGTAAACGTTAGTAATATACTCAAACGTATTAAGGGTGGATTCCCAAAGGATTATGGCTGACATGTTTGAGTCAATCCGAGGGATCCGATTAGTGAAGATATTGCGGATCATTGTGAACCTTTTCTCATACAAATGGAATTGTACTCTCTCTAGATACTTTTGGGACATAGTCCAGAATTATTATGTTTCTGTTGTAATCGTTTTTGGATATATTATTATGTATTATTAATAAATAGTTCTGGATTTATTTGTAGTTAGTAGTGACTGCTTTGTTGGTGTAGTGGTCGTAAGCGCGACTGCTGAGCACGAGATTCTGGGTTCTAATCCCAGGTCGGGCAAAGTTCCTTAATCGAGTCGTTATTGTTTCTGGGCTGTGCTACAATAATTGTTTTAATAATTGTTTTTATAATTGTTTTTATACTCAAAACCATCTATTGGAATACTCTTCAGAATTTAATTCTGAGTCGGTAGCTGTATTGAACGAGTAATGTCTGTTAAACTATAAATAAACATAATGCAAAATCACAAACAATACTAATTAAAAAAGCAGTGATAGCCTAGTGCTGTGACCGTCGGACTGTCAACTCATAGGTCTCGAGTTCGAACCCAAGTCACGCACCTCTGATTTTTCGTATTCATGTGCGTATTGTATAATTATCACTTGCTTTGGTGAAGGAAAATATCGTGAGGAACCCAGCATCCCTGAGATAGATTTCTTGAAGGCATGTAAAGTCAAGTCAGAGGCCCGTAGGAGGCATAAAACTCTGACACCAGGTTAGGCACTAACTACACGATAAAAAGATGCAATATCACCAGTCGAATTTCCCAGCGTGATGATTGTTTGTTGTTGCATTAAAGTTGTTTATTTGGAGGCTTTTATGAACTATTCCGGGGTGATTTCCATTAAAACTTCAATTTTATACCCGTTTACCCTAAAATATTAATGCCAATATTTTCTGTTTCCAAAAACCCATTACTACTACGAGTAACATTCAACAACACAACTTTACAATTCCACCCGTGCGGGTCGAACCTCGCTAATTTGACATCCGATCTCAAACCAAGATTGATGTTCGAAAAACATGTTCGAAAACAACAAACAATAAACAGGCCAAAACAGGTGTTTATAAAAACGGGAACACATCGATCACAGTTTTTGTAAGGGCGCGTCTACATGGAGTAAGACAAATGAAACTGTTGGGCTATCGGTCTCTTAAGCGGAGGTTGTTTTTTATCGGTTAACACTGGAAGAAATTGGTGTTAGTGTGGTACTAATAAATTAACATTGAAGTCTTTTTTAGAGTTCCGCAGCCGAATGGCAAAAAACGGAACCCTTAGAGATTCGCTATGTCAGTCTGTATGTCTGTCCGTCGTGTCCGTGTCGTCACAGCCACTTTATTCCGAAAGACATAGTTTTAACTTGGTAGGTAGATGTATTCTGTAAACCACTTTACGATTTTTCCAAATTGGTAAAATCTGTGTCCCCCTCCTCTAATTTCTAAAATAAGAGAAGGAAAATTCTGAAAAAATGTAGAATTGTAGAACGTAAAAATACTTTCAACGAAAATTGGTTTGAATAAGATTTGATGCTTAGTTTTTGAGATATGGGACTTTTTCATAAAACTGCAGCAATGACTTTGTTTTTAATTATGTTGTATTTAGTCGATTTTATTTAGCAAAAATTAATCGTTAATTTTCTTTATACTGGCAACTATCACTAAATGTTTGTTATAAAAGCAGCGGTTGCCTTTAGTCGCTCTCTTACTACTATCTACACTGTGCTAGGAAGCAGGTACTATAACCTTCCCTGTGAGTATTTTAAAATTTGAATAATAAACGACTTTTTATTTAAATTCAAATTGCTGCCGTTTTCTTCACGCCCATTTCCTATAAATTAACATACTATGAAAAACAAATTTACTTTTGCTGTTAAATGTACAACAATACAACATATTATGAATGAGCCTTCGAAATATTTTTGGAACTCTGTGTGCGTGCGAGTACAACTCGCACTTTGCTGGTTATTTTTAAACTAGAGAGTAATCTAATGGATAGAGTTGTCAAAAGATTATATTGTTAGGATCGCAACGCCATCCATGTCTGAAACTCAAACTCAAAGCATTTATTTCAATTAGACCATTACAGGCACTTTTGAAAGTCAGAAACAAAAGGATGAAGCTGCGGTCCCAGTCACGAGGCATAATAACTTGTGAAAGTACTGTTGTTGCCCGTTCCAAAGCGTAGATCTCTATGGAGAAGAATGAGCAAGAAACTCCATGGACACACTTTTAAATCAAAATATTTTTACAAGATCTTGGTTAAATTATTCATGTTGAGACTATACATACATATGTTACGGGCAACGTGATTAACTGGGAATTATTAATAAGGACCGGCCATTATTAATAATGCCCAAGAACGTCGGGCAAAGTGATTAATTTATCACATTGACCGGCCATTATTAATATCAGTCAGTGTTTGAGATAGCTTGAATTTATCACTTGGACCGGGCAGTATGAATAATTCCCTGGTGACCAGTCAGTTCACCAAACATTAATTCAATTTTTTTACTTTACAAGCAACGATTGGCAAAAACATTATTTGTCATTTCATCATTCTACAACAACAAGTTTACCAAATATTTCACTTATAATTATCCGATAAACTTTTATTTAATAACGTATTATTTGACAAACAATTCATAATTTTTAACATAATTGCTCCGGACTTTACTAAAAAAAGAGAAAATAAATGAATTTTGTTTTCGATAAGCATAAACCCCCCAAACAAACACAGATGCTGACAGAAACCCTAACCCTAGACGGTCGACGTCAGGGGCATCCCGAGGTTCGGTTAGTTAGGTTCCTTTAAACCCTGCAGACAGAAATAGGAGCCCCGCGCAGCGGGGCTTCGTCGACTGTATTGTAATTAAATGATATTTAGTAGAAACGTGATTTATCCTAATAGTTCACCTATTTTATTACTTTGCCCAAGATAGGGTGGGCATTATTCATAATGGCCGGGAAAAGTGATTAATCATGCTGTTTTAATCACATTGCCCAATTGAGTCGGGCATTATGAATACAGACCGGCCATTATGAATAGTGCCCGGATTTATCAAATTGCCCGTAACACATATATATATAAGAACGATGACAAAAAGTGCATAAGAGCGTCCAGAGTAAAATCTTAAAACAACTATTCAAAAATAACGATATAAAATAAACCGTGGCAGCTAAGAGATGACCAGTCCCAATTGACAGCGCCAGTTCACGAACATGACGCATGGATCGGCATCATCCAGCTCAACCACACTGAAGGGAACTAAATGATCCGACAACACCCGCCACCATCAGCGTGATATAAAAAAAATCTTACACGCACACTTTGCTACTACACAGTTTCTTGTGTAAAAATAATTAGCATGAAAGCTAGTTATTTCATTGTTTTTTAACTGGTGAGCAGCTTTAGTAATACCTAATGGCATCCTAGAAATGAGCCTCATTATCTGTCTATTTTTTTTATCAGTGACCTTTCTCAGACCAGCTCTAAGTAGGTAAGTAGCAGTGGCGAAGGTTCCATACAACTCGATTCCTACTGGCTTTTAATCCATGTTCCTTCTTTGCCCTTTTTGTTCCAGGGCCGCGGTATCTCTTTCGAACAGTCCCGCAGCCCCGACAGGCATCGGAACTTACGGGCCCCTTCCTGGTTGCTGACATTTCTTTGTGGCACGCGTGGAACACGAACGCGCCGTCGACACGGCCTGTCGTCATAAGACGGACGGACGGTGAGCTAACCCATTACTCACCGTCCACAGGCCCGATTCCTACTAGTTTCCCTTTGAAAAATGGCGCAGTCAGTATTCTATTGACAAATAATATAATCACATTAAAGATATGTACATATCTTTAATGTGATTATATTATACCGCCGGATACTCCGGCTTACCTCTTACAAAAATTGACTCTTCGCTAGTGGTACGTAGAACGTAGGGTAAATATTGTGTACACACTAAAGAGAGAAAAAAATCTTTTTTCTCTGTCTTACTTTACTGATAAGTAAAAGACAACAAATTATTTTCAATTAACCATAACAGTTGCTTTATATACCAATTTCCAGTCGAAAATGAAACGGTCTCTAAGCCATTGTATCGGCAATTAGACTTGTGTTTATATATATCCTTGAGTTCCGAAGGTAATTTCCATAGTACTTGTTTCTAAAAGCTTCCCCTTGGGGCATTGAGCCTGTTATTTGATCTGACTGTTAAAGGGAAATATTTATTGTGTCACTAGCTTTTGCCCGCGGCTTCACTCGCGTTAATTTAGAATTTTTACAATCAAATCGTGTTGTACTCTCATCGTTCTCCTGCCCATGCTGCCCCTGCCATGCTGTGCCGACCCCGAATAAGTTGGGATAACCCAACTTATTCGGCGTCGGCACAGCATGGCTTGCTGGCCGGCGAAGCCGACATTATCAAAATTATTTGCGGAACAAGGATTGCTACCTGATTTTTTAAATTGCAAACAAAATCTTTGTTTGCCGACCAAATTATTTAAATGCTGTTTTTTGTGACTTACCAAATTTTATAATTGCTAAACATAATAATTACTTCTCTTTACAAATTACATGTTGACGCACGCTGTCAGCCTTTCAGTTTTTGATATTTCTTCTAACTGTTAAATAAGTGCGCGATGCGTGTTATAGTTGCTGCCAGTTAAGATGGCAATGGCGGTCATTGACCCACCTTTATTTATTAAAGTTCTTAATTTTGAAATCCACAAATAAGCCAGTTCATGTCTTGAATCGTCATCTATCGTGATCTTCAACATCTTTTCTAATGAAAAACGATACATGGTTCATTTGTTTTGGTTCGTACGAAGATATATTATGGAAAGAGCAATGACCGCTATTGCCATCTTAACTGGCAGCAACTATAGTCTGTTTATAATACAATGTGCCACATAACATACATACAAATCATGACGCCTGTAATCCCCAAAGGGATATGCAGAGTTGCCGCCCATATTTTGCCAGTTATGTTTTAAGTCCCATTTAATAGGGGCGAGCCTATTGTCATCAACTGGGCACAAATCTAGACTCCATGGCTGCTACTGAGAAATTCTCGATGGAAAAACACAATAACACTTTGCTGGACTCGGGAATCGAATCCAGGACCTCATGTGCAATGAGTGTAACTTCATAATACTGCAAAGGTCTCTAACTCTCTACTTATTGATTATTTATATTTATAGATTATTCTTAAGACTGCGTCTTCAAATAGAGTGCCTATTTTCATTTTTTTTCTATTTGCTATCTTTTTTTCCTATTGTGTTTATTTATTGTTATTTTTTTTAGTTTTTGTAATCGTTTTCAATAATACGTACAATTTATATGTTACAAAAATTTAGTCGTAGTCCCCAAGGCTTTATGGGACAAAATTGGAAATAGTACTTTTATTTTGTGGCGAAGCTACGTTAGTAGTTATATCTCATTTTGTTGATAGTGCTCGAAAAGAAGTTTGATATCTTTACTTATTGAAAAAGAATGGACAACATTATCAGTAGTATAATTATATCAATTGTATATAGGCCAGTAAATAAATAAATAAGTGTTCATACATGGTCACTAACATTATCATTAACACTGAAACCAGGACATTTATCATGTTTATTATTTGTTTTGAGTTCCCGATAGCTAATTTTGTGTTTGTTTTTGATAATAGTAAACATCGACACCTGCAAGGAATAACATCGTAACTCAGTTTTGAGTTACAATCATATACTTGCTGTACAAAATTGCCTAAAACTGAGTTACGATGTTATTCCTTGCAAGTGTCGACATGGTAAATATCCCGTTTTCATTATCAATGATAATAATCAGTAGTGCACAGTATTTGTGGTAAAATATTATGTAAACGCTAAACGTAAATATCTATTAATACATTTCAACTTTTATTATGTAATAACAATTATAACGAATGTTTCCTAAAATAACCTATCTCCACCGCTACGTCCCAAAATCAATTACGTCTTGTTATTAATGTTCCGTAATCCCACTAAGTCTGCCAACCCATTACGTATTCAAATAACAATCTATTCGGAAATCATTTCGATCGCGATACTAACAATTTATTAGTTCATAGAACTCTAAATAGGGACCCGTTAAAAGTATCGATATCGATGTAACGTTGATACTTGTGTTTGTTACGGAATCTATGTAATAGAATCAAAATATATCAGGTAGTTTTTGCAATTATTTTTAGTGGTGCTGACCATGAGGGCTTGGGTTCGATTCTCAAGTCGGACAAAGTGTTATTGGATTTTTCCATCTGGAATTTTTCAGTAGCAGTCACGGAGTTTGGATTTGTGCTCGGTGATGGCAATAGGTTCGCCCCCTACTACAAGGGACTTAATCATAACTAGTGAAATGTGCGTTTATTTATTAGATACTCCTATGACTAATCCTTTGAGGATTACAGGCGTGATGATACTATGTTTTTGTTGTTTTTGTGCCAAAATAGGAACTCTACTAATGATCGCAGGATTGAGACTTAAACGAATTGACGAGTTTATTTATTTATTTGCAGTATTGTTCCACCCACTGTCAGCTCAGCGCCATGCTTCCCTGGTCATCCAAGTCTTCCCCACGATCTTCTTTTGTAGGCCATCCAACAGGCTGGCTGTTGGTCTGCCAACGCTATTTCTGCCACCTCTCAGCAACTATTCAGTTAGAGTTCTGCTCCACCGAGCATCATCACGCCTCGCCAAGTGTTGAGAAATTTACGATTTTAAAGATATTATACGGGGTGGAAAGGTTACCAAGTATTCAGTAAATCATTCTGAGCCCCCCCCCCCCCTCCTACACAGAAATTTTTCTTAGGCTATTTAAAAAAAACCAGCTGCTTCCTACAAAAGTGAAATACCTACACGGTCAAAATGTATGGAACAGCAGTTTTTTTTTTTCACAACAGTTGAAAAATGTCTATGTAGGGGGCTCAGAATGATGTACTGTAATATGGAACCGTTTTCGCGTCGGTGTCCCTTCCACGTCATATAAGGGTCCCTATTACTGCAATATCGATACATTTAAATTCGATCTCTAATATTAAACATTCCAATATTTTGCCGATTTTCCTTCCTTCCTTCCCTTCTACACTACTAAGCCGCACCAATGGTGGTGTCGTGGGGAATTTTTTTTCCCTTCTACACTACTGGTCTAGTGGTGTCGTAGGTATTTGTAAAATACATATATATGCGTTCCCTTCCACACTACTAAGCCGCACCACTGGTAGTGTCGTGGGTATTTTTTTTTCCTTTCTGCACTACTGGTCCAGTGGTATCGTAGGTATTTGTAAAATACATATAATTATATGCGTTCCCTAATTACACTACCTAATTTATTTTCGAAAAAAAAAATACCTATAAGTTTATCTAGCATAGATCCAAATTTTTTTTTTTTTTTAATATATATTTTTAAATTTTGGTAGTGTAATAGGGAACGCATATATATGTATTTTACAAATACCTACGACACCACTGGACCAGTAGTGTAGAAGGGAAAAAAAATTCCCCACGACACCACCAGTGGTGCGGCTTAGTAGTGTAGAAGGGAAGGAAGGAAGTCCTTGATAATGTTTATTTTCTATTCTAGTCACGTCGTGGAAGTGTACCAATTTAGGCTACCTAAATTATTTATTGCGATAGTGTTGTTTCGACTCCTGGGAACGTTATCGTTATCAGTGGGTGAACCGTGTATTTAAATTCAACTCGCATTTGTTTCTATTTAAGGTTTTGTCAAGGGATTTCATTTGTATTTTGGGATGGTTTTAGTGAATGTTAAGGATTATTTCCACCAAACGGCTCGCATCGCGTCGGATCGAAACGGATTTTACAATCTTTAAAAGATATTAAATCGTGTACACTGTATTTAAAGTCTATATTATCAAGCCGTGCACAGCAGCTTGACCGCGAGCGTCTTCCGCGACACGCGATCGTAGCCGACGTATGCTGCGACGCGCGATTGATTTGCCTGCCGACGTATCCGATCGGATCAAAACAAAAACACGTCAACACGGTAGGAATTAAACTATTTGACTAGGCGCAGAAAGGGATACGTTCGCAAGCGACGCGACGGTACAACGCCGATCGTATGCGTCGACATCCTGCCAGATGCGATCGGCTTTCGCCACATCCGTTCGTATCCTTTCCGATCCGATGCGATGCTAGCCGTTTGGTGGAAATCATCCTTAATAGGAAATTATTATTCATCACCATTATATTTGTGTTTCACTGGGGATTTTAATCCCCGTTTTCACAATCATTTAGCTGCAACTAAATCATCATCTGCCTAGCCTTTTCCCAGCTTTGTTGGAGTCGACTTCTACTTTAACCAGATGCAGCTGAATACCAGTATTTTACATGGAGCGACTGCCTATCTGAGCTCCACAACCAGTAAGTACTGGGTCATACGATACCCCCTGCTAAGACTGGTCGTCAGACTTTCGGGCCATTGACTACCTGTAACGACTGTCAAAGATCAACAATTGACAGCTGGGTCGAACGTCTTAACGTGTTCTCCGAGGCACGGAGGAAACTCGGTATGTAATAGATGGTCACCCATCCACGGATCAACCTAGGAAAGCGCGGCTTTACCTGAAGATTGGACCGGAGCGGCTGCTATTATTGAGCCACGAGCACCTCCTAAGCGAATTGAATACTTACAGATTGTTGTACTGTTAGTATTTCTTGTCTCCGCGATGAGCTAAGCGTCGAAAATCAAAGCAGCGCACTTTTAAATTACTAAAAACGGGAATAAGTATTGATACTTAATAATTTTGTGTGTTATGCTTTTGATATGTCGAAGTTATTTTTGTTCACATTTCCGGGATGGGTCAGGACAGATAGGCCCGAATCGTCACGCTGTGTGTGCCTGAAGACGGCCATCGTCACCGGGGCAGGCCTAAGAAACGCTGCCGTGACGATTTGTACTCGTTCCTGACTGATTGGTCAGAGGAGGCTATACACTGGGAGAGTTGGAAAGGAATGTGGGAGGCCTTTGTCCGGCAGTGGGACAGAATAGGCTTAGTAAAAAAAAACAAAGTTATTTTTGTTACGAAAATTGTTTCCCACTTCCCCTCCCCCTCCCCCTACCCCTCTTAAACTCCAGAAAAGTTATCGAAAAAATAATTCATCAACAGGAAACAACATTTTAAACTGTCAATTACCTTCATAAACTTAACCATTTACTTATATTTAAAACCGATCCTGTCAAATAAGAGTCAACAAAACAAATTAATTATAAGCAAAAATGTCTTTATAAATTACTGAATAAAGAAGCCTCAGGTGTAAAGGAAAAATAATTAGACTGAAAAGCTTACTCAGGCCAGGCTTAAGCCGGCAGATCTTTTGTGTAAACCGGTGTCGCAGCCCACGAATTGATTAGCAAGACCGTTAATTAATCTTCTTCTTCTTCATGAAACTACCTTTATTTAACTAAACCAAGGATTTATTTTCTAAGAATTTAGTCAAGCCGGAGCTTGAGATCAATTGGTTGGTAATTGGTAATTTGGGATCGGGAATTCTGTTAGAGCTTGCGTATTTGCTTGAGTATTAATTTGCCATCAAACAGTGTAATTTTCGTTCAAATAATGTTATTAATTAACAGTTGTAAAATGGCCCGAAAGTCTGACAACCAGTCTTACCAAGAGGTATCGTTTTACCAAGTACTAACTGGGTTGTGGAGGTCAGATAGGCAGTCGCTCCATGTAAAATACTGGTATTCAGCTGCATCCGCCGCAACTATCAGTGGTGCGGCTTAGTAGTGTAGAAGGGAACGCATATATATGTATTTTACAAATACCTACGATACCACTGGACCAGTAGTGTAGAAGGGAAAAAAATTACCCACGACACCACCAGTGGTGCGGCTTAGTAGTGTAGAAGGGAAGGAAGGAACCCGCCCCTATTTTGTAAAGGTGCAATGGAAATTTGACAAAACATCGAGTTTTATATGCGACAACAGCGCAACCTATACAGTCCAAAACTATCCATCTTTCGAGCTGGAACCAACCATATACAATCACAAAATTTCATTGAAATCATAATGATGGATGACTCTTAAGAAGACAAGTCAATAAAAGAATTAGATACTGAATTAATACCTTTTTTATTATAAGCCTGTGTTATCCCACTGCAAGGCAAAGGCCTTCTTCCCTCATTCCATTTTTGGCGATGTACTGCGATTTGAAGGTCTTTAAAAAAGAGTCGATCTCATCCCGCGTCGCCATCTAGGCCTGTCGCGTTGAATAAATACCTAATTGTTTTTAATGTTTCAGTCATCAACGATAAATAACGTTTTATGTAGGAAAGAAAAACTATAGGCATCGATTAAAGGACTGCTTAAAAACTAGAGATTTCTAGAACACTTTTCGTATACTTACGTTAAGAACTTTTGTACCGTAAGTGTTGTCTTATTCTCAAGCTCAAGAATACGACATGATAATCGAATGCAGTAAAGGTAACATCGCGCGGTCCAACTGCGACAAAGTCACACATAAGACGCTCTAACCAGTTCCTTCAACAAGTAAATCGCAATTCAATTTAAACTAACTAACACATTGTTGGTTCATAAATCTCTGCAATCTTTTCTCTAGCAAAGTTTCCCACCAAAGGTTGCAGTCTGAAGTTTTATTAAATTGTCTAAAGGTGAGCACACACCAGGGTTCACGAACAAGGTTACAGCTGGAGTTTGAGCAAGCATTTCATCAGTCAAATGTTGATCTCAGAGGTGAGCAAGAAAGTGCACAGACTTACAATTTTGAATATTGGACTCTTCTTCGTATTGCACGAAAATTTAGCTGACCCAACCCTTTGCTATAGAAGTGCATATTGAGTATTAACCACAGTGCATCTTTTTTACACTACAAATCATCATTCGAGTCCTACTCTGCCAAAACCAATGAATCCATGTTACTTCTAACAGTGATAGCCTAGTGGTGTGACCGTCGGACTGCCAAGTCTCGAGTTCGAACCCAAGGCACGCACCTCTGATTTTTCGGATTCATGTGCGTATAGTATAATTATCACTTGCTTTTCGGTGAAGGAAAACATCGTGAGGAAACCAGCATGCCTGAGAGATATTTCTCGACGGCATGTAAAGCCAAGTCAGAAGCCCATGGGCGGCATAAAAACTCTGACACCAGGTTGCGAACTAACCACACGATAAAGAAGAAGACTTCTAACGAATGCTCGCAGTCTGTTATGGAGATAGTAATAAGCTAAACGAGCTGCGAAGATGCCGATAGCAATAAAACGAGGTGGATAAATGAGCTTGTTTTATAAGTCAATTAACCAATAATTTGACAGTACTGTAGTTACTTATACATTATTTTGAATTAAATAATATATGGCCATGATAGTAAGCTGTGATTAACATCGAGCTTCTTCGTTTCAAAAGCAGTTGCTTCGATCAGATTACCTATCTTTGTTGAGCTGGGGCTGTACTGTAATATAATAAAAAAAAGTGTTTTAATTCAGGCAAAATATCCATATACAGCAAAAAATATAAATTGAGATAAAATTAAAACAGCAAAGTATTCATAAAAAAACATCATTAAAATCATTACAAAAATCAATAAAAATAATTTAAAAATCAAATTTAATTTTTTTTAAATCGCTCAAAAATTAAAACATGGAGGTATGTATCTTATATAAGTCTTAAAAAATAACATAAATTATTTCGTACACTATACATTTACACGTTACATTACACACGGGTGCTCTCGGTGAGCACTCACCTTAAGATAGTGAGAAACCAGGTGGGACGATGGTCGTAATATTTACGAATTTCAAACTAGTTCCTGTGAAGTTCACAGCGCGTCGATTGGAGTGACGCCCCGGGTGAATGCTGTTTTATTCATTCGTCTGCATTTGAGATTCCTTTCGTTGTCTGGAGCCATTGTTTAGTATTGTCTTCGATTGAGGTAGTGCTTGTAAAAAGGAGTGCTGTAGCAGGATTTAGCGGGGAATGTAAATACTTAGTCGTCTTGCTCGCTTGAATTGCAAACTGCATATTTTTGTAAATAAACAACAATTATTTTAGAGGTATTGAAGAGATCTACGTGAGAATGATGTTGATTAACTTTAGTTTCACTTGTTCCACTAAGAAGACCCATGGAACTACTGAGCAAAAAAAATCTCACTAGTTCCATGAAACAACTACGGTGGAACTAGTGAGACGAGTTCGATTAAGTTTTGTTTCCTTTGTTCCATTATAAAAGTCTATGGAACTACTGAGAAAAAAAAATCTCACTAGTTCCATATAACTAATTGCTGGTGGAACTAGTGAATATGATCCACTTTATCATTGGCAACTTTTTTTGAATCCCTACTGATATTTTAAGTTTTCCTTTGAAGTCTTTTGCAATTTCTGACTTTTTTACCTGGTATTATAAAAAGGATCGATTGGCATCAATAAAATGTTTTGTGTAAAATGGCCATTTTCTTGCTAACTGTATTTTTTTTTTGAAAATCTGTGAATGCAGCTCAAAATTTCACGAAAAATTATCCTAAGTCCATTTTCGTGTAGCTGCAACGGTTAAGATAGTTCCACTTAATGCCAGGCTGCAAGTTTCCACCCTGTAGACCTCCCCTTTCTTCAGTAAGTTTGTTTGTTTGTTACCTTTTCACGCCTTAACCACTGAACCGATCATCCTGAAACTGTGCATATACGTTTTCAGGTGTACAGAAACGGACATTAGGTACTAGGATGAAAAATCCCAAAAAAATTACTGTTCCCGAGGAAAACCACAATAACGATATGATGGCGCTAAGTATCTTTCGAATCATGATTGAATTATATTATTGTAGAAACTTTAGTAGTGTGTTAAAAGTTTAACTGTCTAAATTAACGCGACCGAAGCCGCGGGCAAAAGCTAGTAAATTATATTAATTATTTGGTCATAATTCTAATGACTAGATATTAGATAAATACAATTTACACGTACGAGTATATCCTAGTTCAAATAACGCGAATCCCATTTCCCCCCACTAATTTGCACATTGCTAATCATTAGGACATTTTATACACGTGTGCCACGGCTATGTACAACACAGGTTCAACAGAATGTCACGTAGTTGTTGTAATGTGAAGCAAAAACGCCAACACGCTAAATGGCTGAATGGCTAAACGGCTGTATAGCCAGAGGCTAATGGTTATAGCCGTGATAGCTGAATGTGGCTTTGTTTTCTAGTCTATGGTTGTTAATTTTGAGAGTTTTTACAGTTTTTGTGTCCATGACCTATCTATTTGTTTATGTTCTGTGGGTCGCAAGTGCAACTGCTGAGCATGAGGTCCTGTGTTCGATTCCCGGGTCGGGCAAAGTGTTATTGGGTTTTTCCGTCAGGAATTTTTCGGTAGCAGCAACGGAGTTTAGACTTGCGCCGGGTTGATGGCAATAGGCTCGCCCTCTGTTATATGGGACTTAAACATAACTGGCAAAATGTGGGTGTACTATTAGGTACACGTCTGCTCAAACCCTTCGGGGATTACAGGGGTTACGCTATGTTGTTATGTGCTTTTATCGTTTGGCACACGCTCAATCGACAAGCGTGTTGCAATAGCGGTTGCGGTGAAAACAAATTAATTGCTCAGAGCACACCACGAGTCACTGTGAGGCACCTTGTGACACAATAATACTTACGCGAAGGAAACAAGTGGCAAATGCTTATCGTAAGTCTCATCGCAAGTCACACCGCTAGAGTCGATCTATATAGATATAGAAACAATTTGAAGCTTGGCATTTTCTCACTATGTATTGGATTTTGTCGTGCATTTTCTATTCTTACTATATTTTAGTACTGTCTGCCTCCGATATGATTTCAGTACTTTTAGTGTGTACCATTCAAGTTGTTGTTGTAGTAGTATACTCTTTTATTCACTGTTTTAAGCTTTCACGGTTTACAACTAAACATATACTGTCACTTACGACGCGGGTTGACGCTGTTGCAAGCGCCGACCCGCGATCATGGCGCTTGCAACTGCTTCGAAATATCGGGAGGTCAAAATAATGAACAATCAAAAAAGGTCAAGGTCAAAGTAAGTGACAGTATAAGTATACTTTTTTAGTGCCCCATTTTAGTCACATGGCATTAATATATCAGTTGGCAACCACATTTTTTTGCGTTTACAAATAATTTTATCTTAATATTATTTAGAGAAATCCTACAACAAAACAGGGTTAAGTTAAAAATCCGAATTTATCTCAGTAATAAAATGCATATACAACAACAAAGGAACGCTAATGCCAGTCAGGACATTTTTTATTTAAATTTCGTCCAACTTTATAGCCCATATAAGGGCGATACCGCCGTAATTCAAGGACACTTTGTCCCGTATCGGACACGTAATCCCACTAGAGAGGATTTTACGCGGACCAGGATTGGGAGTTCAGCCGTCCAGTTAACTGATGTACCTAATGTGTCCAGAATTGTTTTGATCCCCTGTGGTAAGAGTACGATGGTTCCTACTCTATGTTTGTGTGTAATTAGGGTAATTGGATTTGTAATGTGATTTACGAAAGTACTACCACGCTCAATGACGGTCCACTTTTGACTCTTATTTCCTGTGTTATAAGGTTCTAAAGCGGTCGACCGTCAGTGAGTGCGGTTGTATCTAAATGGTGAAACTCATTGTCAAAAGTTTAGAGCCCCAAAATGAATGTCGACGTGTTAGCGAATTTCAGTATTTAATTCGAATTTTAGTTATTGGTTCAAATGAGACACACTTTAGTTCAACACAATTTTATTGTTTCATTACAATTTCAGCCTTGCTTTTATAAATAGTTTTATACATTATTTACATCACAAACCTCTTTCTTTTCGAGTACAAATTCCGTAAAAAGTTTTTTTCAAATTTTGTTCAATATTTAAAATTATCGTTACAATTTTGTGTAGAATATGAGAAAATAATTTTCATTTATGATAATAATGATAACATGGGTTTACGTTAAATACAGATGTGGATCCAATGAGGAAATTAAATGACGTGGACCCTAAATCAATTGCTTACAATAACGATCATAACATTCTCAAGTGATTGTCCGTCGAGCTGCAATCACTCTTCTCGTACTGTCATTGTCGTGAAAGGCCCAAACTATTAGCTAATTGCGAACACCGAGCGACTACTTCATCTTGTAGAAGACTAAACGACATAGCTATTAATATAAGTCCAAATACCAGGTAAGCACAACACGCGATCATTTGAACGTACTCGCTTTTGGTGTGTTCTGTACTTTGCTTTGATGTGAGAAAGCTGGTGGGGACGAAGTCTCCGAAGCCTATGGTGGCTAGCGCTATGAAGCAGAAGTACGCAGCATCGAGGAAGCTCCAGTTTTCCCAGGCGGAGAAGATCGCGGCACCGACGCAGATGTACGCCAGGAGAAGGAACAAGACGATGCCGACGGGGATGTGGCAGTGCTCGATCCCGTGGTGGATATGGTGTTGCACGCTGGTGGACGCGCTACTGCTGGGCACGGTACAACTCTTCATCTTGTGGTTCTCCTCGTTCCAAATCAAAGGCACTCGTGACGGCGTGTCGTGTGGACATATTCTGTAACAAATTCAAACGTTGAAAACGACATCCATTTTTTATAAAAAATAAACTCGCTGCGGAAACTAGTTACAAATGTTTTTAATGAAAACATTTGATCAAAGTTTTATTTGTGAATGTGAAAAAATATGCGTTGGTTTTTTTGCTACATTGAAATAACTCCACGATTTAAAAAAAACATTTCGGCTTTATGATTTTATCGTATTGATAGTTTCCACTTTGTTGATCTGTAAACCCGAAACTACATTCAAAATGTAACCAAATAGTAGAATAGAAAAATAATGCATTTTTACTAAGAGTGGCTGTATGATTCGACGTTATTTCACAGGACTTTTACTTCATCATTTTGATTATCAAGTAAATTATCATAAAGAGGAGAAATGATAATGCAATTTTCTATAATTCCAATAATATCAGTTATCTAAGAAGAAAATGATATATCGACTGATATATTGGCCTCGGCCATCATGAAAATTTTAGCAGTGGCTTCGCGGTCTACTCAAAAAGAATAGTGGAATAATCTACAAAATCATTACTTGTAGAAAAAACAGCCAAAATAACCACTCACGACTCATCAGGATCTTCCGAATCATCCAGATCATCCTGGCTCCTGTTCATTTGCAGTTCACCACACTCCTCGGCGATCAGCTGTTCTATGACGGCTCCCCTGGGCCTCTGCATGGTGGACCGGCCCCTGCCCCGTCCTGGGCCGTGGACTGTGGCCAGGCACTTGGTACTGCCCATGGACTTCTTGCGGTCAAGGGTTTGGGTTTGGAGTGATGATGATGTGTGTGGCTCTGGAGGGAAGAATTGAGAAGAGAGAATGAATATAATTGTATATACAGACTTTAGTTGTTATTTTTAATACATACAGGGTGTAAACGGACCCTTCACGAAGCCGTCAACCAAGCATTCTGTACACCTAACTAAGTAACTCTACGCAAAAATTGTTGCTGGGAAAAGACTTTTTTTTTTGGGGTGTAAAATCACGTTTTACGTTAAAACTCAATGTTACGCACTCGAAACTTAGTGCTGATGGATGCTTTGAAAAGTAAACGGGTCATGGAGTTAATTAAAGTAAAGTTAAAACCTTAAAAAGTGTTTTTTTTTTTAAACTTGTGAAAAAATTGGAACTTTGACCTTCAATATCTCCAGAACCTGTGGTTTCCCAGGTATTGTCTAGAAGAAAAAAATGATCCCAATGATGGGCAAAATATGTGGTTTTCGTTTCCGTTAAGGGTCTTTTTACACCCTCTATAACCATTTTGAAGTCATTGAACAAGAAGAGTTTGGGGTGAAAATGTCCTACACATCGTGTTAAGAATCAGTTACAAGTTACAGATACAGATTCTTAAGTATAATATTTGGAAAAGCGTCTGCAAGTTTTCCTGACTATCAAGGCCGAACTTTAAGTAATGCTTAACAACATGAAGGCAATAATATCCTAGCGGTCCTCTCCTATGAGTCGCATTTTTTTTTTTAAATTGCAAACCTAAAAATCTTCAAATTTCCACAATCTCGATAGTAGTCCATATCTACTGCAAACTCACCATCTGCCAAGGCACTGCGCTTCACTCGACCCAGAGTCGCCGCCCTAGCAGGGCTAGCCGGGGCTCTCTCAAAGACCTGAGAGTACTGCCCTCTGTCTCCCGCCCTCGCCTTCACAGTGCCAGGAGACCTGTGACTCCTCGGCGGGAATGAGGTGTACTGGTTGTGTTCTGCTGGCTGTGGGAGTAGGCGCTGCTGTTCATGGAGTTGGAGGTAGTTTTCCGGCTGTAGAAAAGAAAGAAAGAAAATGTTTACAGTTTTTTTTTGTGGTACGTTAGGTAGGTTGCTTGTCAGTGGTAACAAAACCAGTATAAGCTGACCTCATATTGGATTGAAACTCTGTATTCTGCTAGGCCAGCTCAAGGTTGAAGTGATCCTATCAACGGCGGTCTTTATAGTGGCGTGGTTCTTGAGCTCAAGGATAGAATCAGGCAAAATAAATTCTTAGCAAATAGATTATTAACCAAACTGTCAAAGTTCGACAGTCATTCGTTTCCAAAAGAATGGCTTTAGCACAAAAGGCTCCGTATGACAGTCTGCTAAACAATTTATTTCCCAGCATTCATAACTTTTAATGAAATATTCAAAAAGACAATTCTTGGAAGCCGAAAAGACAGCGCCACACTGGGAAATCTTGCTTTATAAATAAGACTAAAATAAAAGTTTTAAACCTCCTTTCTTCAAGACGCTTACCCAGTTAAAAGTTATTATTTCAGCTGCAGTTCTTTTCATTCTTTAGACTTTAAGGCTAAGACTGATTTTCCAGTCCAATCTAAATGACTCCTTTTCTATTGTCACTTTAACTTTATATACTGTCTCATTGTCTAGTTTCTTAATTACCTGTTTTAAGTCTGTGGTTGGCACACACTAGTGTGTTTGTAATCTAGTCTCTACCTTGCAATTACGGACGACCATAGCCGTTGTGATTAAGCCAAGTACCGCACATTGTTCATCAGGGAGCTCTGCCTGGGACATTAATAGGCTGCTAGTTTGCTACCTAGTTTTAAGGTTGACGCACATTTGTCACCCCAAACATTAATATCTAGAAGAATACGATTTTTCGCAAGAGTGAGATATGTAACGAGAATACTAATGAGGAGTTTTGAAAGCTTCTGTTGTTTGCTATGGAAAACCCTTTAGGGGCGGGACTTTTTTTATATCAAACCTACGAAACCATGTACGCCAATCTATGCCAAATTGTACGAATCATCGGAAATATTGGAATACAAAGCCTAGAGGAGTTTGGACGATATCAGATTTGGCGTGGACAATGGGAATCAAGAGGCCAACGCACCTGCATTCAGGCTAACTGAACAAATCTATAATCGGTTCTTTCGAAGAGGAGTGCGGAGCCTTCAGAATCTTTGACTCATTCCGGTCATTTGGCTAGGACCCATGACATTTCAATGACAAAGGCACAGCGAATAATATCGTAATCTACTTACAATAACCAACTGGTTGGTTTGCTAAAAGATAAATGTGTCAAGCTTGGCAAATATGTTATTTGCTATAAGGCCTCCCAATCACAGTTTTAGTATCACATTTCTTTTGATAGCCTCTGTACATAGATAATCATCATCTACCAAGAATTTTCCCAACTAAATTGGGGTCAGCTTCCAGTCTAACTGGATACAGCTGAATACCAATAATTTACATGGAGCGACTGTCTATCTGACCTCCACAACCTTGATAGTACTGAGTAATACGATACCTCTTGGTAAGACTAGTTATCAGACTTTTTGGGCCACTGACTAGCTAACAACTGTCAAAGATCTACAAATGACACCCGGGACCAACGGATTAACGTGCTTTCCGAGGCACGGAGGAAACTCGGTATGTAATGGGTGGTCACCCATCCACAGACCAACCCAAGAGTGGCTGTTATTATTAAGCCACGAGCTCCTCCCATAGTCCCCCATAGTAAGACTGTACGTGAATAAGAGCTAATTTAAATTTCTTTGGTGTGGATACATGTGAGTCCAGCTTTATCAGCTGCTACCTGGTTTTAAAGAGGTGTTCCGTTTCACAAACCTTTTTCTTTTGTTTTAAAATTCTGTGTGAGAATACTGTATAGTTTAAATAACAGAACATTTTTCGGAGTAGGTAATAAAGTTTTCTGTCACGACAATACAATTTTTGTTGTTACGTTATTCATTGCGAATGTATTTATTTTACTTGTTTGGGGATATTGTTGAATATTATATTTCAGGTTTTCAAGGAATTTAGTTTGCTGCCCGAAAAATATGATTGTGTTCATTTTGAGCTGTTTTTGTCCAGTTTTAATGGGAAAAGCTGGTGTACTGTGTTCATTAAAAAAGATAAGTCTACCTTCATATAATTTTATAACCATTCTATCTTTGTCATTTATGATCATAACTTTAGAGAACTATTATCTAAAAAAAACCTTAAAAACTGTCAGTTGTATAACTATAGACCGACCGCTTTAATGAGTCCTCCGCCTTGCCCCATCAAAGGCACATTCAGCGTCCGCAAAGTCCTAACAAGATCTCACAGGGTATTTGCTTCAACAATAACCATAATCCACGTAGGTATTGCGGTACTAATTGAACCAATACGTGATCAATCTTCAGAATATTACCTTCGCGAGGACTCATTAAAGCGGTCGGTCTATAGTCCATTGTTCAAATTAAGTTTCCACTTTCATATTATTATTTTTTCTGTATTCTTTTATAGCTCACCTCCCCATCCTTCCTCCAAGTGTTAGGCACTTTCCTCTTGGTAGCCCTCAGCCACGCCAACCGCGCCAGTCTTGCTAGGGACGCCCCCAGTCCTGCTAAACATGCCAGGGTCAGTGGCACTCCTGCTGCAGCGTACGCCACTGTGGCTGCACGGCCGGCAGCTGTTCTTGGTGAGACGTTGCCATATCCTGAGGGCGTAGAATATTATGTTATTATTTTAGGTTGAATGAATTTTATGGTTTGAAAAGTCGTTAGAACCGAGCTGATGATTAATAAAGAAATATGGACGAAAAAGGAAATCAGGTACTAAGGTAAGGTATGATTTGGACTGCCTCTTTGGTCGCAAGCGCGTCTGCCGAGCTTGCTGTCTTGGGTCAATACCAGGGTTGGTCAAAGTGTTATTGGGTTTTTTCATAAGGAATTCCTCAGTAATGAGATTGTTTCATTAATCAGAAGAACACATTTTTGGTAATCGGCTTTTGAAAGCTTTGATGGATTTGATTTGAGTCGCATACTGTGTTTCACCACATATCCTGTCCTCGGTGACCCAAAACATGCAGTCAAAGTGACTTCCGAGTTGCTATCGGCGAACGACAGCCTAACAGACTGGACTGACAGAAAAGAAATACTTTTGTGCCAGTGACACTACTGTAACAGGAAGAAGAAAAAAAAGAAGCTTAGACAGCTTACCTATCGTAGTTATAAGTGTGATGCAATAAATCAGGGCTCCGGAGAAGGTCCACTTGGAGTCCATGGCCAGTTCTGGTGGCTGTGCTTCAGGGGACTGCCTGGCGGCCGCCACTATGGACGACTCGAACTTGCGGAGCTGCTCGTGGACCAGTCGCGTCCAGTTGCGTTCGTAGAGGACGTTCAGGCGTTCTGGAACAAATGAAAAGATAGCATCAGGAAAGTTGCTCAGTTGGTTATTATTTTGATTTTGATACGGTTAATTTATTTTATAAATACGTTTTTTTTAATAAAAAGTAATAATTGACCTCCCGTTTAATGCTCTCGGCTTAGCGCAAATAAGTTTTTAATTATTGCGTAATTTTTTATTGCGTCTCAAAAATAAACTAGTATATTTGATTTGTTCTTTCTTTCTACCGATCTTTAAATTGCAAGTTATTTTGCTCGTAGCACTTGAAACTGGTCAATGTTAGAGAAATAATGCATTTATTAACACATTTTTATATACGTCAATAAAATATTCAGAATTCAAGAGTAAGAAAATTGAACAAAATAAATAAACGAAACTATTAATGCCAAAAAGGCCTCAGCTCAGCTTATTACCAGATGGCAACACAAGGTATACCACCTGACGCTGCTTTTCAGCTGCGGCCCACGAGTGCCATACGTTCGAAAACATGAACAAACACAAAAAGTCTAAAATATTTTTTACAAAAATCGACTACAATAAAATTCAACGTTAGCGATTTGTCAAACAAAAAATTGCTCAAAATCTCTAGTTTATTTTACCTAAAAACAATCATCAAATGTCCAATTAATAATCTAGAAGAAACCCGTCTCAAGCATTTACAATTATTACTAAGATTAACTGTTAACCCGTCGCTGGGATTGGCCATCAAGCACCAAGTGTTGACGATAAGATCTCCTCTCAATAGACTAGTGATGTTCATTACAAGACTTGCATTTGTATCGATGTTTCGCACGATCCGGATCGCAACTATGCGATACGATATTAGGATCATATCGAATGGCTCCGATTCGATTTTCCAAGTATCGAATCGTCCTGTGCACGATATTTGCATGTGTATCGGTATTTTGTATCCGTATTTGTAATAGCCAAGGCAGTTTTTTTTTGTAATCCTTTTTGTCCTCCTTTGGTATTATTTTCATCCTTTTTTATCATGCAGATTGGCACTATGTGGCGTGATACGATGTATGCATTCCGATCGATACCGGAACTTTTGTATCGATCCAAGCATCTTTCATCGATACTGTAAAGTATCGGACCGTTTCGTGCATCACTAGAATAGACTATTATAATTTCGATGGGCGAGGACTCAAATTAACGAGCCCCGCAATCAAGCTTTGTTTAGTTTAATCAAAAGTGAAAAGTACCATTTAACTTTTAAGGGGTATACTTTGTTGGTAACGTTGTCGGATTCTGAATAGATACTTTTTGGAACTTTGATTATCGGATTTTGATTTTCAATTTTGGGTATTGTGTGAAGTTGGTGAGATAAGTCTGTTAGGGCCTTGTAGGATTTCCATTCATTCACCCACGTATGTTTAAAATTATCCCAAGAAAATAATTCACTTGTTAAAGGCATATTTTTCTTTATTTTTTACTTTAGCGTACGGTAACAGATTAGGACTGTACTTCTGTATGGCCTATTACTTTTTGTTGCTGCTCATTTAAGCATCCATTTTCTTTCTCTCATCTACTAATCCGTAATTAGACAGTAAACAATCTGAGCAACTGAAATAATTTACTACAAGCTGAAAAAAAGCTTTGATCTCAAATTCATAATAATTGGTCGAGTTATTACAACTTTTAATTAATATTTCGGGTCAACCTTTGTTTATATACATATTTGTATACGACTGACATAGAAACAGAACTATAACCTACAGCATAAGTAACTGGCGTGGTTTCACTCACTTTTCGTTTTTTTTGAGTTCTAAATCCCTACTTAGAAGTATCTAAGTTCTCCTATAGAATTTAACCGATTTTTTTTCTAAGCGATAGATTGAAAAAACATAGCATATTCATAGCATATTCTAGACCCCTCAGCGTGGGGTATCTATTTAAATATTTACAGATTTTTCTATAGTTTAAATATATAACATCACGCTTGTAGTCCCCGAAGGGTTAGGCAGAGGTGTACCTTACAGTAGGTGCACCCACATTTCGCCAGTTATGCTTAAGTCCCTTGTAATAGGAGGCGAGCCTATTGGCATCAACCAGACACAAATCCAGACTCCGTGGCTGTTATTGAGAGATTCCTTATGGAAAAACCCAATAACACTTTTGCCGATTCGGGAATCGAACCCAAGACCTCGTGCTCAGCAGTCGCGCTTGTGACATCTAAACCAACGAGGCAGTGTAGTTTAAATATTGAAGCAAAATATTGTAAACTAGCGGCCCGTCCCGGCTTCGCACGGGTGCTTATTTATTTTCCACTAATTCGCCCCCCTAATTCGCCCCCCCCCATTTGTTTTTCTAGTAATAAATATATCTTATATTAATCATGGTGAATGTAGCTTTCTAATGGTGAAAAAAATTTTGAAATCGGCACAGTAGTTTTTATGTTTATACATTACAAACATACACACACACACAGAAATACAAATCTTTCCATTTTATAATATTAGTGTAGATACAGAAAGATCTGTCAGTATTTTTTCTGCACTTTCAAAAGTAAAGCAAAATAAAAAAACTGTCCCTATTTAAATAACCAACCTTGGTTCACAATAAATTGGATCAGTTAAGTCTACAAGAATAATATCAAACAATCTATCCCGGAACTTCCAATTAACTGGACTGTCTCAAGTTGTTTCAATTAATGTAGGTAAATCTGATTTATCTCCAGTATACGGTTATATTATCTGTAATATTTAATAGATCCCGATGAAATTGTCTGCTATTTACAAAGATGACGGAGTCCTGCTTAAACACCTGGTTCGCTTTTGATATAGACTAATATTTGAGACCTCATTTTTATTATTTGGTTAAAAGTAGTGCAAAGAGGTATTAATTCAAACGACTAAATAAAAATAAATGGTGGGCTAGATGTTGTAAGATCATAGGCTCTAATGCACTGTTTAGTGAAAACCTATGGCAAACAAAAACGAAATGGAGTAAACAGTACCTATTGTACGAGTATTATAATGTATATTGGGGTGGTATCCGCTACTTCAGATCTATGTATTTATTTAATGCACAATGTACTCAACCAATTTTACACGCTAGGCTTAAAACTAGTGAGTACATGACCCTGTTATGGCGCATCAAGGTAACTTAAAGCTAAAAATATTGCAGTATCCGTGTTATCTATTATCTAATATCACGTCTAAAGCCGGTCCTTTGCGTAACTTCATAACAAACACTATCTTCATCCATTTCATTCAATAAATCTTTAAGTATTTGTAATCCTTTCAATCTATCTTTCTAGTCAAGTAATCCTTGTAACCAAATTAGATAATCTCTTGTTCCCCAAGCCTTTATCGAGAAAATTCCCATTAAACTCTCAATAAACAAAGAAACAAAACAAATCATCACCATCTGCCTTGCCTTTTCCCAAATATGTTGGGGTCGGCTTCCAGTCTAACCGGGTGCAGCTGAATACCAGTATTTTACATGGAGCGACCGCTATCTGACCTCCACAACCCAGTTATGTACTGGGTAATGCGAGACCCTTTGTTAATACTGGTTGTCAGACTTTTGGGCCACTGACTACTTGTAACGACTGTCAAAGATGTACAAATCACAACCATTAGCAACGGCTTTACGTTCTTTTCGAGGCATGAAGGAAACTCGGCATGTATTGGGTGGTCACCCATCCAGGGACTAACCTAGACAAGCGCGGCTAAACCTGAAGATCGACCCGAACGGCTTTTATTATGTAGCCACGAGCTCCACATCAAATAACAAAACAAATCATTGTTCAAATATTCCTCAGTACACTCTTTACGTGTTCATTTACAAAAGTTATTTTCATTAAGCTAACTACTAAAATCTTTTCTGCGTGATCAATCTTCCGAACGGCTAATTTGAATTCCTGCTGATTAGTCTGTAAATAAAGTAAGCTCGATTTTACTTTGTCTACTTTCCATTAATTGAATTCTTGGATTTTATCTGTTTTGAATATTTGAACTCAAACATTGGATGGTTAATTGGGTATCGAGGTGTTAGCTCAGACAGCTGAAGACACATTTTAATTAGTCTACTCATAATATTTTTAGGGTTATCTTATAGGCTATAGGCACCGATTGTGACTCATAATGCCGGTCAAGCAAAAATAATGAAATGGATTAAAGCAATCTAGTATTTATTCCTTTACATATTTAACTAAATAGATATTAGAAAATATGTACGGAAACGGCTAACGACAAACATGTATCTATATTGGTTTATCTTCGTGATCCCCTATCACGAAGATGTGTACCGGTGTGTTTTACTAGAAATCTTAGAACCCTTCCGCATATGGCCTAACGTTTCCACCATACGGTTTTGGGCAATGGAAACCTGATAATATTCTCAACCTTCCCCAAACGTGTGTCTATGATATCCATGGGATTACGAAACAATAAAAGATATACCGAAGTGTACTGTAATATTCATGAGTTTAAACATTGTGACACGAACTTTTACGTGAATTCAGTAAACGATTTCAGATCATTAAATTTTGACCGCGTAGGTATTGCACTTCAGAATGGAACAATTTATAGTTTTTAATGATACCCGACGGAAAAATGTATCGTTTAAGGGTCTAGAATCATGATCATCCACGATAACATCACGCCTGTAATTTTATTTTATTTTATTTATTAGGGACAAAAAACAGTTACATGTTAAAGTTTTTTATGAGTCGTTACATAAACAGGTAAACATATCACCCACACTATTGTTAAATGAACAAATAAAGAACGTAATGATAATTTTATCAAAAAGTTTGAATTAATTAATAAATTTTAAATTAAGATTGTGGTGAAAGAATATATATAGCCAGTGTTTTAAATTTGTTACTAGAAAGAGAGAAGATGTCTATGTCCATGAAGTGTGAGTTATAGGTTTCCACAAGTAGAAGAAGAGGCACTCGTGTTGGTCCTGCATGAAAGGCAGAGGAGTACCTAATAGACACCCACTTTTCGCCAGTTATGTTGTAAGTCCCATGTAATAAGGGGCGAGCCTATTGCCATCAACGGGGCATAAATCCAGACTCCGTGGCTGCTACTGAGAAATTCTTCATGGAAAAACCCAATAACACTTTGCCACTCGAACATCGAGGCAGTCATCCATGATATCTCTCTTAAACCATGTATTGAATTCAATGTTAGATTTGTATCAAAATTAGATATTAGTAACACCATTATGTCAAATGTTTTCTTTGTCTGTGTTTTGTAGATGTAGTCTATGGTTGTAAGATGTGAAGCGTGTTCAATAAACATCTTTTGTTCACTCTGCCTTGAATCACGAATTTAATTTATTATTATGAAGAAACCCCCGGGGACCTTGGAAAACCAACCGTCGGCGAGTCTATAAAAACAGTCCGCGCCCTAAAAGTCGTCCATCTGGCTCGAGGCCTTACACTGGCTGGAGGCCTTACACTCAAGGCATCCACAGGATAGTCCGGTTAAGCAGTCGCCATCCTACTTGGTTGAACTGCAAGATGCCATTTCGAAAAAAAAAAACAATCGTCCATTTTGTTCGAGGATCTCACCGAGCTCACATCGCTTCTGTCGTAAATTGTATTTGCTGAATTATTATTTTCTTGTGCTATTTATCTGATGGTTTTAAAACTAATTAAAGTAAGTTTATTTTCGTGTCTTTCGTTTTTTTTTTATTATAAAATTAAAGGTGCAGCTTAATTTATATTCAAAACACAAACTTACCACATAAAAATCTAATAAAATGCTTGTTGCTACTTATTCTCTGTATTGAATATCTCAAAGCGTGCTGCAGGTATCACGTTCCCAACTTTCCTTAGTCTAAGTAAAGCATCCTGTTTCCTGTTGGGCCAATAAAGTCTTGTCCAACTTCTTTAAAGTAGAATGAAAGTCTTTGTGTGAAAAGTCTTTGAACCTTGACTTTTGAACGTAAGTTTCTATTTACACCTTCTAGACTTCAACACTTAACTATTTGTTACATGTTGATTTGTTACACGGTAGGCCGCGCTGGCGTCGCATGTTCCTTCTCGCTCGTACGAAGGCGATGGGCATGTACTGGAGAAAGACGGGGAGGGAATGTAATGAGCCAATAAAAAAAAGCGATAATCTACCAACCCGTATGAATCCGCGCAACCAAATACAGAATAATAATGTTGAAAGGTAATTCATTAGTTTCACTGGAAACGACCCTTCTAAAGGACAGAATATCGTTTGATTGTAAAGTTCGCGGAAATAAAATGCCGAGTGCGTAGTACTTGCAATAGGGACGTATGTAGTTGGCATAGCTGCAAAAGGATCCTGCCAAAAGAACAGAAATAACCTTAACGGAACACCTTGATTTTTCAATAATAAAACCAGCCCATAACTGTCCCACTGCTGGGCAAAGGCGTCTTCTTATACAAAGAAGGCATGAGAATTGGTTGCTGATTTCAGACTTATACAACGTGTAACGGAAAGGGTATATTCATATGAAAGGATATGCTGCAGATCATCAAGCTGAACAACTACCTGCATGGGTCTAATATCGTAAATGCAAAAAAAATATCAGCTGTCCCTTACAAAATTTCAATACCAACTCGACCCAAATGTATCCCACAACTTTGTGCATGAGAGGTGAGGCCTTAACATCTGGGCCATCACGACTGGTGAGCATGTCATCATTTTCAATACATTAAACTAAACAATTTTGCATATATTTGGCAAAAGCGCCCATCATCAACGTCATTCGAACCCTAAAAGATCATGATTATAGCAATGTATTTCAGAATCGTTGCGTTGTTTAGTTTTTGTCTAACTTGACAAGTAACACGGCCAGTGACTAAACTGACTCCCAAGCCAGCCTTGGGACCCCATTAGCATAAGAAAACTCATTGTTTACCCATCCCATATTATTTACTCTAGCAGTACATATAATTTGATTTAGATGTCACGAATGTCAGTTATGATGGATGAGAGGTCACAAATCCAAACATATTGACAATATGATCAATACGAGGTGGAATCGACATCGCGTCGCTAGGAATACCGACGTGTCACAGCAAATCGTGTGTGTTGAAGTTGAAGTGTTTATTTGAATATCAAACAAGTACAGCAATCCGTATTTGGTATGACTACACAATTTGATGGAAGATCATTCCATACCATTTACTTATTCCTAATAGAGTTCTGTTAACATCACATCACGCCTGTAATCCCGAAAGGGTTAGGCTACCTAGGGTACCTAATAGTACACCCACATTTCGCCAGTCAAGTTTAAGTCCCATGTAACAGGGGGCGAGCCTATTACCACCAATCGGGTACAAATCTAGACTCCGTGGCTGCTACTGAGAAATTCCTGATGAAAAAACCCAATAACACTTTGCCCGATCCGGAATTCGAACCAAGGGCCTCATGCTCAGCAGTGGCGCTTGCGACCACTAGACTAACGAAGCAGTTAGAGTTCTGTATTTCCAGACAATGGTTTGTTTTTGGCCCGCCTATGTATTGCACTGCTCTCAAAGCGGTGAAGTAAACCTTATTGAAAAAAACCGTATGCTATAGAACTGAAAACTTCTAAGACAGTTAACCTCATACCAAACTGGATTGGGCCTACGTGTTGCGAGAAAGAGAAAGCATGTGCCCAGCCGTGATAAACATTTTAGGATGATTATGCTAAAGTTCAGTGACATCGCGGTGAAGGAAAACATCGTGAGGAAACCGGCATGACCCAGAACCAAAAATTCGAAGACATGTGACATCTACCAACCCGCACTGGGAACGCGTGGTGGATTATAGCCCCTTCCTTCTTATAGAGAGGAGGCCGTGAGTCCCAGCACTGGGAACATTAGAGGCTTATCATGCTTATGCAGTGATACTGCCCTGAAATTTATATTAATGCTTTGCTCTGTGGAATGATCTGTTGACAGGCTCGTTAATTTTAAATGGAAACTCGCAAAATGCTTTGTTGATTTTATGATAGCTAATCTTTACAACGAGAATTTTAGTGTTCCCCTAAAACAACGTTTATTATCATTACTTTTCTATCACAAAAACCTTTTGAAAATCGAGTTATCTAAAAAATTCAATCAAGCGCTGTTGACTTTGCACGTCGATTTGTGTGGAAAATCCTGGCGGCGACGTGGATAAGTGTTCGGTGACAACCCTATCTCGATCTGTTTACGGTTTCTTTCAGAATTGGGTTCGTGATCCCGCATCGTAGGGGTGTCACGTTAACGTGCGTAATTGGTATAGCGGTTTACTTTTCTATAGGTAAAATTTTGTTAGTGGCGTGGTACTTATTTTTTTTGAGGTTATGTTAACTTTTTGGGAGTTATCTGATTATGAAAAAATGTGAAAGATATTAGTGGGTTTATAGGTTAACTGATCACGATGAAATGTTTAAGTTAGTAGATACTTAGCTTTAACTTTTGATATGACAGATATACAGGTCATCATCATCGCCTAGCCTTTTCCCAACTATGTTGGGGTCGGCTTTCAGTCTAGCCGGATGCAGCTGAATACCAGTATTTTACATGGAGCGACTGCCTATCTGACCTCCACAACCCAGTTAGTACTGGGTAATACGACACCCCTTGGTAAGACTGGTTGTCAGACTTTTTGGGGCCACTGACTACCTGTAACGAAACGGGACCAAACGACATCAACGGTTTTACGTGCTTTCCGAGGCACGGAGGAAACTCGGCATGCAATGGGTGGTCACCCATCTACAGACCAACCTAGGCAAGTACGGCTTAACCTAAAGATCGACCCGAGAGGGTGTTATTATTTTGCCACGAGCTATTCAGGTAAGCAACTAAAATTCCTAAATCATTTCTGGTCCTTTACCGCTTTTCCTAAGAACTTATTCTAGAATTTTCATTTATCCGTTTATCATTTCACCATAAAAAAGTTAAAAGCCTATCCTAAAATTAATTTCTTCAAACATAACTTCTCCTGTTAAAATTTATTAACAATAAACTTTAATATTTCTCCATCTAAAAAGTGTAACGCCTATAAAATTATTTGAAACACAAAGTGCGCAGAGGTAAACCTATATTTTGTTATTTTACGATATCCGAACATAAAATGGCAGCGGGTATCATTTGGGTCGTGAATCCAAACGTAGGATCGTGTATAAACTTTATACCTTGTGGCGATATTTGAAACTTTCGTCATAGACGATGTAGAATATACATTGAGAACATCTGGATTCTGGATCTAGGCACACGGGTTTTAATGATAAGTGCTGGGATTCTTGTGCTTAATTAGCCCATAACATCCTCACTGCTGGGATACAGACAGCTTAGGTCTCCTTTCTGTGAGTTTATCAGTGCAGCACGCGTAACATGATCACCGTAGAAACGGGTTTCTTTGAGGGAAGAATCGACAAAATTACAGATTGTGTCGACAAAATGACAGATTTCTTTTCACAATCTGTCATTTTGTCGATTGCGTGCAGGTTGGACCCCAGTGTGGGTTTCAGAAAGCCACGAAACAAATGAAAATCCCCATTTGTTTCGTGGCTTTCTTAAATCGATGGTGATCACGTGGTTTTGATTACATATTATGAAGACAAATAATGGTCTTCACAAAATGATTATGATAATAATGGAGCAATTTTTATAAAGATAATAAATACCTACGTAGAATCAGTCATAACAGAAAATTATAACTCTAGTGCACAATTACTTTCCCGAATAATATTTCCAAGTCTGCGAAAAATAACCTAACGAGACGCCATAATATCACCCCAATCAGATTACATTACATTGTATCACTCCCCTAACCAGTACAAATTCATTTACCGCCATCTTTAATAAAATTATGAAAAATTCTCAATTCAAAAATTTCGACCGCCCAAAATAGAGGCCACGCGAAAAAGTTTTATCAATTCGGATATTCCGAATTCCGATACGGTGTTGCCAACGGATAGATATTCCGATATACATCGTTGCAACTTATACAGCCCTCGTTCGAGATTTATTCCCGTACGATTTTTATTTCCTATCCATTCGAGCGTGTTGCGGCAGATACGAGTCCGGGCATTTTGCGAAATGTCACCAATCGCTGTGCAATATGGATACAATTTTGAAACTAAAGTGTCCTTCGTTTTGTACAGTATTGACTAACAAACACTGTAGAAAGAATAAAAATATTGGAACTCGTACAGGACATAACCGAAACATAACATCACGCCTGTTATCCATGGTTAGGCAGAGGTGTACCTAATAGTACACCCCCTTTTCGCTAGATATGTTTAAGTTCCTTGTAATAGGAGGCGAGCCTATTGCCATTAACCGGACACAAAATCCAGACTCCGTGGCTGTACTGCGAAATTCCTAATGGAAAAACCCAATAACACTTTACCCGACCTGGGAATCGAACCCTGGACCTTTCGCTCAGCAGTCGCGCTTGCCACTACTAGACCGACGAGGCAGTAGGTGAGTCAGGCAGTCGTACAGGACAACAACCATAAAAACTTAATAGTAAAAAACACAAACAAAAATTAATTAATTCGTTCTATACGAGGCCAAAAGGTCCTATCTCACCATGGTTCAGCGTTAGATAGACAAAATACTATTAATTATGTACACCATACTTTGAGCTATAAAAAGAATATGAATATAAATGTTGATAGACGGAGAGGGAGAGGAAGACCAAAGAAAAGATGGATAAATTGTGTAAGGAATGATATGAAAGAGAAAGGAGTAAATGATGTCGTGACGTCTGACAGGGGAGAATGGAAGAAAAAAACGTGTTGCGCCGACCCCAAGTAACATGGAACAAGAAGATGATGATGACTTTGAGTTATAAAAAAGCATTTCGTCATTTTACATTGGGCGGTTTTCGCTAAAAGTGATCTTTTCAATACAACCTTTGGATGTGTTGTGACAGGACTAAATATTTACCCTGATTGATATTTAGTCCCTAATAATGTTATTAGTTTTAGGGAAAAGCCTTTAGAGCCCGAAGCTAAATTGTGGTTTTAATTTAGCCCACTTTAGCAACATTTCGTCTGGTACCTTATTTATTAGGTCCAGAACTAACAAAATATCAGCCTACGCGATAAAACTAGTTGTTTTTAAAGGCCTACATGGCTTTCTAGGAAGCTGCAATCAAGTTGGTACTTTACTATAAGTAGGTAGCTAGTAGTTTAGCTTGAGCTAATGAAACTGGACCCTCAAAAACACAAGACAGCGGGATCCAATCGTCTATACGAAAGATATTGCCCTAGTCGACATCGAATTTGACTGACATAGTATAAGCGGTCATACGAAAACTTCATTATCGTCCACAGCTTGACTTCACCCACTGCTGAGTTTATTAGACCGTTCTCTGCTTGTGACAATCTCCACGTAAGCATTCCACATAATATAACATCACGCCTGTAATCCCCGAAGGTATTGGCAGAGATGTACCTTATAGTGCACCCACATTTCGCCAGTTACTTTTAAGTCCAATGTAATAGGGGGGACCTGGTGCCATCAATTGGGAACAAATCCAGACTTCCTGGCTGCTACTGAGAATTTTTTGATGGAAATACCAATAACACTTTGCCTGACCCGGGAATCGAACCCAGGACCTCATGCTCATACACGTCCCTATGCCAGGCTGATCCAAAACGTTCAATCAATTTTCCAATTTAAAACTACAAACCATCTGAAACGAATTTTTACTAGGTCCTCGTTTAAAATCTATCACGATATTTCCGTTTGAAAACGTGAGTATTTTCTCCAAATCGGTTATTTTTCTAACAAAAGTGCTGTTTCACGGTCACGCGATACTTCGCTCTATCTTTGTCTGTTTTGTGTGGCGAAGTTTTCTTGTTTTTTTATTAATATGTTCGTCACAGCTGTTTGCCAAAAAAAGGGTCGACAGAAGTTTGTAGTATAATGTTATACGGGGTGTAAACAGACCCTTCACGAAGCCGTCAACCAAGCATTCTGTACATCAAACTAAGTATCTTTACGCAAAAATTATTGCTGGGAAACGACTTTTTTTTTTTTGGGGTGAAAAATTACATTTTACGGTAAAACTCAAAGTAACGGACTCAAAACATTGTGTTGATGGATGGATTGAATAATACGGGAGTCGAGAAGGTGTTTAAAGTAAAAAAAATACATTAGAAACATGTATTAAAAAAAAAACTTGTGAAAAACTTGGAACTTTGACCCCCAATATCTCCGTAACTAGAAGGTTCCCAGGTATGGTCTAGAACAAAAAAATGATCGCAATAACGGGGAAAACAAGTAACCTTCGGCTTCGTTAAGGGTCTTTTTACACCCTTTATGTCTATTAAGACACTAACTATAATGGACCTAATCTGAAATGATGCTCTACAGTGACTGTCTCGTTGGTCTAGTGGTCGCAATCGCGATTGCTGAGCTAGGTCCTGGGTTCGTTTTCTGGGTTGTGCAAATTGTTATTGGAGTTTTCCATCAGGAATTTCTCAGTAGATTTGTGCCCGGTTGATGGTAACAGGCTTGCTCCCTATTACATGGGACTTAAACATAACTGGCGAAATGTGGGTGTACTATTTAGGTACACCTCTGCCTAACCCTTCGGGGATTACAGGCGTGTTGTTATGTTATTTATGAAAACTTTAGACTGCTAGGTACGGATTTTCTAACTGAATTAATAATATGACCTAGAATTGCAGTTCGCCAAGATGCAGTAGTATTATTTATTTGGGTTTTACAGTAGAATAATAAAGGAGTTTACTTTCAAAGCAATTATTGTCACAAAATGTTTCAAGTACAGTATAACTGCATGTTTATATTGTATTGCTTACTTCAGCACCTTGCGTTAATATATATAAATGCGTATTTATAAAGCATAACTTTTATTTTTTTTAAGATTTGGCGGAAAAACTGAAACGAAAAGTTCAGTTTTTCCGCCGTTTTGATAGCTTTGAATGAAAATCTAGTAAATGAAGGAATACTTGGTTTTTCATACTCGTTGCAAAATAAAAACTACTAGAATAGTGAATTGACACATTAGAATGAATTCTATCGTATTTTTTTTTAAACTGCTTTATAAATCTTTACCGCCTAACAGTAACAAGTTCTTGGTTTCAACAAGAGTTTTAATCAGATAATTGTATGCTTGCCTGAAAAGTCATAGTACCAACTGACTACACACTTAACACAGCCTTCAACAGAATAAACACAAACCTAATTTGAGTAATTACAATATTATTTTACTTAGAAGCGAGTAAGAGGCGGCAATTTGATTAAATAACTAACTTTAACATTTAGCTGAGTAAATACGTTAATGTGATGTTGGTATAAGTTTGAGTAAGGCATTGAATACGAAAACCTTTTGAAAGCGAAACTTACGAAGTTCTCTTTTGTCATCATCTGCCTAGCCTTTTCCCAACTATATTGGGGTTGGCGCCCAGTCTAACCAGTATTTTACATGGACTGCCTATCTGACCTCCACAACCCCGTTAGTACTGGGTAATACGATACCCCTTGGTAAGACTGGTTGTCAAACTTTTTGGGCCACTGACTACCTGACGACTGTCAAAGATCTACAAATGACGGCCGGAACCAACGGTTTAAAGTGCTTTCTGAGGCACGGAGGAAACTCGGTATGTAATGGGATGGCTTAACCTATCCACCTACCGATCGACCCGAGCTGCTGTTATTATTTAGCCACGAGCTCGTACTACGAAGTTCTCTTTTGTATGGTGTTGAAATGATCACCGACCGCTCCTCGTCAGGGAGCACTCTGCTGTGACTCACAGTGGACCAGTCAAATATGTACGGGAAAATTGCTGACCGGCTGCGGACACTGGACATTCTGGACACTGACAGATACTGTAGTAAATCAGTCATTGTTCGGTGTTTGGACACACGTCCGCAATTTGATTAGACTGAACCGTAAGTCAGGTTGTGTACAACAACATCATCTGCCTAGCCTTTTCCCACCTATGCTAGGGTCGGCTTCCAGTCTAACCGGATGTAGCTGAATACCAGTATTTTTACATGGAGCGACTGCCTATCTGACCTCCACAACCCAGTTAGTACTGGGTTATACGATACCCGACCCCCCCCCCCCACTATCCCGATCGGATGTTGTGTACAACATCCAATTCAAAAGACTGACCTGAGGTTTCAGCACGAGCGCGCAGTTTTAAACGTAACGAAAATATGTCGATTTTTAAATCGAAAATACAATTGTGCTATAGCATATTACTTTAACTATTTGCAACAAGCACAAACAGTATCACACATGGATATGAATAAATTCTTAAAATTATGAAAACAGTTATATTCGAAACGAGTATTTTTCATTTTAAAATCGACGTATTTACGCCGCGTGCTCATGCGAGGGCCTCTGGCCCAGTTTCGTCTCTCCCAATTGATCTCCACCTGCATGGTTGATAGTAGTTATAATTTTGTCTGAAAGAGACATTCGCTATTGTTGGGGCTGCGGGACTGTTCAAAAGAGATACCGCGACCCTGGAACACAAAGGGCAAAGAAAGAACATGGATGGGTTTTAGTCAGTACGAGTATGACACTCCCTTCCACTCCACCCAGAGCGGGACTCATTTGATGATTTCCTATACGAAAAAAAAAACAAAGAAATGAGACATTCGCTTCTATTCATTTGGTATTCTATGACCTTGTTAGCACGCCCCGAAAATATATTACACGTGTTCACATGAACTTTACTACTGTAATAAGCACTTCAGTAAATTATTTAGAAATGATTTAGTATTTTAGTAGCACGATCAGTTGGAAAAGCGTCGTAAATCATAAATTATATTTACTTTTGTACATTGGTTTTGAAAACACTTTTACACGTCACATCATGGTATGTTTTAAAACTAGACGGGGCAGGTGTTTCGTACCTGACTACTCTGAGAAGAAACAGCATATTTTTTTTATAAAATCGTAAAGCAGTTTGCAGAATAAATCTACCTACCAAGTTGACTGTGTAGTCCTAGTAATAGTTTAATAGTTTCGGAATAAAGTGGCTATTACATACGGGCAGACATTCGGACGGACATGACTAATCTATAAGGGTTCCGTTTTTTGCCATTCGGCTACGGAACCCTAAAAATATAATACATTTTATTAGAATGTTCCTGATTTCATACATTGCGCAGCCTGTCAGTTAGTCTTACTATGTTATTATTGTTTTCATGTTATTTAATGAAGAAATAGATGTTCTTTCAAGTCCAATTCCACAACAAAGGTTTATAAATAATTTGTATTCGGATCAACTCTTTATCTCAAATGTCTGTAGATATCGAATTCTCATTAATCAAAAGTATTAAATTACATTCGAACTATGTACCTGCCTCAAAGTTCTCTATTTAACTTGAAAAGTTATGTACTTCTTTCAGATCATCAAGTCTTTTGTTTTTAAACAAATATTTAGCGAATGTTTGGAGGTTTTAAGGCATTATTCTAACAATGGGGTCTCCCCAATTATTTTCGAATATGCTCCAACATGAAAGCCGAAAAGGCTTTTGATATCGTATCCGTTCAATTTTTGCTGTTTTTTTTTTCTAATATTTGAACCTTTTTTTCCTTTACATAGTGACCTGATTTTTTGGTTTAAATATACTATAATATTTTTGTTTGTGGTTAGCAATCATTTTTCTGCACGTTGGGATATCGTCAAAATCGTGGGAAACACCTGGATAAGGGACGCACAGAACCGGGAAGTGTGGCAGAAAAAAACGGAGGCCTATACCCAGCAGTGGGTGATTCCGGGCTGATATGATGATGATGATCATTTTTCTCGTCAGTTCTATTAATAATTTGTTATCTTCCATTTACTGCCTACATAATAAGTAAACAAGGGTTTTATGTATGTGGTGTACCAGTGGTTTTCTAACAAAAAAAAATCTAATAAATCTTTTCAAACGCCAATTTGTTCGATAAAATAAAAGATACTACAATGCAATAACGATAACTGTAAAAATATTCTCAGTTACACATCCAAATCTTTGTCTCCAATTGATGTTATTTTTACCTAAATAAAAACCATCTTTATGTAGGTTCAAATAAAGTTGACTTTAGAGCGAATAGTCATTTGAAAAACATCTTGAAAGGTGCAGCACGAATCGAACCATGCACGTTAGGTTTTAAAGTAGTTTTTTCATCATTTCCATTTTTGCAAACTAAATTGTGAACACAGAATAGATGTTTTATGGCAGTCGAGCCCGTAAAACCAATAACTCACTAGGTATTTCATGAAACTGGCCGGTCACTAACTAACGACCTAACCATAAACCAATCAGTTTGACTATTAGGGAAATCGGTAACAGACTGAAGATTTACTGGAAAAAATTCATGAAAAAATTGACCTCTCAGAATAAAAATGTTCATATATTATTGGAGACCTGAATTGTTTTTTTTGTTTTTAGACGTTGCCCCATACTAAGTGTCTTGTATCGTGTCTTGTACACCCTTTTTTTTTTGGATTGGGCGGAGTGGGAGGGAATGTCAGACTTTTACTGACTAAAACCCATCGATGTTATTGTTGCCCTTTGTGTTCCAGGGCCGCGGTATCTCTTTCGAACAGTCCCGCAGCCCTTGGTGCACCCTTTAACTAACTTTTAGTTCTAGGACGTGCCGATTTTCTTATAAAGTTTTCCTTTACCTTTTTAGGAGTAGTCTTGCTAAAATAATTAACAAAATTTTGAATCAAATTTAGGGACCCACAACGCGTCACCAAGTTTGTTCTACAAAGCTACCACTGCTCAACAGCTCATAAGCCTGTGCAAGCTCTCTCAAAAATAACAAACCCGCAAAAAGGTAAAAAGTTAATAAGACTAAGTTAACTGTAATCTTAATTACAGATGTTATTTTGAATACTATTAAGAACACAATAATGGGTAACCAGTGGGTAACCCCACACAAAAAACACTAATCAAATGCACATTTTCAAGCACGTGGCTGTGGCTGAAAAAACATGTTTTTCATTTCATAAAACGAGCCACGCCACAAAAGGTGGAAAACGAACACGTGATTACATTTTTCAAACACATCAAACGCACTGCTTGGCTCTTGCAACCAATTAAAACTTTGACATAAAGCGAATGAACACCATCAATGGTATGCGTGGTTGTTAAAAATAGGGTATTTACACGTGGGCAGTGTAAATACTGCCTCATTGGTCGCGTGGTTGCAAACGTGACTGCTGAGCATGAGGTCTTGGGTTCGATTTCCGGGTCGGGCAAAGTGTTATTGAGTTTATCCATCAGGAATTTCTCAGTAGCAGCCACGGGGTCTGGATTTTTGCCCGGTTGATGGCAATAGGCTCACCCCCTATTACATGGGACTTAAACATAACTGGCGAAATGTGAGTGTATTATTAGGTACACCTCTGCCTAACCCTTTGAGGATTACAGTCGTTATGTTAGGAAACATTACTTAATCAGAGCCTATAACGGTCCCACTGCTGGGACTCAGGCCTTCTCTCGTTGAGAGGGTATGGGCCGTAAACTACCATGCGGTCCCAGTGCCCAGTGGATGTCACATATCTTCCAATTTTTGGGTTTTCCTTCACCGTTTTGAGTTAGAGTAATAGAGATACTTCATAGAAAAGGCATTTTTAATTTCATAAATGACTAGCGGCCCGTCCCGGCTTTGCACGGGGGGACATTTATTTTTTAAACATTTTGGGATAAAATATCGCCTATGTTACTCAGGGAAAATGTAACTTTTTAATGGCGAAAAAATTTTTGAAATCGGCACAGTAGTTTTTGAGTTTATTCATTACAAACATACACACACAAAAATACAAATCTTTCCTCTTAAGATAAATTATCACTTTTACACGTACTTTTTTTAAAAACTAGGTGGGGCCGGTGCTTCGTACCTGACTACTCTGAGAAGAAACAGCCGAAACCAACTCAGAAGTCATAGTCTCTTTTAAGGTTCACACAGAAGACAGAATTCTGTGTGAAGTTTCTGTCTTTCTTCAATCTGTGTGACTCATCTTTCGGTTAATCCCTATCGGTATTTTTTTCTACTTTTTATCTTTATTGACCTTTTTCGCGATTTAACGAAAACGACTAATGCACTTAAAATAGTTAAAAACAAGCAATACTTTAGAAATATAACTGTTATTAAACATATATAACATTCTATTTACCGATCGCGTCTAATAGCCATTCTGGACGTCCCCATACTGAATTTAATCCTATCCGGGTACAACTAAAGTCGGATTTCCTATAACGTGTTAAGAGAACTAGCGTGTTTCGTGTAAACACGTATACAGGGTGGTTTCGACATGCGGTAATCGCTAAACGTCCGGTTGGGGCACGGTCCGGGCAACGCCTGTTGCCCCGGTTACAAAACCTTTATTAGGGTACGTGATGGGATGAAAAAAGGGCGAAGCACTTTGATGTCTGAAACACATTTTTTAGAAGACGAGATTTTTGTTAATCATATGAGATTTTTAATGTTAGTTGGCTTGGGCAGATTTATTTAATTGAATGAGGAGCTCGTGGCTTAATTATAACAGCCACTCGGGTCGATCTTTCGGTTAAGCCGTGCTTGCCTAGGTTGGTCTATGGATGGGTGACCACCCATTACATACCGAATTTCCTCCGTGCCTCGGAATGCACTTTAAGCCATTGGTCCCGGGTGTCATTTGTAGATCATTGACAGGCGTTAGGTAGTTAGTGGCCCAAAAAGTCTGACAACCAATCTTACCAAGGGTACTAACTGGTTGCCCAGTACTAACTGGGTTGTGGAGGGCAGATAGGCAGACGCTCCATGTAAAATACTGGTATTCAGCTGCATCCGGCTAGACTGGAAGCCGACCCCAATGTTGTTGGGAAAAGGCTAGGCAGATGATGATGATGTAGCCACTAACTCACCTTTGGTGAGTTTAATACCGAAATGAGTAAAGAGATTTACATAACATCACGCCTGTAATCCCCGAAAGAGAAGCAGAGGAGTGGATACATAATAGTACCCATATTTCGCCAGTTAATACAGTTGTAATACAGGACGAGCCTATTGCCATCAACCGATGATAATGGAAAAACCCAATAACTTCCCCCGACCTGAAAATCGAACTCAGGGCCTCACGCTCAGCAGTCGTTCTTCCGACCACTAGACCAACGTTAATTTACATTATTACTGCAGTAAACAATATGCCCGTTATGGCTGTTGTATGCACATTACAAATACTGGTAGCATGCGAAATATTTGATTGTAATGAATTTAATTAGAGAATTAACGTAAACGCAAACCGCTGTTCATGATACGAATAGAACAATAAATCAAAGTCCAGTCCACGACAGCATTGAAATTACAGTTTTTACTCAAACGTCTGTAATAGAAATATAACTGGCAGGTTCTTTAAAAAGAAAGGAGCAGAAAAATGTGAAAAAAAAAGAATATTTTAAAAATAAACGTGGTCTTCTTCGTGCTTTGGTATCTTCCAACAATTAATTTTGAATTTAGAACTAAAATTGCTGTCGTGGCTCAAAAAGCTGCTAAACTGAAATGGGACTGGACGGGCCTTGTCTGCCGGATGCAAAGCTGTTGGCCCGCATATAACAAAACTGGAGCCCTGAGACAGTTAGACGGGGTCACGGCAGACCGAGGAGAAGATGGCGGGACGCCTTGGATGGCTCTCTCGTTAATTGGCAAAAAGAGGCGTAACATCGAGGAAAGTGGAAGGAATGGGGGAGACCTTTGTCCAGGAGTGGGACAATTCAGGCTGATAAAAAAAATCAGCACAGCAACTTTTCTTCGTGTAAAACAGACAATCGTAATGAAATCTAAACACACACCTGAATACGATGCGTCAAAAACAGCATTTACATAAATTCATCCCAATCCTACCTTATTAGTGTACAAAATGATAAGAAAGAACACAATAAAACATCAGACACGGATGAAGAGCATTAACCCATAAACAGATACAGTCATTCTGTGGGTTCCTGATTTGCTTAAATAATGTCAAAGGAGAAACCGCAATTGAACCCTAAAATGTCACAACAGAGAAGGTTAGACGTTAAGGCTGGCCGCACACGGGCTACTATTTATTACTTGAGTGTTTAGCAGCGGTAGGAATAGTTAGAACGACTCTGCTTGATTTTAAAGTAGCTGAAGCAACCGTCCCGTTGCTCTACCGACCAGAAAGTTGCTCAAATTATCTTTTCTGTTGGTCGTTTGTTGATCGCTTGCACTACCTACATGTTTTTCTTCGAGATATTAACGACTAGCTTTAGTCTGCGGCTTCGCTCCTGTTACACTCTGGGATAATGTAGCTTCTCATTAGTAAAAGAGTTTTCGGAATCGGGTGAAGGAAAACATCGTGAGGAAACCTGGACTTATAATTAATATAAGTCTGAAATTGCCAACCCGTCTTGAGCAAGCGTGGTGATCAATGGTCGTGTCTTCTCTGTATGAGAAGAGGCCTTTGCCCAGCAATGGGACAGTAATAGGCTGGTATTATAAGAGCTTATCGTCACCAAAACGTGACTTGAAGAGTGACAATCGAAAACAGGGAACACAGTCGCTAGTCGCATCACATTAAAGTTTGTGTGCGACAGATTGACGAGACCGAGCTTTGAGGTCAGCCTAAATGATCTTATTAAAATATGTACGACTTTTAGCCCTAAATAGAGGCTCGAAACTGATGTGACTTAGGAAAGCTTTCGAGCAAATATAATGGTTTTATCAAGTATTCAGGAGCTATTAAGTGCATTCCAATGTTTGAGGTGAGTGGAAATACAATTTTAAAGTGTTTGTGAGTCAATTATTTAGAGACGAAAATTGGGAAGGTTTCCTTTTTTGATTTTGTCTGTGTTTAGAATTGTGGTGGATATATATTAATGTTACTGTCTAAATATAAATGAGGTAAAATTAGCTACCTATCTTTAACCAAAATATGTCTTTTTTGAGTCAGTGACCGCATATCGTTTACTAACAAATGTAGTTTAGAAAATCTTTTTTTTTTTTTTTACTTTTTCCCCAAAAAGGATTACATATAAATAGAATCTAATCTCGATACTTAATAATATCCTCACGGATCGGACAGGGTTTTTTTAACATATTGTATACCTAATTATATTTTTAAAGAATAGACTTTTTTCTTTAAAATAATTTGTAATTAGTTCTTTCAGTAGGAAAAAAACTAAAACAAACAAATCATGACGTTTGTAACATAAACAATAACTGACCACAATCTGAAAACCTATTTAAAGTCCCCTAAACAATGAGAATACCTCACGATTTTGTAATATTTTATTCAAATTATTCTTCGTTGACGACCTCGACTATTTATCAGATTAAACACCCCCTATAAAGATATGGCCGTGTTGATATTAAAAAACATAACACAGAGAAAAAAAAAAACATTCACGATAATATTTAAACAGCACCAAAACAAAACCTTTGAAAATTTCACGAAGCTTGTAAACAAAAACTTTTTATTAAAAATATTTGGAATTTAGTTGCCATGACGTTATTTCAGTTTTTTTTTTTCTTTTTCCTTATTTTGTTTCGGCCGACATTTTTTGTAGATACTGTTTTTCATGATAATCAACAATCATGAAGTATTGTTGCTGTTGTGACCTTTAACCCATTAACTAAGAATTGTATTTACAAAAAATAATGTTCTCTATTTATTATTGTGTTAAGTTTTGTTTACTCGTGACACGTGCCTGCCCTTTTGGTAGGTATTTAGTAAATAATAATAGAAATGACTGATGGAAAATTTGTTTAATCCAGTTCAAAGTTGAGGCTTCAAAAAGTCAACAAAACTTATATTCAAACTGAAGGGGATTCACAAAATATTGTTGTAGACGTCAAGTCAATACAAAAAAAAGGAATTAAAACCTTTTTTTATGGAAGCTGCCATAATCATTCCATCGCTTTGCAGAAAAATCAATATGACGATGAGATGATACTACAACTCCTGGCCTTAAATATTAAATGACCAAATAATTAATATGATTTTTGCTCAGCGGTCATCCTGCAAGCGGCTGACGTGTCCCACCAAATCCCATTTTAGCCTAGCAGCCTTCTTACCAGCATCCACTATGCCCGTTTTGAAACGCAGCATGATGTTCCAAACCCTGTCTTGTCTTTTGACACACGATGGTTGCCGGAAGGCGGACGGCGCAGCCGAGAGCTGCTCAGAAAGAGGTGGCGAGACGATCTGGACGCCTACCGCGAGGGCTGGTTCGAGGAAGCACGGGAAAAGAGCACATGGAAAGAATTGAGCGAGGCCTATTCCTCGCAGTGGGACAATACAGGCTATTAAAAAAAGAAACATAATTTGACATTCATGAAATAACAGCTATCAGTAACACTGCTTGACATGAGTTTTGACAACAGTTAAATAAGCTTTAAAAAAAAAACAACGGCGACTGTTCCATTCACCGAACTACCCTCAAAATTCCAAAGAAACACAAAAACCTATTAATCCAACCCAATGAATCAGTAAAGCCAATCAATGTATACAAACGTGTAAACTTGTGGCACCTTGGCATACAAGCAGGCAGTTCTTGGCGTCTTGCCAACTAATTAGTCATGTAAATGGAAACTACGCAACGTGCTGTTTGGCGGCGCTGGAGCACACGGAGGTAGGGAGCTGGAAGGTGCAGGATTCTGAGAGGTGCGCAAATATTGGACGTTCGGCTTGTGATTTGGGCTTTGGAATTTGAGAGCGAAGGTGGACAGTAGAAATCGACTTATGTCCGAGTCGATAGTTACTAAGGGTGGGTAGTACGGGGGATATTTTGATTCTTATATCATGGCTTACTTCTATAAAGGGTGTAACAAGACCCTTAACGAAGCCGAAAGGCACTTGTTCTTAAAAAATAATCGCAATGACGGCGTTGCGATAATTTTTTTGTTCCAGACCATACCTTCTAGTTACGGAGATATTTGGGTTTCAAGTTCCAACTTTTTTACAACTTCTTTTTTAAATACATTTTTTTTAATGTTAGATTGTTACGTTAAACACCTCCTCGACCCTCTTATTATTCAATTCATCCATCAGCACAAGCTTTTCAGTGCGTTACATTTAGTCCTACCGTAAAACGTGATTTTTCACCCCAAAAAAAATAAGCAATAATTTTTGCGTAAAGTTACTTAGTTTGATGTACAGAATGCTTGGTTGACGGCTTCGTGAACGGTCCGTTTACATCCTGTACATACAGTTAAAACTCAGTCTAGCTAAATAAAATCAACTCTAAGGAAACTGATTACAAAAAATCCAACTTTGTTTTGAAAGCATGACAAATTCTTTCTTCACATTTGCCGCTCCTGGAGAACAAATCCTTTCACATCTTTCAAATTCATTAATTAACTACATAAATATCTTTCGCTCCAGTTGTTTTAATTATTATCTACGACCGTATCATAAAAGAGCATCCTTGTCCCTTCCTAACACAGATATTCCTCGCTGTTCTGTAGCACACTCGACGGATTGCAATCGTTGATTGATCCCAGCACCATGCACCAGATATTTCTGGTTGACTAAGTACACATAGTAACTTAGTTGTATTAGTTTCCGAAACTTCGCTTCAAGGAAACGTTCGTGAATTCCCGGGAGTTCTTGAATGGGATTTGGAATGTGGATTTTGTAAGCAAATTACAGTGTGGTCGGGCTGAAGTTCAGTTAGTGGTCGTGGTTTCACTGGTACCTCGGTTTTTAGGGTACAATACACATTACTAAGGAAATCTTTGAAAGCACAAACGAGTTTATCAACAACTTTGTAAGTATCTATCGGTAACCTTGGTTTTAAACTTTAACGAACGAATATAAACATTTTTCTTTTACACAATGAGCGACTGACCTGGATTATTTTAATGTTTATTTTTCAGTCATTAGGTAGTAAGTGGGCCAAAAATCTGACAACCAGTCTTACCAAGGGGTATCGCATTACCTAGTACTAACTGTGTTGTGGAGGTCAGATAGGCAGTCGCTCCATGTAAAATACTGGTATTCAGCTGCATCCGGTGGTCTGGAAGCCGACCCCAATACAGTTGTGAAAAGGCTAGGCAGATGATGATGATGATTTTTCAGTATCAAAAGTTATAGTTTATATTCCTATTTTCATACAGTAAATTGAGCGTGCTTCAATAAAACATGAGTACCAACTCGAGGAGATCAAAAACTTTCAACAACAGTACAAACAAAACATTTTAATAATTCACCTCAACACACCCCAGCGAAGTATACAGTTTACAAACTGATTAAATTATTTCGTTGCCAACTTTTGTTTGAGAAAAATAAAAATACATTTTTAACGAATCAAACGGATAATGAATTTGTCATTTGGAAGCCCAGCGGACACTTTAATTGGCCTGTATAAAACTTGAGAAAGTTTTTATTGCGTCTCTCCTAATCAAAATTTTGCCACCCGAAGTCGAGTTTTATTAGCGAAGAATCTTCAGCTATCTTTAAAACTCATGACTTTTTCTAACTCCGTGTTATAATATTAAAAAGTTCGCCTTTGATTTAAACTTTCTACAGTTTCATTAATAAAGGTGAGGGTCTCTTTTAGGGTTCTGTACCTCAGTCGGTAAAACCCTTATAGGATCATTTTGTTGTCCGTTTGTCAAGACCCTTTTTCTCAGGAATGCGTGGAGGTATCATGATGAAATTAATATCAAATAGTCAAGCTTGTTACCCCTTGGAGCAGTGAAAAAATGTCAACACGATCAAAAGATATGACCGTTTATGTTGCATATTTTTCGATCTAACAACGGAATCAAAACCCTATGGGTGACCTAGAATCTAAAAATCTGGCAAGAAGCACATGTCATGTAAAAGAAAAAAATCTGAAAACCGTAAATATGTAGTTTGATAACAAAATTTATACGGAACACTCAGTGCGCGAGTCCAACTACCACTTAGCCGGTTTTTTTTAAAAAAGGTGAAGTCTGATTTGCCCTGTATAATCCGGGGCAGGTGTCGCAATTCAGTTGTGGACTAAACTGATCTTCATCTGTACATTCTAGAGACTACTTTATAAACTTTTATTCTTGTGACGTCGCCATCTAGTTGTTTAAAGAAAAAAATCTCAACAGAAGCTCTTCATCTTATGAGGATTGTGAAGTTTACGAGAAAAGCAGCTTTATGTGTTTAGTGACAGACTGAGAAATGACTTTGTAGGAAGATTTTAGTTTGGGAATTTTTTGATAACGATTCAAGTATGTCGTCGAAATCTTGTTTAGCTACTTTCTCTTTATCGTGTGGTTAGTGCCTAACCTGGTGTCAGAGTCTTTATGCCGCCCATGGGCCTCTGACTTGGCTTTACATGCCATCGAGAAATATCTCTCAGGCATGCTGGTTTCCACACGATGTTTTCTTTCACCGAAGCTACTGATAATTATACAATAAAAAATAAGTTTATTACGTATCATTTAGGCTTACATTGCATGTCGAGGAGTCTCCATTTAGGCAAAGAAAATGCCTGTAGTTGAAGGTTTCGCTCATCCCTTACATTAAACAAATAGATGAATAGCAAATAGAGAAAAAAGGAAAAGAAAATACAATACGCACATGAATCCGAAAAATCAGAGGTGCGTTTCTTGGGTTCTATCTCGAGACTATGTCTTGGCAGTCCGACGGTCATGCCACTAGACTGTCAGTGCTTGGGTACTTATTTAGTTATTATCAAAAAGACTGTTCTTCTCACATAGAGAAGGCTTCTGTCCCAGCAATGGGAAATATTCTAGATAGGCTGATAATGCCAAACTGTGTTAGTAACCCACTATACGGCCAACGTTCATTAAAAAAATCACAAACAGAAAATTATTTTACAAAAAAATGTGGAGCTAAATATCTATCCGGTACGGTAAGTTGCAAAAACATGTTTTTTCATAACAAAAAGTTTTGTGTTCTGGTCGTTGAATGGTCTGGAATAGAAAACCCAATTTTAGCCTTTTGACAACAAACATTTTGCAGTTACGAATTTTTGCAAGTTTACCAATACAGTTACACGCGTATTCTAGTTTTTAGTAATTTTAACGGCCTGAAATTGTTTTTTTTTTTTTGTGGGAATTTAACACGTTCCAGCCCGTTACTGACATTACTGTAATCGTTGTTTTTTTATTGATATTTGTACTACCGAGGCCACCACTGAATGTTATCACAGACTATACTAATATCATTATTTGCCTAGCCTTTTCCCAACAACGTTGGGGTCGGCTTCCAGTCTAACCAGATGCAGCTGAATACCAGTATTTAACATAGAGATACTGCCTATCTGACCTCCACAACCTAGTTAGTAATGGGTAATATGATATCCCTTGGTAAGACCGGCTGTCAGACTTTCAGGACACTGACTACCTGCAAATAATACCAACACTGAAATCACAAAAATCACCAATTCCGTAAACCTGTTCATCAATGTTTACTTTCCTCGCCAAAATGAGAAGAGAAGTAAATTTTTTTTTGCGATTCGCGTTCTCAAATAACCCATAAAACCTTTTTTAGTTTTATAAATCACATAGGATATTTATACCTTTTTGATTAATTTAATTTGCCGTTCCTGCTTACTACAAAGTGAGACATCAAGTTATTTCATTCTCTCGTATTGATATTCTTTGACACAGTCTCGAGACTTAATTGCACACGTTATGAAGATCTATTAGTAATAACATACATACGTCCCAAAGGCAATAGACGTATATTCATAACCTATGAATATAAATGTATGTAAACAGAGGTCTGGGTTGAACGCCTGCTTGCTATATACAAGCAACTTTACATAATATTATGTGTCAAGTATATGAAAATTTGAGTATAAGCTATTTCACAGAAGCTCGTGGCTAAATAAAAACAGTCACTCCTTGCCTCGGAAAGCACGTTAAGCCGTTGGTCCCGGGTGTCATTTGTAGACCTCTGACAGTCGTTACAGGTAGTCAGTGGCCCGTAAGCCTGACAACTAGTCTTATCAAGGGGTTTTGTACTACCCAGTACTAACGTTTTGTGGAGTTCAGATAGGCAGGCGCTTCTTGTAAAATACTGGTATTCAGTTGCATCCGGTTAGACTGGACCAAAGAGATTTAAAACACATATAGAGAGGACATTGGGAATATTGTCATACAATAATTTTCATCCTGAATATTTTTGATTTTGACACACGAATGCACCTGACAAGCGGGCGTATGACACAGATGACACTAGACAGAACGAATTGTTACTAAGTAGTAACATGTTTTGGATTACAATTTTCTTCGTCATGACCCGTCTATAGCTCGGAAATATTTAAATGTCTTTGTGTCATCTGAATGCGACCTGACAAGAAGACGTATCGCACTGGACTGATCGACTTGTTACTAATTTGTAACAGTTTTTGGAATTGTCAGTTTCTTGGTCTTGTCCCGTCTATAGCTAGTTATATTTGAATGTCTTTGGACTGGATGCTGACCCCAACATAGTTGGGAAAAGGCTAGGCAGATGATGATTTAGTTTAGGATATAGTTTAAGTTAAAGACCCATCAGTGAACTAGTAAAATATGTATTGTTCTGAATACAAAAAAAAGCCACTCTGTACTCTATTCACCGACATCAAAGAGGAACATGCATTGTGTGATCACTGCGCGACCCACATATTTGTTCAGCTGAACTATGCCATTGAGGTTTGTATGCTTTTCGATTCTACGGGGTTTCCTGCGCCGTTTGCGCACAGGGACATCAAATCAAACGGGTAGGTTGATAGTGGCCAAGCGATTGGGTTTGTGCCGGTAGTTAAAATACCTCGGCTATTGGTTCACGTTTTGTCTGTGAAATTGTGGTATGGGTTAGGTTGTGTAATTGGCTGTGTGGTGTTAAGTGTTAGGTATTTCGTTCTCAGTGTACGTTTGATTTGTCTCATGATATACATACAGGGTGTAACATTGTCCTTAACGAAGCCGAAAGCCACTTGTTGTCCCCGTCATTGCGATCATTTTTTTGTTCTAGACTATACCTGGGAACCTTCTAGTTACGGAGATATTGGGGGTCAAAGTTTATTAAGTTCAAAGTTCATTAAATAAATAAATAAATTAAAAAAAAGTTCCTACTTTTTCACTTTAAAAAAAAAAATACATGTTTGTAAAGTAAGATTTTTATTTTAAACATCTCCACGACCCCTGTACTATTCAATGCATCCATCAGTGTAATGTTTTGAGTGCGTTACATTGAGTCCTACCGTAAAACGTGATCTTTCACCCCAAAAAAAAAAGGTAGTTTCCTAGCTATATTTTTTGCGTAAAGGTCCTTAATTTGATGTACATAATGCTTGTTTGACGGCTTCGTGAAGGGTCCATTTATACCCGTATTGTCTTGTTTTTACGTAAGTAGAGGTCGGAATTGTATGTTAAGGAAAAAAATAATCCTGTGTCCAAACTCACGTCATAGTCGATGGGTGTCCGGCAGACAGTCAGAGCTACTTTCGCATTTGTAGTTATTAGTATGGATTGAAAGCTACCGAGATTCTAATACAATGAAGAGTATCTTCAAAGTACCTAATCTTTTATCTAAAAAAACTAATCCATCTAAATTTTCTTTTATTTTTTCAATGTAGACTGCCTTTTCTGATTACAACTCTGTAATTTAAGCACCATTGCACCAAGTCAAATATTAACTACTATTGTGCAACGGTTCCCTCAAATCATGCTGCAATACAATGAAAAACCCCTTACATTAGAGGTTAAAAGCTAGAAATAATATTTGATTATTCTATAAACTGTACAAATGACGGCCATTTTAATTTACTGCTTCAATGCAAGCGAGGTCGTTTCTCCAACTATTGTAACTGCCACAATTATTCGAATTTCAAAAGCATTTCAAATGTCGAAGGCTAACAGACTTTTTTTCACAAACCAATTCTGATTTAAAGGAAATTAGATTGACTTAATAAATTACGTTTCCAAATCATTGGGTGGGTAAATCCATTATCGTAATGGAGTTATTAACTGGAATCGATAGTAGTGTGGGTAAAGTGTGAACTGATAATTTTAGGTGTTGAAAGAAAAAACGGTCTAGTTAGATTAAACATGGTGTAAACGGACCCTTCACGAAGCCGTCAACCAAGCATTCTGTACATCGAACTAAGTAACTCCACGCAAAAATTTTTTTGGAGTGAAAAATCACTTTTTACGGTAGAAATCAATTTAACGCAATCAAAAAAATGTACTGATTGATGCATTGCATAGTGCAGGTGTCATGGAGGTATTTAAAGTAAAGTTATAACATTAACAACTTGTATTAAAAAAAAAGTGAAAAAGTTGGAACTTTGACCTCCAATATCGCTGTAACTAGGAGGCTCCCAGGTATGGTCTAGAATAAAAATAGTGATCGCGATGACGGGGAGAACACGTGCCTTTCGGCTTCGTAAAGGGTATTTTAATACTATGGCAAAAAACTCTTTCAATCGAAAACGACATCAGCGTATTTCTACAACTCAAACCTCTCCAATTGCAGGATATTGAATCCGACCCTCAAAAACTCTCATCCATTTACTACCAGGCATCCTGTGCAGATGGTCTTACCAACGTAACTCCCTACAGTCTTCATTTTTACGGCTATGATGCCACCAGATCATTGCCAAGAAATTATATTATCTTGGCCGTATAAACGACAAATTGTTATTGGGTTTTTCCATCAGGAATTCTTCAGTAGCAGCCACGGAGTCTGTATTTGTGCCCAGTTGATGGCAATAGGCTTGCCCCCTATTACATGGGATTTAAACATAACTGGCGAAATGCGGGTGTGTATTAGGTACACCTCTGCCTAACCCTTCGGGGATTACAGGCGCGATGTTATGTTATACAAACGACAATTAAAAAAAAAAAACAAGTTAATTTATAGTCTTTTGTAACGTTGAAATGATAATCACATTTCGAAATAAAAGTAAGTAAGTACTGTCTTCTTTTCAAGTCACAAGTCACGTATCTGTGTCAAATTCCATCAAGAATTCTTTTGGGTAATTTGCCATGAAAACTTTTCAAACGGAAAGAAATACCAACTTTCGCATTCACAACCAACATCAAAAATGCTAAGTAACATCAAGATAAATAAGTATATTACAGATAAGATTATTAAGGTTTCATAACCTGTACCGAAGTTTTAATACGTAGCAAGACTGCACTGAAGGCTGTCATTTGTAGATCTTTGACAGTCGTTAGGTAGTCAGCGGCCCAAAAAGTCTGACAACCAGTCTCACCAAGGGGTATCGTATTACCCAGTACTAACTGGGTTGTGGAGGTCAGGTAGGCAGTCGCTCCATGTAAAATACTGGTATTCAGCTGTAGGTATCCGGTTAGACTGGAAGCCGACCCCAATATAGTTGAGAAAAGGCTAGGCAGATGATGAACCTGTACAGAAGTTTTAATACGTAGCAAGAACTTGTGATATTAAGTTTTAAACTTGAGATCAAAAACAAACATGGATGTAAAACTAAATTATGAGTGTTTTTCATACATGTTTAATCTGTAAACTTCTCCTGTTTTAACACGGTGTTGACTTTAACTTCAAGGAGTTTTCATACAGGGTCTTGAGCTCTTGGAATAATAACTTGGTGACAGCTGTTCGTAGTGTTGTCACAAACATATCCTTAAATAGACCATAGACGAAAAAAAAAAGACTTGTGCTTTTGTGTTAAGTCTATGATGTAGTCTGTGCATGCTGCCTCTCTCTGCGAGTTGAAATACTACAGCAACCTACATTAAAACAGTTTGAGATCCTGGGTCCGACTCCCGGGTCGGGCAAAGTTTTTCCATCGGGATTTTCTAAGTAGCAGCCAAAGAGTCTAGACTGATGGCAGTAGGCTCGCCCCCTACTGGGGACTTAAACATAACTGGCGAAAGGTGGGTGTACTATGAGGTACACCTCTGCGGAACCCTTCGGGGATTACACGCGTTATATTATGTTATCTGATCTGTAAAATAATATTCTGAACCGTGCAGAACATTACAGTAGATAGCGTATGAAATTACTAAAATAACAATTTAAACTCGTGTCTCGATCCCATTATTACAAAATGCTTCGTCATTGACACACACGTGCTTAAACGTTTCGTCTATTATTTCATTTTAATTTAAAAAAGGCATACATAGAGTTTATATATTTACGATGTTTGGTAATTAAGGGTTACGACATCATAACTACAGATTTATTAAATCAAGAGAAAAGCGATACTAATTATTATAATGTATGAAGAAAGGAACTACATACAGGGTGTAAGGGACAGCTCTCCAGAGACTGAATGATGGGGTGAATTCAGTATATCATACTAAGATAACCGGTACAAGAAATTATTTCAGAAACGTTATGGGAATCCAATAAATTTGATTTGTTTTATTGCAAAACGCACGTAGCGAATGGCAAGCGGGGCGACGAGTTTGATGAACTCCGTAGCTAGCCAGGAAGTGAACAGCTGATTTCACGAGTCTCTGAATAATGTCTAAAAGTTTGTCCATCTATTTTAATGGGACCTTATATATGTGATTTTAGTAGTGGGATGATTTCTGACTACCACGGGGATGAATCCAGAGGAAAAAGCTAGGCTACAATGATAATGTCCCAAATCTATGTCTCAACTATAACAGTAATACCATAACAGTAACTAATATACAAGATCTACACTATCTGATAATGGGACATTTGTACCAAATTAATGTCCTGTTTCACCCCTTTATGAGGGTAGAAGCCATATTATATTGGTTTATGGCAACATTATCGTTAGTATAGATTTCGTTCTGGCCTTTGGCCTAATGTTCGATATAGGAAGGGATTTGCTTACAGGGTTTTATGGGGTATTAATGTGGCAAATTGGTGGGGTTGTGAAAATTCGTCCGATGGGGTTGTTTTATACTCGTGGAGGAGCTCGTGGCTAAATAATAACAGCCGCTCAGGTCGATCAGGTCGATTAGGTTAAGCCGTGCTTGCCAAGGTTGGTCCCTGGATGGGTGACCACCCATTAGATACCGAGTGCCTCGGGGCACGGAGAAAACTAAAGCATTAATTAAAGCAGGTTAAGCCGTTGGTCCCGGGTGTCATTTGTAGATCTTTGACAGTCGTTAGGTAGTCAGTGGCCCAAAAAGTCTGACAACCAATCTTACCAAGGGGTATCGTATTACCCAGTACTAACTGGGTTGTGGAGGTCAGATACACAGTCGCTCCATGTAAAATACTGGTATTCAGTTGCATCCGGTTAGACTGGAAGTCGACCTCAATATAGATGGTAAAACGCTAGGCAGAGGAGGGGGTTGTTTTACAAAGCGTTGGCATTCGATTAAGGTCTCTATTTTGCCTTTGAAGTTCTAACACCACGTAAGGCATTTCTGGCGGTTTTGACGTTTTGATGCCTTTTGATAGACAATCGAAAGACGCGGTGTTTCAGCCAATCAGAAACAAGGAACGTCTCTGTCTAATTTAAAGTGAACACAAATTAATAAAATTGTTTCGTACTTTTTGTATCCAAGGTATAATTATGCAGTTTTTCCACTCTCTTGTAAAGTTACTATTTTTGTATTTACGTGGTGTTAGAACTTTCGCGATGATTTGTTACACTAGCAACGGTTTCACTAGCTACTTATAATTAGTAGAAAAATCTTTTTACGTTTGAATGATGTTAGTAACAGAACTGTTAACTGTGTAACATTTGTGCCTTTTTACGCAATGTAAAAACAACATGGCGGCTTAAGTTTAGATTTTGCCACGCGTCAAAAGATCCATAAGAACAGAATATCATTATGTCAATCATAGGAGGGTTAATAAAATTGAAGTAATTTACTACAGTGCAGCAGTGTTAGAACAGTAGTTACAACGTTTTGGTGGTGTCTATTTTATTTTCATCAAGTAAGATTAAAAAAAGCCAACAAAAATAAAAATGACCGACACACATCACGATTTCTACGACCAATGACAATGATTACCAAAGCACGGAAACACATAAATACACAGTAAAATTCTTTCATTTCAAATTCATATACAAAACGCAAGTAAGGCCTACCTACTACTTAACACACACGTAAGGTAAGGAGCAGAACAATCGTGTAACAGGTGGCTCATCATTTTCAAGTATTATGAAACCCTCGAAGATTCCTCTCGATCAATCATTACACCCTTTTCCGTAGTCGGATCATTTGCTTCCCTTTACTTTATTATGTATTTTATATTCTTCGTTTTATCCTTGTTTCTCAGAAGTATCTAATTTTAAATGAATCTTTAGATTTTAGATAGTATAAAACAAAGTCACTTCCGCTGTTTGTACGGTTAGATCTTTTAAACTACTCAACGGATTTAAATGCAGTTTTCAGCAATAGATAGAGTGGTTCACGAGGAAGGTTTATATGTATATGTGTATCTCCATTGCACCCGTGCGAAGCCGGGGCGGGTTGCTAGTAATGAATAAAGGGTATCTTATTACCTGGGTAGTGGGTTGTGAAGATCGGATAGGAAGTCGGTCCAAGTGAAATGCTGTTATTCAGCTGCGATTAGATTGGAAGCTGCCTTCAACATAGTTGGGAACAGGCTGGGCAGATGATGGTTAATGAGGAATTTACTTACCCAGTCCCCATTTCATCATTTGCCATGCTGAGAAAGACAAATAAAATATTTCGACTTGGCACACGAGGTTGTCGAATGTGAACTTGGCTATCATTGTGCCGATTGTCGTGACGGCCAATGGCCTTATGGCCAAGAGCCTCGACGACCATCTTTCGAGGCTCTCCTTAGGCGGAAGGCAGTACTCCTCGATACGGCTCGCATTGTGAGGCGGTTTTTGTCTCTGGAGCCCTAACTACCGGTAGCTTGGACCCTGCTCCCGACACCAGTGGACTACTATTTTTTATTTTTTAGCCTTTGCCTAATGTAGTTATTTGTATGTCTTAAATATATATTTTTAAATTTTTTGTCGGTCTCTTTTATTTAATTTTGTTTTATTCTTTGTCCTGTCCGAGTCTAATAAATACTTTTTTTTCTATCTTTATTTGTTTAGTATTGATCACCTTTTCGATACTTGTATCAAAATGGGCTTCTTCCAAGGCTCCTAAAAATAAATTGTGACTAAAAAATAAATAAAAGGTACAGGCATGTGAATAATCGACCCAAAGGGGTAAACGAACTTTTTTTTTACTTCCTTTATACACATGGGCTCTAAATTAATTGTTCCCAAATGATCCCGTTTTCCTTGCCTTAAAATTGGCTGACTAAAATTCCCTTTTGGCCCCCGAGACCCCACTTTTCTAACCAAGGGGTCCCCAAAGCCTACTGAAGGTCAATCCATTGAATTACCCACAAAAGGTCCTGGGCTAAATTTAGAATTGTTATACGTAAATTAAGTAAGCATTTTATGGTTTATTTTGGTCTATCTTCAGATGTGTTTTAACTGATGATTATTATTTAATTTTAAACTGTTTAAATTTATTCAAAATCTCTTGACCTGAAAATCTCAACCCAAAACCACTTTAATTGATACTGTTTTTCACTACAGTTTACATTTACAGTGCTATCCATTTATTATGGAAAACCTCAAAGCCGCAAATATTTATCAGCTCTACCGAACACTTTTCATAGTAAATGAACAAATACGTGTATTTAATTTAACAATGATTTTAAAAGAAAAATCTTAATGGGTTTGTTATAATGTTATACTATAATATTTGTATCATTAACTACTAACATATAAAGTTAACTTATATGATACTAGCTTTTACCCGTGGCTTCACTCGCGTTAATTAAGAATTTGACAATTAAACTCTTAATACACTACTAAAGTTTCTATAATAATATGATTCAATCATGATTCGAAAGACACGTGGCGTCATCTACTATCATAAGAACGTTATTGTTGTTTTCCTCGGGAGCAGTACTTTTTTTCAGGATGATCGGTTCAGTGGTTTAGGCGTGAAAAGGTTACAAACAAACTTACTTTTGCATTTATAAGTAATAATAAAAAGGCCAGACAGTAGGTATTCTTAGTAAAGGTTTTTTTAAGGGTGTGATGATTTACCACATCGTTTCTACATCATCCTGACCACAACTTTCTTACATCTACTCTATATGGTTGATGCATTTACACTATTATACTAGTTATTTATATTAGTAGTAACTTATATTAGTTAGCGACAAAAAGAAACAATAAAAACAATATACTTCGTTTGAGTAAAAAAAATAGCAACAACAATAACAATCAAACTACTAACATAATAATAGGTACACACGTGAACAGCAATTGCCACGGCAGCCGCGAACAAACGCATCAAAGTTGAGTTGACTTTTATTTGCAACGCATAAAAGTTATGCAGTATTATAGGGTTGCCGGGTTGCGGGCACTTGTGTACGCGACTATGTGCGTGATTGTGCAATGATATTGTTTTTCTGGATACATATTTTTTTTAATTAACCCTGCAACGCCTTAAGATAAGGCTTAGGTGATTGGGATTCTTCCTTATCCATCTCAGTGGTTACTATCTGCATTTAGACGTGTCACAGGGTTATCTAAAGACAAAAAAACATAGTATGTTTGGGTCTGAAAGTGACCGTGTCCAAAATGACCCCAGTTTCGGAACAGTCCCCTGAGGCTTTTACGACTAAATTAAAAATGAATTTGGCTCCAGTATGTTAAAGTGGGCTTCTCTGAGCTTTGAGGTTCTATAAGTACGTAATTAGGTAGTCGTATAAAAGTCAAGTGCTCAGTTAATTAAAGCATACCTACAGTAGAGGGCAGACAGATTTTAACCTTAATATTAATTAATTTCGATAAAATTAAATTAAACTATGTGTGCCCAGACTGGGCCAACATATCCAATGAAATCTTTAGTACCTTCTTTATAAAATTATGTTCAAAGGTATTTCATCAGATATTATCAAAGTTTGCCCAGACTGTATGTAATTCGCAATAATTGATGTCATTGTAATATTATAATTACTGATGTGCAATTTGCTAGAAAGACTATTTAAAATTAAGTTTTTAAAAGATTTTTAAATATAAGCATATATTATGAACGGGACTCTGATCCACGTCAGTATTTACGTGAAATTAAATCCACGTCAGTAGCTACAGGTTAACTTTTTATACGGATAGCTATTTTTTACCTTTGAAAGGTAAACTGGAACAAACCCTAAAGCCATCGCTTCCAGTCGATATCAGATCTGCATGTATTCAGGTCAGAGCGCTCAGGTACAGTCGAGTACAAAACTAGAACGTGCTCAAATAGTTATTAAGAGGCAGTACCATTGTTTGTTCGTTAGTCTGTTTTAGAAAATGGTGACTCAATTATAAAGCTTCGAATTCGATTGCTGTTGGATGGCTCAGCGTTTTCCAATCAACGAATGATACCTAAGTAATAAGTTCATGACCTGTATTGACGCAAATATTTTAAAGGGTAAACTCTAAGATCTTTTCACATCTTCAGCGAAGTATGAAATAAAAATGCTTGACCTGAACCTTATTTCAAGATTATTCGATTCGTTTCAGACAAGAACAAATCTCAACTTTAAATATTCCATTTGGAAAAGGCAACTCCTATTAAACTAGAAAATGACATCTGATAACTTTTCTAGACAAATAAAGGGTGTAAAAAGACCCTTAACGAAGCCGAAAGGCACTTATTCTCCCCGTCATGGCGATCATTTTTTTGTTCTAGACCATACCTGGGAACCTTCTAGTTACGGAGATATAGGGGGTCAAAGTTCCAACTTTTTCACAAGTTTTTTTTTAAATACATGTTTTTAATGTAAGATTTTTACTTTAAACAACTCCACAACCCCCGTACTATTCAATCCATCCATCAGCACAATGTTCTGAGTGCGTTATATTGAGTCCTACCGTCAAACGTGATTTTTGACCCCAAAAAAAAAAGTCGTTTCCCAGCAAAAATTTTTGGGTAAAGTTACTTAGTTTGATGTACTGAATGCTTGGTTGACGGCTTCGTGAAGGGTCTGTTTACACCCCGTATAGGTCCTACTCAATTTGAAATATTTCTTACTTATAAAAGACTAAAATGCTAAACATAAAAGTTCTACCTACCCACAAAGTAGAACTAAAACAAGCTGCGAAGCTATCATTTCCAGTCGATTTCAAATCTACGTGGATTCAGGTCACAGTGCTCAGGTACAGGCGAGTACAAAACGAGAGCAGCGTGCTCAAATATGATTACCATGAACGTTTTGTCGTCAATTATACCTACCTTTTTTTCCTTACATTATATGCCACGGAAGTCAGGGTTTTAGACGCGAAGTTTGGCTTTAGAATGTGATTTTTTGTTATTATTATCTCATTAATTTCTAGATTTAGATATCAATTCCATTTATATTTCTTATTATTTGCAAATGATATCAGGGATTGGTGTTTTAAGTTTTTTTTAGTTGTATGTAAGTATTGTTTAATGCGATTCCCAATAAATACTTCTTCTTTTATTCTTTTTTTTTCTTCTGTTTGAATTTTGGCTGCTAAACATACGCGTTTTGCGTTTTTGTTGAAATTAATTGGGATTAAAAAAAATGTCTTACCTATCTAAAAAGCTAGATAATCTGTAATACAGGAGAGTACAGGACCGATAGAATTATTTATATTGATTGATTTCAGCTCATAACTGTGGCAGCTCTGAGTATCTGTATAAGATTTCTTGTAAGTAAAAATGATACATAAACCATCAAATATTAGGGAACATATTGCAACGCTTCTCCCATACAGAGAACTTCTGTTTGAACCATTGTTGTGCTTATTGGACTTTGGCTGGCACAATAAACTTGTTACCAACTCGTCAATGATGTGACCTTGGACTTGTGTGTCTATGTTTTTATCACTTGTGGTTGTGATACGTGGATTACGTCACACTCGTATTTGGCTGTGCGATTTGCATAGTGATATTCGATAAGAAAATAATGATTACGATCTTCATAGGCCAATTGTATACAATACGTAGGTACTAGCTTGTGACCGGGGCTTTGCCCGCGTGGTATTGTCCCATGGGATCGTACTACAGGGATAAAATGTATCATATGTGTTAATCCAGGTTTTAACAACTATCTGTGCTGAATTTCATCCAAATCCGGTCTGTAGTTTTTGCGTGAAAGAGTAACAAGCATCCATCCATAAATCGATCCATCTTCACTAACTTACGTATTTATAATTAATAAGATAGAAAGAAAATGTTATAATAATCATGATTGAAAACATTTTATATTTGTGAGCAGGATAGCTACCAAACCATAATCAGCCTAATGTCCCCGGTACTGCGACACAGGACTCTCTGGGGGTCAGGGGAGCCGGGACAGCCATAAAGCGTAGGCCACACCGCCAGCTGGCGGGCAGGCGAGTGGCGCGAACGACGCCCTTTTCATACTTCGTTCGTAACTTTCGATAGTTCGCGATGTGAACCAAAGTATAAATAAGACAAAACATGAATTTTCTAAATCAGTTCAGGCGTCTGCGAGTAATCGGTGAACATACATAAAAAAAACCGTCGAATTGAGAACCTCTCCTCCTTTTTTGAAGTCGGTTAAAAAGAAGTGAAACAATGTGTCGTTCGCTCGCTCGTCCGCCCGCCAGCTGGCGGTGTGGCATGGGCTTAATCGATAACGAGGGCCCACAATGACACAAAATTAAAAACACATAACGGGGGTCGCTGTTCTGCCACATCGTTGGCGCAAAAAATATTCTAAATATTAACTTAAATAGGCGCTACTCGCTAGTACCTACATATTCTTGCTCCTACAAACATTTCAAATCAGGCCCTGCAGTCTCGACAAATATAACGACAAAAATCGATCGTCAAGTGTAATCGATGTCAAATTTCTTTAATAGATTTTCAACCTTAAACTTTCGAAATAAAGTAGAAAATCTATTAAAGGAATTTGACAACGATACGACTTAGCGACCGATTTTTGTCGCTATCTAATGTCGAGACTGCAGGGCCAGGAAATTCTTATTTCAATAATTATGTTTATCAGTTCAATAATTTGTTTATCGACCAGAGTATTTATCTGCCAGCATTCAAGTGTAGTGGTTTAATCAGTGATGGAAATACGGCAACAACAGATAGGCTTCCAGATATGTATCATAGTTCAGATTATTATAGGTAATATCTATGAAAAATAAAACACAAATGTTTAGAATAAAACAAACTGCAACCTTTTAACTTATATTGAAATAACTTTACAGAGATTTTTGGTAACGTGTGCGTACGAGTCGGTCGTTTTTGCGGAGTGTCCGCGCGCTCCGGCCTGTGTTGCCTGCGCGCACTTCCGTTCGCCGCCTCGTTCTCCCATGTATGGCGCTTGCAAATACTGCGCGCGTACATCCTCCCGGGCCTTGAAAGTGTTGCTTTCAAGTTATGCTTGATCGTTCGCGCCGTCATTTACGGTGACATCCTGGACATCATTGGTGGCCGGAAGAATGCACATTTTATTGACGGCCCTCCGTAATGTGCCCTTTGAGGTAAAAACGTCGGCAACTCTGCTGATTCCATTCCATCCGTCTTACTAATATTATAAAGAGGAAAGATTTGTATTTTTGTGTGTGTGTATGTTTGTAATGAATAAACTCAAAACCTACTGTGCCGATATCAAAATTTTTTTCCCCATTAGAAAGCTACATTATCCCTGAGTAACATAGGCTATATTTAAAAAATAAAAATATTGCCTATTCAGTATTATGACGCATGACTTAATTAAAACACCCTGTTGCGAGCCATGATCTACTCGACTCGAGCGCTGGGTGGGAATGTTCTCCCGTTTGATACGTAAACATCATTAACAGGATGTTTCATAATTTGATTCTAATGTTTTATTTATATTTATTTTTACCTATTAGGGTAGGTGAAAAAAAAAGAATCGCGCCTTGAGCTATTTTATGTCGGGTACATTGAGTGGACCACCTTTGTAAGAGGACTAAAAAGTCACGGTGTGTAGTTTAATGTTTTCGCAATAATAGGACTTTGCCATCTGTCTTTATACTTTGGCTTATTTTATTATCAACAAGCATACACTAACTGAATACTCATACTCGTCAACCACAGTCTGCCAGTGAGTTTTGTTTTGATCGTCTGACCTTCGTTTTGTGGATTACAACATATACACCGTGACTTTTTAGTCGTCTTACAAAGGCGGTCCACTTAATGTAACCGAGATGAAATAGCTCGTGGCGTGTTTTTTTTTTTACCTACCGTAATAACCAGATCAACACTGTGCGATGGGCTGGGGCGATTGAGCTCACCGACGCTCTTTAACCTTTATGTAAACGGACTGATTGGCGAGCTCAGCAGTACCAGGGTTGGATGTTACGTAGACGGTGTCTGCGTTAATAATATCAGTTACGCGGACGATATGGTGCTGCTGAGCGCGTCAATCTGTGGGTTACGTAAACTGGTTGCCCAGTGTGAGGCGTATGCTAGGTTACATGGCCTAGCATATAACGTCAAGAAGTCTGAGATCATGGTCTTTGAGGCTGGGGGTAGGAGCCCTAATAAGGTACCACCTGTTTTACTTTATGGCACGCCTTTGAAAAGGGTCCATAAGTTTAAGTATCTCGGTCATATACTAACCCCCAATCTCAAAGACGATGACGACATTGAACGGGAGCGGATAGCGTTGTCGGTTAGAGCGAACATGCTGGCTCGCAGGTTTGCACGATGCTCACTTCCAGTTAAGTTAACACTCTTTAGAGCCTACTGTACGTCTTTCTACACGAGCAGCCTGTGGGCTAGTTATACGCAAAGATCGTATAGCGCTCTCCGCGTTCAGTATAACAACGCGTTTAGGATGCTGGTGGGGCTGCCTCGCTTCTGTAGTGCATCAGGGATGTTCGCGGATGCGCATGTAGATTGTTTCTACACAACCATGCGCAAAAGGTGTGCGTCCATGGTGCGCAGGGTGTGGGGCAGCTCTAACAGTATCCTGGGCATGATTTCAAGTCGTCTAGACTGTGTTTTCGTGGGTCACTGTTGTGCTATCTCACATGGGTTACTACAGCGGTGATCAACTACTTAATATTTATTTGTTTTTGTGCACTGTGTTACTAATATAGTTTTAAGTTTTACTAACCATTGAGTCTTTTGTTGCTTGAATAAAAATAATTCTATTCTATTCTATAATAGAGGTACAAAGAAAAATAAATAATACATTAGAAAAAAAATGAAATATCCTGTTGAATGATGTTTACGTGTCAAACGGGAGAACATACCTAACCAGCGCTCAAGTCCAGTAGATCATCGCTCGCTACAGGGTGTTTTAACTACGTCATGCGTAATAATATTGAATATTATTTTTATTTTTAAATTATTACAATCTCATAAATATCTATTTTTTTTTATGAATGCTTAGTAGTCATGGGATACATGAAGTGGGCTGCCGTTGTAAGACGACTAATTAGTCACGGTGTATTTATCGTTCGTGCGCCTATGTTTATCACTGATTACATTTTTGATTAGATTATTATCAACGATATTATAAAACTGCTAACGCAATTAAAATTCAGTTCTATACTTGAAATTAGTAAGATATAAACATGAGTTTCCAAGACAAAGTTGTTCTCGTGACCGGCGGCAGCTCTGGTATTGGAGCCGCCATCGCTATCAAGTTTGCTGAAGACGGAGCCAAGGTTGTTATAGTAGGAAGAAACAAACAGAAACTGGAGAACGTTGCAAAGCAATGTAACAATCCTTTAGTGATAGTGGCAGATGTTTCTAAAGATGCGGACGTCAAGAGAATTGTTGCTGAAACCTTGACCAAATTTGGGCAACTGGATGTCCTAATTAACAATGCTGGTATAGCTCAATCAGCAAGTATTGTAGCAGATCACGCCATGGCAGTTTTTGATCAAGTAATGGCGACAAACCTGCGCTCAATAGTTTACTTGACACATCTCGCTGCTCCTCACCTTGTGAAGACGAAAGGTAACATCATCAACATGTCAAGCATTGCTGCACTTCGAGCTCTTGCTAAGGATTCCTTTTCATATTGCACATCTAAGGCAGGTCTGGATCATTTCTCGAGATCTGTTGCACAAGAGCTAGCTCCACATGGAGTTCGTGTAAACAATGTGAACCCAGGACCAGTGCGAACTGATATCGTAGAAAACATGGGTGCAACCGGAGCAATGGAGGAAGCTGTTTACAAATTTATGCAGCAAACGACGACTCTGGACAGAATTTCTGTTCCTGAAGAAATAGCTGACCTAGTTCTGTTTCTAGCTAGCGACAAAGCTAAAGCTATTACGGGTTCGTCTTTCGTGACTGATAATGGAGCGTTGTTGAAAGTTCTAGAAAAGCCATATAAAGAAGGCAAAACTATCGAATAACTGCATATATTTATCAAAACATTTGTTCAACTGGAAACATGGAAAAAATATGAACTTGTTCATTGTTTTATTAATTGTTGTCAAGTTCTGCAATCACATGGGGCAAACGTGTATCCTTTACAAAAAACAGGAATATATCTCTGATTAAAATCAATGTTTACTCGTTGCTATTTTTTTAATTTATTTGTTACCACACTGTCGTTTAAGCCAGCGCTACAGGAACAGCTAATATCTTTGATAGAAAATTTATTTTATGTAAAGAAATGATGTAATCAGTTTTTATAAAGGGTGTCAAAAAGACCCTTAACGAAGCCGAAAGGCACTTGTTCTCCTCAAGATATTGCAATAGGGAACAACTTCTAGTTACTGAAGTAAACAAATTATTGAACTGATAAAGAATAAGAATTTCCTGATTTGAAATGCTTGTGGGAGCAAAAATAATTGTACCTAGGTACTACCGAGTAGCATCTATTTAAGTTAATATTTAGGATATTTTTTGCGCCAACGATGTCGCAGAACAGCGACCCCGTTATGTATTTTTAATTTTGTGTCATTGTGGGCCTGTGTTGTCGATTAAGCGCAGGCCACACCGCCAGCTGGCGGGTAGGCGAGCGACGCGAACGACACCCTTTCCATACGCGAACGACACCCTTCTCATACTTCGTTCGTATCTTTCGATAGTTCGCGGTGTGAACCAAAGTATGAAAAGAGGTGAAACGATGCGTCGTTCACCCGCTTGCCCGCCCGCCAGCTGGCAGTGTGGCCTGCGCTTAATTGACAACGCGGGCCCACAATGACACAAAATTAAAAATACATAACGGGGTCGCTGTTCTGCCACATCGTTGGCGCAAAAACTATTCTAAATATCAACTTAAATAGATGCTACCATTTTTTTTTGTTCTACACGGGGGAAACATTCAAAAGGCGACCAGTCTTTGGGGATAAGGCCGGGGAGTGTGGGATTTCTACCTCACTAAAACCAACCCGGTGGTCAGCAACCGCACATGGGATTCGTCATTAATTTTTTCACATTCGTCCACTCGCTAGTACCTACATATTTTTGCTCCCATAAGCATTTCAATTCAGGAAATTCTTATTTCAATTAGTTTATCAGTTCAATAATTTGTTTATCGACCAGGGTATTTATCAGACACCATTTAAGTGTAATGATTTAATCATCAATGATGATAATACGACAACTACAGATAGGCTTCCAGATATGTATCATAGTACAGATTAATATAGGTAATATCTATGATAAATAAAACACAAATCTTTAAAAAAGTTGTATAATACTTGATGTATCACTGTTTTAACAATTCATTTGAACAGTGCGACCAAATAACAGGTTAGGAATGGGGAAAAACAATGTAAGTAGATTTTACAACAAAAAATCGGTGTCACGATGACTTAGCAAAAGTGACACTGGTATTTATTATAGAAGACTTAAATATGTACCTGCTTTGAATTATTAAAGTTAATAACCATAATCAACGTATTCCGTTTTCTTGATTAAATACGGGGTGTAAACGGACCCTTCACGAAGCCGTCAACTAAGCATTCTGTACATCAAACTAAGTAACTTTACGCAGAAATGTTTACTGAGAAACGACTTTTTTGATTGGGGTGATAAATCACGTTTTACGGTAGGACTCCATGTAACGCACTCAGAACATTTGTACCCCCGTAACCGTGCACCCGGGTCGTGAAGGTGTTTAATGTAAAAATCTTACTTTAAAAACATGTTTTAAAAAAAACTTGTGAAAAAGTTGGAACTTTGACCCCCAATGTCTCCGTAAATAGAAGGTTCCCAGGTATGGTCTAGAACAAACAAAATATCGCATTGACGGGGAGAAGTGCCTTTCGGCTTCGTTAAGGGTCTTTTTAATACACACTCTATGAGAATTGTTTACATCATGTTTTTTGTTCTGTTCCTGTAGCTCTGGCTTAAAGTCATGGTGTGGTAACAAATAAATTGAAACACAGTAAGAAATAAACACTGATTTTAATCAGAGACATATTGCATTCCTATTTTTTGTAAAGGCTACACGTTTGCCCCATGTGGTGGCATGACATGACAGCAATGAATAAAACAATGAACAAGTTCATATTTTCTCCATATTTTCAGTGGAACAGATGTTTTGCTTGCACTTATACAATAGTTTTGCCTTCTTAATACGGTTTTTCTAAAACTTTCAACAACGCACCATTATCAGTCACGAAAGACGAACCCGTAATAGCTTTAGCTTTGTCGCTAGCTAGAAACAGAACTAGGTCAGCTATTTCTTCAGGAACAGAAATTCTGTCCAAAACCGTCATTTGTTGCATATGTTTGTAAATAGCTTCCTCCGTTGCTCCGGTTGCACCCATATTTTCTATGATATCAGTTCGCACTGGTCCTGGGTTCACAATGTTTACACGAACTCCATGCGGAGCTAGTTCTTGTGCAACGGATCTCGAGAAATGATCCAGAGCTGCCTTAGATGTGTTGTATGAAAAAGTATCCTTAGCAAGTGCTCGAAGTGCAGCAATGCTTGATATGTTGATGATGTTACCTTTTGTCTTCTTAAGGTGAGGAGCAGCGAGATGTGTCAAGTAAACTATTGAGCGCAGGTTTGTCGCCATTACTTGATCAAATACTGCCATGGCGTGATCTGCTACAATACTTGCTGTTTGGCCAATACCAGCATTGTTAATTAGGATATCCAGTTGCCCAAATTTGTTCAAGGTTTCAGTAACAATTCTCTTGACGTCCGCATCTTTAGAAACATCTGCCACTATCACTAAAGGATTGTTACATTGCTTTGCAACGTTCTCCAGTTTTTGCTTGTTTCTTCCTACTATAACGACCTTGGCTCCGTCTTCAGCAAACTTGATAGCGATGGCGGCTCCAATACCAGAGCTGCCGCCGGTCACGAGCACAACTTTGTCTTGGAAACTCATGTTTATATCGCACCAATTTCAAGTATAGAACTGAATTTTAATTACGATAGCAGTTTTATAATATCATCGATAATCTAATAAAAAATGTAATCGGTGATAAACATAGACGCACGAACGATAAATATATGTTGTAATCTACAAAACGAAGGTCAGACGATCAAAATAAAACTCACTGACAGACTGTGGCTGTGGGTGACGTTCTCTATATGAGTATTCAATTAGTGTATGCTTGTTGATAATAATATAAGCCAAAGTATAAAGACAGAAGGCAAAGTCCTATTATTGCGAAAACATGAATTTTATAGGTAGAATAAACAAACAAGTTCTTGAAATAGCGAATTGTTATCCTTTTCCATGTCTGGCAAAGGCAGTACCACCAGTACTGTAACCATCGTGTACTCCATAGCAAAGTCAACCATAACCTAGGGAGAACTTAAGTCAAATTTCCACACTGCTATCCTTATCGCTATCTATTCAATCTTGCACTATTTTATAGCATTTACTCTGTCATCCTTGGTATTGACACTGTCGAACTATGCAATTATGTAATCTTTACGAGTTTAGTGTTATTTATCTTTGTCATTAGCGAACGTCTCGTCTAGTCGTATCATCTTAATAGTAAGATTCTCAAAATGTGATCAAGGTTATGATAGGTCATCGTTACCATAGGGTATGGATTCGTACTTACGTATTGGGTTCAGCGTGTCACAACTGTGTTCCATTTTGTTTTCCTTTTGGCTATGTTTTTCCACTGCTGGGCAAAGGCCTCTCCCAGATCCTTCTTCTCTTCTCTGCGTGCTCCAAATATATATAAAATACTGTTTGGGTACTGTTGTCACTTGGTGTAGTAAATGATCGCACATGTTGATTTGACATAAAAATGTGAAAAATTAATCAGCAAAACTTTAAGTGTCATAATGACACAACTAATAAAAGGAATAACAACTTGTAAGATCTATATTTATTTTAATAATTTTAACGTTAACAATAACGCGTTTTAATCAAAACTTTTCTTTAAACTATATCTTTATCTCGAAGGCATACTTACTTACTACAATTGAAGCACTTTCACGTCATTTTACAATGTCACGGCACAACATTAAATCCCTATTTGATAGTATCTTACTATAACTTTTGAGTACAAAAAGGCTAATAACAATAATTTCTATAGCTATTTATTTAGACACATCAAAATTTAATTCATTTCCAAAGTTCAACATTATTCCATTATCACTCACAAACGATGAACCAGTGATGCCTCTAGCTTTGTCGCTAGCTAGGAACAGAACAAGATCAGCTATTTCCTCAGGAACAGAAATCCTGTTCAAGGCTGTTATTGCCTGCATTTGTTTGTATATTTCTTCTTCCGCTTCTCCGTTTGCACCTACGTTTTGAAAGATATCTGTCCGAACTGGTCCCGGGTTCACAATGTTTACGCGTACTCCACTTGAAGCTAGCTCTTGTGCAATAGATCTTGAGAAATGATCCAGACCTGCCTTCGATGTGCAGTATGAGAAAGTGCCGTTTCCAACTGGTCGAAGACCAGCAACACTTGATATATTGATGATGTTACCTTTGGTCTTCACAAGGTGGGGAGCAGTAAGATGTGTCAAATAAACTACTGAGCGCAGGTTCGTCGTCATTACTTTATCAAACGTTGCCATGGCATCCGCGGATAGAATACTAACTGCATGGCCTATGCCAGCGTTATTTACCAGAACATCCACTTTGCCAAAATGTTTCACCGTTTCATCGACAATTCTTTTGGCATCTTCTTCTTTAGAAACGTCAGCGGCTATTACTAAAGAATTACTACATTCCTTTGCAACGCTGTTTAGTTTCACCGTGTTTCTTCCTACTATAGCGACCTTAGCTCCTTCTTTAGCGAACTGAGCGGCGATGGCAGCTCCAATACCAGAACTGGCACCGGTCACGAGAGCCACTTTGTTTAGGAAACTCATGTTTAAAATGCTCCAAGTACAAAAATCGAACTGAGACCTCAGCTATGACGGCAGCTATTTATGTAGTCGACAATATTATCTTTAAATAAATATCAAGGTTGCATTGAGAGGCACACGATAAATGCTATAGGATAACCGGAATCCAAATACTAAATTACCATCAACACCGAATTCGCAGACGGACTGCAGACTAGTGACGCCGTCAATTTATTAGTACCTATTTGTCCAATGTAAATGTTTGGTAAGCATTGACTAAAGCATAAGTATGCAGAAGGTACAACCCTTGATTAAAATTAATGGTTTAGGCGCAGAAGGCCTAATTCTCAAAATGGCAACAGAGTCGCAAAAGGACAAGTTCTCAAAATGGCAAATTCTCTAAAAGCCTAATTCTCTGAATGGCCAATTCTCTAAAAGCCTAATTCTCTGAATGGCCAATTCTCTAAAAGCCTAATTCTCTGAATGGCCAATTATTTAAAAGCCTAATTCTTTAAATGGCCAATTCTCTACTGAGATAACTAAATGCATCAGGAATATTTTCCATGTATATTCAATCATTATTTACTAACCATATTCATCATTAATACGCATCACACATAGCCTTTCTTGTTTATCTTTTTTTTTTCTTTGCCTTATTCCCAGTTCTTCAGTATTCTTGTTGTTCACCAATGACGGACAGTGACTCAACTTATTCCAAGAAACCATTTTTAACTATTTTTATTACTTTATATGGAGACTAGAATATATAGGGATTTCACAAACTACCAGGAGGCAGGAATCATGAAGAAGTAGTTGTCTTCATTGCATGCTGCATGATAATCGAAATGTAGGATGTACTCGTATATAGATTTGATTGTGAGATTCCTGTTATCAATATGCAATAACCTCCTTCTTGATTCTGGGCGTCTGGTTGATTTTGAAACTTTACTACAAGGGTAGTAAAGTTTCAAAATCAACCAGACGCCCAAAATAAGATAAGGATCTTATTTCCTATTTCGTAATCTTCGAGTGTATTACACTCGCACATTTATCTGAGTCATACACTACTAGCAAATCCAAAGCTGGGTAAATTCACATTAAAATAAAAAATAAAATAAAAAAAGTGACAGGTATAACTTAAAATTGGCTTGATTTTATCGGAACCGACAAACTCAAACTCAAAGCATTTATTTCAAAGAATTAAATCTTTTATTTATAAGAATACTCCCAATTGTAGAAAATGTGTCATTTTGATAATTAGCCATTTAGCAGAGAATTAGGCTTTTAGAGAATTGACCATTCAGAGAATTAGGCTTTTAGAGAATTTGCCATTTTGAGAACTAGTCCTTTTGCGACTCTGTTGCCATTTTGAGAATTAGGCCTTCTGCGCCTAAACCAATGTTAATAATTTGTGGAAGTGTTACTTTTGGTGGGAATAACTCACACGTTAACGTGGTGTAATCGTCGTACAACCGTTGTTACCATGAATTCTGCACACGGTTTTAAGTAATCTCATAATAGAAGCTGTGCGTCTGTTTAAAAAAAAAATGCTGTAGCGTTTTGAAGAATCTGTAACCTGCTGCTAAATACCAGTTTTTGACATGGAGTGGCTACCTATCTGACCTCCGCAACCCAGTTAGTACTGGGTAACACGATACCCCTTGGTAAGACTGGTTGACTTTCACAGACTTTCGGGCCACTGACTACTTAACGACTGTCAAAGATCTACAATTGACAGCCGGGATCAACAGCTTAACGTGATTTCCGAAACACGGAGGAAACTCGGTATGTAATGGGTGGTCACCCATCCACAGGCCAACCTAGGCAAGCGCGGCTTAACCTGAAGATTGATCCGAGCGGCTGTTATTATTTAGCCACGAGCTTCTAATTGTAATAGTGGTGGTATTATATTTATCACATAATCATCGATTAAAGATGTAGTGATAGCTAGTGATTATAGCGCCCACCACCCAAACACCGAGGGGTTCGACACCGGGCAAGTAACATTGTGACTAAATCAATTCGTATGTCCTTAAAATAAAATAAAACCCAGTTATTACCTATTACTTGCGTTTGATTTCAATTAAAGCAAGGATTTCAAAAGAAACAACAATAATAAATTAAACATAATATTTAAGCATCGTAAAAATAAGCCTTTTGAATTATCGAAATAAAAGCTAAATATCAGAAACCCAAACTTTAAGTCCATTTGTAAGAAGAACCTACTTAAAGTTTTTGTCTTACGAAGGCAGCATTTTTCTTACCGTATTTTTTATGGTGATCATTAAATAAATTCTGTCTATCTGTCTACCAGAAAACCAAATATTGTAATGTTACGTCACAAGCTTTGATTTAAAAAATACAAATTTAAATTTTAAATCGACGCCTTTAGAGGGTTTATTTAAAGAAACATAAAATAAACAGCAGAATCATACATACATACATATAGATCTGACTCGTTTTTAAAGCAGGATAGCAATAGAAATAACTTCAATACTAAATAAATACACTTAATACGTTAATTCGGCAATATTAATTATTCAGCAAACTAAAATTTTCAGTGTCAGCAACTTTCAACAGTGTTCCATTGTCACTGACGAATACCGATCCAGTGATGGCTCTAGCTTTGTCACTAGCTAGGAACAAAACAAGGTCAGCTATTTCTTCAGCAATAGAAAATCTCTTCAGAGCTGTTAAGTTCTGCACTTTTTCGAAAAATGCTTCTTCTGCTTCTGCGGGTATACCCATATTTCCCACGAAATCAGTCTTCACTGGCCCTGGGCTCACAATATTCGCACGAACTCCACTTGAAGCTAGCTCTTGTGCAATAGATCTAGTGAAGTGATCTAGACCTGCTTTCGAAGTGTTATACGCAAAAGTTGCCTCTCCAAGTACTTTTAGTGCGGCAACGCTTGATATATTAATGATGTTTCCTTTGGTCTTCACAAGGTGGGGAGCAGCAAGATGCGTCAAGTAAACTACTGAGCGCAGGTTTGTCGACATTACTTCATCAAATGCTGCCATAGCGTTCTCGGCTTGAATAGTTGCTGGCCGAGCTATGCCAGCGTTGTTAACTAGAATATCCAATTTTCCAAAGCGTTTCAAGGTTTCATCAAGAATTCTTTTGACGTCTACATCTTTAGAAACATCTGCCACTAGTACTAAAGGATTGTTACACTTCTTTGCGACGTTGTTTAATTTCTCCGTATTTCTTCCTACTAATGCGACCTTGGCTCCTTCTTCAGCAAACTTGATCGCGATGGCGGCTCCAATACCAGAACTGGAGCCAGTTACGATAACCACTTTGTTTTGGAAACTCATGTTTGTACACCAATATCAAATACAGTACTGAATCTTTGTTATGTCAGCTGCTTTTTAATATAACCCCATAATCTAATCTTTACAAAATATCAAAGATAAACACGATAGAGTCTAGCCAAGGATAAGTAAATATAATTTTTGACACGCATTATCTACAAAACAGAGGTGGGACGAACACAACAAAACTAGGAGACGGACTGTAGACGACGTTGATTTTATACCTATCTATTTGGAGTGTGCTAGTTGTAAATAATGATGTAACTATCATAATAGGTAAAGTCAAAGTGTATTAAAAGAAGGTAAAGTCTACAACACATAAAATGGTTGTCATCAATACCATTGTGCTACGGAAAATATTGAAATACTATGATATTAACATAATTTAGCTAAGGTATGTCTTCCGTAAAATTATATTTTGACTCAAAAATCACGACGATCAAAGTCACGATGTATTAGCACAAAAAACTTATCATGTTGACTCAGCAAATAAGGTAAATAATAAGCTTTAGGTGATACTAAAAATATGATTGAGAAGATTTATCTTTGGTTTCGTTTTGGTATCGAAAAATCAAGTTTATCGATCGAACTAATTACGTACTTTTTTTACTTCCATACATAAATAAATCTGTTGTTTTTTTCTTAATCATACAAATATTTTCCACAATAGAATAGTATTTTTTTAATGTGTTTGGGGTTAAGATATTAAAGTATTTTTCATGACTGAAAAATTTACCCTAATTATTATTTAACCACGGAATTTTTCAACACAGTCAATCCTGTATTCCTTAGTCATCTTCATCATCAGCAGCAGTTTCCAGCTGGACATAGGCCTCTGCAACGCGCACCATTCAAGTCGATTCTCGGAAATCCTATCCGGCTGCTACCAGTCACCCTAAAAACGCCATTCTATTTCCACTTCAGATTCCGTATTCTGTGAGCTGTGTGGAAATTGGACTTGTTCCGGGTTCCGGGACCCTGAACTTATGGACCAGCCGAATCGAGAGTACTTATCTATGATTCGGCCCCGGTAGGTCGACAGCCGATTCGTGGCGCCGACAACACGACAATAAATTAAACTGCGTATGCGTACATGACGTTCCCAGTATGCAAAAATTCATTCGAATATATCCAGTAGTTTAGTCACAGGATATTATTTTTCATTTTCAGAATTTTCTCCATGATGTCTAGCACCAACTGGTTAACGACCCCCGCATCGGTATTAAACACCAAACTCATGTTGCCAACTCACTACTTCAAAAACTTCTGCCAAATTCGTTTCTTAAATTTTATTTCCAGACGCGAGTTACTGCAAAGTATACCTAAGGTTAGTAAACCAATATTTATAAATGGTATTTCGTTAACAGTTTTAGGATGTTAATAAATTTCGAAGTTTGGATTATCAAATAAATTAAAAAATATTCCTATGAACTAGTATTACCAGTGTTTTTATTTATTCACGTTTTGTCGGTGCCAACCTGTATACCTAATAATTTGATGTGTGCTGGTTGTAAATAATTATGTCACACTATAAATATATACCTATTTATGTAGGAAAATGCCTTTTCGTACTTTTTGTTGTACATAACCATTTCAGCATATATGACATGATAAGGCGTTCCTTGCGAAGCATGTGCAACAATAAATTAGAGATTCATGAATTATTTGATAAGTTTTCGGCACAGTTTTATTGATAATTAATTTGACATGCTTTAAAAGCAGGATTTCAAAATAAACAACACAACTACATAATTAAAAGACAAAGAAATATTTATTCGGACAAACTAAAATTTTCAGTAGCTACTTTCAACATTGCTCCATTATCAGTTACAAACGACGAACCAGTTATGGCTCTAGCTTTGTCGCTAGCTAGGAACAAAACAAGGTCAGCTATTTCATCAGGAACAGAAATCCTGTTTAAGATTGTCATATCCCGCATATGATTGAAAACAGCTTCTTCCACTTGTCCGGTAATACCCATATTTTGAACGATGTCAGTACGGACTGGTCCTGGGTTGACAGTGTTCACACGAACTCCACTTGCTGCAAGTTCTAGTGCGACAGATCTTGAGAAATGATCTAGAGCAGCTTTCGAAGTGTTGTATGAAAAATTACCTTGTCCAAGTAATTTGATTGCAGCTATGCTTGATATATTGATAATGTTCCCTTTCGTCTTCACAAGGTGAGGAGCAGCGAGATGTGTCAAGTAAACTACTGAGCGCAGGTTTGTCGACATTACTTGATCAAATGCTTCCATAGCGTTCTTGGCTTCAATAGTAGCTGATACTGCTATGCCAGCATTGTTAACCAGAATGTCCAATTTCCCAAAACGTTTCAAGGTTTCATCAACAATTCTATTGACGTCTTCATCTTTAGAAACATCTGCAACTAGTACTAAAGGATTGTTACATTTCTTTGCGACGTTGCTTAATTTTTCCGTGTTTCTTCCTACTATGGCGACCTTGGCTCCTTCTTCAGCAAACTTGATCGCAATGGCGGCTCCAATACCAGAACTGGAGCCAGTTACGATAACCACTTTGTCTTGGAAACTCATATTTATACCAATATCAAATAGAGTACTGAATCTTGGTTATGTCAGCTACTTTTTATTATATCTCCGTAATCTAATCTTTAAAAAATAACTTTGTTAACACTTGGTTTTTATAAATGACAAATTAATCTTAAAAAAATGTCAAAGCTAAACAGTGGCGCACGAACGACACGTTAATAGTTCTATACGAGCAAATTCCACGTAACGTAGGTAGAGCGATCACAACAAAACTAGCTGACGGATGTGGCCGGCGTCCATTATATACAATTTGATGTGTGCTTGTTGTACATACCATAGACCACAGCCCAATATAGACAGAAGGTAAAGTCTTATCACATCAACAAAAATAACACATACATAAAATAATAAATATTTCGAACTCAGCGATCATTGTGCCGATAGTCGTATCAGCCAATGGTAAGATATTGCCAGGAGCCTCACTGTCAGGAGCCACCAATACCTGAGGAGGCTCTTCTTTGGTAGCTGTATCAAGGGCTTGATTCAGAAAGCGGTACTCCTAGACACGACTCGTATTGATAGGAGGTTCCTCTCTCTGGAGCCTTGACCCTACCGGTGGGCTACTATTTTTATATGTTTTTTTTATTGATTTTTTAAGTAATATTTAAAAAAAGAAGAAATAGGTACTATAAATGAAAACATTAATTATTGTCTTATATTATGGTGACATAGACCGGGACGTAATGCAGCGGATCAACTCAGGATGGATGAAATAGCGACAGGTCACTGGAACAACTTGCGACTCACGGATACCCCTAAAGTTATAGGGTAAAATATAAAAGTCTGTGATTAAACCTGTCGTACTGTATGGATCAGAATACTAGGCTGTGAAGAAGATAGGTGAAAAACGATTATGTAGCGGAGATAAGAATTTTGAGGTGGATGTGTAGTAACAAGAATGGATAAAGTAAGTTTATTAGAGGAAGTTTAAAAGTGGCACCAGTTACAGAGAAGATAATAGGGAATCGTCTACTTGGTACGGGCATTAAAACAGTGACGAATATAAATGTTGATGGATGGAGAGGGAGAGGAAGACCAAATAAAGATAGATGGATTGTGTGAGGATTATGAAAGAAAAAGGAATAAAATGATGCCGTGACTTATGACAGAGGAAAATGGAAGAAGAAACGTTTTGCGCCGACCCCAAGTAGAATGAAGCAAGGCAGGAAGATGATGATTATCCTAAACAAACATATTTCGCTCAATGTGACCAATAGTTAATCAAAAGCATACATTCGAAAAGTTGGTAAAGATGGTTTTAAATATAATTTATAAACATTAAACAATCAACTTTAAAGAATGCGCTGGTGACATAATTTTTTGACATTTCAGTCCCGACATACTCGTACTCATAACAGAAATCTTATCATTTGCTATACTATGTTTATTACGATCCATAGATATCTGAATGGAAATGTAAAAAAAAATGAATCTATGGACGAAGGCAGCTGACTTATTTTATTTAGTCACTTCGCTACGTGTTGGTCGGACAAAATCTGAGTCATCGATTCGAGAATAAGAAAAATCACTTAACTATTTTTGACGTCACCATTTGAATCGTATACAAGGTGTTTCATACGGAATATGTATAGTGTATTTATGAATGACACATAGAGGAATGAGTTTATTAAGACAAAAATGCTGTCGACGAAGAAAATGTAGTAACAAAAATTGTACATTGGTTTGGTCGTGTTGAGGGGATACGGAATGAAAGCAGAACAAAAGCTAAACATCAAAATCACACACTTTAAACCCATTCATACAAAGCAGCTTTTTGAACAGTTATTTTTATGCTATAAAAATTGTTGTTATTTGTAATCGTTATGATGAAGTTTCGAAAAACGTACAGACAGAAGGTAAATTCTTCCTCCGTCTTCATAGGAAATCTTCTTATATATAAAAATCTCGTGTCACGGTGTTTGTGATCGCACTTCTCCGAAACGGCTCGACCGATTTTTATGAAATTTTGTATGTATATTTAGTAGGTATGAGAATAGGTCGTAAAGTATATTTCACACCTCTAATTTCACGCGGATGAAGGTCGTGGGGCACGTCTAGTAACGTATAAAATGATTGTTTTATCTTTTCTTCTGATAGATTTGAAAAGTCCAATGAAATGGTTAAGCATTTATGATTTATTTATTGTAATCCCTTCTGTTAGTAGTTCGTTCCTTTTGTTATGAAACTTTGCTTTGGAGAATTATTTTAGCTATATAACTGAAATCATAATCTTGAATTTTATAACAGGCAGTCTTTTATTTCAAGCTGAGAACCCTTTTATCTGCGTTTTCTACAACCACAGCTGGAGTGTATTTATATCCTTGAATTGTATGATCCTGGATCAAAGGTATTGCCAACAATAAAAATACCTGAACAATGTTTCATTAAAGAACACTTCCAACGTTCAAAGCGACATGTAGACATACAGTTGGTTGACTGTTGCACTACAAAAATCACTCTTATTGCTACGAGATAAAGTTATGTTAAATTTTTACCACAGATTTTTACCACGGTTGACTATTCTTACTCAATACGCTTAAAATTCGTACTGGCGTATTGTACCTATGGAAAATGCAAGCCTGGTTTACAATAAATGTTGATCAACCGCGTAGTCAGCGGTGTGTGAAATGTTTGCTGGTTATAAGCGTAGTCAATTAACCCGTTAAATGCGATGGCGTATTCTTGTTAATGTTATTCGTATTTCGGCTGGTATTTGGTAAGTTTTAAATTGTTAAAATGAATTGAATTGACGGGGTCTGAAACAATAACTGGATATGTCTGTCTAAACTGGCACACTTGTTATAATTTAAAATCAAATCTTTAGGTACAAACTTTCTAATAGATAAAAAATAAATCAAATCTTTCAATCCAAATTATCAATCAAAAACTTTCGATCTTTTTGTTAGTGTTTATGCTTCTGATCTGTGGATCATCAGTCGATATTCAAATCTATATATATATCTATACATATAATAAAATCGTAAAAATCCAATTGGATGTTCCGACTTGGCGCTTAATCTACTGCATAGATCCTGTTCAAATTTTGCACAAATATTCCTTATAGGCTTCTTCACAACTTAGGCTATATATTATCACGCTACTCGCTTAAGGTGGTGAGCAATATTGCATTATGTCAGTATCCTTCATTTGTTTGACGTTACGCACGTGACGCACCAGAACGGCTATTTAAAGCTTATGTCAATAGAGTAAACAGCCAAGCGGGTTTTTGAACGTTCTGTAAGCTACGGGTTGCAAGTTCAAACCCCACTATTACTTTCACTTTTTGTAATTTGTTTGAATATTTTTTGATGCTTTTAGATTTCCATTTTGTTTTCGTATTGACATCGTTTGCATTTCCGTTTTTCTCCTTTTTTCTTCAAACGTTTCTCCAAAAATAATAGAGAAGTATGGAAGAAGATGACATGCTGCGCCGACCCCGAAAAAATTGGGATAACGGCAGGAGAATGATGATGATGATTTCTACAATAAGTTCTTGCTTTACTAGAAGTCTGTTTCCTTCTCGATTTGCAAAATATCAATAATCAATCGCAGTTTGGAATTTTATTTTGGAATTTTATTGTTCTTTTATAGATTGGTATAGTGTTCAGAAGCGAGCATGAGGTCCTGGGTTAGATTCCCGGTCGGGCAATGTGTTATTGAGTTTTTCCACCAGCAAATTCTCAGTAGCAACTACGAAGTCTGGTTTTGTGCCCGGTTGATGGTGTATCGCCACTATAAAAAGTACTACAGCAACATATTATTATTACAAAAATTACTACAGCGCCATCTATGACGCAGGTGATGAACTAAACATCGATATACGTCTAAATTCTGCCTGGGTCAAATAAATCGCCCAAATAAAGTTATCCGCGATTTAAGACTTTATAGAAGTACCCGACAACAACTGTTGGGCAGTAGCCCACCAGACATTACACCCGTCTGGTCGGACTATCCTCCCTTTTCTATGGGGATGAAGAACTTTACAACCTGTTCTTTATACAAAATGGCAATAGGCTCGCTAAATATTTCATGGGAGTTAAACATAACTGACAAAATGTGGGTGTACTACTAGGTACTATATACACTCATCTGTTTTCTTATTAAAATATGTATTAAAAAACAGATAGGTAATTTTATAACAAACACGACGGTATAACGTTTTGTTTTTTTAATTAGCCTATTCTGTCCCACTGCTGGACAAAGGCTTTCCCCATTTCCTTTCCAACTCTCCCGGTGTTTTGCCTTCTCTGGCCAATCAGTCAGGAACGAGTCCAAATCGTCAAACCAGCGTTTGTTGGGCCTGCCTCGGTGACGATGACAGTCTTCAGGTACCTACTGTATGACTATTCTGGCCTGACCCATTCTGGAAATGTGACCCGCTCAGTCCCATTTGAACCTCTTACACTTATCGCCAACATCGGCGATGCCTGTCTTGGAGCGTATTGTGGTGTTGCGTATTCAATCGGTGATTTTGATGTTTAAAATCCATCGCTCTTTGGCAAACCTTGAATTTGGAGTTTTCAGCTGCCGTCAAAGATCATGTCTGGGTTCCATAGGTTAGGATAGGCAGGATACACAGGTCGACAAGTTTACACTTAAATGAGATTCGAAAGTATAACGTTGTCTAAGTAAAAGCGGTCAAGCCTAGCGTCTGTCGCAGTTTTAAATATTCTTAACTTAATGATTAGGCAACCCATTCGTTATAATTTTTAAGTAATGTTTTTTAGCCTTTATTGTCCCACTGCTGGGCAAAAACCTCCCCCATTGCCTTCCATTCTTCTCTCCGTGCGGTTTTCTTCGTCCAATCTGTCCGAAACGCTTCTAAGTCGTCACACCAGCTTTTTCTAGACCTCCCTCGGCGATGAAGCCCGTCTTCTGGCACCCACTGCGTGACGACTCTGGCCCACCGGTCCTGATGCATTCTACAGACGTGGCCCGCCCAATCCCACTCCAAACTAGCAGTCTTATCGCCCACATCAGCGATTCCAGTTTTTGAGCGTATTGTGGTATTGCGAATTCTGTCGCTGAGCTTAATACCCAATACGCTACGTTCCATCGCCCTTTGGCCAATCTTGAGTTTGGACTTTTGCTTTTGGGTAAGGATGGGCAGAATGCACATGTCGATGAGATTGCGCTTCAGGGATAAAGGTGGTCACCCTTCACCAGCGACTTCATGGACCAGTACCTCTTCCAGGCGTTCTCGACTCGGCAACTCTCAAACTCAAATGTACTCATCGATGTAGTGAATTTTTTGCCCATCTACCTCAACCCTACTTTTTACGCTATTGGTGATGACTTTAGTCTTTTTTATGTATATTCAACATATTTTTCATTCGGTGAACAGTTGGGGGGGGGAGTCTGTTTTAGGCATTTTTCTATAATAAGCAGGCTTTATTTACAATTGTGGAGTGAAGAGAAATAACGAGAATAACTAATAACTGAGATTATAACTGTTTCACTCGCGGCACGTCTTTAACGTTTAGATGTGGCTGCACTAGCATTTTAACTTGAAACAGACAACAGAGCAAAATATTAAAAAAATAAAAGCAAAAATATATAAAAGCGAAAGGTCACTCACTCATCACGAAATATCGAAACCGCTTGACGTAAAAAGATGAAATTAGGCAGGGAGGTAGTTTATAGTTAGTAGACGTCCGCTAAGAACGGATTTTGCGACAGGGCCGGATTAAGGGGGTCTAAGGGCTCTCGCAAGTTTGTATGAAAGTCCTTCATTTTTTGTGCTACAAACTTGAAATTTGCCAGGGAGGTAATAAATAGTCAGTAAAAGTCTGCTAAGAACGGATTTTGCGGCAGGGCTGGATTAAGGAGGTCTAAGGGCTCTCGCAAAAAGTCTCTTAATGTTGTAAATTAAAAGCAAAATCTCACGACATCTCACCAAGGGGAGAGGGGGGGGGGGGGTTGAAAAATCGCCAAAATTGCCTCACGTAATTAATGAACGCCCCGTAACCGTAACCCAAGCATCTCCTTGCTTAAAAGGTGATCTCCAAATCATGTGTGTCATAACTTTATGTATCTAATTGAAATAAACATTCTTTTTTTTTAACACTTTGCCCGACCCGGGAATCGATCCCAGGACCTCATACTTAGTAGTCACGCTTGCGACCACTCGAGGCAGTCTTACACATACATACCAAAATTTCCACGCGAACGAAGTCGCGGGCAACAGCTATTCAGAATAAAACTTGAATGTGACAGCCCGTTCCAGTTCGAAGTTTGAAATTCGGGAAATCCGTTACATTGATATTGATAGGTTGAAACAAACTTGTGTACATTGGACAGTTGTAGTAATGGAATACTCCAATGTATCTTGAATACTGTCAATCCTAATTCATGTTCCCGAATTCCGACTACACTTTAATTAATACCGGGATTCGATACGTCAATTTAGTGCAGTATGATTATTTTAGCGCCTGAATCACATTGGCACTAGGGCGCTGTGGGTAAACATTATTTTGTGAAATTATCTGTGGAGATTGTTTACTTATCCATAATAATATTTCCTTACTAATATGATAAATGTGAAAGTAAGTTTGTTTGTTTGTTTGTTACCTTTTCACGCCTAAACCACAGAACCGATCATCCTGAAATTTTGTATATACGTTGTCAGGTGTACAGAAACGGACATAGCATACCTTTCATCCTGAAAAAAAGTACTGTTCCCGAGGAAACCAACAATAACGTTCTTATTATAGTAGATGGCGCCACAAGTTTTTCAAATCATGATTGAATTATATTATTGCAAGCAGAGTACAACCCGTATTGATTGTCGAATTCTAAATTAACGCGAGCGAAGCCGCGGGCAAAAGCTAGTTGAAAATATAAGATGGCGGCGTAATATTCGAACATGGCCACGCGCCAAAAGAATCATAACATAATTAATCGTTGATGTTTCCACTACTGTGATATAATCCTCCTCTTCTACGAGAGGGAATCACGCTTGCCCAGTGCGGGTTGGTAGATATCATGTCTTCGAATTTTGATGTTTCTCTTTACAATTTTGAGAAGAGAGAGAAATGGTGAATATTTTTTTTTGTTTTTTTAAAACGTTGCCCCACACTAGGAATTTTTCGGGTCCATATTGGCTCACCTAAAGTTCTTTTCCCGAAATTGTTCTTCCTAACGATTTGTAATCCGAATGATCACTCTTCCTAAAAATGTTCATCCTAAAGTTTCCATTCATACTATTTGTAGTGCTACAGGCGATGTTCATAACACTCATGTTTCCGAAAATTGTAATTAATAATATCATTAATGTAAATATATTTAAACTCCTACTGTTTTTTATCATAACGCTTTTATCCCTAAACATAAGTACAGGTCAGAGTGTCGTCTTGGGGGCACTATGAAAAAAAAACTTAGAAAAATTTCGCAACTAATTTCGAAGTAGCTAGCGTAGTTGGTCACAGTTCTAACCTAACCTAACCTATGGATCCCTTCCACATCGTTTTTACGACACACGGCTAGTCGGAGACAAATACACCAAGAAACTTTTATTCTTACATTTAGGTGTTTTATACGATAGAATCGAGAAAATAAACGGTTTGCAAAAATAACACTTTTTTGGCTAAATTTTTCTAAGTCTAAACAAAGAAATCTAAACAAAAAATATATCACTTTGAATAATAGTGTAAAAGATGGTTATGTTCAGAAAATATAGGAAAACAAATAAAAGTATAACAGATGTTTATTGCTACTGACATTATGAAGTTGAATGCTTCGGAATTATAAAATTAGAGACAGAGTAGTTAGGAATTGTGATTGTTAGGATGAAAAATGTTAGGAAGAACATTTTCGGATTTCCAATTATCGGAGTTGAAAATTTAGGTGAACTTTGGCGCACCCGAATTTTTCCTGTATCGTGGATGCGTTTACACATATAAACTCACATACACAAACAGCCAGACCCGGAACAAGTACCTGTAGATCATACAAATATTTGTTCCGTGCGGGAATCGAACCAGCGACACGAAGCGCAGCAGTCAATCGCTCAGCCACTGCGCCAAACGCGCCGACGAAAAAAAATACACAAAGTATCTAAAGCGCATGCCATCAATGGAATACTGCATTGTATCTTGAACACTGTCGATCTCAAGTCATGTTCCCGAATTCCGACTACACTTTAATTAAGATCAGGACCCGGTACGTCAATAAATTGGAAGGTACGGATATAACCACGTTGGGCATCGGAGCTGGATACATTAATTGGATTCCGAAAAACGGATATTTCGCGTCCAATTTACCGGCACTTCACGCTTGTTGAACGAATGTAGTGACATTTTGAAGCGGAACAATTATGACACTGTTATGTATCGTAACGTTACTGAAAGTGAATTGTATATTGCTTTTGAAATTGAAATGAATAATATCTCGAAAGAACTTTTATGTATAAAATTATAAATAATGATCTACATTTTAAGAGTAAATATTCGTTATGTTTCACACTTTTCACTTGGACGAAGCCATGAAGATGCAGCGATTGCCTATCCGCAACACCCACACTTTTAATAAAACAAAAGTTGGAGGCAGTAGAACGCAGTTCTAATAATTTTTTAAATCAAATTGAAGAATGGCATAGCCGTGGGACGCCAATTTTACGATTTTGTCCGTTTTTTATACGATTTGTCAGTTCGAATTACTTTTAAAAGTATAAGTTGTATATTTTTGTAATCACCTTTTTAAACGACTTCATTTTGATACCCCATTTGGCACTTGATAGTATAGAAAGCAAAAAAAATTGACCTCTACGATATGGCACCCGAAATCCGCCATTTTTCTTTGTTTCAATGCAGCCAGTGACACTCCCGCTACCAAGACGAATCTAACGATGTAAAATTTATCCAAATGCGCTTAGGTATTACGAGGGAACATAGAAACGGACATATATATAGGTCAAAAACATAACCCTCCTTTTGGACTTCGCCGCAGGCGGGTAAAAACATAAACTATTTTGTAAGGATTTCAAGTATTGATACGTAGATATTGTTTCAACGTAATTATTATTGTTGAAGCTATAAACTTTATTTTCTCACAGACTCACGGAAAGCAAAGATTTATTACCCGCAGGCGTGCTGCTGCAATGCACTGCAATTATAAAACTAATAATGGTGGTAACATGATAGAAACTGCAAGTATTTGGTTTCCTAGTTTTGTGTTTTTTTTTTAATCTTATTTGTAGACATAGCGTATCAGTGTATAGAATATTAGGTAACTATAAAAATATTGAGTACCCAAAAAATATTTTAAATTCTTAGGGAAAATCATACATAATTATCTTTTACTAGTTTTTGCCCGCGGCTTCGCTCGCGTTAATTTAGAAGTTGAAAATCATTTCGGGTTGTACTCTGCTAGTAATAATCCAATCATGATTCGAAAGACACGTGGCGCCATCTATTATCATAAGAACATTATTGTTGTTTTCCTCGAGAACAGTACTTTTTTTCGGGATGAAAGGTATATGTCTGTTTCTGTACACCTGACAACGTACATGCAAAATTTCAGGATGATCGGTTCAGTGATTTAGGCGTGAAAAGGTAACAAACAAACTTACTTTCTCATTTAAAATATTAATAAGGATAAGGATTAAAGGGGCAAATGGACATTAACATTTTAAACATTACACTTTGCCCAAAAAGTTAGACAACTGGAAATTGGAATAATAGTGAACTAACCTACTATTTTTATAACAAAGCAGGCCCTAATGACTCTGTAACCCAACGTCCGTGCACACATCTCAGGGATGGGTTGTCTCCTAAATCAGCCATCATTTAGGGAAGGCCGCCCCGTTGATGTCGTGGCTGGCACTATTTACTAACAAAGCACTCACGTCCTGTAAACAGTTTAGTAGATCGTTGACCTGTATAAAGGAAGTTTTGTACATAGGTATATTTTCGTGCGCCCTTTTCTCTGCTTAGCCTACTTCAAGCTACCGAGAGGTTTCTTGTAAACTTTAAGAAGGCAGCGTTTTGTAATGACATAAGAATTAAAAAAAAAACTGACGAACTGATAACCTCCTCCTTTTGGAAGTCGGTTCAAAATGCAATGAGCTTTTTTTAACATAGTGGCCATATCATAAGGCAGTTTTATGTAGGTCTGAAAAAAGAAGTAACAGAAATTTCACAATCTTTCTGGATTGATAAGACGTTGATCCCATAGACCATTCTCCATCAAAAGCATCTGTTCATCATCATCTTCTAGCCCTTGTCTCATGTAACTTAGGATTGGAGTGACATATTTTCTACTTCCGTTCTCCGTGTCAAGCGACACGCTATCATTTACTTCCTTTTGATTCATGAAAATCCTCTCAAAACCCATCCATCTACATTACTCATTACTTTTTTTGTACCATGCGTTTTATCCCTTCTCTTTACATGGTCATATACTAAACGGTCCCATAAAATTACAATACTTGTGCCAAATGCATTGAAAATTCAACAAATATTTTATCCATCATGTTTTCACACTCAGAAAGTGCTAAACTTCCTATGTAATATTTCTGATGCTTCCATGTTTTAATCCGCTTAGCTCACCTCAAAATTCGAACCGCCAAAATATATAAAACCGGCCAAGTGCGCGTCGGGCCACGCACAATGTAGGGTTCAGTAGTTGCCCATTAAAATATGCGGATTTGCGTCCGAACGATGATTTTTATTGTAATAATAAAAAACAAACTTACATTTGCATTTGACAAACCTGTGCTCCCATACATTCTGCTTTGGAAAATGTGTTGTCTAAGTACATTTTGTAAGTTGATCAACTATTACTCATAAACTTGTAAAGCCTACATAACTGTAATAGTTTTCCTTTTAATTTCGTCATATATACTACTACCGTGAATTTTGGGGGGACATTTGAGTCTAACAAAAATTTTCACTTTAAAGCTTAATATTTTACAAACGAATCCCTTAATCGAGAAATGATTTGAAAAAACTCGCACTATTTTTTAAAGACCTATCCAACGATATACCACACTATAGGGAACGAGAGAAAAAAAAAAACTTTACGTGTAGGTACAGGAGATACCTTAAAAAAAATACTTTGCGAGATTTTATTTTACCACTTTATTGGCGTAACTAATTTGTATATTCATGCCAAATTACAGCTTTCTAGTAGTCTTTGAACTAAGCTGTGGATAGACAGACGAACATGGCAAAACTATAAGGGTTCCTTTACTTGTTGACTACGGAACCCAATAAAATCAGTACAAATTAAATCCGCTCACACAGTACGGGCAGTAATTCCTATTTTACCCAAACCCCATAAGATTTTCCGTCCAGTTCCAAGCTTAACACCCATTTTTATACAAGGATTTACTAGTGCCGGCTTACAGTCGCCATTTTCTTGATGACAGCCATGGTCTTCCATTTTATTTAAGCATTGCGGCTTTTTCGCAGTCTGACATGCAATTTGTTGAAGAAAAATATGAATTCAAAGCCGGTTTTGTTTTTTTTGCAATATTTGTTTCTTGTTACTTTTGAAGGAGAGATAGGAATTTTAGGTTTGTTATGACCATCATTATTGAGGAGCTCGTCGGCTAAATAATAACAGCCGCTCGGCTCGATCTTTATTTAGGTTAAGCTGTGCTTGCCTTGGTTGGCATCCACCCATTACATACCGAGCTTCCTCCGTACCTCGGAAAGCACGTTAACCCGCTGGTCTCGGTTGCCATTTGTAGGTCTTTGACAGTCGTCACAGGTAGTCAGTGGTCCGAAAGTCTGACAACCAGTCTTACCAAGGGGTATCATATTACCCAATACTAACTGGGTTGTGGAGGTCCGATAGATAATCGCTCCATGTAAAATACTGGTATTCAACTGCGTCCGTTGAGACTGGAAGCCGACTTCAACATAGTTGGGAAAGGCTAGGAAGATAATATGACCATCATTGTCATACCCTAAAACCGACACTACAGTTGGCCAGCTCCTCTTCAAAGGTTCAAGAAGGACAGAAACGTCAACGAGTTAATTTATAAACATCGGATGCTCATCTTTCGCACTGTGAATGCTAATTGTGGTAATTATATCCCTTAAAACTTTTAATAGAAGGTAGAACTAAGCTGAAAGAACACTACATCAACTCGATTATAATTTAACTGTTATAGCGCGTTGATCAAATTTCAGGCCATGGCATGCTAAGATAGACCCCAGAGGTCTAATTGTGTGCTTTGTTTAAGTGTAAGGAACCCGTAATTTATAAAATAAATAAAAAATAAAAAAAACTATGAAAAATATTAATCCAACTTTACAAGTACTAATAAAATGGTCAGTGTTCCTACATGGATTTATATAAATGGGAGAGTAGTTACTAGAGACAACTCAGTAGAGTTCTGTTTGCTACCGTTTCTCACCTAAACCATTGGACTGATAATTTTGAAAGACAGTGGCCTGGGTCCCGGAAAAACACTTAGGCTTCGTTTCATCCTTCCTTACTAATATTATAAATGTGAAAGTAAGTTTGTTTGTTACCTTTTCACGCCTAAACAACTGAACCGATCATGCTGAAATTTTGCATATACGTTGTCAGCTGTACAGAAACGGACATAGGGTACCTTTCATCCCGATAAAAACGGCTGTCCCCGAGGAAAACAACAATAACGTTCTTATGATAAAAGATGGCGCCACGTGTCTTTCGAATCATGATTGAATTATTATAATAATTATAATATTTATTACAAGCAGAGTTCAACCCGAATTGATTGTCAAATTCTAAATTAACGCGAGCCAAGCCGCGGGCAAAAGCTAGTTCTGTATATATGTAAAAAAACCGATGAAATACAAAATACACGCAGGCAAAGTCGCAGGCAACAGCAGCATAAAATAAAAAAAGGCTATTTGTCCCGTAAAGTTCTTGTTACAGCCCTCAATGGGCCAATGTAACAAACGTTTGAAAAGTAAGTACCTGCCTACACTGTAACCTGAGTCGTAACCTTTGTACTCTCTATTACAAGTCACGATCTACTGAGCTCATGTTTTTTTGAAGTAAATACCTGGCTACTTGTTTGCCTACAAAAAACGCAAGGTCATGCTGATTTTAGACAAGTCATTCGTGGGTACGAAATGTGGGTGAAACAACTATAAACCTCTTAACGGGTTATTGTACTGATCATTATGAACAGTTTTTACCTTGACTGATAGGTCAAGGACTAGCCCCAATATTGCGAGTAAACAATGGATACGTTACCGAATAACCACACAATGGGTCCCAAACAGCAGCAAACGGCAACGCGGTAGGCCCAGAAGGAGATTGCGGGACGAACTCGACTATTTTCAAGAGGATTGGCAAACAAAAACACTGGATAGGGATTAATGGAAAGAGGGAAGGGAGGCCTTTGCCCTGCAGTGGGACACAAATGGCTGATAATAAAACGTTACCGGCCAAACTCGATTTTGGCCAAACTGGTTTAAATACGATCAAAAGGCACCCCGACTGAAAGGGTTAGGTTAGAACCGTGACCAAGCACGCGACAGCCGAGCGTAGTGAGCGGTGCCGCGGCAACGCCCGGTGATCGCTACATCCAAGTTGATCGCAATATAATTGTTTTGTTTGGGTTAGTATATTCTGGTACGATAAACCAGTAAAACAGTTTGACCTAGGACAAAACAGTTTGGCCTGAAACCGGGGTTGTCTGGTAATACATACATTGCTACTGCATACGTTGTGTGCTCGCATAACTGAATTAAATGTAGAGGACAACTGTTTTCACGATTTCAGTGTAGATCCCGCAGCAAGTTTTTCCATGCCAGTTTATAAATATGCTTGTGTTGTATGTTCTAGAATAGGGATTCAAAGGGAACACAAGCGACATCACTATACTTTTTTTACAACTCAATAGTTTTTACGAACTTGTCAATGTTTGTTGACATAAATACTACTTATGTATAAAATTATACTGTCACTTACATCTTCCGTGATTGTTAATTATTTTGAGCTTCCGATATTTCGACGCTGTTGCAAGCGCCATGATCGCGAGTTGAACTCGGGAGCTCAAAATAACGAAAAATCACGGATTATATCCAGTAAGTGACAGCATAAGTTTAGTTATACAATGTATTACTTTATTCATACTTTTTTCGTCTTTTTTTGTCATTTCTTTTATAAGTAAATAACTGGAAAGTACGTACTCTGTCATGACGGAAATTAGCTCCAACAGTCTCAGAAAACTTTCAGACAAACTTCAGCCTCAAAATTCTCCAGCAATTTGAACAAAACGTTGAAAACTTATTCATTGAGTAATATGTGGGGGTACTACCAAACTTCTCATATCTACAGGTGTTGTTTGACGGGCGATGAACAAAGTTGTTTTATGTTACAAAATTAGCATTTATTGTTCTTGCTTACAAGTTTATGACAGAACTTTTAGATGTTGTAAAAGTAAACGTTTACTTCGTTTTCCTTTTGAGAATGCCGGATTGCTGTTTTCTGTTGCAGAGTAAGGTTAAGTGGTCATTTACGGAGACGCGGCGCGTCGAGCGGCGCGTTGTGCGGCGCGGCCCGCTTTCAATTCAAACATATGGCGATGTATGAGAGCGTTTACAGAGAAGCGTTTTTACACGCGTTTGCTTGAAGTGCAGCGTTGCCCGCCGCGGCGAACGCGGCGGTGAACGCGGCGGTGCACGCGGCGTCGAACGCGCAAACGCGCAAATACGAACATATGGCAGATGATACCGCCGCATCGCCCGCCGCGTCGCCCGCTGCGTCGCCCGCCGCGTCGCCCGCTGCGTCGCCCGCCGCGCACGCCCCGCGTCTCCGTAAACAACATCGTACATTGCCATATGTTTGTGTTTGGGCGTGTGATAACGCGGGCCGCTGCACGCGCCGCCTCTCCGTAAACGGAAAAAACGCGCACCGCGCCGCGCGACGCCCCGCGCAACGCGCCGCCCAACGCGCCGCGTCTCCGTAAATGGGCACAAGGGTTTGATACCAGTAAGTATTAAAAATACGTTCTCCAACTATGTTGGGGTCAGGTTCCAGTTTAACCGGACTGCGTTGAATACCAGTAATTTAAATGGAGCGCCTTCTCATCTGACCTCAACAACCCAGTTAGTACTGCGTAATACGATATCCGTTACTGGTTGTCAAACTTTCGGGCCACTGACTACCTGTAACGACTGTCAAAGATCTACAAATGACAACCGAGAGCAGCGGGTTAACGTGCTTTCCGAGGCAAGAAGGAAACTCGGTGTCTCAATGCGAAATGTTTCATTCCACAACATATATTTTCTCAATCTCAATTATTAACCTAAGGTCCACGAGATTATCTAAGCGAATGTAAACAGATTTAAAAAAAAAACAAATTTTGTTTTTGAATATTCAAAATAGGTGACACAATATTTGCATATGAAACTAAGCTCTTTTCTAAATAAGATAAAATCATGTGAATCGCAATTCATGTAAACTTAGTACTTCAACCAAGAGCAGCCAAGCTTCAAACCCTGATCATAGCATAAAGAAGTTTTTTATTTGGAATTTATATTTGAATACCAACACCTATTAAGTTTACAAACGATAACGAAATTGAATATCTTGTGAGCCGAAGTGTAAACTACGTCATTTGAGCAAAATGAGGTCACATTTGTGTCACGGAGTTTATTTAAAAAGTCTTTAAAGGACAGACGATAAATCATCTTTGAGTCTACTCATCAACTAAGCAAAAAGGCATTTGTGCGATACAAAACCGTATAAGTACCGTTACAATAAAAGGGCATCATCATTAATGGCATCGTTTCAGCCAAAAGTAAAGCCAAGAGTGTAAATGTGGTGCTGTTCTGCAAACGATGGGGCACTTAATATCGTGTCCTACGTGTCCTGTTGTTTGTTCACTACAGGAACTGATGGACGCTACCGAAAGCACCAAACTAGTTGCTCAGTTCTGGGCCGACACTATTTAGATTGCCATCGACACGCTAAGAAGAAGAAGCCAAAAGTCGTTTACTGCTGATTTTTTTTTGGTACAAGCTCTCCACTATTCCCAACCCATTGCAACTTTTGAAAGCCTGAATAAACAGTGGCGACCACCAGAAAAGCACCGAGACATTTATTTATTTATTTAAACTTCATGTACAAAAGTGGTACATAGGCGGACTTAATGCCACAAGGCATTCATTGAAGTTCGAATAAATCCCAGAGAAACAATTTAATTAACAGTCTTGGATCCCGCAATGAAATTAATCAGAAAAGAATAGCGGAGGAGGAGAAGAAAAACATAATTGCCATTTCCTTCCATATCACTACTGAATTATCATATTACTGCTGAATTATAGTCATATTTCAAAGATTACCTCAATTTAGAGTACCTCATAACAGTCCATTTGACAAAACATGCAGAACCCAACCTAACCTGTTTCGTTTTCAAATGAAACGAACGCAGCGCGTTGTTAATAACTAAACCCACAAAACGAAACGAAAATAAGTTCTAAAAAACACATTTACCAATCTACGTACCAATAACGTTTCGCCACGACAATCCAAAGATAGTTCAAAGCTGTATTACCTAGCTTGGTTACGAATAAAACAGTCAACCTCCAACAATTTATATTATTTCATCCTCCAGTTTTTCGTTCGGTACAAAGTCACGAACGGCAAGTACAAGAGTAGATATTCGACAGAGTCTCAACTTCATCAAACAAATAAACTGCAATTAGTAGACCAGATATATTATTTAATACGGGAGAGTACCACAATCCAAACTTCATACAAATAAGTTCGTTGCGATCAGTAGCCTAGATATTTGGTACAGTACCGCATGGGATCACACCGGTTAAATGTGCGGATGATTTCGTGAATGCCACGCACATTATTTAATACCTAAGGCATGGAGGTGGTACTGTCGTGCTTACACACACACAGTGTGGTGGTTGTGTTGCGTGAGTTTTACATGGAAAAGTGATATTGGGTTTTTCTATTAGGAATTTCTCGGTAGCAGCCACGGAGTCTAGATTTGTGCCCGGTTCATAGCAACCGATACATGGGACTTAAACATAACTGGCAAAATGTGGATATACTATTAGGTACTCTGCCTAACCCTTCGTGATGTTATGTCATGTTAACTATCCACATAATAATGACATTATCCTCAAGATCACTTACCAGGCAACTAACAATTGCACGGGTACGTAAGATTAATAGGAGTCATAATCGTCGCAATATTGTGATGGTCACAAAATTGAAAAGATTTGTCGGTAGTAGATCTACCATCAACACACCAAAAAGTCACTATTTATAAATTATGTTGCATTGAAATAGTTACGGTACACAGTTACACTGTACCTTTCATAAGTTTAGTCTCTTTGAGCTATCTACTCCTGCCTCAGGTAGAACAAGGCCACCGCTATACGGCATTATAAAAAATATCGAGCATCCCCCGATGGCATTTTTATTACAACCGCAAAATAATGACGGTTCCCTTTCGTGGACTACCGTTTTCAGACCGGAATATATTTCAGTATGAACGCTTATAAATGGTGAATTGTGAATAATGTTATATAGAGATTATCGGTTAAAGAGTGAAATATGGTGTAATAGACTAGGTTTTCAATGGTTTGGTTGACTCGAATTGAGTAAATGTGGGTTTTTTTGAGTGATTCGGGAGTGTATAAGTCCCGTCACATAAAAAGAACGCTGAGCGACAGTGGAGTCACACTGTCGCGTCCTAAAGTACTAAGCTATTGTTTTATAATATAAGTATAACTGTTTCATTGCAGAATCTTAATAGGTACTTTACTAGCTACTTAGTGCTTTGGAAAAGGCTGGAATTAAAAAAAATGCGAAAGTTTATAAGATCGGTCAGCGTTCTTTCTACGTGACGGGACCTATAAAAGATGTTTTAGTAAATCGTTTTCCATGAAAATGACAAAGTAAGACTTAAGACGTAGGTATATGAGTTCTTTTGTTTTGTTTATCTGGGTAATACCAACCTGATCAACTGGACCCGACTTGTGGATTTTGAGGTCTGTGTAGAGATAATTTGAAGGCTGATGATGACTTATTACTTATACCATATTTACTTAAAACCTGTTTCACACTGGCCTTTATCAACTGTGTTAGAATCGTTTCATTAACAAATTGCCTTTTCCCCGTGGCTTCGCTCACGTTTTGCTCGGAAATTATCTACCGGGAACATTTTAAATATAGCCTTTAACACTGGGAAATAATGTAACCTCCTCATTACTGAAAGAATTTCCTCAATCGGATCAGTTGGTTCAAAGATTTCCCCTACATCGAAACTGAACTAAAACATATTGGTATAGATTTACGAAATCTATTTTTAATAGTTCCGTCTGTGATACGTATTGTGATACCACAAATTTAATACTTCTCATGTACGAATACTGTCACTTACGAGATATCTTCCGTGATTGTACATTATTTTGAGCTTGTAGGAGCGCTGACGCAGCATTTTTGTATTCGTCTTACGCGCAGCGCTCGGCGACGCGAGTTCGCCAGTAACCGCCAATAGTTAATAGACGCGCTCTCAAATTAAGTAACTACTCCATTGTGATATTTGTAATCTGTTCATTAGTAAAGCAATATCCAAGTTCCGCCGAATATTATTTCTCTCCGTACACACACCTAAAGACATTACATACACGCACACTAAAAGCTTAATGAACAATCACGGAAGATATCCCGTAAGTGACAGTATAAGTTTAGTTGTAAACCGTGAAATCTTAAAACAGTGTTTACTTCTCCGAATCACTTAGAACTATGTATAATAACTTTCAAGATAAGTTAGGTTAGGTAAAATTATGATAAGCTTCCATAAAGTTACATTCAGAGATATCCTAAGTGTTCCTAAAACTCTGAATGCACCACAATCTGGTCTAGACATCAGTTTGCCAAGATAAACGCCGTATTATCCTCAAAAGAAGAACATTTTTACCGTCTACTGACAAAACCACATTTTGTACTACAACAATGTTTGCCTTTTACGGACCATTTTAAAGGATAACAATAAGTACTGGAGACACGACGACCAACAATAAACTTGGAGATAAATACGCTGGATTTGTGCAAGTTTGTATTTACAACTATTTCTTTGAGTTTGTGACATTTACTGGCTAGATTTAAAATATCTTTGGGGGTTAAATCGGAAGAATCAATTGTCTGGAGTACAAGAAATTGCTTGAGTGTACTTTGAGCAGGAATTAAGATTGGTTTAGATTGATTTCAAACATTACATTAACTCAATAATGCCCACTTGCACTACTAGTTACTAAATGCATTTAGCGTAAAATAACTTACCTAACCTAACCTAACTAATATTATAAATGCGAAAGCAAGTTTGTTTGTTACCTTTTCATGCCTAAACCTCTGAACCGATCATCCTGAAATTTTGAATAAATACGTTGTCAGGTGTACAAAAACGGACATAGGGTACCTTTCATCCCGAAAAAAAGTACTCCTCCAGAGGAAAACAACAATAACATTGTTATGATAATAGATAGCGCCACGTGTCTTTCGAATCATGATTGAATTATATTATTACAAGCAGAGTACAACCCGAATTGATTGTCTAATTCTTAATTAACGCGAGCGGAGCCGCGGGCAAAAGCTATAGTCTCCAAAAATTGACAGAAACATAAAGTTGAAAAAAAAGCAGTGAAAATGGGCTTAAATAAACTCCTAAGATCTTTGTCTGTTGTTGTAAATATTTCGTCTGTCTCTATTCACAATGAAGCATCTGCAAATCAGGAGATATAGGAGATCGCGTCAAAGTTTAAATTGCTTAATTTTTTTAAATATACAAATTAGGTTTACAAAAAAATACTAAATATTTTATACTTACGTTTAAAAGCTAATGTACATAGTAATGAAATATTATTTTTCCTTTTTTAAATATGTGAAAAGTCAGAAATGACTTTCATTCACTGTATTTAGTCGGATCTGTCATATCCTACAAAGTAACTTGGAAAAACTTATCGATTGATTTGTCGCAAGTTCCACATAATTCTTAATAGGAGGTCCAAGTAAATTTTTGTCGTATTTAAAAAGTTATGAATTTTAAGTAACATTTTTGTACTTCATTATAAGTTTATATCACTGAATTCTGAACATGGTTTTCTCAATTGGATCTAGACAAAGTAGTCTATATTTCTATTCAACGTTTCAATTGTTTGAAAGTTTAATGTATGTGACCTCACTCGGCGATGATCAGTGATATCCGTTGTGTAATTTCGGGATCACGTGGCGGAGTCATGCTGCATTTGTTTTTTACCATATTGAACAGTGGGATACAGTCCGCGAGGTCTAAGCTGAGCTTTGCATTTGTGTGAGTGCACATAGATAGTGTAGGTGTGACGTCGGCCTAAAGCGCGGCGCATCTTTTGCCTGGTTTAAACCGGTTTAAACAACCGGCCTGAGGCGCGGTGCATCCCCCGCGCGACAGATCTCCGCCGCGCACTTTCCACACTTCACCCCTTGTACTGTCAGCAGCGTGACGTTTTTAATTCTTAATATTATTTTGTTTTTGTGTTCGATTATATAGATACTAGGAAAAGAAATGTCTGCCAACACAAATAAACGAATAATAAGAAAACCGTTAAATAGCCAAGTAAAAGAAATATTGTGTAATTTAAATACTTATTTTAAAGACATAAACGACAAAGACATGTCTAGTGTCACTACATCAGCCCAATTGGTAGCGACATCGACGGGAATCGCGCTGTCTACTGTCAAAAGAGTTTTATTGGAAGGCAAACGTCTTTTGGAGGACGAAAGCAAATTTAAATCTCCGAAAAAGACCAGATGCAGGAAAAATATAATTATCGTTGACGATTTTGATAAAGCGGTAATCCGAAGAACTATTCATAATTTTCACATTACTGATAAAGAGGTGCCAACTATGAAACGAATACATGAAAAGTTGAAGACAGAAATAAACTATCCAGGTTCAATTTGGTCATTGCGTAAAGAAGTGTCTCTTTTAGGATTTAAATGGAAAAGGACAGAAGATAATAGAAAAATTCTAATGGAAAAACATGAGATACGTTATCTACGTATCAATTTTTTGATCAAAATTTCTGAATATCGCATTCAGGGCAGGCCAGTCGTTTATACCGACGAAACATATATAGACACGACTCACATTTCTTCGAAATCTTATTCAGATGGCAGCACTTCTGGTTTGAAGAAACCAATTTCTAAAGGAAATCGTTTAATAATAGTTCATGCCGGCGGAGAGGACGGTTTCATACCAAATGCACTGCTGATGTTCAAAGCAAATCAAAAAAGTGGTGATTACCATAACAATATGAATGCTGAAAACTACACGAAATGGTTACAAACGCAATTAATTCCAAATTTAAAGCCCAATAGCGTTGTGTTGGTAGACAATGCATCTTACCACAATTCGTTAGAAAATCCCGCTCCCAACTCAAATAGTCGTAAACAAGATATGATTGACTGGCTCAAGTTTCGCAATATAGATCACTCTACATCGATGCTTAAACCACAACTCTATCAATTGATACTGCAAAACAAACAAAGATTTATTGAATATAAAATTGACACTTTATTTAGAGAACATGGTCACAGCGTCCTTCGTCTACCACCCTACCACCCGGATTTCAACCCAATTGAAAATATATGGGCAATGATAAAAGGATACGTGGCGAAAAAAAACGTATCAATGAATATGGATACAATAATGAGGTTAGCGAAAGAAAAAGTTGACACTATCAGTGTCGAAGTATGGAAAAATGTGTGTGATCACGCAATAAAAGAAGAAACAAAGTTTCGTGGTCACGACGCAGCTCTTGATGATATAACGGAACGATTTATTATTAACACAAACGACACATCAGACGAGAGTGAAAATGATGACGAGAATGATAATGAAATTGATGAAGATTCAATGTCCGGTGGAGAAGAATAATTGTTATAGTTTTTTTTTATATTTGAATTTTATTTAATGATCTCTGACTTCTCAGTCACACTTACATATGTAGGTACTCATCAGTCATACATAATTATCATAGCTAGCCTTCATTTTAAAAAATTTTGCTTATTTAGTTTTATTTTATTTTTAAACTTGTATACCTCTCCCACTTATGTTATATACCTACTACCTAAAACATAAAAATATATTTTTTAAAGTTTTTTTTCTGACTCTACTTTTGGTAATCACTCACACAAATGCAAAGCTCAGCTTAGATCTCGCGGACTGTACCTCTTTGGTCTAGAGGTCGCAAGCGCGACTGCTGAGCTTGACGCCCTGGGTTTGACTCCCAGTTCGAGTAAAGCATAGTATTTTAGGGTTATTCTATAAGGAATTTATCAATCACATGTATGTGTGCCCGGTTGGTGGCAATAGGCTCGCCCCCTATTACATGGGATTTAAACAGAACTGGCTAAATATGGGGCTACTATTAGTTACCGTTAAGCCCAACGTTTTTTTGAATTTCTCCTGTATCGTGGGTGCGTTTACAATGGTTAAAAGTCACATACACAAACAGCCAGACCCGGAAAAACTACCTGTGGACCATCCAAATATTTGTTCCATGCGGGTACCGAATCTGCGACACGCAGCACAGCAGCCAATTGCTCAGTCAGAATCAGCAGTTTCAGATACTATGGAGTTTCTTGCACATTCTTCTCCATACGAAACCATACTTGCGAATAGATGTAGAATCAACTCCTTTGTTTTAAAGTTTGACGTTCAAACTGCCTTTTAATGGCCTAAATGAAATAAATCGTTTGACTGTGACGACAGGCGTGATGTTATGTTACAAATAAAAATAATATCTAATATTTCGCATACTGATGATTTTTACGCCATAATGCGCAAAAAAACAAACTCTATACTATCAAGAGCGCGGTCTAGTTCTAACGGCATCCTAAGTATGGCTATGGATAAGTACGACGCACCTTGGTTGTCGCACGCTGTGGAGGTGCTGGTCAGAAGACCTAACACCAAAATTTTCTTTTTGTTTTTGTTTCTGTGTTTGTTACTAACAATAGTTTTTAAGAACAATGTTACTAACAATTGGGCCAAGTTGCCATAAATAAACAAATATTTAATTAAATTTTTAATTTAATATTACAACGATTAACTTTCCAGTCTATTAAGACCCCAATTATTCTGCACTGGTTAACCCTGCAATGTTTTATTCAAGACATGTAACAGCATGCCAGTGGCAGGTTGAAGACGTCGAGCCACGCCATAGTAATATTTAATAGGACAGACGGACATGAGTATAAGATTTTATTTTTTTGTTGCTGACTGTATAGCCGTCGAGTTGGTACTTTTAGTGCCAGACTGTGAGGTTTTTACGTATTCTTCGAATAAAAATAGCGTTGGAATTGCTATTCTATTTTTGTATTTAGGTCTACCTGTATGTTTTATTGACTATTCAGGATAGGTGCCCTATTTGAGAAGATACTTTGTCTTTTTATTTCATTTATATATGCCTGTATTTTACTGTATTGTATTGTTCTACTGCTGGGCATTGACCTCCCTTCCCCTCATCTAATAAGATCCGTTTAAATGAGAATATTACTTTCTTCTCGATATTTTTTACATCATTAAAGGCCCAGAAAGGTGACTTTTTATCACCGAGACACCTACAATGATGAAGGCAATGTATGGCACTGACAGCTATCGAAAGTCATAATGTGAATCTCATTCAATAGCGGTGTAAGAAGTTAATAGTTAAAAAAAATGTTTTAAACCAGCTTTTAAATATAGTTGTGACGTCATGTTATTGTATTCTTCTCAGCAATCACTTTTAATTGATAAAAAATAACTAGTCCGCCATCTTTGGGAGTCTGCACTATTGGATATAGAATGACGTCACTTAGCTAACCATGCATTTTCATCCAAACTAAACGTGTATGCAAAATTGCAGTCAATCGGTTAGGGATAACTGTTTCAGTTGCAAGATTTGACCCAAACAAACATAAAAAATATACGATACACTTTGAAATCGATTAACACATATCTGAGGCTACAAAACAATAAAACGAAGTTTTAGTTCTAATATTTCACTGTTAACTCGCAGCAGAACTTGTAAAGACGTCGACAATGTTATAGCAAGAAATCCCCTTACAATTTATAGCTAGGTCTGCCTCGCAAATGCGGCGCAAGTAATTATTATGTTCTTGTAATGCCCCGTCGTCGTCTTACTGAAGTGAGAAGTAACTTATGACTTCAGTTTACGTTATCTTGAGTATTTTTTGTGTAAAAAAGAACTATGAAAGTGTAACATGAAGATTAAGAAATGAATACTTTGCTGAATATAGAGGGTGGAACACCGTTATTATAAAAATAATCAGCTGTTTCATACATTTTACCTGTAGATACCTATTGCACTTTTGTACGCAATTTTTTTTTTAATAACCGGTGAAGAAATTCTATGTGCTGAATACGTGATAACCGTTTTCGCGTTGGTGTCCCTTCTACCCTGTATATATCATCATCATCATTCTCCTGTCTTAATTCCAATTTATTTGGGGTCGACGCACTACGTCTTCTTCTTCCATACTTCTCTATTACTCGTCATCTCATGAGACACTTTCTTTTTTACCATATCATACTTTACACAGTCCATCCATCGCTTCTTTGGTCTTCCTCTACTCTTGTAGTCATCCACATTCATACTCAAAACTGTCCTCGCGACTTTGCTGATTAAATAATAAAAAAGATTATAATCTTTCCAGGTTATTGCGATGAGATATTCAAATAAAGACTCACTGATGGTGTTCATATTCGCCTAAATCAGTTAAGTAAAACGGCTGATAGTTAACAGACTCAAAATAACAAAACATATATCTGTCGGATCCGGTCATTGGTATGGACATAAAATGAATTCGAAAGCGCGACTGTGTGCAGTGGTGACATCATATAACACAGCGTGTTTCTACAGAGCCCTGATGTCCAGCTCGAGGCGAAGGCGACATTCAATGTCTGATCGCGGCAGAGTTGAGACGACATAATTATCTAAATTGTTTAACTGCCAATAAACTGCTTAAAACAAATAATATCAGAGTCATCTAATTCCATTATTATTAACTATAGAAAAGGGATTTATCATGTTCATATCCCCTTTCTAGAGTTAATAATACTGTTAGTTACCATGACAGTTTAAAAACATTCATCTAATTCCGTTGATTATGTATTTATTATATGAGCTAACAGGATCAAACTCATGTAGGATATCGGACCCTAAACACTTCAACTGAAATATCTACCAAATCTTATTCACCCACCTATAAAAAACATCGATTACCTTCGTTCCCCACAATGCTCATAATATCCCGTCCTCCATAGATTTGAGTCCGCCTCAATATCACCATATTTTTTGTGAAAACGCCAGCTTTCGACGCCATCAAATACCATTCTCGACCTTTCTTAATACCCCGTTTCTTTGATACGCTATTGGATTCAATAATATATTTCCTACTCCTTTATCTTGAATATAAATCTAGGAATCGATTGTTGAAACGATATTTAAAGTCGTCGACCCCGTGGTCGATGTTTAATGTTAAACAACGCTTTCCAAGTTTAATATGCGGATGGCTTTCCGTTTATTACATAACAAGACCTCTTGTCTACATACATACATAACATCACTCCTGTAATCCCCGAAGGGTTAGGCAGAGGAGTACATAATGGTACACCCACATTTCGCCAGTTATTTTTAAGTCCCTTGTAATAGGGGCGAGCCTGTTGCTGAGCACAGATCCAGACTCCGTGGCTGCAGCAGAGAAAAACCCAATAACACAATGCCCGACCCGGGAATCGAACCCAGGACCTCTTGCTCAACAGTCGCGCTTGCGACCACTAGACTACGAGGCTGGTTAAGCACATTCAACCATTGTCAAGCCTGTTGTTTTGTGGTTCTTTGACAGTAGTTATAGGTACACAGAAACCTGAAACGCTAACAAACAATCTCACCAAGACCTATCGTGTTAACTAGATACTAGGTTGTAGACGTCAGATAGGCAGTCGCTCCATGTAAAGTACTAAGTACCTAATATTCAGCTGCATTTTAGGTGGGGTTACCTCAATGAAACAGCAGCGGGGTGTGGCTGTGGAGCTGTGTCGCAAACTATGCTCCACCTCCTATCCTGCCCTCTTAGCCCAAAAACATACAGCCGAAGTGACCTTTGCGCTGCCACTGACGACGCGGTGGAAGTGGCGATGTTTTGGGCTAACAAAATATAAAATTTTTCGTGCCAGCGATACGAAGAAGAAGAAGCTGCATTTTGTTAGTCTGGAAGCTGACCCTAACATAGTTGTGAAAGGTTAGGGCTGATTATGTGTAAAGGAAGCTACATTTACATATAAAAAGACTATAAAACAAAACAAGATCACCCGTAACGAATTTGTTTACCAATCTTTAAAACAATATCTCACCAATGTTATGTCCTGAAAGAAAAACAATGTATTTGCAGAAAAACAAGACGATACTGTTAGCACAGCAGTATCAATTATTTAGCGATGGATAAATTGGGTCTGGCGCGTGACGTTTACGCCTACAACGAATTTGTTAGCCAGGGATGGACTCTAACGCAGTATATTTAAGCCAACTCAAAGCATTGATTTTTATTACAGGCACTTTTGAACTGTCAAAGTTCTTCAGAAAGTCGTTCCCAAGCGTAGATCTCTTAGGACACTGTTTTAAATTAAGTTAGATATTACAAATCCTGGGTATATTATTAAACGTTAATCAGAATTATAGAAAAAAAAAATCACTTGACATTAAGTATGATCAAAATCAGACTATCGAACTTAAGTGGTTTAAAAATTGGTAATTCCTATCAGTCGTAACCTCGTAATGTACTAAAAGCAATATGGAAGGTAAGACAACATTGCGATACACAACGGTTCTTTCGACTCGGGTGCAGTAGTCCACTGCTGGACATAGGCATCTTCCAAACTGCGTCACACCACCTCAACTCTCTCAGACTCCGCCTTCCTCATCCAGTCTGTCCTAACCACGTTTTTAAGTTCCGTCTCTCTGCGGATTCGGTTGCCTAATGGATTAAAAATCACCAAGATTTTTTTCTTACTGTGTGCACAGAAAAACATCCATTTGGTTTGAAAAAACATCCACAGGAAACAACAGGCGACCGACATTTCTGGAAATAAAATTAAAATAATGAAAAAGAATTACATTTGTAAAGAAGACATTAATGGCTTAATGGTGGAGGAGCTTGTGGTTAAATAATAACAGCCGTTCGGGTCGATCTTTAGGTTAAGCCGTGCTTGCCTAGGTTGGTCTGTGGATGTTTGACCACCCATTACATACCGAGTTTCCTCCATGCCTCGGAAAGCACGTTAAGCACTTGGTCCCGGCTGTCATTTGTATATCTTTGACAGTCGTTACAGGTAGTCAGTGGCCCAAAAAGTCTGACAACCAGTCTTACCAGGGTGTCGTATTACCCAGTAGTAACTGGAGGTCAGATAGGCAGTCGCTCCATGTAAAATACTGGTATTCAGCTGCATCCGATTAGACTGGAAGCCGACCCCAACATAATTGGGAAAAGACTAGGCAGATGATGACTGGTGCAGATGTATGAACGTTGATAATGCAAAAGGTCGATCGTAGGATCGTAGTAGGTGGTGTTCAGTTGTATATGCCTACCACAATCGGAAAACAGGATTGAGTTTTAGGACGGACATAAGTAAATGTATTACAAGATATTTTACAGATAGACATTTATAGTTACTTTTCATTCTCCGAAAGGTCAACGTTTTCCAACATTGATCCTGTCAAAATATAATAAAAATATTAGCTTGATATTAAGTTTATCTGTTAACGTGAAAATATTTATTACTTCCGTAACAGCGAGGTTTATTTTTCCGTTTCTTCGTGGACATTTTTATGGCATACCTGTTTTAACGATTTATGGTGGCACCAACATTATTATGCCACTACATTGTATACAAAATATGCCATTAACTAATGTACATAATAAAGATGGCAATCTGACGACAAGCAGCTCAATTTTAAGTAATAATATTGTACTTAAAAAAGATTAAAAATCTGAAACGACATTTTCTGTTTGGAAAGCCCTATGAATGCCATAAAAATGTAGGCTTTACATTCTTAACTAAAACGTCTAAATTATTTTAGTCTGAGAAATACGGGTAGCCTTTTCCGCGATTTATATTTATTTGTTTACAAGAAACACAAAAAGTACCTATTTATTTTAACAGAATATTGAAAATTAATAACGCTCCGCATCCAACAAAAAAAAAAAAAACTCATCCCTAAATACGTCCCCGAGAATAATCGTGTAGTTCGCTTTAGAAACAAACTGCCTGTAGCTCCCCACGCGGGTTCTTAATGGATTTTATAGCGAAAGTCTAATAAAACACGACAAAAAAGATAATACAGCACCCAAGATACCATAAAAGAAAGGCTTGACAAAAGAAAGAAGTTAATAATTGAGTTAAAATGTACTTAACCAAGAAAAACAAGCTTTGGCCTTAATTTATGTCATCAAAAATATATAATGTTGTTAAAAACAAACCTAGTAAAATACAGAGAGGCTCAAATCTCAGCAGTTAGAACTTTATAAGCTGATTTTGATTGTCTATCAGCCATTTGTGTCCCACTGCAGGGCAAAGGCCTCCCTTCCCTCCTTCCACTGGTCCCTATCTACAGCTGTTATTGCCCAATCTTTGAGAAAAAGAGTCGAGTTTGTCCCGCCTGTCCCCCTCCTTCTGGGCCTGCCGCGTTGCTGTTTACTGTTGTTTGGGACCCACTGGGTGATTATTTTAGTCTATAACTCCTCCGGTATGCGACAGATGTGGCCAGCCCAGTTCCATTTAAGCTTGGCTTTTGGGAACGCAGTATCAGGTTTCTTATGCGATTTTGTTTACATGTTTATAAATTCTGTCTATGTTTGTTAATTATGACTCTTGATACAATAAAATCAAGACTGCAAATAAAATTGATAATGTAAATACTTAGGTTTCAAAGGTTTTGTTAGTTACTATCAATGGCTTGATCGTCAGCTACTGAGCCTTTTCCCAAGTATGTTGGGGTCAGCTTCCACTCCAACCAGATGCAGCTGAATACTAGTATTTTACATGGAGCGGCTGAATACTAGTATTTTACATGGAGCGGCTGAATACTAGTATTTGTACATATTTTATTGTAGTTCTGTAAATTGTACTTCAGATGAGGATATTCGCAAGCCAATCCAACAAACGAAGATGTTTAAAACAAACACTGAAGTGCTAAAATAATTTATAGCACACATAAATACTGGCGTGCGTGTACGAAGCTAGCAAAGGAAATGAAAGGAAAGGTGTGGAGTGAGGTCATCGCCGCGAGCGATTTGTTATCTATGGCCGTCTGGCCGCACGAAGAGCTGGAGGTGTTTCAAATGTGTAAACAATTTCCGTAGGAGGTGTGTGCTTTGAATTTATGTGGATGAAGATTTGGATAGAAAATACGGAAAACATTTGGTGTTGGTTTGGTCGTAAGCACTGGGTGCGATTCCCAGGTCGGACAAAGTCAGGGCTGAGGTATCACTCGTCGACCAGGCCCACAGAGTTGCCGCGCAGCGATCCCTGCGCGCCTTCATGGGTGTCGTGGGAGCAGCCGTACTTGGCAATTGGGTCCGCTAGGTATGGCGGGTTGATACCAGCACATTGAGGTACAGGACACTGTGGACCTTTTTTTCTTATGGGGAATCCATCATGGAAATGATGGATTCCCCATAAGAAAAAAAGGTTGGACAAAGTGTTGTCAGGTTTTTCCAGGAATTTCTTTTCAGCAGCCTGTATTTCGGATTTGTACGCACGACGAGCAGTTAAGCTATACAGAACCAGTTTATGCGGATTTCTCATTGTACCCCCACAAAGGCCTCCCGCAAATCCTTCCAGGTACTCTTCTCCTGCGCCACCTCGAACCAGCCTTCGTGATGCGCGTCTAAATCATCTCGCCACCGTTTTCTGGGCCGGCCTCGGCAGCGCCGTCCATCCTCAGGCACCCATCGTGTTGAGACCTTTGCTCAGCGGTCGTTATGCATGCGGCTCACGTGACCCACCCAATCCCATTTCAGCCTGGCAGCCTTTTTGCCTATGTCTGTGATCTCTGTTTTTGAGCGCAGCGTAGTGTTCCGTATTTTATCAGCTCTCTTTAGACCCAGAATGCTCACTCCATTGCTCTTTGGCAGACTCCACGGCAGACTCCAAAGTAATTAATTATTACTTTTTTTTTCTGTAATCATTTTTTATTTAATCTAAGTTACTTTTCTAGCGCTAAACAACATTATATTGTTTTTACTTTGTGTAGTGTCTGGGTCACCAAGATACAGGCTATGCCTAGTCTGGGACCCGCTGTTAAACCTGTCAGTATTCTTTTTTATAAGATAATAAAATAATTTGAATTTAAAGTCTCTGCTGTGAAGGTGACAATTAACAAAACGATGTATGACGCTAATATAACATTAGGCTTCGCTAAAGATGACATAAGTGCTAAGTGGACTTTAAAAAACAGATTGTTATCGAACGATCAGCGGACTAAAATAGTCAATTGACAGTCAATTGAATTGCACAATATTTCCTATATTGTGCAATAAGATTTTGCAAGTAATGATGATTTCTGGAAGATTTAAATGAAATCTTTACCTATGAATAATGTGACAAGATATCAAATTCTTGTTATCAAACGAAACTTCTGCCTAAAAATATTTCAAGTGGATTCGGCAAGTCATGATGTATTTAAGAAGGTTTAAATCAAAACAGAAATTGTGAAATGGTTGTGCAATCATTTATTGTGCAATAGTAAAAATATTTAATATTGATTGCCACGTTGAATGGCAGTGCTGATTCTATGGCCAAAGAAAGAGCTAGCCGTCTGGACACGTGAAGTGTCAACCAGTTGGCGAGAGATTTCTTTAAGAAGGAGACGCGCACTCATGAGGTTTTTTTTAATGATTTATAATAGGCAATAGGCTCATCCTCTACTACATCGGACATACACATTACTAGCGAAATATGGGAGCTCCGCTGCCCTTTGAGGATCACAGGCAGGCGTGATGTTATGTCATAACTTTTAAAATTAATAAAGTAAATAAACAATCAAGGTAAAATGTAACTTAGCGACACAACTCCACAGTAGGCTACTAAAGTTAACATAAAAATCTTATTCAATTTAAAAGGAGTAATAGAGGTAACTGAGATAACAGCCGCAGGCGATCTGTGTTATCTGTGACCGCCCAAGAAACCGCGAGGTGTTTCAAATGTGTTAACAATTTCTTTAGTACTGTTTGTTTTGTGTCTGCTTTACCATATTTTGTTTGCGGTTTTGGAAATGCTAAACTTATACCGTCACTTACGGGATATCTTCCGTGATTGTTCATTATTTTGAGCTCCCGATGTTTCGACGCTGTTACAAGCGCCATGATCGCGGGTTGACTGGAGAATGCGGGTAGATGGAAAATAAATTGCAAACGACATTGCATTGCATTGTAATTGGAACAGCGTCGAAATATTGGGAGCTTAAAATAATGAACAATCACGGAAGATATATCGTAAGTGTCAGTATAAGTTTAGTTGTAAACCGGGAAAGCTTAAAAAGTGTTTTAGAAATGTTTTTCACAAAATGGTGAAGGAAACCAGCATGACTTACAACCAAGAATTCGAGGAAAATGTGACAGCCAGCATACAGCACAAGCCCGCGATTATGGCCCACTGTCTCTCTCACAGAGAGAAGGTGTCCCTCATGCTTATGACAAATGCTTACTACTGTTTACAGTATCCCAGGAAAGGAGTTGGCTCTAGTTTTTTTTAATGGTTTTAACCCGTTTATTCATTTAGTTGTTCGTTCACAGATGAAGAGAAACAAATTATTTACACTTCTAACTTTTATTTGTACAATAATCTGTACTTTTATGTTTCCTCCCTAAAATCAAAAATCCTTTTAAAATTCAGTAACGAAAATTTTTGTTTGTGTATTGAAACGTCAAATGCCAGAACAATTTTTCTATTTAACCTCTTTGTAAGAAATCCTGCAATGACACAGCCAGTTGAGTGGAGTATTGCTCTGTGTTGCACTTAAATATTGATTATAAATTGAAATAGCTAATATATTATATAGTAACACTGATTATTATATTTTAGGTGCAAAAAAAACACTTGGAAATATTCCAAATGCTTTTTTTGCATTTAAAACTGTTACAACGCCTTACTCAGTGTTATATTGCCAATAGAATAGAATAGAAAAAAAATATTTCAGAGCGGAGTCCATAGGGTTAGTAACAATTTTACTTAACTTCTAGTATCAGTAGGTTTCAGACACAAATGAAAATATACAATTAAAATTCAGCGTGGAGCCGCATCTACCTCCGCAGCATCAGGTACATAGCCCCTATTTTAGTGCAAGACAAACCGCAATTTCATAATTTAATTCAATAATATTGATTAAATAATCAAACAAGCAATTTTTTTTACAGCTTTTTGCGACGTTGCCAACTTGCAGAATGCACCATCTGAAGACGTCATCACCAGGCCTTCTGTGCCTATCTTCTTTGTGCGTGTGTGCCGTACGAATATTCCCGTTCAAACATTCGGGCGGCACGGCAAATATTACGAAAATCTAGTTTGCATCGAACCCCGATACTTGCTATCCAATATTTGCATGTTCACCGGAACACCGTGTTCGGGAATTCATGGAAGTGTAATATTTGTTGAGTAAACGGTGGGTTGTTGTCATTTTGACATCAATGTTGTGTTAAGAAGTTTCGGTTATTTGCTGTTGCTTAATTTCTATAATTTACACAACGTTTATCGTTCAATTTGACGCTATCTTTGACGCTATCTTTGACGTTATCTTTGACGCTATCTTTGACGCAATCTCAAAGATATTTTAGGTCTTCTCTTTCTTCTTTCACACATAATTTTCTGACAAAACTGATAGGATTGTGTAACTAGAAACGGTCATAAAGATCAGTCTGGTATTGGTAAGGACAAATTATGGACCGGTTATGGACACCAGATAATGTCCGATCAAAGACATTCAAATATAACTAGCTATAGACGGGACAAGACCAAGAAACTGACAATTCCAAAACTTGTTACAAATTAGTAACAAGTCGATCAGTCCAGTGCCATACGTCGCCTTGTCAGGTCGCATTCATATGACACAAAGACACTCAAATATTTTCGAGCTATAGACGGGTCATGAGGAAGAAAATCGTAATCCAAAACTTGTTACTACTTAGTAACAATTCGTTCTGTCTAGTGTCATCTGTGTCATACGCCCGCTTGTCAGGTAGCATTCGTGTGTCAAAATCGAAAATATTCAGGATGAAAATTATTGTATGACAATATTCCCAATGTCCTCTCTATATGTGTTTTAAATCTCTTTGTGTCCGATACTGAAAAATAGTACTTTGACAAAACAATAAAGGCTTGGTCTAACCAGACATTGACGTACTTACCGAGGTATACTGTCAGTGTTCGAATTATACTTTATATTAACGGGTACTAAGCATATTTTTGTTTGTAAGTTAACCCAATATTAGGTACCTATAATGGTTCCATAACCCTCCTTTTGGGCTCTGCCGCAGTCGAGTAAAAATATCTAATTTCATCCACTTGAAGTCTTTGACACAAAATAGGGTTATGTGGATAATGCCAAATGGATGGTACTTATTGTAGCTAACCCACTTCAATGTCAGACCCTGTACAAATACTGGACCCTAATTTCTAGTTCACTGGTTAAGAGTAAAAACGGGCCTAAATAAAGTGGCCATTCGATGCTAATAAAGGGTTTAATGGCCGTCAATTTCTATTTTGTTCTATTTATAACGCGTGTAAGGGTGAAATCGAATTTACACGCACGGAACAGCGTTTTTGAGTATCTCTATCTCATTCTCTCAGGTAAAGGTACTCATTGACATCATTTGGTTGACCTCAACATGATTCAGCGAAGGCAGTTAGAGGCTACACAGAGTTTTTCACGAGCCGAATGAAAATCGAAAATTTACAGAAATTGCCTCGATTTTACTTTGTTGTTGAACAAAATATTGCCGGTTCAGCACATTGCCGACCAGCTGAACCAGTGTGTAAGCATTCGAAACAAGTTTTACCTCTTCATCGTCATGCTCTCTTGGTAAGATAGTAATGAAAAGTAGTATTTTTCGTTAAAATAGTATTTTAGAGAGAACTAACTTATATTGCAGAAGTAGGAATACACTGCCAGTGTTTGCAACAATCTAAAACACATTTATTACACCATAATGATTGTTTTTGCTTCCAAGTTTATTGCAAGTTCTTGCCATTATAAGTTGCCCAGAGCTTCGTACTATGGTCTGGACTAGACCATAAAAACAATAATTGCAATGATATTCAAGAAAACGACACTGTGATGTCATACATTTTATCTTATTTTAAAAGGAGACTGTTTATTTTGATTCGACAGGATCGCATAATTATCCGTATCTTATCACAATAATGGACTTACGTCCTTAATTAAAAAGTTATACAAACGTCACACTGCACAAAAGAAAAATGGCAGCCACCCTTCAACACGGCGCTGTTCCAATTAACCACACTATCATAACTCATCGCAAAATTAATCGATTCCCGTTAATGACTTCGTCCGGCATTAATATTTAAGTTCGCTATATTGGGGCCAGCGTAAACTTTAACCCACGTAAACATAATAATAGTGAAGTGGACGTCAAGAGTGTTATAGCCGCCATTTTGACTTGTCAAGTGCGCGCCATGACAGGTGTGTTGACAGCTTGCGTAAATATTTACCGCGCTGCAAAGAAGGGTTATATTTAGAGTCGTGTAATGTGTTTTTAACGGTGTAAAAGGGGTAGGTTAGCCACAGTAGTGGTAATAAATTATGATGTTAAGCTTGGAAATAGAAACAAGCTGTATTTAATTGATTATGATGAATGTTCGTAACAATTAAAATGGTTTTTGGTTAATACCACGACTACCTATGATATTTACACATCGATACTAATATTACAAAGAGGTTTTGTTAGTATGACAAAATCATTTTTTATTTTATTTACTAGCTTCTGCCCGCGACTTCGTACGCGGATCCTGTTGCTTATGCCAGCGACAACGGGGTCGTCAAAATCGAAGATCTGAAACGTCTGATGTCGAATTCTAAGAGCCCGGGGACGGGAAAACAACGGGATGCGCGAGACGATTCGAGACGTTCCAGATCTTTCATTTTTGTAAGTCAGAAGTCGATGCGTAAGTCAGTCGCGCATCACGATCCCCACTTGTCTCTAGAGACCTAGAAGTTGATGCGTAGATACGCTTGGAACTCAAGCGTAATTCTCTATCCGTGAACGTCTCCGATTCGCGAGACAATGCATGACGTTCACGATCAGCGGTCAGTCGCGCATCATATTCTTCACAGTTCTCTAGAGACCTGGATGTAGATGCGTAAATACGCTGAGAACGCAGGCGTTCTTTTTTCATTCGTTATCCAAGAGGAAGAGAAGAGAAGAGAGGAAGAGGTTTCCACGGAGCGAGTTGCAGCCTGATGTTCTCGAACAGCATCAAGTCTCTCCTGTTGTCTTGGGTAGATTCTTGGGATCTTATGATCCTCAATCTTTTAGCTCCTTTGGAACATTGGGAAAGATTTGACCTCTTTCTAGGCATGGTTATAGTTTTATTGTGAAGATACCTGATCAATTAAAATCTAAGTGACTGCTCCCCTGCGTTACCGGGTAGGCTACCGCGTCACGAAGATAAGTGGAAAAAGTCTAAAACACTCAAATAACATAAGCCCGAAGGCATATTTATTCGATAAAGTAAAAAAAATAAATAGGCGTTTTAATCTAGTAGAGTCAAATTTTCAATGATATACCGTCGTCATCGAATATCAGTCCTAAACTGTTACCGCCTTCACCGCGTGGAGATACTCCCAGCTTATGTTATTTTATAATTATACAGTGAAATTAGTGATAGCTTTGATATCCACATCAGATGTTTCTGATCTTCGATTTTTATAAGTCAACAGGAAAAGCCCATCAGACCGAACAACTTTTGCTAAGACGTCATTCCTATATATGTTATGGTGTAGCTGGGCTCTTGGAGTTCCACAACAGGTGTTCCAGATCTTCGATTTTTATAAGTCAACAGAGAGTGCTCATCAGATTGAACAATGTTTGCTAAGACGTCATTCCTATATGTGTTATTGTGTAGCTGGGCTCTTGGAGTTCCACAACAGGTGTTCCAGATCTTCGATTTTTATAAATCAACAGAGAGTGGTCATCAGATTGAACAATTTTTGCTAAGATGTCATTCCTATATATGGTATAGTGTAGCTGGACTCTTGGAGTTCCACATCAGGTGTTCCAGATCTTCAAATTTATTCTCTCAGCAGAAAATGCTCATCACGTGGAACAATTTTTGCTATGGTACCATTTTTGTATCTCTTATAGTTTAGCTATTCTATTGCGGTTCTGCATCAGGTGTTCAAGTTTCCAAGATAAATTATAGCCTATATGTTGCCCAGACTTAATACCTACACAACAAAAAAAAAAATCTTTCAAATCCGTCTAGTAGTTCCGAAGATTAGCGTGTACAAACAAACAGACAAACAGACAAACAGACAAACAGACAGAATTTTTTTTTTGGATTCGTGCTCTGTTACTGTTTCTAAACCCCCCTCAATTTTTTTTTTTTAAATATCTTCAATGTACAGACACAGTTTTTTTACTGTCTTATTATATGTATAGATATAGATAATAAATTTAATCTATAGCTAAATATTATATAAATTAAAACAACAAAGAGGTTAGGTTTGTAAGTTTGGGTGTAGGAGGTAATCTTCCAAACTACTCAATCATTTTATTTCAAAATTCTTTCACCATGGAAAACCATCGCACATATTACCGAGGGCCATCGTGTCTCTTCGACGCGGACGAAGTCATGGGTAAACAATAACTATCAAACTGTGTTTAATATTATAATATCAAAATAATTTATTAATCATACATACACAATATCACACCTGTAATCCCCGAAGGTTTAGGGAATTTATCATATCAAATGTAAAACCGAATTGCAATAGATACTACAGGGTCTTCCAATAGGGACTTCCAAAACTTATCAGTTGATAGCGGCCACATTATTGAAGCTACATCTGTCAAATTAGCTGTCATTTATTCAGTTTGTTTTGCCAAGCACGGATGGATATATGGATGGATATAGCGTTCAACAACACGTGCAAATGATATTTTTTTTATCAAAATCGGTGCTCTGTTCAGGCAACGTTCTTCGCCCATTTTATGGTCGCAATAACCCTACCGCGAAGACTATTCGCAGTATGGTGGAAGAATTTGAGTCCACTGGTTCAATAAAAAATCAACCAACACCCGTACGTCAACGGAACGCAAGATCTTCTGAAAACATCACCGCTGGCCGTGAGAGTGTGCAGAAGAATCCGAGCCAGTCGATTTCGCGAGGATTTCATGAAAAATTGGACACTTCGGATGCACGCCACCCAGCGAAGCCGCGGCGAACATTTGAACGATTTCATATAATGGCATCGATAGGCCTTTCAAACGAATAAAAAAGTTCGATGATATCTCACATACACTTTGCTTTATTTAAATTTAAAGTTAGGAAGTGCTTAATGAAAGATCCGTTAAATGTATCTACATATTGTTTTAACAAAAAACGAACCTAATTATATTAAATTAGATACCCAAGAGCTTTCAGATACACGTTGTACTTGTTTCGGATAATACCCGCGGGAGGTGGCGAGGTATTTCGGATCGTATCCGAAAATTTAGAGATGGTACGTTCACACGTACCGTTCGCTCGAATTTGCCGGTGCATTTCCAATTTCTATATCCGAAATTCCTCTTGGGATCTTTTCATCAAGTCGTGCATTTCCTTAGAGTGCTAGTCTAACCTGATATACCGATACCTGGAAGTGGTTTAGTGCTTTTCAGGGTATCTTTTTGGAATGCGTACTCACGTGAGGCAACGTTTTCGAAAAAAGACTAACTTAAGGTGAAGTCTGCTTATTGCAGTCTACTGTTGGACGAAGGCCTTTTTTTTTTTTTTTTTTTACGGATGGGAAGTCATCAAATGACTTCTCCCGCTCTGGGTGGAGTGGGAGGGAGTGTCAGACTCTTACTGACTAAAACGCATCCATGTTCCTTCATTGCCCTTTGTGTTCCAGGGCCACGGTATCTCTTTCGAACAGTCCCGCAGCCCCGGCAGGCATCGGCCCTTGCGGTTGCTGACATCTCTTTGAGGCGCGCGTGGAACACGAACGCGCCGTCGACACGGCCTGTCGTCATAAGATGGCCGGACGGTGAGCTAACCCATTACTCACCGTCCACAGGCCCGCGCCTACGGTGGCCGGGAGCCACCACGTGGCCCCCGACGCCCGGTGCGTCTCCCGCGGCGGCTGGGACGTGAGATTCTCTCCCTCTCACGTCCCGCCACCTCCTTCGCTAGCATGACTGCTTCGCAGAAGGAGGTGACGGCTATATATATAATTATGGTTTTAGCCCTGATATGATATGATATGACAAGAAAGGAGGTGTCTGATGAGATGACGAGTAATAGAGAAGTATGGAAGAAGAAGACATGCTTCGCCGACCCCAAATGAATTGGGATAAGGGCAGGAGAATGATGATGGTATTTAGCCCTGTTCAGTAGAGAAAAACTAAAATATTAAATAAATCATAATTTAAAAATATTAAAACGAAGGAATACGCATTCCATTTATTTACAATTAAAATCTTTGATACAATATTTGTTACTGTCAATCACGAAAAGAGTAAAATATTCTCCACCAAAACTGTTCCAAAATAAAATAGTCGTCTATATCCTTGAGCTCCGTGAACGGCGCGTAATTTTAGCAAAATGACAACCCAAATCTCGGTTTATTGTTTCAAACGCTATTATTTAGTAGATTAGAGCCGCCTATGGGACTGAGTCGCTTAGAGATTTCAATTTGCAGACTATAATACACCCCTGTGCGGGATACGTCCCGTTTACGTGTCATTTACGACCCGTTTACGTAAGATAATGACGTATTGAACCCCTGGTGTGGGGATGAACGGGTTCATCGGCAAGGTGCGTTGTTGAAGGATTGATTGATAAGGTAAACATGATAAGATACAGTTATTTGTTAATTAACGTTATGTTAATTAATATTTTTCTCTTTATGTGCTATAGTTATGGCTAAAGTAAGTTTGTGTGAGGAGCTCGTGGCTAAATAATAACAGACGCTCGGGTCAATTTTTAGGTTAAGCCGTGCTTGCCTAGGTTGGTCTGTGGATGGGTGACCACCCATTACATACCGAGTTTTCTCCGTGTCTCGGAAAGCACGTTAAGCTGTTGGTCCCGGGTGTCATTAGATGTAGATCTTTGACAGTCGTTAGGTAGTCAGTGGCTCAAAAAGTCTGACAACCAGTCTTACCAAGGGGTATCGTTTTACCCAGTACTAACTGGGTTGTGGAGGTCAGATAGGCAGTCGCTCCATGTAAAATACTGGTATTCAGCTGCATCTGGTTAGGCTGGAAGCCGTCCCCAATATAGCTGGGAAAAGGCTAGGCAGATGAGATAATAATGAGGCTTATGGCTAAAGTAAGTTTATGTGATTATTGAAAAAATACTCATGAGTTTTCGCTGTTTGCCTGCAGAAAACAAAGATTTCAACTGCTTCGAATAGTATGGTGATTTGTGACCGCAGTCAATGCAGTTCTGTTTTTGCAAAGCAAAATGGAAATCAGAACAAAAATTAGCAATTCAATTTATGACTGTTTAAACTTAACCTTTCACAGAATGATTTTTCTGCAAATCATAATAGAACAGGGACACATTTCTTAAAACATGAATCAAACAACTCATTCCTAGTATATCCATCTTCTTTCTTTCTTTCTATCTTTTTGTAACTGTCAGCAACACTAGAACTCAACAAAACAAAAAGAAAACAAAGCCATTTGCTGTCGCCGTCAATATCAAAGACTATCATTATGAATTTTCCAACCGAATAATATTCGTAGAAACAATCGCAGACGTCGAATAACCTTTTGATTCCGAATAATTATTCGAAAAAATGGGTCGGGTTGAGATTTATTTCTCAGGAAATTAACTGTGAATGGCAGGCTTTGACAAAAAGGATGAGAATGTGTACTGTCATGCTTGATCATGTTTGTTCAGAAGCTCATTATTATAGATCAGGGACTTTGATAGACTATATAGAAATTGTCAGGAAATAAGCTGTCTGTTTTTTTGTGGGTCTTTTGATTTCTTGTTATGTTTTTGATATTTTCTAGAACCATATTATCTCTCCACGAGCAGTTTCTTTGATATCTTGATGTACTTTTGACCGAGTTCTCTGACGGTGTGCCATTTTTCACCCTTATGCCGTAAGTAATATGATTGAAATTTGGTCGACCGTCAGTGCACTCGGTAGTACAACCTTACATCCTAACTTCCTTATCCTTATTAATATTATAAATGCGAAATTAAGTTTGTTTGTTACCTTTTCACACCTAAACCACTGAACCGATCATCCTAAAATTTTGTACATACGTTATCAAGTGTTCAGAAACGGACATAGTGTATCCTTCATCCCGAAAAAAACTACTGTTTCCGAGGAAAACAACAATAACGTTCTTATGATAATAGATGGCACCACGTGTCTTTCGAATCATAATTGAATTTTTATGATTACAAAGCAGAGTACAACCCGAATTGATTGTCAAATTCTAAATTAACGCGAGTGAAGCCGCGGGCAAACGCTAGTTCATCATCTGCCTAGCCTTTTTCCAACTATACTGGGGTCGGCTTCTAGTCTAACCGGATGCAGCTGAATACCAGTATTTTACATGGAGCGACTGACCTCCACAACCCAGTTAATACTGGGTAATACTATACCCCTTGGTAAGACTGGTTGTCAGACTATTTGGGCAACTGACTACCTAACGACTGTCAAAGATCTACAAATGACACCCGGGACCAACGGCTTAACGTGCTTTCCGAGGCACGGAGGAAATTCGGTATGTAATGGGCGGTCACCCATCCACAGACCAACCTAGGCAAGCACGGCTTAAAATAAAGATCGACCCGAGCGGCTGTTATTAATTAGCCACGAGCTCCTCAAAAAGCGGGCAAAAGCTAGTTAGAGTAGAAAATGTTCCTCAACAGAACTCCCCTCATAATTCAATTTCTATTATATCGCCTTGCATAGTATAACCACCCTAAAATGTTTCCTCTGCTAGGACTCAGGTCTACTATAAAGGGTGTAAAAAGACTCTTAACGAAGCCGAAAGGTACTCATTCTCCTCGTCATGGCGATAATTTTTTTGTTCTAGACCATACCTGGGAACCTTCTAGTTACGGAGATATTGGGGGTCAAAGTTCCAACTTTTTCACAAGTTTTTTTTTAAATACATGGTTTTAATGTTGTAACTTTACTTTAAACACCTCCACGACCCCCGTACTATTCAATCCATCCATCAGCACAATGTTTTGAGTGCGTAACTTTGAGTTTTACCGTAAAACGTAATTTTTCACCCCAAAAAAAAAACATATCCCAGCAAAAATTTTTGCTTAAGGTTACTTAGTTTGATGTACAGAATGCTTGGTTGACGGCTTCGTGAAGGGTCTGTTTACACCCTGTATGTATTCCATATAATCCATCACGAGGCCCCGTGCGGGTAAGCACCACAAAAAATCGCCAAACTGCAAAACTTTTACGACCATAATGAAATGTTAAAAAACATCCACAAAACTGCAATTCACACAGAAATAACATCCCATTAAATAAATTAATTTAATGTTAAACATTCAAATGCTAACCTAATTGCTATGCACCGTCACGTCGCCTACATTTATGTGTAAAGAAGAATATTCGCGGGTCAAACGAGATATTTCGGAATTTTGCATTTAAAGCCTTTTGAATGGACGATCATTTTGTGATTTGAATTTTGAATGTACCAGCTGCGGGTCCAGGTTGGCTGCTGTAGAAATAATCTGGCCAAATGGGATATTCCCGATCCTTCACAGTAGTAGAAAGTACACACACAGTAGTATTAATTGACATTATTTACAATATTATTATGATAAAATATGACATTACTAGCCCTTTAATATAATTTACCACATGCATGAAAAATAAATTATAATTGATTAATTATTTATTAATATTACATTTAATAGACATTATTTACTTGAACTTGACTTAATTGTATTGTATGAATTCAGATGTATTACTAAAAAACTAAAATATTTGTACACCAATTTCATTGGTAGCACATAGAGCTCGACTTAAATGTATACATAAGACCTTTATTGTAATACCTGTGTTCACAAATAAAGATTTATTGATTGATTGATTGGTTGACAGTGCCAGTGTAGAGCACCTCTGCAGGATATACCTGACCTCCTTTCCTGCCCTTGCCTGCAGAACCACCTGCACCTTCCAGGATTTAATTGAAGTCAATGACAGCTGTGCATATGGATACACACTGGTCAAGTGGTCAGATCAATTTTTAATCGACAAAAAAAGAGGGAGAAAGTATTTTAGGTCTTCTTTTAATTGAGACGATGCGTGAGATGAATCTAGACGCTGATGAGTGGGAGAAAGCTCTCGCGTATGACTCCACCCCTCCCGCACCGTGCAGCCACCTCAGGCACCGTTTCTGTTTAGCGGTATGCCTGTAGTACTGGGCTGTAGTAATAGGGGGCGAGCCTATTGCTATCAACCGGGCACAAATCCAAATATAGTGGCTGCTACAGAGAAATTCTTAATGTAGAAACCCAATACCAAGACTTTATGCTGCTGAGCTGCATGCTCAGCAGCATAAGGTCCTGGCTTGGATTCGGCAACAGGCTCGCGCTCTTAAAAATAACTGGCGAAATGTGGATGTGCTATTAGGTACACCTCTGCCTAACCCTTCGGGGATTACAGGAGTGATTGATGGTTCGATTCCCGGGTCGCGCAAAGTCGCGTTTGCGACCACTAGGCCAACGAGGCAGTCTTCCAAAAAATTACAAGTAGAATGGATATTATAATTTTTTATATTAAGTCCTCCCTAAGGGATAAAGCGGTGTTGAACAGAATAAGGAAAGCGGATTCTCTTGGGACATAATTTAGGCTCGGTGATGATAATGATGGTCCTCGGCTAAAGTCATTTATTTTAGTTAATATATAAAAGTGCAATACATCTTATTAAGGTGAGAAGAAATTGGAGTCGATGTTTATGAAATACTAGATAATTGTCCCACAAGATCATACTACCGGGATAAAAAGTCATATTTGTTCATTCAGGTTATAAACTATCCGTGTGCAAAATTTCATCCAAATCCGTTCAATAGTTTTTGCGTGAAAGAGTAACAAACATACATCCATCTATCCTCACAACCTTTCGCATTTATAATATTAGTAGGACAAAGCCACGTGCTCTATGGAAAAAATGGATAAAATTATGAAATTCCACATAAACTGTCACTACGGGGTGAATAATTTTCAAAACATCATTATTAGTGTTCCTTATAAAACAAAACTTTTGAGTAAAACATTTCACGTTTCTAGATCGGCTGTGCACTGTCAGCGAGTGATTTTTGTTTATTGATGATATTGATGGCTTGGTATGCACGCATGTGATGCGGAGGAATGAGGAAAATGTTGTGAGGTAAGTTTTGAGTATGAACGTGGATGGGTATAAGAGTAGAGGATAACCAAAGAAACGATGGATGGACTGTGTAAAGGATGATATGGCAAGAAAGGAGGTGTCTGATGAGATGACGAGTAATAGAAAAGTATCGAAGAAGAAGACATGCTGCGCCGACCCCAAATATGTTGGGATAAGGGCAGGAGAATGATGATGAAGTAGAAGATGCAAGGAATTGTCCTTCTCAAAATAATTGGATTTATAGGTTCTGATCTAGTTACACATTATGGATTTACAACATGATTTTCAAAGTAAACCAGTCGCCCTTGGAGTAGTTTTATCATACATTCTACCTTGAACAAAATATCATTCTTATTTATTACAAGCTGTACCTAGAGTTCAAATTGGATGTCAAAACTTTCCTGTATTTACTGTATCTACGTTGAAAGCAACTTATTTACCATGTAATCTTAGATATTGTACCTTGCCTGCAATCCTGTCGACCTGTCAGGTAAAATAACGTAAACTATATTAAAAATCGTGTTGCTGTTTCTGAAACTGCATTTGCTGTGAAAATGTAATGCGGCTGCACACTTGACTTGATATTTTTAGCGTTTTATTATTATCATCATTCATCATTTACAGCCTGAATTCATCCACTACAGGGTATGAGCCTCTCTTTTCGTCTGCCAATCCCCACGTTCCTGTGCCAGTCTCATCCAGGTTTTTCCGCCGATGGCAACTATGTCGTCTGCCCATCTCGACCCTGGGCGACCCACATTTCTTTTCCCCGTTCTTGGACGCCATTCGGCGACAGCTTTTATTAGTCCACCTGTCATCACTGCGCCTTGCTAGCGTTTTATTATACTTTAGTCAAAATAATGAAGCTTCATCCACGGATTCATCATCATCCTGCCCTTGTCCCATGTTACTTGGGGTCGGCGCAACACGTTTTTTTCTTCCATTTTCCCCTGTCAACCGTCACGCTATCATTTACACCTTTTTCTTCCATATCATTCCTCACACGTTTCCTTGGTCTTCCTTTCCCTCTCCATCCATCAGTCTTTTATATTAATCACTCTTTTAGCCTCATGCGATTCGACCCTCCTCATCACATGACCATACCAAGACAATCGATCAATCTTTCAATTTTTCTGTAACTAGCGCAACTTTCAAACTGCCTCTTATATACTCATTCCTTATTTAATTCATTCTTGTCACACCATACATCCACCTCAATATCTTTAAAAAATATTTTAGTGATCATATCAATTCCTCTTATTTTCTAATGGTGATCGTTTTTTTTAAATAGTCTAAGTGTGAGCACTAAGTGTAAAACAAATATATTTCTGTACAACTGCGTGGGGTATTCAATACATTCTTAAAAATACTCTCGCGTAGAATATTTATATTAGTACATTTATTAGTCTTATTTCTAAAAATTATTTGGTATCGAGTAATTCTACTCTAAAAAAAACTTACGAAGAAATATTTTAATACAGTCACGATCAGAAGCGAAACTTTATGAAATTATTTTAGTTCCCACTCACTATTGTTCTTTTCGCTCATAATAAAATTGTTTCGAAGGTTTAATTTATTGTTCCCCCGTATTTTCTTGAAATTCTGGAAAATTTATTTCAAGTTTATATACTAGTCAAGTGTTTTTGACATCTACGAAACTGGAACTCAAACTCAGATTTTGTTTTCGAATCAATTAGTTAAAGGCTTTTGGAATCGTCAAAGGGTAGGCCAGACATCAAGATGAAGGTAATGATTGCTCTTTGCAAAGCGTATGTAGTATGGAGAAGAACATAACACAGGCTATGGATGGACACTCTTTTAAAAAATCGACCAAGTGCGAGTCAAACTCGCACATGAAGGGTACCGTGACATCGTAGTAGGGGAGCCCCCTTTAGTTTTTAATTTATTTTTATAATTTGTTCTTATAGCGGCAAGAGAAATACATATTCTGTGAAAATTTCAACTGTCTACCTAAAACGGAACATGAGATACAGCCCGCTGACAGACAGACGGACGGACGTACAGCGGAGGCTTAGTGATAGGGTTCCGTTGGTTACCCTTGGGGTATGGAGCCCTAAAAAATGACGAAGACTCAGCTATTACTTAAGTACTACACTAATTTCCACAATCTTAAATAAAAAAAATAGTGTTTGTGAACAAGTTTTTAACAAGAAAATGTTTAGTGAGATTCTTTACATTATCACCGTTTCGAGAATTTTAAAGAAAAGTGTTCTCCGTAACAGATATACAAATAGTTTTCGTTTCCTTTAGTTACTTGCATAACATGACTTGAAATGTGGCTCAAACTGAAAGTTATGGCGACCGAAAATTTAAAATGATTACTGAATATGGCATGATTACTGTATCGTATTACCGAGTACTAACTAGGTTGTGGAGGTCAGATAGGCAGTCGCTGGAAGCTGACCCTAATACAGGAATATTTTTTAAGCAATGCGCAAAAAAATTTTGGTGGTTCAGTATCAGTAATAGAACACTTTTCCATCATTAGTTCAAAATTTATTTTTATTTTTTAGTCGTATTTTTAGTTCGAGTAGCCATAAATTCTATTTCAAATTAAACATCTTTCGTTAACGATAACTTTATTTTTTTTGTACTAAGACTTATCAAAATAAAAAATAGGTGTTTAATAAAACTCATTTAAGTTTAATTTGTCAAAGTTTGCGCACTGAATAAAAATATTCCTGTATAGTTGGGAAAAGGTCGCTAGGTAGATGATGATGACTGAATATGGCCCGAAAGTTGGTAGATGAAAATTCGTAAGTTTTTAGCAAAGATTAAAATCGTAACATGTGTCACGCCCTCACCATAGGAACTTTGGTCTCGTGAAAAGGTATTACCACTGAGAAGAGTTATTTAACCTTGCTCATTCGCCTTGTCCAAAAAATTTGATTTCAGAATGAGTTACCGAGACAATACTAATCGAATGTCTTTGTCAACAAAACAAAAACGAATCATTTTGGTGAAGCGAAACTAATATTCAGGGTGTAAACGGACCCTTCTTTTTTTTGGGTGAAAAATCACGTTTTACGGTATAACTCAATGTAACGCAATAAAAACATTATGCTGATGGATGGATTGAATAGTACGGGGGTCGTGAAGGAGTTTAAAGTAAAAATCTTACATTGAAAACATGTATTTAAAAAAAAACTTGTGAAAAAGTTGCAACTTTATTTAACCCCCAATATTTCCGTAACTAGAAGGTTCCCAGGACAAAAAAGCAAAGACGGGGAGAACAAATGCCTTTCGGCTTCAATAAGGGTCTTGTTACACCTTTTATTATAAATCTATCACCATGCAAAACCCACTTAGTACCATTTCAACCGTGTAAAATGTTCTTCTAAAATCAACAACCATTTTGGAGTTTCAAAGTTTGTTTACACGAGTTATTTTAGAACCATTTGCAGTGCAATGAAATTTCGTAAACATAGTTGTATTAAATATGCACTTTGCTTTTTGAGTTTCTGTAGCGTGAAATGATTTGCTAATGTAAACTTGCGTAAAGTGTAAACAGGAATATGAGTGCTTTTGACCAGGGGTAAGTAAAAAAGGGAAGATATAATATGTACGCCATCATCATCTGCTTAGCCTTTTCTCAACTATGTTGGGGTCGGCTTCCAGTCTAACCGGATGCAGCTGAATACCAGTATTTTACATAGAGCGACTTTCTATCTGACTTCCACAACCCAGTTAGTACTGGGTAATACGATACCCCTTGGTAAGACTGGTTGTCAGACTTTCGGGCCACGGAGCCTGTAACGACTATCTAAGATCAACAAATGACAGCCGGGACCAACGGCTTTAGGAACTTTCCGAGGCACGGAGGAAACTCGGTATGTAATGGGTGGGCACCCATCCACAGACCAACCTAGGCAAGCGCGGCTTAACCTTGAAGATCGATCCGACCGGCTTTTATTATTTAGCTCTTGTTAAAAAATAAATACGTATTACGTATTACGTCACCTCTCATCCCTTGCACCGCCCCATAGCACTGTACCTTCTATTCAAACAATAGCGTGACAACGAACTCGGCCGCTTTACGTTGAATAACAATACGCCAGTACGACAGTACGCCAGTACGCCCTTCAAAGTAAACTTTTACAATAAGACTCGACAGAACAGAACGTATTACCGACACGACACGATCAACCCCGAATACCTCCGAACGAAAAAAGAACCATCTAAAATAGTCGCGTGACAAACGAGGTTTAATGCAATTTAAAAGTCAGGTTAGACTATAAATCTGAAAGAAGGTCAGAGCTAGAAAGAATTTGGATGTATGGTACCTACATAAATAAAGAACCTAGATACTTGCCAAGTGCTGTATGCAATAGAAATATAGCATAGTATGCTATTCAGAGGATCTTAGACCAAAGTATGCAACGAAATGATAATTGAGGTACAACTGCCAAAAGCATCCATCTTATGCGTTGTGATCTTGGAAGTCATTAAATAGACTCTGAACCCAGGTTGGCCGCAGCAAGGAAAACCTGTTCAGGTGGAGATTTATTAATGACTCTGCCCTGGAGTGTAAATGTGGTGCTGTTCCACAAAACGATGGGGCACTTAATATCGTGTCCTGTTGTTTGTTTACTACAGGAACAGATGGACGCTACCGAAAGCGCCAAACTAGTAGCTCAGTTCTGGGCCGACCCAATTTAGATTGCCATCGACACGTTAAGAAGAAGATCGTGGTAATAAAAGTCGGAGGCCTTTAGCCATCGGTTCACTTCTGATTCAAAAGTAAGTCTGACAGAATTCGGTTGCTATCTTGTTATATTCCCCTTTTTAACTTATGTACAAGCCTTGCAACTATAACCTGTCTAGCGTACTTCATTGAAAATCAAACTCTATTTAAAACTTCTGCTACGACCCGCTCCGTCTATTGTGTATCCTACGCTTCACGCTCGGTTTGCATTAACAATATCCATACCCGTTGCCGCTACAAACTTTGCCTACCCCCGACTGAATAACTTGAAGATATAACTGAAACACAGAATAGAAAAGAACAGAAGGCCGACTTCGTGCATCGAGTTAAAAAACAGGCACACATAGACGGTGAAGTATAGTGAAGGAAAATGTCGTGAGGAGACCAACATGACCTGGAAACAAAAAATCGAAGAGATACGACATCCACTGGCTACAGCTCACTCCCTCTCACCGTGTGGGATTCTTAAAGGCTGATTATGTTACACATAGACGCACACATTCTCTCGCTGAACGTGAAGTGAGTATATGTGTGCATTATTTTACGGTTGTTGTGGGCTCTTGTTTTTGTCAGCAGAACAAACCGTTCGAAAGATAAGCTTCAAGTCACTCGACCGAGTGACCGTCCCATTGCATCGATAAACCTCCGAGCCTCGGAAAGTACGTTAAACCGTTACTGCTGGCTGATATTTTTCGGGTAGCTAGAAGCCTGAAAGTTGGATAGCCCGACTTCGTCCAGTAACTGGGTTGTACAGATCAGAATAGACAGTCGCTCCATGTATAATACCGGTATTCAGCTACATCTGGTTAGAGACTGAAGGCCGACTTTAGCAAAGTTGGAAAAAGGGTAGGCAGCTGATTATAATGTAAGGGCACGAACTAGAGATTGCAAACCGGGCCCGGCCGGGCCGGACCCGGCCGGGCCCGGTGGATGTCGAAAAGGGCCCGGGCCCGGTTTGCAATCTCTAGCACGAACCTTCTGTACTTATCTATTTTATGTCAGAACGTCGTCACCACAAATTCTCATTACCAACATGTCTGGTTAACACGGAACTTCTCACAAAATGGACCCACGATAATTGAGGTTCGGACCTAACCCTTTCAGTGGCAGATCTTCAAAGTTTAACCCTGGGAAATGTGTCAGCGGCAATCGAAACGTCTAGATTATAATGATGGAAACTATTTGTTGGCCCAAATGTTTGTGATTGGGATGGACTGTGGCGGACAGTTGGTCGGAAATAGGAATGTTGTGTAGGCAAACTAATTGGAAAGAAAGTTTGGAACAAACTATTGTGATTTTGAAGGTACCAATTTCGTTAAACAGAATGTAATGTGAAATTTTATATGATGTCATTAATATTGTACCTATAGGACCTCTCCTGAATAGGAGCTCGTGGGTAAATAATAACAGCCACTCGGCTCGATCTTTAGGTGAAACCCTACTACTTGCCTAGGTTGGTCTGTGGATGGGTGACCACCCATTACACACCGAGTTCCTCCGCGCCTCGGTAAGCACGTTAAGCCGTTGGTCCCGGCTGTCATTTGTAGATCCTTAACAGTCGTTACAGGTAGTCAGTGGCCCAAAAAGTCTGACAAGTAATCTTACCAAGTGGTATCGTGGTACCCAGTACTAACTGGGTTGTGGAGGTCAGATAGGCAGTCACTCCATGTAAAATACTGGTATCTAGCTGCATCCGGTTAGACTGGAAGCCGACCAACATAGTTGGGAAAAGGCTAGGCAGATAATGACGAGGACCCCTCCTGAATAATCAGCCTATAATGTTCCCACTGGTGGGACACAGGCCTCCTCTCTATGAGAGAGAGAGGGCTGTAATCCACCATACTAGCCCAGTGCGGGTTGGTAGAGGTCACAAGTTTTCGAATTTTCGGTTCTAGGACATGCCGGTTTCCTCACGATATTTTCCTTCACCGTTTTGTAAGCAGTGGTGATGAAATAAACTACACAATTATCGCGCCTGTCTGGCTTCGAAACCAGGACCTACAACTTGTATGCCGGGATCCTAACCACTGAGCCTATAATACGGACAATGCAAATATTATAGCTGGCAGCCCGATGTGTATGGAATGGTGCGAACACCTTAAGAAAATGTTCACCGCTTGGACTTTATCGTATTATACTCGTTGCTTTCCAACTTTCATTGGCCTTTGGCCTCACATTCCTTCGGTGTTTCTTCTCATAGTAGTCGGACTGGAAACACCAATCTCATCAATCAATTAGTGCACACAGTATTGTTAGGTATTAGCAAACAAAAGAACAGCCCGTAATATAATTTCGACGAAAAGCCATTGCTGCCCGTACAACGCACTACTGTGAAAACCCTATTCTTTGAAAAGAATCAGTCAAAACAAAACCCTCTAAAAATCTAGCCCCAAAATTCACCGAAAACATTTCCAAAAAGCCTTCTCACAGACTTATGGAAAAATTCGCATTGTACTGTACACTGTACGGGTTTTTATTTTCACGCAAAAACAAAAAAAGGCGGATTGGATAAAAGCACTCCCAATCGCACAATCCAAAAGGCCTCAAAACCTAAATAAAGAAAAAATATGGCGGGTATTGCCATTTCAAAATCACCGGTGGCACTCGATCGAAGTGTGTACCACTTTTTGTTATCATTGCGATGTGAAACATTCTGTACCGAGAGAACATTGAGTGATGAGAGGCCATATTGCATATTTTCTGCCAATTACGAACAATCTACTCATTCTGCGGAAATAAATCATGATTATAGCTACACTATAATGCTTTCGGCTAAAAACTATGAACCTAAAACACCATGAAACCGTAAGGCTCAGTTTGTAACCTAACTGTAAGTGCTTACGTCAAAACAATGCTCAGAAACGTCTTCATGTTTGCTTAAGTCACCAAAACTATTAGTCGTTACTCTCGTAACTTTATTAAGAGGAACGTAGAAGGTCCTATAAATATTTTCAGCAGTTTATGGCTCAACAGATGCACTTACTTTATGGTAACCACCATGATCACCACAAAGATTCTCCCTAGTAATGTTCACTTTTTTGTTTTGTTGACAATGATTATGTGACAGTATTGTCTCGCTCACTCATACTGAAAATCGTATTTATCGTTCCATGTACAATGAGAGAGCTTGCTCGTCTCTGTTTACACGGTTTTTTTCACAACCTATCTACGGTAAGACCACATCTAAGATACTCGTATAATTCCTTGGGTAAGTGACTCTTTGATGACTTCTACGTATTTCTTCAAACGGTGAGTCCGTTTTTCCTTTATCATGCTAATAAATTCAGACTACATCAACAATATTCTGTATAGCAATTTACTACAAAAGCGTAGCTAAATAAAAAAATACAGAACGTTTCAGTTTTCAAAACATGGGTTGACCGTCCCGCCTCGCGGCAAAAAAACTTGTTCCCAATAAAAACTATTAGGGAGATGTCAAAAAAGAGTTCGTGCAGCTACTGCTTTTACCAGTTTTCAAACAAACTTTTTTTTTTTAAATATCTTTACGCCTGTTATTCCCGAAGAGTTAGACAGAGGTGTACATATTAATACGGGTACAATTAGTCAGTAAAATTTTTCTATAAATATATATATATATTTGTCCCATGTAATGATATCGCAGGGGCGCAGCTGTTGCCATTGTTGGCAAATAAAGACTCCAAGCTGTTACTGAGAAATTCCTGAAGGAAAAACCCAATAAAACTTTATCTGACTTGGAAGTCAAACTCAGGATCTCATGCACGGCAGTTGCGCTTGTGATCGCTAAACCAGCAATGCCCGGTATTTTAAGAGACTGATGTAATCAAAATTTTGGAACAAAAGACCAAAAAGGCAGCCATTACTCCTGTAAAGCAGGCATACCTAACGCAATGAGTATGTATCACTCAGAGTTGCAATTTTTCAGAAACTGCAAAGGATAAACTGGTGTTGTGTGACCCATTTTCGTCGCTTGAAACTTTCAAAGCGCCGCAACCGCAAAAGTAGCGCCACTCCACTACAGCACTTGACTCAAATGTACCCACATAATGTGAAATGTTAATAATTTTGCTCCAGGAATCTGGAATAAACTGGGGAAAGAACAGTTTTACCTGGTGTTTCAGAAGTTTTTGACTTCGCAGGAGGTTGTTGATGATAATATTGTTACTGTATTTATTGTAATTGTATATCTTACGGCTAAAAGTCGAAGTAAGGTTACACCTAGTTCTAGCCGGCTATACCTAGGTGCGGCCGGTAGCAGTTTCTTAAACTTTGGTTTATTCTTTTTATTGCTAGGACACACCAACCAAATGGATTAGGTTAGGTAAGGTTAGAACTGTAAACAAACGCGAGCGCTACATCCAAATTGGTTGCATCAAACCTACAAATTTAAAGCCGCACCTAGGTATAGCCGGCTAGAACCAGGTGTAACCTTACTTCAGCTTTTAGCCGTAACATGTACACCATGTATCAGAAAGGTGTGGCCATAATTAAGGGTACTGACCATCAAACTGAACAACTTTCTCCATAGACCCATCCATGGTAATCAGCTGTCCCAAACAAGTTATCAATACCTTATAATGAGACAGCAATTTTCTTTCCGCGATCAATTTTTGAGGAGCTCGTGGCTTAATTGTAACAGCCACTCGGGTCGATCTTTAGGTTAAGCCGTGCTTGCCTGGGTTGGTCTGTGGATAGTTGACTACCCATTACATACCGAGTTTCCTCCGTGCCTCGGGAAGCAACTTAAGCCGTTGGTCCCGGTTGTCATTTGTAGATCTTTGACAGTCGTTAGGTAGTCAGTGACCCAAAAAGTCTGACAACCAGTCTTACCAAGGGGTATCGTATTACCCAGTACTAACTGGGTTGTGGAGGTCGCTCCATGTAAAATACTGGTATTCAGCTGCATTCGGTTAGACTGGAAGCCAAGCCCAATGTAGTTGGAAAATGGCTAGGCAGATGATGATCAATATTTGAAAAAAGTTGTTTAGTTTGACGGATTATACACATGACCACACATTTTTGATACATGCTGAATGTGCGTGTAAATTGTTTTTGTTTTTCGCACACACTATATGGTTCTACCAATACTGAGTATTTCCGAGTTTGCAATTGAAATAACTGATTTCTTCAGTGCTTATTGCACTTAACATGAACAATTTTTGTTATTAGACCATCCCTGAATCGCAAAAAAACTGCTCCTACACTTAACCTACATAGTAAGTAATACGGAGCAACTATTTTTTTGGAATTATTTTTCAGGTTCATAAAACTGAAAGTATTTTTATATTTCACTTGATTCCCATTTCTATTTTGGTATCATCAACTATCATTCATAGTTTTAATTGTGTATATCACTAACATCAGAATACTTAGATCGATTTCCTTGGCTCATATGCATTTCTTAGATAACACACTAACAATGTTATAGGCTAATTGGTTTACGACACTCTGCCATCCCTTGGAACACATTATCAATATTATTGTTATGGCATCCTATTGTTTAACAGATCAATTAACGTATCCCAGATACACAGATGCTAGCTGAAGTTGATCTAGATATAATTTCAAGTATAACGCCTTAGGATCTAGATAACTGACAATTGGTTTTATAGCGTTTCATAATTCTACTTGACAACGCTTTTCAACAAACTTGACAAAAGTAGAAGTTTATAAACATAACATCACGCTTGTAATACACGAAGGGTTAAGCAGAGGTGTACCTAAGAGTACACCCACATTTCGCCACTTATGTTTAAGAGCCTATTGCCATCAACCGGGCACAAATCCAGACTCCGTGGCTGCTACTGAGACTTTCCTGATGGAAAACCCAATAACACTTTGCCCGACTTGGGAATCAAACTCAGTACCTCATGCTCAGCAGGTACGCTTGCGACCACGAGGCAGTCACCATAAGAATACATACAATTAAAACGTACAGTAAAATTTTCCATCGCATTCTAAATGGTGTATCCTAAAACATCTCCTAATTCTTCACCAACCCTCCACCTCTCATCCAGCCCTCCCCGTGAACCCATCAACAATAATGATGATGAGAATCTGTGTGTTCACATCGAGAGAATAATTTAAACGAATACAAACTGTGTTGATGTTAATTGCGGTTCTGTAGTACGCAGTAAGTAAGAGCGCCATTATCTACTGTGCACGGTTCAACGCTTTCGGTGTAAATTGGCACGAAGTTGTTGAAACAAAGACAACTTGATACAGAACTGTGTGATAATGTTCTGGTAATTAGTGGATATTCCATTCCGTATTGCAATAATAATGCCTTGATATAATAAAATTTAGACAACTTGGCTTCTATCAGATTTTTATTTTCCTTTATTTCTTTTCTTTACATATTTAAATATTCTACTATAAAAATATAAAAGAACATTTAAAAATATAAAAAATAGTAGCCCACCAGCATCGGGAACAGGGTCCGAGCTACCGGTGGTCAGGGCTCTTGAGAGAAAAACCTCCTAACGATACGCGCCGTGTCCAGAAGTACTGCTTTCTGAATCAAGCCCATGATCCAACTGCCAAGCGATAGCCTCTTCAGATGTTGGTCGAGGCTATTGGCTATTAAGCCATTGGCCGACACAATGACTGCTGTACTCACGTCCCACATGTCGACAACCTCGCGAGCCAGATATAGATACTTGAATTGCTTATCTTTCTCCGTTTTCACGAGGTTCTCGTCATGCGGAACCGTTATATCAACAATCATACTTGAATTGCTTATCTTTCAGACTTTTAATTATTATTTTCCACTTGGGGTACTCGTAGTAACATAGTATTTTGTTCTGTCTCGAAATTCCATATATGTGTGAGTTGTGCCAAGAAAATGAACTAAGTGTGTGTGCATTGCTTGTTACTCAATTACTTAAGAAATCTTATCAACTTCTTTATCTCGCTTTCTAAGATACAGAAGCTTCCACAATAACTCAAGAACTAAAATAACCGTAAATAACTGTATAAATTGTCGTTATCTGTGGTATAGTGCCCAAAATGAGCCCCGTAGGCCTGGAGACAGTACATTTGTGGACAAACCCTAATAATTTCTGGGAGTAACGTTTATTTTCTTCCGACAATTTAATTTTCTTTGTTGTTTAGAAGAATCGTGGAATACTTTCAGATTAGAGACGCTTCTTTTCATTGAATCCGATATTTATGCAATTATTAAGACGTAGCCCTAAGTATTTTTTTACGTGACAAACATATTCAATTAGGGTTGAAGTTATCGAACTTGTCACAGGCAACTGCTGACAATCCATACTAATATTTTAAATGCGAAAGTTTGTTTGTTTGTTACCTTTTCACGCCTAAGCCATTGAATCAATCATCTTGAAATTTTGCAGATACGTTGTCAGGTGTACAGAAACGGACATAGGGTACCTTTCATCCCGGAAAAAAGTTCTGTTCCCGAGGAAAAGTACAACAACGTTCTTATGGGAACAGATGAAGCCACAGGTCTTTCGATTCATGATTGAATTATATTATTACAAGCAGAGTACAACCCAAATTGTTTGTCAAATTCTAAATTAACGCGAGCGAAGCCGCGGGCAAAAGCTAGTGATTGATAAAAAAGTAAAGCAATTATGAGATCGACCATACCTACCTACTTTCAATTCTGTTACCTATTTATTATTTGTTGACTGTAGCCCGCGATTTCGTTCTCGTGGAAATTTTGATGTGAATGTGTGATGAAAAAAAAGAAAAGAGAATCCTATATGTGCTGATCCAGACTATACCTAATCTATATTCTCTGTGCCAAGCATCCAGATCCGTTCAGCCGTTCTGGCGTGATTGAGTAACAAACATACATCCATCCAAACTTTCGCATTATGTATAAGTAAGATATAATACTGGAACAAACAGCTTAGGACCGCAATAAATAGCAAACCAATATCTGCCAATTACACATGCCCAATTAATGTGCTCTTTGATTAACCTGCATTGAAGATTGAAATTCGAATCATTTAACACCTGATTTGGGAATCGCTTTGAATTAGCTATTATCGTGTGATGTGTTATTATCTATATAATTAGGGGTTGATTCACAGAACACAGATAGCACTTTGATTTTACTTTGCGAACGCTGACTTTACTCAAAAAAAGCGAAGCCTCCCCAAAGTACAATCAGTGCACTCTGTGAATATTGCCATAAAATAACTACTGACGATTACTTGAAATACTGAAATACTCATGGAAACTTGAATTTTCAAGACTGAGCTTGACAATTCAAGTCAGGACTTTCTGCCATTTTCCTAAAAATTTTAATGAAACCATTTTCATAAAAATTGAAATTCAATTTCCTTAAAAAAATAAGAATAGTATGATATAATATAAAATTTATGAATAATGTTAATTCATGTAATATAATGTAAACTGTTTAACTGTAATATTAAGTAAGTAAGGTCAGGGTGGTATATTCCGTCTAAAGTCTGTTTTTTAATCCCTGAGACTAAATTGACAAGTGAAAATGGCAAACTGACATAGATTTCAATAGGATTTATGTCAGTTTTGACATTTTCACTTGTCAATTTAGTCTCAGGATTAAAAAACAGACTTTAGACGGTTATGCCCCATAGACGGAATATACCACCCTGACCTTATGTATATACATTATATATATATTTTTAAACCATTTAAATTGCAATGCCTTAACAGGCAACTAAGTTCTAAGAACCTACCTTTTGTTAATATCTTCTTCTTAACGTATCGAGGATTAATGGATATTTGTGAGTCTTTCACGCAAAAACTACTGAACGGATTTGGATGAAATTTTGCACACAGATAGTTTATAACCTGGATTAACACATAGAATACTTTTTATCCCGGTAGTATGGTCCCGGGGGACAATTATCGAACTCCACGCGAGCGAAGCCGCGGGCATAAGCTAGTAATATTATGAAAGCAAAAGTTTGGATGGATGGATTAATGTTTGTTACTCAATCACGTCAGAACGACTGAACGGATCTGGATGAAATTTGGCACAGAGGTAGATTAAAGTCGGGATTTGCACATAGGGTGCTTTTTCCTTTTTTTCCTGAAACATACACATTATTATTTTCACCGGAACGCAGTCGCGGGCAAGAGCTAGTTTAAAAAATACATCCAAAAATGTTCAATTGCCCAGAAATCCGCATACTAGAGCATTATCATCGATATGAACCCGCTGGGGAAGCAATCTTTCGGATGGATGGCGCCGCGCATTGCACCTGACATCTGCATTACTGAATAATATGCTGAACAAATATTACATGGATAACCATTTTTATCATGTACGATCGATTTGCATTGCGTATAAATGGTTTTAATTAACAAATGTGTGGTGGATAGGTTACTGAAAACGTATTCCTACCGCACCGACGTAAGTACAGAACTCGTTTTTAGAACTGTCGGCTATTCGGGAGTTCTATATACCTACAATATGTTAAAAACCCTGGACGATCCGTGAAGTTATTATTAGGAATCGAGATTAATTTATATTTATTAATTTTTTTATACACCGTGACTTTTTAGTCGTCTTACAACGGCATCCCACTTCATGTATCCAATGACTACAAAGTATTCATAAAAAAAGGGTAATTATGAGATTTTAAAATAAAATAATAATATATTATATAAATTAAATAAAATATTATTCAATATTATGACGCATGACGTAGTTAAAACACCCTGTTGTGAGTGATGATCTACTGGACTCGAGCGCTGGGTAGGTATATTTTCCCGTTTGACACGTAAACATCATTAACAGGATGTTTCATATTTTTTTCTAATGTTTTTTTTTTGTACCTATTACGGTAAGTAAAAAAAAAACGCGCCTAGCACTATTTTATGTCGGGCACATTGAGTCAAAAGTCACGGTGTATATCAAGAAATGTACTAAAACGAAGAAACTTACATGGCAGCAAAGGGGTGCGAGCAGCGACACTCCGGTCGCTTCTCGGGTAGTGATGTCACAAACAAACAATTGACGATAGAACATACTAACGCCAATGACAGTGTTGTCATGTTTTAAAAAATTGCTAGATTTTGGGCAAATGGTGCATATTTTGTTTCTTATTTTATTTGATAATAGAATATTCTTTATTACACCATACAAATAATATTGGTAATGTCATTTGGATACCCATAAATATGCCCCTTTCAGATCCGACAGTTTTTTTTTAACCTAGTGTAAAATTTAAATGGATGGCATTAAATCACAGTGTTAATACGTGTCCTATATACTTTTGATTCTATGTAACAGTATGTGTTTAATACATGAATGTGTGATGAAATTGACATTGAAATGACATGAAATTGAGCGCTTTCTTTAAAAACGAATTATATTATTACCCACTCTGAACATGAATAATAAAATCTAATCTCTTTACTGTTTTTACATAAACAAAGCAAGATTACTTAGAAAATGGCAACTCCATTCTTATTTACTTTGTTATAATAAATCTGATTCTAGTGCTCTCGCTTTGTGTATTGTAACGTCAAGGTTCGTTACGTCAAAAGAAAATGTCTGCCTGATTTTTCTTTCACATATTCTTGATACGGTTTAGGTTGACGAGATTTTGGAATATCGGTAAAAGTTTAATGTATACTTGCACTGCAAGTCACTAAACGTATTTATAACACCACTAGCTTTTACCCGCGGCTTCGCTCGCGTTAATTTAGAATTTGACAATCAATTCAGCCGAATTACTATCTATTGTATTCTGCCTGTAAAGACACGTGGCGCCATCTATTATCTTAAGAACATTATTATTGTTTTCCTCGGGAACAGTACTTTTTTTCAGGATTAAAGGTACCTTATGTCCGTTTCTGTACACCTGACAACGTATATGCAAAATATCAGGATGATCGGTTCAGTGGTTTAGGCGTGAAAACGTAATAAACAAACTTACTTTCGCATTTATAATATGAGTAAGGATACGGATTCTGTTTCTGTCCACGGTTTGAAAACGACAGGGGTACACTTATTTACTAGTTTTGTCGTACAAACGGGCCTTAATCGTCTCTTTATGAACATTGTTAAACCATCCAAGCAACATAGACACAATCACAAATCCCATCGGTGCATTTTCACAAGCACGCAACTGCATTTTATTATTTCACAGCGGACGCTATTGAATTAGAACGCTGCGAAGCGATTGGCGGCACTCGACAATTGTAAAGCGAACGAATCGAACACCACAATGTCCATTGTCGCACAGATAGAGCCCCAGCTTTCTGTCGCGGTGAATAACCGTCGATGTATTGTGTAGTCAGAGATGGGAACGCGCGGAGTCCTGCTATTGTTTTGCCAACGTCAACACTTCTCGCTGTAAATGAATGCAGAACTGGGACGTTTATTGTCGTTTAGATTGTCGTGGGTTTTTACGAAATGCAAATGTTACAAAAAAATGCTGGAGCGTAACCGGTTTATAAGTGAGTAATACGGAGTTTAAGCAAAATATGAGAGGGTTATGAAAAACAGTAGCAATTTGTGTTTGTAGTTGCAGCAAACAATTTTGTTTTACTGTGTTTACGGAAAATGTTGCTTTGTGCATTGTGCAACAGTCGTATGCCAAAATATTTCGAGTTAAGTAAGTTATTTGGAGTTGGAATAATTGGAGTTTTGTGTCAAAGGTAAACTGTGTATGTAGTTTGATAGACCAACATTTTTAGTGGAATTTTATTTTAATTGTGTGAGAAGGTAAGATATCCTGCTGCAAATGTTTTAAATGTATTTTTACAGAGCTTTTTTTATAAATGTTAAAAAATATGTATAAAGTATAGTCTATTTTATTCCTAATACAAAACAGGCACGTGATGTATGTCATGCTAAAGATAAAAATAATAATTATTAGTTATAATGGTTAAAACATATTTTTAATTCAATATACCTTGGTAAACGTTTAAACAGCATTAAAATCTATCGCAAGATTTCAAGAAGCTTTCTATTAGGAAAAAATATGTTACTTTCGTGTATTAAAATCTCCGTAAACTATAAATAAATTATATCCAATTCCCTATGGCCTTTTCATCCACGAGAAAGCATAACGAAAATACAACTCAGCTGTGTCTACAAAATCCCTATCACAGATTTACGATGCTCAGTTAGGTACGGCCCGAATACGACCTCAGTCGATCCCACACTACGCGCTTTCGTCAAGCGACGCGTGCGTGTGTCACTTGTTTCCTATGTCGTCGACGCGGCGAACGTCGCGTCGCGCCTTCTTTCAATTGTTTTCTCCGTAGTGGCTATCGGTACAGTCTTTTCTAGGCATTTTGCTTCCACCCTTAATCGCTGTCAAAACTAAAGTGATCTGTAATTTCGTGGGAATAAGGTTACTGTTGGATTACAGCTATCAGAGGTGAAATAACTGTGAGAACGGTTTAAGACTAGCGTTTTTTTTGGGCATCGTATTAACATATGTGCTAACATGCGCGCCTCATTTTGCACTTCAAAAAATCAAACGCGCGTACACGCGCTTTTTCTGGCGTGTTTGCTCGAACTGGTGCACGGTGGCTGCAGTTAGAATCAATATGTTAGTATCTCTTGCGGCTCTTGTTTATAAGTACGTCAACGTTCGTACGAGTTGAGCGTGTGGCAAAAAGCACGCCTAAACGCGCTTCAAAAACGAGCTTGTACGCTAATCTGAAACGGCCCTGTACGCGCGTATCGCGAACGTGAAGCTCGTGGCCGAGCGCTTACGCTAACATTCACCGACGGGGATAGCAAACATTTTGCGATTCCATCTTGGGTATAACAATTTCACTTATCGAGTATAAAGCGAATAGTAAACGGAGATCACGAACCTGATTCACAAGCCTTTGATAGAATTTAAGATGTGATTTGATTCTTTTGTCATTGTTGTCGTATGAAGAAAAGGGTTATTGTCCTTTTGTTTCTTTATTTAGGGTACCTTTTTTGGGTAATCAAGTACTGACAGTACTTTTGTTTAACCCAAATCTTACTTGTTTATTCTAATCTTGAACAGAAATATAAGAGTTTATTTATTTATTATAACTTTATGCACATAATGTACAAAGGCGGACTTAATGCCTTGGGCATTTTCTAGGGTAACCTAAGGTAGACTGGTAGAAAATGCAGAGACAAAATAGTAGGTGCAATTTATAGTACAGAAGAGTTCGCGTGTCGATGACCCCAACGTCCTGGATTAAATGGGTAAGGAGTAGATCGACCATAGGTTGGTGTATGCGGTGAGTACCTACCTAAAATTAAGTTGTGTCTTTATGATGTACATATTTATTTATTTTAAATAAGTTACATGATTTTCCTTGTTTGACATAATGTTCAACAAGATGGCGATTAAAATGAAGGGTGTAAATAGACCCTTAACGAAGCCGAAAGGCACTTGTTCTACCCGTCATTGCGATCATTTTATTGGTCTAGACCACACCTAGGAACCTTCTAATTACGGAGGTATAGGGGGTCAAAGTTCCAACATTTTTTTTTTTGTAAGATTTTTACTTTAAACAACTCCACGACACCCGTATTATTCAATCCACCAGGCAGCACAATGTTTTGAGTTCGACCGTAAAACCGTGACAGCAATAATTTTTGCGTAAAGTTACTTAGTTTGATGTACAGAATGCTTGGTTGAGGGCTTCGTGAAGGGTCCCTTTACACGCTGTATATTTCTTTTCTTTTATAAGCCACATATATCATTTTTTTTTTTATAAGCCACATGAATTTCCTTTTCTTCCTTCTTGACATGATGCTCGGCATGTTCAACAAGAAGACGATCAAATATACTCGCATCAACCGTATACCGTTGATACCTGTGTCTATCTCTTAAACTCATTAAAAGGTTTTATCAGTGCGTAAAATTGTCTTTCACATCGTTGTCAATGTGACGACGTATTAACTCCTTAATTCTCAAGTTACTGGCTCGTAAGGTATAATTAATTGATTTCTCACCCGATATCAATTAAAAACGTCTTCATTTTTATTGGGGTTTTTGGGTAATTGATTTCTAAATGTTTATTTGTATCCATGGACCTTTGATTAATGAAAAAATTTGCCCATTTATCCACGATGCTAACTAAAAATAGGGATTCCGCAGTTCTACACACTACTCACTCGACCAATAACAAAGTTTTTAGTAACGTCCTGTAAATACGTTAATGTTTCAGTCTTTGCGCTGGAACAAGTTAGGCTATAGAGAGGACTATGCTCGGAATTTTCTTGCGTTATCAAATCAGAAATGAGGAAATCCGCAAGAGAACCAAGGTTATCGACGTAGCCCGAAGAATTGCCAAACTTAAGTGGCGGTGGGCAGGGCATATTGCTAGCAGAATGGATGGCCGAAGGTCCCGAAAAGTTCTGGAGTGGCGACCACGAACCGGAAGACGTTGCGTTGGAAGGCCTCCCACTAGGTGGACCGATGACCTGGCGAAGGTTGCGGGGATCCGCTGGATGCGAGTCGCACGGGACCGGTCAATGTAGCGATACTTGGGGGAGGCCTATGTCCAGCAGTGGACGTCTTTCAGCTGAAATGATGATAATGGAATAGACTGAAAATAAATGAATGTGGAAATGTGGGCTCAAAGAAAAACAACTTGTTTTATCAACTAAATGAAGGTATAGCACACGTCTTCGTCCTCTTATAGTTTTACGCCATCTTGCTAACGTACTCTCACTCTCTCTCACTCCTGATACATTCATCCCTTTTGCTCACTCTTTCCCACATAAATAATAGCTTTAACAATGTATAAACCCTTTAAACATAAATTAGACTAGTCTACCATGTAAGTTAAAGTTAACCTCATCTTATAAGCCGGATAAGGATAGGTGAAACCTAACATGAATACAACACACGTTTAAACAAATTCGCCTGAAATTTGCACAAATTTGCTGTTCATTTCAGTTGCATTACATAAAAGACGGCCCATTTCTATTACATTACAAGGCATAAAAGATTAAATTCACTTCAACGTTTAGCCTCAAATGTTTGCCAACTGCAAACACATCTCATACTAAAGCACTGCCGGCCAGAAAAACCACACCTCGCTACCCCATATAAAATATTTACGGATGCCAGTACGAATTCACTTGTATGTACATTAGAGGACGTGGCTAAGCAACTGTAATAATAATAATAATAATAATAATAGATTTATTTTCTCCCACAAAGTACAATTACAATATAAAGGTTTTACAAATATTGGAAGTACAAAGGTTTGTGGGAGTCAGGAATCCAAACTAGGATACCCTGTGCTATGGACTCCTGGCCCCCCTCGCCGCGATTGGAATTATGACAATTGTAGAACGTAGCAAATGTAGGACTATTGTAAGAAATGAATAACAAGAATAGGTACTAAATAATAAAAAATAAAAGTGTGTGTGTGTGTTTTTGTAAGTGTGAGTGTAAAGTGGAAGGTGTCGTGTATATGTGGTGTGGTGTTGTGTGTGTGTGTGAGAGAGAGTAAGTTATTGTAGTGTGTACGTTTAAAAAATGGTTGTGTATACGAATGTGTGCGTGAGTATGTATTTATGAAAAACGCTAGACTAGGATAAGATAGTAAGCAGTTTTTCCGTTTCTTCATAATCAAGTTCTAAAAGCCACTGTGTAAGCTTCTTTTTACATTCTACCCTAGACAAATTAACAATTGCCAGAATCTTGTTAATTTTATTATACAGTCTGCTTGATCTGAAATTGAAGAAATTATGGGCGAAACATGTTCTTACTGGAGTTGTTTCACAGACTTCATAGGATCGCCTAGTATTAACCTTCCTTCTAGCCGTAGAAACGTCTATAGAGGAATGTTTTTTTAAAATTGTTTGTAGTATATAAAGCTGCCTGATCGTTAATACCTTTGCTTCGTTATAGAGGGTTGTTGTAGCGTATAAACGTGGTTTGAAGAGAGCAACTTTTAGGAGAAGTCGTTGAGCTCTTTCAACGTCAAGGATATCTGTTTTGTACGAGCCGCCCCAGATGGAAATACCATACGATAGGATTGATTGGCATAGGGATTCGTACACAGTTTTAACCAGTTTCCAACTCGCAACATGCCTAAGATTTTTAAATATATGAACGAGTTTTCTAGTTTTCTGGACCAGATGTGAAAAGTGTTGTTTGAAAGATAAGTTTTTATCGATTATGATGCCTAAGTATTTTATTGATTCTGTTTTTGATATCATTGGACACATGGTACAGTTGGAGGTTACTGGATTACATGTGTGTGCATAAACATTGAAATTATTAGTATTAGATGCAACATTATGTATTGTAAACTCTATGTATTTAGTTTTGGAGGCATTTAAGGTCAGTTTGTTGAGGGCTAGCCAATGAGTTACAATATTGAAACCTTCTTGGGCAGCAACAAAAGTTTCGTCCCATGAGTTTCCATAAAACGTTAATGTAGTGTCGTCGGCATAAGACATCACAAGACAGTTTCTAATGTTTAGCTGGCAAAGATCATTGATATAGCAAAGGAAGAGGGGGGGGCCTAAGATACTTCCTTGTGGGATTCCAATATTTATCGGTCTTTCTTCACTCAGCGTATTACCTATCCGAACTGATTGATATCGATCTTGTAAATAGCTCTGGAATAATTTTAATTGTGTGTCCCTTATTCCCATATGTTCTAGTTTGGATATCAATAAACGTGGGCATACAGTATCAAAAGCTTTCTGAAGGTCTAGAAAGATAGTCAAGCATTTTTTCCTATTATCTAACTTACTGACAATAGATTCAGTGAATGTATGAATACAGTCAGTTGTAGATTTCCCTTTTCTGAAGCCATACTGATTAGGTGATAAGATATTTTTATCTTCTAAGAATTTCACAAATCTGTTATTAATAATCCTTTCAAATACTTTTGAAATAGAGGTGAGCACAGAAATTGGACGATAGTTTGCCACTTCTTCCTTGCTACCGCTCTTAAAAATAGGGATTACAGTAGTTTTTTTAAGCGAATCTGGAAAAATGCCTTCTGCTAAACATCTATTCAGGATATAAGTGAGGGGAGGGACTATATATTTTTTCAAATTTTTAAGGACTGTTGACATTATGTTGTCCCAACCTGCTCCACAATCTGAGCGAAGGTTGGTGATAATTCCTTCTACTTCCTCTTCAGTTGTCTCCAAAAGCACAAAAGAGTTACAGGAGGACTTGAAATTTGCCGTGTTAGTTGGGAGTGGAGAAAGACCAGTTGGAATTTTACTTTTCAACTCCATGCCCACGTTTGCAAAATAGGAATTTACTGCGTTAACTGAATCTTCTGGGCAGGACTTGGTATGTAAAAGTTCCAACGGTGGTGCATTTGAATTTTTCAGATTGGTGATAGTTTTAATAGCGGACCAAAGTTTTTTGTTATCCTTTCCAGCCGAATCAAGTATATTCCTGTCATATTGTCTCTTACATTTTTTTATTATGTCATTACAAAAATTTCTGTATCTTTTGTAGGATATTTTTAAGACATTATTGTCAGGGTTGTGTTTTAGCTTGTAGTGCATTCTGTCTCTTGTTCTTATGCACCTCAGGAGGCCAGGAGTAATCCACGGTTTTATGGTAATTTTATTTCTGGGAATTTTAATATTTATTGTGTTGTTTATTATTATTTTTTGTAGGTTTTGAATGAAATTAGTCATGAGGTCATTAGGATTTATGTTATTATCGTACACACCATTAAAATCAATATTTTTGCAGTCATTGTTCAGATTCTCAAAGTCAATTTTGTTCACAAATTTTGCTTTGTGGTTTTGTCCACATAAGCGCAAACAGAAAAGGGTAGCCTCGTGGTCAGTAACTGTAGACTGAAGAATAAATGTAAGAGAAGAAGCTTTAGTTTTAATTATCACATGGTCCAGACAACTAGATCCTCTAGTTGGCTCATAATGTGCAGGTATCATACCAAAGAAGGAAAGTAGGTCGAGATAGCTCGATGTAGTTACATTTAAAACCTTGATATTTATATTTAAGTCGCCCATCAAAATTATATTTTTGAAGCCGGATAGTTTTAATAAAAGTTCCTGTAAGGTGCGTAAAAAATTATCTAATGTGTGAAAACTAGGCGGTCTGTATATTGCGATTATCGCGGTCTTTTTGTTTATTTTAATAAGTAGGCAGTTCGCTTCCAAGATATCCGGTTCTTCTATATTGAAGCTAATGTCGTTATTCACGTAAACGACAACGCCATCATTTTGGTTGTAGTTTCGTGTAGTTGAGAAACTAGAGTAGCCAGGTATAATTGGTAAGGTATAAACGGATGAGAGCCAACATTCAGACAGAATTATAACATCACAGCTCAACCGTATTCGTTTTAGTAACGTATTTAGGCCGAGATAATTTTTGTTAGTACTTCTAATATTTTGTTGCAGAATTTTTAGAAAAGTATTTGGTTTAGTTATAGTAGTTTTGCAAGATTCAGGTGCACAGTTGTACAATTCCGTCAGAACTAAATTTTCTAAATTGTTTATATTGTTTAGATCAGCGAATGTTGTTTCTAGTAAAATGTTGGTGTATGGGTTTGTGATCGCAGAGTGATTGTATGTTGTGCGTTTTTCGTTTTGGGTGTATGTGAAGAATGATAATACTGAGATTCTCACGAGTAGTAATGTATAATGAAGTTATAATGAAATGTGAGCGAATGTATTTAGTTGTGAAGTGTGTACAGTCGTGTGGAGGTGTGTATGAGTAGATACAAACTTTATGTAAAAAAACAAGTAAGACATGCAGAAACCAATTGGACAAAGTTACAAAATTACAATACGGTATATATAGTCAAATTTTTGGTACCAGGTTTTCAAGATCGGCTTCACATTTAACCACTATTGGTTTTTCTGGTTCACTTTTCCGCAGGAAAACTTTACCAGCTGAGGACCAACAGTATGAATAGTTATATTCCTTTGCGAATTTTCTAGCTAGGTAGAAGAGGTGTTGGGTTTGAGGAGGCAAGAAGTCAGACACATAGATGGGTGTGGCAGGGCCGTCCATATTTAGGTGTACAGAGCTGAGCTTTTTCTGCTTGTTATTCGAGTTGAATTGTCTCGCTTTCTTAATTATGGTTTCTTTAATAGTAGTGCTAGTTAAGTCGACAATAATTTTTGATGCTTTGTCCTTTTTGCTCATGCTATAGACCTCTTTGATTTCCGATCTTTGAAGAGGAGCGCCAACAGCATTCGCTGTATTTAGAACAATCAAACTGAGCTCTTCTTCACTTTCTTTTAGAGATAAAGGAACATTTTTAATTTCCAACTTTTTGGTGTACAGCATCCGCTCTAAGTTGTCTACTCTTTCCTCAAGTTGGTGAATATACTTGCGGTCCGTTTTCTTTTCAGATTCTAAAAGGTCCAGTCTGCTTCGCATATCTTCATATTGGCTCGATACAAAGGTGATGGAATCTTTAATTTCGGAGTTTTGTTTTAATAACTCCGTCATCATATGATGCAAAACACTTAGCGAAGCATCCGTTTTGTCACTACGTGATTCAGAGTTTTTGCAGTGAGAGTCGATCAATTTTTGCATTTCATTCATAAAGCGCTCGTTTTCGTCGTCATGTTTACGCTTTCTTTTAGTAACATAATCGTTTGTTGGAACACTAGTTAAATTTGGTGCCGACCCACTTTGAGTCATTTTTAGAGTATGTAATGTGGTACATTGTGTATGCGATTCCACGATTAAGGGCGTCGTCGGAGGTGTTCGCGACTGGGTATAATTTTGTGTTTCGTTGCCAACCTGCAGTAAGTTCGGTTCAACCTGTGTAGGCGTTGAAGGAGGTGTACGACGTAGCATCATTTAGGTACTAATATTGCTTTCCGTCCACTAAACGTTGACAAGTTTCGTGAGTAGTATGAAATATGTCCCAAAAAGTTTTGCAGTTTGTGGGGCTCGAACTCTCGACTCCACGTTCCGACGATTGCAGGCGAGCGGCTTACGCCTCTAGACCACTCACGCTATAGCAGATGTTGCGAAATTAGGCGATATGTTACCAGAAGTATTAGAGACATAGACGTGTGTCATTGACCCGTCCAAAGGTCATTCACCTCGGCACAGAGACAAAGAAATTTGTAACGATCACTTTAAAGTTTGAAATGTTTTTGCTTATTTCTCCTGTAATAGTTTATGCACTGATTTAGTTTTTTCACTGTTTGTTCTTACTTTTGCTGTGCACGTATTGGTGTAACTTTATATGAATTTAGTTCACTTTAAACTAATTTTTTGAAATAAAATGTTCGCGAGTACAAAAAACACGTCTGCTTGACACCACGTCCGGGCGGGAGATGTGGTACAAATCTAGTATTCCTGGCAGTAGGTGCATAATACATCGAATTGAGAGTAATAATAGTATTTTTTGCCGTCGGAGTCGATTCGTCTCCGGATGCTTGAGAGACGTCGCGTCAGTATTTTGGAAACTTTTTTCTTGTTTCAATCTAATTTGTAATTTGTTTTTTTTTTGCTTGATATTTTAAGAGGATCTTTTGACAATTTAGGCCTTCAGTCCTAAAAACATTGAGTTAAAAATTGAGCGATATGTTGTTCTACGTTGATGTGAACATTTAGTTCGCTAAAATCGATATGATCACCCATTGTCTTTACTTTTCTTGATTTTCTACTTGTTAAATAAAGCAATTTTTAAGAAACTTGTTGTTTCGTGTACATTAAAAAGATTTGTTCCAACAAGAGCATTTTTTCAAACCTACCTTTTTTCTTTTTCCACTTTTCCGATAGTTTAACGTCAATAAACTTATTAGTGTACTCGTGTAGCTCTATCGTAAATGTTAAATCAACTCAAGTTATATCTAAGTTAAATCGGATATTAGATCGAATTCGATACTCTACAGATTAAGTTAGGAAATTATATTAGCTTCTCTGAATCTGTGGGTGTCACTACGCTAAGGTAGAAACGTTCAATATTATTATGATACACTGATATTCTAGGTCGGGTAAGGAATTTCAAAGCTATGCTTTTGTGTTGATAAATATTAATATGAACATCATATTTGTGTTAACTGTAATAAGGTATGGTAAAGGTTTGGTAAAGGGTTAGAAAAACATTCTCAACCATCCTTTTTATGGGCTGAATTATTCCTCAATTGTAATTACTAGGCTTGACAAGAAGTGTTTAAGTTTAAAAAAAAGTGATAAGTTTAAAATTATTGTTTCGATAGGTTAGGTTAGGTTATTCTCCGCACTAGTTCCCATGATCTCCGGTACAAGTGTGGGATGGGAGCACCGGGGTTTAGGTTTAGTCACTTAGAGTCTGACAGACCCCTCGACGACAACCATGTGGATTTTCCAACCAGGAACAAAAAAAAAGGGTAAGGTTACTCTCACTCAACATAAAAGGAGCACCTTTCATATTTAGTGAGAGAGAAAAACCGACCTTTTAATAAAGCTATTAGTAAGCAATAAAATAATTTAAGTAGTAGTGTTGTAGGTAAGCTTGTTTTTAATTGCTATAATCATAAACCTGGGTTAGATTTGTTCTGATTAGTTAAGTACTAGTGTAATAAAAAATATGTAATTCGAATTAAAACTCCAAAAGCCCTAGTTACTACACGTGTTTACAGAGTTTTTAATAACTGATTACAAAAAGTGGAGCAGAGTGTGCTACAACTTTAAAAGGTGTACCGAAATAGATAACTAACTAGCTGAAAGCCACAACCCAAGTTGCTTCAAGCAACGTCACGCATTATACGTAGAATAATGCATTGCTCTTAAATACCACTTTACTACTCGCAATAAACGTGGGAAGTTACATTACCTGTTATCACACTCTATTTTTAGACACCTAAAGGGTAAAAAAAACCGGCCAAGTGCGGCCATGATGGGTTCCGTACCATCGTAGTAGGGGAGCCTCCTTTAATTTTTAATTGTTTTTATTATTTGTTTATTATGTGTTACAGCGGCAACAGAAATACATATTTTGTGAAAATTTACAGCCCGCTGAAAGATGTCTGTCTTTCACGGACGGACGGACGAACGGACGGACGGACAGCGGAGGCCTAGTAATAACCCTTTGGTTACCCTTCGGGTACGGAACCCTAAAAATGAACGTGGGCGATAACATTACCTGCTATCACACTCTATTTTTAGACGAAAGCGAACCAATGTAAACGAACCTTTCAATCAATCTACCTCTAATAGCCTAGCCGCCTTACTCGCTCGCACAACAGAGTACAAGTACAAAAATAATCTCGGCAATCATTAATACAACTTTAAACACCGATATCACGGTAAAACCCCATTAATAAAACAGGGAATTACCGCCATTATAAAGTGTATATTCACGCAAATAACTTAATAGAAGCTAACTTAGAAAATTTACATAATAACCGCCTTTTCAACGTTTTGTAAGTTATTTTTCACTGAATTTGATGTTAAATATAGCTTTGGTTAAGTTTCAGTGGACTTATGCCTGTTTGAACTAACACTAAGCGAGATTTTTATATGAACACATGAGTAAAAAGTAAAAAATGCGTTGAAAATGTAACAAAGCGTTTTTATTTAGATCTTACGTAGTGTTAGTGTATTAACGTTTTAAGTGACAGGAAAGTGGTGTGACCGTCGGACTGCCAAGTCATAGGTCTCGAGTTTGAACCCAAGACCTCCCATTTTTCGGATTCATGTGCGTATTGTATCACATGCTTCGGAGAAGGAAAATATCGTGAGGAAACCAGCATGCCTTAGAGATATTTCTCGACGGCATTTAAAGCCAAATCAGAGGCTCTTGGAGGACATAAAAACTCTGACACCAGGTTAGGTACTAACCACACGATAATGAAGAAGATCGCTTTAAGTTTTTTTCAAACAGTTTTTGCCTGTGAATTTGTTCTGCTCGAAGAAACATATCCTCTAGCACTTGGTAATAGGGTAGCTTTCCATCAGTGAAAGATTTTGAAATCGTGTGTGTAGTGTCGAAGAATACCGTCTACATCTAAACTTACAAAGTTTCCCTCTTTATAATTCTTAGTGTACATTGGTATCGGCTACATTTAAGTGGAAGCAAGTGTGTTTGGAGATTTGAATTCGAATCTAAAGTCAGATGCAATTTTTATTCATCTTAGTTAACATTATCATCTGCCTAGCCTTTTCCCAACTATGTTGGGGTCAACTTCCAGTCTAACCTGATACACAGTATACCGGATAGCAGCTGAATATCAATATTTTACATGGAGCGACTGCTTATCTGACCTCCACAACCCAGTTAGTAAGACAACACGATGAGTAATACTAGTTAGCGGCGTTTAGGGCCACTGTAACGACTGTCAAAGATCTACTAAGATCTCACACAATTGACCGGGACCAACGGCTTAACGTGCTCTCCAAGGCACGGAGGAAACTCGGTATCCATTCTTAGTTAACAAAATATGTCAATAAAAATGTATTTCTAAATGGCTTCGATATAATTGTTGTTGTATCTGTTGTTCTAAATATCTAAGGATACGTAATTTAAAAGTAACATCAACTAAAAAGAAAAAAAATTAAGCCTCCTTGGTTATAAAACAAAACAGGAGCCTTATTTCATGTTTCATGGTTCAAGACAAGAAAAACTTCATCAACTGATTTATCTTCCGACGCAGTTTGTAGTGGAATAACTTCTTATTTCTTAGGACTTGGTTTCTTAAGAAAGTAAAACAACTTTGTTATGTCCATTAAATTGTGTCCAAGACATTTTTGCGAGCCAGCAATAATGTTGTGGCTAAATGCTGAGCTATATTTTTATGAGCACTGTCGTTTTATTTTGTGATGTTTCTAGAAAAAAACTTTACTTACTCAAGTAACAGACCACAATATTTTAAATTTTATGTACTGTAGTAGTATAAGTCCCGTCACGTAAAAAGAACGCTGGAGAACAGTGGAGGGGATGTGTTTGCGCACGTTATACAGTCGCGTCCTAAACTTATATTATAAAACAATAGTATTAGTAGTTAGCAGTTAGCAGTTGGTAGTTAGTTTTAGTATTGTTTCATTGTAGAATCGTAATAGGTACTTTACTAGCTACTTAGTACTTTAGAAAAGGCTGGAATTTAAAAAAATGAGAAAGTTTATTTGAGCGGTCAGCGTTCTTTTTACGTGACGGGACCTATACATAGGCAGACTTAATGCCACAAAGTATTCTTTGGGTTAAATAGGACAACATTGTGATAAGGTCATACAAACACGCTATTTTTTATCATATTTTTAAGTGTACTTGTTTACTTATTTTAAAAGTAAATCATCGAAATTTTGTTTCAAATTTTTATTTCGGATGTCAAATGATGTTCACAGAATAAAATCCCTCATCGTCAATGGTTTCTTACCCAGCACCAAGGGACAAGAAACTCCCCCACCAAAACACTATGACCCAGCATTTCAGACGTGTATGCAAGCAAACGGGCAAGTTGCTTTAAGTTAAAGCAAGTTAGCGTTGCCCCCCACAAGTGGCATAGTCCCAGGCTCTCGCTTCTGAACTAATAATTGTGCTATGCTGCAGACCTTGCAAGTTGCAGCTAAGGCAACTAAATACTGCTAATACTGGATTAATTAATAGTTATGTGGAATCTTTGTGTACGGAACGCATCGTTGTAAATGCTCTTGCTTTACATAATGGACAATTAAACTGGTTTCCCAACTATGTTGGGGTCGGCTTCCACTCTAACCGGTTGTAGCTGAATACCAGTATTTTACATGTAGCGACTGATATGACATCCACAACCCAGTTAGTGATGAGTAATACGATACCCCTAGGTAAGACTGGTTGTCAGACTTTTTGGGCCACTGACTACCTGTAACGATTGTCAAAGATCTACAAATGACAGCCGGGACCAACGGCTTAACGTCCTTTCCGAGGCACGGAGGAAACTCGTTACATAATGGGTCGTCACCCATCCACAGACCAACCTAGGCAAGCACGGCTTAACCTAAAGATCGACCCGAGCCGCTGTTATTATTTAGCTACGAGCTCAAAGGGTAAACAAAAATAATAATTAAAAAAAACATTAAACAGCTTATTTCTATCACATAACTATTCTGAAACAGAGGTACTCGACAACAAACTCGACACCAATCTATCCACAGTACAGTAAAATTAAATACAACTCTTTGATGGAAACGTTCAGTAAATTTGGTATATCTATATAACGTGGAACCAATTTAGTAAATGGAATCGTGAAGAGCATTGAATGCATTCAGGTGTATCACTCGAAGATCCGTCTATTAATGGCATTAAATAAATTTAAACGACGGTTTTTTATTAGTATTACTACGTTCAGAAATGATCGGTATTTTGTGCTATAAAGATTTTAATTAGTGTTATGGGCAGGCTTTTTGTATCATTTTTAACATAATTAAAATGGAAAATAACAAAATGGTATTTTTCTTATTTATTTTTTTGTGCTCTATCACTATGCTGTTCTATTCGACCCTAAAGTTGACTGGTAGAGAATGCCTTGTGGCATTAAGTCCGCCTATGTACCACTTTTGTACATGAAGTTTAAATAAATAAAATAATTATATAGGAGTGAATTGGTTTCTTCTAGGCAAGCGTGTTCCACCCTAGGCCGAATCATAGCTTCACATCAGACCAGTTGCGGCCAAATAAAAGCCAATTGAGTATAAAAAAAAATATGACCCCCTGATTGGATTTGTCATGTGAAAAGGCTAGGCTGTGATGATTTAAGGAACATCCATGGCATTTGTTATACATATTTATATCTCCATTCTTCCATTAATCCATACAAATATTATAATTGTGCAATTAATTCTGTCTGTTGTTCTTTTAACACCTTAATGGCTGAATGGATTTGGACAGGATATCTACTTTTTAACCCAGTACATTTTCGTGGTCTTTTCGCCGCTATTACAATAACTCTTCAAATAACTTAAGATCTAACAAAAAAAAATAGTATGATACGAATGTATAGCTAGAACGTCATAATTATTTTCACATAGCTGGCGTGAAGTTTCTAGAATATTCGCAAAAGAATTCCAATAGTAAACCGTCCGACAATAACGCAAGTTATTTACTTGAATAGCCACTGAAAGTTTTCGTTTTTAATAAAATATACTCGTTCGTTAATACACTTCGAAAGTTTAACTTATTATTGTTTTATAAAAGTCTTACGTTTTATTTAAGAGATTGATTTCGTTTGAAGAAAAATGGTTCATGATTTAACGAGTAGTTTTAAAACTAGATTTTAAATTATACCTTGAGTAGATATTATCTAACAATCTATGAGGCGACTAACAAAAGATATTTACAAGGCAGATGTGAGTGGCGACGCCGGGAGGGGACGCCCTAGAAGGAGATACACTGACCTTATTGGTGAGGTTCTTCAGAAAGATCAGGTGCGTAGTCGCTACTCGCTACCAGTGAGCGTGTATGACCATATGTATGAACGTGGACGAGGACAAACGGAGTATGTAAGGGTCGTAGCAGGTAGCGTTCTGTGGTGCCTGCCTACCGCCAAAGGAAAAGGCGAGAGTTTATTTACGTATGTACATATGTATGTATGAAAACTATCTTATCTAAATAAATAGACTGTTCATGTACTTTTACTAGTGTAGCTACTTGCACAAGTAATCATGAGGCAATAGGGTATGAGCCCGAAAAAATCTATTTAGTCCGTCAGTTCATCATCTGCCTAGCCTTTTCCCAACTATATTGGGGTCGGCTTCCAGTCTTAACCGGATGCAGCTGAATACCAGTATTTTACGTGGAGCGACTGCCTGTCAGACCTCCACAACCCAGTTATTACTGGGTAATACGATACCCCTTGGTAAGACTGGTTGTCAGACTTTTGGGCCACTGACTACCTAACGACTGTCAAAGATCTACAAATGACACCCGGGACCAACGGCTTAACGTGCTTTCCGAGGCACGGAGGAAACTCGGTATGTAATGGGTGGTCACGTCCGTCAGTTAGATTATCAAAAAATATTGGACACGTATTTTTCTTTTGTCATGTATACAAAAAATGACCACGATCCAGCGGGTTGAAATCTCGCATGACGTCATAATTTCTGTTACTTTTTACTGATGTCACAAGCCCTCTCTCTTGAATTTTCATGCGCTGTATCGTCGTCATTTTTTGATTATGTAACAAAAGAAAAAATACTTGTCTAACATTTCATTACCTACCCATTATTTTCAACAATATCTTAAATCTAAAGAACTGAATGAGTTTCTACACTTGACTTGAAATTAAGTCAGTCTTGCAGCCTTGTTTAGATTTTTTTTAAATTAAATATAACTGGCGAAATGTGGTTGTAGTTGTTAGGTACACCTCTGCCTAACCTTTCGGGGACAACAAGGCGTGCTTTTTTTTACATATTTGGAAAGCTTGCAGACTAATAACATTATAATAACAAAATATATACCTTAATTGCTAGTGACAAGTCTTCACAGATAAATCCAAATATATTAGTTTCTTATTGCATAACTTCCCAAATTATACATTTAAAAACAAAAATCTAACACTATATAGGTACTCTCAAATTATTGACTAATTAAAGAAGTTGTTGTTGCTATGCTTACTGCTCGATAAGACCAACAACACCTCAACTGAAACTAGGACGTCAGATTTGCAATTCGCTCTTAAAACTACGGAACCCGAACGACTGAACGTTTCAGATAAAAACGCCTCATAACTAATTACCTGAAATCCCTGAGCAAAATCGGCTATTAAAAGGACAAACTCATTTTCGAACACTCATAAAATAAAATGAGGACAATAAATTCCCCTGGAAGTTCCTTGAGACCAAAAATAATTAATTGGTTTGTGCCTTAACAAAATAAAGCCTGCTTTAGGTTAATTAAACCTCAGACCCTTCACTGGCTTCTTACTTAATTAATGGTGTTTTTAGGGTTTTTCTATAGCTTAGGAGGTTTACCATTGAACATGTTACATGTCATAGTCATAGTCATAGTCATAGTCATAGTCATTTATTCATTAACAAATAATTTGTATCTGAATTTAAACACAAAAATTAGACAATTACAGTACACTAAAATAAATTACATTCAAATTTAAAAAATAACAATGTCAAAATAATAAATTTACATTTCATCAATACAATACAATATGTGCACACAACACACGGAAACACTAGGTCGGCTGATCGTAATTCACCTAAGCCCTATGTGCGATCATTACCTAGGTCTAATTTATACTTATACTAGCTGTTGCGGTGTGAAATATACTTTACAACCTATTCTCATACCTACCAAATATACATACGAAATTTCATAAAAATCGGTGGAGCCGTTTCAGAGGAGTGCGACCACAAACACCGTGGCATGAGATTTTATATTTAAGAAAATAAAGCTGATGAGTTTGTTTGGTTAACGCGCTAATCTCAGGAAGTACTGGTTCGAGTTGAAAAATTAAAGCACAAACGGATACCATGAATTCAGCGCATGAACCTAGGCGTCAAAATTTCACCCTGTATAGCTAATGAATATTATTTCTATACAGTAGCATTTCCAATTTCTTTTTTTGGGTTCCGTACCCGAAGGGTAACGAACGGGACCCTATTACTAAGCCTCCGCTGTCCGTCCGTCCGTCCCTCCGTCTGTCTGTCAGCGGGGTATTGTACCTCATGATCCGTAATACGCAGACAGTAGAAATTTTCACATAATGATTATTTCTGTTGCCGTTACAACAATAAATAAGAAATTAAAGATTAAAGGGGGCTGCCCTACTACGGTGGTACGGAGCCCTTCATGCGCGTGTCAGTCTCGCACTTGGCCGGGTTTTTCTTGTTTATAAGAGCCAGCCCATGACATAAACAAGGAAGGAAGCAAAATTAATTAACAAAGTTATAAAATATAACTGGACATAAAATCAATTAACCTATTTTTAAAAGGCAATTAAGGAGCACTTTTAGAAACTGCCAATCTGAATATTTTTATACAGGATAAATTGAAAACGATCAAAATAATAACATTGGAAATATTTTACCTTAAATTCTGCACCACACCTTTCATCAATTCACTTATTTAGCTCAGATAAATTTTTAGTTCCATTTTAATCCCAAAAAAAAAATAGATTAATTTGATGTCACATAGGATTATTAATTAAGTACCTGTTGTTTATGTATTTATAGAAAGCTTATTACATTCACAGACACTATTTGTCTTAATGATTGATCTCATCTATTCACGCGACAAGCTTTTATGAAAACTATTTTTTTTGCGTTTTCATTTCCTCCAAAGTTTATTTTCTTCTTTTCAGTGCATTTTGCATTTTAATAAAAGCTTATTTTTAAAAACGGTTTTATTATGTACACATTATTATTTAAACTAAAGGAAAGTTTTTCAAGAAAATTTCTAATAGCATAAACTAACAAAAAACAACACAATCCACATTACTTAACATAATAAATATCAAAAGCATAAGACTGATACCACCACACAAAAACTGCAGTTAAAATACTGAGCGTAGTCAACAACAATTCAGAATTTGCATAACGCGGACCTCTGAACTGCGATGTCAGGGGCAGAAAGTTAAGTATAGCCTGTATATACAGGGTGTTCGGTATACGGATCCTATACACCGGATCATTTTTAGGAGAAAGTTTCCTAGATTTAACCACAGAACCTATGTTTAAGTGTCTCGCTAATTGGGACATTATTTTCTTTACTTCGCCAAATGACACCTCCAAATTATTTAACTTTTTTTGGGTTTTAATAAAACGCAATAGTTTATGTTGTTTTCAACAATGTACATTTTACTAATAAATATTGTATGTGAACTTATACTGTCACTTACGGGACATCTTTCGTGATTGTTCATAATTTTAAGCTATCCCGTAAGTGACAGTATAAGTTTAGTTTAAACCGTGAAAGCTTAAAACAGTGTTTTAGTATTGTAAGGGCTTTAAAAATCTTAAAATTAAGTTGAAGTACTCCTTTTTTCTAATGTTTATAACGTTTTTACTGAGCTAGGAAATAACACACCCAATCCTTTAAAAAAATTCTGTCGATCCTTCTACCAAACACCCTGTATATTCTGTATAGCCCAGTATCGGTTATTGCATAAATAGCGGCGCATCGTGGCTCCTTTCTGCATGAAACATTCATGACGTAGAACTATATATTTTGCTTTTACATCTCTCTTCATGTGCAGTGATCGTAACTCAACTTTGAACATTGAAATGCTTTTTAAATAAAGCCTTGATTTAAGGGTTACGTTAGGATTTGGTGTCGGATTTTAAAATATTGAATACTTGAATTATTTTCTTTGAATAAAAAACTGAAGACATTATTCGTCGGTTAGTGGTTCTTCGGGTATTAAATATAAATAAAAATGATTAGAATGTTGTAAAAAAAAACATGTTAATATAAAAGTAAAACCAGAAAAACCAGAAAATGTAAAATGTTGTAGTTGATGGAAATAGCCTCACCTCCTATTACATGGGACTGAAAACATAATTGGTGAAATATGGGTGTACCTACTATTAGATACACCTCTGCCTAACCCTTCGGGGATTACAAGCGTGATGTTATGTTATGTATTATTTATTAGAATGATTATCGTGGTCTCTAAAGACAAAATATTTTTATAATATTATTTATGTCACGAAGTCTTAATAAAAATACTAACTTAAGCCCAACAGAGAATCTTAACGTATCGAATTTATTCAAATAAGTATCCACATAAGCAGTTTCAAATATTCCTCTCACAGTCTACTTAATAAATAAACTCCATTATCCCGACCAAATATTTCGATAGCATTACAACACTGTCACGTTATGAATTCGCTGAAAAAAGTCGAAAATTATCGTCTATTGGGGCATCCCGCAAATTGCCGTGTTGCATTTTTCATGAGGTCCTAGTATCCCGTAGTACGAATTGTTGATTTAATTATTGAGATAGCCTGCTGTGAGTTTGAAGAATGGTAAGAGATCGTTTTGGTTAATCATGAATAATAGGAGATCCGATGGAAATTCGTTCGAGAAAGATGGTGCAGAAAAAGGACGAGGAAAAGTTCGTGGAACTTGCGAATATTGCAAAATGTCGTGTTGTTAAAGTGTTGTGGGACTGTGAAACTGATAAGCATTTTCAAGCTACTATTGCCAGATCGGTTTAGACAGGATTAACGCAAGTTTTGATGGCGTGATTGAGTAACACACATCTTCACAAAGATGGATTATACTGAAATAGCACTTAGGATACTTTTTTTTCTCACACATACACATCAACATTTCCACGCGAACGAAGTCGCGGGCAACAGCTAGTATAAATGCAGAAGTTACTCTACCTGACTATCTGTCGACAGATCCGATAGATCTGATACTTTTTATCCCAGTAATTCAGACCTCCACGCAGGAGAACTTATCGGCTTACGGGCTTAGTCTGAACTTACACTTAGGTAGTCTTCAATTTCAGTTTAAGTTATAAAGTTGAAAAAAAAACTTTGATATGGGACACTTTCTTAAAAAGGTCCACTCACTATAAACTAGCCAGGCGTACATTACATACGCTGACATCAACATAATGCTATTCCCAAAAAGTTTTATTCTTAAGCGACGGCCATTTTGTCCGCCATCTTGCTAAAATATAAAATGGCCACGACACAATGACAGTTCTTTTTGTTTTAATTAAGTAATGTGCGCTGGAGTACGTTACACAATGACTGTTGAAGAAGTTTTATTTAGTAAGTATTGTTTTATTTTAGTTTTGTCTGGAAAATTAGAAACTAAATTGTAGTTTTTTTTTCTGTAGAAGGTAGAAAACAATTTGCGGGAAAACTGTCTGGAGAAGTTTTAATTATAACATTGTTAGTGTTGTAAAAGTTTTCAACAGTTCTTTGATAACAAGTTTTTGATTTATTGAGTTATTATTAAAATCTAAAACTACGTTAACACACGGGGGAAAACCGACCATGATACTTATAAAAAATTGATTTATGAAAAACGAAAATTTTATCAGCCTAGGGTTATTTAGGAACAGTCACATCTGTATGTAATACGTTTTAAACACATATCTAATATAAAACTTGTTGAAAACATGTGTCACAGCTTCTCTATGGTGAAATGTGGGGTTAGTTAATATTATTAATTAATTAATTAAATCAATAATATTATAAAAATTTCGTAACTCATTAAAAAAATTGTAATATTTTCTTATAAAACCACGGCAAAACATGTACGTATAATATACAGTAGCCCCATCATTCATAAACTACACAAGTAAAAATCTATTATTTCTCTAGCCACCTAGAAAAGGATATTAAAATACCTCAAGTCTTCGAGCCACTTATCACCGACCAGCTACAGTGTCCTCAAAATAAATCACGGGTTATCGGCGATTTGCACTTGTTCGTTTTCTTAGCCCGAAGTATTGAAGTGAAAACCTTCTCCTACTTTGGGATCTGAATCCGGAGGTATATTTTGAGTGGTTCGTTTCATTACTAGTTTATATTTTTTAAGATATTTGGATTGAGTTTTGATTGGCACAATGGGTTTGTCGAAAGGAAAAAAAAACATTTCATACAAATTTTTAAAATGCATTTTATCAGTTAGCATTCATTCACTATCCAAAAAAAATCTTTCCATGGCAAAGATAGGATGTACAAAATAGTTTTTTTTTTTTTTGTCTTTATAACTTATTTTAACTTGCTATTTTAGAGTGATGGATAAGAATGTTTATGGATGGAGAGGGTGAGGAAAGCCAAAGAAAAGATGGATGGCTTGTGCGAGGAATGATATGAAAGAGAAAAGAGATGATGTCGTGATGTCTGACAGGGGAGAGTGGAAGAAGAAAATGTGTTGCGCCGACCCCAAATAGAATGGGATAAGGGCGGGAAGACGATGAACTTATTTTGCCTTGCCTAGCCCAACATTGCCTATTGCTAGATTAAACGTATTTTAATATATATACCTTAATGACAGAAATACAAATCAATTAACCCAGTACATTTATATATATATTTCTTTGAAGATTTTCAAGATAAGTCAGTGGAGTCGACATTTAATTAAATATCTCTGACAGTAATTGATAGGAAACTGCTTACTTTGTATATTTCATACATCAACGGGTGTGTCAGGCGATGTAATTATAAGGATTAAACTTATTTATGTATTATTTTCTGTATCTTATTTTGTGCTTACATTGCTGAGTCTTGTCTGCTTGAAACAACGTTTGTTTTACATTAATTATGATTGTGATTGACTTAAATATATGTCTCGTGTATGAAAGAAGATCGTCTGTACTGGGTTTTTTGTAAACACTTGTGAAATGTATTGAAAAAATAAGATGGCGGCGTTAGTTCTGATTTTGCCCGCGCGACAAATGGGGTTATCTATACTAATATATGAAGGTGAAGAGTTTGTTTGTTTGGTTGAACGCGCTAAACTCGGGAACTACTGGTTCGAATTGAAAAATTCTTTTAGTGTTAGATAGCGCATTTAGCGAGGAAGGCTATAGGCTATACAACATCACGCTACAACCAATAGGAGCGGAGCAGTAATGAAAAATGTTGCAAAAACGGGGAAAATTGTATTTTTAATAATTCTACGCGGAGGAAAGTCGCGGGGAACAGCTAGTGAATTATGTAATTCTAGCCAAATCCAGTATTATAAAAATATGCTGTAATTGCCTTTTATCTTAATTTGACCGAGACATATTTTTTGAGAGTATTTTATGTAATGAATGTACGCGAGCTCTAAGTGTGGTCCCCAGATTGCCTAGTCAGCTGGTCTTGTTCTTTTAGTTGCGGTTATTTATTAAAAGCTCTGGATTTTAATGAAAACTAACACTAAAGCTTCAAGCGACAAAAAGCAGTTTTAATTACAAAAAAAAAAAAATAGTTTAATAGAGGTAATTCTGGTTATAATAAGAATCATAAAATTATTTCAACTTGAAAACATTAGCCTACCTTAAAATATCTACTTTAATGAACAATTAAATGCCAACATAACAATGATGCTTAAATTAAAACCACTTGAATATTAATCGTAGACGACGATAAAATAATAAGTATCCCAAGTGATGTGCAATAATAAACTTGTAATAACATTTTAAGCGTTTTACATGTAGTTAAACCGAGTCCCGTTTGTTGAATAGTTAACGGCAATAAAAGAACCATTATGTTAATGAAGAAGTTTGAAACTATGTGAAAACTTTCTATATGAGGGTTTAGTGAATGAAACCTGCAATGTTACAGTTTGAGGTAGTTTTTCGTACGTAGTGGATAAAAGGGGGATTTTGGAATTCTTTTCATAAAATCCCCCGGTACGGTAGGGACGGTACATAGAATATGCTTTATTTTATACCAACAAATCATTATCATCATCATCAGCCTACAGCAGTCCACTGCTGGACATAGGCCTCCTCAATCGCATGCCACTCAACTCGATTCTCAGAAACTCTCATCCAGTTGCTATCAGCCACCCTGCAAATATCGTCGCTTCACCGAGGCTAAAGGATTCGCGTTCTCCACTCAAGAACACGTCTACCCTAACGGTCATCGGTTCTACGGCTAATATGACCGGCCCATTGCCACTTCAGCTTACTTATTCTGTGAGCTATGTCGACAACTCTGGTTCTCTGTAGGGTCACCTCGTTCCGGATGCAATCCCTCAGAGAGACTTCAAGCATAGCCCGTTCCATACCTCGCTCAGCGAATTTATGGACCAGACGCCACTAACATTACGAAGCTCAATACAACATCGAAGTATCCAAGATACAAATCAGGGTTTATAGCATTTTTCTGGCATAAAAGAACGTAGAAAGCTCTAAAGTGCAATGGAATACGCTGAAATTTAACAAAAACATATACATTACAAAGCAGAAATGAATATTTACCCAAAGCCTGACCAGGATATCAAGCGCTTTGGTGGAAATAGCAATGGCTTGAAGTTACCTCATATGAGGAATTCATCAAAGTTAAGCGCTCCAGCATTAAATGGGTTGGTCATGCATTCCAGAACGCAGGTTTAGCTGCAAACGCATACTGCAGACCAACTTATGGTGGGAGAGTAGGTATATGTATACATTACGGTCCTACCACCCAATCAATGTGCAGGGATATCATGACATGGATCGCAGTCTTCTGATGACTCCTGGGATGACTCTGATTGCATACAAACATGAGGACGACAGATAAAAAAAACAAATGAATTGGAATAAATACAACCTACTTGCTTGTAATAATAAATAATCAACAGACAGTCTTTGCCTCTTTTGAAATAGAGAAAGACGATATATCACATACTCTTTGTTGGATTTTGGAGCCGTGTTGCTCAAAAACCTGAATTCTCAAAACTCTATCTATTAAAATTAATGCACATACCCTTCAATCAACTTATCCGTCTAGACAATCTCACAACCTGGAAAAACACAGAATTAAAAGAATTGTATCAAGTTTGACATAATATCGATGCATTTTTTCTAGACAAGCAGCGCCGCTTTGAACTGCACACTTAAAGTGGTCGTACTGTTCTTTGGCTAAGAGTTAGTCCTGTCAGTGTCACCCAACTGTCAAACAAAATAGAAACGAGTTGTCAAAGTCAAAGCACAACCTAAGGCTGAAATCTATACAGCGAACTTAGAATTCTTAGCACAAGCTAAATACAATCATGCTTTATACGAAAATAAATCGTATGAAGTTCATGTGCATTTTCCTACACGCAATTGTGATCAAGCGTATCACACGTATAAGAACATTAACTTTATGCAGATAAAGTTAATTTTCAGATGAAGCGCGCTTGAGCCAAGTCCAAATTCGTACTATAGATCTTTGTCATAGTCACGTTAATAGAATATCTCAGCCAAATAAACGAGGCGTGGATGACAAATTAAATCGAGAAAATAAAGCTAAACAGGCATTTTATCATTCTATTAGTCTTAAAAAAGCCGGAGATTTTTAGGGTCTTTAAACAACATTATAAATGTAAGACGAAGAAAAAGCGTTTCTCCTAAGATATAAAAGATTTAGGAAAAAGTTGACAAAGGCCCGGAAAATTAAAAGACACTAGTTTAGCTCAGACTAGACTATTAACTTGTACGTTGAGCTACAGCCCCATTACCGCCCGTTTATCAAAAGATAACTAAATTCAAATTATGGCGCTGACAGCAAGACATTAAGTTTACGACTTTGTTAGGCTGTACGGAGAGTTTTCTTTGCATTTCAACAAAAGTTTCGCTAGTTCGTTGTTATTTCCACGTAAACGTCAAAACTGACATTGTCAGAATTTTACACTGTCAAATTGATAGCATGAGGATTCATATGAAAACTATTAAAACAAACAGTCATTACATGACGCTGGCAGAATAGTCGACATCGGCTCTGTTGATAAAGAGGAAAAAAAAAACTTTTTCATATAAATATCAAATCAAAAAGATTTTATTTTATGTTTGACCGTTATTTTAAACATTTTACGATTTTGTTTACTTATTTTATAAATAATTCAAGATGCATCTGAACTGAAGCAAAACTCTCATACCCCATACTGTATTTAATTTAAAATAAACACAACAAATCCCGACCAAACAAACGCCTTCGGGACCGATGTCATACAAAATCGGGAAGCACACAGAACCTTTTTTCAAGATTACAAAGAGCAAACTCTAGCATTGTAACGAAAATAGTCTAGGAGCCAGTAGCTTGACAAAGTATTTCCGATTCCAATTCAATTTATTCAGAGTACTCTTCAAGTGTTTATTCGCTCAACACAAGGGGGCTTTAGTAAGAAGAATTTTTCACCTTTTTTCTTTTTTTGACGAACTCCCGGACAATGTTTCTTTTGTTGGTTTCTTTGTTAAAGATAAATACAGTCGGTGAGATGTCGAGGCGTTTTGTTGAAATTAATGATATTACAGTAACAGCGTCCTCTTTATAAATTGCTGGACTTACCAAGTTGTAGAATGGTGTCGTTTGCTGTTATTACCTGAAAAGAGTGAGATGTTTTCGTTAGAATTATTCACAATACAATACAATACAATTTTTTTTAATAAAACACTGCAGAAACAGGTTACCAATACAATCACTCATGTGCCACAAAATCATCATTTGCCAAGCCTTTTCATTGGAGTCGGCTTCCAGTCTAACCGGATGCAGCTGAATACCAGTATTTTACATGGAACGACTGCCTATCTGATCTCCACAACCCAGTTAGTACTAGGTAATACGATACCTCTTGGTAAGACTGGTTGTCAGACTTTTTGGGCCACTGACTACCTAACGACTGTCAAAGATCTACAAATGACACCCGGGAAGGAAGGAAACTCGTTACATAATGGGTGGTCACCCAACCACAGACCAACCTAGGCAAGCGCAGCTTAACCTAAAGATCGACCCGAGCGGTCAGGTTATTATTTAGCCACGAGTTCCTCATGTACCACAAAATAATGCTCTTTAATACATAAACACTCACAACTTGCTTGCTTGGCAGTCGACGCCGCTATTCTGATCTACATAAATGTCTTCGCGATGCTCTTTGACCTTCATCGATTATCAATTTGGCATGTCGTTATAAGCTGTATTTAAATGGATATTGAAAGCAAACTATATCGGTATAATTCTAACTGTAACCTAAAGCAATTCTTAAAAGGAATTCTTTCGTAGAACATCGATAATAGTGAGGAAAATTGAACATTTATGTACTCGAAGATCATCATCTGCCTAGCCTTTTCCCAACTATATTGGGGTCGGCTTTCAGTCTAACCGGATGCAGCTGAATACCAGTATTTTACATGGAGCGACTACCTATATGACCCCCACAACCCAGTTAGCACTGGGTAATACGATACCCTTTGGTAAGACTGGTTGTCAGAATTTTTGGGTCACTGACTACCTAACGACTGTCAAAGATCTACAAATGACACCCGGGACCATCCACAGAGCAAACTAGGCAATCAAGGCTCAACCTAAAGATCGACCTGAGCGGCTGTTATTATTTAGCCACGAGCTCCTCTTATGTACTCGAAGACAACTTGGTATTATTATAGTTACAAGCGACTCGTTCTCGCAAATCATCGACTTTTCCGTTCTATGTTTAAAACTAACTTTTAGGTCTAAATTCTACATGATGGGGAAAATTACAGCAAAATAGCTCCGAAGATCCTAGCGGTAACGCGATCATAAGACGTGTAGATAATGCAAAATCTAAAAATTCACTACGTAAGTGCCGCGTAAGTGCCCACGCCAAGGCAATAGTGCACGGAAAGTGTCTATTTCTTGCGCAAAAAGCTTCGTACGTATCTTGGGAGCTTCCGAAACAACTCTGGCTTCAGCTTTGTATGTCTGGCAAAGCTTTCGTAGGAAACGGTTGACAGGAGAGCTTTTTGGTACATGACATAGAAAGTGTTTGGGATCTTTCTACGTAGCTTTTATCGTCTTGCAATATATGCAATAAACACTTTGAGTTTGAGTCTTTAAGTTTGAAATAAAGCATTAAAACTGTATATATAAACTGTATCATTACTTTGATATTAAAAAGTTGTCTGCTAGATATAAGAGCCAAAATTGTCATAAAATCTTCAATCTCAGTGTTTTCATGTTCTGCAATTCCCATACAAGTGTGTATTGTGTACGATAGTATCCCTATTTTACCCTCAATACCATAACAGTCACACAAAAAAACTCAAATCGTTCCTTTTGGAATGTATATGGTACAGAATAGTACAGAATGTCCTGTCGACACAATATTCTGAAAAGCAAACTTTTTCACGAGTGCACTTGCACTAACTGAAACGTGTCTTAATGCGCGTGGATTTTCGCTCGTGGTATTAAGGCGGGAGCAGACCAGATACGTTTTAAAAGACTGCTTGCCGCGCGCACTGACAGGTTGCCCTGGCTAGAGGCCTTACACTCAAGGCACCCACAGGATAAGTCCGGTTAACCAGACGACAACCTCCTAGGTTGACCTGCGAGAAACCATTCACAAAAACAAGCAATATCTGGTCTGATATCTTTTTTTTTTCGGATGTGTAATCATCAAATGACCTCTCCCGCTCTGGGTGGAGTGGAAGGGAGTGTCAGACTCGTACTGACTAAAACCCATTCATGTTCCGTCTTTGCCCTTTGTGTTCCAGGGCCGCGGTATCTCTTTCGAACAGTCCCGCAGCTTTGGTCTGACATCTTCCATAGAGTTTCACACATTACAACCAGTACGTGTACGCAACGCGCAAGCATTTGATCCTGGCCTCTAAACAAACCTTCTGTGTCCATCTGTGTTGTGCCATGTTGCCCGGAACGTACAATTTACGTAATAATACGTCCACACGCGATCCACGCTTTATGCTAAGTGAATATACGTTTCTTTTGAGACGAGATGAAAGGGTAGTTCAATGTTCTCAGATTGTTGTGTACGTGTGGTAATCATGTTAGCAGTTATGAGTGAAATATTATGTTAAGTTAAACAGATTTTAATAAAGAATAATGTAACCTTCTTGTGTTTTAGTAGAATTCACTTTATGTCATGTTTATTACAACACTTTTTGGCTCTAAATAAGGCTTTTTCTCGCCCCATATTTTGGAGGAAGTATTGTGCCTACTCATCTCCTTTAAAATGTATGCTATGAATTGGCCTTGTTGAGCGTTCATTACCAAATATTTGCTAGACTCTAAACTAAGACTAGCACAGTAATATTTAAGGTTTAATTTAGTTCTAGGTTATCGAGTGAAATAGCATAGCAGCGATAGTGTAGTGCTGTGAACATCGGACTGCCAAGTCATAGGTCTCGAGTTCGAATCCACGCACCTCTGATTTTTCGGATTCATGTGCGTATTGTATAATTATCACTTGCTTCGGCGAAGGAAAACATCATGAGGAAACCAGCATGCCTGAGAGATGTTTCTCGACGGCATGTAAAACCAAGTCAGAGGCCCATGGGCGGTATAAAAACTCTGACATCAGCTTAGACACTAACCATACGTTAAAGAAAGAAGTGAAATAGCAAAATGAATACGTCCGTTTCTAAACAATGTTTGTAGCTCATATAACGACCGTACACTTACTATCAAAACTTCTTAAAACTTGGCACTTTAAACGCCATAACAGTATCTCGAACTTTAGGACTGGATAGTCTTGAGACATCCAGACGTTAATACTTTAAACCTATATCTTCAGGAAGTGCTGCGACCAGTTTATCCGACAACTGACCGTTTCAGACCATTGTTGAGCTATCATTTATAAAGTTCAGCTTTTATAGTGGAGCACTTTACTGTCCATTCTCGTCATGTCTTTGTTGTTCGTATGGGGAGGTACAATGTGATATGAAATGAAGGGGTCTTTAATACTGTGGTTTGGAAGTACCTACTTCTTTCATATGTATTAGCTCGATTTTTCGCATCATTTCAATCGATAAACTAACTGTTTCGATCAACTAGCAATAATGATCAAGCATAACACATACAGTCATCCAAGCATTATGTATATCAAACTAAGTAACTTTACGCAAAAATTATTGCTGAGAAATGACTTTTTTTTTTCTCTCTACTACTCTACTCTAAACATGGAATGTACGTACGGGAGTCGTGAAGGTGTACATTAAAAACATGTATTTAGAAAAAAACTTTTAAATAATTTGGAACATTGACCCCCAATATATCCGTAACTAGAAGGTTCCAAGGTATCGTCTAGAACAAAAAAAAATATCGCAATGACAGGGAGAACAAGTGCCTTTCGGAATCGTTAAGGGTCTTCTTAGACCCGTTATAGAGACACCGATGCCGTGGGCATGTTTTTCACATGTTGTTCTGCTAGCATGAGCTTTACACTAGTAATAAAATATTATAGTTAAAAAACACGCTTTAGGGTGATGTAGTTTTATTTCTCGTATTCTTCTCAGTAAACCCTTCCATTTGATACCCATGTTATGGGAATGGTACTCCCTTTTTCTCCTAAAATTGTTTGTCCGAAAATCATTATCCATAACACTAAAAGTTTGCTAAAAACTTCAGTAACTATAATGTTCAAAAATTCGTTTTTTTTTTCTTAATATCGAGAACAATAATAATTGAATCTACTTATTTTGCATGAAATAAAGTCATATGCCCTAGGTATTGTATTATATTATAATGTGTATTACTACCGCAACGCATGGGTATTATGGGTAATCAGCAATTTTCCTAAAAGTCTTGCTAGCTGGCGTGAGGAGCGTAGGCCGAAGGCCGGCGGAGCGTCGACGATATTTGTGACAGAAAGTGGGTGTGTAATGTAAAATGCGAGCGTAGCGAGCGCGCGTCACATAGTCGTTAATATTTACGACAAACGGATTTAGAACATATTGTGTTTAGGGATTTCAATTTTATGGCATGTGATAGTAAGTTCGGGTAACTTATTATTCGGACAAATGATGATTAGGACAAAAAAAAATGGCACTAGATTATGGATAAAAGTTAAGGAAAACGATAGTGAACCTATGGGAATGCATAAAAAATAATTAGTCCGCTATCTTTGGTAATCCGCCATCAGAATGACGTCACTTAGCGAACCATGCATTGTCATCCAAATTAAACATGCATGCAAAATTTCGGCTCAATCGGATACCGGGAAGTTGGTCAAATTTAACTTCTAAGATTTGTTTACATGATTAGATGGTTAGTTATAGGTGAAGGTAATAAAAACGTATTAATTAAATAAGTTAAGCCAGTCCATGAGATTCGCTGTAAAATTGGTGGCTCGTAGGTATTCTTCCGATTAGCCTAACAAATATTGCACCCAAACAGAGATTCCAAAACATTAAAGTTTCCAAATTTGAAATCCCAAATACACTTTACGAAATTCTAATTTATCTTCCACACTTAACCGCTACCACAAGAAGTAACAGGTACCTTTACTTATCACTTTCAGTACAAGCCTTTATGAGCTCTTACATTTATGTTGATCTTTCCCCGTAGAAGGAAAACTCATAAACCTTACCTACTTACATAATATTATTTATCATCACGGTCCATTACGTTTATGAGCACAGAAAAGTAAAAATGATATGATCGACAAGTGCAGCAAGACACTCGATAAGTAACAGTAGAAATTGAGTATGAGTATTACAAGGACATTCAAATATTTAGAAGCTATTGACGGGACAAGACGAAGAAAATCGTAATCCTTGTTACTACTTAGTAACAAATCGTTCTGTCTAGTGTCACACGCCCGCTTGTCAAGTAGCATTCGTGGGTCAAAATAGAAAATGTCCGAGATCAAAATTTTTGCATGAAAATATTCCCAATGTCCGCTCTATAAGACTTTAAAATCTCTTTGGAGTATTATGAGAAAATGTCACGCAAAATATTTTGCTATTGTCTTGGCTCAAAATCTACATTTCTCGTGTTTTCCTAGTCTCGAGTTTCGCCGATTATTACCTCCCTTATTAACAGTAGTAAAATCGGAGGAGATCGTGGCTAAATAATAACAGCCGCTCGGGTCGATCTTTAGGTTAAGTCGTGCTTGCCTAGGTTGGTCTGTGGATGGGTGATGGCCCATTACATACCGAGTTTCCTCCGTCCCTCGGAAAGCACGTTAAGCCGTTGGTCCCGGTTGTTATTTGTAGATCTTTGACAGTCGTTAGGTAGTCAGTGGCCCAAAAAGTCTGAAAGCCAGTCTTACCAAGGGGTATTGTATTACGCAGTACTAACTCAGTTGTCGAGTAAAATACTGGTATTCAGCTGCATCCGGTTAGACTGGAAGACAACCCCAATATAGTTGGGAAAAGGCTAGGCAGATGATGACGATGATTAACAGTAGTCAAACCAAGACTATTATAGTAGTATACAAAGTTTAAAGGGACCCTTCACGAAGCCGTCAACCAAGCATTCCTTACATCAAAGTAAACTGTATGCCCAAGAAAACAAGGAAGTCAACCGACTTCATGTAAAACAGAGAATCAATCGCAGCTACGAAGCCAACCTCATCAAGTTTTTAAATCTTATTGAATAAAAAGCTAATTATACCATCATATTCGAATTTCCTTTCAACACGACAATTTGCAATTGACAACACCGCAGCGATTTTAATTTAACCAAATAAAATGTCCAATGACGAACTTTTACGTCGATACTTTCAATAATTGAATCTTCAATTAAATTCAATATCGTCGGTGCTGAGCAAAAATTAATTGTTTGATGTTTGTCCCTTTGTGTGGTTCAGTAAATGAAACGGAACAACCCGGAAACATGTAATTTATAAATTGGCAAACTCGATTTTGAGTGAACCAATTGTCACTGGTATATTTTTTGGGATTATTACTTCCGAGAGATGTAATTAACTTTTTAACGGGATAATGAAAAATAATTTATATAACAATATCCGCTTGGGCTCTGGCCATCGGCGTATTGGACCTTTTTGCTATCATTTTTTTTTTTTTTTTAGCGACCTGCCCCGTATCTCTTGTTTTTTTTTCTTGCACTCGGCGTTGCCAAAGCCAATACACCAAGATATATGCGCTATTTATAAGATTTAACTATAAACCTTTCGGAATAAATGCTCTCCATGATGGTGAAACCGCATCTAAATTCATTGAGTAGTTTCGAAGATCTCACCGATAACATAGACAGACACGAATAGCGACTAGTGTTAAGTTATATAAGAATAAAATAGGCCGGAAACCGTTATCAAAACAATAACAACAACGTTAACAATAAACACTTAAAATACTGCCTCTTATTGAGCACATACATTATATTCAACGGCAACGTAACCTTTGATCTTAAACCCAATTCTGCCACAACAGTTAACTCGATACAGCTAACTCAAATATCATCTCCAAACCTTAATATCAACCCAAATCTATTCCTATTAATCAAATTGCCATACTCCCCTTACAAATTAATTATTTCTCGATATATTAATTAGGAAACGCTACTGTGAAATATTGTTCCACGGACTGGGTACTAATTATGTGAAGTCACTATTATTGATCGGCATTTGTTATATGGGGCCCAAGGGTGTTATAAATATGAGATAGAGGACATGAAGAATTTGCCTGTCCGAGCAACCAGGCGTAGTTTATTGGAATAGTTTGTCGTACCTGCGGGTGAAGTTACATGATACTAATTGAAGTATCCGTCGATTGTCGCGTATTAAGTCAAACTCATGGTAGCTGGAGGAAATTTGAGCATTTTGGTATGCGGAAGGGACGTATTGGGAGTGACGAAACATGAGAGGGATCTTTGTTTGACACACGACGTATCTCAACTCTTTGAGGTGATTTTCAGGCGATTGATCTCTGTTTCCGGCTCTCAAAACATGGTGATGAAACCGACGTGGCCTAAAACTAAAAAATCGAAGACATGTGATATCGAACAATTCACGCGGGACCTTCGTGCTCGATTACTGCCCATTCCCTGTCATAAAAGGTTAGCATTTGTCCAAGGAGACGAAACATTATTGGCTGATTATCTATTTTCCTACCTGTATTGTAAATGTATAATGTTTCTTTTTTTTGTTTTTCTCTAAGTTATTAAGTAATGCTGTATTAGTCACATTATGATAATTATATTAAAATTCTAATATTTATACACCCGCAACGGTAGTATATGTGAAGTAATATAAATTGTAAAATCTTTGTGTACCTACCGTATACTCAGAAATAAATGATATTCTATTCAAACAAAACATTAGTTGCTAAAAAGCTTATGCAGTCAACACGAACGAAAAGTTCAAACTTCATCTTGTCAACAACACAGGCCAAAACGTCTGTAAAATTACTATGAAATTCGTTCCTGTATCGTGCCATTTCACAGTTCTAATTAAATCGTGTAATACTGTTCCAAAACTCTCGACAACACTTTATAAAGCCGGTATCCCAGAGTGAGCTGAGCGATACGATAGAAGCGGGCCATTCAGCACGTTTAATACACTCGGCCACTGGTAGATAAGCAACCAGCTTATGTACTATCAAAGAGTTATTTGGTAGAAGCCTAGCCTAGAAAATTCGGGGATTTCGGAAGCTAAATGGTAGGGATAAAAGTAGTGGGTTTCTCATTATTTTTTGTTACCTACTGGTATTATTTGGCTTATTGTGGTACACGAACTCGTTCAGAAAGATAATTGAAAGATTTTTGTTGACACTGCGCCGTAAAGCTCTTCAATAAAAATAAAAATAAAGCATTTATATCAAGCAGGCCAGTTACAGGCACTTTTGAATTGTCGAATAAAATGAAGCTACGGTCCCCGTCACAAGGCATAATAAATGTGAAAGTATTGTAGTGGCCCATTCCACAAAGCATATATAAGGTTCCATTAAAATAGACAAATTTTAACACAGCCAAAGATATCCAAGCAAAAAAAACACTGATTTTATTTTGACCTAAAATATGAGTTAAATAATAAACTCGGGCGGCGGGCGGTGACGTAGTCACGTGCGCCTGCACATTTTGTAGTATCAGAATTATGAGATAACAAAAACATGGATGTGTTTACGCACTGGATAACCAAAATTTTTAGTGTATTTTCGTTAACTGATTTTTTTTCTTGTAAGTATCTAATGCGTTTTTCTTATTTTTTTTTTACCATTGTCCTTATTTTGGTGGTCTGAATGATTTCTAAAAGTCTGTCCATGTGTCCATCTATTTTAATGGGACCTTATAGATAGCGTAGGTATTGTATTTAATAGCCATTAACTTGGTGATAAACCATTTTTGTGAGTGTGGATTATTTAGTACCTTACTCCAAAAGACCTTATTTGTAATACAAGCATTTACAAAAAAAAGACGATAACCCAAAACGCCAATGAAAACCAGCTTAATTAGACCATAACAGCTAATAACGTGTTCACGCTGTCAACTCATCAACGTCACGATAAACAACGGTCAACCCTCTCCATGCATACGATAAATGATTTGACAGCTTCCAACGAGCTAACCCAATAAGTTAACATGTCGAACCGCAGTCGGCGACTGGACCACACACACACACACACACCACTGAAAACACACGAACATCCAAGTACAGTCAAGTCTTTTATACGTTCGTCAATTTTCAAATTATTACTTCCATCTCGTCTGAATACATAATAACTTTTGAAGGTAAGGTACTACTGGAAAATGTATTCAATTACTTCATTATGACGATCAAAATAGTTGTTATTTTATTAACCTGAGATTCACTATTTCCTTGGCAAAAGTAGTAGTGTAAGCAACACTAACAGACGAGCATTGATATCTATCATATCACATCAATCATTATTACTGACCCTTTCTATTTCGTTCCGTATTAAGTGGACCGCACATGTCCGGAATCCGGAACCATGTCAGGATTACCTCGGTATTAGTTGAAATAAAAACCCATTCTTAATTGACAAAACCTGTCAGTGTCACATTTAAGATTTATTTATTTAAACTTCAGGTACATAGGCGGACTTAATGCCACAAAGCATTCTCTACCAGTCAACCTTAGGGTCAAATAGGACAGCATAGTGATAGAGTACAAAATAATAAATAAGAAAAATACCATTTTGTTAACATAAATTGATAAAAATAAATAGGTACATACTAATACACATATACATGTCGGGTCAGGAGCATTATTGGCACCATCGTCAGACATTATGTGGGCGGATATTAGGGTAATCGAGCAAAGAAGAACAGTAAATGCACAATAATCACTTTTAATACTAAAATCACTTCTAACACAGCAATCACAATTTATAGCTAAGCGAAACGTATGACAGTTCCTAGAATGAAGGTTCTGTTCTGTAGAACGGTCGGAAGGCAACTCCCTCGCCGTCACGCGCCTCCATTAGCTAGGCTCCGTCGTAGCACGAAGTTAGCCGAGTGTTAGTGCTGCCATCACTCGACTCACGTGCCGCGCTTCGTTTAGCAACTGTACTATTGACCGTCTCCGACACGGCCATCCTGCGCTAACACACGTCCTCGTGTGGTAATCCTGCAATAAGGAAAACATAGCACAGTACACTTCGTTCGGACACTCCTCACGCAAAGCTTAACTAACCACTAGAAAATAAAAATAAACTTCATCACAATGACTTTACTTTATTTCTTTACGAATAATTCTAAAACAAACTAAAAATTAGATCAAACAAACAATTAGGTCAGTTAAAATGCTAGAGCAACCAAGTACCTCTTCATTCATCTAACCATCACACAAAGCGGGAATCTTATTCGTGGCCTATTGCCAACATTTAGGCCCTCCATCAAACCCCTGTTTGTTTAACTACGTTCCTCAAGAACGCCGAGTCCCACATGACTCTATGGTCTCTACCAGACCCGACCTCCGCCAGAGCCACCCGCGCACCGCGCATCCACGGACTGCTACAAGCAGACACCGACTTCTACCGGACTACGGCTACGAAATGGCTACTGGTACGGTCCGACCATCCGAACTAAGTTTCCACACTATCTCTCAACTCTAAATCCTCTACTTCAAACGGTACTTGGCCCTCGGGCATTCTCCTTAACCTATCGTGTGCGTACTTGTAAGTACGCTTACAATTTAATGCTCTCAATGTGTAGCGATCTCCCTCTAACACTTCTACAACTCTGAATGGTCCCTTATATTTGGGGTCTAACTTAGTCTGGTTGCGTTCTTCGTTTTGAAGCAACACAAACTCACCCACCGAAAATCTATCCAGTCGCGCCTTAGTGCTATCAAACCGTTTTTTATCATAGAGAGCCGACTTTTCGATTAACCGAACTGAGTTTTCCCTTACTTGTTCGAGATCTGCGTTAGTATCATCGTCGTAAGCTATTAGACTAAGAGGGCGCGCGACTTTACCGACTAGTAATTCGAGTGGACTTGCTTTTGTTACCCTATTGACAGTACAGTTTAGTGCCAGCTGCACGTCTCCTAACGCATCCTGCCATGACCTATCTTCGTTCACTTCAACCGCGGTAAGCATAGATTTTAACGTGCTCATTGTGCGCTCAACTTGACCGTTAGCTCGCGATGATCCCGTAGCTATTAAATGAAGCTTAATATTTTTACTCTCACAAAATTCCCTAAATTCGTGACTTGCGAAACAACGACCTTGATCAGCAATAATCCGTACCGGAGCTCCAAACAATGATACGCTCCTTGACACAGCTTTTATACTACTGGCAGTGTCAATGTGCATCGTATGATGTAAAAGAACAAACTTTGTAAATGCATCAATGAGTACGAACACATACTCCTTGTTATCGCATTTTCCGCTGAGCTTACCTGTCGCATCGATGTGTACCGTGTGCCACGGCACCGCAACTTTTGGTATTGGGTGCAACTCTGCCTGTACCTTGCCTGAATGACATTTTGCTACTTTACATGTAACGCAATTATCCACGAACTTACGAACATAGCGACACATACCTTCAAACCAGTAGTAATCGTAGAGCTTCTCTAGCGTCTTCTCCCAGCCTAGATGAACAATGGAATCGTGTATATTGTGAACGACTGACCATCTTATATTACGAGGCAGCACAGGTAGACACTTGGTCTTCCGGTTGCGTTGGATTTTACGGTAAAGTAAACCAGAACGTACCTCATACGTCAGTGCAATTTCACCACTCAACTCCCCATTGTTTAATTGAGCCATGACTTTTTGTATCTCCTCGTCCCGCTGTTGTTCAGCTAACAGCCAGTTTCCGGAAAGCTCTGTTATGTCAACACGCTTCTGCTCCACTTTACTAACCTGCTTTGCCTGGTGACGGGGTAAATGGTTGCGGGAGAAAAAGTCAGCATGGGTCATATTCTTACCTGCCCTGTACATAACGTCGAAATCGAACGCTTGCAGGTAGGCCCACCAACGGTGTACTCTCGGCGTTAGATCTATCTTGTCTCGAGAAGATTTTAAAGAATTGCAGTCGGTTACCACAACAAACTTCCTTCCATGTAAATATGAACGAAAGTGTTTTACACCATTCACTACGGCCAGCGTCTCCAGCTCATATGAGTGATACCTCGATTCAGCTGCTGTTGTGCGCTTGCTGTAATAACCAACCACACGTTTCTTACCTTCTACTATCTGCAACAAGATAGCTCCATAACCCTCCATGCTCGCGTCCGTATGTAGTTCTGTCGGGTAACGGGGGTCGTAGATCATCAATACCGGCTCTGTTGTTAAAATAGAAATTACCTGTTGACGTATCTCTTCGTGATTCGCCTTCCAATCAAACGGGCATTTACCTGAAGTCAGCCTATGTAAAGGTGCCATTAACCGGGAAAAACGGGATATAAATTGCCTAAAATATGAAGCAAGACCGATAAATTGCCTAAGTTGAGTCACCGATTCGGGAGGAGGTAAGACAGTGAGTGCCTCAATTTTCTTTTTATTTGGTCGAATTTCACCTGCCTCTACTTCATAGCCAAGGAACTGTACATGCGTTTTTAAAAATGAACACTTTTTAAGATTGAGTGAAAAGCCTGCCTTAGATAAAACCTCCAAAACCGCACTTAACCTCTCTAAGCCCTGTTCCTCGGTTTCGGATATTATCAACAAATCGTCGACGTACACGATCACATATGTATAGGCTAATTCACCTAACGCAATTATTATTGCCCGCTGAAAAACAGAGATAGCATTACGTAGACCGAAAGGCATCGTTAAAAACTCGTACTGACCCTCTGGTGTTACAAACGCAGTTCGTTCTATAGATTCCTCGCTAACCGGTATTAAATGAAAGCCACTAGCACAATCTAATTTTGTAAAATAATTAGCTCCATTAAGACGCGAAATCTGATCCGAAATCAACGGTAACGGGTATCTATCCGGGACAGTATTTTTGTTTAACTCACGATAATCGATACACATACGTTTCGTACCGTCAGATTTTTCTACGAATAACGCCGGACTCGCAAAAGGTGAATTGCTAGGTCTTATTATTTTGGCATCTAATAATTCATTCACTCGCTCGCGCATTACTGTTCGTTCCACCGGCGAGCAACGATAAGGCCGTCTTTGTACCGTCTTGTTTGGGTCTATTAAACGAATTTCTAGTTTATAAGTCTTAACGCGGGTATTTGGAAAACCGAAGATGAAATATTCTGAGAATTTTTTTAGTAAACTGACAAGTGATTGTTTACGTTCTAATGAAATATCAGTGTCTACCTCATCCAAATTCTTTATAACTTGTTGAGAACTAATTGTGGCACACGAAAAAATAGCATTGCTCTTTGTTAACGTAAATTCGTTTGCACTAATATTAGCAACAAAACCGGACAACAATATTTCTCGACCAATCATTACGTCACTGCGTAAATAAACGTCGGGCAAAACATGGAATAAAATTTCGGTGGAATATTCGTTGATTTCTACGCTACATAAAATCTGTTCAGTGCTATTGACATTCTTATTGCCTATTCCTATGAGTGAAATAACATTATTAAAACGTTTACCGGACAACTTTTTGGCAAAACTTTCTTTAACTAATGAGCACTCTGCTCCTGAATCGAAATGAAATGTTATCGACTGACCTTTATGCGTTAGTGATCCTGAAGGTGGCTCGACCATGCACAAGTCGACACGGTGCTCAGCGCGGGGCGCGGCGCCTGCGCTTGCCGCAACAGCAGGGGCGGCGCTGCTGCAGCGCGAGGCAATGTGGCCAGGCTGCCCGCACTTGAAGCAGATGAGACTTCCTTTCGGTGTTGGCTGCTGACTTGCACGTGCAGGTGCAGTGGATGGTATAGGGTATTTCTTAAATTCCTTTCCTCTAAAACGGCAATCGACTTGTTTATGGCCAGGCTTGCCGCATATGAAGCATTTAAGCGGTGGCGTCGACATCCTGGGTTGCTTGGCGTTATCTGAAGTGTCGTTCGCGTCTTGATGTGCTTTACGTTTAAGATAGGAATACGCTTGCAATTCCTGTTGCAGGTTATGGCGCGAATTAACCTCAGTGGTGAAAGCAAGTCGTTGTAATCGTGTATCAATTTGGGCTAAATGAGCTAGCACAACGGACACAGCAATTTGTTCAATACTTGCATTTTTCCAACGATTCATCAGGGACGACATCAATCGGCTGGCGTACGCTGCGTAGTTTTCTCCCTCGTTGGGCTTACTAGAATTCAGATGAATAAGCGTAGCCGGAATTGTCTCTGTGGGCACAAACCTTGCTGAAAAAAGCTCTTTGAATTGTGGCCAAGTGATTCCGGGGTAAGTAACTTGTGACAGCCACGTTGATGCAGTTCCTTTCAAGGCTTTGCTGAGCGCGACGATTAGCTGGCATCCTTCCAGGGGTTTATCAGAAAGGCACAGGTCGGCGGTCGCGCACCATGATTGAGGGTCTGCTTCTCTATTTTCTGGATTGAACTCCGGCAGGGCCACGTGGTTGTTGGGTCGCGGCGCGTTCAGGGTTTGTATAAGTGCTCGCATTTGCTCGTTTTGAATTTCGAGTATCATCCGCCATTGTGCAGTTTCGGGGTTCTCACCACGTGTTTTTTCATTTGCTCGATCGGATCCCAATTCTGATGTCGGGTCAGGAGCATTATTGGCACCATCGTCAGACATTATGTGGGCGGATATTAGGGTAATCGAGCAAAGAAGAACAGTAAATGCACAATAATCACTTTTAATACTAAAATCACTTCTAACACAGCAATCACAATTTATAGCTAAGCGAAACGTATGACAGTTCCTAGAATGAAGGTTCTGTTCTGTAGAACGGTCGGAAGGCAACTCCCTCGCCGTCACGCGCCTCCATTAGCTAGGCTCCGTCGTAGCACGAAGTTAGCCGAGTGTTAGTGCTGCCATCACTCGACTCACGTGCCGCGCTTCGTTTAGCAACTGTACTATTGACCGTCTCCGACATACATATAAAATAAAACAAACTAATATACATATATTATAATACAAAGAAATAGTCCAAAATACGAAAGAAAATTCAAAGATTCAGTCTGTCATGTAAAGAAAATGGTTAAATGATATTCTGCGGTATTGCCATTACGACGCAAACAGACGTGTAACATTTTTGTTACACGTCTGTTTGCTCAGCCTTTAAGGATGAACACATTTCGGATCTGACTGTACACAAACACACCCACACACAGTGATTTAGGACGCGCAGCGTTTTACACGATTAATCTTGCATGATTGTCCGGACTGGTAATAGCGCGCATTGTCCGGGATTTATACGGAACCACCTAGTTCCGCAATGCTTTATCTTTGGGAATTTCGTGATTACGCCTGACTATGAGCGGCTTCTGACTTTGGGCTTTGAGCTATGCGACCTAGGAGTAGCCAGTGTTCTGCAGTTTCGTTATTGTTCTATTGTAACTGCTTGTCAGAATATGTTTATTATATGAGTTACGTACTCATATCACAAACTCACTCAGACTACGTTGAAAACTGTACTGTAAATGTACAATGCAATATTGAATTGTATGTGGAGCGCAGCCAAAATAACCTTGACTGCTAAGTTACTCGAGGAGTCGGCAACAAATGGCGAAGACAATCTTTCTGAAACAATATACTTTTTAACCCCTATTTTCGTCATTATAGGGTTCAATTTCGTCATTATAACTATCTGTATGCCAAATTATAGCCCGATTTGTCTAGTACTTTTTTTCAATTTTATTAGTACACTAGCTGTGCCCGGCATGCGTTGCAATGCACCTTTCCCTACCCTACCTACCTACCTACCTACCGTACCTACCTACCTCCCTACCTACCCTACCTACCTACCCTGCCTACCTATCCTACCTACCTACCCTACCTACCTACCCTACCTACCTACCCTACCTACCTACCCTACCTACCTACCCTACCTACCTACCCTACCTACCTACCCTACCTACCTACCCTACCTACCTACCCTACCTACCTACCCTACCTACCTACCCTACCTACCTACCCTACCTACCTACCCTACCTACCTACCCTACCTACCTACCCTACCTACCTACCCTACCTACCTACCCTACCTACCTACCCTACCTACCTACCCTACCTACCTACCCTACCTACCTACCCTACCTACCTACCCTACCTACCTACCCTACCTACCTACCCTACCTACCTACCCTACCTACCTACCCTACCTACCTACCCTACCTACCTACCCTACCTACCTACCCTACCTACCTACCCTACCTACCTACCCTACCTACCTACCCTACCTACCTACCCTACCTACCTACCCTACCTACCTACCCTACCTACCTACCCTACCTACCTACCCTACCTACCTACCCTACCTACCTACCCTACCTACCTACCCTACCTACCTACCCTACCTACCTACCCTACCTACCTACCCTACCTACCTACCCTACCTACCTACCCTACCTACCTACCCTACCTACCTACCTACCTACCTACCCTACGTACCTACCTACCTACCCTACCTACCTATCTACCCTACCTACCTACCATGTCCATCTCCTGGTTCTAAGCTACCTCCCCACCAATTTTCAGCCAAATCGGTTCAGCCGTTCTTGAGTTATAAATAGTGTAACTAACACGACTTTCTTTAATACATTTAGATAGGGTGACTGGTAATTAGTGACCGATACTTAAACACGTGATTGTAGTCAAGATAACAAACAACTTTCCCAAAGAATCATTTTTTTAAACGACTAACAGCTGATGGGCACAGGCGCGCGCGTGCGAATTTCATACGGCTGTTGTGATATTGTGATAAAAGACTGTATTAAAAAATAATTTGTGTTTCGTCACGCTATGATTATGTAATTGATTTATAACTGACAATACTTTTTCACCCACAGATATATAAAAATATTTTAAAGCTCCATTTCAATGCACGTTCATGTTATCAAAAAAAAATCAAACAAAAATTTCAGCGATCATTTTCCTCAAAAAAATAATTATGAAATTATTTTCCGAGCGCATATTGAGAAATATTCGGAAAACAATAACATCTGCATTCAAAGTAACAGGTGTTGTTTCAGTGATATAACTGAACCAATTAAGTACGGCGAAATGCGTGATTAATGAAAACGGTCCGGAAAATACGTAAAGCAATTTATACGGACGCTGGAACCGGAATTCCGTTATGATTTGAGTGAATTGGTTTGAGTCAGAAGTTATTTTTTGAGTTATCTACACAGGTTTTTGGATCTGTGGTCTTTGTTGCATCTTCTCTATTTTGGGATTTGGTTCGAGTTGGTTCCTCATGCGGATCAAAAGTTTTTGAACGTTTTTCTATGAAGAAGAAGTCATCCCATCGTTGTTGTCTTGGGATACGATGTTCTAAGGACTAAAGTGACTCACTGCAGTGCTATTTGGATGTACTTAAATCTTATTTCGTGATCATATTATTTTTACGCCGAATGGACTACTTTTAGTAAGTTTTAGTAACGGGACATACTGATGTTTGGTGGTTGTTCTATGAACAAGCAGTCTTCCCATCGCCATTCTGATGACTCGGGATACGATGCTCTAAACTCTTAAGTGACTTATTGCAGAGATATTTGGCTGTACTTAGATCTTATTTCGCGATATTATTTTTACGCCGAATGGACCATTGTTTTTAAGTAACGGGACATGCTGATATTTGGTTTAGTTAATGGGTAGAAGACACATAAAAAAAAACAAAAGAAATAGGGTTATTAAATATGGGGAGATAATGATGAAATCTTGTAGTACAATGAAATAACCAAAGCAAACTTTTTTTTCTTTAATACATTAGATTCGATACGGAATCCAAAATCAAACGAATTTTACCTTTATTTTGTTAAACGTGTGCGAGGAAGCTGAGCGACTGCAAGTCATCATTGAGATTGAATGTCGTCAAAGAGATCCTCTAAAATACTCGGAAATGGCGGAAGATGAGACGGCCATTTGGGTTATTTCGTTTTCCGTGATTTTCTACCTTTTACTCAATGGCGAAGTGGTTTCGAGTTATTTGATTACAATTATTAAGGCTTTGATTTAAATGGCTATATGGATAGTGTTTTTTTTGATCTAACTGATTAATTAATCAATTCCGAAATAAAGTTACAAAAAAATTAAGAAATATTAACAAAACCTACTAAACCTAATTTGCTAAAAGACTCGGGATCTTGAAAAAAATAATTATTTAATAAAAACGACAAAAAAAAACACCTAATTGATGTCATGTAAGAATCTTAAAAAAAAAAACTTTTATTCAAAATACTTAACCCTGCTAATGCAACGCTGCAAGTTAAGCAACGAAAAACAATAAAAGAAAACTCAAATCATAAAAACATTTTTATCGATCAATCACTTCAAAAACGAACACATAAACCTTGAAGTAGCTATACTCGTATTTTTACAACATCTAAAAGAATCGTTCTTGTAGCAATAATCAATCAACAATACAAACGTTTATGAATTCATTTTATTGATACAGACTCGTAAAATTGCGTGTCAAATGGCTGAGAGAATCCGGGGTGATTCGCATGGAACTTTTTCTTTATATTCAGAAAAGAAAATCTACCCTTAATAATATCTTTGTGATTTATATCATCGTTTGTGAGCAGAATTGTGTTTGTGGTTTAAGTATTGCTTACAAAGCCATTTATGAAAATGTTGGGTAGGATGGAGACAGAAAGACCTATGGATATTTTGAGAAAATGTGAGCAGGAATGTGTTTTGTCATTCCTACATCTGTGGTTTCTATTATAAAGTGTTTTGTGCTAGTAGGTAATACTTTTTAAGGATTGGTCAACATGGTGAAATTGCGGATGCGGCTCCGGATACGGATACCTCCTATACACATGTTTACTGAAGTAGGGATTCTCAGCTCTCAATTATTTATTGCGTTCCATAATGTATACTGTTGGTATGAAAATGAATATATTAGTCACAATTATGGACCCTGTCGGGCACAGCATAGATAAAGTAGGAGAGAGGAGGAAGAACAAGTTAAATTAATACAGAATTGAATTTTTATAATTATTGTTTTATAAATTTTATACATTTATTTATTTAGTAACATTGTAAAACCATTTTTTTTTTTTAATTATTCATTATTGTTTTTTTTTACTTGTTATTATTTGTATTTATTACGTAATTAATATTTATTATCCCTAAGGTAAGATATTTATTGGACGCTTCATATAAATTATTTAAAAAATATATTTTTAGTATTATGAGTGGCGCGTCTTTAAGAGTTATCTGTCAGTGTCTATATTAGGGGCCTCATCCCACCACAATTTTTACATACCGACTTTAATCGATCCATTAGTGAACACAATTTCTAACCCTGTAAAGCTATGCGTTTCTTTTTTATCAGAAATAAAATGTTGGTAACCGGTCATATTTTTTTTTCTTTTGCTTATCAATTAATTTATAGTTTTTCTTGATAACTTTTAGACATCAAAATGCCAAACAAAACATGATATGTGTTCCTGTTTTATTGATACCGTAAAAGGAAATCTCCTTTTAGCAAAGAATCAGATGATTATCTCTCACGTTCATTAATTACCCGTCCAACATTTATCAGATACAGGCCCGTTTCTTGCGGGTAATGTTTGGACCTTTTGGCTGAGGAAAAATAAACACAACTTTATGTAATTTATTCAACTTAATTAGGTCAGTATTTACAAATCAGCTGATCATACGTTTAAAGCAGGTAAATATTGCGCTTTTGTATGAAATGTGTGCAGTGAAGGGGTCCAGAATCATGTAGCTACTGAATTCATAGCAATAGGTTGCGCATCATGTCCCTTACACCTTGTATATCTAACTAGCTGTTGCCCGCGACTTTCATCCTCGTGAAATTATTATAAGAATATTACTTCCCTATTCGAACCGGTATTTGTTAAATATTTCATGGGTTTTCATTTTTTGCACTTTTTTCTAAAATAAAAGTAGTCTAAGTTACTCCTTATAACATCAGCTATCTGCCAAAAAAGCCCCGTTGTAATCGGTCCAGCCGTTTCGGAGATAACCCGGAACAAACAGACAATCATAAATTAAAAATAATGTTTTTTTTTGTTATAGGTACCGTATACCGTATACTTTCATTTGCATTCAGCAAAAAGCTGTTATTTTAAAATAACAAACAGACACTTCAATTTTATGTATTTGTACAGATGTATCAACTCGCACAACAGTGGCTGTACTATATGAAAAATGTGTTTTTTAAATGAAAAGGAAATTTTACGATATTTTTGACAAACAACCAATTCCCGATTTAATCAAAACTCAAAGTGAGCACGGCAAACATGAAACATCGTGACTTTTATTATCTCATACAGCTGTTGACATAAAAAACAAGTCCAAATGTCCTGTACAAAAAGATATGAAACTCATTTAATTTTCCGCCAAAACAGAGTAATGACCAAGAGGGGTCTCTTTAATAAGACTGACGAGATTTTCTTGTGATTTTATTGCCCGCTCCTGCGAGTAAATCGCTCGTTTAGAAGTAACGGCCACCGATTCACAGATCTCTTCATGGCTTTTCCTAATTTTCTTTCGAGTTTTTATGCGCCTTCATTTCTTTGGGAATTGTCTATGTTTAGTGTTTTAAATCGGGGATTACTAGCTGTTGAATCCGTTTAGTGTTGTCATTTGAATTTGAATTCGTAATAAAATTAAAGATGCCATGATAATTCACTTGTGAATAATCTATACTTACTAATTTATACTAATATTATAAAGGTGAAGAGTTTGTTTGGTTGAACGCGGTAAACTCGGGCACTGCTGATTCGAATTGAAAAATTCTTTTAGTGTTGGATAGCCCATTTATTTATAATTTATATATAATATTACAAAGTTGAAGAGTTTGTTTGGTTGAACGCGATAATCTCAGGAAGTACTGTTTCGAATTGAAAAATTCTTTTAGTTTTGGATACCCCATTTATCGAAAAAGGCTATAGGCTAAAAATGTTGACCCACTCTCTCTAAACCTCTCTCTCTTATGTGACGCAAACGAAGTTGCGCAGGACAGCTAGTGTTTAATAAAAAAGAAATTTTTAGTAAACAAATACGTTGATAACTGTAATTAACATTTATGCAAAGTGATTTTCAGTAAACAGAAAATATTAACTCCAAATATTTAACACTATCATTGCTCACTCAAAAATTCAAACTGGTACAAGTCCACTGAATTATTCAATCATGAATAAATTGTAAACCACTGTTTTATTATTCACAAATAGTTGACACAGTTATTTATTCAACCACATTTAGTAGCAGCGCTTTAAATAGAATTAATATATTCCAACAAATCATTACAATGAGCTACGTTTCGACTTTTATGAAAACAAATATCGATTTCGTCCGCACTTTAGTAATCAATTCACGGCGGACGATAACAGTTACATTACGACTTTTAATATACGAAATTGAACCATGCGGGCGGTTATCAACAAAAGCCCAGTTTTTTAAAGCCCGGTTTGTGAAAGCACTCGTCGGACGGCGGCCGGAGGGTTAAACAAAAAAGGCTTGGTCTGCGACAAAAACCACAACTATCTTCTACTGAATCTTTTGTTTGTTAAAACTCTATTGTTGGGATTAAACTGTGGTTTATATGTAACATTGATTTATGTAGTGCTCTTACTTGAACTTAATTTTTTTGAGAGTATTTTTTGTGACTGCATAGGGTTTCAAGACCGTAATAATTAAGGTTAGAGTTATTTTTTATAATGGGCTTTTTTAGGGAAGTATCACCAATATACAATATGTAACGAGCAGCATTGCTATTATAGGTATTTCGGTTCGATAGTTGTTTTCCAATTCATTACGTTTTAATAAGGCCAACGTGCTGGCCCTCATTGGTTAGATACGATTAGCATAATATATTTCGAATATCAACGCACAATTAGTGTAGGATCGATGGATGGATGGATGGATTAGGATCGATGATATAATATGAAAGGTGTATTGAAATGGAATTAAATAATTAACGTCTTTGTGCAAAAAAAAAACAAATAAAGCTATAAGAAATCTTTTCCATTCTTCACACATTTTTACATCATGGCGCACACAGTGAGCCCGCTAGGCTCCGTCTGTCTTTTTTGTCTTGTAATTATGAAATCATTGTTTATTTCCTTTATATGTAACATGCAAATAACTTCTTAAATGCTCACAGCGCCTACATAGCTATACCGTCGTCTGTTATACGAAGGACCAGAAAATAAACATTTAATTATGATGACGCCCTACAAATTTATTTTCGTAAACAACTAAAAATACGCCAAGAAACGTTGGATATCAAAAGATCCAAAAAAACACGTCAAGTTATTTACGGACCCTCAAATTAAAAAATGTTGCTATCCCGGCTCCTGCGACTGATCTAACGTTGGTATACAAGAAAATTGCTTTTTAAATATCGTATAGATACGACTTCGTTAAGTCTGTATTAAACACAGTTGAGTAAATTTTATTACCGCGCCAAATAAAACTTGGAGATGTATTAAAATATGAATGAAATTATAATTTGCACGTGTTGAAGACATCGAGTGAATATAAATTATTGCCTTTTTTATCAAATTTTCTCCCATTTCAGAGTACCACTCTAAATTTGGTCTTTTTTGTGGACTGTAGTTAAATTCTTGGTCCTTACATCCGCCCGATTTTGGGGCCGCCCTAATGTGCCCGTCTGGGTCTAATTTAGGCCTCATTTCCGACCAACATCCTGGGTCGACACAAAACAGTATATTATGTTTGTTGTGTTTCAAACTAACAGACAGCTCACTTACTTCACAAAACGCCTAATTAAACTAAAACCTTAAACTTTCGGCGTGAAAGTTTCTTCTTTATTGAACTTTAATCGGTTTTCAAAAGAAATAAAAATGGATTAAAAAGTCGTTGAACAACTTTTACGTCGCCCTAAAAAGTTTTTTAAAGAGACGTGCCTTAACTTTGTAGAATCTTCGACGAAACTATAAAATACTTCTACACGGGCCATTAATACTGGAGCTATTGGTAGTACTTACCTATTTTAAATTCTAATCTCATTTTACGCTGAGTGCTCAGATTTTACATGAATTTGGACTTAATTTGCAGGAAAGTCCGAAAACTTTCTGTAAATTAAGTCTAAATTGGCTAAGGCTGTATTACTAGCTTCTATGACTGGATTTCTGGAATATATTATTAGTAGCAATAGTGTTGAAAAAGCTTGGTTTTTTAAAAGAGTGGAATCTAAAAAATAAACCGTGACTAATCTCAAAGTCAAAATCTAACCATTCATTTCAATGGCATTAAAATTATAGCCTTTATTCATTTTTTACACATTTTCATGTCTTAATATATTTAAAAAACATTAAAAATATAAAAAATAGTGGTCCGCCGGTGTCGGGAGCAGGGTCCAAGCTACCGGTGGTTAGGGCTCCAGAGACAGGAACCTCTTCACAATGCGAGCCGTATCGAGGAGTACTGCCTTCTGAATCAAGCCCTTAATCAAACCGCCTAAGGAGAGCCTCGAAAGATTGTCGTCGAGGCTCTTGGCCATAAGGCCAATGGCCGTTACGACAATCGGCACAGTGATAGCCGAGTTCACATTCAAATGTGAACTCGGCATTAAAATTATTATTTAAAGGCGTTTGGACGTCAAATCCGGAATTAGAATTGAATCTATTGCTAATTCGCCAATGTAGTTTTATATGGAGAAGAATGGGCAAAAACTATACTCTTTTAAAATGTTTTACAATATTTTGTAAACATGAATAAAATTACAAATTTGACAATGCTCATAACTCTGCTGTAGTTGCAAAAACGTACAGCCGAACGCCTAGTTCTGCCTCAATCCTTCAAAAAAAAAAGAAACTATAAATAAATAATTCCTCCTTTGTGACATATTGTGAACCAGGTTGAGGAATTATTTATTTGAGCAAAGAGCTGAACAAAAAGCAGTAACTCGATCACAAAGAACATGTTTCCCCAGCAAAAGGCACAGATTACATCTTTCAATTTAAAAAAGTCCTGCTAGTTCCAAAAGGTTTAGAAAAGAGCAACAATATATTCCTTTGAGACGAGTACTGCCGAACACGGGAAAGCAATTCCGTTTTCGCAGTCCGACGGCTTATTATTCAAGTTGTGATTGCTACCAAACCATTGCAAATATAAAATGTTGGGGGAAATCTGATACGGAAAAGATATAGGAATTGAAGTGTAGTAAGCAAGGGCTTGAAAGGTGAGGCATGTAGGAGAGAATGAGTGAACCTGTGTAGAAAGGTTACATACAAAAAAAAAAAATTATCTTTCCATTTCGTCATAGTTGCAAAGTAATTATCATTATTTATTTTATTGTATTAATCGTATTGTTATTTGTTTTATCTTTGTATTTATAAGTTTGATAGTAAGTATATTGTTTTAAGAATACCATATATGTTATATTATTTTTAAATAGTTCTGTTTAATGTTTGATGTATTCAATTTTCTCTTCTTCTTTTACACACTATGTCTACATTTCTTTTTATTATCTCCTTTCGCAGGGATTCTGGAAGAGATTTCTTTAGAAATAAGTATCACCTTAGTACTATTTTCTGTTCATTTCTTCGTTTCTGTATTTAGTGTGTACATAAATTGTTAAATAAATAAATACACAGAGTGTTAGGGCCCATCAGAAAGCTGTCAACAAAGCATTCTGTACAACAAACTAGAAAGAATGAAAGAGAATACATTTATTTGGCACATGCCACAAGTGCACACAGAATAAAATAAATATAGAAAACGAAAAAAATATGTGGCACTGTATGCCTCACGGCTGCGCCAAATAACTAAGTAACACTGTGCAAAAAATATTGCTTGGAAACTACTTTTTTGATGTGAAAAACACGTATTTTAAGGTAACGCTCCATACGAGTATAACGCACTCAAAACATTGTGCTGGTGAATAGTACAGGAGTAATGGAGGTATTTAAAGAAAAGTTATAACATTTAAAACAGGTATTTAAAAAAAAACGTTGAAACTTTGACCTAACATATCTCCATAACTAGAAGATTCTCAGGTATGGTCCAGTAACAAAACATGATCACAATGACGGGATGAACACGTGCCTCTCAGCTTCGTTAAAAATGTTTTTACACCCGTTATTTTTGTACATTTCAAACCTAAAAGCATCATAAGCATTTACAAAAAACTCAAATACCGAATTAATTCTTGAACCACCAACAATATTTTCCAAAGACAAAATAAATATGAAAAATGGCGCTCACAAATAAAAAAATAAACAAGACTCAGGACCCGAACCGCGAAAGTTTATTGCTCACAATCATCACATAACGCATTTCCAGACGTTTCTGCGTTTTATTAAAGAGCTTACTAGACACAACAAATTCTAAACATTTGTCAGTAACCTGCTGTGGGCAGACAGAATCATTAATTTAGTACACTCATTTATCTTGCGAATCCGAAGTAAACAATGAAATGGTGTGATCAATAAAAAGACCTTTCACAGATCGGCTATTGTCAGTGTGAAAGGTTTTAATAAATATTGGGGTTGCCTGCGAGATGGGCAATTTTGTGAATAAAATTTGGTCCTTTTATTAGCTAGGCCGTGTTAGGAGTTATCAATGATCTGGCGCTGATTAAACCCGTGTCTTATCAGATCTGGAATCTTACTTTTCTTACTTCTTACTAATCCTTACTAATAATATTATAAATTCGAAAGTAAGTTTGTTTGTTACCTTTTCACGCCTAAACCACTGAACCGATCATCCTGAAATTTTGCATATGTTTTTTAAGATGTACAGAAACGGACATAGGCTACCTTTCATTCCGAAAAACAGTACTTTTCCCAAGGAAAACGACAACAACGTTCTTATGATAATAGATGGCGCCGCGGATGGTGTGAATCATGATTGAATTCAAGCTTAGTACAACCAGAATTGATTGACAAATTTTAAATTAACGAGAGCGAAGCCGCGGGCAAAAGCTAGTAATATTATAAATGAGAAAGTTTGTGAGGATGGACAGATGTTTATTACTCTTTCAAAAATATCTGAAAGGGTTTGGTTAAAATTTTGCATACAGATAGATTAAAACCTGAATTAACACATAGGATACTTTTATCCCGGTAGTATGATCCCGTGGGACAATTATCAAACTCCACGCAGGCGAAGCCGCGGGCATAATCTAGTCATGCTAGAAATAATACTAACATAGAAGAAATAGGGTTAGTTATTATTAATTTTATAATAGAAATGGTTCGGATTCCTAGCTTGTACCTCCTATTTCGAAATACAATCCAGGTCAATTTATTATCAATTAGAGAGACTATTTTTTTTTTGTATTGCTGGGAATAGACCTCGTCCAAGTGTCACCAAATCGGACGATCCAGTAGAAAAGCTCGTTTCTAAAAAAAGTTTATACATATTAAACTAGCCGTCGTCGACTGCGATATTTTTAGTATTCACGTATTAGAAATGCTGATCAGACGTAGCGTCAGATGCATAACTCCTCGAGAGTCATAAAATATTTCTACGTATGGTTACTTCGATATTTTATAACAAGTATAGTGACTGTAACAACACAGTGCAACTTTATTTTAGATCTAACTTGCAACAATATTTAAAATAATAATGAAAAATGAAGACTAAAAGTCATCATCTGCCTACATTGGGGTCGGCTTCCAGTCTAATCTGATGCAGCTGAATACCAGTATTTTACATGGAGCGACTGCCTATCTGACCTCCACAATTCAGTTAGTACTGGGTAATACGATATCCCTTGGTAAGAAGAGAAGACTTTTTGGGCCACTGACTGCCTGTAACGACTGTCAAAGATCTACAAATAACAGCCGGGACCAACGGCTTTACGAACTTTCCGAGGCGCGGAGGAAACTCGGTATGTAATGGTGGTGATCCATCCACAGACCAACCTAGGCAAGCACGGCTCAACCTAAAGATTGACCCGAGCGGCTGTTATTATTTAGCCACGAGCTCCTCAAAAAATGAGGACTAGAAGTTCCTACATAACATACAACGACGATAACAATAGGACACTTAGGCGTCAAAGTACTTCTCCGCATCGCTGTCATCCGGGAACGTGACCAGAACCTCTGCAACCGACCGCTTGTGTTAAACGAAAGTCGTGATTTACGGGGTTAAAATGCTAAAAGTGCAATTTAAAAGTAAAATTAGTTAGGGCCATTTACACGACGGCTACTAAACACCATTAACGCTAGAAATGTCACGAGACAATCCATTAATACCTTTACTTGCACGATACCGGAACTTGTGGACGACACTGGACTAGAACAAGTTACTTGTATAGTCAAGGAATAATAATGTTCTGCACTTTAAGAGATGGACTGTGTTAAAAATTACTCATTATTTTCAGTCCTTGGATGTTGCCATCATTATAATCATCAACTGCCTAGTCTTTTCCCAACTATGTTGGGGACGGCTTCCAGTCTAACCGGATGCAACTGAATACCAGTATTTTACATGGAGGAACTGCCTATCTGACCTCCACAACCCAGTTAGTACTGGGTTATACGATACCTCTTGGTAAGACTGGTTGTCACACTTTTAGGTCACTGACTACCTGTAACGAATGCCAATGATATACAAATAACAGCTAGGACCAATGGCTTAACGTGCTTTCCGAAGCACGGAGGAAATTCTGTATCTAATGGGTGGTCACCCATCCACGGATCAACCTAGGCAAGAGAGGTTTAACCTGAAGATCAACCGGAGTGACTGTTGTTATTTAGCCACGAGCTCCTCCACAGTTCGCTGCATTAGTAAAAATGTCTTTTGTATATCCATACTGATGAATACAATAACTCTACAACCAGAGACGTATAACATTGCATTGTACAAACAGCGGCACATCAAGCTATACATTTCCAGTATAATTTGGCCTCGCTTTGTGTTAGGTTTTCCGTACAATGAGAGATACGCATAAACTGGTTTTGTATAGCTTGATCGGCCGTCGTGCGTATCCTACGGTATCTCCCTCAGTACATTGTGAAAGTTGAGTGGATTTGTCAAAGCATTCAGACTGGACATTTTTATTATTGGTTTCCTACATCAAAAGGATCATTATTTCTGTAGGCCATTGAATATGTTTTCCAAACGTTGTTGGCTTTATTTATTTTGTTATAGCTTTCGATACGAACTTTTGCGGAAATAATAATGGCAGTTGTAATTCTAAGACCAGATAAATAAGTGGGATTTCATAAAACAATAGTAGGATCTCAATGATGACCAGTCAAACGAGGAAATGGATGGAAAACCCAAAACTCAAACTCAAAGCATTTATTTCAATTAGACCATTACAGGCACTTTTGAATGTCACAAAAAAACAAAGAAAGCGAAACTACAGTCACAGACACAAGGCATAATAACTTGTGAAAGTACTGTAGTTGTCCATTCCCAGGCGTAGATCTCTATGGAGAAGAATGGGCAAGAAATTCCATGGACACTCTTTTCAATCAAAATATTGTTACAAAATCTTGGTTACATCATTCATGTGGAGAATATACATACACCATGTGACTAAAAGAGTGATGAATATAAATGTTGACGGATGGAGAAGGAGAGGAAGACCAAAGAAGAGATGAAAGGATTGTGTGAGGAATGATATGAAGGAAAAAGGAGTAAATTATAGCTCAACGATTGACAGGGTAGAATGGAAGAAAAAATCGTGTTGCGCCGACCCCGAGTAACAAGGGTAGAAAGATGAAGAATCGGTAAAACGAAGAGGTATATTCCTCGGTCATAAAGCCATGATAAACGATTTAATAATGTAAGCAACCTGATACCTTTTTCACGAAATAATAACTTCTTTCACTAAACATAGTAACACAACAAAATAGTTTTTCCTTCGAGAAAGTTCACAAACTTCGGAGACCCTAATTTCGCTGACGTGAACCTCGTATAATAAATGATGAAAATTTTATCTTGTACGAAATTATTTATATTTTTTTTCTTACTGGCCGCCATTTTTCATTTGGTCTTTCAAAGAACGTTCCTAAATCTGTCAAAGTTTGGGAACGTTTATGTGCGAAGACGTGTGTCTAAATTAATGACGTCACGAGTCACTGATATGATTCACTGTGACGTCACGGAAGGTCGGATTTATGGACCTGATTTATCCTCGTGAAAGAAGAATGAGATAGGATAAGCTGTTGTGAATTAGTTATTTATTTGTATGAAGTATTCTTTGTAAGAAAATTGGTCTTTTGTCCTTTGTACTTTTCTTAGAATCTTTATCAAAAAACTATATTGGCTGTACCTACCAAATTACATTATACTTGGTTTCTTTGAAGATTTAGGCCGAGAGATAGCTATAGTACAGGAGTCGACGAGTAGTTTTAATACCTTTGAATTTTTTTATCGATGTCCCATTAATACTTTGTTACTGTATTATACTTGTTGGTTATTTTGCCTCATGTAAGTAATTATAAAATGTATTTTTCTCCATCACATCAGTCGTAGGTAACTACGTCTTATAAAATAAGTAGGTACTAGCTAGATACTACGTATGTAGTTGTATTAAAATATTCTTTTTAAATTGAGTAGCTAGGTAAAAACAATATTTGGCGGTACAAAGTCAGCCTGTTGCTGACCGCTGCTATAGTACATCCACATTTTGCTAGTTATTTTTCAATCCCATGTGGTAGAGAGCGAACCGATAAGCACAAACGATAATTTTATATTAGTTTCCACAGTACACGAACAAAATAAGCCAATGAATACTAAAGTAACACCATCTGTTACATCAAAAAAGGCTAAACAGACACAGATACTTACACCCAAAAGGATATCTTTTACAACCTAAATACATAAACAAAAAGAAACAAATGTACACACGCTTTACTGAAAAGACAGGCCTTTTATCTTTTGTAAGTTAAGATACCGTTTTCAAACTTAAGACGTCTTGGCATGTTGTTAGAATTAATTGCGTCACTAACTAAACTAAGTACATCAAACGTCCACTAGGATAATCGCTTTTACTATCTTTTACTTGATAAAATGTCGTATCTTTTTCCATTAAAAATCTCTTTATTCGTCGGTAGTTTGTTGAAAGTACTTTTTCGTAAATGAAGTCGTCTACGTCAGCAGGTTAATGGATCTAAAAATCTTTTTTGAGCTGTTTGATAATGTAGTGGTGTAGTGGTAGTAAGCGCTGCTAAGCATCAAGGTATGGGTTTAATTCCCAGGTCGGGCAAGGGGATATTGTCTTTATTTCAATAGGAATTTCTGAGCAGCATGGCAGGCCGTTCTTTGGATTTGTGTCGGGTTGGTTGCAATTGGCTTACCTCTTATTACATGAGAATTAAACGCAACTGGTGATACGGTTGGTGTAGGTACTATAGGGTACACCTATGCCTCACCCTTACGGGATTACAGGCGTGATGTTATGTTATGTGATGAGATGGAGTACCTTCTATGACTAATTCGTTATTTTTGTTTTGACAGAGACGGAGACCTGCGAAGGATGATGCCCACTCACCTATGGCCTTTTTTGATGGCTCACTGACCTATTGCTCAGTGTCTATGGAGTTTCTTGCCCATTCTTCTCCATAGAGATCTACGCCTTGGAATGGGTAACTACGGTACTTTCACAAGTTATTATCCCTTGTGTCTGTGACTGTAGCTTTGTTTTTGTGACATTCAAAAGTGCCTGTAATGGTCTAATTGAAATAAATGCTTTGAGTTTGAGTTTATTCAACTTACTATATTTTTTTTAGTTGTTTACATTTTTATTACGTTTATATTAAACATTATTCATTTATACTTGAGAGCAAATTACCTTTACTGACGCAAAAGTTTAATTTCAGATTTTTTAAATAACACGCAATTTAGAGTTTATTAAATTCGTAAATCTCCCTTTGACGAATCCCAGCAATAAAGTTGGTGTAGTATCTAAAAGATATGTCCTTTTAGATACCCATGGCTTTTGACATCCTCTTAGTTCAACATCATTAGGATCGCTTCACAGGTTCACCCCATCGAGTATGGGGTGAAAAGAAATACGGCTTAATTCGTCCCCCGATGACATCCGGGGCTGTGTGATGAAATGTACCATGGAGGTCCATTAAGTACCTAAGAGTGACGTGTGTTTTTTGGTATAAAAATGTACTCTCTGTTGATTACTTTGATTTTGATGTAAGATACAAAATAGACTTCAAAAGACCAGATACTTTTGAGATGAGAAATTGTTAGCGATAACGAAGCTAAAATATTTATTTCATGGAAAATGTTTAATACAATATTTTTGATTCATAATCTACATACCTGCATAAATTGGGAGTAGGTATGTACCTCACCTAATAAGTAGGTGATATTGAAATACCTTAGAAAAAGTGGTAACCATTTGACGCTGGCACGGCGCCGGCGTCTAAACCGCGACAGACAATGTTACAGCGACAGAAACTGTTCTTAGCATAGTTTCAAATATACCAAGAAACATTTTCTTTCTCTGTAAATTGGTCTCTTGCAATATCTCGCATAAATATAAAGATTTCAGTTCAGAGCTATGTTTGAATCAGTATCTAATCTTTTACACAAGTTTAAAAAATAAAATTAATAGAATTGTAAAGTTTTTTTTTCTTCAGTCTATTCTGTCCCACTGCTGGGCAAAGGCCTCCCCCAGCCAAAGCTAGGCCAGAGGAGGCAAAACACCGAGAAAGTTGGAAAGGAACTATAAAGTTATAAAATAATAATATAGAATTATAAATTGGTAGAACTAGAACTCAGTAGAGACAGAACTCAAGTTGCGCACAATCTACTGAATCAAGTTTAAAGTCTTTTGAATTTTCCAAGACATTTTCTCCATTCTAAGTATTATTGCTTTGATAATAAAGCTCTTATTCCACAGATGCAATAATAAACTTATAAAACTGGAGAAAAATAAAAGTTTTTCAAATCGAGCGCACTCTGATAGTTTTGTACAATGAGCCAAATATGATGTCTTTTCGATAACTGCAGGTGGTTATTAGAATTTATTACTGTCTTTGATTTGTAAATTCAATTGGGTTATGCTTATTTCTTACATTTTGTTGCTTACGAGCCGTGTGATAGGGTTTTTCATCGGCATCATTGATCTCCCATTTTAACCTTTTAGGTGATGACTGGACTAGGCGGGTTACATTTTCAGGATGGGTCAGGACAGATGGGCCGGAATCGTCACACAGTGGGTGCTTGAAGACGGTCGTCGTCACCGAGGCAGGCCCAAGAAACGCTGGCCTGACGATTTGGACTCGTTTCTGACTGATTGGCCAGAGGAGGCAAAACACCGGGATAGTTGGAAAGGAATGGGGGAGGCCTTTGCCCAGCAGTGGGACAGAATAGGCTGATAAAATAAGTAATAATAAATAGGTAATGATTTTCAATGATCCTTCTTTGGCTGGTCGAGTGGCATGCTCGTCGGGAACAACGTTCAAGAGGTTGTAGGATTTATAATTAGCTATTTTGTTTACTTTGGTTTTTAATGTAATTACGTGTGATTTCAGTTCGTTATGTTTCGTGGTGGTTTAGGTTAGTTTGCTGCGGTTGTTGTTTTGTTCCTAAGTTAGAATAATTGGTTGTGTTTATTATTTTACGTATCCTGTTGTCTTTTTATTAAACATCTTCGCTTCTGGTTGCTATCTTCTTCACTAGTTAGGAACCTTTTTTTTCGGATGGGAAATCATCGAATAAGCCCCCCGCTCTGGGCGGATTCTAGGGGAGTGTCAGACTTTTACTGACTTTTAATGAAACCCATCCATGTTCCTTCTTTGCCTTTGTGTTCCAGGGCCACGGTATCTCTTTCGAACAGTCCCGCAGCCCCGGCAGCCATTAGTTAGGAACCTTAAAGCACAATTTCAAAATTCGGTTTACGTTGTAATACGCAGCCTGCCAGTGAATTTAAGTTTTTTTTTATTTTACTTTGTAGATTAGTTAGTAATGTCTACTTTCAAATTCATTAAGTGTACCTAAGGACCAGAATTATTAAAAGTTTTGTTTTACGTTATGACTTTTAATGGGTAGGTACTCAAGAACCTCATCTTCTGCTTAGCTTTAGCCCAACTATGTTGGGGTCGGCTTCCAGTCTGAACGGAGGCAGCTGAATACTAGTATTTTACATGGAGCGACTGCCTATCTAACCTCCACAACCCAGTTAGTACTGGGTAACAGTAGCGAAGGGTCAATTTTTGTAAGAGGTAAGCCGAAGTACATATCTTTAATGTGATTATATTATTTGTCTGTAAAATACTGACTGTGCCATTTTTCAAAGGGAATCCGGTAGGAATCGAGTTGTAAGGAACCTTCGCCACTGCTGGGTAATACGATACCCCTTGGTAAGACTGGTTGTTAGACTTTCGGGCCACTGAGTAACTGTAACGACTGCCAAAGATCTACAAATGACTTCCCGGATCAACGGCTTAAAGTGCTTTCCGAGGCACGGAAAAAACACGGTAAGCAATGGGTGGTCACCGATCCATGGATCAACCTAGGCAAGCGCGGATTAACTTGAAGATCGACCCCAAGCGGCTGTAATTATTTAGCCACGAGCTCCTTGAGGTACTTCAGTACCTAACAAAATATTTATAGAAACACTTAAACATCAGACACCAAGCTATTAATGTCCAATTAAAAAAAACTACACATAAAACAAAGCCTTAGACTAATAGTTTCTCCAACTCCTCAATTTATTGAACCTCTTACACTTCATACATTGTTAACTAGATCTCTTTTTACTCCGGAGTTGAAATAAATGAGTATTTATTTTCGTCAGGTTCAAGCGATTGCCCTTTTAAGCAACGCCAATCCGGGCAGGTCGTAAAGAATCGGATAAAAAAGTAAGATTAGATCTTTTCATTTGAGGAAAGGTCCGAATATTGGTCCTGTGAGGCCGTTACTAAGAAATGGCGGATTGAGTTCGAAAAAGTCAACATTTAAATTGAAGAAAAAACATTTACTGAATAGATTTGAGTTGGTCCCCAGGGTACTGGTATTTGGACGTATTTGACAACGGTTCGCGTGATATCTTGTAAGTTTCGATCTTATTTATAAAATTGATAGGGTTTGATTGAGTGGAGAAATCAAGGACTGATTTTTAAATCTCTTTGGAAAACATCAGTCTTTGACTTATAGAGCAGACATTGGGAATATTTTCATACAAAAATTTTCATCCCGAACATTTTTGATTTTGACACACGAATGTTACCTGACAAGCCGCGGGCGTATGACACTAGACAGAACGATTTGTTACTAAGTAGTATATTACGATTGGACAAGTATTCGACAAGTATTGGATTACGATTTTCTTTGTCTTGTCCCGTCTAGCACTCGTAAATATTTGAATGTCTTTGATGTTTTCTAAGAAAAATATTAATTAACATAGCTTTAAATGACACTTGAGTCGTTGGTGTGGCAAATCACTACTGCTGAGATGAGGTCTTAGGTTAGATTTCCAGGTCACGTACCCCGGAGTCTGAAAATGCGCCCGATTAATAGCAATTGATGGCGCGGTTGTCGCAGTGGCTGAGCGATTGACTGCTGCGCTGCGTGTCGCGGGTTCGATTCCCGCACGGAACAAACATTTGTATGGCCTACAGGTAGTTTTTCCGGGTCTGGCTGTTTGTGTATGTGAGTTTTATTATTTGTAAACGTACCCACGATACAGGAGAAATTCCTATTGTGGGGCAATGTTTAAAAAAATAAAAAAAATTACAGGCTCGGCCCATATTACATGGGACTGAATACGAGAAAAATGTCTACTTCATAAATTCAAATATAGAATGGCTTCCGCTTCCAGTCTAGATTTTTCCTATCAATCAGTGTGTAATCCCCCGTCTGACAGTAGTCTGACCTCCGTAATTTAACAACAATATGTTACCCCAGGTAAGATTAGCCAGCGAGCTTTAGGAATTAGTACAGTCACATAGTCTTAACCTAATCAAATTCGTAAAGACCGAGTCTCGAGTAATTGATACAAAAAATTGTCATTTATTCAAACTATACACTTAAAGCAAAGAATTCGGGCCACTACCAGTAATAAAGCTTTTTCAAACATGTTGGGGTAAACTATGTTCCAGTCTACCCGAATGCAGAAACAAATACAGAGAAACCGCAAACGGTTTTATTACCTACTAAAATTCTGGACGTGTAAGTCGACATTTGTAAGGTCTTTCATGCGTGGAATATAGAGTTAATAAATATAGTAAGCAGATAACATATTTACCTTTTTCATGACATAATTATAGGATTACTAGCTTTTGCCCGCGGCTTCGCTCGCGTTAATTTACAATTTGACAAACAATTCACCCGAATTACTATTGTACTCTGCTTGTAAAGACACGTGGCGCCATCTATTATCATAAGAACGTTATTGTTGTTTTCCTCGGGAACAGTACTTTTTTTCAGGATTAAAAATACCCTATGTCCGCTTCTGTACACCGGACAATGTATATGCAAAATATTAGGATGATTAGTTCAGTGGTTTAGGCGTGGAAACTTAACAAATAAAGTAAGTAAGTAAGTAAGTCAAATTTATTTGTTTAAACATGGTGTACATGATACATTGCATGCAAGATAACAATAAGATATATAAAGTTCAAACATGTTCAGCCGCATATCGTGGCGTACAAATTGGTAGGAAGAGAAACAAACAAACAAACTTACTTTCGCATTTATAATATTAGTAAGGATTTTATTTGTCTGGCTTACACAAGTTATCATAAAAAAACAGTGTAGGTTTTTTGGTGGGCTTAAAAGTAAGTTTGTCGGTATCGAAATCGAAAAGTACCTAGGTTTCAGTCTAGTTTCAAAAATAAGATTTTCAATTATTAACTAGTTTGAAGATTTAACGTAAAACCATTTTCTAAAAAAGTCTTAACGAATTGTAATCTTGTTAAATATTGTTCAATGTAATTGTGGATCAAGTGACACGCTTTTAGATCTTGAAATAACACCATTAATTGCTAGTTTGCGATAGAATGTATCATCTGTATACAGTGTTCTACTAGTTTATTCATCTGTAAAAGATGTTCGTTTGTCAAATGTTTAAAGGTGAACTGTAATATTTAAATTTTTTTATTTTTTAGCAAAGGCGCAAACCCACCGTGGCACATCCATCCATTTATATTTTCAAATATTTCTAAAGGCCCGCCGGTGTCTGGAACAGGGTCCAAGCTGTCGGTGGTTAGGGCTCCAGAGACCGGAACTTCCTCACAATGCGAATCGTATCGAGGAGTTCTGCCTTCTGAATAAGGCCCTTGATCCAACGGCCTAGCGAGAGCCTCGACAGATATTCATATCCTTTATTCATCATTTCTCTTATCTTATTTATTTTTTAATATTTAAAAATATATTAAAATAGATGGCCCATCGGCATCAGGAACAAGGTCCAGGCTGCCGGTGGTCAGGGCTCCAGAAAAAGGTACCGCCTCACTACGCGTGCCGTGTCCGGGTGTACTGCTTTCTGAATCAAGCCCTTAACCCAGCCGCGCAATGAGAGCCTCCTTAGGTGTATATAGTTATTATCTACATAAATACCAATTCTCCTGTATGGTAAACTCATAAAACCCTTTTCTTTGTTTCCCAAGCTCAAACACCTCCAAAATTATTCATAACACCAATTAATATCTTCACCTCCCCCGAAAACACAACCGCTTTTAATGAAACACTTAGCAATAAGCCCATTACTTACACCTACCACCAAGCTTCAAGTTTCATCTACAGCGTGTTTGATAAATGAGCCACAGGCTGCTCATTTTCACGCTAGTCTTGATTGATTGGTTCCATGGTTCCAATATTGAAATTCGAAACACTCTGTATCGCGATCGAGGAAACGGTAAGCAAGCGCCCTTCGGTTCTGCTAATGAAATCAATTTCGCAGTCATCCGGGTAGCTAAAATCAATGGGAAGCCCGATATTGCCTGTAATGAGAATCCTGTGTCGCTTCCAAAATGGTTTTTGATGAAGCAGATGGCTGTTGTGTTGTACAGAATAATAATATAATATCACGAGTGCAGAAATGAGGTTAAAAAGGGTCACTCAAATGAGACCTTTTCGGTTTTGTTTCTGAACTGAATATAAAGTGGTTCAGGGCCAAGGAAGGGTTTTACCTCCGTTTGACCTTTATAAACTTTTGGTCAGAAATGGTCTGAAAACTCTGATGAAAATGTTGTTTAATAAGAATATTTTACCTCTCAGGACAGCTTGCACCACAATTACGTTACATACTGTCCGTTACAATTCAAATGATTTCAAAGGATATTACTATCTATTGCTTCTTCATTTTTTTGCGTTTGACAAAATTTACTGCTCGTGAACGCAAATCACGCAAAGAATATTGGTGAATAATCAAACTGAAGCTCGTGGCAAAATAATAATAGTCGCTAAGCCGCGCTTGCCAAGATTGGTCCGTGGATGGGTGACCACCCATTGCATACCTCTGTCTCTCGGAAAACACGTTAAGCTGTTGGTCCCAGCTGCCATTTTTAGATCTTTGACAGCTGTTTATAAGTAGTCAGTAACCAGAAATTCTGACAACCAGTCTTAACAAGGGACATCGTATTACCTAGTAGGTACTAACTGGGTTGTGGAGCTCAGATAGGCAGTCGCTCCTTGTATTCTGCTGCATCCGGTTCAAAATCAAAATATTTTATTTCACATAGGCCTAGATGGGCACTTACAAAACGTCGACAAAAAGGTGCACGGTTCGGGTTGGTCTGGAAGACTGGTTAGACTGGAAGCCGACTAACATAGTTGGGAAAAGGCTAGGCAGATGATGAATCAAACTGAATGGCGTTGGGATTGTAAATGCCCTAATTATCAGGTACCAAATAAAAAAAGTCGAATCTAATTAGCTCCAACAAGATGCAAATTAAAACCAGAACGCAACGCAAAATAAGTTGTCCTCCACAACTTTGCAGAACCCACTTAAACTGAACTAAACTTTAAAAGTTCCAACTTTTAACTACGCAATTTCAACTCAATCTAGTTCATAACTTTATGGTTTAGTGGTTCTAAGCGCGTCTGCTGAACTTGGGGTACTGGGTTTGGAAAGGCCCAGCTCACCATCGTTTACGAAGGTACCTCAAACCTAAAATGAGGTAGTTAGAAGTAGTAACTTGGACATAGTTGAGTTTTCGATGGAGTATCTTCTTTTTCTTCTCTATCAGTATCTCTTTTCTCTATCTTCTTCTCTATTTTCTATAGTCCGGGCTTCTCCTGTGTTTTTAATGGGCAACTAAGTTTAACTATCTGACTCCTCGATAATTTTAGCATTGAGCTTTGAGTATTGAGTTTGTATTGACTCCGCCCCTGTTCTTTCTCCGTGGGAATTAAATAAAACCGGGAAATTGTGGAGTAGTTGCATAATTACATTATACGGGGTGTAAACAGACCCTTCACGAAGCCGTCAACCAAGCATTCTGTACATCAAACTAAGTAACTTTACGCAAAAATTATTGCTGGGAAACGACTTTTTTTTTGGGGTGAAAAATCACGTTTTACGGTAAAACTCAATGTAACGCACTAAGAACATTGTGCTGATGGATGGATTGAATAGTACGGGGGTCGTGAAGGTGTTAAAAGTAAAAATCTTTCATTAAAAACATGTACTTAAAAAAAAACTTGTGAAAAAGTTGGAACTTTGACCCCCAATATCTCCGTAACTAGAAGGTTCCCAGGTATGGTCTAGAACAAAAAAATGATCGCATTGATGGGGAGAATAAGTGCCCTTCGGCTTCGTTAAGGGTCTACTTACACCCTTTATTTACCAACTCCAGGAAATTCAAGCGTGACACTATGTAACATAACTTTATGACCTAATTAATGATTGCTTCAAGTTTAAGTAGAGCCGCAGATGGATACTGACGTCACTGATTGATTCGAACGGCGTCGACCCGACATTAATCATGTTCGAGCGAGCCCTGTTACAATAGTATTGTTGATAGGGGGCGTGGTTGCCTATTTGTTGGGTAAACCGAGCTATTTATTACTTGGAAGTGGGTTTTGAGTGGTATATGTGGGATTTTGTGGGTGTGAAAATGATTGTGTTCTCATATTTTATTATAAGGAATACTTGCTTTTTTGGATTACGCATCAAGTTGACGTAGACAGTCCGTGGGTCGGTGACCAACCCTAATATACCAAGACTTCTCCGTGTCTCAGAGAGCACGTAAAGCTGTTGGTCCTGGCAGTCATTTATAGATCTTTGACAGTAGTAGCAGAGGAGCTCGTGGTTAAATAATAACAGCCTCTCGGGTCGATCTTTAGGTTAAGCCATGCTTGCCTAGGTTGGTCTGTGGATGTGTGACCACCCATTATATACCGAGTTTCCTCCATGCCTTGGAAAGCACGTTAAGCCGTTGGTTCCGGCTGTCATTTGTAGATCTTTGACAGTCGTTAAGTAGTCAGTGGCTCAAAAAGTCTGACACCCAGTCTTTCCAAAAGGTGTCATATTACCCAGTAATAACTGGGTTGTGGAGGTCAGATAGGCAGTCGCTCCATGTAATATACTTGTACTCAGCTGCATCCGGTTAGACTGGAAACAGACCCCAACATAGTTGGCAAAAGGCTAGGAAGATGATGACAGTAGTAGCAACCAGCCTTTTTAAGGATCCCTCCCGTTTCTTATTTACCGTCAGCAGACGAACCACAGAGCGCTTAGGACACGTTACCACACCCGGCCCCCACCGCCTAGCAACCTCAGGCATCGTGTCAGTTAAGTGGTAGATCTCTTCTTATAAGCTACAAAATTATAAATCAGCAGTATTCAATTTAAAAGAATTTATTTCGCCTGATCTCTCTATAATACCAAACCAATTGAAACATGTTGACTCATGACTCACTTGAGATAATAAACAGCTGCCGCCATATTTCTTTTAACGTCAAATCTCGATACACTCCTTAAATCCTTAGAGTTTTTCAAAAAGCAAATCTAGTTAATTCGACTTAAGTGCCGTTATCTAAAAATCTGTTTCGAAAGCCAATTTCTGCGTTATAAACAGATTATGAAACGTGATACTTTAAGTTTAAGGGAGTCCGGGACTTAAGATCACTAAGGCCAAGAATAACTGACATTAAAATTTAGGTCAAGCCGGGTGATTTCTTAAGGTGATTTTGCTCAAACTCGTCGAAAGGTCAACAAGGTTAAAGGATTCTTAATACATTTCTCAAAACATAATCAGGAGTTTCGTCACTTAAATCTTTTTCGTCGTCAATCCGACGACTACGTTTAAAATGCCTCTCTTTTAACAAAAGGGACTTGTAACTGAGAATGGTCCTTGTGCAATAAGGAGCTACGTTTCGGTGTAAATTGGAGACATTTGCAAATAACGTATATTGTTGCTATTGTTCCGGATCTTCTCATTTTATTTCTTACAAATATTGTAAATGCGAAAGTTTGTGAGGATACTCTCTCACGCAAAAACTATTGAACGGATTTGGGTGAAATCTAGCACAAAGATAGTTTATAACCTGAATTAACACATAGAATACTTTTTATCCCGGTAGTATGATCCCATGGAACACCACGCGGGCGAAGCCGAGGGCATACTGGTAAGTGATATTTTCTTGTTCTTCTTTTTCGGGTCGCCGCTGTCAGCTCTCACCTCCCACTGTTGGGCAAAGCGGTTTGTCTGAACTGGTCTGAGCTATTTATTTTTGCCTAACTAACCCCGTATTATATTCACTTACATCCTGAGGCTATATCAAGGTCTCTCCCTGTCAAGAGGTCTAGAGAGAGTCAGAGGTTCTATTTATATAAGGTCCCATTAAAATAAATGGACAAATTTTAACAAAACACTGATTAAAGTGATTTTATTTTCACCTAAACTAATAAATTACCGGCACTCTAGAATAAACACATTCGTTATAGGTAGGTACTTGCACTCGTGCCCCGCCGCGCGCGTTTTCGTAAGTAGGTACCCAGTCAGTTCTGTTTCACTTTCAGTTGACTAACATTTTTAGTGTATTTTCGTTTGCTGATTTTTTTTTGTAAGTATCTAATGCGTTTTTCTTATTTTTTTACATTTTTTTTTAATTTTGGTGGTCTGAATGATTTCTAAAAGTTTGTCCGTCTATTTTAATGGGACCTTATATATAGCAATCTATGGGAAAGGTCTCATGTGTCGAATACCCCGTACACTTCTACGCTAACCCTCCAAAGGTTCGGATTTCGATCAAGTTGCACGAAAAACATTTTTCAAATTAATTGGACTCACTTAGGCCAAGCTTGTTTACCGATGTTCGGTCGAAGTTCTGACGGGTTGACGTGTGGATGTTGTCGTAAGATTCGCGGTCGATATTTTAGGGTTGGGCTAAGATTTTGGAAAGTAGAGTAAACTGGTGACGATGATAATTTTGAAATTGAGTAAAATAATTTTAATATTAGAAAATTCATCTCTAATTTTTACCCGACTACGGCGAGGCCTAAAGGAAGGATTATGATTTTAGCAGTCTATGTATGTATGTTTGTATTTAGGTATGTTCCTCCGTAGCTCCTGAACTATTCATACGATTTTGATGAATAAGGTGTCAATCGATTCGTTAATATAGCCCAGGTAACATAAGCTACATTTTAACCGACTTCAACAATAGGAGGTCGTTTTACCTTGTAAACCCCGAATTTAATTAGAGCGGGGTTTTATAGTGGTAGTACCACACAAATTCTTGTAACATTTCAGATATTTATCAATTTACACATTACAATATTTGGTTTTTGGTCAAGCTTACAAAAGTATCAAGATCAAATTAACAATAAATTACATTTATCATAACATCATCCCTGTAATCCCCGAAAGGGTAAGTAAGAAGTGTACCTATAGTACACCTACATTTTGCTAGTTTTCATACAAAACAATCAAAGGCACAAATCTAGCCCCCGGGGGCTGCTAATGAAAAACCTAACGGAAAAACTCAATATCAATTCGCCCGACCTATGAACCGAGTAAAAACTACAAAAAAGTCATGGTCACTAACATTATCATTAATTTTAGAGACTCCCATTTACCATGTTTACTATTTGGTTTGAGTTCCCGATGACATGACAAAAACACAATATGACATGACGAAACTACGGTTTCGAAGACGGCCGAAGGGGACATGGTAAATATCCCGTCTCTAGAGTTAATGATAATGTCTTTACGATTATCAAATCTAAATAAAAACAACGCATATTCGCATGTTTTATCATAATATAGTGTTTTATATGTAGGCGACAAACATCATCTGCCAAGCCATTTCCCAACTGTATTGGGGTCGACTTCCAATCTAACCGGATGCAGCTGAATACCAGTATTTTACATGGAGCAATTGCCTATGACCTTCACAACCTAGTTAGTTCTGTGTAGTTCGATACCCCTATGTAAGGCTGGTTGTCAGGCCCACTGCTACGACTACCTGTAACGACCGTCAAAGATCTACAAATGACAGCTCGGAGCCAACGGCTTAACGTGCTCTCCGAGGCATGGAGGAAACTCGGTATGTAACCCATCCACAGACCAACCTAGGCAAGAGCCGCTTAACCTGAAGATTGATCCGAGCTGCTGTTATTATTTATCCACGAGCTCCTCTATGTAGGCGACAATATCAAACAAAAAAGTCAATATAGCTAGAAAAACGCCCTGATACAGAGATAATCTGCAGTCTATAAGTCGGCTTACCCGACCATTGGAACACGCAAATGTGACATTTATGTGTCAGTGAACGTCCCTCACCGTGTTTGTAATAAACGGGCGGCCTGAAAATACACAGAAATAATATTAGAACGTAGTTCACGAACGATTCCTGGCTTTCTTTTCACTTTATTTGGTTATAGCGAAGTTATGGCACGGAATATTGTGGGTAAATATGCGGTATGATATTTTTGTTTGGTGCAATTATATGACTGTTTTGTTTTGTGTATTATTCTATTTCTCTATCTGTTCTTGTTTTGTTTGTAGTCATAGCTTCTGTCTTGTTTTTGAGTTCATGAAATAACCAGCCAAGTGCAATTCGGACTCGCGCATGAAGGGTTGCATACTATCGTAGTAGGGGAGCACCTAATTATCTTTATTATTTGTTGTTATAGACTTTAGTAGCAACAGGAGAGGAGAGGAAAATTTCAACTGTCTATCTATTACGGATCATGAAATTCATCCCGCTGACAGACATACGGAAGGAAGGACGGACGGATGGACGGACGGACAGCGGAGGTTTAGTAATAGGGTCCCATTGGTTACCCTAAAAAATAACTTATATCGCAGGTGACAGGTTCGTTCTATGAAAACTAATCTGTTTCGTAGAATCATTTATCAATCATTCTTAACGGACTTCCATCAAAAGAACAATTAAGTTAACCTACTTCTTCCAAATCACCTTAAAAATTAACTTACCCAATATTAAATGAAGCAAGGTACAACAATTTTATTGACTCCCAAAATTACAAGAAACTCACGACAGTCAAATGAAATATCAAAGTTTTTGATTGATTTATTTGATTTGATCATTCTATTAAAATCAAAATGCTAGAATTTATTTACATTTCGACGAACTTTCATTTCATTTGAAGTCTCAATTAATTTCTTTGATAAAGTTACAAAGAATGTTTGTATTTTCGTAAATTGTTACTGAAGTATACAAATTGGTAATGCTAGGTAGATTTTCGTTTAGTGTTATGATTTCTAGAACATTAATTTCAACCTAGTTGGCTGTTAATGTGTACTCGAACACGAAGTGGTAATTAGGCGATATTAATTAGGGTCTATATTTTGGTATTTGTCGGAGTGTTCATATTAATATTGGAATTAATAATGACGTTGACTAACTGAGCAACAGCAGGTAACTACTGAAAATTTACTCGACACGATATTATTAAACATGAAAATGAGAGCGAAAATAATTGTTCCAAAATATTAGAAACATTTTGATATAACCTACATTACAGACAAATGTTTTATTTTTTGTCGGAATACTCTAACTTAGCTTTTTATTAAAAACACACTAAGTAACAAGACACTCAAATAGACTTAATATAGTACAAAAAAAAACAACGAACATCGAAAAACCAACATGAAAAAAAAATCTACCAGTCTTTTAAAATCATAATCCAAAACATTATCACATCTTAACAAAAGAGCTCGAATATTTTTTTTAATACCGCGACAGTGGCTCCCCCTACCCCTGCAAAGTCAATCGTCAAAGTGGTAGAAATGGGGTCAGCAGCGGCCACGGAAATAGAGCACTCGTGGCGATGACGACTTGCTACTGGGATGATGATGACTGCCAGAGACTACGGGGAATGGCCATGATTTTTTTGGGACTGGAAAACAATTTTAACTTGATTTGCAGCTAGATTTTGTTTGAGAGAAATTTTAAAAGGGAAAACATCGCACTTTATATGAGTGCTCGTTTGAAGTCTGATGATCTACTTTCAAGAAGAAATATATATTTAGTGCATACTTATTTTGTGTTCAATTAATGAAAAATGTAATAAAATCAAGGTCTTTTAAATGGAGCGTTTGGTGGTTCAGGGTAGAATCGAAGGCACGAGACCACGCGGCCGACCACCAACCTGATGGACAGACTCCATCAAATCTGTCACCAAGATCCCTCTGGCAGAATATGCTCGCCATTCGGCCAGTAGAGACCGTTGGAAAAGAATCGTAAAAGCAGCAACCGCAGTTGCGGGTGATCCCCCATGACCACGACCACTGTCAAGAGAGAACGACTTACAAGAAGAGAATTTAATCTGAATAAATATAACTTGAAAAACAAAAGTAATCTGACGAAGCGTAGTAACAGCCTTATTTCTCTGTGTGTTTCATTGCAATTTATTTTCTGCTGAAAAAACACTGTATTCATAGCAATTTATTACATTTCCATTTACCAGCAACATTTACCACATCATTGTTCTATTGTAAACACAACGGTAGTCGGATTTAATGCAAGGAAAAACACAGAATGTATTTTTAAAACCACCAAATCCTGTCTAGGGCCATAATTTTCAGACAAAACGCAACACTATTATGCAACCGCATAATACAGAATAAACCTCACATAGTATTTGTTACAGGAATATTTTACCGGATAAGGAAGTAAGTCTTTAAGTTCTATTTATTTTTGTAGTCGAATAAACTGACTAAATAATTCAGTAAAGCATTTTCTTTAGTTAAGATGCCCTTTGTACATTAAAGCTGAGCATAATACAGATTGTTTTGCGCGCTCCTAAAAATCAGTGTCGATGTTATTGTGTCTACGAAGTCGTAATTTTAATACGCGTCGTAGCGAATTGCTACGCGTCGTAGCGCATTGCTACGCGTCGTAGCGAATTGCTACGCGTCATAGCGCATTGCTACGCGTCGTAGCGCATTGCTACGCGTCGTAGCGCATTGCTACGCGTCGTAGCTCATTGCTACGCGTCGTAGCGCATTGCTACGTGCCGTAGCGAATTGGTACGCGTCGCAGCAGCGTATAATGCACACCGTAGCAAAGAGTGCTACTCACCGTAGCAAAGAGCTAGAGAGCAATAGAGATGTTATTGAGCAATAAACAGTACAAAACATATTGTTTTTCTTTATTAGATTCAATCTTGAGTAGGAATAATTGAGTACTCTGAATAAAATACACAAATATACAACATACAAAAAAAAATTAAATACCTACATTAGGCTAGGCTCGTTAAACTTATCTATACGAACGGCTTCATCCATCTGAAAATTCACTTAGAAATGATATTTATATTGACTACCCACCATCTTCCCACGCACGATTACTAATGTGTATTTGATTGATATCTAATTGAATACTTCGAGCACTAACTTCTCAATAAAGCTTAATACGATTGATTTAATAATAACGGATCAGAAACTGATGAGGTTATTTGTTTTAATATTATAAATGCGAAAGTTTGTGAGGATGGATGGATGGATGTTTGTTACTCTTTCACGCAAAAACTACTGAACGGATTTAAATGAAAATTGGCACACAGACAGTTTATAGCCTGGATTAATACATATGATACTTTTTATCCCGGTAGTTCGATGCCGTGTGACAGTTACCGAACTACGTGCGGGCAAAGCCGCGGGCATAAGCTAGTAGAATATTATCGTAATTTTTTTTTTAATTATGAAAAGAAAGTTTAATTTCAAAGAATATTTACATTATTTACAAACTAAAAATAAAATATGTACAAGTATCAAAAGGGTTACAGGGTGTTAAAAAATTCGTCCACATTGGTGTCAACAGGAAAAGTGCAATTTTTAGTTAAATATGAAATGCCAGACGAAATAATGTGGAATATAAAATAAACACTCCACTCGCACTCTTTGAAAACAATGGTATTTAAGATATGCGTACCAAAAATACACCACAAAATCACAAATGCAACAATTACCTATTTACGTCTTGATCTCAAACGAAATCTAAGGTACACTCAATTGGGCTGCGGGACTGTTCGAAAGAGATACCGTGGCCCTGGAACACAAAGGGCAATGAAGGAACATGGATGGGTTTTAGTCAGTAAGAGTCTGACACTCCCTCCCACTCCACCCAGAGCGGGAGAAGTCATTTGATGATTTCCCATCCGAAAAAAAAGAAAAAAAGAAAAAAAAAAGGTTCACTCAATTACTCAATTCTTTATGGCATTCCACAATGTAGGCTTAGGTGGTAAACATTTTTCGAAAATAAACAATCCTGGACCCTGTCGGGCACAGCAAAAGAAAGATATGTAGAGATGAGGACTTATCATTTAAGTATCTCATAATCTAACTACCTATACTATTTAGACCAGAGTGCCTTGACAAGTTATACTGTCACTTACGGGATATATTCCGTGTTTTTTTCATGTCATCCCGCGATCATAGCGCTTGCAACATCATCGTAATATCTTGAGCTTCAAATAATGAATAATCACGGAAGATATCCCGCAAGTACCCGTAGTAGTAGTAGTGTAGCTGTAGTAGTTTCGTTACAGGTGTTTTAAAGTCATTGGTTATCACTGTCAGAATGTCAACGTATCTGTATCTAGATACAGTGACTCCGAGAGCCTAGGCTCTCAAGTCAAGGCCAAAACAAGAATTTCAAAATCAAAACATCTAAATCTACCTACCGTCTGAAGCAGAACAAATTCCATCATAGGAGATAACAGCCGCGTTTATAATCGAAACAATTTGAATAATTACGTGAATTTCCATATCTGTAGCCTTCGCGAGATTCATAGGCGGTAAGCTGACGACAGGGTGACATAAAGTGTACTGGTGTGGTTGAAAGATGAGCGAGGGATAAACGGAGCTAGCTAAGAGGCTGTACAAACAATTTTAGATTCCTAGATAGACCTCACTAATTCAGGTCCAGTTGAAAACCAGCGTCGGGCACTATTTTGCTGAACTGGGCCTATTTGGCGCAGCCGTGAGGCACACAGTGTCACATTATTTTATTTTTTATTTAAGTTTAAACTTAATTCTTTAATTATTTATTTTTTTATACTGTTTGCACTTGTGGCATGTGCCAAATAAATGTATTTTCTCTCTTGTTTCTTTCCTTCTAGATATTATCATTAACACCGGAAACGGGATATTTACCATGTTTACTTTTTGTTTTGTTTATTTGTCCTATTTATTTTGTTAGCCTAGTCATCGCAAGCGCTAATGCAGAACTAGATTTTGGGGCTGTTTTATTTGGACAGGCAAAGTTTTATTAGGTTTTTCCAGTATCTGGATTTTTGCCAGATTGATGGCATCAGGCTCACCTCTATTACGAGAGACTTCAATATAACAGGCCAAATGTGAGTGTAATTATAACAGGAACACCTCTGCCAGCCCTTCAGATATTACAGGCATGTTGTTGTGTCACGTAACTAAAAGACTAATAACTCAACAATGAATTAGTTAAGTTCCCCACAACTTAATCAAGATAAAGAAATCTAACTCTACTTAGTCTAACTGATCCTCTCAACTCGAAAATGAGCTAAACGAGTAAATGAGTTAAGAACTCGCGATAAAACTTGGTCTGTACGTCTTCACATATCGCGATCGGTGGCAACGGCCTTATGTCGCGAACTTGTGAGTTATGGCCGAGGACTAGCGAGATTAATTTGAAATGAGTAGTAGAATAACGACAGTTATGGCACAGGCAAGTTTAGGTTGTTTAGAATTATTGCAAATGCTTGGTCTGGCATTCAATGGAAACAGAGCATTCATCTTTATCGTGTGGTTAGTGCGCAACCTGGTGTCAGAGTTTTTAAACAAAGCATTAATATTAGTCAGTGACATGATATAAAATATGTATAAACACAGGTAGTAAGATGCAAACTAAAATTTATAATTTTTAAAATGTACATGGCTACCTGTAATTTTCTGTCTATGTTCCACATTGTTTTTACTCTGATACTGAATAAAAATGGCTAAAATTGATAGAAACGCAGTTTTAGTAGTTTTAGTTTTATAGGGCCACTCCCCTCGCATTTATAACCCTGTTGTTCGTAAAATCATCATGGGTATCCCCCGCCTTCTCCAGGTATATCGCACTTACGCCAACATCAGGAGATGTCCGGAATTTCCCATGAAATGCACCGTTGGGACTACTATACCATGCTTAAGGGTTTTCCCAAAGGAAAAGATTCCTCTCCCCGTATCAACCTTGCTGTAATATAGGTAAGCGTATTTAGATGTAAACAAGTACCTTGACTAATTTTGACTGACGTTGCAATAGGCTCGCCCCATATTATATGGGACATAAACTTGCTGAAGGTAAAGCCCTTTGCCTAACCCTTCGGGAAAATACTTCCTGCTCTTGTCCCATGTTGTTTCGGGTCGGCGCAACTATTTTTTTTTTTACATTCTCTCATGTCAATCGTCAGGCTATCATTTACTCTTTTTTCCTTTATATCAATCCATTCTCAATCCCATGATGATTCAATGACATAGTGATACGACAGATGTTAGTTCACAATTCTTGTGAAGGGCACTGACCTCATGCTTCCCAAATCCCTTAAATCAACAACCGAATGGGGAAAATTCGAAAAACGAATCACACACGAAGCGCCGTAATATTTATTTACGCAGCATTCCGAAGGTAATCCAATATAGAAAGGTAGCGGTCAAGGCGACAGTCGACCCCAGCCACATTTGTCGAAATCAAATTTATTACCGAAGTGTACCGTACCGAACGGTGTCAAAACGTAATCCCTACCAAGTTTCGGGTCATGCACGTACCGATGGAAATTGGGTAAAATTGTTTGTTAGTAACTGAAATGTAAAACGAGGATTCGATCTATTTTTAGTATAGTTTTAAGTTATTTTCGTTTTGTTATAGTTTCAGTTTCATGTTTGTATGTAAAGGGTTGTTAAAGCTTGTGTTTACACGGGTGTTTATATGGCTGTTGTGAGACTTTCTTTGGATTTAGCTAAAGTCAGGACCAAAACTTGAGTTTGAAGGTCAGGAGGCAATTTCAGAATAAATACCTGAGTAAAACATCATTTTCAGATAAGTTTTTATGAAGGTGTTAAAAAATATCTTACAATTGAATACCATTTTTTTTGTAGTACGCTCAACCGCGCACAGTCGCTGTATGTGTATAAGTTTATGTCAAATGAATAAAAATGAATATTTCTCTTGAGACCAGGCCAAGGGTATAGTATATAATTATGTATTTCGAACTAAATCCAACTTCTAAATTCACAGAAGGCAGTGTTTTTACAAAATCACTGACTTTCACAATTTTTATAGGAAAAATAAAAATTAAAAATTACTTACTTACTTAATGTTACAGCAAATCATGTTCCCAAACTTTTCAATATTCCGTCGTTTACAGTTTTAATTCAAAGTAAATAATACTTAAAATTCATTTTCTAAGTTCACAAAGTATTTTAATATTAATAGGGAAACTTGATCAAACTTTAGTACAATAAACCTGAATAATAATTTTCTGTATGGACTGAGATTAATTCTGGATTTTATTAAGTGTTGTCAGATATGAAAAAACTGGCCGATTGTGAGTCGGATTCGCGCATGAAGGTTACCGTACCATCGTAGTAGGCGAGCCCCCTTTAATTTTTAATTAATTTTTATTAATTGTTGTTGTAGCTTTTTTATAGGTTTTCCTGTAATCTATAGGAAAAGAACTATTTTTTGTATTTATTTCAAAATTTTCAGCCCTGTAGTTTCGGAGGGTTAAGTTTCGCCTATTTTCTTAAATTTCTTAAAATTATAAAAAAATAAATATTTGAGATGCTCACAATGAGCCCTTTCATTTGATATGTAACACGATTTAGATTACAAAACTTTTAGTTTTTATTTTTTTAGTTTACCCTCCAAAAGTGGCAACCATGTTTAAAATTCATTAATTTACGTCAACGTTTAACCACTTTTAAGGTGTTGATTTATTTAACTTCATGACCCGTTTACTATTCAAAGCATCTATCAGCACTAAGTTTTGAGTGCGCAACATTGAGTTTTACCGTAAAACGTGATTTTTCACCACAAAAAAAAAGTCGTTTCCCAGCAATAATTTTTGCGTAGAATTACTTAGTTTGATGTACAGATTGCTTGGTTGACGGCTTTGTGAAGGGTCCGTTTACATCCGTATAGTACTGATATTCTTAATTGCTGACTCAGCTCAAGTCCAGCTCGACATTATATACATTGACAGCTGCATTTTGTTTATAAATTGACATAAACGCCCACGATTGGAAATTTTCATAAGAAATTATCTGTCATTTTTGGGAATCGCCAGTTGCGGCTAGGAATACGATATGGTGGGCGTTTTGAAGCGTTGTCTTGAAGACGGGTTTTGGAATACGAGTATGAAAATCAGTTTTGGCATTGGGGTCTGTCATAGTGATTCAAAATCAAAATGTTTTATTTCACACAAGCCTAGATGGGTACTTATAAAACGTCTTCAAAAAGGTGCACGGTTCGGGTTGGTCGTTTTTTATGGAGAAGAACCGGCAAGAAACTCCATGGTTACTCTTTTCAAATAATTTGGTATAACAATATTATCAAGGTTACAGCATTTGTACTTAAGTACAGCGTAGGCCGGACAATAAGTCATTGTTTATTACAAAAGATGTAAAAAAAATCTACAAAGCCTACAATGTTCACACATTCACAAACAATCGGTAAAAATAAGGTAAGATTAAGCGATGACGCTGAGGTATGCGTATACAGTCACCTTTGAAAGAGCACCTTAAACTACTACAAGATTCCTCCAATTTTACTCAACCAGTTTCTACAAATCAAAGTTATTCTGACCACACCCTTGGTCCCCCAAAACCATACCGGGGGTCTTACTATTGAAATGCAAACTCGATTAACTAGAACATGATATCTTCAAACCGAATGCCGTCCGAACATTCATATGACGCTAATCTCTTGTCCAAACTAATCCTTAGTAAGGCTGTGTTTACATTGAGCATAGAGGAGCGGAGAGGAACAGAATGGTGCGGAGCTATGAAAACTAACAAACAGAATACCACCAATGAAAATATGAAGCTGTGATCCATATGGTAAAAAAAAACGAACTCACAGTTATGGAACTCTCAAGGCGCGGTAAGGGCAGGTGGAGTAAAGCTGAGACCGTGTGGCGTTCAATAAATGAAAAGAGAAGTGTTGGTCGTCCGGCGGCGAGATGATCAGACGACATTGTTGGCATTGCGGGAATATCCTGGATGAGGCTGGCACAATATCGTGGAGCTTAGCACAAGCAATGAGAGGTCTTGACCCTGCAGTGGGTGAAGTCTGGCTTTAGATGATGCTGATGAAACAAAGCTCAACCAAACCGTTTTCATGGTTTGTTTGTCCAAACTAACAAATCATTTAAAATTAAATTCAATGGTGCACTCTGGCCTGAAGTAACTTATAATTTGAAAGACAACAGTTATAAAGTCATAAGCAAAAAATTGCTTTAGCAACTTGGAGCTGCATCACTACCACTCTTCTCCGCTTACCTACTCGCTCCGCCGCTCCAATGTAAACGCAACCTTATACAAGTAGTAGTAGAAATGTTATTCCCCACACCAGTTCGGACCATATGGATCCTAAATGAAAAGATTAAGGCGTCCAACATGCTTGTTTGAATTCTAAAATGATTAAAACACGTTTTGCTTAGAGGGTAGTAAAAGGAGGGATTAGGTGAGGTCTGTGTAATACGATATGGGCTGTATGAATAGATATCTCTTGTACTGAGTAAACAGTTTCAAATTGGAATAGTAGAGACTTCGAAGACGATAATTTATTCAGTACTCAAGAATCTATACACCGTGACTTTTTAGTCGTCTTACAAAGGTGGTCCACTCAATGTGCCCGACATAAAATAGCTCTAGACACGATTTTTTGTTACATATCATAATAGGTACAAATAAAAATAAATAAAACATTAGAAAAAATTATGAAACATCCTGATGTTTTTTTGTCAAACGGGAGAATACTACCCAGCGCTCGAGTCCAGTAGATCATCACTCACAACAGGGTGGTTTAACTACGTCATGCGTCATAATACTGAATGATATGTTTATTTTTAAATTATTAAAATCTCATAAATACCTATTTTTTTTAAATAAATGTTTAGGAGACATTGGATACTTGAAGTGGGCTGCCGTTGTAAGACGACTAAAAAGTCACGGTGTATATCTATGATAATAAAATAAAATTGTAGGGTCTGTTTCTTATTTCAACATAACAGCTTTTTACTGAATGCATATGAAAGTATTATACGGTACTTGTAACAAACAAAAACTTATTTTTGTCTGTCTGTCTGTTTGTTCCGGCTAAACTCCGAAACGGCTTGACTGATTTTGACGCGATTTCTACTGACAGATGTTTCATATTATAAGGAGTGGCTTAAGCTACTTTCATTTTAGAAAAATGATAGGGTTCCGTGCAAAAAAATTAAAACCCATGAAATTGTTAAGAAAATCTGAAGTAATTATTTTTCTAATAATTTCACGCGGATCAAGCTTGCGGGCAACAGTTAATTTCTAGTAAATTCAAAGTACTTGTATTATCCAGTAAGCAACAGGTTCAACAACCTAATTCCAGCATATATGGTATGATTTACAACCGCTATAAGTAGGTACATGAACACTATGTATATTTCTGTGTACGAATCAAACTATTTTGATTTAAACATTAACTACCACTCGCAAATCGTGTGTCATAAACAACACGCAATAGTATAAAATTAATTAAGTACTCAATTAAATACTAAACTTAACTTACACACATTAAGCCAAACTGTTTCTCTACATCATATTCCTGCCCTAGTCTCATTCTACTTGGGGTCGGCGCAACACGTTTTCTTCTTGCATTCTCCCCTGTTAGACGTCACGGCATCATTTACTCGTTTCTCTTTCATACCATTTCTCACATGGTAAAACCAACCTTATCTACCTCAAATAAACTGTTACAACTTAAAAAGTCATCATCATCTGCCTAGCCTTTTATTTATTTATTTAAACTTCATGTACAAAAGTGGTACATAGGCGGACTTAATGCCACAAGGCATTCTCTACCAGTCAACCTTTTCCCAACTATGTTGGGGTTGGCTTCCAGTCTAACCGGATGCAGCTGAATACCAGTATTTTACGCGGAGTGACTGCCTATCTGACCAACACAACCCAGTGAGTACTGGGTAATACGATACCCCTTGGTAAGACTGGTTGTCAGACTTTCAGGTCACTGACTACCTGTAACGACTGTCAAAGATCTACAAATGACAGCCAGGACCAACGGCTTAACGTGCTTTCCGAGGCACGGAGGAGACTCGGTATGTAATGGGTGGTCACCCATCCACGGACTAACCTAGACAAGCGCGGCTTAACCTAAAGATCGACCCGAGTGGCTGTTATTATTTAACCACAAGCTCCTTCCTTGTCACATCTTAAAAAATCAATAAAAAGATAATGCCCACTTAATACAAGGTTAGGCTAGATTGCCTTTATAGAAGCTCCACCCATTTGGTCCCAAGAAAATGAGAATCGGAGCAACGAGCTACAGTAAGACAGTGATTGTCGAATAAATTGCGCCTGAGGGAGTACCCAGGCGACAATTATCTGAGATTAAACGTTACGAAAGCCTTCGAAGAGGCCCCGAAATGAAAATGTGTGAAAATATTTTAATCAAACGCATTGTAGCATAATTGGGCAAATTGTTCTGCATTATTGAACTTTTATGGAAAAAAAATGAAGCGTGGAAATGAAATTGACCCGTGAAAAAAAAATTGTATATTAAAGAGTTATCGTTATCAAAGAGGCCTGCTTGTGAAACTTATGTTTAACCAGGTCTGCGTCCGAAGGGATTTATAAATAACAATCACACTTTCATACCGTATACTCTTTAGGGGTGGGGCATTTTCAAAAACCTTGGTCGCTCATCTCACCTTTGCTTTAAAATGAACTGCGCGGTGCGTTCTTCGACAGTGAATTTCAAATTTTTGTCAGCAAAAGATTCTGCAAACAGAGGTAAAAATATTTTTTTAAAGATACTGTACAAGCTTTCACGGTTTATAACTAAATTTTCGCTATCACTGGCGGGTTTTCTTCCGTGATAATCAATTATTCTGAGCTCCCGATATTTCGACGCTGTTGCAAGCGCCATGATCGCGGGACGAGTGGAGAATGCGGGTGGAGGTACAATTTATTTACCATCCACCCTCAAAATACCAACCCACCATCAAAATAATTGAATTAATTAACTAGAAAGTAGACAGTGAAAAAGTAAATTTTACATCGCAAATTCGTAATTAGGTAGTAAAAAAAAAGTTATATCTAATTAGCAATACTATTCACCCTTATAGCTCTAGGCTCGTTTCCTGTGATGTGGTTGCTATTACACAAACAAATAATATAATTATGCAATATTTCATCTCGGCACAAAGTAAATATCTGTAGGCTATACACAAATATTAATGCCAATGTAGGATTAATTTAACTAGTGATATTGGTGAGGAATAGGAGAGGCACTGTTAAATATTAAGTTAGGTAACTATTGCAGATTTCCTTATACAAATTTAAAGTTGTATAGGGTGACGTCATTAGTGACCGATACTTAAACACGTGATTGTACTCATGATAACAAACAACTTTCCCAAAGAAACATTTTTTTATACTCATTCAATGTTATCACAACAACAGCCGTATCAAATAACAAAAACAGCGCGCGTGCCTGTGACCTATTAGCTATTAGCCACGTGACTCTGCAGACCCATTTTTGAACGGTACGATAGTAATGAGACAGAACGTCGTCTCGCAGCTAACAGCTGATAGGTCACAGGCGCGCGCGAATTTCATACGGCTGTTGTGTTATTGTGATAGAAGTGAATGACTATAAAAAAAAAATGTTTGTTATCATGAGTACAATCACGTGTATAAGTATCGGTTAGAAATTACCAGTCACCCTATATAATGTAACCCTTAAATCCCTTGTTATAGCATTCTCTTATTTCTCCATACATTTCTGCCACCATCACAGTATTCATCCACCTGTCGAGCCATTCTTTGGATCATACTTTAAACGCTCAGTATCATCATCGACCAAGCTTTTTCTCAACTGTATTGCGGTCAACTTCCAGCCTAACCAGATGCATCTGGTTACCATGATTTTACTGTCTTTCTGATCTCCACAACCCAGTAGGTAATCGGGCTAATACGATACCAACTACAAACATAGTAATTACTAAACCAATAACATAAAATTCCCTTTCAACAAATACATCAATCCTCTCACTGAGCATACCAGGTAATTCTAAAGAACAATAGCAGGGCTTCATGCAATCTGGGGGCCACGTTTAGAGTTCGCGTTCATTCATTCGTTTCTATAGTACGTCTAGATGTTTGGAATAGGCATGACATAATATTTATAAGGATTTTTGATATTTGAAACAATGAAACCACTATTTACCACCAAAATCTTATAATTATGTTTATTTTATAAAGATAGAAAAGCCAAATTCTCCTGAATATGGTAATACCATTGCTACTGTCCCGAGTTTTGCGTTTTGATATTTCGAATACTTGCGTATAATTTTCAGATTTAACAAAATATTTAATTCTTCTTTTTTATCCTTGTGCAGTTTAATAATAAAGGCTGATGCATGCTCTTTAATTGCTTCACATAATGTACATACTTTCATTGATGAACGCTTCTGATATAAGGAGAGCCCCATTCAGCCGATCTTCTTTGAGAGGAACTTGCTCCTCTTCATCAACTGTGTGTTCTCTACACTTTGCACCTTCAATTCCGCTAGAGGAGTTCTTAATACATCACAATTACCAATTTAAAAAGCGGGTGGTCGACTCTTCAAGTGACCAGGGGGCTGGTCTTATTTTGTCCAAGGACTCAGCGTTACTATGCAACCGGAAAATGCTGCCAGCCTTCTAGGCACTATTCCTAATGGCAGCAGTGTGGACGAATTTTGTGAGGTCCGTAATTCTTTTCCCATTTTGATACTTGTGCATATTTTTGTTATTATTTTAGATGTGTTTACAGTTTGTAAATGATCTACGTCATACTGAAATCAAATATCACAGCAAAAACAACAAATAAGTACAAATTTATTTCACTGACCTGATTTATTTATTACCCAAATCAGACTATTTCCTCATCCAAGGTTGTCACTTTTAAGGCTTCGCTACAATCACGAAACAACCGCCATTACACCGAATACCCACACACAAAGAGAAGCATTACACCAAAATGTTACTAATATAAGTCCCGTCACGTAAAAAGAACGCTGAGCGACGACAGTAGAAGGGATGTGTTTGCGCACGTTATACAGCCGCGTCCTTAAGTACTAAACTATTGTTTACAATATAAGTATAACTGTTTCATTGTGGAATAGTAATAGATAGTTTACTAGCTACTTAGTACTTTGGAAAAGGCTGGAATAAAAAAAAAAGAGTAAATTTATTTGAGCTGTCAGCGTTCTTTTTACGTGACGGGACCTATATACAGAATAGCACAATGAAAAGGTCCAATTTATGTCCTCAGCTTCTGGTAGAGAGTACCAGGGATACAGAAACACTCGAGAGTATGGCAAGCACTGTTCTGTGCTATTAATACGTGACATGAAACAGACACAGGTATAGACAATATTGTATGTGTATCTGGCGTTGGATGTAGTTACGCAGCCAGAAATTAATATCCTTTTGTGTATCGTTATATCTTGAGATTGAATAGTGTATGAACAGATTGGGGTAGCATCTATTAATAGTACGAATACCTGTCTCGCTACATAAGTAAAGCCTGTGGGCAAGGTAAGTGGCGATTGTTTTCAAAGTAATTCGTATGTCTACAAGATATCAATGGCCTACAATCACTTTTACAGGATTAAGATTTTTGGCAGCTTGTAGTAACAGGCGTGGCTAAATAATACCAGCCGTTAGGGTCGATCTTTAGGTCAAGCCGCGCTTGCCTAGGTTGGGCCGTGGATGGGTGACCACCCGTTACATATCGAGTTTCTGTCGTTTTTCGGAAAGCTGTTGGTCCCGAGTGTCTATTGTAGATCTTTGACAGTCGTTCAGCAGACAGTGGCCCGAAAGGCAGACAACTAGTCTTACCACTATTATCTGGGTTGTGGAGGCCAAATAGCTGTCTATCTGACCTCCTCAGTAGTAGTTAATCAGTCGCTCCATGTAACATTCTGGTATTCAGCTGCATCTGGTTAGACTGGAAGCCGATCTCAACATAGTTGGGAAAAGTAAAAAAACAGTTAAGTAAGGCACATAAATACATTATTCTCTTCCTTTTCTCACACACTATTGTCTACATTTCTTTTTCATTTCTCCTTTTGTAGGTCTGCTGGCAGAAAGAAGATTGGTTTTTTAGGGCCCAGTTAATTTCAGAAGCGTTCATCAATGAAAGTATGTACATTATATGAAGCAATTACGGGGCATTTCTTTCCATGTAATATCTTTTTTTTACTAAGCTGCACAAAGTAAAAAAAGAAGAAACAAATATTTTACTAAATCTGAACATCTAAACGCAATCATTTGTAATATCGAAACGTAGAAATAGTGACGGAAGCAATGGAGTTACCATATTCAACAGAAAATGGAATTTCTATAATAATACTAATTAATGATTTTGCTGGTAGTAATAGTTAGTACCATGAGACGTTTGCTACCTAGTATTATAAGACAAGCCGTTTACATTGCTGCGATATTTTATCTGTTTTGTCTCATCTAATCTAAGCCATTTTGAGTAAGACTCCTCCTATCTTTGGAAAAACATGCTTTCTTTGCTTCTAAGTCAGCCTCTTATTAGATTCGCAACAAGTTTTATGATACTAAATTATCATGTTACTAAATAAATGATTAATTAGTGACTGCTGATATTAAAAATGTAAAGTACGTACGTAACGTTTTTTTGGAGAATTTAGCTTAAATGGCAACATTCAAAGCTATGTCATCTATGAAAACAGAATATGTCATAAATGTCATAAATATTGTCACTTCTCTGTCTTGATCAATTAAAATCTATATGTGTGGTTTTGTTGTGGATAGTTGTGCATTTTATTAGTTTAACAGTTTTATTTGTTTCGTGGTGAACTATACAACAAAAGAAACGTACAGTGAAGGTGTATAGATATGATAGAGGCTAAAACAATGCCTTAAACATAAACAGTACAGTTGCTGCTAGTATGTGCGAGGAGCATCATATAATGATTATGGTAATGCCGATGATCATGGCATGCCCGCGCCGCCGGTCGCTCAGTTATTTGAAGAAGTTGTTATAAGATTATAATGTTAAGCTGCTTAAAATAAATGTTTTATCCAACTTATAATTAATGTTTCATTTTTGCCCTAGTCCATGGCGCAATTACACATGATCGTTTTCCGAATTCGATTGCCCATGGAATTCGTCAAACGACCAAGTGTAAAAAAACGCCGTCGAGTACGTCCGTCTTCGGGCAGACTCGTCCAGCTTCATTGTTTGTTTTTCGATTAGTGTAATTGCGCCATTAAAGAATAAGCCGACCAAAATCATAAGACAATGTGATGGGTTGTGCAAGTACGGGCTCCGCAGGCTAAATACCTAGACAGTCCTTACATTCTACGTACTTGTAATGAAGTATAAGGTATATTGGATGTATAATAATGAAAATATTTTTGAATGACATTACGGCTGACGTAATTGTCTATCCTACATTATTACATGGATCTTTTGAAGGTCCATTGAGGTTGACAGGAGAGCGCTCTTGCTAAACATTTGCAAAATGTATTGAAAAAATAAGATGGCGGCATTCGTTCTGATTTTGCCCACGCGACAAGTGGGTTTATAAATTATGTTATTCTAGCCAATTCCAATATTATAAAAATATGCTATGATTACCTTTTATCTTAATTCGACCGAGACCTATCTTTTGGGAGTATTTTTACGAATGTACGCGAGCTCCAAGTGTGGTCCCCAGATTGCTTATACTCTTGCCTTTCTTCTTTCTTAAGAATTAAGCAGTACCTATGTACTCATATATTATCATGTTATTTTCCTGTGTTGTCTACTGTGTGTACATAAATAGTAAATTAAATAAATAAATAAATGAAACAAAACTTCTTCACTGTCGGTACCGCAACAGAATATCACTTTGTATAAATAATTATAAGTCAAAAATGTGACTACAAAGCATCTACACTAGCTTACCAAAAGAAATACAACAGAGTTCCTTTGTATCTGAGCTAGCACTAAAATAAAATAATTCTACATACAAGTAAAATATTATTGTGAATTTGTGACCCAAATCTGGCTGTTACATATGAAGACTAGTGGTGACAGATGTCTCGATATCGCGGGATTTCTCATCGATTTCGGGATTCTCGTACGTTGAAAGCACTTACCCGAAACCTTAATCTGATTTGTTCAATTTATATAAAACTTTACCTAGATAAAGAGTTTAGTATTTTTGGGCATGATCCAAAAAAGGTCTTGTCAGAAACAATTATTATAAAAGTAGGTGTTTTTGATTTTACGAAACATTCTTGCTAGTGTGCGATGACTAAACAATTTTGTTATGCCTTACCTCTATAAAGACTCGGTTTCTCTCAGTGACATTCACCAGCTGAAAGGTAACTAGACAGTCCATTTTTCATCACTAACACAATACTAAATCCCGGCTCAGAGCCATAAAACCTCTTTTCCCACGAGTCCAAAAATTAGCGATATTGTAACTGGCAGCACTACTAAGCACCTAACGTTATGCTCGCCGATCTTGGCCGAACGCCAACCAACGAAAGCTCGTAGGCTTTTTCAAACATCGAATGTGTTCTAAATTCGAAATTGACTATCGTAGGAACGAGTTCGATATCTAAACTCGTAAAAACAAAAAAAAAATGTTAACCGTTTAGTCTCGGCGGCGGCCATATTGGAAAATTGGCTTACCTACGCAATAAAAGTTATTTTGTGGATTACTACGGGTTTCCGTTAAACTGGAAGTAAGTGCAATAAGCCGTAAAATTAGCTTTTTATTTCGCGTATTATTGCTGGATACTTACTTAGTTCGTATGTTATTGGTACATGGGGAATTAACGATGTTTGGAAGCGAAGAGAAGAAAAGTTCTCTTAATATACTTTCATCATTTCATTTAGCAGAAAACCTAGTGTAATAAAACTGCTATATTTTATTTACTTCTTCCAAGTATTTTAAAAGCGATTCAATATACAGCTTTATTTAACAAACAAGCCGAAAGCGTTATTTCATAACGTTATTGGCTTCACCGTTTTTCCAAATTGCTTTAAAGCGTTCAAAGGAAAAACATCAAGACACTTAATATAGGGGAATATTTTTTCTTTTTTGCCCTTTTTTCCTTGATTCCGTGTACTGAGCGAGATCAACTTTATATTACTCCTCAAACTTTACCACAACTTTGTCTAGTTTTCATTGTCTTGCGGACGCTACCGAAGCCTTTGGAATGGTTTTTTAATTATATTTATGAAAGTTCGTCGGAAATACGAAAAAATATTCTCATTTCTAAAGTCGCTAACTAGGTATTAATTTACAACACCATTCCTGGAATAGCAAAATAAAGAATCTTCTTCAAAAGTTTTGTTGGTGGGAAAGTCTATTAGAGTTATTATTTGGAGAAGAGAAAAGTATTTATTTTCTAAAAAATATGATCTATGGTCAACAAGTTTGTTCATCAATATTTGTACTGGGAACTCGTGTCAAAGACAGACACGAGTTTTGATGTGGAATTGGACTGCTATGACACGCCGTTTTTTCACTGTAACTGTCAGAGACCGATTCCTGAAAATCATAAAGGAATTTAAACCTGTATTGCATCCGACTGAATATTTGAATATTGTCTACAGAAAAATGTTTGTGTGGCATAAATATACCCAAAAAGAAAATGTACGCAGTGATGGTGCCATCTATAAACAAAACCTTATCATAAGTCCTTTAATCTGGCAAACAAATCATTAATTTGTTTATTTCTTAACAGTGAAAGTGGTTTTCTTAATGCCACATGTTCATGTTCGCTCGCTTTGATCACAGTTCTAACCTAACCTAACCTAATCCATTTGGTCGGTGTGTCCTAGCAATAAAAAAGATAGTTACTGGCCGCACAAAGGTATAGCCGGCTAGAACTAGGTGTAACCTTACTCCGTCTTTTAGCCGTAACACATGTATTAATGCGGTTTACAAGACAGTGTTAAACAACATTTCAATAATTATTATATACCAAATCATTATTATTAATTCACCATACATTTAACAGAAGAGACAAAACATCAAACTAAATATCAATAGAAGCTAACTCAGTCAATCAAATTAACAAAACCTTTTCAATTTTGCACTCACTGAGTCTTTAATCAAAACTAATTTGTATTTCAAATAAAACAAGACTTATTTGAAAGTGAGCTTAATGACTTTCCAAGTCACGGAGCTTTAAGTTGAAGTCACAGACCGAGTATGACAATAGAACAGACAAGAGGGGTTTTCACAGCATTTCGAAAACTACTTTCAACAGGATCAATAAAGAGTGTAAAAAGACCCTTAACGAAGCCGAAAAGCACTTGTTCTCCTCGTCATGTGATAATTTTTTTGTTCTAGACCAAACCTGGGAACCTTCTAATTAAAGGAGATATTGGGGGTCAAAGTTCCAACTTTTTCACAAGTTTTTTTATAAATACATGTTTTTAATGTAATTTTTAATTTAAACTCCTCCACGACCCCGTACTATTCAATCCATCCATCAGCAAAATATTTTGAGCTCGTTACATTGAGTCCTACCGTAAAACTTAATTTTTTACCCAAAAAAAAAGCCGTTTCCCAGCAATAATTTTTGCGTAAAGTTACTTAGTTTGATGTACATAATGCTTGGTTGACGACTTCGTGAAGGGTCCGTTTACGACCTGTATAAGCTTATTAACAGCTTAATAAGTCAATTCATTAAGTACAATAATAAGACGCATTTAATAGCTTTACCTGTAACACTATGTAAAAAACTCTTAGAAGTTAAAGGGGTTTGAATTTAATGGCCGGCCTAACTTCCGCCATTTTTTTTAAAGCCTATATCGATCGATCGCCTGCTATCAATACAAACCAGTTTTGTATGAGACGAAATATCTTAAATTGTCACGTTTCCGAGATATGAGTTATCAAAGTTAAAGTCCATTCACTGATGGCATCTTCAGCACAACTTTGATTTGATCAACCACGCATAAAATCTTTAGCAATCGATAGCTGGCATCACTACAAACAAGTGGAGTATGAGACAAAATCTTCTTAAGTGTCACGTTTCCGAGATATAAGCTATCAAAGTTGCTGAAGATGATACTGAAGTCTTATTATTTATTTATTTATTTAAAATTACGTAAATAACACCTTAACAGCTACAACGCCAATGCGATGTTACTACCTCATGGGAGGATACCTCCTACTTATATTACATAACAAAAATACAATTAAAACCACAATTATGAGACATATAATTAGAAACACCTTTAAACATTTTCAATGGACTTTAGTGCTACTCCTGTGAATTTCACCCGACTGCAGTGAAATATATCTATCTCATCTGAAATAATATTTAAAAGTCTTATGGCTCGTGACAAGGGGGCAATCACGTAAGACTTACGGTGATATCTAATCCATTTTACACTCTATCTTCAGTTGGAATAATTATGAGTTATAATGTCAATAGCTATTTACATTTCAATCAGGTAATGGCACTTGAAAAAGAAGTAGGCCAGAAACGGCATAATGTGGTCGTTATTAAAAGGAATTCTAATCAACGGTAATTTACCTCAATAGCTCACATATTTATGTTTATGTTTTAGGTAGTTTCATCGAAATGTTACTAAATAAAGGTGACATTGAAAGGTTAAGCTTTTCTATGATCGACACGGTGTAAACTGACCCTTCACGAAGTCGTCAACCAAGCATTCTGTACATCAAACCAAGTAATATCGCACAAAAATGATTGCTGGAAAACCACTTTTTTTTTGTTGCTTGTGAAAAATCAGGATTAACGGCAGCGCTCAAAACATTGAGTATAGGGGTCAAGGAGGTATTTAAAGTTAAAACATTAAAAACTTGTATTAACATCTAGTCATCGATTCGGAGACGTTTTGTGGGGGTGATGAATGAGTGAAGTAATTTCTATTCGCTTGTGCGTCGTCCACATGAAGCGAACTCGAATCATCATCATCATCATCTGCCTAGCCTTTTCCCAACTATATTGGGGTCGGCTTCCAGTCTAACCGGATGCAGCTAAATACCAGTCTTTTACATGGAGCGACTGCCTATCTGACCTCCGCAACCCAGTTAGTACAGGGAAATACGATACCCCTTGGTAAGACTGGAGATGAAGCGAACTCAAATAATTATTTTTAAATAATACTTTGAGATAATATTTACTAACTTTAATTATAAGAAATTTGCTAACACAGTGGATCTTATGTTACCCGAAATAAAGAATTCATTTATTAAAAAAAAAAATTGTGAAAGATTGGAACTTTGATACCAATAACTCCGTAACTAGAAGGTTACCCACCATCCCTTCTCATGTCCCACTCACCATCCATCCAATCTGTTTCACCATACCATCCATTAACAACCTGTCACTTTTCCAACCATTCTATTACAATACCAACAGCTCTTCTAAATTAGTCCAAGTGGTACAACACGCCTAATTCGCGACATGTCCCGGCCACCCCGAGGGCTCTCCAAGCGACCTGACTTGGCCTGACTTCGCCCAGCTTGGCCTTGGCACAATGCATATAGCACAATGACAATGGAACCTTGACATGACCTTGTCTTTGTTTTATTTGAATAAATATAAACGAGATTGTTTTGTTTTGTTGATGAATTTTCTTTTGTTTTGGAGAAGTTTTTTGTCTGGGGTCAATAGAGCGAGTTTTAGCAAATATCTTGATGAATTCGTTTAAATTCACTGGTAGATTATCTTCATAACGAGCAAACCATTTTCTCTAAAATTCTTCAGTTTTTTTTTGTTTTAATTTATTTATTCAAAATCTGTTAAACAAAAACATGTACAAAGTCTGCCAAACAACAAAACGGTTAGTCGGCAGTTGTTCTCGTTTCACAATATAATTAAAACAAATTTGGATTTTTATTATTAAATAACTTAGGTAAAGTATAAAAAGAAAGTGATGATTAAAAACTGTTTCGCAATTGGGATGTAATTTTCCGTAGAAAAACATATATTTAATCGTCACTCGTTAACTATGTATTCAATGTCCTGCATAGAAATAAAAACGGTTGAGCAACTATATTACAAGCACTAACAATTTTACAACCTATAAAACAAGAACTTACTCCACTAAACCGATCCGATTTCGAATTTGCATTAAAATATATTTGAAAAACCCTTCGCTGAAAATCGCATAAATTGTCATATTGATACGCAAAGGTACACAAAATGTCGAAACAATAGGGAAGTATCCAAAAAACAATGACAGAGCAGAGTATCGACCTTTCCTCCGCGGTTCAAGTTCATTATATTCAAAAACAGGAGCATAATAAAACCTGTTTGTGATAGAACAAGCCATGATCGATGTACAAAGTTCAGTTCGCGTTTGTGGACACGTTGACAGCTCCATCAATCACAATGTCGGTGCCTACGTAATTGAATGTCGGCAATTTTTCGCGAGCATTTGTTAAAGAATTATGGATGATGGCAAATAAGATCGGGAATCTTCGGAAACAATTTTCCTACGGGTATTCCAGTCGGTTCATTTGTCCCCTAAAAAACGACGAAACATTAAGAAAAAACATTTGATACTGTTGAGATGGATTTCGTTCCTTCGAAAGTAATAGCGGGTCTTCGAGCGACACAAAATTTGGGTCAATTTCGAGAGGTAAAATTCAAGAACGGATAACATAATTAACGATAAGAGATGAGACGGTGGGTCCAAATCAGATTTTTTACTTTCCGCAAAAAATTTCGCTGTGAAGCTTTTGATTTTGGCAAGCATTTCATTTATGTATTAGAAATGTAGGGCTGTAACCCGAAAGCTTAATGAACTTTTGACCAACTGCTTAATCATCACTTTGATCAAGAGATCTATGTAAATAGCTAGGGAGTTTAGGAAATTAGGATCCTTGGTAATTAGTACTATGTCGCTAATGTCGCGGCTAACATCATTAGAGAGCCTTAAGTGCTCCAGCATTAATAGACTATTACAGTGTTTATTACCTAAAATCTAAAATGTGTCGCAAATCATTCCTTAATTTAGTTCCGAATAATCTTAAATTCACTGACAGGCAATGTACAGTCTAAATGGAGAGTCTTGAAATCGAAATCTTGCCAAAAACAATACTATCTAACAGAAATTAGGAATGATTTTTGAAAATTTTATCCAGACAGTCATTAATGAAGGATCAAAGTTTGTATGGAATTTCGTCAAAGAAATAAATAAAGAAATAAATGAGGTATTCAAAATAACAAATGATAACACAGAATTTAACCAAGTGTAGATAAAAATCCCAGTAAGTATCCACTCAGTTAAAAGCTCGCCACAAAAACTTTAAAACCAGATGCTTCCATTAGCTGAAGTCGGGCTATTGGCATGAGCCCAAAAAATATGATTTTAGATGTGCCAAAGATAGGCTAATGATACGAGAGGCTCTTTGTGCTATTAATATAGATCATAAAACCAGCTGTTTTTCCATCGATAATAATCTTTTTCTTCTGGTGCCTGCCTCTCCAATTACTGAAGATTGTCTTTTGCGAGACGGAACAATTCAGCAGTACTCGATATCTTAAAAGTTATTTATTTATTTTTCCAATATCTAGGGAGTACCGTTGTTAAATGAGTCCGTCCGTCAGGTCGTGCGGGGAATACTTTCATTTAATTTGGATTACTTCAAAAGATTGTGTGTTGACGCCTTAACGAATTAAGATTAAATTTGGCACACAGTTAGACCATCACTGGGATATCCTGACCCTATTTATGGGTAACCTTACCTAACATACGATACCTTGTCCTGGCAGTATAGACCTCTAATCAGGTAGCAGGTAGTTGAGCAATAATAAATGACACAATTCTCTGAAAGACTGTGAATTTCGGCAAGGCTGCAAGCAACAGAATTCAAGACACATATCTCTGATTAAGGATCCAAACTTATTCAATATCTAACATGCAACACCTGATATCAAAACACATCATAGAACACAGCTATAAGACCCCTCTTTAATCCCCGTCACAACTCATAATCCTTCTAATGATCAGGTAAACTAATTACTAGGCGTTAATGTGCGCCTTTAGGAGGCAAAAGCAACCCGAGCATTACGGTAATTGTTATGATGTAGACAGGTTACATCAGCGTAGGGTCTGCATCCGACCGGGGCTCCCGGATCTGTCCTACTTTTGTACACAATGGACGAAGATAGGCCATCTTTTTTTTCGGTGGAGATTTTGGAAAGTATTTTTTGATAGTTGATTTGAGTGAGGCGTTTGATACGGTAGGCCTCAGTTTTTTTTTTTAATTGGTGGCTGTGAAAAATGTCTTTTTCAATTAAATGAATTAATTAATTTCATCTAGGTAGTACTTAAGTGCATATCTACAGGCTATATTGTGTCAACATCTGAATTTCAAACTCCAATTAAATTACTCAAAGTGCTTTAACAGCATTATCAATTCAATTGGATTACTTCAAGCCATAGGGTCGCAAGCATTGTACAATAAATTCCCCCAAACAATGCCAAGGATACATTCGGGGTTAAACTCAAATATCCAGGGTTCTTACTCATTATCCGGTATTACCGACCCCATAGGATGCGGAACCTACACCGGGACCCGGGAGAAATTCTAATGTTTGTTTTCAATTACACCTAGTTTCGAACGAGCAGTGTTAAAGTTTTTGAACAAAGTAAACGTATAAAGAAACAGACTTCAAATAATCTTTGCTACAAAGGTGCAGATTGTATAGGTTGGTAATGAAAACGTTATTCTTACAGAGAAATTCAATTAGTGCTATCTTGTGAATGCTTTTTATATGGATTGAAACAAAAGAAGATAATTAAAATGGCAGACAATCTGTGTTCAAGGAGTTCAACGTTTTGTGTTTTGATTATATGTAAATGATAGCGTATATAGATGCAAGGGGAGAATGAGAGGAAAAAACGTGTTGCACCGACCCCAAGTAACATGGGACAGGGGTAAGATAATGATGATCTTTGCAGGAGTTCTCAGTTTATAATTAGTTTGTGTTTCTTTGTTTTATGATCTTCTAAAGTACCTACCATATGAAGGGTGTAAAAATACCCTTAACGAAGCCGAAGGTACTTGTTCCCTCAGTCATTACGTTTTTTTTTTTTGGTCCTACCTAGTTCCTAGTTCCAACTTTTTTACAAGATTTTTTTTAATACAAGTTTTTAATGTTATACTTTACATTTAATACCTCAATGACTCCCGCACTTTTCAATGCATCCATCAGCACTGTGTTTTGAGTGCGTTTCATTGTGTACTACCATAAAACGTAGTTTCCCAGCAATAATCTTTGCATAGAATTACTTACTTTGATGTACAAAATATTTAGTTGACGGCTTCGTGAAGGGTACGTTTACACCTTCTATGTAGCAAAATCATCTCATGAATATTTCCAATTACCTACTTCGGCTATTGAACATTTTGATACAAATCGTTTCACCCAGATTTTGAAATCCCAATAAAACAGAAACTGCATAGCAATATGAATACGACCCTCTGCATTCACGAGGTTTGTTTCATTGAATGTTGATCTCTGAATGAAAGGGGAATACTGAAGCGGATCTGCAACATGTCTACCCATACAAATCGAGGAATTTGACTCAGCAAAATGGGCTGTCCTATTGATTTGGGCAATGTTCTAGCGAGTAGTGATTTGTTAGCACTTCCAACACTTCTTTTTTTCAATACCAGATTTAAAAGGTCTTTTCGTATTCGGAATCTATGAATTCGGGATGTGTACAAGTCAAACACAATATAGTATACAATTCTAGAACAAATTGAACGTGTCATTCTTAAAAATATATTTTCAGAAGCTTTCTAATGTCCAAAAAGTCACTATTTAGGATCTTTTCATCGTGTTAAATCTGAACTACAAATAAACTCGTTTGTAAAAACATTAATAAAGTTAAGATGAGCCATTTGCCATTGCCATTCATTGTGGCAATGCTGTCAGCCTTCTAGGCACTATTCCTGTTGACAACGATGTGGACGAAGTTTTGACTAACTTTAATGCTTTTTTTCCTTTTATTGATTTTTTATAATAATTTGATGTTTGGTTATAGATAATTTCATGTTTCATAATATATAAATAGTTTACGATTCGACCAAGTTACATTTGGTACCTTTTGTAACTTTAATTTAAGTTTCCATTAGCTTAGGAATTTAATTATGAACAATTCCACATTAAAGATCAGATTCTATTCTTTATTTTATTTATTGTTTCTTACCTAAATCTACCAAAAAAGAGGCACATTTCGCACAAGAAGTTCTTACAAACAATTACGCTCTTATACCTCTACTTGACCGATAGATTCGACTCCAGCACTGACTGATGAGGCGTGATTTCTGCATGAGTGACACCATCGTTAGGGAACTCATTATTACTGCTTACCCGACGATTCGTTTATGCGTGATAATGGTGCTGTCACTTGTTGATGAGTTTGGTTTTTCTTTGCCTTAAAGGAGATTGGGGGATTCTTTATTCTTTTCTGATATGGTGTGAGTGTTAAGGAAGTAGTAATAAGAATTAGAGATAAGATTAAATCTATATACATACCTACTTAGGTATTTTATTTTTTTAATGACACACTGATCTCTTTATCAATATAGTAGAGCACAAACTTGCAGTTTATGTATTTATTTTGTGTGAAATTGATATTCTGTTTTTTTTTTATTTCTTAGGTCGTAGAGGCTGGCGGGACGAACTGGACAAAACCAACGACCAGTGGCCCATATTAGCCCTGGATCAAAACAACTGGAAGTCATGGGGAGAGGCCTTTGCCCAGCAGTGGGATGACGCAAGCTAACTGTAACAGTATCAGATAGGATCTTATAATGAAAGAAAGTATTTATTTGACTCACACAGGAAAAAAAAAACAGAAAACAAAATAACAAAATAAGACACACATACATTAAACTAAATTGATTCGTACGAAGCCAAAAGGCCCCTATTCCAGCATGGTGTTGACATTCAAAACAAAAATATCGCAACGCTAGCAATGCGGCAACATACTTTAAAATTCCAATTTAAACATATCGAGAACCGGAAGACTGCTCTTAGATATTATTATTAACTTTTCTGCCATTACATTTACATTTACAATGTTCACTATTCTCTCTCCCATTAAAATCACACCAACGAATTCACTTTACAAACACAAATAAACCAGAACCCAAATACCGACACGTTTCAGTCATTAATCTTCGATTCTATCAATTCTAGAGCAGCTTCGTACCACATTCAGTCACTTCCAGTTACACCCAAGGCTTACATACAATAGACATAGCGTTGGGGTGCAGTATTTCAACTATGAACAAATTGACGGAATCGCATCACTATCACACTGCACGCACATGCGTGCAGCAAAGCGTTTATATGCATTGTAAGCATGCTACAGGTAATAGTTCATCATCTGCCTAGCCTTTTCCCAAGTATGTAGGGGTCGGCTTTCAACCTAACCGAATGCAGCTGAATACTAGTATTTTACATGGAGCGACTGCTTATCTGACCTCCACAACCCAGTTAGCACTGAGTGATACGATACGCTTTGATAAGACTGGTCTACTGATTTTCGGGCCACTGTAACGACTGACAAAGATCTATAAATGACAGCCGGGATCAACGGCTTGACCTGTTTTCCGTGCTATGGAGGAAAATCGGCAAATAATGGATGGTCACCTACCCACGTATCGACCTTGAAAAGCGCGACTTAACCTTGAAGATCGACCCGTGTGACTGCCACTATTGTCCACGAGGTCCTCATAACGAAATTTAGTTGTAAACTAAAGTTTTGTTACCTTAACAGCCGTGTCAGATTTCACATAAAGGGCCTATTTGATTTACTGGTTATATTTATACTGTGGTTCACGTGTCGTACATACCAAACATGTGTACACAAGCCAGTTCATGTTGAGCATAGAAACAGTCGTCGCGCTCTCACATTACCGGCAAAACTTAAGTGGTGTGGTGTACGTAATCCGTCGTCATCCGTGATGAATGGTGGATGCCGCCTAAACCCGCCGAGGATTAGTCAATTGCGGCCTCAAATCCACCAAGTCATAGTCGCTTGTAATGGTGCAAGTTATGAACTTGAAGCGATACGTACATAACGAATAGTATCACATATTTTACGTTTGACTTAGCATAAATGTCAAAAAACCGGTGTCAGCAAGCGATTTAAAGCTGTCTTTTATGTTCAATGATTTTTTTTACGCCCGTGATTGATTACCTATATTTAGTCAACGTTATTGATTTAAGTTCACTATTACTCTGCACAAAGTAGATGCTTAAGTACGTAACTAACTGGCTGAAGACTTCTAAGATGACATTTGCTACTTCATTTGATATTTCAGCTCACAGGAGACTTTTTTACACTTATATTTCCTGTTAAATTTACCTTACCTATGCTTTAAAAATATATAATAGGTATTATCGTCGTAGGGTCGACGATATTGTCAAAATCGCAGGAAACACCTGAATAAGGGTCACACAGAACCGGGAAGTGTGGCAGAAGAAAGAGGAGGCCTATACCCAGCAGTGGGTTATTCCGTGCTGATATGAAGATAATGATGATGCTTTAAAAATAAGAGTTCGTTTAAGGAACAACAAGAGAAAAGGGATGATTCCTGAGTAAAAAAAATGATTCTATTTAGTCCGTCGCGGTCGGTTAGATTATCGAAAAATATTGGATCCGTATTTTTTGTTTTGTCAAATTAATAAAAATTGACGAAGATAAAACGCATCAAATAATATATGCACCCAATAGTGGGGGGCTTGTGACGCCACTTTCCGGTAAAAAGCGTACCGAAATGTAACATCACACTAGTTTTCGACGCATTGTATCGTCTTCATTTTTTGTTTACGTGAAAAAGAAAAAATAAGTGTCCTATATTTTTTGGAAATATATCTGACACACTAAAAGGCTCGGACGGGCTAATTCGATTTTTTGGTCATCTACCCTAATCTAAAAACCCGCTGAAGTCTATGCTTTAACACCAAGCACCGTGACGGAAATTGTCTGGTTAGGTTCGGTAAACAACTGTCTGCTCCCACAACTCTGGATGTTCCCACTCGTTATTAGGTGGAGTAATTATATCTGAATTATAGTACCCAACGTTATTGATTGATGAATTATTTAAGACTTAAATACCTAGGTTTTGAAGGAAAAAAATCGGGAAATTAAGGTGCCTATGAAAATGACGAAAACAGTCTTTATTTCAAAACAAATTCCAATAAAAATGGAACTATCTGTAATTTTCCACAAACATAGAAGCAATTACACGAGGTCATTGTCTTAAAAACTTGACTAATTTTAGAGGCTCTATTTCCGGATAAAATAATTGAAGCAGACCATTATTAATAATTATTATGGTTGTATGCCTGTGATTAAAATCATTGCGTAATCATTCATTTCGAAAACGTTATTGGGTTTTTCCATCAGGATTTTTTCTGTAGCAGCCAGAGTTTATGTTTTGTGCCTGATAGATGGCAATAGGCTCGCTCCCTATAACATGGGACTTAAACTTATCTGGCAAAATGTGGGTGCACTAATAGGTACATCTCTGACTAACCCTTCGGGGATTGCAGGCGTGAAGTTATATAATACTAGCTTTTGCCCGCGGCTTCGCTCGCGTCAATTTATAATTTGACAATCAATTGGTTTTCTACTCTACTTGTAATTCAATTATGGTTCGAAAGACACGTGGGACCATCTTATGAGCATAATAACGTTATTGTTATTTTCCTCGAGAACAGTACTTTTTTTCGGGATGAAAGGTGCCCTATGTCCGTTTCTGCATACTTGACAACGTATATGCAAAATTTCAGCATGATCGGTTCAGTGGTTTATTCGTGTAAGGTTACAAACAAACTTACTTTTGCATTTATAATATTTGTATGGATAATATCAATTCATAACAATAACACACACATTAAACCCTGTTACAGATGCCAAACTCCAACATTAATTCAGCCATCCAATACAAATCTTGCCCCAGGACATTCGAGACGAAATATCAATAATTTAGAGCTACAGCGTGACGTTTAGCTGATGCAGCTTGCGAATGGCTTGAATGGTAATGATCGGCGTTACGTCATCGTATGGCTTAGTTAGCTGATCTAAGCTAATGTATGGGAGGCCTGTGATCAGGAATGATGTGGTTTAGGTACAATCGGTTAGTAATTGGAATTAATAACATAAGGAGGAGGTTGATTTTAAGGAATAAGTCAACAGGATTTCCATCTTATTTTGAATCATCGGACGTTCTTGAATATGGCCAAGTTTAGTGACATAAACCCATCAACCATAGGTACACATGAATGATGTTTATTTTGCAAATAGGTTTTTACAAACACTTTTACATGTAATTTTTTTAAACTCTGTTGCCGGTGTTTCATACCATGACTACTCTGAGAAGAAACAACCGAAAAACCTCACAGGTATACCTCTTAGTCTCTTTTAAGGTCCAGAAATTATCTTGGTCCACTCATACATCTAAGGATTATGCAGATTAGTGTCTGAGATGGTCCTTTGAAGAAAGAATCAGACAGATTTGAGTGGACCTGTCCAGTCAGTGCAAGCATTTGTCAGTGATCGTATAGCTCGACTCATGACTCAAGGAGCTCAACGATACCGAAAACCGAAAAAAGGACATTTGGTTAGATCGCTTATGAACAGTCACGAGCACCAATTTGTATACACTTTCCTAAATTTTCGCGACAAATAACGATTGTAACTTGGAGATAGGATCTTTTTCATAAACATATGAGTTCCAGAATACTATGTTCGTAACAACATGAAATTTTAATCAGAACAGTAGGAGAAAAACACTTTTAAAAGTTGTTAAGTGTTTACATATTGGTGCTCGTGACTGTACTCAAACTGCCAGATATATTCAGTCTTTCAAAACTTGGCCTATAACAATTGGAAAAACATCTTTGTATAATTTGCCTAGCCTGAAGATAAAAACCACATTAAGCAGTAAATCATGCGACTACAAAACCAACAGGACTACAAACACAACGAGAAAACTGTATCGTAAACACAAACTTTTTCTCCAACATTACCCGTAGGGCGCATAACTGCGTAGGTAACATTATTGTAGAACTTTTCCCTCCAACAACCACAGTTATTTACATGAACTAGTTAACTAGATTGTAAAACGCGAACCGTAATGTAGTCACACTATTCACGTCGTATTTCAAAAGTGCAACCAAGTATGCTGTTTATATTAACTGACAGTTTTGCGTGTGATATGAACTCCATTTTGCGTTCTACGTGTTTGCGTTCCAAGGATTAGAAGGGTTTACGTTCATCGCTTTAACTTAAGCTATTAAGAGTGTGAGGAAAGTATTAAAATGCTAAGTAGTTCGTAAATTAAAGTCTAATTCCCATTTTTATGAACACTATGTGGCATCTAAATAAAAGCTAGCATAAAAGCTTGAGGTTGTGAGGCTGATTTTATCTATACAATCTATACAAATGAATTAAATTGAAGTGTCTATTTGTAATTTCAAAATAACAGCTTTTTACTGAATGTATATGCAAGTATACGGTGCTATAACAACAACAAAAAACATTTTGTATTTTTTTTTTGTCCGTCTGTTCCGAGTGATGTTCGAAACGGCTAGACCAATTTTGACAGGACTTTTATTTTATTAAACGGGTTAGGGATCCGTGCAAAAAAAAAACCTTGACAAAATCCTGTTCAATTAGAGAAGTAATATTTTTATAATAATTTCACGCGAACGAAGGCCGCGTGCAATATATAGTATTTTATATAAAAGTAGGACATCAAATTAAATTATTTTTTTATTTTATTAGGCACATTTTTTGTTTCAACACTCGCGGCGATTTGTCATATTAAAATTTGGACTCTACTTGGGTCGTAATTACAAAAATCACGCTGTCAAACTATCGCGGAGGACTAACTGAGTTGTAGTATGTATATAATACTCGTATGTGAAAAGAAGCTAAATTTGATCATCAAACTTTCATTTTTACCAGGACTATTGGATAGAAAAAATTGCCGAAAGTTTTCAAAAGACAGATTATCGCTCGGTTTCTTCGCCTCACCGACCTTTATTGGTTAAGCTAACAATCTCGTATCTGATCTTCATAAATATTGAAGCATAGATTTCATACTAGACCTTTCATCTTTCAGAAGTGTTCACAAGTGAAATTGCTTATAGAGCCTTTTTCGAAAGATCAATTAATTAGGCTTTAGTAAATGTTGTGATTTGTAAAAACAACAGATGGTTGTGCCACGGTAATAATATCTACAGTAGTGAATCTTCATACAAACGGTCTGAACGCGAGTCATACCTACACGCCTCGAGTTTGGTATACACTCGGTACGCAAGGAGTCACGAATGCGCCGCACTGGCAAACGAACGTTGTGCTGTAGGTAATTATTTCAAGGACAGGGTAGAGTCACAATACTGGATATATTAATACTGTGGTAGTGCAAATCAAAGCTAGTAATTTTATTACTATATCATTTCACAATATATGTAGTAAAAATTAAATGTTTGGAGACAGACTTCCGTGTTTTCGACTTACATAGATTTTCATAAAACAACTGGAGAAATTTACCATCCCGGGCTGACCATGATAAGCGCCACTTTACTTTCTAGAACGATACACGTGCCTCAAAAACATAGATACCTATTAAATAAGTAAATATGTTTCTTTTAACTGTGCAATAGCTTGGATTTTTCCGTTATGTTGTACATGTTTCTCAAATAAATAAATATATCAATGCCCAATAATATCATAGCAACAAAAACTTTACCAACTTTCATGACAGTTTTTACACCTGCCTAAAAGATATGATGTATTGCATTTTTAATCAGAACGTCATAATAAATCCATAACTCCTAAGAGCGTACAGTCGTGAGCATAAATCTTACATTAACGCAAGATTTAAAAGCGGTTTTCTTCTTGAATATTAATATTTTGTTTTCTACGATGAAATTCTTAGATATTTTCTCGAATCGTCATTTAGGGAGATTACTTTTGAATTTCGGTCAAACTGATACATACGGACTGCGAAACCACCAACTGAGTCCGAGTTCTGTCAGATAACGTGCTGAAGTATTTGTCAGTGTCCATTGTCCGCAGCCGGTCCACTAACATAACATAACACTACATCATCATCTGCCTAGCCTTTTCACTAACTATGTTGGGGTCGCGTGGGTTTCCAGTCTATCCGGAAGCAGCTGAATACCAGTATTTTACATGAAACGACTGCCGATTGGATCTCCAGAACACAGTTAGGACTGGGTAATACGATTCTCGATATAAGACTGATTGTCAGACTTTCAGGTCACTGACTAAGTACTTAACGACTGTCAAAGATCTACAATTTATTGACAGCCGGAATCAACGGCTTAACGTGCTTTCCGAGGCACGGAGGAAACTCGGTATGTAATGAGTGGTCACCCTTCCACGGACCACTCTAGGTAAGCGCGGCTTTACCTGAAGATTGACCCGAGTGGCTGTTATTATTTAGCCACAAGCTCCTCACATACAAAAGCACAACATAGCCTTAAGCTATTTACGCTCGTGACTGTACAAGGCGGAAGTTTTATCCCCCTTAATAATTTACGTTGAAGCGCGCCGTTAACAAAGTTGTCATCTTGAGCGCGAGATTACATTTGATTTGAGTGATATAAGACTTTGAGAAGCTCGTGTTTGCTTAACTCAAGTGTTGACTTAAAGTTGAGCGTTTTGAGAGCTTGAATAGATTTGGTGCGGGGCTAGAGGAAAGGAAACTTTGAGAATAAAAACTGGAAAGAATATTACTCAATGTTAATATCCTCTGCAACATAGGTTATTGGTAATATTTTATATTGGTAACGTTAAACAGTACAGTTTATCAATATAGTTTGATTAGTCAATTATTTTAGTTTGACAGCTTTTATCTGCTGCTCCAACACGTGCGCGTTTTCATTTCTTTAAGGTTACTTCGTTTTGTAGCACTTATAGGAATCAACACTGCACATTTCGCAAGAAGTATCCCATAGCCCATGTATCTAGCTATCGCCAAATCATTATCATCTGCCTAGGCTTTTCCGAACCATGTAGGAGTCGGCTTCCAGTCTAAGTTGAGGCAGCTAAATACCAGTATTTATATGTCGGATCCGGTCGTTAGTACGGACATAAAATGAATCGGCAAACACGCCAGTGGGCACTGGTGGCATGACGCGAACTACTTACCAGTCTATCTACACCACAGCGTATTTCTACAGAGCCCTGATGTTCAGCTCGAGGCGAGGGCGACATTCAATGTCTGATCGCGGCGAAGTTGAGACGTCTTGGAACTGTACCCGATTCATTGTGCCCCGTGTTATTGTCAAACAATTCGTTATTACAATTATGTTGTCAAATAATTCGTTAGTTTTGCTAGAAACAGTGTTTCGCACCTAGTGTTTTTATAGCACGAAACCCATCGTCTGCCCACATGATGTACCAGCCTAACGGAATAAATCCTGAAGGATCCGACATATATATATAATTTTACCTAACTATATGGAACTTTCGGCACATATCAAAACATTATTCCCCATCATAAGGAAAAGACACCAAAACCACTATGTTACCCTTTTTATCGTCGATCTCTTAGATTGATGTCCCTCGATCTGTTGCTGTTCACGGCAATTAGCGACGTGACGACGGTCGACGGGGGGTAGGCAGCAGTGAAATATTAAACTCGATAGATTACTAACTTACTAGATAGGGGAAAATGGAGGCCTATCAAAAACATTGTTTCCAAATGATGTTATTTTCTATTAACCCCCTAATGGAAAAAAGAGGTGAGTTATGTTATCAGAATGTCTACTGAAAAAATCATTAAAAATTTTGCGACCGCGCAAACTGAACTTTATGTGTGAGTTATAAAGCTAAAATTTCAAAAACTCATTTTTGTCTACATTTTAAGAGTTAGTAAAAAAATAATTATTTCGTCTAAAAACAAAATCTGTAAACGGATAACATTTTACAAAAATATTTTGTGTCTGACAGTTTGCAAAACAACCGCTGATTCGGTTAAAACACAAGTAATTATGGTAATGGCATCTCTGGGTAAGCTCAAAAAATAACGTTTCGGAACCGAGTTACAACGGGATAAAAAGAGAATATTATGCTTTCAGGAAAACGTGGTACGAAATATCGTCAATAGGGAATATACATGTAATTTTTTCTTTACTTAAATCAATAAAATACAGTACTATCAAACCATGAAAATAATTAAAAGTTAAGTTCAACTACTGCTTGTCGCTCAAAAAAATAGTAAACTCCTACAATTTTCTACGACAGTTCAAATGTCCGTGACTGTCGCGGTCATTTATTTATTTTTAATTGTTTGTGCTTTATTCAAGCAAAACTACTTTACTCTTCGCAAATTAATATTCCATGTTTCTACAAAGTCCTTCTTACATCGTGTCTCGCCTATATTTCCGAAGAGTCAGACAGAATGAAGAGGTAGACTCACAAGTCATCATCTGCCTAGTGCTTTTCAAATAGCAGTATTTTACAAGGAGCGACTGCCTATCCGACCTCCACATCCCATTTAGTACTAAGCAATACGATACCCCTTGGTAACGACTGTCAAAGATCTAAAAATGACAGCCGGGACCAAGCTTAACGTGCTTTCCGAGCTACGGAGGAAACTCGGTATCCACGGCCCGACCTTAGCAAGCGTGGCTTAACCTTGATGATCGACCCGTTTGGTTGTTATTATTTAACCACGAGCTTTGGACTCACAAGTGTTTTATATGTTTTCCACTTATTTCCAAAGTAAAAGTACAGGATATAGGAATTAGTCTATGTATAGTAGGTAGTGTGCATAAAACATGATAATAATTATCTTTATCAAGTTTTATAAACAATGCGCTTTATGTGTGTTCCTATAATTATTTGATTAGTCAATACGACATTACACACAATCATTAACTACATTCATTTCTAACATTTTCAAAGCATGTCATAAACGCTGCGGGACTGTTCGAAAGAGATACCGTGGCCCTGGAACACAAAGGGCAATGAAGGAACATGGATGGGTTTTAGTCAGTAAGAGTCTGACACTCCCTCCCACTCCACCTAGAGCGGGAGAAGTCATTTGATGATTTCCCATCCGTAAAAAAAAAAAAGCATGACATAAATGGGTAAACAAAACACACTCCAAATAAACAAAAAAAGCAGAAAAATAAACTGGAAACAGTTCCCCTACTGCGTTACGGAGTAGAAGGGCCTTGGCCGGCTAGCGGAAATAGCTTGAAGTGCCACTCTTGCGCCGACGGACCATCCGTTAGTTGAAGGCTGATTTTATACTTATGAAGCTTATGATTTCAGAGTTAGTCTGAAATAGATAAAACTGTTGACCTTTTGATGAGGTGGAAATTAATTAAATGAAAATGACAATCGGAATTGATTTTGAGTGGAATTTTTTGCGTACAAAGAATTTTTTGCCTACTAGTTGCAAAAAATAGCCTTAACGAAGCCGAAGGACGTCATTGCGATGTTTTTTTGGTCTGGTAGCCTTCTAGTTACGGAGATATTGGATGTCAAAGTTTCAACGTTTTCACACCTTTTTTTAAAATATAAGTTTTTAAAGTTATAACTATACTTTAAATACGTCCATGAACCCTTCATGTGCTGATGGATGCAGCACAATGTATGGAGTGCGTTACATTGAGCCCTACCGTAAAACTTAATTTTACACACCAAAAAAAAAGTCGTTTCCCAACAGTTACTTAGTTTGATGTACAGAATGCTTGGTTGAAGGCTTCGTGAAGGATCCGTAAACACCTTGTATGCCCTAGCATTGAATAAACGCATGTGATGAAAAAATGCGAATATAAGGCAAACATGCACCATGTACTCTTCAAAACTCACAGAGAAATTAGCTGTTCACGCTCCGTCTTTCTCAGACAATTCACAAATCTTTTCACTTCCCCTGCCAATAAGTCTACCAAACTCTTAATAAACTTCCCATTTCCAATCCGAAGGGGACTAACGACCCCGAATTGAAACACATCTGCCTCCAAATCGGTCTCATTGTCCCCGTTTCCTTTAACGAATACCCTACTTAAAATAAAGCTAATCAAATACTGAAAAACCAGAGGTCGTTTAAGAGGAGGAGAACCTTAAACGGACCTCCTTTAAAGCTATCCAGAATGGATGTCAAGAGCAGGCGAGGTTGCGGAAACAAAAATCTCTTGACAACGGTATCATGTTTGGCCTGAGTGTTTTTACCGCGTCTTCCGTCGAGTACGACGGACGAGATTTCAGGCCTTAAACGTCGAAAGAATATTATGTTTGTGAAGTTATTGGGGTGTAAACGTCTTCAGCTTAATGTTCCAAGATTTAAATATCAAAGGCAGATTTTTGTTGGCGTTTAGCTTTGATGGTTGTTATTTCTTTTATTACTATTTGGCGGGCGGCTTTTGTTATTGAAGTAATATCGAGCCAATTAGGGGTGTTACACTCTTCAATATTTTTCCATTTTATCAGTTTTAATGTATACTCGTTGAGTCAAAAAAAAATACTTAAAGAATGTGCGCTATACGGAGAATAATGCGGAATTATGAAGGAGAGGTGACTTGACACTGCATGAGCGGGTATGATATGACCCACCACATAAACATTTTCGGCTTTGCTCGAGTCGTGCCGATTCGACCCGAATATCATTCAGCGATCGTAGGTGCAGAGCAGACTTTCAATCGGTATAACCCAAATGAAAACCGAATATCTGTGGTAATTATTTCAGATCAGCATCGTTATTGAAAGAATACTGAGAAATCAATAATGAAATCATCTATAATCTGAAACATTATGTAACAGCCCTTTGTTAGGACAAACGTTTTTCGACGAAACGTCCTCGAATATTCTATGGAAATTCAATTACGAATTGTTACCAGTGTAATAAATACACCAGTTTAATGTACGTTTTAATATTAATATGAACTTAATATCTCATGATGAAAATTCAAATGAATGACATTACAATTTCACGAATATTATCCTGGAACGGATCTAAAGGACGGGGAGCACAATGAAATTAATGTGGTTCCGTTTGAAGCATCACCACATCCACAATTATGTTGGAAATGTACGAGAGAGCTTTTGAGTTGTGACGTTTCTTTTTAATTTTTTAAATGTCGTCAAGCGACCTTTACTTTTTAAGGATCTTTTGGAGAGGAGCTCGTGGCTAAATAATAACAGCTACACGTGTTGATCTTCAAGGTTAAGTGTTGCTTGCCTAGGTTAGTCCGTGGATGGGTGACCGTCTATTACATACCGAGTTTCCTCCACGCCACGGAAAACACTTTAAGCCGTTGGTCCCGGCTGTCATTTGTAGATCTTTGATAGTCGTTTCAGGTAGTCAGTTGCCCGAAAGTCTGACATCTAGTCTTAGCATGGGGTATCGTGTATCCTAGTACTAACTGGATTGTGGAGTTCAGTTAGGCAGTCGCTCCATGTAAAATACTGGTATTCAGCTGCATCCGGTTAGACTGGAAGCCGACCGTAACATAGTTGGGCAAGGGCTAGGCAGATTAAGTTGCAAGGATCTTTAAGCGTGCAAATGACGTTTGCTGGTAAACATTCGTGAAATGTATTGGCAAAACAAGATGGCGGGTGCCATTAGCTTTATGTCTTACATATAAATTCTCGTCGTGAAAGTTGTATGGAAGTTAGTAAGTTTTGACTTTACGGAAAGTATTTTCAAAAATTCATCCTTTGTTTTGTAAGAAACTCTTATATAGGGTAACTGGTAATTAGTGACCGATACTTAAACACGTGATTGTCCTCATGTTAACAAACAACTTCCCAAAAGTATTTTTATTATTTTTTATTCTCATTCACTTTTATCACAATAACACAACAGCCGTATGAAACTCGCGCGCTTCGCCTTTGACCGCTGTTAGCTGCGTGACGCCGTTGTCTCATTACTATCTATCGTACCGTGCAACAGTGGGTAAGCAGAGCACCCCCGTGGCTCGCAACCTCCGTAAGTTTTATTCTGATAAAAGTGAATGAGTATAAAAAAATGTTACTTTGGGAAAGTTGTTTGTTATCATGAGTACAATCAAATCGTGTTTAAGTATCGGTCAGCAATGATCAGTCACCCTATATAATAGCTTGTGCGAAGTCAGTCAATAAGAGATTTTTTTTAAATAATTAGTTCTCTCTGATTTTTTCAAAATAAACTTGTTTGGTTATTTCGAATCGGACGTGGTGCTTGAAATGGGTCTTTACGCGGCTCCTCGAGTGGTGATAGATACTTAAGTGTTTCCGATACACCCTGGGCAATCAGCCTCACTTCAACCTTGCTGACATGCTAATTCTTTTCCACTGAATAAGCTAGTATTATTTTCGTGCCTCCAAGAAAGAAAAAAAGATTTTTTTGAAGCATACTTGTACGATTTTGCCCATGAAATAATTCTGCCTGTGATTTGGTCTAGTGGTTGCAAGCATGCGGTTAGACTATGAGGTTATTGGTTCGATTCTCAAGTTAATTGATGTGTTATTGGGTTTTTTTCCATCAGGAATTTGTCAGAAGCAGCCCAAAGTCAGAACCTGTGACCGGTTGATGACAATCAGTTCGCTTTCTATTACATAGAACTGTGGATGTACTATGAGTACACCAGTGCTTAGCCCTTTTTGGATTACAGGCGTTATCTTATGTAATGATAATATTCTGAATCGATACCTTATATTTGAGTGCAAAATACCTACGAATCAAGGAAAAGTCACAGTGCAAACTCAAATTAAAGCTATCTTTTTTCTTTCCTTCTCAGTAATCAAGTTACTTTTTCAACCTTTACAAAAGTGATTGCGGGTGACGTTTTCCTTAAAAAAGATAAAAGATACCGTGATTGCTATGAAATTGATACTATGTACTTATATTGTAGGTAGATACTACTTAATATAGATCTACTACACTTATGTACTTTTACGAGCACTAAAATTTATTTTATTTGGTTTTCGTACAAGATATTTTATACTTTTAATGTGTTTGTTTATGTTTTCGAGCATAAGACACTCGTGGGCTGCAACCGAAAATCAGCGGTAGGCGGTATACCACCATTGTTTGCCAGATGGCAACACAAGGCATACCTTTTGTTGCTATTTGGTATTATGCTGAGCTTAGGCCCTTTTGACATTAATTAATAGCTTTATTTTGTTGAATTTCAAGGTGTTTTTGTTTGTTGTAACGACAATAATCATAATTTTATTTCTTTGTTTATTATCTTTAACTAATATGTACACTGGCCTTTATTTAAGTATGATTTTCTCATAATTTAAAATGGTATGACTTCCAAAATAATAATTTTGTAAAAGCATAAAATTAAAATGAATACTGAAATGAGATGAAATGTGTGTGCTTATGACGGTACTCACCATCTGCCTAGCCTTTTCGCAACAATATTGGGATCGGCTTCTAGTCTAACCGGGTGCAGCTGAATACCAGTATTTTACATGGAGCGACTGCCTATCTGGCCTTCACAACCTAGTTGTACTGGGTATAACGATACCCATTGGTAAGACTAGTTGTCGGACTTTTTGGGCCACTGACTACCTAACGACTGTCAAAGATCTACAAATGACACCCGGGACCAACGGCTTAACGTACTTTCCGAGGCACGGAGGAAACTCGGTATGTAATGGGTGGCTGACTGTACTAGCTGAGTAATTAATAGTCAAAGAGCCCGAAATTCGTTGGAGAGCTAAATTCACATTTGCATCTCCAAATGCATCCCGCTTCGAAGTTCAAAGCATACAGAAGGGACGTGTCTTCTATGTAATTAGGGTCGGCCAAGTTTTATATAATTTCCTTTTTGACTTGATTGTGACAGTAGAAAATTTTAGTGCTTATTATTCTCACCTTATTGTACGAGCCGTCTTTTACTGAAGCAGGTGATAGGTATAAAGGGTGTAAATAGACCCTTAATGAAGCCGGAAGGCAGTTGTTCTCCCCATCATTGCGATCGTTTTTTTGTTGTAGACCATACCTAGGAACCTTCTAGTTACGTGGTTATTGGGGGTCAAAGTTTCAACTTCTTCACAAGTTTTTTTTTTAAATACCACTTTTGAAGGTTTTAATTTTACTTTAATTAACTTGATGACCCGTTTACTATTCAAAGCATCCATCAGCACTAAGTTTTGAGTGCGTTACATTGAGTTTAACCGTAAAACGTGATTTTGCATCCCAAAAAGAAGTCGTTTCCCAGCAATAATTTTTGCGTAGAGTTACTTAGTTTGATGTACATAATGCCTAGTTGACGGCTTCGTGAAGGGTCCGTACACCCTGTATAATTATACAGGGTGGAAGAGACACTGAAGCTAAAACAGTGACGTGTTCAGTGCATCATTGTAAACCCCCCCACGCAGAAAATTTTCATCGATAATTTAAAAAAAACTTCTGTTTCCTATAAAACTGCAATACCTACACGGTTAAAATGTATGGACAAGCAGTTTTTTTTTTTAATTAATGGTGAAAACTTTGCTATGCTATTGCTATCAGAGCCTATATTGACTGATAACGGTGACAACTAAATTAATGCCTAAATAAAATGACTGTTTAATTTTCAACTCTCGATTCAGCGATGAGCCTTGATATTCTAATACTGCAATAATAGGCATTCATTTAGTTGTCACTTAGTTTTGATGAAAACGAGCATTCACGGTACAAAAGGCAACCGTTCGACACATCTCCTTTACGGGTTTAAAAACTACCTAAAATCTTGTAAACTTCGATCAAAACTGCACATGCCAACCTAGAAACAACTTATCGCTTCGCCAGTCTCATCTCCGATGGAACATAAAACTTTTATCCATCACTGTACGTGACACCACTAACGTACTTAATTGAACATTTTCAATATGGCGGCAAACAAATATTTAAATCGTTAGATTTGCCCTTCGGCGCCATTAAATGACCACGTTCCTTTTCTTTGGTAATGAAATTTGAATAGTGTTGTCTCGCTCGCTCCTACTGAAAATGGTACCTATCGTTCCGTGTGGGATTCTAAATTTTCTCAATGTTCAACTATTTCACGCGATCTATGCCCGATGAATAGACTGGAGACTTGTACCTGTCTGACCCCCTTTTTTTTTTACGGATGGGAAATCATCAAATGACTTCTCCCGCTCTGGGTGGAGTGGGAGGGAATGTCAGACTCTTACTGACTAAAACCCATCCATGTTCCTTCATTGCCCTTTGTGTTCCAGGGCCACGGTATCTCTTTCGAACAGTCCCGCAGCCCCGGCAGGCATCGGCCCTTGCGGGCCCCTTCTTGGTTGCTGACATCTCTTTGAGGCGCGCGTGGAACACGAACGCGCCGTCGACACGGCCTGTCGTCATAAGACGGACGGACGGTGAGTTAAACCATTACTCACCGTCCACAGGCCCGCGCCTACGGTGGCCGGGAGCCACCACGTGGCCCCCGACGCCCGGTGCGTCGCCCGCGGCGGCTGGGACGTGAGATTCTCTCCCTCTCACGTCCCGCCACCAAGACTGCTTCGCAGAAGGAGGTGACGGCTTCCCATTCCCTCTCGCTCCGGACCATGGCCTGAACCAGGGCCGGAAGCGAGAGGTCGCCGCCGCCGATCGCCGCTACGAGGACACGGCGGAGCTCCGCCCAAGCGGGGCAGACCTCCACGGTGTGCGCCACCGTGTCCTCCGGACGATCCTCGTAATGATAGCACCCGGGCGTTTCCTCCCGCCCGATTCGGTGCAGGAACCTCCCGAAACAACCGTGTCCGGTGAGGACCTGCGTCAGGCGGAAGGTGAGGGCGCCGTGGCGCCTCTCTAGCCACTCCTCAAAGAGGGGACTTATCGCCACTATTGTGGCGTGCCCTGCACTGGGTTGCGACAGTCGCTGTCTCCATGTCGCCATGAGCTGTCTGACCCCTTTGCTAAGACAACCAGTTTTACCAAGGGGTAAGACTTTCAGGCCCTTACTACCTGTAACGACTATCAAAGATCTACAAATGACAGCTGGGTCTAACGGCTTAACGTACTTTCCGAGGCACGGAGAAATCTCTTTGTGTAATGGGTGGTCACCTATCCATGATCCAATCTAGGCAAGCGCGGCTTAACATAAAGATCGACCCGAGCGGCTGTTATTATTTAGCCACGTGCTCCTCACTAGAAGGCACATCTAACAATTTAAATCTCTGGAGGCAAATAAAATTGACGCTCATAAAGGTTGATGATGATATAAAATATTAAAATCTCTTTTTAAATATTTCCTTTCACCTGAGGACCTTAGTTCCGTGTAAAGTATCCGAGTACCTATTCAAATACCGCTTTACGACATTTTTAGCTGTAATGATAAGGGATCTAAACACGAAAATACAAAATGTTTAAAATGAAAATTTATTTTGAATGTTTTTTGACGACTTTCGGGCCAAATTGACCTGGTTTTGTGGTGTAGTGACCCAGAAATGTATTGCTTTTATAATCAGATAAACTCATATGTATTTTTAAGTAGGAAATTTTCGAGGAAGGAGAAATTTCACGCTAGAAATATTTTTTCTGATATCCTTACTTCCTTACTAATATTATAAATGCGAAAGTAAGTTTGTTTGTTTGTTACCTTTTCACGCCTAAACCACTAAACTGATCATCCTGAAATTTTGCATATTATACGTTGTCAGGTGTACAGAAACAGACATAGGGTAAACTTCATCCCGAAAAAAAGTACTGTTCCCGAGAAAAACAACAATAACGTTCTTCTGATAATAGATGGCGCCACGTGTCTTTTGAATCATGATTTTTTTAAATTTTATTGTTTCAAGCACAGTACAACCCGAATTGATTGTCAAATTCTAAATTAACGCGAGCGAAGCCGCGGGCAAAAGCTAGTTAAAATTATAATCATGAAACACAGAAATAGGCAATTTTAATTAGAAAACTGGACTGAGTCAAAACTTTTCGAAACATCTGCAAACTCGAACGGATTACGAATTAAAGTGATTTTGTTGAAACCTAATTAGGAAAATTCAAATTAGACTTTGAGTTATTACGATGAAAGCCAAATTATTTATTGTACAGGAACATTCATTACTTCCATACCAGTTCGGCCTATAGATTACTTTTACTTCTATTCAAGGGAAGTTTATTCAATTAGATGCTTATTTATTATGTCCTAAGGTTTTAAGTTGGTTTTACATAGAACTGAATTGACTAGTTGGTCGACTAGCTGAGCATGAGGTCCTGGGGTTAATACCAGGGTCGGGAAAAGTGTAATTGGGTTTTCCATAAGGAATTTCATTCAGCAGCCACGGAGTCTGGATTTGTGCGCGGTTGATGGAGTTGTGATGTTTATGTTATGAATCCAATGAAAATTTAACTTAGAACCTTTACGTCAAGTCAAAGTCACATTGTATCAACGATACAAAGGATGGGAAAGATTGACATGAACTACTGAAAATCTTACATTAATCTTGTTGAAAGTAGCTATAAAGGGTGTAAAAAGACCCTTAACGAAGCCGAAAGGCACTTATTCTCCGCGTCAATGCGATCATTTTTTTGTTCTAGACCATACCTGGGAACCTTCTAGTTACGGAGATATTGGGGGTCAAAGTTCCGACTTTTTCACAAGTTTTAAAAAAAATACATGTCTTTAAAGTAAGCTTTTTACTTTAATCACCTCCACGACCCCCGTACTATTCAATCCATCTATCAGCACAATGTTCTAAGTGATATACATTGAGTCCTACCGTAACACGGGATTATTTACCCCAAAAAAAAAAGTCGTTTCCCAGCAAAAATTTTTGCGTAAAGTTACTTAGTTTGATGTACAGAATGTTTGGTTGACGGCTTTGTGAAGGGTCCGTTTACACCCTGTATAAATACAAACGGCAGAGGGATTGAAGCTGCCTTGTCATAATTCAAGTAAACTGGAAACGATAGACCGATACACTCTTTATTGTGACAGTTGACGATAAACGAGTTTAGTGTGAATGGGTCCAAAAGTAAACAAAATTTGCGTATTTTATCATCATCATTCTTCCCAGCCGTTTCAGAAATATGTTTGGGTCGGCTTCCAGTCTGACCAAGTATTTTACATGAAGCGACTGCCTATCTGACATCCAAAACCCAATGACTGGATAACACGATACACCTTGGTAAGCTTAGTAGTAGTTTATGATTTTGAGTAAATAAGTTAGCCAGTCAAATGACCTTGTGTTATCAATAATTATGATGTCGGTACTACAAGTTTCTAACATAGGTATTTACGAAAATAATTACAAGCCATAAACCTAATTTCCTACAAACTTATTACAGCCAGGGGTCTGCCTATAATAAAAGGTACAACAAGGTAATAAACAGGTAAAATTAAGCCATTTACTTTAAATATAATCGTAAACTTTATCAGATTCCACCAAAGCAGTTTTTCTCTTGAACGAAGTTTTTAATTTTACGATGTGACAAGAAGGTAGGTAGATTTTTTCATAATTCAAGGGTCAAATCACAGCCCGTGCAGGGCACGCCACAATGGTGGCGATAAGTCCCCTCTTTGAGGAGCGGCTAGAGAGGCCCAGAGCGGGGTCATTTGATGATTTCCCACCCTAAAAAAAAAAAGGTGCGTGCAGTACTGCATCGGATCGGCGGCAGCTTTTTTTACGGATGGGAAATCATCAAATAACTCCTCCCGCTCTGGGTGGAGTGGGAGGGAGTGTCAGATCGGCGGCACCTCACCTCATCTTTACTAGCTGATCACGGTCCTAGACAATACCGTTACGGTGTGTCGTGTGTATAAGTGTGCAAAGCAGTTTGGAGTTTCAGTTTGGAGTTTCATGCCCTCCCCAAGCCTGTTCCTTTGCCGTCCTCTACCAGTGACACCCTAAGTCGAGGCTGGTATCCTACAGGGGTGCCCTTAGCTTGTAGTCGCTTAGTTTGCAAGTTTTTCGCCTTTGGCTGGAGGCCTTACACTCAAGGTACTCACAGAATAGTCTGGTTAAGCAGACGAAGACCTCCTAGTTTGAACTGCGGATGTTATTCACAAAAAAAATGGAGTTTCATAGAAATAACGACTTTATCCCGTGTAGCTATTAATGTCTGCGTTGACCTTAATTCTATTCACTACAGTTAATCAATATCAATGGTCTCTATACTGGTCACCTACTTATATAAATAGGAGATTAGATAGAAAAGGTAAAAATTAGTTACTTTTCCACCTGCCTTTTCTTAACTATGGGCCAGCTTTCAGTCTAACCGGATGCAGTTGAATACCAGTATTTTACATGGAGTGACTGCCTATATGAAATGCCTATTAAAGTAAAAATTATGTTTGAGATATAAGGTAAATATTTTCCTAATGTTTCAATTAAATACTTTATTTTTTTCATTTTAAAAAGGCAACAAAATAAAAACAAAGAGGGGCGTATACATTAAGGAACTCTATCGTTACTACAGAACATTATAATAAAGAAATCTAGTTACAAAATTACCTACTAAAACCTACTTCCTTCACAAAAGCGTAATTTTCAAGCAAAAATAGCCTTCCTTACATTATGATATTACCGTAGTAGCACAACTTTATCACCTTATTAAAATCTCTAGAAGATCCGATTACGGCTGCTAATAGTGCCGCTATAATTCTATGCAATAACAGGAGGTAAACAGGGGGGTCAGCTCTAGTTACGTGACAAACAGGCATGTTCGAACAACCTTAGTAAGATTGGTAACCGTCACGCATTTACAAGAGACTGCACGTGTTTATTTGTTTAGATTTTTAGGAAGAAAATGTCGATCACAGGGTTTGTTTTAGTGCCTAAAATAATAGTAATCTTACAGACTGCTGTGATCATCTTCCTGCCCTTGTCCCATGTTACTTGGGGTCGGTGCAACACGTTGTTTTCTTCCATTCTCCCCTGTCAACTGTCACGCTTTCATTTACTAATTTTTCATATCAGATTCTTTCAAAACTTTGGCAAAAACTTAAATATAATTAAACGGTTTCGACAGATATGTGCATAATTTTGTGAAAACATCACTTTTATAAACATGTGTAATTCCGTTCTTAAACTCTGTATTTAAACCTTATTACTACAGCCAATAGTGCTGTTATGTCACAGCACGGCGGCATCAGTTAACTCTGACAGAAATATCTGTCAGTGTCCAATTTCTTCAACCAACTTATCACAACACTAAAATAAAACGTACAAACTTTGACATCTCGATGCAAATTTTCTAGACAAGTAACGACACATTGAACTGCACACTTAAAGTGGTCATACTACACTGGTTTGACCGACCGTAAAGTTACGTGACAAACAAGCATGTTCGAACACGCTGTCAGCGGTAACACGCCCTACTACGAGTGCTCACGCTACAGATTTACAAGGGATCGCAAGTGGGTGTAAATATTTGTATGAGTTTATATGACGATCACAGATTTCAATCAACGATATATGGGTAATGTATACTTACACTGTCACTCACGGGATATCATACGTGATTGTTCATTATTTTGAGCTTCCGATATTTCGACGCTGTTGCAAGCGCCATGATCGCGGGTTGACTGAAGAATGCAGGTGGATGGAAAATAAATTGTTAAGAGCAGACAAATTTGTCTACACTCTTTCTTTGACTTTCCTTGCAACAGCGTAGAAAAATCGGGAGCTCAAAATAATGAACAATCACGGAAGATATCCCGTAAGTGACAATATAAGTTTAGTTGTAAACCGTGAAAGCTTAAAACAGTGTTTGGGTAATGTATAGTTTTAAATATCTTTCAGGGAACTAACAGGTGATAGAATATCAATTCCAAGCCTAAAATACAATGTATTTAAAAGCATTAACAGTAATAATTACACATTACCATAATGGTGTATATTTCCATAGTTGAACACGTTATTATAATATCATTACCGTTGTTAAAACGGTCTCTATTTCTGTATAATTGACCCTTATGTTAGAAAAAAAAAACTGAGTTCAAAAGTTGCCATTAGTTTAGTATGGATACTTACAGCTCTTGAAGTCGATTTCGATGTGCTGTCGCGTTCAGTTACGGTGGAATGACAAACGACGAAAGGAAGAGCTCGTGGCTAAATAACAACAGCCGCCCGGGTCGATCATTAGGCTAAGCCGTGCTTGCCTAACTTGGTCTGTGGATGGGTCACCACTCATTAAATACCAAGTTTCCTCCATGCCTCGGAAAGCACGTTAAGCCGTTGGTCCCGGGTGTCATTTGTAGATCTTTGACAGTCGTTAGGTAGTCAGTGGCCCAAAAAGTCTGACAACCAGTCTTACCAAGGGATATCGTATTACCCAGTACTAACTGGGTTGTGGAGGACAGATAGGCAGTCGGTCCATGTAAAATACTGGTATTCAGCTGAATCCGGTTAGACTGGAAGCCGACCCCAACATAGTTGGGGAAAGGCTAGGCAGATGATGATGACACAACCTTAAATAAAAGTATTAATTTAAATTCAATCTGTACATTATTTACAAACTACAAATAGATCTTAAATTATAATAAAAACATCAAGTATCAAAATGGGAAAACAATTACAGGGCGACAAACACCCACCTCGACACCCAGACATCTACAATCCAGTTAGTACTGGGTAATAAATACCCCTTGGTAAGACTGGTTGTCAGACTTTTTGGGCCAGTGACTATCTAACGACTGCCAAAGATCTACAAATGACACCCGGGGCCAACTGCTTAATGTGCTGTCCGAGGCACGGAGGAAACTCGGTATATAATGGGTGGTCACAGACCAACCTATGCAAGCACGGCTTAACCTAAAGTTCGACCCGAGCGACTGTTATTATTTAGCCACGAGCTCCTCCACTTTATTTAAGGTTGAGTCTAATTTGTAAATTATATATACGGTGTATACCTATTCCAAATTTAATAAATATCTCAACACTAAAGGATAATTACGTTATTGAAAACAAATAATGTTGTGTCAATTCCTCCAAGTTTAAACTATTTAGTCAGATTATTAGTTAAGCAAATATAGCTCTTAATCCTACAGACACCGCTAATATTGTTGGCCTAATAAATTTAAGTTTAGTCTTATCTAAGCCCCCGATAGCGAAGTTTGGATGAGGAAACATCAAGTCTGACACTATAATTTATCAGATTGATCTTATGAGAGCGTGGCCTTACTAATCCTATGTTAGTTATGTGTACTGATGTCGTAGGTTTTTACTAATATATTACAAACATGATACTTAAAAGGATTTTTGGCACTGATAGGATTTTAGGTCCGGTGGTATCACTATGAACTTGAGCTAGCCAAGTATATTACGAAGTTTTTTGGAAGTTATATAAGGTCCCATTAAAATAGATGGACAAACTTTTAGAAATCATTCAGACCACCAAACCAAGGACAATGGTAAAAAAGTAAGAAAAACGAACTACCAAATTGACAAACAGACAGAAAGAAAACAATTTAAAAAAATACTTTTATATGCATTCAGTAAAAAGCTGTTATTTTTAAATTACAAACGAACACTTCAATTTCATTGATTTGTAAAAATAGATTAATGAAAGAAATGTGATACCGAAACATCGTCTAAAATCCACTTCTAAATAAAATTCGTATGCAAAGCTACAGAAAAAGAGCTTTTAAAACCATATTCCTTTAGAAAATTACTTAAAGAGAAATAAAGCGACACATTGCCCGTTGCAGAGCAAATTATTTCCCATACTATTCTGTCCTAGATTCCTAATTGCACACTCCGAGAGCACCTTAATGACTTCCCCCCAATTTTCAACAGGATTTTTGTTTTAAAATGACTGTTCCAGGCACTAGCGTTCGCTCATTGTGCCAAGTTACCATTGTGTTGAAAAAGAACAATTTAATAAAATCTTTGTTTGTTGGTAAAGGATTTTTATTTCTGTTTTATTTTTAATGAGTTTAAAAATGAATTGCGCTTCGAAAGGCATTTAAGAAAACAAAGGTTTTTCACTTGGATAATGCTGAAAGATTATCGCGGGAAACTTACATCTGGTTCCGGTTGCTGTTTTATGTTGCTAATACGACTTCTGAGCGCCACTTTTGGTCCATCTACTATATAAAGAGGTCACGGATTTTATTTCCGCTTCGGCCCAAATTCGAACCAGGAAATTCCATCAGCCCCAGTGAGGCATACAGAAATCAACCAAAAATACACATATTAAAGCTGGCTCTTATTCCGATTAGTTTTTCCTCTTCAACATTCATTTTTAGGATTCCGTGCCAAAATCAAAATGTTTTATTTCAGATAGGCCCAGATGGGCACTTATAAAACGTCGACAAAAAGGTGCACGGTTCGGGTTGGTCGTTTCCTATGGAGAAGAACCGGCAAGAAACTCCATGGTTACTCTTTTCAAATCATTTGGTGTTACAATATTATCATGGTTACAGCTTAGCAAGGGTAACCAACGGGACCCTATTAATACACCTCCGCTGTCCGTTCGTCTATCCGTCTATCTGTCAGCGGGCTTTATCTCACGATCCATAAGAGGTAATTAAAGATAAGATAAAGATTTGATTCTGACCTAAAATAATAAATTGCCGGCACTCTAGAATAAACACATCCTAAGTAGGTGCCCAGTCAGTTCTGTTAATATCATTCTGTATTTAACCATAGTTTTTATTTTATTTATTTTTATTAGATAACTTTATTTTTATTCGCGGATCCATTGTTAGGGCATACCAAAGGTTAAGACTAGATTTTGTAAAAAGGTAAGTAGAGTGATAAGTACAATATTTAACATGCCTGTGCCCGATGGAATGTCCTTAAATCCTTCAGGGGATGAGATATATCTTTATCTTTATTCAAAATTACAATTTTCACAATAAATACAATTTAAATCTTAGAAATAATGTTGGTAAAACAAAGTTCGATGCCTGTAATAGGTTAAACCTGTATCACAGGCGGCAGGTTTCTAATAAAATACTATTTGGGCAATGGATTTCTTAACAATATTTAAAAAAGTGAAATAAGTTAGTATGGGTTAACATATATTAAGATATACCTAATGTACTTAAATGCTAAAATAAGATACAAACAAAAATAATTAAGGTCACACATATATATAAAATCCAAGGAAATCAATTTGTAGCACTTATTTGCTAATACTAATATGATTTTCAGCAGTATTAAACTAATGAACATTAAAAAGCACCGTCATGGCATTTTTGTTGCTGGCGACAATTTGCTTAGACAGCGAAAGATCAACAGAAATCGGGCTGTATGACGCACTAGGTGCCCTCATAATCGACAGAGTTTATGTATCTGTGTTCCGCTATTTTTCTAGCAGGGCATTCAACGTCTCCCGTTTCAGTAACGTAGTAAGTTTCAGTTGACTAACATTTTTAGTGTATTTTCGTTAGCTGATTTTTTTTCTTGTAAGTATCTAATGCGTTTTTCGTATTTTTTTACCATTGTCCTTATTTTGGTGGTCAGAATGATTTCTAAAAGTTTGTCCATCTATTTTAATGGGACTTTATTTTTCGGACACTTTTTTCATGGCTTGTTCCTCAATTTCTCAATACAGTCAACCACACCGTGGTCGTAACCCCTTAAGCCTAGCGAGTACCTACAGAGTTTCAATAAAAAAAAGGCCAGAATATACTGGTTACTGTTACCTGTTACCACTCACTTATGGGGTATCATACACAGCATATCCATCGTAATTCGTTATCTAACTAAAACAGAGCCAATTATCATCATCATGCCAAGACCTAGTGGAACTAACTCAATCATAAGATGCAGGCATAAACCAGAGAGGATTAAAGGGAACATAAACTTTAAGGAAACACGCTCACACGACGGTATGCGGGCTTTCAGGAGTTTTATTGAACTGGGTCAAAAGAAAACTAAGTGAGAGTGAATTCTGTGATTATTTTAATTGTGTTTATTCATCATCAGCCTAGCCTTTTCCCCACTATGTTGAGGTCGGCTTCCAGTCTGAGCGGATGCAGCTGAATACCAGTATTTTACATGGAGCGACTGCCTATCTGACCTCCACAACCCTAGGTACTGTGTGTTGTACTAGGTAATACGATACCCTTTGGTAAGACTGGTTGTCAGACTTTTTGGGGTAGTGTTTATTATACTTAATTAAACGTATCCAAAGAAAAATCGATGTAAAGAAAATGCGATGTAAAAGTAAAGCCTACAAAGGTTACCGTATACTGGGAACAAAGATTATTTAGGTAAAAAAAAGACGACGTTTAGTCGTACCGGGACGGACAGATTTTGGACTGGTGGTGATCGAACACAGACACATACTCACCTCATATTTTAGTGCCTCGTTGGTCTAGTGGTCGCAAGCGGGACTGCTGAGCATGAAGTCCTGGGTTCTATTCTCAGGTCGGGCAAAGTGTTATTGGGTTTTTCCATCAGGAATTTCTCAGTAGCCACCACGGAGTCTAGATTTCTGCCCGGTTGATCGTAATAGGCTCGCCCCCTATTACATGGGACTTAAAACAATACCAGCAAATATGGGTGTACTATTAGGTACATCTCTTAGGTATTAGGGGCACCTCTGCCTAACCCTTCGGAGTTTACAGGCATGATGTTATGTTATGTTATAAAAAAGTTAACCTATAAAAAATTGTGATCTTGATTTAGAAAAAAAAAATGATAATTATAATAATTCAACTAGTGTATTTAAATAGTCAATATTACTTTGACTGGTCACGTTAGCCTCTATCACGTTAGTCCTAATTTCTGGTCTTAACGCATCCGCTAAAACATCACCCGTATCAGTTAGACTGATAGTGATCCATTAAGCGAGAGGTTTGGTTTACACGCGTATGTACTAGGTCAATATTTATGTATCAATCATCCTTCACGCAACGGGGATCGGCAGAGATTGAAGTGACGCGGGTTCATTGGGGATGTGTGTGATTTTTTCATATTCACCCTTTTCTGGGAAAATCCCTTTTAGAAGGGAAAATAATCTGACTGTATATACGTACAAACACGCTTACACGGAGACTCTTTGCCAGGAACCATTTTTTTTTCATTTTTTCTAAAACAAAATAAAAGTAACATAAGTTACTTCTTACAACATCAGCTATCTGCCAATGAAAGTCCTGTCAAAATGGGTCCAGCCGTTTCGGAGATTAGAGGGAACAAACAGATAGACAGAAAGACAAAAATTAAAAAAAAAATTGTTGTAGGTACCGTATTAACAATTCAATTCAATTCATTTATTGCATCAAATATGGTAGGCACATGAAGTTATTATATCAAATATTTAGTAACACACATTTGGCCAATAGCATGCAATAGTACAACTTTTTACACTTAAGATAACTAGGTAAGTACATTTTGTCGATTTACGAATCTACTTAACGGTTAAATATGTTACATGTTAATTAATACTTTCATATGTATTCAGTAAAAAGCTGTAAAAATGAAATTACAAATAGACACTTCAATTTTATTTATTTGTATGGATAACTCTTTTTATAAGTATACCAAGTCTACTCAAGGTCCCCAGTATTTATTTTCAAGTTTAGCATAGATTAAAAGCCTTAGGGTTTTATATTTTTAACATCATCAATTGTTATTTTGTTTAACCCATAAAACTGATGGCTAGCCATATTTAATTTTATTACGTAGCGTTTTGTGGACTTGTAAATACGCTCTAGTCATGCAATGAGCTTGCATATAATGGCTTTATTATCATAATTTCACACAAAATAAATGGGTCCCTATTCGTGATTTCCCATCACTAATATTGTTCAAAAACCGTCGGCTTAGTGATGCGAACACACCACTCTTTTCTGCTCGGCAAGACGATTCGATATTCGATTGTGTTCGAATCCGAATCTCGAACATTCGAATAACGGACTGAGCTCAATAGCGTCCCAATATGAAGTCAGTTCTGGAATCTTTTAAAATGAAAGCTTTTAAGTTTAGCGAGAGCCAATTTTGAAGATCCTTTGAAATCTAAGTTAAGAACGAGTATTCAGAGCGAAATTTTATAAGCATGACAAATATTAAATTGATGAAAAAATAAACTTAATTTTATACACTTTATGGATAGGAAAAGATTAGTTATACGGAGTGCAAGTGACACGGATCGGTAATTTATTAAAAGATTTAGCTGTTCCATACAATTTAACCGTGTAGGTATTGCACATTTGTGGGTAACGGCTGATTTAAAAAAAAATACCTATGAAAAATTTCGATGTACGGGGGTTTATGATGTACTGAGTACGCACGGCGGCCAATCAAGCCATGCAAAACTAAATTAAGCTGATCTCTTATCGTACGGGGAGCTCATACGAAGCGAAGTCAGGTTATACTGGTTACGTAGAGCTTGAAGTGCCGCCGTGTGTACGTGGTAACCGTTTTCGCTTCGGTGTCCCTTCCACCCTGTATGTATCCGTATAGATTGGTTGAAGTAGATTTATTATATCAGCGTATTCCGGTTCCAAGAAACTGTCTTTTAATTAGTAACAGTTTTTAACAAAGCTTTGATGAATTGTAATTAACTTTCAACTTCGTAACAAAACCACATCATAATCGATTAAGATTTCAAAAGTTAATCGATTATCGAAAACCGGTAAATTGTGGGAAAATCTCATTAAATTCGCTTCTCTATGGTATCCACAAGTGGATTTTTTGTTTGTTTATTGAAAGATGCTCATATTAGTATTGCAGATATGAAATACTGATGTCAATAGGGTGTATCGGAATAATATGTTAATTTTACCTTAAATGGACTTTAGAAATACTCGTATGCTGATTTTACCTGAAACAGAAATAAACAATACATTTATTGATAAAATAATTATTTGATTTATTTGGAGACAGTTAAAAATTCAAATTTTCTTATAGAAAATAATTATCCTACAGAATTTCAGAATTTTTGGGACAAAAACTATTTTTACTAGAATCAGATAAAGTCTTAAAACTAAATAAATATTATGTGCGGAATTTTTATTTGCATTTTCAAGGAGCTCGTGGCTAAATAATAACAGCCGCTCGAGTCGATCTTTAGGTTAAGCCGTCCTTGCCTAGGTTAATCTGTGGTTATGTAACCACTCATTATATACAGAGTTTCCTCCGTGCCTCGGAAAGCACGTTAAGCTGTTGGTCCCGGGTAGCATTTGTAGATCTTTGACAGTCGTTTGGACTACCAAGCGACTGTCAAAGATGTGGCCCAAAAACTCTGACAACCTTACCAAGGGGTAACGTATTTTATTACTAACTGGATTGTGGAGGTCAGATAGGCAGTCGCTCCATGTATTCAGCTGCATCCGGTTAAGACTGGAAGCCGACCCCCATATAGTTGGGAAAAGGCTAGGCAGATGTTTTTTTTTTCTTCAATTTTAAAATCGTTCCCATTTATGTAACGTTTACCTACTTCTGGCGTTCGTGCTTAGACCCCCGGTACTCCTAAACTTCTTGACTTATTGTCTCTCACGGCTGGCTAACGTATCGATTTTGGAAAGGCTTCAAGTTCTCTGCCACGACAATTTTTGACAGGGTCATCACATTCGACGAGTCATAAGCACAAACATTGGCAACGGCCCAAACTTGGGCTTGGTAGGTCAGGTTGATAGTTTAACTAACATAGGCAGGCAGGCACTTTGTATAACTGGACTGCCTCGCTGGTCTAGTGGTGCGACTGCTGAGCATGGTATTGGGTTCGATTCCCAGGTCGGGCAAAGTGTTATTGATTTGTGCCTTCTTGACGACAATGTCTAATTTATGGGATTTAATCATAACTGAATCTGCTGTTTCTGTCTACATCATCACTGCTCTCCAAAAACCATGCGCGAACTGGCGACCACTAATGTAGCTCTGGGCACACGTGGTAGTTTATGGCCTCTGTGTCAAACCAGGGAAGAGGGAACATTATACGTTGATTATATTACTCTCATAAGAAACGCAACTTGAGAGTGAATGAACATTGAACAGTGCTCTCCTATGCGATGCGATGGAAATCTAAATTGTGTCAACCCATAATTAACAAAGTAGACACCATTCTTGCCCGTAGTGGGTCATTAGAGGTAAGATAAATACATAGATTACAGTAACACAGTTTGCTTAACCCCTATTTTAAAAGATTTAGTACCTACTAGACAAGCTTTAGAGATCTAAAGCAGTGGTGGCCTAGTGGTTACGACCTCAACTTACGTGCCGTAGGTCACCGGACTCAGTCAAGCAATTTATTTTGGATAATTTGTTTTATCACCACTGTCAAAGCGGTGAGGAGCTCGTGGCTAAATTATATAATAGCCGCTCGGGTCGATCTCCTGTGATAGAAGAATTGTCCACACAAACGGAATACCATCATATACGACGCCGCCGAAAGGCACTTATTCTCCCCGTCATTGCGGTCATTGTTTTGTTCTATTGGAGATATAATTATGACGTCAAAGTTCCAACTTTTTACTATTTTTTTTAAATACAAGTTCTTAATGTTATAATTTTACTTTCAATACTTTCATGAGTCCTTAACTATTCAATGCGTCGTCCATCAGGACAATGCTTGAGTGCGTTACATTGGGTCCTACCGCAAAAAAAAACATGATTTTTCACCCCCAAATAAAAAGTCGTTTCCCAGGATATTTTTTTGCGTAGAGTTACTTAGTTGGCGATTGCTTGGTTGACGGCTTCGTGAAGGGTCCGTTTACACCTTGCCTAGAATTCACCAGCGCGGTGTACATGACACTTGTACCAAGGAGTTCCGCTTGGATAAACAACTAGTAGCTAAGATAATATTCTCTAAGCGGAACCGACCAAGTTATCTCAGCTGGGACTTGAAACTTTTGCTGCTAGAGGTTCGAGAAGTTCTCGAAGACTTAATTCATAATTCCCTTTAATTTTTGAACTTCAACAAGTATATTTTTAAAGGATTTGCGAAAGAAAACATAATACTTCTTGGAAAAGCGATGTTATGAGGTCCATTATTGATCAATTGGGAGAAAACTCAGTAATCAGCTACAAAAAGAAATGATGAAAATAATAAGAACTATCTCATACCGGCCTATGAAACATGTAGAAGATGGAATAAGACTTAAGACAAAAATCGTAATATTCAGGTTGGTTATACTGTCAACGAAACCTCTTAATATCTACAAAATGATATCTGTAATTTTTGTGATATTGAATTTTGATTTCCATGCATTTATACATATATTGTATTGTATTGTATAACGGGCTGGTTTCCGCAACTCCACGTCAAAGCGCGTATCTATACATATATAATGTAGATACAACTCTACTACCTCTTTTCCTATTTATAATTAGTATTATGGTGTACTTTGCCCGCGGCGTCGCACGCCTTAATTTAGAATTTGACAATCAATTTGGGTTGTACTCTGCTTGTAATAATATAATTCAATCATGATTCGAAAGACACGTGGCGCCTTCTATTATCTTATTATTAAAGAACGTTATTGTTTTTTTCCTCGGGAACTTTTTCAGGAAAGGTATCCTATGTCCGTTTCTTTACACCTGACAACTTATATGCAAAATTTCCGGATGATCGGTTTTTGCGTGAATAGGTAACAAACAAACTTACTTTGGCATTTATAATTTATTGGTAAGGATTTTCGAGTAAACGATCATAAATTTCAAGACAAAAATATGTGCACCACAACAATAAAAGCAAAACCAAAGCGTTACATATTAGTGCTGAAAGACGCGTCTGAATTTCAAAATCTACAAAGCAATTTCAACTTTTAAGTGCAAACTTTAGGGTTTAATTTCGTATGTGTGTTTGTCTTTTGTTTGAAACAGGTCGTTACGTAGTGACTTCACGCGTTCTCATTACTGTCTGGTTTGAGAGCGTTGCGTTGTACTTCTTACTGTTCCTGCTCTCCTGGTACCACGGAAGTGTGGCCGACATACTTTCATTGTATTTTCGTCTATTTTCTTCACTAATGTATGGTGGAAATGTCGCCTTATCCGTCTGAGGAAGATTGGATTGGATGTCAGATTACGTGTCGCAATCAGGGATGAGTGCTGTTCACTTTTTATCCTCTTTTAGTCCATGACTTCCTGGTACTTAGATTATTATTGTGGCAGCGAAAATGTTTTAATATGCATGGGATGGGTATGTGAAAAATTCGTATTAATTAAAAGCGATAAGAGGATTTAAAATAAATAGTTTTATGGATTACGGATTAAATCGCATTTATACAATTTCAGATTCTGCGTAATATTTATGAATTTTAACGGAATTAACAAAAGCCCAAAGTACAATTGGTGGAAATTCGATGAATTTTATGTAGGTACATCCTTTTGTTGAAAAAGGATGTACCTACATAAAATTCATCGAATTATACAAAAGTGTTCACATCATTGTATTGTTTGAATGAAACAATTGTTTGATAATATTACTTATTTATAAATTATCTGAAATTAATATAATCTTTAATTTTAATATTTTAAATGCGAAAGTTTCGATGGATGCATGTTTGTTATTCAATCATGCCAAAACGGCTCCACGGATCTGGATGAAATTTTGCTCAAAAATATATTATAGTTTGGATTTTTTATTTCTTAACCTGCTCTGTCCCATTCCTGGGCGAAGGCCTCCCTCCAATCCTTCCACTTCTCGCGAACCAGCGCGTCCCCCTTCCAGTTCGGACGGAACTTGTCCAATTCGTCCCGCCATCTCCTTCGTGGCCTGCCGCGACCCCGCCTCACTGTGTCAGGGCACCAGTTGCCTGCTATTTTGGCCCACAGTTTGTCCGGCATGCGACTGACATGACCAGTCCCATTTGAGTTGGGCAGCCTTTTGAGCCGTATTTTTTTTTATCCTGAATAGCTCATCAAAATTTCCACGCGCAAAGTCGCGGGAAACAGCTAGTAACTCATTAATTCCTGTTACCTTTGAAACTTCATGTAATACATATTTGGTTGTACACAATTACCAAACAAACCAGAATCTCATTGAAACTTCAACCGTAAATCTCACTTCCATGTATTTCATTAATTTAAAACATTAAACTCAATGCATAATATCAGTTGGCAGACGGTTTTAAATTTAAAATAATTATTCAAATCACATCCAAACTTTTGCAATAAATATAAAAGGTTTTTTGAACTTCCCTTACCTTACGTACTTTGTCAGTTTTAATTTATTCTACTCAAATAGGATTAAAGTTGACGTCCGTAGTTGGCAACTTGAAGAATTCGGGACAATATTAATCGTCCCGTTTATTTACGCAGATGTGATGGAAACATCGCTATTCTGTCAGAAGTTTCCAGTGAAATTTACAAGTTTATTTACGAATTTTCTGGTTTGTTGACCAAATTGTAGAAATATTTACTTGTAGGTAAGACAAATATTGGGAATTGAGAAATTCATAATCATCATCTGCCTAGCCTTTTCCCAACTACGTTGGGGTCGGCTTCCAGTCTAACCGGATGCGACTGAATACCAGTATCATCATCTGCCTAGCCTTTTCCCAACTATGTTAGGGTCGGCTTCCAGTCTAACCGGATGCAACTGAATACCAGTATTTTACATGGAGCGACTGCCTATCTGACCTCCACAACCCAGTCAGTACTAGGTAACACGATACCCCTTGGTAAGACTGGTTGTCAGACTTTTTGGCTGTCAAAGGTCTACAAATGACAGCCGGGACCAACGGCTTAACGTGCTTTCCGAGGCACGGAGGAAACTCGGTATGTAATGGGTGGTCACCCATCCACGGACCAACCTAGGTAAGCACAGCTTAACCTAAAGATCGACCCGAGCGGCTGTTATTATTTAGCCACGAGCTCATTGACCTCATTATTTAGACACAAACGAATCAAAATTAAAAATACAATCACCAAAAGTACAATCGCACGAAAAATGACAAAAAACAGTCCACGGATCCGTGCGTCTTAAAAAAACTAACGCCAATGGAAAAACGTAGGTTCACCCCACAATAGAGGCTTCAAATCCGGATTATACCGCACAAAGTCTAAAAAAATAATGCGGCGCGGACTTTTCGACTCCGTGAATTATGTAAAATCCCCGCTTATTTTTTAGGAGCGGAAATAATTTTCGCGGTCTGCCCTTAGTCACTTTCCTTTTGTTTTCATGCAAATTCACTACGAAATAATAATCAGAAAGTATTAATGGCGCGTTTACAGCGTTTTATTTGAGTTTTGTTACGTGATTTTTTCGTGAGCTGTATAATTTCTTGGGTGTGTTACCGCCCTTAATCATTATGTTGTGGGATATACAATTTAAATTATATTGGCACAATAATGTCGTATCACTCGTCAGGAATTTGAATGAAATAAGATCTTCTTCATGAATATTAATATTTGTAACAGGCGCACTATCGGAAAAACTCTTATACTTTTCATGCCATGTGATTGGAAGCAATCATTTTTATATTCGATCGTAAATGGACTAAGTAATTAAATGAATTACTCGATCCCTAGATCCAACAAACATTTACGTGAAACTCCGTAAAAATGTTTAATGTTAAATAAAATAAAAAAACTAGTACACTCCAGTTCGCTCATAAAACTTAGCACTTACTTTTGAACTTTATGACCCTATAAAGAACACTTTTTAATCACATGATTAAAAACTACAGCGACTACAAAATCTCCTACAAAGAAAAAAATCGAAAAGGGTACCTACTCCTCATTAAACAAAGTCTAAGTTCTATTGTCACCCTATCACAAACAAAAAACAACCTACCAACTAAACGAAAACCCTAATAACTTTTAACAGTAATGTAGGTAAAAACTTGAATGTAATAAAGTCTAACTTCGAATGGTCAATGGAGGTCTACTACGTGCTTTCCGTTCACATGTAAATTCACCGCTTCTTCCCCAATTCTCAAAATAAGGAACCGTATTTCCCACGACTCCAATTTTTCTTCCTGATTAAATTTGTTGCGGTTTCTCCAAGATGTCCTGACTTTCCATGGGACAATCAATGTGTTTCAAGTAAGAGATAACTCGTTTTCTAAAGAGATCGGCCAGAAATTGGACGACCGTGTCTTTTACACGTATTTCTTCGAACGATCTCCCGAGAATTTTCTCAATTGAATTCGATTTAAAATGGCGTCGTCTTTTTAAAATTGTATTTGTGAGTTGTACCTTTTTACGTTGGGAGGATGTCTAGCTGGTTTCGTTTTGAAATAATAAAACAATATCCTGTCCCAGGAAATTAAGCGGAGACGTATTTCCGGTCGCTTACTTACTGTTATTAATTCTATCTCTTTTTTTTTCAGAATCATTTTTACGGATTCATCAACTTGATAAGAAGTTTCTTTTTATAGCGAATTCTACTATGGTGTCACCGTTTTGCAAAAGGAAATTTTTCTTCGATAACTGTAGTCAAGTTTCATATTATCTTCCTGCCGTTGTCCCATGTTACTTTGGGTCGGTGCAACACGTTTTTTTCTTCCATTCTCCTCTGTCAACCGTCACGCTATCATTAACTCCTTTTTCTTTCATATAATTCCTCACACAATTCATCCATTGTATCCTTGGTCTACCTCTCCCTCTCCATCCATCAACGTTATTTTAGTCACGTGCAATTCATCCCTCATCACATGCCCATACCATGACAGTCGTCAAAAGTCAGTTTCAAAAGTCATCTAGTTTCTTCCTAAAATATCTATTGGAAGCCATTTACTCTTCAGAAAGAAACTTGTAGTATCATATCTTCGTATTATATCCTCCTTTGTAAGTAAAAAAGAGAGCTCTTTCCTTGAAAAAAATCACTTGAAACAAGTCACATTACAGCGAACGTCTTCCAACTAAAGTCTCTTTGTAAATCGGGAAAGAATTATCCTGCTAACTATCTAAAGGACAATAGGCTCTATTGTTTAAAATTAAGCATCAATTTCGTTTGATTGTGCAACCGTTTGGACCCGTTAACAAGTTTTGAACAACTGTTACGCGTTTTACGGCAACATGAGTTTCGGTGACGGGTATGAAATATGTAGTATACCTAATATTTGGACGAAGTTAAAATATATAATGGAGGAATGCAGGTTAAGGAATTATCCTTTCTTGGAACAATACTGTGTACGAAAATGTCGATACCTACTTACATAATCTTCAATTGAAAGTCCTCACTTACCTACTATTTGCGAAATCGTCGTCGTCCATCTAATGGAAGAACTAAAATAATTAATTTGTAAAATCACTTTCATTAATTCAAATCGATTAACGACATTCTTCTTTAAATATAAAATCGTAACAGGTGGCGTTCTGTGGTACCTACCTACCCCCATGGGAAAAGCGTGAGTTTATGAAAGTATATAAAAAGAAAAAAACGAGTGTCACTATGTTCGTACACTCTAATCTGCAAAACCACTCAACCGATCTCAATTACGATTTGACGACAATTTTTCGGTTGGATCCACCTTGAAAGATGGGATAGTTTTGTACCCGCTATGTGGCGCCGTACGAAGCAGAGGAGACCGCTAATAGTGTTATATTTATAGTGTTTATCTTTCAATATTATCAAGGCGATTACACATCTTGCAATATCAACTGCTGAGAAGCGCCTGATACGCTTAAAGCAAATCGTGACGCAAGTCTACCTCTACCAAAGTTATACCTCCATAAATACATAATATTTGATCAAACGTAAGAAAATAAGTCTAAGACATGTACGTACGTAATCGTGTTGTGTCCCGGAGACATGAAATAACATGTTTCTGTCCAATTTGCTTTGGCACAAAGCTAAGCCACCATTTCTCATATTCATATATTTTGTCTGGTACAGAAAGAACATATTCTAAGCTTAGTTCACCAGAATATTATGTAGATAGATATATAGAAGCTCAGTTCCTTAAATAACCAAAAAAAAAAACAAATAACATAACATAGCGTCTTTAATCCCCGAAGGGTAGTCCAAAGGTGCACCTAACACCCACATTTCGCAGTTGTATTTAAGTCCCATGTAATAGGGGGCGATCCTATTGTCATCAACCGGGTACACACCCAGACTTTGTGACTGATGCTAAGAAATTCCTGATGGGAAAACCCTATAACACTTTGCCCGACCCGGGAATTGAACCCAGAACCTCATGTTCAGCAGTCGACTTCCAGTCTAACCGAATGCAGCTGAATAGCATTCTTTTACACGAAGCTCATTTGGTCTCCACAACCCAACCACTGGGTAATACCGAGAAGAGAAGAATAATCTTCAAACACTGCTAAAGCTAATAAAGTTCCATCAATATCAGTTCGAACCAACTTCAATACAATAGCCAAAATTGATGAATATGAAGTGTTCGGTTCGAAATACCGTACGCACGACGGCCAATCAAGCTTAACAGAACCAGTTTATGCGGACCTCTCATTGTATAGGAAATCTATACAAATCGAGGCCAAGTTATACTGAAAATGTACAGCTTCATGTACCGCCATGTGTACACGAAACACTTGAATATCGGAGACACAAGCCACAGTTGATAGTCTAGTACAAAGTCGGGCAACTTTGAATGTCCTTGACGGAGAACGTTGAGTGCTTGCGAACGTTGGGTGTACTCGATGTAGCATATTGTGTTTGGAATTTTGGCTTCGTTATAGGAGAAACTGAAAGTGGTACCGGGTTGGTGAAAAGGTTCAACGGTTTTGACAATTTTTGAGGTCGAAAATAAAGAAGAAAGGGAGGTTCCGTGGGGCACTTGACACTGGTCGTCAATGGCGTTCGATGGGTACGGATCTGCCATTATCCTTTACTTTATTGGTCTTTTTATCACCACACAGAGTAAGTTGTAACATAACATCACGCCTATAATGTCCGATGGGTTAGGCAGAGGTGTACCTAATAGTACACCCACATTTCGCCAGTTATATAATAAGGGCGAGCCTATTGCCATCAACCGGGCACAAATAGAGACTCCGTAGCTACTACTGAGAAATTCCTGAAGGAGTAACCAAATAACAATTTGCCCAGCCCGGGAATCGAACCCGGGACCCCATGCTCAGCAGAGTAAGTTGTATGTAATTAAATGGTCAGTAAATATAAATACTGCTTCAATGTGTATAAAGCACTTGAATATCAGACACAGTACAAAGTCGACCAACTTTGAATGTCCTTCACGTCGGACATTGAGTGCTTGTGGCCTGTGTACTCGACGTAGTATATTGTGTCGGGAATTTTCGGTGCATTCTGAGAGAAACTGAAAGTGGCAGCCTGGTGAAGAGCTTTATTGGTGTCGACAATTTGAGAGTTCGAATATAAAGAAGAAAGGCAGATTCTGTGAGAATTTCGATACTGGCTGTTAATAACGTTCCATTATTTTTCGTTTTCGATTCGCATTTTGTAAAATAAAGTGTTTTAATAATTAATATAATATACATTTATAAATTAAAATAACCTAAAGGAACTAACTTAACAATGAATTTAAAATATGACGTCAAAAAACTCCTCCACAACGCTGTCAACAGCTAATGTACCCAAGAGACTGGCGGCGTTGTCACCACGTGGCGTTGTATGGCAACGCCTCCATACAACTAATTTAAAGTTTTAACTTTTAACTTTTTTGTTTTATTTTGTGATTTTGTAAAATTAAATAACCTGGAACCACTAATACGATTCAGTATAGTAACGATAAGTAGTCTAGATAAGCGTATTCAAATATTAGAATAAAATATAAACAGAATATTAATACCAATAAATTATCTCAACAAAACTTACTCGTAATTTAATTACTGTGTGCTTAGTTAATTAATTTTTGAAATATTTAAAGAAGAAGTTATTAATCTGCTTATTAAAACACAACAATCAACAAAATTAATAAAAACCTAAGAAAAATATGTTTTCAAAAGTCATACACAACATTCATAATTTTATTATATGGATGAAGTAAATAATAACAGCCGCTCGGCTCGATCTTCAAGTTAAGCTGCTCTTGCCTGGGTTGATCCGTGGATAGGTAACCACCCATTACCATTAGCATACCGAGTTTCCTCCGTGCCCCGGAAAGCACGTTAAGTCGTTGGTTCCGGTTGTTATTTATATATCTTTGAAAGTCTGACAACCAGTTTTACCTAGGGGTATCGTATTATCCAGTACCTACTAAATGGGTTTTGGAGGTCTCTCCATGTAAAATACTGATATTCAGTTGAATCCGGTAAGACTGGAAGCCGATCACAACATAGTAGGAAAAGGCTAGGCAGATGATGATGAATGATATGGACTAAATCACGAACAAGAACGTATCATTGCGTGACGGTCCCGCATGACGAGAACCTCGTGAAAGCCGAAAAAGATAAGCAAATAAAGAATCTTTTTTTTTATATTGAATATAAGAATATTGTAAAAAGTAAGGAAGAAAATGAATATCGAAACGAACTATCTTCAACAATCAGATACGGTTACACACTTCGTTAGCTAAAATTAACAAGGGTACGTAACTAGGTACCTCAACGAGTCTGAAATCGCTAAAAGGCAATACTGAAAATGGCTTTCTAACGTTTTAAACGATTTTATTGAATTAACTTTGATAACTTTCACTGAATAAATTCCTAGACATTACTAGTTTCTGTAAGAACTTGTTTATTGAATTTTCACGTAAGTGTTGAGTTAGAACGTTAATTAGATTTGTTTAGATCAATTACTTTGATTTAATATTTTTCTGTCTGAGATCGTGTTCTAACCAAAGCAAACATGGTGCGATGACGAGACTGTCGCGTTCATGTTTCTACGGAGAACCCGACCAAGTCGTGGTGACGAAAAATGCGGCTTCAGGTTTTCCAAACAAAATGAGTGATAAAATTATGAACGTGATAATCGCGTTTTCACGCGACCGATCGCTTCGGCTAGGACGTGGGTACTCGTTATTGGTAGGTCGATATGAATCGAAGAATGCATGCCCGAATAACATACCCCAATTCTTTAATAAATTCAAATAAACACGCACATGTAAGTTCAGTAAACCAGTAAACATTACAATAAAAATGTATGGAATTCCGTAGAACCGCGTTTTAAAATTTCAAAGGTTTTAATACACGAACAGGCGACGACGCGTATGTAAACGAAAGGTCTTACCCATTTACATTTTGACTACGCGTGTTGTATTTGTGTTATTTACATTTTTTAACGGGTGTTACCCTTTTTTTGCTTTTTTGCTCGGTTAGCAGAACCGGCAAGGTATGGTAATATCTTTTTTTTTAATCAGCTATTCTGTACAAAACTTCAATACCTATTCGACCAAAATGTATAGGACAGAAGATTTTTTTTGCGTAATTTCGCATTTTTAAGGGTCGAGCCTATTGTCATCAACCGGGCACAAATCCAAACTCTGTGCAGCTAATGAGAAATTCCTGAGGGAAAAACCCAATAACACTTTGCCCGACCCGAGAGTCGAACCCAAGACCTCATGCTCAGCAGTCACGCTTGCGACCACTATACCAATGAGGAACTGAAGTATGAGGTGAGGTGGTACAGAAGTATGTGTCTGTGTCCGATCACCACTTGTCCAAAATCTGTCCGTCCCGGTATGACGTCATCTAAAACAACAAACGAAGATTAAATAAGAAAAAAAAGAAAGAAAAAATAAGAAAGAAAAAAAAAGAAAGGGAAAAAAAAGAAGGAAGAATAAATAAGAATTGTATTGGTTTACATTATAACAAGGTCGCGTTTATTCTCCGGGACCTTTGTTGTTTTACAATTTATGGTATTGATTGGCACAAGCCTGATAAGGATGGTGTAAATGGCATTTTTTATTTATTCCCTGCCAGCTACAACGTGTAAGTATCGAAAGTCGTGATCATATACAAGGTGTAAATGGACCCTTCACGAAGCCGCCACCCAAGCGTAATGAACATCAAATTATACAGGGTGTAAACGGACCCTTCACGAAGCCGCCACCCAAGCATTCTGTGCATCAAACTGAGTAACTCTACGCAAAAATTATTGCTGGGTAAGGACTTTTTTTTTGGGGTGAAATATCACGTTTTACGGTAGGACTCAATGTAAGACATTCAAAACACTGTGCTGGTGGATGTGTTAAATATTATGGGGGTCGTGATAGTATTTAAAGTAAAGTTGTAACATCTCTTTTCGAACCATACCTGATGATGATTTTTATTTGTTATTAAGAATAACTAGAAGCACCAGCATTCCAAATAAATTGAGATAAGTGTAGGCTGATCACAACCAATCACCTGTCTCAGTAAGAAGATAAATCTGGCCATTTTTAAACCTTCTAGCAAAGCCCTTAACAAAAACCAACTTAATTTCAACAATGACATCACCACCGAATAAAACAAACAAAACATTCCCCCACGTAAATAACTCTACTTCAAATTGATAAATGTATAAGCTCAACGCCATTTTCCCATTGTGTATTGCGAATAAAAACTTTTTTGCACCTACGGCGGCCATTTGTCTTCCAGTCTGCGTATGGAATTATAAATAGCGGACCTTTTTGTCACGCGATTTTAATATGAGTGTTAAATACTGATATAAACGTACTTTCAACGTTGGTGGTTATATTTTGTTTGAATAATAACAGCCGCTCGGGTCGATCGTTAAGCCGTTCTTGCCTAGGTTGGTCTGTGGATGGGTGACGGCCCATTACATTCCTCCGTGTCTCGGAAAGCACGTTAAGCCATTGGTCTCAGGTGTCATTTGTAGATCTTTGACAGCAGTTAGGTAGTCACTGGCCCAAAAAGTCTGACAACCAGTCTTACCAAGGGGTATCGTATTACCCCGTACTAACTGGGTTGTGGAGGTCAGATAGGCAGTCGCTCCATGTAAAATACTGCAGCAGCATCCGGTTAGACGGGAAGCCGACCCCAATATAGTTGGGAAAAGGCTAGGCAGATGATGAATTACTACTCAAATATGTAGGATGCAGTTGAAAATAGGTGCTACATGATTTGGCTAATATTCTGGTGACCATTGAATTTATTGATGGCAAAAAACCTGAGGATAGAGACAAGTCCCAATCGCATTTCAATCGGTTCTTATTTCAAGAAAGACATCAACGTTTTCGCTGATATATTTTCAGACAAACCGATGTAAAATGTTATTTCGCCCAGACCCTCTGGACTCACATTTTGAGCAATTTGACCTTTATTTTCTTGGGGTAAAACTTATGGATGCTTTCTGCATTTCTTTGTGAGAAACGAAGGATTATACGACGAAAACGAAGGTGGAAGGGATACCGACGCTAAAAAGGTTACCACGTATTCAGTACCTCATTCTGAATAGTAACTCAAAAAAGAATAGCTGTTCCAACCATTTTGACCGTTAAGGTATTGCAGTTTTGTAAGAAACAGCTGTTTTTTTTTAATAACCGGCGAAAAATTTCTATAAGCGTGTACAAAATGATTTACTGAATACTTGGTATATCACCGCCGTTTTATATATATAACTGCCTTTTGCTAATATGAGTGGCATCACCTAAGATTTTGATGATTTAAAAAGAGTAACCATGGAGTTTCTTGCCGGTTCTTCTCGATAGGAAACGACCAACCCGAACCGTGCACCTTTTTGACGACTCCTTATAAGTGCCCATTTAGGCCCATCTGAAATAAAAAACTTGAGAGGTGTCAAGGGATACCCGGATGGAACGAAGTTCGTCGAACGAAGAACGTGTATAAAATCTCTAATTACCTAACTCCATCAGCAATATCCGGAACTTGTGCAGAAACACTGTCAGGTTTCATTATTGTTATTATTTTTTATTATTTATTATGTACAAAAAACCTGAATACACTCAACAAAAATAATCGTCGCGACACCACACTGTTCAATGCAAAATAGAAAGACGAAATGAAAATATCTGGCTTGCTTTCTATAAGAGAGAGAGAGAGACAGACAGAGAAACATGCGCACGCCGCACGGTTACAATAGCTTACTATAGCAAAAAGTGTCGTTACAACTTTTCGTATGAATTTTTTCCGTCTAGCCCCCTTTCACAATGCGCGATAAGGAACTTCGTTCCAATATTTTGATTTTGATTAAGGTCTTCACAGTGATTTAAGAACGATCCCTTGACGAAATTAAACACCACAGTATATGTCAATCTGTAATAAAATTTTCAAAATAACAACAATTCACAAACAGACATTGCCAGACGTACAACATAAATACATAATGATAGTTATTATTATTATGCGGAAGTCTTCACTACTAACGATGTCGACGGTCGTTAAATTTTGAAGTTTCAGTTAGGATCGATAGGTAGGACAATAACTTTAGGTAGTTAAATAATTGATTGATTGAAAACATTCCAAATACGGCCGGCTTTGATAGAGATGTGAATACGATACGATACTGGAAATTGATTTATTTGGAACTAGTACACTCGAGGATCCATACGGTTGAGAAATCTTCAAGTAAATTTCTTTCTTACATAGCGGGCGCATGTCATCTTTTCGAACTGTATACTTTTTTATTGAAAATGTGGTCAATGATATACAGTGTAAGGGAGAGCCCTCCACACACAAACAGGGTGCATTCAGCTCCTTATTTTGAATCATATTCCACCAGAATTTTTCTCCGGATTTTTCTTTTCCAGTTGCTATTCCTTTATTTCAATGTTAAATCACTGTATGCAGCACTCCATGTATGTAAATGATACGGCTAAAGTCAAAAATCCACCAATGGATGTTGAAATAATTTAACGAACGACGCGTGAAATCAACTGTTCACTTCCTGCCTAGCTACAGAGTTTATCGAACTCGTCTTCGCGCTTGCCGTCCGCTACGTGCCTTTTGCCACAGTAACGATACATTGCTTAAGAGGAAATAAAACAAATCAAATTTATTCCCATAACATTCCTGAAACAATTTCTTGTACCGGTCATCTTAGTATGATATACTGAATTCACCCCATCAGTTTGTGGAGGGCTGACCCTTACACCCTGTATGTGGCGCCGGACGTAAAGTATACCAACATCCCATCTCTTTCTATGGATATTGTAAACTAAGCGATGGACCAGAGAATAAGCAACAGCTTTCTCCATAATATGCATTTTATTATTTCATCACCATACTGTGAACCCCAATCCACCTGCCCACATTGGCGATTATAGGAAAGACGATGTCCTGCAGAGGATGTCTTTTGGCTGACGTGATAATGGTTATGTCGCCAAATACGTTGTCGGGAAAATAATATTCAGGCTGCTCCGTTGGTTGAGCGCTACTGCTGAGCATGAGGTCCTGTGTTCGATTCCCGGGTCGGACAAAATGCTATTGGGTTTTTCCATCAGTGCTTTCTCAGTAGCAATTTCTGTGACTGCCAGCAGTCTGGATTAGTGCCCGATTGATGGCAATAGGCTTGCCTCCTATTACATGGGACTTCAACATAATTAGCGAAATGTGGGTGTTCTATTAGGGACACCTCTGCGTAACCCTACGGGGATTACAAAAAAAATGACCCTTAAGGAGCTTAAAATAAGTGCATAACACAATAAAATTATGTATTCCTAGGTAAATATATGTTAGAACGGACCGGCCGTTCTTACATATATTTACCTAGGAATATCGGAAAGGCTTAAAGGTCGTAAGTTCAAACTTCACCCGTTTCCCTATTGATGTGACCTCTCTCGTATTACCAGGAGCTTGGGTTACCAGGACAAACTAACAAGGAGTATTTTCCGAATAAACCAAGACGCGTAAAGGATGATTTCCACCAAACGGCTGGCATCGCATCGTATCGGAACGGATTTTATAATCTTTACACGATATTAAACCGTGTACACAGTATTTAAAGTCTATTATTACCAAGCCGCGTACAGCAGCTTGACCGCGGGCGTCTTCCACGACACGCAATCGTAGCCGAAAGTATGGTGCGAGGCGCGATCGGCTCCGTTCGCCTGCTGTGCAGAAACGGATACTTTCGCAAGCGACGGTACGGACCCCATTGCATGCGGCGACATCTGCCGGTCGCGATCGGCTGTCACCGTATCCGTTCGTATCTTTTCCGACCTTTCCGATGCGATGCGAGCCGTTTGGTGGAAGTCACCCTTAAGGCTTCCCTCGTATCTACACAAACCCTATGTAAATACAAACATCTCGTAATGAATAGATTCATCAACAAAGTTAGCATCTGAGCTTATTTCTAAAGCGTATCGATATAGGGACAGAAAACTGAAACTTAATTTTCAATTTGTTACTTCAATCATCTGCCTAGCCTTATCGCAACTATGTAAGGGTCGGCTTCCAGTCTAACCGGATGCAGCGTAATATCAGTATTTTACATGGAGCGACTGCCTATCTGACCTCAACAACCCAATAAGTACTCGGTAATACGATACCCCTTGGTAAGACTGGTTGTCAGACTTTTTGGGCCACTGACTACCTAACGATTGTCAAAGATTTACAAATGACACCCGGGACCAATTTCCGGGGCACAGAGGAAACTAGGTATGCAATGGGTGGTCACCCATCCACAGACCCACCTAGGCAAGCACGGCTTGACCTAAAGCTCGACCCGAGCGGCTGTTATTATTTAGCCACGAGTTAATTTGCAAAATAAACATCATAATACGACGTGACAGCCTAAGGTCCAGTCGTATCTTCCATTTACTTGGTTGGAATCCGTCATTTCAGTAGTCATACTAAAATGACGGACGAATACGGATAGCTCGAAATAATTTGCCTATATTTAAACCCGTTACTAAGGAAATACCAAATTGGAAACAATTGAAATTAAACAGGATATTGTGGCAAAACTTCGGACAGACGAATACCCTGCAGGGGACGGATGTCTTGATTGATTGACATTGGCCAGGGTTAAGAGTATTTGGAAGCTTTCCTCAAAATATTTGAAGAGGATGTGGATCAAGGTTAGGCCGGTTTTCAAAGAGATAACCAAGGACATTGGGAACGTGACTTCTGAGCCTAGTTCGATGTACTGTTTGGACAACGTGTTATTGGGAGTAGTGTGGGTTGTTCCTGGTTGATAATATCAGTCTCGCTCAATAGGGCGTACAGTAAATACTTCTATTCCTCGAAGGGCGTGATGTTATTGACAAAAGTCTGTTGCAGTACAGGTCTTTATTATACGAATAGCTTCTGAACGCGGCTTCGCCTGCATGGTACCCGGATAAAAAATAGCCTATGTTCATTCGGAATAATGTATCTTTCAAATGGTGGAAGAATTTTAGAAATAGGTGCCGTGGTTCCGGAGATCACCCTTCGCTTACACATAAACTTTGTATCGTAATAGGAATCGTCTTGGAACTTTAGTTCTCTCTCTTTATAACGTTAAGTATGGATTTCCTAAGCAGGGACAACACGCAAAATTATCACGCCAATTATCGTGTTAATCCCTTCCTTTTTAGTAACTTTTACGATTCGCCAAAACATTTGCATACCATAATTTATTACAACTAACATACATGGAAAATCACAGTGTATTAACGAAAATAAAAATGGCACAACTTCGCAAATATTATACTTAAAACTCTTTATAACATAATGAACTTGCTAATATAGTTATATTTTTCATATGACGTGTTGTAGCACGATATGGTCGTATAGTAATTACATTAAAATATTACGTTAACTTTGTTAATGTATGCTTGACATTGCTGCTTATGTTTCTAAGCTTTTTTTACGAAATAAGATTGATGCAGCAATGTATTATGCTGGTTAGTTGAGCTTGAGTAATTGTTGCGAATATTTTAGTTAAGAATGGTTGTTTCCGTACCAAAGGACATGGTTTTACAAACGATCATGTCATAATTCTTGCGAATCGCATGCACCTGTCACTACTACTTCTCAACCAAGAATGCTATGGGTCATTGAAACTAATGAGACGATGGGAACGCACTTTAGTTATTATAGCATCAAGAGCGTTTATACAGAAAGTGGGCAACGTCGTAAATAGCTGTCAAATATATTATTTCACTGTTTTTATTAATCTGTCAATATTACTGTATGGAAATAAGAAATATGGCTAACTAGTGAACTAAAATATTGATTATGAAATGCAATAATTGATATCGTAACACCGAATATTTAGTTTTAGATGTAAAAAAGTATTTGGAAATTTTCCATACCTATGCCTTTTTTACACCTAAAATGGTTTCAACATCAAATTCAGTGTTTTAATTGCTATTCATTTTTAAGTTTTTTTGGGCTGCTTGTAACCAACGACGCGTCATCGGTTTAAAAACAATTTAACACGTCCAAATATATTTTTTAAACTAGATGAGGCCGGTGTTTCGTACCTGACTACTCTGAGAAGAATCAGCCGAAACTGACTCTTATCTTAATCAAGTCATATGAGGACCCTGTAGAGAGCCTCTGATGAGCGACTGACGTGTAAAACTGAAATAATTATGATTAACATATACCATATTGATGTGTTACCCTCCCCGCATAAAATCTCTAAACGATGACTGTATCAGAATCCATTCTGAAATTAAGAATAACTAATCACACGCACAAACAGACACGCAAACCAACTTACATATTACTCTATTTATACACCGTGACTTTTTAGTCGTCTTACAACGGCAGCCCCCTTCATGTATCCAATGACTACTAAGCATTCATAAAAAAAAAATAGGTATTCATGAGATTTTATTATTTTAAAAATAAAAATATTATTCAATATTATGACGCATGACGTAGTTAAAACAGCCTGTTGTGATCGATAATCTACTGGACTCGAGCGCTGGGTAGGTATATTTCATAAGATGTTTCATATTTTTTCTAATGTTTATTCATTTTTCTTTGTACCTATTACTGTAGGTAAAAAAAAAAATCGCGCCTAGAACTATTTCATGTCGGGCACATTGAGTGGACCACCTTTGTAAGACGACTAAAAAGTCACGGTGTAGATATAGACAAACAAGGTAAAACTTATTTACGTTGCTCAGTTCCCCTTCCACACGAACTAGTGCTAGATGTTCCCTGTCTCCGTCCAAAGTTCTCAGTTCTATTAGATCTAAAGATCTCTGCAAGAACTTCAATCGGAACAAACAACTTCCCACAACTTGTGTGGATTTCTTCTGTAACTTTAAATAAAAGATTCTCTAGAACTGCTGTCATTTTACGCTACCTTCTGAAATTGCTTTAAAAAAGTGCTAGCTTTGTGAAAAATGTTGTTCCTTTTTTGAGTTTTAAAAACTCAATGAAATCTTCTTTTTAAATTAGTGTTTGGATAGAATTAGCTGTTGTCTGTGACTTCATTCTCGTGAAAATTTTGATATGTAAGTGTGAGAAACAAAAATTCTATTTGCTATTCCAGATTATAATCTCCCTCTGTGCCAAATTTCATCTAGATCCGTTCAGCTGTTCTGGCGTAATTGAGTAACAAACGTCCATCTATCTACCCCATGTATATGTATCATACCCATGTATTAAATTGTTTGAGTATGTTTATAACTTGAACCAGTGACTATAATTTTAATAGAAATAATTATTTTTATATGTGGATTCTTCCAATTTTCTGACTCATGCTGCAAAAAACCTAATATTATTTTCGGAAGAAATCTTGCGTGCATTAATAGCAGCAATTAGCCAACTTTTTTCAGGAAAAGTTTTGTCACCTAATTAGGTAAACGACTTCACTAACACTAAAATACAACTAAATGAATACCTTTGTACTCTAGGAATTTCAACTCTTACTGTTAAGCTTAGCGTTCAAAATCCAACAATGCACTTTTATCTGAATAAACATCGACACCAATCAGAAAACCAACGACCTAATGAAAACCAAAAACAAAACTAATAAATGCCATCATTTAAAGCTCGTGACAGACTCACTACGCCAGTACTAGTTCAGCGTCAAAACCACAGACGAGTAACTACTCCCCCGGCAATTGTGTGACCAGCCAATTAAACAGACTCTGACGCTAGCTTAATGGTAATCTAGTTCAGTTGAACCTCAAATCTACTTATTTAAAGCTGGTGAATTCGTGCTAGAACTGTGGCAGAGTGACCTAGACAAAGTGATATTTTATTACTGATTTCGACGAAGTAAAGGTCAAAAATGTCTAAGATTGACACGAGTACTGTTAAAGGAGTATGCCCACTACACCAGTTCATACAATGAACGAACTAGGAAAGTGGCAAGGAAACAATATTGAAAAGTGTGAGGCTGCCCAAAAAAAAACAAATATTTAATTAGTGAAAGTGGAAAAGGTGTTTCCATCAAAAGTAGTAAGTCGAATGATTGACTGGTAGGTACTAACAAAAAAAATTAAAAAAATGGAATCTTTCTATGAGTGGTAACCTGACGCATCTGGTTGTCGGTTGGTAATAAGAAATTGTTGTAGGTTGCTCCAAAATGTCCAATAAATGGTTTATGACTGCGAAACTACCTAACTACTAACTACCCTTGACGCTTTTGACTGCGAAGGCAATCCTGTGTCGTGGGTTTGTGCGTGCCGGAGCGTTGTAAATATTTACGCCTATAATTGTTTGGAATGTAAATTTATTGACACACACACAAGATAGGTTAACATACGAACATAGAAAAACAAAATACAATGAGCAACGATGAAAGAATACAAAAGTGAAGTAACCGTGGGCCCCAAACTAGTCACAGCCTGTATCTCGGCAGCCCAATTTAAGTACAGTCAGTCAGACAGTTTTGCTATAACGCTAAACCAATAAATTTATGAACACTTTCACAATTCGCACATTCAACCAGCAATAATTCACGCGAATGACAATGTAATGGACATATTTTCAATTATAAACTCTTTTTGTACCATACCGTTATCCGGGGTGATCAAAATGATAAATTGCACTTTATATGAAGCGTGATAATAGTCTTCATGCCGATGACAATGAGAAAAATATACCGAAAAAGGAATATTGTTAGCATAGGCTAAATTTATCATCATTCATTCAAAGTTTTATGTGTTTTTCTATTGTATTTTTGAATTGAATGTATTGATAAGCTCGTTTAGGAGGTTAAGTAATACTATCCTATTTTATACAAGGTGTAAATGGACCCTTCACGAAGCCGTCAACCAAGCCTTCTGTATATCAAATTAAGTAACTCAATGCAAATGATTGCTGGGAAACGAAATTTTGTTTTTGGGGTTAAAAATCACGTTTACCGGTAGGATTCAATGTAGCGCACTTAAAACATGTTTAACATATACAACACACATAACAACTTAAGTCATAATAGTACGGTAGTATAACATCAAAGTTTTTTTAATATCTCTGTAACTAGAAGGTTCCCAGATATGGTCTAGAACAAAAAAATAATCACAGTGACGGGGAAAACAAGCGCCTTTCGGTTTCGTTAAGGGTACTTTAAAAACACAAAAACTTTAAAACTCATTATATTATGGCTAACTCGGTTTATTTTAGAAGAGGTTTCTCTCAAATTTTGTCTGGTTGATAGATAGCTTGGCTAGAAGAAGATTACCGAGGCCAGTATTTTCCGCCCAAGATTTTACAAGTCATCGTATGCAACTGGTGTCCAATATTTCTTACTTATCTCCAACTCTCAACACTTTAAAACTTTTACTTTGAACATTTTAAAAGTCTCCAACGTTTTTTTATTCCGCTTTGAGTAAATCTATTACCGCTACGAGCGTGATACGATAGCGCTACGAATTTGCTACGAGCGTGCTACGGCGTAGCACTTACTGCAACGTAAGATCAAGCAATCCGAATTTTCCACCACTTTCTTTCTATATGTGACAGTTTCAAGCACCACAAATTGGTTTCCTTTCAATTTAGTTACTTTTCAAGCGAATCCGAATCGCAATCAACTACAAAGCTCTATGTAACTGATTGTCAATAAGTATAATGTAGTTTAAAACGAAAACCCATGCTTTTATCTCGCACTAAATATTATATTTATTTTGAATTCCAGTAATTCACCTCCTGGCTTCATCTTGATTCATCAGATCCTCAACACCAAGTGCAAAATTGGACTTTGGACTCATCAAAACTAATCCTGACCCGAAACTAGAAAGGTTCACCACTGAAGAGAGGTTGCCACTGCAATGTTCTACTATCTACCTCTTCGCTCCACCATCGGATCAACTTTAAGATTCCAAATTTTGGGCTGCGGGACTGTTCGAAAGAGATACCGCGGCCCTGGAACACAAAGGGCAGAGAAGGAACATGGATGGGTTTAGTCCGTACGAGTCCGACACTCACTTCCACTCCGCCCAGAGCGGGAGGAGTAATTTGAAGATTTCCCATCCGAAAAAAAAAAGATACCAAATTATAGTATTGTCATCTTAATAACATATACATACAAAGTTTCATTTCGATACGAAAATTAGAAGTAGGTTAAAATTGACTTCCGAGATTTGATCACAGTTTTTGTTACAAGCGAAGCTAACATAATAGAATTTAAAATGTATTTACACAACCCGCATACTAATGAAAATAATTACAATTGAATAATTTACATTACTGAATGGTGTGGTGAGCGTTAATCTGACAAATCGCGCTGTATTTAAATTGTATTAAATTCAGTATGAATAGTTAATCTAGCGGATTATCGCTGATGGAATTGAGTTGTGCGGCGTGCAACACGATGCCAGTGAAATGGTTTAGGCATGACGTTAGCATCCACCTTGTTTTTGGATAGAGGTAAAACCAAAACATGATTAATGTGTCATTCTTTAGAGCAACAAAATATAATTAGTTATTTCATGTTTAATTTTGTTTTCATGTAATTTTGTTTTTTTTTTAGCCTATATTGTACTCTACAAGGTGTGAACAGACCCTTCACGAAGCCGTCAACCAAGCATTCTGTACATCAAACTAAGTAACCTTACGCAAAATTTTTTGTTGGGAAACGATTTTTTTTTTGGGGTGAAATATCACGTTTTCCGGTAAAACTAAAAGTAACGCACTCAAAACATTGTGTTGATGGATGAATTTAATAGTACGAGAGTCGTGGAGGCGTTTAAAGTAAAGTTACAACATTAAAACCTTGTATTTAAAAAATAAGTTATCAATGAATAAGTCGTTGGAGTGCCATAATTAAATAAATAAATTAAAAAAAACCACTGTTCATAGTATGTGGTTATGTTGTGATTTGATTGGTAGACTGGATAGGCAGACTCAATTTGAACGGGGAGCGCTGGCCAGAGTTGGTTAGTGTGACCTTTCAGGTTTATTTTTATTTTCTTACTCTCCCTTTCTGTATGCGCCCGTTTCTTTGTTTCTTTTTCCGTGGATTAAAGTGTGGCTTGTGCATTTTTTTACTATTATACCTAAACTAAATGTTAATATTATAACGTAGTTAGGTAAATAAAAAAAAAACCAACAACAATTATTGTTGTTGTTTTTTTTTATCGGGAGCTCAAAATTATGAACAATCACGGAAGATATCCCGTAAGTGACAGTCTAAGTTAAGTTTAAAACAGTGACTGTTTTTGCCCCAAATAAGTAAAATAAAATAAAAAATTGTTTCAAATAGTGCCTCTCATTATCTCAGTATTTCATTACTTCTCAGAATTCGATTCTTAATACTGCCGCCATAAGGAAAAAGGACGTTTCTACATAAAGTACGAAAGAGAGAAAAAAAAAATGTATTTAAAAAACTATAAAATGCGCTGTGTGAAACGAAATAAACAAAATACAAATTTTGTGGTGCAAAAGTGTATATTAGAGGTTGATCTATCAGAGATTATTTGTAAATTATAATAAAATAAATGTTATGTTTTCAATATATTACTTTTTCTTTTTCATTTTAGTAAAAAAATGCAAGAAAATACGTGATACTGCAATGAAAGGACGTTTCTGGCCAGAAATTTTTCAAAAATCCAATGAGTTCCAATAGTTTTCATCCAAATCGGGCGCGATACTCCATTGAGCATTTTTCGCTATTCCTCATAGTTTCAGATTTGGCCATCCACGCCCACTTGAAAAAATCACCTGTACAACTAAAAGTAAAGTTACGGTACCCCTGATTCGTAAAATGGTCCCTAAACCACTTAATTCGAGATCCTGTCCATCACTCGACTCATCTGAAAGTTGAACTACATAAACCTTCAAAGCATAAAGAGAAAACTATTGTACTCACAAGAGTTTACAAGTGACATGTTTGGCCATCCATTTCCCATGAATATTTGACAAAACTATGTTTATTCTACACTAACTTTTGTTCGTGTTTCCTCTCATATAAGTTTTCCACCGTCCCTGGAGAGTGACGTACTTACTTGAGCTTGCCATAGTCTTGGAGAATCAATATGAAATATTTGACGGAACCCAGGAAATTGAAGATCCTTGAGGAAAAGTGGGAAGTTATGAAATGTTATTTTTAGCAGTTGGTTTTATCGTGTTCATGGTTTCAAAGACGAGTTGGCTTTTTGTATTACCCGACACTGAGGGTAATGTGTTTATAAGCCTATATTTGTATGTTTAGTCTTTGTGTCACTCTAGAGACCAAACGCGTGGGCCGATTTTGATAATTCTTACGTCAATTGATTTGTCTTAATCTTGCGAGTGTCACTAAAGACATGACAGACATTAACATTCAATAAGGAAGTAACCAGACGCCGTATTGTGAAAAATAAAAAAATGAAAGTAGAGGAACTATGTTCAGTAAGGTATCATTGAATAGGTATTTGACAATCATCATTAGGTTTCTCATATAATTTTTCAGTTCGTATACCCATTTATGATTTATAACGATTTAAATTTGGTTATTCAAAATAACAAATCATATAATAGTGAAAAAATCAAAAAGTTTTGAATCTTCTATGAAATCTTTCACATAAATAAAAACTAAAAATCCCGACTGAAAAGCACAAAACACGTTCACTGCTGGGCATGCGTATTTACAAAGACCAATGACAACCATGGGCACAGATCAGCTATAACGACAAGTATAAAAAAAAAAAACTAACAGTTGACAGCGCGCCGCATCACCGCCGAATTGTTTTTTTTTTTTAATAACTTCTCATTAATCTTAGTGGCCAGTGTCAAAAACATCAAAGCACATTTGTTACCATCGTGGAAAATAGACACCTACATAACCTTTTATTATTCCTTTTAACAAAATATTTAGTCTAACAAACTCAACACTACAATGGATATGAAAAATTGCACGTCAAGCCATGTAATTTATTACCTAGACCTAGATTATGACTGCATACATTATATTTTGAATGGTTGGCAAAAACCTACATGACCTGGCGCAAATTGGTTAAGTATATTAACTTATTGTGTGTATAAAGTTTACCCACACCGTAAAAAAGGAAATAATCTATACATTATTATCAAAATAAATGAAGTCTCTTTTTATTTTTGCCTTTTTTTTCTGGTATTCAGCTGCATCCGGTTAGACTTGAAACCGATCCATACATAATTGGGAAAAGGCTAGGCAGATGATGATGATAATGATGTCGCTTTTTGTAAAACGTATTGCGATGCATTTTTTACAACTATTTAGAGGCGATAATTCCAGAAGGTTTTTGTGTCAATCGTTATTAAATGAGATAAAAATCTTGATGTTGAGTTGTCGTAAAAATGTGCGAAGCAACGGCGGGTCGCTAGTATTGTATAAACTTTGCCTACATGTCAGAAAAAGGTAGAAAATATTATCCAAAATGATAATAATTTTGTACAGCGGTTAGTGAAGGTCGGGTCGGCTCTATCCAAATCACTGGGGACGTGTTAGGTAAATTATATTTAGTTGCTCGGTTAGGAGAATCATTTACTATTTTTAGTAGTACAATGTTTTGGAGGAGCTCGTGGCTAAATAATAACAGCCGCTCGGGTCGATCGTTAGGTTAAGCCGTGATTGGCTAGGTTGGTCTGTGGATGGGTGACGGCCCATTACATACCAAATTTCCTCCGTGCCTCGGAAAGCACGTTAAGCCGTTGGTCCCGTCTGACATGTAGATCTTTGATAGTCGTTAGAGGTAGTCAGTGGCCCAAAAAGTCTGACAACCAGTCTTACCAAGGGGTATCAGATTACCCAGTACTAACTGGGTTGTGGAGGTCAGATAAGCGAGAGAGAGAGAGAGAGGTCCCTCAGATCTCTCTGTATGCTCTTCACTATTTTGACGGATCCTCGTGCTCCCGATTACCTAAAAGAATATTTCAAAGTGTTGGGCAGTTCACACAATCGTAACCTTCGAGCTTCTAAAAACATACTCCTTGAAATTCCCTCACATCGTACTGGTTTTATGTCCAATTTTAACGCTGTCTCAACTATAAAGCTCTGGAACGCGCTACCCCTTGGCATTAAAAAAGCTGAAAGCAAAATGGCTTTCAAAAGAACAGTACGGAAGTACTATTTGAAATCAGACTAAATTGCTCATAAGCTTGTCATTAGTAGTCATAGTAATTATTAGAATGTTTCTCGTATTTTGGACTATTTGTATGTATTATATATATATTAATTTATTTCATTTTATTTGTATATATATGTATTAGTATGTGCCTATTTATGTATTTCAATTTATGTTAACAAAATTATATTTTTCTTATTTATTTTTTTGTACTCTATCACTATGCTGTCCTATTTGACCCCAAGGTTGACTGGTAGAGAATGCCTTGTGGCATTAAGTCCGCTTATGTACCACTTTTGTACATGAAGTTTAAATAAATAAATAAATAAGCAGTCACTCCATGCAAAATACTGGTATTCAGCTGCATCCGGTTAGACTGGAAACCGACTCAACATAGTTTGGAAAAGGCTAGCCAGATGATGGTAGTACACTGTATAAATTAAACAATTTCAAAGCTGACAGCTGAATACATTCCTATTATTTTTTTTGTTAGTTCGGCTTTTTAGAGACTTAAAGCACTTGAACTTAGTAGCCAGAGTAAACACCATGGCGTATCAAAAAGCGTAGCTTCGGATGCCCCCAGCTGGATATCCCGTCGATCCTAAGATGGTGGCTGGGAAAAGACTGGATGAGGAATGTGGAAAACAGGATGTTGAGGCGCAACCTGGGCAAGTCCTGTGTCCAGTAGTAATGGTGCTTAACTACGATTGAACAATTACTCGCGCACTAAGCATTTAATCGGTGGATTCTGATTGTCAAAGAGTTACAGACGGAAGAAATTGGTTGAGAAATATCTTCCCCGACGATAAACACTATATTTTTAACCAAAAAGAAGACAAAATGTCGATCACAAATCAATCATCACGAAAAAATATAACGAAATTGAATCACAGAAACATTTGGAACGTTACCCAATCATTAAAACTCCGGCACGAATTCGGGTCTCTAATTAAAAGTTCCCAAACCAATTTTATTGAATTACCGTAATATCTAAATGGGGCAATTAACAAAAATCGAAACTCGGAGCCTCGCATACGGCCGATAAATCATGCATAAAAGCTTTCGTTCTTTAAGCTTACATGAGCAACTTTTTCGGCAATTGCCCGAGATGGTGGAGCAATTTTCGGTACAGATATTTCACCGTTAAATTGTAAATACCGTTAGATTATTATCTATCTCGCGAGATTGTACACTGTCGAAAGATTGTGAACCGTAACATACAGCTTACAATTTAACGCTTTATTTTCGGTAGATTATAATCTATCGAAGCGAAACCGTCAAATTGTGAAATGGCATGCGACGGAACGTACCTCGCGCGCTGATTGGTTGAACGTCAGGTGCCCCGCGCCGCCATATTTGTTTGTTGTCGAATGTAAACAAACAGTGTTTTGGTGACTGTTACGGTTCACAATCTTTCGAGTTGAGTGGCGTACGATTGAAGTATGTCTAGCAGTGGACTGTTGTAGGCAGATGATGATGATCCACCATATTACAACAGTGGTATATAATTATGTAGTAAGGGCAATACGGAGCAATATAATAAACTACGTGTAGGTACTCATTGGTTCAATTTGTTTTGACGAAATTCAGCAATACTGTACAGAACAGCAGCAATAAGAGGCCGAGACATCATCATCTACCTAGCCTTTTCCCAACTATGTTACGGTCGGCTTCCAGTCTGACCGGATGCAGCTGAATACCAGTATTTTACATGGAGCGACTGCCTATCTAACCTCCACAACCCAGTTAGTACTAGGTAATACGATACGCCTTGTCAGACTTTTTGGGCCACTGTGCACCTGTCACGACTGTAAAAAATCTACAAATGACAGCCGGGACCAATGGCTTTACGTGCTTTCTGAGGCACGGAGGAAACTCGGTATGTAATGTGGTGGTCACCTATCCACAGATAAACCTAGGCAAGCACGGCTTAACCTAAAGATCGATCCGAGCGCCTGTTACGAGCTCCTCTAGACAATCTAAGCAATTAATGCCAATAAAATAACATTGCCCTACATTTTTTTCCAAAATTGAAAAAAAAATGTCCATGTAAGCACAGCTTTACGGTCGAACAAAATACATCGTTCGTCGTCCTCTGTCGATATTTCAAGGTATGGTTTAATAAGATCCGAGGATCCTTAGGGGGGTGGGCAATAATTTAATCTGTACATTACGTTTTATCGTTTCACTCAACAGTTACATGGTAAGATGGATGATTTCATTTTAAATGTTGATTTTAGGTCGGGGTGGTGATGCCAGATTTGGGGGAAGATTTTTCGTTATTGGGTGGATTTTATTATCGATCCATTTTGCAAATAACACTGACCCGTGGTGAATTAAGGGGGTGCGCCAAAGTTCACCTAAATTTTCAACTCCGATAATTGGAAATCCGAAAATGTTCTTCCTAACATTTTTCATCCTAACAATCGCAATTCCTAACCACTCTGTCTCTAATGTTCATAATTCCGAAGCATTCAACTTCATAATGTCAGTAGCAATAAACATCTATTATACTTTTATTTGTTTTCCTATATTTTCTCAACATAACCATCTTTTACACTATTATTCAAAGTCATATCTTTTTTGTTTAGATTTCTTTGTTTAGACTTAGAAAAATGTATCCAAAAAAGTGTTATTTTTGCAAATCGTTTTTTTTCTCGATTCTATCGTATAAAACAACTAAATGTAAGGCTAAAAGTGTCTTGGTGTTTTTTGTCTCCAACTAACCGTTTGTCGTAAAAACGATGTGGAAGGGATCCATAGGTTAGGTTAGGTTAGAACTGTGACCAACTACGCGCGAGCCGAGCGAGCGTAGCGAGCGGTGCCGCGGCAGCGGCCGGCGAGCGCTACTTCCAAATTGGTCGCGAAATTTTTCTAAGTATTTTTTTCATAATGCCCCCAAGACGACACTCTGACCTGTAATTATGTTTAGGGATAAAAGCGTTATGATAAAAAACAGTAGGAGTTTAAATATATAGACATTAATGATATTATTAATAACAATTTTCGGAAACATGAGTGTTATGAACATCGCCGGTAGCACTACAAATAGTATGAATGAAAACTTTAGGATGAAAAATTTTAGGAAGAGTGATCATTCGGATTACAAATCGTTAGGAAGAACAATTTCGGGTAAATAACTTTAGGTGAGCCAATATGGACCCGAATTAAGGTCATGCCTTATCTATCAAAACGGAATTATGCATATGCTATCCTTTTCTGTCTCTCAGAACCATAATATTTGCTAGAGCGAGTAAGAGAGCGGGAGTGCTATAGCACGCGCCAGTATGCATGGAATAATGCGATTCCATGCTGAAATACGAGGTTTAGCCCTAATGTCCCACTCTTACTCGCAGAGAAGATGCATGTGTCCTGGCAGTAGGAATGTTGTAAGGTGATTTGGCTGATCTTTTAAATTTTGTCCTTTCTTCGGCTACAAAAAAAATCTATTATGTGTTTTATTATTATAATAATTCCTTCATTCAATTCATAGTTACATTTCTTTCTTACAGTTCAACCTTCCCGTGACCTCTTGAATACAAATCGAAACAAAACACGACACAACCATGAGAATTACTCCATCTGTCCTACTGTGACAAGTCACAACAATTTATTTTAAAAGTAGAAAAGATACAACCAATAAAATGGAGTCTGAATACAGAAAATTTCCAATAGGTAACATACCTACTGGATGGAGTATTTTTTTATTAAAATAACATGACGTCGGGGGTGGGTGGTCGTGGAGTTTAAAAGCAATTTTCCAGGCTATAATAGGGATTTTTAATATTCATGTCGCACGTATGAGGTCAAACGGTAATAGTGTGGGATAGTTGGTGGATTGGAAAACTGTTGTGGTTACATTGATTACTATTAAAAATTTAAGATATTTTTCAGCCATTAATTTATTTATTGAAAATACTTCTGTAGGCTCAGGGCTTATGAAGGAGCTCATGGCTAAATAATAACAGCCACTCGGATCGATCTTTAGGTTAAGCCGTGCTTGCCTAGGTCGGTCCGTGGACGGGTGATTCCCAATTACATACCGAGCTGCCTGAGATAGATAGATAGATAGATAGATAAACCATTTATTTAGTGCACAAAAAGACATAGCACAACGCACAGAAGCACAATCAAATAATACAAATTACACGACATAACTATATAAAAACAAGGCGCCAATATACAAAACGACAAACATATTTACGAAAAAAGTATAGTAACACCATGACATACTTCAATTCAAATAACGAGCATTATACAAGGTGCGGTGTGCGTCTCGAGGTTGCACCAAATGGGAGTCCAGCTCAGCATGTGTCAGGCATGCACCTGACGCCTGAGCGCCTCGGAAAACACACTAAGCGGTTTGTCCTGGCTGTCATTTGTAGATCTTTGACAGTCGTTACAGGTAGTCAGTGGCCTGAAAGTCTGACAACCAGTCTTACCAAGGGGTATCGTACTACTACAGTAGTAACTTATCGTACTACTAACATATTAATTGGGTTATGGAAGTCAGATAGGCAGTTGCTCCATGTAAAATACTGAAATTCTGCTGCATCTGGTTAAGCTAGAAGCCGAACCTAACTTAGTTGGGAAAAGGCTAAGCAGATGATGACTTCTATAGACTCAAATCTAGGTTTACACCTCTCACAGTTCGACCATATTGATACCTACGGTCAAATTGCAGAATGACTATTAACGCCGGATTTGACAAATAATGGAGTGAAGTGTCTTTCAGTGTCCGATGTCTGCAATTAGTCTGCAATGTGTCCATACCTACCGATATAATTGAACCTTTACACAGTTTAACTGGAATCCATGTTGTATCCATTGCTTGCTCCTCAGCAAGTTGTTCCGTCACTTCTTTTTCCCAGCTAAAACACTAGGAAGTGGCGAAGGGCGTTTTGGGGAACTGTCTCTGAACTTTAACGTTCAAAAAGTGCTAATTATGATCCTAATGAAAAATTTACTTTTGATATTGATTGCCAAACTTGGGTGACCACCGGCACCTGGGTGACCGAGCTCGGCTAGGGTGAAAATAGAGAAAATGAATTTTCCCAGATATGACACTTATCTAGATCGATTTTTCATCCCCGTAGACTCCTATAGTGCAATCTTCATTGAAATCGTTAGAACTCAAAACCCCTCATAATGATCGATATTTTGGTTTATATCAATTAACTTGCAGTTTATAGGCAACATCACTCTCTGTATGAAAGTATTTTGCGGCGTAATTTCGAGGAAATAACAAGGTATTATCGAAACCTTAACAATCTCTCATCACATTTTAACATTTCAATTTCATTCAAAACCTCCACAGATAACACAGCACCTCTCAATACATCCATGCTAACTTATGAACTGCATAATTTACAACAGAACACAATGGGACGGCGTACAAAACTGTCCTTTTGTCTTCCAAGAGCTTTCTCACAAAGAAACTCGGGCGCCATACTTCGTCTGAAAGGGAACATTTTTCTCTTTATACGGAGTGCTTATAATTTGGCGGAATTCGTTAGGGGAGTTACACATGTGTTCGGTTCGGCTTTATTTGGCACAGCCGGGCGGCAAAATCAAATATAATATTTTTAACGTTTGGCTAAATGATAAAAATCCATCAGTCTGCTCAGTGGACCGGTTCTTTCTTCAAAAGACCATCTCAGATACTAATCTGCATACCTAGTCCTCATTCTGAGTTGACCAAGATTATGTTTGGACTTTTAAAAGGGACTAAGCCCTCTGAGTTTGTTTCGGCTGTTTCTTCTCAGAGTAGTTAGGTACGAAACACCGGCTTCATCTAGTTTAATAATAAAAATACGTGTAAAAGTGTTTGTAAAAACCTATTCGCATAATAAACATCATTTATCATTTATCATTGCCCGTAACGATATTTCACCACCGCGCCGCGCACCGCGTTGATAATTCGATATGTAGGTGGATTCACGTTTGGGAAAGATCCTCTCATATTAGCTCGAATTTTGCTAGTCCGGCCGGAACAAGATTAGGCGATGGTAGACGCCAAACGAAGTTAGCAAAAGAAAAAAATTAAAGTGAAAAAATGTGAAAAACGCACTGATTTAGATAAAAAAGCCGTTTGGTTTAGCTTGAAATGTGCCGTGTCAGATGCGATGGTAGATGCCGAACGAGGTTTTTCGGAGTCGAATAAAAATCGAATACTTGAGTAGGAATAGCTCGTAGGGTCGGCTTTGTCCTTCAACAAATTAATATTGTCGAATAGAAAGTGCCGACCCGAATAATTCTGAAGCACCCCTTACTCGCATACGCCTATTGAAGCATGTTAAACATATTTTACTTGTGGAGGCATTACTCGTTTTAAAATACCTTTAAAAGCAGAGTCGAAGAATTTCGGCAGGTTGAATTTGAGTCAAAGAATTCCGGAGTTCCTCTAATCTTATAGGTTATTTGGTTTTGAGTGGTACTTAGAGAGGCTTTTTGGTATTATTTGAGTGCTTTCTGCATTGAGTAATGGATTAGTCGGCAGGATTGGTAGTACTATCGTCCACCTGTGAATTAATAATGAATCTACTTCCATTAATCCGTAGGCTGGGATAATCCACAGATACTGAAATAGTGTTACTGAAAATCGTGCACATTGAATAGAGCTCGTAACAGCACGCCTGTATTCTATGAAAAGATAGGCAGATGTGTTATACGGTCACGTTTAAATTCCATGTACACTACCTAATATGAGCTGAGACTATGCAAACGAGCATAATCTAGGCTTCTGGCTACCACTGAGAGATCCCTAATGGAAAACACCATGACCAACAAAAGACACAATGCTCCATTCCTTCTTAATCCAGCCTTTCGACTCAGGTATGACATTTGAGAAAAGTTATCGTATTTTTAAACAAAATAATGAAAGCACATCAACAAAATAAACAAAAGCTGTGATAAGTGACATCTGTTGATCATTAATTAAAACTGGCCGATGCCAATTACTCACTGTTTAAATGTGAAACACAATGTAATTTAAATTTCGAACGGTAGAGCTGCGCTGTCATGGCGATTGTCAAATGGCGATGATACGGTTTGTATTGTTACCGGTACTTTAAAATTCCTGTTTGTAGTCGTGCATACCGATTACATATCGGTATGTCCGATTAATGAATTATTTTATTCGTGCATACCGATTACATATCGTTATGTCCGATTGATGAATTATTTTTTATCTTTCGTGCTTAATGAAAATGTAGCGTTACTCTTCGTGGCTATTGGACCGTTGTAAACAGCACCCTGCAACAGCGTGTAACACATTTTCAATCCAATGGATTTAAAAGGAAATTCCTTAACCATTTCTTCATAAAGTTTGACAATACCAAACCAAGCAATTAATGTTTTTGAATAGTCAAAATGAAATAAAATGAAATCAGACTAAATTGCTCATAAGCTAGTCATTAGTAGTCATAGTAATTATTATAATGTTTCTCGTATTTTGGACTATTTGTATGTATTATAATATATATTATGTGTATTAGTATGTACCTATTTATGTATATCAATTTATGTTAACAAAATGGTATTTTTCTTATTTATTTTTTTGTACTCTATCACTATGGTGTCCTATTTGACCCTAAGGTTGACTGGTAGAGAATGCCTTGTGGCATTAAGTCCGCCTATGTACCACTTTTGTACATGAAGTTTAAATAAATAAATAAAGACATTGCGATTACCCGACAGACCACACTCGAAATTCCTACAAAATACTTTAATCTTTTAAATATCATAAAAATGAATTTCAAAAGCAGTCTTCACAATGATACACGTTACGCGGGAACCTCTTAACATCTTTAGAATATCGCGGAGGCATTCGCTGGCATTGATCAAAGGCGTTAAGCAATAATAGGCACTTATAAGCGAAGATCGCTTATACTTATGAGCGAAGATCGCTTATAATGTCGCCAATGTAGGAAGCGAGTCTCGGTAATGAACGTAAAAGGTTTTAATACGTGAAGGTATTATATTGTAAGGGTTGAGTTTTATAATGAATCGGAAACGCGTTGCAATTTTGAATAGGAGAAGCGGAATCTGCTGATTTACGCTCCTAGTTCTGAGTTGAAACGAATTTGATTCGAATGCGTCCAATTGACTCAATCAGAACTCATAGAAATAAAACTACCGGGGTGAAATTTTGTAGTCGTGTTTTTGTCTAAATGGGTCGTGTTTCCGAAGTAAACAAACTGCATTTAAAGAAATCCTAGGCCATGAAATGTCCAATGGAAATAGCTGCAATGTTCATCTCATATTCCATGCCTGTTACATGTGTGTTACTGTAGCCTACCTTCCAATCATTTAAAATCAGATGTAGTGAGCCCTTGGTTAACTGGTGAAGAATGCCTAAGGCATTAATACCAGCCTGTTACTGTCCCACTGCTGGGCAAAGGCCTCTTCTCACACAGAGAAAGCACGAGCATTGATCACCACGCTTGCTCAAGACGGGTTGGCGATTTCAGACTTATATTAATTATAAGTCCAGGTTTCCTCACGATGTTTTCCTTCACCGATGTCTGTGATGTCCAAGATAAACTTAGAAAGTACATATGAATTGAAAAAGTCACATTGGTACTTGCCCGGATTTGAACCTACAACCTCATGCATGAGAGGCGAGGCCTTAACCTCTGGGCCATCACAAGGCATCTAAGGCATTACGTTCTCTATTGTATCTTCTGAGTGCGTAAAGGTTAAATAAATAAATAAAGAAAATACGATATACTTATACGAAGTCAGTGTTACCATTTACTGAACCGCTTAACCTTTCCATCTAACCAAACTATCCAATAACCTAATATCGCAGAAATAATATCCAATAATACGATTTTCATTTCCTTCATGACGTATTTTCTTTGTCGTATCAGTGTTACACGGGGGAAATCACATGTGAACGGCTCAGCATCACCTGTAGGTCAGATTGTCAAAGAAAAAGAGATGAAGTTTTTATTTGCTTCGATGGTTTGCGAATTGAATCGTTCGTTGAACAGACATCTTTGTTGGTCGGTGAACATTTGAAGGGCAAGCAAGTTGAGGTTCAAAGGTCAGTTAAGAATAATAAAAAACCTACTTCTTATCGTGTCGATGGCAACCTAAATAGTGTCAGCCCAGAACTGAGCAACCAGTTTGGCGCTTTCGGTAGCGTCCATCAGTTCCTGTAGTGAACAAACAACAGGACACGCAGGACACGACATTAAGTTCCCCATCGTTTGTAGAACAGCATCACATTTACACTCCAGGGCAAAGTCATTAATGAATCTCCACCTGAGCAGGCTTTCTTTGCTGCGACCAATCTGGGTCCGGAGTCTATTTAAAAACTTCTATTTCAGCCACGGCAACTCATGTCCAGGTGCGTGATTTTCAGCAGGGGAACGAATGGGTTAGGTAAGGATGCACTACTTCGCCACCGTTTTCCCGTAGACCGCTCGCCAGTGAGAGAAAAAAACCTACGTTTTTATACGTCTAGGCTATGCTTAGCACCTGTATAAATATAGAACCGTACCTTATCGTCATCAGCTCGCCCAATAGTTACGTACCAATACTGATCCTGAGCTGAGGCGCTGCTGTTACAGTGTCTATTATACAATGTGTTTGGCTACCGGTTACCGATACTTTAATTTTACATATTAAATAGTCATTTCAATCGACAAATACACATTTATAAATACTCCTAACCGCACACACAGCCATTTTGTTTTTTTTATCGGCTGATGTAGGGTCTAAGAGACTTAGAGAAGTGCTTAATGATCTTATTGCTATGGTAAACGCCGAGGCTGTTAAATTATTAAATAAATTTTCCTGAAAAATAAGCAAAAAGAGCGTAAAAATTAGAAATTACGAAATTCTACATATAAATTGCTATTTTATTTACATTTTCACATACGCAAAATTTAGCCCGGAATGTTGCGTACGTTTTTATGTTAAATCAGAAGTATTTGAGTCAACCTGCAAAATGATATCAAAATATTGACTCAACACCAATTATTTTGAGAGTTATTGTCATTTGAATATAGCCCTGCCCCCGCACATTGACTCCACTCCGTAACCGTTTTAGGTGTAAAAAAGGCTATTGGAAAGTTTCCAAATAGTTTTTTATATCTAAAACTAAATATTCGGTGTTACAATATTAATTATTGCATTTAATAATCAATATTATAGTTCACTAGTATAAAGTTCAGAAGTAAGGAGGCGAAATGAAGTACAGTATTGCTTTTCTTATTTCTTCGTGGTATTTTTCTCAACAAATATAATTGCACTGCTTATCTATATCTATACATATAATAAGACAGTAAAAAAACTGTGTCTGTACATTGAATGTATTAAAAAAAAAAATTGAGGGGGTTTAGAAACAGTAATAGAGCACGAATCCAAAAAAAAAATTCTGTCTGTTTGTCTGTTTATCTGTTTTTCTGTTTGTTTGTACACGCTAATCTTCGGAACTACTAGACGGATTTGAAAGATTTTTTTTTGTTGTATAGGTATTAAGTCTGGGCAACATATAGGCTATAATTTATCTTGGAAACTTGAACACCTGATGCAGACCGCAATAGAATAGCTAAACTATAAGAGATACAAAAATGGTACCATAGCAAAAATTTTTCCACGTGATAAGCATTTTCTGCTGAGAGAATAAATTTGAAGATCTGGAACACCTGATGTGGAACTCCAAGAGTCCAGCTACACTATAACATATATAGGAATGACGTCTTAGCAAAAATTGTTCAATCTGATGACCACTCTCTGTTGATTTATAAAAATCGAAGATCTGGAACACCTGTTGTGGAACTCCAAGAGCCCAGCTACACCATTACACATATAGGAATGACGTCTTAGCTAACATTGTTCAATCTGATGAGCACTCTCTGTTGACTTATAAAATCGAAGATCTGGAACACCTGTTGTGGAACTCCAAGAGCCCAGCTACACCATAACACATATAGGAATTACGTCTTAGCAAACATTGTTTAAACTGATGGGCCCTCTCTGTTGACTTATAAAATCGAAGATCTGGAACACCTGTTGTGGAACTCCAAGAGCCCAGCTACACCATAACACATATAGGAATGACGTCTTAGCAAAAGTTGATCGGTCTGATGGGCATTTCCTGTTGACTTATAAAAATCGAAGATCAGAAACATCTGATGTGGAAATCAAAGCTATCACTAATTTCACTGTATAATTATAAAATAACATAAGCTGGGAGTACCTCCACGCGGTGAAGGCGGTAACAGTTTAGGACTGATATTTGATGACGACGGTATATCATTGACTTGACCCTACTGGACAAAACTCCTATTTTTTTATCGAATAAGATATGCCTTCGGGCTTATGTTATTTGAGTGTTTTAGACTTTTTCCACTTATCTTCGTGCCACGGTAGCCTACCCGGTAACGCAGGGGAGCAGTCACTTAGATTTTAATTGATCAGGTATCTTCACAATAAAACTATAACCATGCCTAGAAAGAGGTCAAATCTTTCCCAATGTTCCAAAGGAGCTAAAAGATTGAGGACCATAAGATCCCAAGAATCTACCGAAGAACGTCAGGAGAGACTTGATGCTGTTCGAGCACATCAGGTTGCAACTCGCTCCGTGGAAACCTCTTCCTCTCTTCTCTTCTCTTCCTCTTGGATAACGAAGCACGCCTGCGTTCTCAGCGTATTTACATCCAGGTCTCTAGAGAACTGTGAAGAATACGATGCACGACTGACCGCTGATCGTGAACGTCATGGATTGTCTCGCGAATCGGAGACGTTCACGGATAGAGAATTACGCTTGAGTTCCAAGCGTATCTACGCATCGACTTCCAGGTCTCTAGAGACAAGTGGGGAAAGTGATGCGCGACTGACCGCTGATCGTGAACGTCACGCATTGTCTCACGAGTCGGAGACGTTCACGGATAGAGAATTACGCTTGAGTTCCACATCGACTTCTGACTTACAAAAATTAAAGATATGGAACGTCTCGAATTGTCTCGCGCATCCCTTTGGTTTCCCGTCCCCCTCTTAGAATTCGACATCAAATGTTTCAGATCTTCGATTTTGACGGCCCCGTTGTCGCTGGCATAAGCAACAGGATCCGCGTACGAAGTCGCGGGCAGAAGCTAGTTATAAATAAATGCAAAAGTTGCAACGGCTGGAGCAAGAATGAGAGCGCCCAAGTCAAAACGGCTGCCACCTAAACTATTCCCGCCATTCTTTGCCGCCATTGCTTTACCGCCATTTTTATTTTATTAATTTAAAAGCGTAATTTCCGGAATCAGTCATTTTACCAACACTTTAAATAAATTGATCAACTGACATGAAACTGACAGACAAAATATGACAGTTTTAATCAATTGCGCATCTAAACGAATATTTCTTATTCCCATACAGTAATATTGTCAAATTAATCAAAACAGCGAAATATTTGACAGCTATTTGCGACGTTGCCACTTTCTGTATAAACGCTCTTAACATCATGCTCAATTATGGTTACATTTTAATAATGTACAGAGAAATAGAGTGCTCACAAAGGTATGAAGATCAAATTAAATATTGTGACTGCCGAAATATCACCGAATAATTTATTACCACTCTGAATAGTAACACAAAATTCATAAGCAAAATTAAGTACGTAACCGTACTTACTTGATTTTACTTATTTATTATTTTGGCATTATAAAACTGAAATTCCTACCTGTAATAGCCCAGAGTTCTTTCAAGCACTCTTCTCTCGATCTCTGTATTGCGGACCGCTTCTGCACCTCAGGCCCCGACTCCAAATACTCGAAGAGCACTGCACCAAATAGTACATAAATCACCACTAAGATCACCAGGCCAATTTGCGAGAAAGCTGCCCTTGCGCATCCGGCGGCCAGACGACGCACCAATCCTGGGCGCTCGCGACCCTCCAATGACACTTCAGACGACATTATTATTCGTTTTTCGAAATTCAAACTGAAGAATATGACGTTTCACTTTTATTTTTTATTCTCATTGCTTTTGACACGTTCATTGTTCTGTTTTTGAATGTGTATTGATATTTGAACACGATTTTTTTATTTATTTACAAATCTACGTGCTATGAACATCCATTATAATCTGAAACAAAAAGAAGATACGTTAAGAAAAATATCCTACGATGCCCATAAAAAATCCAAATTTATTTTTCCTGAACCAAAATCATTTTTCAGTTAAAATAACTAGTACCATGAATAACATGTGAAAGTATAAAGAGCGTATAAAGTTCCCGCCCTTACCAACTTAATAAAACTTTGCTATTTATGGTATATGATCCCCTTCAATTATTTAAGTATGGATAAAATCGTTCAACTTTTAATAAGATGAGAATTTAACTTCGGAAAATAGGTAGACGGTATATTATGATGAAAATATAATGTTATTGGGAAAAATAGAGAGAGGTTCGTGAACCCGGGATTGCCTAATCTCAATGCCTTTAGTAAGAAGGTAAAAACTAGTGAAAAAACCCTTTTTTAGACTCTATTGAAGTAGGTCCAGGTAGACATATTTTCAGTAAGTGGGGTGCGACCTGGAAATATTCAGAGAACGTCGAACGTCAAAAAATGTTACCTACTTTGAATTCTGAAGCTGAGAAGCAAGAGTAATTATTCGTTACTTACTAGGTACCTTCTCGTGTATGAAGTTTTATTTATAAGTATACAGTATGTTGCTTTCAGGACTGCTGTCCAGCAGTATCTGATCAATTGTGGCCTCATCATCATCATGTTCATCTGGCTAGCCTTTTCCCAACTAAGTTGGAGTCAGCCTTCAGCCTAACCGGATGCTGCTCTATGCCTATCCGTTTACTACAAGATAGACGCTGGATATTAAGATAATTATTGGTAAGTTAGTAAACTTTTGAACGATTCAAAGAAATATACAAACTAAAAACGAATCCTGCGTTGCGTATTTTCGCTGTGCCTTTGTATTTCCTAATATGACTTTTCACCATCTAACTTGTGACACCTAGAGACATCAATCTCGAAATACCAGGAACACATAGGCAGTGGCATGTACCAAAAAACTCTAATCCCTTTTACGCCCCGATTTCATGTCAAAACAAAAATACCTGCAGCCCGAAGGGAAAACCCTCAGCTCCGTACGCACTAAAGCCATATATCAAAGAGGCATTTGGACCAAAACTATTTGTGACATGCGAGGCACGTTGAAGTATCAAATTTAATGATTTCTCTCTCACTTGTAGTGTACAGTCAGCGACATAAGTTCGTTAATAACAGTCCAAAGTGTGCTTCCAGATTCACTGTAATTACAGTATTTTTACTTTTTTTTTGACTTCTCTACAGAATTTATTTATATATTATTTCGAATCAGATTTTATTACATTTAATACGTAAACGAATCGCAGCTTACCTAGATCACAGATACCATTAAGGGAAATATGTTACAACAACTGGTTTACTTTTGGGATTTGAAAGCACTGGTCCAAAGTGTTAGAAGAAAAATATTACATTACGCCTGTAATCCCCGAAGGGTTAGGCAGAGGTGTCCCTAATTATAGTACACCCACATTTCGCCAGTTATGTTTAAGTCCCATCCCCAATTTTATTTTTTTAAGGATGTCATCAAAATGGATTGACTTCTACTACCCACTTATTTATTGAATTTTGTTTTTTTTTTATTTTATTGACATTTTGTATTTGATTAGGTATTATCTTTTTAACGTGATTGTATTTTGTTTATTATTTTAATGACATGAAGTATTTGACTTTTTCTCTATTTTGTCTTTTTTTTATACTGTGACATCCTGTTTACTTATTTAAATGGATTTATTAATTTTTAATTACTGTTAATTATTTTAAATGCTACTATCAAATTGTATAAAATTGTTGTGCCCGACACTTGTGATCTTGTAAAACACATGTGATATTCAATAAAGAATTGAATTGAATTATAATTCAGTAGGTACAATTTTCAAAAAGCTCAAAGTCTAGCAACCAACAAGTTGCCAAGAGATACCGTGGTACCTCGTAACTGGGTTTGAAGGTCAGATAGACTGTCGTTCTATGTAAAATGCTGGTATTCAACAGCAGCCACTTAAACTAGAAGCCGACCCTAACATACGAACCTAGTTGGGAAATGGCTAGGCAGATAACGATGAAGATTTACAATGTTCAATAATAAAAATCCCAAATGATGGCAACTTACAGGATTATATTTTTTTCATCATTTGCCTAGCTTTTTCCCAACTATATTGGGGTCGGCTTCCAGTCTAACCGAATGCAGCTGAATACCAGTATTTTACATGGAGCGACTGCCTATCTGACCTCCACAACCGAGTTATTACTGGATAATACGATACCCCTTGGTAAGGCTGGTTGTCAGACTTTTTGGGCCACTGACTACCTAACGACTGTCAAAGATCTACAAATGACACCCGGGACCAACCGCTTAACGTGCTTTTCGAGGCACGGAGAAAACTCGGTATGTAATGAATGGTCACCCATCCACAGACCAACCTAGGCAAGCACGGCTTAACCTAAAGATTGACCCGAGCGGCTGTTATTATTTAGCCACGAGCTCCTCCACAGGATTATATTTTTTCCTGAAAAATATTTCAAAATTTAGTTGTAAAAAGTTACAACAACTGGGCAAGAGGAAACACATTGGTTCGTATGTCGCTGGCGGTACCTATAAGTATAGTAGGTAGAAAGTACCTATCTACATAATTGAATGATGTGCCCTAAGGGAATCGATATGGAATGTGCTTGATATTATGACATTAAAGTTTGTGCTCTTCAAGGAAATATAACGTAATTATGGATGGATGCCTCATTGGTCTAATGCCAGCAAGCATTACTGTTGAGTAAGAGGTCCTGGGTTCGATTCCCAGGTCAGGCAAAGTGTTACTCGGTTTTTTTTATCAGGAATCTCACAGTAGGAGCCACGGAGTCTAGATCTGTGCCCAGTTGATGGCAATAGGCTCATCCCCTATTACGTGGGATTTAAACATATCCGGCGAAATGTGGGTGTACCATTAGCTACACCTCTGCCCAACTCTCTGGGGATTACAGGCGCGATGATGTATATAGAGGGATCCGTTTTGATAATACATCATAACTATTCGACAGTCGCCGTTCAATCAGTGACAAAGTTTATGTTGGTAGGTAAGTACATAAATATAGGTACCTCCCTAGTTAGCAACAAATCAGCAGTAAATAGTTAAGCCCTAATGACGTAGAGGCGTAACTCTATGCGTGTTAACAGCTACGCGACCACCTATTTAATTATTCTTTAGGTTTGTTTCATTGATCCGTTCCGTGATTGTGACTACAATCAATCTACTACACGTTGTAAGGGATACCGGCGCACTAACGGCTACCAAGGATACAGCAAGAGATTCTAGACACATAAAAAAAGCTGTTCATAATAAAGTGTAATACCTACACTGTCAAAATGTATGGAGTTGACACTTGTGTTTTTTTAAATCGTGCCCTCCACGGCAAGCCACAGTTTCACCTACCATTTTGTCACATATTTGTGTCGTTTGGCGTACAGGTCACGCGCTTGCTTGTCACGTATATGTGAAAATGGCGGTCAAAAGGTTAAAGAACCTACGATAAGTTTTGACTCTGGGGTCTACATTCACGTGCGGAATTCATGGTATAAACCGTATGTGCGTCGATGTCCCTGACACCCTGTATAAGTGAAATAATCATAAATATACACTCATAATACACTCTAATAATGACCCAATCATTATTAGAGTGTATTATAAGTATCTTAGTCCCTTTGTGTTCCAGGCCGCGGTATCTCTTTCGAACAGTCCCGCAGTAGATTTGGACCTTAATTTTTGCAATGATTGAGGTCATTATAAAGATACTAAAGCTACAGTAGTTCTGTTAGACATCTAGGGGTTATTTTGACACTACTGGACGTCTCCAATTTTGTTTATTTATTTGTAATGCATCTCATCATCATCACCCTCCTGCCCTTATCCCAATTTATTTGGGTCGGCTCAGCATGCCTTCTTCTTCCATACTTCCATATTACTCGTCATCTCAGCAGTCACCTCCTTTCTATCCATATCATCCTTCACACAGTCCATCCATCGTTTCTTTGGTCTTCCTCTACTCTTATAGCCTTAGCCTCTTCTTTCTTTTTTTTGTTTTTATATTCATATTCATTTATTTGCGTTCCACAAGGTAAAACATGGTGTTAACAAAAGACTTAGAGCTAAGAGCCGTTGTAGACCCCGTCGGGGCATAGCAAAATTTAGTGTCAGAAATATAAAAAATCGATATCGCAATCTTATATAATCTATCTATCTATCTATAAAATTACACTAGCTGTAGCCCGCGACCTTCGTCCGCGTGAAATTATTATAAAAGTACAATTTTCCCCGTTTTTGCAAAATTTTTCATTGATGCTCCGCTCCTATTGGTTGTAGCGTGTTTTATAACCTTCCTCGATAAATGGGCTATCCAACAATAAAATATTTTTTCAATTCGAACCGAGTAGTTCCTGAGATTAGCGTGTTCAACCAAACAAACTCTTCAGCTTTATAATATTAAGGGCTGATTTTTCACTAGTCAGATAACTTTTATTTGAGGAATAAAAGTGGCGGTTTGACAGTTTATCTATAGGAAATATGTCAAACCGCTATAATTATTCCACAGATAAAAGTTATCTGACTATTGAAAAATCAGCCCTAAGTATAGATAAATGCTTGTAGAGACATAACTTACTATCAAATAATTCAACAAGTTCAATATAAACTTGCCACCAGAAGTGAGAGTGAGAAGATTAGAGATCTTACAGGCTTATAACTTGTCAGTACCTAATACCCAAGGAACCTTACGGTCAAGGCCGACATATTTCCGTCTGTAGGATTGTGCACAGATTTCGGTTACTTATAAGTTAATTAAGGCTTTATTTGGGGTTCATGTAGGTTGAATGTCCCTTCTGATCGCGTATCGTTTTATCTATAGATCTAAAGGGTGTAAACGGACCCTTCACGAAGCCGGCAACCAAGCATTATGTACATCAAACTAAGTAACCCTACGCAAAAATTATTGCTGGGAAACGACTTTTTTTTTGGTGAAAGTCACGACAATATCTACGTAGCTAGAAGGTTCCCAGGTATGGTTCAGAAGAAAAAAATATCGCAATGACAGGGAGCACAAGTGCCTTTCGGCTTCGTTAAGGGTCACCTTCGTTACACCCTTTATGTACGGTATCGAATCGGTTTCATAGAGTGTGCTAGATTTATAGCCTCCTTCCTACCTGGAAATAGACTTAATTACCTACGTTTCATTCTGAAAAATTCAAAACTTCACGAGCGGTCGCTCACAGCTCGTCCTCTATTTATGGCCAACAGCCTTTTGTTTTAAAAATTGGAATTGCTTTAATTGGTACCTATCTAGGTACTCTATTTTTGGACTTACAAGGCCGATGACCTCCTTCTCTGACTACGTTGTAATAAATCAAACATGCCTACTGCCTACGTCCGTCAACCTCTTCACAATAATATCGTGAATGATGAAGCCGACATGGCCCTTACAGTCTGTGAGTCGTAACAACTGATGTTCTTTGAGTTACAGCCGTTACATGAAGACAGATGTCTGACTAAATTCAAAGGATTAATTTCAAGTAAACCAGTTAGTTAGAGGCATTTTTAAATTGTCAAAAAGTCAACTTACACTGTCACTTACGGGATATCTGCCGTGATTGTATTTCGAGTTTTCGACGCTGTTGCAAGCGCCAATCACGGAAGATATCTCTATACGTTTAGTTGTAAACCGTGAAAGCTTAAAACAGTGTTTGTCAAAAAGTCGTTCAGTAAATGAAGCTCATGAAGCTAGTAGCTCATTCCAAGGCGTAGATCACCGTAAAGAAAAACAGCAAGAAACTTCACCTGCCTATTAGAAACTCTATGGGCACTGTCTTTTACTAATTTAAATCAAAATATTGGTTACAGTCATTATTCTATTTCCAAATCAGAGGATGGAAGTCCCTAATTTTTACGACGGTTTCCACAGTCAATTCGACAGGCTTTTAATTTAGAAGTCTCATATCCGAATATACCAACCTTCTTTATTTCTGTCACACAGTTATAGCACGAGAATTTACGGCGAATTTACATTGGGCTGTTGAAGCTATCTACTTCCGGACATTCAACCTCCTTGCCTCGTTAAACACGCTACTATAAATCATCAAACATGACTGCGTCATATGGCAGACAGAGACACAATAATTCCATGACATAGCCGAAATGGCCCTTAAATCCGTCACTCGTAACATGGATGTTCTTTGAATTACAACCGTAACATGAAGATATTTTTAAAGACAGCTACAGGACCTACTTTTTATCAAATAAAATTATTTCATAAGAATAATTTTGAATTATTCTTTTGAGAGGTTTCACAACGAATGTACTGGCTGGCATTCAACCTCCTTGCTATATTTCTTTCTTACTAGCCTAACTCAAAACGTCTAGGTTTAAGACATTTCGAGTTAATCCACAATAACGTGACATAGCCGAAATGGTCTTTTAAATCCATGACTCGTAACGTGCCATGAGTATTCTTTGAAATAAATACTGCCGTTTATTAAACGGCAAGTCAGATAAAACTTTTTTTGCAAAAAAAATACGAGTTCCAAAAAAAACAATTAAAGTGGAAAATAACTTGAGGTAGAGACTTTCGGAAGTCGGTGACTTTTGTTTGTGTCATTGACATTTTTACCACGACAAATTCTTGTCATGTATACCTAAATGTTAAATTATTATGAGTTAGAAAAGTTATTATGAGATCGTCATTGTCATCAACATAGGCCAAGATTATGTATTACTACAGATGGCCTATTTATAGGGTACCACCGGACCAAAAGAATCATATTGTACCTAAATCGGCCCAGTCATCAGGAAGAAATTAGTGTACCTATTAAAATAAAACGATGACGGCCGAATACATAAACTCGTACTTTTTGGCAGTCGGTTAAAAAACGAGCGTTTAGACAGACTCGGTAGCATTACATATCTAAGGGTTCAGTCGAACAACCATAAAATCGACACCGTACCTACCTATAATACTCGTATAACCAACATGGTCCTTAAATCCGTGAATCGTAAGTAATCATAACATTGATGACTATAGATCACAAAGACGAATGTCTGATTTATTTCTGTAAGCTTTATCAATCCGATTAGAATTTAGAACTTAATATTGTAGCACTTTTAACGAAAGAATTTTATTTGCCATGAATACGTACTTTTCTTTTGGAAAATAAAAATATCAAACTAACTTATGCAAGGTTTGTTAGATCAGTTTCTATTAGGAATTGAGGAATGTCATGCCTATCTCCTTTTGCAACACCTACCTACGCGAAAGAGGCTGTCAACTACGACGTAGAAAATATGGTACAACCTCATCAAACTAAAAATATTTAAGATGAAAAAGTTTATCCATAAGTAAGTCGGAAATAATAGCTTGATATCTAGCTGAAAGTAGATACGTACAGCACGTTCATTAAAATTAAATTTTAGTATTATTTTTTTACATAACTGAACAGAATGATTTTCAAAATAACAGATAGATTTTCAGATTTAAAAATATACATAGTTTAGAAGGAATACGTACTTACCAAAAACTTAATTCAACATTGTTACACTAATTTATAATCCTTGAAATATTTTATTAAGTTTAGTATCTATTACTTTAACATCACACGAAAATCCGGAAAAATCTAACATTTATTTATTTACAAGCTATTATTTACACAAAACTTTTACGAAATAAGCAAGTATGTCTAAACACCACATAGAAAATTTTAAGCGCCACAACTATTAGCTACGCGAAAACATTTTCCAACTAGACTACGTTCGTAACTTAAGTCAGTTAGCCAGGGAAGCAAAGAGCCGTCTCCATCTCCCGGCGCCTAAGGTGGTACTGAGGCATGCCTGTTTCCAACATACTCAGCAAACAGTTTTCCACTGTTCCTTCCCTTCATAGTTACGATGCGCAAACCTGCGGGAAAAGCTTTTCCACGTGATAAAGTTTGTTTATTTTAGCTTATTTTAACGCCATCTCGCGGCTGGTGTAAAAAGTAACAAAGTTGAGATTATGACGTTTCCTCAAATAAAGTATGGTGCAAAACATAGATGACGCCAGTAGCGAATTTGCCGACTCGGCTCTTTTAATAACTTATAAAATAATCTTTTCATTTATTTCATCGATAGCTCTTCAAATTACTGAATTTTTTTTAAGATAATTAGTAAGAAATTGAAAAATCTTCATTTCGTTACTGGTAATATTTTTATCGCGCTCAAATGTCATGGCAAAGTTGGAGACGAACTGTCAGTTTCGTGTTCTGGAAAATTGTACACGAATAGAGATTGACACGCTTTCTTCTATTTTTATAATATTTGTAGGAAAAATTAACTTATGTTATAACTTATTTGTTGTTCGCGGTGTTATTAATAAGCTAGAAAAAGAAAAGCCGCGAAAATGAGTACAATATTGGAGAAAATTGCGGGTATAGAGGCCGAGGTTTGTAGAAGAGGTTATATTATAAATTCAATGAGTTTTTTACTTATTATCGACAAATCTTTTGCTTGATCAGTAATTCCTACTAAAATAAATCCTCAAAATTCAGTTATGGACGACATTTTTCATCTTTATTGTTATACTGTAACAATTTATTCATATCATTACAGATGGCTCGAACGCAAAAAAATAAGGCCACTGCACTCCATTTAGGTATACTAAAGGCCCGGTTAGCTAAATTGAGACGTGAATTGATCACCCCCAAAGGTGGCGGCGGTGCGACCGGCGAAGGTAAATAAACAATTGTAATTATAACTTATTCTTTTACCTGTATGTACAAAAAAAAGAGGGAAAACGGGGTACAACACTTGATCACTCATTAGCAGCTTTCAAAATGTAATCAAACTATTCAAATGTAACATGAGATTCAGCTATGGTTCAAAGTGACAGGACCTGCTATATCTGCAGTCCTCAATTTTTAAAAATACTAAGCATGTGTCTTGAGAAATATTGAAAATCCAAGTCTGTGACAATAGTTTCATTAATAATAGTTAGAATTGTGTTTTATGATGCTGCGTGGATTGGACAAGAGCCAATTGCAATTTCATCTTTATTGAACACTGCATTAATGTGCGAATGTACCCTTTACAGGTTTCGACGTTGCCAAAACTGGTGATGCCCGAATCGGTTTCGTAGGGTTCCCTTCCGTGGGGAAATCAACGCTGCTCTCTAACTTAGCCGGAGTGTACTCTGAGGTGGCAGCGTATGAGTTCACAACCCTTACAACAGTGCCGGGATGCATCAAATACAAGGGTGCTAAGATTCAGGTAATTTCATACGGTCTTATCATAATTAATTTTATCTACAAGGCGATTATACAGTAAATAAACCCTTTGTAGTGAATTTTAAACCAATCAACAGTCAGAAATTGGTTTACACTGATTCTGCTAATTGCTTTTAAACAAAGACAGACTGTTCCAGTTGCAGGTAGTTATTTTGCTAATGTACTATCAGTATACCTATGTGGAATACAATCACAATGCAACTTGTACTTGAACTTGTATGTTTGAGAGCTGATTTATATATAACAACTCAATCCATTGAAATGGCGCTTTATCTACCTTTTAAGCATGTTTGTGAAATACTTACAAGACAATAGCATTTTTTTTTTTTACTTTTATCCGCACTATGAATTTCTCCAGTATCGTGGGTGCGTTTAAAACATTTAAACTCACATACACAAACAAACAGCCTGTCCTGAATCAATCACCTGTACACTATACAAATATTTGTTCTGTGTGGGAAACAAACCCGCAACGTGCAGCTCGGCAACCAATCGCTCAGCCACTGCGCCAACGGTGCCATCAATATTTTTCTGAAATAATATTAGCATGCATGCATAACAAGTTATGTTATCTGTTTCTATTTTACTTTACTGAATATATTATCATATATTTTTCCAGCTCCTCGATCTGCCTGGTATTATCGAAGGTGCGAAGGACGGAAAGGGTCGAGGTCGTCAGGTCATCGCCGTCGCCAGAACATGCAGTCTCATATTCATAGTATTGGACGTGTTGAAACCACTGCAGCATAAGAAACTGATTGAGCATGAGTTGGAAGGGTTCGGGCTGCGGTTAAACAAGCAACCACCTAACATACACTTTAGGAAAAAAGATAAGGGTGGAATCAATTTGAATACTACTGTGAGTTATTTTTCATATTGTGGCTTACTTTACATAAAAATCAAGAGACTGTTTTAAGCTTTCACGGTCTACAAATTTACGGGATATATTCAGTGATTGAAATATCGGGAGCTCAAAATAATTAACAATCACGGAAGATATCCCGTCAGTGTTAGTATAAGTTTAAAATCAAGATATAATTGAAATTGAGACCATCATCATCTGCCTAGCCTTTTGTTGGGGTCGGCTTCCAGTCTATGCAGATGCAGCTGTATACCAGTATTTTACATGGAGTGACTGCTTATCTGACCTCCACAACCCAGTTAGTAATGAGTAATACGGTACTGATAAGACTGGTTGTCAGACTTTTTGGGCCACAGACTACCTAACGACTGTCAAATATCTACAAATAACACCAGGGACCAATGGCTTAACGTGCTTTCCGAGCCACGGAGAAAACTGGGTATGTAATGGGTGGTCACCCATCCACAAACCAACCCAGGCAAGCACGGCTTAACCTAAAGGTCGACCCGAGCGGCTTTTATTATTTAGCCATGTAATTGAAATTGAGACCATTCTGCATTATTTTGTAGTTTGCGGTCGAAGCAGTCCCAGTCATATTTACAACCTTCGTAGGATTTTTGTGTAAAAACTTTTGATGTGGATTGGAACTTGATTACTGATTGACTAATCTAAGAGTAAATTCCTAACATCTATATATCATAATTGAGATTGAACTTTTCAAAAGTTTTTTTAATTTTTTATACTAATTTTTAATGTTATAACTTTACTCCAAATACCTCCATGCCTCCCTTCCAACTTTATCTGCTGTATTCAATTTCTTAGTAAGAGTATTTACTCAGATCGTGATTTCATGCTATCTGTGCATCAGTGGCGAAGGTTCCATACAACTCGATTCCTACCGGCTTCCCTTTGAAAAATGGCACAGTCAGTATTCTATAGACAAATAATATAATCACAAAGTTCTTGTTAGCTGCACTACAGTTTATCTTTTGCAGCTACCATCGTTTTACTTATTGTACCTTGTCTTGTGTTTTTGGCCCCAAATAAACTTTTATTATTTATTTACATTAAAGATATGTACTCCGGCTTACCTCTTACAAAAATTGTCCCTTCGCTACTGCTGTGCATTTATTTGTTATTAATGTCTGATAATCTAATTCCAGTGTCCACAAACGGAGCTGGATATAGAAACAGTGAAGACAATTTTATCGGAGTACAAAATCCACAACGCTGACATTACTCTCCGATATGATGCCAATAGTGACGACCTGATCGATGTCATTGAAGGAAACAGGGTGTACATGCCTTGTATTTATTTGCTTAATAAGATTGGTAAGTAATTTTTATCCTGTTGCAGTCATTACTTCGCCTGCAATTATCCAGATTTTGAACATAACTATCAACAGTGATTTCTATGTTTAAAATACTTACCTCCAACTTGTTAAATATCAATAATATTTAGAGCCAAAAATACGCTCTTGGTCGCGTACCGCGAGAGCTTTGGAATTGGGGGAGGCCTTTGCCCAGCAGTGGGATATTTATTTACACTTCATGTACAGTAGTGGTACATAGGCGGACTTAATGCCACAAGGCATTCTCTATCAGTCAACCATAGGGTTTAATAGGACAATGTTGTGATAGGGTGACAAATGGGCTAACAAAAAATAAGCTCACTGGCTGAACACAGGTTGAAAAAGTAGTAATGTGATACAAAGTATTTTACTTATTCCTCAGATCAAATCAGCATAGAAGAATTGGACGTAATTTACAAGATACCCCACTGTGTGCCCATCTCAGCCCACCACAAATGGAACTTTGATGACTTACTGGAGAAAATGTGGGAATACTTGAAGCTCATCAGGATATACACGAAGCCTAAGGGACAGTTACCTGATTATAATGCGCCTGTAGTACTGCATGCTGACCGAACGAGTGTCGAAGATTTTTGTAATAAGCTGCATAGGTCCATCATCAAGGAATTTAAAATGTAAGTGGTTTATTTTTACTTTTTTGCACACATTACTTAAGACAAAAGAAATTATTAGCATTTTGAATAACGTACAGGGTCTTAAGTAATTAATTCACGGTAACAGTTTGGGTGTCAAATACAACGAGTACATGCCAAACCAAAAGTAGGCAACATTTTTTTTTTTGTAATTAGTGACTAAAGCTGGCAACACTTTTCAGTAAAAGAAAAAAAAGAAAGTCACAATTGCATTTATTTTGAATGTACATAACACATTTATCTACCAAAAATAGCACACATTTGGTAGCTAAAAAAATAAATTTGTTGAAAGCGCCCAAAAAATTACTCTAACTGAGCAAGAACTTTTGGATACAAAACTTCGGCAGCATTCCGACCCCATATAAAGTCTGCATGGTTAAAGTTCTCCACAACATAGTACAATCCTAAATTCCGAACTTGACCTCTCACTCTTTCCGCATCTTCTAATCCCAAAATGTTATCATTGTCACCCACAAACATGACAACCTTACAAGTCACTTTGCTCAAATCATACTCGGGAGGGTGGTCAGAACCATATATATCCTTATTGCCTTCACCATAATCGAATTGACCGAAATGACCACTGTCGCCAATTTGCATATAATGAATCAAGTTCTTTCTGCTTGATCCTGCTGGGTAATGGCCCAATACTGACAGGAATAAATCTGGCTCTAGATTTTCTGGGTGATAACCAAACAGGGCACCCATGCCTAAGTTAGCGCACACGTTATAGCCCAGTGCACCTTGTGAACAGACACGTTGGATTAAGTTTCTAGTAAATGATTCAAACCCGAGAGTTTCTTCTACTCCTGAAGCTTGCAGCACCTCGTCTAATATTGGTCCAAAGCTTACTAGAGCATGAACCACAAAACCAGGGTTTGATAAATACAAAACAGGTGATAAAGCAGCCAATACCTTGATCTTCTCATTATATTCAGGCCTCGTTGAAGTCAACACAAAAACAGCCGCATTGCCTTCTGAGTGGCCAATCACACTCAATTGCTCCTTCTCAGTTTCTTCCAATACTGTATCTATAACGGCTTTTAAATCGTAATATCCGAATTCATGCATGCTGAAATCCCAGAATTCCTCATCGGTGTCAGGATTTAATTCTGTATGGCTTCTTGAGTAACGGTTTCCTCTGAAATTCATCACCCAAACATCGTAACCCTTTTCTACTAGCATGTGGACCAATGAGGTTTCTCCTTGGATGAGAAAATCATCTGATGAGCCAAAGATGGCGTGGGTTAGTAGTACTACGTCACCATTACCTGGTATACGGAATAGCTTCAGAATAAATCCGTCTTCAGTAGTCACATTATATTCTTCTGCAGTGTCGGTGTACTTCTCTGCAAGACCCATAAAGTCGAGTTCTCCATCTTCTGTAGTCTTCGCAGTTAATAATGAATTCAAAAATTCTGTGATGTTTAATTTGCTTATAATTTTCTTTACGAGATTGAAAAAACCTTGCGCAAAATCAGTTAAGTCCCCATCCACCAAACTCAGAATATCATGAAAGTCGAAATTTTCGGAACTAATTTCCTGTATTGCTCTTTCCAAATCTAGCTGCCCATGTTTTGGAAGAATACTGTTTACCAAATGCAAAATGCTTGCTACTTCTTCACTTTTCTGAATTTCTTCAATAAACTCTCGGGATCCCTGATGTAACGAGTTTCGAAAATCACTTACTTTGTGACCTGCTTCATCTACTAAAGATGACACCTCTTCAGTTTTTTCAACAATTTTCTGCTTAATCGAATTTAAAACGCCGGCAGAACTACCACCAATTATTAAAATGATGACAAGTCCTTTTATAAGCGAACTCATTGTGGTGAATTCTTATTTCCGACTTTCAAACTTCTGATATAATAAATTGATTCGCGAGTATTTATACATCTACCGAATTTTTTTTGTAAAACTTAGCCAAGTTCTTGAAATTCTTATAAAAACGATTGTTTCTGGTAGTTTGGGCCCGCGTGGTGGAATCAGCCTTTACTCTCTCACTCAGATACCTGATGAGATACAAGTGTCCCAGGAGCTGGGATATTATAGGGTCATTAAAATTTTAATCTATGGTCTACTATAAATATGATAGGCGGCTCCCTGGGGGCCTAAAATGGCTGCTTTAGCAGAATCACAATAGGATAAAAATATGAATTACGATACATTTCGTAAAATTGACACAAAGTGACAATTTATATTATAAACTGAGTCTGTGACCATTTTAAAGTGATTTATATTATTTTTCTATTATGATTCTGCTAAAGCAGCCATTTTAGGTCCCCTGGTCCAGTTACGATTCTCGAGCTTGGCTGAAAACTACCGTGCACCATATATTCAACAGTTTGAACAGCTTATTTTTCAATAAAACTAATTTATTTAAGCAAACGTATTCTTTCAATATACAAAGTAGTTAATTATAATATCTTCTGACAAACATCAATTCAAAATAACACACCTGTATTAATATCATGTTGAAGATACCTCGTAAAGCCAAACAACAGTTCCTCTCATTGAGTTTTTTTACTCGCAATTGTAATCGCTGCTTGTCTAATTTGACTAATTTAATCAAAATAAATACTGATAAATCAAACAAAAATAATAAACTAGATTAACTGATCAATATCTTGTGGAATTATTATGGATACAAATGTCTAAGAGCATCCTGCGCATACAACAATTCAAAATTAAGTAATTAAAACTTATCTTGTCTAAATCGTAATCGGGGACGATTTCTGCACCATGCTAGTCATCTATCTGATGGGATCTCCCATCAACAAAATGAAGAACTTTCATGCAAACTAACATTACCTATTTAACTCCTTTATTATTATTTATTTATTTATACACAAAATTATTTATTTATTTATTATAAATAAATAATTTTATTTCACAGAATGGTAAGTAAATCTACACTAATATTATAAAGAGGAAAGATTTGTATTTTTGTGTGTATGTTTGTAATGAATAAACTCAAAAATTACTGTGCCGATTTCAAAAATGTTTTCACCATTAGAAAGCTACATTATCCCTGAGTAACATAGGCTATATTTATTACTAGAAAAAGGTAGGGGGGGGGGGTTAGGGGAAAATCAATGTGTGAAGCCGGGCCGGGCCGCTAGTAACTTATAAACTAAGCCCCACAAAACCGTAGTTATGGTTTGACTGTGGGGTCAGTGAGTCTCCATACACTCATTCGTAAATTTCGTACTTTTAAGAGGAAATGCGGGCGATGAGACTTTTAAAAATTAGGTATTTGAAGAAACTATCGCTGTCGCTCTGCGAGCGCTCAACGTCCGGCCGTCCTATCCATGTGTGTGTAAGTTAACAGTGTGAGCGTGTCTGTGACGCGCCGCGACGAGGAGTGGTCATGAAAGTCGAAATTTTCCGAACTAATTTTCTGTACTGGACAAATCTAGCTGTCCATCTTTTAGGAGAGTACCGTTTACCGAAATCAAAATGCTTACGTCTTCTTTTATACTTTGCTCAGCTACGTCCGTAAATTCTTGCAATCCCTGAGAGAATTTGAACGGTCGAAAATCACTTACTTTGTTACTTGCTTCATTTACCAAAGATGGCACTTTTGATGGAAGCTCTTCAGTTTTTTCAATAATTTTCTGCTTAATGTAGGATATCGAATTAAAAATGCCGGCAGAACTACCACCAATTATTAAAATGATGACAAGTCCATTTATGAGTGAATTCATTGTGGTGAATTGTTATTTCCGAATTTCAAAATTTTGATATAACAAATTGATTCGCGCGTATTTATACATCTACCGAAATGTATTGTAAAACCTAGCCAAGTTTTTGAAATACTTATAAAAACGATCGTTTCTGAGAGTCTGGGCCCGCGTGGTGGAATCAGCCTTTACTCTCTCACTCAGATACCTGATGAGAATGCCGAGAAACAAGTGTCCCATCGGCGGGGGTATTATAGGGCCATTAAAATTTTAATCTATGGTCTACTATAAATATGACAGGCTGCCCGGGGGCCTAAAATGACCGCTTTACCAGAATCATAATAGGATAAAAATATGAATTACGTTACATTTCGTAAAATGCACTAATTATTTACTGCGTCTCTGACCACTTTAACGTGATTCATATTATTTTCTTTTCTGGTCCAGTTACGATTCTCGAGCTTGGCTGAGCACTACCGTGCACCATATATTCAACAGTTTCCTTATTTTTAAGACTAATTTATTTAAGCAAACGTATTCGGTCAATATAAATAGTAATTATAATATCTTCTGACAAACATCTATTCAAAATAGCACACCTGTATTAATATCACGTTGAAGATACCTCGTAAAGCCAAACAACAGTTCCTCTATCTCCCATCAACAAAATGAAGAACTTTCATGCAAACTTACAGTCCCTATTTAATCCCTTTATTATTATGATAAATAAATCATAATAATGGGTTATTCCCAGTTGTCCCCACTATTGTCCCCATATTCACACAATGGTAAGTAAATCGTTATACTTACTAATATTATTAAGGATAAGGATTTACACATTTACCGCATTGGTTAAGTTAGGTGTAATGGTAGATGTAAGTCGATAAATAAATAAATAAATCTATATATATAAAAGGAGAACTGACTGACTGACATATCAACGTACAGCCGAAACTACTGGGGCTAGGAATGTCAAATTTTATACACGGCTTCCTATTATAATGTAGGGAAGCACTAAGAAGGGGTTTTTGGAAATTTAACCTTTAAGGGGGTGAAAAGGGGGAATTTTGTTTGTATGGAAAATGTACGTAACCCACGCGGACGAAGTCGCGGGCAAACTGCTAGTAAATTATAAATGCGAAAGTAAGTTTGTTTGTTTGTTTGTACCTTTTCACGCCTAAACCACCGAACCGATTATCCTGATATTTTGCATATACGTTGACAGGTGTTCAGAAACGGACATAGGATACCTTTCATCCCGAAAAAAAGTACAGGTCCCGAGGAAAACAACAATAACGTTCTTATGATAATAGATGGCGCCACGTATATTTCGAATCATGATTGAATTATATTATTACAAGCGGAGTACAACCCGAATTGATTGTCAAATTCTAAATTTACGCGAGCGAAGCCGCAGGCAAAAGCTAGTACAAAATAAATTTGTTCCACATTTATAGTCATTGTGTTAAAATCAGTTTCATTTTCCTTCCCAGTTAAATGTAAAATATATGAAGCTAATTTTTTATTTGTATACGACTTTCAATATTCCTGCTAACAATTTATCATTAATTTTTATTTATTTTATTAGTAATCATTTTAAATGCAATTGTATTTTTTCTGTAATTTTTCTAATTTTCTGAAATTCATTTCAATTATGTAATTTGTTTAAATTTGTTTCCTTACGGGCGCAACATGCCTGAAATAAATGAATTTTATTTTATTTAAATAAATTATTTGTTTGGCAGCAATGTGGTAATAAATAACGACTAGTAACTTATCAACTAAGCTCCACAAAACCGTAGTAATGGTTTGACTGTGGGGTCGGTGAGTCTCCATACACTCATACATTTCGTACTTAAAACGAATTAGTATTTGTAGGTAGCACTTTTTATACTTATATCTATGGGCCAAAGTTGCCTGGAAATAAATGAATGTTATTGTTGTTGTTTAACACATTTCTAAACAATATCTTTTTAATATAAAGGGTGTAAAAAAACCCTTAACGAAGCCGAAATGCACTTATTCTCCTCGTCATGGCGATCATTTTTTTGCTGTAGACCATACCTGGGAACCTTCTAGTTACGGAGATATTGGGGGTCAAAGTTCCAACTTTTTCACAAGTTTTTTTTTAAATACAAGGTTTTAATGTTGTAACTTTACTTTAAACACCTCCACGACCCCCGCACTATTCAATCCATTCATCAGCACAATGTTTTGAGTGCGTTACTTTGAGTTTTACCATAAAACGTGATTTTTCACCCCAAAAAAAAATCGTTTCCCAGCAAAAATTTTTGCCTAAGGTTACTTAGTTTGATGTACAGAACGCTTGGTTGACGGCTTCGTGAAGGGTCCGTTTACACCTTGTATACGGCAGGCACACAGTGTTACATTTTTTTTGTTTTTTTTTTCATATTGTGTGCATTTGTGGCATGTGCCAAATAAATGTATTTTCTTTCTTTCTTCTTCTTTCTTCCAATAGCCTTACATTTACAGCAAATACATCTACACTAATATTATAAAGAGGAAAGATTTGTATTTTTGTGTGTGTGTGAATGTTTGTAATGATTAAACTCAAAAACCACTGTGCCGATTTCAAAAATGTTTTCACCATTAGAAAGCTACATTCACCCTGAGTAACACAGGCTATATTTATTACTAGAAAAACAAATGGGGGGGGGGGAATTAAGGGAAAATAAATGTGCACCCGTGCAAAGCCTAGACGGACCGCTAGTATAATATACATATACATTTAATCGTGGGTAAATACAGTTGGAGTCGCACTATGAGATCGTAAATATGTCGAATGAATTAACGATAATTTAGTTTTATCAGCCTTTAGTTTTCGCCATTGTCGTGCGAACATTTAAAAACAGCGACTATATATTGTTGAACTAGCTGGTCGGTATCGCCTAGGAGTAGTATGCAAGTCATCTGCAAACATATACGCTGAACAATACTCTAGCACAAGCTGTTAATATGCATAAGATAACTACTTGGTCCACATCCCGAGCCCTGCGCACACCTCACCTCCGCACCTCGACTCTGTCACTAAGCACGTCCTCCAACTTCACACGGGAGTTAGGGCTTTTGAAAATGTAACCCACATTTTTAAAAACCTTTTGAGACCAAAAGAAATTATTCTACAAAATTTCATGCTTGATTTTACCACCCGTCTATTGTCATACCGTGCGCTATACCTACTATACAGGGTGTAAACAGAGCCTTCACGAAGCCGTCAACCAAGCAATCTGTACATCAAACTAAGTAACTTTACGCAAATTTTTTTGCTAGGAAACGACGTTTTTGGGGTGAAAAATCACGTTTTACGGTAGGACTCAATGTAACGCACTCAGAACATTGTGCTGATGGATGGATTGAATAGTACGGAGGTAGTGGAGGTGTTTAAAGTAAAAATCTAACTTTAAAAACATGCATTTAAAAAAAAAACTTGTGAAAAAGTTGGAACTTTGAGCCCCAATATCTCCGTAACTAGAAGGTTCCCAGGTATGGTCTAGAACAAAAAAACGATCGCATTGACGGGGAGAACAAGTGCCTTTCGGCTTCGTTAAGGGTCTTTTTACACCCTTTATGGAAGGATTTAACTCCAAAAACAATTTCTTTGACATTTCCTAGCAAGTTGCAGTGGGGATTTGTTTTTAAGAAAAATCAAAGGCCAGTTTTAAAAACACTCAAGGTCCTCTGATATTCCCTCTCTGCTAGAACACTGACCTCCGCTCTATGAAATTAGAGAGAGAGGTTGGAGTGTAGCCTTAGAGGCGCTACGGAACGAGGACCAGAAAAAATTTCAGACTAAGAAAATTTCAAGTTTTTTTTACGGAGATTTCCCAATTTTATTGCAGTATCGAGTTGACCTAGACCATAGAACCATTTAAGTTCTGAGACACATAGTCCTCCGACGCACCGCTTCCAAATATAAGAAATTTTTTCTAAGTCCCAAAAAACTTTTTTTACATCAAAAATTTTGTTTTTTTGTTTTCTTTGCTGCTCATAGTGCCCCTAAGCGTATACTCCAACTCCTACAAATCCGCCCCTAAGGCGCGAATTACACAGAAACAGCGTACGATGAAGGCGCGGTGCAGGCATGATGCCGCTTCAAAACGTTTTCATACAAAATGTACGTAGGCGACGTGTCGTGAATTACACTCAAGCGGCGTGGCGCAGGCACGCCGCTCTTTCGTTTCCTTATAAATTCCACGCCTTCGCCGCACCTTACGCCTTACGCCGTTTCTGTGTAATTTGCGCCTTATCTCTTGGTAATCTACTACGCAGACACAATGCACGTTGATAGATGTCACATGTCTTTGAATTGAATTAAAAGCTCTCTGCCTCCCTAATTCCCTTAGTCATCTCAATTTTTTTTTTTTTTATTAAAATAAAATATTTTTCTTTTCCAGTGCTCTCGTATGGGGTTCTTCAGTGAAGCATCAGCCGCAGAAAGTGGGCGTAGACCATGTGTTAAACGACGAAGACGTAGTCCAAATCGTCAAGAAAGTGTAAAGCGTACCATTGTATACTGAGGAATATATATTATATATTTTTGCGAAACGAGAGTGAAAATAATGGTTAGTTAAGTACCTATTTTGAGTGTCTGAAGAATATTAAAAGTGATATTTGTTCAGCTTGTAATTAATATATGTATTTACAATTAAGTAAATATTCGATGTCTGGTTTTCCGTACCTGAGATGTAAGAAATATTATACATTTTGTTTCTCGTACATTCTAAGGCCATATTCGATACAATACAGGGTGAAAGGGAATAATAACAGCCGCTCGGGTCGATCTTTAGGTTAAGCCGTGCTTGCCTAGGTTGGTCTGTGGATGGGTAACCTCCCATTACATACCGAGTTTCCCCCGTGTCTCGGAAAGCACGTAAAGCCGTTGGTCCTGGCTGTCATTTGTAGATCTTTGACAGTCGTTACAGGAAGTCAGTGGTCCAAAAAGGCTGATAACCAGTCATACCAAGGGGTATTTTATTACCCAGTACTAACTGGGTTGTGGAGGTCAAATAGGCAGTCACTCTATGTAAAATACTGGTATTCAGCTGCATCCGGTTAGACCGGAAGCCGACCAAAACATAGTTGGGAAAAGGCTAGGCAGATGATTCAATACATCATTCAAAACAAAAGAAACTACACTAGGTCAAAATGTAGAAAAGTTTTTTTTTTTAATTGGGTACCGATGAAAATTCTTGCTTATGTAGTGAATATGTGGTAACCGGTTTTGCGTCGGTCTTCCTTCCACCCTGTATATTATGCCCTCAGGTTCGGAATACTTAGATACAGACGCCAGCACATCACGCTACCCGAAACTGTAAAATATTTCCAATCATCCTTGAATCTAATGCTTTTGCAATAAAGTTGAAAATCTATTAAAGAAATTTGACAGATTGTAGTAGCTTGATATGCTGGCGTCTGCACATGAATACAGTAAGTAACATTTATAAAGGGTGTAAAAAGACCCTTAACGAAAACCACATATTCTGCCCATCATTGGGATCATTTTTTTCTTCTAGACAATACCTGGGAACCTTCTAGTTCAAGTTTTTTTTTTAAATACCACTTTTAAAGGTTTTAACTTAACTTTAATTAACTCCATGACCCGTTTATTATTCAAAGTATCCATCAGCACTAAGTTTTGAGTGCGTTACATTAAGTTATACCGTAAAACGTGATTTTTCACCCCAAACAAAAAAGTCGTTTCCCAGCAATAATTTTTGCGTAGAGTTACTTAGTTTGATGTACAGAATGCTTGGTTGACGGCTTCGTGAAGGGTCTGTTTACACCTTGTATCTATAATTCGTAATGTCTACTTGCCTATTCTTCAGATACTCGAAATAAATTTGTTATTGTTGGAAAAAAAAATTCTATGTAAGGAATACGTTTGTATTGAGTTTTATAACTTTTTTTTTTCTCAATTAATTCGCATTTACGTATAATAAGCCAACAGTTACACACAGGTTGCCTGAACTTGATATAACTATCATAATAAATCAGATATGAATAATTTATGAACTAAAATGTTTTTTTTCTTTTGTATGACTGTTATTTGATGATAAAAGCGTCCCACGTTACCTAAGTCAAAGATTGAGCATCGGTTGAGCCTCTATTAACATTTTTTAAGGGACAGTGTTTATTTAATAAGCAATTTAACTGAAATAGATATTGAATGGGGTTAAATTAACTTAAAGGGCTGTTTAATATTCATTATTCATCAACATAACAATCTGACCCTGCAAATTGCAATAAATGTAACAAAATTTGAATTTTTCCACCTTCAATCGTTATGGCGGCCCCTCATCGGAGTATTTGCCTGTAATGTAACAATCCAAGCTCGTGGCTAAATAATAACAGCCGCTCGGGATCGATATTTAGGTTAAGCCGTGCTTGCCTAGGTTGGTCTGGATGGGTGACCACCCATTACATACCGAGTTTCTTCCGTGCCTCGGAAAGCACGTTAAGCCGTTGGACCCGAGTGTCATTTGTAGATCTTTGACAGTCGTCAGGTAGTCAGTGGCCCAAAAAGTCTGATAACCAGTCTTACCGAGGGGTATCGTATTACCCAGTACTAACTGGGTTGTGGAGGTCAGATAGGAAGTCGCTCCATGTAAAATACTGTATTCAGCTGCATCCGGTTATACTGGAAGCCGACCCCAATATAGTTGGGAAAAGGCTAGGTAGATGATGATGTAACAATCCAAGATTCGATTTTATACAGAAACAAGTGATTGTTACATATTGTATCGTTATAGTTTGCGCACTGTATTGCTCACTCACTGATGTAAAATGCTCAACTTTGAACTGTTACATCACAGGCAAAGGTTCTGGTCCTCTGAGTGACGTATCGCCTGTAGATTCGGCCTCCTACGTCAAAAATTGATAAGGCTTCTGTTGACATTGACCATGAAATTTGAATATTGTAATGAAAATCCTATCTATAGGTCCATGCGGTATGTGGATGAAGAAGTGTGAACACTGAGATACCCATCTCAGTGTTTATGTTACAGTCAAAACTGTTAATCGGTCAAAACCACTTTTGACTGGTGTCAGTCAAAATCCTTATGATGTTAAAATGCGTTTTCTCTATTATGTTGTTTCAGAACGCTGTAATTACCTAGTCCTATAATTACTAGAACATAATGTTTTGCAAAGGTCACAAAAAAAACCTAACACCCAATAAGTTTCTAAGTAAATGTTAGTTATTGTTAAAATAGTTTTCATCGGTCAAAAGTAGTTTTGACTGATTAACAGCGGTCAAAAGCAGTTTTGACTAATTAACAGCGGTCAAAAGTAGTTTTGACTGATTAACAGCGGTCAAAAGTAGTTTTGACTGATTAACAGCGCGCAAAAGTAGTTTTGACTGATTAACAGCGGTCAAAAATAGTTTTGACTGATAAACAGCGCGCAAAAGTAGTTTTGACTGATTAACAGCGGTCCAAAATAGTTTTGACTGATTAATAGTTTTGACTGTGACATTAACACTTTTTTGGTCCAAGCATGGCAGTGCCACATCTAACGATTAAATCATTGTTTAGGAGCAAGTAAGAAAATTGGCAAGCTACACTGTGTATTGTGCTGTAAGTAAATCGTTTTACGCATAATTTGAAGAAAACATCGAGTATCATAAGCAATTTAAAGTAATAATTAAAATAAAATAGACATAGTCACAGTTGTTCCTAAAGAAGTAATAATAATATGGCAAATCCGACCAGTCTAGATGTATGGTATTTTTCATTAACCAGGGATGTTATACTTGTGTTGTACAGAATGCTCATTAAAATATGTAAAAAAACAAACAAAATGTTGTTTTATTGCTGTACCTACATTGCTGCCTAGCCTTTTACTATGTGGGGTTGATGTTCAGCGTGTCCATTTTAACTAGACGCAGAATAATTGACCAAACAAAAAGCATGTTTTTATTCAATTCACTTCCTCGAAAACTGTCTACACGGCCTACTATTTAGGTTCAAAATGCAGCGTATTTCCCACTCACAGCGTGGTGTTTGTTTCTACTATTTTTTTATTTCCCCAGATTGTTCAGAAAAAAAGGTATTCTTCAATAGGGAAGTTGACACCATCCAATAATAATTCCAAGACAACTTCTCTAAAAAAACTCTTTATTTTAGACCTGATAACCCGATTAAATTTCAATTAATTTCAAAATTGGATTTTTAGTTGCTTTGAAATCAATAAATAGTTGAGTTATTGAGTTGACTAAATAGTGACGTCACAGCTTGCTATTAACATACAAAATATCAGGGGAAATCGCGTTTTCACAGCTTATAAAAAGTATGTCAATTGATTGGTGTGTCAACTACCCTATTCCTATAGTCGGCGGTATTTGTTTTTTTTTTTAAATCTCAGCAAAGAGATTAACAAAAAGAAGAATTGAAGTCAGAGAAGAGGAGCATGTTTTTAATTGTCTAAATATTTTATGCATACGGGGTGAAAGGGACAGCGACGCGAAAACGATTACCACGGATCCAGTACATCATTCTGAGCCCCACATAGAAATTTTTCTTCGGTTATTAAAAAAAGTGCAATACTCGGCATGCACACGGTCAAAATGTATGGAACAGCTGATTCTTTTTTAATAACCTAAATAAAAAATTCTATGGAGGAGGGATCAGAATGATGTAGGTACTGAATACGTGGTAACCGTTTTCGCGTCGGTGTCCCTTCCACCCTGAATAACTAGAATATCATAAATTAACATGATCATTTTAATTATTTGCTTTAATAAATAAATTTATTGTGTTCTAAATTCAACACTATTTGAATTTTGCTCTCGTGTGGTATGACAAATGAAAGATGATACAATTTTGAGTTCAATAATATAGTCCAATTAAAAAATAATTAACATTCGAAATAAAAAAAAGAGTTGGATAACTACAACAAAAACAACAACTAAAAATGTATAAACAACACAATCATTATTGTCATTTATGTATGGTATACGCGGAATGTCCCGTTTCAAACCATATTAGCTGTTGAAGTGCTTCATACCGAGGGTGTAAAATAAAGTTTCTGTATTTTAACTGAATATAGGATTGCTGACTTTATCCTGTTATCATTTAAATTACAATAATTTAGTCAAATGATGAAGGTTTAACTTTTTCAAAATAGAGTTGGCTGTATATACTTAGTAGTCTGTCGTTGGCTGTATAGTGCTTTATACCTTTGATAAATGTTGTTGTCATTGTCAACAAAATGAAATGACAGTGACATTTGAGTGAGTGACAGTAAATTACCAAAAAGGTTATGTTTTTGTTATTAAACTTACAAATAGGAAGTAATGAAGAAATTAGTGCCTTTTTCGGAAATGATTTAATGTAAAAAACATTCGCTGTACTAGATTTAAGTTACATATATTATGCGTTAGAAATACAAACCCGAACAGAAACCGTTTGTTGGCTTTGATTGTATTGTAACTGGAAGAAAAATGACGTCTTTTGAAAATCTATCTTCTGCTCAAGTAAGTTTTATTGCGTACCATTCAAAGGAACGTGGAGTTGTTTAAAAATTGAAATAACGAAAACAAGTAAACATCTGGTTACGTTTACAACGCCATCTATATATGAAGTTACGCATTCTCTTGACACCATTTCATGAAAGTGACATTCACGTGCTACAATCCACAAATTTTGTTTGTAGTTTTAAAACGCGATCATAGATGGCGCTTTACACATTTTTTCTTTTAGAAAATTCGCGCTGCTCTGCACCGGGATGTTCGAAGTATTGGCACGGAAACTTGCCATTTCCTTGGCCTGGAGATAACAAAGCCTGCTATGGAAATCGTAGCAGAGCTTGTTTATAAGAAACTGTCAGTTTACGGAGCCGATTTGGAAGCTTTTGCAAAGTTAGTATTTTCGATTTTTGTTCTTGAAATATTTTCCGTCTATAGGTTATAAAGTCGGTTGGTCGCGACAGCTGGGCATAAGGTCCCGGTGTCGATGCCTAGGTCGGTCAAAGTGTTATTGGAGCAGGAATTGCTCAGTAGCAACCACGGAGTCTGGATTTGTGCCCAGTTTATGTCAATAGGCTCGCCCCCTATTACACATGGGATATAAACTTATATAGCGAAATGTGGGTGTACCTACTCTTAGGTACACCTCGGGGATTGCAGGCGGGGATTTCATAACGTGAATGCCTATTTGGAATGAATATCAACATTTTGCTGATGAATTTAGAGAGCCATCCTAAAAGTTAATGCAGTTGGTAATTACGTAAGTAATAATAATAATAGTCCTACTGACCGTTTTTCGGTCATCATCATCATCATCATCATCCACAGCCCGACTTCACCCACTGCTGGGTATAGGCCTCTCTTTGTTTGTGCCAAGCTCCACAGTCTTGTGCCAGCCTCATCCAGAATATTCCCGCCATGGCAACAATGTCGTCCGTCCATCTCGCCGCCGGACGACCAACACTTCTCTTTCCATTTCTTGGACGCCACTCGGTCACGACGGTCAAATTTGGAGACAAGCCATCGGCGCGGGAGATGTTATAGTGCACAAGAGTGTGCGCAGGCACATGTGCACTCTCTGTTACTCTCATAGTCCGATGGGAATAGGACGGCAATCCGATACGACCGGAGATAAATCAAGCGCAGGACCAACGACTCAACGTGCTTTTCGAGGCACGGGGGTATCATACCGCCAACTTCCAAACTCCTTACTGGTACTGAGAAATTTTTAACGGAATAATCCAATACCAATGACACTGCGCTTGCGACCGCGGGGCAGTAAGTAACTAATGATGCCTCCTTTAATTTCAGACATGGAAAACGATCGACAATCAATGCAGACGATGTGAAACTCCTGGTGAGACGGTGCCCTTCTCTGGTAGGTCAAAATAAGTAGGAATTAACAAGTAACAATAGGTCCTGTACACTTTTCTTTAAAGTTACAAGTTGCATGGAAGGTTTTGCCAATAGAAACCCTGAGATTTTCCCATTAGCTTATGATGGTGGTTGGTTGGTTGGCAGGGCCGTAGGCAGGGGGAGGTTTGACAAAATGTATCAATACATATCCGTGATGGAGTGCTAGCATTTTCGAGCTCTCTTCGTGAAGATGCACCCCCCACAGTCGTCATTTTGAGATCAATCCCAATCCAGAGACGTTGGTCCAGGACCTACTTTTCAAAAGTTGTTCCTTGTTGCCAGTCTTGTTTACTGTTTATCCGATCTCCTTTTTTTCAGGGTAGACCCCCCCCCTCCCCGTACAAAAGGCTGTTCTTTCTGTTATACCTCTATCTCCTACGTTAACTAAAATTAGCTTTGCATTAAGACCATTAGACCATTCGCTTGTACCTAAGCTACGTCAAGCACTCCCCGCCATATTTTGGTTGCTGGTGCTTTAGTGCTGGTGGTTTCCAGGTTACTTACTGCTACCTTGAATATATGTGGGTACGTTGTTATACACGTAACAATGCGTTTGCAAACTACTGAGACAACTTTTCATTGCGTGTTTCCCTGTTTCGTATCATGTCGTATCCCTCCTTTAATTTGGCACGGTTAACCCAGTTTGTTATGTGCTTGTCCGGAGCAAGTCTTAATAAAATACCTGGCTTTCTATCTGGTTGTTTTTGTGTTTGTTAGGTTGGCAGTGCTTGCTAACTTAAGGGGGAAGCGCCAGGATAGCCCGCGAAATTCAATTTTTCTTAGGATTTTAGCAATTTGCAGGTCCTTAATGTAGTTTACCGCCTGTGAAGTCCAAAACTTATTACGGCCGATGACACTCAAAAATCAGACCATTTCATCCACTCACTTATGTTAAACACTATTTTATTGCACGCATACAAATGAAGCCAAAAAGCAAGCGTGCATAAGTAAATTATAATCGGAAGCCGTCACCTCATTATTTAAAGTTTACACCTTATAAATCACTTTTAAAAAGTCACCAACCGGTCCGAACTCAAAACCCATGAATCGGATCCCAGTTATATTAACAACGATTTTAAATTTAAATCCGATGCTGAATCTTTAAATAGCTGTGTGATGGAGCTGTTTATTTATGCAATTGCTGTTTTCACGTTGAAATGATATGCCTAATTGACTTATTACAATGTTCTGTTTGATGAACTAATCGGTTCAGTGTCACGATCTGTGGACCTGCACGCGGCTTTGGCCAGCATACTTACTGAGCACGTTTGGTAGAGGCATTGGTCATTTTGCGCTAAAATAACTAGTACTAGAATGTGATCAGTGCAATAATGACCCTTCTTTCATGTCACTTTCAATATAATTATGTCAACATGCTTAGAGTTATGTGTGATCCCCCTTCAAAACATCATAACGATTCTTTTTAGACCCACTGCATTCCATGGAACTTACCAACCTTACAGATTTTAATAGAAAACTTTTTCATGTTAAGTGTATGTTGCTTTGTTCTGCTGGCGAATCAAGTAATTCCTTATATAAATATATACGGTACCAAAAAGTATTGAAAACCTGCTCATAATGTTTCAGAAAAGCCACTTAAATATAGTTGCACCAAGTCCTAAACAAACGCGAAGGAAGACTGCAAGCAAAGCTCCAGAAACACCGGCTTCGAAACAAAAGGAACCAGAGGTTTCGACTTCGAAAGAGAAGGAACCAGAAGTTCCGACTCCTATACAGAAAGAGACAGAGAAGGCTTATCAGAAAGAAAAAGACAAACAGGATGGGAAAGCTGAGATGGAGAGTATGGACATCGATGATATGATTGATTTAACATTTGATTAAAACCCATTTTGTACCACACGAGCATTTTATTTGCGTGTAAGTAACCTACAAAAAACGATAGTGTACCCAGATGACAAAAGAATGAATGGCCAAGTTCATGGGCGTACCCAGCATTTTTTAAGGGGTGGGGCAGAAGTAAATAAAATAAGTAGTAGGAAATTAAAAATGATTTTTATGTACTGACTGATACGTTTTATTGACTGCACTACACCTTATTTCAATAACAACCTGTAAGGGTTCTGGCTAAATCTAGCTAAAATTTCGTTTTCAAATGTATGTTGTGCTTCCAGAACCCTCTTTCTATGCACACTCAACATACAGAGGCCGACATGATGGTTTTCTGTCATTGTTGACCTTAACCAAGTTTTTATTTTAATGTTAAAGTACCCAAATGAATTTAAATATTAATTTGGGTACTTATTTTGCCAAAAAAATCTTAGCTTCGGGTCAGAGAGCGGGCTGGGGCAAGTGCCCCACCCTACCCCACCGTGGGTACGCCCATCCAAGTTAATAAATATTTAGAAAACTAGGAAATGTTGAACACTTGAACTGTTTTATTGGAGAAACAATTATTGGTAAAACAACCATTTACATTGTAGACTTGCACAGAGGCACGAGAAACGATGAAAACAGGATATGAATGGATTGTGTGAAAGGTAGTACGGCTCGGAAGTAAGATGATGGATGAATATGAAAGAAAAATATATAGGTACAGGTATCTCTGTCCTTTCCTCTTGAGAGACATTGAGATAAAGAAACGGATGGAAGAAAAAGTCCAGAGTACATCATAATACGCTCTCTTTTTTTTTTTAATCGCCTGTACTGTCCCACTGCTGGGCAAAGGCCTCCCCCAATTCCTTCCATGTGATCTTTTCTCGTGCCACCTCGAACCAGCCCTCGCGGTAAGCGTCCAGATCGTCTCGCCACCTCTTTCTGGGCCGGCCTCGGCGGCGCCGTCCGTCTTCCGGCAACCATCGCGTGGAGACTTTTGCCCAGCGGTCGTTGTACGCTCTCTTACTCAATAAAAAAACCCGTATGGCTGTTTGCTGTGTACAATTTTTCCATGCCTAACTGCAAGTCTGCATCCTTCTTTATCAGATCAGGGACATTCACAGTCATATCCGTACGAACAGCTATCTTATGGTGAGTGAAATGAGCAAAGCAAAACACAGGTTTGCCGCGGGTCGAGTCACCGCGCTCGCCAAAAAACTCGTTATAACGAAACACAATTACCACGGCACAGGGAAATGTGTGGAGTAGATAGATAAACGGTTATAATTAATTATGGTTTTAATTAGTGCAATTAAATAATGTTTCTTAGTTGTCGTTGCGCCAGAATCGATGATATTTTTTTCCAAGAGAAGTGTTTCATAATCTTGGATAACTTGTATGCTCGAGTACCATTTGTGTTGAATCGACTGGAAGACTTTTGATGTACTCTTACCTTTAACTTTAACGTTATAGGTACCTGAATGTCTTGGCGGTCGATAATTAATAGATCCCTTGATAAGACTGAATTGTGGTTTGGCACTTAATTTTAGGCCTTCCGGGAGTTTCGGAAAACAACAATTCGAATTATAGCAAAAATTAAAACATAGTCAAATTACGTCTATCGAATGCATAGATAACACCCTCACCGTATCAGACCCCTCTTCTCCTGTGTAACTTCATAATTCGTTAATGTAGATAACCCAACTTGAAAAAACTAACACACAACACAACTCCACCGCACCACCTGTCCACGGTAGTTAATTACTCCTATAACGACAGTTAGAGCATAATGAGATTTTTGCAATTCAACAGTAGCACATTACAGGGTGCTGTTTGTCAACTCCCCCCCTCACCCCCTCACTGACCACCCCCTGGCCGTAGGGGGAAGTTATTAGGCGGCTTTGTTAATGAATTTCATGTAGGGTAAACACATATATCAGGTATGTACCTACAGGTATAAATGAGTTATGTTGCTGAGGTCACAATGTCTGATTGTCGGTATCCGTTAGCTTTTTTTTTCTAAAATGTTTTGGGGAGGTAGAGACATACAGCATACTGTAGCTGTTCATGGGCATAGCCAATGAATATAGCGAACGAAAGTGTGAATAATTATTTCTGAACACGATCAGTGTATATTCAGAAAGAAGAACTCAGCTTCTTATTCTATGTCGTGTCGATAGTGAGTGATAAGACTCGGCCACAACATGGCCACCTCAATAGCATTAGTAACAGATTGTGAAAAGAAATCTGTCATTTTGTCGACCCAATCTGTCATTTTGTCGACACAATCTGTCATTTTGTCGATTCTTCCGTCAAAGAAACCCGTTTCTACGGTGGTCATGCTACGCTTGCTGGTCTCTCATGAAAGCCTCTGCTGAAAGCGAATGAAAGACATCTTATAAAAAAAGTTTTGGGCGTACCTTTTGTGTTTTTGACTTTCAGAAGCTACCATTTGCTTGAGCAATCGAATTCAGGACACTTGATAGTCTTTTAAGTCAATCGCGTTTACCACAAAACCGACGCAATCGATCCCTCACACGACTTAGCTCACCTATAACAGAAAAACGTAGCTTCCATAGATTTTACCATCAATTAGGCTTCTCTAATTATCGGCGGTGTCCCCCAGACGGCCGATGAATATGCAGGAGACATCAGACCCCCAAAGCACACTTAGGCTAATGTTAACAGCTACTTTCTGAATATATTTGATATCGGTCCAAATGTTGCCTTGGTTCTCTTTGGAGTCAGTGGTTTTAATGGTTTTGTCTGACATTTTTTATTTATGTCTAGGGAAAAAGTTTTTGTTGTAGGTAAGTGTGTACTTGCACCAAAAGTTTAAAATCATAAATTGCTCTTATTAAGATATTTGCACCTATCATACAATAGTCCTACATGTCCTACGTTCTACAATTCTCATAACTCCAATCTCGGCGAGGGGGGCCAGGAGTGTACAGGTCAGGGTATCCTAGTTTGGATTCCCACAAACCTTTGTACTTCCAATTTTTGGAACACCTCTATATTGTAATTGTACATTGTGGGGGAAACTAAATCTTTATTATTATTTTCAATTAAACCTGCACCATATGCCCAAGAGCTGTAAAAAATCCGCAAGCGACTGTTTTGGCACTAACTCGCGTCCTTATAATGAAAGCAAAATGCACTAAGTTCCTTGTCCAGTGTTTTGGTAGTTATCTCATTCCACTCTGACTTTCACGAAATCTTCATCTATCACTCCCAAATCCTACCTTAAATATCTTCAAAACTTCACCATACCATTTCTCTCCACTCCATCATTCTCCAATCGAAGAACCCTCACATTACCAACAAAAAAGCAAGTCTAATTAAATGCCAATAATCTCAAACGCTAGCACTGAACAAGCAAAAAGCAAATCGGCCACATCCATCACACAAAGCCGGTGAGAGTATTGAGCAGGCTACCAGGCTACAGGGTACCTGTGGCCGCCTACCTAGTAGCTAGCTAGGAGATAGGCCTCCGGTGCTCATTAAAATATGTAAATGCCTGCCGAGACATTACGCAGATAGGTGCTTCTGACTTATTGACTGGACCGCGTTATGTGAGCTTTTGGGATTGAAGAAATAGTTCGATTGATCGTGGGGCCTTTTTTTAACTGATACAAAGTTTGGGACACGAGTTCGACTTCGCCCAAGCCTTGATCCAGCTGAGGTTCATTTTTATTTGTCTTTTTGGGAAAGCCAGAAAATTAAAATTAGCAGCGGACGTAGATATGTTTAGCTGGGAACATGATCAACCACAATGTGTCTATCTTTAATGTAGATAAGGCCTTCTAAGGCCATACGAGTGATCCAATACTCGTAGACGACCGGATTAATCACGCCAGACAAGACCGGAATCCTTCAATTGTTTTTAAAATTGGTCAAGCTATCCATCATCAGCTTACCTCGTTAAGAACGGGACGACACCATCGAAAATTCGGAAGAATCTTGTTAGCAAAAGTATTTTTCTATTCTATGTCCTATCAATCTATTAAGCCATTGTTTAGGTCGTAACATATCTTAAAGACTTACCAAAGTAAAGGCACAGCTGCATCCATGACTGCTGGTTGCAAGACCTCGTCATATATTAATACCAACCGCAAAAACTTAAAAAGAGTTGTCCTCAAAATCTCTTAGTTGTCCAAAACTTCGACCCCATACCATTTCTACCCGCGGCTTTGCCCCAGAGCCTGAATCTGCAGGAACGTTTCCAAACCCAGCACTTGAAACAAAACCGAAAACAATGATACGTGTACCATTAAATCACTTCTCCTAAATCTTCCCTAATATTATCATCTTAACCCCCTCTCGCATATACCCATCCTCTTCGAGTGGAGAACGCATTACTCGCTAGCAGGGCACCTACCGCGCGCAACTATTTAGTATCATTACAAATGTCGTTCGCCGCGTCCGTGTGTCCGTCTGTCTGTCTGTGTGCGCTTGAGAGCTACCGTTCCTTATTAATAAGGAGTATTGGATGGTTTGGGTGTATGGAGGAGGCTTCGGGAAGTTGATTTGATGGATGGGACTTCGTTAGAAGTTGAGTGAGCTAAGATTGTTGTTGGGATCCGATAGGATTGGTTTTAGCCACCCTGGGTTTTGTAGAATAAAGACGGCATGAAGGACAATAAATTGCTTAATCTAAACCTGCCTTAGTTGAAAAAGATTCTGTCCAGCAGCTCCCCCCCCCCCCCAAAGCTTATCTAAGCAAGTTTTGAAGGCATGCCAATTATTATATTGCCAATTGTTAATTAATTTGGCTGGGAAGAGCGCTGCTCAAATCTGTGTTTTGGGCTCGATTAAATGGCTGTCTGGGCTGTAATTGGCTTCAAAGTTTTACCTAATGAAGCTACAGAAAAAGAGGGCAGTAGCGAAAGGTCAATTTTGTAAGAGGTAAGCCGGAGTACATATCTTTAATGTGATTATTTTATTTGTCTATAGAATACTGACTGTACCATTTTTCAAAGGGAAGCCGGTAGGATTCGAGTTGTATAGAATCTTCGCTACTGAAAGAGGGTCCTAATAATTGCGAGATTCTTCAATTTTAGCGAAACTTCCCGTATGGTTATCATTTGAAGCTCAGTTGGCATATCCTATGGAACTACTTATTACTCCCCAAGGTGAAAGCGTTCTCCGTACAACGGGTTATCCGTTCGTTACCGAGTCGCTGAGGTAAGCAAGAGTGTTGTTTTGTTCCGTCCTCCGTCCTCGTCATTACGTACCTTTCAGCTCATTACGAGAACAGATCACTCGCTTAATTTGTGCATTTCCGATCTACAGATATTCAAATTTCAACCCTAATGACGCACGGGAAATGTTAATAAAATGTTAATGCCACGAAAGCGGTTGACTCTCTCGCAATAAGTGACAGATTTGCTTGACAGCACCCAGGCTCGTTTGTTGCTATGTATGAATAAGTCACGATTTTGCTTTTTTGTTGGAACTAGATAGGTATATTTTAAATGATTGCTTTTAGAACCGGAGTTGTGGCATTTGGAGTATTTTAATGAGTTATTATATCGGCAGCTGATAGGTTTTGATTTTGTTTTATGAATATTTTGGCCGTTATTATTGATATTTCGTTAGGTACGTTGTGCTTTTGTTTGGACATTTGAATTTTTTAATTAATTATTTAACCGACCTAAGTTGGAAGTAAGTTACAAAATTGTTGGTGTCGGCTTCCAATCTAACTGGATACAGCTGAAGTCCATCCAGTATTTTACATGGAGCCACTGCCTGTCTGACTTCATCAACCCAGTTCTGGGTAATACGACACCCCATGGTAAGACTGGTTGTTAGACTTTCGGGCCACTGACTACCTATCTGTAAAGACTGTCAAAGATCCACAATTGACAGCCGGGACCAACGGCGGACGTAATGGGCGGTCACTCATCCACAGACCAACCCAGGCAACCGCGGCTTAACCAGAAGATCGAACCGAGCGGCTGTTATTATTTGGCTACGAACGCCTCAAAATTATCATCATAATTCTTTTAAATAAAATAAAATATTGTGCATGTTCATATTTATCTCCTTAAGGTACCCCCCTCACTCACATTTGTTTAACAAATATTGGTTTACAGGATAACCAGCCTACATACCTACATAAATCAGTCCAGATTTCAGTAACAGCCTCAGGTTTGAAACAGCTCTTTCTAGTGCTGATAACCTATATTTTCGTCACCATTATAGATCGACCGCTTTAATGAGTCCTCCGCCTTGCCCCATCAAAGGCACATTAAGCGTCCACAAAGTCCTAACAATATCCCACAGGTTATTTGCTTTCAATGACCATAATCCACGTAGGTATTACGATACTAATTGAACCAATACGTTGATCACGTATTGTACTTTCAGAATATTCCATTTAAATTGATACATTCGCGAGGACTCATTAAAGCGGTCGGTCTATAGCTGTGGAGGTAAGATACTTAAGACACTTCAGGTACCCCCTGATATTACAACTTGTGTCCCTACTAGGATAAATAAGCCGTGCTTGCCATCTACGTAAGGCGCGAATTACACAGAAACGGCGTTAGGTGAAGGCGCGGCGCAGGCACGATGCCGCTTCAAAACGTTTTCATACAAAATGTTCGTATGCGACGTGTCGTGAATTACACTCAAGCGGCGCGGGACAGGCACGCCGTTCTTTCGTTTCCTTATAAATTTCACGCCTGCGCCGCACCGTCACCTTAAGCCGTTTCTGTGTAATTCGTGCCTAAGACCAACCTTTGTCACAGTCAATATGTCTGCATCATATTTCAATGGAACATCCTTCATTTCCTCTGACACTGTGTCTAGACCATTGCTGTCCTTCTACTGTAGACAGACAAGGCGAGACAGCTACAACTTAACAACTCTATTACGATAACGGCCAGAAATTCCTAGAATTGATTTACTTATTGCCAGGAGTAGATAGCTCACAGAGTCCCAACTTCATACTATTGTTCTGTGATATTAACGTAACAACAGTGTTGCTGTGTTTCCATTTCAAGGGTATGGGTTACACGCACCTGACGATAGCTAAAAGCGAGCGATGCTGAAGACGTTTCAGATAGGTCATCATCTGCCTGGTTTTTCCTAGCTGTTGTTGATATCAGCTTCAAATCTAACGTGATACAGCTAAATACCAGTGTTTTACATGAAGTGACTGCCTTTCTGACTTCCAAAATTCAGTTACTAGGTGACACAATACCGCTTGGCATGATTGGTAACCAGGCTTTCGGGATTTTCTTTCGGGAATTTGGTTCAGTTGGGAATGGTTCCTGAAATGCCAACACGTCTGCTATATCTGTGGTATTACAAATTGACATGGTGTCTGTGATCACCTCAGTACTATTTATCAAGTAAATTGACAGCTGGTTTGCCGCATAACATAAAAAAAACATGATCATGTGTCCGTTACGTTGACGAGATAGTCCATCACGACCCAATCGTGAATACCATGCTACGCTACGTATCGTGCGGTTGTATGAAGCTGGGTCTCTGTTGCACTATCTACTCCATTGCACTATACGTATATACAGTGTCTTGCGTAAGTTGTAAAGCGGCTTGGAGAAATGGTTCCAGAAGGTGATTGTCTAACTACCTGCCTGTACTGAGCCATTGCAATCTATAAACCCAACAGCATATTGCTCTATATTCGACACAAGCTTTTGCCCGCGTTAATTTAGATATTGACAATCAATTCGGGTTGTACTCTGCTTGTAATAATAGAATTCAATCATGATTCGAAAGACACGTGGAGCCATCTATTATCATAAGGACGTTATTGTTATTTTCCCCGGGAACAGTACTTTCTTTCGGGATGAAAGGTACCCTATGACCGTTTCTGTACGCCCGACAACATATAAGCAAAATTTCAGGATGATCGGTTCAGTGGTTTAGGCGTGAAAAGGTAACAAACAAACAAACTTGCTTTCGCATTATATTAGTAAGGAAGTAAGGATTATGGCTTAAGTCCTTTAGAGCTTTTTGTTTGTTGTCTACAACGTGAGGAACGTATGCCTGACCAGTGCTTCGATGGGAGAACGGCCTCTGCAACACATCACTGTAGTTTATAGTCGGATAAACAGATCATTTCGGGACCAACACGCAGGTACGATAGATAAAAGTGATGAAACGACCGTCAGTGATCTTTCTGCTTTCTTAGCCACAAACACCACGGCTGAGCCATAAGGCCTTGTGACCTGGCAGTCGTGCCAAGTGTATTTTTTTTTCTATCAAGAATTTTTCAGAGCAAGCGGCCCGGAGTCTGATTTGTGCCCGTTTGAAGTCCATAGGCTCGCCCCCTATTTCAAAATTCAAACATAGCTGGTGAAATGTGAATGTATTCCTCACCTCACCTCTGCCTAACTGACGCTGACGCTTCCGGGATTACAGGCGTGTGGTGTTATGTATTGATTTAAACTGTCTAGGTTCTAACATCACCACCTCCTTTTTCCGGATGAATTTAGTATGAAACAACTTAGAGGCTCCGGCGGCACCTTTATGTGGTTCAAAAACTTCCATTTATTAAGACACCTGTATACCTAATAATATACACACATATCGCCAGTTATGTTTAAGTCCCATGTCCCGAGCCAATTGCCATCAACCGGGCACAAATCCAGACCCCGTGGCTGCTACTGAGAAATTTCTGATGGAATAACCCAATAATGCTTTGCCCGACCTGAGAATAGGACCAAGGACCTCATGCTCAGCAGTTGCGCTTGCGACCACTAGACCAACGAGGCAGTCCGCGAACTTCCGTTGTTTTTTTAGACCTAATAAGCTTATCTAGATAATTGTAGAGCCTTATAAAGAGACCGACCATCGAACCTTTGCTCTGTCCTTCATACAAACAGAATGTAACTGTACCTATTGGTACTCTTCGCGTGTTTAGCCTCAGGACAAATGGCGAATGAGACATAATAATTATATTATAAAATATTAAGACACGCTTCTGTATTGTAATTTATTGTTATTAACTATTTATTAGAGCGAGAGTAACCTATCACGATCGGAGGACAGGTTAGGGAAGCCGGTAAGTATCGATAAAGAGTAACTTTATGAAGATATATGACATTTTATTACTTAGAGGTGGGTATATAGGTATTGCTGTGGGTGTGTATGCCTTTTTTTTCTGATGGTAAATCATCAAATGACCCCTCCAGCTCTGGGCGGAGTGGAAGGGAGTGTCAGACTCGTACTGACTAAAACCCATCCATGTTCCTTCTTTGCCCTTTGTGTTCCAGGGCCGCGGTATCTCTTTCGAACAGTCCCGCAGCCCTGGCAAACCGTGTATGCCTCAAGCAATCATAATCTGTATGGAAGGAATTAACGAAACTCACAAAGCCAAAAGCGTCTTAAAGCTTGTTGGGTCGACTATATCGTCAAAATCGCGCGAAACACCTGGATAAGGGACGCAAAGAACTCGGAAGTGTGGCAGAAGAAAGGGGGGGCCTATACCCAGCAGTGGGTGATTGCCGGGTTGATATGATGATGATGATGACAAAGCCAAAAACAGACAACATGCGAAATCTGAACTTCAAGTCTCAGCCGATGGCATTTACTTAGAAGAGATTTTTGTATCTGATCCGGAACAAAAATTGTTTAACTGTAAAACAGTCCTCAACTGCCTAGCCTTTTCCCAACTATATTGAGGTCGGGTTCCAGTCTAACCGGATGCAGCTGAATACCAGTATTTTACATGGAGCGACTGCCTATCTGACCTCCATAACCCAGTTTGCACTGCTAATTTCCTTGCTAAGACTGGTTGTCAGACTTTTTGGGCCATTGACTAACTAACGACTGTCAAAGATCTACAAATGACAGCCGGGACCAACGGCTTAACGTGCTTTCCGAGGCACGAAGGAAACTCGGTATGTAATGGGTGGTCACCCATCCACAGACCAACCTAGGTAAGCACGGTTTAACCTAAAGATCGACCCGAGCGGCTGTTATTATTTAGCCACGAGCTCCTCTTGACTGTAAAACAGTAAGAATTTTAATACACCACTTCACAAGAAGTTAGCAATATCTGCATGCAACTAAAACAGCAACAACAACACTTCAGAATCGCAAAACAACCAAAAACCAACGAAATTCCTATATATTTCTGTTACGAATTAATTAGCTGATAGTTGGCTTAATGGATTCAAAAGTAAAGATAACTTTAATAAGCCTGAATTTGAATAAAGCGTCCCACGCGTAAGTTATACTGGCCGGCTGCTAACAGATATTCGCCGTTTGAATTATTCATTATAATCAGTGCACTTATACAGGTCCCGTTTTATACAGAATTACTTGTAATTGTGTCTGTTTGTGTACTGCGTAGTGTGGGGAAAGCTTTCGAAATCGTGAATAGGACGGTTTTACCTGTGGGACATTCAAATGCGAACATATTATTATACAAGGTGTAAACGGACCCTTTTCCAAGGCGTCTACCAAGCATTCTGTACTAAGTAAGCAAACTAAGTAATCCTAGGCAAAATTATTGCTGGGAAACAACTTTTATTTTTGGGGTGAAAAATCATGTTTTACGGTAAAATTTAATGTAACGCGCTCGTAACATTGTGCTGATGGATGCATTCAGTAAATTGGACATGGAGATATTCAAAGTAAAGCTATAACCTTAAAAACTAGTAGTATGGTAAACAGATCACTTAATTCTTATCCAGGTCTTATCCAAGACGCCTATTTTTTTTCGATGTGGAAATCCGAAATGGATGTCCTCCACCCTGGGGACAGTGGAGGGGTCTGTCAGACTAGTACTGACTAAAACGAGTGTTGCCTCGCACATTTGAGTCGGGGGCAGCAGGATCTAATACGACTTCCGCTGCCGGAAAGAAAGAAAGAAGAAAGAACAAAAAAAAATATTTGTCGCAGGGACATGACGTGCATTATACAAAATACCTTGACCTGCGGGCCTCGTCCCAGTCTTGGATACCTGAATTAAGGAAAAGCCAAAGAAAAAGCTTGGATCCTGTGGTGGATCTTGATTTCTTTTGATCTTCCTCCATTTTCATAGGCTCTTTCAGGAGCAGCATAATCACCCCGCAGTGCGAGTTTTATCACTGACCAAAAAACTACTTGATCGTGTAAAAGTAAACTGCGGGACTGTTTGTAAGAGATACCGCGGCCCTGGAACACAAAGGGCAAAGAAGGAACATGGATGGGTTTTAGTCAGTACGAGCCTGACACTCTCTTCCACTCCGCCCAGAGCGGGAGGGGTCATTTGATGATTTCCTATCCGAAACAAAAAAAAAAGGATGTCTAATCGTGATTGTTATTTTCGTCAGCAGATGGCGCTAGTTCAGTTTCAGTGCAAAATTAAACTTTACGGTAAGGAGTTCATAAGTATAAACTCTTGCACTAAGCTCTCTGACAATCTCAAATTCCCTACAACAGGAAGTTATATTGCCCATCATCTAAACTATACCGCTACCTATATTATTTTCTAGTTCCCACGTGATGGGTCGAGCCTAACGTCCTTTATCGAGGACAATTCCATTCCCAAGCCAATCAAAACTCCGTGGAAGTCAAAGGATTTCTTTTTTATCTGTTTCTTTTTACAAATTTTCAGCGGTTAACCACCATATTGCTTTCCGTTCATGCCAGGATGAAATTATTTTGGGTGGATGAACAATGTTTTGACTACCTGTACCTAAAAAACCGGCCAAATGCGAGTAGGACCTGCACACAAAGGGTTTATATAATAACAATATTTTTTTGTTCATTAAAATTAACCTATGAATGAACGTTTAAAATATTGTTATTGAACATTAAAAATATTATCATTATCTGTGTTTGAGTCGGTTTGAGTTCCCGATATTTGGGCGCTGTTGCAAACACCATGATCGCGGATAAACTGGTAAATAACATGGTAAATATCCCGTCTCTGGAGATAATGATAATGTTAGTGACCATGACAGTTTAAAAACGTATAATGTTTAAAATATTGTTAATTTAGTTTAGCTTTTTTTTTTGTTTTGGGTTTCTGAATATCGGGAACTCAAGAAAAACAGTAAACATGGTAAATATCCCGTTGCTAGTGTTAATCAACCATTGACAATGATTGAAAAAAAATTGATGAACCTCGATATCATTATTTAAGAGCTGTCGATTCACAACCCCATATTTGAAACACTAGTATAACTACAACTCCATTTTTTTCAATGTCATTGTTTTAAATCAACATAATAGTAGACCCACATTTCGCGAGTTATGTTTTAAGTCCCATGTAATAGGGGGCGAGCTTATTGCCGTCAACCGAATCCGGGTTCAGAGACTGAGGAATTCCTAATGGAAAAACCCAATAACACTTAGTCCGACCCAGGCCCTCATACTAAACGAGGCAGAGACAGTTTTTAAAACAACCATAGACAATATTTCTGATAATTTCTCTCAAAAGAGGTGTAATCATGGTGCAGACAACTTTAATATAAATACTGTATGAATAATCAATCTGATCCCACTCAGTGTTGGACGCCAACTGGCATTGACATTTTTTGGTTTAAGCTTAATTATTTACAAAATAGTGAAAAAGTACGGGTGGGTGATGGTGTAGTGGCTGTCGATGGCGGAAAGTGTCGGTTTGATTTCTGGGTGAAATTTTTTGGTGAAGTTGAAAATGCTGCTTTTTGATCAAAATTAAATTAATTTACAGAAAGGTTACGTGGTAAGTGGATGATTATATCAATAGGCCGTAATATGTTGGGAAAGTGTAAATGTTCAATCACGCAGTTTTATTTAAATATTTAAGTAAATACACAAACTTATAAAAGAAGGTAATGTAAAAAAAAATACTGAAAAGAAACTCGATTTGTAAATTAAATAGCGCCTTACAAAGTTATATAGCAAATAGCCATTGTTTTTAAAAAGCCTTTACAAGATACAAGGTGCATGGGCAAGTTTAAAAGAGTACAAAAGTAAATAGAAGTAGTCGTGGGTCCCAAACTAGGCGCAGCCTGTATATTGGTGGCCCAATATCATCAGTAAAGGCACACTGCACAGCAAGACACGAGTTATTACTTTCATAATGAGAAAAGTGATTTTAACTCTTCAATTCCCAGTGTCACTTGTAGGTTGCAGAAGTTTAAAGATTGTTTTTCTACCACAAGACAATTAAAAAAAAAATAGTAATTAATTTCTACCTAAAGAATAGGTAATAAAAATTACATAGGACATATTTTTATTATTCTTTGGTAACCAAAGACCTAATTAAAATGAAATTGGCTTATGGTAGAAAAAAAACATGAAACTTCTGCAAACTACAAGTGACACTGGGAATTGAAGAGTTAAAATAATTTTTTATAAAATAATAATAACAATCTTTAAATAAAATAAAATTCATAAAATTGGTGGACGTGCATAATTAAAAACACGTTCGTTTCTAAACGTATACTGTCACTAACGGGATATCTTCCGTGATTGTCATGGCGCTTGCAACAGCGTCGAAATATCGGGAGCTCAAAATAATGAACAATCACGGAAGATATCCCGTAAGTGACAGTATAAGTTTAGTTATAAACCGTGAAAGCTTAAAATAGTGTTTGACATTAGTTTCTGTTAACCAAAACTTTTAACGAAATTTTTTGACAAGTTTGTTTAGTACGCAATTTTTCTTCAAAGCCATCTTATACTACCTGCAAGACCACCTGTAAAACTCCACAAACGCAACAAAACACAACTACCGTCATTCAACCACACAACTACCCTCACTATTAAAACAATCGCAAGTGAAGCTACCTCTGTAAACATGATCTGTGCACAAATGAATAATAGTTATTTTATTTTTCGATTGTCCGCTGCGGTTCGTCGAAGCTGGCTGTCCAAGAATTAATAACGAACGCTACTGGGTCCGCAACCACGACAATCTGCTGCTCTTTTTGAGTGTGGACAATTTTTTTCGGTGCATATTTTTTTTTTCGTTTTTTTTCTATTCAGCGCCCGATAGTTTTTTGCGGTCGATGACCGTCCCCGCTTTTATGAATGCAATGGACTTTTTTTAATGGACGCCTATGAGTTTTTGGTTAGCGATAATTATGTTGTTTAAATTGGATGTGTGGGTTTTGTTTGTTTTTTAAATGGGACGGGTTGTGTGTGACGTGATTTGTTGCATGTTGTGTGTGTGCAGTGTTGTGACAGTGCCTGTATCTTATTGTAAAATAATGTTGAACGACGAAGTTAACGTTTTTTGTCCTAATAAGAGCGGAAAGATCAAATTCTTGATTCCTGTTACACAAAATTTTCAGAAATCCGTTAAAATTAGGGAATTGTGTATAGGAGTCAAAAACCTACTGAACCGAGTCTCTATTGGTATTTCCAAGGATTTTCTGAGTTTTCGTTACAATATTGTTCTATTCATTGGAGAGAGGATTTGTGCCCGGTTGATGGCAATTGGTTCGCCCTCAATTACATGGACCTTAAACATAAATGGCGAAAAACAAAACTATAGGTCGGTACATCTCAGCCTGAAGCCTCGGGAAAAACGAGCGGGATGTTATTATGATAAAGATCATTGTTACTCGTTGCACAATAAGAAAAGGTACGAGGCCAAAAGGCCACAAAATAGAGAAGTTTGGAAGGAGAACAGGGAGGCGTTTGCCCAACAGTGGATTACTCCAAAAAAAAAAAATTGTTTACAATCAACCAACTATTTTTATTATTGTTATTATTGTATACTTATCTATTGCAGGCCGCTGCTGGATCTCTCAAGTTGTGCCAAAACACCCGTCCTCTGCCAATTTATTTACCCCAATCAAATATTTATTTACATCATATCCAGCTAAACTTAACTTATCCATTATGAACACTTCTTTTCAGGTACAACCACGTCGGTTGGTTAAACAATGTTTGTCATATAGCGGCAGCCAGTGATAATGAATTTATACGATACCGCGACGCGTTTACAAGCACCGCGCTAGTAACATGCTGCTGCTGGGGAGGATACGGTAAGTGAACTTTTTTTATTGAATTATCATTAACTCTTCTTAATCAAAATTAGGGCACCTGCAGCTATACCCTACAATTTCGTCAGTGGTGTTCTGACATGTCCGCTTTGTGCTCGGAGTTTTTCGGCCAAAGTTGGGTATGCTAGCCACTTGAGAGCACATGATAGAGCAGCACACCAAAGCTCTCGACAACCTCCCTAGAAAGCCATTGAATGCCGTCGCTGTGGCCGAAATCGGCTAGATGGCATCGTCATCATCATCATTAACTCTAGAGAAGGGATATTTACCATGTTTACTGTTAGGTTTGAGTTCCCGATATTTCGGCGCTGTTGCAAGCACCATGATCTCGGATAAACTGAAGTTATTGCGGGTGGGTGTAAATATGGTAACAATCCTGTCTCTAGAGTTAATGTAGGTATTGTGCTGGAGATTCTGCTTGATCTTAAGTAGAGATAGTGTTTTATTTTAATGTTTTCAGCTGCAGCTAAATGTTTCACATTTATTTTAACCAAAATAATCGAAGCACAGCATCATGCTGTGTGGTAACCTACTTGTCACAGTCACGACGTGCAAGCTGGCAACTGGCATTTTATTCCGTGGACGAAACAACAACAACAACAACAGAACACAACTGGAGTTGTATTAATAAATATTTGTTATGCGTTGTATGTTTATTGTTTTTTTTTGTCATTTTGTATGCACGTCATATACCTGCGACAAATAAATATCTTTTATTTCTTTTCTTTAACTTAGAAGGTAGATTCAGTGCTTATATTAGACACAGCAAAATAGCCTTTTTTTTTTAGGGATGGGAAATCATCAAATAATTCCTCCCGCTCTGGGTGGAGTGGGAGGGAGTGTCAGACTTTTACTGACTAAAACCCATCCATGTTCCTTCTTTGCTCTTTGTGTTCCAGGGCCGCGGTATCTCTTTCGAACAGTCCCGCAACCCCGGCAGGCATAGAAATAGCCTTTGACCGAAATAGGCAAACATTGAAAAACTTCGAAAAAAAATAACAAATCAAAATGAATCGAACAAATTCTACGTAAAATATCTGACCAGCCCATAACAAGCATTCTAACAAATTAATATGTAACGTTTCTGGACCTAAAGAATATTAGTCGGTTCAATAAAACGTACAATATCCCAGGAACAATCTACTTATACCCCACCGAACACAAAACGCAGCATACCACGTTCGACCCGAGTACAGCCGCTTTCGATGTTCAATTTATTTTTGGCCCTCAGTGATCGCTGCTTTGAGGTGCATTAATACGTTCCCAGCTAATTTTTAATGGATACCGAATAGTTTCATACAACAGCTTTTCCTACAGACAATTTGCGGTGACAGAATCGAAGGGAAATAAGTGACTTTCAAACTGTCAATTAGTCGATTTCGGTAACAATATTGAATTATGATATGGAGTAAAAATATGGGGATCAGTGTGTGTGTGTGTGTGTTTCGAGAGCGTTTGTTTTCTTTTTTTTTTCTGTGTGAGATTTTGAGTGGTTAGTGGGTTAAGTGACAGTGGGATGAATGTGTGATATTTTTCTTTGTAGTTTTGGGGTTAAGTTTTCAAGAGGAAATCTGGTATCAATACCTTACCTATTTTAAAAATGGAAGCTGGAAGGAGTCTTGAATCGTGATGTAGACCGTATGAGTCTTGTTCACATGTTTTCTTTTGTTTACGCTGCTTAGCATAAGCACAATAGGCCTATCACGTTGGCACTACTGGGAGGAGCAGGCCGGAATCCACCACGCGGTCCCAGTGCTGGTTGGATGATGTCACAAGTCCTAAAAGTGACTAATTATTGTCCCACTGCACAAACGCTGTCACTTCACTAGACAGCGTTCTCAACCGCTGTAAAAGATGCGTAGACGCAGAATCATTTCCTTTTTCGGCTCATCGCCTATCTTTGCATAAAACTCCTTGTGTTAGGGTGAGTACTTCATGGTTAATCTATGTCCCGGTAGCCACGTCCTATCCTAGTAGTATCCTATAGTCCTATTGTGTAATTATAACATGTTGACGTAGCTACTGGCAAAGTAAGTTCTCGGTTCGATTCTGTCACGTTTGACCGTTGCGTTCACAAATAATTTTCTGCCTTCTTAGGATTTAATTATTATTTTTCTCTAAAAAGGAATCCTTAGAAAAATCTGACTTTCCGCCAGTCTGAAGTAGGCACGTGAACAAATGAAAAACGTGATTAAAAAACAAAAAAGCGAAAATGTAAAACACCGTGGTATGGTATGGTATGGTATAGCGGGCTGGTTTCCGCAACTCCACGTCAAAGCGCGTATTTTGCGTGCGGGTGGGAGATCTATTCGATCCACCCCAACTCCCCGAGAAAGCCCAGCAGCGCCTTGGTGTTGCTGACGATCTCGCGGAGAGTACCTGGGTTACCGAAGTACTTTGCCCTGTATGTTGCAACCACTGGGCAGTGCATAAGCACGTGGGCTGCTGTCTCGTCTTCCTCCATGCAGGCTCGGCACAGGGGGCTGTCTGTGACTCCTATGACAGAGAGGTGTTTATTAAAAGAGCCGTGTCCAGTGATGGCGGCTGTGAGTGTGCGCAGCTGTAGCTTGGTCAGCCGAAGCACCCGTTTGGTGAGGCGGCCGTCGATGGTAGGAAGTGCTTCCTTGGCCTGCCTGCACTCACCATGGTCCAGCCACAGCTTGTGGTGTTGTTCACTAGTTCGATTCCTTACCAGTGTGCGTAGGTACCCGAAGGGGAGTGGCACGATGGGTTCGGGTCCCACTGGTGCCATACTCGATCCCCTTCTAGCGAGTTCGTCCGCTGCATCATTGCCTCGGGAATCGCTGTGTCCGTAAAACACCGTGTATAATGCTGATTGTGTGGAGTATTCGTAGGTGTGTCCTTCTAAGGCATTGTTCTTTAACTTGTTATGTCACAAAACATCCCGAAGCTGCTATAATAGTTGTTGGCCATAACCGTAATTATTCTTCCTCACAAAAACGGTATTTTGTTCTCTTAATTCATCATCTATCATACCTCAACTTTTACAATGAATAAAAAAAAGAGTGAAAAGAGAAAGTGTAAAAATGAGCAATTAGGTAAAGGGCAAGGCCCACTAAAGTTTCCGAAATGGCATTACGAACATTTTCCATAAGACATACCGACTTTCCTCCGTGCCTCGGAAAGCACGTAAGTTGGTCCCGGCTGTCATTTGTAGATCTTTGATAGTCGTTACAGGTAGTCAGTGGCCTGAAAGTCCGATTGCCAGTCGAACCAAGTGGCATCATATTACCCAGTACTAACTGGTTGGTGGAGATCAGATAAGCAGTCGCTCCACGTAAAATACTGGTATTCAGCTGCATCAGGTTAGTTTGGAAGCCGACCCACACATAGTTGGGAAAAGGCGAGGCAGATGATGAGCTAGCGCAGCATAATCAGCGTTCCCGCTAATGCAATGCAGGGTTATTTTCTATAATAGAGAATGAGTGGATCTAGTGCAGATCGGTGGATGTCACAATTCATGTCTCCAACTTTTTGGTTTTAGGACATCCTGTTTTCCTTCACCGTGTTTAGGGCACTGGTGATGAAATAAATTACGCAAGTTAGCCCGCTTGTCCGTAGTCAATATTTTCTAGAATAGCATTGTTGTTCCTCTCTTAGAATAAGTTATTATTGACCCAAGAGCTGGCTTTCACCTTGGCCAAAGGCTTAGCAATGCCATTCAACGTGACAACGCCGCCAGTCTCTTGGGTACATTACCAGTTGACAGCGTTGAGGACGAGATTTTGACGCCATTTTTTAAGTTTATTGTTAAGTTAGTGACTTTAGGTTATTTTAATTCATTAATGTACATATATATAATATTTAGCTAACAAAGATACCTGTTACGGAGATAATTATTAGTTACTAGCTGACCCGTGCAACTTCGTCTGCATCCCATAATAGAGAGAGAGGGTAAGAGGGAGTCGGTTGTAAGCATTTAATACAATTCGTAGGAGCACATCACACACACAATTCCGCATAATGAAAATGCGAGCGCGGTACCTGATCATTATTTTGCCGCGGAAATGCGTTTCTGAGGCCAAGCGTAAACTTTTAAAAACAGCTGTCATTTGTTTCGTGAATCAACATGGAGGATGGATGCTTGGCTCAATGCTGGTCCTGCTCCACAACCACAGGGGGCAATCATTTAGTTCCCTTCAAAATGATTGAGTTGAATGGTGTGAACTGGCGCTGTCAGTTGGGACTGGTCGTCTCTTAGCTGCCACGGTTTATTTTAACTACTTTGTTTTTAAATTGTTGATCTAATCTTTTACTCTGGACGCTCTTAAAGTGCACGTCAGTCTACATCGTTCTCACATATATGTATTATCTCAACATGAATGATGTAACCAAGATCTTGTAAAAATGTTTGATTGAAAAGAGTGTCCATGGAGTTTCTTGCCCATTCTTCTCCATAGAGATCTACGCCTTGGAATGGGCAACTACAGTACTTTCATAAGTTATTATGTCTTATGTCTGGGACTGTAGCTTCGCCTTCTTTGTTTTTTTGACATTTAAAAGTGCCTGTAATGGTCTAATTGAAATAAATGCTTTGAGTTTGAGTTCGAATGATTAGATACCACCACTGCTGTAAACAGCTAGCTCAATTTAAATATCGAACGGATTTAACGACTTCATAATTAAGAACTAAAAAGACTAAATATATTCTTAGTTAGGGACCACACACCAAGGCTAAGCATGTACACGCATTTAAATAATAACATTAAATATTTAAATTGCACATAAACAAAAGGTAAAGTATGTAGGTACTCGGAATTATACATAATGACTGAATAATAAATTAGTTCTGTAATTAACGGGTGTACCTAGGAGTAGATAATAAAACTCCGCTTAAGTACTTGAATAATCTATACTATATATAATATTATAAAGCTGAAGTGTTTGTTTGTTTGTTTGTTTGTTTGTTTGAACGCGCTAATCTCTGGAACTACTGGTCCGATTTGAATGATTCTTTCAGTGTTGGGTAGTCCATTTATCGAGGAAGGCTATAGGCTATATATCATCACGCTATGACCAATAGGAGCGTAGCAGCAATGAAAAATGTTGCAAAAACGGGGAAAATTGTATTTTTAATAACTTGACGCGGACGAAGGTCGCGGGGAACAGCTAGTAATAATATATAATGGTGCTGTTCTAGCCTTATCGAGGTATGTAATAGATTTAATTATTTTGTACCATTAGGGGCCACGAGTCTGCTTCTCTGTTAGTAAATAAAGCAAATAATTCATTTGTTTTTTATCTGTCTGCAAGTGTTTTTAGCCTTATTCAATAGGTACTGCCCTAAATGACTGCCTCGTTGGTCTAGTGGTCAACGCGACAGCTGAGCATGAGGTTCTGGGTTCGATTCCCGGGTCGGGTAAATTGTTTTTGGATTTCTCAGTAGCAGCCACGGAGTCTGGATTTGTGCCCGGATGATGGCAATAGGCTCGCCCCCTATTACATGGGACATAAACATACCTGGCGAAATGTGGGTGTACTAGGTACACCTCTGCCTAAACTTGCGGGATTACAAGCGTGATGTTATGTTAAGTCCTCAATGCTTAAGAAGGTATGTAGCAGAAATAATTGCGAAACACACCTACAATGTCGAGGCCATTCATTTAGCCATCTTACCAACATTCATTTAGTTATAAATTACATTGTTGAGAAATAAAAATGGTTAAGGAATTTCCTTCAAAATCCTTTGGATTGTGATTGAAATTGTGTTTTTTGATTGAGGTGCTGGTATGAATATCCGTTGGATGTAATGATTATAGCTATAGACTGCGCTTGATCATGAGTTCCAACTAACGAGAATTTAAACACAGACAGGTAGGTCCTTTGTGTCATTTATTTCATCACCACTGCTCTCAAAAGGGTCGGAGGAGCTCGGGACTAAATAATAACAGCCGCTCGGGTCGATCTTTAGGTTAAGCCGTGCTTGCCTAGGTTGGTCTTTGGATGGGTGACCACCCATCACATACCTACCAAGTTTCCTCCGTGCCTCGAAAAGCACGTTAAACCGTTGGTCCCGGGTGTCATTTGTAGATCTTTGACAGTCGTTAGGTAGTCAGTAGCCTAAAAAGTCTGACAACCAGTCTTACCAAAGGGTGAGTACTAACTGGGTTGTGGAGGTCAGATAGGCAGTCGCTCAATGTAAAATTCTGGTATTCAGCTACATCCGGTTATACTGGAAGCCGACCCCAATATAGTTGGCAGAAGGCTAAGCAGATGATGCTCTCAAAAGGGTGAAAGATAACATTGTGAAAAACCGACATGTCTCAGAAACAGAAAATTGAAGACTTGTGACGTCCACTAACCCCCATGTGGTGGATATGCAGACTCGAGCCTGAGTGCCAACAATCGGAACCTACACAGAGCATCACGCCTGTAATAAAAAAGGTAGTTGTTCCCCCCGTCATTGCGATCATTTTTTTGTACTGAACCATACCTGGGAACCTTCTAGTTACGGAGATATTAGAGGTTCCAATTTTTTCACAAGTTTTTTTTTAAATACCACTTTTAAAAGTCTTTACTTTACTTTAATTAACACCATGACCCGTTTACTATTCAAAGTATCTATCAGCACTAAGTTTTGAGTGCGTTACATTGAGTTTTACCGTAAAACGTGATTTTTACCCCAAAAAAAAAGTCGTTTCCCAGTAATCATTTTTAAGTAGAGTTACTTAGTTTGAAGTACAGAATGTTTAGTTGCCGGCTTCGTGAAGGTTTTGTTTACACCATGTATATTATGTTCATTTGATAGGGTCCGATTTGGCATGGAAGCAATATAATAAGTAGCGTACTTATTATATGTGAGAACAATATAGGTTAATGGGTGAAAAGTGTACCACAATTCGATAAGGATAGCGTTTTCATAGTAGGGGTATACCATAAAATAATTTCTGTGCTGGTGGGTTCTCTTCTTCTATATTCAAAGAAAAGTTTCGAGTTTCAAAAGTACCTATTAATTAACCATCCTCATCATTCTCTTGCCCTTATCCCAATTTATTTGGGGTCGGCGCAGCATCTCTTCTTCTTCCATACTTCTCCATTACTCGTCATCTCAGAACTACTACTCAAAGTTTCAGTAAAGTATAAAACTCACTAAAAAGTAATACGCAAAAATGTTCATCATCATCATCAGCCTATAGCAGTCCACTGCTGGACATAGGCCTCCTCAAACGTACGTCACTCAACTTGATTCTCAGCAACTCTCATCCGGTTGCTACCAGCCACCCTGCGAAGATCGTCACTCCACCGAGCCTGAGGGCGTCCCACCTTACGTTTGCCGATTCGCGGTCTCTACTCTAGAACACGTCTCTCAGGTCGCTCAGCGAGCTATGGAACGCGCTATGCTTGGCGTCTCTCTGAGGGATCGCATCCGAAACGAGGTGATCCGGCAGAGAACCAGAGTTGTCGACATAGCTCACAGAATCAGTAAGCTGAAGTGGCAATGGGCCGTACATATTAGCCGTAGAACCGATGACCGTTGGGGTAGACGTGTTCTTGAGCAAAAAAGTTCATCAGAGATTAAACAAATAGATTTCATGAATGAAACGATTTCATATTTTGTTATTCACCTACATAGGAAAAGAAATATAAAATACAGTTTTAGTACCTCTTGGTTTATATTAGAGTCAATCTACGAGATACAGTTCACCATCATTTCCAAGTGTTAGAAATCAGCGCAGATAAAGTTGCTCGCAAAAGCGTCCTACACAGAGTTTCACATACAAACTACATAAACTTTTAATTTAATTATAATATATTGGTAATATCCAGTAATGCAAACAAGGACTTGCTCGGCGAGCTACCAGATTGGGGTGACCATGCATCGAGAATAAGGAGGACAATTTTTTTCCATTGATAGAATTTTCAATGATCAATTTTCAAAAAAGTAATAAATATTTTTTGTAATGAGAGTTACTATTCTTTGCCCGTTTTTAAGTAAGTGTTTCATATTAACTGTAATAATAACTGCAAACATGGAATACTATTTTCAATCATCATTGAGGATGATATAATCATCTAAATACAAACGAACGAACCATCTTTATTTTTATACAAAGTTGTTCCAATCAATTTGAGGGTCTCCAAAGCACTCAGCTCAATTCAAGCTTATACGTTTTTTTTAATTTTATTTTTGCGAAGCAGTCATGCTAGCGAAGGAGGTGGCGGGACGTGAGAGGGAGAGAATCTCACATCCCAGCCGCCGCGGGGGACGCACCGGGCGTCGGGGGTCACGTGGTGGCTACCGGCCACCGTAGGCGCGGGCCTGTGGACGGTGAGTAATGGGTTAGCTCACCGTCCGTCCGTCTTATGACGACAGGCCGTGTCGACGGCGCGTTCGTGTTCCACGCGCGTCTCAAAGAGATGTCAGCAACCAGGAAGGGGCCCGCAAGGGCCGATGCCTGCCGGGGCTGCGGGACTGTTCGAAAGTGACACCGTGGCCCTGGAACACAAAGGGCAATGAAGGAACATGGATGAGTTTTAGTCAGTAAGATTCTGACACTCCCTCCCACTCCACCCAGAGCGGGAGAAGTCCATTGACAATGGACATCTCCCGCGCGAAATTGAAAAGAAGGTCTCCAAAGCACACAGCTCAATTCTAGCTAATACGAAACGAATAATGAGTGTAAGGATTGTTCTAAATTATTTCAGATTATGACTTTCACTCTGAAAGAAAGAAAGAAAAAGTATTTATTAGACTCACACAAAACAAAACAAAAAAGTAAAAATGGTTGGTTGGTGGTTGGTAAATGGTGGTTGGTTGGTTGGTTGTTGTGTTATAGTGCACTCCCTCTCAATCACATCATCACCATTCAAAATATCACCTCAGGACTTATCCCCAAAAATCTCAAAACCATACCCACCGTCGACTGCGTCCGCAGTATCTTAGTACAAGTGCATCGAATTAAATTCACGATTAGCATACGTAATTACTACGCTTATCGGCGGCTTAATTGCGCTGTAATGAATCAACTGACGGTTCTTATACTGTACTGTGTGTAGGTACTTGCTTACTTTCAGATACCTTTATGGTGTGTTAGTTAGAAGTCGTTAGGTATGTTTTCCTGGAGTAGAATACCTACTTTGAAATGTTGTACGAAGTGTAAACGGACCCTTACCAAAGCCGTCAACCAAGCATTCTTTACACCAAACTAAGTAACTCTGCGCAAAAATGATGGCTGGGAAACGACTTTTTTTTGGCAATACGTTACCCCTTGGTAAGACTGTTTGTCAGACTTTCGGGCCACTGACTACCTCAAAGATCTACAAATGACCGCCGGGACGGGCTCATCGTGCTTTCCGAGGCACGTAGGACACTTGGTATGTAATGGGTGGTCACTCATCCACGGACCAACCTAGACAAGCACGGCTTGACCTAAAGATCCGAACCGAGCGGCTGTTATTATTAGGCCACGAGCCCCTCTTACACAAACCTCAGGTATCTCGCCGTAAATAAACTGTGAAAGGACATTAGTTGAAGTTTTAAATTCTTCCATTGCGACTTGGCCACATGCTCAAGCAATACGCGTCTTGTGACAGCGATATGGAGAAAACAAATAAAAGAAATTGCTTGGAGCACGCCGCGAGTCGCGACGATGTACTCACGCGAAATAAGTGAAACTCGCGTGTCTCGCTTGTCGCATGTCGGCTGAGGTCGTGAACGGGGCGTAAGGGTTTTGTTGGCAGTTTGCGTAAGTCTATCGTGCTAGTCGATGCGTTTTGGCAGTCTTCGGAAATTGTGCTAGAAAATTACGTATACCTAGTGACCATCCGAAGAGTCATGGCAAAGTTTTAGCTTTGTCTTATCCGTCAATAATTCTGAAGAATTTACAGTGATGATAGGAATATTGATTTTTCATCTTTCGTATCCATCATTTCGTTTCACTGATATAGTTTGTTAAGTTCTAGTCTCAACTGTGGACGTGACCTTAGACGCGTATGAATGTAACATGACATACACTAATCCCAGGTTTAAAAAACACAAACTAGTTCGTCATACTGTTGAATCAACTGATGACTGATCCAATAATAATAAAGCTTATAATAAATGGTCCTACTTTCAAACCAGTTCGATCATAATAACGTTGCAAGTTATTGAGATATTTCCTGCTAAGCACCTAATAGTAATTTTACAAAATATCACGTTTAATTACGAAATCACAATATTGCAGCCGAAGGAGACACGGCTTACGCCAAACCGAGTGCAGTAACTTTGTTGCGTGGTGCATTTATTTTTTATTGTATTGTTTTTTTGGTTGTGGATTCATTCAGTGTCTTGTTCATTCATAGAGTTGGCTTGAAGTATTTATTTGCATCTTGACTTTATTGCGATGCTGAATGCCATTGCTATTATCAACATCGAATTTAACCATCTATCTTGAAAATATTGACCAATCTTAATGACAATTAAGTTAATAGTTCAAAATACCATCACATTTAATTACGCAATCATAACTCTGTTTCGGTCAAATCGCGCCACGCTGCACGCCACAAGGCCGAACGCAGTAACTTTGTCTCGTCGTCTGTTCGTTAATTTATTTAATTTGCAGCTCTGTATATGCGGTGTTCTAATTGCTCGGGTGCCGTTCGCCCACTTATCATAATGTCTCGCAAATCACGACGCTGCGGGAATAAATCTAGCGTCGATAGGACTTGGCCACTGGTCTGCTAGGGCTGAGCTGTGCCTAATAGTTTACGAGATGCTGAAAATTAAATAATGTTTTATGTCATGTCACTGTTCTTCTTAAATAAGATCAATTATTATTATACAGTTGCAGGTACATTTTGACTGTGTAGGTATTGTACTTTTGTAGGAAACAGCAGTTTTTTTAATTACCGATGAAAAATTCATCTTTAATTTTTTTTCATAATGATTTTAGTAGGTACTAAATACGTGATAAGCTTTTGTGCGTCGGTGACCCTTCCTCTCTGTACCCGTCTCTGGTAAAATAAGATTATGCAGAAGACGATTCTGTAAGTGAGTTTGATTTTATACTTTGTTTAATTTGTCCTTCTTGATGTTCTTCGTTCGTTACAGATACAACTATGTAATTTTTTTCAGCAAAATAATATCGAAAAGTAGTTTAGATTTTTATTTCTGCTCGGAAAAACTACTTATCAAGCGAAAACGTTCATTATTTTAGGTACCGACGCCAGATGAATGAAGAATGCATAATCTAAAAAATAATTAGTTTGTTTCCACTAATTTCTCTATAAAATCTCTTGATAACCCTACAAAATCCAGTTACGCACAAAAATGGAGCTGGGCGCACGCGAATTTCTAACATAAATCGCGAACGACTCCCCATCGGCGCGCACGCAGCGTTCCCCGGCCACCGCACTACTTTATTATGTATCAACACGAAATTATTATACAATCAACGCTATTACCGATAACATTCAATTTGCATCTCATCTTAGAAACTAATCTTTATTAATTTTTATTAAAAATATTGAAGTTTTTTAGTATAATTAAGCTGAGTTTTAATAAGCGTTGGCATTATGCAAGACAATTTAATTAAAACAGCTTTTAACGCTGTTATTAGTTTTTTAGGGTTCCGTGGTCAACAAAAAAAGGAACCCTTATAGTTTCGCCATGTCCGCCTGTCTATCCGCAGCTTAGCTCAAAGACTCTTAGTACTAGAAAGCTGTAATTTGCATGAATATACAGATTAGTTACGCCGACAAAGTTGTAAAATAAAATCTCGAAAAGTATTTTTTTTCAGGGTATCTCTCTTTATTATTACAATAAAAGCCATCGTTCGGAGGCAAATCCTCATATTTTGATGGGCAACTACGGAACTACATTGTGCGCAGCCCGACACGCACTTGGCCGGTTTTTATTAAGAAGGTTAGTTGCTATTATCCCGGATGCATTCGTGAGATAAAAGTGAAGGGAAAACACGTAAATGATTCCAAAGCAAATCTTCCACAAAGAAACTAGCAATCATCGAAGAAGTTATTAAATTTCAAGTTTGCATCAGAAACCGATGTTCATCTAACAACCTTCTACCGCCTTACATAGTTTATCGATCTCCTCCGGGTACATGCTATAAATGATCAAATATACACTGAATATCCTTCCTCCGTATTTACGTAGTACATAGCCTACACAAAACACCCACCTTGTACGTTGAGACTAGAAATCTATGCCTACAGAGGGGCTAGGCCGAAAATTATTGGGGGTGTGGGAGGTGGGGGGCAGAAGGGTTGGGGGCAGCCGTCGCTGGGCTGATATGTGACCGGAGAGTCTTGTTCAACAAACGATGACGATGATTTAAGCTCAGGCGTTTTAAGTGTATTACTGGGAGAAATCCGGCTTTTGGGCTTAGGCTTAGATTTGAGTGAGCCAGCTATTATGGGGGGAGGCTTCTCGATTTATGTGTGCCTGTCCATTTGACGGCGGGGCCGCCGGAGTCGGGAGTTGCGACGTCATTTTGTTACTGGCCGGTTGGACGAAAAAGGTTATGTTTTGGGTAAGACGGCCTTTTTTTGTAACTTCCAATATTTAAATCATTTTTTTATATTTTCTTGAAATAGAGATGTAAAGACGACATCAATATACAGTAAAATTCATACAATTCATACATCACAATATAGTAAAATTGTAACAGGCAGATGTCTGTACTTTGATGATATTTAAAAAAATATATATGGAGAGTCTTTATTACAGCAACATAACCCAAAAGAACAGTTTTTAGAATTTTTCGTCTGTCTGTCTGTCTGTATGTTTGTACGCGCATCTAAACTACAGCATGGATTTGAACGCAGTTTTCACCGCTCTACTTCTAGATGCTTAAATTAAAATATAGGCTCCATTAGATATAGTTTTGGACCCCATAGGTGGCGCTGTACGAAGCAAGAGCGGGTCGCTAGTATTATTATAAAGAAATGAAAACACACCTTGAGGCACAACACGACACCTAGGTATAAGCAAAACTTACAAAAACAATGAACCTATGAAAATTAAATAGGTAACAAAATCTTATTACTGCTCTATGATGCAGAAACATAATTAAAAATTCTTTAAATAACTCAACAAACTACAATCGCATTAAAATAATGACTTTGTACGTAATCACCTGTTAATGTAAGAGATTAATTCGTTTTCAGAGCATTCAAATGGTTAATTACACTAATTAACGGTTTAAAAACTCACCGTTTTTAATTAATATCGACACAACTACGAATCAGCTATAATTTAAAACAAGTTAAATCGCAGCATCATCGGTTCCAAAAAAAAACAATTGAAAATCTACTTTTTCACTCCTAGTATTGACTGCATCCTTATTAGCAGCACAAAAAGGCTATATTTCTTTGACGTCATAAAAATAAATTAAATCATGCATCACGATGACCTTTTAACCCCCACGTGACTGCTACACAGTTGCATACCCCACTACTTGCGCCTATAGCACTGATCGCCGCTAATGTGTTTGCATGGAGGCTGGGAGGTCATAGCTGCTTTCCTGGGAAGGAAAAAAGAAATTTGGACTTTAGATACGTATTTCGAGAACCTTCGATTAGGAATTAGTTTGTTATGGATGATTGATCATCCCATCGAATAGTTGTGTGGAAATTGGTTACTACGAGGTGGATGGTGCAAATTGAATGGTCATGGCGCAAGAAAAAATAAGATTTACAAGTTTTTTGGAAATCAGAATGCCATTGGTTTGACCTTTATGTTCTTAAATCTTGTTGAACATAACCTTTATGGTCATTTAGGAATTAACTCTGGCACGTTGTAAAGAAAAACGAAAAAAACAATACGATTGAAATTGTCATCAGAAAAGCTTCGACAGCGTGGGAGGTCGTAAAACAATAACTTGTAAAATAATGTGGTTTTATTTTGATATCTAAATAAGTATTGGAATCTGCCTCAAAACGCCTTTTATTTATTAGGTACACTTAAACCTCGTCATCACACATCCGATCCATACAGTATGTGACAAAAGTTTTTTCAAACGGAGACACTTTTTCAGGTCTACGGAGAAGCATGAACAAAAGAAACGGGATATTTACCATGTTAACTGTTTGTTTTGAGTTCCCGATACTGACAATGAAAATGAAAAAAAAAATTAAAATGTAAAAAAAAAAGAAAAATGTACCTAATGTAATGATTGCTGGCCCCCAAGATAAAGGGCGCAGCCTAATTTGGGGACCTTTTTTTACTAATTATTATGTTAAAATTTAACTTGTTACGATTATATCATAGCTCTAAGTTAGATTAAGAAAATGTTTGTAACAATGGCTTAATAAATTTTATTCTTATTCTTAATGATATTGTTAATGATAATGTTAGTGACCATGACAGTGTAAAAACGTATATTGAGAAGCATGAATTTAGCATCATTACCATCAGTCTATGTTGTCTTCACTGCTGAGAGTTGGCCTACTATCTGCGCCCCACTACCTCTCTAGTCGCGGGACTTGTGCAATTTGGTGGTTGTTACAAATGTCTTCGGATTTTTGATTCTATGATATGCTGGTTTTCTCACGATGTTTTCTTTTACTATTTTGAAACAATTTAACTGCTTGCTGAAGTTCGTATTCAAATCTAGGAGCTGTAAGTAATAGTGCAGTAAAAGAGCAAATGTGGGCGGGCCCGTGGAAATGCTCACAACAACTGCTCTCTCCATTTTTACTTGCTGCACTTTGAATGTGTATAAAAACTAGCTCATGCAAAGTTAACTTAACACCTCATCATCTGCCTCGCCTTTACCCAACTATGTTGGGGTCGGCTTCCAATCTAACCGGATGCAGCTGAATACCAGTAGTTTACATAGAGCGACTGCCTGTCTAACTAAGCACCTATCCCATTTAAATTGTCAACTTACAAAACCACACCACGGTGAAACTCAATCCTTTTACCGAATAATCCTGAACGCGTAAATTCGATATTGAATTTTTCTCGAGTTAATCTTGTATTCAAATTTTAATTATATCATTCTGGCGTTTGAATAAAAACGAATTCATTTCGTTTCGTCGGTGAATAATAATGTACGGGCGAGTCGACGCTTGAATTACTGAGGGCGCGTGTGACACCGAAGTGTAATGATTAGCGTGTGTGCTGAAATGTTTGATACGTTTAAAGATTTTTTTTTTAATTTTTACGCGCGGGTTCGCGAGAAATGGATAGAGTAGAGGGAGGCCTAAAAAATTACGGCTTTATTTATAGTTGTCGCAAATGATTGGAAAATTCGTTTTTTTGGGAAAGTCTAAGGCATAGGACTGAATTATTGGAAACTAAGAAAGACGTAACATAACATGCCTGTATTCCCCGAAGGGTTAGGCTGAGGGGTTACTATTGTAGACCTTATTTCGCCAGTTATATTAAGTCTTCTATAATAACAGGGTAGCTTATATTGATATTGCCATCAACCGGGCACAAGCCCATGACCCGCATGACTCAGATGTCTAAATATTCCAGGCTAGGTAGATCCAGATTCGAACAAAGTGTTTTTTTTTTGTAATATTCTATTTCTTTATCCATTTTTACTACAAGCTCAATAAAATTTTGATAAATTTAGCTTGGTATTATGAAGAGTAATTTTTGTCATATTCTGTTTCTGCAGTGTAAGTTACACTGCAGAAACAGAATATGACAAAAATTACTCTACAAGAAATAATTAAAGAATTTTGGAAAACGGTCATGTGGACAACCCAATGTCATGTGTTGCCACCATGTAGTGACCTTGTTGACCAATTTCACTCATCTCACCATAAGTTGTAGCCTTCATTATGTAGTAGGACAACAAAGACTAATATTATTAAGTCAATTGTCTTCTCTTTGGTCTCGTGATCGCAAGCGCTGCAGGTTTTGTCAATCAGGATATTCTTAGTAACCTCACGGTATCTGGATTTGGTCCCCGTGGGTGTAACAGGCTCACCCGTGTTACTTGGGACTTATTACTGCTAACTGAAATGCTGCTAAACCTGCTCTGCCTAACCCTTCGGGAATAACAGGCGTGATATAACGTTATTGTATACTTGAAAACTCGTATTACCTATAATAACTGGGTTGTGGAGGGCAGATAGGCAGTCGCTCCATGTAAAATTCAGCTGCATCCGGTTAGACTGGAAGCCGACCCCGATATAGTTGGGAAAAAGCTAGGCAGATGATGTATTCTTGAAAACTGGATGAAATCAACTTCAACTGGCTCATAGTTACACCACGGTGTAGCACACCCAAAGTTATGGAGATCAACAATTAATTCCTATGTCTGTATCAGGAAAAGCACTTTTCATGACCTGATATGCATATTGAAATGATGCCGTATGATTACGTTTAGAATATTATTATACCCTGGACATTTCAGGTCTAGCCTGACAGCTAAGTTCTGGCTATCACTGTCATGGTACTCATTAGGGCTATTTTCATTTGGATTTAGATTTGAGTTAATGAATACAGGCAGTGTTTATTTGAGAGCCTGCATCAAGCTATTTTGATTTGTAAATTAAGCTGGGTTTGGTCGCTTTGGTAGATCCTTATAATGTGGTAAATTCTCTGAAAACTAGACATATACAGGGTGTAAACAGACCCTTCACGAAGCCGTTCACCAAGCATTCTGTACATCAAACTGAGTAACTTTACGCCAAAATTATTGCTATCATTTTTTTTTTTGGGGTAAAATATCATGTTTTACGGTAGGAATCAATGTAACACACTGAAACATTGTGTTGATGGATGGATTGAATAGTACGGGGGTCGACGAGGTGTTTAAAATAAAAATCTTACATTAAAATAATGTACCTATTAAAAAAAAAGTTGTAAAAAAGTTGGAACTTTGACCCCCAATATCTCCGTAACTATAAGGTTCCCAGGTATGGTCTAGACTAAAAAAATGATCACCATGACGGGGAGAATAAGTGGCTTTCGGATTCGTTAAGGGTCTTTTTACACCCTTTATAAACTGTATTTGCATATTAATAAAGTAAATTAACGTTTGGTCATTGTTTTTAACAAACTGTAATACACAATGACCAAAGCTAACACATAACAAGCTACTTATGTAGGCGAGAAATCACACAAAAAACTGATTGAGTCGTAACAATAGAACATCGCACAGATTACAATGCTTTTGATAATATCAGGGAGCATAAACCCGTCATAAACTGCGCGGAAGAAGTCTCAAGAGGTTGTCAGCACGCCGCGTCGTTATAAGAACACATTTAAAAGGAAATCACCATAACGAATTCAAACATTAATTCAAAAGCATAACTGTACATCTAAAGTACAAGTAGGTACGTTACTAACACAATCTGTACAAAGGGCACAGAGCACTCCATTTATATAATACTCGTCAATAATAATTTCATTAAAATGTAGATCTAGTTAAAAGCATTTTTTCTGATTAATTTTCAGTCGCGGGCCCCGCTCTTCTTTTTTTAATTGAATATCAGGCCACTTTGATGGCGCGTCGAGAAAGGGTTGAAAAAAAAGTTCGCCCTCATTTGAATAAAATAACAGCACTCACACTTTGCATTTACGGAGATATTTCAAATTATATCTGGACTCTTTTTTGTTTTAATTTTTTTTTGTTCCTCGTATTTATTTTATTTTTCCATCACCGCTCCCGTCTAATTGAGTTAGGCCTCCAAATCGAAAATGTCGATCGAGTTGTAATTCAATTTATTTTTGTTTCTAATGGAGTTCGGAGCTTTTTATTCTCTTTTTTTAACTGTAATTTTGAATCATTTGCCTATTGAAGGGTTGGTTCTGTTTACCGATGCGAGGACTTTTCCATGAAATGTTTTGTTTCTTGGATCGGTTTGCGTGCTTCGATTTTACAACGAGTGGGTAGTATAAACAGGGTTGTGTCCTGAAATGATTGTAATTAAAATTATTTGCAAAAAAATATATCGACTTCCAAAAAAAACACTAATAAGTGGAAAATAACTTTATTTTCAGAATTCGGTGACTTATGTTTGTTTCATTGACTTTTTTGCTACCGACCAAGCCACCGCGCAAGCTTCTCTACCAAATGAAAAAAGAATCACTTAAATCGAAACAGTAATCACGGAGACATCGGTGTACCTGTACACATACACAAAAAAAGAACACACAAAAAAGATGCTGGTCAAATACATAACCACCTCTTTTTTAAATTCGGTTAATAAAAGTTGTCAGTTTGGGTATAGATAGAAAAGTTTCAATTTAAAAAGTCAAAAATACAACATGAAACAAACCACAGTACCTCTGAATCAGTTTCCTTTTCAGATATCTTACACAAATACCTCAGCTTCTTATTTTACCCCGCGGCCCGTGAGATTGTATCAACTCCGAGTAAAAGGTAACTAAATAAAAGGCGGTTTAGTAACACTACCACTGCCGTGATTTATACTCTTTTTCGTTTTCTTGGCGAGATCCTTTTCCGCAGAATATTTTCAACTTGGGCACTAAGTTGAAAATTTTCTGCTTTAGCCACTTATTGAATGGGGCACTGATCAGCGACAGTTTTGTATAGGAGAAGGAAGAACAGGGTGTAAAGTTCTTCATCCTCCATAGAAAAGCGAGGATCTTCCGACCAGACGGGTGTTGTGTCGGATGGGCTACTGCCCGATTTGCCCGACAGTTGTTGTCGGGTTTTTTCTATACATGGTCTGAAGTCGCGGATAACTTTAATAGTGCGATTTAGAATTTTGATGTTAGTTTTTTTGTTCTTCTTAATAGTGGGACTGGGTCGTATGCCCGACGAACTGTGGGCTAAAATAACCAAGATGTGGAGCCCTGTCACAGCCAGAAGGCGACGCGGTAGACCTCGCAGGAAGATGGCGGGACTAGCTGGATAGAGCCAACAACCAGTGATCCACATTAGCCTTAGTTCGACTGCCTCTCTAACTTCCATAACCCAGTTAGTACTGGGTAATACGATACCCCTTGGTAAGACTGGTTGTCAGACTTTCGGGTCCTGTCTACCTCTAACGACTGTCAAAGATCTACAATTCACAGCCAGTACCAACGGCTTAACGTGCTTCCCGAGGCATTGTGGAAACTCGGTATGTGGTGGTCACCCATCCATGGACCAACGCAGGCAAGTGCAGCTTAACCTGTAGATCGACCCGAGAGGCTGTTATTATTTAGCCACAAAAATCTGTGAACGTAAAATACAAAGTAGCTTCAAAAATAAGGTCAAATTCCTACCTCAGCCACATGCTACGTAACATAATGAAGATTATACACGTATAAGCATTATTATATTAGCTGTATACACGCTGCAACAATGTCGCACGGACGGCGCCTACTCAAAAGACACTTGTCGCTTCTGCGCTGACTGAGAGTGGTTGATACTTTTCGCTAAAATTATTAAAATTGAAAAAAAAATAGGAAATAAGGAGGGTAGCAAATGAAGAGATGTGAAATGTTTGCCTATAATTAATGTTAATGGCGATCAAATTATTTCACACATAGAATATCTGTAAATACTTACGCTGACTGAAGTTTTGGTAACCATTGGTACCATTAATAGTACCTATTTAAGTATTGCATTGGTTTCTGGACCCAAATTCAATACTGAATGATTACTAATATTAACAACTAAAGCATTACTATACCTACCTATTTCAGAAATACATAGTATAACATACATGACTCACGCAGATACTACAGAACTGGGAACACCACCTTGTTCATCCTGAAATACTCTTTTTACTACGTCCAGGTTCCATCATTCATCGATATATGTAAATAAACATAAACTTACTTCTCTAAATCAGTTGAACATTAAATAAAACCAAGTGGAAGCACGATTTTCCCAAGTATCAACTACGGTAACTCACCCTATAGTCACGGAGAGCGTTTAAGAGAGTGAGAAAAGCTCGCCGCCCCGGCCTATTCGTTTCATGAGGGCGGCCCTACTTTTGTCTTGGCTGTCGGCTGTCGACGACCCAAACCGGGTAAGTCGAGAATGTCGGGATTTAACAACATTTTCACTGACTTACGAGTTTTCTTTTGATTTTGTTTAAGTGAGGTGATGTAAGGAGGGTTTTGTGATTTATAAACTGTCTTTAAGTTACGTACTGTATGTTTAGTTTAGGTAGCTTTTTTTACGAATAGTAGATTCTTTTTTTAATAAAAAGATGTTTGATTGTTTTTTTTTTAATAGAAAGAGAAGCGATGATGCGGCATAGGGTGGATCATGCTTGCCTACAAGAAACCGATTCACTCGAGCTGAATAGCTGAATAGATCCAGATCCAGATAAAAATCCTCAGATCCTATCTCAGGAACTATCTCTCTGATCTGAGAGATTATCCAAAGTATTTAAATTTCTATCGTAAGAAAATATCAGGTAAGCATACATAACCGCCAACGGTGAAGGAAAGCAACGTGAGGCAACCGTAATGTCCTAGAGTAAAAAAATTGAAGACGTGTGGACATCCACCAATTCACTGGGCCCACCTGGTGGATGACGGCCCACTCCCTGTCCCAGCAGAGGGCTGGCTGACATTCTAAGCTGATTAAACTATACGCATACTAGGGTACACACTAGGGCCATGGGGTCCGAGGGCCCACCTAGTCTTTAGGGACATCGTCATGCGGTTACTTGACTTTTCCCATGACCAGAGGGCTGGCCTATTTTTTGATCAAAGAATCAGCATTGCCATCCAACGTGGCAATGCTACCAGCCTTATGGGTACTATTCCGGTTGACAGCGAAGGGGACGAATTTATTGATGCCCATAAATGCTTTTCTTCTATCCTATAAGTACATAAAATAAAAAAATAATACCAGCCTGTTACTGTCCCACTGCTGGGCAAAGGCATCTTCTCATACAGAGAAGGCACGAGCATTGATCACCACGCTGGCTCATGAAGGGTTGGCGATTTCAGACTTATATTAATTATAAGTCCAGGTTTCCTCACGATGTTTTCCTTCACCGATGTCTGTGATGTCCAAGATAAAAGTAAGTATAAGTACATATTTGTTTTTATTATTTTAAGTTTGGTTATAGAAAATTATGTTAATTGAGAAAATAAAAATCACAAAACGCTCATAACTTTTCCCTCCCGTCACTCGAAACCTAAAAGTCATAATTTCTAGAAATAAAACAAACCACAATCAGACTTACCCCACTTCTTTGTTTCGTCGCCAATCTGAGAAGAATCTCGGCGCGAGGTTGAAGTGACTCACGGGTTGGGGTCGCCTGCACCCCACCGGACTTGACACTCATTTAAGTAGCATATAATTCAGTTTATTTAGCCGAATTCAATCTTCAAGAAGTGGAGAAGGGTTGGCTAAGAAAAAATATTAGTTTTGGGCGGTAACGTCGTTTTGTTGATGAAAAAAATTTCATTAAGTATTTTATTGTTCTAGTTCACTAAGAACTCTTGGTTGATATCCCGACGAGTCGTACTAAGCGCTTCTCCTCCAAGTTTATTATGAGCACAGCCAAACTGTGGAACTCTATGCCTATATATATCTGTGTTCCCTCCCATATTTAACCCTACTGCCTTCAAAGCAAGAGTGAACAGGCATCTTCTGGGCACGCTCGTTCCATCATAGACCTCATCTATCGCTTTCCATCAGGCGTGATTGAGGTCAAGAGCACGCCCATTTCGTTATAAAAAAAAAACAAACAAAAAGAAAAGTCTTGTTATCATAGTCTAAGTAAACTGTGGCTGCTCTGTTAGTCTCTGCTCGTAAATGCTAATTTTAATATTATTACACAAAGTCATTCAATCATCATTATCTGAAGATGAAAAAAAGGCCTTGTAAATTAGTACCAATATGACTTAACTGGGTAAGTACGTACTAGGTACTGAACGGTTAGCAAAAGGCCGATCTGATCAACTCGTCGCGACGATAAGTGGATCAGTATGCTTTATTCGCACTAACGATCAAATCGTTCTGATCACCCAGTAGCAAAAGTACTTACTTAAAATGACTACTCATTCAAAGAGAGCACAAAAATGGAATGATGTTATCTAAAGGGTGTAAAAAGACCCTTCACGAAATTGCGATATTTTTTTTGTTCTAGACCATACCTGGAAACCTTCTAGTTACGGAGATATTGGGGGTCAAAGTTCCAACTTTTTCACAAGTTTTTTTCTAAATACATGTTTCTAATGTAAGATTTTATTTAAACACCTTCACGACCCCCGTACTATTCAATCCATCCACCAGCACAATGTTTTGAGTGCGTTACATTGAGTTTTACCGTAAAATGTGTTTTTTCACCCCAAAAAAAAAAGTCGTTTCCCAGCAATAATTTTTGCGTAAAGTTACTTAGTTTGATGTACAGAATGCTTGGTTGACGGCTTCGTGAAGGGTCTGTTTACACCCTGTATACAAATAAATAAAATTGAAGTGTCTATTTGTAATTTCAAAATAACAGCTTTTTACTGAATGAAAGTACATACGGTACTTACTTATTTAACAACAAAAAACATTTTTTTTAATTTTTGTCTGACTGTTTGTTCCGGCTAATCTCCGAAACGGCTGGACCGATTTTGACTGGACTTTTACTGGCAGATAGGTGATGTTAAAAGGAGTAACTTTTATTTTAGAAAAGCCATTAGGGTTCTGTGGAAAAAAATGAAAACCCTTGAAATTGTTAACAATACCCGATTCAAATAGGGAAGTAATATTTTTATAATAATTTCACGCCGACAAAAGTCGCGGGCAACAGCTATATGGCAATAAGAAGTATGTGTCATGGTGTCATCAGTAACCCATATGAACCATGTTGTTCGAAATAAATAATTATTTGATTTGGTCATCAGCCTACAGCAGTCCACTGCTGGGCATAGGCTTCTCTAGTTGCAATTGCGCGCCACTCAGCTCGATTCTCGGCCACTTTCATGCACCTGTATGTTGCCATACATTGCATGAATTCTTTTTCTAAATTATTCAATAACCAATTTCGATTACGTCAAAGATTTAAAAAAAAATTTGGAGGTTTAATACTGGCCAGATGTTTTCATAGTGTTTAATTATTTATTTTGTTTTTTTTTACGCAAGGAGTTTCTAATATCAAAATAAGCCTTCGCAAACTTTTTTATAAGATGTAGTTCTGTCATCTCATCAGCCCTAAATGAAAGGGTGATTTGGAAGGGCTGTCAAACCTTTTTCTTTAAATAAATTAGCGGAATTGTGTTCTTTCTCGTGCTAATGAATGTCTTGTGGACTCGACGTCAGTTCTGAATTAATTCCGTCTTTAGTTAATTGATTTTAATGAGAATTCGACGAATTTATCACTCTATACCTATAGGTACTAATTAAGTATAGTTAATTTTATTCAGTCTGCTTTGTTTTTGTATAATTACGTGGAATTTAAATTAGTAGATTACGAACACATTTAAATGAAAATATATTAACTGATATACTGTATTTAACTGCAGTGAACCAGAATTTTGCATTGACATACCTAAATAGATCCACGTAAGTCTATACTACAAGGTCTCTACTTACAAGGATATTGGTAAAACCAATTCTATGCTAATCCGTTTCTTTAGATTAAACAATGCTTTAATTAGGTGCAAAAAGAGATATATTCTTAAACACTGCTTAAAGTGTAAAGTCATTATTAGCGACTTTAATCGCTATAACCCGTTTAAGAATATACTTTTTGAACTCCATTGTCACATATACGTGACAAGCAAGCGCGTGCCCTTTACGCCAAACGACACAAGTATGTGTCAAAAATGGTATGTGAAATTGTGGCTAGGCGTGGAGGGCACGCGCGTGCGTAGTTCTAGTGTTCAAAAGGTTAAGGTTAGAGATATTCATTTTTGACAAACAAATGTTTCTCAACACCAGTGTTTACGAATAAACCCATCAATTATCGTGCTAATACAAAGTAAACAAATAAAAAGTCGAAAATCCCAATATAACACACCTATTGTGCGCATTATAAGTATTAGAAGCGTGTGTTTTATCACTGCGACAATCAAAACGTACGTTCCCGACCGCAAGTTTAATTATGCAAACATCAAGCCGTCGCCAGATTTCTCATTAGAGCCAAGATAATGACGGTACACACTGTCGCAAAATTAGATAGCAAGCACGCACCCAAACAGATATACGCGCCACATTAACATAAACCGAATTTGCATGTAAATTACATTTTACAGCATCTTAATTAAAACATTTTGGCATTATAAATGATCAAGCGGGGGAGGGTGGTGTACCCCTGACCTTAGCGCCTCCTCTCTCCAGTTAATTCGATAGTTTGAAATTTGGAACGTTTGAATTTGACGTTCGATTTTTTGTTTTTTTTTTGTGTTTAGCGGGAAATATGTTGGCGATGTGAAAATAAAATGATAGTGTGTGCGTTTGGCAGTATCACAATACAATAGGTTTTAGTGTTTTTTTTTTAAATATTGGAATAATTTAGGCTTGGTTTTTATAAAAAAAACAGGGTTTATTGAGCTAGAAAAATATTATTTTATTTAGTGTTCAAGCTATGCCATCATATTTTTTAAAGCATTGATGACACATCATAGGATATACTTTGGTCTAAATAAAACACAGTAATACACAAATATCACCACAGATTTGATACATTTCCATTTTAAAATAACTCCCATGAAAAAACCCACTTTTCACGCCTGTATCATAATGCAGCCATTGTTTAACAGCATTTACCCAGCATTACATTTAACCCTCACGCTGCAGTCACCGCGATACATCGTCGTGACGTACGGTTGACCCTCGACGTATCTACGTTGCACAGTCAAGTGCAATGCGAGGGTTGCAAGCACTTTACACGTGTTTAGAACTAATTATGAGGTGAAAATATTGCGCGAGGCTTTTTGCACTATTTCTCTTTTATAAATATGTTAATTTTAGCTGCTCTGCTCTACTTTATGTGTTGCCCACGACCTTCTTCTGCGTGAAATTATTATAAAAATATTACTTTCCTATCTGAATTGGATTTTGTTAACAATTTCAGGCGTTTTTTTTTTCACAGAACCCTAATCTTTTTTCTCAAATAAAATGAGCTTAAATTACTCCTTTTAATATCAGCTATCTGTCAGTAAAAGTCCCGTCAAAATTGGTCCCGCCGTTTCGGAGATGAGCCAGAACAAACAGATAGACAGAAATGCAAAAAATATAAAAAAATACTTTTGTTAAAAGTGCCGTATAAATACTTTCATATGCATTCAGTAAAAAGCTGTTATTTTCCGATTACAAACAGACACTTTTATTTATTTGTAAAGATTGTATACATGAAAATGAGGATTTTTTTTTAATTTTCGGCATCATCCACAGCTCTATTTTGGCCATTGCTGTGCATGCATTTTTTTTCAGGCCATGGGCTCATGCTTCAGTCGACCTACCATCTCCGCGCCGTGCTAAAATATTCAAGTTCCCCAAAACCATGCCCACAGTCTTGCGATAATCTTCCGATTTGCTTATAATTTTAGAAACAAAAATAGGTGACATAGGTCACATTTCAGACAGATGTCAAAACATTTAAAATGTACCGCAAATATCGACTAGAAAAAGCAACTCTAAGATTTCGAGAATCTAAGTTAATTACATTTTTATTGCTTGACCAACCCCATCAGATTTCTTAACAACATTTACATGAGATTAAATTAAGAATATTTTTTTAAAACAACCCTCCTTTGAGGGTATTAACTGAAAGTTCTTTAAATAAGTTAGCAATTAGGGGTAACATAAAATTAACATAATTGTATAAGTTCGTGCTGTTTATGTTTCGACAATAACGATTTTGTCCGTTGCAGTCTCCGTGGGTATGTATAACGAGGGTAGATGGAATTAAACAACTTGGTAATAGATAGTTATGTATTTACTAAGTGGTGGCGCAGCAGTAACGACTCCGACTTTCGTGATAATAGCCGTAGGTTCGATGCAAGACAGATACAGGGTGTAAACGGACCCTTCACGTAGCCGTCAACTAAGCATTATGTACATCAAACTAAGTAATTTTACACAATAAAAAATTGCTGGGAAACGATTTTTTTTTGGGGGGTGAAAGATTACGTTTTACGGTGGGACTCTATGTAACGCACTAAGAACATTGTGCTGATGGATGGATTGAATAGTACGGGGGTTGTGGAGGTGTTTAAAGTAAAAATCTTACATTAGAAACATGTATTTAAAAAAAACGAGTGAAAAAGTTGGAACTTTGACCCCCAATATCTCCGTAACTAGAAGGTTCCCAGGTATGGTCTAGAACAAAAAACAATCTTAATGACAGGGAGAACAAAAGCCTGTCGGCTTCGTTAAGGGTCTTGTTACACCTTTTATTTTACTTATGTGCAGACGCCAGCGCATCAAGCTACTACAATCTGTCAAATTTCTTCAATACATTTTCAACTTTATTGCTAAAACATTAGGTTCAAGGTGGATTGGGAAAATTTGACAGTTTCGGGTAGCTTGTATTGGCGTTTGCACCTTAAAAAAAATTTCATCGCCACTGCTCTCAATACGGTGAAGGAAAACATCGTAAGGAAACTGGTATGACAAAGAACCAAAAATTCGAAGACATGTGTGAAATCCACCATATCACGCTGAGCTGTGGTAGGTAATGGCTGGAGCCTTCCTTCTACATAGAGGAGGTCCAAGCAGCGGTCACGTTAAGGGCTGATATGCTATGATAAAATACATTAACCAGTAACCCTTATGCCCTAAGTACAGTTCGCGTCACGTAAAAAGAACGCTGACCGCTCAAATAAACTTACTCAATTTTTGTTATTCTAGCCTTTTTCAAAGTTCTAAGCAGGTAGTAAAGTACCTATACGATTCTACAATGAAACAATTATACTGATATTATAAAACAATAGCTTAGTCCTTTAGGACGCGACTGTATAACGTGCGCAAACACATCCCCTCCACTGTCGCTTAGCGTTCTTTTTACATGACGGGACTTATAATAAGATTGAAAAATGGTCGACGGAGTACAAAACTACAACAGAAGATGTACCATATTATCTTGATGATAAGGCTACACACAAAAAGATCTTGGATAAACTGAAGAGAGAACCAAAACTCAAAAACAAAAGCACCTCTAATCATAACATCCTAAAAGACTTGACAAAACTTGACACAAATGTTTTGTCGCACTAGTGACGTACCATTGTCCCGGAACAGGAATAAATAATGAACAGTGACGACTGCTACTTCTGTTGCTAAAGGAAGTAAAAAGTAACTGGGATAGCCGACGGCGATCCTCCGTGAGCTTTGTTGCGCTACACTAATTTTAGCAGAATAGAGATGCGAATGTGATATTTACACGGACTGATGGAGGTCCGTCAAAACGCTATGTTCCTTTTTTGAATGTGTTTTTTTTTTCGGTAATGGCTAATGGTTACTGGTTGAAACTGTGTGGAGTATTCGAAAGTTTTTGGTTGATAGAAAAATGTTCGTGGTTTAAATATTCACTGTGCTCATGTATTTTTTTTAAATAATAAGTAACTGAAACTACTGAGCACTGAGCTCGTGGCTAAATAATAACAGCCGCTCAGGGTCGATCTTTAGGTTAAGCCGTACTTGCCTAGGTTGGTCTGTGGATGGGTGACCACACATTACATACCGAGTTCCCTCCGTGCCTCGTAAAGCACGGTAAGCCGTTGGTCCCGTGTGTCATTTGTAGATCTTTGAAAGTCGTTACAGGTATTCAGTGGCCCAAAAAGTCTGACAGCCAGTCTTACCAAGGGATATCGTATTACCGTGAAGGGTTGTGGAGGTCAGATAGGCAGTCGCTCCATGTAAAAAACTGGTATTCAGCTGCATCCGGTTAGACTAGAAGCCGACCCCAACATAGTTGAGAAAAGGCTAGGTAGATGAATAAGTAACTGAAGAGTCATCTCTCTGATATTGTATTCTAGACTATTGGCACTTAGGACTGCAGAAAACCTAAAAACAAGATAGTAGTTCACTCAGTCAAAGTAACCAAACCCATATACTTGAAAGAAAAAGTACGAAATAGGTTAGTTTAAACAGTAATTAGGTATTACTACACTAAAATTTACAATGGAGAATAGAACATTTCGTAATATCAGTAAAAGTTTAATTTCTTTCGTTTTTTGTACTTGAAGTAAGTAAATAAGACATAGTGTATGTCTACATCTCTTTTTTAGTATCTCCTTTCGCAGGTATGCTGGAAGAGACTTCTTTAGAAATATAGCATCATCTTTGTACCTATTTTTTGTTCCTTTCTTCTTTTCTGTATTTAGTGTACTGGAATTGTTAAATCAATAAATAAACCATTCGAAGAAAGTGTTTAATTCCGTACGTAAGGAATACAGTAGCTAAAAAGCAAATTTTGACCCAATAAGAACATGCACCTGCCTCTATTAATTTCAATTACAACAAAACTATTTAACAGACCATAAATATATCAAGTGAGAGTATATCGATGTTGTTTAACCGCCTGGCCATGAGCTGCACGACAATCGTGTGGTGAACTTGTGACAGTGACTGTGGAAAAGATAAACGAAAAAAAAATGCATCGAGCATACCACTAGTCGTGGCGCACTACACGCGACTTGCGAAGCGACAGTACTCATTCGAAGGAAACAGTTGACTCACGAGTTTGTCGCTTGACACAAGTCGCATCGCATCGCTTGACGGCTTGGCTACAAGTTGACTTAAGCGACATGCTTGTAGTACAGCGACGCCGGGGAAAACATTTTTTTTTTTTCGTCTAGTTAGTGCCTGATTAGAAACTGGTGTCACAGTTTTTATGCCGCCCATGGGCCTCTGACTTGGCTTTACATGCTGTCGAGAAATATCTCTCAGGCGTGCTGGGCAAGTGATAATTTTACAATACACACGTGAATCCGAAAAATCAGGGGAAATTAAATGAAAGAAGTCGCTTTGAGCATTCTACGTGTTACCGCGAAGCGACTTGCGACAGGATGGTACTCAATCGAAGGGAACAAGTGTCACTTGGCATAAGTCGTATCACCAGACGGCTTAGCCACGAGATACAGGCGCGAGAGAAGAGAAAATAAATGAACGAAATAGCTTAGAGAGTGCCACGAGTCGACGTGGGATTTTCGTAGAGACGGGACACGCGAAGAAAACAAGAGACGAGCGCCCGTTGCTCTTGACGCGAGTCACATCTACTGACGGCTTGACCGCGAGCCACACGCTCAAGTGGCACGCGTGTTGTGACAGCAACTGCGGAAAAACAAATGAAAGAAGTTTCACAGAGCATAGCAAGAGTCACTGTGACGGAAGGTAACCACGTCGCTTGACGCAAGTCGTGAAGTCGTGCACGGTGCATAAGTATTGCGTGTGTTGACGTGATCAATTATTATCCGTGGACTCGTTCGAAGTGCGAATCCATCTCATTTGCGATTATGTTAGGCCGTGGCTCGATTGTATTCAAGTTATGCCCCTTTCGTCTTGTAATTAAAAAGGCGTTATAGTGTGCCTTCTCTAATTTAATTTACATTCAAATGACAAGGACATGTTGAATGTATAATGTGTTTTTGAATGTCATGTTTTTATATTCGGTTGTAAATGACGTCTTTCTTCACAAAAGAATTATTGTGGTAACACTTACAACAACGTTGATCTTTAATTTAGTCAGATCAATGCCACTTTCTATTTTAAGTTTTTCATATTCTTAGCTTAAATGATGTCTACAATGGGAATATCACGAAAGAAACATACCCCAAGTAAATAGTATGTAGCTGTAGCTTCAATTCCAACTATCACGATTCTCTACTAAAAATATTTACAAAACGAAAACCGCGTCGTTGAAGTACAAAAAATAATAACTCCACCAACAATACGTTCAACAACTCTTAGCGCAAAAAGAAAACGCAGGAAAATAATGATACAAAGCTCTTTATTTCACACAATTACAGCGATATGTGGAGGAGACGACCCGTTGAACATACACAATTAGTCGCTTTTTCACACGGCGAGACACAGCATAGCAAAGTAGTGGAGCGAAAAAGTTTGCTCAACCAGTATGACAATTTATTAAGCCGTACATTTGTTAGTATGTACAGATTTTAAAAATAGGTTGTCAAAGTGTAGACGCTCAGCGACTGCAGCGCCGTGAAAAGTAATGAAAAACAGGCGCCTAGTGCCAAGTGTAAATCGCCTTGTTAATTTCACTAGCCCTGCGGCGAATTTCGCCGAGGACGCATTGTGTGTGCCGGCTTTATGTCGCGTCTTCCCGTTGTCTGTACACGGCTTTAATTGCGCGCGTCATTGGCGCGCTTTTTGAAAAAAGAATGACGTGTAATTAACGCGCGAATATGGAACGTGACAACGCGCGTTCTGAGGGAGCGATTTTTTTTTAATTTTTTTAATTAGGCACACGAAGGGTTGAGTTCGGTGTTTTGTTTTTGTTCCTTTTTTATTATTTTGTTGTTATGAGTCCAGTTATAGCAAGCGAATTTAAATTATAATGAATAAATTAAAATGCTTTTAGTAAATCATTCGTATTGATTATAATTATTATAACTTGCTGTATTCGACACCTTGTGTTCAGTTTTAATATAGCTTTAGGGCTATAGCATTCATTTCATAAATATAATGATTTTTAAACACTGCTTTTCTTTGGCAGTAGTGTAAGAAGAAAAAGCGCTGAACTAAACTAGAGAACAACAAAAACGCTGAACAATATTATTTGCAAAATAGCCACAAACTACTCCTCATTGACCTAAAACAGTTCCATAAACATAATTTACTGAGTAATTAATTTGATGTATACTTTCGCCGTTTCCCGTGTCTGTGGATTGTAAATAAATAAAAAATAAATATAATTTTTTTTTTTGAGGACAATGACTGTCCGAAAAAAGCGATGATACATGATCCTCGTTTGGCTGGCTCGCGTACATTTTTTTTTATTAAAAAAAATCACATTAACGGCCTTCATTGGGGCGGCGATAAATAATGCCCTCCTTATTCAAATTTTTGTTTTGTTCATCCCCCACGCGTTATAAATGAGACTTATTTGGAAACGAATGATAGGGAGCGATAAAATTCTCGATTATGTTAGAATGTGTGAGTGCAGAACGAGTTGGTAATCGGGCCATTTATTATAAATTTAAATTTTATTTTTACGCACATTACCTGTGCCTGTATTTTAACTGTTCTTTTTTTAATTAATCAAGGCAGGAAAACGTTTTTTTTTTGTTTTTACATGTGTAGCCAATGCCATGGACAGTTGCGTTACGTACGAGTACATTATTATGCTGAATCGTTTTTGAAACCCTTAACATAATGACGTCTTCAAAACTAGTTAGTCCAGTTGGTATGGCTAAAACTGTGGCAAAAACTTTGATACACTTGTTTAGTTTCGTGTGTTCCTCAACCATAATCAAGCTCCTATACCCTGGGTATTGGGTGAGCAGACTACGCACAATTTGGTGATCGAAGTCACACATCAAAATATTTAAAAAAATACTAAGGAACCCTTTAAATCATCATTTGCCTAGCCTTTTCCCAACAATGTTGGGGTCGACTTCTAGTCTAACCGGATGCAGCTGAATACCAGTATTTTACATGGAGCGACTGCCCGTCAGTACTGGGTAATACCCCTTGGTAAGACTGGTTGTCAGACTTTTTGGGCCACTGACTACAAATGTAACGACAGTCAAAGATCTACAAATGACAGCCGGGACCAACAGCTTAACGTGCTTTCCGAGGCACGGAGGAAACTCGGTATGTAATGGGTGGTCACCCATCCACGGACCAACCAAGGCAAGCACGGCTTAACCTAAAGATCGACCCGGGCGGCTGCTATTATTTAGCTACGAGCTCCTACCTAAGGAACCCTTTAAATATCATAGAAAAAGTACTTTATTACCTAAATAGGGCCCTACTTCAGAAAACTCCTTATACTATCCAAAGTACACTGAAAAAAAAAACGAAATTAGTTTTGTTTTTCATTCTCCCCATTGCAACCTCTTTTCAAACATACTCACAGAGTTCTCATCTATTCACTAATAGTACATACAAACATTTCCATGCATACCATTACATATGCAACGATCCTAAAGGACCCTAGACGTTCCTCAATCACGACTGATGGGTAAGGTCGGTGCGATTTTCCTCCCGACCTTCAATCGTTGCCAACTGATGCAGCTAAGTAGGATGCTCTGTCTCTTTCTGGCAGAGGACTACCGGCTAGATCTTGGTGTCGTGGTACTGCGTGGTAGTCCTCTTTTGGGAATTAGAGACTTTTGAATAAAGACATGTTTTTTTAAGAGACATAGACGTGGTAAACTGCTGTTTTAGACTTCTAGTAACGACTTCAATTAGCGAAAGTAATTAAATGAGTGTCTAAGAAGGAAGTACTTACTTTTTGTTTTATTGTTAATTCAATTTTTTTTTTTGTTTTGTTCTGTGTGAGTCTAATAAATATTTTTTCTTTGTTTCTTTTTCTTTCTTTCTTTACTCATAATATTTTTCAGTAAAACAGCTCCAATGCTTATTTTGTGCTTTCAATTTTACCTATTTACACTTCGGAGCGTACCTAACTGAAACTAAAGCATTTTATTTTCTGTTCCAGACGGAAAAATATGTGTAGTTATAAGGCACGGTCCTTTTTAACCGACGAAAAAAAGGGGGAGGTTCTCAAGTCGACGCGTATTTTTTTTATGTATCATGACGAATAACCTTTTTTTTAAAGATAAGTCTGATTCTTTTAACACATATTTTTTGTACCCATCAACCAAGTATATTATATAACCAGGTATTCCTAAGACCTAGTAAGACTAGAATCAAAACTCAGACAGCACCACACCGCTCCTCATACATAATGTATGAAACTTAAAGAAATGCAATGAAATGATAAAATGATCGCCCCATTGTAGATAAACGGGCCATTTCCACTGGCACAATTGAATGATGACCAGCCATTGTGACTATGTTTAGAGATCCTGCATATAATGCCTGGATAGGTGCTCCAGACTCTATTTCATCCACTTATTGCGACGTATTACTCAGTGTTGGTAGATAGGGTATTTATTCCCTTTTTTGGGGAAAAAACGTTCTAGGGTAAATTTTAGGGAACCGAATAGAATATTCTTTATTATGTACTACTAGCTTTTACCCGCGACTTCGCTCGCGTTAATTTAGAATTTGACAATCAATTCGGGTTGTACTCTGCGTGTAATTCAATCACGATTCGAAAGACACGTGGCGCCATCTATGAGCATAAGATAGTTATTGTTGTTTTCCTCGGGAACAGTACTTTTTTTCGGGATGAAAGGTATCCTATGTCCGTTTCAGTACACCTGAAAACGTATATGAAATATTTCAGTATGATCGGTTCAGTGGTTTAGGCGTGAAAAGGTAACAAACAAACTTATTTTCGCATTTATAATATTAGTATGGATTATACAAACTAAATAAATAAAAAAATAATGAAAGAACTTAGGCATATTTAGATAAAAAGTCATACTTCTGGCCGTGAAGACAAATCTTTAGGAGACGGAGAGGTGTATACCATAGAAGTAACATTCGTAAAAGAAAACATTTAAAAAAATTAAAAATCGGGAAATGAAATTTATTTGGAAAATTACGGGGAAAATATGGCTAAAGAATAGAAAACACATCACCGCAAAATTTACGAAAACAAGAGTCATTTTACAGCCAAATTAGTAATTTGTAATAATAACTTGCGTATAATTCTCCCATTGCATTGTGCGTGAACGGGAACGGGCAACTCATAGACAAACAAAATATTCAATATCATTAACCCTATCGGGAATTCAACACAAACAGTAAACATGTTAAATATCCCATTTTTAGAGTTAAAATATACAATACCTAGCGGTAAGTACACAACGATCGATATTTCTTGGTTTATTTCATTTCCTGTTTGAAAAACAGAATGGGGAAAAAATTGCCAAACATATCATTGAGTAAGGGGGAAGTTAAAAAACTAGATCTAGCAACATTGGTATTACTTCGTTTATTGGGTCAGTATGAACATGTTCAGCTGGTAATTGAGCAGAGATTTGGCGTGGAAGATTTTGCACATTGCGCCTAGGATGTTTTTCTTTGGAGTATTATTAGATAAGTATTGCTTTTGTGTGGTTATTGGGAGGATAAAGGGACGGAAATTAGTCATTGGTAACTACATGTAGATGAGATTAGTGCAGTACCTACTTATATGGTCAAGAAGAATGGCCAGGGCACTGATTGCCCTACCTAGACCTAAATAGATCTAGACTGCGTCCAGTTTAAGTTTCCATAAAATCTTCTGCAAGAGGATAAAGGTATATTGTCCTTAAAGAAAACTGCTTTTATGTATGAACCTACAGTTGCCAATCTATTGACTAGAAAAACCTTTAAAAGATTCCCAACCAGCAGGTTGACTGCCTCGTTGGTCTATTGGTTGCGAAAACGGCTGAGCTGCTGAGCATGAGGTCCTGGGTTCGATTCCCGAGTCGGGCAAAGTGTTATTGGGTTTTCCTATCAGGAATTTCTCAATAGTGATGGCAATAGCCTCGCCCCATATTACATGGGACTTAAATATAACTGGCGAAATGTGAGTATACTATTACCTCTGCCTAACTTTCCGGGGATTACAGGCGTGATGTAATGTAGATGCCTGGTTGCTGCGCCACACGACCGAACCGTCCTAGGTTCATTTTTATAGGACGACACTATTAAATTCTACTTACAATGGTACAGGTCCCGTCACGTAAAAAGAACACTGAGCGACAGTGAAGGGGATGTGTCTTCGCTCGGTTATAGTCGCATCCTGTAGTACTAAGCTTATTTTTTTATAATATTAGTGTAATTGTTTTACTGTAGAATCATAATAGGTACTTTACTAGCTACTTAGTACTTTGGAATAGGCTGGTATTCAAAAAACATATAATGTTTATTTGATCGGTCAGCGTTCTTTTTACGTGACGGGACCTGTACCATTACATCGTCCTCCCTTTTCAAATCCTCAGGGGCATGCAATCACATAATACAGGGTGTAAACAGACCCTTCACGAAGCCGTCGACCAAGCATTCTGTACATCAAACTAAATAACTTTACGCAAAAATTATTGCTGGGAAACGACTTTTTTTTTTAGGTGAAAAATCACGTTTTACGGTAAAACTCAATGTAACGCACTCAAAACATAGTGCTGATGGATGGATTTAATAGTACGGGGATCGTGAAGGTCTTTAAAGTAAAAATCTTACATTAGAAACATGTATTTAAAAAAAAAATTGTGAAAAGGTTGAAACTTTGACCCCCAATATCTCCGTAACTAGGGGGTTCCCAGGTATGGTCTAGAACAAAAAAATGATCGCAATGATGGAGAGAACAAGTACCTTTCGGCTTCGTTAAGGGTCTTTTTACACCCTTTATTATCAATATTTAACAACTGACCAAACCAACTTCGTCTAGCGTCAGTTGCAAAGTGACTGTTCTATAAATTATATGGCGCGAATGTCGGCCATGTTGCCAACCTTTTTGCGTTATGATAAGTAGATGCGTTTGCTTTTGTTTATGGATTTTTTTTGAACATGGAATTCTTGTTTGTTCTTTTGTTTTTTGAGAGTCTGATAGGCAGTCAAATCAGTTTAATCGTTATTACTGATCTGAAGTCGTTGTTTGACAAAATATGCAGCTATAGTTTATATAATTATATCATTGGCTATAGTAATTATTAATTGGCTTGGCCCCCAAGATACAGGCGCAGCCTAGTTTGGGGACCTCTGTTTACTAATTACTATGTTAAAATGTAACTTGTTACATAGCTCTAAGTTATATTAAGAAAATGTTTGTTTGTAACAATGGCTCAATAAATTTATTCTTATTCTTAATTGATATGTATACCTGAAAACTAAAAAAATACCGGAAATTTATTCTTTGAAGATTCATCTCAGAAATATTCAATCAAACTAAAAATACTAACGCGTCAAATTATGAAATTGTATGGAACTCGAAGTCACAGCGAACCTTCCATTCTGCATGGCGCCTGAAGGATCAAACGTGATATAAACAAACAAAGGCTTTAGTAATAACACGGTTTCGTGAAAGTAGAAATTGGAATGGATTTTTAGAAAAATACTGGCACTACTACCTACTAGGGTTACGTGCGCGCATTTTCAGGTAAAAATTTAAACCTTTTCTGTGAAAAGAACTCAGTAAAACTAGCTACAGTGTTCCACACACGTATTTAGGTACTCTCCCAATTGTGAATGGAGTGAGCCAAAGGGGAGAGAATGGTACTTATGCTTGCTGTTACAATTTTCGGCAAAACTTCGAAAAGGGCAATGCTAATGAAAGCATCGATGATGAAGTCGACGAGAAAAAGAGGAAAGCTTTTGGCATTGAGAATCATGTTTAAGGTAAAAATGAGATTACTGGTCAATATAAATCATTCAGTAACTGACAACAACGTGTAATGCCTTCTTTTGGCGTTCAGGTGAATCTTATTTCTTATTTATATTACCATTATAAATGCGAAAGTTTGTAACTCTTTCACGCAAAAATTACTAAACGGATTTGGATGAAATTAAACACACACATCGTTTATAACCTTGATTAGCACATAGGATACTTTTAATCCCAGTAGTACGATCCCGTGAGACAAAAACTGAAGTCCACACGGACAAAGCCGTATAACCTAGTAAAAATATTTTATACGAAAGGACATCAAACAAACGATAACAACAACCCATCTAAATTACATAGGGTAAGCAAAATTAGCTTGAAATATCCGCAATGCTTGGACACAAAGCTTCTCTCTATGAAAAAGAAATTAAAATAACTGGCCACTTACAAAAAGAGCAGCTCTTACAAAAGCGCAATGATTATGAGAACGTCGAAATATTTTTTCAAAATTTCCTACCCGAGGTTATCGACAACTGGTAGGACGCTTAAATTACGGGGCAGGCACATTTTTATCTGCTTTTTTTGCCCGAGCCTAGGGGTGGTAGTGCTTTTTTGGACTTATTTTTTATCGAACGCTTCGAATGGACCACTTCAGTGTAGGGTTAAACTGTCTGTGTGCTACGAAAACTACGCTTTGTAACGTACGCGTACGTAGTTATATGTTTTATGACGTTATTGCGTTATTAAAACGGTTAATTGCTAATCTGAATGTGTGATTGGATGGATGAATTTTCGATGATGTTGTTTGTGAAAATTTTGTTTTTGAATGAGTTTTAGTTTTGTGTAGATTTGTGATCAGAATGGTTAATTTAATTAGCGATGAAAATAAATTAATGCTTGATCTTTCTATGTCCGTCGATCATATTAAAAGACATAACTAGACATCGGCATTATTATCGATCGTTAAGTCGCGCTTGCCTAGGTTGGTCCGTGGATGGGTGACCACACATTACATACCGAGTTTCCTCCGTGCCTCAGATAACAAGTTAATCCGTTGGTCCCGGCTGTCATTTGTAGATCTTTGACATTCGTTACAGGTAGTCATTGACCTGAATATCTGACAACCAGTCTAAAAATCGTATTAACCAGTCCTAACTGGGTTTTTTTAAGGTCTGATAGGCAGTCGCTGCATGTAAAATACTGGTATTCAGCTGCATCCGGTAAGACTGGAACCTGAACCCAACATAGTTGGGAAAAGGCTAGACAGATGATTTTAAATTAACTGGGTATTAAATTGATCGACTCGTTTAGCAAATCTCGGTTTTGTAATAAATGTTTTTCTTCTATTCTGGCAGCATAGTTAAAGCGTGTTACTAATACTTATTGATGATCGAATAATCTCGTTGGTCTAGTGGACTGCTGAGCATGAGGTCCCGGGTCCGATTCTCAAAAGGCAAAGTGTTTTTGGGTTTTTCCGTCAGGAATTTCTCAGTAGCAACCACGGAGCCTGGATTTGTGCCCGGTTGATGGCAATAGGCTCGCCCCATAGTAGATGGAACTTAAACATAACTGGTGAAATTTTGGAGTCCTATTAGGTACTCCTCTACCTATCCCTTATTGGATTAGAGGCGGAATTGTTTCGTTGGGAAGTTTAAAAATGGAACTTCAATTATTGATGTCGTAAAGTGTGGAGGGTGTCCTAATGTCATTATAAAAAGGATACAGCTCATTTTATTGTAACCGTTCAGTCTCAAAACCGAGTTCTTCAATACCCACCATCATCTAGAACCTTCTATGGCTTCTATAACCTAACCATTGCTGTAAAAACACGCCAGTATCACGTCGAGCTGCAGTCAAAACACGCATTGTACGACATTTTGTTTGCGGCTCAAAGCGGCGTGCAATCTGAGTAGCACAATCTAACCCAACGGCTTTGTGCTTACTTTCATATTCGCTGCATTGACAGCTAAAGGACGGGGCAGGGCTGGTAGGAGAATGAGATTTATATTATTCTTATTCTTATTCTTTATTGCACACAAAACAACAAAAAATACACATACAAATTGCAATAATATAGCTTACAATGGCGAGCTTAACCCAGAATTGGGTTTTCTTACAGCAAACCAAATTTTGATTGCGAAATTTGCATAAGAGGATATACCTATGTGCATTAACAGAACATCTTATTACTTAAATTAATTAATTTAATAAAAAAATAAAATAAAAATAAAATAATAATATAAATAATAAATTATTTTTTATTTTTTAATATTATTTCAATTTTGTAAAGCAGCTGAGTAGGAATAACTATTGTATTTTTCTTCTTCTTTTGTTGAAATTTGATGGAAGTCTAAGAAACAGTCTGACACTCTGTTTTTGTATTGTAGGCAGAGGTGTACCTAATAGTACACCCCACTTCGCTAGTTATATTTAAGTCCCTTGTAATAGGGGCGAGCCTAACCGGGCGCAAATCCAGGCTCCGAGGCTGCTACTGAGAAATTCCTGAAACCCAATGACAATTTGTACGATCCGAGAATCGAACCAAGGACCTCATGCTCAGCTGTCGCTGTCAATAGAATTTAGGTAGGATAATTATGTTTATGTGGCCTTGCCATCAAAAACAAGATAGGTGGATCAATTTCCTTCGAGCAACCAGAAGGTCAACAGAATAATAAGCCTCATCATCATCTGCCAAGCCAACTATGTTGGGGTCGACTTCCAATCTAACCAGATGCAGCTGAATACCAGTATTTTGCATGGAGCGACTGCCTATCTGACCTCCACAACCCAGTTAGTACTGGGTAATACGTTACCCCTTGGAAGACTAGTTGTCAGATGTGTGGGCCACTGACCGCCTGTAACGACTGTCAAAGATCTATAAAAGACAACCGGGACCGACGGCTTAACGTGCTCTCGGAGGCATGGAGGAAACTCGGCTTGTAATGGATGGTCACCCATCCACAGATCAACCTAGGCAAGCACGGCCACTATTTAGCCATGAGCTCCTCCTTGTGGTTTAGCCTTGTATTGCCTAGACTGCTGGGACCAACGGCTTAATGTGCTTTCTGATGTGGTCACTCATCCACGGATCAACCTAGACAAACGCGGTTTAACCTGACGATGGACCCGAGCGGCTGTTAAAATTTAGCCACGATCTCCTCACCAATAACCACAACACAAAACAACCAACCGATCCAGTCCTTAAGGAAGAAATTGATCACAATCTCAATCAGACCTCACAACCCTACGGCAACCAACACATGCACAGTAGTCGTACCGACCGCCTTATTAATAAACATACGCTAACAATAAATAATTGTTTATAATGAACTTTATAATATATTAGTGCAGATAGTTCATTATCTTTAGCACGCACACAACGACAGCGGTCCACGCGAGACGCATCGGGTTAACGTAGTGTTGGGAAACATCGATAGTATCGATTGCTGATATCTTTTTATTTGCTGTGAAGATCTGTGGTCAGTATTTCATATACTCTTAGCAGATAAGTTGTTATTAAGGAGATAATCAAATTCTCTTAAATTTTTTGCAATTTGCCAGTCAGTGTCAGGTTGTATGTTGATACGATCCGCGACCGTAATACGTATGTTTTTACAGAATTACAATAATTAAAATCATCAATGAACTCTTTAAGTTTGGCGGCGGTGACCTTTCGCGTCCGGCCCTCGTCCAAGCCGTCACCTCATTCTGCGAAGCAGTCATGTTAGCGAAGGAGGGATGATGTACTGAATACGTGGTAACCGATTTAGCTTTAGCGTCGGTGTCCCTTCCACCCTGCATAATTCCATTTCACATCAGGTCATTTCATATAATTTCATTTCATCTATGATTTCGGATTGATTTATGAGTGTGAGTCACCGGGTGGTTGCGTGCGTTTTGAATCATTTATGGAAGGAATTTGTATCGTTGTTGCACAATGTGTTTGGATATTATTATGATAGACGTAGTCGAGCTGTGAAGAAAGGATCTGGTTATTGAAATAAGAGCTACTGCATAAATTATTAATCAATACAATATATAATAAGATAATACGCACGACTTCTAAAAAGTGGGAGGTTTTCTTTTTAATGTTTGACACCTCATAGCTCCGTGATTACTTTTCCGATTTCCGTGATTCTTTTTTCATTTAATAGAGGTAGCTTGAACTTTTACTAATAATGGAAAATGAATTTTCGACAAGAATTTGTGCCAGATACCATCGTAACACAACTAAAAACTTCGAAATAAAAAACGTAAAAATCTTAAAACATAATCTTAAAATGTGAATTTGCAAAAAATAAAAATCGGTGGCAAAAAAGTCAAAGAAATAAACGAAAGTTACCGACTTCCGGAAGTAAAGTTATTTTTCACTGTTTACTGTTTAGTGTTGAAAAATACACAATCAATCAGACAAATAAGACACTAAATCTATCGATAACCAAAAAATCGACATCCTCCCCGACCTCCGTTGCGCAGGAGCATCGCCGCTCGCATTTTCTTTTATCAACGCATTGATTAATGCTGGTTGATTTGAATAATAATTTTCTGATACAAACGTTATTGTATGATAAATTTAGTGCAAATTGTAATGTGAGAGCGAACCTGAGTTATTGCTAGATGTTGCTATCTGTTGCTTGCGTACTCCTTGATTTAATGGCTGAGCCAGGAAGTGAGCTTTTATTATTTTATTTTTGTATCTGAGACGTAATTTGAGTTCGGATTATTGTTCGTAAGTTTATATTAATGGTTTACTTTGACATTTTTCAAAAGGCTTCTTTTCAACAAGCTTGTGTCTAAATAAATAATAAGTTGTATCTAACGTAGTTTATAAGCTTTATTTTACTAGCCTTCTATGGACGTTGCTTGTGCGAATGAAGTTTTTATTTTTCGAAAGCTTTTGATCTTTCTGTATCGTTTGGTTAGTGCCTAACTTAGTGTCAGAGTTTTATGCCGCACATGGGCCTCTGAATTGGCTTTACATGTCGTCGAGAAGTATCTCTTAGGCATACTGGTTTCCTCACGATGTTTTCCTTCACCGGAGCAAGTGACAATTATACAATAAGCACATGAATCCGAATAAACAGAGGTGCGTGTGTTCAAACTTGAGACCTATGATTTGGTAGTCTGACGGTCACACCGCTAGGCTATCACTGCTTAATGCTTTTGATAAATTACGATATTTATTTACTCAAGAAAACGGTCTATAACTAAAAGGTTATCGTATTACCCAGTTACTGGGTTGTGGAAGTCAGATAAGCAGTTAATCCATGTACAATACTGGTATTCAGCTGCATCCGGTTAGACTAGAAGCTGACCCCATCATAATTAGAAAAAGGCTAGGCTGATAATGACTTACGAAAACAGTCATCGAACCTTATACCTAATTGATCAATCATCAGATCACATCATTTGGTATAGTAATTCATTTGATAGGTATAGTTAAACATTTTAAACTTATGTGGGTCCATCCTAAGACTTGCACATACCGCGTAGTTGAACATTTAATAATAAGTAGGTAAGTTGCGAAAATGCGCAAAACTCTATACCTGAACATCCCCTTAGCAAGAATAACACAAACCGTTTAAAAGTAAAGCAAACACGCACACCCACCCAACACAAGTTCTCATTCACCCATTCACTATACAAGTAACAAAAATCCCATTCACAGCTCCCAAAAGGTCAACAAATCGTTCATAAAACAAGGAGAACGACATAAGAACGAGCAAAACAACGTCGTGAGGTGAAGGTCGCACCACAAAGACGGAGCGTGTATGGGTGTATGCAACATACATGAACATACAAACGTCCATACACGACATACATACATGCACATACATACTCAGATGGACAGTACAACGCTACTCACTTACACGGACCAAATAAAAACGTGTTTGGGAGAAATTGAGGATTGTATAGAGTTGTTGATTTTGTGGTAATTATCTATACATCATATAAATAAATAGAATTAAAGTTTGTGTTGGTAATTTCAAAATATATTTTTTTTATTGCTGATGTTATAAGAAGTAACTAAGGCTACTTAAATTGTTGAAAATGGACTAGGGTTCGGAGCAAAAACAAAAAAAAAATTCACGCGGCTAGTTTTTAATAATCTAGGTTTTATTAGTGACTGATACAGGGAAACGGTTTCAAATAGCGGGTAAATTAGTTTAAAGAAGTTTTAAGAGATGGGTGCCTCTATTTTTTTTTAATAAACGGTCTTTGTTTTCACATGGCGATGGCTCAGTTAAGACTGTGGTTGTTAGTACTACAAAACCAATGCAAATATAATTTACCAGCAAGTAATAAGACATAGAAGCTTTGGAAGCCACAAAAAACTGTTGTCTTCTCGCTCATCTCTATTTAAAGATTCAGCAGTAACTTACTTTCACAAATATGAACATTTGATGCGGAGGAATGAGGAATATGTCGTGAGGAAAGTTTCCAGTATGAATGCAGATGGGTATAAGAGTAGAGGGAGACCAAAGAAACGATTAATTCAAAACCGCACAATTAGTCACACCCAAAACAACTAATAACCTACTCAAACAACTCTATAGAGATACTCCTAGTAGGGCGGGCGGCGTAAGTCCGGTGGTCCCACATATCAGGCGCCACCTCCAGTCTTTTATAGTTAACTCGACGATGATGGCTTAGTAGCCATACCCCTTGTTGCTTAGCTCCTGTTTATATTGCAGCTTGTTCAACTAGCTAAGGTTTTAATCATAATTTTGTAGGTTTTTTTTTGTGGCTGGCTGAACTGTGATAGTTTAGTAATAAGTAGCCATATTCCTTGTTGTTTAGCTCCTGTTTATATTGTAGCTTGTTTAACTAGCTAAGGTTTTAATCATAATTTTGTAGGTTTTTTTTTGTGGCTGACTGAACTATTATAGTCTAGTGTGTACTTAGTAGCCATACCCCTTGTTGCTTAGCTCCTGTTTATATTGTAGCTTGTTTAACTAGCTAAGGTTTTAATCATAATTTTGTAGGTTTTTTTTTGTGGCTGGCTGAACTGTGATAGTTTAGTGTGTACTTAGTAGCCATACTCCTTGTTGCTTAGCTCCTGTTTATATTGTAGCTTGTTTAACTAGCTAAGGTTTTAATCATAATTTTGTAGGTTTTTTTTTGTGGCTGACTGAACTATTATAGTCTAGTGTGTACTTAGTAGCCATACCCCTTGTTGCTTAGCTCCTGTTTATATTGTAGCTTGTTTAACTAGCTAAGGTTTTAATCATAATTTTGTAGGTTTTTTTTGTGGCTGACTGAACTATTATAGTTTAGTGTGTACTTAGTAGCCATACTCCTTGTTGTTTGGCTCCTGTTTATATTGCCGCTTGTTCAACTAGCTAAAGTTTTAATAACCATTTTGAAAGTTTTTTTTTTGTGGCTGATTGGGCTATGATAGTTTAGTATGTACTTAGTAGCCATACTCCTTGTTGTTTGGCTCCTGTTAATATTGCCGCCTGTTCAATCTAATCTGTTCAATCAAATCTTATTTAAATCAATTTTCGTTGAAAGTTTTTTTTACGTTCTACAATCCTAAATTTTTTCAGAATTTTTCTCTCACTTTAGAAATTAGAGGGGGGAGGGAAATAAATAATATAAAATTCATTTATTTCAGGTCATTAACCCAAATTAGATACAATCAAGCACTTTTGTCAAATTTACAAGCAAAAGGTTAAAAAAAGGAGACGAAGGTACCTACTTAGTTAAATTATAAATGCTCTCCTGGACTGGAGAACATCGAAGAGCGCTTTCAGGCAGAGTCAAAAACCATAATAAATCTACCTAATTTTGATGCTTCAAGAGAAGAACATCGCAGACACCATTTTTTGTCGTTGTTTATAAGCTATTCCTTCGTCCATCACAAGTGGAATCTTCTAGAAACAAAACAAGTACTATTTATACATCGTCACGTGTCAGTCCAAGTTATTATTACAATAAAACAAGGGGCTCATTAAATGCGTTCGTAATAAAGCGCCACATTACTCGCTAGTCGCTACAGACACAATGTAGCTCTAGCTGTAAATTACTTACTGTCGCCAAATAGCGCATCACTGAATAGTTCGTTGTTTTCCATTGGGTACGATGAAGGTTCTAATTTTGGAGAAACAAAATTTAGAGAAATTATGGAAAAGTTTTTTTATAATCTTTTTTCTTATCATAAGTTTATTCTTTTTTTTATTCTTCATGGTTTTAGAATTCGTTTTTTTTCTCTCACCTTAAAGATGTGCTTTTTTTTTGGATGGGAAATCATCAAATAAACCCCCCCCCCCCTCTCTGGGCGTAGGGAGTCAGACTCACTGACTAAAACTCATCCATGTTCCTACTTTGCCCTTTGTGTTGCAGGGCCGCGGTATCTTTTTCGAACAGTCCCGCAGCCAAAGATGTGCTTACCATAAGATTTGTAATAGGTAAGGTACAGTGCTCGTATAAAAAAAAAGAAAAGCAATCACTTAATCGAATATAACGATTTATGATGGTATCATTTGCATTTGCATTTGTAAAGTGTTTAGAAAAAATGTTCAACCCGAATTTCCATTTCAAAAATTTGCAGGAACTGCTGTTTTTAACAGTTTTCTGCAAACTTCGTCTTAGTTTCATCAACAATTCAATTAAACTCAACTTCACATTGACTGACAATGGTAACCAGCACCCGTTCCCCAGAAATCGTAAAAAAGCGATCCTGCATTGATATATCTCGACACTGTCGACTTAGCGAGATAAATTCAATTGCGCTCTATCCGACACGGCGGGAATTTGTGTCGGTACCAGTGGAAACCGCGTAGACAGGGCGCGAACTTGTGTCCCATTCTATTGTGTGGACTTGAAACAATAATCTGGAACCGTAGTAATGAGTCGACGAGCCAAGGGTTGTTTTATAATGGTCGCAGTGTTATTGTAGTTAAGTTTTTAAGGCAAGCTGAAACGACATTGCTTTGCCTTTAACATTCCAAAAATGAATGAGGGATGAGAATTTTTTGAGATTTAAACTCGTCCTCTGTGTGTTTTTAAATCCTAATGTTTGGCAGCATGCTGTTTATTTTTAACTTAGTTACTTTTACAAAATAATTTAAGCCGAACTTTGCACATTGGCTGGTCCTGTACCTCACAGATCCAGTCGACTTGTCGATGCAGGAACAAATAAATACCCGTCTGCCTTCAAAGCAAGAGTGAACAGGCATCTTCTGGGCACGCTCTTTCCATCATAGACCTCATCTATCGCTTTCCATCAGGCGTGATCGAGGTCAAGAGCAGGCCATTTTGTAATAAAAAAAAAAAAAAATCGACAAATTTATTTAGACACCGTTTTAAGCTGTCACGGTTTACAACTAAATTTATACTGTCACTTACGGGATATCTTCCGTGATTGTTTATTTTGAGCTCCCGATATTTCGACGCTGTTGCAAGCAGCGCCATGATCGCGGAAAATGATCCCGTAAGTGACAGTATAAGTTTACATTTATTTAGTCCTAACAAATCTGCGCCCACTGTAGATATCGGACCGCAAGCCGTCCGCCTTAAGGCTGGCTTCTTATGCAGATTTTACGAGAGGTTACAGCAGTAAGCAGCGCTCGAATCGCTTAATTGTTCGAATCAGACGTCTTGCGAACAAAAACTTAACAACATTCGATGTTTCTGGCAACAAAGCGATATGACACGCTAACTCCGCTTCATTTGTTAGTTATTCGTCTAGCCGCTTTAAGGACCCTTGTGGTTTGTCTGGTATGTCAGCAATAAAGGCTAGGTCTATGAAGTGAGGAATTTACTATTCATTTAATTATTTTTAGGTGTGAATTAATAAAACTGCTCTATGATTCCTCAATCAATCAACTAAGGCTACACAGGCCCACAGTCCGCTGCTGGACATTAGGATTTTCTTAGCTTCGTCAAAAACACTATCGTCCGCCTTCCTCATCCAGTCAGACCGGTGTCTTTTCAGGGTTCCGTGCCCGAAGGGTAACTAACGGGAACTTACTACTAAGCCTCCGCTATCCGGCCGTCCGACGGTCCGTCTGTCTGTCAGCGGGCTGTATCTCATGATCCCTAATAGGTAGACAGTTGAAATTTTCACTGAATGTGTATTTCTGTTGCCGCTATATAAAAAAATAAATAAAAGGGGCTCCCCGGCTCGCACAGCCGGTTTTTTAGGGTCGATCTAGCTAAGGAGCCTCCAATACTGTGTTTACCAATACGCTGCGCTTTGCAATGCGCTTTTCAGTCCAGGACCTATTCAAAATAACCAAAATTAGCAGCATTACTAGATAAATCAAATTCATTAAAAATAGACGCGCCAGAAAGGTCAATCTAACTTCAATGAATCAATTCCTGTACCAAAATCATCTGGCATACTTACATATCTTTGACGGCACACTTGGCGCAGTGGCTGAGTGATTGACTGCTGCGTTGTGTGTCGCGGGTTCGATCCCCGTGCGGAACCAACATTTTTGTGGTCTACAGATTTTAAATGTTTGTAAACGCACCTATGGTACAGGAGAAGTTCCTAATGTGCGGAAACGTTTTTCTGTAACAAAAAAAAAACCTGGCTTCGATGACCGATTTTTTTGTAAAAACTCCCAAAATGGACTTAAAGAAAAGACATTCAAATATTTCCGAGCGATAGACAGGACAAGACGAAGAAAATCGTAATCCAATACTTGTTACTACTTAGTAACAAGTCGTCACACGCCCGTTTGTCAGGTAGCATTCGTGTGTCAAAATCGAAAATATTCAGGATGAAAATTATTGTTTGACAATATTCCCAATGTCCACTCTATAATTAAAACACATATTATGTGTTTTAAATATCTTTGACTTAAAGGGATTCTACCTCGTAACCAACTTCCGTGTGTAAGACATAAGAATCGAGCACTATCTAGTCTCCAGTACTCTCCAGTATCCTCGAATAACGCGATCAAGGTTAAGTTTCTATTTCAGGAGCCGCGCTCTAGTTTATATCGTTATCTATCTTACGGAACTTGGCACCGGTAATCTTTTTAGTCAGTATCCCGAAGGCTTAGCCTTCTTGGTTTTATTTTATTCACTTCGATGCAACTTGTTGATTTCAAAGGGAAAATAAAAAGAAAATACTATCTATTTTTTGTCTTATTTATCTTGGAACTGACCTAGACATGAATTATTTGAGGGGTAGGTAGCTAGGGGTTGGAACAGGAAACCAAATGATAACCGTCGTAATCAGTAAATATATAAACTTGAGCCGTGGATGCACTTTTGTAGTAAGCCATCTCCCAAAAATCATCATGACGGGCAAGCTATTGGTGATCATATCGCGATTATTGTAATGACTTAAAAATATCCTCTTACTCTTATCAAAACCGACAATTTGCTGTGTTATAAATTTTTCATGATACACATTTGTGGCTTTGTGGCAGGATAACTGGAAGAATCGTTTTTTGCAAAAATCGCTCGTATTTTACGAAAATTGTTCTTAGTTTCCAACAATTCGGTACTTTGCAAAAATCCTAGGTCAAAAAAATGCAATTTGATTTGATTTTTTTTCCAATTTTTTTTCGTTAGCCTGTTTGAGTGGCCCACTGCTGGGCAAAAGCCTTCCCTTTCTTCTTCCAAACCCCTTCACCTCTTAATCCTGTGCAATATCTGGCCATGTTCTCCCCGCAGACAAGATCAGATCGTCACACCACTTTCACCGTGTTACCTCCTTTTTCCAATTATCCTTAGAAAATCTATAACAGCCTCTTAACTCTAAACAGTACTGAAACAAAGATACTCATGAGTCACGGTACACCTCTGAATCAGACCACTTACTCCTATCATCAGTCCTTAAACAGCCAGCTACAATATAGCCCGTGCTCTGCATCACAGCCACATTTAGGCGCCACCATAAAAGTGTTAATTGCTCGCGCTATTGTTGTTCTAATACAGTATATTGTAGGTTCTAGAAGTGTCAAGAAAAATAAAGTTTTTTTTTTTTAATAATTTGATTTGATAAAATTGATAATAGTGCCATCTGTTGGTTTAAGTGCTTACTAAATTGTGCTTAATTTGGGGGTTTTAAGAAGTCTGCATCGCGAGATATTAGTTTTTATTTTTTGAGTGATAACCAGATAGTTGATTGACCAGAGAAGCCAGTACACCGGGAGAGTTGGAAGGAATGGGGGAGACCTTTGCCCAGGAGTGGGACATAATAGGTTAATTTAAAAAAAACCAGATAGACATTTTATTTAGCTCAACTAGCTTGTAATGCGCTTGTGATTGATGTTCTGAAATTAATGGAAAGGAGCAAATTGCCTATAGCTATTGCTAAGTAAGACTGCAAAAGGGACTTTAGTAAGTGCATGCCCTAAGAGCCTAGACCGGTGGTCATCGCTTTCAAAACGGTTCGTATTTCTGCATGGACCTTCACACATCACACATTTGAACAAGATTGACGAACTTTTCGTGGCATATATGTAGTAAATTAAATGCATTTCTTTCTTTTCAAACATTGTTATCGCTGGAATAATTTTAAGTATATATTACGCACTAAAACTCAAATTCCAACTAAACTTTGTTAAATTAAAAATTCGCAAGAAAAAATACCTCTTCGTTTCCATATTCTACGTCTATCTATTGTCTTAGCCGGTTCACAAATAAGTCGTAACAATTAATTGGTGTAAGTACCAGGCTTGGCCCGATAATTGTACTGTGAACCAGCGGGTGACTCATTTCATACGTCTCGCTGGCATAACACTATCATATTAATTAATGATGTCATAGCAATTATTATAAGTGCGATTATATTTAGTCAGATTCTAGATTATGAGCGTTGAATGAGTTTCAGGTTACAGTGGACTTTTATGGAGATAGGAGCTTTGTCTGGCTACCAGTAGCGAAGGGTCAATTTTTGTAAGAGGTAAGCCGGAGTACATATTATCTTTAATGTGATTAAATCGGGGCTGCGGGACTGTTCGAAAGAGATACTGCGGCCCTGGAACACAAAGGGCAAAGAAGGAACATGGATAGGTTTTAGTCAGTAAAAGTCTGACACTTCCTCCCAATCCACCCAGAGCGGGAGGGGTTATTTGATGATTACCTAACCCAAAAAAACAAAAACAAAATGTGATTATATTATTTTTCTATAGAATACTGACTGTGCCATTTTTCAAAGGGAAGCCGGTAGGAATGCAGTTGTATGGAACCTTCGCCACTGCTGGCTATGGATTGCGTTTTGAACTGCTTACCATCAGAGTCTTACCATAGTGGATGTGATTTGGAACATGTTGTGAGGGATGTTTTTAGTATGCATATAAATAATGGCTATAGGAGTAAGGAAAGACCAAAGGAACCATGGATGGTCTATGTAAAAGACTACATGGATAGAAATTGGTGAATTACCAGATATTGTCTAATAGAAGAGAAGATATGCGACGCCAACCTCAAATAGCTTGAGATTAGAATAACGTTACGTTTTTTTGCAAATATATTGAAAGGATAGATTGCAAGCAAGAAAAAACTTACAGGCATTTTAAAGATTCTAGCTGGAGATATCATTACGTTCTTCGATCAAGTAACTCTTGTAGTGTCTTAAAAATCATCAATGAATTCACCAAATTAGGTGTGACAAGGATATTCGTCATGATTTTTCATAACACTATCATATTAATTAATGATGTCATAGCAATTATGGTTCCACGTGCACTTTGAGGGACCTGTCCGAGGCCACCAGCAACGCCGTCGAGGTGGCAGAGTTTTGGATAAAATTAATTTAATTAAAGGGGAAATCATCGACACGACGAAGAAGAAGATAGCAATTATTATAAGTGCGATTATATTTAGTCAGATTCTAGATTATGTCCGTTGAATGAGTTTCAGGTTACAGAGTAATAAAGTTTATGAGGATTTGAGAATTGTCTGGCCGTGAGTGGAATTTTCATATGTTTCGAACTACGTACAAACGCTAGCATATTAAGCTACCAGGAACTGTCAATTTTTCCCAATCAACCTTGAATCTAATGCTTTAGTGATAAAGTTGAAAATCTATTAAAGAAATTTGACAGATTGTAGTAGCTTGATGTGCTCGCGTCTGTACCTGGTGATTTCGACGATTTGATCAGGAACGTTTTGAGTATGAATGTGGATGGCTATAAGAGTAGGGAAGACTAAAAAAACGATGGCAGGACTGTGTAAGAGATGGTTTGATTAGAAAGGGGGTGAATTACTCGGACGAAAACCAATAGGGGTGTATGGAAGAAGATCTGTGTTCCCCCCCACATTTAACCCGTCTGCCTTCAAAGCAAGAGTGAACAGGCATTTTCTGCACACGCTCGTTCCATCATAGATCTTATCTACCGCTTTCCATCAGGCGTGATCGAGGTCAAGAGCAGGCCCAATTTGAAAAAAAAAAAGACATGCTGCGCCGACCCTAACTAAATTGGGATTAGGGCAAGGAAAAAGTGCAGGCATCAAAAAACTTACAGGGAGATGATAGATTCTGGCTAGAGATATCATCATAATGTTCTTCAACCAAGTGACTATTAGTAGTATCATCATCATCATCATCTGCCTAGCCTTTTCCCAACTATGTTGAGGTCAACTTCCAATCTAACCAGATGCAGCTGAATACCAGTATTTTTGCATAGAGCGACTGCCTATCTGACCTCCACAACCTAGTTAGTACTGGGTAATACGATACCCCTTGGTAAGACTGGTTTTTGGGCCACTGACAACCTGTAACGACTGTCAAAGATCTACAAATGACAGCCGGGACCAACGGCTTAACGTGCTCAAGGAGGAAATTCGGTATGTAATGGGTGGTCACCCATCCACAGACCAACCCAAATAAGCACGGCATAACCTAAAGATAGATCGCAGCGGCTGTTATTATTATTAGTAGTATAATACTTGTAATAAATTATACAAGGCACTAACTTGTTGTGGTTTACCCTTAAATTGCCTAAAAGGTGCCCTAAGATCCATCATTGTTCCCACAGGACTTCCTCGAGGTTGATGAGATGATTCTTCGAACAGAGCTTTTTTTTTTTTTTACGGATGGGAAATCATCAAATGACTTCTCCCGCTCTGGGTGGAGTGGGAGGGAGTGTCAGACTCTTACTGACTAAAACCCATCCATGTTCCTTCATTGCCCTTTGTGTTCCAGGGCCACGGTATCTCTTTCGAACAGTCCCGCAGCCCCGGCAGGCAGAGCTTTAGTGCCTCTTTATCTTTAGACGTATTTAAAGTCGATCTTACTTTCTCACTGGCAGCAGATGACTCCACGCAATTAACTCTTATATCAACAGTTACGTACAATGATTGCTTGCATAAATTAACTACTACACGCTTTTTACAATTCTGAGGTACTAATGATAGAGACCACTTAAAATCTCGTCGACACCTGTACATAGCAGTTATACACGTGTGCTTATTGTTCAAAGTTTTCTCGATTCCCACGGATTTGGACGGATTGAGGTATTAGACGATTCTATACGATGCCTCCACGACATCGACCTTTTACACGCAGCCATTTCTTTTTATGTACCAACTAATCGATTAGGCAAACGATTGATAGATTTCGGCCAAGAGCTTGGTTAGACACATGAGTGGGACTTGCAGTAGAGGTCCAAAGATGATGGTGCAATTGACTTTATGAATGTTTAACGAAGATGGTCGTTTATAGTATTGCAGAGAGCAGACTGAGATTTTTGGCTATTTGGCACAATTAGTGTTTTATAAAAATCTACTGTCAAAATGAAGGACGCGTCGTGACGAAACTGACATAATCTTAAGTCAAATAATGTAGCTTTAGAATGACGTCATTTTATTTCTTGTATTCTTCTCAGCAAAAACCTTTAATTTGATACCCTTATCATGGAAATGCATAAAAAATAACTAGTCTGCCATCTTTAGGAATCCGCCCGGATTTAGAATGACGTCACTTAGCTAACCATACATTGTCATCCAAACTAAATACGTTTGTAAAATTTCAGATCAATCGAAAACCGAGAACTGGTAAACCCACTTCCTGGTTTTCGATTGAGTTGAAACTTCTAAGATTTTTCCCAAAGTTAGTTAATTACTGGGGGGGAGGCTAATAAAAACGATGTGTTATAAATGGAAAAACATGGGTCATCCACAAACCCGCGCCATTTATTGGATTTTTCCATCAGGAATTTCTCAGTAGCAGCCACGTCTAGAATTGTGACCGGTTGATGGCATTAGGCTCGCCCCTTATTACATGGGACTCAAACATAACTGGCGAAATGTAGGTGTATTATTGGGTACATCTCTACCTAACCCTTCGGAGATTACAGGCGTGATGTTATGTATATATTTACATAAACTAAGGTGTCCATTAGACCTTCATCACAACAACCTAATTCTGTTTCTAAGAAGTTTCTTTCAACCAAAACCTCATTTAATACATCAAACAACAGTGGTTCATAAAATTCACTACCTACGTATAAAGTTACCCCAGACACGCGGTCAAGCAAATCAGTTGTTCCGCAATTTGTTCCATTTAGTAACAGGGTGTAACTGATACCCGAACGGTACCCGTCAAAACAAAAGCGTGGTCCGTATTAATTGTTGTAGCTACTGTTCCAATAATGCAAATTAATATCACTTGAAAGTAGGACAGTGTAATCGGTAGCAGGATAGTTTTAAAAGCTAGAGAACGTCTCTATATAATATCTATTTCAGAAATCTTAATTTTTTAAAAGCTAATTCATCATTCTCTTGCCCTTATCCCAATTCATTTGGGGTCGGCGCAGCATGTCTTCTTCTTCCATACTTCTCTATTACTCGTCATCTAAAAGACCTCCTTTCGTGCCATATCATCCTTCAAACAGTCCATCTATCGTTTCTTTGGTCTTCCTCTACACTTATGCCCATACACATTCATACTCAAAACTTTCCTCAAGATTTTTTAAAGCTGATTGTTAAGGCCAAATTATTATTTTTTGGCATCTTCACATGATCATAAAAGACTATTTCTCTAGTAGATAAAGTTGTGAAATCAATTAGTCAATTTGTCAGTGAATGTAGGTAAAAAGGCTGACTTCGTAAGGTGTCCTAAACAGTCCATCACTCAGCACCAACCTTCTTGACTGACAGGCTATCTAACCAAACTTGACACGGTTTCCTTTTCAACACTGGTAGAAGGAGGCTCTTTTACAAAAACGTCAACTATCACGTCTAACTGACCCCACGTCAGCATTACACCAAATGAATCGCTACAAAGCTCAAACTCCCTAATTATTCCAACAGTTGTAACATCAAAAACAAACTAGCCCGTACTTCAGGATATGCTAATTAATAATATAACAAAACAATCTGCGAATAAGCTTTAAGCGTAAGCGGTTGCAGTAAAGCGAAACGTACATAGCCGACTATCGCAGACTGACCCACCCTTATAAATAATAGTGGCAAGGCGCCCATCCGTGCCTCCTACCCCCTTGAAGGGTACCCTCCGGATCTCATTTCCAAATTGCATTTCGAAACCGAATCTCGACCTTACAACTGGACACGACCAGACAAAAACCCACCCTATCTTTCTCTCCTAAAGTCTTATCTTCATTGGTGTTGAGGATAGAATTGAGTGTTTAGTCGTCAGGTCATAACCCAAGGAGGCAACATCTCCTTGCACAAGCACTAACTTGTATAATGAGATATGATAATAAACGCTTCGGTTGAATATTGATGTCGACGAGTTAGGAATGCACTCGCCATGTTTACGGCTGCTTGGAACTTCTAATTAATTATAAATAATTTTGGAGGATTGTTTTGAGCTGATGTATCTACCTAGCTAAGCTACCTAGCTAGAAGTGTTTGATGGAAAGGTTCATGCGAATAAATTAAGCGGGTTTTCAGCTGGTGAAGTTTGAAGTTTGAATTATTGAAGATGTAGATTTTAAATCTCGTTGATGTTAAATGCGCTAATGATACCATCATACGAATCGTCTGCTAAAAGGATTGTAATTACACACGTGTTTATTATGTACAAACAAATAAGATGTTTTGAATTAAAAAAAATGTTCTCTATTCAACTTTTGAGGTTCATCCTTAGTTCCTTACTAATATTAAATAATATATAATAATATTATAAATGCGAAAGTAAGTTTGTTTGTCTGTTTGTTACCTTTTCACGTCTAAACCACTGAACCGATCAACCTGAAATTTTGCATATACGTTGTCAGGTGTACAGAAACGGACATAGGTTACCTATCATCCCGAAAAAAAGTGCTGTTCCCGAGAAAAACAATAATAACGTTCTTATGATAATAGATGGCGCCACGAGTTTTTCGAATCATGATTGAATTCTATTATTATAGAAACTTTAGTAGTGGGTGAAGAGTTTAATTTTCTAATTCTAAATAAACGCGAGCGAAGCCGCTGGCAAATCTAGTCTCCAATATTTTCTTGCGGTTCTTTTAATTTTGTGAGACAGGTGGGTTAGTGACTGAGCTATCGGGCAGGGTCACAGTTTCGATCCCTGCATTATCTAAACAAATATTAGTGCGGTATGTCCTACACATTATACAGTAACTAGTTATATGTGCATGCGTAATTTAATAAGGGAGATAGGTATATCTGTGACCTGTACAACGTTTGAGGAATTAAGGGTAACGAATTCCAGGTAACGTTAGTGATTTTAATGCTTCCTGTTAGACGATCCGGGAGAGATATTGTACAGATACTTGAGGATATAGTTGAGTACGTTATTATAGTATAAAACAAATTCAGAGTGAACCTGTTCGATTCCTAACACATTTTTGCACTATACATTTATTTTTTTTGCACATTTTTACAAGTCTGATACTTTATTTTCCAAAAAAATCTAAGGTATTTTAGGCCATACAAAGTTCCACCTGAAAATTATAAACAAAATTGGAAAGACATAGGGGAGGCCTTTGCCCAGCAGTGGGACAGAATAGGCTGATAAAAAAAAATCCACCCAGTATCATTGCAAGGAGTGACGGAGTTGCTGAAAGCATAATTTGTGTACACTCAAAAAATTTGGCTATTATTCGTTGGACAAGTGGTCGTTAGCGCGACTGATGAGCATGAGGCCCTGGGTACGATTCCCAGATCGGGCAAAGTGTTATTGAGTTTTTCCATCGAGAATTTCTCAGTAGCAGCCACAGATTATGGATTTGCGCCCGGTTGATGGCAATAGGCTCGCCCCCTTTTACTTCGGAATTAAACATAACTGGCACAATGTGGGTGTACTATTAGGTACACCTCTACCCAACCCTTCGGGGATTACAGGCGCAATGTTATGTTATTTTATCTATGCAGAATGAATGAACGAAACTGACCGATAAGTGTGTCAATCTCGGCGTCCGCGGCCCGTTTATCACCCCCTACAAATTGTGAAGTAATGGGGGGAAGTAGCTTATTGTGTTGCGGATCTGAACATCTGTTTAGCTATTGTGATCTTTAGGTCATTCTCCTTGCTGTCTAGGCGATCTAAGAGTTTATTTTGGTATGTGAAGTGCTTACGTTTCTGTAAAACTAACTAACTGAGTGAATGAATGAATCTTATAATCTTTTACTCTGGATGCTCTTAATGTGCACATCTTTCTATATCGTTCTCACATATATGTATTATCTCAACATGAATGATATAACCAAGATCTTGTAAAAATATTTTGATTGAAAAGAGTGTCCATGGAGTTTCTTGCCCATTCTTCTCCATAGAGATCTACGCTTTGGAATGGGCAACTACAGTACTTTCACAAGTTATTATGCTTTGTGTCTGGGACTGTAGCTTCGCCTTCTTTGTTTTTCTGACATTCAAAAGTGCCTGTTATGGTCTAATTGAAATAAATGCTTTGAGTTTGAGTTTTGAATGAAAAGAATGAAACAACACACGTACATACATACATACTAGTGAATGAATGAATGGAAAGAATGTCTGAGTGAATTAATTAATGAGTAACAATTCACTTATTTGAGGGAAATCGCTTTTTGGAATGAGGATCTGCATAATAGTTAGTTCGCTATTGATCTTTAGGTCATTCGCTTCGCTGTCTAGGCGATCTAGGAGGTTTGTTTTGGTATTTGAAGTGTGAAGTGTATAATAGGTACTTACTAGATGAGTGAATGAATGAATGGAATGAATGTCTGAGTGAATTAATCAATAAATGCATTGTAAGGTGCGTGTAGTACATAAGCTATATTATTGCAACTTGTATATTTTTTATTTTGTGTGCAATAAAGAATAAGATTACCTTACAATTACTGCCTCGTTGGTCTAGTGGTCCCAAGCACGACTGCTGAACATGAGGTTCTGGGTTTGATTCCCGGGTCGAGCACTTTTGTTGTATGACTTTTGGAAATTCATATTTTTTTTGAGAATCTCAAGAACTCGTAGAACAAGAGTACTTCAGGTTCATGATCTAAGACACCAGGCGAGAAGTCTTGTTTTTATTATGTTACACCTTGTATAGGAAAAAACTATGGTTACAAAACTCTGGTGCGTACTGTTGTTGCGTAACATAGCATCCGTAAACCAAAACTAAAAGTAGACCAACACTTTTTTTTACCTCATTTCAACGGTAGCCCTACTAAAGACCTACTAATCACCATTAAAATACCAATTAATTTACTACAAACAGGTTAATTCACCATCTTTTACTTTTCAAACAACGTAGGTACATACACATGACTGTATCTGACTGGTTTCATGAATATTATCAACGTTTTTTGTCCAGACAAGCATATTAGCAGCCATCAAATTAAAACAAGTACGCGATTATGCTTAATTTATGTTAATTATTCTAACATTGCCAGTTAAGTAGATTTACTGTGAACGTTGAATTTTTTGAGAATGTTTCCATTGTGTGATGGCGCTCTGCAAACGATATCCCCTTTAGACTGAATTATTTATTATATTATTATTATTATAGCTAGCCCATACTGTCCCACTGCTGGGCGAAGGCCTCCCTCCATTCCTTCCAAAGGTCACGCTTCTGTGCTACTTCTTTCCAATTCTCAAGGAAGACATCCAGTTCGTCCTGCCATCTCCTTCGTGGTCTGCCGCGACCCCGTGTCACTGTTTCAGGGCACCAATCCTGAGCTTTACGGGCCCACAGTTCGATTGAATAGGAGACAGAAATCATTCTAAACTTGTCCTGTATATACTAATCACTAATTTTCCGCGACTGCCTCGTTGGTCCAGTGGTCGTAATCGCGACTGCTGAGCATGAGGTCCTGGGTTCGATTCCCGGGTCAGGCAAATTGTTATTGGGTTTTTCCATCGGGAATTTCTCAGTAGCAGCCACGGAGTCTGGATTTGGGCCCGGTTGATGGCAATAGGCTCGCCCCTTTTTACATAGGACTTAAACATAACTGGCGAAATGTGGGTGTACTATTAAGTACCCACCTCTGCCTAACCCTTCGGGGATTACAGGCGGGTTGTTATGTTATGTTATATAACTTGTCCGCGAAATAATCCCACGGGCACATAGAACCAAGATAAATAGAATAATTTGTCCTTACTCAGTCCAAGATACGTGTGCGTGCATCAAAATCCGTTTAGCCGTTACATTCTGAAGAGGTGACAGACGGAGTTATTTTCTCATTTATGATATTAGTACATATAACACCACTTAGTATTTCTCTGTGTTCTTCTTCGATGAGGTAAAAAATAATATCAGTCAGCAACGTCGAAAGATGTTTCAAGAAGGTAAGAGCTTCTTTTGCAATATATAGAGCTAGATTATTGTATGGCTTCAACGAAAGGATACTGCAAAGAGGATGAGCTATTCTCTCAATTCAATATAGAGAGCACACAAAAAAAAAACCGGCCAAGTGCGATTTGGACTCGCGCACCGAGAGGGTTCAGTAACACACTTATTGGTATTTTGTTATTAAATAACATATTTATGGTTTTCAGATTTTTTGTGTTGTGAAACATTGCTTTTTGCCAAATTTCATGATTCTAGGTCAATGGGAAGTACCCTATAGGTTTTGATTCACTTGTGAATTCGAAAAAAATACGAAAATATTTATTTATTTATTAAAACTTTATGCACATAATGTACAAAGGCGGACTTTCAATATGTAACATGAACGGTCATATCTTTTGATCGCGTTGACTTACAAGTTTGTTTTTTTCACAGCTGAAAGAGACCGTAGACCCAAGTATTTGATTTCAACTTTATACCTCTCCGCGTTCCTGAGAAAAAGAGTCTTGATACACAGACAGACAACAAAGTGTTCCTATAAGGGTTCCTTTTTCATTTCGAGGTACGGAACCCTAAAAACTAGACAATCAAAACGGGTACGTCCCAAATCACTTTCAAAGACGTCCTCTATTTTTACACGGGAATGGCTTTACAAAAATAATATCGCATGTGTTGGATAAATCGGCGTCAACACGATAGCGCCTTGCCCGCTGATTGATTGGTGCTCCAGATGATTTACACTGCCGGGATGGCGACAAATCGCCGGCTGAACGGGTGACGCGATGACGGTGCTGCAACTTTGTGTTAGAGAGGGTTAGGAGATTTGATGATGGTTAAAACTTGCAGTTTTCTGAAAATGTTCTAGAAAGTTTTATTTATTTATTTAAACTTCATGTACAAGAGTGGTACATAGGCAGCACTTAATGCCACAAGGCATTTTCTACCAGTCAACCTTTGGGTCAAATAGACAGCATTATGATAGAGTACAAAAAAAAATACGAAAAGACTTAAAAACTTACTTACTTTTTAAACTGTCACGGTCACTAACATTATCACTATCTCTGGAGATGGGATATTTACCATGTGAACTCAAACCTAACAGTAAACATGGTAAATATCCTGTCTCTAGAGATATTGATAATGTTCTAGAAAATAGCTATCCAGGGTGTAAACGGACCCTTCACGAAGCCGTCAACCACGCATTATGTACATCAAAATAAGTTTACGGAAAAAATATTGCTAGGAATTTAATAAGTTTTAATTTTGAATAACAGATATTTCGCCATGTTGAATAAGTATCAGCATAAACCTGAAATTAAAAAGAAATCAGTGCTCATAATTTGTAAATCAGTGTTTTCAGAATACTTTATTATGTTCCGTTTTATAGATTTTGTTTAACGGGAATAGCAGCAGAACATTTTCACGTAATCTTCCTAATATGTCGCTATCATTCTCTAAGATCTACACATAAAAACATACCATCACGACTTGTAATGCCCGAAGGATTAGCAGAGGTGTACCAAATAAGTGCACCCACAATTTGCCAGATGTTTAAGTTTCAAGTAATAGGGGGCGAGATTATTGCCATCAACCGGGCACAAATCCAGATTACTGAGAATTTCCTGATATAAAAACCTAATGTCACTTTGCCCAGCCGGGAATCGAACACAGGACCTCAAGTTCAGCAGTCCCGCTTGCGACTACTAGACCAGGGTTATTGCTGATGCATATTTTTTTCACATCAGCGGATGCTGATGCTGATGCTGATCTTTTATCATTGACATCAGCGGATGCTGATGCTGATGCTGATTTTAATTATTTTCTTAAAAAAACAGGGAAAAAGTCAAATCAGTCCGTATTAGTACGGTTGCGTGAATAATCCTTGTTACATAAGTTGCAGTTTGCAGTTTCTTGACTCCTTAATTTAAAATACGTCCATATTCCACTTTTCAACAGATAACACTCAACAGTTTACGGAAAAAAAAAAACAAAAACTTTCACGCGTAATGACGAATTAACGTAATGAGACAAGTTTGTGTTTGTTTGCAATCACAATCCCCGCAGACAATCTTTTAATGGGTCAAAGTCGCAGGCAAAAACTACACGTAATATAATCCTCTCTGCGGTCATGTCACGACTCGAACTTTAGCATTAATAATCAGCATCGATCAATGCGGATGCTGATGCTGATGTTGAAAATGATGCTGAAGATCAGCGGATGCTGATGCTGATGTTCGCAACAACCCTGTACTAGACCAACGAGAGAGTCATCGAGGCAGGCCTCTATGATCTATGTTTTTTTTAAATATTAAACCCACAAAATCCCTTATCCCCCTATCTCCTACAAAATGAAGACGTAACCCAATGGAAACATACATAATGAGACATTAACTTCCGTAATTAGATAGCCGTGAAATTATTATTCTACAACATGTGAACTCGTAAAACTGGCTCCACAATTATTTTTCAACTAACATAAATTGTTCATGTATTGAGTCTTGAGTCGGCGTCCTCAAAGGAAACATTATATGGATATTGTTAATAGAATTTTTATAGCGCACATTATAAAATTATGAGGAATTAACACGGTGTTATATTTATATGATAATTGGATAGATAACGCACGTGACGTCTTCAGAGATTACCGTAACGATGGACTAGTGTTGATGAACTAAGAATTGGTGTTTTCTGTTCATTGTTTCAAGGTTAGTTTTTGTATAAAAGAACACCAATTTCGAAAAAGTTTTCTTATAAAGGATACTTTCCACCAAACGGCTCGCATCACATCGGATCGGAAAGGATACGAACCGGCAGAATGTCTACGCATGCGATCGGCTCTGTACAGTCGCTTGCGAACATATTCTTATCTGCCTAGTCTAATAGTTTCATTCCTACCGCGTTGACAGTCGAAAGGATCCGATCGGATACGACGACAGGCGGAGCCGATCGAGGTTCGCAGCATACTTTCGGCCACGATCGCGTGTCGCGGAAGACGCCTGCGGTCAAGCTGTTCTGAGCGGCTTGGTAATATAGACTTAAAAAACTGTGGACACAATTTAATATCGTTTAAAGATTGTAAAATCCGTTCCGATGCGATGCGAGCCGTTTCGTGGAAATCTTGCTAAAGAACAACTACGAAGTATCTAGGTTCAATATTGTTTTTAAAAATCTTGTACCTAAAAGAAAGCGATCTTACAAGTATCAACTTCACTAAGTCAAGTAGAACTACTCACGAAACTGCAAACTAAAATTTTTACGAACTCAAACTTAAAAGTTGACATGAGGGGTTGGGGGTGTAGGGTCGATAGTTAATTCTGTCGGTACTTCGAAAGGGGGTTAATTAATAATAACGGCGTATGGGTGATTAATGAAACTGTACCCTACCTAATTTATAGTTGGACTTAAGCACCCCGCCCCGCGCGCCCCGCCGGCCCAAAGCAAACTAAATATCCAATACCTCGATGTTGACTGCTGAGTTAAAGGTCTTGATACTTGCATTACTTTTAATTAAAGTTACAATGGTATTTTTATGGTGTATAAACTACTTATTACTTGACTGCCTCGTTGGTCTAGTGGTCGTAATCATGACTGTTGAGACTGTGGTCCTGGGTTCTATTCCTAGGTCGGGCAAATTTATATTGGGCTTTTCTATCAGAAATTTCTCAGTAGCAGCCACGGAGTCTTTGTGCCCGGTTGATGGCAAAAGGCTCGCCCCCTTTTACACGGGACTTAAACATAACTGGTGAATTGTGGGTGTACTATTAGGTACACCACTGCCTAACCCTTCGGGGATTACAGGCGTGATGTTATGTTATGATGTTAGATAATTACTGTATTTAGGAAAAGTTAGCATCATTTAAGATTGTGTGCTTCAAAATGTATTTAGTCTGTAAATTTTAAGGATCATTTCATGTTTTGACAACATTAAAAGACGGTTTCTGGAGACATGTAAGATAGGGTTCATGTACTTTTTAATGCGTTTTGAAAATAAGTAATTTAACATTTTCAGGATGATATCCTGCAATTCAGCTGCTAAGAAAAACACACCGACATAAAAATGTGTGTGTGTTCGAAAGTTGTCAACAGAACTTGAATTTATAGTGGTTTAAACTTTTTGTTTGAAAATAATTATTCATCATGTAGTGACTATTCCAAGATATTTCCAAAAACTTAGGCAGAGGTGTACCTATGAATAGTATGTATTATAACAGAAGCGAGCCTATTGCTGTCAACCGGGCACAAAAATGCAGACTTTCATGCTGCTTCCGACAAATCCTGATTGAAAAACCAAATAACGCTCGCTACATTTAAAAGCTACTAGGATCTTCATACTTTCTATATAATTAATTTCAAAGTATCAACTCCGTTCAATCCGCTCACATTATTATGAAGACAAGTACGAGCAGTGTATTCGGACTTTGAAAATCTAATTACGTAGCCGGTACCCTTACCTCGATCGCTCCTTCGCGCCGCCCAGCCGCCGCCCACGGCGCGCGCTCCAATGTTGCCGACACAGAGGGTATGTGATCGACACGTCGACACAGATAATGATGGATTTTGTAAAGGGCAAACCCTTTTTTTCCAATGGTATCTTAATGTATGTGCAGTCGGGGTTAGATCTGCGATGGTACCGACATAATGAATATTAAAAGTTTATCATGCAAAAAATATCTGTCAATAGCTATTGATTTTGCCAAATCTTATATGTATATTTAGCTAAGTTCATTCTTAACAGGATATGGAGCTATATAGCACTATCTACTAGATTAAGTTCTGTTAAGAATACCTCAGACCCTGGACGTGAGAAGCGGAAACAGTGAATTAAAAAAAAAACTAAAAAATATGCATAAATTGAAAAAAGTCGTGTCGACACCAATGGAAAACTCTTAAGTTTGTCCAGGGCGCACGAATTATACATGGTGTATTAATACGCTGTTCAACTCAACTATTGCTAGTGAAGTTTTAATTCGATAACCCACCGGCTGGCCGCGGCCTTACCCCCTTTGCCCCGTCTGCCCCGTCTGCCTCGTCTGCCCGCGATAATGTATTTATGGACGATACCACGGGCCTAATGAGCGAACCTATGCCTCTTTACGCGACCCCTGTACTTAGATTTGGTTAGGATACGTTAGATAATATACCGTTTGCGATTTAGGGTTAAGGGGTGGACCTGTTGTGATAGTAGTGGTACTGGGTAAGACTAGAACGAAAGTTTTCTTCAGTTGGTATTCGATTTCCTGTTTCATTTCTGATACATATATGGTAATGTTTGGAATTTTTTCATTGGTATAAACGTCTGCTGATAAGTCATCATTAGATGGGACTGAAATAGTACTGCCTCGTTGGTCAAGCGCGACTGCTGAGCGTGAAGTCCTGGGTTCGAATCCCGGGTCGGGCAAAGTGTTATTGAGTTTTTCCGTCAGGAATTACTAGCTCAGGAACTAGCAGCATTGTGCCCGGTTTGTGGTTTCTGAGGCTTTAAGGTTCATAAACTTTATAACCATTCACCAAATGTACCTAATTAGTCAATATTATTTTCCTGTCAAAAGACTTAATAAACCAGTTACAATGACGAAAAAATTAATGTTATTTTTGAAAACTAAGGTTTTCTAACAATTTTTTTTTATTGTTTTACTATTTTATTCGATTACTTTATTATTTATTGTTGTATATTCTGGGTATTTTGCCTGGAATAAAACACAATTTATTTCATTTTATTTATAAACGCTCTATGAAGTTTCGTTGGAATCGGGTTTTACACTAGACACCTTTATGAATATTAACGCACCAAACAGGGCGCATTTATGTAGATATTCCTTTAAGTGTTATTAATAATAGTGAAAACAAAGATTTCAGAAGTACTTACCTACCTACAGAACATTAGAGGCCACGCGGTTTAAAAGCACCTTACGTAAATACGTCGATTTTTTAGTCAAAAATACAATAGCATTTTAGCTAAATTATTTGCAACACAATCAGCATCATCCATAGATATAAATAAATTCTTAAAATCATGAAAATATTATGTTTGAAACGTATTTTTAATTTTAAAACCGACGTAATTACGTTACGTATACACCGTGCGCACATTCTAGGGCCTCTGAACTCGTGGCCAACTCAAAACATACCACAGAATGGTAGATAAACTGCAATTACCACACATTATCGAGCTCATAAAGAAAACACCCGTACGCACACCTCTCCCGCTCGCACGCAGTGGTCCTGCGCACTGTATCTGGTTATGCTGTTGCCTACATTACGATTTCTAATTGAAACGCGTTACCCCTGATAGGGTTATCGCTTGGACTAACGAGATTTCTCTGATACCGTATGTACGAGTATTTGTAGATACTTAATTATGTTCTATGACTTAGATTAAAGTATTAGTGCCGTGCCATTTGTTGAGTAAAAAAATATGTATTCATCATCATTCTCTTGCCCATATACCAATTCATTTGGGGTCAGCGCGGCATGTCTTCTTCTTCAATACTTCTCTATTACTCGTCTTCTCATCAGAGACCTCCTTTCTTGCCATATCATTGTTGACACAGTCCATCAGTTGTTTATTTGGTCTTCCTCTACTCATATACCCATCCACATTCATACTCAAAACTTTCCTCACGACATTTTCCTCATTAAAAAAAATACGTATTATAGAAGATAAAACTCATAAACGGTACCCAAACAATGTGAATAAATTTAAATGGAACCACCGCGCAAGCTTCCTCTACCGAATGAAAAAATAATCACGTAAATCAGACGAGTAATCACGGAGTTATGAGGTAAAAAACATTTAAAAACAATTACAGCTGAATTGAGAACCTCCTCCTTTTTAGAAGTCGGTTAAATAGAGTGAGATTGAGTGATGATGAATGGGATACTGAAAATGTAAAGATATCTGCGATCTACGTACCTATATGGATAATGAGCAACCTATTAAACCGGACAAGAAACCAACGTTATAAATATTTCTATAGCATTTCATCGTATTTGGCAAATTGATATTACTCCCAGATTATTGTGGAAAGCACAGATGGGTACGCACTGATCGTTTTATATATAAAGAGAATCGGCCATATGTCTAGTCTGGTAAAGGGTCTACCACATCTACTATACAAGGTGGAGACGACAATGCAACAATAAATGAAAACACTGGTCAAATAAATGCTAACATCGAAATTAAAAAAACGATTTTTTCTAATAAACTCAATAGCAAAAATCTGTTAACGAAATATAACACCCTTTATAAATATTGGTTCACTAACCTTAGATATAATTTGCACTAATTCGCTTCTTGAAATAAAATTGAAGTGTTCCTTCAATTTTATTTCAAGATGCGAATTAGTCCTAATACCGGTGCGGGGGTTGCTAACCTGTCAGTGCAAGCCTATTAATCTACATCATGTAGAAAATTCTGGAAACAAAAAAATAATGTCCTGTGACTAAACTACTGGACATATTCGAATGATTTTTTGTATCTTCTTAGCGTGTCGATGGCAAAATAAATTGTCTCGGCCCAAAACTGAGTTACTAGTTTGGCGCTTTCGGTAGCGTCCATCAGTTCCTGTAGTGAACAAACAATAGGACACGCAGGACACTTTATATTATACTACTATACACTATACTATCACTACCAACCATACCTACTATCTACTATTATTATATTATTTTTTGTATGCAGACCGGGAAACTCATGAGGTATACGATTTATTTATTGTCGTATTGTCGTTACCACCCTGTATAACATCACAAATATATTCCCTTCGGCAGAAGTATGTATATATCCCTTCAAAACTTCTACAAAACAAAAACAACTGAACATCACTGCCATCGAACTACAACAAAGAGCGTCTATGAACATGAAGGACAATAGATACTTCCATCCAAATTTTAATTATAAGTAATAATGATTAGAGCCATCAGCGCGACAACGGGTTGACCTACCGTCTCCCACACCCTCTGAGGACATCGAGGTATGGCGAAGGTTGATGCGGCATTTTAGTTTGTGAATGTAGACGTTACTGTTGGCGGGTGATAAATATCAAGTGGATTGTGTTTATTTATGGGTATTGTCTTGTCTATCAATGGATTAGTATTGAGATTAAGATTTTAATCAAAGCACGAATAATAATTATAATTAGTAAATGATAAAAAACACGAATTGCTTCAAACTTGTTATCAGTTAAGATAAATTTTCCTGCACGTGTGATAATGCCATTTGGGTAAAATCGAATATACCTTTGTTCAAAAAGTTGAAAACATCATCGTTCATACATATGGTATGGATACCAATCTAGGAAAATGCTTGTTCAAGTTTTTGTGTTTTATGTGTATTCTATCTACTGTTACTTCACCACTTCATTCATAATAAGCTGGCAGTTGTAGAACCAATTTAATAAACCTCACGTAAGACAGCAACAATGCTTCATTAGTTGGTCAAAGTGGACTCATCGAGCTGAATTGAGAATTGACTAGTCCTCAGATGATGCACAATGATTCTTCAATGTTTTCAGCCATTTCATCAATTCGTCTTTGCACAGAATTATTACTCAAAGGAATTTTTCGGATAATATCTGTGGCTGGTTTATGAAGCACAGTAGTTATTACTTCCTTTATTGCTGGCAAAATTAACTCTTCTCCGATGTTGTGTGGTTTGCCTTTTCGAGCAATAAACAAAGAGATATTGTACGAAGCTCCAAGTCCGTCGTCATCTTGCTTAGCAGCCGCCGAAAACAGTTTTGCTACACTTGGCAGAGTATTATGCTTCTTCTGTGTGAACCAAAAAAAAGGGGAACAAAAATGACTTTTACAGCCCCGTTATGCATTTATCTTAAATTGACCCTGGTAGCTGTTAATCCAATATCTTTTAACAGATCCGCATCCGTAACAAATTCCTCAACAAAATAAGTACCTTCTCCAACCCAAGCCGCAACCATCCTTCTCCACCACCCACCAACCCCTCAGTAGGTACGTACGTCTTGAACCAACTTTCCATAATTAATTATACTCATTATCATTATTGTTTGGAAGGCAGTTTTGCTTCGATAATGAATTGTTCGCTTCCATCATTAATTAGTTTATTATAATAAGAACGTAAACTTTCTTGGTAGATTAATCAAGTTTATCTGATGCCAGTTGCGTTTAAAAGTAGGTATTATTTTGCTGAACTGAAGATTTGCCAATTTATTCGTTTTGATGAATGGGTTGAAGTTTTTGGTGATTTCAGGTTCGCTGTTTTTTTGTTTTGGGTATTTGTTGTATGACTGTTGTAAATGAAAAGTTGGTTCGAAATAATATAGTATACCATGACGTCTGTATTTTCGGAAGGGGTAAGCAGTTAGACCTACACTACACAAACTTAGGACGTCTTCACATCGGCGATAGTCTCTACGCTGCTCCTACCACGCAACGTTTTAGACCTGACTGCTACGCTTCGTCTACGATGCGGCAGCTATGTGACGTCTTCGATGCAACTCAGCGCCTACAACCTGACTGCCAGGCAACGTCTACGACGTGTCTGCTACTCAACGTCTGCTATACAACGCCTACGACACGTCTGCTACACAACGTCTCCGACGCGTCTGCTACGCCACGTCTGCTACAAAACGTCTATGACGCTTCAGTTACGCAAAGTCTGCTACACAATGTCTACTACGCGACTGCTACGCAACGTCTACGACGCGTCTGCTACACAACGCCTACGACGCTATTGCTACGAACATCTACGTCTATACTAGATGTGCAATACACACCCAGTGCGGAGTCACTTCTAGAAACTGCGCAAATTAAACTGTACCTACTTTAGATTCCTATACTCTATGTCTATGAACCCCAGTCGCTACGTTGACCCCTTGGGAGTTAAACGGAGATGTTTAACTGAATATCTGTCAGTGATCACTTGCATGTTTACACATGGAGATTACTGCGAGTTTAAGAGGATCGGCAGCAGCGTCTTCCTACCTATCTGCTTTACCTGAATACAGTAGATCGGTGTCCTGCATTACCCAACTAATACAGGACACTGACCTATGTTCGTGTATTTGTTTGCAAAGAGAGATCATATATTTTTCCGTTGATTAATAATTGTATAAACAATGATAAGAAGTGCTCATCATCTGCCTAGCCTTTTCCCAACTATATTGGGGTCGGCTTCTAGTCTAACCGGATGCAGCTGAATACCAGTACTTTACATGGAGCGACTGCCTATCTGACCTCCACAATCCAGTTAGTACTGGGTAATACGATACCCCTTGGTAAGACTGGTTGTCAGACTATTTGGGCCACTGACTACCTAACGACTGTCAAAGATCTACAAATGACTCCCGGGACCAACGGCTTAACGTGCTTTCCGAGGCACGGAGGAAACTCGGTATGTGGTGGTCACCCATCCATAGACCCACCTAGGCAAGCACGGCTTAACCTAAAGATCGACCCGAGCGGCTGTTATTATTTAGCCGCAAGCTCCTACACATTACATAATATCCACAAATAACATTACCAGAATGCTCAACAACTGAAATGGTTCAGGAAACTTTTTCATTTAATAAAACTTCGTTTAGTTTTGCTATCTGCGCTCGTATTTCAAAACTTTTAACTGGCCAGCGTTTGCAATGGAAAAGCCTAGTTCGATTTGTCTTTCCGATTTGTCCAAATCCGTTTAGTCTATGGTGCTTAGTCTATAGGTGGGTGTGTATACGAAACATTGCCTTTTTGATTAGCTTTCGCTGCATATAAATGAATCATTTTCGTTTTTACATTTAAAGACTTTTGAATATGAGAGTGTGTGTTCTAGTTATATTTTATTGGTTGTTTCAAGACCAAAGCTCGAAGTTAAATAATAACAGCCGCTCAGGTCGATCTTCTGTTTAATCAGCGCTTGCCTAGGTTGGACCGTGGTTTTTTCCGTGCCTCGGAAAGCACGTTAAGCCGTTGGTCCCGGCTGTCATTTGTAGATCTTTGACAGTCGTTACAGGTAGTCAGTGGCCCGAAAGTCTGACAACCAGTCTTACCAAGAGGTATCGTATTACCTAGTACTAACTGGGTTGTGGAGGTCAGGTAGGCGGTTGCTCCATGTAAAACACTGATATTCAGCTGCATCTGGTTAGACTAGAAGCCGACCCAACATAGTTGGGAAATGGCTAGGCAGATGATGATTCAAACCCCAAGCGGCTTTTTAAGGTATTTTATAGATCTCAACAATTTTCGGAAAATAGGTACTGGATTTGTGAATACAATACAATACAAACACCTTGTAAAATTATTTAAAGATGCAGACAATATCGTAGGATGTATCTGTTGAAATGTTGTAATAGAAAAATCACAAACAGAAAAAAACCACCGAATAAAGAAAAACCAAAGAAAACTCCTTTTTCCATTTATGCAAATCCATGGACGATTTTTATTAAGTTACAAATTTTAAAATAATAATTACGCATTGTAAACACTAGGATCGAATAAAAAACTTTTTGTTCGCAAGTTGTTTAAAAGATTTTTCTCTTTGGACCGTCTCTCATAATTTATTCATGTCTTGTAACCCCATTCTACAAGTTTTTGGGTTCGTGGTGGCCATTTTATTTTTTGCGTTCCCGCGTTTTTCTTTATGGTTATGCTTAACGCTGACTTCAAATTAAATATTGTCTGTAGCGTGTCCTATAATTCGTTGTTAAATAAGCTTGTGCTTACTGTATTTTGTGCCGGTGAACACTATTGAAACCACCAGCATTTTTACACTTGTGCTTTTCATTTATATTACTGCATTTTATTACCTACATAGCGACCTGACGCTTTCAAAGATTCAAAGGCTTTATTTGGAAAAAATAATGCCGAAGGAAAAGTCTTACTTATAATATTATAAATGCGAAAGTTTGTGAGGATGGATGTATGGATGGATGGATGTTTGTTACTCTTCCAGGCAAAATCTACTAAACGGATTTGAATGAAATTTAGCACACAGATCGTTTATAACCCGGATTTATCCCGGTAGACAATTATAGACCGTGTGATAATTATCGAACTCCACGCGGGTGAAGCAGCGGGCATAAGCTAGTACACTATATGCATACTATTAATAAAAAATACCTTTATTTCAGTCACTATACTAAAAATATTTAAGATTAAGATTACGTCAATCGTTTATACGTACATAAGCGATCAAACAGCTGATTGCCATTGTCTGCAAATCGTAGAGGTCAGGTCAGAAAATAGGTCATTGTGGCATGCTGACAATTGACGGACTATCAACACTTATGTATGCATAATCTCAATCACAGTCATTGCTGTGCAGTGTACTTTGTGTTGTATGTCGGAGAGGTATGAGTCATTGTTGACTGGCGTACCACTATTCGAGTAGTGTTATTGGAACAAGCCCACCCATGTTTTACACCATTAAAAGGGATACTCGGATTTAAGTGTTGAAAATTGCATTTCAATGATTTCCACCAGTTCCACCAGTTCTTTACTATCATCAGTTCTAAAATTCTTAAATAATCTCGTGTAATCCATGAAGGGTTAGGCAGAGGTGTACCTAATAGTACACCCACATTTTGCCAGTTCAGTTTTGAAGTCTCATGAAATATGGGGCGAGACTATTGCCATCAACCGGGCACAAATCCAGACTCCGTGGCTGCTATTGAGAAATTCTGATAGAAAAGCTCAATAACACTTTGCCCGTTCCGGGAATCGAACCCAGGACCCCAACACAGTTGAACTGGATGGAAGTCGACAGTCTAACCGGATGCAGCTGAATACCAGTATTTACAAGGAGTGACTGCCTATCTAACCTCCACAACCCAGTTAGTAGCTACTGGGTTATACGATACCCCCTTGATAAGACTGGTTGTCAGACTTTCAGGCCACTGACTACCTGTAACGACTGTCAAAAATCTACAAATGACTGCCAGGACCAACAGCTTAACGTGCTTTCTGAGGCACGGAGGAAACTCGGTATGTATTGAGTTTGATCGACACGAAAGGAGAAGAAGGTAAGTATTGGGTCGTCACCCACCCACGGACCGACTCTTCTGAAGCATAAAACAAATATGCCATGAAAACACTATCCTTCGGTAAATGCGAAGGATACAACAGAATAAGAAAATGAATCTGTCTTGTCAAACAAGAGCCGACGTCACAGTAACATTTGTTTGGGATAAGTTATTTTTTATCCCGGCCTCGATGCCAGAATACAAGTCTCGTAGATCTCACACTTAGACTCACCTATTACGTGTTGGGTATAAAGGCTATTGCTATTAAGAAGGCAGTGTTGTTTATAAAATGTCTTTAGGCTTTTCCATCAGGAATTTCCAAGTAAGGAGCAGCTTGGAGTCTTGAAATTGTGTATACAGTACAGTTCCAAGCCTATTGCTTAACTATTATATTATTGCTATGCTTGCACTGACTGGACAGGTCCACCCAAATCTGTGTGGTTATTTCTTCAAAAGAGAGAGATTAATCTGCATGCTCCTCATAATTATGTCTTGATCAATGTCTGGACTTTAAAAGAGACAGTGACTTTGAGTTTGTTTCGGATGTTTCTTCTCAGAGTAGTCAGGTACGAAACACCGGCTCCATCTAGTTTTAAAACAACATGACGACATGTAAAAGTGTTTTGTAAAACCAATTTACAGAAATAAATATGATTTATGATTTATTGCCGTATTAGCCTCGCCCTCTATTACAAGGACAGAAAAAGAAAGCAGCAACAATTTCGATTGAAATTTTCCTCCGTATTTCCCTCCCTTTTTTATCACCATCCATAGTGCAGCTTAGTCCTATTTACATATATTCCTAGGCACACACGTACCGTCCAACACACAAAGCTCACCAATGAAGGGTTGGTTTTAAACTTGCACGTGCATATAACCTGTTGAATTAAAGATTACGCGTGCAGTGACGCTGATGACCCAGATTGTGTGGTGGCCGAGTTTGTACTCTGTGAAAGTAGGGGTTTGATTCTTGTATTGAAAAGGGTATTGAGAAAAGTGTTGGCTTTAGCTGGGACTGTTTTAAACGCAGGGTTAAATTAAATTAGCTAGCGGAACTTCACAGACGTGGTGAAAATTTAAAATAAAATAATATACTAAATTGTGGAAAATAACTTTACTTCAGGAAGTCGGTGACTTTAATATTTATATAATTAACTTTTATGAACAAATTAACATTAATTATTTGTTGACAACAAGTGAATATTTACATTATATTCAAACTACAAATCTATAATAGTAAGAAAAAAATAATGTCCAAGTATCAAAACGGTTACAGGGTTGTTTCATTTACTTTTTTGCCACTGAGTTCCGGAAGTAAAGTTATTTTCCACTTTTTAGTCTTTTTTTTTTGTTAGTCAGTTTTTTTTTTTGCAAAAAAAGGTTTTTATTTGAGCCTTTTTTAGTTGTGGTATGATGGTATCTCACACAAATTCTTGTCGAGTATTCATTTTTCGTTGGTCGCAGTCGTTCCATGTAAAATATTGGTAATCAGCTGCATCCGGTTAGACCGGAAACCGACCCCACCATCGGAAAAAGGCTAGGCAGATGATCATGATACATCGGGTGATAATAATATCTACCTATCTCCACTTACCACAAACGCACAATTCAATTTAAGCTCGTGGCTTAATAATAACAGCCGCTCGGGTCGATCTTTAGGTTAAGCCGTGCTTGCCTAGGTTGGTCCATGGATGGGTGACCACCCATTACATACCAAGTTTCCTCCGTGCCTCGGGAAGCACGTTAAGCCGTTGGTCCCGGGTGTTATTTGTAGATCTTTGACAGTCGTTAGGTAGTCAGTGGCCCAAAAAGTCTGACAACCAGTCTTACCAAGGGGTATCGTATTACCCAGTACTAACTGGGTTGTGGAGGTCCGATAGGCAGTCGCTCAATGTAAAATACTGGTATTCAGCTGCATCCGGTTAGACTAGAAGCCGACCCCAACATAGTTGGGAAAACAATTATATAACAAAAAAAAAATTCTTACATTTGAAAGCAATTCCTCCCCCAATAAAAACATCACACGTAATATTCAGTCCCTATCAATAACTAATAGAATCGGCAACTTTCGTCCGCTGCAAGTTGGTCGGATTTGAACGTGACGTCATTCAGCTATTTATACGTCTAAGAGACGTGTTACCTGAGTTTGAGATGGCGAGATTGTTTAGACGATTTGTAGCGATTTATTTTTGATCCGATTGGTTTTTCTTCTGTTTTTGGTTTGATTCTGTGGTACTGATTTTGATGGGTTGGTATTTTATTTCCAGGATGTTTTGGGGGAAGATCGATATTAGGACTTGCCAGGTCATTTTTGGAGTCCGTAAGCTGTATTGAAACGTCGTTTTGCTGTAAGTTGCGGTATTCCAAATAGTGTATGGCAAGTAACTCCTAGTACGAGTGTAGTAACTGCTCCGATTGAATTAGATTCAGCAAAAATCAACAGGACCTGGGTTCGATTCCCGGATCGGGCAGTTTTATTAACTTTTTCCATCAAGAATATCTCAGTAGCAGTCACGGAGACTGTATTTGTGCATGGTTGATGTCAATAGGCTCGCCCCTATTACATAGGACTTAAAACATAACTGGCTAAATGTGGGTGTACTATTAAGTACACCTTTGCTTAACTCCTTCGGGAATTATAGGCGTTATGTTATGTTATGATTAATTCAGAGCTAGAACGAGTTCCTCCTACAGATTGTTCATGCCCTGCAGTACCCAAATTTCGCAAAAATATTCCTACAATACCTTTTCAGTCTAAATAATGTTTTCCCACATAATGGGTATAAAAATACCTTTGACGAAGCCGAAAGGCACTTGTTCTCCCCGTCATTGCGATAGTTTTTTGATTCAGGACCATACCTGGGAACCTTCTTGGTACGGAGATATTGGGGGTCAAAGTACGAAGTTTTTAATGTTATAACTTTACTTTAAATACCTCCACTACCCCAAACTATTCAATCAGCACAATGTTTTGAGTGCGTTACATTGAGTCCTACCGTAAAACGTGAATTTTCACTGCCAAAAAAAAGCCGTTTCCCAGCAATCATTTTTGCGTAGAATTACTTAGTTTGATGTATGCTTGTTTGACGGCTTCGTGAAGGGTCCGTTTACACCTTCTATAATAAAGGGCACACTGAGAAGCTGGCTATCAAGTTGATATGATTAGGGAACGCAAGCGATGTTCGCTGGTCGATGGTGATTCTGTTACCGCGATAATGTGTGTAGAATGTTCTAACTAGCGTAAGGGGGTGGACAGACGGGACAGTTATGGGCAGGTGATCAAGACTTATTTGTAGACTTTTTTTTATTAATTGTTATTTCTATAGAGAGATTGTTAGTTTTGATTTGTGATTGGAACTGCTTTGGACAGCTGACCAAGATTATAAATTATATTATTTCCTTTATTCATCTTTACACATTTTTGAATATTTCTTATCAAAAAAAAAACAAAACAGATATTTAAATAGTGGTCTGCCGGTGTCGGGAGCAGAGTACAAGCTACCGGTGGTTAGGGCTTCAGAGACAGGAACTTTCTCTTGCCCTTGGCCCTTGATCCAACTGCCTAAGGAGAGCTTCAAAAGATGTTCGTCGAGGCTCTTGGCCATAAGGCCGTTGGCCGTTACGACAATCGGCACTATGATAGTAGAGTTCACATTCCACATGTCGACAACCGCAATGATCTAAATGATCTTTTGAAACGCAGAATTCTGTTTGCATGTGGATTTGGTTGCCGAAGAGTACAAATACCGTACATACAAAATGGTGGAGAAACAGATGTTTTATGAAAATATTTTATCATGGAATTCCTACTCGATAATACGTATGTTTAGTTGATTGGTAGAATTGATTAATAAATGGTTTGACTGATGCAAAATCTCCGATCTACTTTTCTTCGAATTATGAATAAACTAGTTTATGCCCTCGGCTTCGCCCGCGTTAAGTTCTGTAACTGTCCCACGGGATCATACTACCGGGATAAAAACTATCATCCAGGTTATAAACTATTGATGTGCTATATTTTATCCATTATCCATCCGTTCAGTAATTTTCGCGTGAAAGAGTAACAAACATCCATCCTCACAAACTTTCGTATTTATAATGTTAGTAAGAAGTAAGATTATTTCATAGGCACTAAGAACGGTAAACATAGGTATCATCATTTCAGAATATCAGATTAATATCCAGAAAACCACCTTAATTGATCGACTACTACCACCACCATCATACGAAGTCTACAGACACAAAAGCAAAGTCAATGTTACTCCTCCTATGAATACCGATACCGATACCAATGCTTATGTTCACAGCTACAGGTTTCAGTTCGGTGGCGCGTTAGGTGTCGCCATGACAATTATGCTTGAGCAGTGACAGGTTGACGGTTCACTAACCCACAAATTGTGTACCATGATGTCAGTGATGGGAGTGTAAAAGATTTGTTGGCATTTGAGGGTTAAGTTTTTTTTTTTTAATAGTTGGAATAATCCGAGGTCATTTAGTTATAGTGGGCCTACTTATTTGGCGCAACCGTGAGACACACAGTGTCACATTATTTTAATTTTTGTTTAGATTTAAGTTTTTTTTTTGGTTTTCTTTTTTTTTCTGTGTGCACTTTTGGCATGTGCCAAATAAATGTATTTTCTTTCTTTCTAGTTATTCAGATTATACAATATTCGCGAATATTCCAACAAATTGTGTCCCACAACTGTCATTGATATCAATAGCGGACACGGAATAAAATGTGTAGCCATTTGAAGGATAAAATTAGATTTATTATTTTAACACCCCTAAAAACGTAACATAACATCACGGCTGTAATCCCCGAAGGGTTAGGCAGAGGTGCACCAATAGTACACCCACATTTCGCCAGTTATATTAAATCCCATATAATAGGGGGCGAGCCTATTGCCATCAACCGGGCACAAATCCAGACTCCGTGGCTGCTACTGATTCCGATAGAAAGGCCCAATAACAATTTGCCCGATCCGGGAATCGAACCCAGCATCATGCTCAGCAATCGCGATTGCGACTTCAAAATAACTTTTAAAATAATTCCACCCACTATACGAGTCTCAAAGGACCAAAACCCCAAAGGTGAACAACGAAAAACGGAGTAGGGCAGCTCGGTAAGTCCTTGGAAGTCCATTAAACTGTACTCAAACTTATAACTGAATTAACCACACGGAGTTAAGACACATGGCTACAAAATATGACCGTTACTTAGTTAAATCCGATGACGTAGAAAAACTCACATTTTCGTAAGACTCACATAAGAAATGATTTAATTTTAACATTTAGTTTTACGGGGTGAAACACTTACGATAAAATGATTACGACGTATTTAGTAAGTAAGTACATCATTCTGAACCCTATAGAAAATGTTTCGTCGGTTATTAAAAAAAAACAACTGTGTCCCATAATACTACAATACCTACACGGTCAAAATGTATGGAACAGCTGATTTTTTAAAATATTACTGATGAAAAATTTCTATGTGTTTCAGAATGATGTACTAAATACGTAGTAACCGTTTTAGCATCGATGTCCCTTCCACCTTGTATACTTAGCTTTTGCTCATCACGCGTATCATGACCACCGTGGAAACGGGTTTTGTCGACGGAAGAATCGACAAAATGACAGATTTCTTTTATTGATCTTTCATTATATCGATTCTTCCGTCGACATATCGTCATGCTACGCGTGCTGGTGGAAGTTGGACATCAAGAGTAACCTGTATCCTACTAACCTAGGCTGTGGATTACCAAATTCATCGGAATTCGTTTCCGTCAATAAGTCCTGAAAAGTCAGTGTTACTTTCACATTTTAAGCAAAATTCAAAATATTTCCATGACTGTCATAGATTACCGCAAAGTAACGCCGAAATCCATAACTTATCAAAAGTGTACAAAACTAACATATTAAGTTAATAACTAAGCCATTGAAGAGAAATCGTGATTCTGCGACGTCCATCGCCAACCTTGAATTTTTCTGTGCATTAAAGCATAGCTGTATCGAAGTTGTTTCTCCATGAATGAAACGAAACAGGACAGTGTCTCTGTTGTATGTTCTGTCGTATCGACATTTCGATATTTTGTCAAGTAATTTTAAAAGGTTTCGATCGTAATTTGCATTTTAATCATATAATTATGTAGACTATTTTTGGTCTTTTTTAAATCCCGACCAAAAAAGAGGGGTGTTATAAGTGTGTATATGTGTTTCGGTGTATCTGTGTGTGTGTATGTGGCATCATAACTCCTGAACGGATGAATCGATTTTGATTAAGTTTGCAAGGTGACTTATTTATTTGGGGTTAGCGCTAGTAAAAGGCAGCGTTTGGAAAATGGAAAGGGTGGCCTTTGTTCTACAGTGGGAAGATACAGGCTAGTAATTTAGTACCTTTCATATCATCATGATTAAAACTTCCATCATAGATCACTGACCTCGATCACATTTTCCCAACGAACTAAAATCTTCTAAAGCCAAAAAAGTCACGTCAAAGGGTGCCCCATCTAAACACAACCTTAGTATCTAGCATGATATATTGGCAAACATCGACTAATACAATTACTTAGAGCTTTTACAGTAGAAACCTCTTTGATATGAGAGGTCAAGCAGATTATTGATTAACAAGCGATCGCCCGCGGCCCGGCCCGTTTACGGTAAACTAACGTACCACTACGGAATATAATGTCTTGACATTTGGTTTGAATTTATTGAGACGGAATTTTAGGGTTAATAACGGACCGGACAAGGTAATTTAAGTTTTAGGTGTTTGAAAGCATGTCCTTCAAAGAATTTATGATTAATTTATGCTCGTATAATAAAGGGTGTAAAAAGACCCTTAACGAAGCCGAAAGGTACTTGTTCTCCCCATCATTGGGATCATTTTTTTGTTCTAAACTATACCTGGAAACCTTCTAGTTACGGAGATATTGGAGGTGAAAATCCCAATTTTTTTCACAAGTTTTTTTAAATTACTACTTTTTAAGGTTTTAACTTTACTTTAATTACCTCCATGACCTGTTACAGTTCGAAGCATGCATCAGCACCAACTTTAAAGTGCGTTACATTGAGATATACCGTAAAACGTGATTTTTCACCTCAAAAAAAAGTCGTTTCCCAGCAATCATTTTTGCGTAGGGTTACTTAGTACATAATTCTTGGTTGACGGCTTCGTGAAGGGTCCGTTTACACCCTGTATTATCTTTTTTTGTGACTTACTAGCAGTAAATCGTGGATTCGGACTTCATTATCACTGCTCTCAAAAACGGTGAAGGAAAACATCGTGAGGAAACCGGCATGTGCTAGAACCGAAAATTTGAAAACATGTGACATCTACCAACCCGGACCAGCGTGGTGGATTATAGCCCATTCCCTGTCATAGAGGGGAGGCCACACAGGCCTCCAGCAGTGGGAATATTATATGCTGATTATGATTATGTGATAAATTACATCTACAGTTTGTGTACGTCCAGATATGTATATCTTCTTACACACTTTAATTTTCAATATGTTTGATTTAGTAGTTGTTCACTGCGATACATTTTTTCTTTTTTTTTTCGGATGGGAAATCATCAAATGACCCCCCCCGCTCTAGGCGGAGTGGAAGGGAGTGTCAGACTTTTACTGACTAAAACCCATCCATGTTCCTTCTTTGCCCTTTGTGAATCCAGGGCCGAGGTATCTCTTTCGAACAGTCCCGCAGCTTTACTGCGACACTTGAGGGAATCTTAATCAAAGTTCAAAATATCAAACTCTCATTGAAGAGATAAAATGATGATGATTTTTGACATATTTTGATTGATACTGATTTCTGTATCTACACATTTTCATAAACATAAGACCACGGTAAAAATCTTCACTATCTTTTGAGAAAGTACAAAAAAAGATCTACTCTTTCGTTGTTCTTATTACAAGACCATAGTATCTTCTTCTATGTTCTATGCAAGTTTTTGGTTCTATTCCATTTTCTTTCATTTAAATGAATTACAAACTATGACTACTAATCCTAACTTATCAGAAAGCAAAAATAAAAATGCAGCAACACAGGGCTAACAAATGTTATCCCTCAGACACATGTCTAATGTCATGGCGGAATCACAGGGCGGAGGTGGATGAGACTGACTCAGAATCGACACACGTGCCGTAATGAAGAGAGGCCTACGTCCAGACGTGTGTACAGGTAGACTTACATGTACACATATCGAATAGGAAAGCGGTGGAGTCGCAACTACTTGTACTAAAAGCAGGATAGAGGACATTTTCGTTTAAGTGAGTCTTCCAATTGACAGCTATAAAAGATCCTTGTTATTAAACAGGTAGGTAGATTTACCTAATGGGTGTAAAAAGACCCTTAACGAACCGAAAAGCACTCGTTCTACACGTTACTGTGTAACGTGATTTTTCCCCCCAAAAAAAAGTCGTTTCCTAGCAATAATTTTAATTTTTGCGTAGAGCTACTTAGTTTGATGTACAGCTTGCTTGGTTGTCGGCTTCGTGAAGAGTCCGTTAACACTTTGTATAGACATATCGAATAGGAAGGCGGTAGAGAAGCAACTACTCTTAAAGCAAGATAAGGACAATAATTGGTTTTGGAGTATTTAAAAAAATACAGGACAATTCTAGAAGTTAAAGAGTAAAGGAGAACAGTTCCTTTTGAATGTTTTTTTTTTTAAACAAAGCTCTTTTAAAAGTCTCTTGGTTATATCAAGCAGGTAGACTTACCTATTATAGATAGACATCGAATAGGAAAGCGGTAGAGACGCAGCTATCTTAAAGCATTTTTTTTTGTTTATCCATCCATTCCTTTCCAATTCTCTTAGTGTTTGACTTCACTGGCCATTCAGTCAGGATCGAGTTCAAAACTGTCGACAATAATTATTGTTCAAAAATCACAGGACTATTCAAGAAGATTCTTGTTAATCATCAGTTGGTGTGTCAACTACCCAACATAGAGCCCCCAGAGAGTCTAGACAAAAAGTGGTTTTAAAAGCACTTCGCATTTCAACAAATATTTTCAATAAATTTTTTCTTGGCTTATGCTTGGAAATCCAATACATTATTTACATTTTGCCATTATTTTTGTCGCTGAAAAAATCCCACTTTATCTAATTCTTGTTGATTCTCAAATTCTTAATTTTTTTTTTTTTCAAAGGTTTTTTAAATCCAAGTTTTCACCTAACACTTCCAAGTTACACTGCCCAAGTGATCGTAAGTTTAATGTAAGAAGTTGTGGATGCGCTAAATTGTACAGCCATCCAGAATCAACAACTTCTATTGAAGTTCAGGCGAAGGTATTCTTGGATAATTTTCGAATTGGGAGGCTCTATGGACTTTTTTAAGAAAAATTAGAGACTTAAAGTAGGAATCTTCCATTTGAAAATAGTCGATGAGTCAATAGAAATTAATGATCGTAATAATCAAAACTTTTCCACCAATGAAGGATGATCACGCAAACTAGATGACGTAAGGATCGAAGAATTTGATAGAACTTTTAATCTTACTTCTGAATAATGGACACAATAAGTTAGAAAAAGTTCAGATAATAGATAACAGAACATCTAGAAACTTGGTTACTACGTTAAAACTAACTTTTAAAGTGCATTGCACCTGTGATTTTTCTAATCCAATTAATCATCCGTTTTTTAAAGACCAAGAAATCAATTCAATGATACACTCAAATCATTTTATGGCGTATTTATTGATTGTTACTCATTTGGGGTACTTAAAATTGAAATCCGTGAAATTTTTAATTGCGTTTAATGCTTTTTGTAACTTTTTTACTACAATGTATGTACGTAATGTTTAACCAGAATCATTTTAGGATTCTATTCGAAATGCGGTAAAGCCATTATATCACTGGACTGGCTGTATCCCATTCAAATCCAGTTGTTTTCGGGTTCAAATGGCCCACTAAGGTGATGCGTCCGATTCGCCAGCACTGCTCGATAATGCATTGTCCAGTTACGCGAACACCCCCGAAAATACAGCATGCGAAAAAAGCCATCCTCACCACCTCCCGCCAGCATTAATGTCCCCCCCACCTCGCACTAAGCTTCTTTTTTTAATACATAACTTTTTTTCAAGATGCATTTTTACATGTTTCGGCCTAAAACTTTACACACCCAGAAGTGAGAGCCGATGGAAACGGTAACGCCTATCGGCGCTCGGACGTCTCGCTCGCGCGCGCGGCCCGAGCCCGCCGGACGATAGTGGCGCGAGCGAAACGGCCGCATCCGTGCCCACTGCTGCGTCTTCAACTAAGATTAAGGCTCTATTCCGCTTTTCCGAACGCAGATTCTTAGTTCAAACGCATGTAACGTCAACGTTTCGACACCAAGACTTGATTCTCGGTGCACTACTTTGCACTACATTTGCCGAAACAATTAAATTGTATTTAATGAAACGCAGCCACTGAAATAAGGCGAAAGCTATACGTCTCACTCTAGCGTCCAGTGCAAAGGCATTCGCGCCACGACAATTGAGTTGAGTTGAATTGAATTGAGTCGGTTAAACCGTAAAAATGGTCGGGCGGGTATAGCCGCGCGAGAGAGAGACGAACGAAAGGCGTGTTGGCCGAGACCGCTGCCTTCTTCTCCTCGACTTACGCCGAGTCGCGACTAGTGAACGTCAGCGTACTGACGTGGACGGCCGTATCTGCGTTTGTTCGTGTCACGTTTGACAGTTGAAAAAAAAAACGTTTCGCGCGTCTTCTGTCATTTTGATTTGAAACTTTCGAGTGCGTTCGAATTTCGAACTGAGTGTTGTTGTAGGTTCAAAAGGATTTTATTTGAAGGAAACTGGTAACGTGTTTGTAGTGTAATAATTAACTATCGGCTTGAACTAGCCGCTGAGACGCTATAAAGTGATGAATCAGCGAGCGCCGGCTAATTAACAACGTCACAGCTACGAAAACAAATCTAAAGCTCTAACTACTATCATTTAGCTTCTGGGATATTGTAAGTGTTAAGTTTTATATTGTTATTAATGTATTTTTCTTGCTTTTCTCTTTTCTTGTGTAGATAAGTTTTGTTTTGATAGATTTTTTTTTATCTCAAAAGTTTGTACATTTTATGATTGTTTTTTTTAGTTATTATCTAAAATATTTAACGAAACCAAATCTAATGGACGAATTTAATTTTAAATACAATCGGAGTTGACCGTAAATAATATTTTATAAGCCGCGTGTAGTAGCTTGTATGCCCATCATGAAGTTTAAGAAAGAAATAGTATGAATGTGTGACAGAGAGCGAGATAAAAAAAGAAATTGAATACCTTGAAAAAAAGTTTTATCATACGTACCGGAAAATGATGGAATGGTTATATTTTTGACGTGCCAAAGAGGAAAAGTTACGCGGGGCGGGGCGAACGAAGCCAACAAACAGCTGATTGGTTCGAATACATGTGTCGCGTTTTTCTGTAGGTATTTTTTTTACTTTTTTTCTTTTCTTTGGCCAACTTTTTTTGTAGGCTGTATTGATTTTCCGTTTAAAGTGCATCATCATGCGTGTATCTGGACGAGTACTGAATATCTTTTTGTAGTCGAAGTAAAAGTTTGTTCATTTTTTTTTCTGAACGTAAAATCATTTGAATATACATTTTGTACAGCTCAACACCTAATTTGAAAAGTAATTTGATTAAAACGATAACAGGTGCATTATCATTAGACCATGAATTTATTGCTACATCATTAATTTTCTCATTATTATGATATTAAGTGGATCGTTATTCATTACATCATTTTGTTATCACCCACTTATTTTTTGATAAAATCACTATTATACTCTAAACGTAACACCTAATTTGTGTTTTAGAATATTTAAAATTAATTAATGTTCCTACCATAAAGCGTGTCTAATAGAAAACATGTTATCTATTTAGTAAAAATGTTAATTAAATGCAAATTAAATTACTTTTTTCCTACATGAATAAATCACACATTAAATACTTCATTGTTAAAATAATAATGTCACTCATAAAATAATAATTTTCATCAATAACTCAAAAAATAGTTGACCTGAAAGTTCTTACACAAAATATTAAAGTTCATAATTTACCTGTAATGATAAAAAATATGTTATTTATTTTTAAAAAGTATCCAGATATATCAATAACATTGACAAAAAATACAATTGTTGCAAAATGCGGCAAGATATTCTCACAATATTGAAACTGATTAAGAGTTATTAAAATAATCATTAATAAAGATCTTATTACCTCCGCCATTAATAATGATGATAAAAAACAAGAGAAAATACACAAATAATAAACTAACGCATTACACGATACAATAAAAATATGATTATAAAGATAGATTGCACGATAACTTTTTCTAGACCACGTAAAAAGTGCTCTTGCGCAGACAGACAGTGTTAGTTTTTTCTGTTACAATTTTTTTCCTCCTCTTTTTCCATAAAAATGAAGTGTGTGTTAACTTTTTAAAATTCTATTTTTCTTTTGTTTGTTATCTTTTAATATCTATGAATTATTATGTACGATAAACTATAAGTATCAATGTATATTCTGAATAAAAATAATTTAAGAAACTTTTTTTCCCGGAGTTTTCTTACATATTTACATTTGTTGATTTCATTTTGTTTTACTAAACCCCTATCCCCATACCTTTATTAAATTTATTGTATCTATCCTTGTCAAAATGATATGACACCCTGAAATCTTAAAAGCGCACCGAAAAGTCAAGATATATATATTCTATTTATATATATTTATACCCAAGGCACGCACCTCTGATTTTTCGGATTCATGTGCGTATAGTATAATTATCACTTGCTTTTCGGTGAAGGAAAACATCGTGAGGAAACCAGCATGCCTGAGAGATATTTCTTGACGGCATGTAAAAGCCAAGTCAGAGGCCCATGGGCGGCATAAAAACTCTGACACCAGGTTACGAACTAACCACACGATATATATATTCAAATTAATCTATATCTACTTACTGAGCAAACCTAAAATATGTTCAGGTTAATAATTAAGATCAAATTAAATAAAGAATGTAAAAATACAAAACTATTACAAAAAATCTATTTTTCACACATGAGAATTTAAAATATTGTACCATCGAAAAGTTAGCACAAAGTTTCGGTGGGAAAAATTTATATCAAATGTAAAGTCATCTTACCAAGATCTAACTGAAAAGTAAATGTAAAAAAAAAAAAAGTATTATTCTCATTTTTTTTCTATTAAAAAACTACCTTTCCTCCTCGTAACACCACAATAAAGAAAGAAACAAACTCTAGAAAGAAAACTTAAAGAAATAAATAGATTCATTAAATACCTATGACTCACAGAATCACGTGCTTACCGATCTTAAATATTTTCGATTACAAAAATATAATTTAAACAATTAGTAAAAAAAGACTAGCGACAATATTATAAAGTTAAAAAAAAACTATTCTTTTGCCCAAAATCGTTAAAATTTCGGCGCCAACCGTACAAAAGTCAATCAGGCGCCCCTCTACGATGTCACAGACTGATCTATTCGTCAGTTGTATTTAGACGTGATCGCATCATTTTATTCCTTTGAATTCTTAGTCCATTGTACCTAATTAGAGTATATCACGTGACTCATTTGTATCCCAACTACATTGCTATGAATCAGTCATTTTAATTGTACACGCGGTCATTAAAATTCTGAGGCTTTGATTAATATTCAGATTGTTTAATTGTGTCAGCTACTTTAATCGACCACGATGGCTATATAAAGGTCTTTCTAGGTCTACGTAAATATATTTTTTAAGCATTAAAAACGTTGGAAATGGAAACATCTCGCCGTTTTACGACAAACAGAACACCATCTCTGACATCAACTTTTATAACCGTTCAAACAATTACATCTGATCGCGGTGTCCTCCTCGCGAGATACTCGCCAAGACGAGTGCGACAGAGACAACCATAAAATAGTCAGCTACGCCCATCAATGTCTAATTGCTTTTATTATTTTAAGGCATCGTAATCATTATGGCCGCAATAAAAATTGTAATTACTTCTCATTAGTTCAATTAAGAATTTTCTAGACACGGTTTAGTAGATATGTTGATTGCAAAATGGTTTACTCTAGTGATGCATTGTGTTGAGAAAGCGGCTCTTTTATTACTATTACGTTATTATTAATTCCCTTGTCTGTGGGTGAAATCTGATGTCGATAATCAATAAATTTTATGAGTGTTAGACACGGCTCGTATCAATCAATATTAATGATCATTCCGAAATTTGGAACTAATCGACGTATTTTAATTTTTAATATCCATAAGTTCTAATCTTTCCGAATAGGTACTTTAACGGCTACAATTCGAATTCGAAAACGGTTTTGTTTCAACCGACAAAACGGTTTCGAACAAATTCAAAAATTACGCGCGTTTAATTTTTCAAATTATCCGTCAATAAAAACATCGTAACTACAAGATAATAGAGTCTATAAAACAGTCGATTTGCTACGTAAAGAGAACGCGCTAAGAAATAAAACAGCGAAGTGAAGGTGAAGTCGAGCTTCGAACAAAAAACGACCGCGTACCGCATGCACGCGGGGAAAAACTTCGCGAAAAAGTTTTCATGCACGTGGCTAACACGTGGTCTTGGGTGAAAAATCGCGCAACTCCGCGCGTTCCTTGCGCCCCCTCCTCACCCCACCCCCTCGCCGCCACGGGAGGGCCTGAGGAGTCCTTTCTAAACGATCTAGGCGGGAAGATGCGGCCTGGCGGGTTATACCAAAGTTTATTACACCGACTTGACTTTTTCCGTTCTTTTCTTAAGTGTATCTAACATGGTATTTGTATAGAGTTTCTTATTGTACAGTTGCGGCGGCAGTCCCCAGGACGGCGGCAAGCTGTTTTACCCCTACTTGAAGACGTCTTCCCTACAAAGGGACTTCCTATTTGCCAGTGGCTCCGGTACGTAGCTTGTAGTTACGCACAGTTTATTTGTAGATCACGATAGACTTGATGAAGACCAAGTGGACTTTGTCGAAGCCATTAAGATTGAACTACTCTTTGAAGTAACAAGCATTTAGAAGTTAGTATTAGAAGAATTTTCCGTGACAATTTGATTTCGCATTTCATAATAATTTCTGTAAGAATAGTCAAACAAATTGGATTCATTTATAGTTGCGATCAAATTTATCATGCATCATTTTAACGACTCATTTTGGTAATTTAAATTTCGAAAATTCGAACGTAAAAAAAGAAAAGAACGCAGACACACACTGGCCAGTAAAGCAACATTTCACAGACTCCGAACAAAACGAAAACTTATTTTAAACATAATAATTAAGGTGAAAGTAAATTCATTCGGCTTAATTATAAAAACCAACTTGCATACGGTTGAAGTAATTAAAATTGTCAATGCATAAATTATGTGAAGCGAGTAATAACAGCTTTGTACGCATCTGTAAACTATTTTATCTTAAGTAAGATCTACGGAACGATGTGTGCAGCATAAAGGGCCAGTAAAAACTATTAAGAATCCACAACAAATGTTTGTTTATGTAAAGTTAATTCTTTTGAAGTATTATCCATCTTGTTTATTGTCGATTGCGGGGATCAACTGAAGTAGTTGATACTTAGAGTGATGGCCTCTTTGACATATGGAATCGATTAAATTTTATCGATTTTACGATACGAGCTGTTTGTCAAAATCAATTATGGGATTAGTGAGGACCACACAGCTTTTTAATGGGTGTTTTAAAAAAGGAAAATGTTTTTTGAACTATTTTCAAATTTTAATTAGAGATGTAGAGAAAAAACTGTCATAAAAGATCAATTTGACATAAATTTGCCAAAAAAATAACTTTTGTTTGATGTGGTTTTTATAAATCTAACTTAATCAACGATATAAGAAAAATGTCTCATAAGAAAACTGGTCATTTTATTTATTTTTATAAACTAGAATACCTATCCCACTCCTGAAGAAACTCAAGATCCCACCCAAAACATTTACTCAGATCAAAACATTATTTTCACAACATAACCCTATCTTCCATTGATAACTCAAGCTTTACTCACCAATACGTCGTAAGTTACTCTCAAAAACCGCCATAAATATTCTTAACCGAAACTAGAGCAATACAATAACACATTCACATCAAAATTGAGTTATCATTACTCCGGTTTTGCTCCGGCTGAGCTCACCAACACACTCATCGACATAGTTTTATAGCAACCGAGGCGCCCGCGCCCGAATTACATCGCAAACAAGCTCGATTAGATCGACTCGGAGAACTGCCCATAAATTCAACCCTAAAACAACCGCTCTGTTTAGTTTGGAAGCACCCATCCCAGTAATTATACAATAATTCATACTTTAATAAATACTAATAAATCGTTCCCTCACTCAGCCGACTCGCAGCATTATCGACCATTATTACACGATGTAATTACAACCAATAAATTACCAAATAATACATCAATCAGATGTGTTATAATTTTCTTATTATTACTTTATTTTTTTAAACTTTTTTATTGGACAACGGGCAATTTTATTAAAATTATAATGCAGCGGCCGGCTCCAAATTGGGGTAGCTGGAGGCTAAGATTCGGTTTAATTATATATGTAATGTTTAATGATATATTCTTATAATAAGCTACCTGAAGCTTGGTGGGCATAAATCAAATATTTCATTAAAATTCGGAGAGCTTACAACCCTTCATTTGGTAGTTATTAGTCTGGGTATACGATTGTTCGCGAAATCCTCTAAGTGTAGGTGACTGCCTAATTTTGTGTGGAAATAGCATTTTTGTAGTGACGTTGATGAATGGGATCCATTTAATCCGTTAATGTATATTAAGTTGGAGCATCGAGTTAATGTTAGTATCGATTTTAGAGTTTTTTTAGTACCTACTCTTGGCCTCGTTTAGGTTTTCGTTGATTTTTAGCTTAACATTAGTCGTGAGAACTAAATGGGCGGCTAAGTTATGCTGAGTATAGTTTTATCAGATGTCAGTTTAAAAAAAAAAACGATGAAATCTATATCTATACTTTAAGTTATAAAGCTGAAGAGTTTATTTGGTTGAACGCGCTTATCTCAGGAACTACTGGTTCGAATTGAAAAAATATTTTATTGTTGGATAGCCCATTTATCGAGGATGGCTATAGGCTATATAACATGACGCTACGACCAATAGGAGCGGAGAAAATAATTTCACGCGGACGAAGGTCGCGGGCAACTGCTAGTACTTTAATATTATTTCCTTGTTCTATAAAACCTTATTATAACAAAAATAATATTAGTAAGGGTCCTACAGTTTTACATTAACATTAAAAACAGTTATATATTTCCTTATAAATAGACGTTCCTGTAAAAATTACATGAATTGTATCAGCTACTTATCACCGTGTAAATTAACAGGAAAATGAGTAATAATTATAATTGTTTACCTTGTTGGACAAAAATCCAATGCGTTCTATACCTACAGGAAAACGTATGGGGGCGATCAAGGGTTTCCGTTAATGGGAATGGCGGTTCCCCTATCGCCATGGAGTACCTCATATAAAAAGACTACTGTGGATTCAAGCTGTTTTAGAATACTAGTGATTACAATAAAATATTAATTACTAGCTTTTGTAAATTATAATTTTTAGTCAAGAAAAGTTTTATAAACTCAAATAGACCGAAAGGCACTTGTTTTCGCTGCCATTGCTATTTTTTTTTGTTCTGATCTATGCCTGGGAACTTCTTAGTTTAAGAGATATTGGGGCTTAGAGTTCCAACAATTATACAAGTTGTTTTAAATAACAAGTTTTAAATGTTATAACTTTACTTTAAATACCTCCATGACTATAATTATAGTTTACCCCCGCACTATTCAATCCATCCATCAGCACAATGTTTTGTGTGCGTTACATTGAGTCTTGCCGTAAAACATAATTTTTCACCTCAAAAAAAAAAGCCGTTTCCAGCAATAATTTTTGCGTAGAGTTACTTAGTTTGATGTACAGAATGCTTGGTTGACGGCTTCGTGACCAGTCCGTTTACTCCTTGTATTAATATAGATTTTTCTACAATTGATAATTTTCCTAAAATACGAAGATAAATAAAGTACACACACTCAATCGTACCAACATCAAGAAAAATAACACTCGCCCACATCCACATTGACACAAGTCTAAACCAATTTCGTGCTAAAACTAAACTGGACTAATTAGTTCTATTTATAGAAATTTATATCACTTAGTACTTGCCGTCTAAACAGTACTGGATGTACAATACAGGGTGATTCATTTCATTGTTCTAAAATTAGGACAAAACCAATTGTCACTTGTTTTAGAGTTCCAAAATCCGTTGATTAGTCGAGTGCGGCCATATTGGCTGGGTGGAGTAGACTTGTTGTGGATTTGTGAATGGGCTTGTAAGATTTAGTTTTACTATTACATTATTGTCGTAAACGTCTACTTTTAGACATGTTTCCAAAAGTAATTCACTAAAATAGCTTGGCGCGGTACCTATAAAGTTACGTAAGAACGTAAGTACGTCGATTTTTGAATCGATAATACAAATTATCCTAAGGCATTTTAGTTAAATTGTTTACAACGAGCACAATCAGTATCATCCATAGATATGAATATATTCTTAAAATTATCACTATTTACTTTTAAAATTGATGTACTTATTTAGGTTACGTCTACACCGCACACTCGTGCTATCACGGTTGATATTAGCGGCCCGTCAGATCTCTAGAAAATGTTTCTACCTTTTTTAGACATTATCACTATACTATACGGAACCGGGTTTCGGTACCATAATAAAACCGGGTTTTCCCGGGTTTAACTATGGGACCGAAACCAGGTTTCGCATGCCCTAATTATCACTGAGTCTCCTTTTGAAACGTAAGAAAGGTTAACTTTCTACACCACACTGACTTCAAAATGCTAAAAACTAGATTCAGTTTAATTCTAAACCACCAAGTTTGGAAAAAAGCGTTGAGCGGTCTTTCCTAAACAAGAACTTCGATCAACAGAAGTCGGTATAAGATAGAAATGAAAACACCCAGTTCAAAAACACCCAAAAATAAAAAATAAACTTGGAAGGCTCTAAATATTTATCAGTCAAGGTGTTAACCCTCCAGTATAAGACTACTGTATTATCATCAGTTATTAAAACTACAGCAATCAATGAAATAAAAAGGCGAGTCAGAATTAAAACATGGCATTTATCACCTGCAACACATCTGGACAAATAATAATTGTAATAAATGCTTGTGCATCATTATTAATAATAAGCGTAGAAACTAAAGGGTTGTAAGTTGTGACCGAAATTCTTACCTGACCTCTTTATTGTACTTGATAAAAATGTTTTTAATATATTTTTTTGCGGCTAATGATAGATTTATATGAGTTATCCATTGTTAGTTGTTTATTCTTGACAGTAGTTTTTCATAATTTCAGCGTTTGTAAATAAATTATAGCTTTTCTGGATAAAAATCACAGTCACAAAAACCCATCAATATCATCTTCAGCCTTTTCCCAACGATGTTGCGGTCGGCTTCCAGTCTAACCGGATAGTGCTGATTACCAGTATTTTACATGGAGCGACTGCCTATCTGATCTCCACAACCCAGTTAGTACTGGTTAATACGCTACCCCTTGGTCAGACTGGTTATCAGACTTCACAAAAACCCATATTCTTACAAAAAAAATCAAAAGGACTTAAAGGAAAGAACTTGTTATTTATAAGTTCCAATATTATTTGCTCTCGCAAATAAACTTGCATTTTCATTAGCTCCCAAATTGAGACTACAAATCTAACAGCCCCAGTAGGTAGGTAGGTACACCATGTTCTAAATGCTGGCTCTGCAGTGAACCGACTCAGTTTGCGCTGTAATTGACACAACTGTCTTTAGAAGACGGTCCAGAAATAGAATCAGTCTTGTGTTCTAGCCGATACACTCAAAATGTTACAACTGTAACATCTAATTTACCAAGTTCCTGTTTCAACAGACCGAAAATAACTGTGTTTTTTTAAACTTAGGTTACTAAAGGTACCTCTGAGTAACCCATGAAGGCCCGTAGAGATCTTGTTCTGTTTTTAATTCATTTTGTGTCTAGTTGCTTAGTGCTGCATCGTCATCATTCTTCTTCTTCCCTTATCCTAATTTATTCGTGGTCGGCGCAGCATGCTTTGTTCTTCCTTACTTCTCGTCATTTCATCAGACACCTTCTTTCTTGCCATATCATCCTTCACACAGTCCATCCATCGTTTCTTTGGTCTCCGTCTACTCTTATACCCATCCACATTCATACTCTGGAACCAATTTCGAATAAAATAATCGACTATTCAAAATTACTTGGTCAAAGCCTCATACTTTACTACTACTTGTAAAGATGGAGAAGCTTAATCAAGAAGTGTTTGTTTAAATTCCCAATTTCACACTTTCCAATGCTGTAATATCAAACCTCACTTCGAAACATAGAACAAAGAAGCTTCCCATTTCAACTAGTCGACACCACATCCAAAGATTGGCTCCATTTCCAGGAATAAATGCATCATTTGTTTGCTTCGAACCTCCGAGACCGTTCCTCCTCCATCCTTTTTCGCTTTGTCCTCATTCACTCTTCCCTCCGGTATTCTTTCAACACGTCCCAGCCATTGAGATTTGCTCTTTCTTATTTTCACAAATATTTTCATGGCTTTTAAATTTTTCGACCGTTCTGGATGAGAGTTTGTTTTTGGAGTATCTGCAGCTTTTTGAAAACAAACGTTTTAGTTCGCTTTTGTTAATGTAATTGGCTAGTTAAAATGATGATTGTGTTCACCAATGATGACTTTGATGACGTACATTGTGATTTTTCAATTTAGTTCAAACTATTGTGCTGAATTAGTCTATAAAACAAGCTATTTTCTTTATGATCTAACTACCTATATCCCGATGTCTTAATAGTTAGAGAGATTGGAGATCGGTAGAGAGTCTAATGTATCCAAATTGCGGTTTGACTAAGTTTTCTGTAAAAATATGCCAAATTGCAATACTTATTTTTCTGGCAAAAGTGGCACTTAGTAGATGGAGTACCTATTCCTCAGTAATTAATATTAAACAGAAATACCCCACAAAAAGTACCAATTCCATCAAAAAACAAATTAACAAAACCCAAATCAGTAATTAAATTAGTTCGTTACTTCCCAACCACATTGTCCTTGATAAGCCCATACAGGCAATTGAAAACATTTTCGACTGTATGTTAGATTCGCGGCAAGCACTGAGGGATGTGGCTACTTATAATGATTGTTTAACCGTCTCCCGTCGAATCGTTAGTATAATAACCTTGTTTAAATCAAGTATCTTCTTCCGAGGAGGGGAATAGAAGCGGAAGTGTTTTGCATGGAAACTAAGAGGGATATTTGCTTTACAATTGTATTGTGACCTATTTAGGATTTGGTGGAGTAAGGAACTTCTCTTCTTACTTCATATTGTCACTGTTTGTCTCTGCATCACGCAGCCTTCTTGGCTGGTAGTAATTCCAGCTCTACTCTCTTTTTTCATTTGTCAGAGAACTACAGAAGACCTTAGGTCCTTGCTAAGAATGTCGTCCTGAAGCGTCATGGTCAAAGAACAGCGTTTCAAAAATATCCAGTCCTGAGTTAGTAGAAGTGACTAAGTAGACTTCCTCTTCAGCATCTGTCTAGCCCTTTCTCAACTATGTTGGGGCCAGCTTCTAGTCTAACTGGATGTAGCTGAATACCAGTATTTACCAGCATGGAGCGACTGCCTATCTGACCTCCACAACCCAGTTGGGACTGGGTAATACGATACCCTATGGTAAGACTGTTTGTCAGACTTTCGGGTCACTGACTACCTGTAACGTCTGTCAAAGATCCACAAATGACAGCTGGAGACTTCCGTATTGAGTCTTTAAGTAGGTTTAATGGCTCTTTTATCTTCTTTATACTTAACCAGAGGCTCCTACGTTCATTTACATGGTCTGCCTAAGAAACTAATCCCTGATGATGATGATCAGTGATCATCCAACGTCCTCTTAGGTCCATCAGACGCTATTGAATTTCACCTATCAGAGGTCTGCCTTAAATAACACATCTTTAATAATAATCTAGATACGTATAACTAGATAGGTCTGTAAGAATGGTCTATCTTCCTAGAGGAAGAGAGTTCCATGCCATACGTGGTTGTCTTGTTATGTGGTGGTATTCAAAAATCCTTCACTCGAAGAACTTCCTTGACTATCGAACGGTCTTAATAATTACTGACATTCTATATAATGTGACAAAGAAGTTTTTTTGATTAAAAAAATAGTTCACTGTAATTATGCAAATTATATTTCCAGCAATCTACATTGCGAGATAATTATGGTGATCTACAGCAAAAACACTTAACATTCTGCATAAAGACAATACAGAAAAATAACCTAAGTAAAATGTCTCACACACCAAATGAAGTTAAAACATTCAATACTTCCACGAAACAAGTTTTTCAGAATCTCCATTTGTAATAATATTGTTCAAGACTAATTAAGTATTAATGAGCCCTCATTAGCAGTACAAGGAAACGGCTAATCAATCGCTTATCTATCCTAATGTACAACCGCAAAGTTACACAATGTTTTATAACGCTGTTTTCCCAGTGCGTAACTTAATTACGAAAATATTACGCCTCATTAATGAACGGTGCCTTTTTAAGACAGCGGTGGCGTGGAGTCGACCCCGTTGTAAAAGAATTTTACACTTTTTTTTTCCGTTATGATAGTTTTGGTCTAATATTTACAAGACTTGTGTTGTTTATTATACAGCTCTTATAATACCACCTTAACATTGCTCTCAACACCTCGTAAAGTAGTTTGATTAGAATCTGTTTATTATGTTTGACTTGGAATAAAGTTGTAAAGATGTTACTAACTATTTTACTTTTACGAATTCAGTGAGTTCTTTCACGGTTCCCCTTTTTTCCATGGAAATTTAAACCATAATAAGTTTTTTAACAATATGTCGGGGGAAATGAATGACAGTTGCTGTCATTCTTTATTTGAAGTCTGTTTACAGTTTGTAAATATCGTATAATCTTATTTAGTGCGAACCTATGTTTTCGATACCGACTCCTTGAAGTCCTGTTCCGAACTAACGGAAAAAACATATTTAAATTCCTCAGAATCCTCGCACAATAGCACCAGGTACTCACTACTTATAAATAAGTATAAAGTTCTCAGAAATATTTGACAAATAGCCAATACTATGCAGTAGACAATCGACAGCATCGTTATAAATTCCGCCATTCAAAAGGTCACTGTGTAAAAAAATCTTCAACAAACAAACTAATTAGTATGGCGCGTTGTAATTACTTCTCGATCTTTGATGTACCTTTTAATTAGCAGTTGTTTACACCACGATAACACAGGGCTAGCAACACTGTCCGAATAATAATTAATACCTCATTTCGTGACGTCACAGCACATTATAAAATAATAATAGTCCGCCATCTTGTGCGGTTTATTTGAAGTGATAATTTTAAAATCATTAACATAATTACTAACGTTCGTTTTGGTTTTTGTTACAATATAAGTTTATGTCTTTGCCGAAATAAGAAAGATTTTTTTAATGGGTTCAATGGTAGCGCTAAAATCTGTTTTAATTTATGGGCGTGTCGCGTCTGAGTTTATGAATTAATCTATGATTAGATAAGGCATGGCTATACGGAGGCGTTTGTGCATTTAAAAGAATAATTAGAGCTTATTCTGAGCTCATTTTGAATTAATATTTTTTAAGAGTTACGTCTCAATTCAGTCTTGATCTGTATCTGTTAATTTTATTGTAGTTAGATTTAATCGTAATTTTAAATTATGGCTACGAGAGCAGAAAATTAAAAATGAAATACCTGTATGTAACGATTTGAAGTGTTAAAATATTCACAACAAGTTAATTCGCTGCCTTTCTAGTCAACTAGCTATACACACGATGTCTTCTTAAAAGAGAGGCAAACCTAAAAGCGATGCTCCACCGACAGATGGCGTCTTCAACTTTTTCTAAAAAAGAATCTCACAATCATGAGTGAACGACGATCGCGGATTCGCGCTAACATTAGCTTAGGCTAGGACGTGGGTCATTCACACAAAAAAAAACTACATGCTTTAAGTTGCACTGGTTAAAGACGAGTTTAGTGCATAAGAATTTCTTAACTTACTTCTTACTATCTTACTAATATTATAAATACGAAAGTTTGTGAGTATGGATGGATGGATGGATGTTTGTTACTCTTTCACGCGAAAACTACAGAACAGATTAGAATGAAATTTGGCAGATAGTTAGTCTATAACTTGGATTAACATATAGGATACTTTTCATCCCAGTAGCATGATCCCGTGGGACAGTTACCAAACTTCACACGGCGAAGCCGCAGACATAAACTAGTACCTAAAAACTAAACTTTACCTCTGCAAATGATACTGTACAATCTGCATCATTCTCTACGTAATAAAAAACAAACGAAAGGGTTCATCTAGTCGTACCCTTGACCGAAAGTTATGCTTTGTTGCTTCTACATCGGTTATGCTTTTGTGGGGGAGCAGCGAGCATCGCGCAAGGGTGGCGCGAACGAATGGCTTCTAATGAGACTGGTAAAAACTTCAGTCGTACTGTTTAAATGTCACAAGTATTTAGTACTAGCTTTTAGCGTTATTTTAGAATTTGACAATCAATTCGGTACTCTGCTTGTAATAATATAAGTCAATCACGATTCGAAAGCCACGTGGCGTCATCTATTGTCATAAAAACGTTTTTGTTGTTTCCCTCGGGAACAGTAGTTTTTTTCTGGATGAAAGGTGTATGTTCGTTTTTGTATACCTGACAACGTATTATGCAAAATTTCAGGATGATCGGTTCAGTGGTTTAGGCGTGAAAAAGTAACAAACAAACTTACTTTCGCATTTATAATATTATTAAGTAAGGATAAGGACTAGTAGTGTGTCGTGAAATTAAAGCTTGTAATTTAAGGAAAGCCGAGAAAATAGACGCGTGACAATATTTTCCAGATTGTTTTTTGTTAATGGTTGTCTATGCTTTGTTGTTGCAAAAAGGCTTGCATGTTTTAATGGCTGAATGAGGCCGTCTTTGACAATATGAAGTATGGAAAAAAAAAATACACCATCAATATGAACAACATTGACGGTGCATTCACGATACCTGAAATTGTTGATTCTGTGCCTGATAATTAACATAGAAAACTGACCATAATAAAACAACTTGGACGTTGTATTATAAAAATAAGAACAATAGCACAACGTCTAACACAGCCAATTACGTCGTTCTTCGGCTAAACAAACAAATACAAACTACAAAGGCGATATTACGAATACTCGTAAATGTTAAAAATCGCGATGCCAATCGTAAAATGGTAGTCCAACTTATAATTTCAACGGAAAGAAAAAAAAATAGACGATTCAGAATTAAAATCGCTAATGGCTAAGACCATTAAGTTAATCATTTTAATTAGACGTTGGTGTACGCTTGCGTTTCTATATTTTTTCGTGTAAAGGGGAGAGCGGGGTTATATTGTACCACTGGCTAAAGCGACCGTTTCGCTCGACGCTTATACAATCCCACTTCACTTCATTATTCCCTAGTTAAGCTTCTGTTTAAAGTGGCAATGTATTACAAATTGATTGGAGCTTAGTTTAATTAGTGCAGTGTACGGTAGCCATAATTAAATCTATCAAATGTCATAAATAAAGACACAAACGAGTCTGAAGCGGGTCTGTCATTTATTGGGGCGATAAAATTCGATGTTTTTTTTTGTAACCAATTGAACGAGCTACTTAATTGAATTTATTAACTTTATTGTACCTTGTAAAGAGAACTTTATTAACAAAATACATTAAAGAGAAAAAAAAAATGTAAGTACCTTTGTAATTTAAGTATTACAATAAAGGGTGTAAAAAGACCCTTAACGAAGCCGAAAGGCACTTGTTCTCCTCGTCATTTTGATCATTTTTTTGTTCTGGACCATACCTGGGAACCTTCTAGTTACGGAGATATTGGGGGTCAAAGTTGCAATTTTTTCACAAGTTTTTTTTTAAATACTACTTTTTAAGGTTCTAACTTTACTCCAATTACCTCCTTGGTCCGTTTACTATTCAAAGCATCCATCAGCAATAAGTTTTGAGCGCATTATATTGAGTTTTACCGTAAAATGTAATTATTGACCCAAAAAAAAAATTTCGTTTCCCAGCAAAAATTTTTGCGTAAAGTTACTTAGTTTGATGTACAGAATGCTTGGTTGACGGCTTGGTGAAGGGTCTGTTTACACCCCGTATATATTTTGAAATAAATAAGAAATTCGCAACTCAATACACTGATTAACGAAAGGCTTCTAGATTTGTAAGTATTACCATTTCACTGAATTAAAAACCCCTTCATTTAGTCCCTGTCTTCGTCAGTCGTGATTTCGTGAAGGATGTGTTCAGGAGCTACGAAGGATTATTTTTTTTGCTTCGCTCTGGTCAACGTTTTTATTGTGAAACTCGATAAAAATTTGTATGAGGTACTCAAAATCATTTTGGAAAAACTTGATGAGTACATAATAAAACTTAACAAAACGTTGTCAAAACTAAAAAACGTCTCTTAAAAAAAAAACTTTTATTATTATTTTCAACTTTTGGTGCAAAATACGAAAAACATCATTTACCTACAGACAAAGTTAAGTACAATTTTAATTATGAAAAATCTGTCTTTTTTTTTCTACCTTTTGTATAAAAATCTCTACAAAATATGCCACATCCGATGTTTCTCAACTGAACTCGTCGAAAAGATCCAGACGGACATCTGAATAGCGTCTCATTATCTTTAATTATATACTGATTCTTCGGCAGAAGGGTGCCCGCTTTACTTATTGCTGCGTTCCCAATTATAAACTGCTATATATTTAGTTTTATACTTAAATGTATTAAGGACTCGTAATCAAGACCTTTAATTTCTGTTTTTGAGTGCATCTTTCTTTATAGCCATTTCTGTGATCTTTAAATAATTAAAAGAGGTTCGCAAAAACGTCGTCAATGTCCGATTTAAGTGCGAAAAGACGTTAGTACATTTTCTTAAATTCTGCTAAAATTACAAACGCGGTTGTGCAATGGATATTCAACAGTTTTACAATAGTTTAGATGGGATTATACCATTACATCTAAATTAATGGTTAAAAAACCCGGATGCTATCATATTAAGACCTGACCTCCCATTATAGCTCGACCTGTCGCCAACAACCAACCTACTGGTTGGTTGGCTTAATGACAAGGCACTTTTATCAACCCTTCTTCACTGTCTGCTTTAAAGGATTATTGTCTTACGAGTCAAAGTACGTATAATTCTTAATTTTGCCGTGACTTTTGGGTCGTAAGCAATTCTCAACTGTCACTCTTTAAGTTTTCACCCTTAAAGTAATAACAAAATACTTAAAACCGTCATCATAAACATGAAACTGAGCATCAACTATCATTTTCATTAAAAAACGCCTCGATATAAATAGAGAATCTTTTCAACGGCACGGTTTTTAGAGGGTGAAAAGGGGATGCCAAGGTAAAAAGTGTAATTATGTTGATTATTTAGGCCTTAATGCGCCGACTATCCCGCACCTCCCCAAGCCGTCATTAATCGCCCCCCCTCCCCCCTTTCCTTACAGCCTTTATTATTTCGTTTCAATTATTTTTGTGATTATCTTTTTATGGCGGGCGCACATTAAAACTCGAAAAAATAACAGTGGACATTAAATGTAATTAGAATCGAAATTACGAGATGTCACCCAGTGGTGTTTGTGTTTTTAATATTATTAGGGTTCTGTGCGTTTAAAGCTGCGTTCATCGTTTTACGGCGTGTCTTATGTTTTGTTATTTTGTTTAGAGTGAGACGATCGTGCGAATTTACTTGTCCTTTCTGTGGCTTCTACTGGTGAGACAGCATTTAGTGATTTTTACACCTTGGAACGTTTTTTTTTGAGGAGATGAGGGGTTTTATGCACCAATAAAAGACACGGTGGCGTAAGAGCTTTTAAACTGAATCGCGACCGTATTGAGGACTGTGATGAGAGGCTTTGGTTATGTTGACTAAATCCCGTTATTAAGAATCTTCCAATTCTAGTCGCAATTCAATCACAATCAACAATTATTGATGTCAAAAATATTAATAGCTTAGAGGTATCTTTGTCCGATTGAGAGTTATTGTAAACGTTCTTTAATATAAGGGAATTGCCCTCTGATATATGCGTGTCTGAAATAAAAGTTTTTGAGCTGCTCTTGTTTTTCAACAGAAGAAGTAAAGACCTATTATTCTAGTTGATGTTATGATACAAATAAGAAATTTTAAGAATTAGGGCAAAGAATATTTCTTTGTATAAAATTGAAAACATCCAACTCAATATGGAAAATAAAACGTTCTTAACATTAAACTATGACACTTTTTTTTTTCGGATAGTAAATTTATCATCAAATGACCCCTCCCGCTCTGGGCGGAGTGGAAGGGAGAGTCAGACTCGTACTGACTAAAACCCATCCATGTTCCTTCTTAGCCCTTTGTTTTCCAGGGCCGCGGTATCTCTATCGAACGGTCCCGCAGCAAACTTTGATAACCCTTAACAAAACAGAAACAAACATACAATCACAACTTTAAACACTTTTTTTCTATTACCGATAACCCTAAAAAAAACCTTATTATAATCAAACATCTATACAAATGTAAAGCATTAATTTCTATGGTAACGGAAATATAAAAACACGTATACTTAATACTAACTTAGACGCGTGACTATACACAATAGAACTTGGATTTGCCAACCCTTTGATTCAAATCACTAATGAATAGAAGAGGGGGACAACTTAGAATGAACTTTACCACACAAAACGTAGAGTTTAGATTTAAGTGTGCGTAGATGGTAATGCATATTATTATTAAGTACATTTTATGGATGAGCAATTTTTATGATTGTAATTCTTTTGTGCACTAGGTGCGTAATGTACAGATGTTGAGTAATTGTTTGGTTAATCGTTAAAATCTTTGGTTGCTACTCACGGCACGACTCTTAGTTCATAGTAATATTATTATTTGATTTCACGTTGGTCTAGTGGTCGCAAGCGCGACTGCTTAGCATTAGATCAAGGGTTCGATTCCCAGGTCGTGCAAAATGTTATTTTGTTTTTCCATCAGGAATTTATCAGCCTTGGAGCCTGGATTTGTGCCTGTTTGATGGCAATAGGCACGGCCAATTTTACATAGAACTTAAATAAACTGGCGAAAGGTGGGCGTACTATTAGGTACACCTCTGCCTAACTCTTCGGGGATTAAATTCGGAATGTTATGCTATGTAAAGTCTCTCTATTCCATTAATCATTATATTCAGCAGCTTTTACAAACTAATACAACCTATAAGTCCTTCCGATAACATTTTTAATACTTAACCTTTAATTAAAATCATTCCTCGCCATTATCTGTCAATCCAACAGCAAGTCGAAAACAAACAATTTAAAATTGACATTTTATATAAAACTGAAATAATTATCCACATTTTACAAACGTGTGGTCAGCGGCGATCACGCGGGATTGGCGGGGAACGCCGACGGTAGGGTGACGATGCATCGCCCTCGATAACTTCGGGACGCGGCTGTTGATTTATTTTGTGAAAACAATTGAATATCACAAGCGTAAGTCTATAGGGTTTGCGGACATAATCAATGGTTATTTAGAGAAAAGACTAAATGGTTAAAATTCCATACCTGTATATGTATAAGTGTAAATAGAGTTTTAACAAAAAGTCTCGTATTTCACTTAAAAAGGTCGATATTTTCTTTTTACAAGGTTTTATTTTTGTATGAGACACACGCACAAAAATTACTCTACGCTCCAAATTACTTAAACAAGTAACACAATCAATTAATAAATACATAAACAAATTCTTGCTTGCATAATAAAACACGTTTAACTTTTAACCTAATCAAATACAGTTAAAAAAGCTGTAGTAGCAAAAACTCAAAAAAAAAAACGCAAATATACAAACAAAAATGCGTAAAATAAATATCACATTGCAATATCGAGTAAGCCAAAATCATGGCTGCCACGCGCATCGAAATTGAAAGTGCCCGCCCGAAAACGCAGTGGACATTCATTGATGTATCTCTTCATCTATTATTATATTTACGAATGCGTTTATGCCTGGGTTGAGTGAAAGCGAAACCGTTTTCAATTGTTATCCCTCTCACCGCTTAATTGACCGATATTTGTAAAAGCCAGCGGTTAATTTGCGTTTCAGCGATACGCGATGAGCTTGCGCGTTGGTATGTTTTTGCGCGGTGGGATAGTTGGAGTATGTCATCTCTGGAACTACTGTTGAAGCGAGAATAGGGTTCTATGCACGTTCTTTAAGTTGTAAACGCCAATGGTTAGGTTGCGTTTGCAGCAATACGCTGTGACCTTAGTTATGGGGTATGTTGTGTCAACTCGTGGCTGTAGCAGCTGGAAATCGAGTTGACTGGCGTCCGAATAGAGAAGCCTATGTCCAGCAGTACACTGCTGTAGGCTGCTGACAATGATGCCTGTACTACAACACAGCAGTCTGTGGAAGCGAGGATAGGGAGTCACGCTCTTCTAGTTGCAAAAGCCAGCAGATAGTTTGCGTTTTAGCGATACGCAATGTGCTTGGAATGTTTTGCGCTGTGGGCTATATCGTGCATGTCGTGTATGTATGCCTGTAGCAGCTGGATGAGAGTCAAGTTGATTGGAAAGGACTATGTCCAGCAGTCGACTGCTGTAGGCTGATGATGATGCCTGGACAAACAGAAGTCTGTGAAGCGAGAATATGGTTCTTGTCACGTTCTTCTTGTTGAAAAACCATTTGCATTCAGCTATACCCTTTGAGCTTTCACGTTTAGGTGTTTTTGCGCGGTGGGTATAGTTTTGGGAAGGTATAGTGTCTAGCTATGGTTGAAGCGAAGATAGGTTCCTTTGCCATAATTACTATTCATGGTTTAGAATAGTAGAGGTTTATCATTTGCGTGGTAAAACCCATACTGCCCTCGCGTGGTGGTATGTGGCCTTTTCTGGCAGAGGCCAGTGTATGTATGTCAGGTTGCTGTATGTTAAGATGTTTTTGATGATTCTTGCCTTTCTTGCTTTCATTGGACTATATTGTAGACACCAGTTCACGTTACTCTTTGTTGATGAATTAAGTGATTGTTAAACTTCTAGAAGTTAACAGGCAAGCACTTAATAAATACAAAACAAAATCTACAAAAAACACAAAATTTGCTTATTTTTACAAAAATGGATTAAACCACGGTGGACACAAAATAGCGTACCTAACTAATAGTGACGTCACCGTCAGTACACAGTTAACGCAATTTCCGCATACAGTATCCGTTTGATCTTGGCTCTATTAGAGTAAAAAGGGACGTCAAAGTAGTTTGTAATTGGTCACTGAAAATCTATGTAGCTAAAAATCTATTTTGCATCTAGACTGTTTTTCAATATTGATGGCGGAAAATAATTTTCGTAAATTCGCTTTTCAAATTTAAGGCAGCCATTAAAAATATATCTACAAATAAAAATTGTGACATGACATTTTAATGGAAATAAGTTGTGAACACCCACCACGGTTTGTCTTGCATCACCAAAAACTTGACTGGTTGAAAATGCCAATAGCTCTGAGCATTTGTCCTTTTACTATATTGGGGTCGGCTTTCAGTCTAACCGGATGCAGCTAAATACCAGTACTTTACATGGAGCGACTGCCTATCTGACCTCCACAACCCAGTTAGTACTGGGTAAAACGATACCCCTTAGTAAGACTGGTTGTCAGACTTTTTGGGCCACTGACTACCTAATGACTGTCAAAGATCTACAAATGACACCCGGGACCAACGGCTTCCGAGGCACGGAGGAAACTCGGTATATTATGGGTGGTCACCCATCCACAAACCAACCTAGGCAAGCACGGCTTAACCTAAAGATCGACTCGATCGGCCGTTATTATTTAGCCACGAGCTCCTCCTACAAACAAAAGCAACTAATCAATTAAACCAACCCACATCTAAACCAACTTCCCCATTAAGACAACTAAAACCGTCTACAGAACAGCTAACATCATTGTCACCGCAGCTCAAACTTTTTACAGCTCATCCCTAATCTCGTTTGCATTCTAAACACGAAGCTTTATTGTAGCAAAACACATAATCTGACAGAGTGTAATAAACAGGCCATTTCGACGGAGTATGGAAGATTATTTCATTGTGCTTTGTGTTCAAATACTTTGATTGTCCATGACGAGAGTGCATAAACACCTCTTTTTCTAAGAACTTTGGTCAATCAAACTGTTGGTTTTGTTTTAGTATGTTCTTGGAGAAGGCCACACGTGGGTAGAGGGTCTGGGCATATTAGGGGTGTTTTTGTGAAAGCTTGACGGCTTAACCTTTTGAAACCTCCTGAGCATAAACGCACACGCGTGCCCTTCAAGCCAAGCCACAATTTCACCTATCATTTTGTCACATATTTGTGTCATTTGGCGTTTGACTGCTGAGCACGAGGTTCTCGGTTCGTTTTATTTGGTTTTCCCACCAAGAAACTCTCAGTAGCAGCCACGGAATCTGGATTTGTGCCCGGTTGATGGCAATAAGCTCGCACCCTATTACATGGGAGTTAAACATAACTAGCGAAATGTAGGTGTGTAGGTGTATAGGCGCTTGTCGATACGTATATGTGACTAAGGCGGTCAAAAGTTTAAACAACTGGCAGTCGATTTTAACCTTTGGTATGCTTGTTTGAACGTGGATCCGCCAACTAAACTAAAGTTCATCATCATCATCATCAGCCTACAACAGTCCACTGCTGGACATAGGCCTCCTCAATCGCACGCCACTTAAATCGATTCTCGGCAACTCTCATCCAGTTGCTACCAGCCACCCTGCAAAGACGTCACGTCGCTCCACCGAGCCTGAAGGCGTCTCCACTCAAAAACACGTATCTCCCGACGGCCATCGGTTCTACGGCTAATATGGCCGGCTCATTGCTATTTCAGCTTATTTATTCTGTGAGCTATGTCGAAAACTCTGGTTCTCTGTCGGATCAGCTCGTTATGGATACGATTCCTCGGAGAGACTCCAATCATAGCCCGTTCCATAGCTCGCTGAGCGACATTGAGTTTATAGATCAACCGTACCGTGTCCACGTTTCGGCCCCGTAAGTCATAACTGGCATGGCATGGAATGGCTTATATGTATATTTATTCTACGAGCTTATATCATAATGGAGGAGCTCGTGGCTAAATAAAAACAGCCGCTCGGGTCGATATTTAGGAAAAGCAGTGCTTGCCTAGATTTGTCTGTGGGTGACCACCCATTACATACCGAGTTTCCTCCGTGCCTCGGAAAGCACGTTAACCCGTTGGTCCCGGGTGTCATTTGGAGATCTTTGACAGTTGTTAGGTAATCAGTGGCCCAAAAAGTCTGACAACCAGTCTTATCAAGGGATATCGTATTACCCGGCAGTCGCTCCATGTAAAATAATGGTATTCAGCTACCGGTTAGACTGGAAGCCAATCCCAATTTAATTGGGAAAAGGTTAGGCAGATGATGCTCAGCTTATATCATAATCTGTCAGAATACCACGTATCAACCAACCAAGTTACTTTAAACAAAAAGACCAGCTCAAGTTTAACACTCCTAAGCTACCACCGTGCTTAATAACAACTTCAACAAGAATTTACGCGCTTCGCCGTCTCTAAATAACACATTAGAGGGAATTTTACGCGTTCCCTGCATTTCCTTGACCATTACTATTGTTCGTCTGATGTGTTCGCAATAAAACCTCTGTTTCTATGCCGCTATTAATATTTAGTTCAAAGGAATTGTCGACGCTTCATTTTATACTATTATTTGCTAGTCGTAGGCGATTAAGTTAGGATTTTTGTCTGTTTTTTCTTTAGGTCGTTGAGCTGGCTTGTGTTTGGGAGATTCTTCTTTGTTTTTCTCGTCAAGTATAAGTTTATCCTCATTATCGTGAAAACTACAATCGTGATTAGCGTAAATAGCATACAACTAGGACGTTCTCCATTTTAGGTCGCAAACTTTACCTCTGGTTTAGTGTGATCTTTAGTTATAAATCTATTTATTTCATATTTTTTCTCAACTATAATAAAATTATAACGATACCGTTTGAAAACACTTAATATCTCTTTGTAACTTTTTTTTAGACCTTTTTGGTGATTTCTACCTTAAACATTTGTGCCGAAGTATAACTGGTATGAAAGAAAAAAAAAGAATGTCAAGAAAGCAAAAGACGTAATTCTAGATTTGAGATTTCTTCCCATTTCCAGGGAAAAATGTATTGTGTATATTATATATTTTTTTATAAATTTCTAAGTTATCTGGGCTAACAGAAGCTGCTACATTCCATTTTTTTGTTTGATTCCCAGATCGACATGGACATAACGGGGTCTTAGAGTCGAAATATAACATGTACAATTGTGCATATCCTTCAAAAGATACCTGGATGCTTACAGCTCTGTTTACCCACTTCAACCAAAACCGTGAGTATATATATATACTTCTATAGTTCCATGATAATGTCCATGTTGATCTGAAAACGAGAATTAGGTAGTTGCACTGATTTTCGCGAAGATATTTAAGTTTTTGGTGAATTAAAATGTTGGAATAGGTTCACGTTGAAATTTTCTTTAGATAAAGAGACATAATAATAACATGTTTGAAAAATCTGTGTGTAATTAAGAAATGATGTCAATTCTTTTTTTTATTTTTGGTTAATTTAGGCCCGTTTGCACCACAAATTACTATATCCAAAGAGTACTTAACGAATTTAAAACATCGTTCCATTTTTGTCAATCCTTTGAATATTACAGGGACATAATGTTTTTTTTTAAATATGTTTAGCATTAAGTGATTAGTGGGTAAATTGGCCTTAGTTAATATTCAAATTAAAATGATTCAAACCCTAAAATTACAAAAATAAACACCATAAAAGTCTCCTGCAAGTAAAAACATAAATAAAATAAACATTCCGCGACCCATCTTCCCGCGTAAAATGTAAAATGCAACTGTGGGCCGCTCCCCACAAGCCATGGACGTCGAAATGATCGGTATGTCGGTGTGAAAAGTTAAATGAACCGACAAATAAACGATTAAACTGATTCCGTTTCATTGAAAGAGGTTCATCATAAAGAGGATTTCGTGATGACGTTTCGTGTCAATTTTGACAGATGTCATTTGGTTCTGTATGATAGTGGTGTGATTGGTTGCCTGTAAATACATTACTTGTGTTTTTCTGTGTGACCGCGTGGTTCTACTAAATTGTTCTGGGAGTCTTTTTTGTATGTTAATTTTCAACTAAAATATTTATACATATGTATTTTAAAAATCTTGATGACTGTCAATATAAAATTTTAAAAAAACTATGCGGGTCTCTTGTCTCTGCTATAATAACAAGAACGCAATGTATTATACGGGGTGTAAACAGACCCTTCACGAAGCCGTCAACCAAGCATTCTGTACATCAAACTAAGTAACTTTACGCAAAAATTATTGCTGGGAAACGACTTCTTTTTTTGGGGTGAAAAATCACGTTTTACGGTAAAACTCAACGTAACGCACTAAAAACATTGTGCTGATGGATGGATTGAATAGTACGGGGTCGTGAAGGTGTTTAAAGTAAAAATCTTACATTAAAAACATGTATTTAAAAAAAAACTTGTGAAAAAGTTGGAACTTTGACCCCCAATATCTCCGTAACTAGAAGGTTCCCAGGTATGGTCTAGAAGAAAAAAATGATCGCATTGATGGGGAGAATAAGTGCCCTTCGGCTTCGTTAAGGGTCTATTTACACCCTTTATTTTGCAGTATAAATTAAGTCCTCAGTTCGAGGTATATTAGATGGTGATGAGCTGAGTGACGGATGGATGGTCTATACCACATCCTAAGATATGACACCTTTCTGTAGAGTGAGTACACGCTGTAGTACTCAGGGACTCGGTACTAGGATTTGGAGATTTTAAAAAGTTTCTAAGCATCAATGTGCAATTAGTATTAGCTTCACACGTTACCTAGTTGTTTTTAATAACGCTCAACCCCGCATATTATTTACCTACCTTTTATTACCACAATGTTCTTATTAAAAACATTTTTGCAAAAAGTTTTTATTTTATCCTTTTTAATCGAGGTAGCTCACACAAATCCTTGTCAAATATCAATTTTAAAACGTAACTAGAAAATACTAAAACATCATCGACATAGAAGAAGAAGAAAAAATGCATATCATAGAGGTTAACTCATAAAGTACCTAAGCCAAATAAATCAAATTTATATAGAACCACCGCGCGCTTCGCGATGCTTCCTCTATGCAAATGAAAAAAGGAGAAATCGGTGAACATACCTGGTGGATTACATAACCTCCCCCTTTTTTTAGAAGTCGGTTAAAACCAGAGAACAACAGTTGGAGTCTTACAACAATAGCCAAAACAAAACCTAAGAACAACTTTAATTTTTTACCAATTTAAAAAGCAATCAATGAATTTATTGTCTTAAAATATTTCTAAGAATTTTACCGCTATTTGTTAGGTAGCGAAAAACGTAAAAGAATATCCCAATTTTGAATATTAACCCTCAATTCCTCCATCAATTCCTTACTTCAAAAAATCCAAACCACTCAAGTATAATAAGATGCAATACAAAATTACACAAAACCATACCCGGAGGTGTGTACTCACGGAGGGCCCTCGTCCCTCTCGACGTGACAATGGCACTCCAGCATCATTCCTCCCGCGTGAGCACCGATCACTTATTATTTCCTTATATTATTATTGTTGGCTTGGCTTCATGCTATTGTTTGACATTTTCTATTTTGTCTTGTTAGAATTTGGTGTTTTTGTCAAATTGTGTATTTCTAAAGTTTCTTATTTTATGACGTCATCTTATCTGTTGTAGACTTTATCAGCGTCCTCTTGTCCATATCCCAATTTTATGGGGTTATCGTAGCATATTGTTTTCTTCCATACTTCTCCGTTATTCGTCATCTGATGAATTGAAGACGAGGAGCTCGTGGCTAAATAATAACAGTCGCTCGGATCGATCTTTAAGTTAAACCGTCCTTGCCTAGATTGGTCTGTGGATGGGTGACTACCCATTACATACCGAGTTTCCTCCGTGCCTCGGAAAGCACGTTAAGCCGTTGGTCCCGGTTGTCATTTGTAGATCTTTGACAGTCGTTAGGTAGTCAGTGGCCCAAAAAGTCTGAGTACCAGTCTTACCAAGGGGTATCGTGTTACCCAGTACTAACTGGGTTGAGGAGGTTAGATAGGCAGTCGCTCCATGTAAACTACTGGTATTCAGCTGGAAGCCGGTAAGACTGGAAGCCGACCCCAATATAGTTGGGAAAAGGCTATGCAGATGATAACGAAACCTAGCATATAATATTACTACTCAAATCCAACAATGTAATAATCCACAATGACACTACAAACTATGAAAATGCGAAAATCAGTGCAACCAACGAACTATCACCAGTAAGCACTAATCACAATGTCAAAATCAATTGACAACTAACAACAGATAGGAATAATTGACATTTTGTATTAGTATACCGTGTATTGGAGCTGGCAGGTGTGATCAACTGATTGGGCTCTGAACAGATCTGAACGTCAATGATTTTAAATCTATGATTGTGTTTTGATAACAGGTTTTGACTTAAATTTGACGATGTGTGTGTGCGATAAAGAAGATAAATATCGCGATTTCATGTCGTCTTAGGCGCGAATTAAACAGAAACGGCGTAAGGTGACGGTGCTGCGCAGGCGTGAAATTTATAAGGAAACGAAAGAACGGCGTGCCTGCGCCGCGCCGCTTGAGTGTAATTCACGACACGTCGCCTACGTACATTTTATGTGATAACGTTTTGAAGCGGCATCATGCCTTCGCCGCGCCTTCACCTTATGCCTTTTCTGTGCAATTCACGCCTTAAGTCACCTTAAGTACTGTCATCGAAAGCTTAAAAGACGCCATCATTCGCATCGTTTGAGATCGGAAAACGCAACTCGCTACCGCGTCGGACTATTCGCTTTTATATTAAGCTCTTTCTGACCTGCTCATGGCGATTCCATGTCGATTAGTGTGGTTACTCCCATCAATGGATATTTTAATATCAACTTATAATTCTATAGGTGCGATGTGATTTTGAATGTTTGATACCATAACAATATCTTCGAGACTATTTTTAGTCTGCACTTGATGAAGACGTATCTGCATTTTCTTTCTCATTATCTTTTGGCAATTGATGAATAAAAGTTACACATTGTTAAGGTATACATTGTTATTAAGGCATTCGCAGAAATCTAGTTTCACAATAACAAGTAAGAGGAGAATACTACACAGGTTCCTTTATTATGTGTTTTGTGTGCCGTTCTATTGGTTCGTTTCTCGGTAACATATCATCATAGGCGACTCTAGATTCGATTGTGCCAATGCAGAACAAAGGGGGAGGAATTTTCAATTTTGTCAGTCGTGTTTATTTAGTTGGCAGGTTTTTGTTTCTCGAAAAATTTGTTGCGGCAAATGTGTTATTTGGCTTGGATTAGATTTTTTTTTTTGAAAATTATAATTTGTCGAATGTGTAGAACGTATTTTGCAGTTTATTCGTTTGCGACTTATATATCTGAGAACTAAATAATATCTCTTAGTTGTTTGAAATAGAGAAAGTTCAATACATCAGAAGTAGTATAGTTACCACGGGTAGACCCACCGATCTACATTGTTATTCCGATTGCTTTGTGTTAGTCCATCTTCGGAACAAATCAGAGTTATTTATTGAGCAGAAGTTCTTAATATTACGACCGTATATGAACATACAATTTGGGTCAGTTTAAACTCAAGAATGTTAACTCTCAACTTGAATCTGCTATTGCTTATTGAGAAACGGTGTCGAGAGCAGTCCCTTCCAAATATACAATTAAATACGTCTGCGAAAAATAGAATTCATAATTCCTAGTACCTACCTACAGGTATAACAAGTTACCTGTTCCTATGTTTGAATATTTCAGAGTGGGCAAAACAAAATCCAATTTCGCATATTCATACCGAAACAAAAAAATCATAAGTGACTTTCCGAATAAACCCTCGTTAGAATTAGAAATCAACCGTCACTGGCCGAAAAAAAAAAACAATAATTATAAAGCGCGCGTAATTCTAATTCCGAATTCAAATTAAAGCCGCTTAATGCGCGGGAGCGACCCCGTTAAAAAAAAAGAGTTGACGAGTGCTCGGAGGGTGGTAATTTTTCATTAATTTAAGTTCACCATTCCCTGTTTTGTTTGCTTTTAATCGCATTTCTAATTAATCCCGTCGAGAATAACGTGACAACTGTCGACTATGGCCGCCATTTTTTCGAGCCGAGTATAGCAGATGTCGGCCGATTTCCATTTGTTCCTGAGATTAATGATTCGGTACGATTGTGAATTTTTCCGGTCGGCTTTTGTTGTTTTAGAAGCAATTTGTCCGCTTACTTTTGTAGAGAGGCAGTCGTTAAAGCCTCCACAAATGATATTGGAACGGAATAAAAAACGCCGCGACAAAAAGGGTTTCATGTATTCGATTTCAGTTGCATGTCAACGGAATACGGGTTGATAAAACTAATTATTTTAATCAAAGTTCTAAAACTAATCGAATCCTGTTGCGTTGGAAAATATCTAACTCTGTAACAAGTATAAAATTTTTCAATCCCAGTAATAAACGAAATCTATGTCTAGAGAACGTAAATTCTATGCAGATAAAATTCATGTCCTCTATACCAAGTACTCCGTTTAAGAATTAAGAAGTAATCGAACTTCCCTCTCTACAAGATTCTTATTTGTAAACGAACTGTAAGAAGATGAACAAAAGATGACTTTTATTGTGTTGGTTATTTTTACGTGTTTTATCAATATTTGTTTCCTTTATTCATTCTACATACACGTTTGTTTAAATAGGTATTTCTTTAAAAAAAACCATTTAAAAATATAAAAAATAGTGGTCCGCCGGTGTCGGGAGCAGGGTCCAAGCTACCGGTGGGTAGGGCTCCAATAATTTTTATCATTACTAACTACATTGTAAATACATTTCTTTTTATTGTCATTGAAATTTAACTTGGATTTATGTCTGTTATGTTGTGCATGTTTTCTCCCATAACATAAAATGAAATCCCACTAAAGATATTCTGACGTCTTCATTGGTCAAAAAACACAACCCACAAACCATAACATGAGAACAATTTGATACATCCTTCAAAATTACATTTATTCGAATCGACTTCCGACTAAACCACAACAGACACTCACATACACGTCAAAATAAACCATCACAATATTGAACAATATCCTTCAAATATTGCAAAAATAGTTTCATTTCCACGAGTCGCATTGTCCCCTACGGAACAAGCTATGCTCAATAATTCAAGAACGATCGCACCAGCTCATAACACGTATAAATGACACCTCGATTTAAAAATCTACCATCCGTAGCGTAGCGTAACTAGTGGTATGTTGGGTAAAGTCATATCCACTTATATGTCTTGCGAAGAATACCTTGGTTTGATTTGAAGTATTAACGTATACGTGTGTACTCACCAGAGATGTGTGTGACTTATCATAGATACGAGTATTTGAAAAACAGTTACAACATACGTATTTTCATCTTGTATTCGAAATACTTTTTTGAACTTTTATTCTTTCGTGTCTTAGTATTTTGTAAATAGTAGTTTGCTAAAATACTTTTACTATGCATTTTACGTTACGACATGTTAATTTTTCCACTCATTAAATTTCCGAAAAGGATTTCATTTAAAAAGTGTTTAGAAAATACGTATTTTGTATCTAGTATTTCAAATACCAGTTCCGAAAGTATCTGATATCTTATAACTTTCGTTCCAGATTATTTTTATGAGGTATCTTGTGCATTTCTGGTACTCACACATGTAACCTTTCGGTTATAAACCTTATAATGCAAGTATAGGGTGTGATTGTAATTAGCTGTCTCTCCTGGTGTACGGAACTTCTCGCTTTCTAGTCTCATGCAATTGAAGTTATGATTGTAGTTTTCGATTGCCTAGTTTAGTCAATCTCAGTTTTTGTGTCTCAAGGCTTTATTTGGGAATAAACGTGTAAAATGAGATAAAGTTTTTTCTTGATATGAAACACTCAAGTTTGTTGGCAAATCTCTAAAGTGGACAACTATTGTCTTATAAGCGGCAAAGCAAAGTTAATCGGAGCGGAAAGTAATAATTCTAGGTAAATCCCGCTTTTTATATAATGCTGTGTTTGATCCTCAGAGGGGTCTAATCAATAAATCTGAAACAAAAGAAACGCCGTTCAATAACTTCAGATACCCTTTAAAAGTCACGTTTCAGTTTCACAATATGAAAGCATTGATTGTAAGGGTTCTCATTTCGTCAAAAACCAAAAGTTTTTCAAGTATAGCCTAAATATTAAGTAAATTATGAAAACGAATATGTCTACAAGCTATCATGTAAGCAGCAAATATTTACATGAAAAAAAAGGAAACAATTGTTGACCTACCACTCTTGGATTATGAACAAAAGCCAGCTATCAATGGTCAAATAAGTGAAGAACAGACAGAGATCATAAATCGCCTAATTTCAGTTCAGTTAATAAAGCTAGTCTTTATAGTGTAGTGCCTCTAAGCTTCTTATGCAGTGAAGATCGGAGCCCGATATATGGTAGCTAATGACTGAAAACTGGTTTACACAAAGCCATAACGCTCAAAGGAAAAGCAACTTAATAGACTCCAAAAGGCCACTTATACCGACTGTGACTGATTTGTGCACTTTTTGGTCCATGTGTCATGGCCATGCCTTAAAGTTGACATAGCTAAATCTTTGAGCCTTAAGTACGCATACTTGGTAATTTCGTCTGTCACCTATTTAAAAGGTTTTTGAACATGCAAATGACACAAAAAGAAAAAATCAATTCATCTTTCTCAACAAGATCATTGCATCTCGTCTATCTCCGCAATAAATGACAAAGATTACTTGAATAAGCGAATGACACGAAAATAGCAAAAGCTAAGATAGAAGAAGAATAAACATGAAGATCACAAGTCGCCTTAATATCAGCACAGTTAAAAGCTAGATTTTATAGTGTAACTCCGCAAAATAATAGAAGACTTCTCTAATCTAATGCAGAAATACAAGCATCATTGAAACGACACGAAAGAAGTTGATCTGCCTCTTGAACAAAAGCAAGCTATCAATGGTTAAATAAGTGAAGAACAGCACAAAAAAGAAGAACACGAAGAGCACAAATCGCCTTAATATCAAGCATATCAGTACAGTTAGTAAAGCTAGCCTTTGTAGTGTTGATCGTAAGTGTCTGGAGCCTGTAAATTTTCGCAGTTTCGATCTGTGGCCGGTCTTTGTAGCTAATGAATGAACACAGATAGAAACAAATCTGTAATCGTAAAACGATAGGCAACATAGCATTCTGTAGATTACTATTCATACGTGCTGTGGCTCATAATTGCACTTTTTTCATCCATGTGTAGGACGGCTTAACTTAAAGTTTGCGTTGATAAATCTTCGAATCATAAGTACGCGTACTAGATCATTGCATCTCGTCTGTCTCCGCAATAAATGACAAAGATTACTTGAACAAGCGAAAGATACGAAAATAGTAAAAGCTAAGATAGAAGAAGGACAAACACGAAGATCACAAATCGCCTTAATATCAGCACAGTTAAAAGCTAGATTTTATAGTGTAACTCCGCAAAATAATAGAAGACTTCTCTAATCCAATGCAGAAATACAAGCATCATTGAAACGACACGAAAGAAGTTGATCTGCCTCTTGAACAAAAGCAAGCTATCAATGCTTAAATAAGTGAAGAACAGCACAAAAAAGAAGAACACGAAGAGCACAAATCGTCTTAATATCAAGCATATCAGTACAGTTAGTAAAGCTAGCCTTTATAGTGTAGCTCGTAAGTGTCTGGAGCCTGTAAATTTTCGCAGAGGCGATCTGTGGCCGGTCTTTGTGCTATTAATTTGTAATGTCCCCCTCTGCCTGCTAGATGCATAGCTCGGCTATACGTGGGAGCGTACGGGGGGATAAGTCGACAGCTACGGGTTAAGGTTTTGAGTGCGTGCGCTCTTGATGGTTGCGAAGTTAAGTTTTGGTGTGGGTGCTGGGATTTTGGTAGGATATGTGTGTTTTTTTTGGGGTAAATTGTTGATTTATGGTGTGTTTAAGAATTGTCTAAGAAAAAAGTAAGGCTAAGTTTTTTTAACTCGTTTGTAAGACAAAAGTTAAAATCACTTAGCTCAACCTCCTTGGGGCTAAACGGTCTGTCAAAAGCCTTTGCAGTTTCTTTTTATATAAAGTCAAGTAGTTTGATTACTGTTCCTTAAATATTACTTGTTTCAACGGAACGGATCAAGCGTCCAAAAAACCTTAAAAAAAAATTCAAAACCCAATTTCATAATAAATTGGCCAACAGCATAGAGCATACTCATATCAAAGATCGACACACCGTTCCCCGAACGGCTACCGATGACACGCAACATATTCGAAATCTTCAGACATGTCGTCGTTTTAGTACCTCGTGCTGAGCCTTTGCCGATCTTCAATGGGGGCCCGCGTTTCCGATAGGATTAAGCCAGACTTACTGCTCGGTCAGAAACACGGCGCGACGCAGTAACCCACCCCTCCCGTACACCCGCGCCACACACCCTACAGCCTAACCTCACCCCCTCCCTCGCCTGCCGCATTAGGAGCAATCATATTCGACGGCTGCTAGGTTTTGGCATCGGTCTGTGTTGCTTAGCCTCGGCCAGCTATTTGTGGAACAATGATTGGTCTTGTCTTAGTTTGTAACGTCGTAGGCCTAAACGACGTTACAAACTATATTTTCGTTTGTATCGACAAAAATTGTTGCAATGTCTAATTTGGTTGTACTTGTAATTTCATTAAACAAGCTTGCAATAACAATTGATGTTAAATTACTTGTCACGGGGAAATTATGTTGAAGCTCGCTCCAAATTCTTCGAAGCGGTCGACTGTATGAAAATCCAGGAATTCTTAGGTCCCGTTTAAATCGCTTCTTAATCAAGTAGTGAAGTCTGTGGTAGCAAGCCTAGGCGAGACTTGTCAACCTGAGACTAGTGCCAAAAGCCCGGCTTTGTGCGTAAGTTTATTACTTACGTTCAAAGGTTTCTTGTGTGCCGTGTGGCCGGACGTAAAGACCACCCTTTCACTTCTCGCGTAAGAGACTAAGGGAATAGCTACGGCAAAAGGATGGGCTGCCGCATCGTGATTATGTGGACGTCGCCTAGACGTCGTTCCGTGTACAGCCTATATGGCTTGAATATATTTCCCTGCGTGTCCAAATAATGCAGCTTCGAAATACCGAAATTGGGTCTTCTAGTGTACATGCTCCTGCAAAATGAGTCCCAGTTTCTTCTATATTTTTGGTAAATATAACAGCTTGATATCTTTCCTAATTCACATCTTAATACACCATTGTTATGTCTCAAGTCTTTCCAAATTCGAACACTAAAAACGATTCCTATCGCAATAATTTTGGAAATCTAAATTCAAAACACAACCGTCAAAATCTTTTCTCTTCTTTCTAGCATGCGTGCATCATGCTACTTTAGGCGCGTAATCAGAGCCGAAACTACCGTCCCCATCTTATTTTTAATACAATTAACATGGACTATTTTCACATCTTTACCAACTGCTTACTAATTTAAGCGCCTAAAGAACCTTATACATTCGTAGTGCTAATAAATCACAGGACGAACCCTCCACCGATATACGTCATATCCGGTAGACTATGCACAAATGTATGTCTAGTCTCGGCACACCAGCAACAGTGCCCTATAGGCAAATTCTTTTATTTTGTGAGTTCGATACAATAACTTGATACCTTCCATAATTCACATCTACAAAAAATTACACCATCACTAGTCCTCAAAACTTTTAAAATTCGAACTCCACTAATTCCTACCGCAGCCATCTTGGAAATCTAAATTCAAAACGCAACTGCCAAAATCTTTTCACTTCTTTCAGCTTCCTAATTCAAAATAAATCACAGAATCAACCCTCCCCTCACATACGTCATCTCCTATAGACTACCCACAATACATGTATAAGTAGTCTCGGTACACCTGCACCAGTGACCGACAAGTTAACTAAATACTGACCGTGCGTTCGACAGGCGGGGGCTGTAAACATTTTTGTATCTACATTCTATTCCTGGTTGGTGAATGGATGAAGGGTTACCGTATTGATGTGACAGAATACCGTAAATTGATTGTGTCGATGGGTTAGATAGGGTGTGTTTGTATAAAATTGTTTTGTTCTATCTTCTTAAGTCAATCATACATTTAAAGAAAAACGTGTTTTTTACTTTAATTCTAAATCAGTTTTTGTTTCTGTTCTTAACTTAAAGTACTTCATGACTTTACGTAAGAGTTTCTAATTCTTAAAATTATGTTACTTTTAGTTCTGTCATTTAAAGCATGTTGTGCATTTTCTCATTTTCATGATATGAAATGGCTGAAGTGACCTATAACTACAATAACAAAAAAAAGCCAGTTATGGTTAAGTCCCATGTAATACGGGCTAGTCTATTACAATCAACCAGGAACAAATCCACACGGTGTTGATAAAATAAGAAATGAACTACAAAATCCATAATAATATTATAAATGCGAGAGTAACTGTGTTTGTTTGTTTGTTTGTTTGTTTGCTACCTTTTCACGACTAAGTAGCTGATCAGATCGTAATGAAATTTGGCGAGCAGATATATTGTATCCTGGGGAAGGACATAGGCTATCTAAATTTTTCCTCACTCATACTCATCAAAATTACCACGCGAACGAATTCGCAGGCAACAGTTAGTCATCCTATAAATGGTCTACTTAGTTCATAAGTCATCATGCTAGCCCATCACCAACTAAACTAAAGTCAATAACATAATTAGTAGACCATACATCCGTCTATTCACCCTAGCTTCAGTATTCATTCGATTCTATTATTTGTTACTCAGAATCTTTAGTTTACTGCTCCAATGATATTTGTTCATCGTTCTCTAATGCGTTTCCAAGTATTAGAGCTTCTGCTAGCTAATACGGCATATGTATGAGACTTCCATAAACATTTACTTGTAACATTCCAGGTATTATTGTCGGTTCTGGTAATTTATTAATTTTAGCGATACCCATAATTTTGTTATGTGTGAAAATGGGAAAAAGCATAACTCTTTGTAGAAGTGATATCTATACTCCTGATTATAGATGCAAAACGGATTTTAAACGTTTTAAACCATTTGTTTTTTTTATTGTGTGTACTTGTGGCATGTGCCAAGTAAATGTATTTTCTTCTTCTTCTTTCTTCTTCTCTCTTTCCTCACACCTACGTTATGATTTTGGTAGTAAAGTGCAAAATAAAAATACGGCTACGGTTTATTTGCAACTATACTCCTGATGCAAAGAATGTCGAAATTAAGGACTTTAATCTTTGAACCACCTGAAGATAAACTTATACTGTCACTTACGGGATATCTTCCGTGATTGTTCATTATTTTGAGCTCCCGATATTTCGACACTGTTGCAAGCGCCATGATCGCGGGTTGACTGGAGAATGCGGGTGGACACTCACGGAAGCTCGGAAGATATCCCGTAAGTGACAGTATAAGTTTAGTTGTAAACCGTGAAAGCTTAAAACAGCACCTGAAGATAATTATATAAAAGACAAGAAAGTTATTATTACGTTAGTTTTTGGCTAACACTCGAAAAGCTTCCAAAATTTCCATGACCGCCATTTTTGTTGACTTTTATCCGAACAAGGCTATTTTAAACTATTTATCTAAGTATCTATTGAGCTTTTGTTGTAAAACCTACAAATTCAAATACCTCTGTTTTATATTTATCACCTACCCATAAATAGTCCCATAATATTCCCATTGCTGGGACCCAGGCCTAACCCAGTCTGTTTGGTACCTTTAAATTTAGGCACCTACTAGGGACCACCTATATTTGATTCGCAATAAAGGATGTCTCTTTATCCATCTAAGGAATTATCAAGCTATTCTCAAAATTTATTTACTTATAAGACCTATTGAAAAGAATTTATGCACCGGTATTGGTACATTATTACTAACCCACCTAAGTCCAAAGCCGCTTGTACATAATCGGTACGTTACCTCTACACACGGTATTATACCCATAAGATACAGGATCAACATATCTTGTGATAGGAATTTAGTCCTGTTTAGTTCTACTTGCAGTAAGAAGGAAACTATCGGTAAATACACTGTTTGGATATATCAATACGTAATAAGAGGTTTTTTTATGTAATTTTACACAAATAAAACAAGACATAATCATTAAATTAAATCACGCTAAAGTGACAGTTGACAAAATTGACAGTTGGAAATGTCATTCATTTGAAATTAGAACAGCATCCATCAACTTTTTAAAAGAAAATAAGCCCCAATAATCAGATTTGAATTGAGATCCATACTCAAACTTGATTCTAGAATACTGGCCTAAATATCAACATTTTATCCCCTAAAACCAGCAAACAATTCAAAAAAAGAACGCGATAGCCCTAAAGCAACAAACAAACCGTTCTTCCCAACGCCATAATAATCCGTCCTTCAATTGACTCGCGATACCAAACAGCTGATACACTTTTTCTTCTTCCTACCCAACACCACATTGAAAACACCACCTTGTTGCTTCATTTCTAAAGCCGATATTCGTGTAAACACATAGAACTCGAGCGAAAGAGGGAACAAAGGAGACGGGACCACGTGTCTTGACCTATTTGTGTCGTGCGATTGGTGTAGGTCGTGTTTACTATGTCTGGAGAGAGTTTTTAGAAGGTTAGAAGCTTTTTAGGGTTAGAAAAAGTGGTAAATTTTCTTTTTTTTTCTTTTTACGGTTTTTAAGCATTGTTGATTGGGATAGTTAGCAATTGAGAGTTGACGTGATTTGAAAAATGGATTTAAATGTTGGCTATTTTTGTTTGAGTTGAAACTGTATGAGAAAGATTTATATAGCTAAGAATACAATGACTTACATTTAGATACTAAGCAAAAGGTAACTTTACCTTTATTTAATTTTTTTTTAGCTTTATTTAATTCTATTAATTGGTACAGGATGTTTTTATTAAGTAAAAGTTGTTCGATAATATTCCTAATAAATATAGTCCAATCTTTGGTGGAAAAACAAAAAATCATATAAATTATACGTTTGAAAAAAAAATAATCTAATTGTCTTTTTTCCAAATTGTTTTTTTTTGTCTTAGATAATATTTGACTAATTTTCCTGTTGTTTTGTCCCCAGACGAGTCGGGATGCGAGGCTGATATGCTGGAGGGCGCGGAGGTGGGACGGCACTCGCCGCCCCGGCCGCAGCAAGAGCCCATCAACCTCAAGAATGAGGTGAGACCTCTTTTAGCACATGTAGGACATAAGATACGTAGTGAGGTAAAGTTAAAGTGTAGTACTTCATTTAAGTTATGGTTTAGGGAAGCGTAATAAGAAAATTATGTACCTAAGTTGCCCGGTGACCTTTAGAGTAGAAGTGACACTACTGAAACCTCGAGCCATGATTTCCGCTGGGTGGCTTGCAGTTGGATGAGAGTTGCAGAGAATCGACTTCACGTGTCATCGAGTCCCATGTCCGCAGCAGGTCCGCTATTAGTCCGTACCAGACTAATCGAGTTAAGAAACGTATTGTTGTAGGAAAAATTAAGTGAGTCCACTTCGGATAACGTGCTTTATGTAGGACACACGACTTTGATAACATGACGAGACTTCAGTCGTTAATTTGTACTACATTTAAGACAGGAATGAAATAATTACATCATTGATCCTTTACTCACATCTTTGTATTGCTGCGTGGAAAGATATTCCTGGGCACTGATATGACATGAAATTGATATGAAATCATCAACATGAATGGAGTGAGTTCTCGGAATACTTGTTCGTCAAGGGTATTATTTAGGACATAATTTTGCACTAGACCATTTACTTAGTTATTTGTGCTTCATATGGGGCAACAGTAAAAGCTTTAATCTCTGCTTTAATGGAGAACCTAAAGGAAAATACCTAAGCAAAATACGGTTACTTTGGAAAAAAAAAGGAAACAAAAATGCACTTAGGAGCAGCCCTAGCAGTAGCCCTAGACTAGGTTAGTAGTAGCAGTTGGTGGGGCGAATTGGCAGCACGGTACAAATAATATTTTCGCTCTTTAAAAGTGATGGGACAGAAATTTTATTGTTCAACGTTTTGCGAGTTCTTCTAATAAAGTTAATGCTGAAACAAACTGTTGCTTTAGCTTAAATTCCTGGTCCAAATCCAAAACGTCCCGCTAATTTATTTTCATTCCGACAGCTCCAAGTTCCACTCTGGACTCCAAAAAACAAAGCTGTCAAGCTCACCACTGCTACTTAACTAACACGTGGCCTTTAAATTGAAAACGCGGACAAAGTTGAGTGCGAATAAACGCACTCGATCCTCAAGTGGGCGCTCTCGGCTCACCAAAAAGACGACGACATCCCCAGGCTCAAAAGGTCCTCGCAAAGACTAAACATTCGTCGCTTCGTTAGTGCCCCCGCGAAAAAATCGCCATGCGATTCGACGCCGACCAATCTGCTCCGCACTGCCGCAACCTACTTGCCTCAGAATCTATAGTATCGATTAGTGAGCGCTTTTTTACCCACACGCACTCACACACCGCCGCGGCGGGGCCAGCCTTTTTAACAATCTTTTTTTCGTCCACCCCTCTCTCCCCCAAAACCGCCATGTCCATTGCGCGGATGCAAAGACCACCCCTCTCGCCCCACCCCTCATATAGCAGCATTGAAAATGGAATTTCCATGAGTGATGGAGTGTCAAACGGGAAGTGAAAAAACGGAGAAAAAGTACATTATGTTAATTATTGAACGCGTGCTCCGTCCGAGTTTAAATTGAATGTCATGTCGTACGCGTCCGTCGCGTCGCGCGTCGTCGTGTCGTGGAAACGCACGCTTTTACTCTTCTATTCCGTTTCGTGTACGGTATAATTTTTAATTTTTACTCTCTGTTCGTGCTAAATTAATAATCGCACATGTCGAAATTCGGACAGACCGTATATTTTGTATGTAGCGAATTTGAACAAAACTCGATTGGTAACTTTTGGCCCGTACACGTGGACTTAGCGGAACCACATTATTGGCTTTTGAACAAAATTGAGCTCTATTAACATGAAAGCAAAGCTGTTAATGCTAGTTCGGTGGCCGAGCTAAACGCCAGTAGCTAGAATGACTTTTATTTTCATTCACTAAGTACGGGAAGACAGTGTGTACGCTAGTAATCTTTTCCACTAACTTTGTCGATTCTTCGGTACTTGTTTACTTCGCATGACTTCTCGGAACTTTGGGAAGATGAATGTAATAGTAGTACTACGTCTTAAGAGTATTACTCGGTTTCTTGCTTCTTATTACCCTCTGTATTGTAAGTGCTTAGCTAAACATAGAAGAATGACGTCATATCTCAACGTTACTTAGTAGATACAAGTTTAATTACTGTCCTAGTCTCGTCACAATGACCGAGAATTGCATTAAAACTAATGTGTGTTATGAAACAATAATACTCAGACCGCTTGCTCTGTTTAACTTTTAATGAAATCTACTATCTAAGCGAGCATTGCACAAAAAGACCGGACAAAGCACTTATTCACCGGACAACACGAACTATTCGGACAGTCGCATTGCTAATGGAAAATCCCGAAAAAATATTGGCGGTGAAAAAAAATAGTTTAAAAAAATCGTCGAGCACATTTGAATGAAAATTGGGTGGTGGAGGGGGTGGCGCGCGCGGCCGCCGATCGCCTATTATTATTATTATTACTTGCATTATATCTGCATTTTTTTCACGCACACAGACGCGGCCGCGCACGCCATTTTTATTTTTTTCTTCCTTTTTTCTTTTTTCGGGAAATCGACGGGGGCGCGGCGCCCCCACACATGGGCCGCGCTCGGAGCCCGCTCACCAGAATCGAACTATGCGTTGTCTACAAGTGGACGAACATTTAAATTGGCTCTCATCAAATATTGACTGCGTGTAGTTTTTTCATTAACCATTCGGCTTTTTGTGAGGTACGCTGGCGGCCACGTCGGCTGCCGTTCAATTTGTATCTACTTCCTTTGAGCAGGTACGGGAGTGCACCATTAGTTATTTTTTAGCTTCAATTAATATTTTTCTAGTGCATGAATCCGCCACAACCAATTTTTTTAAATGAAGTTTGCTTGTTTAGATCGCATTTAAATTTTTATCGTTAAAAAAAACCGTCATAATAAACATATTTCTTTAAAACTATTTCACAATTAAAACAACATAATTATCTCCTCAAACGTTAAAAGATTGCCATTAAAAAATAACAAAACAACCTATTTCAAATATAAAAAAAGAACGACTGCATATTTAACACTACTAACACTGGGTCGACGTAATTAATCATTCGTGTGATTTGATGGCACACACGAATATTCCATGTCGCTTTTATCGAAATGTTTTAATAAAATTCGCAACAGGTTGGGGTTGTGCTTGTTAAGAAAACATCAAGTATTTGAATTTGGTCTTTAGATTCTTTTTAGTCGACCAGTTTAGTTATTTACACTGGCAACTTCTTTTTGGTGAACACATTTAAATTTAGAACACCTCTTTCTTATCGTCTTGACACACTGACCTATTTAGTGACAAGAAGACAAGAAAGTATTCTAAATTTGAATACTTCAACGAATCCAAAAACAAAGTCTTAAAACTATCTAACCTCTATATCAATTTCCATAGATCTCTTTTCTTCTTTCTTAAGTTTTCTCGGCCCATTGCCAAGGTCCGTACAAAAAATAGTCTTTCATTCTTCGGACGCTTAGTCGTTCTTTTATCAGCCATTTTATGTTGACCCCTCTCGCCACCGCCGTCTGGGCTTACTATTTGAGCCGGAAAATTGTCTATACTGTATTTTTCATTGATCATAATTGTGATAGTACTTGGATTTATCTATTTATCGACGTAGCGTGCTTACTTATTATGGAATTTGGCCAAAAAACGCGCGAAAAAATTGCGTCTTTCTAAATGTTAACTTGAACTGAGACGAAATCAAATCTGAATCATCTTAGGACCATAGATAAAGACTAAACTTAAGAAACCTCATCAATACTTAATAAAAATTATAATAAGAAGCAGAATAATGCATGGCCCACGTAAAACAACGGACGGCACTGCAGTCAAGCGAATTTATTATCATTAAAAAATGCAAAAAATCATAATTAAAGGGGTGGCTGTGGGGTGCATCCCATTTTTTATTTTAATTGGCTTGTAAATTACAAAAGTTATAGTGAAAACGTTGAGACCGTTTTTTCGGTATCATTATGCGGTTTTAAATTTTGTCGCTTACCCAAGGTAAAATGTATTACTATGGAAATAAGTTGCGCCTGATTAAATAAGTTATGGGGGGTTCCCCGTTCGCGTAGTCGTGGCGTTTGTGTTACTTCTTATTTTTGTGGATTATTATTTTATTGGTTAGATCTTTGACAGTCGCTACAGGTAGTCAGTGGCCCGAAAGTCTGACAACCAGTCTTACCAAGGGGTATCGTATTACGCAATACTAACTGGGTTGTGGAGGTCAGACAGGCAGTAGCTCCATGTAAAATACTGGTATTCAGCTACATCCGGTTAGAATGGAAGACGACCCCAACAACAAATAGTTGGTAAAAGGCTAGGCAGATAATGATTCGTTCTGGGATGTGTAGGTCTACTAAAATGTGGGCCATGGTTTTAGTCCTTCTCGCTGTTTTAGAATAATGTTAAAAATAAATTAACAAAGAAAATACTCTCATGAAAGTGTAAGGAAAGTAAAGAAATGGATTATTTTAATTACAATCGAAATCGATCTAAATCTCGCAAAGAAAATGAAGAAGCGCGTTAAAAAATCATAATATACAAAGCTCCTGTGCATCATGGCTTAATTTGTTTTAAGTTTAGGTAGCCATTCTAATCGAAATCATTATTGGCACAAATGCACTAAGAAGTGATCAAAACTCTGCAAAATATTCAGTGATTAACACATCTTGTACGCAAGTAAAATGTTTCTTCTCCACACCATAAGCTCAACAAACAACATTAGATTATGCAGCACTTCTCACATCATAAAATAATATCCTACGCATAAACCCATCGGATTCTCACCGAACGGTTATCCAGAAACTTCGCAAAACCTCAACACACAACAAAAACCGTTATTTTAAGAGTATTAAAGTTCAAAATTGCAGTAAAATTAATATTGACAGCGGTAAATACGGCGCCTCCGAAGCTAGGGTTGCTAGCTACAAATATAAATCTCGGCGTCGCAGCGGCCAGGGCTGCCTACCACGAAGGACGGTCGTGATTGATCAAAGTCGTTTGTCAGGCTCGCGTCGCGACTGTTGGTAGCCCTGCGCAATTAGCACATGATTCTGGCCGTCTAATGCACGAATTTGGTTTTAATTATGGAATGCTGTTGCCATGGAAGCTGTTCGTTCTTATTTTGAATGTTTAAATCGTTTTTTTTTTTATTGTGGTTCTAGTGTTTGTTAAATTGACTAAGTAGCCGACTTGTGATTTTAAGAAATTGCTGAATTGGAAGATATGTTGATTAGAGAGATTTGGTCCTTATGCTTAACCCTGTCAATTGGTTTTATTATTAGATGAATGTATTTATTCGTATTTGTGTCGGGTTAGATAAGGCTTAGGTATGCAAATAATTTCCCTTTGTTTTTTTTTTGGATATTATTATTGTAAGTATTCATAATATAACATTTTAAATAAAAGAGACAGCATTTCTTATTAGTTACAAATATAAATAAGAAATGCTGTCTCTTAAAAAGGTGTAAACACCTATTTGTTTTCCCTGCACCCTCTCCGTATCAGAAGTGTCAATTAAAAAATAAAACTTTTCTAATTCTCAATCTGAGAAAAATCACCAATAATTTATTTGTTTCTAGTGTATAATTATCAATTTGTATGCCTATTGAAGCGAGTAACAATAAAATCTTCAATAAGCTGTAAAAATAAGTTATTACTTAGAGCAGTTAAATCGTTGTCTTTTGTAACATCGATATAGGTAATTTTTATGTCAATTTACTCTGTGCTTACACATATTAATACGTTTTTGAAAATTGAATTCACATTCTTCGCACTATTTTTTTTTTCTTCCCACTTAATTTTGATTTTCCCCGCGAAAAAAGTTTGTATAACTTTTTCGTGTAGAACTGGTTCTTGTTTAACCTTATCACCAAAAAAATGTGTCTCGTGATCTACGAATGGAAAAGTGCCGATACATGCCAAATTGCCAACTATCCCAGAAAAGCACAGCTTGATTTGGCATTCCGATTACTCCGTACGAGTTTTGCCAAGACTACGTGTGAGACTTGGGTACTAAAACACTACGAACATTGAACACATTACATAAACATTACAAAAATACCAGAAGATAATTCACACAACTTTTACGATCTTAATAACAGAAATCCAATTAACTAAGTATGAATATTCAAAACAGTTTACGACAGCCACGCATCGATCAAATAATAGCACAATAGTATTAAGTTTATGTTGTTTCTTACGCCTATGAGATCCGATGCAAAGTGCTCGTAGATATGCAAGCGTACGTGCGCCCTCGCACTTATAATGCGCGAAGAAAAAAAATACGCAATAAACATTTAAAAAGGGAGATGTCCCAACATTACGAACGAATTAAAATGCGAAATCACGTACATTACAACCAGTTTCGATACTTTTTTTTTCAATACACTTATAAATTCGAACAGCGGAACGAGTGGAGTGTCTCGATTGTATTTTTTTTTACTTTTATTTGTAATTGTTTTTTGATCATGTTTGCTGGAGTAACTGTTCAGGATATCGCGTTTTGTATCATCAGATTTTTAATTAAATTTGCTATAACGGTCTGTTGGTAAGTTTAATAAAATTATGAAAGAACATTTGGGAATCGTTTATTTGAAATCGCGTGCGATGAGTTTTATTATTGAACATGTTTTAATGTTTAGGAGTCTCTATTGCCTTTTGTCCCGTAATGTCGGCGGTCCGCATTAAAATTAATGGAAACACTGCTTAATGGTCGGTTCTAATCCCGTATTTATTTACAATTTTTATTTTTATTGAATGTTTCTGATAAAAGAGATAGCTTGGCTTTTAATTCGTCCTGTATTTATCATATTTTACATACTTTTTGAAAGTTACCTGATATAAAGATGACTAACAAAGTAACAACGTAGATATTCATGATTTTCATTGAGAAATATCTAAAACCCCACAAATACTAAGATAAATAATATCTAAATCGTTAAACATCAAACGATATCTGTCAAAACAACGTCCGAACACCACAGAACCATCCTATTACACACACAAAAGAGATACATTACAAAGTCTATTAAACAAAAATAAAAGTGTTGCAATCATCAATTGATTCAGCAATAGGACATCTCCCAACGCAATCCGGAGACTGGCCAGAAACAATACACTTCACCTATCCCACACAACAAAGAACCTATTAACAATATGAGTAATGCACAACTTAGATCGAGTGGCTATCTGATATATGAAACTGAAGAAGCAGACGGGCGGTTAACATCGATGACACAAACGCTTGAAATAAATATGAAGAAAACTCTTGCTATTAATAATTAGACTTTATAGTAAGTGGATAGGGTTAAAAGTCAAGTGAGTAGAGAATGTAGAATTGCACACTCATAAAAAAATTAAAGCAAAATAAAACTAATCTCCGATTTACTTAATTGAAACCGTGAATCATAAACGTTCGTTAACAAAAATGTCTGACAGCCGATTACTAATTAATAATTGTGTTTGAGCATTTAATTCGATTATTATTCCAATAAAACGACTGTGAAATTGTTTTAGAACCAGAAATTGTGTGAAATATTTTAATTTTATATCCGTTTTTGATTGATAAAAAGTTAACCTCGAATTCCACGTTATGGTGAAAATTTTTAAATATGTGTAATAAGATCGTCAGAAAAAACATAAAACTTAATCACTTCCTCGCTCAATTATGAATTCGGATATACCACCACTTATGATTGACCTATGTTGATTAACTTTTTTAAATGTCAGCGTTAAAAACGCAGCGTTTTGCCCGCTCGTCTGCTACCTCCCGCTCTCCACCCATCCTCTGAAAATGGAGCGACCGATAAAAAAGGTAACGAATTATAAAAAAGCGGAGGCGCACAATCGCGAGCGCGGACGTGTGGGCGGTGGGCGAAATGAAATGAAATAATGAAAAAAATGGGCAAAAAGCAGTACAAACATGCATTGTCCTCGCCACCACCCCCCCCTTAATGAGTGGGTGCGGGGAAGCGGCCGCCCCTGTACGCGCAACGTGTGTCTGAAGTGGCTGATTATCACCTGATTCCATCTGCGTCAATTGTTGGGCCGCTAAATAGGTCGCAGCGTTTGCGGTACAGATTACAGACAAGGACTTGTACATCTCAATCGTACGGGTCGAGCTTGCTTAGTCAAAGAAGATTTTATGAAATCCTCGGGATCGCAACTTTTTGGCAACGAACTTCTATTTGTAACAATGCTGTGTTTCTTTTGAAGATATTTGGACACAGTTCTTTGGTGATTAGATTACGTTTTATGGTGCTATCTTTGATTCTTTCTCTTAAGACAAGCTGCGAGGTAGTATGCATGAACTTTACAAAGTTTTTAAAGTTCCCAATTTTGCCCGGAACTACTTTTTTTTTCTTTATTAAAAAAATGTTTGGCTGCTCCCTTTGAAAACTACTTCTTCCGTCCAATAACAAGGAACAAGCCCAGTATAATCACATTACGAGCGCCTGTAACTTAATAATGTCCCCTTCGAAAGTTTTCTTTTCACCCGATTGATCTCACACGAAAAAAATCCCAATTTTCGAACATATTAACCATCAAAAACAGCGTCCGAAATTAATTTGTTTATGCGAAACAAAGGTGGGTGCCGGGCGCATGCACCCGCGTCACCCACTCGCCGAAAAAAAAGGAAAAAATAGGAAAAAGGGGGGAAAACGGGGTTCCCACACCCCTCCCACGGCGCGATCGGCATCAGACTTCTTTTTTTAATCGCGTCGCATTCAGCATGGTCGTTTTTGGTAAGCACACACTGCGCATTGCCTATTTTCCAATTTAGATTGCTTTGTATTACCGGTTGAGCGATGCGCAATAGTTTTTGAGGCTCGTGACACGTGAGTGCAGGAAATTAAATTTCTGTGTAAAATAAAAACAAAGGAGAACGGGTTTGAGGGTACGTGAGCTTTACTCGCAAGCGACGGATGGTAAGAACAGCTTTTGCCTTTTCTTCCAATCCATTTTCACCTTTTTACTTTACCATCTTCGACCTATTTTCACCTGCTACGCCTTCTCACGAGGTTTTCACAGCGATCTTCAGCTGTTCTCATCCAATATTCTTCTTTTACTTACTTCGACAAAATATAACTGTGTCTAAGGAGTCTCTACGTACGGCCCTGTTCTAATGTCTATGAGAATACCAAGTATTGAATGAATCTTACTTCCTGCGCTTGATACTTGTGCGTTTTAGCTTTGAGTATAAAAATTATGTGTGACATATTTTGTTTCAAAAGGATAATATTTATTGGCTCTACATGTTTATGATTTCACACATTATAAAATTATCAAGAAAAAAAGTTTTCAAAGACCCTAAAGACTTTTTAGTCCTATCTTCCTTGGAACTTAGTTTCTGAACTAAAAAAATAGTTAGTCATATTTTTTAAATAAAACACTAAATGTAGGTAGAAATACTTTTTAAAGACAAAATAACAGTAACTTGTTGAGACAGATAACAATTTTACAGCCCTAATTAAACAAACACCTTAATTGCAAAAAGCTATTTTATTGACCAACCTTTTATATATTCCAGTAAAACTCAGCCATAAGATTTCCAAACTATCATTCACCGATCAATTATATTAACAGTATTAAAATTAAATATAATTAACGACTTACCAGGCTGTAGACCAATAACTCAGTATCAAAATTCCTTGATAATTAGCCCAGTACGGCAATAAATATTGCCAAGACGATTATTAAGCGGCCAGTACTAATCACAAGAACTTTATAGTGACACCCTGTAGACTAGAGACGCTGATCAAATTATAGAGGGGGTTTTAATTGTGGTGGAAAAATGTGTTGTGGGGAGATGGTGTGATGGTTGGATGCAAATTGTGTCTTTGTTATTTTTCTTGGTCTTCAAAATTTACGTAGCGACCTGGGGGCCTAAAATGACCGTTTTAACAGAATCTTTGTAGGATAATAATATGAGTCACGTTAAAATGGTCCTGTGACTATATTAACGTGATTCATATTATTAACCTATTATTGCGTCTGTACGGAATTAATATTATGACTTAACGAATTGTAACGTAATTCATATTATTATCTTATTATCGTCAGATAGGCAGTCGCTCCATATAAAAATACAGGTATTCAGCTGCATTTGGTTAGACTGGAAGCCGACCCCAACATAGCTGGGAAAAGGCTAGGCAGATGATGACGATGATTATGGTTCTGCTACAGCGACCATTTAAGCCCCCATGATAGCTCTGTTGGTCCTGGAAGGTAAAAGTAGTTGTGAGCGACGGGCAGGGTAGAATATGCGGCATATCTTATGTCAAGTGTTTGGGATGGGTTATTGATGATTACACCAACTTGTTACTGTTTCTGTTAGCTGGTATTATTCCTCTGCTGAGCAAAAGTCTATGTCGATGACTTCAATCAAGACGTGTATTTTTTAAGGTTTCCTTTCAATAGTAAAACGCATTTGAAGCCATTCGTATTTCACAAATCAAGAACAGACTAAATAAAAATAAAATCAAATATCGTTACGGATAATTCATTGTACATTAATATTGTAAATTTTATTCATTTAAATAAACTGTAGCGATGGAAATAAAATAACAACTTGACCAATGACTGACTAATGAATGACTAGGTGACTTAAAAATAAACTTTTAAGACATGGGTCAATGTTTAATAAAGAGCACATAGTTCTCTCAAGTGCATGTAATTCTTTGTTGATAAATCAATGAAGCAATCGCATCAATAAAATAATAATCAAAGAAAACACACCGTCGACAAAACCGGCTAACGCAATAACACAGAAAGTTCTAAGTCCAAAGCTATCCCGGTCGCACTTACCTCGCCTCAAGCAACGCCAGTTTTCTGCACCCTTCCATATAATTAAAATACACTACTTTGTGTAATTAGAGAGTACAAAGAAATCGTTTCTGTAGATAGTATCACTAAGAACAAAGTAGCATGAAGTTATTAATGATACGAAAGTGCCCTATAAGTGTGGCTATTGAAATTATTAGGACGTATAAGATTGGAGATAGGACAGTTTTGAATTGAGATTTTTGGACTTAATTACGTAAAAACAGTGAACAAAGGCGATCACGCAATATGAAAAGTCGTAAAACTACTAATTGTTGATTCTAAGCTACTGTTAGTTCACTTATATCCTTCTCTATCTGCAAAAGAAAAAGCACATCACTGTATTTTTTTTTAAACAGCTTGTAGGTCTAGTCAACATATGCTTTGACTTTAAATTTCTTCAAATAAAAACCTACCATATCCTTTTCCAGTAAGCTTCATATTCCAAATAAGTAGTCAGTGTCGCAACTAAGATACGCTTACCACCTAATTCCCTAAAGCATTCAGTTCTCTTTGTGCCAACCTACAGGCAATCCTTTTGAAAAGCATCTAAATCGCCGCACCAATGTGACTTAGGCCTGTTTAGGTGACGATGCAGGGAAAATATCGAAACAACCTGGAAATGTCTGGACTAAACGTGGACAAACAGTGCACCGAAAGGTATGCCTTAAGGACTAGTGGTCATGATACTATTGGGCTTGCATCTTGTGCCAATGAATTAGATACGGGGTGTAAACAGACCCTTCACCAAGCCGTCAACCAAGCATTCTGTACATCAAATTAAGTAACTTTACGCAAAAATTATTGCTGGGAAACGACTTTTTTTTTTAGGGTGAAAAATCACGTTTTACGGTAAAACTCAATGTAACGTACTCAAAACATTGTGCTGATGGATGGATTGAATAGTACGAGGGTCGTGAAGGTGTTTAAAGTAAAAATCTTACATTAGAAACATGTATTTAAAAAAAAACTTGTGAAAAAGTTGGAACTTTGACCCCCAATATCTCCGAAACTAGAAGGTTCCCAGGTATGGTCTTGAACAAAAAAATGATCGCAATGACGGGGAGAACAAGTACCTTTCGGCTTCGTTAAGGGTCTTTTTACACCCTTTATACTTCTTATTGCAAAAGCTAGATTAAGAGGTAACAAAGGCTTTCATGCAGTGCAACTTTTTATATCAGTGATACTTGCAATACATTCTAGAGGCAAAGTAGAGAAGCGGCAACTGAAAAAATCCATGTGAATGATGGACAACTATTCACTGAAGGGAGCCTCATAGTTAGGGTCCTTAAAGCAAAAACGGATGCTCAATGCCTACACAATCAAGACATAATTTACAAAAAGATATGCGAGTCATTTTAAGCGCATCCACAGAAATTTTGACTAAGGAATCTGTACGAAAGCGTGGTCACAGATGCAACGATTTAAAAAATCACTGCGCGAATTCCCTATCGGCTGGTATGAAACATTCTTAAAGGGCCGGATGGGTAAGTGTACGTTTACGAGGGATATAAATGCGTATCATTAATCAACGTAATTAGATCATTGCCGGGATCGTGTTGCCTCCCGACCGTCCCCGACCAGCCCCGAAGCCGCCCGACAAACTATCTTATGGAGTTCTTTTTTCAATTAAATCGAGTTCGGGTGCTTATCTTTTGATTATGAGGATAATGAAGTTGAATTTTGAATGTGGAATAAGATAATAACATATGACGTTGCCATTAGTGATGACTTCTTATTTTTAAAGTTGTCAATTAAGTTATGATAAGGATTCCACCAACTTGTAGTAAACAACACCTCGGAAATCACGTTATGCCGTGGTCCCGGCTGTCATTTGTAGATCTTTGACAGTCGTTACAGGTAGTCAGTGGCCCGAAAGTCTGACAACCAGTCTTACCAAGGCGTATCATATTACCCGGTACCAACTGGGTTATGAAGCTCAGATAGGCAGTCGCTCCATGTAAAATACTGATATTCAGCCGCATCCGGTTAGACTGGAAGCTCACCCCAACATAGCTGGGAAAAGGCTAGGCAGATGATGATTCGCTCATAGCTTTAGGGCACCAAAAAGTTTTTTTCTGATGTTAAATACATACCAATACGTGCGCTCATTAATTCAATTGCTGGTCTCCTTATAAAAAAAAAATCAGCGGCATCTATATTCTCAAATCACTCAATAATTTTCTTGCTAGTATTTAATGAAGCAATTATAAGACACAAGCCATAGAAAAACCTTGTACAAGTACAAGTTTTTACGTAAACAACAAGACAGTCTGTGTGAAAATGATACTGTATTGTTCATCTAATCAGTTGGAGACGTTTCTATATATAGAAGAAAATACATAACAAGTAAGCTGTCGAGAAAAATAGTTCGTATTATGACAAAAAGTTTCTAACGTGTCTAATCTACAGTATGTCGCTTACCGTATAGCACATGTGCACAAATAATGGGTGTAAAAAGACCCTTAACGAAGCCGAAAGGCACTTGTTTTCCCGGTCATTGCGATATTTTTTTTGGTTCTGGACCATACCTGAAAATATTGGGAGCTATTGAAGGTCACAGTTTTTTTTTAATATCTAGATGACCCCCTGTACTTTTCAATGCATCCATCAGCACAAAGATTTGAGTGTGCTACATTGAGGCCTATCGGAAACCGTGAATTTTCACCCCAAAAAGTTAAAGAAGTTCGTTTCTCAGCAATATTTTTTGCGTAGAGTTACTTAGTACGCGTGAAGGGTCCCTTTACACCATGTATAACTGTTACCCTGATGAAAAGTTTAGCTATTCATTAAATATTGTTCTATCAGCCATAACAATGATGAAATTGTCTTTTTGTATTGACATAAGCCATCGAAAATTGTAGAAACACCCATTGATATCTATTACCACTTGGGTAAGCCCTCAGGGAGGAAATTACCCTCAGTATTCTCATTCGTAGGAGTAGCTCGTGGCTTAATAATAACAGCCGCTCGGGTCGATCTTCGTGCTTGCCTAGGTTGGTCTGTGAATGGGTGACCACCCATTACATACCAAGTTTCCTCCGTGCCTCGGAAAGCACGTTAAGCCGTTGGTCCCGGGTGTCATGTAGATCTTTGACAGTCGTTAGGTAGTCAGTGGCCCAAAAAGTCTGACAACCAGTCTTACCAAGGAGTATCGTATTACCCAGTACTTACTGGATTGTGGAGGTCAGATAGGTAGTCGCTCCATGTAAAATACTGGTATTCAGCTGTATTCGGTGGAAGCCGTCCCCAATATAGTTGGGAAAAGGCTAGGCAGATACTGATACTCATTCGTAGGATACCATTAATGCTGGTCCATGACACATTGTCATTGTCATTGTGTTCAATATGACTATTCCATAATTACTACACTACGACCAAGCTTTCTCAATAGTAATGAAATCAATGAATGAATTATTGTTCTCCACGAGCAAGTAAAAGTCAGATAGATAACAATATTGCAACTGCTTGACTTTCCACTTCTTACGTAATTTTGTCTGTTTGTGATACAACTATTTCACATTACATTTATACAGGGTGTAAATGGAGCCTTCACGAAGGCGTCAAGGAAGCATTCTGTACATCAAACTAAGTTTGCTTTACGCAAAAAAATTTGCTGGGAAACGACTTTTTTTTTGGGGTGAAAAATCACGTTTTACGGTAGGACTCGATGTAACGCACTCAGAACATTATGCTTATGGATTGAATAGTGCGGGGGTTATGGAGATGTTTAAAAATCTTACTTTAAAAACATGTATTTAAAAAAAACTTGTGAAAAAGTAGGAACTTTGACCACCAATGTCTCCGTAACTAGAAGCTGCCCAGGTATGGTCTAGAACAAAAAAAAAATGATCGCATTGACGGGCAGAACAAGTGCCTTTCGGCTTCGTTAAGGGTCTTTTAACACCCTTTATTGGTTTAGTCTAAGTCCTGACAAAGCATAGTAAGAAAAACCTGCTTTAAAAACAGTGAAGGAAACATCTCGAGGAAACTGGCATGTCCTAGCACCAAAACTTCGAAGACATGTGACGTCCACCGACCCGTAATGGGATCTCATGGTGGATTGCAACCCACTCCTGAGCCTAGCTACCCAGTAGTGGGAATAATAAAGGCTGTGTATGTTTTGTAGCTCAAGTGCTTATTAAACACATTAAAACTGCAAAATCAAAATTTTCGATAAAAATCATCTTTTTTTTCTACACTATCGTCACTTTCGGAAGTATTAATCAGCTGAATCAAATCTCTAAAACACCAACCAGTCTATATAAGTAAATTTTCAATCAAATCATTAACTCGAAAACGCTTTTTCCGCGTTCCTAAGTAATTTTATCCGTTCTAAAACCACCACATAATTGGAACACCTATGATTTATTATCAGTTAATTTTATGATAATCAGACTATGAATAATCTGCGCGGGAGCCGTATTCTGTTACCGTTTTAGTCGGTCGTTAATCGAGTTTACGTTTACCGATGATTACATGTTGCTTGTCATTCATGTTCTTTTTAATGAAGATCGGTCAATTGTTTGTCGATAAGGTTCAATTTATAATGTCACTTGACACAAATTTTCTTGTGGCGACAATGTTATTATGAAGTTGATATTCTCTAAAGATAGGACATTGTCATCATCTGCCTAGCCTTTTTCCCAACTATATTGGGATCGGCTTACCAGTATTTTACATGGAGCGACTGCCTATCTGACCTCCACAACCCAGTTAGTACTGGGTAATACGATACCCCTTGGTAAGCCTGGTTGTCAGACTTTTTGGGCCACTGACTACCTAACGATTGTCAAAGATCTACAAATGACACCCGGAACCAACGGCTTAACGTGCTTTCGGAGGCACGGAGAAAACTCGGTATGTAATGGGTGGTCACACATCCACAGACCAACCTAGGCAAGCACGGCTTAACCTAAAGATTGACCCGAGCAGCTGTTATTATTTAGCCACGAGAAAGATAGGACAGTGTAGTGACCTTTAATGCCGTCCCATCATCATCGGCTACCTTGTTGCACCAACTGCTGAGAGTAAATGCCTGCCCTATGTGCTATGCTTCCCTGATCTATGTGAGTTTCAACGTGGTATTTCCTGCGATTTTCTGTAGAAAGTCCACACATCTTCCGACTGTTGGTCTACAGCGCTCCTTCAACCATTTTGCACATTCTCCTTTTCTTTATTTTTCATTGTTTTTTACTTACCTCCTCCACGTTTATTATGCGCACAGCCTAAGTGTGGAATTCTCTGCCGGCATCTGTGTTCCCTCCCACATTTAACCCGTCTGCCTTCAAAGCAAGAGTGAACAGGCATCCTCTGGGCACGCTCGTTCCATCATAGACCTCATCTATCGCTTTCCATCAGGCGTGATCGAGGTCAAGAGCAGGCCCATTTTGTAATAATAAAAAAAAAACTACTCATTTATGTCAACAAGACATTTTTAACATATTGGATATTCAAAATATCTTTGGATTTCTATTCCAACACGCCCTTTTCATTTCCATCTGATTATTTATTATTATAGCATTGTTTTCCACAATAGCTAATGCCCTCAATAAATGCACAAAAGCACCTTAGGGCAAAGAGAAATTCTAGCTTTTAATGACTTATCTTTATCTTTCAAATAGAAAGGTACCATAAACATCATTTAGTCCGTTTAGGACCGGAACTGTCATTATGTACGATCATGCACAAAAGAATAGAGTAAGAGGAATATTTCAAATGGCTTCATTATTATATTATTTATTACTGACATCATAATATAATGAAAAGATCGATTTTCAATTGTCCCATCACTTTTTGTCTCGTTAAATACCACAACTATATCGCTTTATTAATTCACTGAAGCTTTTGCTGGCGGCTTCTCTCGCGTTTAGGTCGAAAATTATCCCGCGAAAATGTCCTGTTTCTGTTAAACAAGGTTGATGATACTCGGGGATAATGTAGCTTCCTATAAGTGAAAGAAATTTCGGAATCGGATCAGTAGTTTCGAAATTAAACCCCTACATTAAAACCTCTTTTAAAATTACTTACAGCGTAGATTAATCATTAAAATTAAAATTATTAATAAATACTAGTGACGTTAAACCACATCCGGAATCCGTATATTTCAAACCGGATTTAGAGTCTCTTTACCTGATTATCGGCCGTTTCTGGTCCATTGCTCCTATTAATATTTGAATAATCTCATCACAATCAGGAGCAAATTAATACCATTGACTGACCAGTCTAATTGGCTACTTATTACTGTAAATTAGCAGTCACTTCACCTTTTTATTACGTTAGTTATAATAAAACTAAGTACTCTTACGGATGTAATAAGCTTGCAGTGGACACCAAAATATGCTGCATTTAGTAAATGACATCATGGCAGACGAAATGTACGAAGTATTTCAGCACAGATTTTTGACATTAGTGTGTTTATTTCTGTTTATTTAAAAATAGATTAAAACATTGATTATAGTAAAAAATACCACGATTAGTGTGCCTAGATAAACCTGGCAAAATTTATGACCTTAATGTACATATGTCGATTTAGTTCAATGTTTATCCCATGTTTGGACAATCCCCTTTTAAAAAAGCTACGTTTGTCTCCCACTCATTTAAACTACTATTTCACATAATTTAATAACAAGACCAAATAAATTAATTCAAGCAATAAAACATAATTTTTATCTAAATACTATCTACAGTAATATTGTTTTGGATACGATCTGGGAGCTGTGGAGCGGAAGCTATAAGTTATTAGATTCACAAAGCTGCTCACACGGTGTTTATCTTAATTATATACTGATCATACTTTTATATATTGCATGCAGTGACATCATAATTAGAGAGCTGCGATGAGACTAGGCTGTTATAAATTATTTATTTTTGTAACTTGAATTTTTGAGTCAGTCTTTAATAAAAGGATGTTGCCCGAACCCGGTATATCTTTAACAGCAAAAGAACCACGTGTAGAATTTTTTCATACTTTAATAAGTCACATGGTTTTTTAGGAAAACTTCCGATTTATGTTTTTGATGTTTTGTTTTTTTCTGTTCTAATTATTTTAAGGAAACTAAGGTACAGGAAAGAGAGATATTCTGTGTCAAGTGTGTTGACCTTACTATAGGAACTAGATTTTTTTAATGGTAAATTGACGATATGATTTCCGTAATGTTTATCTTTTACATCGTTTTGTAAAAATACAGCTCTTTAGGCACTTCTGTAGCAGCTAAACCCGCGTGTAATGAGCTACAGGCTGTGGCTTGTACTAAGAGTGGAAAAACAAATTGTTTACTTTAAGGCTGGTTTTTAATCCACGTCGAACACTATAATATCAGCTGATAACACGACGTACATAATACTACCTCGGGGCAGCGTGTATCGGGAGCATATCGTAATAAGTCACCATAATACATGGTGCATTCGCAAAATTGTCAACCGTCATTTGTTTTTCTTAGAAGAACGCAACAAATATGCTTCTGTAAAGACAAAATTATGAGCCGAGTTTAAAAATGGAACAAGTTGCTTTTGCCCATTCTTCTTTTTAATCATTCACTCAATAAGTACTGAGGATTTTGATGACATACGATACGTCTGCAAATTATGGAGATTACCGGTTGTTAAAAGGCAGGTTAAAAACTTTGTTTTATTTACTTTTAAGTTGGTTTTTAATCTCTAATCCACGTCGAACACTAAAATATCAGCTGGTAACACGTCAAGTACATAATACTACCTCGGGGCAGCGTGTATCGGGAGCGGATTGTAATAAGTCCCCATAATTTATGTTACATGCAATTAAAGTAAGATTGTTGCCCGGACCGGCGGCGGTAGCGCAGGAGTCGTGCTCTTGTTTTTGATTGCTATTATTTAGTTTAATGTAGTAATGTATCGATGGTTTAATGATAGATTGAGGTGTGTGTTTGGGTTTTGAGAAAGGTGAGATAAGTAATGTTATAATACTAGTTTAAATAAGGCATGTCTAGAAATTTATTGAATAGCACATTAATAATACGTTGTATTTGAGGAAAATTCAGTAACAGCTAAACGATGTAAAGAATCATTTAGGCGTCAGCTAAAACATATCTTTGCAGGGATTTCTGGCACGGCTTCATTTTGCGTCGTTTTTTTTTTGTAAAACGCCAGAATAATGATCAGCGATATTTTTTTTAATATAATATCAAAAAAGAAGACATAAAATTTCTGCAAAAAAATTAAAAAATTGCATATCTCAAAAATAATGCAACTACAAAATTGATTCAGTCTTTCTAAATACTCTCTCACTATAAATCCACCTATCCACGCACCTAACTCCCGGCCTATAATTGCGGTTCTGTTACTAGGTTTCCTGTCACTAAATGAGATTAAATGCACCACAGAATGTTTCTCAATAGCATAAGAACATTTAATGAAGCCAGCTCGTTTTACGACCGCAGGTTAGGGGCTAAATACATTTGTGCTGGATAGCCCAGAATGCATCGGAGTGATGCGCAAGAGTATTATGCTAGACTAATCTTAACTCACCTGTTTATCATCGTGGTATCACAGAAAAAGAAAGAAAGAAGATTCATGCGATAGCGCACATTGAAAAAAACTTATAAACTAAAAGGATATCAAAGTCGCCGGCCGTCCGTCTTATGGTGCGTTTGTGATCCACGCGCGCCTCAAAGAGATGTCAGCACACAGGAAGGGGTCCGCAAGGGCCGATGCCTGCCGGGGCTGCGGGACTGCTCGAAAGAGTTACCGCGGCCCTGGAACACAAAGTGCAAAGAAGGAACATGGATGGGTTTTTGTCAGTACAAGTCTGACACTCACTTCCAGCCTGCCCAGAGCGGGATGGTTCATTTGATGATTTCCCATCCAAAAAATTAAAAAGGGTGGGTTATACGATACCCCTTGGTGAGACTGGTTGTCAGACTTTAGGGCCACTGAATACCTGTCATGACTGTCAAAGATCTACAAATGACAGCCGGCACCAACGGCTTAATGTGCTTTCCGACAACGAAAACTACTGAATGTATTTGGATAAAATTTTACACACAGATAGTTTATAACCTAAATTAACACATAGGATACTTTTTATCTCGGTTGTACGTTTCCTTGGGAAAATAATCGAACTTCAAGCTATTTATAAAAGGAAGTATTCAGCTCTACACTGCACTGACCTGATACTTAACGGTTATATAATGGATTGCAAGGCAACGGAAGCCTACAGCAAATTCAGGCGGAAGCACTACCAAGTTTGTCGTAGACCTTAGCTCGACAAATAGTTCTCGAGTTACTGACTGACCAGAATCAAAAATACTTTCCTGACCGTAGTAAGATTTAAGTATCATTTTCATCATTCATTTTTTTTTTTCATCTTGACTTCAATTTGTCATTTCTCCAAAAAAACAAGACATCTTCATCTAAGAAATATCATTGTTTAATGTGAAATGTATTGATGGATGGAGAGGGAGAGAAGACCAAGGAAACAATGGATGGGTTGTCTGAGGAATGATATGAAGGAAAAAGGTATAAATGATTGCGTGACGGTTGACAGGGGAGAATGGAAGAAAAAAACGTGTTGCGCCGACCCCGAGTAACATGGGACAAGGGCAGGAAGATGATGAATATGAAATCTAGCATAATCATCTTAAACTATTCCCACTACTGGGCTACTAGCATCCTCTTTGACAGAAGGAGTGAACCATAATCAACCTTGCGGCTCATTGCGGGTTGTGCTGTTTCCTCACGATATTTCTTTCACCGTTTTTGTGAGCAGCGGTTATGATAAACTATCTGTTGCCAACGACTTCGTTCGCGTGGAAATTTTAATGTGCATGTGTGAAAAAAAAAAGTAGCCTGTGTGCTATTCCAGACCATGTGCATTTTCATCCAGAACTGTTCAGCCATTCTGGCGTGATTGAGTAACAAACATCCATCTAAACTTTCGCATTTTTATTTATATTAAGATAATAGAATATTGTAAAATTACACTAAGTAACGCGCCTACTTAGATTCCAACCTACGGCCTACAATTCATTAGTCGGGGCTTTCACCGCTGAGCCGCTCCTGCTCTAGTACTCAAAGCGGCCGTCGTATAAATCTACACAGTCCTTAATGCATATCAATATGATTATTACATGTAATGATTTTATTTATCGTACCAATTGCTTCCTCGTTACGCAAATGTACATAAATGTCGGGTAGTTACATAAAATAATAAAGGTACTACAAATATGGTTAAATGACTAGTTTAGCATTCTATGTTAACGTATTATCTTCATCGGTTTGTTAGGTAATGGATACTGAATTGTTAATTGTTATAATGTGATAGTAATACATTAATTACTTGTGTAAAAATGTTGTAACGCAATTTGTAAAAAGTTTATAAGTACGACCAAATCAATACTGGATCTGGACAGTGCTTTAAAGTCGTCATCATCATCATTCTCTTGCCCTTTTTTTTTCGTATGGGACATCATCAAATGACCCCTCCCGCTCTAGGCGGAGTGGAAGGGAGTGTCAGACTCGTACTGACTAAAACCCATCCATGTTCCTTCTTTGCCCTTTCTGTGCCAGAGCCGCGGTATCTCTTTCGAACAGTCCCGCCGCCATTCTCTTGCCCTTATCCCAATTCATTTGGGGTTTGTTTGGTTGTCTTCTTCTTCCATACATCTCTATCACTCCTCATCTCATCAGACACCTCCTTTCTTGCCATACCATCCTTTACCCAGTCCATTCATCGCATCCATCCACATTCATACTCAAAACTTTCCTCACGACTGAAAAGTGCTTTAATGTACGGTATTGTAAATGCCGGATGCCATTGTAAAAACCAGTAAAGGCTGTCAAAATCGGAAGTTAAGATAAAGTCATTCCAAAAAATGGTTCATATTCAAATATTCTATTTAATACGGTTCTTTCAAACAATCATTAAAATTAGGAATCTTATTTCTCTCTTCACTTTCTAATTAGAACTTAATTCGAGGTAAACAAATAAAATAAACGAGTTCGTAAATGTATCGTTAAATAAGATAAATGCACAATAAAACCACGTAAACACAGTATTCTTAATTACATGCAAATATAACCAAATAAAATGATCACACAACACTATTGCACGATATTAGCAATTTAATCTAATTATGCCAAAACTAGAATGTAATGAATGTAATCTCAAGAAACAGCAATCAGGTTTTGTTTCTATCTCGCTCACTCTAGCACAGCGATAATCAGTGCGAAAGAGAAGGGAGATGTGTAGTTGGATGTGTGCTTGCGCAGAAAACTGCGTAGCCTTACATAAATTGTTTAAGGCGTAAACCACAGCTACTGTATCGCGCGACACACGATACGACGCGCGATTTTTCACGCGTCTTTATTTATATCAACACACATTTTTATAGTGTTTTGACGAATGCATTTTTTCTGCTAACTGTTGTGGACATAACTTTTATTACTTGGCAGTAAAAGTTTTATTAGATCATTCATTTATATTAAAACTGTGGCTTTGAAAAAGTTCACGAAGGCATTTCCAACCTATGAAAATGAAAAAACGCTGGGGTATTTCTATCTAATGTCTATGACTCATTTACGCTTTTTTTTTTCTTAGCCACTAATATCCCACTGCTGGGCAAAGGCCTCCCCCATAGCCTTCCATTCTTCTCTCCGTGCGGTTTTCTCTGGCCAATCTCTCATACGCGTCTAGGTCGTCACGCCAGCGTTTTCTAGGCCTCCCTCGGCGACTACGCCCGTCTTCTGGCACCCACTGCGTGACGACTCTGGCCCATCGGTCCTGATGCATTCTATAGACATAGCCCGCCCAATCCCACTTCAACCCAGCAGTCTTGTTCCCCACATCGGCGATTCCAGTTTTACGCTTAACCCAAAAAAGAAATCAAGTAAATAACTTAAGCTCTAAGCAAAACTAATCTTACAATAGTTAAAAATTTAACCAATGTAATATCGTAAAGGCATTATGTGTAGACATTTTAATTCACAACTCAACTGCGTCACGCACACCAAACTATCAAATACCTCACGAAAGACATCCGATACAACTTTCAACAGCGATCCTCCACACTTTCATAGCAATAAGTAATCGCTACACGATTAGCGTCTTGTCGCGCGTATATCGTACCGCGACAACCGGTAGCGGTCGCCGCGCCTACGCCACCGCCGCGCGTCTGCGCCCGCGCCGATCGCCGATTCTAATCAATATGCTAAGTGGCGATACGAGATCGCGTGCGACCGCGAAATACTTAACTCTTTGTTTAATTAACCACTCGATTAATGTTACATTACACGGATATCTCATTGCTACAGTTATAAACTAGGCCCTTTTTCTGTAAGGATATCGTAAAAATGTAGATCAAGATTATTTATAAGATCTCTTAGCAGTGTGAACTTGTTTGTTGACTTTTGAAATTGATTTACTTGATTTGGACGTCGATTTTGTTGTGATGAGTTAAGATACGTATGCACGACGACCAATCAAGCTTTACAAAACCACTTTATGAGGATCTCTCATCGTATACGAAATCTATACGAAGGGAGGCCAAGTTATACTAGATATGTACAGCTTCATGTGCAGGCTGTGCAGCCGTGTGTACGTGGTACGTGACTGCACATGCAAATTGAAATAAATAAATACTGTGTGCTTTTTATAGCAGTCTTTTGAGCTGTTAAGAACTAACAGAATGTTTTAAACCAATTCAGGAGCCAGGCCAATAAGTTTGTCCTCAAGAATCACGGCTACTTAAACATAAAGCTCGTATTAACACACACAATCACACACAGAAGGCACAAACACAATTCTTAAACACAAACAACAAATATAAATCACAATTAAAAGCAAAAACAGATGAATATTTTACTTCATTAGCCACTCAAGATTAATGTTTTAAGAAAATAAAAATGGCGCTCCAATCAAGGATCCGAAAAATTCAGTTTATTCTTTTTGACTGGCCCATATCAGAGAAGAACACTTATGGATGCAATTTTATTAATTAATTTCGAGATGCATTTATCTTCCTCGCATGATGCAAGCGTTTAATAAGGCTGAGCCACCATTATGGGGATTGCGTTTGAGGGAAGTTGGGGTGATTCGGACAACGGGCTGAGTGGGCGATAATTCATCGCTCGGGAAATTAGGACCGCTCTGTTTTTTGCAACACCTTTTCGTTGGCGCTACGTTTGGCTGCGTGAGGTTTTAATTTTAGATTTTATGCGAATTAGATTATGCTTGTGTTTGTTTTTGCGGTATTAGATTTATCGTTTTGTAAAAAATATGTTTTGTTGGCTATTGTATTATACTATGTACTGTTTCTATTCTCTATTTAAGGCACCTTTGCTCATTCAAAAAGTGTTTCACAAACGTAGGTATTGGATTTAACTCGTTTACGATACTATCTCGTTTAACACGTTGAATTAGTTAAATTATATAGTTACGTTACTATCTATCCAATTATTGCAGCTTTAAGATATTATATTGACTATAATCGATTGGTTTAGTTTAATTTTACTGATAAATAAATAAAAGTACATACCTAACAAAAAATAAGTAATATGGACCTTATAATTTCAGTATAAATTAATAAAACATCTAAACATCACTGAAGAAACTAATTAACACAAACAGATTGAGTTCTAAATATGATATTGCCATAACAATAAACAGGCTCATCGATTTACACAATATTAGTATTTTAAAGCCGGTCCACACGGCCCGAGCCTCCCCTAATTTGAATAATAATCTCGCCATCAATCTGTTTGGTTTGCCTTGCTCCTTGATTATTAAAACAAGACCTCATTTAGATTATGCGTTCAACATTGAGTTAATTTTAGATCTTGTTTATTTCTGATAACTATTGGCTACTCGAGTTACAATCCAAGAAATCTAGACAGCTGATAGTCCTGAAAAATGTTAAGATTTTCTGTGAAACTAAAAAATACGTTTTATTTTTTTCCTACTTTTAAAGACATCAACGCCTAGAAATTTTATCGGGAATTACATTTGTCTTGATTTCTTGATTGTATTAATAGTTACGTGAGATATTTATAGCCGTTTGGCAAGTATTATTAGCAGTAATTAAAGCTATAAAGGGTGTAAAAAGACCCATAACGAAGCCGAAAGGCATTTGTTCTCCCCGTCATTGGGATCATTTTTTTGTTCTGGACCATACCTGGGAACCAGTTAGCAGGAAAAAGTTACGGAGATATGGGAGGTCAAAGTTCCAATTTTTTCACAAGTTTTTTTTTAAATACTAGTTTTTTAAGGTTTTTACTTTACTTTAATTACCTCCATGACCCGTTTACTATTCAAAGCATCCATCAGCACCAAGTTTTGAGTGCGTTACATGGAGTTTTACCGTAAAACGTGATTTTTCACCCCAAAAAAAAAGTCGTTTCCCAGCAATATTTTTTGCGTAGGGTGACTTAGTTTGATGTACAGAATGTTTGGTTAACGGCTTCGTGAAGGGTCCGTTTACACCCTGTATAATTGAGGAACGAAAATTTAATCACAATTTTGCTAGAATATTTTGTTGCTGCCAGGTGCAGACAGTTCTTACTAGAATTATAGTTTATTACATTTAAGGAGTGTTAGTAGCTCTCTACAACCTAAAACTATCATTGAGGTATCAATTTGCAATTTTTTCCATAGATATTCAGTTTGACAAATCTTACTTATACTCTATCTCTTTCTTACTTTGCCTATTAAAAAAAGACTAGAATACTGTTACCAGTGTTAGCTCAGTTACCAATACACTATCATTGTTTTGTAGTTTTTGGTTTTCCAATGACATTCCACTCCTTTTTGGCTAAAAACTTCTATCCTACTAATATAATAAATGCGAAAGTTTGCAAGGATGGATGGATGGATGTTTGTTACTCTTTCACGCAGAAACAACTGAAAGGATTTGAACCTGGATACCTGGAACCTGGATATAGGATACTTTTTATCTCGGTAATGCGATCCCTTGGGTCAATTATCGTACTCCTCGCGGGGAAAGCCGCATGCATAAGCTAGTACACCTTAAACTAAAGCTTCTACACAGTAGCTCTCTTTTCAACGCGCTCATCAAGATACCAACCGATACATCAAATCAGATTACTCACAAATATTTTAAACCGAGCTTATCACCTTCAACACTGCAAAAAGGTTTGTAAAATAAGTAGTTATTTTATAATCACGCAGTCTCGACATAGCAGTATGTAACCCCAGGTAGCTGTTTACGAACGCGAAGATCTTTTGATAACTGATGTTACTTGGATGTTCACACGTCCAAACGTTTTGATGGGTTTCTTATGGCTTCTGTTTGGGGGCTGGGATTTCTTTATGTGTGACTGTGCATGGTTTAATAATTCTATATCTGAAAAATGTAGGATGAGGTATGCATTTCGTGTCCCTGCGACAAATGTTTTTTTTTCCAAACACCGTTTTAAGCATTCACGGTTTACAACTAAACTTATACTGTCACTTACGGGTATCTTCCGTGATTGTTCATTATTTTGAGCTCCCGATATTTCGATTTGCAAGCGCCATAGTGCTTATGTCGCGGGTTAACTATCGGGAGCTCAAAATAATGAACACTCACGGAAGATATCTCGTAAGTGACAGTATAAGTTGTTTTTTTCTTACTTTCTTCTTCTTTCTTTTATTATTTGGTTTTCTAGAACTTGTCAGTAGTAGCCCGAAGATGCGCACTTAACAAACCCGGCGGAATCTGAGTTTCAGTTTTACATGATCATTAAAGCGTTTCCGTTGTGTCTTTATTTAAAGTACTGATTAGTGATTGTGCCACTGATCTTGAAAATTTCAGTGACTAATAATAGGAATGAATTGTGTAAAATAGGAAAAACACTGGGTAGGTAGGAAAAATCCAAATCTTTCTGATGAACCAAATCAAATGATTTCTAACACATGCATAATTCAATAATATTTTACGGAAGCAGTCGAAGAAAAAAACCAATTCCATTAAAATACAAAGTAATTTTCTATTTTTATTATAAACTCAATTTGTTAAATAAACGCCTAGGTACTAACTAACCCGAAAGTTGTCCAAAGTATATAAAAACGTTAAAAAGGGTTGAAAGATAAAGTCAGCCACAACTTGAACAATAGACGCAATCACAAAAAAAAAATTAAAAGCGTTTCACAGACTGAAGAAAACTTCGTAATTTTGTATTGCAGATTAGAATTTTTAAACACTGTGCAATTATTTTAATTTAAAATTTTAAAACTACTTTTACTCTGCAAAGCGTCTTTTAAATTCATTCATTCGAATAACTTATAAGGGTAAAGTAATTTATTATGAATATTTACATTATTTACAAATCTATAATAGTAATAAAAATACGAGTATGTACCAGTATCAAAACGGTTACAGACCGTCAAAAAATTCGTCAAAAATTCGGCAAAAGGAAAAGTGCCCGAAAGGCTGGCAGCATTGCCACGTTGAATGATGATTCCTTGACCAAAAAATAGGTACGCCCTCTGGTCACGTGAAGAGTCGACCAACCGCTTGGCGGTTTCCCGAAATACTAGCACTCGGACCCCATGTTCCTAGTGTTAGTTTAGCATGAGCATTAAATATTTAAAAGTAGTTGAAAAAAGTCCTGAAAATAATTTTAGCCGTAAGTACTAAACATATTATATTTTTCGATTTTTTTTATTAAAACTGATGATAATTTCATAATTGATACTTCAGCGTGTTTGAGATTTCCTGTTTTTCCTTTGCCTACGTTACTTTTTTCATGAATTTTCTTTAAGCTGCAACAATGCTAAAGTACTCACTTTAAAATAACAACGATTAGTTTTTTTTCCATACGTAGTTTGAGTACCTCCGTGCCTTAGAAAGCACGTTAAGCCGTTGGTCCTGGCTGTCAATTGTAGATCTTTGGCAGTCGTTACAGGTAGTCAATGTCCTGAAAGTCTGACAACTAATCTTAACAAGGGGTATCGTATTACCTAGTACTAACTGGGTTGTGGAGGTCAGATAGGCAGTCGCTCTATGGAAAATATTGGTCAGCTACATCCGGTTAGGACCTCAATGTAGATGGGAAAAGACTAAACAGATGATGACGTAGTTTCTGAAAACATTTTTACATAAAGATGGCTTTTATGCAATCACTACTTCAATTTTTCTACTACATAGTCAGTTGTAGAAATAGAAGTTAGAGTCGGTTTAGGCATTAGTAATCCTTAAAACGATATTATTCTATTTTTGTATTATGTACAGTGAGTGATAGCAATTAGCTGACTTACCTTTGTATAAATGGTTGACATTTTTTAGAATACGAATCGATAGAATTTTATCATTCTTTAAGTAGGTAAAATAAAATAATTATTTAATTACAAAGGTGGGTCAGCTAATTGCTATCACTCACTGTACCTACCTATGATCCACAAATTAAGATAATGATTGACTGAAAAAAAAAGGATACCAAACCCATGTCAGGTGGGTTGCTTGACTAAACACAGGAAACATTTACTGAACCTAGGTACAATGTCTTATACAAAAACGAGGAGCCTTAATTTAGGTCTGCTCCGTATATTTGCGGTTAGACACTGCGGTTTCTCAACAGTTTCTTTAAACAATGTTGAGGAAGTCGTAAAAACTGTTCAATGGACAAAATTACATAGAATTTCAAGTAATAAGTACAACTGTCTTTTGAAATAAGACTTGTAATAGCTCCTTACTTGATTCAAGAGCAGTTTTTGCATGTATTGACTACTGTGACACAATCCATTTAGTATATAATAGTTGCTCTATTACCTACAAGATATCAATTTAAAGGACTGAATTTATTTTCCGTTTCTAAATAAGACGCTCATCATCTTTCTCCTGCCCTTATCCTTATTTATTTGGAGTTGGCGCAGCATGTCTTCTTCCTCCATACTTCTCTATTACTCGTCATTTCCGCAGTCACCTCCGTTCTAGGCATATCATGCTTAACACAGTCCTACCATCGTTTCTTTAGTCTTCCTCTCCCCTTATAGCCATCTAAATTCATATTCAACATTTTCCTCACTACATTTTGCTCATCACATACCACGATAACCGATTACCTCACAACTTTTCAGTCACCGGCGCCACTTTCAGACTTCCTGAAGGGTATGTTTTAGATATACACCGTGACTTTTTAGTCGACATAAAATAGCTCTAGGCGCGATTTTTTTTTACCTACTAAAATAGGTACAAAGAAAAATTAATAATACATTAGAATAAAATTATGAAACATGCTGTTAATGATGTTTAAGTGTGAAACGGGAGAACATAGATCTCGAATCCAGTAGATCTTCGCTCGCAACAGGGTGTTTTAACTACGTCATAATACTGAATAATATTTTTATTTTTAAATTATTAATACCATTTTTTTTAAATGAATGTTTAGTAGTCATTGGATACATGAAGTGGGCTGCCGTTGTAAGACGACTAAAAAGTCACGGTGTATATTTCGACTAATATTTTTATTTAATCTACCTCAAGTAGCCGTAAAAAGAACTCCCAATGTTTCTCCTCGATTAACCGAAGTTCACACTAGCGGACCGTACACCGTCGTATAATATCGAGTATATAAATACTGCTTTCTTCATTCCCGACGGTATTAACATACTTATTAATTGCTGCCTCCGGGGTACACTGGTAGCTTTATAATATTTCTCCAATGCTTTACGAGTCCGCGACTCCGCCCTATGCGTTGGTCTTGCAGACATTAATGCGTTGCCATCGTCGTCAGACAAATGAGTGTGCTGATTAAACTCGTGTGCACTATTCTTTATTTTCTTTTTCCTTTTTGCTTGTGTATTGGCTACTTATTTAAGTTTCAAGATGGTTGGTGTAATGTTTATGGGTCGTGCTGATATATCGGACTTCGATTGTTTTTTTTTTCTGGTTTGATTAAGCTTACAGTGGCTGTTGTAGGTTGAGTTATCTTTGACGTGTAAGTTTTTATTTTAGTGTTATGACAGAGATCACGTTAGGAAGAGGCTTGTGGTATAAAATTATATTATTAGATCCTGAAATGCTTTATGTGGTAACCTCCATTTGTAAATCAAACATTCTCAACATTAAACCAACAAAATCTAATGTACCCTCTTTTGTTCTCAGGTAAAATCGCATTCCACATCACCAGTAAGTTAAAGCACATCAAGCACTTTCGTACATTACAATAACACAAACAAACTATTTAACGAACGTTAGCACGCACACAAATGCTTCTTCAATCAAGGCAAGTCGCATTTCGAAAGCAAATTATCAACCTAGAAGGGGGCGAGGGGGGGAGGTATAATTAAAATCCGTTGATTAATATGTAAATGTAATAAGATTACCCTCCCTTGAATAATTTAAATGGAAGCCCGGGAGATGAGTTATATACGGCGGACTCTCATTATGTTAGTTGTATCGGCCACTATAATGTATGCTGCGTCCCGTTTGATAAATGCTGTCTGTAGATGCGGTGCGGGTTTCGCTCGTGTGTCCGTAGCTTAGCTTCTGAGTGCATTGTTTGAGGTCCGTTCGGTTGGTAAATGAAGAAAAGTGGAAGGGTTGCTTTTGGTAGGCTCTGTGTCTATAAATGTAGGGTGGATATGATGTATGGTGCTTATGGTCAGTAATATGACGTGTCAAGTACGTAATAATTAAGTAAAAACAGTACTTTGACTACGCTTTTTGAAGACCGCGAATTCACGATTGTTGAAAGTTTTTCCATGGTCTACGAAGGCTGTTAGAAACTTTTACAGTCAAAATCGTTGATGATTTCTTTGATATGTATAAGTAACATACTTCTCTTATATACCTACCGGTATATGAAACCAATACATAACCCAATACCAATAATCTAATACAACCTGCAGTACATAATCAGTTTACCACCGAGCTCGCACCGCCAAAACGGCCATGTTTCGCCATCTTTATTAAGAACGCATGGCCACCCGCCTCCTGGCGTTGGTCAACAGCCAGCAAGGCGTTAAAGGCATCAGCTACACCACCCACCAGTAGCGATAGACCTCCCCACCCCCTCTCAAACCCGACTGTTTCTAGTTAGAGCGGGGCGGTGAGACGGCGTAGACCGATCAGGTTATGTTGGTCGTAGGTGCTTGGCTCACTTGTCTAATGGCTTTGATTAAACTGCCAGTTTATTTGACGGTACGATGCGTGCGTGCGACCACGTATGAATTTATGTTTAGACGACGACCGAATATGGAATTATGATCGAAGATTTAGGCTCGGGAGGAGGCATCGTGGGCGAGTGCCATTCGCCATTTTGTGGAGAATTCTTTGACTAGTCTTTGAGAACTACTATTTTGAACATAGTGATTAGTTACAAGGAAAATAATTAACTATTCCTTTTTAGAAATTACCGCAATCAAAGTGTGTAGTCAGTCTTAGTATTGGAAGTGCGAAGTTAAGAGGAATCACAAAGGAGATAATATACCCTTGTTAAGACATTTATTTAACCCTTTAGCGTTTTCTTAAGTGCAACTTAGTAACACTATTAATTCATGAATGAACTTTTCAGTAACACCAAGGTAGGATATACTAGTTGTTATGAAATGCACACAGCATTTCCGACACGATGGAAATATGAAACATTTCTAAGTTACATTATTATTATATTTTATACTAGCGTCCCGCCCTGGCTTCGCACGGGTGCAATATACATATAAACCTTCTTCTTGAATCACTCTATCTATTGATGAAAATTGCATTAAAATCCGTTGCGTATTTATAAGATCCAAGCGTACAAACAGCGGGAGTGACTTTGTATATTATGCAAAGATGCAACGTCAAATAAACTTGACAACTGAAAATCGAAGTACATATTAAAATTAACCTGTCTATTGAACTACATTTTTCTACATTAAGGGTTCCTTCAAGTTGTTATCATATTGCCTGTAATGATCAGCACATCTCATTCAGTAAATTTCACCCTGTTTCATATTGGAAACGTAAACAGGATAGATCCTGGAACCGTATCAGCCTCTAATTTCCCCAACTGCTTGCCTTAACTATAATTGTAGCCAATTCAGGTTCATAGACCTACAACAACAAATTATATCAATAATCCTAGCTATGGCCGCCTAAACGGAGTGGCTTTAGGCATTTAGGCTACAAACCTGAGCACTAAGTTCAAAGGTTGGAATGGTATTGATTGCAGATAGTGAAAAGTCGCTGGTAATTTAGGGTTTAGTCAGATTTTCAAATTCAAACTCAAACTCAAAGCGTTTATTTCAATTAGACCATAACAGGCACTTTTGAATGTCAGAAAAACAAAGAAGGCGAAGATGCTGTCCCAGGCACAAGGCATAATAACTTGTGAAAGTACTGTAGATGCGGAGAAGGATACTCCATGGACACTCTTTTCAATCAAAATAGTTTTTCTTCAGCTAGTTTTTCCTTATTCATCATCTTCTTGCCCTTGTCCCATGTTACTTGGGATCGGCGTAACACGTTTTTTTCTTCCATTCTCCCCTGTCAACCGTCACGCTATCATTTACTCCTTTTTCTTTCATATCATTCCTCACACAATCCATCCATCGTTTCCTTGGTCTTCCTTTTTCCTCATTCGTCAGGAATAAACATAGCATCACGGCTGTTTTTCCAGGAGTTTTCGTAGTACAGGAGTCAGAATGATTATGTTCTCAACTTGATGAAAGCAGTGAAAATTTTCAGCAATACGCGTCTCTACTTTTGTCTTTCTTAGTAAATGATATAATATACCTAGTAGTATTTTTTTCTGACTTAACGACCCAAAACCATGCGAAACATGCTCCAATTAAACCTTAAATCAAAGCCACCAACTATCAAAACATCTCGTACCAACAAGATGACCTCCCAATCTTCCAAGAAACACCTCAGACTAAAATACAAAACAATTATTATTGGTACCGGACATCCGTCAACAATAGTGTTCAGGCGAGCCTAGCCTGCCCTCTCAATAATTAGGATAGTGCATCTCCGCTTACCGAATGAGAATAAAGCCTACCTACCCTTTGTGCTTGTGTGAAGACCCCCTGTGTGTTTGTGTGTGTGCATGCATCTTGATTCTCCGTATTTATGTGTGCCTGTGGGGGCACGTCGTCCTCCGCATGCCACTCTGCGATAGTAATGTCGTATATTTCGGCCGTGCGTACACTAGCCGTCTTATTATGCTTTAGCTGGCCGGCAGAGTTAAACAGACATTATCGTGTAAGTTAGAAACTGTTTAGCTTCTATTATTTTCGAATAGATACTTGGTTCGTAAGCACCAGTAAAGTTTTGAGCGACGGTCCTCAGTCAATCACAAAATTACCAATACCAAATGCCGATATTAAAAACCGAATTCTAAATTCGTTTTAATTTTTGCCGGTCGAACATTCTGTAATCAGAAATCCTTTAGAGACTTCAATTTTTTATTGAAATTGGCGTCTCGTTAATTAAAACCAAATCGAATTAATTAAAGAGTGAAAATTATTCCACCCCTTTCCGATCGACCTTAAAAACGTAAGACACAGACTAGCAGGGTGAATGTACACATAATCGGTACATACATATTGTTGGAAACACCGCATGCCATAAACTAATATTCGCTCGGACACTACTTGGAGTTATTGGACAATGTAAATGAACGCTATCTCCTATAATGCCTGCCTTATTTCCCCCTCAGCCAGGCCAGTGCCCGCAGCGACCCCTCCCGGGGGTGGCCCCCCACCCCGACCGATGTCTCATCAGTAAGGATTGAACCCTTTAATGTATTCACCGTAACTTCGGGATGAGTCTTGTATTAGTGTTATAATGAGACGTGGCCCTAAGGAATTATGGCTATACTTGTGGATCTCTGGGGTCGGGATTAACCCCAACCTAGTTTCAATTTCTATATATGAGAGGTTTCGTGGAAAGGGGTCGATAATATCATATCTCAATGTTTTAAATCTGATAGCCGCTATTGTTTTGATTTTAGTGCAGACAGTTATGGTTTACTATCTAGCCTTTTATGCTTATTGAACTAATCTTAGAACATGAAGCTAAGAAAAATGCAAGCACTAAATACATGACTGTTGCCATAGCCAGTAACTGTAGGGTACTAAGATTACTTCTCCAACATTTCAAATTATATTAAGAAACAAATCTTGAAGCACTTTAAAGAGTGCTCTCTATTAAAAACTTCTTTGATTAGAGTCCATTAAAGGAGTTAGACTTCAAAATTGTGCTTTAATCATTCGCCAATAACCGAAACGGTTTCGTTAAAAATGTTATTTACTGAAGCTCCTTGAGTTGCCAACAGATCGATAATGTTGCCAATTAGCCGGTACCAATTTTCCAATAAAACTTCAAACTGTTTTCCATTCCATTATCTCTCACCACCCTTTATTGCTGGCGAAGTTAAGCTACGACTCCTCTTTCCACTCCGCTCCGAAATTATTACAATAATAATATTATTATATTAATAATTGTATTGATAAGGAGACTCTCGTAATAAGGGTAAACCGTCCCCTTTCTGCCAGCCATCCTCAATAGGAGAATTTATGTAACTAATGAAATAAGCGAAGTGGCGGGCCCGCGCCCCGCGACCCGCCCCAACCCGCTCCCATCCTCCCTTCATTATCGGAAAGTTTGAAATATAATTTGAAATTATGCTCAATGTTATATTGAAGATAAGAGAAACACAAATTCCTTTAATTGGACTTGTTAAAGTGAGTCAAATTAAGTTAACACCGAGTTGATGGTATTACTTTTGAAGTTGGAAATTATGACGGACTGTCCGTAGGTTTGTGCGGAATTCATGGGGTGATTAGCGGTTGAAAGAACAGTTATCGGTTCCTCGAGCTGCGTATTTTATTTAACGGCCCGACGTTTATGGGAAATTATTGCATTGTATTATAAACTTCTAACTATGTTAAGTAGAGCGGAGAGCGACAGGGTCGTGTGTACTGGGTCTATACAATAGATTTTGGCGTAATCAATTATAGTTAATGAATTGCAATTATCGTTGATTATTCAAAAAGATTTTTATAATGGCTTTCTTTTGAAGTCTCAGCCTAACCTAACAGTCTTTATAAAATTTTCTAAAAATCAATTAATCTAAACATAATTAAATATTATCCATATTTGTATAGTTCTACTTAAGGGGCGCACGTTAGGTCAACTATTGATTTTGGCGTTCGCCCCGCAGACTCGCAACTTGAGACCATCACAATTAGTCCCCGGTCTCAATCTAATTATATTTCTGATTGGGCTGGTGGCGACACGCAGCTCCATGTGGTGATTTACACCATGTGCCTTGTAACTACCTAAGTTGATACGCTGAGATGTAACAGGACACCGTTGCCTTGGAGATTATTGCTGTAATTTGTGATTTTGATTTATGCTGTCCGAATTAGAGTATTTGTCGCGCTTCTAATTGGATGATTTAGTTGTGACATAAAAATTAGAATTGTATTACAAGATTTATTCTTTCTAATGAAATTATGGTCTAGGAATGTGGCCACGTCGACTAGTTCACGATTTTAAAGAAAAAACGTGCTTCTTTTTTTTTTTTTGAATTAACACACATTATTTTCACTTTCTATTTTGCCTAAAGCCAACACTACTCTCAACTTATTTCCAAAATCGATTTCATGTTTCAACATCCCCCATACATAATCAATCAGCCTATACAATATAGAGACTTACAGTCATACCAATTAGATGCAGATCGAGATCTAATTATTCGGATTCGGCTCGAGCTGGCACAGCACTATTCTGATTGTCGACAAGCGATTTCGGAAATTACTAAGGCGTCGACGCCGCCCCGCTCATTCCGACCGCCCTGTTCCTTGCGTTTCGGTTAGACGGTCAGTCACTGGTACAGTCACCCTATAAATTTTCATGGAGTTCGTAGTAATGTTTCATGGTGTATGTATCATTGTAACTATGATATGTTTTGACGTATTACTAATGTTGATTTACATTGATAGTGTACTGAAACAAACAATTTTTTTTTGGTCTCTATTTTTCTTTCGGAATTAGTTTGGATTTCCCAGTATTTTTCTAATCAGTTTTATTTTTGACGTAGTTTTTAACAAAAACGATTCTAAGTTTAAATTAAATTATTTTTATATTGAACAATTAAAACTGCCACAACTTGCTCATCATTTTCCTCTCCTTGTGCTTGGAGTCAGCACAACCGTCACGCTATCATTTACTCCTAATTCTTTCATAACTTACCATTACTAGGTACAGACATCAAGCTACCCGGAACTGTCAAATTTTCCCTTGAACCTAATGCTTTAGCGATAAAGTTGAAAATCTATTAAAGAAATTTGACAGATTGTAGTAGCTTGATATGCTGACGTCTGTACATAAATCATAGAAAACTACATACTTAAATCCATCACCCACTGACATCACCAAGTAAGGTAACTAACCCAATCGTCGGCAACGAATCCACAACTCGCTGACGTTTCTAGAGCATAGTCATATCGACCAAAAATCCCCGCTTGGCATTAGCATAACAATTAAATTAATCATCCCACTCCGCATTAAGATACGGAGCTAGTATTGTACTTGACTGAGTGTATTCTTGTACGAGAACTATCTCTATGCGAGGAAAGTCGGTATGAGTAAGACATTTTTTTTTTAGTTTTATGTATAATTGTTTGTAAATTTCAAAGTTTTCCGAGAAAATTATAAGCTTATTTGATATTACATCTGAACATTTCATCAAGATCTCTTCAGCCGTTGCTGAGTAATTTAGTGACAAACTCACATACATAAAAAAAATGCAGGCAACAAACAAAACCCCTTCATTTTCACTAAATTAGTTTTTTATGATTTAAAATAACAAAGAAATATACTAAACAAATTGTTATATACGAGTAGACTGAACTCGAGATGCAAAGACCACATTATTCTTGTTCTCTTAGTACCGTGTGATTCTTATAGTAGATTCAATAAAGCATGTTTGTAATCTAAGATCCATGCATGAATAGATTAAATTAATGTTTGCAGACCAAGGATGTATGCGTATGCGTCCTAGATTTATTTCATGGGCGAATGATATTGTATGATAATGATAAATACTGCCATAGTCTGGCACAATTGATTAAATTACGTCTAAAACTAAAATTTAGGTTTCTGGGTTAAATCAATTTTGTGTTTTGTTTTAATTGTGTAGGTGTTCTAAGTTTATTCTATTTTCTAAATTCAGACTTTTATCTCAGCATCGTTAAAGGCTGATCCTGTGAATATACTAAAAGAAAAAAACATTTAATACGTTCTTCTCCTCTTAAAAACCTTACAAAGTGACAAATAATGCAAGAATCTGCATTTATGACTTCTTAAATCGTTGTCATCAAAATGAATTCGTTCGCTTCGCAAACATTCGGTACAAAGTACAGTCGGCCAATAAACGCGGCGTCCCACCCGCCGCCCGGCGCGTTTCCTCGCGTCTCGTACGGCTCCCCGAAGACCGGCCCACCCCCACCCTAGCTGTACATCATCTCATTTGAATTTCTAACTAGGAAACCTCCATGCAATTATTGGATTAATGTAAATTACGCAGTCTACAGCTCTACGGTGCACTATCAGGGACAGGGTTTAATTAGAATCCGGTTAAGTCTAATAATTCTATAGTGTTTCGCAAAGTCGCTCTTATGTTCACTAAAGAATGGTTGAGTTTAGAAAAGTTCGGCCACGACGGCAATTAGAATAATTATTTTCGCAAGTAGACGACATTTGGGTCTGTCACCCTACATTACTGGGAAACTAGTCAATTTCAATGTGGAAATAACGTTAATTTATTTCTGTTTACTTGTAACTAAAGGAAGGATACGGGAAACTTTATGTTAACGGAGGCTTATGATTATTCAGTATTTCTGTATTTAAGTCATACTTACGGAAGGTAACATTACTTTGATTTCGCGAAACATTGAGCGACAGCAAACCAGCTGGCCTTAAAAAAAGGCTCAAAACAAAACACTACACATATTTCTTATAAAACGTCCAAAGTCCAAAGCACCCCAAGACGGGTTCACCCAATTCCTAAACCCTCGCGAACACTCGGAAACATAACCTCAAAACATTCCCGCCGTGACCTCGAAAATGCACGTAGGTGAAAGCCCTCGGGAGTTTCGCGTAGGGGAACAAAAAAACCCCTAACCCCCGCGTAAGGAGCGAGGGGGGCGACCCGCCCGTGAATGAACGAAGGAGGATTGCGTCCTTGGAGCAAAAAAGTCACGTGACCCCGTTCAACAGGTGGCGCCGTGAGTGTGTCCTTGCGCGGGGATTAGAAAAAAACAAGTTGCGTTCGAAAGTTCGAATTCTTTGACGTTTCTTTTTTTTAAGAAGCCGGGCTTTTTTGGCGGTGGTTTTAGTGTGTCAGTATTGATTGTGAAAGAAGTTTTGTGGTTTTATGACCTTCTTGCTTACAATGGCGAAAATAGATGGATTGGAGTATTTGTGTGAAATTGTTTGAATATTAGACACTTTGTACTCAACTTCGTTGTACTTCTAAAAGCAACAAACTTGCACAAATAGGAACAGTCTCCTGTGCTTGGGGTCAACCTCGTCGGACATATTGCCTCATCAAGACCAATATTTGTATGCCCTACAGATATTTACTTTGAGTCTCTCCCGATTGTGATTTGTATAAGACATGTGATTACATCCACATATAGTGTAGAGAGGGGCCTAATTACAGCATAAGTATCTATTAACAGCTCGCCAATATTTCATGATGAAAAGATTTAAATTTTCACCAACCAGAAAAGCTGAAATGACTCATAAAGATTCTCAATCAAACGGCAATGTAAGACCCTACATTGCCGTTAGGAAAAACCTAAAGACCCATATAACATTGGACGTATCCCGCCAGCTGTTAAATCATTCTTTTTACTAATCTGTTCACAAAGGTATCACCCAAAAAATACACGAAAAGTATCCCTATTGCAAATGCAAAGTGCCTGATCAAACAAAATTCCCGTCCACTCAGCTATTTACCTCCAAAAATAACGCACAAAATAACTGAACAATGAGTATAGACTATAGACTATAGAGAACACTTTCAAACAGGCCAGTAACAAAGCAAAGTTCTCTGCAGCCAAAAAGCGTATATCCAAAAAGTTTACTTCGAAACAAGTAGTAGGTTGGCTCGACTCCTTTATGAATGGTGGGCTCCCTCGGCCCCGCTTAACACAAATGTCACGGCGCCCCGACGAGCCGGAAAACTCTCTTTTCTTCCTGAATTACCGCACAAACGATACACGCTAAAACAAACCTTAACCACCCTAAGAATAAAACACAAATCTGTCTACAGCTCCCGGGAAAATTTAAGGAATTTTCTACTTAACACAGTCGTTGGATTTTGAGACGTGATACAGTTAGCCAAGGTTCGTTTTTCATTGGTGTAGTCGGCGTCGAAGGCATGAAATCTTGCGTCTCCCGCGGCAAATTGTTTCCTCGCTCCGCGTGTTTGTATTTTATTATACATTTTTATTTCTCGATAACATTAGCTTAACCGACTTTTCATTGCCTCGCCTAGGGCTGCCGCTCGCGTTTTGTGTTGATGTCTTTTTATGGTTGCCACTGAATGTTTCAACTGAACTTTTTCTTGTTGCGTGTTTGGCTTACAGCTTACATTTTAAATGAGCTGTTGTAAGTAAATTAAAGTGGCTTGGAACATGATATGGCTTGATAATGTTGTGTTTTTTGTAATATTTACTTGTAATTGCTAGTATACAGTTGTTATGGTTGTTTTATAGGCTTTTTGTGCATTGTATGCTACATTAAAAATGTTTAGGGGGCGTTTTTTAGCTTCAAACTTAAAAAAAAATCAAAGTAATTAAGTATATTTCTTTTCAAAGTTCAAGACATTACTAAGTTCATTAAGAAGTACTTTATCTTCTACGCTTTTCAGTATAAAAAGCGACGAATATGTCAATATTTTAAGAAAACTTGTGAAAATAGTCAGAAAATTCACCTATCACAATTTTCACAGTCAATATCTTACAAAATCACTCCGACACCAATCCAACGATCAACCAAATCCTTTTCATGGACCCTAATCACGTGCAAAGAGCGCGTAACAACCCTAAGAAAAGTTGAGGCGAGGTAGGAATGTCAAAAACGTCGGGGCGCGAACAAATATGTGCTTTGCCGACGGGCCGGCTGCCTGCACCGCGGCTTAAACGGAGCTTAACCGACGTTTACAAAGCCTCGTAGATGTTCTGTTAGTTTTACTTTTTGTTAAATATTTTATGCGTTTTGAGAGTGTTTTAGATGAATGGTTTGAATTGAGTCTTGGTATTTGATATTTGAACTTAACCAATACCTGTCAAAAACAAGTGACAGGTATTGGTTAAGTTCTATTATTTTGATTGGTTTATTAGTAAAGTTTGTTTTGTGATTACTTACCTGTTTACTACTGCTCACTTTAAGCTTGAACACACAACTATCTCACGTCATTAGCTGAGAAACGTCCCACCAAGACAAATCATCTTCAAATTATAGACCAAAAAAACCCTGATCATATTACAGACTGATCTCCAATCTCCAATACGAGAACGCAAAGCCACTAATCATAGTTAACCGATCATGGCACCGGGCCGCTTGGCGAGACCCCTCAACGGCATCCTTCGCATTTCCCTCCGCACTTACCGGATTTTTTTCCGTTTTATTTACTTGGGCGCGAACGTTAGACGCCTCGGGCGCCACTTACTACACTCGCCTTTATTCGGACGTTGGCTGTGGTCTGATGTTTCGGATGCTACGAAGTTTTCGACAAATTATGTGATTTGTTGTCCTGCGACTGAAACTTTGTAGATTCTTTGCTCATGTGTGTGAGTTTTTGTTTCATTTATTCGATGTTCTGTGTTACGTTTGGTGGGTTTGATTGATCTTTGTTATTTTGTTGTGGATGTGGGCCTTAGCTTGTAGGGCCACATTTAGTCGACCTACTATTGGACAAAGTCTGGACAAAGTATTTGGAGTACTGAAAGTTTCTGGTGTGGTTGATCTATGTCAAGGGTAACTAAAGGTCACTATTTTTAGGTATATCTTGATAACTTTTTGTTTACTGTAGTGGTATTCCGATTGCAGAGTCACGGCAAAGTTGTGGGGGATTTGTAAAAAAGCTGTAAGATTTTTTTGCATACAATTTTGACTTGCATGGTTTTCTTTCTTTCCTTTATATTATTTTATAGTTTATCTATATGTGTTAATTATAAAAACATTAAGAACACATCGAATATATTTTCTGGTTCTTGTTTCTCTCCCAAAGAGAGTAATGTCCTGACAGTGAGAACGTGATAGGCTCAATAATGTGTGGTTTCTTTTGTTATTGCTAATTAAAAAATCTATTTCAAAATTTTGGCATTAGGTACTTACCTACCAATTAATATAGCTTATCTAAACAACAAAACATTACATGATTCTTTTCCAAATTTAGTTTTTTATTTAATTTGGTACTCCTTATCATTCGTTTTGTGCGTTAATTTCTTTAATGTGGTTTCGTTGACATTAAAACTAAGCATTTTATCATTTAAGTTACTAAAATAACTTTATAATTCTTGCTTTTTATTTAAATAGATTTTTAAATGTTTTAACTAAGTGGCCATCAGGGCGATAGTCATACAGTGTATTAATGTATTGCATTATTAAACATACAATGATCAAATAAGATATTAATCCTACTAGTGCCTATTTAGGCAAAGCATATCAATATGATTATTCCTGGAATCGTACACGGTTTGCAGTTCCGCACCTTTGGGCGTAATAATGACGTATTAGTAATTAACAGCATTCTTGATAACAAACTGTCTGTTGGATATATAGGGTTGCTTTTTTGCAAACTTAATTAACGCAATATATATTTTTTTAGTTGATTTTAGAATTAACCGAGAACAAAGCCGCAATAGAAAACAAACAAATCTGAACTTGGGGGAAAAGGACAGTTTTATACATTACTTCAAAATTTTAGCGATTTGAACGAGTATACAAAAATGAATCAATTTTCTCACAACTCAAGCACACACTGTCGCTCTAAACCAATCTTACAAGAAACAAACAAAAAAATCTCAAAATAAACAACAAAACACAAGAGAAATCACAAATAAAACAATAGTTCAATCACAAGAGGCTGCAACGTAGGTTATCGGCCATTGTTATTAAGCCTTGCATGTCTCTAGTCCAGTTTCTCATCCAAAATCGATAGCTACCCCCCAGGGGTGCACCCCCGGTTGTTATATCTAGAGACGGCCGCTCCTAATTCGTACTACGTACGTCGATCTTTCTCGTGTGTACCGTGGCAGGTGTAGTTTTGTTCCTACGTCCTATGCTAGCCTGGTACCTTGCGGTTTTTATAGGGAGTTTGATATTCATATTTTGGTTAAAAATTAACTTGTATTGGTAACTAATTTATTGTCCTAGTTAACTGTTTGTATTGTTATAATAAATCTGTTTGTTGAATTGTAATAAAATCATATTTATTTCTGTTGATCACCGGGGTGGTTTTAGTGAGGTTTTTTTTTTTTTACTCCCCGGTCTTATCCCCAAAGACCGCTCGCCTTTTGAAGGTTAACAAAAAAAAATGCAAGTGATTGTCAAAAACATTTACACGTCAACTTAGTTACTTTTTTTTAAACTGGATGAGGTCGGAGTTTCCTGTCTAAATACTCTGAGAAGAAACACTGGAAAAACTTAGAAGATCAGTCTCTTTGGAAGTTCAGATAGTCTTGATCCTGACCATGTGAAGACCATGCATGTGTAGAATCGATTCCACGTGATTTTTATCTATCTATAATATCATATTTGTATTTTTATAGATAAAACCTTTACTTATATTTTCTTGTTCTCTGAAAAGTCAGGCAGCTTGGTGTATATTTTGACAAAACATTTTCTTATGTATTATCTACTTGCCTTGCAGTTACTATTTAGTTTAAAGTGCTATAATACCTGCTTAGTAACCAACAGTTTTTGTAACGAGTTACTTTAAAATAATTAAAATTAACTTAGTAGGTATTTAAAGTGCTTATCATAAAAATTTTGTTAGTTTTAACTTGTTTGAACCTGAAATATCTGCATATTCTAGTTAATTGTCTAGACTAAAAAAAAACTCGTTTTATCATTTATTTATTTAATCGTTTAATTCGAGCAACAAGAATCATAGAGTTAGTAACAAAGTACTTACAAACTATGTTAGTAATACTCTTAAAAAGATAAAAACAAAACCAAAAACAGCAACAGATTGTGACATCATTGCTGCAAGGTGACAGGCCCAGCCGAAACCTTGCAGCAGTGGTTCACAAACTCACAATCAAGCTACTGCTATCATTAATGAGATACCGCGGCCCTGACACAAAGGGCAAAGAAGGAACATGGATGGGTTTTAGTCAGTAAAAGTCTGACACTCCCTCTCACTCCGCCCAGAGCGGGGTATTTGATGATTTCCCATCCGAAAAAAAAAAGCTCCTGCTATTATAGATAGGATACTGGCTTTCATTGTTAACTTATTATTTTTATGCCCAAACGTAAGAGATTACGGAAATTGTGAAAATTACCTGCATTTTGGCGACACTTTTTGAAAAATTTTATAGTTACCTACGTCAAAAGTATGATTGCCTAGTATCTACTTAATTGTTCAGGTGGAATGTCACAAATTTCAACCAGAATCAGTTAGTTAGCGGGAATGTAGCAGACTCGATTCCAGGGGTGTTATTTTTTGGTGGCAACTCTTGTAACTTAGTATAGTTTAATGATCTTTAAGCATATCATGGGATTTTTTTAAGAAAAGAAAATTAAATAAGCAGTCGGTAGAGTTTTTCTTTCTTAATAAAAAGGATTAGCTTTATAAAAGCGATTTTGAAAAGAAATCTTTTAGAAAACCTTAGGATAAAACTATATTTTAAAAATAAATACATCACCTTTTAAATTCAACCCTACATTAATTTTGAGTTAGACACTTTTTATTACTTCAATGTATCATCGTAATTATTACAAAGGCATGTTCTCCACAGCTTTATTATACTAAGCCGATTATTATAAGCTTTATAATTAACGATTATTAATCAATCAAAATTAATTATACTGTCGTAACAAACTGCCTATAATGATATGAAACCGAGTTGTGTCTAAAAAATCTATAATCCGTTGAGATTTAAAATCTCTTGTTACGTAGCCAACGGTTTGGCAAACGGCCGCGTCATTATCTAGCCGGGTAGCATTTTGAACTACATCGACCTCAAAAACTTATTACGATCCGCCCTACCCAGCTCATTATCTCTGGCCCATAGTCTCAATCGATACAACCTAACTTCAAACACATACAAACTATTAACACACACAAACACAAAGTAAATGAAAGTCTACGCGTACCCGTAACCGGCGCGTCAACTTAAAACTTAATTATAATTAATTAATTCCAATTGGACGTTATCTCTTTCTAACACACTATATCTTGGGTACATCTGTCTCTGTCTGTCGCAAAGGCGAGGGTAGACGCGGTATTGTGTTTTCGAAGACCTTTTATCACGAGGCATTTCACGAAGTAGAGTAGTCGTTAGTTCGATTCCAATACGATTTTATTAGTCCTCCGATTTTAATTGGCAGCCTATTTTTTTTTAATTATTTTTTTTAAGTCTGCTACTTATTGGTGGTTCATTTTCATTAATATTTCGATGGGATGATTGAGAGAGGCCACTTAACAAAAGGTGAGTGAGTTAGTGGAAATGCTCTCATTAAAATTTCTGAAGTGATATAATTGCAGACTGACTCGTTGGTTTTGTGGTCGCAAGTGCGTCTGCTGAGCATGAGGTTCTGGGTTCGATTCCCAGGTCGGGTAAAGTGTTATTGGGTTTTTCCGTCAGGAATTTCTTAGTAGCAGCCACGGAGTCTGGATTTGCGCCCGGTTGATGTCAATAGGCTTGTCCCCTAATACTCAAACATAACTGGAAAACTGTGCGTGTACTATCAGGTACACCTCTGCCTAACCCTTCGGCGGCCTATTACAAGCGTGATGTTATGTTATAATTGCAGACGCGGTGTATGAAGGAACTGTTTATGGAAAGTTGTTGCAGAGGATAGGGTTGGTTCTTTAAATGGTTTCAGTAGTTAACGCCGGTAACCCGATGGTTTAAGTAACTTTGTAATAGAGTAGAAAGTTGCATAATTAACTTGTTAAAAAAATGCATAGAGACTTGCGTTCTTCCGATGAGAGATCCTGTAATTAACATTAGAATCATTTTAATAATGCATTGATGCATGCATAGAATTTGTGTCTCGGAAATTATATATCTCACACGCCCATGAAATAATCCGTTTTGAAAAACATTTTTCCGCACGTAATATCAAACCTTTTCTATTTATTTTCCTTGACATTAAAATCTAGGTCAAAAAACTACTTGGAACGAAGCAAAACAACAACATAGATCGCACAAAAGGGGGTATAAAAGCATTAAATCAGAACAAAATGGCCGTAGCGCCCTGAATGGCGTATAATTTAATTGTAATCATCACTACATCGGCCTGTGACGAGTATCAACGAGATGCGACTAGAAGGGACCACCCTCAACCCCTTCACGACGACTTCAACCCCCCCAAGAAGGGGTTTTAACACCCCCCTCATTACCATATTTCATTTACTCAACGAAATTATGCTAATTACTTATATTGCTTTGTGTAAAAAGGAAATTTATAAGGATTAAACTTACACCCCCCTCCGCCCCGAACCGGTTGGACCCAGACATAACTAGTTTGAGCGAGTTCGGCGGATGAATTATTTAGAAGATGATTCTTTGAATTAAAAAATCGGGCGGTCCGAAGGGCTCCCGAATTCGCGTTCGCTTGATTATAATCGTACGCAATTAAAATTCAAATTGGAGAATTTTTAATTTTGTTATTGATGACCCTCTTTCGCGGATGGATTGAACTGTGCGTTGTTGAAAACTTTTTTGAGCGAACTTGAAAGCTATGCTTATCGAGAGAAAATTGCTTGTTTATTTTATTTTTATATTTAATACATGCATAGTGAAGGGGTTTTTGTTGTTTTCACTTGAATTAATTATGATCACTAAAACTCGGTTATTTGATCAGATACTGGAGGAGCCTGGCAATTTTTCATGAAAGCAGCAACAATCAGCATAATAATTTATAAATAGGTACTACCCTATCACACATTGTAGTACTATATATTGAAATATCATTCAGTTTTGTAGTTAAAATATCATTAAACCTTCTCAAAAAGCTTCAAGGCCTCGTATATCAAAATTCCAAAAAAAAACTCCATCTTCAAAATACAGGGTGACAAGAAAAATACAGAGTTTTAATCCACCCATTCATCAATATGTGCCGTTAGCGCATCAAACACGCAAAATGTATGTGCAACTTACGAATTGAATTATAGTAATGAAATAGTCCGTTGCTTTGGGCTAGCGGGCGCCTCTGGCCGGTAGTTTCACAACTTATCCCAGCTAAGGCGAGTCCTTATTTAAATGTAAATTAGGTTCATTTCACGAAATTAATGTCGTGAACACCCCACCCCCGGCGAGCGGTGACCATCCTTCGTACACTTCTCAGTACAAGTCCTGTTAAACTTATTAAGTTTTATCATTGTGTCATGTTTAATGACTGTTTATGATCGCCGTTTTAATTTCTTCGTGTTTCTGTTCGTGATACTTTGTATTTAATATTTTTCATGGTGATTTGTGTGTCGAAGTTTGATTAAGGTGCTCTCGAAAGGGTTTTAATTTATTTTAATGTGTCTCGTGGAGTGAATTGGATCGATTAATATTCGCGTATGTATAACAGTAATACTAAGAATAAGTAATTTGCAGTTTTAATAAAACGAATCGATACTGAATGTTTCCACAACATTTTTGCTGAAACTTAACTTGACAGCTTTTCCACTAAGTCCTTCCTAATGCTTTTCTGTATCTATTCGACATTGTACCAAAAAGTACACTTATGACGTTTGACTAACTACGAGAGTACATGAAAAGGGCCACCAAGGTCGGCCTATCATTTAATAAGTACGCCGGCAACTAGGCTTGCTCCACAGATGTATATCTAAACTTTTCACCAAGACATACTTACGTTTTTCTTGACGCGTTGCCTCTAATGTAGACACAAAAAAAGAGGTTAATAATACGTCTCTTCTCATCAGTATGCTATGAACTAAAGTCAATTTAGATTACTTTGTATGGAAACTCTCAGAAGAAAATTATCATCACACATATTAACTCACTCACTCAACCTCACTCATCTTCACACTACTCCTAACTCAAATCCTCTAAAAATTATAGTCATAGTCACACTACTCTGAGGGAGTAATAGCTGCTCTATGATTATATGGACAGACGAGTCATTACTCCTGTGTAAGTGTTGTTGCGAATTGCTAATGTTGTGCCTTCACAGTTTTACACACACAAATTAATCGTTACTTTAACTTCAATTACTGTTTTGGGGCGCACACCTAATGGCTACATTATGTACGTGTGTGTTGCGAAGTTGAGGGAGCTGTATTGAATGTTTTTCGTGTGGTTCTGTGATATTGAGGAGTAGATATGGAAAGAATAAAATGAGTAGTGGATAGCACTGTTATTGAATTTCATGAATTAGGATGACGACTGGAAAATATGCTGCTTTGATCCGGATAACATGGTATAATAATAATAGGGTATTTCACTGAAAAAATCTATTAAGTCCGTCAGTTAGATTATCAAAAAATATTGGACACGTATTTTTTCTTTTGTCATGTAAACGAAAAATGACCACGATACAGCGCGTTGAAATCTCGCGTGACGTCACAATTTCTGTTCTTCGATGCGCTGTAACGTCGTAATTTTTTGATTATGTGACAAAAGAAAAAATACGTGTCCAACATTTTTTGGTGATCTAACTGACGGACCAAATATTTTTGTTTTTTTTTCGATGTTGTCAAATAGCCTATTCTGAACTTGTTTAAAAAGATTTAGCCATGATGATTGATGACCCATACTGTTTGTTAAATTTTTCTCGAAAATAAATATTTCTCGGGGAGAAGCTGGTGTATGTTTTCTTTTTTTTAACTTTTAACTGTCAAATAATAAGCTAACAAACGACTAACAGGACGTTTTAACATATACAGGTTAAATAATCAGTTAGGAACACTCGGAAAGAAGTAAAAATATAAGAAAAGGGTTGAACCTTTTCTTATATTTACCTTACTACAAAATAAAAAAAAACAGTATTTTTCGAAAATTGTAACTGCTCATCTCGTTGCAGGCCCAAACAAAATTCTCTAAAGCTAAAGCAGATTTGTTTAGCGTCTCATTTAACGTTTTTACGTATAGAAGAGAGGTGTTTACGCTGAGAAGCCGCGACCCTCAGTGGGAGCCGACACAAATAGAAGAGGTCTAACTTTTTGCATTGCCGACATTCCGGACGAAGTCAGTGTCACTAAACAGATGGGTGTAGAAGGTCAAGTCATGCAAGGGAGAAATACACGCACACATAGACTCGTTTCACGTTCAGCTAGTGCCAACACACTTGCGGTAGGCATTTGTTTAAGTGAAGAGATGTGGTTGAATTTGGTATATAACTGATTCAGTGACCGTTTTTCTATGTAATCAAATTAATTGAAAGTACATGAAAATTTTCATGAAAATTCAAGATGGCTAACAAATACATTTGTTTAACTGAGCCATTTCGGGCATTTATTCAATAGCTAGATAACTTATAGCTGCGAAATAATTATGGTAGTATGACAGAATTTGCATAGAAAATATATGTCACACTTATTATTCATAATTACGACATCTGCTCTCAAATACAGCCAAGTGGAACAGCCCATATTATAGATTGAGATCACCACATATGCACGTGTATGTATACAGTCGATCCAAATCAGTGGTAGCAGTTTGACTCTCTCCTACCGTAGTATAGTATAGTTTCAAGAGAATAATAGGGCAAATTATATACTGATGACGTTACCACTTTTTATTTTTTTTCGGGTGGGAAATCATAAAATGAACCCCCCACCCCGCTCTGGGCGGAGTGGAAGGGAGTGTCAGACTTTTATTGACTAAAACCCATCCATGTTCCTTCTTTGCCCTTTGTGTTCCAGGGCCGTAGTATCTGATGACGTTACCACTGACGTGCGGTCTACCAAACGTGCCTATATTTTCACTTGTCGTTTGCAGCAGTCCTTCTGTTTTACCTACTTACTTTCTGTCGGTGTTTTGACTTTCGCACTCAGCGCACAGTGCTCCATATCCCGTAGTCCGTACTCACAAGGGGATGGAGTGTTGAGTTCACTGTCACATCTGAACGCTCATTTCCATTATTGAGGAGTAAGAAGAGAGTTTAGAAGTGATTTGTTTTCCTTTTATTGGGTTTTCCTTGTGTTGGTCTTGAGTTTTACTGCGTCGTTGGTTTAGTGGTTGCATGCGCGACTGCTGAGCATGAAGTCCTGGGTTCGATTCCAGGGTCAGCAATGTTATGGGATTTTTCTTCATCAGGAATTTCTCAATAGCAGCCACGGAGTCTGAATTTGTGCCCGGTTGATGGCAATTGACTCGCCCCCTAATACATGGGACTTAAACATAACTGGTGTCATGTGAGTGTACTATTAGGCACACCTCTGTCTAACCCTACGGGGATTACAGGCGTGATTTTATGTTATGTGGTCTTGTGGAAATAATTGGACAATAGGTAAAAGTCAGTAATTTTATAGATAGGGAACTAATACAGCATGTTTGTTCGTCCCCTCGTGAAAGTTGTCCTGCAGTTTGAGGGTCTGAATCAAACGCTTAAATATGACCACACCTTCCAAGTACACGCTGTATATGAATGCTTAGTGGTAACCTGCTTGTCGCAGTCACGACGTGCAAGATGTTAACGTATTTCTTTTTTTTTGTCCCGTCCTGTTCAAATTATAAATATTTGTTATGCGTTGTACCTACCTATGTTTATTGTATTTTTTTTGTTATTTTGTATGATGCACGTCATGTCCCTGCGACAAATAAATATTTTTTCTTTCTTTCTTTCTTCTTAGCTAAAGGACAATAGATTCTGCTAAACCCAATGTCCCCTGTAACAAATCTTTTAGTAAACGAGCCATAACCACAAACGATTGTTGGTCAAATTACGAATCAAAAAAAAAATTCTCAGTAATTCACATTAGTGTTCACGTGTGTGTGTGTTGTTCTAATAATCACAAACTAAACGTTTTAGAACAAAATGTTATTACCGCACAAAATATTAATCGCTTCATTAAAAGCATATTATCCAATAAGGTGAGGATGAGCTCACGAGCTAATTAACAAACACTTGAGAGAATTTATTAAAACACCTGTATTCTCTTAGTAATAATTATATCATAGGTGATTATTTTACTCGTTCCGAATGAAAACATGAGCAAATGAAGTTTTACGTAATGTAGTAAAAAGTTTATTTGCATTTGAATGTCATCGACATCATCATCATTTCAGCCGAAAGGCCTCCCCCAAAGTGTCACCACATTAACCGGTCCCGTGCGTCTCGAATCCAGCAGATCCCCGCAACCTTCACCAGGTCATCGGTCCACCTAGTGGGAGACCTTCCAACGCAACGTCTTCCGGTTCACGTTCGCCACTCCAGAACTTTTCGGCACCATCGGCCATCCGTTCTGCGAGCAATGTGCCCTGCCCACTGCCACTTAAGTTTGGCAATTCTTCGGGCTACGTCGGTAGCCTTGGTTCTCTTGCGGATGGTCTTCATTTCTGATTGGATCACGCAAGAAAAAATTTGAATGTGTCAGGACCTAATCATGTTAGACAGTGTAATACAGTGTGATCATCAGACAATTTTGTGTGACCTAGACTCTTGAGAAAGGTTTAAGCATAAAGTAAGATTTGTAAACTTTTTAGAAACACGTAGTAGGTACTATAGTTTATCATGAAAAAAGAAAGGATCTTAGCTACCAGTTACTTCCTACTAATATTATAAATGTATGAATGTCTGGATGTTTGTTACTCTTTCACTCAAAAACTACTGACCGGATTTGAATGAAATTCGGCACGTAGATAGTTTATAACCGGGATTAAGATTAAAGAAAGAAATCAAACAATATTTATTTATCGCACGGACATCACGTGCATACGAAATGACAAAAAATAAATAAACATACAACGTTAACAAATATTATAATTCATCAGGACGGAACAATAAAAAAGAATAAGACATAGGATACTTTTTATCCCGGTAGTACGATCCAATGGGACAATTACCGACCTCCACGCGAGCGAAGCCGAGGGCATAAGCTAGAGATAAATAAAGGTCACTTCAACATAATTTTCTTGCCTTTACCCCAATTTATTTCGGCACAACACGTCTTCTACTTTCATACTTTCTCTATTTACCAAGAAAACCCTTTCTACCCACCTCATCTTTTAGACACCCCTTCTACATAAAAGGCAAAATATTCTTGTACTGAAGCGGCAAAGAAAACATCAGACAATCAACATTACTAGGTGAAATAAAACAAAACACAAACTAACACATTAATCGCGATATTACGATCGCGATCAGTTCTCGGCGCGATATGAAAGGGTTAGCCTACCCCTACGGCACATAATTACACACCCACACACTCACACACCTACAACACTACGATAAAACAACGCAACTACTTAGCATTTTCAAATTAAATACACTAATCACTTGTATAAACGCAGTGTGTACGGATAGGCGGGAAGGATCGATACTTTGTGTGTGTGAGTTAGTGATTATAATGAAGGGTAGAAGGGTGATATTAAGTGGCTCTATTCGTGTACCCCTCGCCGCTACTTGCTGTGTAGTCATGCTTTCGCCACTTCATACTTCGGCAGTGATAATTTTGAATTTTTAATGCTGTTTCTATGTTCGATTTGTATTATTTTTTTCTTCATAAAACATCGTCTTTAGTGGTTCTTATTGCACCGCTATTAGGTTTAGATTGTATTTTTTATTATTTTACTATGTGTATGTCTACGTAGGTACATTATTTACAAATTATATACTATTCAATTAGTTTTGCAGTATGTTTAAGGTGTTGTGACCGTGAACTTAGGCTTTTCCAAGAATGTAAGTTATATGTGAGTCCCCTTCCCGTTTTCTACCGCAGCTACTCTACTGTATGACAAATAACACTATACTTAATCCTACCATATTAGGAATTTTGAAGCAACCAGCGCTCAGGCTTCTTTTGCATTAATCTGGGCAGATGATTCATCAAAGCTTTTGAAGTTTTACACAAATAAGTTTGGAAAATATTATTCCTAAAATTTTAAACCACATTTCGCTCGCACTCAAAAAACCAACCGTAACACACTCATATGTGTTCAACATAATCAACATCGATAATTTCGTGCCGTCGAGCCCTCTCGAAATTCAGAAAAAAAGTCCTCCTACCCACCGATCGATTAATTAGCGTTATTACATGTAGAACCATCCATCTGTCGTAATTAGCCGATCCCTTTTCCAGCGCAAAAATAATGACGCACCCCTAAAACACTTTCTTTTTTTTTTCATCATTTTTAATCCAATTTGCCGAGGATTATGTAGGTAATTATATTTTTCCAATTGCCCCGTTCGCTGGTGGAAATTCGTTTGCTTGATTGCGAAACGAAAAATCCGATGTTGATTAGGCTTTTTAAGCTCTGATTGTGTGGGTGTTAATGTGTGTGTGTGTGTGTCGTGTGTGGGGTTACGTCACTATTTTATTCGTAAGCTTGAGGTAAATCTTTTGGATCGAGGTAATTCCCTATTCATTCTTAAAAAATGAGTTCATTATAAGGAAATAGGCTACTTAATTTGAAGTCTGGTACGATCATTCGAATTCAACTGCAAAGAATAAGTTAGTCATTGACCTATTGACACAGGTCTTGATTATAAACTTAGCTTGACCATTTACCTAAGACTATTGAAGAATATTAACATCCGTATCTATAGTCAAGTTAAAGTAATTAACAAAGAAAAGAAAGAAAGAAAAAAATATTTATTTGTCGCAGGGACATGACGTACATCATACAAAATGACAAAAAAATAACAATAAACATACAACGCATAACAAATATTTATACATTCAAACGATGCAACAAAAAAAAATGTTAACAGCTTACACGTCACTTACTTGAGTTTAAATAATTACTTATGCAACCATGTTTTGTGCTATAGAAAAGAATTTAAACGAAGTGAGAACCGTCAAAGAAAGCAAAGCTAAGAATTATAACTTTTGACAGTTCCAACTTCAAGAAATTACTAAACTACAAAATGAAAATTGTATCTTAAATAATGACTTTTAGAGGAGCTCGTGGGCAAATAATAATATCTGCTCGGGTCGATCTTTAGGTTAAGCCACGCTTGCCTAGGTTGGCCCGTGGATGGGTAATCACCCATTACATACCGAGTTTCCTCCGTGCCTCGGATGCACGTTAAGCCGTTGGTCCCGGCTGTCATTTGTAGAACTTTAATAGTCGTTAAACGTAGTCAGTGGCTTGAAAATCTGACAACCAGTCTTACTAAAGGGTATCGTATTATCCAGCCGTAACTGGCTTGTGGAGGTCAGATAGGCAGTTGCTCCATGTAAAATACTGTATTCAGCTGCATCCGGTTAGACTGGAAGCCGACCCCAACATAGTTGGGAAAAGGCTACGCAGTTGATGATGATCTTAAATAATGAATTTTACTCAAGTAGTACTTTAACTTGCTAATAGATCAGATACGGGTGTTAGACACTCTTGCATAGTAGACAAATTAAAAGATCACCATAAAATGACTCCTTGTTTGACCTCCTTTGTTTACATTTTAAAGGAAAAGTGTATACATCGCTTACCTAAGAGCTAAACAATTTCAACTCTTGTGATAAAAATAGGTAATTATCCAACAATACTAAGAAACTGTGACCAGCGCCGACATCTAGGCGACACGGGTCGTCGTGTAACCGCAAGGATTTATTTTTATACCTTATTAATTGTTTTTAGAATAGATTATTAGCAGTTTTACTTGGTACTTATAATGTAAGACAACAATAATTTCAACTTAAATATTCAAATCCATGTAATACTTACTCATCATCTGCCTAGCCTTTTGACGACTATGTTGGGGTCGGCTTCCAGTCTAAATGGATGCAGCTGAATACCAGGATTTTACACTGCCTATCTGACCGCCATAACCCAGTTAGTACTGAGTAATACGTTACCCATTGGAAAGACTGGTTGTCTGACTTTCGGGCCACTGACTACCTGTAACAACTGTCAAAGATCTACAAATGACAGCCGGGACCAACGGCTCAGAGGCACAGAGGAATTTCGGAATGTAATGGGCGGTCACGCACCCTCGGACCAACCTAGGCAAGCGCGGCTTAACCTTAAGATCGACCCGAGCGGCTGTTATTATTTAGCCACGAGCTCCATAATATATTAGTTACTGCAACTTATATTTTTTTTAAAGTAACACGTGTTTTATAAAACATCTGGTACGCACGACGACCAATCAAGCTATATAAAACCAGTTTATGCGGATCTCTCATTGTACGAGAAATCTATACAAAGCGAGGCGATGTTATACTGGAAATGTATAGCTTGATGTGTCACCATGTGTACTCTGGTGGATCAAATTATAATAGATTTTCAACTTTATCTCTATAGCGTTGGGTTCAAGATTGATTAGGAGACAGTTTTGTGTAGCTTGATGTGGGGGCACCCAATATGTATAATCATATTTTTTTAAAGGCCTTCTGAATAAACTGTTATAATGCAAAACTAATTATTATGCTGTAAAAGACTACAATAACGTATGCAAACTCTCACAGGTCCCCCTCTAAACGTTTAACCTGAGTCTAGCAAAAAATAAAGCCTGTTTTCCACGAGCTCACACCCACCCTCACCGCAGCTCGGTCTAGCCCAAGCTCTACCCCAAAGACGCCAATTTGCGGTCATTTTATTAGCACAATAACAAACCCGCTCAATTTTCTTCACACCAACATAAACAGAAAACAGTTACTCAAAGAACTTAATCGGCTTACCCTCAGGGCACACATTTCTGCACTAGTTTCATAATTACTTATACATATTTATTTGCAACTTAGTAGTGTGCCGATATAAATTCTTAATAAGCGAACATTCTTAGTATAACCTGAGTAAATGAAGTCGTATTGATTGGGACGGTAGTAGTATGGTGGCAGGGGGCATCTTAAATGGGTCGCGTTGGCCAGTTAATAGCAAGTTATTGTCATTAACGCCCCGGCTAGGAGCAATGGCTGGCACCTCCGAATTAATGGTAGTTTCCACTGTCTGAGGTATGGAATAAATAATTAAGTTTGCTACCGATAGTGGGGATACTGTTTTAATTTAGTGTTACTGTAATAATTTCTAGTAGGTTTGGGTGCATGGCATGCTAATTATTTTTTTATTGCTTTTTCTGCATGTGTATGTATTTTTCGTGCTATGGCCTGCATCCAAGCCTGGGAAGCAATCTTTTTCGAGGAATAGGGTATTTGCCTGAAAAAATCTATTTAGTCCGTCAGTAAGATTATCAAAAAATATTGGACACGCATTTTTTCTTTTGTCATGTAAACGAAAAATGACCACGATACAGCGCGTTGAAATCTCGCTGTAACTTTTTACGTCGACTTTTGACGTCACAAGCCCCCTCTCTTGAACTTTGATGCGCTGTATCGTCATCATTTTTTGATTATGTGACAAAATATATAAATATTTTTCGATGTTGTCAAATAGCCTATTAAAACTAAATATTTTGCATACCATTTAATTTAGTGTTACAGTTATTTGGGTTGATTCCTGTTAAGGTAATTGTGCCTTCAAAAATTCAAATAAATAGTTTAAAGTTTCGCGAATGTTATTTCCGTAAAATTATTTATTAAAAATCTTTAGGCTGTAGTAGATCAGTGTATGCGACTGTCGATGGTACAAAAACTTCGGTTATTTTTTAAATATTCACTTATATTTATTACTTCAACATGTTTTGACTTTATCACCCATTTTGAAAACTCTGACAGTCGATACAGCTGGTAGTCTGAAAACCAGTCTGACGGAAAGATATCGTATTAAATAGTTCTTACCAACTGGGTTGTATAGCTCTGAAAGACAGTCGCTCCATGTAAAATACTGGTATTCAGCTGCATCTGGTTAGACAAGAAGATCCCAACCCCAGACCCCCTACCTAAGACCCCTTTATTCAACCCTTCCGTCCCGTCATTCCCGTGCGACATTGGACCCGCACAACTATAGGACCCGCTCTGACGTGGCGATCTCGCCCGCATACTTAAGACCATTAAGCATCCGCCTAATGAGCGCCACTGCCCGTCTACACTCACACTTAATAAGGTGTGTCTGTATTGTTTGATGTCCCGATAGTCGTGTAAGTACTAAATAGTTTTGCGAAAGTGTGAAATTTTGCGACTTAAGTGATGGTACGGTATCGATATTTTTTTGGAAAGTTTATCGATACTGTAGACAGTCGATGAAGCGAGTGGTAACCGGCCCGATTTGCAAGTTGTGGGTCGTGAGTTCGAACACAGGCTGGCTCTTTGCTTGGTGAAATTTTTCATCACCACTGCTCTCAAAACGTTGAAGGAAGACATAGTCAGAAAACGGTAGATTATGGCCTACTTCGCAGCAGAGAGAGAGTAGGCCTAGGTGCCCAGCAAAAGGAACGTTACAAGCCGATTAAGTGTAACCAGTCGATTATTTAACAAAATCAGCCTTTTACAGCCTTTATCTACCCCAATAAGTCAAGTTTCAATCTTACTTAACCCCTCTTAACCCTGACTTTAGAGTAATTCCCTCATTTGGAAATCTTCAGAATACTTTCTCGAAAAGATATCGATATCGCTTTCAACTAAGAATCGAGCTTTAATGTTAAATCAAAGATAAGAGGTATATTTTAGTAATTAGGAAACACAGTAGGGATAAGTTCTCCCTAAATGAGCCAACCCACAATCTCTAAGTAAGTCAGATTGATCCGATATTCTATTTTATATATTACTAGCGACTCACCTGGCTTCGCAGGTTTGCAATTTTCTAATAAAATATCAAATTTTCTTTCATACAAACTTTGTCCTGGTATATGGAATACAACAAAAAAAAAACTACGAAATCAGTGGAGCCGTTCTCAAATGATGCTCCGTTATACATGTGGCAATTGATTTTTATTAATATACATAGATAAATGTTACTAAACAACATTACTTTGGAAAATGGGGAAAATTTTGATGTGGCTTGGCACATTTTGGCAGAACGAAGCTCAATTAAGGTGTAATCTTTATCATTTGCCATTCAGTTCGCGTGACCCGTCACACTCACACGCCTGCCGCCTGAAGGCAATTACTCATGTATCCATTGCGTTATCACTACTGCTTTGACAGTACCTCTTTAATACAATTGCAGCAATGGTAATGTTACAATTTAGTTTGTCGTGTTTATTTAATTGAATTTGTTATGAAAAGGACGTAAGGATAACACAAATGTCACACTACTGGCATTTGAATCTCTCGATTATCTCATTGGTAATATTTAAAACACTAAAACGTTAGTACCTATAATAACTAAGGTTTCTACTCCTACAAAATTTTAAATAAACATCAAGTTTGATCACTATACAGTATTCAGTTCCTATCGATAATCTCAAATCATGTAGTTCGATTTCCTCACGATGTTTCCCATCACTATTCGACAGTGGCCCCTGTCTAAACCACTGGACTAGAAAGACTAATTTTTAGAGCTAGTTGAACAATGAAATCCTATTTTCCAAATCTAACTAGCAAAGCTTATTAAAACGCAATTACCGATCACAATCGCCAACAAAACGTACAGACGAAAAAATATCACGAAAATAATACACTGCATTTTTACACACACACTCACACACACACACAAACAGTCTCCTTGAAATATTGCGTTAGTGTGGTACCCTAATTGCTTTTGTCATTAATAGTCGCGAATACTTCTTACTTGTGTATCGTACAATTAGTTATAATGATGTATAATTAGCTGGTTGTGTCGGTCTTTGTGTATGAGTGTGTATATGGGGTGTGTGTGTGTGTTTAAATGCTCGCTCGGGAATGTTGCCTACTTACGTTTGCGGGTTCGTCTGTAAGCTTTAATATAGTTAGGTAATGTTGTGTAATATGTGGAATTAAGGTATTTGAGGAAGTGTTAGTATTTCATTATTTTGGAAATGGACGCAATAGTTTACAATTGCTTGATCTTTGCATAATTAACAAAACTGTAGAGCTTCAGCCTTGTTGTCTCAATAACTAGATTTTTTTGTATCTTTCCCGCATTAAACTCTGACATTAACGAGTTTTCCTTAAGAAGAAAAAGACTGCTCATTTTCAGGACAATAGGAGACCTAAATAAAAACCTTAAAATTTTGGCACCGATCTAGGCCTCTTCTGATGTAAGTGATAACGTGTATAAGATATCAATAGAGTCTTCTTACAAAATTATTAGAAGACACATTAACCAAACTCCTTACACAAATCATACTAAACCATTACTCCATAAAAAACACGCACCATGAAACTACACAAGTATTGGTAACAAAACAAACCTGGTACGCGCTAGTGATGCGCAATCCGATCCGATACTTCATAGTATCGATACAACAGGATGCAATTTTTCGATATTTTGGATCGATACAAAAGTACCGGTATCTGAAACAAAAGATCTTATTGTGCCACATTGTCTTAAATGCAAGTAAACTCAAAAGAAAACAAAAGTATTATAACGAAATAATTGGATTATTTCCTAGGGTCTAAGAGGTATTAATAAGTCCGAAAAGATTGTTGCATTTGTGTACATTAAATCTATATAAATTAGAGTATCATTCATACCTACTAAATGACGATACAATACTATTGGACATTTGTACAATCGGATCGAAAGCCAGTCGATACGCACCTAGACTCGAATCACATAGTTGCGAGTTAATATCGATTAAAGTATCGATAAAAATGCAAGTATCGTGCATCCCTATTCCCGCCATTAATGCTTAAAGGCTAAAGGCCATTGCACACTGAACAATACCGCGATAAAATATGCAACGCCTCCGCGCGATCATAATCGAAACGTAATTAGCTGATAATGCATGCGACGCGATCGAACTCAAAACTTAGATATAGTGTCCTATAGCTTACAATGGAAGGTCGTGGTTAATTTATTGGTGGCAACGACTGCAATATTTATCTTCTAGTCTGTGACCGCTGCGACTCGTGTTCAATCAATACAAATAATAATATATTATGAAGTTGTTTTACTTAAGATATTTCGCTTTTAAGACCCATACTGTCAGCTCTGGCTAAATAATAACAGTGGCTCGGATCAATCTTCAGGTTAAGCCGCGATTGACTAGGTTGGTCTGTGGATGAATGACCACCCATTACATATCGAGTTTTCTCCTTGCCACGGAAAGCATGATAAGTCGTTGTTCCCGGCTGTCATTTTAGATCTTTGACAGTCGTTACAGCTAGTCAGGGGCCCGAAAGTCTGACAACCTGTCTTACCAAGGGGTATCGTATTACTCAGAACTAACTGGGTTGTGGAGGTCAGATAGGCAGTCGCTCCATGTAAAATACTGGTGTTCAGCTGCATCTGGTTGGACTGGAAGCCGACCCCAACATGGTTGGGAAAAAGGCTAGGCTGATTATGACTCTCAGCCAAAGCAGTGGCCCAGTGGAATCAGCGTCAACTTAGCTTATAGGTTCGATCCCAGACGACCACTTTGTTCAGTTTATGTCATCATCACTGCTCTCAAAACAGCAAAAGGTAAACATCGTGAAAAAACCCGCATGTCCTAGAACCGAAAAATTCGAAGACATGAGACATCGACCAGAACGATTTTTGAAAACCTCAAGGAATGGATTAGAATCTGAATTTTTTTTCGGATTGTGTTTGAAAGTGTGGTTACACATACACAATTGGGGTGTAGCTTTGAAATTTTATGTTAGTATTGATTGTTGTGTATTCACAGCGCCACATCAAGCTATACATATCCAGTATAAGCTAAAAGCAGCGACAGCCTAGTGGTGTGACCGTCGGACTCCCAAGTCATAGGTCTCAAGTTCGAACCCAAGACACGAACCTCTGATTTTTCGGATTCAGGTGAAAATTGTATAATCATCATTTGCTTCAGTGAAGGAAAACATCGTGAGGAAACCTGCATGCCTGAGAGATATTTCTCGACGGCATGTAAAGCCAAGTCAGAGGCTCATGGGTGGCTAACAACTCTGACAGGTTAGGCACTAACCACACGATAAAGAAGAAGAGTATAAGCTGACCTCGCTTTGTATGAGCTTCCCGTACAATGAGAGATCAGCTTAATTTGGTTTTGTATAGCTTTTTTGGTCGACGTGCGTACTACCATAGCTTATATATTACCTGTCAAAAGCACTTGGAATAAAATTGTCAACGAATTAGAATGAATTCGATTTAGTTTGAATTGCGTACCAAACATTTTTATTGTCATATTTTTTTATTATTGAAACTATAAACAGATCTGGTTATTTAGAATCATTCCCTTTGTGTTGTTTTTTTTAGAATCTGTGGGTATAGTACAGAGTACCTAGCTAAGTTTATGGTCATTAATGATATTCTTTATCTCACGAAGATATCCCGTAGGATATCTTCTGTGATTGTTCACAATTTTGAGCTCCCGATATTTCGACACTGTTGCAAGCGCCACGATCGCGGGGTGACTGGAGAATGTGGGTAGATGTAAAATAAATAGTTAGGAGCAGACAAATCTGTCTACCCTCTTTCTTTGTCTTTTGCTACGCGCACTACTGCAACTCGACACTGTGTTACAGCAAAACATACAGTATCACCAGGTTTTGTGGAGTTTTGTTGTTTTGTTTTGTTTTATTACGATGCCGGCTGCTACTTTTGAGCATCCACCTGTATTCTCCAGTCAACCCGCGATCATGGCGCTTGCAACAGCATCAAAATATCGGGTGCTCAAAATTATGTACAATCACGGAAGATATCCCGTAAGTGACAGTATAAGTTTAGTTTTAAACCGTGAAAGCTTAAAACAGTGTATTTCTATCTTTGTGATGAGGTAAGACTTTTTTGTATTTTTTTTTCTTTATTTATTTATAGGGGCTTTTACGCATAGCGTATGTCAGTCCCATGGTATCCTAAACAATTGTACTTTTCACAAGACGTGGGCCATTAATTTAAACAAACCCTTCGCATCGTCGATTTTTTTTTTTTGACATTAATTCTTGCGACTTAAGGTGGAAGCACCGGGGTTAGCCCGCGAAATTCAAATTTTCTTAGGTTTTTTGCAAATTTGCGGGTCATTGTCAAGTTGCAGTTGAGGAACTCGTGGCTAAATAATAACAGCCGCTCGGGTCGATTTTTAGGTTAAGCCGTGCTTGCCTAGGTTGGTCTGTGGATGGGTGACCACCCATTACATACCGAGTTTCCTCCGTGCCTCGGAAAGCACGTCAAGCCGTTGGTCCCGGCTGTGTTTGTAGATCTTTGACAGTCGTTAGTAAAAAGTCTGACAACCAGTCTTACCATGGGGTATCGTATTACCCAGTACTAACTGGGTTGTGGAGGTCAGATAGGCAGTCGCTCCATGTAAAATACTGTATTCAGCTACATCCGGTTAGACTGGAAGCCGACCCCAATATAGTTGGGAAAAGGCTAGGCAGATGATGATGTCAAGTTGCAGTTGAATTTCATGGGCCAACCTGCCGTTTCCCACTTAAAAGGCAAAACGACTTTAACCATAAACAAATTAGGCTTAATAATATGATAATTCAGCACAGTTCTACTAATAAATCTTGACACACTTATCAGTATATTCCCATTAGGTAACAAATGCAGCTTTCCTAATGCATTAGTTTCCCCACGATATTTCCTAATAGCTAATTACCTAGCTATTGCGGCCAATATTAGTTTCGAATACCTAAGTATGTCCAGACATAGCGTGGGTAGGTAATTATAACTGAATTTAGATTTGATATACTTTCTCAGACTTACGGTAACTTTGCTTTAAATTGGCCATTTTCATCTGATTACTTAAATATACCTATTAAATATTTCGATCATCATCATCTGCCTAGCCTTTTCCCAACTATATTGGGGTCGGCTTCCAATCTAACTGGACGCATACAAGTATTCTACATGGAGCGACTGCCTATCTAACCTCCACAACCCAGTTGGTAATGGGTAATACGGTACCCTTTGGTAAGACTGGTTGACAGACTTTTTGGGCCACTGACTACCTAACGACTGTCAAAGATCTACAAATGACAGCCGGGGCCAACGGCTTAAAGTGTTTTCCGAGGCATGGAGGAAACTCGGTATGTAATGGGCGGTCACCCATCCACAGACCAACCTAGGCAAGCACGGCTTAACTAAATATTCAATATTAAGATATTTATTTTAAATTCGTTACTGTCTATGTGATCTAATACATATTAGTAACATTTCTTTATCCCTTTCGTTTAACCTCGCGCACTACAATAAGCGATCGTACGTGGGAGTAACTCGACTTGCACGCAATCGCTGGGTTCATAATCATATGTCACCCATTTGTTCGGAAAACCGGAAGACTTCATCGGCTGTCAGCGCGACTACGTTTATCTGTCTCCTGTTCGCGCAACGGTCACTTTGGTTAGGACGTGACCTATTGTGACAATCATAGTTTTAAAATAACGTTGTTTTGTTTCTTTTTATAAAACAAAAAACCTTAGAACACCCTGTATAATGTCACCTTTGTATAGTTCTGTTCAAACTCTATGGCGGCTCGGAAGTTAGCTGCAAGTGACGGTCTGCGCATTATACAGACAAGACGATGCGTCCTCTCTGCCCCGCTGATACCTAAAATTGTGTTCTGCGCAGCTTTACGTAAGATGTTCCGAGCCACCACACATTTTGAACCATTATACCTGCGCAGACCGTCACTCGCAGCTAACTTCTGAGCCGCCATAAACTTTGAACAGAACTATAGGCAATTCCTCGTATAAATGGCCACAGATCGAGCTATACATTTTCAGTATTACATGGCCTCGCTTTCTATTAATTTTCCATACAATGAGAGATCCGCATGAACTGGTTTTGTATAGCTTGATTGGTCGGTTTGCGTACTTCAAAACGGATATACGTAATCAACACCACATTAGTCCCGTAAAACATTAGCATACGCTATAAGTCAGCCTCCTGAGACCTTCATCTCATTACTACTTATAATATTATTGATCGGTTTCTTAGTAAATCATTATAAAACATGTCTTTACTGGAAATAACCTCGACACTTTAATCACATCTTAACCGCATAAAAGTTGGGACCAGTTTACTTTGTTGCGAAAAAATATTGTGAATATGAATTTTATTCAGTAAGGTTTTATTTTTCTAAGATAGTTTGATGTTCTTTTTCTCGTGTCGATGACTTAAACTCTATCTGGCTAGTACGTAGACATAGTTTGTTGCAGCTATTTTTGTATCCCATAGCAAGTTTCCAAAAAAAAAATTAATATTATACAGTGTGTACGAAAAATAAAAAAAAACATCACCCTGTATACAAATAGACAACCGGTTCTACTTTCATTCAACCCGCCAATTATTCTTAAACGATTGGATGAAAGAGAAATAAATTACAAAGTAACTGCTCTTCAACTTGACAGACTGTGTAAAACATAATTGAAGGATGACAACACAATTGTTTCACAAAACATGTCTTGGTTCAACTCCTGCGCACATACTTTTTTTGTATGAGTAGTAAGTGATAATACCTCGATAATTATTTTCCCAGAATTATTAAACATTTATATTTGTCGGATATGTCAGGATTTATTCTGCTAGACTCGTACATGATGTGGGCTGACAATGGATTTCGTGCTATGAAAACACACTGTTTCTAGCTAAACTAACAAATTACTCGAGATTACAACTTAACACAATAACACGGGGCACAATGAATCGGGTACAGTTCCAAGACGTCTCAACTCCGCCGCAATCAGACATTGAATGTCGCCGTCGCCTCGAGCTGAACATCAGGGCTCTCTGTAGACTCGTAAGTAGGTCGCGTGATGACACCACTGCGTACTTTCGATTCATTAGAAACCCGTACCAATACTTATGTGAAAAATGCGAAAGTAACTCGCTCAGTCGGAATTCGATGAAATTTACCATGACCTAGGTTATGACGTAGGATATTTTTATCCCAACACTACGTACATTTTTGACAATCTCCGACTTTGACGTCTTTCACTTTTAATTGAGTTGTAGACTCGTTGCTTGGAACCACTGATTGAGCCATACTTGTATAAACAAATATAATATTATGTACCTTTTAACTACCCCACCTACTTACCTTAAGTCATAAATGTCACCAGTTGAAAAGGGTTTAAGGCTCTATTTAGTGCCAAAGGCTGCTACAATTTTAATATGTTACCGCCTGAGGAAGTATTCTTTAAAGAAAAGTTACTTTGAAAATCTGGGGTTGTATAGTAAACATATTTGTTGAAGAGATTAAGGTTAAGATTGTTATTTGTCACTTATTTGTACTTTCGTAGATTTTTGACATTCAAAATGAATAGTAATTTATTTAAATTAGATTGAAAATAAGCTTTTTGAAGAGAACATCGGGAATTCAAAACAAATAGTAAACATGGTAAATATCCCGTTTCAGCTTTTTGAACTTCAAAATTATAAAAAGAAGTCGTTACGGTTAACAAGAAGCCCGGATGTCTGATAACCAGTCCAGTCCAGTCCAGACCAGTCCAGACCAGTCCAGTCTGTCTTGGTGACCAGTTTTACCAAGTTGAATCGTGTTTCCTAGTATCTGGGTTTTGTAGGTCAGATAGATAGTCGCACGTCGTAAAATACTGGTCTTCAGCTGCATCCGGTTAGACTGGCAGTCGACCCCCACATAGTTACGAAAAGGCTAAGCAGATAAAGAGTCTTACAAGGTCCATACATCCTTTCCTGTTGCTGTTTCCCAAACCTGGTTACAGATAGCCAAACTTTCCAAGACACCTAACTACGCAAGACATAAGATACATAATGCAGTAACTGAAACCTTTAAACAAATTATACAGGTAACAAGTATAAGTTACCGTGTATAAACGCATTATACAATCAGGTACACATTCAAGCGATTATCATAACTTAACCCAGATTAGTATTCAAACACCGACCGCGTGTTCGCAAGGAAAACATAATTATCGATAATTATTGAAATTATACAACGTTGTAATCTATATTTAATTATATAAAATAGTTCCGCCTATATGAAGGAGTGGAAGTCCTTGCAGAATTCCTGTGTTTCCTGAAATAAGAGTCTTTAGTTATGAGTGAATAGGTCAAATAATATAATTTATACCATCGATTTCAAAAGAAGAAGAAAAAGAAGTGAGCAGTCTACTTTTAGCCTTCTAGGTCCGATTGCACCATCGTCAACTGCATCACCGCTTAACCTCGGGTTACGTCTAACCGGAGGTTAAGCGATGATGTAGTGAGCAACCTAATACTAAAGAAACTATCGCTTTAGAGAATGTCTGGCTGACTGACACGCAATGTTCAACCTAATCTACCGAAAAAGGAAAAAACAACATGAATTTTGGTAAATTAGTTGCATAACGACGAGTGATGTCTCGTCAGGCACAAACGGAGATGGTGTGATGAACTGAACTCTAAACAAAGATGTGTCTATGGTAGCTCAAGACAAAGATGTAGAAGGAGTGTATGAATGCCGTTGCCCAATATAGGGATACTATGAGCTAGCAAAAAATATTTCATAACGGGAGTAATGCACTGAAAAGATAATTCGAAATTCGACCCCAGACCGGGTCAAACGGGGTTAAAAACATTGAAGTTAGTTCGCGAAGTCGTTAGCAACAACTACTACTTAATCAATAATTATTGAAATTAAACAACGTTGTAATTTGTAATGTATAATAAATTATAATCAGCATTCTGATATTTGAAATCAATATGTAATTTATTTAATACCCGACCTTGAGTCGACTATTAATTATATTTAACAATTCACGATTATGGCATTCAAATTGCAAATTATGTGTTTTTTTTAATCGTTCTGCAATTATATGTCTAATTATGGAAGTGTGCTAATTAGACATATAATTAGTATGTGGGAAGTTGTTTGTAATTAAACGTTTCAAATCTCGACACGTAGATGTTTATGTGATGCAATTATCGTTTAATGATTGGTAAAAAAGAGGGATATAATTTCTATCTTCATTTGTTAATTAGTAATGAAATTGTTCGCGCTTCGCATCCTTAGAGAAGATTTTGGGAGTCAAACGGCCCATAAAGTTGTGACGTCATGGAGCCAGGAAGAGTACCTATTTACAAGTTAATCCTCCGTTTGCTTCGGTGTAATCGTCACTTCTAAAATAATCTTCGATGGTGACACTTGTCCTACAATTTTTCTTTGATTTAAATGAACGCAGTTCTTTTAACGGTGTGTAATTAATTTATTAAAGTAAAATCTGATGACTTAATTCTGCGCATATTATAACAAGTTCGCATGCGTCATCCATCAACTTGTATTTTATTGTGACATTTTAAATCGATTAATTAATCTAATATTACAACTTTAACATAAATTAATAAGTTTCGATGATTTCATTAATCCGATATTGTATAATGAGAATAATCTTATGATTTTTGTATTCAAAGTAGAAAAAGTTCGCTTATAAAAATAAAATAAAACTGGCCAAGTGCGCGTCGGATTCGCGCATGAAGGGTTCCGTACCATCGTAGTAGAGGAGCCCCCTTTAATTTTTAATTTATTGTTATTATTTGTTGTTACAACAGTAACATAAATTCACTTACTGTGGAAATTTCAACTGCCTACTTATTACGGATCATGGGATACAGCCCGCTGACAGACAGACGGACAGGCAGCGGAGGCTTAGTAATAGGGTCCAGTTACCCTTCGGGTACGGAACCCTAGAAAATGAACTTACGGATAACGGGCACGATTCAAAGCTCTTTATATTTTACCCACTACATCAGCCTATATCTTTGCCACTGCTGGGACAACGACTTACTCTCTGCGAGAGGAGTTGATCCACGAGTGGTGGAGGTCACCTCTCTTCGATTTCTATGACAAAGTTTTGCCGATTTCCTAAGAATTTTGTCTATGAATGCCCTAAGAAGCCACTCTTAAAGAGGATACGGCTAAGGTAGCTAGTACCCTGTACGATACCCTTGCGTATGCGCACCGTAACTTGCGAATCATATGGAAAAAAGAGTATCAGTGTATCTCAAACCATACTCGACCACAATTATACCATATCCAGCAAGCACTTAAAACTCCGCGATCACATTCTATAACGCCAGCGTGTTTGTGCGTATAATGTTTAACACGCATTTTAATTATGCTTATTAACAATTAAAGGCAATACACGAATGTAGGTCAAGTCGGTTAAAAGGAATAAATCAAGCACCCGGTATGATCTCATGAATCACCATGGAGATCTATGTGGATCTTAAAGTGTTGTGATAGAGTCGTTTTTCGTTTATCCATGGGTCTAGTTAGGTTAGTAAATGAGTTAAGGCCAGTAGTATCATTACGTTTTATATTTGAGATCATTAAATCGGTACATTGTGAGAATACGTGATTGATATAAGTAGGTGTTATTGATATCCTTATGGGGATTAGCCTAGTTGATAGACTATTAGTACGATGGACGTTCGTAAGTGGAGATGTGATCTAGATTTTAATGAGAGGTTGTATGTTCGTCTGTCTACGAGATTTACTGAGAAACGGATCAAAATGGAACCAGGAGATTGTGCTGTAACACTATTATTGCAAGTGAACTAGAGACCTCGTTGGTTCGACGAACTCCATTTGAAATGTGACATTATACAGGGTGGTGCAGAAGGAATATGACATTATACATGGTGTAAGAAAAATATCAATTAATATTTTATTATATTTGAGGACGTAACCTGAAATTTAACAATTTTCTGTAATAAATCATTTGAAAAATTTATTAATAATGAAAAGAACAAACAGATAGTAGCAACGTATCTTTTCAATAGTGTGTGTGCAGGGATAGTTTGGCCCTGTAAGTAACTTTAATCTGAGACGTGTAACACGCTTTTTCGAGCTCGAAACTTTGCTTGCATTGCAACTCAAGCTTGTCAATCATAGTGTTTTTATCGCTTTGTTGATGATGATGGCATCTAGCCAATTTCGGCCATAGCAACTGCATTCGATGACTTTCTAAGGTGGTTGGTGAGAGCTTTGGTGTCCTGCTCTTTCACGTGGTCTGCATATCCAACGATAGCCGAAAAACATCGAGCACCAAGCGGACATGTAAGAACATCACTGATGACATTATAAGTTACTGCTGTAAGTGGTCTAGCTTTGTTTACACATGCTCAACCAGATCTTCTGAAATAAGCTGTTCCATACATACTTTTGACCGTGTACGAATTGCAGTTTTGTATGGAATACCAGGTGTTTTTAACCAATGAAAATTTTTAACTCTGTGAGGTCTAGAAACATGACTTGTCACTGTAATTATGTTGTATCATTATAATTATATTGGGGAATCCTCTTAAATTAAAGTAAAGTAAAATTTATTTGCATAGATTGCACGTTCATAAAATAAGATGTAACACTAAGATATGTGAGCCTTGTACAATCTACCTTATTTTAGGCATGCAGACATTCATGAAATATTTATATTTATCATATATATTTACACCGTGTAATGAACATAAAGACTTCATAGATATACCTGTGAAAATGTTTAAATAGAAACATTATTACATTAACTTATTGCAACACATAATGCAAGAAACTGATTTATAATAGGTTTCATTACTAAGCTTATTATAATTTATGGAAATATTTTACACCTGGTAAAAACCCTTGACGTGTTAACAATTAAATTGTATGGAAACGTGACTAATTATAAAAGTGTATAATGTTCTTACGGAATAAAAAGGTTTAAGTAGGTATAGTTAGGTGCACTTCGAATATTACCAGTTAATTACTTTTACTTATTCTTTTTTTTTGCTTTTTTTTTGGAGGAGCTCGTGGCTAAATAAAAACAGCCCCTCGGGTCAATCTTTAGGTTAAGCAGTGCTTGCCTAGGTTGGTCTGTGGATGGGTGACCACCCATTACATACCGAGTTTCCTCCGTGCCTCGGAAAGCACATTAAGCCGTTGGTCCCGGGTGTCATTTGTAAATCTTTGACAGTCGTTAGGTAGTCAGTGGCCCAAAAAGTCTGACAACCAGTCTTACCAAGGGGTATCGTATTACCCAGTACTAACTGGGTTGTGGAGGTCTGATAGGCAGTCGCTCCATGTAAAATACTGGTATTCAGCTGCATCCGGTTAAGACTGGAAGCCGACCCCAATATAGTTGGGAAAAGGCTAGGCAGATGATGACTTATTCTTTTTTTTTAAACGTTACCCGTTTTTAATTTCCTACTACTTAGTTTATTTACTTCTGCCCCACCCCTTAAAAATGCTGGGTACGCCCATGCTTGGAGACGTATCCCCCATATTCCACATACTGCCGGTGATCGCCAAGATAATGTCTCCTGTATCGTGGGTGCGTTTACAAACATTTAAAACTCACATACACAAACAGCCAGACCCGGAACAACTGCCTGTAGATCATACTAATATTTGTTCCGTGCGGGGATCGAACCAGCGACACGCAGCGCAGCAGCTAATCGCTCAGCCACTGCGCCAACCGTGGCGTAATTGAAAGATAAATGACAGCATGTATTGGTACTGGTTTTAGGGTTCCGTTGCTCAATGAGAAAACGAAACATTTATGATCACTTTCTTGTGAATTTACTTTATCATACCAATGTAGATGCCTCAAAATTTTCAGTTACTTTGAAAATCTTTTTTGAAGGCCGTTTAACATATCTAACCCACAACAACATTACCTCATCATCTGCCTAGCCTTTTCCCAACTAGTAGTAGGGTAGTAGTAGGTCGGCTTCCAATCTAGCCGGATGGCAACTGAATAGCAGTATTTTACGTGGAGCGACTGCCTATCTGACCTCCACAACCCTGTTAGTACTGGATAATACCCGACTAATCCCTTGATAAGACTGATTGTCAGATTTTCGAGCCACTGACTACCTGTAACGACTGTCAAAGATCTACAATTGACAGCCGGGACCAACGGCTTAACGTGCTTTCCGAGGCACGGAGGAATCTTCGTGCCTCGGAAAGCACGTTCGCACATCGTGGTCACCCGTCCACGGATCAACCTAGGTAAGCGCGGCTTAACCTGAAGATCGACCCGAGTGGCTGTTATTATTTAGCCACGAGCTGCCTAATTTCAACATCACCTAATTAAAGATTAATAAGGCCATAGTATAAATAAATTACACACGTTTAAGACGAAAGTTTCTACTAACAAATTACACCATGACAAGACATAACTCACAGAATAAACTAAGATCTTACATTACTATTAGTTCCGATCAATAAATTTTCCATTCTTAATGAATCCATAACCAGAGCCCGGACATATGCAATTTATACTATGTTAATACTAGGGTACCGCTAACTAGGCTGAATTATTTATTAAGTACGGCCAAAGGACCTGTCGGTTTTCGAGACGAAATTATTGATAGTTTAGTCTATTGTCTATAATCTTCATAGTATATCTGTAGGATGGATAACTATGTTATACAAATTATTTACACAATAATTCATTTTGTTTAAATTCACTGCCAATAAATTAACTCCAGTTTTTCAACATTTGAAACAACGTGTTATTCATCAGTTGTTATCTTAATTTGGAAAAACTTTTTTAAAGTACTAATTCCTGGAAAAACTTACATATTAAGGCTACACACGACAACACGTCAAATAGGTAGGTATGCTCTCAACAGGCACAAACAGCCAGACCCGGAACAACTGTCTACAAGCCAAACAAATATTTGTTCCGTGCGGGGATCGAACCCGCGAAACGTAACCTCTAAAATACATAATAACACAATTTAAGTTAAATATTTAATAATAATGTCATGTGAATTAAACCAACAGACAACAAAGGACTACTTTTTCAAAACGATAATACTTATTATTATAGGTATTGTCGTCAGTCTAACTTGACACATTGCAGAACTTTAAAACAGGTAAGTATTGTGTTAGGAAATAATACGGCAGACATGTTTTATTGTTCAATCCGCATTGATTAATGTAACTCTGTCAAAAATTAAATATATTAAGTGGATTATCTGTGGCACAGCTTTTGGCCAAAACATGATTACAAAAATGGAGAAACGAGTAATTAGCCCGTTTCGTACTCCAGTTATGTTTAATTACAATCACTTTGACAAAGGTCAAAATATGCAAATCGCACTTAATTTCTTAAGTTGTTAATTTAATGGCACTTAAGTGTGTATTTTGAATATTTTCTAAACAATTAATTCGTCTACATGGACGCTAATTAAAGTGATACTCAATAAAAATAAAAACTGTTCTGTAATTATAGCATGTTGAACTATGCGACGAAAAAATGTAAACAAACAAAATAATATGACACCCACACGAAATATTATGCGGTGATTATATGGCGCTAAACTACAATCATTGTTTCAATAGAAAAAATACAAAATAAAGTACCTAACTAACCTACTTTTTATAACAATTCGTAATTATAAAGCACACGATAAGTTTTCAATAAACGTTTTGAAAAAAAAATCTTTAATTGGTGAAATCGACAAAAATAACATGTTAACAATCAATTTTAACTAACTATTATGTTGAAAACTAATCGGACGGCTATAAAGAACTCGATAAAATTACAAAAGAAATCTATAAAATGATTAAAATTTCTAATCGCGCCAATTAGGTGAATTTATGGTTTCACTTATAACAACCGCGTTTTACGGGTTACAAGTTTATAAAAGCAGTCTCGGAGTGCGTGAGGAAATACTCTTTTTGTACTTATTTTTACAACGTAACGCCATTGAGCTATTATTCTCTCGATAATCGTGGAAGAAGCTGCTTCGCTGACAAGACGCGGCCCGGTAACTGCTCAATGAACGTTTAAAAACAATAACGATTGAATCTAATAACGCGTTAATTTCCACGTGAGAGATTCTATTTCTGCTATTTTCTCATGAGCGTTGCCGCAGTTTGCACTGTTATTAGTGTAAAAACTCTGCAGGATAATAGGCTTTTTTTTTCAGGTTTAATTTAGATGGGTTAATGATTGAGAAGCTTAGCATTTGATACGCCTACACCTGGATTAATTATTTTAGGATCACAGTTATGAAAGAAAGAATTTAATGAAAAATCACTAATTAGAGCGGATTATTTTAAAATTAATAATTATTAGAAAGCCGTCCAAGATGGCGTTTAAGAAAAATTTAAATTCGAATCTCGACGGTTAATTCTATGGGATTCGAATTTAGAATTAAGCGCGCGCGACGCGACGGCGCGCACATAAGTGCCCCTACACACGTACCCACACAAAGCACCGCACACACCCCAATGCTCATAATTTGCTGACAAGAAAACAAAAAAGAAAAAAACTCGGCACCCGTTCTAATTAGGTCGTCGAGTGAGAACAGGGCGTTCGTCAGCACAATAATAATTAACACTGGCTGTAATGAAGCGTACCATAAAAACTAATTGGAGACCCTACGATCGTTGTGTCGCGAGGGTGAGAGAGAACTTCTCTACGATTTCGATAGGTTCGACTTTTGTTGTTTCCGCTCTATTCATTCGTGGCGCGAAAATTAAATCATAATCAAAACCCTGCGTTTATCATCTACATTCTACATCGTACCTACAGAGTACTTTTAATCAGCTTGAATCAAATCAATTAATCAACGTGGTTGGCGACGCAGTAATTTTAATTAGAATCTTCTTAATGTATTTATTATGCATAAATTATTCTCCGCTAATGGTTACATGCGCTCAATTATTCAAAAATGCAGTAAGTAATAAAAGTGTAGATGTCAACAAAGAATGATGGAACCACAATAATTACCGGCAATAACAATTCCATTTTTAAAAGCGCGCTGTATTCAAAAACATTACATTAGCTTAGTCACGATAAAAAAAAAACTAAACATCAAAATGTAATCGATCAAAGCTAGCTAATGCAGTAAACATTCAGCCAGTATTTTAAATCGAAAAGCTGACGCGAACTGCCGTCTATCAGCTAGTTGAAAAGGGAAATCAGTCAATAATGCACTAATTTCCCCTCCTTAATGGCGCAGTCCGGCCCTCTACTCAGACACTATTACGACACAGCAAGTTAGTGTTTAATGTAATAACTTGCTACACACTAGGAACATTTTCATGTAAAGACTTTAAACTTTTACGAGTTTCAAGGTTCGTTACGGATTCTTATTTGATGGTACTTTTGTAATTATTTTAAGTGATAATTGCTGTAAAATTGGCACTTAGTTTTTAGTTTTTTTGTGAGTAAAATTAGAGCTTGTTTGAATGCGACTTATAATTTCGGTTCGCAATTATGTAAAATAATTATTAATATTTACAAATAAATAACACCTTATCTCAGTTAGTCTCATCTTCCATTAAGAATTATTTTTACGTTTAATTACCGTAATAAAACCATTATCTATTTACTTATACATATGTCTAACCAGTTTTCTACAACTACTAACTGATTTTTTTCTTTATTAGGTACTTTCATTTGTGCCAATTATCACAACATGAAAACGTAATAACAAAAATTAAATAACCCAGTAGCTTTTTCCATTCAACAGTACATCACTAATTGAATCTAAAACATGACAGTTCTTCAAAGCCAAGCCGAACAATTAAGTCATAGCAAAAGACAATTAAATGACCAACGATAGTTAGCTAACTTCAAGTAGTGATGTGCAATAGCTACCTTGGCTGACTAGTCAAACACACATGCAATTTTCCATTTGACATGTCCGTACAAACAGCACATTATTGAACGAGCTGTCAAAATGTCTTACGTTATGCAATAGGCTATAATTACAGCGTTATGATAAATACTTAGTTAATAACAGGAATGGGGTAGAAAGTTGAATAGGAAAATTGCTAAATGGTACTGCTGTTTTGAATCGAGTGTCGTGCTTGTCTTTTGCATAAGTAATTTGTATTAATTGAGGTTTTGTGTGGTGGTATTGTAATTTAAATTGTATTAATGGGAGAATTGAGTACATGTTTGTTTGTACATTTCTGGTGGAAAATAATGTCTTGTCAATAACATGCACATTTTTTTAGCAACACGTTTTTTTTGGGGATTAGTGGGCAGTCTCCTTTATTTTGAATATGATTATTATCAGATTTTCATTTTTTAAACAGTATTGCGGCCATTATAATTAACCTTACTTTAAAATTTTACTTATCACACAATAATCGCAGTATATTAGGCGCCTTACACACTGCCGACTAATATCCACGTAAGTGGAAGGCCCAATTATTTCCCCATTAGAACTTTTACTGGAAAGAAATTGCCTATTTGGATTATTAAAAAGTAGGGTTTGGGTAACGATATTTGAGTTTTGTAGCGGTTTCATTAGTTCCAATATTTTAGTCTTCTTTTAATTTTTTTAAACGAATAATGTGATGGGAATAGAATGATGTGTAAAGGCACATCAAATCATACGTATAATCATTCACGTTTTGTTCAAAGCCTACCTAAATCAAAATCTTGCCTTACTATAGACAGATTTTTAAAACTTGTAATTGACAAGCATAAGCATAAGCATAATGGCCTATAATGTTCCCACTGCTGGAACACAGGCCTCCTCTCTATGAGAGGGAACGGGCGACCACGTGGGGCCAGTGCGGGTTGGTAGATGTCATAAGTCTTCGAATTTTTGGTTCTAGGACATGATTTATTTAACAAAGTGGGACAAAATCTCGTCAGTGGACTTAAGGGTCATTAATTCTTTATCAAAGACATTGCCCAAGGTGTTGCATCCCGCTTATCATTTCTATATCACTGATAAAAAAATAAACCAGTCTGAAGACCTAACATCCTTATATTGAAATCCCTTCAAAGTAAAGCTTCCCTGTTTAATTCCCAACAAAACGCGTCACAAACAAAACACATATAGAAAGAAAACATAAGCATCAATTAAAGCCACAGTTCACAATTAAAATAATGGCAGTCACACCTAGAAGACAATTAGTTCGTAGGAAATAAATTCTATGTTTTGGTCGCAGTCCACCATGCTTAATTAGGGCTAATCAAAAAAACTTAATATACCGTAATGGTAGGTAATAGCTGTTTTAACGCGGTCTCCTGATACGTTGATAATTATAATGTATGCTAATTATACGAGGTTTGTTGTGTCATGGTAGTTTTAGTTTCTTTTGCGGACATTGTTAGGAAAATTTTAAGTAATTACTTAAACTATTTTTTGTTGATACTCGTGGCAATTATGGGAAATAATTTTCGTTTTGGAATTTAGGGGAAAATTTTGATGAAAAACTGACGATTTCAGTTTATTTGATACGAAAGTCTAAAGACAAGGTGATATTTGGTTCTTTGCATGAAAAAAAATACAGTGAACATGTGCTCTACATGTGAAAAAATAGAACTTACAGATTTTCAACAAGAGAATGAACAGATTCCATTGACCTATGGTTACATTTCCCGTAGTTAGAAGAAGAAAGAAAGAAGAAAGAAAATACATTTATTTGGCACATGCCACAAGTGCACACAATATAAAACAAAAATAATACAAGACAAAAAAAAAACTTTAAACTAAACAAAAAAAAACGTAGTTCGTTTAATTAATAGTAAAAAAAACTATAAAACAACTATACCTAAGTACAAATTTTCTCCCATATTAACGTTGCCGTCGAAAAAGTAAATAAGAAAACACTGTATGTATAATTTGCCGCACATTGTTAAAAATTTAAAAGCAAACTGCGATAATGCCGCCGTGACGTAGTTCGTGTAAACACCGGTGGCGGTTACGACTTTTTGACTCAACGGACTTAAACTGAGTGAAGTAAAAGAAATTGTTGTTGTTGCCAAGTTTCCTCGTGTTTAAGTAGGGATTCTATTCTCGACACCTTTGCTTTGGAACTTTATTTTCCCTGTTACGATTTGAGGGTTTTTATATTTTGAGTTTTTTTTTGTCTTGGAATTCGTTGACTTTTTGTATTTAAAATGAGTAACTGTTTTTTTTCTTCTTTTGGTTAGGAAATCATCAAATGACCCCTCTCGTTCTGGGCGGAGTGGAAGGGAGTGTCAGACTCGTACTGACTAAAACCTATCCATGTTGCATCATTGCCCTTTGTATTCCAGGGCCGCGGTATCTCTTTCGAACAGTCCCGCAGCCCAAAATAAGTAACTTTGATTATACTTAGGAAGCTTATATCCAGTCTTGAAGGCGTTGATGATGATGACGACAAACTTGTCAGGTACTTAAGTCATTCTTCTAAACCTAAACATTGTTGATACTCAGAGAGTATTTAAAGCAGTCAGTAAGTATGAATTCAACATAAAGCAATAAAATAAACATAATTAGCTAACTACACTAACCCTAATGAGTTTACACTGCCATTGACTCGATCGGCAAACAACAATCGATTTAAGTCGACTAAAAAGAGATGCACTTAATTATATCGCTGTCCCTTTCTCCCACTGTACATCAAAGTTCATTGCACACCCTCTGAACTTAAAAAAAGAGTTTAATTTGCTTACCAACGACTTGCTATATCGTATAACTAGACTGGCAATTACGGCTAATGATAATGGCGTTTATTACTTATGTAGTTATGTCCATTATGTTAGGTTGGCGTATTGTGAACATTAACTGACTACTTACGACTATAGACTTGTGTTGTTAAGTTATGCCGGCTGTCTTTTGTTTTTCGTGTGGTGCAAATAAGTTGTACGAGAAGGTACAACGGTAGAAGGTTATTTTGGCGCTTAGCACGAGCTTATAAAAAGATGGCGGAGTTAATTCCGATTTCCACCACGCGACAATATATCCATGTTCAGTTATAAAGGTCGTAAATGCAATGACGCAGGTCGAATAATTGGGTTTTTTTTATTTTGTTTTATTTGACACACTTATTCATTAAAATTTTAATAATGAAGAGGAAAACATTGATTTCGAGACCATTCGCAGGTAAACATTTATTTGTAGTAACAATTTTTAACTATTCATGGAGCTGAATATAAACTATTAATAACGATATGACATGAAACTATGAGTTTACCGAACTAAAATATCACATTTATTTATTTGTTTCGGATCTCCAACACAGGATGTACACAAACACACGAAATAAATAATCGATGACAAAAGTATTACGTAGGTGTACTCCTTTACTTACAGACCACAGCATGCATAATAAAATATATAACTAAGCTTACAAACTTATAGAAAACATTTAAAAAAATAAAATCCTTAGAAACACTGGTCTTCAGACTTTTGGACCAGTCTTGTAACGACTGTCAAATATCTACAAATGACGGCCGGGACCAACGGCTTCAGGTCCTTCAGAGACACGGAAGAAACAATACTCTTACCTTAAACAGAATAAAAACCTAACAGATCATTAAGACAGATGCACTTACGCCCTTTTAACAACTGTCAACTCGTTCGCAGTATGAGACATTAAAGTCAATACGCGAACATACCCAGGGTAACAAATTAGCTCGGGTGGCAAAGGGGGTTCAACATTCGGCGGCTATTTACCATACGTGGGCCTACTATTTTCATGGTTTTTTTCGTCGAGTTTTTACGCCATTTTCCGTGACCCCACCGGGCGACCGGCCCGCAAGCGAAGCCTTCTTTTTTTAAATCAGTAAATTGCATATTTGAAAAACTACTGCACAGTCGCGCAGTCGGCGGGATGTCGATTGAACAGGTGTACTTAGCGTTTTCGGATGTTGACTCTTTACTTCGACGTGAATGTCGATTCGGTTTAATCGGTACGTGTGTATGGATAATCGAGTCTGTTACTTGGCTTTTCGATTGTGAAGGAAATTCGAAAAAACAGTGAAAATCAACTTATGATAATAATACGAAAATCCTAATTAGGTGCGTGTATTCAAATCATAACTGTCATTGGCTACAACACGGCAATTTGACTTGGGGTTTCAATTTGCTTAGCAAATAATTTCCCTAAGTACAGTAATGCAAATAATACAAAACGCATTCAATGATTTCTAAAACGCACTATAATTTCTTTTGTCTTTTCATTACAAAAGCATCATAATTATGAACGCACTAATTGCGTCGTCGATCAAAATTTTAAATAGAACACAACAATGGTAGATTGAAAAATTTAAATTTAGACGATTATGTCTGAACAATCGAGTGTGAGTTGAATCGAGAGTGAACCGAGTCGAGTGCCCACGCGCCGCGCAGTGGGGGTTGGGCTGATTCAATATCGGTGTCCCTGTGACGTCAGTTAAGTGTCGTAAACCTGAGGGTTACCGAGTATTGTGTGAAAAAAATAAACAGTAAGCATAGTCGTTTAATAATTCATATTACATAATGATGAAAATACAACGGAACTGTGTAAAGAATGATGTGGCAAGATAGGAGGTGTCTGATGAGATGACCAGTAATAGAGAAGTATGGAAGACCCCAAATGAATTGGGGCAAAAGAATGATGGGAATTTTCTTGCCCTTTCATCATCCTGTAAAAATTGCTCAACGTAATAAATATTTAGCTCAGCCTTTGTGTGAGAAATAACGCATGTTGCTTTAAAAATCATTCGATGTGAATTTAAATACGGCCTACATTACAATAGCCAGCGATACCACCAAAAATGTAAATTACAACGTCCAAACCCCGCCCAAAACATAAAAAATAATAATTGAAATCCATCAAATAAACTTCATTACACTCACAATTACACCGGATACGGTGATAGCTACAAATATATCAATCTAGATAACATCGACAAAACTAATCGACTTTGTTAATATCAACGGTTAACTCCATTTTCTAAGTTAAATTCAAAAAGAACCTAAGTACAATCTAAGTATAATTTTTATGTATAATCATATCTTACACACCCAATTAAACATAATTATGTAATAATTTATAATTGCTACTTAGCCCTTTTCCTCTCTCCTAATGTTGCTATGCCCTACAGAGTCCATATTGATATTTTACCTTGTTTGTACCATCTATCATGTAATACATATGGAATGCAATAAAATCTTGAGTATTAAGTATTGAAAAGTGACCTAACCATTCTGCATACTATTTTTCCCAACAATGTTAGGATCGGCTCCCAGTCAAATAGGATGCAGCCGAATACCAGTATTTTACAAGGAGCGACTGCCTATCTGACCTCAACGACTCTACAAAAATATCCTTACTAGAATCAAAAATTCAAAAAGTAGCTATGGCCGAGACATAAACATTTCAATCATTGATCACATCTGTAATCCAGTTACAGAGCGATAAATGAAAGGTAATTGAAAGGAAATTACGCAATAAATGGGAGGTTATTATTGAATTTAATGTTAAATTAATCGTGGGCCCCCTTCTAACCATCTGTCGGGCATACCCCCCACTGAACAACCATTTTATATTTTCGAGATGTAGGTACTCTCGATGTTACAATGAATTTGATTATTTTGTTATTGAGTGCTTTTATGTATTAATTGAACTGGTTCAAGTGTTCCGCAAGATTTTGTTTGGTTTAGCTTCCCTGGACTTGGGATTGGCCCCTATGGCTGTATGATTAGACTCTGAAACATGGTTAAGTGACCGTATAGTGGACTACGACTATAGGTACAATCTCTAGCTAGATAGAGGATACACAATGTGGATATTTGTTTTGATCTTAAAAATTCATATTATGAGACAATCTAAGATTTCAAAACTTACGTGGTAGACTCTAAAATTTAAAGCTAAATCTAGAAAGAATCTCATTCTGGCTATCTTATTCTACAATAAGATGTCTAATGACCTCTCAAAGTTAAAAACCTAATTTAAACAAACGTCTAAAAAGCAACAGAGAGGTCGCAAAGCATTTGACGGAACAATCACAGAAACAATGTCGTCGCGTCGCGGCGTCGAGTCGAGCGCGGTGTTCGACACCGGTCAGCGTGTATTGGGCAGTCCGCGACACCCGAGAACGTGTCTGCATAATACATCGTTGTACGCTGTAGCTGTACGTTGGACTTTAATTATATATCTGCTACAATTTCGCCTTTTTTCGAGTATTTTTCACATTTCGCCCCCCCATACACCCCTGTTCACCCACTGCCGAACGGCCGCGGAAAAAACGCCCCGCGTATGTGTGTGTTACGTGACAGTGTGTATTGTTGCACTACAAACGACGCCCCGCGCCGCACGACACAAGAAAGTACAGACCCGACTCAATAAACAAGACAATTAACATCTTCCAAGTAATGAATAGAAAAATTGTCGTAATAAAAATACACTTTTAATGCAATTAAGCTTGTAGAACACGGGCAGGAGAGGCCGATAAGCCGCGCTCAACTTTTCCTGTAACAGGCTGTTATTTCACGATTTAAAATCGGTTCTCAACCCGTTAATGATGCGAGGTACAAGTGCAGATCGGCGGCTCCGTTCGGCCGCGGACCAATCTATTTAATAACCCCCGTCGGTGACACCCCACCCGGCGGCCATCGCCAATTTTCGCCCCCCTCGGTCCCCTCTGGCCCCCTAGCACCCGCCCTGAAAAAAATCCGGAGCGTTTTAAAATTAATGAGTAAAAATCTACACACACACCCGAGCGGACAATACGACGCGTGTGTGCGCGAATGCCCGATAATGACCCGCGCTTTGCCGCCCAAATGAGGACGCCATACAATCACATGTTTCTTCCGTCGATCAGAGGGCCGCGGATCACATTTGCACGTTTGCACACATCCACTACCCTAGAGGCGACTAGAAAGCCGTTAGCGCGCCCGGTGCCCGGTTCAGACGGAATCCGTGATCGCCTAGCCTTTTCCATTAGGACCAACTATCCGAGAAAAAAATGGAGTACAAATTGAAATTTCGCCGGTTCGGGCGCTAATTCAGAGCGAAACGGCGCCGCGACGCGAAACGAACGCAGTTAGATAACATTTGTAGAGGCGAGGGGGGACGGGTGTCACCCCTACGCAACGCCGTTTTTATTTTGGCCGGCCCTTGCCCCCTTACCCCCTTCGTTCGTCCAACTTCATCTGAATAATTACTGATTTTTTCCGTGTACCGCTGATTATTCCGAATGTTACTTGTTGATGATAATTTTTTTTTTCAACTTTTTTCATTAGTCAGCGCCCGGTGGAGTTTTGATTGTGCTTTTAAGCTTTTTGTATTCAATTTGTTCCCAATGTTTATGTGTTCCAATATAGAATGTATGAAATAAATTGTATTTGTTTATTCTGTTTCAATTTAAAATAACTGCGGTGTTTAGAGCTTTCTGCTGGAAACACGAAATTACATTGGTTTTCTTCTTCAGACGTGTTTAAAAGTCAACTTTAAAGTAACTACTATAGAATAGAATCTGCACCAATTCCAAAAGCACGCCTATCTGCTTCGATTCAAAATAAACAACAACAACTGAATCAAACTCTTCATATCTACAACTAGTACTCTCTACAAAGCCCCTATGGTATACGCGACTGCACGCGTAGGTAGTTAACGAATCAAAAAACTACCCACCAACATTTAAATTCCCAAAAGGCATCACTGATCAATACTAAAACTAACAATATATTTTAATGACACTTAAGAAAATCATAAAAGCTTATTACGAATTAATTAACAAAACTAAAATCGACTGCCTTCTTAAAAAATTCAATTAGTCCAAATGTCCAATAAATCAAATCAAAATGTCTAAGATGTAAAGTTAGATCACAAATCAAACGCTAACGAATAAAATTCGGGTCGAGTTAACTGAAAGCGAATTTGCACGAGACACGTGCTGAAAGCTCTAAAGAAATACGAATAAAAAACTAATCGAAAACTTTAATTATCATGCTTATTCGACAAGTGACAAGTCGGACCGTGCCGATCGCTTTGGCAAGGATTTCGGGGACCACCCAACGCCCCGCGGGGCCGCATTTTTTCCACCCACCACCGAAGGGGTTGATTTTTTAAACTGATGAAGCGCTTTCATTCCGCGCTGTGCAACTTGGCCGCGCGGCTGTATGTGTTACCGGCCGTTGATAAATAAATTAAAAAAAAAGAAAAACGTGAACGCTTTGTCGATAGTGCGCGGCGTTTCTTTTTCGCGGGCGTTATCTATTCTCTATTTTTCCGTTCTAAATACAAGTTTTATATAGTAAAGAAAAAGTTTTTCGCGCGTTCGGATACCGTGTGTGGATAGATTTTTTTTAAATAGAACGGTTGTCACATATTTTGATCGGGCGTTTGAAGTTTATTAAAGTTCTCCAAAAGTTTCGGAAAAGTTCGCGTTCGGTTTTATAGAATTTTCGTGGATTTGGTTAAGTTTTTGATCAAGGAATGCTAGTTTTATAGAGACAGTGATTGTGAAATTCTCAGGCCTGGAGAGAATGACATTATCCTTCGTGAGTAATAGAAAATAGTAATATTTATTTAATTTTATCAAAAATATTTAATTTTTTATTTCGTAAAAATGTGCTGTGTATATTAAATTGCGGAATTTTTTATCGAATTATTAATAAAACATCGCATTAAAATTATGAACGATGTAAAGCATAATTGAAACCATGATTTAATTGGCTTTACATGTTTTTATAACGGCATTTTAATAAAACCATGTTGCAATTTTAAACATTTCACTTACTTAACTTGCAAGCAAGCGAAGGACTATATAATTACTTTTTCTAACATATTTTTTAGCTCAAAACTAGTGAATATTTATAACTAAGTCCCAGTAACTGTAACCCTACCGAGAGCCTATAATTATTACAAATTAAAGAATTATTATTAATTATTATTCAAGGCGTTTCCTTACAGTTATATTTTAATAGTAGTTAATAATTAAAAGTCAAGTAGCCTGACCTTATTCCGTACTTATAATAATTGCAATATAAATAGTTTATGACTTTACAAGCTGCACAATGGTTTATATGAGAATCGAATAAAAGATGGTTTCCTTAATTAAAATATTAATAGCAGTCAGGGTATGAACGTATGTATTTTGAAGTAATAAAATTTTATTAATGTTCTGGTTTTTTCGAATAATTTTGTAGTCCTTTTTCGTACATTAATTGCTATAAGTTCTCATTCGGTTAAGTGTTGTTTTACAATTAAAAATAAATCACCGAAACCGATATTTTAAAGAGGAACCTTATAAATACCGCTGATAAAGTTTATTAAAATTACTTAAGAATTCGTAAAATATTTTTTTAAGTAACTATTTTCAATACGTTTGTGTTTCGATAGTCGACGATAAATTAAAACATACCTAACTATTGCAGAATGTATCTTTCAATTAAATACCTTTAGTGAGCTTTAATTTACCACGCTATCGAAGCTTTCAGACAGACATTAGTTCCTACCCAAAAGAAACGTTGCAGAAAAAGGTTAATCCAAAAGTTCACCTAATCAATGAAATAATAAGCAATAATTTTCCATCAAAAATCGTTAATAGGAATTTATTATCAAAATGTTTCGTGGTAAAAATGTATGTATTTTTCAAAGAAACTAGATATTAACAAAAAGGGACTAAAACTAAACAATCGTTTTTAATAAATAAAACTATGTACCTAAGATATTTATATACAATGACGACAATTGGACACGTAGGCGTCAAAGTACTCCTCCGCATCGCTGTCATCCGGGAACGTGCCCAGAAGACTGGCAACATTGCCACGTTGGATGGCAATGCCACAGAATGAGCCAGCCCTGTGGCCTCACGAAGTGTCGACCAGTTAGCGAGAGATTTCCTTAAAAATTGTTAATTAGGTATATAGAAACATAATGTTTCAATAAATTCTATTGAATAACTTACCTAAGATATCATTTTACACGATGATAGAAAAAATCTTGAGAAAACCGAATGGTCTTCGCGACTTTTAGTGGAATCCGTGGTAATCAATGATAACTTATTTCTTCTTTGTAGCGTGTAGCGTCTTCTAAAATGGTGTTTTCTGGCCGTCGAAGAATAGGCTAAAAATGTTAAATCCTTAGCAAAATAACACAAAAATGTAAATTTAAATCCAAAATATCTTACTATTCCCAATTATAATTGGAAATAAGCTTGATGAACCATAAATGGCGATCCGCTCACCCTTAATTACGTTCAGACCTAACACCGTAATTCGGTCATAGACAAAACGAGGGTGAGTAATAACCCTCCGTCCTAGGAGCCTGCCTCCACGGTGTGCGGTGCATTGTGATATGGCGTTTTGCACTAAACAAAACGCGGGATAAGTACACAACTACGTGACACTACTCACGCTTCGGTTATTTCATGAAAAAGTCATTCAATGGGATTAAATTAACTTAGACTTAAATTAAGTCATTAATGATTTTAATTATTATTACAGTGGAAGCGTACTGGGCCTCTAATAAATTAAACGCTTGAGTCACAGACAAGAACTAACTTTATTTGAATAAAAACAAACAGTATTACATACTCTATGGTAGATGGCGCTACTATCTTGTAATGTGAGATATTGTCGATACAAAACAGACACAAAATAACATAAAGCCATAGTTCTTACGGCCGCAAAACATATTTTCATCAAAGAATCATTTATTTGCATAAATAAGGTATAGAAGGTTGGTTAAATGAATTGTTCTCTTATTCTGCCTTTAATTTCGGCGTGCAAATATAAAATTAAGTTACATTTATTATTTAAATTAATTATGATCATAATCATGTAATCATTATACAGATAATCCCATAAATAAATAATTAAATTGTATTATTGGATTAAATAAATGTCAACATACAACCTGACACTGATCTACAAATTGCAATAAACGTAAGAAAAATGGCGCTCCCACCTTAAATAGAAAACTCTTTTTATTAAAATAAAACATGCTTACTAGACACCTACGTTTCAAGTCGTATTGTATGCGAGTTCTGCAAATAATAGTATAATATACCACTTCTAAAGTCAGGATTAATGGAAATGAAACATAATAGTTGCCTAAAAGGGCTGAGAGATATTTTGGCAGCATTTACCAAATTCGCTAAAATAGCATGTATGGACTTAGCCACTATTTGGCCGTAATACGGCACATCAGTGGTCGTGCCATTTGGATCTATGGAAACATCGGCGTCTATTGCTACCAAGTTCGATGCATTTTTTAAATAAGCTTAATTCTCGATCTAGATAATACAGATTACTTACCGCTAGGCTCTTAGAGTCTTAAGAAACATTTCGTTCGTGTTAGGGACTTTTAAGCTAATTTACACAAGTCATCGCTTGAAGATAGAATGATTTTTTAAACACGTTTAGCGATAAACGCATTTAGTGATATGTATTGTATTTTAGATGTTTACTAAAAACGTATTTTTTCATCTTTTCTGTCTTTCAGACTCTGACTGACATGTTTTTTCCAAACTTCATAATGTAACCTTCTACTTCTTCTTCCACAGGCGGAGTCAGACCGGGAGAGCGGCGCGAGCTCGCCGGAGGGGGGGGCGACGCGGGCGCAGCTAGCCGAGCCGCGCACCCCCTCGCCGCGCGCGCGTACCCCGCACCAGCAGCCACATCTGAATGGCTCCAGTGAGTTCGTACTACATCTTTTGTTATTACTTATTGAAATGTAGTTATAGTTGTGGTGGCGCATTTTCGACCCGAAGAAATTTTCAGTGGCGTACAAAACTATAATTTATGAAGCTCCATCTGCGCTTCAGTTCATCTTCAGTCTGAAAAAGCGCCAACATAAACCAGTCCGAAGTCAAGTTCTAGACGGACGTATATAAATCTTCTTTCAGGATCTTAATAATACTTTTTCTGAACATATCTTTAAACAAATGATATTAAAATAGAAAGATGGCGTCTGGATTTGTGCCCGGCTCGCCCCCTATTACTTAAATATAACTGGCAGAATGTGGATGTACTATTAGGTATACCTTTGCCTAACCCTTCGGGGAATACAGGCATGATGTTATGTATGTAGTATCTTAAGATAAAAGCTGTATGGGGAAAAAAAGCCTGTAAATTAACGGAATTTCAAACGTTATATTAATGAAAGCTGTAAAACTATATGACAGATTAAAGCTTAATTTTCATAAAATTTAAATCAAATCCAACCTTATCTAAATCGTTTAATTCAAATTCAAAATTACCATCACCACAATTATTTACTTCCATCTATCTTAATATTTATTATCGTTTATATAGTCATCCATACTTTTGACCACACGTTGTAATCTCAAAGTGAAATAGACTCAACTCAATTAAATTTAAAACAGCTACAGCATCTTTACGAAATTCATTGAGATACCATCGAGTAATATAAAGATAGTAATGGTGTCATAATATTTTATGGTTCAACTTTATTGTTATGTGTATGATGTATTTGTTCTGTGATATTTAGATTCCGTTTCAATCAAAAGATTAGGGTATGAAGCGATTCTCAAACTCTCAAACTCAAACTCAAAGCATTTATTTCAATTAGACCAAAACAGGCACTTTTGAATCTCAGAAAAACAAAGAAGTCGAAGCTACAGTCCCAGACACAAGGCATAATAACTTGTGAAAGTACCATAGTTGCCCATTCCAAAGCGTAGATCTCTATGGAGAAGAATGGGCAAGAAACTCCATGGACACTCTTTTCAATCAATTTTTACAAGATCTCAAATCAGCCAATTCGCCTTGAGCAAGCCTAATAATGATCTACGCTCAAGATGCCTTTCCTGTATAAAAAGAAGCATTCGCCGTTTAAGGACACTTATTTATTCTAGTACATATTTGAAAAAGTACGCGAAAATCAGAATCGTATCATCTTGTAACTATATTTTATAGATTAGAGATCTGTCTTAGGAAAATGAACAAAAAGGGTGTAACTAGACCCTTAACGAAGTCGAAAGGCACTTGTTCTCCTCGTCATTGCGATCATTTTGTTCTAGACCATACCTGGGAACCTTCTAGTTACGGAGATATTTATCAAAGTTCCAACTTTTCACAAGATTTTTTTTAAATACACGGTTTTATTGTTGTAACTTTACATTAAATACCTCCACGACCGCCGTACTATTCAATGCATCCAATGTTTTGAATAGTTACTTTGAGTTATACCGTAAAAACGTGATTTTTCACCTCAAAAGTCGTTTCTCAGCAATAACTTTTGCGTAGGGTTACTTAGTTTGATGTACAGAATGCTTGGTTGACGGCTTCGTGAAGGGTCTGTTTACACCTTGTATTAGTGCAGAAAAATTAAGATCATTCTTAAACTAAACCCCTTTAGACCAACTCAAATGCTTCTTCACATATTCAATGATCTTTCCTTGTCCACAGTGGCGTCGATGTTCCAAAACCTGCAAAACCTGGCGAACATGCAACAGAACATGCCGCCGATGTCGCAACAGCTACAGCAACAGATGTCGCAACAAATGTCGCAACTTGCCGCCAATCTTCAAGGCTTGTCTTCTATGCCCTCCAATCCTGTCATCAATTCGCCTTTGAATTTGAGCGTTAGCGCACCTGGTAAGTAAAATAATGAAATTAAAGTTTCGATCTCCACAATAGATATTATTTTAATCTTTGATTTGTAAAACACTTTACTTTTAAAAAGGAAGAAAAACCCGATAGACGAAATCTTTACTTATTACGTAGTGCTCTATTAGTCATTGATATTATTTAAAATATTGAAAGAAGTTGCAGATCATTCAAAATGACATCTAAAATGATTTAGTAGAGGCCCCAATATTCTACCCTGGGGCACACCTCAGGTCAGGACTACTAATTGATTTAGTTAGTAATTTACTTTTAAAATTAAAATAATGAAGATAGGTTTAAAAAGGATGTCTTAATTCCTTAAATAACTTAACAAAGATTATCGTTCTTTAAAATCCTCCTATTCGGTGTTTTGTACATACAAATGCTTCTCTATTAACGAATGCCCTCAGGTGATAGGTTACTAGTAAAAGTGAGCGCCTAAGGCCATCATAATAACCAGCTTCTGTTCCTTTTACCCTCATACCTGTATAATTTTGAAACTTTTCTCTTTCTTTAACCAGTCCAGAGGCCATGAGCCATCCAGATATGACCTATTCTTATTCTTTATTGCACAAAAAATAAAAAAATATACACACAAATTGCAATAATATAGCTTATGTACAATGGCGAGCTTAACCCAGAATTGGGTTTTCTTACAGCAAACCAAATTTCGATTGCGAAATTTGATAAGAGGTTAACCCCATGTGAATTAGCAGTACATGACCTACGTGTGTAGTGTAGTGTTAGTCGATCATTTCTTGCCACTTCCTGTAAATCAGACCTGACCTTACTCACAAGATGGCCATCTACCCGTTCCGTAGCTTACTTACCAATTGTTAAAAAAAATAAATTGATGAAAACTTGGTCACTGTTTGCCACCCTACGCAAAACAGACTTCAATTTACTTCACTATATTGCACTCTTAAAAATCACTTATATCACATGACCATCTGTCCGTTCCATCACTTACCTACTCCAACAAAAAAATTCCAAAACCATGGAAGTTACCATTAAAATGGTTTCATTAGTTGGTCACTTTTTGCCACTTTATGCAAAGTAGATTTTGTTTTAGCATCCTCATCGCATCAAGATGAAACAAATATTTAAAACGCGACTAAACTCCGTTGACAGAACCATACGCCGCGTTAACGTAGATATACAGAAAATATTTTTCTATCTAAGCTAATGTTAAGCAATTGAAAGCGTCACCTCCGAGTCTTGATTACCATTTTTCAGAACATTAGCATTTCAAACCGTCTGCTATTCTTCAACCGAGGGTAAGCCACTAATTAGACTGAATTAGACAGATTGGGATAATCAGAAATACACGGTTCGCGCATTAAAACTCTTAACTTCGAAATCACGTGAGCCGTAATTAGGTGATTACCGAATCCAATCGATTTAATGAATTCAAGATAGCGGCTTCACTCGGCCGCCCATTAAAGCTATGCCGTAATGGACGAAAAAACCTATTTAAATAATGAGTATAATTACATATTTTTTTCACGAACGCACGGATATTACGACTGTTGCGGTATCATTAAGAGTTTTATTGTCTTAATAGAGCTAATTATACATTTTTTTCGGTTCTTAATTGATGCGCCGTAGGAAAGAACATTTATTACAAAATGTGAAATGTCATGGTTTAAATGAATACGTTATGTTAATGTCGAGTTTAACGGGCTCGTAAGGCATGCAGATAATATTTTAGATTTTCTTTGGAGCCGTTTTGTTCGCAGCGAATTAGTTTTGGTCGGTTGCGTATGGGTTTTGTGTAATTTTCTATCGTTAGATTTTGTTCGGTAAGGTGCATTGTGGGGCAGATATAATTTATTATTTTTATTCCTTAATTTATTTTTTTTACAAATTAATTACTTTAAAAAAAATATCAAAAACATTTAAAAATATAAAAAATTGTAGCCCACCGGTATCGGGAACAGGATCCAAGCTACCGGCAGTCAGGGCTCCAGAGAGAGGAACCTCCCCTCCTAACAATACGAGCCGTGTCCAGGAGTACCGCTTTCTGAATCAAGCCGTAGATCCAGCTGACTAACGAGAGCCTCCTCAGGTATTGATCGAGGTTCTTGGCAATTAATAGAGGCTCTGGGCAACTCTGTCTCTCTGCAGGGCAAAGGCCTCCCTTCCCTCTTTCCATTTGTCTTTGGCTATTTGGACCCAATCCTTTTGATAACAGTCCAGCTCATCACACCATCTCTTTCCCTCTCTTTCAGATATGGCAGGTTATAATTACAATATCATTTTATTGTTTAATGATTTAAGTAGAAAGTTGCAGCGATCCGCGTTGCACGATCATTTCGTCACTAGCTGCTACCACGACCAATGTGTTAACGTAACGTTTAGTCATCGATAATCACATGTTTTATTTGCCAAATCTAATTTTTATTATAAGTTCGAAAAAAACATATTTTTACGAGTCTTACATATTTACCGATTTAGTATGAATAGCCGTACGTATTTAGGTGTTTATAAAAACATCGTGTCAAATTATCAACGCGCATTAAGTTGGACTTTTTTCTAGGATTATGTAGTAAAAATATGCATTAATATTAATATTCCACGATCATGATACGTGACTAAAGTTTGCCAAATGCTACGGACATAATATTGTTAAACACGTGTAGGTAACCACATTAAACGAGAAAAAACTCGTAATCGTTTAAATAATAATAGCATTGTCTAGTTTTTACCTAAACCAGACAAATACAATGTGCGTCCAGACATTATAACCATTTATTGCAATATAACGTTTAAAGAACAAAGCAATAACGATGCCCAAGTAAAGCATATTTCTCAGACAAACCGTGTAATCATAAACTCAATGAGTAGGAACGAAAACGAAACTGTGGCGCCATCTACACCGCCTCGTACGAACCAAACTGTCCTATCCAACATCCTATCAGAGTCCGATAACACCCGTCTGGTCGGAGGGTCCTCCCTTATGGAGGAGGATAAACTTTCCTCATACACCATGCCTTTAAATAATCATTTGTATGCACAAATCAAAGCTAATACTCTAGCAATCTCATGAAATGTATTATTATTTATTTGACTCAAGATTACGCTTACTTCAAAGATTTAAATCGATCAAAAATGGTGGCGGTTCTATTTCGTTGTCGCTGTCATTTCAATAGAAGTTTAGTAATATCTCGCTTTCGCATATTAAATATCGTATCACTCTGCTGTTTCATGCGATATGCGCGAACTGGCAATTCTAAAGGTACACAGTAACGTTCGTCTAGCCTCGTTTGACTGTGCACTCTCGTACTTACCCTCGGAGTGTCTCAGCGAGAGTACACCCACCATTATACTTTATCCCATGCCCTAAGCACGATTTAAATATTTGAATCACTTGCCACGTTATTCCGATGACCCCTTTCGTTCTGATCTCCCTGTGATTTCCAACACTTCCTCATCTAATTCTTTCTTCCCAATAGGTTTGGGATCTCCGAACCCAGTGGCCAACAACAATATGCTGCCGCCCGCGATGCCGTCCCCCATGCCACAACTCATTCTTGCCTCTGGACAGCTGGTGCAAGGCATCCAGGGTGCCCAGCTGCTGATACCGACTTCACAAGGTAAGAAACAAAACAGAGTATCATAAAAGCATAGAGATTAATAGGTAAAATTACCAATTTTATGACGCCTGTATTACAAAAAAATGATTATCCGGCCTTAAAACAAGATTTATAGTCAGACTCCAGGTTTTTAATCATGTAGCCATTTTAGAATTTCAAACTTTTTAAAAATGACAAAAGTGGCTTGGTTTAAAGCCTAATCGGTGAAATCTTATCATAATAATGGTATACGACATTACATTCTTTGAGGAGATGAAATCGACGTTGATGTAACACAGTCTAGTTGCACCTCAAGACATTGAATAAGTAAAGGATGAAAATGACAAAATAACTACAGTTTTTAATGCTTGTTTTACTAAACAGTGTATACAGATTTGAAAACCAGTTGAAACCGTATCTAATCTCATTAGTCAAATGCTTAACTTAAACCATGTCTAATGATATGTTTAGATATGAACTTAAGAGTTTTGTTAAGTAAAGTCATATTATATAAATAAATATATAAATGGCTTCCTTTAGATTTAGCACTTCTTTATAGTCATAATTTTCCATAGATGCAATGCCAAAACTTTTTGAACTACAAAATATATTTTCTCTCCATACAGGCATAGCAACGCAGACGATCCTCACAATACCAGTCAACCACGTCAACTCCAACGATCAGATGGTGAACCTAGCCCTAAACAACGGCCAGGTTGTGTCCACGTCTCTCGCCAACCTCCAAGCCATGGCCCAACCCCACCAGCTGCTAAACTCCAACCCCCAACAGAACGCCAACATTCGGCCAAACATGCTGAACCCAACATTGTCGAATGCATTGCTAAACCCAGGGCTGCCAAACTTTTTGTCGAACGGTGCAGCCAATGCGCAGGAACTGCTCCAAGCATTGCAACAGCAGCAGCCGCAAGGGAATCACAACCTTCTGCAGACGGTGCAGCAGAACAGTATGCCTCAGCAGATGCCAGGCAGGCGATCCTCATCTCCTCGTCCAGACAGGCATTACAAGGAGAGAGAAAACTTCGCTGATAGATTCGGGGGTGGATCTAGAGAACGGAATGAAAGGGAAAATTCTGGGGCTTCAGCTATGAATACTATGAATAGCATCAACAGGTGAGTTTTGCTCTAGTTACCTATTTAGTTTTTAGCTGTATGTGATGCGATATGCGTTCGTTCACGAGTGTGTAATTAGGCCGTGAACACGTGTTTGTTTCAGTAATGCCTGACCAGTTTTAAACACCAATGTAGGTACTTGTGAATGAGCGAACTTAAGCACTGTTATCACTTCTAATTTCCCAGTTTCTAGATACCATTTTTATCGATCAACGCGGGGTAAATTACAGAAAATTATACCAAGCTTCGAGCGATTTAACGAGCAATTCAACGAATTATCGACAATTATAACAATAATTGATTTTTTAAATCAATTACATCATAATTGTCCAAGTCTAACGTTGTTTGATGTGGATCACCAAGTTAGGTTTGTGACTGCGCTGTTGTATAGCCACCCTTATATTGTAGGGGGTAGAGTTTATGTGGAGTGCAGATAATGTGTTTGAGCGTGGGTGCAGCGACAAGTGTTGCCGTAATTATGTGACAATGAATGTAATTACGAATGACGCCAGTACGCAGATCTTGTGCGTGTGAGTGAATTACTAATCAACGTTTTGTTGTGTTTGTTAGGGGAGTTTTTTTTGTCCCTAATTAGTAATGAACTGATGAGTTTTCATTATTTTGATGGGTTTTTTAACATAATTGGTTGTAAAGTTTGGAATGTGTGGTTATGGGTAGAGTGCATCAGGGGTAGCTATTCCAAAAAAAAAAATATTTAGGGATGAACAAAATGAGAAGTCAATTTCCTCTTTTACCTATACCAGACCATAGAGTGCGTTTTTTTACATAGTCATATTTTTTTTCCTACTCCTCCGCTATTCTTTTCTGATTAATTTCGTTGCTCCAAAACAGATTTTTTCTCTGAGACTTCGTCGAGCTTCATTGCCTCAGCGCCTTTCTGGTGGTCGCCACTGTTGGTTCTGGCTTTCAGGAGTTGCAATGGTTTGGGAATAGTGTGGCGGGGATGTCCCAAAAAAATGGTTATATTTTATTTGTTTATACAGGGTGTAAAAAGACCCTTAACGAAGCCGAAAGGCACTTGTTCTCCCCATCATTGCGATCATTTTTTTGTTGTAGACCATAACTGGGAACCTTCTAGTTACGGAGATATTGGGGGTCAAAGTTCCAACTTTTTCACTAGTTTAAAAAAAAAAAACCTAAATAAATAAATTTTTGCGTAAAGTTACTTAGTTTGATTTACAGAATGCTTGGTTGACGGCTTCGGGTAGGGTCTGTTTACACCCTTTAGGTATATTTAAATGAAGTTTCCGTATCAATAAGGTAATCTAAGATCTTCCCAATGTAATACCTATTGCAAGTTTTTCCTTACATATGGTAATCCCCGCGTCCACTAAGCTACCTATCAAGAACTACTTTCCTTAACTTGTGAAGAGGTGACGCATCGTCATTAAAAATAAAACCAATTAATTAGTAATAATATGAGACCTAATATTATTAATATAATTTACCTGGTATTAATGAAAACCCTATTAAAGGAAATAAGGGTCGACTAAACAGAATTAAAATTAATCATACATAGTCGACAGCACCAAGCTGAATGGTGACTATAAGAATGGGGAAATGTTTTACAATTATTACTTAACAGCTTATTAGCTTTTACTCGTGGCTTCGCTTGCGTGGCTACGGAAATTATCCACAATTGGTAAAGTGTGAAATGTTTACAGACAAAAAGACAGACTTTATTCGCTTTAATATGGATTTAATTTACACCAAAAAACTTGAACTGATTAAATCCTAAAATATCTTCATTGACGTTAAGTGGATTCGTTACTTTAAATTTTCCCTACAAAGACCATTTAGCACGAGCGCGCGGTTTAAACAGTACGTAAATACGTCGATTTTTGAATCGAAAATACAATTAGGTATCCTATAGCATTTTAGTCAAATTGTTTGCAACAAGCACAATCAGTATCATCCATAGATATGAATAGATTATAAAAAATATGACAAAATTATATGTGAAACGAGGGTTTTTAATATTAAAATCGACGTATTTACTTTTCCGGGGCATCAGAACATCGTAACTTCACATTAACTATCAAAACATTGTAAGCCACGCTAATCAAAAACAACACGATAGTTTAAAAAATAATCTCCAGGAAATCCTAAAACATATATTAAAAAATAAACATTAATTCACAAATGACACACATTACCAGCTAATAATCTTAATGCCGGATCGACTAGATATTAATCTAGATTGCTCCGTCTATTAAGGTCGCATACTTATTGCAATCTTTAGCTCTAACTTGGAGATAATTAGGTAAAATTGGAATGTTTAGCTTGGTTAAAGGTTTGAAGTATATCGTAACTAATACATATTATTATAATATCATAAATGTGAAAGTGAGTTTGTTTGTTTTTTTGTCATGTCTTCTTGTCTTAACGGCTATATGGATTTGGATGAAATCAGGCATATTAAGGGTGTAAACGTGTGACACGTTTACTATTCGCTGCATCCATCAACACAATGTTTTGAGTGATTTTTCACAGCAATAATTTTTGCGTAGGGATACTTAGTTTGATTTAAAGAATTGACGGTTGACGGCATCGAGAAGGGTCCGTTTACACCTTGTAGGTGGATCTTAACATGAGTTAGGACAGGGTCCCGTGGGATAATTTACGACCGCGACGCGGCCGCGGGCGAAGCCACGGGCAAAAGTTAGTACACAAGTCGATTGGTGCACTAGCTTAACTTACAATGCTTACGCACTTTTATGACAGTCCTGTTTTTTTTTTTCACTTTTAATTACAATACCTGGAAAAACTTATTAACTGTAAAGGTCAGTCATGCATAATGTCACGTTAAAAAATGACAATATGCAATTAGTTACACATCTATGCGATTCATATAAATTCGCTGAATAGTTCCCATACGTAACTACCTATGCTAAATAAAACAACACCGAACAATTTTCTTGGAACCTTATTATTTTAATTCCACTGCCATTTAAACTCGATTCACGTTTAATTAGCTACTACAAATATTAATTAATTTGATGACTAATGCTCCACGTGAACCCATCACGCGAATATTATTGTTTTTAACACAAAAAGTTGATAAAACAGATGCTATCAACCAGGGGTAATGTCCTTTATTACACGTAATTATGCACCAAGTGCACAATTGATGATATGCTTGGGGAAATACATTTGATAACAGACAATGGTGAATTAAAAGTTTTATTGAATGAATCCAAGAAATAACTTTATAACAGTCATATGTAATGATCGGAAGCAATTGTCCAACGGTCGAGGCGTTGATGAACAAATTGTAGGCTGTGGTACAATTGTGGTGACTCCAACCATGAGCCATATAAGACTGTCATTGTTAAGGAAACTTCTGTTTTATCATCATTTTAACTGAGTTTAAAGTAGATATAGGTATACTACATTGCACTGGCGAAGGTTGCATACAACTCTATTCCTACCGGCTTCCCTTTGAAAAATGGCACAGTCAGGATTCTATAGACAAATAATAATATCAGATTAAAGATATATGTACTGTTTCTTTGACAGTCGTTACAGATAGTCAGTGGCCCAAAAAGTCTGACAATCAGTCTTACCAAGGGGTATCGTATTACCCAGTACTAACTGGGTTGTGGAGGTCCGATAGGCAGTCGTTCCATGTAAGATTTCAATATATTCAGCTGCATTCGGTTAGACTGGAAGCCGACCCCAACATAGTTGGGAAAAGGCTAGACAGATGATGATTAAAGATATGTACTCCGGCTTACCTCTTACAAAAATTACTGCTACATTAACAATGAGTTAGTTAATAGAATATTAATTCAACCAATCATTGCTCTACACATTTTACTTCACATTTTAATAGAATTAGCTCACTCACGTTAAAAAAAATACACTTTTGGCAATCATCTCCAGTGTAAAGACATGTAATTTTTAAAAAGACTAACCTTACAGTCCAAATTCAACTGCACTGAATTGATTTAGCATAGCAACGAAAACAGAATCGGACTAAAACGTTCGCACAGCTGGAACCAGACATCCTCCTTGAGAGAGCATAGCAAAGATGCTTCTTAAATCTAAATAATCATTAAGAGAAAACAACTCTTCATACAGTAACTGAAGTAGCCGTGGTAACTGCCCGATAAGCTGTCACAATTTAATTAACAGAATACAAACTGCTATGAAATACTGCGATACATTCTAGAGTCAGTAATGTGGATTACATTGGTATTTAATTATTTTGAATTTGATTATAATTCTGAGAAATCAACAGTGCACACTGCATACTGCTGTAAGGGTTCGATCAAACCGGCATGGACAATTTGAGGACACGACTCTGGATGGGGACACTTCCATAGAAGTATTTACTGAAGTACCTATCTGTCTTTCAAGTGTCTGGTACCGCAATTTGTCTGTACTATTTTGTCAGATATTTGCTCTACATGAAACATTTAAATAAATATTAAAGCTGTGTATTTAAATATTGGAAGTAGATCTTGACCTCTATTTTCACAAAATTTTCTCAAAATGTCTAAATACAATAAATCAAGTTACTTCGTCAATCTTTTTATTTAGATAAAATGTAAAGAAAAAGAAGAAACCAGCTGGACCGTACGAAATTATCCAAATTTTAATACATAATTTGAATAAATAATTTCAGCCCATTAGGTCCCTCTGTTTCTGTTATTAGCTATGTAAGAACCCACAGAGGCGTAATAAGGAAAACGTAGAAACATCGAACTATTATCTACTTTAATTAGGTATTTAATGTTAATTATATACAGGATGTAATGTAACTCGTTGTTACTGATATAATTACATAAATAATGGCATGTTCACGCACTTTATAAACAATTTTCTGGTGTTGGTAGTGCGGAAAAATAATAAAAAAATGGTGGTGCATAAGCGCGACATTGCCCTGCTTAGATGTAATTGTAAATTAGTACTTGTGACCGTGAGTGTACTTGGATTTACATGTCAGTGTGAGCGTTAATTAGTTCGGTGTAAAACTTCGTAATTATTTAATTATTTATTTATTATTTCTTAAGGGAGTTCGGATGTGGATAATTTCAGGCTATGAGTGATGACGAGGATCACATTAAAAATATATATTTTTTTTAAATGGTTAGCAAAAAGTAGTCGAAAAATTTAAAATCCTAAAATTTTACCGACGCGGACGTCACGGTTGGCGCTGTGGCTGAGCGATTGGCTGCTGCGCTGGGTGTCGCGGGTTCGATACCGCACGGAACCAATATTTGTACACAAGTAGTTGTTTCGGGTCTGGCTATTTGTGCATGTGAATTTAAATGTTTGTAAACTCACCCACTATACAATAGAAATTCCTAATGTGGGGCAACGTTTTATAAAAAACAAAATTTGAATTGCAATAAATATAAAATCGATAAGATATAAACCCAAAAACTAAAGGCAACACAAAAAACCTTACAACAGCCGGCCGTTGTCGCATAATTCGATAAGATTTATTACAAAAGAAACGGGAAAATCAACAGTTAATAAATGTCTTGATTAAAAACAAGTAGAGCATTCTGGTCTGGCCCGGTCGCACACAAGATCACAAACACACACACACACACAGATAATGTACCTACCAGTAGTTAATATATAATTGCTTTTGCATTGCCGCGCGACGGAACAACCGCTTTGGGTATTTGTCGGGTAATGTTAGATTTTCTTGCGGTTCACACAATGTATCTTTAGGTTGGGTTACAATCTGGAAAATTTAAAATTTTAGGGTGTACCTTTTTACTTGTTGGGTAGAAGTCGTATAACGAAGCGCAGCTGCATTTTAAAAAGTGCAAATTCTTGTCATTTTTTGAAAATGAACTAAAAAATTTGTACACACATGAACTCACACCTATAACCCATGGGGGTAATCAGAACGCCATCTGCTAAATCCCAATAAAATCTGAAAAAAAAACATTTCCACACGAAAACTAAGATATCTGACTTGTCACTATTTTACTATACAGTAGTCCAATCTCTAGGCTTACAACTATTCACAGCAGACATTTCGAAAGTCAGCTACAGGCAAGCGGAGACATCCAGCTAATACGATATATAATTAGGTGGCGCATTAAGTATTCCGCCTATAATTACCGTAGCGCCCGTGACGCGTCTAATCCAGCAAGTAATGGTGATAAATAGATCTATACGGGGATATCGCGCTGAATATATTAGCGTACTGTAGTTTGCTATACTGTGGTGTAAGAGAAGGGACAGACCAGAGAAATGATGGATGAAGTTTTTGATGACTTATTGAGAAGTATGGATAGAGTGAAGAGAATGATCGTGACTGTGGTCTGTGAAGGCTAAAACAATCGTATGGAATCAATTGGAACTTTTAAGGTGTAATTTTCAATTCAATTCGATTTATTAACTTCAGGCGCAACTATCCAAAAATCCGAAAAAAAAACGATCTAATTTTTCTGAGTGTGTGTGATTCACTGATTGAATGCGTTATTATATTCATGTTAGTGACATCATTTTCAAAGTGTTGCATTTCTACTTATACTTGAGGATTTATTACATTAATTATGGAAATAGGAACACTGAATTCTGTAGACTTTGTCAAATAAGGACTACAGGTATTCCTACTTCGTAATATTAGACAAGAGTTTTACTTGCAAAACGATCTTTGGTCAATACCTATTTCGATTAGCATTTAAACTTAAATGGCATTTATAAACGTTTGTGTATTAAAATGCCAGAAGTAATATATTCTTAATAATTACCAACTAATAGTGTTACAGCTTAACCAATAGTTTACGTAGATATAATTAAATAACTTCGTATTCAATAATTATTCCATTCCACGCTAAAATATAAACCTAGCTCAATATTAATGCATTCTATTATTACAATGTACGTTCATAAAAGTATCATTTTAGTATGTCGCATTAAGTTAACCCGTAAAACGCTGCGATTCGACATCACTACAATAATTATAATTATTGTCGTTTCTACGTCTATTATTCGTTTGTATGAAGTGTGTATGTGTGTGTAGTCAAAGACATTAAGTTAATGCCACCTCATAATTACTGGTTGGAAGCATTAATTCTCGCATCCATAATTAAGTTTAATACCTCATTTCTGTTGGCCTACAATCTAGATAAATATTGTCTGTCGTTTGACGTCTATTAAAGTTACATTAAAATTGTAAATCATTGTGAGTATAGATAGTAGATTTTATATGGAGTTTTATAATGTATCTAGTTCTCAAGGCTGTACCATTTTACATTCATATTAAGTAGGTACCTACTTAGGTTATTAGCTTATTTATCCTTATGAATAAATGTTTTACGACATAAACCGGTGATACATACATAAGTATCTACTATTACCTGCAAGTAGCAGGCATGCCTTTAACATTGACCAATCAGAAGTTGTTACGGCGAGCTTCTTCAATGTGTATTATGGGATTTTAGATTTCAACTTATAAGTCTAGTAGTAAGACCTTAGTTTTTAACTTATAAATTGGTATGGCTCAATGTCATACAAAGCATAGTTTCGTGTGAGTTATTCGCATGTGCATTATACGCTCTTAGATTTCAACTTATAAGTCTAATAGTAAGGCCTTAATTTTCAACTTATAAATTAATTATTATGGGTCAATATCATGCAAGCTACTTGCGTCTATTGTGCAAGTTACTGGCACGTGAATTACGGGCCTTAGAGGATGTTTTTCAACTTATACGTGAACGCTAAATGGCCGTCAGTAAGTTTGAGCGCGTGTAATGAATATGCCAAAACGTTCCGCGAAAACTGTTTAAGTGGGCGTGAAAACTGGATGAAAATCCGCTCGGCAGTGATGATAAACTCGAATATAAGGACGGAAGTGCTACGGATACATTGTTTTATATTTTGTAGGACTGATGAATTTAATCCTCGTTTTCGGTTCTAGGAACTTGGATTTAGTAAACAGTTGTTACAAAAACATTAAGCACGAAAAAAATTGGAGTAGGTACGTTTTTTTTTAAAGAAAAAAATATTTTTAATCAATTAATCAGGATCAGGCCAGTTTTATTTCTGACCACAGTAAAAAAGTGAAATAAGAAGCTGTTCGATAATTGCAGTTATTTATCTTTAATGACCAGTAGCTCCAAATGTCAAGTAATAATTTATCATTATTTGCGTCTTTATAAATAATCATTATTGCCACAATAGTTTCGTTGCATGAAGGTTTAATATTATTGTTAACAAAAGTTCATGTACTTCGTGAAATGTGGTCGTAAATAATGATTATTATCTATATATCAGTCAAGAATGCGATTGTTGTTTAATTAATAATTAATATTACGTCACTTCATTCTTCAGATATAGTTTAATTAACAGGTAGTCCTTTAAACCTACAAGGCAGTCGCACGTTTTTAAAGGGTAGGCAATCGATTTATCCATCGATTACCCTCTTTTTTTTTTTTTTTTTTGTCGGTAGCTCTGTTTCTTGTTGCCTGACTGAGCGCTACGCTTCATTCTTTTTTCGTGCGAGGCAGCGCGCGGTATTCTAGAAATATCTACTTTATTTCTCAAACTTTAATCCAAGTTATAATATAATTATGCCCAAAAGAAGCTTTATGGAAAAAATGGAACGATATCATTATAAAATAAGAAGACTGGAAGACAAAGAAAATAAACGTCGCCAACGAATCATCGAATCGTCTGATTCATTGGAAGAAAATTCAGGTTAGTAAAGTGTTTATTTTCTTAAGTGCCACGTTAAAAAATAATTCTGCCTTGAAAGTAGTTCATAATAACCTGGAGGTTGACCGTGGGTCAGTACGATGGTATCCGATTATTCTACACTTAGACGGTAGCCGTGGGTTATCGCAAAGCAAACGTAGAAACTAAAATAACTACGCAGACCATTATAAACTAGTGGTTGATCGTGGATCAACACAAGTTAAACTTATGCTTGGATAATAACCGTGGGTTATTACAAAAGCAAACTACCTTATGAAAAAATGCATAAAATATAACCTGGAGGTTGATCACGGATTAACACGATGGTACCTACATACTGAACAATCCCTACGCTTAAAGATTAACCAAGGTTTATTCTAAAGCGATATTTTTCAAGGCGATATTTTTCAATTTTTACAACTACCCTCAATATAACTTTTTCAAATTTATTAAATTTTCGTTTTGTATTGAATTGGTTAGTAAGAAAAGCGTTCTCTTTCTTTTATAGAAAACGAGTCGCTAGCGGTTCTTGAGGATTCAACGCCCATGGAATGTTCGCAAGAAAATATCCAGGACGGAAGGATACCAGAAAAGGCGCCAGAAGACAAAGAACCAACACCGCTTCCTGATCTGGACCCCGATATATTGTCAGCTCTCGGAGAAGTTGCTGAGGACGTACCTAAGTTCGGTGAAAAAATTCACGATAACTTAGCTCGGCTTTGGCTCCCCATACTTCGAAAGGGGATCGAAAAAGAGGCTAAAGAAAAACTGATGAATCAGTATCAGATTCCAGAAAACTGCACCCTATTGCAAGCCCCCAAACTTAACCCTGAAATAGCCGCCACGATTTCCGACACCACCAGAACCAAAGACAAACGAGTCGAAAGCGCTCAACAGCAGCTAGGCCTAGGCATTGCTGCCCTCAATAAAGGACTGTCGTTGCTCCTCGAAAATGGGGCAGAGAGGGTCAAGGTGATTAAGTTTTTGAGCGACAGTAGCCGGCTCCTATGCGATCTTCACCATGTTGAGACAGATGTTCGGAAAAAGTTTATGACACCAGGTCTGGACAAGGCGTTTTTAAACTTGATCCAAGACGTAGACAGGGATGAAACCCTGTTCGGCCAAAAACTTTCTGACAAAATTAAGGCATCCAAAGCTATAGAAAAGCAGGGTTTGCAAATAAAGAAACCTGCTCCTGTGAGGACAACAACATCTTCTGCCCAACCGACAACAAGCCGACCTCGCTCCCAGGTAAACTGGTCGGGCCCCTCCCGCTATACGTCGAACAGGGGGGGGCGGGGCGGATACAAGAAGACCGGACAAGTTGGTCGCAAAGGCTTTCAAGCGTCAGCGATGAAGCAATCCCCATCCTCGCAGCCTCAGCAGAACCAGACCAAATCCCGTGCTCCGCCTCAGCAGCGTTAGAGGTACATGCTGGTCGAATTCAGTTATATTACAACCGTTGGCTTAAAATAACAGATAATCCGTTAGTTCTTAACTGGATTCTAGAAGGATATTCTATCCCATTTTGTAGTAAGGTTGTACAAAAATATATTCCTTCTAATACTTTGACGTATCAAGAAGAAACTGATATGACAGTAGCAATATCTAAGCTTATTAATTTGGCAGCAGTATCGGTTTGTGAACGCTCTGAAGGAGACTTTATTTCTAGCATATTTCTCACCTCTAAACCTAACGGTGGCAAGCGTTTTATCTTAAATTTAAAACCACTTAACAAATTTGTTCAAAAGTCTCACTTTAAAATGGAGGATCACAGGGTTGCGACAAAGTTGGTACCTAAAAATGGCTACCTAGCCACTATAGACCTTAAAGAAGCATATTTTTCGGTACCAATTTGCAAGGCACATAGAAAGTACTTAAGGTTTGTGTTTAATAACACGGTCTACGAATTTAATGCAGTTCCCTACGGTTTATGTGTCGCCCCAAGAATTTTTACAAAAATCATGAAGGAAGTCATTAGTTACCTAAGGCAGAGAGGTTATAGATCAGTTATATATCTCGATGACATATTATGCATAGGAGATACCTTCAGCGAATGTCATTCAAATGTAACTAATACCCTAGAACTGTTACAGTGTCTGGGATTTGTAGTTAATTTCGAAAAGAGTGTATTAACACCACGCAGAACTTGTAAATTCTTAGGATTTATACTTAATTCTGCTGATCTGTCCCTATCTCTGCCTTCTGACAAGATAAACAATATATCTAAATTGGTTAAGAAGTTTGCCTCATTACCCAATTGTACAATTAGAGAACTCTCACAACTCATTGGAATACTAGTCTCAGCATGTCCAGCAATTAAGTATGGCTGGCTTTACACTAAGACACTCGAGCGTCAAAAATTTTTGGCCCTTCAGACACATAACAATTTTGAAGCTAAAATTAAATTACCTGCCGTCGTATTACCTGATTTGCTTTGGTGGAATCAGAATATTCGTTCTTCATCAAACCACATGAGGCCCGATGCGAAATTTTCCCTTGAAGTATTTACAGATGCCTCTAGAACTGGTTGGGGTGCATACTGTAACGGTAACCGCATAAACGGCGGTTGGAAAGAGGTAGAACTTTCCTTCCACATAAATTATTTAGAGCTTCTCGCCGTTTTCATGGGATTGAAATGTTTCGCCCATAAGGCCTCTAACTGTTCCATCTTACTGCGTGTTGATAATACAACAGCAATAAGCTATATTAACCGGATGGGTGGGATCCAGTTCCCACATCTCCACGATCTAGCCAAAACCATCTGGCAGTGGTGCGAGAAACGAAACATATGGCTTTTTGCATCATACATAAATACAAAGGATAATGTTGAAGCAGATGAGGAATCCCGTAAGATAAACGTCGATATAGAATGGGAACTATCAGAGTGGGCTTTCCAAATGATAGTTAACAAGCTAGGTCAACCAGATATTGATCTCTTCGCTTCTCGCACCAACACAAAATGCGAAACCTATATTTCTTGGAAACAAGATCCTGATGCCCTAACTGTAGACGCGTTTACAATGAACTGGCGTTCTAGTCGATTTTACGCCTTTCCTCCTTTTTCGCTTGTGCTTAAATGCCTTAGAAAAATTATAAGTGACAAAGCTACTGGCATATTAGTTTTTCCATACTGGACCGGCCAACCTTGGTTCCCTCTACTAAAGAAAATATTAATTTCCGAAATTATATATTTTAAGCCTAACAGAGACCTTTTGCGTTCTAATTACAGATCGCAACACCCACTGTACAAGAGCCTTACCCTGGGAGCCGCGAAGCTCTCCGGGTCGCTTTCACTCGACGAAACATTCCACCAGTAGCGTTAGACATAATGTTATCCTCCGTTTCAAATAGCACTCTCAAGCAGTACAATACATCGTACAAACTCTGGTGGCAGTTTTGCAATACAAATGGAATTAACATCTTTGACCCCCTCTTATCTAACATTTTAACTTTCCTGGCAGAACAATTTAATAGAGGAGGATCTTATGGAACAATTAACTCGCACCGATCAGCACTATCCTTACTTTTAGGTGGCAATATAGGATCTGATGATAGTATCAAACGCCTTCTCAAAGGCATATATAAACAAAAGCCTTCAATACCCAAGTACATTGGTACTTGGGACCCCCAGAAAGTACTGAACTATGTCGCTAATTGGTTTCCCAATAACAGTTTATCTTTAGATAAAATTACTAAAAAAGTTTGTGTCTTACTGGCAATTTGTACTGCTCACAGAGTGCAAACTTTGTCTTTAATAAAAGTTTCCAACATAAATAGAGGTGCAGATTCGTTACAGATTCCTATTTCTGACATCATCAAAACTTCTACGGTAGGTAGGGACCAACCAGTTTTAGTCTTGCCATATTTTAAACAAAACGTCTCAATATGCCCAGCCACAGCCGTAGATGATTATCTGATCATGACATCTAATCTAAGACCAGATCATATTGAAAACCTTTTTATCACCTACAAAAAGCCTTACAAGAAAGCTTCATCTCAGTCCATTAGTAGGTGGATAAAGCAAACTTTAGCGGAGAGCGGCGTAGATGCGGGAGTTTTTAGTGCTCACAGCACTAGACATGCCTCCACGTCTGCGGCGGCCTCCGCTGGAGTTTCTATTGATACAATCAGGAAAACAGCTGGCTGGTCCAGCTCATCTCAAACATTTGCTAGATTTTATAATCGGCCCATACTAGATGAAGGTATCTTTGCAAGATCTGTTTGCTTGCAACAAACTAATTAGTAATTAATGATTGTAAAGTCATCCTACAGTTGATTACCTGATTTAAGTATTATTAATCAGATTTATTTAGTTAATAAACTTGATTATATAGTAAAAACCTAATTATTGACATACTTAATGTATAAGATTTTTTATGTTATTTTTGAATATGGAAATTAAACATTTATTTTGGTTATACACTAAACAGCTTTTATGTTATAAAAATTATACTCTGAACATCTACCTGTTAATTAAACTATATCTGAAGAATGAAGTGACGTAATATTAATAGATGATCAAACGAACTTCTTAAGTGAAGTTCGATCACTATTATATGAGTCACTTCATTCGAAGATATAAAATCACCCTCCCAAGAACGTTCCCATATCCCTATAAATGATTTAATTTCCTCTCTAAATAAATGAAGCGTAGCGCTCAGTCAGGCAACAAGAAACAGAGCTACCGACAAAAAAAAAAAAAAAAAAGAGGGTAATCGATGGATAAATCGATTGCCTACCCTTTAAAAACGTGCGACTGCCTTGTAGGTTTAAAGGACTACCTGTTAATTAAACTATATCTTCGAATGAAGTGACTCATATAATAGTGATCGAACTTCACTTAAGAAGTTCGTTTGATCATCTATATTTGCAACTAAATAAAGTATTCTCAAGTCTACTAAGCAATGTGGTTAGCCGTCTTAATGTGATATACTGTGCGCAGTTAAAGATAGAGGAAGATGTGGAGTCGTTTAGTATCCTTATTAGATTTGTGTCAAACACAAAATTCAGTTCCATGCTTTCCGACAAATAATCTTTATTCAATCATGATTATTTTAATATTGCAAAATCAACATCATCATTTTCTTAAACTTCACATTAAAATTTTCAATTATTGAAATATCTACCTACCTGCCTAATCAATTATTAAAAAAGAGTAGCTGCGAAAAAAAAAATGAATGCAAAGCATACGTCATGTTGCTCCATTAATAACTTCATTGATACACTGTTATGTAATAAAACAGCAGATTATACATGTATATTATCGTTGCTTCGCGCGTCAATCGAAGAGGAGGGGCGTTATGAATGAAGAACATAACACATTGTGAAATCAGTAACCGATTTGTTCCTCAGACACGTTTACCTCTTACATAAAAGTCGCTATTGTATTTATGGTTATAGAATTAACGTTTAATATCTGTTTTTAATAACTAATCGTTTTGACGTTTATTTGTGACAATGAAAAAACAAAATGTCATGTTAAATGTTAGGAGAAAGTTTTGTACTTACTAATAATTGAGTTATTATAATGTTACGCATTTATATAATATTGAGAAAGGTCTGGTTTGTACAGCAAGATGTCAATCATTCTTTACTAGAAAAATATAACGTCAACATAGGAAAATTGTTGCAGACTTCGACTCCACTAATTATTGTGCTCCTTTTTCTTTTAGACTTGAATGCAAACTTTTTATTCGCGTTTTTCTTTTTAAGTTAACACTACCGATTCACAGCATTAAATATTTATAGAATTGACTTATTTTAAAACGATTAACGTGTTTTAGTTTTAATTCTTTTAGTGCAATTGACGTAGGTTTCTACTACTTGGTTTGATAACTATTATGAGTTATTGAAATTATGCATAGACAAACACTTTTCACTGACACATTATAGAAGTTAAAAGAACAAGCAGATGAACAGCCTATACAAGCTTTTTGAGGCTATTCTCTCAATTTTTTTCCAATAGGCCGGTAACATTGACCGGTTACATTCTGACATTACTTCGGTTTTGGCGCTCCTACTGCCGTTTCCGTCCCTAAATCTTTGACGAACACTAACGAAATGTCATTGTGACATCAGGAAAGTCTGACAGTTTAGCACGCACTTCGAAGTTTCAGCAATGATTGTCAATGCCTTATCAATGAGCTATACGACTTTTGTTGCGGAGAAAAATGATGACAAATGATGTATTTTTTAAAAAGGGAATTGATGATCGATTAATTGTTAAAAACCCGTAATAGTAGCATCATTACAACATTTAAGCCGAAGTATTATTTATTACAAGACCGAAAAAGGACGCGACTCCAACGCAAATGAGTTAAAACTTTACATATGACGTCACCATCATAATTCCTTGTAACCGCATATATTTATACAATAATTATCGCCATAAACATGATCGAATCTCGCCAACTACGCAATATAATTATGTCTGACAATACATACTGACAAGAGTGTTCCATTTTTTTCCTTAAAGACGATTTAAGTGTATTAAAAAGCAATTATTGACCTTAATAAAACATTTCGTATTTTTATAATCGTACCTTTAGGCGGCCGTTATATTACTGGCCATATTCGTTTTTTAAACAATTCCATTTTAAAATTATTAACGGGTGTTACGTTTGTAAGTAGAAGGAAGACACTGAAAGCGTATAATTAATTTTGATTAATGAAAGGTGTTGAGCAAGCAATGTATACCTTATGATAAAGATACAGTAGAGGTGATTATCAATTGTCATGAAAAAATAGGTAAATTCACAAGACATAGTAAGAAATGGCCACACCACACTACAAACGTTTTGCATATTTTATAAAACTGTAAATTAAACAGTTTTCTTCATGAAAATAGTTTTCATTTTGGCCAAAGCGACTGTTGGTCTATTATTAGTTGCCCTACATTGACGTTAACTGACAAAATACCAACGTAAAAATATTTCAAATAATGGTAACATAATCATATTTGAACCATTTATTAAGACCGACCCTTTAAAACGATAAAGGTCACTACGAATGACAAGAAAATAAGTTTGTAATTAAATTTGCAACCGGACGATTATTATTTTTTTAAATAATTATCTTGCAAAGGCGTAGTTTCGTTGTCGGGTACCTCTGATAAATTTGAAGGAACAATTAATGACTTATATCATCGTGTGCGTGAGTCTCATTCACACACATTTTGCGTGTGTGTGTGTGAGTGTGAATGAGCTCATGTTCGTATGTATGTGTGCGTTATTATCGCTTCACGACATATACGTGCAGTATTTATTTACAAGGGTGCTAGTTTAATTTACATATTAATTGATTACTAAGAAAAGACAAATAAATTAACGCAAGCCATAACCTATGATTAAACGTCGCCAAAATAGAACGTAACAAGTTTGCGTTATTTTTAAACGAGAATACCATGATCTTGTTTTTTATGAAATTAGTTAGTTATTTTCATATTTACTTTGTAAAGTTTTACAAGCGTAGTAACAAATTGAATTCATGAAATTATTACTCGGGTGGTAAGTTACAAAGTTACAGTTACTAAGCTACATAAAACAGACAGATAAATTAAATGGCGTCGGCAAACGTCGTATGAGCTGCACGTTTACAATAATAAAAGTGCATGTGTATGTGTGAGTGTGTGTGTTCGTTGCAACGGATGAGGCCCTAATTAGCCAGCAATTACCGCTAATGCAGGCGCACTTAATGAAGCGCGCACCTCATTTGTAGCCGCCGCGCTCGGGTGAGACACTCAAACTTCATTGTTACACGATACACGGTAGTTTTTACAGAAAAAAATAGGAAGGAAAACTAGGGTTTTTTAGTTGTGTAGCTGGCTGTTTTGTTTAAGTAGTGCTGTATGGAAATTTTAAAAGACATGTGTGTAGTGTAGATACAGGGACATAATATTTTCTAATTGGGAAGCTCTTTAAAACACCATCCATTTTGGGGTCGGCTTCCAGTCTAACCAGTATTACCACACCAGTATTTTACATGGAGCGACTGCTTATCTGACCCCCACAATCCAGTTAGTACTGGGCAAAACGATTTCTCTTGGTAAACCCTTTAAAACACCATTGATACAAAATAAGTACTCTACAAGAAAATTTTCAAGCAAAATGTACAGGGATAACTTTTACCGTGTTAGTTTTTAATGCTAGATTTTTCTTTGTATTTCTGTGCACTATTACGGAATATAAGAGTTATAAATGTATGTGTTTTTCTTTTTTAAGGTGTTGTATTCTTATCAGACATACCTAACACGTACTTCTGTAAACCGTTAGGTATGTGTATGTTAATATACATAACATACCTTCATTAAACATATTCACGGTCTTTATTAAACAAAAGGTCTATTAGGTACTTTAATTTGCCTTACTTTTCTAAACACAAAAAAAAACTAAAGAAAAATTAATGCTTTATACACTTATTTTGCACAGGCTTCACTTATGCAAAGTTTTACCCTTTACAAAACAATATAGAACTTTTCCAAGGCAAATAAAAAATAAGGAAAATTGATTGTTAATATTTCCTCTTTTTTGTTTGTCGCAGTCATAATTATAATTGTTGAATGGCTATTCATCTTTGTTGTTCATTTAATACACATAACATGTGACTTGTGACTGATGTATTTTAATGAAGTAAAAAAAAAGCTAAAGCTAAAGCTAAAGCTAGATTTAAGTTTAATGAATATAATATTTTTAATGTGAAAGTTATGTATACTGTTATGTGATATTAGATTATATATTTTAGCTTTAAGTTATGTTGCTGCGCCCTAACAGGGTCATGTACTTACTAGTTTTAAGCCTAGCGTGTGAAATTGGTTGTGTACATTGTGCATTAAATAAATAAATAAATAAATAAATAAGCATAAGCATAATCAGCCTATAATGTTCCCACTGCTGGGTGCTCTCTATGAGACGTGGTGGCCCATGTGGACCCAGTGCGGGTTGGTAGATGTCACACGTCTTCGAATTTTTTAGTTCTAGGACATGCCGATTTCCTCACGATGTTTTTCTTCACTGTTTTGAGAGCAGTGGTGATGAAATAAATTACACAAAGTAATGTGCCTGTCGGGGTTCGAACCCTTCGAGGTTCGACTTACTGCTCATAAGTACATTGCCACCACTGGGCCACCGCTGCTCTCTGAGAAGTTGACTATGTTTCAATTAAAGTACACGCTCCTAAATTATATCTCACAATTTGAAAGACTTTGAAAGGAATTGATAATCCATAGCTATATTTTACGTGGGAATTTGTCTGCTCAACACCGTAAATAACTCAATTAATATTTTTGAACACCATTAGACTGCAGGGCGATTTACCGCCACTATTGAACTGGTTTTTTTTTCATATTTAAATGTGATTATATTATTTGTCTATAGAATACTGAATGGACAAGCTCGTGGCTTAATAATAACAGCCGCTCGAGTCGATCTTTAGGTTAAACCGTGCTTGTCTAGGTTGGTCTGTGGATGGGTGACCACTCATCACATACTGAGTTTCCTCCGTCCCTCGGAAAGCACGTTAAGCTGTTGGTCCCGGGTGTACTTTGTAGATCTTTAGCAGTCGTTAGGTAGTCAGTGGCCCAAAAAGTCTAACAACCAGTCTAACCAAGAGGTATCCTATTACCCAGTACTAACTGGGTTGTGGAGGTCAGATAGACACTCGCTCCATGTAAAATACTGATATTCAGCTGCATCCGGTTAGACTGGAAACCGACCCCAATATAGTTGGGAAAAGGCTAGGCAGATGATGAGAATACTGACTGTGCCATTTTTCAAAGGGAAGACGGTAGGAATCGAGTTCTAGGGTACCTTCGCCACTGTTTTTTTTAATACCTAAATAGCACTCCCCATCATCCATCGTAGATTCGAATATGTATTTTGTTTTGGATGGGTAGTCATCAAATAACCCCCCCCCCCCCCCGTTCTGGGCGCGGAGTGGAAAGGAGTGTCAGACTTTTATTGACTAAAACCCATCCATGTTCCTTCTTTGCCCTTTGTGTCCCAGGGCCTCGGTATCTCTTTCGAACAGTCCCGAAGCCAAGAAACAGTCCCGCAGCCCCGAACAGTCCCGCAGCCCCGAAACAGTCCCGCAACCTCGAATATGTATCCTCCTAGCATAATTCTTAAATCACATCACAGGAAACAATTCAATATGACTCAGACCATGAACAGAATTGTATTCTCGTACACACTAACCCAATTACATAATACCTCTTATTATGACTCATAAAAGGAAAAACGTTAAGCGTCTAGATTTCTTATCTGAACACTGATTGAGAAAAATTGGCCTCCATTGTTCAGTGACAATGAGCAAGTGCCGTGTCACTATTTAGTGATAGAACCTATCTTCCCCTTAAGCTATTAAGTAGTAGAAGATAGGGATATCTTCCCTTTTTTAAGTTACGGGTGAGTTCTTTTAGTATACTGTTACTTTCACAGCTAAACTTAAAGGCTGGCTAAGCGACACGGCATTAAGGTTCGCGCACATTATGTCGGGCCGCACCGGGTTGGCTTGCAGCGCAAAAATCCGCTCAAATCGCTCGTATCTATTTTATATGAACTATCGCACACTATCGCGGGGCGGAGCGGGCCGCAGCGCAGCTCAAAATACTTACTTAGCACAATACGGCGGAATATACGGCCCGCTGCGGCCCGACATAATGTGCGCGAACCTTTATACGACCTAAAAGAATGGTTTCAGGGACTAAATTGATTTAATTATTATTTATTTGTTTCTTTTATTTTATTTTTTCAATTATTTTTGTAATGTATGATCATTTGTGTTTATGCTCCTTTTAATGTATAAAGACTTTTTTTTATATTTTCAATCACTTCATATCTTCTCAAAAATGTAGTAAGTGTTAAGGTACAATGTTCAACGCAATGAGTTTTATTCGAAACATTACTTACAAGTACAAGCAAAAATAAACTACAACTGATATCCTCTTCACAGTTTGAACACGACAAGATTTCTTTTACATTTAAATGTATCTGAGATAAAAATACCAACATCTAATTGACTTTATCCGACATTTGTCTAAGATTACTTTTATAACTTACGGTAAAGTGCGGCTTTGCTACATCGAATGTTAAAATCACAGTGATTATATCACAGCTGATACTATGTGGGTGGTTCGATGTGATTTTATTCGGTAGTACTATGAAACGTTCAATGGAAACCGTCGACATTTTGACAATGCATTAAATTTTATTTTTTTAACGTTTTCTGTTAAAAAAAAACTGACTGCTGCTGTTTTTATTTTATTGAAATTACAATCACAAGAACCTTAGGCATAATATTTTAGCTGGAAGAATCTGGTTATAATATTGACCAAACGTACCTCTAACGCATCGGTAGCTGCTTTCAACCCATTAAAACTTATAACCAAAACAATTTACCCAATATAAACACATGTTTGACTACATTATCCCCATGTCAAACATCACATTTCAAGCATCGAAATACTTCAATCACCCAATTAACATGCATTTACGAAATAATGACGTGATAATGCTAATGTTACGCAGGCTGGCGGCGTCGAACGGCGAGATAACGATCACTACGTCACACAACGCGAACGCCGGACCGGCCAGCAGTGCCGGCAGCGCCGGATCCGGGCCAATTCCGTCGCCGCATGCGCCCGTGAAGATGTCACCAGGCTCTGTGAAATCACCATCGCATGACGACAGTGATCTGCTTGCTGATTCGCCAAGTAAGTGCTTATATGTTTTATTTTTTATTGAAAAATTACCTGATATTCAATTACACGCTTTCGACGTGAATTTAATTGTATTACGTTATAAATTGAACTGTTACGTACCAAAACTCAAACATAAATATTACTCTTACATAGCGCCAGCAGAATGTCAAAGACTTACATCTAATTCATACTATTTCATATGTAATAAACGCGAAGACTTTTAAAATATCTAAACTTCTACTTTCTAGGTTTACCTTAGTTAGGCCCTAAAATGAAATAAACCATAATTTACCAAATAAACGGCAACTAATTACAAAACATCCGATCCATTATAAAACCAACTTACCATTGTAACTTCACTAAAACATTTTGACAAACTCTCATTCGCTATTTCAACACAACAAAAGCAGAACTAAGAGCAACTTAAACGCTATTTTCGACAGAACTGCTAACTCAATTCTACTTATCCATAAAAGTTCTACGTTCTAAGCATAGAGGAGCGATCCATTAGCTAGGCGAAGTCTAACAGTGTCCTAGGAGTTATTTTACCTAATACTATAAAGAGTTGTTGTAGACTGTCCGTGCACTGTTTAGAAGTTCCGAGTTTCCGAGTGCGTTCGGTGACAGTCGAGTTAAGTTGATTAGCTGAAAGTAGCCGCGTCCATTCGACGTAGGCAAGCCGGCACTCCCCGATCTTATCACGACATTGTAAAGTTAATTTGGTTGCGTTTCAAAAAAAGGTTTGTTTAATTTGATTTTTAACTTGAACAAATCTAATTATATGTTCAAGGGAGCGTTTAAACATGTTCTCAATAGTGTTCTCGCGTACATTTTGATGTAGATTTAAGAAAAAGTATTGAATTTCCGTGCAATAAAAACTATTGGTATCTCAACTTAAACCCTTTTAGTATAAGATAATATCACTTACACATTTTATTCGTACAGCCTCTTATCTCTTAAAGATATGTTAAGTAATAATGTATCGGAATTAAGTGCATTACAAGTGGCAGTTTGTCGGGCCTACTTAGTACTTACTTAGTTCAAAAGGAATATCTTTGGCTTACTTACAATTTTTATTTAAATTATTTAAAATCAGCCGATACGGAGAGACTGGGTGGCCTATTTGAGTACCAGATGGTTAATCAATTAATTGGTATTGAAACCAATTACATGTCGATTGCCGATTAAAAAGTTATTCACTTGTAAACATGCTTAATTTAACCCAAAACTTTTCTAGAGTCGTTAAACATGATGTGGGTATATCAGATGTCCCTATATGTTATTCTTTCAAAAAAACATCATCAGTATCTTGGTTGTATCCCAATATATTTGGGTTCGGCGCAGTAAGTATTCTTCTACTGTCGTCATCTCAGCAGTCACCTCCTTTCTAGCCATTTAATTTTTCACACAGTCCACCCAACGTTTCTTTGGTCTTTCCTGACTCTTATAAACATCCACATTGATACTCAAAAACTTCCTCATGATATTTTCCTCATTCCTCCGCATCAACAAACTGAAAAACTTGAAACTGGGCAAAAGCTTTCTCAAAACGAAAATGCGCAAGAATAAAACTAAACCAATTCCTGATGACCTCTAACACAGGTTTCTTTCCCAAAAACTTTCATCAGGCTCTCGTAAAGGTGGAATACAGCTGATACATTTTTTGTAAACATTAACTTTAAGTCAGCTTTGTGCTTTTTCTATAAGTCAACATCATCTGCCTAGCCTTTTCCCAACTATATTGGGGGTCGGCTTCCAGTGTAACTGGATGCAGCTAAATACCAGTATTTTACATGGAGCGACTGCCTATCTGACCTCCACAACCCAGTTAGTACTGGGTAATACCCCTTGGTAAGACTGGTTGACAGACTTTTGGCTCACTGACTACCTAACGACTGTCAAAGATCTACAAATGACACCCGGGATCAATGGCGTAACGTGCTTTCCGAGGCACGGAGGAAACTCGGTATGTAATGGGTAGTCACCCATCCACAGACCAACCTAGGCAAGCACGGCTTAACCTAAAGATCGACCTGAGCGGCTGTTATTATTTAGCCACGAGCTCCTCACTTTGTGCTTTCTTAGTAAATGATAAAAATAATAATTTCTTGATCTACGGATCAAACTAAAACTTGTACAAACAATAGACACTTTTAATCCAATAGCATTCCTACTAACTTACAGAGCACACACAACCTAATTGAAACTAATTCAGCTATCCGCCCAAGCAGACGATACCAATTTATTTAAGACGAAGTTATTTTTATTGGCCCATTTCGTTCAGTTTTAGAACGGAACTGCACGATTTTTATTTGTAATCGTCTCGAGATCTAGGTAAGGCACTATATTTGACCTATTCCAAGTTAGATCTTAGCTAGGCTGGAGCTATTTCGAGCTGGATTTTAGCGCTACTTAGTTAAATACGTGGCCTCTTTTAGTGTAATGTTTAGTGTTTCGCCCCTGGCTGGAGGCCTTACACTTTAAGCACCCACAGGATATTCAGGTTAAGCAGTCGCCAACCTCCTAGATTGAACTGCGAGATGACATTTAGAAGAAAAAAAAAGTGTACTAAATGTTTAGTTTTCCACGCCCCGGCTGGAGGCCTTACACTCAAGTCATCCACAGGTAAGCCGGTTATTAAGCAAATAGCCTTATAGGTTGACCTACGAGATGCCATTACCAAAAAAAAAGTGTTTTAAAATTAGTCTGTTGTTAGTGTGTAAATCTGTTGTTGATTTTGACGTTTTGAATTTAGAAGAAATGATAACAGAGGTGAATTTTTCTTTCGTCTTCTATGAATGTTTTGTCTTTTGCATTGCGTCTACATTTCTATTCTAACTTTCCTCTCGCAGGTCTGCTGGAAGAAATTTCTTGTGAAATAAGCAGTACCTTTATGCTCTTCTATCTTAATATAATGTCCTGTTAAGTATTTTGTGTGTTCATAAATATATAAATTATTCAAGGAATTGATAGAAACGATGAGTTGACATAACGACATTAATACTATTATTTACAGTGCGATAAACTAAAGAAAGTACATAGGTGTCAGCCTAAAGAAAGTCTTGACTTTCTAAGGAAACTTCATACTATTAAAAGAGTCAAATGTAACTAGGGTCTCAATTACTTTTATTGGCAGTTCAATGTACCTACTCCTACCCAAATTAAAAGATAACGAAACTTAACTAAACATTACAATACGTATATTAGTAGATAGTTAGTGATATTCAGTGGCGTAGATTCCATACAACTCGATTCCTACCGGCTTCCCTTTGAAAAATGGCACAGTCAGTATTCTAATAGACAAATAATATAATCACATTAAAGATATGTACTCCGGCTTACCTCTTACAAAATCGACACTTCGCTACTGGTGAAGAATGGCAAAAAGTCCAATGACTTTTTTTTTTCAATAAAAAACGTTTCTATTTAGATATCGATGCAACAGATGGCCAGTGTTTTACTCGGCAGAATAAAGCCAAATAAAGCTAATTCTGTACAGTGGACATTCGTTTTAGGCCGTCACTGTCCGCAGGGAACTATAACTGCTAACTAAAATGTTTAAACTTTGTTATCGATTGTACTAAGCTTTTCACTTCCAATCTTGTTTAATGATTTGGCAGAAGGTTTTGGGTAATTAATACATAGGTGTTGAAATAAATAGAATCTTTTAGTTTAAACCTATACAAGGTGTTTGAATGAGACCATATCACAGAATCAACTGGTATAATAAATGAATTGTTTTTCAAGATTTTTTTTTTGTTTTATTATTTCAGACAAAATAATTTGACAAAGTCTCGATTATTAATTGTATAAGTAGCTCATAATCGGACAAAAAAAATGCTGTTTTTACGACACCAAAGGCCCTGTATGCTGAATATGATATTTAGATTTTCTACTTATAATAGTTTACTCTGGTAACATACTAGTGTTATTAAAACTATCAGATTATTAGTTTACAAACTAATATTTGGTGTTACTTATAAGAAATACGTTGATTCCTCCTCTCAAACATCTCAATTTTGTGCAATATCTGACCATTATTAATTAAGAAGTACCACTAATAAAAACTAATTACAGCAACATCATCTGAGCCCACGTACCGCGACCTACTCAGTTAATTGTTTCATAATGAGTCCATCGATTCCTTGCTATTTCTGAACGAAGCGATCCATTGCTAACTGCTAATTGTTTGTTTGACTCCACGATAACTGAAACTGATATTCTCATAAAGGATAATTCCGAGTTAAAATAAAACACCTGGCTGGCAATACTACATTTTTTTTTTTACGAATAATTGCTTATTACGTGGAAAGCAAACAATCTTGATATCGCTTTTTTTTTCTTTTTAATTGTTGATTTAAGTTGACCATGACGGTTCCAGCAAATAGGTGTAATTGGGGCTTTTTTGTGTGAAAATTGCTAGTTATCTATAGTCTATGGCTTGGTTTGAGAACGGCTAGTAGATGACGGTTGTAGACCTATGTATGTCGTTGGAATCAATGTCATTGTCACCCTGTGAGCGAATGACAGAATGGTTTTGTCCATCCCTTTGGGGATTCCCTTTTGGTGGCACAAGCGTCCTGTGCGTGTTCATACAAGCATTCATTGGAAAAACGTTACTAAATTAAACCATAGTACCACTATAATCTTTTTTTAGTAACATAGGTTTTATTGATAAAAGTTAAATCAAATAAACGTCAAAACTGTGTAGTAAGACGCTGACATGCATGTGTTGCACAATCAAACATTTTCCAAACAATTTTCTTATCAATTTTTCCTAATTTTCATCATAAAACTTTAATCAGTGGCGTTATTATAACTCATAAGACAAAAACATTAAAAACTAGAAAGCGGTTTAAGTACTTATACAGGCTGTGTAATGTCAAATACCGAAAGACAAACGACACCACTCTGTATCCTAATTTTATAAATAGAAAGGCAGTAAAGAGTATCTAAGCCAATCCTACCGCATTATTGCGTAAGTCTCAAGGTATGACAATACATTTATAGAGGCCAACATAAACCTAAACACGCGAAATTAGGCCCCAAACTTTAAGCGTAAGTACCCATTTAAAACAATAGCCTCGCAAATCCATCTATCGCTTTTAGACTATCAGATATCTGTTATCTATTTTGATATTTGCCGCATTGATTACGGGAAACTAACACTGTTTTAAGCTTTCACGGTTTACAACTAAACTTATACTGTCATTTATGGGATATCTTCCGTGATTGTTCATTATTTTGAGCTCCCGTTCGACGCTGTTGCAAGCGCCATGATCGCGGGTTGACTCTCCAGTCAGCGCATGCGGGTGGATGGAAAATAAATTGTTAAGAGCAGACAAATGTGTCTACCCTCTTTCTTTGATATCGGATATCAATAATGAACAATCGCGGAAGATATCCCGTAAGTTTACGGGTAACTAATTAAACATAAAAAGACAAATATCAATTTCAGTATAACTAGGGGCTGGCTTTTAACTTGCCTAGAGCCTAAGTGCTGCCATACAACGTGGCAACGCCGCCCGTCAGTCTCTTGGGCACATTACCACCAGACAGCGTTGATGAGGATTATTTTGATGCCCTTTTATAGTTTGTTGTTCTTTTAGTTTTTAATAGTTTTAATTTCTATAATGTATTTAATAAGTTTATTAAATAAAGAGATAAAAGCATGAAAAAAAAAAAACTTTTATGATCCTGAAAATCACGAAATAATAAACAATTTTAAGACTGTAACTCCATAATTCATCATAAATCAAATACGTCGCTTAGCATGTATTTCACCTTCTTTCGTATTGACTTTAAAACTGAACAAAATATTAGTCAGGCAGCAAGGTTTTTTTGCGGGTTTTAACCACTCAATAATGAAAAGAAATGTGATCAAAAGACTTTACAATGATATACAACACTCCACTACTCCACTAATAAATCGATTCAAAATCGTATCGTACTCGCAGCGTACTCCCTAAAAGCACCAGGAGGTTCGTGCCCGGGCCCCAGTTCTATTGATTACTATTTAATTCGTTGTTAGTGGATACAATTACTAAATTACTCAGTTCCTCTCTACTGTGTTGTACGCCAAACAGTCTAGGTATATAAATTTATTTGTGAGGTTAACACGCGTTCTGTAATCGCCCATACGATGATTTTGTTAGGATCAAAATTGGTCAATGAAAATGCTCTAGTTTTTGACATTATTTATTTTTTTCTTTTTCGTACCAATGGCGTGGCTTGGCATAATAAATGGCTATGTTAATCACGGCATGAGTATACATACATTCATATACTCACGCCTTTTGACACACGTGAGTAGGCAGGAACTACAGTAGACCTCATTCTTCTTTAGGTGCTTGTGTCTATGTTCTCTAAAATGCGGGTGAAAAGACATTTAGCAAGTGGACCATGGTCTGGCTTGGAGCACCGAGTATTTAACTCATTTAGTCACTTAGAGGCCAAAGCTAAAATGATTAGAAATAGTTGCATAACTTTGGGCCTGTTGGCTGCTTACTAAATACATGATCTGATTACTTAAGTTAGGATTGGTTAGGATATACAGGGTAGAAGGGACACCGATGTACAAACGCTTACCCCGTATTCAGTACCTCATTCTGAACCCACGAATATACAAATTTTTGCGTACTATTGTGCGTCGGTATTGTGGTCCACTTGTCATACATATTACAATCTAGCTTTCGCGGAATGTTAATTTGTTGAATATGGAAACACGTGTCATGTCAGTCTGCTGCAAAATACTTCCTTGAATTCATCTACGGATACAAGTGAGAACAATCGGAGTGATTTTACGTTGTCATGAAGTTGGGACGCAGATCTATTTCTATTAGGGTTAGGTACAAACGCCAGTAAATCTGATGATGTCAAATTTTCCCAATCAACCTTGAACCTAACGCTTAGCGATAAAGTTGAAAATCTTTACGAAAACTGCAACGAGCGAAAAATGTTGTCAAACGAAACTTATGACTAGAGTTGTCATATCTGCGGCGTTTCTCAAAATTATGTAAAGATCGTTTTAAACTTCATAAGTATTGGAAAGGCAGTTGCCGAAACTGAAGATTAATAACGAATCGATTGACACCTCATTCATCAAAATCGGCTCAATAGTTTAGGCGCTACGGTAGAACAAAAACAGTGTTACAAATATACATAGACAGCTTAAACCATAAACCTTCCTTTTGGCGTCGCCGTAGTCGGGTAAAAATTGCTCAGTACAAAATCAATTCAATCAACAACCCCCGTGATAATTCTACATGATTGCGTAACAATCTGACATCAAAACTTTCCTATAATTCAATGAACATAGCTTCCGATCGGGGGATGCATCGATGGCTGGATGTGATGACCGCGGTAGATGACGTCACTGCCTCCCCTACTTTCAATTATACCGTAATTTATACTCTAATAGCATTACACTATTAATCTTTGAAGTTATAATAAAGGTAGTGTTTATGTTCACGGATTCTGATGTACTTATAGGAATAAAAATACAATTGAGTACCGATCAGTTTGTTTTGTGAGGACACTAAAAAGTTATCCAGAGTTGCAGATTAAATAGTTCTTGGACCTTGAGCTGGCCTGGCTTTGTACGGAGTTATAATAGAATAAGAGACTAGATTTCTCATGTTTTGTTACCACTGACGTTAGTATAAGAGACTAGCAAATGGTCATCTGATGGGTATTTTGACAGTGTGTAAACGACGCTCTTAGAAAGATTAGTACGGCAAGTTTCGTGACGATTTGAGGAAAATATTTATAAATAGCCAGAAACTACGCAGAAAACATCTCCTGATAACCTATTTACTAGAAAAAAAACACACTTCCTGCCTAAGCTTACGAGTAAATCAAGTCTCTCAAGGCATGCCGCACTTAAAATAAATAAAAAATATATAATTATAATAAAGGAACCATTCCTAAAAGTACAACGGGTTATTAAATTCATAATTAAACATAATTCCCCGTAAATATACGACGTACTAATGACACTAAAATGTACAATACAAAGAGCCTAAACCAAAATAAAGGAAGTTCATGTCGGCATCAAAGAAACCGACTAACGACCGTGCCAGCCGGCGTACCGAACTAAATTAATTAATTAACTAATTAAAATCCATTACAAATAATTAACGTCGTCGATAAAATTGAACGCAATCGATAACGTAAGCGAAAACAAAGAGTTGGACCGACTCCGATAGACTCGATAAATAAGTGAACTTTAAATTAATTGGCATTAGTAGAAAATGTGAGAAAAGGAGGTTTTATTACTGCCGATTCGAATATTGTTTTCGTTCATTGGGAAGCAAAGACAATAGAAGTTTTGATTCTGATGCCAGAGATTCGAAAATTCCTTTTACTAACTGATGTTTTAAACCGGCTACCGCAAACTTTTTACTACAATCACCAGCACATTAAATTACCACAAACTGTCAAATTTCTCCAAATGATTTTACACCATAAAATGTTGAAGGTAAAGTTCAAAATCGAATGAGAAAATTTGACAGTTTGTGGTTACTTGATGCGCTGCACGCTTGCGACTGTACAAGCCTTTCTTGCAACAAATGCCATATCTGTATTATTAATGCTTTACCTACAATTTACTTGAAATCAAGGGAAAGCATTTAATCCACTCACGTTACCCTTTAAATGTATGGACTATTATGTTCGTACTCTTTGAATGAATCCTTATAAAGATTGTGCCACATTGCTCAGCCTATGGAGTCCAATCGCTAGGCCATAGTTGATTCCTGAGGGGTTCTGGTTGCCTGCCGGGGCTGCAAGACTGCTCGAAAGACACCACGGCCCTGGAACACAAAGGGCAAAGAAGGAACATGTATGGGTTTTAGTCAGTAAAAGTCTGACACTCCCCTCCACTCCGCCCAGAGCGAGGGGGGCTTATTTGATGATTTCCCATCCAAAAAAATAAAAAGAAAGGGGTTCTGGTTGAAGTTAGATCAACATGTTTGTGAACTTTATCAATCAGCTGACATTATTTCGAAGCTGGCTAGAAAAAAAACAAATGTTCCCTCCGTGATCGCATCAGATTTATTTTTCTATATTCATTACGCCATTCGGGGACCTTACCTGTTGATTCAGCTAGAACGTGGCGTCATTACGTGATCTGCATGAAGAGCCACTGGGGACCAAATATGTTGGGACTAACATAAATAATCGCGTTTTAATAAACTTAACTTTTACCAGATATTATTATAGAACATTATGTATGGTAGCTTTCAAATCGATACGAATGATGGACGAAAACCAAACCAAAAAAAAACATTATCAATTAGATATTTTTCAAGAATAGCTTACAATGTTTTTGTTTCATTACTGTTTCCAATAATTCCAACATATTTATTTAACAAAACATTCGTTACGTAACACACACACAGGGGAGCTATTTTTAAAACCATTCGGTACTCATTAGCGATCAATGCTAAAACACTCGACATTCACTTAGTAACGTAATTAATAATTGTTTTATACATTATCATATAAAAGGTAACGCCCAGGCCTTGTTCATGTCAATTGAATTACAATAAAAATAAGTAAGTTATAAATAAACCAGTTAGTAATAAGGAAACTTTAAAAAAGACGAAGTCATTTAATTTAATTAAGGCTTTTTATTTTGCTTACGTAGTCTACAAAAGAATGTCTTTGTAAACATTAACAACTTCCCCTTGTAGGATACGGCCAGAAACTTCAAAATTATACTAAATTTCGATTCCCCAATAACTATTTACTTAATTATCAGCCTACGCTTAATATCGGATCATTCACGTAATGGGTTTTTAATAATAGTACAAGCAAATGAAAAGCCCTCGATAATATTGAAGAAAAGCTTAAACTTTTACCGAACAACGCTTAAATTCTTCAAGAAACTTGTTCAAAAGTGCTTACAACCGTTACTTTAATAATACGCGTTAATTGTAATTGATAACGTATTCGATTCTAAGTCGTAATCGTAACGTGAATCGAGACGATTCGGCGCCCGTAATTTCACCCATTACATGAGCTCACAAATTTATAATTTGCGTGTCACGATATGGTATTTATACGATTCTATTTCTTATGTCATTGACACAAAGAGTGGTTATTGGAAATTTTATGAATGTAATTACTGTATACATGATACACCTAATCACTCGAAATCTTTAATAAAGAATAATGTAGCGTTGAATATGAAATGTTCAGAATAGAGGCCCGATTTGATTATTAGCTATGACGAATTTTTCATTGTGGGGCTATATTGGGTTTCTACTGCAGTCGCTGAAATTGAACACTTTTAGCTTAGCTGATATGTGTAAGTAACGTCCTATAAATTAAAGCTTTTCATTTGTATCTGTTACGGCTAAAGATGGATGTGAACATAAACTTAAGATTAGCCGGCTAGGTGTGAACATAAACTTTAGATTAGCCTAAGTTTAGCCGGCTAATCTTAAGTTTAAGTTCACGCCTATCTTTAGCCGTAACATATCCATTCACAAACGTTTCGACATGGTCTATGACAAAAAACTATACCTGCATTCTCAAATCTATTACAGAGCTTCCACAGCCAATCTACGACTATAACTTGGATAAAAGTAATAAAAATTAGCTAGGAAAGTAGGAAATAATATTTCGGAAACTCAAGCCATATAACCTCCCTAATTTTTAGTGTTCTTTTCAATTTACATACGGTTGGCATGAGAGCTCCACATTAACAGTCTGAGCAAACGCAAATCTGATATTAGAGGATCATTTTCAGTTGGAAACGATTACCTCAAGGTACTTTGATAAGCGAAATTTGGTAAGCAATGAAATAAATAGCCGTTGAATAAATCAAGATGTGAATAAGTTTGGATAAAATTAGGTTGTGTTTCCGTCTTAATCTTTGTCGAATCTAGCTTTAAATAGGGCTGAATTAATTTAAATGGCGCACGGTATAACGCTGAATGTAGGAGAGAAATATTGTTATTTTATGCTTTATTTGGTAATTATTTTTTTGTGTTATGCAATTAGCACGGACTAGATTTACCCGTTTTGTTAAGTTACCGAATGTATATTGAAATATTGGACGTATAGAAGACACAATGATTGAATTAATGAGAATAAAATTAATAAAAGATAAGAGCCTCGACCAACACCTTAGGAGGCTCTCATTGCGCGGCTGGGTCAAGGGCTTGATTCAGAAAGCAGTACTCCTGAATACGGCACGCATAGTGAGGAGGTTCCTCTATGTGGGGCTCAGACCACCGGCAACCTGGGCCTTGTTCCTGTGCCGATGCGTCATCATTTTTTTTTAATATTTTTAAATGTTTTATATACTTCTGTTTTTTAAAATATAAATAAATAAGAGGGAAAATGAATAATAGATGTTTCTAAGCAACTTTAGAAATACGGGAGAATCCGAGGGTACAGCTTACAATTTAAGATTACCTACACGAAAGGGCTTCAAAATTTTTCTACCCACCATCACAAGTCAATTATTCCACAATAGCTTTAACAAAGTCCACTTTTGTTCTACAATCTGAACTCAGTGTTAAAGCATCGATGTATTTCTGTAGATGTCAATCTTACTTAGCTTTCTCTCGGCTACCGATCCCTGTCTAACTAAATACAGCGTGTTCGGGTTGTCAATCGAAGCCTCCAGACAAACATAACAGCGATTCATTAGGGTAGTCTTGGCTATTTTTAGACGTTTAAGGAATTAAACATACGTCAAACTGTGAATTCTATACACCGTGACACAATTATGATTTAGAAAACTCTCAGAAGACATCTTAAGTAGGTAGTCGTTCAGTTGCTTTTTGAAAAAAAATCTCTTCATATTAGCAATATATGCAATAACTATGCATCCTCAATCATGATCTTCCTGCCCTTGTCTCATGTTACTTGTGGTCGGCACAACTCGTTTTTTCTTCCATTCTCCTCTGTCGACCGTCACGCTATTATTTACTCCTTTTTCGTTCAGATCATTCCTCACACAATCCATCCAACGTTTCCTTGGTCTTCCTCTCCCAATGAAGGTAACAAAACATCCAGGTATAAATATCGTGTGGCTTTGCCACCAACACCACCCAATCGTCCCAATACGTTTCCACGTCAATATTTTGCTAAAGAACTTTTCAATTTAAATTAATTGCATCGATATGAGACTGGCTGATAATGCTCTCATTGTTTCTTGCGAAAGAGTGATTCATCTTACCTTTAAAAGAGAATTGAGCAAATACGTAAGAGTAATTATTTATACGTAGTGTTAAAAGCCGAAGTTCCGTTGACTCTTCAAGGGCTAACACGCATGTAACACGTAAGTAAGTAACTGCTGATAATAAGTTAATAACACCGAAAATTACCGTGTCGTGTGACAAAGAATAAAGCATATTACATTTAGGAAAAGGCCACTGGCAACCATAAAACTAACAGTGATAACGACCCTACATGAAAGGCCTATTACTTTGTAGAAAGTAGCAAGTAAAACACTTAAACGCCATAACAAATTTTGTTAAAAGAAAAAGCAGAAATACATACACGTAACTCAGGTCATACATCCATACGCAGAGACACGCAAACTTTAATTGCTTCTAATTAATTTATTACATGTATTAAACAATTAAGCGTGTGGTATCTTGATGTATTGTTATCGAATTCAGGACGCCATAGTTACGAATGACTCTTTGCCCAATTGACTTATCTTTGTAAGCTAATTAATGGGTGCCGCTCATCACGCGATGTGCTCTAATTGGACTTCGAAAACAGACGTCATTTCGTTATTACTTTTCCATTTTATAAAAAGGTTATGGTGATGGCTGATAGGGCATTTCGATTGGCGAGATCTATATGATGATTTGGACAAACCACAATTGGTAGAGTAACTGAAATAGTAACTGAAATAAAAGCATCTTTTAATTTCGTTTGGCAACCAGACGTGAGAGGCATACAACGAATCAATTGTATTACCACATGTGACTTGGTAAGAAGCTACTAACAACCTGCAACTGCAACCCCAACTGCAACTGGTTCCAGAAGACTCGACCAAAGTAGACCAAGAACTTTATATCACACTGGAATTTGGTGAAACGGAAACCCATCACTGAATCTTTAGAAGAAACATATAAAGTGATGGTCGTTCTACTCATTTTGTAATTTGAATAACTTTCAAGAAATGGATACCAGCAAATCTTACAAATCATTTTTATAAAACTTACTTGTAACAACAATTGTCAGCCATTAGTAATTTTCTTGATATACCAACTTTCATAGGCATAGAGATGTACACAAAAGAAAACAATCACAACATCGGATATGAATTATATTACATTAACTAGCTCCCCTAAAAATCACCCCATAATCTTATTTCGTGCGGTAATAAGATTGCCGGAACAACACTATGCTCACGTACATAACAAAACGAAATTAGAAATCGTCTGAGTTACGAACACCGGTAAATGGTGAAACGATTGCCAATTTACCAACCCTACCCTGTCTTAATTGACGCAGACTACTCCTTAAACTAACGGGGGTAGATAGCGAAAGTAATTTGTCATCGGTTAGCTAAGCATGGTGGGGGGAAGGGCGCACTCGCGGGCCAACCTCCGCGGAGGTAGCACGTCTCCACACTAATGACATCCCGCATAATTAGGAACCGCCACCATCTACTAATTACATAAATTGCCCACTAAACTTGGCTATAATTTTGCTTCGCGTTTAAACGGGGTAACTGCTTGAGAGTTGGTACGGACTGGTTTAAATTATTACAATGTGATATACAGATTTGTAAACATAATGTATGTGCAATCCAGTTTTGTTCAAGATCGAACTGGTTGTACGCAAGTAGAGCTCTCTGAATATAGTAAATTCTAAAGTGTATTATGTGGTAGCGACAATGGATAGCGCTACCTGTACCATTGGAAGTACACTACGGGTACAACTTAGATACCCGGTTCTCGACTTGCGAGAATTCGCCGCAATGATTACACTCGATTGAGTCTGATTCCCTTGCGGGGTTGTGGGGTACACAAGACATTATAAAGTAGATAGTGCTTTTAGATAAAGTAACGCAAACGACACTAAACATATCCGACAGTTTCCAGCACACAGTTATTTTTTTATAAACTTTGCAATAAAAATTGATGAATGCTAGTATAGTAGTCATATACAAAAATATGTTTCTAGTGAACGATATTAAATATTTTCATCCGAGTAGAAAGAAATGATTTCATCCCCTAGTCAAATCTATCTACAATTAGCAGTAAGCGCTGGTAAATCCATAAACCCCAGTCAAATCAATCAATAGCTTAAAACTAATATCTAGTAGTAAGTCGTTTGCTTAAGACTAAGGACCTATTTCACGATGTCCGAATTAGCCACTACTTACCGAATAAATTTTAAAAAAATGGAACAGAATTTGTATGAAATTATCTCCAAGTAAATTGATCGTAGGTGGTGAAACAGGCTCTAAGTGTATCACAATCACGTTAACTTCATTCATTACAAAATCTATTTGCACAACAGATCAACCGACAATCAGCCAGTCATCTAGCAACGTGGTGGACGGTATCAACTTGGAAGACATCAAGGAATTCGCCAAGGCTTTCAAACTTCGACGGCTTGGCCTAGGCCTCACTCAGACCCAGGTTGGCCAGGCCTTGTCTGTCACGGAAGGCCCCGCTTACAGTCAAAGCGCGATTTGCAGGTAAGGTCTAGCATAATTTCCATATTAATTGTTGTTTTGTGTATAATAGAATCTATAGGTTTTGCCTTGACTATACATATTTTTTTGCTGGACACGATGGTGCACCCAAGGGACCGTTAATAGATTGTCACTACAAGCAGCAGTTACAAGTCCCGTAACATTTCCAACGTGTAATTAATAAACTGCCAGTAACGGTATCTTGCAAAATGTATGCGTACCTGTTCCATTTTGCTGTCTTACTTGAATTTGCACACATAACTGGAAGGTCCAGCAACGAATATAAAGAAAAGATCACTACCATCCTGTTTCATAATTAAATTCATATTTTTTTTAATAAACAAGAACACGCATATTAAAAAATTCAAAATGAAACCGTTATGGCATATGAAAAATGATATAGAACACACGACCACAGCTTAAAAATTAATGTTGCCACTTAATTGTTGTTGTTAATACAGTACCTAATTTGTCAAACAAGAAGAAAAAATGTAAAAAACGATCTGATGATATCTTACTTGTAACCGAAGGAGATAAAGTCGCACGCTTGTCAAAATAATGTGACCGTTTGCTGGCAACATCGTGGGGCTGACAAAAAAAGGTTCAAGAATCGTTTTTATAAATGTCGTCACGCAGGCCGGCGCTCGGTTATCATTCCAACTTTTTAATATCGTTAATTGAAGTGATTTGTAAAACAGCATGACTCCTTTCATTGCTTACAATTCGTTTAATTAATTACTGTTCGGGCGGCTTCCGTTCCGCTCACTGTGTCGTGGCTTACACCATTTTTTACTCAGCTAGGCGCGGGCGCGTGTTTCCTAATTATTTTTTTTCTATTATACGAATTGATTCGTGTCTAACCTACCAAGTCTTTTAACAGTAACGTTCAAATCTTAGGCTATTGGTGGAACTTGCAAAACTACTTGGTGTGCAACATAACTCATTCATGCAAATTCTTCTATGCCTCTCCAGCTTTTAATAAAAAAGTACACGAAGCACCAAACGGAATTTCACACTCCATTATTTTGTTTTTACCCATCAATGTTTTTAAATAATTTTAATCGCTGATGTGAACCCATTCACACGTCAAACTAAACCCGAAATGTAGGATTTCAGACTTTCTTAATTGTTCTTCCTAAGTCTTGCAATTACATCATAAAATAAATTGTAAGATTTTTATTTAAAAAATTGCTACAACTATGTACAATTAAACAGGTTTGACGGCCGATCGGAGTTGGAAATCATATTTTTTTTCTTACGTTACCTTAGTCTACGTAAATCGACAAATTAATCACGCCTCAGCACAGCTTTACGCTCGTAATGTTTAATTGAATCAAATCACTCGAAACAACGTTGCCCGTGAACAAATCGAATTTCGATGCAAAACGGAATGCGACCGGCACAAGCCGAAGGAAATTTCAATTCCAAGCCACCCCCCGACGACCTCCTTCGTATAATAAAATCATTAATCGTTACTTCTGTTCCAGTTAATTAATTATCTTGCCGTAATTACTTTTTTCGTGTAATTAAAAAGAGTAGAATTCCCCTGTCTTTGTTCTGTCGTGATTTCATTTCCCATTAATTTTTCTTTCGTCTCCCTCCAATTTGGTGTCGTGACGTCGCTACATGGTAGTTACCCCTTTCATTATACTGGACTTAATTAATTTGCATTTTAATTAAAACATATTATTGTTTTTAAGAAAGAATTCCATTTAGTTGTTCCTCGTTCCATCTCACTGAAGCTTTTTGTTACAGTTCACAATGAACAAAAGTCAACAAAATTCTTTTTAATCATTTTCACAAACTCAAGGCGTTTAGCTACCAAAATCTAATTTAACCAAAGAATCCTATGAAAACATTTCAGAATTGTAAATGAAATACTTTTTAACTCTCCACTCAAAGAGTTAACATCGAGATTCACGTTGAAGAACTTTTATTGAAGCGACAAAATGTTAAAATGGTTCGAAACGTCTACCTTATTGATCTGTTTTGAAAACAATCAGGCGCATGGTCATTGCCACTTGGAACGATGTCAATAACAAAATATTGAATTAACCATTAACCCCGGTCCGAGTGCATTACAATTTCATATGAAGCACAATGCGTCAGGGCATCTCGCACCAGCATAACATTAAAGTTAAACAACCAACACATTGTGCGTCCACATCCTAAACTGGGTAAAACTCGAATAATATTGGTATGAAAATTGAATTTCTATTTCAAACGACATTGATCAACGAAGCGTGTGTTTACCTCATTGTCTAGCGTAAGACCATGTAACGTTTGTTTAGTGACATCATAGCGTGCGACTTTGTTCCTAATCTTTCTAGATTTGTTGAGATGTAGTGATGTTGCTTCCGTTCACTTCGCCGGAGTACCGTCACCGCCACTGGCTACGACATAATCTAACATAATATTTGTTACCGTCCCCAGTGCCCTGGCTTCGCAGATGCTAGCAGCTCAGCTGTCTTCACAACAACAAAACATGTATGTGTTTTGTTTTTTATCCCTACACACAATATCTCCAAATTTATCTTCATCATTCCTGCATCCATCTGCATGCAACTTGAATTTACTTTGTAGAAACATTTCAAAATGGAGTTGAGATAATGGAGATAAATTCGTAGATACTTAACATACATTAAGTACACGCTTTGGCTCACTTATATCGGCCGAGTCCACACGCAGAATGTCTTTAAATCAAAATGTTTCAACGCTGTTTAATGTAATCTTATCTTGATCGGCGATCCGTGCATACCTTTTGAATGTATGCCGTATATAATTATTTGTAATTACCGGTTTTGACGTTCTTTCTTTTCCTTTTCACACGTGTACGGTATTTGCATTCGGGTAATTACAGCGAAGGCGCCATACATCATACGGCCGACTTACATTTTGATGTTAAGACAAACGCGCTACACTAATGTGCCGGCTACCAAACCATGTCGATTCGACACTATGAGTAATCGCTGTGAGAACTGTATCACTTTTATTATTTGTAACATCTCGATGAGTAATATCTAACTTTCCATCTAATATAGCATGATGTATTATTTTCATTACTCTTATTTTTATTAATATTCATTTTGCGCAATTCAAAGCCAGGGCATTGGCATACGTTACCTTTCGTTTCTAACTGAATTCGTTGTTTTATTGTTACCTTGTTCGGTATTAATCAAACTGATTACCTCGGCAGACTAAATTGCCTATTGTTTTTTTTTTCTCTTTCTAAAATCGTTAACGCAATGTCAATGTCCTGTGTTTATGCCTCTGTTAATTTGGATCGGGTAAAGAGTTACATCGCGTTCTTAAGGTGCTTCGTTAGATTTTCATTTGACCGGTGCTCGCATAGCAAAGTCTAACATTACATTTATGTTCGATACAGATTTGAGAAATTGGATATAACACCAAAAAGTGCGCAGAAAATCAAACCGGTGCTCGAACGTTGGATGAAGGAAGCTGAAGAGAGGTAAATATTTGTTTGAGTGAGTTATGTTCGTGGTTATGTGCTACACCGTGTTCGTGAAACATTTGGCCTATAATGCTTAGCAACGTTGTGAAAGACATTTCTCAAATCTGGACTAACTAATGCTTTTACGGGCTAGGCTTTATGTTTATTTGGATCCGCTGTACGACTAACATCTAACGCTCACCGATACACGAACTTAGGAGTAACTAATTTCTTGTCGCCTATTCCGGAAATCAGTTGTTCCTAATTTATGTGCTCATCGAAGACGGGTTTGACACACACAGCTATATCATGCATGTTTTAGTTTTTATGGTGCGGTTGTTTAGTTTGAGCGTGTTTTGTTATTTTCTGCATTTCGGTTTTCTTTCTAGACGTTTTGACTGTCATTAGGAAATCATCATCGTTATTCTCGTTTTCGTTTTAGGCGTATCTCATATGTGATCACAACTCTTAACACATTGTTCTTAATTTTGTTTCGACTTTCTAAAGCACACTTCTAAATCATCAACATTAGTGTTACTCACCTAGATGTTCCTACCAAATCGTTATTGTAGATTGTGATAACGAAGCGGCGATTAGTACGAAAAACTTCTTAAGTAGGTATTCCCAAATGTCAATTTGTATGGACAAATTTTGAAGAGAATTAAATCTACAGTACGGCATATTTTTTGGACGGAATGGTTTGGACGGTCGGTACAATTTTTACTAACAGTTTCTTTGAAGCACTAAAAGAACCATGACATATCCCACACAATTTGGTCTTGTAACGTGAAAATAATTGAATCATCCAAAACAAACAAATTAAAAAAAATTAAGATCCAAATATTCCTTACTTCATTCTATATTTACATCACTAAGCTTAAAGTTGAAATAAAACTTCAAACTGAAACTTTACCGATCCAAGCCGTTTTGGCCACACTTGAATTTTGTTTAAACTAATCTAACAGGTTCTAAGCTTGGATCGATTGAAGATCTAAAAATATAGTAGGTAAGCTGAACAACTAATTTGCTAACAAACGCTTTCGATTAAATTGTGGGCTCTATAAAGTTTGTAGGTAAATTAGTACCTATAGAAGATCAATAAGCGGTATAGGTGCTTCAAATAGTAACAATCAATATGATACTCTATATAAAAGTAAAGTCGCTCCATGACGCTCAAAATACTGGTATTCAGCTGCATCCGGTTAGACTGGAAGCCAACCCCGATACAGTTGGGAAAAGGTAAGACAAGTATGATGCCACATAAACTAAAACCTCAAAACAACCAAACGTAATAATCAGACTCAAGACAATACTTAACCAATCAACGAACCCCTTCTTTCCATAACATTTAAAACTAAACCAGGTGTCACTTAAATCTTCAACAAAGACATAATGTCGTCGTAAGATGTCCCAGCAGGATTCATCGATCGACATTTTGCATCATTAAAATGCATTATCTGAACGCAACGCTTCGGTTTAACATTGCAAATGGGTGCATTGAATTTGCAATCGGTCCCTCTTGGTGGTAATTTTTAACGACCGCCTCTGTTAGCGATAGTACTTGAATTAATTCCGTTGTAACTTCGGGGATCTCGTTAATTTATTATTAAGAACTAGGTACATCTATTATGGTGTACTCAGTTGATATAAATGGAGCTACAAACTAGTCGGAAGCAAACTACTGAACTGTCGAATGGACTAGATAGACAGCCTTCGTCTATTTTTGTAAAGAGGGCAGACGTTAAAAAGGTACCGGAGCATTTAAAGAATAGAATAGTCAAAGAAAGCCTAATGGAAAGTTTATGTTACTTTCCGAGGTAAACGAAGAATCACGTGATAATTTAGAAGCACCTGCACCAGCATCATCGGATAAAGGCTTATAAAGGGTGTAAATAGACCCGTAACGAAGCCGAAAGGCACTAGTTATCCCCGCTATTGCGATAATTTTTTTGTTCTAGACCATACCTGGGAACCTTCTAGTTACGAAGTTATTGGGGGTCATCAAAGTTCCAACTTTTTCAAGTTTTTTTAAAATAAAATGTTTGAATGTTAAACTTCACTTTAAATACTTCCATGACCCGTTTACTATTCAATGCATCCATAAGCACAATGTTTTGAATGCGTTTCATTGAGTTTTACCGTAAAAGGTTATTTTTCACCCCAAAAATAAAAGTCGTTTCCCAGCAATAATTTTTGTGTAGGGTTACTTAGTTTGATGTACATAATGCTTGGTTAACGGCTTCGTGAAGGGTCTGTTTACACCCTGTATGATAATGATAACTTGGATAAAGATTAAGCTAATGACGATAAGACTGCAAACAGACAACATAAACCGACAGCATTGAACTCAACTATTTCTCTAATGCACCAGAGTCCAGGGAAATAAGAAAATTCATTTATGTAAGATAATTCAAATTACATTGGCATTATGAAACCAGAGCAAGGCTTATTATTACCAGCAGCCGTTTAATATTAAACTTAATGTGAACATGAATAAGTTGAATTTATCAGTTTTGTTTCTATCTATCTAATCGGATTCGGGAGTATTTTTACACTTAGTTATATAGGGTTTAGGATTCATGACTCTGACTGTATGCATGTGAATGGAAGTATCCTTCAATTCTTTATAAGCTGTCCTATTAGTCCTCGTAGTCGTAAAAAAAAAATTGCAACATGAGTCTATGGAACTTAAGGTTCAAACAGATTGAGGCAAATCCAGAGCGGGGCTCGCCTCTGTCTGTTGGTATTTTTACTCGCATTTTGCATTTTTTATGCAGCTTTTACTAAATACGAAAAATACGTTCGTCGAATTCATCGCACTAAAAATTCGATTGGCGTAGTTTACGTAAGGCACATGCAGAAATAGTAGCTTCAAGGGCTTTGAAGTCTTAAGATTGTGTTATTAAAATTGACTTTCTAATTTCTTTAACTAGATTTGTCGTTTTAATAACATGATCTTAGGTAATTGTCGTGAATCACAATAATAACATTACTAACACCTGCTTTATCATCATTTCCAAGCACTAATCGTATAAACAGGGACACTACACAAAGGACCGGTCGAATTATAAGTTCTTACAGCTGCTCACTCAAAATTCTGTCTTAATTCTATGGAATTAACGTTTAAAATTCCAATCATTACAGGTATGCATCGGGGCAGAACCATCTGACAGATTTTATAGGGATGGAGCCAAGCAAGAAGAGGAAACGACGTACTTCATTCACGCCACAAGCACTGGAGCTACTCAACGCGCATTTTGAAAGGAACACCCATCCCTCTGGTAGGTTTCACGATATTTAGTAATAACTTAAGTCCTACTTTAATAAGGTTTAATTGGGTCTGAACTTTGAAGGCTTTGAATAGGCTATTTTAGTTCCTGAAGACGAAAGAGCATGGGCTGGAAGCAGTAATGCACGATGACGATAGGAAAATACGAAATTAAATAAATACTCTTGTAGCAAAACCTTTGTGCGTCACAGAGCTGTTGCAGTGCTGTAGCGCGACGAAAAAGTTAAAATAAATAGGTAAGTCATCACTGAAGGAATGATGAAGTAAGCACGGAATACTTACAATCAAAGTCATTCAAATATTTACTAGCGATAGACAGGAGAAGACGAAGAAAATCGTAATCCAATACTTGTTACTACTTAGTAACAAATCGTTCTGTCGAGTGTCATACGCCCGCTTGTCAGGTAACATTCGTGTGTCAAAATCGAAAATGTTCGGGATCAAAATTTTGTATGAAAATGTTCCTAATGTCCGCTCTATAAGTCTTTTAAATCTCTTTGTTACAATCGAAATCAGACGTAAACCGAAACATCTAGCACTAACTAGACGACACAAAACGTGTAAAAAATAGTCTACGCAACGGCGGAAGTGATTGGGGTCGCCAGTTCGACTCCCTATGGAACAAATGTTTGTTTTGTATAGCCTCTCTCATGACCATACCTGCCTAGTTTTTTCTGGTTTCCGAGTGAGTGTTTGTTCATGGGAATGAGATCTGCGTGTGTAAACGCATCCACAATACAACAAAAAGATACCTATCCATATATAGTATAATGTAGAAGAGCGTAACGCTATTTTTCTTTAACGTGTGGTCAGTGCCTAACCTGGTGTCAGTGTTTATGCTGCCCTTGACTTGCCTCTGACTTGGCCTTACATGCCGTCAAGAAATATCTCTCGGGCATGCAGGTTTCCTCACGATGTTTTTCGTCACCGAAGCACGTTATAATTATAAAATATGCACATGAATCCGAAAAATCAGAGGTGCGCGTCTTAGTTAGTCTTAGTAGTGTGAGTGTCAGAGTTCGAACTTGAGGCCTATGACTTGTCAGTCTGAAGGTCACACCACTAGGCTATCACTGCTAAGGAAACGATGAAAACACGATTTTTAATTTTTTTATTTCGAAGCAGTCATCTTCGTAATAAATAATGTTAATCAAAGGCCAGAAACTTTACTAAGGAACTTCACAAGCGACGTCACCGTTAGTGGATCGAGGACGCTGTGTTGATTTGTCTAGACAAGCATGCCTATATTAGTCAAGGGAAACTACACAAACGCCTACTCACCACATTTTCCGCAAACATAACGATGAAGCATTCTTATTAGCCAACCACATGTCACCTTGCACACAAACAAAGGAAAAACTTAAATTATAATAGACTAATGTGTCACTCAACTCTACCTTATATCATAAAAACCTGATGCTATTGTTCTAATTTTTTCAGGCACTGAAATCACTGGACTGGCACATCAGCTTGGCTACGAACGCGAGGTCATCAGAATATGGTTCTGCAACAAACGACAGGCACTCAAGAATACTGTCAGAATGATGTCTAAAGGCATGGTTTAAACACAAGAAACGCACAACAATCACAAGTTCATAAAATCCCGTACACAACTGCAAATATTGGACACATTTCCAAGTCCATAAGTCCATTAAAAAGGTCCATCATATTAGTTTGTAATCCATCAATGGACGCTGAATTTTATCCAAACTTTTCCATTTGTGTACAGGAACTCAAACGTAAAAAGACGACAAAAAGGTACAGTTTAGTGACGGGGAGCGACCGTGTGACAATGTTATCGATATCGATGGTTTCGCTTTAAGATCTGCACGTAGATTCGTGATCTCGTCTCGATATTCAAATTAATTATAATTTGCATCGATAGTGTCTTATTTATGAAGGCGAATGTTTCTTTTTGTTTTTTATTGATGAAAAGTCTGGCCTTAACCGCAAATCTTTATGCGATTCCAGCCAACATGAAACATGGAAAGTAGATAAATAGTATTAAGTGTAACGTAAATGTATTATAAAACAAATTTCGACTGAAATATTCGTCTCGATGTAGTTTACAATGATATGAATGGAATGTCGTAGCGATTAATGTAGGTGTTTACTAGTACAAAGTAATAAAATTGAATTGTCAAATCACTTTACCATTTCAATGTTTCCATTCCCATTATTTGCATTTTTAAAATAAACTGATTATAAAAGAAAAATCACACAAACAATGTTAATGAAATAGAAAATTTTCCTCTTTTCATAAAAGCATCGGTCTAGCAAAACTCACAAAGATGGCAACTTATGTTTAATACATGAAAAAATAGTGTAGCTTCCAGGTTTTCTTTTGTAAAAAGATTGCATTTTGTAAATAAGTACAATATGTTTAATTTTCGTCAATAACAATGTAATGTAGCTGATACATTAATTTATTAAAATACTCTGAGTTGTTTCGTTCTCTTTAGCGAATGTTGCACTTTTTAGATTTAAGATTAATATCGATATTATGAAAGTAGTTAAAATGTGTCGTCAATCTTAGTATAACCTACTAAGATTTTTTTATTAATCTATAGTAGGTTTTTGTTGATAGATAGGTATAAAACGATATGTATAGATTAATTAAATATAATTATCTAATATTGCCGTAAATTGTAAATATTGTTTCCGTAATTTGATTTTAATGAAATGTATTATTAGTTTTATGTATTAAGTATAATTTCATAGCTTTTTAAAAAAGTTTTATTGTAATTAGGCAGTATTCAAGTTGGATTTTGTGGCGATATTAACGATATGATTTCGATTTTTATCCAGCAGTTTTTTTTTTACAATTGGAGTAATTAATATTCACATTTTCATAGAAATACATGTAACAGGGGGTCTTGAAATTAAAGTTAGATGATTTTAATGCGCATATTTCTCGCACGGTGACTGTTAAACTAATAAAATTGCCTCGCATTTGGAAATGTAGATTTTGAAGAGTATACTTATAATATGTAGATTTTCCAAAAATACTAAAATTTGACGTTATATATAATTATGTTTTAAGAAATAAACTTGTGCGAGAAATATGCCTAAATAAAATTGATATGATAAATCTCTCGATGAAACTCACATTTTAGAATACTCGATGTTACTATTCGGTGCACGCACAGTGATATTTAAAAATATATGAGATCATCGACAAACAAAATTCTATTATTTTGCAATTGTGTCATTGCATTATATCACCACGTCTATGGAGACAGGTGCCTTATCGATATTTCGGAATACAAAATTAAAAACCGTGATATTTGCTGATTTCGTTTAATTTTTGATGGTTGACTAGGTATATTATATTTAAATCCTTTTGAAAGGTATACATAACATTATTATATTATACTTCCAAAATCATACCTCTCGCAAAATATCACATACCTATGTAAATAATTTAGTTAGATAGTTTTCAAATAAAGACCTGCTGTTAACTGTATTACCAATAGTAATAAGGCTGTAATTGTAATATTGTATGTTAATGACCAATGAAAACCAACTTGTGATCATTAATATTTGTACTGTTACCTACTACTTAACAAGAGTCGTTAAAAAAATAATATTATAAAAATTGAACATATTTTTCGGCTGTTGAAAAATTGTAAATACAATATTAAGGATAATAAAAAACTATTTGGATTAATATTTAGGAACAAAGGGAAAAAATATTATCAAAATTTATATTTTCAAAAATATTACAAATGCAAAAAAGCGTATTTAAAAAAGGGATGTTTGGCCATAAACTAAAAAATCATATTCACGGAAAGGGTTTTTTATCGACTTAAACACACCACAACACTACACAAGCCACGAGCAGTAAGGTAAACAGTGACTTAAAAATTGTGCGATGCGATGTTGCACGTAATCTCTGTACTTATAATAAAAGGAATCAGATTTCTCATTTATAAATCATATAGATTACCCTTGTTATTGCAAGTCATTTCTTTAAATAAAACTTCTTTACACTTTTCTAGAAGACAAACGCCAGTTAATGTCGTTTCACGTTTTTAAATGTATAGTATTAAATCTCCATTCAATTTATAGTGTATGAAAAATCTGATTCCCATCAAACATTAGCGTAATAGTAAGAGCATAGAATGCTAAGTACAAATGATATAATTTAACGATAAAACTGCTAGTCCCGTTAAAGGTATAATTAAAATAAAAAAAATATTACCATGCAAAATCGCGTTGCACCCTGGTTTTCATGATCCACATGTATCTATAATAATAATAGTAATACAATTATAAAATCTACACATAACTTCAGCTGTAACACATATTCAAACCAAACTGTAACAGTATGTAATAGTGTATTAATTTTTTCTTCCTATAATGGTACCGAACGAATGATTATGGCTGCTGGTTTATGAAGAGAAGCAGAATAAAGGCAGATAACTGTTTGATTGGTTGTTTTATTCATTTTATCGTAGCTTAGCACCTATTACCCCTTCCTTATCCCTTAGGCCGGCCATACAGTCGCAGCTTGAAGCAGTCCATCCTGACTGCTTCAAGCTGCGACTGCATAGTAAACTACAGTCTTCTACGTACACACATACATGGAACCGCTCGAGCAGTTGCAACTGCTTCGGGCAGTTGGTGAAATTCATCGTGCGGTCAAGCACTCGCTGTTGACTATGAATGCAATAGCGGTCTGTATGTTGATCACTGGCTAACTGCTCGAGCAGTCCGTGCATAGCCAGCCTTAGTGCTGCGAAACCAAAAGTGTGGTAACCTCAAATATCTAAGTCTGAATCTTATGAAGGCAGCACTAAATGACTGTCGCGGTCGGAGAACAGCAAAATAATATGAAAAAGTATTCATCATCTACCTAGCCTTTACCAACTATATTAGGGTCGGCCTCCAGTCTAATCGGATGCAGCTGAATACTAGTATTTTACATGGAACTACTGCCTGTCTGACCTCCACACCCAGTTAGTACTGGGTAATACGAGACCCCTTGGTAAGGCTAACTGTCAGATTGTCGCTCCACTGACTCCCCGTAACCGTAACGTCTGTCAAAGATCTACAAAAGGCAGCAGGGACCAGCGGCTTATATTTTGGATGCTCGGCTAACCTTGAAGATCGACCTGTGCGGCTGTTATTACTTCGCCACGAGATCCACAATATGAAAAAGAATTAAAAAGTATAGTTTCAAGTTAATTAACAATAATTTAATTTTTGGAGGTTCCTCTCTCAAGAGCCCTGTTCCCGATGCCGGTGGGCTACTATTTTTTTTCAATATTTTTTTGTAGTATAGGAATATTTAAATAAAAATGTAAAACATAATATGTAAGTATTTAACTATTGACTATGACTTATTGGACCTTTGACTAGAAGATTACAATACTTTATAATTTATTATTATCTACGCTAAAATCTGAAGTAAGTAATCCGTGAGCAACCAAATGGAAAAATATACTGTTAAGTAATAACTGTGCTACAGTTAAAACATGAGTAATGCAGTAAATCTTTAGGTTTGTAATAATGTTTTTATCATTAAATTAACGTATCATAAAGATAAATTGTCATTTCACTCTTTACTTACCAAGATGGGGGAAAATAAACAACACAATAATCACGACGTGACCTATCTTTCCCAGCCTTTTTAAAAACCACGAAAGAAAATATTTAAATAAAACTTTTATACATCACGATACGTTTAAAAAGCCCGCCATTCATTGCCGCCATAACAATGGCGCTAACTTTTACGTTTCGTGACTACTGTTACGCTAGGTTTTTACTTTTTGAAATTAAATTAATAAAGGATTACTAATGAATTGAAATATTAAAATTTTGATAGTAAATTCTTATTGTTTTGTTTGTGTTCATTTTCAATAGTAAACGTTACAGTTTGAGAAATGTTTTACAGTACAATAACTAAACGCGGAAAATTCTAAAATAGTGATGGGATGTTATCGAAATTAGTCGAATAAATAATTAGACCAAAATTAACGAGTTGATGAATGAACTTTAACGTATAGTTTATCATAGTACAGTATCAAAAGCAGAAAATAATTAAAGGACGTCTTATAGTTCGTTTGCATCACTGCAAACAAAAAGTGAAAAAGTGCCCAGAAGGCTGGCAGCATTATCACATTGGGTGGCAGTGCTGATTCTTTGGCCGAGAAATAAGCCAGCCTTCTGATGACGAGAAAAGTCGACCAACCGTTTGACGATATCCCGAACTACTAGGTGGGTAGTCCGACCCCATGGCCCCAGTGCTTTAACTACAAACGAATCCAACTCATAACTACCAATTGAGTTATTGTGTTTGCACCGTTAACGGTTTTCAGCACCTACAGCATCAGCTCCAGCACAGCCTGCCGCGTTAGGAAGATAGGATGGCGCAAGCATCCACCTACACTCTTACGCATGAAAGGCTATGGTATTCGAGGCAGTCGAATGCTTCGCCACATTGACAGTGATATAGGGCTTTGCAACTATGGCCCAAACGCAGCCATGAGCGAGCCTAAAGCATTTTTTTTTTTTTAAATTGAATGAAATCAAAATATTTTATTTAGCGTATTACACGCTTAATATAACATGGGCAGTAGGTACTTATTAAATGTCAAAAGATAGCATGGTTCGGGTTTGTCGTTTTCTATTAAGAAGAACCGGCAAGAAACCCTATGGTAAAGTCCCAATATGTACTATCATTATTCTGTGATGTTAAATGTCTACCGTTCATGTCATAAAACATTAGGAATTTCTTTTCCATAAATTTATTTTACGACGTTACTTTTTACTTCAGGTCACAAAGCTCTCGCTGGAATTATAAAAAACTAGTTTCGAATAGTAGGAATTGGATTATTCAAATGTCAATTTTATACTTCGCTTTGCTTGTTTTGCCCATCACTATTATTTCTGATACCAATATGGCGGAATTTCTTATCAGCGACTCAGTGAATTTGTAAAATATCTAACGAAAATAGTAGATTTATAAATAGAAATTAAAACAAGGACAAACTATATTAGGAATAAAGGACCTATTTAGCACAAAGTCGTGTCTTCAAACTGTATACATTGGTTATAAAAATAACCGCGCACCGAAATACATGAACGAACATCTGACAATAATAATAAACATGAGTGTAATGTTTGCAAAGCTTTCGGGACGAAAAATTGCGTAGAACATTACGTCACGGCGGCCTCATGTGTTGGGAATACGGTGCATTACAAAGATACATGCCGTCGCGAAGGTCCACAATGATTCATGAGGTTAATTAAAGTCATTGAAGTTTTACTTCGATAATACGTAATTGACTGGTCGTAAGTGTTGTTACGCGATAAGTGTAGTTTCGCCTTCGTCGGGCGTTGACTCGTCTCGTTGGAATCCGGTAGAAACGCGGCTCGCGGGTGACTAATCGATGAGATGATCGAGAGTGTATCAAGACGAGCTTTCAGCAGTTCTAGTGGGACGTATAACGTGCGTGCTTCAGAGCTGGCGCGCGAACGCAAACTCAACATCTTCAATGTCACTGTGCAGTTTCTGGATGATACACAGCAGTCCTTTCAAATCGAGGTACTTGTTTACGTTTTTATATGTGATTTAAGTCATGTTTGTTGTCCTAAATGCAGAGGCGAACGACCCGAGACCCTTGCTTTTGATGTAGGTTACTTTGCAACTGACATCCTGAGAGTTCCAATAGTTCTTAGGTCAAAAACAACTTTAGTTTAATATCTGTAAAAGAGATTAACCACAAATACAAAAAATGTCCCCAACTATTACATTATAACAAGTATTAATTAATAATTTGCAATTTTCAATACATTATCACCGGAAATGTCTATCAGTTTGTAAAGAAAGTGATAATACTGCTAACATTTAAATGATAAACTTTGAAAGTATAATTAATTATTGCAATAATTCAACTATTGATGAATGAAAAATCAATGAAAATAATTCTTTTATTTTTAGTGAAATCTGACCTAGCTAATCAGGACTTTTTGCCTTACAAGGGTTAAAAGTATCAATTAATTCCTTTGCACTATGAATACTATATTTCTTTTAAAATTATCACAATATTAGATTCTGTTATCTCCTTATTTGCCTTGAAGATAATCTTTTTCTTGTAGTATAAAAATTGCATTAATCCTCATGTGCGTTTATAACGAAGTGAGTATCCAAAGAAATTAAATTAAATTTAGTTTCTATGTAAATATGTTCAAAATTAGATTTACACGTAGCTTGTGCTTGTTGAAAAGGTATTACAATAATATTTAGTGTTGTACATAATGAAAATTTTTCCTAACAGCCTAGTATAAATTTTATTATTGGCATGTAAAATCCGTTCATGTTGTTCTATACTTAAAGTCTGTTTTTTAATCTCGGAGACTAAATTGACAAGTACAAATGGCAAGCTGACATAGATTTCAATAGCATTTAAGTCAGTTTTGACATTTTCACTTGTCAACTTAGTCTCCGCGGTTAAAAAACAGACTATAGTATCTGTAAAATCATTTCATCTTTTTCTTTTCAGAAAAAAGCTAAAGGAAATGTGCTGCTCGAACAAGTGTATCAACATTTAGAATTAGTCGAGAAGGACTATTTCGGGCTACAATTTACGGAGAATGGAGCACCACCCAGTGCAACAAATACAGAAATAACGGTATGATTTGTTGTTGTTTTATGTTTAACAAATTAAAGAGAAGAAGTTGTGCTGCGTTGAACTTAAATAGATTGAAATTAGAAGGATGTAATGATATTATTATGGCAAACCCTGTTAGGGCACAGTTATTAACATTTTTCTCATTAATTACAAATGCCTTTGAAACAATCCACTCAATGCTTTTTGTTTGTTTGAGAAAAATATCCAGTAATACAAAAATAAAACTGCCAAAATTGATAAATTAAATACAGTCAATTCAAATATAGGTTTCCCATTAAGGTAAAAGTTGGATGAATATAATAAGGTAAACCATCCACAAATTATGACGTAAATCCCACAAAACAGAAAAAGGGTCATGTGATATTACTCAGTAACATGAATTTCCTTAACATCATCACGAAGGAAGTGGCATGTTCTGGAACTGCAAATTAGATGAGCACTTCTAACCCAGTAATGGGAATATTGAATGCTTATGTTATTTAATAAACTTTAAAACAAGTAGATACCCAATTCCTCCTTTTTTGCCAGGCTCTTCCACATTAGGCTATGTCCTAATTAATTAATTTTTAATAACAAGTTCAAGGGGGCTAACAAGACAAGCTACTAAATAAAATTAAAATGCTTCATATACCTATGCCAAATGTACAGACGCTAGCAGATCAAGCTACTACAATCTGTCAAATTTCTTTAATCGATCTTCAACTTTATCGCAAAGGTATTATGTTCAAGGTTGATTGGAGAACGTTGACAGTTTCAGGTAGCTTGATATGCTGGCTTCTATACATGTTGGCAGAAACTTAAGGATTCCCTTCAATAAATAAAAAAGCTAATTCAAATTATACTAGGCAGTATTTTGAGGCAGTATGAAGAATGATGTTTTTAAGAAATATTATTGGTTGGTCCAAAATGTTCCTATTAGATACTAATAGATGTGTGTAGATTCTGATTGCTTGAGATTTATAGGTCCACTCGCAAAGTGGGTTAGTCGTTGATGTAACCAATTCCTATTTTTGTTTACTGTACCATAATAATTAGAAGGATCAATTGTTTGTGTTTAGGCGTGTAGCAATAGTTTTTAATAATATTGGGCAATAGGCTCGCCGCCTAGTACATAGGACTTAATCATGACTGGGGGTGTATTATTAGGTACACCTCTACCTAACCCTTCTAGGATCACAGGCATGATGTTATGTTATGTATTAGTTATGTAGAATTAATATTACGCTGTTATAATTGCCTTAGGCTTCATTAAATACGAGTATAGCATGCTCATTGTCTCAGAAATATGTTATCAGACAGCCTTGCAAATAATTCTATTTAATGTTTAGTTGTGACGGTATATCTATGTATAAATTCTTTATACTAAGGTAAACCTTGAGTTTTCTTTCTACGCAGTTTTAATGTTATAATATTAAATTGCCCTAAGAATTAATACTTAAGAGTCAATTATTTAACATTTATTTAATCCTTTTCCTGTTTAGTACCAGGTATTCCTCCGAGTTTAAGTTATATTGTGTGCTTTATGTACCTTAATAACTAACTGAAGTAATGTTTCAATGCTTTGAATTAAAGTGTTTTAAAACTTTAATTATCGGCCTAGCCTCAACTTCCCCAACTTTCTTAGAGTCGGTTTCCAGTTTTACTGGATGCAGCTGAATAACAGTATGTATTTTACATGGAGCGACTGCCTATGTGACCTCCACAACCCTGTTAGTACTAGATAATATGGTATCAATTAGTAAAGACTGGTTGTCAGACTTTCGGACCACTGTCTACCTGTAACGACCAGTCATTTGTAGATCTTTGACAGTCGTAACAGATAGTCAGTGGCCCGAAAGTCTGACAACCAGTCTTATCTAAGGGTATTGTATTACCCAGTACCAACTGGGTTGTGAAGTTCAGATAGGCAGTCGCTCCATGTAAAATACTGGTATTCAGCTGAATCCGGTAAGACTGGAAGCCAACCCCAACATAGTTGGGGCTGAAGAAAAGGTGAGACAGATGATTTTATCTGCAGAGAGTGACCACACGTCGTCACGTGTGGTCACTCTCTGCAGATAAAACAAAAGAAATTGCATGTTCTTTTTTTAAAATAATAATATGGCCAATTACAATTTTCCACCATTATAACCAGTAAAGCCATTGTGTAAGGAAATGCAATAAATTCTTAATTGTACTCTTACATCAATTAACAATAACAATTATTCATAGCCACACTCAAGATTGCATTGTGATTATGAAACCATTGTTCTTCATAGATTCCATCGTGTTATGCATTTCTTGGGCTCAAATAATCGTGTATTGTTTCATATAGAACTAGACTAGATCATAAATCATACTAGGAAATTGTGGCTAGCAAACAGACGCTGAGACTTAATTAGTGATAGCAGATGGACTAAATAATACCAAAATAGAGTGATAACTGGGTTATTGCATCTCAGTACAAATTATATCTAGTAAATTCACTTCTTAAAAAAAATAGCTATCATCATCCTTGCCCATTCCCAACCATATTGGGGTCGACTTGGGGGTAGCTGAATATCAGTATTCTTATACATGGAGCGACTGCCTATCTGACCTCCTCAACCGAATAATTGGGTAACATGCTTACCTTTAGTAACACTGGTTTTCTGACTTTCTGGCAGCTGGGATCAGTGGCTTGATATTAGTGTACATCTAAACAAAGATATAAAATTGAAGTATCTGTTTGTAATTTTTAAAATAACAGCTTTTTACTTAATAGACATGAAACATTTTTTTTTTTTAATTTTTGTCTGGCTGGGCCGATTTTGGCGGGATTATTACTGGCAGATAGCTGATGTTATAAGGAATAACTTAGGCTACTTTTATTTTAGAAAAAGGATTAGGGTTCCATGCAAAAAAAAAAAACCGCGCTGTATATGCGAAACATTTGTACTTACAACTGCAAAATGAGCCTTATGACTGTCATATTAGAACAACTTCTCTTCCAGAATCTAGACAAATCGTAAAAGAGAAGTAATTGTAAACGATAAATAATAAAAATCGTTCAAAAATTACCAGATAAGATCTATGCCAATATTATAAAGCTAAAGAGTTCGTTTGGTTGAACGCACTAATCTCAGGAACTACTGGTTCGAATTAAATTTAAAAAAAAAAAAAATATTGTTTCATAGCTCATTTATCGAAGAAGACTATAGGCTATATATAACACCACAACACGACCAATAGGAGCGGAGCATCAATGAAAAATGTAGCAAAAACGGGGCAAATTCCATACGCAGACGAAGTTGCGCGGGTCAGCTAGTATTAAATAATTAGGTTTCACGCTCATTCTTCGTCACCACTTGTTAAATTAATAACTGTCCTAATTAAAAAAAAACACTAATTAGATACAACTGCTTAATCTTATTAAAACTAAAAGCATAATTTCTTTCGTCGTCCTCTGGAAAGAATGAGTCACGATAATATATCAGTGCAATTCACACTTAATCCTTGGAAGTTGCAAGATTATGGATTTTTTAAAAATTGTATGGTGTCATGCTGTGAGTCAGCTGTCTGGAGTTCCTAGTATTTTTATGATGTCTTGAACAGCTGTCTTTAATGGATGTTTTCACTGGTACACGTGAATGGCTAAATTTTATTTTGCTGTTGCAATTTCAACTCTTGGTACTGAGCGGAGAGTTGATAATTCTGCTGTGCGTTTAGTCTCTGTTCGTTGTATTGCCTTGTATGGGGTTATGCTCTTTACTCTGGGCCAGAGGATATCCTTATTTACATACGCACATGCGTGTTCCGGATTTTATTTATTCGTCAAAGATGATTTATTCAATCAATCAAGATATTTTTTTTCACACTTGGACACTTTTAAAATGTTGAGAAAAGGTGCACGGTTCGGGTTGGTCGTTTCCTATGGTGAAGAACCGGCAAGAAACTCCATAGTTATTCGGGCACATTCGACTTTTCGGCCCCCGTTCTAACTTTGTTCGGTTTTTTCACCTGTCAGGACTTTTCGCCACTAGATTTATTAAAATAAAATATACTTTTTCTTCGCCCACGACCTTCGATACTAGTGTTGGTTCACATTGCTTGCGCAAATTTTAATCCGTATGTTCTAACGTAAAACGTTGTGTATTTCATAATCTTTGATTATCGAATTATGAACGCGTTAAAACAAATAAAGAATTCACACGAAATCTCAAATTCCTTCACCACTCGTCTGGCGGTTTCTGGTTACTCCGTCAATGACACACAGACGTGAGAATTCATGTACGCACGACGGCCAATCAAGCTTTACTAAACCAGTTTATGCGGATCTCTCATTGTATAGGAAATCTTTACAAAGCAAGTCCAAGTTATACTGAAAATGTACAGCTTCATGTGCCGCCGTGTGTACTTTATTTATTCCCTGTGACTGGAATTCCCAATACAATACTTGTATTCAGCTGCATCCGGTTAGACTGAACAAGCACATAGTTCGAACAGGCTAGGAAGATGTTTTTTTTTTGTCATAGCATCATGCAGGTCAACCTTTGAGGCTGGCTTCTGCTTAACCGTTAAAGTTACTTAGTTTGATGTACATAATGCTTGGTTGACGGCTTCGTGAAGGGTCCGTCTACACCCTGTATGAAATCATATTATGGAAATCATAACTATCGGAAAGTATAATCAGCTTGTAATATCAGGTGAAGTAACACCAACAGGAAAGTTTCAATCATTTTGACCCGTCTTCCTGTCTACCGTTTTTATTTACATCGATTCAAGGTGCGAAACGGACGTAAGCCGTGTTTTAAAATGACTTGGTTACCAGTACTCAAGAAAAAACATTAAAAGTGTTACTGATTAGCAATTGCGTGATGCCATAGTTAACACTTGGTTCGCTAACATAGTTGGTAATTGTTTTATGTACTGGCTGTGGTCTCGTGATGTGTGAATGGATTTAATTTTCTCGTGTAGAAAGTCCCTGGGTCCTTCTGGACTTTTCGTAGCAGATAAACATAAAAATCTCACAATAGTTAAGACGTGATGAGCTCCAGGCTAAATAATAACAGCCGCTCGGGTCTATCTTCAGGTTATGCCGCGCTTGCCTAAGTTGGTCCGTGGATGGGTGACCACCCTTTACCGAGTTTCCTCCGTGGCTCGGAAAGCACTTTAAGCCGTTGGTCCCGGCTGTCAATTGTAGATATTTGACAGTCCTCTCAGATAGTCAGTGGCCCGAAAGTCTAACAGTACCCAGTACTAACAGGATTGAGGAGGTCGGATAAGCAGTCGCTCCATGTCAAATACTTATATTCAGCTGCATCCGGATAGACTCGAAGCCAACCTCAACTTAGTTGGGAAAGGCTAGGCAGATGATGAGTTAAGACGTGAAAATCTTAAACAGTCAATTATAAAGAGAGAGAGAGAGATCTGCATGTAGGGGTTAAGCTTCGGAATTACTGATCGGATTCCGAAAATTCTCTCACTAACAGGAAGCTGCATTATCCCTGAGTATGAAAGGCTATATTTAAAACGTTCCCGTGGGATAATTTGGGACCGAAAGGCTAGAGAAGCCGAGGGCAAAAGATAGTGCACCATGCAGGGCTAACTCGGATTACATCAATCGGTATTTAATTGTGTATTTGATATAATCGTGTTAGGCGACCTTCAATCTAGGATTACTTAACAGATAAGTAATTAGCAGCATTATGTTGAGTCATAACGATGCAGAAATAACTTCGTTATGCGATAAGGAACATGACATAACATCACGCCTGTAATCCCTGAAGGCTTAGGCAGAGGTGTAGGTGCCTATTCGTACATTTACATTTCGCTAGCTACGTATAAGTCCCTAGACTAAGACCACGCAAAGAAAATTATATTTGGGGCTGCGGGACTGTTCGAAAGAGATACCGTGGCCCTGGAACACAAAGGGCAATGAAGGAACATGGATGGGTTTTAGTCAGTAAGAGTCTGACACTCCCTCCCACTCCACCCAGAGCGGGAGAAGTCATTTGATGATTTCCCATCCGTAAAAAAAAAAAAAGAAAATTATATTTATATTAATATTTATGATATTAAAAGAATAAATTTAAAAGAGATCGACTTGGTTAGATCTCCGATATATTATGATGATTTTATCATTCAGATTATTTAAATGTTTCTATACCTGGTGACTGGTAATTAGTGACCTATACTTAAACACGTGATGGTACTCAGGATAACAAACAAGTTTCCCAAAGAAACATTTTTTATACACACACTTTTATCACAATAACACAACAGCAGTATGAAATTCGCACGCGCGCGCCTTTGACTTATCAGCTGTTAGCCGTTTAAAAAATGTTTCTTTGGGAAAGTTGTTTGTTATCATGAGTACAATCACGTGTTTAAGTATCAGTCACTAATTACCAGTCACCCTATATATATTTTTACTATTCAAAGCTGTTACATAAATCGTTGTAAATATTTGATTAGACACTCCTTCATTGATTTCGAACTGACCTCTGACTTCGGTCTAATAAACAATTTTTTTGCTTGTTTTTTTTTTTAAAGTAATTTGCGCGGAAAAGGTATGATGTTGTTATGGGTTTCCTGTATAAATACTGTATAGTTCAGTGATTACGAGAACGAAGAATAAGTGGGGAAAAACACAATTGTTACTCGACAGTAAAAGAATGTTGGTTTTCTATCGGTACTACAAACGGTAGTAGTAGTAGATACTAGGTAGGTATGTATGTATGTAGGCAACTGATAACTGTTGGGTATTTTTTCGTCTTGGTAGGAAATTCCTTTCATCAATGGTTAGGGTAAAAAAAGTAGTTTGTCCATCCATCCACTGCTGGGTGTAGGCATCTCTTTGCTTGTGCCAAGGTTGAGATACCGCGGCCCTGGAACACAAAGGGCAAAGAAGGCACATGGATGGGTTTTAGTCAGTAAGTCTGACACTCCCTTCCATTCCGCCTAGAGCGGAGGGGGGGGGGGGTCATTTGATGATTTTCCATCCGAAAAAAAAAGGTCCACGTTCTCGTGCCAGTGTTGACCTTATCTACCTACTATTAAGTCTATTCTTAGGATCAGCCAGAAATGCAATAAAAAATCAACCGGACCGTACGGAACCGTTTTATCTTTGCAAAAGTTCCAGTAATGCAAAAAGTTTTTAATATTCATTCATGCCTCACTTTCACCAACATAATATCTTTCTCTCACAAATATTTTTAGCTTTAAAATCCAGTTTTATTGCCAATCACATTCCGGATACTGTTGCTAAGGTCATCAGCTGTCAGCAAAAGCGCGCCAAAAGTAAACATCTGTCACCTGTCATTTCTATTTTTTTTCTGCTCTCTGAGTATACTTGGCACTCATTGTGATGCCCATCAATGACACCCATTATCATAAGATGTGTGACGCATTTGTTCTGTGTTTTAGTTCATTTAGGTGTTATATGGAACACCTAGGAGCTCGTGGCTAAATAATAACAGCCGCTCGGGTCGATCTTTAGGTTAAACCGTGCTTGCCTAGATTGATCTGTGGATGGGTGACCACCCATTATATACCGAGTTTCCTCCGTGCCTCGGAAAGCACGTTAAGCCGTTGGTCCCAGGTGTCATTTGTAGATCTTTGACAGTCGTTAGGTAGTCAGTGGCCCAATAAGTCTTACCAAGGGGTGTCGTATTACCCAGTACTAACTAGGTTGCGGTGGTCAGATAGGCAGTCGCTCCATGTAAAATACTGGTATTCAGCTGCGTCCGGGTAGATTGGAAGCCGACCCCAATATAGTTGGGGAAAGACTAGGCAGATGAGGCGTTATATGGAAATTTAAATACGGAAAAAGGGAGTATACAGAAATACTCCTTAGAATTTCCCTTGCGGTTTGCCGCGCCTTATGTCCCTAGCCTGGTTCAATTTTCCGATGCTAGACCACTGTTACTTTATCCTAGGCAGACGGGGTTACCAAAATAATTGTGTTGAAGCCTACACAATTTGAGATATCGTCCTCTTCATTGCTAATTATCGAGACATAATCCCAAAGCCTTTTACGACAACCAGGAGCATCACGCAGTGACCTAGATGATTGCTCAAACGATTTTAATCCCTTAATAGAAGTCTATGGAACTCAATTTACTAAATCATATATAACTTCTTCCAGACACGCTGGCTAGACAGTACAAAACCAGTGAAGATGCAATTCTAAAGCCAACAAATTAAAGCTCAATATCCTAAACCTTTTCTAATTTCTTCCACAGCGCTGGCTAGACAGTACAAAATCAGTGAAGAAGCAAGTCGGCGCCAACGCACAGTTCTGGTTGGCTGTCCGATTCTACCCGCCCGAACCGTCGCGATTGGCTGAGGAGTATACGAGATACCTGCTGTGCCTTCAATTGAGGAAGCTGCTGCTTGATGGCAGAATGAACGCGCCGAAGAATACTGCGTTGTTGCTGGCGTCGTTTACTGTGCAAGGTACGCTGTTAACTGATAAATCATCATCATCTGCCCAGCCTTTTCCCAACTATTTTGGGGTCGGCTTCCAGTCTAACCGGATGCAGCTGAATACCAGTATTTTACATGGAGCGACTGCCTATCTGACCTCCACAATCCAGTTAGTACTGGGTAATAATGATACCCCGTGGAAGACTGGTTGTCAGACTTTTTGTGCCACTAACTACCTAACGACTGTCAAAGATCTACAAATGACACCCGGGACCAACGGCTTAACGTGCTTTCCGAGTCACGGAGGAAACTCGGTATGTAATGGGTGTTCACCCATCCACAGACCAACCTAGGCAAGCACGGCTTAACCCAAAGATCGACCCGAGCGGCTGTGATAACTGCTAAATCACCCTGTATAAAATGGCTGGTCTAGTGGTCACAAGCATGTCTTCTGAAGATAGAGTATCCGAATCCGAATAAATGCCAGGAATGGGGTTATCTCAATTAGTGGCGGTACTTTCATACAAGCCTAAAAGCTTGGCTTGCCCTTATAACCTATTACTCTTCACGATATTAGGGTTTCTGAACAGTCTGCTTGCCTTATGACCTTGCCTTGGGTCTTTAAAATAACTTGTGAAATATGGATGTATTATCATATAATACACTGCTGTTTATCGACATTCGACATTGCAACTTGACAGCGCGTTAAAAGGTTTTCGCGGGCACCATATTTGGTATACCCGATAGTGGGTTGCATAACACATACTTACTGTATAAGTTTGCTTTTTAATATTTATTCAGTTAAATCCCTAAAAGGCAAACATATTATGACGTCTGTCAAAAGGCAAAAATAAAATGACAAATGTCAAAAGGAAAGAAATAAAAAAACCCTGCGCTTTCCTAAAACAATGTTACACTATACATATCATATTGTGTTCTGAGGTCGTCATAATATATTACAAATGGTTTTTAAGCGGGTGCATTAATTTTCCTGTAAGTAAGCAAATAGTTTCATCAATGCTGTTCAATTTTGTGAGAGCACAATATAAATAATAAAGAAATAAATTGAATTATAAAAAAAAAACAGTTGAAGAGTTCTCTCGTGAGGAGGCGATCCTGGCTGCACAATTATGTCATGTCTGTCATGAAAATGTATTGTCACCAGAACCAAAGGTGTGTGCCAAATTTCAGTTCAATCGGTTGTGGGGAACTGGTTTGAAATTCAGTTGAAAGATTTGACCAATACATACTTACAAAGTAACCAACAGGGCAAGTTAAATAAAAGCTTGTAAAAAAGACACGAGATTATTGTTTTTCTCCATATTCGTTAGTAGGTACTTCCTGTTTGAGGTCGACAATATTATAGTTAATGAACATTGTTATATTAGTTCTAAACCCACAATTTTTTTTGCTGCCTATTCTGTTAATATTAACTTGTACTCAGGGCGGCACATGAAGCTGTACATTTCCAGTATAACTTGGCCTCGGTTTGTTTAGATTTCCTATACAATGAGAGATCCGCATAAACTGGTTTTGTATAGCTTGATTGGCCGTCGTGTGTACTTACATGACGATATTTTTAATATTATTAGTAGAATCTCCTGTTTGAGGTTGACAATTAAAAAAAAAGTTATGCTCTTAACCTACTTACCAATTTAATTACTGCCTAATTCTGTTATATTAACTTGTAATTACATGAAGATATTTTTTACCATTATCCTCATTTTCCATTGGGGAAAATATTCCATATATTACATTCAAAACGAATAAATGGTTTCAAATTGTTTGGCCACATGCCTACTTAAACAACAATGGGTACATATTTACCTACCTGATATCTGACTGTAAATACATAAATAATAATTGTTATTTTTGTAATATAACAGGTGTTAAAATATCCTTAACGAAGCCGAAAGGTACTTGTTGTATTCAATGCATCCATCAGCACTATGTTTTGAGTGTGTTACATTGAGTGCTGTCGTATTTTCCCCGGAAAGCACGCTAAGCCGTTGGTCCCGGCTGTTATTTGTAGATAGTTACAGGTAGTCAGTGGCCCGAAAGTCTGACAACCAGTCTAGCCAAGGGGTATCGTATTACCCAGTACTAAATGGGTTGTGGAGGTCAGATAGGCAGTCGCTCATGTAAAATACTGGTATTCAGCCGCATCCGGTTAGACGGGAAGCCGACCCTAACATAGTTGGGGATGATGGTCATTACTGAAAGTTGTCCAGTTTGATGCTCTGTATCACCATCTAAGAGTTATTGGGTTTTTAGAATTATAACCTGTATATTTATGTACTTATCCTGGCCTTATGTACCCCGCTTTGGTTGAAACGTGATCAATACGTTCTAAGGTATCATGATGTCGTAAGGTTGTAATAAAATACGTGCCATCTGGCCGTGAGTTTGACGTTTGTGGGAATATTAATCTTCAGTCAATAAAATGCATTGCTTTAGAGTTTATTTTTGTAGTAATTAATTTTTCTTTTTACCAACAATCCTTGTTGTTTAAATTCGGGCTTTTTAACGTTTTCTTTTAATAAATCTTTTCTATAATTTGTTTAACATCATCCTGCTAATACTGCATTCTAAAACTGATAATATTTGTGTGATGGTGATTGGTGCATTCGAATAGGCAAAGCCATTGGCTACCTAAATGCAATTTTGATTTTTCGGCCAACTTCGCTAAGGATAAAATATATTTAAGAACAGAGAACTCTGTGGCTCTCAAATTAGAATACATTTTGAAAAGGACATCTTTCTGATTGCCTCCCTAAAAATTCAAAGATAAAAGTTTAGTAACGCTTTTTATGAATTTCATAATGATTTTAATGACTTTTTAATGATTTTTTTATGATTACCTACTTTATTGTTTTTATTTTATCTCAATTTATATTTTTTGTGGTATAAGTATGGGTATTTTGCCTGAATTAAAACAATTTTTTTAATTTTAACTTTAATCCTCTTCATTTCCAGCTGAACTTGGCGACTACAACGTATCAGAGCATCCTCCGACCTACCTATCAGACCTCAGTCTGCTGCCCAAACAGAATGCGGAGGACGAGCGTCGGATCAGAGAGCTCCACAAGTTACATAAGGGACAATTGCCCGCGGATGCCGAGGCGAACTTTCTAGAACACGCGAAACGATTAGATTGCTACGGAGTGGAGTCGCATCCTGCTAAGGTATGAAGACAAATTTTATTCTAGGTTTTCCTAATTGCTTGCTTTTTGACTCTGTGTGTGGCTTCCGACAAACTAAGACCACTAGGGGTAAAGTGTCAGTAAACCTGCATTTTAGAGGACCCAAAAACGCAACTGATTCAACGCACTCGAGTAGTTTGATAGGACGTACCATAGATACGGAAGAAAGTTTTTTTTTTCGACAATTGAACAAGACAGGCGGAGCTTAGGGTGTTGTAGCCCAGCTTGGGAGAAGTATGTTCCTATGTGGACTGCGATGAGCTGAAGTAATTATTGATTGATGACTTCCAGTCTTTCCAAGAGGAACCGTATTACCCAGTATTAACTAGGTTGTGGAGGTCAGATAGACTGTCGCTCCATGTAAAATACTGGTATTCAGCTGCATCCGGACTGGAAGCCGACCACAACATAGTTGGGAAAAGGCTAGGCAGATGATGATGATGACTTCCTTAAACACTATCTTCTTGAAAGGTCATCCTGTATTGATCATTAATCTTTGCCAAATGTGCACGAAGTTTATAGTTTTAAGAAGGAATCTAAGTTTGAATAACGTTCTAGATGGGATTTAAATCTTCGCCAAAAAAGTGTAGACTACAAGCTCTTTTTCAAATCTAGATTTTCGTGGACGCGTTAAGGTCCTAGTGTGGGTTTTCTAAAGTTACAGGTATTCATAATAAACGCACGAAACCCATTTGCTGATGACACACCCGGAGTGCGGTTTTCCTTATAATCACATTTATTCCCAAGGTGTCTAGCTTTTTCATTCCCGAACAGACCTACTTCCATATATATATATAAACAATTACCTAATTCAATATAACTAGACGCCTTTGCTTCGCGTTTATGTTACGACTTATCGAAACACGAAACGTGCACTGTGTGAAGGATTATATGGCAAAAATGGAGGTGTCTGATGATATGACGAGTAATAGAGAAGTAAGGAAGACATGCTGCGCCGACCCCAGATAAATTGGGATAAGGGCAGAAGAATGACAATGATTTAACTGAATATGTATCATACCTTTGCAAAAAAAAAAACAAAATCTGTTTAGAAGAATAACGCGGTTACTAAGACAGATAAGAACTGCGACTTTAATTTGTAATATTTATAGATGACATCGTAGTAAACGGCAAATTATCATCATTAATACGTTTGCGACTGTTTGATACGTTTTGATTGATATATCATGAGTCAAAAACCAAATCAAAGCGAATCAGTAGATAAATTACTCAAAAGTATTACCAATTGATCCCTATCAACGATCGACAATCAAACTGCAATTTGTCTTATGAATCATAAAGTCCCAAATTAACCTAATATCATTTATAGATAAGTATTGATTGTATGAATCACAATAGTTGGCCAATATTTGCGCCAACATTGAACATTTTTTTCTAGACATAAAGGGTGTAAAAAGACCCTAAACGAAGCCGAAAGGCACTTGTTCTCCCCGTCAATGCGATAATTTTTTTGTTGTAGACCATACCTGGGAACCTTCTAGTTACGGAGATATTGGGGGTCAAAGTTCCAACTTTTTCACAAGCTTTTTTTTAATTCTTCTTTTTAATGTATGATTTTTACTTTAAACACCTCCACGATCCCCGTACTATTCAATCCATCCATCAGCACAATGTTTTGAGTGTGTTACATTGAGTCCTACCGTAAAACGTGGTTTTGCACCCAAAAAAAAAAAGTCATTTCCCAGCAATATTTTTTGCGTAAAGTTACTTAGTTTTATGTACAGAATGCTTGGTTGACGGCTTCGTGAAGGGTCCGTTTACACTCTGTATAATGTTAGACAATTGTAGAAGTAGACTAAAGAAACGATGGATGGGATGTGTGAAGGATGATATGGCAAGAGAAGAGGTGTCTGATGAAATGACGAGTAGTAGAGAAGTATGGAAGAAGAAGACATGCTGCGCCGACACCAAATAAATTGGAATAAGGGCAGGGGAATGATGAATGATGACAATATCAGAATAATAGACGGCCAACATTGGGGCCAATTGGTGTGATAACAAAGTATATTATCCTGTGACCCAAATATGGATGTTTATTAAATGACAACTTGTATTACATCACCATGCAGGCGATTTTATTATTAGGACATTCATTATTATGCTTGCGTTTTCCTTGACTATTTTGGGATCAAGGTTTTGAAGACTCAGGTTTTAAATATCTATTTGAGTTGGATAGACGAGTCTATAGACCGACCGCTTTAATGAGTCCTCCGCCTTGCCCCATCAAAGGCACATTGAGCGTCAACAAAGACCTAACAATATCCCGCAGGTTACTTACTTAAAAATAACCATAATCCACGTAGGTATTACGATACTAATTTAACCAAAACGTGCTCAACCTTCAGAATATTCCATTTAAATTGATACCTTCGCGAGGACTCATTAAGCCTATTTACATCGTTTCAGTTACTCAGACTAGTTCAAATAACCAGCCAAGTGCGTGTACACTTACAGTGAAGAGTTCTGTAGTAATAATTACATAATGTATACCAAGAACAAACCTAAAGGGTGTAAAAAGACCCTTAACGAAGCCGAAAGGCACTTTGTCTCCTCGTCATTGTGATCATTTTTTTGTTCTGGACCATACCTGGGAACCTTCTAGTTACGGAGATATTGGGGGTCAAAGTTCCAATTTTTTCACAAGTTTTTTTTAAAATACTACTTTTTAAGGTTCTAACTTTACTCGAATTACCTCCATGGTCCGTTTACTATTCAAAGCATCCATCAGCAATAAGTTTTGAGCGCATTATATTGAGTTTTACCGTAAAATTTGATTTTTGACCCCAAAAAAAAATTTCGTTTCCCAGCAAAAATTTTTGCGTAAAGTTACTTAGTTTGATGTACAGAATGCTTGGTTGACGGCTTGGTGAAGGGTCTGTTTACACCCCGTATATTTACAGTTGTAAATTTTCCCCCGTTCGGAAAGTAAGATGTATCGGAGAACATGTTTTTCCTGTAGACGTACGGAACCCTAAACAAATGAATTGAAAACAAAACTTCATTTATTTTTTTACGAAATGGGCCTGCTCTTGACCTCGATGACGCCTGATGGAAAGCGGTAGATGAGGTCCATGATGGAACGAGCGTGCCCAGAAGATGCCTGTTCACTCTTGCTTTGAAGGCAGACGGGTTAAATGTGGGAGGGAACGCAGAGAATTCCACACCTTGGCTGTGCGCCCATTTTAATATTATTATTCCTTGTTTCACTGAAATCATTCTATAACTTTTAATTTCAGGATTACAACGGCAAAGACATATTTATTGGCGTGACGTCAATAGGTATCGTCGTGTTTCAGAACAACATCAGAGTGAACACCTTCTCTTGGAGTAAAATCGTCAAGATTTCCTTCAAGAAGAAACAGTTCTTTATACAGCTGAAGAGGGAACCTGTAAGTACTTAAGAATAGAAGATTTTAAATGTTGTTTTAGTACATAAAAGGTGTAAATAGACCCTTAACGAAGCCGAAAGGCACTTGTTCTCCCCGCTATTGTGGTATTTTTTATGTTCTAGACCATACCTGGGAACCTTCTAGTTACGAAGTTATTGGGGGTCAAAGTTCCAACTTTTTCACAAGTTTTTTTTTAAATACTAATTTTTAAGGTTATAACTTTACTTTAAATACCTCCATGACCCGTTACTATTCAATACACCCATAAGCACAATGTTTTGAATACGTTACATTGAGTTTTACAGTAAAATGATATTTTTCACCCCAAAAAAAAAGTCGTTTCCCAGCAATAATTTTTGTGTAGGGTTACTTAGTTTGATGTACAGAATGCTTGGTTAACGGTTTCGTGAAGGGTCAGTTTACACCCTGTACATAATACATACACTCGGAGAGGTGGGCAAAGATCGTCACTCACTGGACGCCTGAAGGTTGGACATCGCCGACGAGGTCGACTTTGGCGAAAGTGGTGTGACAATCTGATAATGTTCGCGGGGCAAACGTGGCCAGAAACTGCACAGAACAGAGAGGTTTGGATGGAGAAAAGGGAGTCCTTTGCCCAGTAGTGGGATACAATGTAGGCTATGAAAAAAAACATAATTATTTTTTTTTCTATGACGACTAAGCAAGTGTTAAGCTTCACCTTACTTATAACCAATACATATTGGCAAGTTATCCTGCTCATACTTAACCTTTGAGGAAAACCTCAAAAGGGAAGAATGTACAAGCTCAAATCGTCAACACACACTGATACAGTGCGGCACATTGTGTATGAAAATTTTGCCTTTGATCGGTCGTACCACGACCGTCCTTACGAAAATGTTCATAAATGACTACCTTAGAGTTCTACTGTTACTACTGTTACTGTTACTGTACTAGTTCGATAATTGTCCCACGGAATCAGACTACCGGGATAAAAAGTATCCTATGTGTTAATCCAGTTTATAAGCTATCTGTGTGCTAATTTCATCCAAATCCGTTCAGTAGTTTTTGCGTGAATGAGTAACAAACATACATCCATCCTCACAAACTTTCGCATTTATAATATTAGTAGGATGGGTGTGTGGTGCTTCTTTTTTAACGTCACCGTTTGTATTGTATACTTTGACAAGTATAGTCAAAATATTCAGCTGATCATACCAACTCAAAATTACAAACCGATATTCCATTATTTTAGCAACTGTGGTTTGATTTGCTTTGATAATTATCAGTAATGCAATTAACACCGCACGATTCACACGATGTAGTGACCCTCTTCTAACCGATCAATATTTTGTTTTTTCCACAGTCAGAATCCTACGACACAGTCCTCGGCTTCAACATGCGTTCCGGCCGCGCAGCGAAAGCGTTATGGCGCTGCAGTGTAGAGCGACACGGCTTCTTCAGACTCCGGGCCCCTAGGAGACGGGCCTTGTTAGCCGCGCTAGGGGCCCTCGCTGGCCTGGCGGCCCCTACTGTGCCCAGGACTGAGACCATGGCGCTGGAAGATGCGAGGAGATCGAGGTCTACGAATAGGAGTTTTGTTAGGTAAGAATTTGGAGTTATCATCTACTTCTGTTGAGATCGGTTTTCGGTTTATGGAGCTTAAAACCGGTATGTCACATGGAGTGACTGCCTATCTGACCTACATGCACAACTTAGTTACAATAAAAATATTACCTTCAATAATTGTACAAGAAACACTTATCTAAGTACTATGAAGTGTTACAACTAGGGAAAAGAGTATTTTCGATGAGCTCTGGCACCCAATGTAAGATTTAACTTGTGTTTAGGGTGCCAGCGTCCGCGCCTATCGTTTGAACATGTTGCAGTAGTTGCAAGACGAGCACAGTATATCATCATTAAATTACAATATTATATTTACTACAATGTGTGACAATAATTGTAGCTTAAGCTTGAGCTAACGAGCTCGAATTAAGTGAAAAGCGTTATATACGACACGAACTTGAAGGTGCGAGGAGAGCCAGCTCCACGAATAGCGGTTTTGTTACGTGGACATCAGAATCCGTTGAATGGCACAGAATCGGTCGGTGAAGCGATGTTTGGAGGAGGTCTGTGTCCAGTTATGCACGATTTTCGTCTAAATGATGATAATGTCTTTATAGAGGAGCTCGTGGCTAAATAATAACAGCTGCTGGGATCGATCTTTAAGTTAAACCGTGCTTGCCTAGGTTGGTCTGTGGATGGGTGATCACCCATTACGTACAGAGTTTCTTTCGTGCCTCGGAAAGCACGTTATGCCGTTGGCCTGTTGGTCCCGGGTGTCGTTTTTGTAAATCTTTGACAGTCGTTAGGTAGTCAGTGGCCCAAAAAGTCTGACAACCAGTCTTACCAAGGGGTATCGTATTGCTCAGTACGAACTGGGTTGTGGAGTTCAGATAGGCAGTCGCTCCATGTAAAATACTGTATTCAGCTGTATCTGGTTAGACTGGAAGCCGATCCCAATATAGTTGGGAAAAGGCTAGGCTGATGATGATGATAATGGCTTTGCAAATATTTTGTCTCAACCTTATGTAATAATCAACTAATATTATTCTGTTACCCTCCCCAGACGCAGCAGCTCCCGTCCCCGCGAGCGCTCGCTGGGCTGCGCGTCCCCGGGCGGCATGCGCGGCGCGCGCGTCACGGCGCACACCGAGCCGCCGCCCCGCCCCGCCTGGACCGACGTCAGCAGGCCCGTGTCCGAGATACAGTCAGTATATTGACAAGCAACATAAAAAGCAGCCAATAGAATTGAAATAGTAGCTTATAATTAGGACTTCACTTCGTTCTAAAACAAGAAGTACCTTAGTCTTAGGAGAATAGAAGTTGAAATATGTTGCATTTTTTTTGTATTTTTCCAAAGATTTGACCTAATATTAAAAACAAATAATAAATCATCAAGTCCCCTCTTAACTTCATTTAATCCCATTCAATAACTATTTTAAGAAAAAAAAAACAATAAATGGGGCTAAATGATTTTAGAGGGTTGTATTGATGATTTTAATAATTACAACATACGTGTTATAGACGTGAATCATATTTTCGTCAACATACATCCTGACACTGACCCGCAAATTGAAAAAACTGATTATAAACAAAAAAGAAAACTGAAATGACACGGCTTGCCGGAATATGGCGTACCGTTGCGGCTGATCGCAAGACATGCAACCTGCTGCGAACCGATAGTACATTTAAGGCCTAAAGTAATTTAACATTTGAATCCGGTCAGGTGCCACCTCAGCCCGTAGGCCCGTGGAATGTCGTCCGTACCGCCACCCTACTGTTAACCAAATATGTGAGGTTAAAAGCGAAAACTAACGAATTTAACACAAAAAAATAAAATTACAGCGAAGGCGACTTCCTAGAACGTGTCCTCCGCATCCCACTCACCTACGTGGACGAATCTGAATCAGGCTCCGAAGGGAACGAGACCAACGAGTGCAACGGAGGAGTGCGCATACGTCTGGAGCCCGGCGCCGACGGGCTGTTCGGGTTCAACGTGCGGGGAGGGGGAGGGGCGCCAGTTCTAGTGTCTAGGGTCGCCAGCAGGACGAGGCTGCAGTTGCAAGAGGGAGATCAGGTACATAACATCCCGCTTATATTCCCCTAACTGGAAAACAGCACATTTTGCCAGTTGTGTTTAAGTACCATGTAATAGGCGAGTCTATTGCCATCAGCCTAGCACAAATACGTACTCCGTTCCTGATGGAAGAACCCAAAAACACTACTCGACCTGGGAATCGAACCAAGGACCTCATGTTCTCCAGTAGCGCTTGCTAGCTCTAGTCCTACGAGGCATCAAACGTAAACTGCTCTAATAGTACAGCATGTCCTAAACTTTCAGGCTGATAATATAAGCCTAGCCTAGTGATGTGTCAAGGAAAATCTAAGGATAACTCGTCAATGTGGTGTTCACTAGAAACACTAGTTAGGGTTTAGAATAATACCACCAGATTAGGGAGCGTCCAAGTATTACGTAACCCAATTTTTAAAAATTTTTGACCCTTTCCCCCCATTTAACGCGCCGTGACGTTTTTCTGTACCTCCCCTCCCCCTCCCAAAACGTTATGTAACATCCAAAGTGACCATAAAGTCACAATTATGTTTCGCAAAGTACCGGAAAGTCGAGGGAGTAAGACCTGCAAGTATTATTTATACAAATTTTACGTAACATTGTTTTTTTTTACTTAATTTAAAAAAAAAAATGTTACGTAACGCGTTTTTGGATCCCCTCTTTCGCCCCTGTAACGCATAGTAACGTTTTACAAGACCCCCCCTCCCCCAAATTGCCAAATTGCGTTACGTAATACGAAAACGCCCCCTTATCAGTAAGTAGATGAACTACTTTAAGGGTACGTTCACTCGCTGCCCGGGATCAGTGAGGACTAGTCGACACGGAAACTTATAGCTCACGCTACGTTTAAATGCATTCTCATGCATTATCATTCGTGTAACAACTGTCTTTTTGTAATTTCAGGTAATATCAATAAACGGACAGGACGTGGATGAAATGACTCACGAACATGTAGTACAACTGATTAGAAACACGAGAGGAACCCTTACTTTAGTCGTCAAGCCCAATGGTGAGTAATATTGGTTATATTAGTTAAAGAGCTAGACAATGATATAATAATATAATAGTGACAGCTTTTTGTGATCAGTTATACCTAGTAAAGACTACATTATGCTCGGAAAGACTGAATTATAATCCATGTTTTTGATTAGAGTTCTGTGTCATCAAAACTATTATATTGGTTACTAGCTGTTCCCCGCGACTTTCATCCGCGTAGAATTATTAAAAATACAATTTTCCCCGTTTTTGCAACATTTTTCATTACTGCTCTGCTCCTATTGGTTGTAGCGTGATGTTATATAACCTATAGCCTTCCTCGCTAAATGCCCTATCCAACACTAAAAGAATTTTTCAATTCGAACCAGTAGTTCCCGAGTTTAGCGCGTTCAACCAAACAAACAAACTCTTCACCTTTATATATTAGTATAGATTGTTAGACTGTGATCCCCCTGCTGGGTAAAGGCTCTATGACTTCCAGTCCATTCGAACCAGGGCCATTTTTTTTTGTTTTTTTTTTTGTTTTTTTTTTTTTCTCTTCAAACTTTGTGCGAGAAGCGCGTAACTCGGCCCACTGGTCGTTCATTTAATCCAGCTCTACCCACCATCTTCTACGACATCTCGATGTCTTCTGGCTATGAGTTTTATATTGTTGGCTGGGTGCTGTGTTCAGCGAAAACTTAAACTACCATAAACGAATTAAAAGATGCAGCCCTTTGGCATATAGACATACAGATAAACAGCGCAGGATTACTGTAGTGTTAGATGGATAGATAGATAAATCATTTATTTAGTGCACACAAAAGACATAGCACAACACACAGAAGCACAATTAAATAATACAAATTACACGACCATATAACTATATAAAAACAAGGTGCCAATATACAAAAAGAAAAACATATTTACGAAAGAAGTATTGTAACACCATGACATACTTCAAATCAAATAACGTGTTATATTGTTATCAAAAAATGCCTACAATAAATCTACAAATAAAATAATCTATTCCTCTTTCCAGCCGTCTACGCCCCCGAAGACCCAGGATCCGAAGAACCAGAAGTCTGTTTCGTGCCCCTCTGCTCCGAAGAATCCCGACACGAAGGCGACGCTCTGGAACAATCTATACTGTTGCTAGGCGACGGGCTGGCCAGCGGGAATGCGCTCAAACAGTACGAGACTCTGCTGAGGAGGCTGCCTGATGAACCTACCAATGTGTCGAAGCTGCCTTGTAACTTGAATAAGAATCGGTATAGGGATATTGCGCCTTGTAAGTATTAAAATGTCAAAGACTCCCGGGCGCATAATTAATTGATCCCGCTGATGGTACACAGGCCTCCTCTCTATGAGAAAGAATAATATGGCCGTTCACACGACATGACACGTACAATGGTCCATTTTAAGGACTACGTGCGGAAACCAAAATCCTAACATAGAATATGGCCGTTCAGGCCTTGTGAATGTATGCAAAATATATTACTATGCATGTATAAGTTAATATGTACTTGTCTGTAATTGTCTGGAAATAATAACTTTTACTTCAAAAGTGTGACTTTCCTCAAGTAGATTAACAATGATGCAATGCAAAATGGTGACCAATCCAAGACAGAATGAAATGTAGATGGTTTGCTAGAACAAGACGATATTAGAATACAAACTAAATGCAATCTTAGTTATGCTTTTATAAATGCAAAAGTTTGGTTGGATGAATGTTTCTTACTCAATCACGCCAGAACGGCTGAACGGTTCTGGATGAAATAGGCTCAGAGATAGATTATAGACTGGAATAGCACGGGTTACGTTTTATCCCGGAAGTACGATCCCGTGGGCAACTCCCGAAATCAACGCAGGCGGAGCCGCGGGCATAAGCTAGTGCTTCCTTTTGATCTAGATGCAGTCAAACAACACTACAAACATATTTTCTCATTTCAGATGATTCAACGCGAGTGATATTGAAAAATGGACCAACAGGCGATTATATCAACGCATCTTACATCAATATGGACATACCGAACTCTGATCAAGTGCTCACTTACATTGCAACGCAAGGTTTGTGTCAATCTTTTTAAACCACAATAGTATTAGTAGTAAAGAAGAGAAGAAAAGAGAATATACTCCGTTTGAACAAGTGGTGTGTCTAGGGGTCAACATTACGGTTACCTATTGCAAGCAGACTGTCCAAAAATCTTTAAATTAAGAAGATTTACTGCATGCCAAGTTTATGGGCTTGTTCGGAAGCACCGCCACTGGTTCAAACATGAATTGAAGCAGAACTCATCCGCCGAGCCCTAGAGCCGGTGCCTCCCGCTTAAACTTAAACTTGTCCCATTATGGTAGTTCAGCTGACATAAGGCCGTGTAGACACGATCTGAGTATGCTCGGGCCGAGTGAACTCATATTGTGGCAACCTATAATCCGAGCGCCCTCGGATGGGTTGCCACAATACGAGTTGCGTCTGAGTAGGTATCCGAGTCCACTCGGTCCGAGCATACTCTGATCGTGTCAACGTGGCTTTAGACAAGCATATGTGAAACTTACATTTGATATTATATATAAGGTTGATCTTTTTACTTCGACTGCGTCGTTGGTCTATTGCCGAGTGACTGCTGAGCATCAAGTCCTGGGTTCGATTCCCAGGTCGGGCAAAGTATTATTGGGTTTTTCCATTAAGAATTTCTCAGTAGCAGCCATGGAGTCTGGATTTGTGCCTGGTTGATGGTAATTGACTCGCCTCTTTATATATATAACTGGCGAAATGCGGGTACCTCTGCCTAATTATTCTGGCATCAGTTCTGAAGGCCTTGCCTTTTAAAACGTCTTATTAATTGTCATATTCCCTTCCACAGGTCCTCTATCAACAACAGTAGGCGACTTCTGGCAGATGGTGTGGGAATCAGAAAGCAGTCTCATAGTGATGCTAACAGTTCTAACGGAGCGGGGCAGGGCCAAATGCCATCAGTACTGGCCGAAGGTCGGCAACACGCCGCTGAAGGCGACCAATAGTCTGACGATATTGACGACCAGCGAACAGAACCACGGACATTATGTTAGGAGAGAGATGACTATAAAGGTTGGTTGATATTCTTCTTCTTTATCGTGTGGTTAGTGCCTAACCTGGTGTCAGAGTTTTTATGCCGCCCACGAGCCTCTGACTTGGCTTTGCATGCCGTCGAGAAATATCTCTCAGGCATGCTGGTTTCCCCACGTTTTCCTTCACCAAAGCAAGTGATAATTATACAATACGCACATGAATCCCAAAAACTCAGAGGTGCGTGTCTTGGTCGAACTCGAGACCTATGACTTACGGCCGACGGCCGACCACTGCTGTTTGACATTTATTTTTGTTGTTAATAGAAGAAAAAATTGCCGATGTGGTAGATGACATATTTTGGGTAAGGAGGTTGATTGTGGAAAATGAAGGATACCACGGTGTTAAATGTTCCGTTTTGTAAGAACCTCCACGAATAGTGAATTAAATTCGCACCGATATGGTTTACCCGCACTGACTAGGCATGGGCGATGCGCTGTCGCAGCACAACGCCGCTTACCATGACGTTGCGTCCGCGTTGCGGCGCGGCGTTGCGCTGCACCGTCGCGTAGCATCATCCTTCATCTCTTCATCTCTGTTTCCCTTTATCCGTAGCGTGTGCGTTGCGTCGGAATGTAATTAAGCATGCTTATTAGATAGATAAATATTTATTGTATATACCATACAAATTACAGGTACAAAACTGTTTTTTTTTTTTTTTTTTAAACCTTGCCCCACACTAGGAATTTCTCCTGTATCGTGGGTGCGTTTACAAACATTTAAACGTATTTTCATTACTGCAAGGCCGTTTAAATATCTAGACATATTTTATACCTTTTTTGAAGTTTTATTTAATTTTTTATTATTATATTCCCAGGAGAACACAGGAGCGTGTCGCAATGTAACCCAGTTACAGTACACAGCGTGGCCAGACCACGGCGTACCCGAGGACGCCGCCGCCTTCATCAGCTTCACGCAGCTGTGCGGCCAGCTCAGGAAACGGGATGCGGCCTGTGAGTATAATGCTTATCATATGAAAAAGTAACTAGAGTCTAAAATTAATCATTTATTTTCATAATAATAGTCTGGGACTGATAGACTGTACCAGAAACGTTTTGGAAATAATTCTAGTATCGATTTGAAATGATGATAGAATAATATTATTACAATTTATATTTTCATTCACAGTAATACCAACAGTAGTAGACCCCGACGAGATCGAAGAAGAGCGTGAGCTAGACCCGCCCATAATCGTGCACTGCTCGGCCGGCGTCGGGCGCACGGGGGCCCTCGTGCTGTGCGAGGTGGCGCTGGCGCTGGCGGCGAGACGCCAGCCGCTGTACCCGCTCGACCTCGTGCGGGCCATGCGCGCGCAACGGCCCATGTGTATACAGAATGCTGTAAGTGTATACTAACTAGTTAATCAGTCACCTCAGCCTATGGCTGCCAACTGCTTGACATAGGCTGCTCCCAAGCTATGCCAATTCCACTGTCTGTAGCCCTTAGCCTTATTCCCAATTACAAGTAGAAAGAAAAAAATATGTATTTGTTTTATCTCGGTTCCTCAAAATCACATTCCATACGTACGCAAAAAAACGCACTTGGACGTGAAATTGCGGACACCTATCCGTATGCAATATAATACCATGTGAAAAGTCATTTTGTTCATAAAGTTACTAAAGACAAATCATCATCATCACCATCATCAGCTTATAGCAGTCCACTGCTGGACACAGGCCTCTTCAATCATACGCCACTCAACTCGATTCTCAGCAACTCTCATCCAGTTGCTACCAGCCACCCTGCGAAGATCGTCACTCCACCGAGCCTGAGGGCGTCCCACCTTACATTTGCCGATTCACGGTCTCCACTCAAGAACACGTCTACCCCAACGGTCATCGGTTCTACGGCTAATATAACCGGCTCATTGCCACTTCAGCTTACTGATTCTGTGAGCTATGTTGACAACTCTGGTGGCTAAAGACAAATGTCTTGACGAAACTAACATGGAATTCCCAATATCGTCATCCTGAATCTTCTCTTACCACGTGTCGATGGTACTGTTAAATTGTATCATAACTTAAACATTTATTTCTTCCACAGAGCCAGTACAAGTTCGTATGTGAGAGCATACAGACTGCCTACACCCAGGGTCTGACGCAGCCTTGCTCCGAGAGCGGCTCCAACTGATAGTGAGCACTCCCTTGCCAATTATTTAGTTTACAGTCGATGTAAGACCTGACTGATCGTATTAGGAATGTTTGTTTGTTGTATACGCCGAATTTGGGGGCTATTGAGCTAAGATAGTAGAGGACTTGTTCAATTTTAGGGCAAAAAAACTAAGAGACAATTAACTTAAGACACTTGAATATACGGCTGAAATTGGTATGGCAAAGTGGTCATAGATTTTCAAATAAGCAAAGAGACAAAGTGAAAATGAACTGTAGGTAGTCGATTATACAAGTGAAATTGGTACGACAAAGTGGTCAACGAATAAGTCGCGCCTAAAGGTTTTCATATTAAACTGAATGAGAATAGCGTGCCTGTATAAAATATGCTCAAAAATCCGATAAATTCACGTCCTTCTTTGGACGACCATCATCTGCCTAGCCTTTTTCCAACTTTGTTAGGGTCGGCTTCCAGTCTAACCGGATGCAGCTGAATACCAGTATTTTACATGGAGTGACTTTTTTGGACAACCATGAAATATGAATGAAGTTATGACTTCTATTATGTCACCAATATAATATTCTTCAAAGACAATATGAACAAGTTCTGGGTGTTAAATCTACTCATTCATCGTATACAACGAATATTGAATGAATTAACAGTGTGTTCATGGTTTCAAGTAGTATAACAACTTTTTACATGTTACAGAATGCTGTATAGTCAGTAAAATTAAGTTTTAAATAAGTTAAAAAACAAGGTGAAAATCGCGAAATTGTCAGAGAATTTGACTCTAAAAGTTAGGTTAGTCGTTTATCTATAAACGTTACTTGGCGCGTGCTTTGACTGTGACATGTCGTAGTTGTGCGACAATGACAGGAATAATACTTAGCCAAAGTTCGGGCTAAGCAACGTTTATAGGTGTTGGCCTTAGTTAACAAAGTATACTTCAATCGACCTTTTCCTTGTATCTTTTAACAACACAGTGATAAAATAATTTTCTATGAACTTTATTCACTTATATTTATTTCTAGTGTAACTTCTACCAGTGATTTGTATATTATTAATTTATAAAGTTTTATAAAACGTTTGTTTCACGATGTTATTCGATTATCGATTAACAAACTCGAATAATTATTAATCGATCCCACATATCACTGTTTAACATAAGATAAATTTATTTCGATGTTTATTATTTATTTTTAGGTTTAATTTTTCTAACGCTTGCTGTGATTGTTCACTACACATAAATAATATATGAATCTAAGTAATCTGTAGTCTTGCCTTTCCAACGAATTTAGTAATTTATTTGAAACGAGTTGTATAATTTTTAAACGTGTTTATAATATTTGGTGACAGACTAAATTTATCATCAGCTCGATATAGAGAAACTAATTCTTAAGCAAATTGACTACCATGTTAAATAGCCCGTAGATATATTCATATCACAGCCGCCATTTGACGTAGCTTGTCAATTAGCTTTCAAATTAATATCTCTGGTGTGGTAATCTATACATATAATAAAATCGTAAAAATCCAATTTTATGTTCCGACTTGGCTCAAAAACTACTGCATAGATCCTGTTAAAATTTTGCACAAATATTCCTTATAGGCTTCTTCACAACTTAGGCTATATATTATCACGCTACTCGCTTAAGGGGGTAAGCAATAATGCATTATGTCAGTATCCTTCATTTGTTTGACGTTTCAGTCATGACAAGCACCAGAATGGCTATTTAAAGCTTATGTCAACAGAGAAAACAGCCTAGCGGGTTCTTGAACGTTCTGTAAGCTACTGGTCGCAAGTTCAAACCCCACTATTACTTTCACTTTTTTGTAATTTGTTTGAATATTTTTTTGATGCTTTTAGATTTACATTTTTTTTTTGTATTGACATCGTTTGCATTTCCGTTTTTCTCCTTTTTTCTTCAAACGTTTCTCCAAAAAGTAATAGAGAAGTATGGAAGATGACATACTGCGCCGACCCCGAAAAAATTGGGATAACGGCAGGAGAATGATGATGATGATTTCTACAAAAAGTTCTTGCTTTACTAGAAGTCTGTTACCTTCTCGATTTGCAAAATATCAATAATCAATCGCAGTTTGGAATTTTATTTTGGAATTTTATTGTTCTTTTATAGATTGGTATAGTGTTCAGAAGCGAGCAGGGTCCTGGGTTAGATTCCCGGTCGGGCAATGTGTTATTGAGTTTTTCCACCAGCAAATTCTCAGTGGCAACTACGAAGTCTGGTTTTGTGCCCGGTTGATGGTGTATCGGCACTATAAAAAGTACTACAGCAACATATAACAAAAAGTACTACAGCAACATATAACAAAAAGTACTACAGCACCATCTATGACGCAGGTGATGAACTAAACATCGAAATACGTCTAAATTCTGCCTGGGTCAAATAAATCGCCCAAATAAAGTTATCCGCGACTTAAGACTATATAGAAGTACCCGACAACAACTGTTGGGCAGTTATAGCCCACCAGACATTACACCCGCCTGGTCGGACTATCCTCCCTTTTCTATGGGGGATGAAGAACCTTACAACCTGTTCTTTATACAAAATGGCAATAGGCTCGCTAAATATTTCATGGGAGTTAAACATAACTGACAAAATGTGGGTGTACTACTAGGTACTATATACACTCATCTGTTTTCTCATTAAAATATGTATTAAAAAACAGATAGGTAATTTTATAACAAACACGATGGTATAACGTTTTGTTTTTTTAATTAGCCTATTCTGTCCCACTGCTGGACAAAGGCTTTCCCTATTTCCTTTCCAACTCTCCCGGTGTTTTGCCTTCTCTGGCCAATCAGTCAGGAACGAGTCCACATCGTCACACCAGCGTTTGTTGGGTCTGCCTCGGTGACGATGACAGTCTTCAGGTACCTACTGTATGACCATTCTGGCCCATCTGTCCTGACCCATTCTGGAAATGTGACCCGCTCAGTCCCATTTGAACCTCTTACACTTATCGCCAACATCGGCGATGCCTGTCTTGGAGCGCATTGTGGTGTTGCGTATTCAATCGGTGATTTTGATGTTTAAAATCCATCGCTCTTTGGCAAACCTTGAGTTTGGACTTTTCAGCCTCCGTCAAAGATCATGTCTGGGTACCATAGGTTAGGATAGGCAGGATACACAGGTCGACAAGTTTACGCTTAAATGTGATTGGAAAGTATAACGTTGTCTAAGTAAAAGCGGTCAAGCCTAGCGTCTGTCGCAGTTTTAAATATTCTTGACTTAATGATTAGGCAACCCATTCGTTATAATTTTATGTAATCTTTTTTTTTAGCCTTTATTGTCCCACTGCTGTTGGCAAAAACCTCCCCCATTGCCTTCCATTCTTCTCTCCGTGCGGTTTTCTTCGTCCAATCTGTCACAAACGCTTCTAAGTCGTCACACCAGCGTTTTCTAGACCTCCCTCGGCGACGACGCCCGTCTTCTGGCACCCACTGCGTGGCGACTCTGGCCCACCGGTCCTGATGCATTCTACAGACGTGGCCCGCCCAATCCCACTCCAAACTAGCAATCTTATCGCCCACATCAGCGATTCCAGTTTTTGAGCGTATTGTGGTATTGCGAATTCTGTCGCTGAGCTTAATACCCAATACGCTACGTTCCATCGCCCTTTGGCCAACCTTGAGTTTGGACTTTTGCGACTCGGTCAGGGACCAAGTTTGAGCATTACGGTGCTCAAACTTGGTCCCTGACCGGTTAGGATGGGCAGAATGCACATGTCGATGAGATTGTGCTTCAGGGATAAAGGTAGGTCACCCTTCATCAGCGACTTCATGGACCAGTAGCTCTTCCAGGCGTTCTCGACTCGGCAACTCTCAAACTCAAATGTACTCATCGACGTTATAGTGAATTTCTTGCCCATCTACCTCAACCCTACTTTTTACGCTATTGGTGATGACTTTCGTTTTTTTTATGTATATTCAACATTTTTTTTTTTTAAACATTCTTTTTTTTTAACACTTTGCCTGACCCGGGAATCGATCCCAGGACCTCATACTTAGTAGTCACGCTTGCGACCACTCGAGGCAGTCTTACACATACATACCAAAATTTCCACGCGAACGAAGTCGCGGGCAACAGCTAGTTATAAATATTTATAGTAGTGCTATGATATTTTGTTGGGTTTGGGTTCGCTTTATATTCGCGTCACATACTTAAATATAGTATGTGACGCGAAATAAAATAAAATATAAATTGTTGTGACCTTTATAGGTTCTTTTTTTAAACTTATTCGGTAACGTTCGGAGTCTAGCAAGAGCTTTCGGGCGCAAAAGAATGGGTTCACCGGAACTACTTTTTATACATCAACAATATAGTCTGTCACCAAATCAACAGATATTTTATCGCTTCTTTTCCTGTGCCATTTGTAATTATATTCATAAGAAAAATTGTACATTTTTACTTTAATATATTTCTCAGAACCAACTTGTATTTTACGTTATTTTGTATTTAAATCCCACGATACAGTAATTTCGAAACTGTCTTCGTATTCGATCGACATGTTATAGGGACCCAAAATTATGATAATATTGTATTATGTAGTATAATATTTAATATCTAAGTATAACGAACTCGATAATACGTAATTTTATTGGAAAATATATGGTATTTTTGCACCTTTAATAAAGTATAGCATCGTGTTTGAATGTTTGTGTTGTAGAATCATATTTGAATGATATTATAATTAACCTGTAAAACCTTATACGAAAATAATTGAGAACAAAATTGACATTACAAAATATTCAAGAATTTATGCATACAATTTTTATAACTACTTTTTTCATCAAGCTACGGTTCAGTAAACCTGCACGCGTAGCATGCCCACCGTAGAAACAGGTTTTGTCGACGGAAGAGTCGACAGAATGACAAATCAAGAAAATAAATCTGTCATTCTGTCGATTCTTCCGTCGTCAAAACCCGTTTCTACGGTGGTGATGCTACGCTTGCTGGTACGAACCAGTTTGCGGATTAGCTGTAGACATCGGACTCGTTATGGATAATTTACTAAAGTATTAGTGAGAGTTCAGTGTCCGCAACTGGCCCGCAAGATACGGGGTTAAACGGGGTTAAAGGTGACAAGACACTTGCATGCACGGATCAGCGTTTTCAAGTACTCATTCTGTCACATAAAGGTGTCATTTGGTGGAGCGAGAAGTCCGGTCGAAAGCATTCGCATCGGAAGCACTGTAACGTGCAATCGGACCTCTCACTCTAGTGAGTTGCAATTCTAAGTGACAGAAAGGGAAAACGATGTGAGATAATGCTAATCTATGCATGTAAATGTAAAGTCGCTCAAGACGTCGCGTTCGTAGTCGTCGTTGAAACGTATACAGTAACTCAAGATTTTTTTCTGATGACCCTTTTGCTACCTTAATGGGGCCTTAAGATCTACCTACTTTTCTCCTTTCTACATCTTACTTATCATCTTTACCTCGAAACCTTTAAATTTAACTTACCTAAAGCAATAAATCCATATTCGTCGATTTACCCAAACATATCAAGTACGTATAGATATTCGACTGTAAAAATAATACATGCCGTGAGGTACATTGACGAAGCTGTTCGATTTTCAGCTTCCAGCGCTGTGCTTAAAGATTAAAATCGAAAAGCACATTAATGTCCCTTACAGCATTTGAATTCCCACTGTCTTATTATACTTATATTATTCAGTAGAGTACAGTTTACGATCAATGTAAATAAGTCGTTTATATATAACTTCTAGGTCACATATTCAGACGGAAATTGGTTTAGAACTTTAGATATTCATATTTTATGGGCAGATCTAGATACACATAAATGTGTTTTAATTGTTATTTAAAATGTTTTCAATGAATATGAACAATATCTAGCATATTTAATAAAAAGAAAAATACACAGGCATACCTAATGTTCCATCATTTTCGCGTGCTGCAATATTAACATACAACCTGGAATTAGATTTTTTTTTAAGTTTTTAAAATGGAAGATTTAGTGGACCTTCATTTGGTATTTCTTTGATGAGAACCTCGCGAAAGCCGAGAAAGATAAGCAAATCAAGTATTTTGACTTGGCTCGCGAGGTCGTCGACATGTGGGATGTGGACTCAGCGATCATTGTGCCGATAGTCGTATCAGCCCATGGCTTAATTGCCAAGAGCCTCGACCAATAACAGAGGAGGCTCTCGTTAGGAAGCTTGATCAAGGGCTTGATTCAGAAAGCGGTACTCTTGGACACGGCTCGTATTGTTAGGAGGTTTGATTCTCTGGAGCCCAGACCGCCGGTAGCTTGGACCCTGTTCCCGAAACCGGTGGGCTACAATTCTTTTATATTTTTAAATGTTTTTTATATTGTTTTTTCTAAGGAATATTTAAAAATGTAATTGAATTTGTAAAGCTATAAATAAAGGAAATAAAATCGTAAGCCAATGTCTATGACTTGATTTTTATGAAACCTACTTTTTCTAAATGTGTGACCTAATCTATACTGTGCCTATAACAATTAAGTGATGATTGCCATAATATATACATAATTAGTAGTGTGGTTAGGTATTTAACAGTAGATTTTTTAATGTTAAGGATTTTATCATAATATTCTATTACTCCAAATACACAACACCTTTGCAATATCAGATTATATATTATGTTTATATTAACAATAATGTAAGAATAAGTATAAATCTATTATTTTCTGTAAATAAAACTGATGCAGAAAAGTATTCTTTTTCGACTAGGATATCTAACATAATTTTGCATTTCAAATCAACAGTTTGACACAATATAGCATTTGATACACACACTATTTTCTTGTACTTACGCATTAAATCGCTTTCTATTTTCGTCAACAATTTATTATGCGTCCTAACCAGAGCGATCAGACGCACGAATACACGGTCATCACTTTCATAATTCGAATGCGCGAACATGCGTTCGAGTTCGTCGAACAAAATGAACGTGAAGGTTGCGTGTTCGCGCGGCGAACGCTTTGGTTAGTACGCAGCCTTACTGTTTATCAAATAACGCAGGCTTAAAATATTTCCTTTAATTAAGTTTAACATTTAATTACTGAATTATAATTATTTTAATTTATTGCTGTGTCTATAGGCTTTTCTTGCTAACAAACAGATAGCTAAAAATATATTTCGTTAAAATGTTTTGTGTATTCATTTGTCTATCTCATGTTCGTCCTGTCTTGTGTGCATGACTGTACTATTAGAAGTTGTTTTTGCAACAAAGATTATTTGGAGGCTGTCCAACTTAGGGTCAACTCACACCGAAAGACCGGCGAAGGGCAGCGAAGCGCAGCGACCCGCTCGGTAGAGAAGGCTCCGTTTATGGAATTCGCCGGAATTCCCGCGGCGCCGCGGGCATCCGCGCGACTCGTTCGAGTTTCTCATGCGATAATAAGTATTATAGTAATGAAAATAAAGTTAAAATTCATATGAAACTGAAACTGCGCTCTGCTTCGCTACGCTTCGACGCTGCTTTTGGTGTGAGTTGAGCCTTACAGAAAAAATTGGAACACAATAGGACATTTTTATAAATTCACGACCACCGTGCACCGTTTTCATTACAATTGTCGTGTGTGGTTCATTGTATAATGCCTTAGTCCATTGAAATGTTACATTTTTTAGGCCTTACCTTGCGTTTTTTAGAGGACGCAATTTTATTTTTTTGATGTGTAGTTCTCGAATTTCTGAACATTTTCGCTTATAACTTTTTTATTTATAATTGTACGACAAAAAGATACTGGACCAAAATTGTAGAGAATTCAATTTGCAACAAAAAATGTTGACAATTTTTTTTATCAGATAAATAGTTTAAGAGATAAATCGTAATAACCATTTCAACCCCTATTTTCAAGATGGCGGCCGTGGGGCAAGGGTGGCGACCCCACAAATTTGATTTTAGCTTTACACTGACCCCCCTACACATCAAAAAAATAAAATTGCGTCCTCTAAAAAACGCAACCCCAAATGTAACTTTTCAATGGACTACCTGTACCTACACACCTTTTTCATGTTTTCTTTTTTTAATTTCTAAACCAACTATTCATTATGGCTATGATATTACGAGAAATATAATTTGAATATCGAGGGAAAAACTTGCAATAAATTAAGTTTTTATTAAATTAAATGTAGTGTTAGTTTTTGTGTGAATGACTGATGTAGTTTTAAGTGTTTTTAAATGTTCAATTGTTTTGTAGGAAGAGTGCGGATCAAATATTATACCCCATTGTAATGTTTTCTATCTTGTGATGTAAGTATATGAAGTGCTGTGCGTTTTATTTTATGTCAAATAAAAGTTTATTGATTTATTGGGTGTTTTTATTTATCGGATCGTGTTGTCAGCCCGTGATTGTTACATAAAGAGCGTACGCGCTTTGACGTGGATTTGCGGACACCAGCCCGTTAAAAAATCGTCGTTCAAAATTCAGGAGGTTGTCACAAAAGACATAAACAATCAATTTAAATTACGGTACCTGGTCAATAATGAATAAAGCTGCTATTTTATATTGTTTAAATTTGACAGTATTTCAGAATAACACGAATACTTTCGTGTTTAAATTTCAACAAAACAAACAGAATCACCCATTGCGCGATATGTCGCTGCGTGCGTGTGTGTAGACGATCTGTGCCAGGCGCCGCGCCGCCGCTGCTGTCCACACTTACCGATCTCCGTAAATAAGAAGAAAAAAATACGTACCCATTTTACTATTGATTCGGGTCGAGAATCATTAGCATAGATACCTCCGTGAATTTGACCAGGATGCAAAACTGCACCTTGTATAGAGCGTCCACTTTATTTGAGCCCCATTTACACCGCAAGTTTCTTCCCATTGGCATACCATATATGGAAGCAACGAATTACTTTTGCAAGTTTTGCTGTGAATTTTCGACACGAGAGGTAAAAGGTACAATGCGAGTCGCTATTAAGATTTTGTCAGGTACTTATAATATGGTTATTTTGGGTAGTAAGCAGTGCCTTGGAGAGTGAGGTTAAGATGTCTCTAAGAGTACCTAAAAGCCATAGAAATTAAAACCCTTAAAAATTGACGTATTTGAGGGAGTTTCGCACTTGAAAAATGTCGGCGGTTAGACACTCGTACATAATGTCTCACTTTGGAAAGAAATAAAACAGGCATATTTATGCATTTACAATACATGATTGTTTGAGGATTTTAAGAATTCTTCTAGTCAAAAACACCTTTCGTTTAATCCGAAAAAAGTCATGTTATCATTTTTCATATTCATAATAATTATTGAACCACACAGGCCGTCGAATTAGTGACTCGAGCGGAGCGGAATCGGGAGCGGGGCGAGAGGACTTCAGCATCCGCCTGACGACGCGTGCGCTTAGCACGCAGGCTACACCCATAGCAAAGGCGCCGATTAGAGCTCCTAGGATTGTCTGGTGAAAGAAATAAATCGGTATAGGTATGAAGGGACTTGTAACGCAGTATTAGATGCAGAAGATCGAGAGCCCACGAGAGCCCACCCGGTATCACCCGTGCGAGCTGCGGGACTGTTCGAAAGAGATACCGCGGCCCTGGAACACAAAGGGCAAAGAAGGAACATGGATGGGTTTTAGTCAGTAAAAGTCTGGCACTCCCTCCCACTCCACCCAGAGCGGGAGGAGTTTTTGATTATTACCGATCAGTAAAAAAAAAAAAGTCCACCCGTGTCCGGAGCCGCGCTTGCAATTCCACACCGGTTTGAACTAATCTAGAAATAGTGGACAACACAAGGACAAATTCTGATGTTTGGTTGAATAGTAGCTGTTCACTCACTTTTGAAAACGAAAGGAGTTCGCCTACTCTCTCTTTAGTCTTTGTCAGGAATTGCACGAGCTAACATTTAAATATCTCGTCCACTTGTTTATTAAGTATTCATATCTCTTCCATTCCAATATTCATAATATACGGGGTGTATACTGACCCTTCACGAAGCCGTCAACCAAGCATTCTGAACATCATACTAAGTAACTTTACGCAAATTTTTTTGCTGGGAAACGGTTTTTTTTTGGGGTGAAAAATCACGTTTTACGGTAGAACTCAATGTAACGCACTCAGAACATTGTGCTGATGGATGGATTGAATAGTACGGGGGTCGTGGAGGTGTTTAAAGTAAAAATCTTACTTTAAAAACATGTATTTACAAAAAACTTGTGAAAAAGTTGGAACTTTGACCCCCAATAACTCCGTAACTAGAAGGTTCCTAGGTATGCTTTAGAACAAAAAAAATATCGAAATGATGGGGAGAACAAGTGCCTTTCGGCTTCGTTAAGGGTCTTTTTACACCCTTTATTCAAGGCAGCGGGCATTAAAGTTCCGTTGTTCATTCTATGAATAATATTAAAATATTATGGGGTAGGTACTAGATTTTTGCAACAGTTGACTTTATACAAGGTGTAAACAGACTCTTCACGAAGCCGTCAACCAAGCATTCTATACATCAAACTAAATAACTCTACTTACGCAAAAATTATTGCTGGGAAACGACTTTTTTTATGGTGTGAAAAATCACGTTTTACGGTAAAACGCAATGTAACGCACTCACAACTTAGTTCTGATGGACGCTTTGAATAGTAAACGGGTCATGGAGTTAATTAAAGTAAAGTTAAAACCTTTAAAAGTGGTATTTAAAAATTGGAACTTTGACCTCCAATATCTCCGTAACTAGAAGGTTCCCAGGTATGGTCTAGAATAAAAAAAAATATCGCAATGACGGGGAGAACAAGTGCCTTTCGGCTTCGTTAAGGGTCTTTTACACCCTTTATAATGAACTATGTAATAATGATTTAAAATTAATTGATTTTCCTGATGACTTCCGTAATTGTTGTGACACAAAAAATAAAAAATATTTTTTGTAAAATGTCCGCCCTGGGGTCGCGTGATGGATTACAGGCCATTCCGGCATTCCCTTTTACAGGGAGAGGAGGCCATTTTCGAGTACTGGGAGAATTATGGACTGATTATGCTAATTTAATGTGTTAGTTATTTACAACAAGTTTTACTTACGTAAATTCCGAATGATAATTCGCTCTTAGCTAACTTCTTAATTTCCGCAGGAGCTGTAAGAAAATAAAATTAAGTAGTAAGCAAAATAGATTAACGTCTATTAACATGTATACCTGCTCATTTTTTTTTTTTTTTAGGGTGAAAAATCACGTTTTACGGTAAAACTCAATGTAACGGACTCAAAACATTGTGCTGATGGATGCTTTGAATAGTAAACGGGTCATGGAGGTAATTAAAGTAAAATTAAAACCTTAAAAAGTAGTATTTAAAAAAAAAAAATTGGAACTTTGACCTCCAATATCTCCGTAACTAGTAGTAGGTTCCCAGGTATGGTCCAGAACAAAAAAATGATCCCAATGATGGGCAGAATATGTGGTTTTCGTTTTCGTTAAGGGTCTTTTTACACCCTTTATAAACGCACTGTTAGATTTTCAAGGCTCCGCTTATCGTGGGGACTAGAAACTGCAATACCTAATTAAAAATGATAAATATTTACCAAAGAGATTTAAAAGACTTACAGAGTGGACATTGGGAATATTTTCATTGATCCCGAACATTTTTGATTTTGACACACGAATGCTACCTGACAAGCAGGCTTATGACAGTAGACAGAACGATTTTAAGTAACAAGTATTGGATTGAGATTTTCTTCGTCTTGTCCCGTCTATCGCTTGTCAATATTTTAATGTCTTTGGTATTTACGCATTATTTTAGGTGTAGCTTAATGTTAGCGAATCATCATCATCTTCCTGCCATTGTCCCATGTTACCTGGGGTAGGCGCAACACGTTTTTTTCTTCCATTCTCCTCTGTCAACCGTCACGCTATCGTTTACTCCTTTATCTTTCATATCATTCCTCACACAACACAATCCATCCATCGTTTCTTTGGTCTTCGTCTCCCTGTCCATCCATCAACATTTATATTCATTGAATACAGGCATTATTCTTGAAGAGAACACTTCGCCGATCGCCAGTGGTAGATACTCTGGAAGTCAGAAAGTCTCAAAGCCAAAGGTGTACCTAGACAATCTAGTTTATTCATAATGTCACCAGTTATGAGTTTATGACTAACTACGGGCTGCTGCTTAGAAACAATCAAACAAAAACCCAATAACACAGCTCAACCTGGGAATCGAACCTAGGCTCTTCCTCATCATGCTCAGCAGCGTGACCACAATGCCAACGAGAATAGAAAAGTGATGAATTCTTACCAAAAACCTCAGAAATTCCTGCAGGTCCAAAACACCCCCTTGTATCTACCAATTGGACTTTAGCTATTAGCTTCACTTTATGCGCCATTTGTAATGATATCGGTAGAAGATTCCAACGGCGTGTGTCGCCTTCGAAGACCAGACCACCGATATCGACGTGGACCGTTCGATTTTGCAGGATGGTAAAGTATGGCATCTTTTTCGGCAGTATCGGTATTTGCTTGTAGAAGCTGTGGAAGGAAAGATGGAAGTTTTCAAGATGGTTCCGAAGAGATGGGAGCCAATCAGAGATGGAGATTGGATATTGGACATGGGCACAGAGATTGAATTTGAAATTTGAAAGGATGGTGTCGTGAAAATGTGGAGTCGTGCCCGTCCCTATCTGCATTTGCTTGGCGAGGCTGTGGAAGGAAAAATGGTAGTTTTTCAAGATGGTTCCGAAGACATTTATAGACTATACCTGCTTATCAAATTTCAACGGTGTGGTGCTAACAGTCTCGGAGTTTAATGGCTGTGACATACGGACGGCCAGATAGACGGACAGGACGAATCTATGAGGGTTCCGTTTTCCTCCCCAAAAAGTGAAAAATAACTTTATTTTATTTCTAAGTCTGTGAGTTTTCATTGACTGCCACCGACTTCCGGAATTTTCCACGTCCTGGTGTTCCTTTTCTAGTCACCTTCAATTCTTAGGCATAACCTCATAGATAAAAGTGAAACTCATGAAAACCAATCCTTTTTCCGACGAATGGGCAGATGTCACGTAACAAGGTCTTTGTATTTTTATAAGGAAAAACCATGAAAACAAAAAAAGGTAAGGGATGAAAATGTCCTCGTCTGTTGCTTGTCGTGTTGATGAATAATTGAATTTTTTGTCTAATTTAAAAGATTGCTTCTCCTTTATAAAGGTCAGGTGAGTAGTACCTGCAACCGGCGCGTGCGTATGACATGTGGGGTCACCATGATGTCCAGAGTGGGAAAGAGTCGAAGCTAGACTTCCTGTATAGCTCCATCTCTTTCGCACTCTGAATTAAGACATCATGGTAGGTCACTATATGTATTAACGTGGACGAAGCAGAAGTCGTATGCAAGATGATAGTAATATACTAATTCTTAACCGACTTCAAGAAAAGGAGGAGGTTTTCAATTCGGTTGTATTTTTTTATGTTTATTACCTCATAATTCTTTCGTTTATTAACCGATTTGATTTTTTTTTTAATGTAAAAGGATGTACTTTCCGATTGGTCCCATACAAAGAGATTTAAAACACATATAGAGGACATTGGGAATATTGTCATACAATAATTTTCATCCTGAATATTTTCGATTTTGACACACGAATGCTACCTGACAAGCAGGCGTATGACACTGATGACACTAGACAGAACGAATTGTTACTAAGTAGTAACAAGTTTTAGATTACGAGTTTCTTCGTCAGGACCCGTCTATAGCTCGGAAATATTTGAGTGTCTTTGTGTCATATGAATGCGACCTGACAAGGCGACGTATCGCACTGGACTGATCGACTTGTTACTAATTTGTAACAGGTTTTGGAATTGTCAGTTTCTTGGTCTTGTCCCGTCTATAGCTAGTTATATTTGAATGTCTTTGGTCCCATATAAATTTCATCAAAATCGGTTCTGTAGTTTGGTTTTTTTTCATCTTGGCCTATGTTGACATGATGGTCCTTAATAACTTCTTGTTACAATGGAAAATCGATTCATGATTGTGTGGTATACTACAACTAATAAGGATAAAATAAAAAGTTTTTTGTTTGTCACAAGTTCCTTTGCCTGTGGCTGAGGAGGGGAGTGCGCATGAGTTACTTTAATTTAATACTCATACAGATAGTTTATCAATCAATTAATCAATCATTTTATTGTCAGGCAACTGAGGCCCATAGATAAAAATACACAAAATAAACTTATACAATAATAAACTAATACATATAAAAAACCTTATTTAACTAAAACTCAACACATACGATACTTTTTATCCATACGATACTTTTTTTTTTATAAAATAATTATTTTGATACTAGCTTAACCGATTCATTGCCACCTTCATTTTCGTGAACATTTCAGCCAGGCCCCATTCATTGGTCGGTGGCTCACCATTTGAGTCATCGGCCTCCCTGAAGGATGACTCAACTGATGAGTCATTGGCTCCTTGTAATGATTTAATGCTTTTCGCCATCATTCGAGCCAGTCTGACAACCAGAAACGTGTTACTGTGTTCTCCTATTCGAATTTGTGGATATTAAATGTGAATATGGCGTTTCAAGGTAGTATTTTTTGATTTTAATGAAATATTGCAGAGGTAGTAAACATTTTAGTAACCTTACCTACATGTTTTCAATCATTATTTATTATTGTAATATTATTATAATTTAACAGGACTACGACGATTTTACTGAATGTAGCCAGGCAATGTTTACTGATTTCCATGATCAACAAAATGAAGATAAGGAAAATCAAGGTTTTCCAAGCTGTAGTCAATCGATTTTACAAAAAAGTATACCAAAGAAGCGTCCATTCACTGAATCTCGTAATAGTTGCAATGTAGTTTCTAACAACAGTTCAGATACTAGCATTGAAGAAATTTTGGACTCTGATGAAGACGAAGATATTAAAAGAAAAACAAAAATAGTTTTCATATGAATGAAAATAAAATGAATAATGAGGTCTCTATAGAAAAAAAAACAGAACATGTAATATAATCTTATTAGAGAAATACCTGTATAAAAATATACAGATAGTATGTATAAAAATCGAAGTAGATAGATTTAACTTCACCCATGTGCACATAACATTTCGGCCCATAACGTGTCAGCACACGTTTGACTCAACTATTGAGCCATTCATTGGCCATGAATCGGCCACCTCGGCTATCGGCTAACAAAAGGTTTATGACACCTGACTATTAAAAATATTCTGTAAAATGAAGGGCCAGGTCTGATATTCACGGAAATGTTTAATGAGATCTGAAAAATGGTAGTTTAAGTGATATTTTTTTTTTTAATATCCGTTTTTATACAATTTTGGTTTGACTCACCAATTGAGCCATCGGCCTTCCTAAAGGTTTTTTAATGACTCAACTGTTGAGTCATTGGCCATGAATCGGTTAAGCCGGCGACTCTGACCGTAGATAAGTTCGGTAATTGTCCTGCGTGATTGTTCTACCGGGATAAAAAGTATCGTATGTGTTGAGTTTTAGTTAAATAAGGTTTTTTATATGTATTCGTTTATATTGTATAAGTTTATTTTGTGTATTTTTATCTATGGGCCTCAGCTGCCTGACAATAAAATGATTGATTAATTGATTGATAAACTATCTGTATGCCGTTTAGCGGTTTTTGTGTGACAAACATCCATCCCTTCAAACTTTCGCAATTTATAATAGTAGTTTTAATAATAATACTAACGTAATGAAATAGCTTCGCTTGCCCAGTTTAGCAGGCAGTCTCTGTGGTTTGCTCGGAGTGGGCAGATACCAGCTTACGTTGAAATACAATGTGTTATTAATGGTGACTGTATTCGCGGATACCACCGGCGCGGGGAGGCGGGGGGCGTGTGCGCAGGAGCATACCCCTGCCTCACATTCTGGAATAAAACGTGCTTGTTAGAAAAATGATTGTTTGATTGAAAGGCTGCCTCCAACAGCCTTCTTGATCGCGACCAGTAAACGTAGCACCATCAAGCTATAACGTTCCCACTGATGGGACCCAGGCCTCGTCTTTATCAGAGGGCCATAATCCACCACGCAGGCCGAGAGGATCCTGCATGTACTGGTTCTAAGACATGCCTGTTTCCTGCGATGTTTTCCTTTGGCGTTCTGGGAGCAGTAGCGATGATATAAATTATACACAAGTAAGCTTCCTGCCCAGGGTCACAAGAACTGTATCTTCGTCTGGCATAGTGCACAGCATCATGGTGAGCGGTGGCCGTTTTGCGTGAATATGACGCATATTTTGCTCCAACTAGTTAATTTTGTATCAAAGAGATTTAAAACACATATAGAGAGGACATTGGGAATATTGTCATACAATAATTTTCATCCTGAATATTTTCGATTTTGACACACCAATGCTACCTGACAAGCGGACGTATGACACAGATGACACTAGACAGAACGAATTGTTACTAAGTAGTAACAAGTTTTGGATTACGATTTTCTTCGTCATGACCCGTCTATAGCTCGGAAATATTTAATGTCTTTGTGTCATATGAATGCGACCTGACAAGGCGACGTATCGCACTGGACTGATCGACTTGTTACTAATTTGTAACAGGTTTTGGAATTGTCAGTTTCTTGGTCTTGTCCCGTCTATAGCTAGTTATATTTGAATGTCTTTGTTTTGTATGCTTAATTTTGATTTGCATAAAAAATGTTCTTTAAGCAAGCGTGTACCAGAAAGGTGTGATGTTATTTAAGGGGGTGATTTGGACTATCAAACTGTTGTTCACTTTTTCCATGGAACCAGAATCGTTATCGCGAAAACATTAACAGCTGTTCGATATATTTGGGTCGAGTCGTTATTGAAGTTTTGAATGGGAGGTCTGATTATTTTTTCGCGATTACGATTTCATTATTAAAACATCAGTGTAATGGTCTGAATCACACCCTAAAATAAGACCTCGATTTTCTGGAACAAGCAGTAATTTTTTCCTTAATTTCAAACTGCGGTATTAATACAAACTTACCACCTAGCTCCATGGTTAGATTAGCAGTTGTGAAACCGTCCCAGGGATCAGGTTTCAGCTTAACGAAGTACGCACATCCAGGACGAATAGCGCACCCGCCAGGTACGGTGGTCCAGGTCGGAGGGATTAAAACCGACGTCACAGTCTGTGGGGTACAGAACAAGTATGTTATATACGACTTTCGGGAGGATAGATCAAACATGAAATGAGGCAGAAATCTAGCTGACCTACCAATTACGATTCGTTTCAAATTAAAAGCATTAAGCGGAATCGGAGTCGGAATCGGAGGCGGAGCCCGAGATGGTGGCAGCAATAACGACAGAAAGCACGTGGAGTGGGATTCCCCGCGCGACATGCATAAACCTGTTCGTACACGTTGACCGCGTCCACCACGCCCTGACACCGCTATCCGAACTCCGATTAAAACTTCCGATTTAAAAGTGTCGGAGTCGAAGTCGGAACCGGAGGTGTAATATCAATCGGAAGCTCCGTAACATCCCTACTATGGACTATGATTTAAGCTCTGGCCACACTATGGTCTACTACTGGACGCAATTATGCGCGTCGATTCTTCTTCAATGTTTTAGAAGTCACGCCACACTTCGTGCCAACTAGAACACCTCCGCACAAGTAAGTTGGCACAATCGGCGCGATCGAATTTCGTCCCACATACCGAGCGGGATTCGTTATAGTTTTAAAGTTTTAACGTGGGCTTTAATGCGTTACTTTTAATCACTGATTTTAATGGACCTTTCGTCTAAAATGAAACCTTCTCTTGATATAAGCTAAAAAAATCCGACATAAGGATAAATAACGACCTTGCGTTCTCCGTGTCTTCAATCATCCACTAACTTCAGTTCTAACGTATTAAAATTTATATTCTCAAGTATGCTGCTGACTCACCTTGTTAATGCCGGTTTGATAGCACATTTGTGAGTCGCAGTCGCTAGTATCAGTCACACTCATCACCTCTACGGTGTATGCTGTCGCAGGCGCTCCTGTTACAAAGAAAAATAATGTTCATAAGTATCAAAGGGGCCTAGACAACCGAATAGCCTCTCAGCAACATCTTAAATCTCTCTGATTGGACCACAATATTATTGCATTTAAGGTTCAACAGATATGAACCGTCCTTATACGCGGTCTAGCCGTCTGCTCCATTGGTCGCGAAAGGAAATGAAAGACCTTGAAAAGGAAATTAGTATTTGAAAATGATGTCGTCTGCGATTTAAACAAAGGATATCTAGACTTTTTTTTTTCTTTTTTTTTACGGTTGGGAAATCATCAAAAGACCCCTCCTGCTCAGGGCGGAGTGGAAGGGAGTGTCAGACTTTTAGTGACTAAAACCCATCCATGTTCCTTCTTTGCCCTTTGTGTTCCAGGGCCGCGGTATCTCTTTTGAACAGTCCCGCAGCCCAAGGATATCTAGACTTTAAATGTGACTAAAATAAAAAGAAAACTAACTTCTAAACTCCACAATGACATGGACTTCGATACGAATTTACCATCACTTGTTGCGAAAATTCATACAAAACTAAGATGAAGCTCAAAAACAGTTGAGTTTTTGACATCACCACAGAACATTGCACCCGTCTAAAGAGAGCAGGTCACTAGTACTCCATACAAAAATAAAATAAATAATTGAATTCGAGTATCACTGGCTCATATAAAATAATACACTTATACAGTCAACTTACATACAAAACATTACGAATCCAATTCATAACAATTTAACTTACTTAATTCAATTAATAATAAGTCATATAAATCACATAAAAGCCTTACCCGAAGAAGGGAGCCATGACACGTTAAGCTGGAGTTCATGGTTGGATTTCTCCAGCGGTAGAGCGAAGACACTCAGATTACTCGGTACACCTGCATGCTGCACCCTGTCTGGCTTTAAGTTGTCTGCCTGCAACAAATGGGGTCATGTTAGAAATGGATAGTAGAGAAAGAGCCTACTTCCAACTTTTGTTTAATTTAAAATGTGCTTGTTTTATTCTAAAAATCATAAATTAATAAATTTTTAAATACCTATTCACCGAAACCCCACTTGGCGCAGTTTGTCGAGTTTTTCTTTTTTCATTTGGACAATAAGGCCCGGCGCCCACTATCGGTGGGCATCGGTGCGGCTCGGTACAGCTCGAGCGCTTTACGCCGGCTTCGAGCGGCTTAGGGCGCCTTAGAGCTCCGTCGGGCGACTTCGGGCGGCCTCGGCAGCCGTAAGTATGGCTAAGGATGCCGAGGCGGTCTTCGGGTAGCTCGGGTGGCATTTTCGGATCAGACACGTCGCAGAACAGTCATTTCGATCACCGCACGCGCCTTCATTATCTTATCGTACAAGTAGACGCAAAATAACTTGGCAGTCCTGAACATAGGCTCTGCGAACTTCTGCGCATGTACATTCGTAAAGAAAACTGTTATTGGCATTTTTTTTTAAACAAAATACTAATAGAAATGTCCTAATACCAAGTAAAAATAAAATAAATATCAAAACAATTTGAGACTAAAAGCTACAAAAATAACTTATGAATAAACACTTAAACAAAAACAAACTTAAAAAAAAACTAAACAAAAACAAAACAATATAATAATAACAACAATCCACGAAAACTTGAACAATGAACAATGAGAACTAAGTCTCAATCCACCATTATAAATACACACACATAACTGTTTTCACGGAACGTTACGAGTGACTGCTCTGCGATGTTTCTGCAGCCAGAACTATTCTTAGGCTACCCAAAATCAGCTACGGCGTCCTTAGGCGTGTTTACGACTGCCGAGGCAGCTCTCAGGCGCCCAAAGCCGCCCGAAGTCGCCCGACGCAGCTCTAAGGCGCCCAAAACCGCCCGAAGCCGGCGTAAAGCGCTCGAGCTCTACCGAGCCGCACCGATGCCCACCGATAGTGGGCGCCGGGCCTAAGGCGTCTGGTTGTCGCTGTGGTGAATTTTATTTACTGTCATGTCTTTAGTGACACTTCGCAAAGTTAAACCGAATTCATTGACGTAAGAATCATCAAAATTGGTCTACACGTTTGGTCTCTACTACGCCACATATGAACATACATACATACATGGACTGATAAACATATTACCCTCCTTTGCGTCGCGCAGTCGGGTAAAAAGAGCAATCCAGGTGCTTCTTATTAGGCTTATGCTTCTTTTCAACAATTATCTAAAATTGTTTATTTATATCATTTGGTTATAGAATCATGCGTTACTTGCGGCAATCCATGACATTAAAAATGTTATGCAAAATATGTAGTACTAATTCCGCGAAATAGTTCCAGGCGTAGATGCAGGATGCAGCACCGCAAAAATATGTACATTCAGGAAATGCAATAGTAATTAGAGAAATTAGGTATACTTTTACAGAACTTGTATCAGCGAGTTAATTAATTTTTTTGATAAATCTCTTATTCGGGACGTTTTCACGGAACCTCCTACCTATCCATTCACAAGGTTATGATCGGTGAGCAAAACAATCTGGTTTCGCGGTCATACATACGGGGTGTAAACAGACCCTTCACCAAGCAGTCAACCAAGCATTCTGTACATCAAACCTTAGTTTACGCAAAAAAATTTGCTGGGAAACGAATTTTTTTTTTGGGGTCCAAAATCACATTTTACGGTAAAACTCAATATAATGCGCTCAAAACTTATTTCTGATGGATGCTTTGAATAGTAAACGGACCATGGAGGTAATTGGAGTAAAGTTAGAACCTTAAAACGTAGTATTTAAAAAAAAACTTGTGAAAAAATTGGAACTTTGACCCCCAATATCTCCGTAACTAGAAGGTTCCCAGGTATGGTCCAGAACAAAAAAATGATCACAATGACGAGGAGAACAAGTGCCTTTCGGCTTCGTTAAGGGTCTTTTTACACCCTTTATATGAGTGCCTAAAGGCACACAAAAAACCGTTTGTAATAAACGACTTTGTTTATAGTAAACGCTATTTCTTCTTTCAAACCCATAGATAAATGAAATGTTTTTTACACTCGAAACTTACGTAGTCCAAGTCCATTGGTCCAAGCGCAGATTGCATTATATCCGGATGTTCCGAGAGGTCCATTATTACGGGAAACTGGTCTAATGGAGGAGGCACGCCCGGATTTTTGGCTCTATCATGAAATGCGTGCCCGTTGAGCCCGCGATTGAACACAACACAACACTAATACAAACACAATTCGCACACACATTTTCTCACTAAATCACACTCACACTGCACTTAAATGAGTTCACACGCACGAAGTCACACACGCGAGTTATTTTTTTTTAACAAACAAATTCTAAATCGAACATATCTTTCAAAATATTTCCGTGCACATGCATGTAACACTATGGTGTGAATTATTTCATGATAAAGATATGAATTTCAGTCCAATCTGTTGATAATGCCAAAATTCCAGTATGGCTGACGCGCGAACTGATAAAGATGGATAAGTTATAAATTGGTGCAATGACACAGGGAGACGGACAATAAAGTGATCCTATAAGTGGCGCGTCGGGCGGCGTGGTGCGCGGGGCGTCGCGCGGCGTGATGCGCGTTTTTTCTGTTTACGGAGAGGCGGCGCGTGCAGCGGACCGCGTTATCACACGCCCAAACACAAACAAATGGCAATATACGATGTTGTTTACGAATACGCGGGGCGTGCACCGCTGCGACGCGGCGGTGTCATCTGCCATATGTTCCTATTTGCGCGTGTGACGCCGCGTGCACCGCCGCGTTGGCCGCTGCGGTACACGCGGCGGGCAACGCTGCATTTCAAGTAAACGCGCGTAAAAACGCTTCTCCGTAAACGCTCTCATACATCGCCATATGTTTGAATTGAAAGCGGACCGCGCCGCAGAACGAGCCGCGCGACGCGCCGCGTCTCCGTAAATGACCACTAAGGGTTAGCCCCTTTTTTAGGGTTCCCTAGCCGAATGGCAAAAAACGGAACTCTTATAGATTCGTCATGTCTGTCTGTCTGTGTGTCAACATGAAGGAAGAACTTTCCACCGTTTCTCTGACAGCATCATTCTCCTGCCCTTATCCCAATTTATTTGAGGTCGGCGCAGCATGTCTTCTTCTTCCATACTTCTCTATTACTCATCGTATCAGTAGTCACCTCCTTTCTAGCCATATCATCCTTCACGCAGTCCATCCATCGTTTCTTTGGTCTTCCTCTACTATTATAGCCATCCACATTGATACTCAAAACTTTCTTTACAACATTTCCCTCATTCCTCCTCATCACATGCCCATCCCAAAACAAACGATTAACATACAACTTCATACTTCCGCACGCAAAATACGCGCTTTGACGTGGAGTTGCGGAAACCAGCCCGTTATACAATACAAACATACAACTTTTCAGATAACGACGCCACTTTCAAACTTCCTCTTATGTTCATAGGTATTTCTTACGTTATCCATCCATTTATACCCTGTTCCTCTGACATTATCACGAAAGATTTCCTTTTTCTATTTCAAATAAAACTCATTTTTTTATGAATAAAGATACAGCATATTGGGACAGTATCAAATGTTAAAAAGGAATTAACTTTTAAATAGTAACTACTCCGACATTCCTATTCCTATTAGGTATACCTTTACAGAACATGTAACAACGAGTTTAAAAAACCGGACAAAAGCGAGTCGGACTCTCACATTAAGGGTTCCGTACCGGGAACACCCAAATACTCCGAAATATTTTATTCCGAATTTCGATGTTCCGATTTTCAAAAGTCCGAATTTCATAATACCTAAGAATTAAAATGTCTATTATTAAAAATCACGAAATACATTTTACCGAAAGTCGTAAATCCGATTAGTTTGTTTTCCGATTTTCATATGTCCGAAGAATCATTATGCTCGATGGGTTGTCGGCCCGAAAAACGACATTCCGATTTTCAATACTTCGAATAAATTGCTAAAATTAGGTTTCTGATTGTGATATTTGGCATAACAAACTTGGCATAATCTTTAAATGAATATTTTTAAGCCATAAAAATTATTTAATATAATTATTGTTTGGCCGAATGTGTATATGTATGAATTTACAATGGCATACTAGTAAAATGGCAGAATTTTTCAATTTCATATTTAACCTTAAAATTTAAATATTGTCTTAAAAAGTCAAAGGGTGAGTTACAAAAGTAAGTGACAGAAACGAATCGCTGCAAAACCGACTCCACGTAGTCTTGTCTGCCCTACCCCTAGAGTGTAATTTAAGCCCGCGTAGGCGCGGAGGGGCGCGGCGGCCCGCGAGCTGAAGAGCAGGTGGTTTTAACGCTCTCCGCCGCGGCTGAGGTTGGCCGGCGAAGCCGGCCAGCAAGCCGAGGCTGCGGTGGTGAGCGTAAAACACATCTGCGACGATAAGCTCGCGTGGGACCGCCGGAGCCCCGCAGCGCCGGAGCCGTGACAGAAACCATGCCTGCTGCCTGTTGCATGCTCGCTTGCATGCTGCATGCTTGCTTGCATGCATCTTGCATGCTTGTTTGCATGCTGCATGCTTGCTGCATGTATGGTGTTGGCCTGTTTACATTTTTGCATGCTACAAGCTTGCTGCATGCATGGTGTATGCTTGCTTGGTTGCACGCTTCTTACAGGGAAATAAATCAACTGTTTTATAATTATTGATGTTTTGATTGATTCGGGTACCATCTATTGTTGGTGAATCATTTGGGTTAGGTTAGAACAGTGACCAATAACGGATCAGATCCCCTCTACTGTTGGATATGTGTTCATTTGTCTTGATATTCAGTTTTATAAGGCGTTTTTATTTCGGAATTCTATTTAATCGGTATTTTAATAATCGGAATTCGTATTATTGATGTTTCGTATTATCATTAAGTCGGACTTTTTGTTATTCGATCTCTTGAAACTCGGTATTTTAAGAATAGTAATTATGAACGTTAGGAATATTGAAAAATAGGAATTATAAAAATAGGATAAATGATAAATCGGAGTTGTCATATTAGGAATTTTGAACCATTCGGAATTATGAAAATCGGTATTTTAAAATTCGGATTTGTGACTGTCGGAATAAAGTTTTTCGTATTTATGTAGTGTACCCTTCCGTACCATCGCAATAGGGGTACCTTCAGTTTTTGGGAATACCTTAAATTTTTAATTTATTTTTATTATTTGTTGCTATAGCGGCAACAGAAATACACATTCTATGAAAATTTCAAGTGTGGTATACACTATTATTACAGATCATGAGATACAGCCCGCTGACAGACAGACGGACGGACGGATGGACAGCGGACGCTTTGTAATAGTGACCCGTTGGCTGCCTTTGGTTACACGAGTATGCCTAAAGGCTTACAGAAAATCGGTAATGTTGCTTAGAACATAATAAACGATTTTGTTTATAGTAAGTTTAGTTTAGTTAAGTTTTTGTTTCTTCTTTCAAAACTATAGATACATGTTTAATGTGTTTACATTCGAAACTTACGTAGTTCCAGTTCATTGGATCCAGCGGAGATGGAATTTTATGTTCCTGCAAGCCCGGAATGTAGGAGGGCTGGCCAAATGGAGGTGGCCTTCCTTCCGGTGGCATGCCCGTATTTTCCAGATTGCTTGGAAATCCGGGGGACTGGACTATTATTGGACGAGGCCATGCTTGCGGAAGTATATCCGGATGTTCCGAGAAGTCTGTTAATACGGGGGACTGGTCTAATGGTGGACGCCTTCCTTGCGGATACACGCCCGGATTTTCGGCTCTATCCTGAAATCCACTCGACAAAGTCGGGTCCCGTTGAGCCCACGATTGATCATAACACAACACTAACACAAACACAATTCGCACACACATTTTCTCACTAAGTCACACTCACACTGCACTTAAATGAGTTCACACACACAAAGTCACACACGATTTTTTTGTTTTTTTAATAAATACGTTTCAAAATCGAACATGTCTATAAAACCATGTCTATGCACATGTATGTAACACAAATGAGTGAATTTTTTCATGATTAAGATATCAATTTCGGTGCAATCTGTTGAAAATGTCAAAACTCGAGTAGGTATGGCTGACGCGCGAACTGATAAAGATGAATAACAAGATATAATTGGTATATTGTATATAATAGTCGTATGGGCGTGGTATAGCTTGTAGCTTTGTCATTTTGGGATGTGAATCATGTTATTAATATTCTTTATATGTTTTCAGGCCTCACCAACCGAGAGGAACTCTCTACTACCACCGACCAGAGTTTCTGTACATACTGTCAGTCCGTCCCAAGGAGATGGGAAATCCTGGGCCCAGAAGTTAACTAGTTAAAACGTGTATTAAAAAATCCGTTATATATTTTTTTTTAATGTTCTGAACTTCTACGTAAATGATTGTACCTACCTACCTATAGGTCGCGTCACGTAAAAAGAACGCTGACCGCTCAAACAAACTTTCTCATTTTTTTTTATTCCAGCCTTTTCCAAAGTACTAAGTAGTTAGTAAAGTATCTATTACGATTCTACAATGAAACAATTATACTTATATTATAAAACAATAGCTTAGTACTTCAGGACGCGACTGTATAACGTGCGCAAACACATCCCCTCCACTGTCGCTCAGCGTTCTTTTTACGTGACGGGACCTATATCATAAGGTATCTTGATGTCACTGATCCGAGAGTGCATAATTATTATAATTTTGTTAAATATTCCCGTCTTGAGAAGTTTGAAACAACATTATTTCTAAAGTACTATGAACCTCTGAATATATTGGCGTTTCTTGGAAGCAATCTTTTATTTTGTATACCGGGTAAAACGGGGTGAAAGGAGATACAGGAGTGAGTCGAGATAAAACTTTGTAAGGGATTTTAACGTTGAATACATATGATATGTTACCAATAAACAAACAATGTTCTTAGGAAAGTGGTTTACAAATTGTTAAGAGAGAACAAATAAGAAGTTAAACTTATACTCAATAGAGTAGTTGACACCATTCAATAATAATTCCAAGACACAACTTCTCTAAAAAAACTCTTTATTTTAGACCTGATAACCCGATTAAATTTCAATTAATTTCAAAATTGGATTTTTAGTTGCTTTGAAATCAATAAATAGTTGAGTTATTGAGTTGACTAAATAGTGACGTCACAGCGTGCTATTACCATACAAAATATAAGGGGGAATCGCGTTTTGACAGCTTATAAAAAATATGTCAATTGATTGGTGTGTCAACTACCCTATTAGGTACAGGATATCGCAGGCTGACTGGATGGAAAATAAATTGTTAGGTGCAGAAAAATCTGTCTACCCTCTTTCTTTGTCTTTTGCTACGCGCACCACTGGAACTCGACACTAAGTCACGTCAAAACACACTCACAGTATCACTAGGTTTTGTGGGATCCGGTGGTTGTTTTGTAAACCGTGAAAGCTTAAAGCAGTGTTTGATAAATAAGATATTATTGTTAGTTACTTTATAAGTAAGATAAGTATAAATTAAGTATCCGCACTAATAAACTTTGCTTAAGTATCGTTTGTTTCGTTCCCACAGACAAACCGTTAAAACATTTTTGTGGCGCATAGTCCATAAGTAAAGATTGTTACAAACTTTGTTCTAATAAATATGTAAACTAAATTTAAAAAAAAATAACTTAAGATGGAAGTGCCGGGTAGCCCGCGAAATTCAAATTTGGAATGGAATTTGCAGGTCAGGTTGTATGTTGATGAAAAATGAGTCGCGCAAGTAACACGTATGTAGTTACAGAATTCATCATCTGCCTAGCCTTTTCCCAACTATATTGGGGTCGGCTTCCAGTCTTAACCGGATGCAGCTGAATACCAGTACTTTACATGGAGCGACTGCCTATCAGACCTCCACAACTTAGTTACCGTTAGAGTTAGTACTGGGTAATACGATACCCCTTGGTAAGACTGGTTGTCAGACTTTTTTGGGCCACTGACTACCTAACGACTGTCAAAGATCTACAAATGACAGCCGGGACCAGCGGCTTAACGTGCTTTCTAACCTAACCCATCCACAGACCAACCTAGGCAAGCACGGCTTAACCTAAAGATCGACCCGAGCGGCTGTTTTTACTTAGCCACGAGCTCCTCGAGTTACAGAATTATAATAATTAAAATCATGAATACAACCCTCTAAGCTCATTTAACCCCATTCCATAACTATTTCATGAAAAAGTCATTCAATTTTAGTTTCCTCTCGATATTTTCTTTCACCGTTTGTTCTCTCTAGGTCTCTTAGATTGAAAGATATTAGCATTTCATTGAACATACCCTAGATCAGCCGATTAAAAAATCAAAATGGCTGCCATTCGCGGGTCGTGGGATTAGGAGTATTTATAAACGTGTATTTGTCGATAAAAATTTGTATAAATTAGGCCGTTAAAGTGTCGATAACCGGCAGCCAAACACACCGTATAAGTACCTTTACATAAGTGGGTAGTTACTATTTAGCATGATTCATAAAAACTGAACTTTGCATTTGAGGAAAAACCGATAAAATAACTGATACTTCGCTATTTCGATGAAATGGATAACTATCGCATACAAAATATTGTCATATAAAGGGCACTTTAGATAAAAATCCACTGTATATAGATAGGTTTAGGTACTTTGACTTACGTTTTATTTCATGGAAGCGCATTTGAGCTTCCTAGATTATAAATATACTGTTATCCGCTTTTCATTTTCATAGAAAATTATGAATAGTTTGTTCGTTAATTTGGCCGTATACTGAGAAAATATTACATAAATATTGACACGTATAAATAACCCGAAAGGGTGAGCACTACTTGGAAGTTTACGTGTAGTAGATACCTACATATATACAAAGGAACTTGATACATACGTACAAACATAAATTATATTCCAACTAACATATTATGCCCGCAGCTTCGCTCACGTGAAGTTCTTTAATTGTTCCACGAGATCGTACTACTGGGATAAAAAGTATCCTAAGTGCTAATCCAGGTTTTACTATCTGTGTCCTAACATCCATCCGTCCATCTTCACAAACTTTCACATTCATAACACACGTTTACAAAAAAAGTATTTTTTTTGTGTTGCCGTCGATATTTTTGCTTATTTGATTATTTATTACTTATATCTTAAGGATAAAGTCATTAGTGTACCAGAGCAGCTCTAGTTTTTTAGTTATTAGGGTTTGCGTACGGTATTACAAGTTGATTGTAAATATACACTAAACTGAAACTAAGGCAGAGGAATTCTTTGCCCAGCAGTGGGATAATACAGACTAAATACTAATCCAATAATCTCTTTCTTTATCTTGTGGTTAGTGCCTAACCTGGTGTATGAGTTTTTATGCAGCCTATGGGCCTATGACTTGGCTTTACATGCCGTCGAGAAATATCTCTCAGGCATGCTGGTTTCCTCATGATGTTTTCCTTCACCGAAGCAAATGATAATTATACAATACGCACATGAATCCAAAAAATCAGAGGTGCGTATCATGGGTTCGAGCTTGTGATCTATGATTTAGCAGTCCGACGGCCACACCACTAGGCTATCACTCCTATAATCCAATAATAATAGAAACATAAAGTATACCTAAACTTAAATCGAGTTCTCAAGCGATAACAAAATGACTTACGCTTCAGTAGTTACTATTTCGAGGTCGTGGAAACAACGCTCCGTCAGTGTAACCGCGACTACCGGTAGGGCGGCCCGCCTAAACGTAACCGCCCAAACGCTTCACCAAGCAATGACTCGTTGAAACCGCTACGAGTCTAAAAAATCGCTAAAAGCTAAAGTTAATGTGAAAAACAAAAGTGAAAAAGCTAAAATTAATGTTTTCGTGAATGTTTGAAGTTGTTAAAGTGTATGTGTTTCGATATTTGAGTATTTCGTGGAAAAACGGGATTTTATCGTTTTTTTTCCGCATTCGGAATCTTAAGCTCTACTTATAACAGTCTTAGATATTGAAAAGCTTTTTCATCTTACATTATTTAGCGATCGCCACGCTGAAAGATTAGTCTTCAATGAAAGGAGTTTGTGGAAATATTTCCTTAACATCTATTTAATTAACTATCGATCTGTTTTTTTTTCTATTTCAATTTCTGTTCAGAGATTTTTTTACGGGAAAACCCAAATTGAATTTAATAATAATGCTTCAATAACTGACGGAAACATCGATGAACGTAAATAAAAAAAAACAGCCGAACACAGAACCTCCTAATTTTTTGAGGTCGGTTAATAATACAGGAGGATTTCAACACGAGATTCTAACCTAAGTTCAAGTAAATAGGTAGACAGGTATGAGGAGATACCTCAGTACACATCCGCCCAGCCTTATTTCCTCAATTAAGATTGGGTCGCCTTTTAGTCTTACTTGATGCTTCCGATTTTCAGTACGATCTTTAGGTTAAGCCGTGCTTGCCTGGGTTGGTCTGTGGATGGGTGACCATCCATTTCATACTGAGTTTCCTCCGCGCCTCGGAAAGCACTTAAAGCTGTTGGTCCAGGGGGTCGTTTGTAGATCTTTGACAGTCGTTAGGTAGTCAGTGGCCCAAAAAGTCTGACAACCAGTCTTACCAAGGGGTATCGTATTACCCAGTACTAACTGGTTTGTGGGTTGTGAAATTCTATAAAGATGATGAGTCAGACCTTAGGTCTTGAAGCAAAAATAATGGTGTCCCATTCATGGACTCTTTGGCAAGCATCGAATATGTCAATCTACACTAATATTATAAAGAGGTAAAGTTTGTGAGTGAGGATGTAGGGAGTAATCTTCGGAACTACTGCTCCGATTCGGAAAAATCTTTTACTAATGAAAAGCCACACCAAGCCGTAACGCGTTCGAAACCACAGACAAAAGCTTTTTTAATACTTAACTAGCCTGAGAATTGATCTGAGAAACTGAAGCAAAGCTCAGAATAAAAGAGATCATCATCTGCCTAGCCTTTTCCCAACTATGTTGGGGTCGGCTTCCAGTCTAACCGGATGCAGCTGAATACCAGTATTTTACATGAAGCGACTGCCCATCTGACCTCCACAAACCAGTTAGTACTGGGTAGTACGATACCCCTTGGTAAGACTGGTTGTCAGACTTTTTGGGCCACTGACTACCTGTAACGACTGTCAAAGATCTACAAATGACAGGCGGGACCAACGGCTTTCCGAGGCACGGAGGAAATTCGGTATGAGCAGTGAAATAAGTAACTATAAGATTGACAGGGGACCAAGTTAAGTAACGAAGGGAATTGGAGTTCTCTTACAAATTAGTAGAATATGGCTCGTGTAACGTAATTAATTTTTAATGACTACCTACTTGTGCGCAATTTCATCTGTTTTTGTTCGTAACGGGTCGATATTCGAGTTTGTTTTCCTTGAGAGTTGGCTAAAGACTTGGTTGACTGTGGATAGGTTTGTATTCTGAGGAGGAGCTCGTGGCTAAATATTAACAGCCACTCGCATCAATCTATAGTTTAAGCCGCGCTTGCCTAGGTTGGTCGGTGGATGAGTGGCCGCCTGTTACATACCGAGTTTCCTCCGTGCCTCGGCAAAGCACGTTAAGTCGATGGTCCCGGCTGTTATTTGTAGATCTTTGACAGTCGTTACAGGTAGCCAGTGGCTCGAAAATCTGACAACCAGTCTTACCAAAGGGTATCATATTTTAGACTGGAAGACTGGTTAGACTAGAAGCCAATCCCAACATAGTTGGGAAAAGGCTAGGCAGATGGTAATGTTTGTTTCAGTTTCTCAGATCAATTCCCAGACTAGTTATTAGAAACTAGCTTTTGTCCGTGGGTTCGGGCGCGTTACGGCGTAGTGTCGCTTTTCATTAGTAAAAGATTTTTCCGAATCGGATCAGCAGTTGTGAAGATTTACACCTACATTCTAAGTCACAAACTTTACCTCTTTATACTATTAGTGTAGATTGACATATTCTATCAGCGCCGCTAACGATGACGGAAATAAATATTTAAATTAAAAAAAATGTAAAAAAAAATATTGAATGTACGTAAGCTATCGAAAAGCTTGTAATGTCAAGCTTGTTGACAGGTATATAGAAAAAAGAATAAGGAACGCTTTGGAAGCGACAGTCTAGACCAGGCTCTCACGCAATATTACCGATCCAATCTTTCGCCTTTTTTAGTTTCTGAATTTAATAACTACCTAATTATTGTTAACGGAGCTACTACTTTCTTGCAGTAATAGTCTAGTGATTTGACCGTCGGGCTGCCAAGTCATAGTCGAGTTCGAACCTAAGACACGCACCTCTGATTTTTCGGATTCATGTGCGTATTGTATATCACTTGATTCGGTGAAGGAAAACATCGTGAGGAAACAAACATACCTGAGAGATATTTCTTGACGGCATGTAAAGCCAAGTCAGAGGCACATGGGCGACATAACAACTCTGACACCAGGTTAGGTACTAACTACACGATAAAGAAAGACGTACTCAACATAACTTGATGCACCTACATATAAAGCTATGTTGTGTAAGTATGGTCTCGACATTTCTCTAATTGATTTTTTTGATTGATTGTAGCTAAAATGTAACAGAGTTATTGGTTAGATTAGCTTAGGTTACTATAAAAAAAAACAACTAAAAGTAGATGGTAACCTAAAATTACAAAAAATATTTTTTGACGGAGATTTGCTTTTACGCTGGAGAGGAGAAAAACGTCTTTAAGATTATGTAATAAGTATGTTATTACTTGCGTACATTCACGAAGATTACTTTAATTTCGTATGCCACACGGGAATATTCGTAAGCCGTGACTTATCATTGGAAATACGAGACGTCGGCATTCGATGTTATTAAAAAATAAATTGTCGAAACAGATCGCAAGATATTAAGCTAGATTAAATTATAGCCTATGTATTTTTATCCGACAAAAAGAAAAAAGCTGTCAATTCATCCCATTATATTTTGATGTCTTTTGAAGCTTTTGTTCTTACAAAGCGTAAGGACCTCCAGAAACGTGGAGTCACTCCTGGATTCATCGCCTTTTTAGGGTGCCGTACCCGAAGTGTGACCAACAGGAACCTATTACTAAGCCGCCGCTGTCCGTCCGTCCGTCCGTCGTCTTCATGATCCGTAATAGGTAAACAGTTGAAATGCCCAAATGGTAAATGTTGAAAAAGCCCGACTCGCACTTTGGCGGTTTTTGGATAATATTGGTGTCAGCTTCCAGTCTAACTGGATGCAGATGTATACCAGTGTATTACATGAAGTGACATCCTATCAGAACTCTATCATTTTCTTTATTGACCGAATAAAGTTTTTAGAGAAAGAATAATTTGAAAAATTCCCCGGATCGAAGTGTGCTTCTTTCTACGGGATCGGACAGGGCAACGTCCGTCAGACCAGTTACTGAATAATGTAATGTTGCCCCCGATGTCATAAATACAGTAAGTCGTGTTACTGGTGTTATGACTTCTTTTGCGGGACTGTGATCCTTAAATTAAGTCGTCTAAGGAACATTTTTCTTTTTTATATCTAAATTATTGTCTTCCGCAAGCAAATCAAACATCATGTGCATTCAAAGAAGTCAAAACAGTATCCTGAGGGTCCTAGCAGCGGCGCCTTGGTATGCTCGCAACTCAGAAATTCATGAGCACCTGGAAATCCCAACGATCCTAGAAGAAGCCAAGCGCTACCTAGAGAAATACAAAGATAGATTAAAGAACCATCCAAATCCCCTTTCACGTTCACTATTGATGCCAAATCATGCTAAGAGACTCAAGAAAGCTGATATTGTGCTGCCTCATTAAGTAGAATTTGGACACTGGTCCTAATCCTGTAAAAATGTAATGCATCTTTCCACACATCTGATCATAGTAGGGATGACTGATAGCAGAGAAGAAAAAAAAAAAAAAACTAAATTATCAAAAAAGTTACGATAAGACTTACTGTAATTATGACATCGGGGGTAGAATAGAAGTTTTTACAATTCAAGTATCTTCTTTCGTACTATTCAGTCAGATCAAATCCCTTAGAAAGGCCTCGACCCATCCAAATGACAGCCACTTAGAAGTGACGTTTCTGGAACATTTTCCTTGTCAACTTATATACTTGTCCTTTCTCTTCATTCCAAATATAAATTACCTAAGGACAAGACACTTTAAGTGTTTGATTTCGATCGCGATTCTACTTCTTTGTAATATTAATCTATATCGAGATTAAAGATCATAACATCACGCCTGTAATACCCGACGGGTTAGGCAGAGGTGTACCTGATAGTATTAGATTAAAGTTTGTATTCTCCAAACCCAATTACACCTTTATATTATGCCTTACCCGTAGTAGTATGTAATTATAGCAGTAGCTGTGCCCGCGGCTTTGCTCCCTCTGGTCACGCAGATTGGTGATCGCATTCTGCTGTAAGTATTCACTGTATATAAATAAACTCACTGAGTTACTTAATTTCAAAGAATAATTTTACATTATTTACAAACTACAAATCTATAGTAGTAATAAAAATATGTATAAGTATCAAAAGGTTACAGGGCGTCAAAAAATTCGTCCACATCGCTGACAATAGGGAAAGTGCCCAGAAGGCTAGCAGCATTACCACGTTGGATGGCAATGTAGATTCTTTGGTCAAAAAATAGGTCAAAGTCAAAGTCAAAGTCAAAAATGTATTGCGAACTAAGTGTACATTGTGGTGTTATGTTATGTTAGTACTTAAGTATGACTTAGCAGCTTTTTACAAGCATTGCAATTTATCATTCGCCTGCCCTTGTCATCCTAAATAAGCCAGCCCTTGGTCACGTGAAGAGTCTAAAATATATATTTAATCTTGATTTATACCTCAAAAGTCATTTTTTCACACTAGGAAAACACGTAACTGAAACACAAAAGTTCCTATCTTCACAGGTTCTTTTAGATAACTGATTTATAGAACACACATAAAATTATGCGTTCATTTTATGCAAGTTCAAGTATAAGAAAATACAATTTCAGCCTCACATGATACTAGTTTTAAACCAAAAATGTTTACGTAACGCGAAAACTCGTAAAAAACATGTTTTATGATGTCTATACGACAGAGGCAAGTAAACACGGGTGTAAGAACAAGTATTTATTCTTCTGCCAATATTATTTTGTAGAGTACAAAGTTGGTTTTATATTTCGACGTTTAAAATTTAAAATGCTGTAAGGGACAAAGAGATGCTGATGTATTTGCAGCTTTTGGTACAGCGGGGAAAGTTGAAAATCCAATGCACGCTAAATGTCCCTTATAAAATTTAAATTTTCCACCATGGATGTGCAATAAATTCAGTTTCCCACAAAATGCGAATGTGATGTAACTCGATTTCTTTGTAAGATCTACTTACTCGCTTTTAAAACGCGAATATCGTCAAAGGGCGTTTCAAGATCAAACTTTATTTATTCCAATAAAAAGCCGATAAAATAAAAATCTACAATACACTAAAAATATCCAGAAAAAGTCAGACATGTATAGGTTCAGTTTTAGTACCTATACTTATTCTGTAACCTATTCATTTTTTTATTTATTTTTTATTAAAAGAAATAAATGCAAACCATTTTAATTTCATACAAACTAGCTTTCAAACACAAACTCATTCGGGCTCCGGTACACGAGCCTTTACAGAAGGATAGGTTCCGAGGTCTGGTCCTGAAGTCGGACTGACATGGGACATCTCGATGTACCGGTAGTCCATTTGGCACCGTTGAGAGACTGCAGTACAGCCCAAGTCTCGATCGAATCGAAGGCTTTCTCGTAGTCCACGAACGCTCTGTTTAGCGATTTCATTCATCTTTACAAAACTCGGTCTATATTATGTGTGTATCATGTTTATCAATGAAAATATTTTGTCTGAAAGCTCGTCGTCATCGTGACTGTTTTATTTTTATTTTTTACACTGTAGGAAAGCTTTCAGCCTGATAACATTATGATAACAATAATATAAATATAACTAAATTGCTAATTAGAAACCTCTACAGATTAATACAAAATGATTACTTCCTTATGGCATAAGTCATTTCCTCAAAGTTGGTTCATTTCATTGAACTGTTGTTAATTTTAATCTAACTTGGACAATTAACGGTTCAAGTGCAGGCAGATGAATCTTGTTCAAAAAATGGCTTTACTAAGAGCTTCCTGCTTGCATTTGTCTAGAATATGTCAATGCCGGGTTCACAAGAAATGTCGTTAAAAATACGACTGGCTCTCGGAAAGGATGCATTATGCCAGTAATTAGTGTTTGCGTAAGGTACATGTAGAAGTAGTCGCTTCTCCTTAGCGTATCGATGGAAAAATGTTCAAATATGTTTAGCCCAAAACTCAGCCACGCGAGCCCCGCTCACTGAAGCAGTAAATAAATCATCAACAGCGCAGGTGATAGGGTGAGAGGAGCTCGTGGCTAAACAATAACAGCCGCTCGGGTCGATCTTTAGGTTAAGCCGTGCTTGCCTAGGTTGGTCTTTGGATGGGTGACCACCCATTACATACCGGGTTTCCTCCGTGCCTCGGAAAGCACGTTAAGCTGTTGGTCCCGGTTGTCATTTGTAGATCTTTGATAGTCGTTAGGTAGTCAGTGGCCCAAAAAGTCTGACAACCAGTCTTAACAAGGGGTATCGTATTACCCAGTATTAACTGGGTTGTGGAGGTCCGACAGGTAGTCGCTTCATGTAAAATACTGGTATTCAGCTGCATCCGGTTAGGCTGGAAGCCGACCCCATTATAGTTGGGAAAAAGGCTAGGCAGATGATGAGCGCAGGTGATAGGGTGTGAGTGTGTGGAAGTGGTCGCTGTCGCAGCCCCATCTGAATCTCATATGTTGATGTATTTTCTTACGTAGTTTTCACCAATCACCAGAAAGTCGTAAGTAAAGAGAATTAAGTCTATTAATCGGTCAATTAGTTATGAAACAGTTTCAAACGTCACACATTTTTCTTTGGTCAGTGTCTGATGACGTCTTCAAGTCTTCAAACGTACTGTTATTTTTAAACTACGAGTAAAGAAGAAAAAACCAAACAGCTATAATTAGAGATCCGTATTATTTTCGGATGTTTGTTATTGTTAAACATGGATGTAAGTAATTGAACTTTTGCCAGTAGTTTCGATACGTAACGATCACTAGAGAACCCAAGTAAAATCTGGCAGGGAACCATTTACCTTCTGGGGTTCTAAAACGGTCGCTTAAGCAGAAACATAATAGAATAATAATATCCATCACGTTAAAATTCTTAAAATTGTCACGGACGCAGTTAATATTATGACTTTATAACCATTTTACGAATTAAGTTTAATAATAATTTATTTTAAAAAAGTACAACAAAAAGTGTACATTTAGGTGCAGTAGTATTATTTCTTATAAATAGAATATAATTAGTGCTTGCACATAATGATAAAGAGGAATTCAAATGTTTGGTAGCGACCTGCCCGATCTAGAAATGTAACATAATTCATATTCTACAAAAGCGTCCATTTTAGACCCCCTGTACTTTCTCAGTTTTGCATAAGCAGAAAGTAACTGGGTCAGAATAGATGTGGAAGGCGGAGAAGATGGTGTTGTGAGAAAACTTGGCCTAAGTGTGTGGACCGTGGTAAGCTGAGCTGATTGATCTTCGTAAAGTCAGACAACACACAAGACACCGCTACTTCCTCGTATGAAATATCTGTTAGTTTCTATAATGTCTAGGTGTAGTCTAGGTTTTACGACAAAATAATTATACTATTATTTTCTTCCATAGCAGAGCAAAAGCAGCAGAAAAAGTTGAAATTTTAAACAATAAATAAAACCTTACGGAGATCGCAAAAAAGAAACGCGAAGAATTAGGCCATTCATTCGATTCGACTATTTTCCGAATTTCCGCGAAATACATCATATTTTCAGTTGAAAAGGTATTTCAGCTAATAATAATCTGATGTTTTTAGTAAAGTAGCTACTTTAGCTTTTGTCGCCACGATGTTAAGTCGATTATACACTAGTGTGTAAAAATGTGTCACACGTGATAATAACCTTAATGTGAGAAGAGGTGCGAGGTCACACGTGTCAAGAGGCAGTGTTTCTTTTTGGCGGAGAATATTTTTAAATGATTGTGGTATGAGGAGGTCCTTTCAAAGAGGTCATCAGGGTTGCAGGTTCATCCTTGTAGGTCACCGATGACAAAGTGGGTACTGAAATATTCAGGACTGTTATATTGTTACAGATTGTACTTTCAAAGTCTCTGCAGCCTTGACACATATTATAGAGATGCACTAAAAGGATTAAATGTTAGCCAGATAGTAGATTATTATTGCGGTGTGACCGTCGGACTGCCAAGTCAGAGTTCTCGAGTTCGAACCCAAGACACGCACCTCTGATTTTTCGGATTCATGTGTGTGTTCTATAATTATAACTTGCTTCGGTGAAGGAAAACATCGCGACTGTCAGACTTTCGGGACTCTGACCACCAGTAACGCCTGTCAAAGATATACAAATGACAGCCAGGATCAACGGCTTAACGTGCTTTTCAAGGCACGGAGGAAACTCGGTATGTAATGGGTGGTAATCCACGGACCAACCTAGGCAAGCGTGGCTTTACCTAAAGATCGAGCCCAGCGGTTGTTATTATAACTACACTACACTCCTAAAACAAAGATAAAAAGTGGTTTTCTCTACTACCGTTTCTTTACTCATTCAGAAACGAAATCATATCTGACATACTCATTTATCTAACATTCCCACGAGTGGGATTCTGAAATTCAACTCAAACGCAAGAAAACATATTAGCCAAGAAAAATAACACAGGATGACGTAGCTATAGTATAGTATGTATACTCTACTACTAAACGTTGCACGTACGTATTCCAAAATATAATCCATCGGAAGCGCATTCAAAAAGTTTATATAAATATCTGGAATGTAATTTAATAGATACTTCCATTTGCAATAGCTTAACATTTAGTCATTGAAAAACTGTTTTAAGCTTTCACGGTTTACAACTAAAATTATACTGTCACTTACGGGATATCTTCCATGATTGTTCATTATTTTGAGCTACCGATATCTGCTCTGTTTTGCAATTTATTTTCCATCCACCCGCATTCTCCAGTCAACCCGCGATCATGGCGCTTGCAAGAGCGAAATATCGGGGACTCAAAATAATGAACAATGACGGAAGATATCCCGCAAGTGACAGTATAAGTTCAGTCATTGATGTTAACATTCCTATTGGTGTTTTGTTGAAACATAAATTAATGCTGAATGAAAACATGCAGGTAGAAGGAAAAAGACAAGGCGGATGTTCATGAGAGTATTATAAATCTAGAAATTAGCCTTACTGATGGAAAAGTTACAGCTGATCCCAAAAAAGAGAGTAATCTTTTAACTAATCGTTTATAGGACTTAGTAATAATCGATGCTCCTGCTGCAGTTAAAAGAAGACACTATCTAATTTGATTTCAATGTGAATAAATATCTATATTTATTTTTAACTAGCGGCCCGTCCCGGCTTTGCACGGATGGACATTTATTTTTTAAACATTTTTGGATAAAATATAGCCTATGTTACTCAGGGATAATGTAGCTTTCTAATGGTGAAAAAAATGTTGAAATCGGCACAGTAGTTTTTGAGTTTATTCATTACAAACATACACACACAAAAATACAAATCTTTCCTCTTTATAATATTAGTAAGATGAGAAATAAAAATAATTAATACCTTAAATATATTTTATCCTTAGCCTTTAAAACTTAGATAGAACTATCCAAACCAGCCACATTTGTGCCTCCCCAACCAAAAGTACCAATTTTAAAATGTTCATCGCACCAAGTGTTAGTATATTACTAAAACTAGTTGTACAAGTGTTAAATAGTGAGTGTTAAAACTCGATGTGGACTAAAGAATGTGGTCACGATGAGGAAATGGCATGCGGCAGTGTGTTCCATCCTCATATGGATGATGCCAACGCCAACAACCAACTTTCGGAACGGAGAATTAATGAGCTGGATGCCCCCAATGGTCGAGCCGACGCAAACGACGAAAACAGAGACCCCGAAAGGGGTCCTTGCAAAAGTCAGTGCTGCAGAAGTGACTGTGCCGAGAGTGATCTCCAATTCGATCTCCGGTTTCTTGGGGCAGTTGAGGGCAAAGGCAGAGGAACCCCCTCGTCTTACGACTGCTTCCACAACGACTACGATGTCTGTGAAGACTGCAGATAATGTCAAGTTTCTGAAGAAGAGTAGTAGGAAGCCCAGCAGGTCTAATGTGAGTAGTTTCGTTATGTTTTTTTTTTTTGTTTATGTCTTGCCCTACAAAACCGTTTTACGGTTTTTATCTCGGATCCTGATCATATAAAAGATACATTATTTGTCTTTCTTAATATAGCGAAAGAAATCATTTAAACTATTTACATTTAAATCGCGAAGCGTGAATTAGTTAGGTTTGCCTAAGTGCCGCACAGGCGTTACTGAACCATACACGGCTTTCCTTATGCCGTTGAGGCTACGTCCCGTGCGTCCATCTACGTGCTTTAGCATGACATTCTCTTTCCTGAAACCGACTTCGATTATGCATTGATTGAGATTTATGGTAGCTTTTATTGTAACCTCAATAAAATAAACAACCCGTCAACCTGGATAAAGGACAGAACCGGGAAGTGTGGCAGAAAAAAGGGGAGGCCTATACCCAGCAGTGGGTGATTCCGGGCTGATATGATAATGATGTTGGCCAGTCGCTTAGTCAGTAGCAATCTGTTTACTGAGAAAAGACTTCACCCTAAACCAGTGGTACTTAACCGGTGGTCCACGGACCACTAGTGGTGCCTGGAAGTATCCCAAATATTTCGCGGAGCTATCCTAATAAATAAGTGACAAACAGTTCGAACCGCGCGCGGCGCGAGCAATTTACAATCACAAAAATCTCAATAAAATCTGTAACTGTAATATGAATTTATCGTAAAAAAAAAGTGGGCTTTGAATTATTTTATGCGAGTTTTATTTCTTTATAAATAGAACAACCTTTTATTTATTTACATTTAGGTACTGTATTCAGGGTGATTGGTAATTGGGTGCAGCCCTTGAAATTGATGATACTAGAGCTAATTTGCAACAAATTTGACCCGATCTGCGAGTGGTTTCGGAGTAATCGAACTTTTAAGTTTTTTGGATTACCGCAAAACGATAAGCCAACTGGGTGGTCCATGGCAAGACCGCAATTTTTTCAAATGGTCCCTCATGACTAAAAGGTTAAAAACCACTGCCCTAGAAGATCTAAGGCCCTTCCTGGTCATTACCAAAATTAATCCCAATATCATGTTTCTCGTATTTCTTCAGTATCACCTCGATCAACTCGTTCAGGAATAGATTATAGATAAATGCTTTGTTTCTTTGTATTGGCACCGATTGTATTGCCCAAAGTGATTTACGGATGCAACAAGCGATCCATTGCATTCGCAATACGGATTATTTTAAACTTAGACTTCTATTTAGACTAAACATAACACATAACAAGTATTGTTTAGTGTACTCTATTTCTAGTAGGAATCATTTAGAAAAGCTTTTTAACGCCGTATTTAAAAATAGTGGCCACGATTTGAAAAAATAGTCGTGCGATTTTGTATGTAAGTCTGCACTTGCACGTTTTTTTCACGGGATTTTAAACCGTAAAAGCATTTCAGAAAAGTGCATTTTCAGCTTTTCTTTTCTGAGAAGCTGGTTTTAAAAGTTCAAGTCTTAAAAGGCCTGGCAAGTGAAGAAAATCATCATCTACTTAGCCTATTCCCAAGCACATATGCTTAGGTCGGCTTTCAGTCTAACCGCATGCAGTTGAATAATAGTATATTTTGTCATGGAGGGAATGCCTATTTGACCTCTACAACTCAACTACTGGGTAACTCGATGCACCTTGGTAAGACTTTAAGGGTTATGAAGAACAGGGTGAAGGTGTAAAGATCTTCATCCCCCTTACAAAATGGAGGATCCTCCGACCACTCGGGTGTTGCGTCTGGTGGGCTACTGCCCGACAATTGTTGTCGGGTTTTTCTATATGCTTTTTAAGTCGCAAGTAACATTAATAGCGCGATTCAGAATTTTGATTTTAGTTCTTCATTTGTGTCATAGATGGCGCTATAATACTTTTTGGACTATGTCGCTCTAGTACTTTTTGTAGTACCGCTACAAAAAGCAGTCAGACTGATTGTGAGACTTTCTGAGGCACGGAGGGTTCTCGATATGAAATGGGCAGTCACCCATACACGGATTGATCTCGCCGAGCATACAGGGTGTTAACAGACCTTTCACGAAGCCGTTAACCAAGCATTCTGTACATCAAACTAAGTAACCCTACACAAAAATTGTTGTTGGGAAATGACCTTTTACAACTCCGTAAAACTCAATGAAACGCATTCAAAACCATGCTTATGGATGCATTGAATAGTAAACGGGTTATGGAGGTATTTAAAGAAAAGTTATAATATTAAAAATTGGTATTAAAAAAAATACTTGTGGAAAAGTTGGAACTTTGACCCCCAATAACTCCAACTCCGTAACTAGAAGGTTCCCAGGTATGGTCTAGAACAGAAAAAAATATCACAATAGCGGAGAGAACAAGTACCTTTCGGCTTCGTTAAGGGTCTATTTACATCCTTTATACAACGCGTGTTTATGTATTACTCCATGATAATTATTCGAGCGTTTATATGTATATATACAATCGTGTTTTCCATCTATACTATTATACTATTATACTATAATATTATAAAGAGGAAACCTTTGTATTTTTGTATTTTTGTATGTTTGTATTGAATAGGCTCAAAAACTACTGGACCGATTTCAAAATTTCTTTTACCATTACTTAGAGGGATTCTTCCGAATCCGTATAGGCTATATTTTATCCCGGAAAATAGATAGGGTTTTTCGTGGTAGTGAAAATTGTGGAGTAAGGCGTCGAAAAAACTGCCGTACGTTAACGATTCTCGCGAACGCTGCCTAAATGGTTAGAGATGTATGGTTGACTTCTATAGAAAAGTTGTAGAACTCAATAATGCCTACAAAAAAGTCCACGATAGTATAAACCAAACATTTATATTTTAGCCATTATAACCACTTTTCCATAGAATAAAAGTAATTAAAATTATTAGCCTATGTTTATTGATCATATTATCGTCAAATACTAATCCTTATCCAAATAAACTATTTATTGAGCAAGATTGTTTCAATAGCTATAAATTACTTTTTATTTTATTCCAATCGGATAATCCATTCATAGAAAAACAAATGGGGGGGGTGGAAATTAGGGGAAAACAAATGTGCACCCGTGCGAAGCCGGGACGGGCCGCTAGTCGTTTATAAAATGTGAAATCGAAAACCCACGCAAGCTTTACGAACGTTGTATTATTGTATAGGTTAGGTACCTACTCATAATATTCGTAGTACTCTTTGTTTATACTTAAACATAACAAAATCAGCTTATAATTTATCCTGCTGTTTTCCTTTGTTTTGTTTGGTGTTTGGTTGTGGCAACACCTACCGAGATTTGTCCAGAGGGCACAAATCATAATTGAAAGAGGTGCACAACTGTAAACATTGCCATGTTCAATTAATTTAGGTATTATTATTTTTACTGGGTGTAATCTTACTCATTATAATATTGTATGTTTTTTTCTATTTTTAATGGTTTGTCATATAGCATCGTATTGAACCCTTTGGTCACATTCAAGTAGCAAAATAATAATGACATTATAATTGGTGGTAAATAAATAACTATGTCGGATGAGTCAGAATTTATTCCGTAAGGCTCGTACATCATGTGGGCAGACGATGGGTTTCGTGCTATGAAAACATACTGCGTGCGAAAAATTAACGAATTACTTGAGATTACAACTTAACACAATAACACGGGGCACAATGAATCGGGTACAGTTCCACTGTTGACTGTCGCCCTCGCCTCGAGCTGAACATCAGGGCTCTGTAGAAGCACGCTGTGTTGTCGGTAGACTGGTAAATAGGTCGCGTGAAGTCACCATTGCACACAGGCGCGCTTTCCAATTCATTTTATGTCCATACTAATGACCGGGTCCAACAAATAAATAAACACTCATTACAATAATTAAAATAGAAACGGAAAAGAAAACACAGACAAAACATCACGTTGACAACATTCAATGCGTTAAATTAGAACTAACACGGAACAGTGGAAACTCTTGCATACTTTCCCTCACAGAACACCTGACATAATACAATAATAATCATAATATTTACACTATATTTGATTTATCTTAATATCATATATGAAGTGATGTGCGTAAAATAGTTTATCGATAAATAATAACCTTGGAACTACACTATCTATAGACCGATAGGATCTGTTTACTTACCATAACCAACGATAATGTGTGTTTGAAAATATTATGTTAGTTTGGATAAAGTAGGCGAAAATGATCAATTTTATAATTAGTTTTGTTAATCATTCGAATTTGTTTAAAAAACAAAAAAGGTATTGAACCAACAGGATCAGTTTTTCTGATTCTTTTGCCACGACAAAGTCTGCCATCATCATCCGCTTGCCTTATCCTAATTTATTCGTGGTTGGCGAAACATATTTATTTTATATATTAAAACTTTATGCACAAAATGTACAAAGGCGGACTTAATGCCTTGGGCATTTTTTACCAGTCAACGTATCTTCTTACAAATGACAAACTAGCTGCTGCCCGCGACTTCGTTCACGTGGTAATTTTCATGAGTATGAGTGAGGAAAAAAAAGATTGCCTATGTGTTTCCCCAGGATATAATCTATCTGCTCGCCGAATTTCATTAAGATCCGATCAGATTAACCGTCATCTCCGAAGTTAGTCCACTTTCTAGTCATACAATCTTTCACACAAACCATCCATCGTTTTTCATCAAATAAAGAAGGGGTCAACACAGGGCCTTTGGTATCTTGACTGACCTCATCAGGGTTCATCAATATCATTTAATGAAATGTCAGGTGCTATGCATCTCCATGTCTATGCGAATGAAGATAAAAACATACGTTGTTATTTACTCAGATTTTTCAGCACAATAAATACAATTTTATCATTCGTAAAAACGTAGTTCTTTGTTCCTTCAATTTTATTTATGTTGCCACATTCTATCAGTTCAGATACATTAATACAATCACCTATGATTGCTTTCTACCATCAGATATCACACACCCAACACCACATTCCTATTTTACCTTTTAGTTACCCCTAAAACATGCTTCAAGAGCACTTAACAGGATATCGCTTACCTATCCACTAATAATATGATTCACATCCCGAAATAACAAAGCGACAAGCTATACCACGCTCATACGACTATTATATACAATACACCAATTTATATCTTATCCATTTTTATCAGTTCGCGCGTCAGCCATACTCGAGTTTTGGCATTATCAACAGATTGGACCGAAATTGATATCTTAATCATGGAACAATTCGCCTATTTGTGTTACATACATGTGCACGGACATAGTTTTAAAGACATGTTCGATTTTGAAACGTGTTTGTTAAAAAAAAATAAGTTTCGCGTGTGACTTCATGTGTGTGAACTCATTTAAGTGTAGTGTGAGTGTGATTTAGTGAGAAAATGTGTGTGCGAATTGTGTTTGTGTTAGTGTTGTGTTGTGATCAATCGTGGGCTCAACAGGACTCGACTTTGTCGAGCGGATTTCAGGATAGAGCTGATAATCCGGGCGTGTATCCGCCTCCTCCATTAGACCAGTCCCCCGTATTAACGGACTTCTCGGAACATCCGGATATACTTCCGCAACCATATCCTCGTCCAATAATAGTCCAGTCCCCCGGATTTCCAATAAATCCCCAGCCACCGGAAGGAAGGCCTCCTCTATTTGGCCAGCCCTCCAACTTTCCGGGCATGCAGGAACATAAAATTCCATCTCCGCTTGAACCAGAAGACTTGGACAACGTAAGTTTCGAATGTAACATTATACATTTATCTAAAGTTTTAAACGAAAAAATAGCGCTTACTATAAACAAAATAGTTTATAACGTTGTAAGAGACATAACAAACGATATTCTGTATGCCCTAAAGCATACAGCCCGCGAAACCAGATTGTTTGATTACCGATCTACCTGTGAATGCGTAGGGGGTTCCATAAAAACGTCCTGAAAGAAAGTTTTCAAAAAATTTTTTTACTGGAATATCCGAATAGTAACTATTCAAATAATTTCCTTTTTAACATTTGAAACTGGCTATATTACGCTCAGTTATCTTTACTCATAAAAGTGTTGTTGTTTATTTGAAATAGATAATGGAAATCTTACGAGATAATGTCAGAGGAACTGGGTATAAATTGATGGATAAAATAAGAAATGAGTACCTATCTATGTACATAAGGAAATAAGGGAGGAAGTCTGAAAGTGGCTAGTGACTGAAAAGTTGTGTGGTAATCGGTTGTTTTGGTATGGGCATGTGTTAAGGAGGAATGAGGAAAATGTCGTGAGGAAAGTTTTGAGTATGAATGTGGATGGCTATAAGAGTGGAGGAAGACCACAGAAACAGTGGATGGATTGTGTGAGGAATTATTTATGGCTAGAAAGGAAGTGACTGCTGATAAGACGAGTAATAGAGAAGTATGGAAGTAAAAGACATGCTACGCCGACCTCAAATTAATTGGCATAAGGGCATGACAGAGAAACAGGGTAGAAAGTTCTTCCTTTATATTTAAACTAGCGGCCCGTCCCAGCTTCGCACTGGTGGACATTTATTTTCCCTTAATTCACCCCCCTCCCCCCCTTATTCTTTTCTAGTAATAAATGTAGCCTATGTTACACAGGGATAATGTAGCATTCTAAAGGTGAAAGAAGTTTTTAAATCGGTCCAGTAGTTTTTGAGTTTATTCATTACAAACATACACACACACACACACACACAAATACAAATCTTTCCTCTTTATAATATTAGTGTAGAAAAGAGGATCCTCCGACCAGACAGGTGTATTGTGTCTGGTGGGCTACTGACCATCGTTTTTTTCTTTCCTTCATGTAAACATTATGTAGTTTTTCAACCGATAAAGGGTTTTCCCTGACAGAATATCATGGCCTTGGTTTCAAAATATGATAAACTTTATTTAAGCTTTAGGTATTTTAAAGACAATGCTAATCTCCCAATACAATACGATATAGGTCGGTTCGGTACGGTCGGATACGGTTTATACAACGTCTGTCTGTTTGATAAGATTTTATAACACAACAATTAGCCCTCTTTCGCATGGCGATGTTTTTTTATGGAGCAATGGATTTTCAATGTTCTTTTAAACCAACGTTTCGCCAGTAATGGGGGCGAGCCATCAACCGGGCACCAATCCAGACTCCGTGGCTGCTACTGATAAATTCCTGATTTAAAAACCCAATAACACTTTGCCCGGCCTGGGAATCAAACCCTGGACCTCATGCTCAGCAGTCGCGCTTGAGACCACTAGACCAACAACAGTCAATTGATTAAATAAGGTGATTTTAATGAGACCTAAGATACTGTTGCCGTTATTCAATACACCGAAACATACCGTGGCCACGTCGCCCACTTCTTACCACAGAGGCCTATGTTCCAGGGACATTATAGGTTGATTATGTTATTTATTTAACCCCGTTTTTTTTACCTATACAGTCAGCACTCTTGGATACCTTCGCATTTTTTTGCTTCAAACTTAGTTCTAAGTTCGAAATGGAATTTTCGAAGCCGTCCATTATTTTTTTAAGCCGTGTTTACACAAGCATATTAACCACAGTCTAGCTGGTTTGTTTTTCTTTTGTTCCTACTGTATATACAGCCACAGAAAGCTTAACATTTGTGTTGGAATAATGTTTAATTTATGTATTATTTACTTACCCTCTTGATGAAATCGCTTGTAAGACAAATACGCCTAAAGAAACAGAATGTGAGCCTAGTATGAGTGCCCAGAGAAAATCCGCACTAATATTCTACTCATTATAAGGCGTAAAAAGGAACAGTACCTTTTGCTTTATTGAACAGATTTCGATGTCGCTCAAAGGTAGACCATGGATTAATACAGAGGATACTTTTGATCCCACCACACCACAGTATGTTTTCTACAAAAAAAAAGTGTGTAAAAGCTATTCGATTTGCACGTAATACTTAAAGCTTTAATCACATATACAGAGTGTAAACGGACCCTTCACGAAGCCGTTAACCAAGCATTCTGTACATCAAACTAAGTAATTCTACGCAAAAATTATTGCTGGGAAACGACTTTTTTTTTGGGTCAATAATCACGTTTTACGGTAGGACTCAATGTACGCACTCCAAAGACACTCAAAAGATTGTGCTGATGGGTGCATTGAACGGTACGGTGGTCGTGGAGGTATTTAAAGTGAAGTTATAATATTAAAAACTTTTATTTAAAAAAAAACTTGTGAAAAAGTTGGAAGTTTGACCCCCAATATCTCAGTGATTAGAAGGTTCCCAGGTATGGTCTAGAACAAAAAAAATATCGCAGTGACGGAGACAACAAGTGCCTTTCGGCTTCGTTAAGGTTACTTTTACACCCTTTATATTTGATACGTACTAAGGCTTTCAGGCACCACCAAATAATTAATAAATTTAGTGCTAAATGTTACTCATTATTGGTGCTTTATTTATTCAATGGTTTGTGGAGCAAGCGGGCCTATTTGTGCTTGTAGCAAAGAATAAACCAAAAGGCTATAGGATAGACGGATTATCGATTCAGAAATCGTTGGGTTTACACTACGCCTTCATGCTGGGCCTACTTATCCTTATCGAGAGCGTGCGAGTGGTCCCCGTTTGCACGCTCAACGTATTGTTATGATTAATAAGATATGTGAATAATTTAACCTATTATTAGCATCAAGATCCCGAGATTTTGGTTTAGAGTCTGGTAAACTGAGTTTAGTTACAAAGGCTAAAGTTTTTGGCTTAAGAATACAACTCTATGATTCAAGATAGGGCTTACAGCTGGTTTTATTTATTTGGTTACACCAAAACCGAGCAGCAAAATTATATGAGTATTTCTCCGTCTGCTGTCGACAGATTATGTCGTAAATGGTTAAGTAGGTTAAGTTTTACCAGTATTACTGTTACCATAGATTTAAACATATTTATTTCTCATAAGAACTTATAAATAAAAGTTCACTTATAATGAGATACAGAGTTACTTCTAAATCTTATATATAAAATTCTCGTGTCACAATGTTAGTTACCATGCTCCTCCGAAACGGCTTGACCGATTTTTACGAAATTTTATATGCATATTCAGTAGGTCTGAAAATTGGCTACTATTTATTTTTCATACCCCTTAGTGACGCAGACGAAGTTGCGCGGGTCAGCTAGTAATAATGTAATATTTGCCTCTGGAGCGATGGCGACGTTATAGGTTGCATACATGTTTTTTTTGAGTTTACATTTAAATATGTTAACATTATCATACTTTTTTATATCTTCCGGTAATTCATTGAGCAGTTTTGCTCCCTCCACTAATACTGTTTTTTCATACATCATTAGTTGGAATTTGTTTTTACTTCTTGTGTTGTATGTTATTGTTTTTATGTAGTTGTATGTTTGATTGTACGGAATTTGTGGTGATTTTTTTTATGAGAATGCAGGTGTAATATGTGTGTGAGATTTAATAGTTTATTTTTTTCGTATAATTTTTTTAGTGGATATAGATAGTGGTAGGTAGTGAAATAGTGCTTTATTCTTTGTTAACATACAGTATAAACTCACGCCTTGTCCCATAGGGGTAAGCAGAAACTGCAGAACGCCACCTGTTACGAGCCTTACATACATCTCTGGTTATGCACTCACGTCGTATGCAAATACTACACACCTGATCTTTTGGAAGGTCATCACCAATAAGGCCACTGGATATCGTTCTAAAGCAAGGCTGCTCAACCCCAGGTGGTCCACAATGTGGCCCATCAACGCATTTGAATTGACCCGCCAACATTCGTCAACTGCCGATATTGTTTTGAAAACACATTCCAAGACATCAAACCAGATCCAAAAAATAAAAAATGTTTCTCCTTATAAACCCAATCTCAGATAACCGATATCTATCTAGAAATTACAAAAAGCCCTTTTTAGTGAAAGTATATTAAGTAACAGCCCCAGCAGTCATCAGATTGGTTCAAAAAAGTTGCTATAGATAAGTTTTATTTAATAGATGGCCCGCTGGTTGACACGGAATCAAAACTCTGGCCCGCCTTCGAAATAAGTTGAGGAGCCTTGTTCCAGAGCATCCCCACCCGTCGGTCATTTCCAATCCTCATTGCGTGAACATTTTCATCACGACCAAAATGAAATAATGTGTCAGCAACAAGTGGCCTTTCGTTGAGAAGCTACAGGTTGGCCCCATTCACCCTTCTCTGCATTATAGGCTAACTAGAACACCACCATATTATGAAATTATTATATAGTAGCTTTTGCCCGCGGCTTCGCTCGCGTTAATTTAGAATTTGACAATTTAAACTCTTAACACACTACTGAAGTTTCTATAATAATAACATTAAATCATGATTCGAAAGATACGTGGCGCCATCTATTATGATAAGAACGTTATTGTTGTTTTCCTCGGGAACGGTACTTTTTTCGGGGTGAAAAGTACCCTATGTCCTCTTCTGCACACCTGAAAACGTATATGCAAAATTTCAGGATGGTCGGTTCAGTGGTTTAGGCGTGAAAAGGTAAAAAACAAACTTAATTTCGCATTTATAATATTAGTTAGGAGGTTAGGATTAGGACTAGCTTAGCACCACATATCATAAAATTATTTTACTTAGTGGTGGTGGTGGTGTTGGAGTTAGGATATTGTCCTGTGAGATCGTGCTATCTTGTGTTAATACAGGTTTTAAATTATCTGTGTGCCAAATTTCATCCAAATCCGTTCAATAGTTTTTGTGTGAAAGAGTTACAAACATCCGTCAATCCGTTCATTCTCACAATCTTTATGTTTATGAGTTATGGGCCAATTTTGTCTTTATAGTATAACGACGTTTTTCAATAGATGGACCTTCTATACGGAAATAGTTTTTTTTTATTCCTCCAGCTACCATTTGTCCTGTTTAAATTGAGATCTAACCGATAATAAAATAAAAGCGGGCCGCTGGCTAAACAAAGTTTAAATAAAATAGATTATTTATTTTACCTAAGGTTGTTCTTTTTCAATTTCCTGTTTTACTGTACGGGCAATTTTATGGGTTTAGGCGCAGAAGGCCTAATTCCCAAAATGGAAACAGAGTCGCAAAAGCACAAGTTCTCAAAATGGCAAATTCTCTAAAAGCCTAATTCTCAGAATGACCAATTCTCTAAAAGCCTAATTCTATTCTATATTCTATTCTATTCTCTAAGCCATTTGAGGCCATTTTGAGAACTTGTCCTTTTGCGACTCTGTTGCCATTTTGAGAATTAGGCCTTCTGCGCCTAAACCATTTTATGCTGACATCGACGCGCAGCGAATGAAATATACAATTTTAAGTCAGTGATCAGTAGTCGCAGAGTTCCGTTTGGGCTAACAACAAAAGACTCAATGGGTGTTATTTTTCAATACACAATTTTTCGTACAATTACCTAAGCAAAAAGATTAAAAGATTATTCCGTGCTTCCTGATTGAGTTATCTTTTTGTTTGGAATTTTACTGAATTTTTCTTCATGGTAAATCATCATTCGTTAAGCAATGTTGCGATTGCGAATATAATGGGTGTAAAAATACCCTTAACGAACCCTTAACTTGCAATATCTTCACGACCCCTGTACCATTAAATTTATCCATCGGTTTATAAATATATATACATAGTGTTTTCAGTACGTTACATTGAGTCCTACCGTAAAACGTGATTTTGCACCCAAAAAAAAAAATCGTTTCACGCAATAATTTTTGCGGAGAGTTACTTAGTTTGATGTAGAATGCTTGGTAGCCGGCTTTGTGAAGGGTCCCTTTACACCTTGTAGATACCTAATTATCCTTGCGATCTTTTTTTGTTTTTTTTTTGTGTCTCAAAATGCACTATAGTTGGACCGGCTGTCATTTGTAGATCTTTGATAGTAGGTACTGGTATTCAGCTGCAACCGTTCAGACTGGAACCACCTAACTTAGTTGGGAAAAGCTAAGCTATCTTTTTGTGCGTGTCTATTCGATGTCCGTGACTCTATTCCATAACTCTCTTCAGTGTGAGTGTCGTGACAGAATTACCTTCAATAACACTGTTTTAAATTGTCTGTTGATTGAAGCGAAAATTTCTTATAATTTCATTGTCTTTATTACTTTAGTCAAAGAGATTGCGGTGAAAGTAATTCAGTTTGGTAGAAAATGGACATCAGAGGGTATTTGCTGAAATAAGGAAGTATTAGTGGGGGTATTACCGCGCTCACTGACGAGTTGACCACTTTTCAACGTTATCACTCAAGGCTTAAGGGTGAAAATAAGACGTCAGAGTTTAAATTGGAATAAATATACTTGTCTAACAGAGTATTTTGCTGAATAGTAACTCCCTAAATCAAACCTAAGGCTCGCCGTCCGTCCGTCTTATGACGACAGGCCGTGTCGACGGCGCGATCGTGTTCCACGCGCGCCTCAAAGAGATGTCAGCAAAAAGGAAGGGCAAGGGCCGATGCCTGCCGGGGCTGCGGGACTGTTCGAAAGAGATACCGCGGTCCTGGAACACAAAGGGCAAAGAAGGAACTTGGATGGGTTTTAGTCAGTAAAAGTCTGACACTCCCTTCCACTCCGCCCAGAGCGGGGTGAGATCCGAAAAAAAAAAATATTTTTTTCGACAACATAACATCACGCCTGTAAACCCCGAAGGGTTAGGCAAAGGTATACCTAAGTAGACCCACGTTTCGCCAGTTATGTTTAAGTCCCATTTAATAGAGGGCGAGCCTATTGCCATTTACCGTGCACAAATCCAGACTCCGTGGCCCTTACTGAGATATTCAGCTTAATCGGAAACTTGGAAGTGGGTGAAATGTAACTTCTATGTAAAGCTAATAAAAGTGCGTTAAAAATTGGTTAATTTAATTTTAAACTGCATTTTATATTTGCTTATCAGTTATAATACAACCATCATCCCCAGTATCGTCCGATAAGAGAAAATAACCGGAACATGAGGGATTACCGTCAAATTACCCATCTGATGGTACTCGGCTATTGATTAGCAGCCGTGACTGATAACAGAGCATTATTAGTTAGATAATAGAGGGGATGACGTCATCCATGGTGCGGTGGTCTTAAAGGAAATTCAGGTAGGTATTCATAGCAAAAAGCTGAGAAAAGTTGAAAGGGAAACGTTGTTTTTCTTAGACATGTTGCTCCATCTCCTATCTTGGCCTTTTTATTTTAGGATGGGGAATCAAATCATCAAATGACCCCTCCCGCTCTGGACGGAGTGGAAGGGAGTGTCAGACTTTTACTGACTAACGCCCATCCATGTTCCTTCTTTGCCCTTTGTGTTCCAGAGCCGCAGTATCTCTTTCGAACAGTTCCGCAGCCCCTCCAGGCATCGGCCCTTGCTGGTTGCTAATAATATCTCTTTAACCTTTCGTGTGCCGGAACGTAGATCTACACGAGACACAATGACTTTTTAATTGTGTCTGTATAGGCGGCATACGAGTGGTTAAGGCGCACGCGCCAACATTCTGTCCTGCCCTCTTAGCCCAAAAACATGTAGCCGAAGTGACCTCTGCGCTTGCACCGAAGACGTGGTGGAAGTGCCGAAGTTCTGGCCTAACAAAATATAAAAATTGTCGTGCCAACGACACGAAGGAGAAGAAGGGTAGGTCTTGAAGATTAAGAACAGCTTGCCGAGATTTGACATACTGAGACTTCTTTGAGCTAAGGATAGCTCAGTCACAAGTGGATATTTGATAACCATTACGGGGAGTCAGTAGCCAGAAGGTCTGACTGCTGAGATGACGAGTAATAGAGAAGTATGGAGGAATAAGACAAACTGCGCCGACCATAACTAAATTGGGAAAAGGTCAGGAGAATGATGATGATGATGAGTAGCCAGAAGGTTTAACAACCAGTCTGGCTGAGAGCCATACCATACCCAATAACTGGTATGGTATGGAGATCAGCTAAACAGTCGCTACGTGTAAAATACTGGTATTCAGCTGCGTCTGGTTAGGTTGGAAGCTGACGTTTGGAAAATAAGCTCAATATCAAAACCTGAAACCAATCAATGTATTTGACTGCCTCGTTGGTGTAGTGGTCGCAAGCGCGACTGCTAAGCATGAGGTCCTGGGTTCGATTAACAGGTCGGGCAAAGTTATTGGGTGTTTTACATCAGGAATTTCTCAGTAGCAGCCACGGAGTCTAGATTTTTGCCATGTTAATGGCAATAGCCTCGCCCCCTATTAAATGGGACTTAAACACCTTTGACTTAGGTACACCTTTGGCCAACCCGTCGAGGATTACGGGCGTGATGTTATGTGTATTTGACTAATTATGGTCCCTTTCGGAAAAAAAAGCGTGACTTAATGATTGTATTGTATACAGGGTGTAAACGGACCCTTCACGAAGCCGTCAACCAAGCATTCTGTACATCAAACTAAGTCACTCTACGCAAAAAATATTGCTGGGAAACGACTTTTTTTTTTTGGGTGAAAAATCGCGTTTTATGTTACAACTCAATGTTACGCACTCAAAACTTAGTGCTGATGGATGCTTTGAAAAGTAAACGGGTCTTGGAGTTAATTAAAGAAAAGTTAAAACCTTAAAAAGTTGTTTTAAAAAAAAAAGTTGTGAAAAAATTGGAACTTTGACGTTCAATATCTCCAGAACCTGTGGTTTCCCAGGTATTGTCTAGAAGAAAAAAAATATCAAAATGATGGGCACAATATGTGGTTTTCGTTTTCGTTAAGGGTCTTTTTACACCCTTTATACTTTTAAATATATTCTTATTTATGGTTTTTAACCTCATACACACATCGATAGTAGAATTAACCCTAATCCATCCATTCGCTCATTTATCTCAATCATTCAGTAAATAGCTATTACATAAGACGTGTAGTAAGTAACAACGTTTGGATACGCCAAATATTTTGGCGCCGACTCGCGTGCGTTTATTTTTATCTTACCTATCAATCATGACGTGATTGTAAACTGTAGTTCGTAGTACATATATTATTAAATGTTAAGGTGGCAGTGCCAGGGTAGCCCGTGAAATTCAAATTTTCTTACGTTTTTGCAATTTGCAGGTCAGGTCAGAGATATCTTTATTATAAAGGGTGTAAAAAGACCCTTAACGAAGCCGAAAGGCATTTGTCAATGCGATCATTTTTTGTTCTAGACCATACCTGGGAACCTTCTAATTACGGAGATATTGGGGGTCAAAGTTCCAACTTTTTCACAAGTTTTTTTTTTAAATTCACGACCCCCGTATTATTCAATCCATCCATCAGCATAATGTTTTGAGTCCGTTAACATTGAGTTTTACCATAAAACGTAATTTTTCACCCCAAAAAAAAAAGTCGTTTCCCAGCAATATTTTTTGCGTAAAGTTACTTAGTTTGATGTACAGAATGCTTGGTTGACGGCTTCGTGAAGGGTCTGTTTACACCCCGTATTTATTTTTTATTTTTGTACAAAAATCTTTAAGCGGTTCACATAATACATCTACCTACCAAGTTTCAACTTTGTAGTCTTAATGGTTTCGGAATAAAGTGGCAGTGACATAAAGATGGACAGACAGACAGACATGACGAATCTATAAGGGTTTCGTGTTTTGCCATTCGGCTACGGAACCCTAAAAAGAAGATCGGTACATTTCTGCTTACATTTCAGGGACAAACAAGCAGGAAAAGTTACATCATAAATGTGTAACAAGGTTCAAGGCTCTTTCTGACCTAGGGGCTTTTCTCCTAAAACTCAAGTGTATAAATTATTCCTAGGAAAAAAATACATTCTCGTTTCAAAAGCCAGATTGAACAGTTCAGCTCATCTTGTACAAATAAACGTTTCATTAATCAACATTTTTCTCCTCCTTTCACATTTCAAAACACTTCAACGTCAGTCTAAACTGTGTACAATATATTTTTATTGCAAATACCTACACGTTTCAACTAAATATAGGATCAAACAATTGAAGAGATATTTCCTATTTCTACGCGTTAGAAAACTTACCTGTGGATGCCAAAATGTGAATTTATAGGCTTACTAATTCAAAATAAATCACATTAGCAAAATAACCAATTTGTCAAACGGAAAAAAAAATCCGTTTGACAAATTGGTTTGTTTTATTTTATATAAAAACTTTGCCTCACACTAGGAATTTCTCCTGTATTACAATCATTTAAACTCATATACACACATCCAGACCCGGAATAACTACTTGTAGGCCATACACTTATTTGTTCCGTGTGGGGTTAGAGCTCAGGCCGCGGATTTACAAGGAAGGTGTTACAGTTAAATTATCTACAAATAAAGGGTGTAAAAAGAACCTTTACGAAGCCGAAGGGCACTTATTCTCCCCATTTTTGTTCTGGACCTTACCTGGGAACCTTCTAGTTACGGAGATATTGGAGGTCAAAAGATCCTTCGACACTCAGTGCGAATTTGGTGCTGCCGGCCAAATTATGACCCAATTGCTGGAGTGTCCAAAGTGTCCCTACACTTGTACTTAAGAGGGCATAAAACGCGACTGACGCCCCAATTAACGTGGTCACTGGACCCAAATAATTTGATAAAGAAGACGAACATGATACCATCGATACGAAAGAAGAAGAATGATGAAATACTATTACCAATCGATTCATGAAGTCGTAGTATTTACAATAAACTACTACAGATAAAATAGGACCACTTACAGATCAGCATTAACAAATAAAACGCAATCTTTCTTGCATCTAAATCGCCGCGGGCGCCGCGCGCCGACTCGTGTGCAACTCTCCTATAAATTACTGAGAAGGTCAAGTGTAACGCATTTTGTCTGGTTTTCAAATGAAAAGCACCTGGATTGCTCTTTCTTGTTGTAATTATGTTTCTCAGAAATACTAAATTTCCGAGCTTTCTTGTCCGAATTTCGGTCGTTCCCGAGTTTTCAAATTTCTTCTCGGAATTTCGAAATAAAACAAAAATAAGGATGGCCTTGAACCTAACCTATTTGTATAAAGTCGTCTGAACGTCGACGGTGATAACACTGGCCTGGCGCAGTACGAATTTTCTGTAGAATAAGAGCCCAGCTCATACTGAATTTGCACAAATTTGAAACCGAAGAGCAAAGACAGGCTAGAGATAGTACTCGAAGGAAAGACTTACCCTACACGGTTCAACCAAAATTGAAAGTGGTTCGACATAGTCCCAGATATCAATCCGTCTTGTTATACAATAAGTTGCCGTTAGAATTGAAAAGCATAACCAGTGTAAATTTATTTAAAAACAAATTAAGGACATATTTACTGAGGAAGGGCTGTTACAGTATTGAAAAGTTCATCAGTTGACAAATGACATAATTATATATTGATGCAATATTTCCTATTATTGAGTATTTTTTATTATTTTTATGCGTTATTACTGTTATTAGGTAATTAAATGACTAGTATTTTTATTATTTTCATATTTTGACATTATATTTCTTTATTAAATGACTATTAATTTTATTACTGTAAAAATTTGTGATTGTTATTATTTTTTATATCTTTGATTATTACTTTCTAATTCTTATTAATCTAATTTTATGTTATTTTCTACAATGTTACAAGTTTTTACACAATTAATTTTGTTAAGAAATAAATGACTTATGACTGGTTTTGTTACAATTGACGTGCGGCCCTTAATACGTTATACCTATTTTTTTGTGACCACCATTGTTGCTTTTCTCATAGTCTTATTAAATATATTCTAGATAGATGGATGTTTAATAAAAAAGCTTCTGTATTAAAGCATTAGGTATTTTAGTACTTCATTATCAAAAGTAATGAATTCATCATAACTCTCAAAGAAAACACGTGTTTTTTATTTGATGCCGCTTATGTAATAAGCACGTAAGAGAATAAAAATAATGTACGAGAATATTATACAGGGTAAAATGAAATTAATTAGGGAATCCCTACAGATGTATTTGGCACATTCGGCGCCACGAATTATATTAGTTCCGTCGTCTCAAACAGACGCGCGACACGGCGATCCGTTGCTCTGTGGGGAACACCTTTGCCCAACATTGACAGTATGTTTACACAAAACTAAATTTATTCAAAATTAAAAGTTATTTTTCAAAAATAGTCTGGGAAACAGTAGCGGGGTTTGGTTGTGGAGCTGTGTCGCAAACTATGCTCAACCTCCTATCCTGCCCTCTTAGCCCAAAAACATGCAACCTTTGTGCTGCCACCCATGACGCGGCGGAAGTGGCGAAGTTTGAAGCTAACAAAATATAAAAATTGACGTACCAACCACACGAAGTCGAAGAAGAATAAATCTTTGACAGTCTTTACAAGTAGTTAAACCCCGTAAGTCTGGCAACCAGTCTTACCAAATGAAATGGTATTACCCAGGTACTGGATTTCAATGCATGGGAAATCATGAACCCCCCCCCCCCCGCTCTGGGCAGAGTGGGAGGGAGTGTCAGACTTTTACTGACTGAAACCCATGTTCCTTCTTTGCCCTTTGTGTTCCAGGGCCGCGGTATCTCTTTCGAACAGTCCTGCAGCCCCGGAGGAGGTGACTGCTAAGATGATGAGTATTAGAGCAGTATGGAAGAAGAAAACATGCTGCGCCGATCCCCAAATAAATTAGAATAAGGGCAGGAGAATGATGATGATAAGCTCGACTCGCTTGGGTCGCGTTGGGTAGGCTTTCAGTCTAAAGGAAGTCTACCCAACAGCATCGGACAAGGCTCGGCTGATGAAATTATATTGAAAATCAGCATTTTGAGACCATCGTTTAGAACGTCAAAGTTATAAGTATTTAAACTGTCATGGTCACTAACATTATTATTAACACTACATTATTACAACAGCACCGAAATATCGGGAACTCAAAACAAACCGTAAACATGGTAAATATCCCGTTTCTAGTGTTAAAGTTACATTATAACAGTCCTCTATCTCAGTGACTACTTCCTGGTGCTTTCTGCTGGGAAAAAGTGGAATAAACCACAGCTTCTATCAAATTTCTCATTTACGTAATACTTATTTTCATCTAACCGTGACCATGCATACCCCGATATTTCTTAGTTTCAATAAAAATAACAGTTTAATAAAGTATTTTTTCTGAATTCTCAATACCAACGAATGATAGAAATATTGTTATGTTCTGTTTAGTCTAAATAGTATCGTCAGGAAATAAATCTTTGTGTCTATAAATTGTTGCTTACAAATTATAATAGACTTGTTTCTAGTAAGTGCATTTACATGACTGTAGTTTACAAAAATGTGTACAGGGTGTTGTTAGGTTAAACGTTACCTTAAATAAGCGTACTTTAAAAATATGTTCTGTAGTTCCCTACAAAGCGCCACAGCTGATTTTAAGGGTTCCGTACCTCCAAATATAAAAAGAACTCTTATCACTTCATTGTCGTTGGATCACTTTGTTGTCCGTCCGTCTGTCTGTCTGTCTGCAAGTCCCTTTTTCTCAGGCACGCTTAAAGGTATCACTTGGGTCTACGGTCAATTTCGGCTGTGAGAAACTTGTAAGTCAACGCGATTAAAACATAAAGGGTGTAAATAGACCCTTAACGAAGCCGAAAGGCATTTGTTCTCCCCGTCTTTGCGATCACTTTTTTGTTCTGGACCATACCTGGGAACCTTATAGTTAGCGAGATATTGGAGGTTAAAATTCCAAATTTTTCACAAGTTTTTTTTTTAATACAAATTTTTAATGTTATAACTTTACTGTAAATACCTCCACTAATCCCGTACTATCCAATGCATCCACCAGCACAATGTTTTGAGTGTGTTTCATTGAGTTTTACCGTAAAATGTGATTTTGAATTTGAATGAAAAATCGTTTCCCAGCAATAATTTTTGCGTAGGGTTACTTAGTTTGATGTACCGAATACTTGGTTGACGGCTTCGTGAAGGCTCCGATTACACCTTGTATGAACGTTTATGTCGCATATTTTACGATTACACAAGGGAATCGAAACCTACAGGGTGCTTCCTGTTGAACTAGAATCGAGAAATTTGACAAGAAGCAATGTCTTACAGCACATGTAAAAATAAAATTCTGGAAACCGTAAATATCTAGTTTAATAACAAAATACCTACAAGTTTGTACGGAACCTCGGTACGCAATTTTTTTTTGTGTTTTCATGGGTACTCCACACACTTAAACCTTGTGCTTCGTTCAATCAAAAACCTTGCAAATAGTCTTGCTGAAATATAGGAGAAAACCGACACCCAACTCAGTCCTTTGCCTTTTACTAATTATTTTACAGAGAGTTACTCGATGTCCAAGTTATCTGTTTTATATGCTTATGCTTCTTTGATATTATCATCATCATCATTTCAACCGAAAGACGTCCACTACTGGACATAGGCCTCCCCCAAGTACCGCCTTGTTTGATATGCGTTTGCATAACTAAGAAGCAGTGTACAAAAGAATTCACACTTTCTGACTGACAGAGTCAGCATCATCTGCTCAGCCTTTTCCTAACTATGTTGGGGTCGGCTTCCAGTCTTACCGGATGCAGCTGAATACCAGTTTTTTACATGGAGCCACTGCCTATCTGAACTTCACAACCCAGTTAGTACTGGGTAATACGATACCTCTTGGTAAGGTGGACCGCAGACTGCTAGATGATAAATATTTTGTGCTTAGCTGCAAAATAATGCTCTCTTTCTCCATTTCCTATACAAATATTCCATGTAGTCCTTTCACGGTAATTGTAGTGATACCGAATGCACTGAGGATCTCATCATCCTTATGCCCCAAGTAATAAAGTTGAAAATTGGTCGACCGTCAGTGAGCGCGGTAGTACCTCTGATTGTGCATCACTGTCAGGATTAACATTTTTTCTCTCTTCCACTACTATCCATTTCTAACATGACCCCATTTGTTGCAGGCAGGTGACTTAAAGTCAGACACGGTGCAGCATGCAGGTGTACCGAGTAATCTGAGTGTCTTCGCTCTACCGTTGGAGAAATCCGACCATGAACTCCAGCTTAACGTGTCATGGCTCCCTCCTGCCGGTAAGGCTTTTATTTTTATACGGAGAACTAGCGACCTTTAGTCATGGGTGCTATATTCTATGATGGCATGTCAAAAACTCAAGAGGTTTTGAGCAATCTTAGTTATGTTTGAATCTTTCGCAATAAGCATGGGCGTACCCACGGTGGGGCAGGGTGGGGCTCTTGCCCCACCTTGCCCTTTGCCCGAAGCTAAGAATTTTTAGTCAAAATTAATATAATGACAAAATTAAATATTCATTTGGGTACTTTAACATTTTTCACATTAAAATAAAAACTTGGTTAAGGTCAACAATGACAGAAAATCGTCTTGTCGGCCTCATGTCGAAGTTTTTAGCTAGATTTAGCCAGAACCCTCGCAGGTTATTATTGTAATAAGGTAGTGCAGTCAATAAAACGTATCAGTCAGTAAATAACAAGAATTTTTAATTTCCTACTACATAGTTTATTTACTTCTGCCCCACCCCTTAAAAATGCCATAGCAATAAGTGATGGTAAAATCGCATCGAACTCCTCGTGCAGTCAAAAAGAACTAAGCGGTAACAAAGCTCTACAATTTCCTTTATTTCTTTTTATTTAAGTCCCATTTAAAGTCCAGATACCTTTTGTTTTAAATCGCAGACGACATCATCTTCAAATACTAATTTCCTTTTTAAGATTTTCATTTCCTTTCGCGACAAATTGACCAGACGGCTAGACCACTTGTAGGGACGGTTCATATCTGTTGAACCTTAAATGTCATAATATTGTGGTCTAATCAGAGAGATTAAAGATGTTACCGAGAGGCTATCAGGTGTAATGTCAAACATGGTGTAAACGGACTCTTGACGAAGCCGTCAACCAAGCATTATGTACATAAAATTAAGTACGCAAAACTCATCGAGAGAAACGTGTTTTTGGGTGAAAAATCACGATTTACGGTAGGACTTAAAGTAGTAACGCACTCAAAACATTGTGATGATGGATGTATTGAATAGTACAGGGTTCATGGAGGTATTTGAAGTAAAGTTATTACATTTTTTTTTTGGACCTTTGACCTCCAATATTTCCGTAACTAGAAGATTCCCAACAACGGTCCAAAACAAAAAAATATCGCAATGACGGGGAGAACAAGTGCCTCTTCGTTAAGGGTCTTTTTGCACCCATTATTTAATATATTTAGGTCTAATCAAACATCAGCAATTGTATAATAATCGTTGTTCTGCCACTAAAGTTCTCCAGATGGTGCGAAAGAAGTCCGACTTGCGAAAGTGATTAGGACGCAAAAGTATTACCTACTATTGTAAACTAACGCCCGCGCCTTGCACGCACGTAATCGGATTGAAGGTACTTGGATCGAGTGTGTTGCTTATCAACGTTTACACGTCATTAGTTACATATTTATGGTCTTCCTACGCTTATGAAGTACCACCTACCCCTCCCGATATACTGTGAGAGGGACATATTTTTAGCTCTCCTTACACCCGATATACTCCGAATGATACATATTACAGACCTATACTTCGAGAGCATTAAATAAGTCATAACTGTATTGAGTTGACATAATATGTAAGCTATCGAAAAGTCAGACAGTGAGTGCCTGAAGACGGTTGTCCTCACCGAGGCAGGCCCAAGAAAGGCTGGCGTGACGATTTAGACTAGTTCCTGACTGAATTTCCGGAGAAGGCGAAACACCGTGAGATTTGGAAAGGAATGGGGGCCTTTGCCCAGTAGTGGGACAGAACAGGCTAAAAAAAAGCGAAAAAGCTTAGGTGTGTCGATCTTGCTGAAAGTCTTTGAAACACGGAACGCTTTCAAGCTAATTTTATCTAATTATTAGACAAACATTGACCTTTTCGTACAACAAGCCGCTCCTCAGTGGTAAAACTTTGACCTTACGCCTTAGGCCGTCTCCACCAAAGCGGAGACAAGCGGAGCGGAGCGAAACTGACCAATCAGGTTGGTTGAAATCTACATCACGTCTCTCGTCTCACCTGTGATTGGTCGAATCTTGCACACCTTCTCTCCACTCGGCTCGCCTCTGTTTTGGTGGAGTCCGGCCCTGAAGCTGACCTAGCACAGTACGGAGTTTCCATAGAATAAGAGGCAAGCTCATACTGGTTTTGTTACCAAAGATTTGCGAGATTTGCGGCCTACCGTACCACGAGTATAGATGACCTATTTTTGCACAGTCCAATAAGAGAAAAGAACACCGACCTATATTCATTCCAGCACTATTTATTACTACGTCAATCTGCCCACAATCGGTTGCAGAACACGTGAATGAAACGTAACACAAACAGACAGACAAACGTAGCGGAAGTTCCAGCTATTACTGACTAATGTTGAAAGAGGGAACATACCAATCGTTGCCGAATTTTAACTGTTTGCGAGTCGTTAATGCATTGTGTTGATGCTTTTTGTTGACGCCAGAGATGCGAATGAAAATAATTGCGTTCAGATTAGAATTACGCATTGGCTTGTAGTGAGATTTGCTGCTATTAAGACTCAGGTTAATATTTTGTTACTCTTTGTTTGTTAATTATAAATGTTTGGATAGTTTGGTGGAGGAGCTCGTGTGTAAAAAATAACAGCCGCTCGGGTCGATCTATAGGTTAAGCCGCGCTTGCCTTTGTTGGTCCGTGGATGGGTGACCACCCATTGCATACCGACTTTCCTTTGTGCCTGGGAAAGCACGTTAAGCCGTTGGTCTCGGCTGTCAATTGTAGATGGAAGCTACAATCACAGTCACAAGGCATAATAACTTGTGAAAGTACTGTTGTTGCCGATTACAAAGCGTAAGTCTCTATGGAGAAGAATGGGCAAGAAACTCCATGGACACTTTTTAAATCATAATATTGTTACAAAATCTTAAAAAAAAACATCCTTCAGCACGCGTAGCATGGCCACCGTCGAAACGGGTTTTGTTGACAGAGGAATAGACAAAATGACAGATTGTGAAAAGAAATCTGTCATTTTGTCGACACAATCTGTCATTTTGTCGATTCTTCCGTCAACAACACCCGTTTCTACGTTGGTCATGCTACGCGTGCAGGTGTTACTGTAATTGTGTCCAGATTGCAGCGGCTTTCGTACTATAAGTAGTTATGCAAAATGACGAAACATAAAGCCCATGCGATATTGAATGCAACTTACACACAAAACTTCCTATCACCAATAATCGATGACGATGAAAATATGAAATATAGCTCTTATCATTGTTTTGCAATTACAGTATGTGTACAAAGAATGTTTATCTTTTCCAATTTGACATTATTTCGGTAGATAATCGAGCACTTCTGGGTATCTACTCCATATCTAAATATGAGTTTAGCTTCCACTGGATTGGTAAGCCTTTCCAATGTCATTGCTACAATCGATTGATAGTAGGTTTTACCCGCCAAAACAAGATTGGACAAGTGCAGAGAAAGTGGACTATTTTTGAAAATAAAATGACTGGTGTTTTTTGTGGTCATCCCTCCTGCCATGTTCCAATTGGGAACGGTGCATCATAATGGGCGTAAAAAACCCTTACCGTAGTCGAAAGGCATTTGTTCTGGACCATACCTGGGAACCTTTTAGTTACGGAGATATTGTAGGTCAAAGTTCTGATATTTTCAAAGTTTTTTTTTTAATCCAAGTTTTTAATGTTATATCCATTAATACTTTAAACACCTCCATGATCCCTGTACTATTCAATTCATCCATCAGCACAATTTTTTGAGTGCGTTATAGTCTATTTTTTAATCCCTGAGACTAAATTGACAAGTAAAAATGGCAATCTGACATAGATTTCAATAGGATTTATGTCAGTTTTGACATTTTCACTTGTCAATTTAGTTTCAGGGATTAAAAAACAGACATTAGTTTGACTCGAAACCCGTGATTTCCGAGATTCCCCCGCAATAATTTTTGCATAGAGTTGCTTAGTTTGATGTATATATTTTATACTTGGTTGACGGCTTCGTAAAGGGTCCATTCACACCTCGTTTATCTTAGTACACAAACTAAAAAAAAATCGAAGTATTGAATTAGGTTATAGTTGCAGCATATCAACTCAGCCTTCAGCTACTGCTGAGCTACGGTTAAACATGACCTAGCTTTAGAACAAGCTAAAACAGTAACATCTCAAACACTTAAAAAGCCACAAAAATCTTCAAAGACATTGTAAAACATCTGTTAACATGAAAATGAAAAAGCCATTAATGATAATATGAAACAAAATTATGACATCACTCGTCTTAGGCACGAATTACACAGAAAAGGCGTAAGGTGAAGGCGCGGCGCAGGCATGATGCCTCTTCAAAACGTTTTCATACAAAATGTACGTAGACGACGTATCATGAATTACACTCAAGCGGCGCGGCGCAGGCACGCCGTTCTTTCGTTTCCTTACTAATTCCACGCCTGCGCTGCGCCTGCGTTAATTCACGCCTTACACTGGAAGCCGACCCCAATATAATTGGGAAAAGGCTAGGCAGATGATGACTCGTCTTCTCTTACACAAAGCTTCATAAAACACGTTCTCTACATCTAGTATGTATACTCAAATCTATCGCCAAAACATATAAATAATGTGTTGCGTGCATCTTCTGACCAGATTTCGACGTAAACTTCATTCTTGTAAATCATTCAGAGGTTGTGTACGTCATTCGTAGTTCAGTAAGCGGTATAGGGCTGTCGAATTTAGAAAAGACTATTGCGAGTTTTTCATCAGCCCTAATATTTACATTACTATTGAGTGTCCGTCTAAGAGTTTGGGAAAAAGGATAGCCAGATTGATTTTTGAAGCTCACACGTTCTTATAACATCAGGGCCTTTTTTTTTGGGATGGGAAATCATCAAATAACCCCCTCCGCTCTGGGCGGAGTGGAAGGGAGGGTCAGATTTTTACTGACTAAAACTTATCCATGTTCCTTCTTTGCCCTTTGTGTTCCAGGGCCGCGGTATCTCTTTCGAACAGTCCCGCAGCCCCGGAACATGGCCTAACACTATTCATTAGTAGGATAACCTTAACGCCTCTCACAGTGACGAAGGGTCTCAATAACACGATATCTATAACGGGATCCCTTACTTAACACGATATAATAGTAGAGGGTTACTTTGGCCGCGTTTATACCAAACGACTTTATACAGTCCCCTCAGACTGATTTTGCATCACTGTCAACTTTATTTAAAGTTGTTTTTGCTTTTATGTTGCTGCCACTGACAAGTCTGTCATAATTAAAGTGATCTTTATTTGCGGTACTATAGGTTTGCTATTGGGCTTCAATTGTGCAGAGGTAGTACAACTGCGTAAGGACTGTAACCGATAGGATAGAGAGAATGTTTGAGAAAAAAAAAACCAACTGTGTGCACTATTAAGTACTTAGGTAAGTTAGGTGTTAGGTACCTAACCCTTGCCGTGTCGACGCGCGCCTCAAAGAGATGTCAGCAACAGGAAGGGGCCCGCAAGGGCCGATGCCTGGCGGGGTTGCGGGGTGTTCGAAAGAGATACCGCGGCCCTGGAACACAAAGGACAAAGAAGGAACATGGATGGGTTTTAGTCAGTAAAAGACTGACACTCCCTCCCACTCCACCCAGAGCGGGGGGGGGGGGGGGTTAATTGATGATTTCCCATCCAAAAGAAAGAAAAAAAGGTACCTAACCCTTCAGGGTTTGCAGTCGTGATGTTATGTTATGTTTAATTGATAGGACGCTACTTTATCTAGGCCCCTTTGATACTTATGAATATTATTTTTCTTTGTAACAGGGGCCCCTGCGACAGGATACACCGTAGAGGTGATGAGTGTGACTGATACTAGCGATTGCGACTCACAAATGTGCTATCAAACCGGCATTAACGAGGTGAGTCAGCAGCATTCCTACCATTTGATTGTGTTCTTTTGAGAATAGAAATACGTTAGAAGATAGTGATGATTGAAAACACTGAAAGCACAATGTCGTTTTTTATCATTTCGTCGGAGTTTCTTTTATTTTTGAGCTTATTTCAAAAAGGTTTCATTGTAGATGGAAAAGTTCATTAAAATCTGTGACTAATAATTAAAATTAAAAAAACCCCCAACGAAAAAATAAAACATGAAAGATAAATACCCACTTTCATCCCCCATATCTAGTAAATGGCTGCACTGATTTTGATAAAACGTATTTAAGAACCATTGCCAAGAAACTATCTTTCAAATAAAAAAAAACTACATCCAAATCGGTTTACTCGTTTAAGAGCTACGGTGCCAGAGACAGACACACACATTGCGGTTAAACTTATAACACCCCTCTTTTTACATCGGGGGTTAAAAATAACGAATTAAAGCTCTAAACTGAAGCGAGTCCCGCTTGGTATGTGCAATTTCTTCTCTATGAAGACCAGATTTTGGAACGGGCCACTAGCTTCAACTTTCTGACAAATTAGGCGATTCATTGACCATTCAAGAATTTAGTTGCAATACAGTTGCGGTCAAAATGAGCGGTACGGACTGCGAACTAACTGCCGACACCGGATTTGGACAGATGTGTTAGGTAGGTCAGACGTGTCAGGTTGTTTTGATGATTTTAATGATTAAAATTCTGTAACTACATATGTCATCTATTAACTTACGAGGAACTCCGTTGGAGTTCGTTACGCAGTTTAAATACCTAGGTCATGTTGTCACGGACTTTCTCATGGATGACCAAGATTTAGATAGGGAGCGCAGAGCGTTGGCAGCCAGATGCAATATGCTGGCTCGCAGGTTTGCACGTTGTACTAAGGAGGTGAAACTGACTCTTTTTCGAGCGTTTTGTCAATCGTTTTACGCGTGCAGCCTGTGGGTAAGGTATACGCAGAAGGCTTACAACGCTCTGCGCGTTCAGTATAACAATGCGTTGAGGATATTGTTGGGGCTACCTCGGTTTTGTAGTGCGTCTGGCATGTTCGCTGAAGCGAGATTAGATGATTTTTATGCCGTTATGCGCAAGCGTTGTGCGAGTATGCTGAAGCGATTCAGGGGTAGCCCCAACAACATACTGGCTACGCTGGCGGACAAAATTGATGGGCCTTTCATTAGGCACTGGGCAGCTAGGCATGTGCGTACTGGCGTACATGTCGCCAATTAATTTAAGCTTTTTATGTACTAACAATAGGTTAAGATTTTACTAACACTATATGGATCAATGGTCTGAATTAAATAAATTATTATTATTATTATTATGTATGCCGCAAATAATATTTTGTTCAACACGCCTGACACTAGCTGACAAATTGCAAAGAAACGTAAGAAAATTTCAATTTCGAGGCCTACCCTGGCGCATCCCCTTAGCTAGTTTTCTGCGTTTTTTCATGTTTGGTCTATCCTTCCGAAAATCGTATAAAACGTACTTGTTCTATAACCCACAGAATGTGACGTCGGTTTTAATCCCTCCGACTTGGACCACCGTACCTGGCGGGTGCGCTATTCATCCTGGGTGTGCGTACTTGGTTAAGCTGAAACCTGATCCCTGGGACGGTTTCACAACTGCTAATCTAACCGTGGAGCTGGGTGGTAAGTTTGTTTTAATACCGCAGTTTGAAATTAAGGAAAAAATTACTGCTTGTTATAGAAAATCGAGGTCATATTTTAGGGTGTGATTCAGACCATTACGCTGAAGAACTTTCTGCATGAAATCGTAATCCCGAAAAAATAATCAGACCTCCCAATCAAAACTTCAATAACTGCTCGACGCAAATGTTTGGAACAGCTGATAAGGTTTTCGCGATAACGATGCTGGTTCCATGGAAAAAGTGAACAACAGTTTGATGGTCCAAATCACTCCCTTAAATATGACCACACCTTTCCGGTACACGCTGTATAAGGAACATGTTCTTATGTACCCAAAAAAAACTAGTTGGGGGAAAATTTGCGCCATATTCACGCAAAACGGCCACCTCCCAACATGATGCAGTACTTGTGAACCTGGGACGTAACTTCACATTGTATGATTTATAATTATCATCAATACTCTACACTCTCAGAATGGTAAAGGACAACATCACAGTACACCAGCATCCGGCAACCAAAAATTTAAAATACATGCGAGGTCCTCTCAGCCCGCGTGGTACAATTACGGAACTCCAACTAAGACGAGGCCGGTGTCGTAGCTGTAGGAATGTTATAGGCTGAAGATGCTACGTTTACTCGACGCGATCAAGAAGGCTGTTGGAGGCAGCCTTAAACAAGAGGACCACGCTGCAGGAGCCGCATGGCTTGGAGACGAGTCTTATGTAGTCTCCATCCCCAGCATTGAGGGAACGACGATGAAGAAAAGACTGGATTGTTTTTTTCTTTCTTTCTAACAAGCATGTTTTATTCCAGAATGTGAGGCAGGGGTATGCTCCTGCGCACACTCCCCCCGCCTCCCCAAGCCGGTGGTATCCGCGAAAACAGTGACCATTAACAACACTTTTTACTCCAACGTAAGCTGGTATCTGCCCACTCCGAGCAAACCACAGAGACTGCCTGCTAAACTGGGCAAGCGAAGCTATGTCATTACGTTAGTATTATTATTAAAACTACTATAATAAAATATGCGAGTGTTAGGAGGGATGGATGTTTACAGTTTCTGAACGGCGTACAGATAATTTATAACCTGGATCAACATATAGGATACTTTTCATCCCGGTATTACGGTCCTATGGGACAATTACCGAGTCCATAGTGAAACCGGGGGCATAAGCTAGTATTAAAATAAAATTAAAACAGCCTTCAGGAGAGGAACTCGTGGCTAAATAATAACAGCCGCATCGATCGATCTTCAGGTCAAGCCGCCCTTGCCTAGGTTGGTCTGTGGATAGGTGACCACCCATTACATATCGAGTTTCCTCCGTGCCTCGGAAAGCACGTAAAGTCGTTGGTCCCGGCTGTCATTTGTAGATCTTTGACAGTCGTTACAGGTAGTCAGTGGCCCAAAAAGTCTGACAACCGGTCTTTCCTAGGGGTATCGTATTACCCAGTACTAACTGGGCTGTGGAGGTCAGATAGACAGTCGCTCCATGTAAAATACTGGTATTCAGTTGCATCCGGTTAGAATTCCTGAAACCCCACGCCCCGTCTTCGTCAACTTGTGACAAACAAACAGAGTATATTAGGATCGTCTTAAATGGCTTACCATGATGTCTTAGAGCAGTATGTTTTAATCTTATTCCAGAGTGGGACAGAGATAGAGCAATACAAGAAGTCTAGCTCCGTCTCTTTTCCTCACTGGACGTCACGGTAACCCCACTGGTCATACACGCGCCGGTTATGAATACTACACCCTGACCTTTCTGAAGGAGAAGCACTCTTTTAAATTAAGTTATTCATCTTTACGTCAAGCAATAATAAGACAAGGAAATACTTGAAAGAAATACCTTTTTTTGTTATTAAAATATCTTTCCTTATAAAATACACAGATCTTAAGACTTACGTGACAGCTGCTCGTTTCCCCACGTAGACTTTGATCCGTCTCGTCAAGGAAAATGGATTGGTTTTCACTTTTGTTTTTGGGGTGATGAGGTTATCTACGAGGTGTAAATTGTTTTTGTCCACCTCTAATTTCTGAAGTAAGGGGAGGAAAATTCTTGAAAAAAAAAAATAGGTTTGCAGATCGCAAAAAGAGCTTTCAACGTTTTTTTTTTTTTAAATAATATTTTTTATTTGAGATTTGGACTTTTTTGTGAAACTGCAACTATAACTTTGTTTTTCATTAACATAATAGTAATAAGTACTATGAAAACCAAGATTTAGTTTTTCTGTTGATTGTAAAGTTATTATGCCTTGTCTCTGTGACTGTAGCTTCGCTCTTTGTTTTTTTCTGTGACTTTGAAAAGTGCTTGTAATGATCTAATTGAAATAAATGCTTTGAGTTTGAGTTTGAGTTTAAAATGACCTATGCGCATTAAAAATATTGTTTGGTGCTACGAAAGCCTTCATGTGCAAGTTCAACTCACAATTGGCCGGTGTATATTGTATTTTTTTTTTGATGACGGTTACTTATTTTTTTAGCAGATTATTTAAAAAAAATAGCTTCAACAAAGACATACACCTATTAAGCCCTTCAATCTCTGTGTCCATGTCCAATATCCAATCTCCATCTCTGATTGGCTCCCATCTCTTCGGAACCATCTTGAAAACTTCCATCTTTCCTTCCACAGCCTCTACAAGCAAATACCGACACAGCCGAAAAAGATGCCATATTTTATCATCCTGCAAAATCGAACGGTCCACGTCGATATCGGTGGTCTGGTCTTCGGAGGCGACACCCCCCGTTCGATACCTCTACCGATATCTTTAGAAATGACGCTCAATCTGAAGATAATAGCTCAAGTCCAGTTGGTAGATGCAAGGGGGTGTATTGGACCAGCAGGAATTGCGACGGTTTTTGGTAAGAATGCATCACTTTCTTACTCTCTTAAAGTGCCTTGTTGGCCAAGTGGGTCGCAAGTGATGAGCATGAGGTCCTGGGCTCGTTTTCGGTTTTGTAAATGGGGATTTCTTAGCAGCGGCCAGAAGTTTGTACCCAATTGATGACAATAGCTACGCCCCCTAATAAACGACTTACATATGGCGACTTGTGGGTGTACTAGGCGTAGGGTACACCTCTGCCTATGTCTTTGGGCGTGATGTTACGTTTATGTCAACATTTTTCACGTTACTCACTTCTGAAGTAGAATCTCTTGTGTAATGCCATAGCAGCTTCGGTTTTCCTTGGTGCCTGCGCAATTATGTCAACACACGCTTCTGTATACCAGCGCAACCACATCTGCACAGATAGACCGTACTGAATAAGGCCACTATTAGAGACTGCCTGACATTCAGAGCAGCTATGATCGACGATGTGTTGTTTTCAAGACTTACTTATTCGCTATTTTATTTTCTTGCAGATCCTGCGAGCAAACAGCCTTCTACAAGCAAATTATCATTCGGAGTTTACGTGAGTAAATAACTAACACATTAAATTGGCATAATCAGTCTGAGGATGTTCCGACGACTGCTGGGACACAAGCTTCCTCTCTAAGGGAGGGAGTGGTTTGTAATCCACCATGAGGGTCCAGTGCTGGTTGGTAGATGTCACCTGTCTCGAATTTTTGATTTTAAAACCTACCGATTTCCTTCATCAAAAGGAAGGCAAGACTTAAACTTACCTTGTATTCGTTTCTGTACCTGATCCGACCAGAAAAAAAGATTTTTTTTTGGAGGCAGAGATAAAAATATGTCTGTAATCCCAAGCACACTACTTATTACAATAAAAAATAGGAAAAAAGAAATTGAATGCTTACAAAAGGACAAGAGATAAATGTAGGCACCACGTTCCTTGAGTGTTCCAGTATGATTGAAGGGTTACTATTGAGTAAAAGTTCAGGATTTGACGAAGGGACCTCGTGTTACACGACTATTTATAGATTTGGTCAAACCGGTGCGCGGCTCCGGAGACGGACACCTTCATAAAAATATGTAACTAATTCGGTTTCCGCGGCTCGTCCACAGTTAGCCCGTACCAGTTTGAGTGATCCTTAAAACTTACTACTAATCAGCATCCCAAGATGCTGCCAGAATCGGAGTCATTGGATATATATCAGTTCTGTTAATTTTAGCCCAATTTTCAATTAATTAAATGATAGCGTGACGTTTGACAGGGGAGAATGGAAGAAAAAAGCGTGATGCATTCACCCCAAGTTAAACGGGACTAGGGCACGAAGATGATGATAATGAATCGATCAACTAAGCCTATCACAGTCCATTGCAGGACATATGCCTGCCTTTCCAAGTCCCTTCATACCAATTGCGATTTATTTGTCCCTCCAGGCAATCCTAGGAGCTCTAATCGGCGCCTGGGCTATGGGTGCAGTCTTTGTACTAAGCGCACGCGTCGTCAAGCGGGTGCTGAAGTATTTCCGCCCTGCTCCCGTTTCCGCTCCGCTCGAGCCACTAAGACGACGGCCTGCGTGGTTCCCGCTGCAGTTGCGTACGTGAGTAATAGAATTATAGAATGATGTTATGTATTTTTTTTCTGAGCATATTTTGAAAAGTTGTTCTCAAGGGTGTATATGATGTGTGTATTTTGAATCGCCTTCGGCTCAGGTGTAAGATCCGCCTCGGCTGCAATGACAAAATTTCCGCACTTGTGTCAAAATGTACTATTTTATTTCGGAAGTCAGTAGCAATTCCTATTATTCATTTGTTGTTTTTTTTCAGCCATATTTTTCGTGATTTCTTTTTGATTAGTATAAGTGAACAATTCTGATTATAAAGTACCTATTATGAAATTAATATTATAAAAATATCTATGGCTCTCGTCAACCCCGGGCCCCTTCACTGAAATCACTTTGAGCTTTATGGAGCAACTTATTGCTACATTCCCTCATTTGCTATTTTTGTTCTTTGGTTTTCAACGGGCAATTAAATGCTCTGAAAATTTCTCGTGTAAGAGGGCGAGTTGATATTTTCCGTCCATTACAAAATTAATTATTTATGTTCCATTCGTTTTCGGAGTGATGTGACTGTGTAATGTAAACCCTTTTAGTGAAAGCTGCGAAGTACATAGGTATATCATTATTTCAATTAACTAGGGTTTATATTGGTAAATAAGTAAACCGGTGGCATCACTCACGTGATGAATAGAGAAAGTAGACTACTTTCTCAACCCAGGACCCGGATGAAAGTTTTCTTAGAATAAAAATTATAAAATAACATTATTAAAGTATAAATTAATAACATAATAAGTATTAATTTAATTCTGGTAACAACATTAATTCTATGGAACCATAACATGATTTTTCGGATTGAACGTTATAGAAGGTTTTTTTAAGTAAAAGAATTCGTAAAATCTAAAAACAATCACGAATTGTGAATTTTTGTTTAATGATTTTACGATTCTTCTGTTTTATTAAATTTCAAAGTGAGACAATATAATGTACGAATGTCTAACCGCCGAAAACATTGTTCAAGTACGTTACTTACTTTACTACCTTCGAAAACGTAGGTTTTTATGGCTTATATTTTCACACTTAAATGACCTTTTGGCACACTTAAATGGCATCTTAACCTCTCTCCCCATGGTACTGAACTAAATAAACTATTAAGACAACTTTATTACCCAAAGTAAGGCAACTATGTAATAAGTGCCTGATAAAATATTTATAGCAACTCGCATTGTTGCGGCAATGTTTCACAAAACCCACAGGCGCTCGGCAAGAATGCTTTCTGTCCGTAATTTTCTCTATTGTAACAAGTTTGAAGGGTAACTTGATTTGAAAACGTAAAGGCTCCATTTTGGGGTCGGAACAATAATGGTATATGTTGTATAATTTAATAAAGAACTTTTAGTGTGCTTAGCTGTTATGGCAAAACTTGAGAAACTCTGTGCCCTGCCAACATTTAAGATGTAGCTGTACAAGAATCTTTTGACTCGTGGCTAAAATCAAATCTAAGAACTGCTGCCATCTTATTTTTTCGATTCAATTTCACAATATACACACGGCGACATATCAAGCTATATAATATTTCCATTATAAAATGGCCTCGCTTTGTATAGATTTCCACAGACACAGACACAAGCTTGTATCCAGGATTATCCATCAGCATCTTGCTCTAAAATACACCCTTGTGGAATCTGAAGTGCCGTACTACAGGTATGTGCCCGACGCAGTTCTCGAAAATGGTAACGTCACATTGTACTGAGATCGATCTATCATCACTGACAGGACTATTGTAGCCAATAAGCCTGATATAGTGGTGGTGGATCGATTAGCGCGGCGCGCAGTAGTTGTTGTCATAACGGGGCGAGAACCTCGTGAAAGCTGAGTAGGATAAGCAAATCAAATATCTTGACTTGTCACGCGATATTCATAAAGGTGTAACAAGACCCTTAACGAAGCTGAAAAGCACTTATTTTCCCCGTCATTGCTGCTGGGAGCCTTCTAGTTAAGGAGATATTGAGGGTCAAAGTTCCAGCTTTTTCACAAGTTTTTTTTTAAACACATTTCTCTACTTTTCCTTGTGATTAGCCAGCCTTAATCTCAATAGAACCCAATGCTTAAACAAACAGTTACAAGTAGGTAAATAAGAATTCACAAACGGACTTATGTTTATGAAGGTCATAAATACTTAATTATGCCCACCATAATCATTATTTAGTGCTTAGGTACACTTCAGGTGATAAATTCTTCCCTTGTAGGTATCACTAAGTTAAGCCCGTTTTCTGTTTGATAGTGTACTAATAGTTGAGTACGTACTTATCTACTGTTGCTTCGATTTTTTTTTCTGTTATGTTTTTAAGGATTTTCAGGTGATTTCTGCAATGTAGTCCGAAAAGTTTATTTTCTAATAAAAAAAATTGCTAATAACGGCGTTGTTTTGTGTTTCATTAACGTCAATCAAATACAGTTATCGATATTTGCTGCAAATTATCACATTTTCAGGGAATAGTCTTATTTGCAGTAAATTATAAATCTTAAAAAAAATCTCGGTATTTGTGGGCGCACTGCTCCGAAACGGCTCGACCGAATTTTATGATTTTTTTATGTATATTTGGTAACGGCCAAATAGTAGTCATTATAATATTTTCGAGGGTTTAATATTGGTGTTTAGGTTCTGTTTGTTCAAATAAGTTATTTGAATCAAATCTGGTACAAATAACTCATTTGAACAAAGAGAACTAGTTTCAAAGTAAAGTTTACCCTAACAAGCAGCTTTCAAAACTCCGCAACAAAGCTATGCACGTTTTCACTAAACTAAGTGGCACATAAAATTGATGCCTAAATATTATTGCACTGTTGGAAATTCAACTTTTAGCAGCTAGCCGAGCTTTGAAAATCCAACAACATGTTTTTAAAGCATTCGTTTAGGTGTTACCTAGTGTAGTGAAAATGGGTATTATTGGGGTACGGTGAACAAAATAAAATAAATAATAGATAGCGATAAGTAAGGTTCTGTATATCGCCCTCTCCCGTACCTACCTTTTAGTTTCGAAGTTGGTTTAACGTGAATTTGTTATTCTTAATTAGGGATCGAACGGTACTGTCTAATGTAGAAGTTTTGGGGGCTTTTTTTTTTGACAGGCTACTTTGTGTCCCACTGCTGGGCAAAGGCCTCCCCTGCCTCCCTCTAAACCTCTCTATTCTGTGCACTTTTTGTGGCCACATTTGCCCCGCGAATATGATCAGATCGATTTTTTTGTTTTATAATTTAAACAATAAAATCTTTTTAATCTAAATACCATTCTTTATTGTAGCTGCGTCTTTCCCATTTTATGTATAAAAACTTCTTTTTAATTATTATTTCGCATATATTTATTTTATTTTAAAGCAACCGTGTGTTAAGAATATAATAAAATAAAAATAAAAAACGTTATTGTCATGAGGGATGCAAAATAACCCGCACCCCATTGGTGTGATCGTCGGACTGCCAAGTCATAGGTATCGAGTTCGGACCCAAGACACGATCCTCTGATTTTTCGGATTCATATGCGTATTGTATAATTACCACTTGCTTTCGTTGTAGTAAAACATCGTGAGGAAACCAAACAAACCAGCAAGCCAGAGAGATATTTTTCGACAGCATTTAAAGCCAAGTCAGAGGCCCATGGGCGGCATAAAAACTCTGACACCAGGTTAGGCACTAACCACACGGAAAATAATAAAGACAGAAACCTGGCAACCTATTTCGAGCCCTTTTCAAAGGAGGATTAGGAACTTTTTACCTTGTTCCTCATACCTCTAAAGCTGATACACGTGTGGATTCTGAAGGTTTCTTCAGTGGTTTTGAATTGGCATTAAGGTAAAGTATAAAGGGTGTAAAAAGACCCTTAACGAAGCCGAAAGGCTCTCCCCGTCTCTCTCCCCGTCAAAGCGATCATTTTTTTGTTCTAGACCATACCTGGTTACGTCTAGTTACGGAGATATTGGGGGTCAAAGTTCCAACTTTTTCACAAGTTTTTTTTAAATACATGTTTTTAATGTAAGATTTTTACTTTAAACAACTCCACGACCCCCGTACTATTCAATCCATCCATCAGCACAATGTTCTGAGTGAGTTATATTGAGTCCTACCGTCAAAGGTGATTTTTGACCCCAAAAAAAAAGTCGTTTCCCAGCAAAAATTTTTGCGTAAAGTTACTTAGTTTGATGTACAGAATGCTTCGTTGACGGCTTCGTGAAGGGTCTGTTTACACCCTGTAGAATCAGGCGTTACTTTGCGAAAATCCATATCATTACGTAAATGTTATGCAAAATATGTTGTTTTAATTCCGCGAAAAGATGTTGTGTGGTAATCGGTTATCGTGGTATGGACATATTATTGTGATGCGGAGGAATGAGGAAAATGTAGTGAGGAAAATGTTGAGTATGAATGTAGGTGGCTATAAGAGTAGAGGAAGACTAAAGAAATAAACGGATGGACTGCGTGAAGGATGATATGGCTAGAAAGGAGGTGACTGTTGTGATTACGAGTAATAGAGAAGTATGGGAGAAGAAGACATGCTACGCCGACCCCAAATAAATTGAGAGAAGGGCAGGAGAATGATGATGACAGAGAAACAAGGGTTGAAAGTTCTTCCTTTATATTTAAAAGAGGATTCTCAGATCAGACGGGTGTTGTGTCTGAGGGCCATGATGATGAATATTTCAAAGTTTTGGGCAGTTCACACAATCGTAACCTTCGAGCTTCTAAAAACATACTCCTTGAAATTCCCTCACATCGTAAACCCACTCGGGATGAGGGTAACCTAATGTTGGTCTCGACCTAATTTAGGAGCACTAGGTCGTTGAATTATTAACTGATTTACTTATAAAGGGTGTAAAAAGACCCTTAACGAAGCCGAAAGGCACTTGTTCTCCCCGTCAATGCGATCCTTCGACCTTCTAGTTACGGAGATATTGGGGGTCTAAGTTCCAAATTTTTCACAAGTTCTTTTTTAAATACATCTTTTTAAAGTAATATTTTTACTTTAAACACTTCCACGACCCCCGTACTATTCAATCCATCCATCAGCACAATGTTCTGAGTGACTTACATTGAGTCTGAGGCAAAACGTGATTTTTCACCCAAAAAAAAAGTTGTTTCCCAGCAAAAAAAATTGCGTAAAGTTACTTAGTTTAATGTACAGCATGCTTGGTTGACGGCTTCGTGAAGGGTCCGTTTACACCCTGTATTATATGTAGGACTAGCTCGTTGGTTTAGTGGTCGCAAGCGCGACTGTTGAACACGAGGTCCTGGGTTCAATTTCCAGGTCGGACAAAGTGTTGTTGGGTTTTTCCATCAGGAATTCCTAAGTAGCTGCCTCAGAGTCTGGATTTGTGCCCGGTTGATGGCAATAGACGCGCCCCCTATTACATGGAACTTAAACATAACTGGCGAAATGTGAGCGTACTATTAGGTACACCTCTGCCTAGCCCTTCGGGATTACAGGCGTGATGTTATGTTATATGTACGACCTTATAAGCTACTAGCTTATGCCCGCGGCTTCGCCCGCGTGGAGTTCGGGAATTGCCCACGGGATCTTACTTCTGGGATAATAAGTAATCTATGTATGTATAGTAGATTCATGGTTTTTATATAGTTGCTTATAACTTGCAAATATTAGTTCATAGTAATATCAATTAGGTACTTTACATATTGTTATGTGAATATTGATACCTTGGTTTGAGATTGGACACCGGTGACGAAAATCAAATGATTAATTAGGAATATATTTATAGACATAAAACTTTTACATAATATTTAATATCAATGTCGCGTATCACGAGCCAACGCGAAAATCGGTGGAATAAACCATATTTACAGACGTCTACCTCAGAAAAATCCTACCTACTTACTTAATAGGTAAATACTCCCGCGCCCCGCACGCCCCGCACAACGCTGCGCGCCATGCGCCGGTCTACGTGAGCTTCGAAGCCCTATTTGACTCTGTTGGGGGATGATTTTGATTTTTGAAAAAACTGTGATACACGTATCTCATAATTTTAATTGAAAAGTATGTATACAAATTTTCAAGTCAATCGACTCAGAGAATAAAAAGTTTCACAGAATATTAAACACCCCATTTCAACCTCTTAGGGGTGGAATTAAAAAAAACTGTTTCTTAGCGGATACTTACTCTTCACAAAGAACGCACCCTATAAATTTTATGTCTCTAGAACCAGCCGATTGAGCTGTGTGTTGATGTATCAGTCAGCCAGTCGACAGTGAATTCTTAAATTGGGGGATGATTTTGGAAAAACTGTGATACATGTATCTCATAATTTTATCTGAAGAGTATGTACACAAATTGTCAAGTCAATCGACTGCGAGAATAAAAAAATTCATAGAAAATTCAACACCCCATTTCACCCTTTTAGGGGTGGAATTTCGACAAAACCCTTTCTTAGTGAATACCTACTCTTTACAAAGAATACACGCTCCAAATTTCATGTCTCTAGAATCAGCGGATTGGGCTGTGCGTTGATATATCAGTCAGCCAATCAAGACATTAAATTTTTAAATTGGGGGATGATTTTGGAAAAACTGTGATACACGTATCTCATAATTTTATCTGAAAAGTATGTACACTCATTTTCAAGTCAATCGACTGCGAGGATAAAAAGTTTCACAGAATATTAAACACCCCATTTCACCCTCTTAGGGGTGGAATTTAGAAAAACCCTTTCTTAGTGAATACCTACTCTTTACGAAGAATACACGCTCCAAATTTCATGTCTCTAGAACCAGCGGATTGGGCTTTGCGTTGATATATCAGTCAGCCAATCACGACATTGAATTTTTAAAATGGGGGATGATTTTGGAAAATATGCATACACGTATCTCATAATTTTATCTGAATAGTATGACCACAAATTGTCAAGTCAATCGACTGCGAGAATAAAAAGTTTCATAGAAAATTCAACACCCCATTTCACCCTCTTAGGGGTGGAATTTCGAAAAACTCTTTCTTAGTGGATACCTACCCTTCACAAAGAATACACCCTCCAAATTTCATGTCTCTAAGACCAGCGGTTTGGGCTGTGCGTTGATATATCAGTCAGCCAATCAAGACATTAAATTTTTAAATCGGGGGATGATTTTGGAAAAACTGTGATACACGTATCTCATAATTTTATCTGAAAAGTATGTACACTAATTTTCAAGTCAATCGACTGCGAGAATAAAAAGTTTCATAGAAAATTCAACACCCCATTTCACCCTCTTAGGGGTGGAATTTCGAAAAACCCTTTCTTAGTGGATACCTACCCTTCACAAAGAATACACCCTCCAAATTTCATGTCTCTAGGACCAGCGGTTTGGGCTGTGCGTTGATATATCAGTCAGTCAGTCAGTCAGGACTTTGAATTTTATATGTATAGATTAAAGCTCCATTACCCAAAAAGTTCTTGAAATTAACTTCGTTCTTTGTTCACTTACACACAATCACAACACAAACAAAGAGATCTCGGAATTAATAAGTACTTAATTTACTTATAATAAAGTACACACGAGATTTAACAGCAATTGTACTAAATCTTCAAGTTTGAAGGTGAACCGCAGCGGCAAAGCCGCTCAATCTGTACGACATTGCCACCTGTTGCTGCTTTCATAGTGTAAAAGTCATACCTACAACACACATAGGGTTGCCATACGTCCCGTATTTTCCGGATATGTCCGGAATTCTAGCTTAATGTCCGGAATGCTAGGTATATTTTGAAAGGTTCAGAATTTCCAATAAAGAGAAAATAAAAAGATTTCTAATGTGATAAAATAAAATTATTTTTGATGAAATCAATTTTGTAATCAACACTATCACTTGCGAATGGAACTTGGAATTTGTATCTTGTTACAACTTCCTATGTAAGAATTTACGTTGGGTAAATATAAAATGCCGTGCCACGACATGTCCGGTTAGCGCTCGCCTTTATTCTCGCAGTCTGTAAATCCGGAAATCTTACCTAATTTGTATTCAAAAACTGCACTCGAAGTAAACAGCCAGCTACTGGTGTTACATCCACTTATTAGTCAACTCCATATTCAAAAGCCACTTAACAAAAAGCCGACCTCATCTGCAACACCGTCTCAGACGCAGCATTCATCATTATTTCATCCTAGCTACTGGCGCAAGTACTTTCCTTCCTGATTCAAGCTATTATTATTCTGAACGAAGCACGGTGAGTCATTCTTACATAAAGTCGTGTAAGAGTTTTCTAGAAATCTTTGCTATTTGATGCTTTTTGAATACAAATGATGAACTATGGCGATTGTCGGCTAAACTGATGGTTTGGAAGTATTGAAGTAGGTTTTATTTACATATAAAGGAGTACCTAGTATTAGTTGGCTGCGACTTCTTTTGCATACAAACTTTAACCTGAGCCAAAGAGTGTGAAAGACTTGGAAAAGGCTGTCCATATCTTTTGAGATAATCTTCACTAATAATATGTATGTGCTATTGAATATAAAGGGCTATAATTAAACCCCGCCAGCCTATGGCAAAATATTTAGGCTAAATGATGATATTACGGCCGGTAGAGAAACCTTTTAATAATGAATATGGGTGTACTATTAGGTACATACACCTCGACCTAACACTTCGGGGATTATAGGCGTGATTTTATGTAGTAATAAGAATCCGTTGTGGCCAAAAAGCCTAGATAAGGTGGAAAAAGTGATAAGAATCCGTTGTGGCCAAAAAGCCTAGATAAGGTGGAAAAAGTAAAGTATAATATAACGATGACGCAGTATTGTTCAAAAGTGCTGAAAAATACAAAACGCTTAGTTTCGCATTTTTCAGCAATTTTCAAAAGAATTAAGCGATTGCCGCTTTTCAGGAGAACCAAGCCCTTTCCTTGGTCTGCATAACAGAAGCCTCCTCAGATGTGGGTCAAGTCTCTTGACTTACATATGACATCATAAAATACTAACAAACTCTTTAATTACAAGTAAATCTCCTCTCACCACTGCAAAACCAACTCTGAACCCCTGTTTCATAGTCTAATATCACCTGGCAGCATCCAGCTACTCACATTGAAGTCGAAAGATCAGATAGAACGTTAATGACAGCACTTATGTCCAGCAAGTGACGAGAATTGACCAAGTGAGGTGGGTCGTCTGATCACTGATTGGCACGTGAAAGACGGCTTTAGTCGTATGTTCAAAGTATTTTGTAAAATTGTATATAGGGTGACAACTTTCCGAAAGAATTTTTTTTTTTAATACACATTCTCTTTTATCACAGTAAGACAACAGCCGTATGAACTTCGCGCGCGCGCACCTGTGACCTATCAGCTGTTAGCTGCATGACGGGGTTCTGTCTTATTACTATCGCACCGTGCAACAGTGGGTAGGCAGAGCACCCGCTCGGCTCGCAAGCCCGCTCCGTACTCCGAATTACAAGTCACCCTTTAAATATATATACATATACCCTATATGCATAAAGGCCCATCCTTAATCACGAGAGGTTTTTAGGCCACTTGTATAGCCCTCCCTTCCCCTTGGTGATACGTCGTGAGGTTTAAGGCTACCCTTCCTCCGCCCTCCCAAAAAAAGGGATTTTTTAGGTAAAAATTCGTATTAATCGGGTTTTTATTATTCGTAAAAAAATATTTGACACGTTTCACAGTAAATTCATCTTATTCGTCTCACGAAAAAAATACACGTGATTGTCACATTGTTCCCTCCCCCGATTTTGTTCTGCGTGATGCGGCGGGGGTCGTTAACCTGTCGGTGCTGGCCTACTAAACTACATCATGCAGAAAATGCTGAAAATGAAAAATAATGTCCTGTGACTAAACTACTGGATATATTCGAATGATTTTTTGTATTCAGAATAGGAACATAACTAAGTATACGCAGTTTAATTATTGTCGTACTGTCGGCGCTACCCTGTATATTTTTTGTTAAATTCAAAGCAATTACTGAACTATAAGGGTTACTTATTTCCTCTTTGTACCGTCCATCACCCATACATAATCGAATTGGTCTCGCGCCCCTAAATTTTCACAATTTGATGTCGGTAAAGGCATTAGCCCATTTCAGTAGTAAAACTAATTACAACCTGCTTTCATTAACAACTAAAATGAACATCTAAACATTATTTTACTGAAGGAAATTCAACTCTCGGTGATGACCCGAGCGATGAAAATACAACACGGCAATAATATTTAAACATTAAGTTAGTTGTTGCTTCATCATATCAGCCCGGAATCACTCACTGCTGGGAATAGGCCTCTCCTTTCTTCTGCCACACTTCCCGGTTCTGTGCGTCCCGTATCCAGGTGTTTCCCACGACTTTGCTATAGATCAACCCAACGAGCTTTAGGACGGCCCTGATTTCCACCACTCGGTCAAAGCCTTGCTCCATCGGCTGTCTCCGCGTCTATGCTACGCACTCTCTTGAAGCATACCGCCCGATCCCCGACGTCGTAGACTTTCGTCCGACGGCGGATTTTGATGTTACGCACTCGATCTAAGAGGGTTATGTCGAGCATGGCTCGCTCCATGGCCCTTTGTGCCACACTTGTTGCTTAGTGTACGTGAAAGTGGAGATTAAAACCTGGTTATTTAGGCGAGTGTTGTAAGGTTTTCGCGCTGAGATAGTGTCAGTTACAAAATTAGGTTCCTTACCTACGTATAATAATAGTTTATCACGCAATCTGATCTTGCATGGGTTTCTCAAAGGATTTTCGTGGTGAAAATCGAGGTAATTATAGATGCGGTAGGTAAATTAACTCTATCTGAAGGTTTCCGTAACCATTTGAGGGGTCGCAAGATCGACTGCTGAGCATGAGGTCCTGGGTTCGATTCCCGGGTCGGGAAGAGTTAGTAGGTTTTTCCATCAGGAATTTCCGGAGTTTGGGTTTGTGCCCGGTTGATGGCAATAGACTCGCCCCCTATTACATGGGACTTTAACATAACTGGTGAAATGTGAGTGTACTATTAGGTACGCCTCTGCCTAGCCCTTCGGGGATTACAGGCGTGATGTTATGTCATATGTACGACCTTAAAAGCTATTAAAGCTCCATTACCAAAAAAGTTTTTGAAATTAACTTAGTTCTTTGGTCAAAGTTCCAACAACACCATCACAACACAAACAAAGAGATCTCGGAATCGGTAAGCATTTATCTGTATAAAGTACAGAGAAGATATAACAGCAATTTTACTAAATCTTCAAGTTTGAAGTTTGCAGCGGCAAAGACGCTCAATTCCTACGATATTGCCGCCTGTTGCTGTTTTCACTGGCGAAATGTGGGTGTACTGTTGGGTACACCTCTGCCTATCCCTTCGGGGATTACAAGCGTGATATTATGATTTGCTAATAACTCAATCTTCATCTGTTAAACATCTGTCGTCCTGTCACATAACAAGACACGGGTAAACGAAACGTCAACCAATCATAAAGTGATTGACATTCGATTGATGTCAAAGCTTCACATGAAATTGTAAGCGTAAATACAGCTAGCTCCCTTATATTCAGAACTAGCACTTTACCCGCGACTTCGTCCACAAAAATTGTGATAGCTCGGAAAATATGCTTGATATAAAAAGAATTAATTAATCATTTAGGTTAAGCCGTGCTTGCCTAGGTTGGTCTGTGGATGGGTGACCACGCATTACATGCCGAGTTTCCTCCGTGCCTCGGAAAGCACGTTAAGCCGTTGGTCCCGGGTGTCATTTGTAGATCTTTGATAGTCGTTGGTAGTCGTGGCCAAAGTCTGACAACCAGTCTTACCAAGAGGTATCGAATTACCCAGTACTAACTGGGTTGTGAAGGTCAGATAGGCAGTCGCTACATGTAAAATACTGGTATTCAGCTGCATCCGGTTAGACTGGAAGCCGATCTCAATATACTTGGGAAAAGGCTAGGCAGATGATGTGCCTATAGCACCCACAAATAATGTAGCTTTCTGTCAGTGGTGCCCAAAGAATTTATAGAATTGGATAATTAGTTCCGGAGATTACCCCTACATACAAACTTACAAACAAATTTCACGTCTTTATAATATTAGTATAGATGACTGTCAATGTCTGATTGTGGGTAACATGCTGGGCTTGTTATGGCAATACAAATAACGTATCTAGAAAAATATGTAGTACAATTTATGAATATTCGATCTTTTGAAATGGAAGGAGTCTTAATAATACATCCTTCACAATTTTCTGCCCTTGTCCTATATTACTTGGAGTCTGCGCAATACGTTTTATTCTTCAATTCATCCCTATCAGCCGTCACAGTATCATTTACTTAATAAAATATCTTTGAGAGATAAAATATGTATATTACGAATAAAGTAGGTCCGATAATACTTCCCTGTGGAACTCTTCACTCAATATAAGAACTTGTGAAGGTCACTGCTTATTTCTTTCGCTACAATGTAGTAAACATCGATTCATCTCATTTGAAGTATCTTAACCACAGGATTTACCTCAGATAAGTGTTGCGAAGGCCGTTGTCAAGACAACCTGTATCAAGGCAGTTTCTTCAAAGGGAGGAAAAATTGATGCAGAATCTAAATAAATTGGGATAAGGGCATTAGGATGATGATCAACCGCGGCGTCAGACTATATCTGGTAGATGTGCTTGAACATTTCAATACCCTCATCTCAAGCAGATCCTCATAACGTAAGTACAGACTATTCCAAAAACCTCATTCATTCATCGTCAAGTCTATTCAGAAACCCACATTCAACAATAGACTAAGAGCTTTAAGGATCAAGTATTACGGTTTACTTTCCATCTCAAAATTGAACTAACAAAGAAAATAGTAAATAAAACTATCCACACAGGAAACACAAAAAAACTATGGATTAGATTACGTCCCAGGCAAGCTCGAATTACGAACACATCACTCTAAATTTAACGAGCCAAGCGAAAATGAATTCTAAAACAAAAATTAGAAGGGTTACACGAATGTAGGAAGTTAGGTGTATAAGGGTACGTAATCTCGCATATCAAAAGGATTCGTTTTGCTTTGAATAGTGGCCAAATCTGAAGGTCGACTCTGACAAGAACGGGGGCAGAGCCCTTATCTATGAGGGTAGAAAGATAAAACTAAGCACTATTTATAAAATAAGCTCTTAATGTTTTTATAAAAGACTAGCTTTTGCCAGCGCCTTCGCTGGCTTTTTATTATCCCTCGACCCGTCTTGTGTATAGCCTATGACACTCGGGGATATGTAGCTTCCTATTAGTGAAAGAATTTCCGAATCGGATCAATAGTTCCGAAGATACCTCCTGCATCCAGACTTACAAACATATAATACTGGTATAGATAAATATTAGTAAAGCTGTACGGGTCTATTTTCTTAGTTCGTACAAAACATTATTCGAATCTTTGTAAAGAGATATTATTTCAACCGCAAGGAATATCATCTTGCCATGTCGACGGCGCGTTCGTATTCCACGCGCGCCTCAAAGAGATGTCAGCAACAGGAAGGGCCGATGCCTGCCGGGGCTGCGGGACTGTTCGAAAGAGATACCGCGGCCCTGGAACTCAAAAAAGGGCAAAGAAGGAACATGGATGGGTTTTAGTCAGTAAAAGTCTGACACTCCCTCCCACTCCACCCAGAGCGGGGGGGGGGGGAGAATCCAAAAAAAAAAAGTACAAGTATATCATCTTAATGTACAAATAATTTCAGAATTACAAGTGTATTCAAACAGTCATAAAAGAGTTATTTTAAGTCACAGTAAGTCTTAAAATTATATTTCCAAGAATTTGCTTACATATTTGGAAGAAACTAAATTCCAACACAGGATACCTATATATTTAATTTACCTCCAATGTATACCTACTTGCTTTTGCCAAGGCATCAAGTCTTGAAGGGCTAGCTATGTACAGCGGCGTACCATCCACACTTGGTTGATATCTCGACGAGTCGTTCTCAGCGCTTCTCCTCCAAGTTTATTCATAATTCATACACTCACATCATTCATCTGTGTTCCCTCCAACATTTAACCCGTCTGCATTCAAAGCAAGAGTGAACAGGCATCTTCTGGGCACGCTCGTTCCATCATAGACCTCATCTATCGTTTTCCATCAGGCGTGATCGAGGTCAAGAGCAGGCCCATTTTGTAATAAAAATATAAAAAGTCAAAGCTTTACCACTGATGTTAGGTCTACTGAGTACCTACACAATACCACAATTTTGTTGAACAGTGAACACCTCACCTTTTAGTTGCTTTCATATATAATCGGAGGGAACGAGACCTCAATGAATGTTTTTGACAGATTTGTAAATTGACCTTAGATGGAAATCTAGGTAATTTTGCTATATTTTATTTTGATGTGGGGTTCTGTGATTTGGTACCGCTTTATTGATTTTGGCCACGACCACAATATTATTTATTTATTATATAAGTTAGTAATCGATGTTTGGAATTCTCTTGCGTTACAAGAGGTTACAGAACACCTGGGAGATACTTCTCGACGGCATGTAAATCCAAATCAGAGGTCCATGGGCGGCATAAAAACTCTGTCACCAGGGTAAGCACTCACCACACGATAAAGAACAAAGAAGATTATTTATCCATGGATAAAAATCCATAATCAGTTGACGTTTAGTTAGCTTTTGCAATCCTTATGATTCTTTCCGTCAGCAAAAATAAGTAATACAAAAATAAATACCGGAACTTTTGCCAAGGCACTCTTTTACAAGGAGTTCATCCAATAATGAACTAACTTCCATAAAAGTGCCTTAAATATTCTTTAGTTAAAACCGATCAAGCTTCTATTTCTAATAATGGACATTACTATAATTAATCGAGGACCCGTCGACTCTGCTTTATGCTTCCATCAGCCATAATTTACCTACCAATACTGCTATCTTGTCTTGCCAACCTGGTCTGCTTCTTCTTCTCTTTCCTTTCGGGTCTATCCAAGCGTTTGTTATGACATTCCACCTGGCTCCATGATGAGACATGGATTGATAAGACCGGGCCTTCTGCCTTCTTTAATCTTGAATACAAATATTGATCAAACATATTATGATGGTACACAGTACGGAATATATAATGTCTATAACAAATATTTTCTATCAATACGTTTTGTAAATATCATGCGTTGTTTATAAGCAGTTTGCCTATCGATATTTCTATGAAGAGCTCCTTTGTAACAGCTCCAAGATTGAATTTTATTCCCAAGGCGGTTTATGGCAATGAGGTCTTCATAACACATGCCTGTAATTCCCCAAGGGTTAGGCAGAGGTGTACCTAATAGTATACCCACATTCCACCAGTTATGTTAAAGTTCCAAGTAATAGAGGCGATGCTATTGCCATCAACCGGGCACAGATCTAGACTCTATGGCTGCGACTGAAATTTCTGGTGGAAAAACCCAATAACGCTTTGCACAACCCGTGAATCGAACCCAGGACCCCTTGTTCAGCAGCCACGCAATCACTAAGCCAACGAGGCAGTCTAGAGGCAGTCTCAGATAAGGTCTTCCTACGGACATTATTTTGCGTAGCAGTCTGGAGTTGGAATTTGTCCAGTTGATGGCAATTTGCTTATCTCCTATTACAGGCTGAATGTGGGTGTACCTACTTTTATGTACACCTCTGCCTAATCCTTCAGAGATTACATAATTACGTGATGTTATGTCATGTGGATATTATGTTAGGTTCATCGACCGTCAATATATCTATTTTTTAGACGGTTGATCGAAGCTAGACTAGATCAGATAGACTAGATAGACTAGATTATCGTCATCGTTCTCCTGCCCTTATTTGGGGTTGGCGCAGCAAGTCTTCTTCTTCCATACGTGTTTTGAACTCACGTGTAACTAAAGGCTCCTGGCAGGTGCTGTAGGGAGCTACAGAACCTGCCAGCTGCCGGGAGCCTTTAGTTAAGAACATCGGTCACCCTAGATTTTAGTGACCAATGACTTACATTCTTATTTTCTCTTTGTATAAAAGTTTTACTTCGCAAGACAGATAATCATCTGCCTAGCCTTTTCCCAACTATTATGGGTTTCGGCTTCCAGTCTAACCGGATGCAGAGCTGAATACCAGTATTTTACATGGAGCGACTGCCTATCTGACTTCCACAGCCCAGTTAGTACTGGGTAATACGATACTCAATACGTTTATTGCATTCCACAATGTGAACTTGGGTGGTAGGTACATAGGGATATATACATTAGTTTTGGATCATTGTGGGCCCTGTCGGGCATAACAAAATAAGAACTATGAGGTACCCCTTGCTAAGACTAGTTGTCAGACTTTTTGGGCCACTGACTACCCAGGACCAATGGCTTAACGTGCTTTCCGAGGCACGGAGGAAACTCGGTATGTAATGGGTGGTCACCTATCCACAGACCAACCTAGGCAAGCACGGCTTAACGTAAAGTCGACCCGTGCGGCTGTTATTATTTAGCGACGACCTCCTCAACTTTGCAGGCCAGATGTTGCAGAAAAAAAACCTTGACACAACAAAAATGCCACACATAGTTGACAAGACAAAGACCAACCAGTAACATTAATCCTATTAATACGTTTGCTCTCATGTTTTTCTCTGTAACGCCTTACATAAAAGATAAACATCGCATTGGCTCAGCGGAAACTATCGGCCCATTGTTCGATGTAACAGGTTCGCTTCCCCGCTCGATGTTATCGTTTGCTCTGTGTCAGGCTCATTTAAATTCACTTTCTACGAAAATATTCTCATACTATTAGATTATTTTATTTCTTGTGGCTTGTTTTTCGCAATGTTCGTGCTTGTCTGTTACTAGAGCATGTTTTGTTTTGCTGTAGTCATGTTAATTCTTCTACGACAAGCACCACCAGCTCCACCCCACCGGATAATTAAATACAGGGTGTAAGAGACAGCCCTCCACAAACTGATAGGGTGCATTCAGCTCCTTTTCTTGAATCATATTGCACCGGAATTTTAGTTACTATTCCTTTATTTCAATGTAAAATTACATTCACTGTAAGCAGCACTCCATTTATGTAAATAATACGGCTAAAATAAAACATCCAACAATGGATGTCGAAATAATCTAACGAACAACGCGTGAAATCAGCTGTTCACTTCCTGCCTAGAGTTACAGAGTTCATCGAAAACGTCGTCGCGCTTGCCGATTGCTACGTGCGTTTTACCATAGTAACGATACATTGCGTATGAGGAAATAAAACAAATCAAATTTATTGGATTCCCATAACATTCCTGAAATATTTTCTTGTACCGGTCATCTCAGTATGATATACTGAATTCACCCCATCAGTTTGTGGCGGGCTGTCCCTTACACTCTGTATGACGAACTTCCACACAAACTTTCATGTCCTATCTAGTCCTTTAAGGGATCAATTTTCGAAAATCCCTCCTTAGGTAGCTCACCTTCGTTGTACACACAGCGACATATCGAGCTATACAAAACCAGTATAACCCAGCCTCGCTTTGTATAAGCTTTCTGGACAATAACACATAAGCTTATACTGGTTTTTAATAGCTTGATTGTTGTTGTGTCTACAAGGAAGTCTGGTGCAGAATGTAATGCTGTTAAACCCAGCGTGTTGTGTGCGTTGTCTGTCAGAAAGATGATTTGTAATAAGCAGATTTTGAGGAGCTCGTGGCTGGATAATAACAGCCGCTCGGGTCGATCTTTAGGCTTGCCTAGGTTAATCTGTGGATGGGACGAAAAATATCAGAAATCAGGGGGTATCAGAGGGTTCAGAATGATGTATTGAATAAGTGGTTACCGTTTTAGTATCAGTGTCCCTTCCACCTTGTATACCTAATATTTTAATCCTATGTTTCAAACAGCAATTTCCATCAGGAACAACACTATTAATTCGTCAAGCCTTTGAATGGAGTATTCATTCCTAATTAATAATAAACAGAGTTGTATGTATTCTCTTAATCAAAGGAAGCCACTAACCTACGCAATGTATAATTAGTAATGAGATACTGTACATGTCAAGGATATTTACGTGGCCTTGAAAAGTCCACTCCCTATTTCCTTAAGGGGGAGGCGGCAGGGTAGCCCAAAGCGACAGGGAAGCGGCAGGGCAGCTTCAAATTTCCTTAGGTTTTTTGCAAATTGCATGTCAGTATCTGGCTGTATGTTAAACGAAACCGATCGTCGCGACCGTAAAACGTATGTAGTTACGGAATTATAATCATTAAAATTATCTATACGACCCTCTATGTCTATTGAATCCCAATGAATTACTATTTCAAGAAAAACTCATTAAATGGGGTTAATTGAACTTAGAGGGTTGTATGCTTGTTGCACAGAAAGAGGTGGCGAGACGATCTGGACGCTTACCGCGAGGGCTGGTTCGAGGTGGCACGAGAAAAGAGCACATGGAAGGAATTGGGGGAGGCCTTTGCCCAGCAGTGGGACAGTACAGGCTATTAAAAAAAAGAAAAAAAAGAGTGTTGTATTGATAATTTGGAAAATTAAAACAAACAACTACTGACATGCAAATTGCAAAAAACGCAAGAAAATTTGAATTTCGCGGGCTACCCAAGCACCTTACCTTAAAGGCCCGGCGCCCACTATCGGTGGGCATCGGTGCGGCTCGGTAGAGCTCGAGCGCTTTACGCCGGCTTCGGGCGGCTTTGGGCGCCTGAGAGCTGCCTCGGCAGTCGTAAACACGCCTAAGGACGCCGTAGCTGATTTTGGGTAGCCTAAGAATAGTTCTGGCTGCAGAAACATCGCAGAGCAGTCACTCGTAACGTTCCGTGAAAACAGTTATGTGTGTGTATTTATAATGGTGGATTGGGACTTAGTTCTCATTGTTCATCTTGCTGAAGAAGAAGAGAAACTTGGAGCCTTAAGACAAAGAAGAAGATTTTGGGTGAATAAGCTTTGGAAGGAAAGATGTACTACTACTACTACTTGAATAACAACTGTTTGAAAATATTTGATTCCTTCTTATAAAATTAAATACAAACATATTTTACAACTTAATTTCAATCGATTTAGATAAATATCGATTGAACAAGACCCGCCAACACGGGTATTGGACATCCCTTTTTATTTACTTCGTAAGGTGTCGTGTTTATTCGGAAATGTTCGGTTCGCGATATATGTGTTTCACTCGCACGTTAGCATAGGTGTCGTGTTCGTGTTGCCATCTCTATCTTGAGCACAGGCGGTTACAAAAGTTTTCGTGGATTGTTGTTATTATTATATTGTTTTGTTTTTGTTTAGTTTTTTTTTAAGTTTGTTTTTGTTTAAGTGTTTATTCATAAGTTATTTTTGTAGCTTTTAGTCTCAAATTGTTTTGATATTTATTTTATTTTTACTTGGTATTAGGACATTTTTATTAGTATTTTGGTTAAAAAAAAAATGCCAATAACAGTTTTCTTTACGAATGTACATGCGCAGAAGTTCGCAGAGCCTATGTTCAGGACTGCCAAGTTATTTTGCGTCTACTTGTACGATACGATAATGAAGGCGCGTGCGGTGATCGAAATGACTGTTCTGCGACGTGTCTGATCCGAAAATGCCACCCGAGCTACCCGAAGACCGCCTCGGCATCCTTAGCCATACTTACGGCTGCCGAGGCCGCCCGAAGTCGCCCGACAGAGCTCTAAGGCGCCCTAAGCCGCTCGAAGCCGGCGTAAAGCGCTCGAGCTGTACCGAGCCGCACCGATGCCCACCGATAGTGGGCGCCGGGCCTATAAGGGTAAAGCAGAGATGGCAATAATTTTACCCTACGGATCGTAGATGCTACGCTAAAGGGTCAAACGAAAATGGGCAATGAAAGGTCAAGGGCTGGAATCCTGTTCATATAGTCAGTGCTCTGCATAATCTGTCCCCTCTTACAAAGAAGAAATGGGGAAGAGGGATCTTGTAAAGAAATCAATGACTTACTGGACTGTTAAACTTGGCTGTATTTATCTTTTTCAACGTTCACGTCACCACCAGACCTATCAAGGGGTATTGTTTAGCCCAGTACTAACTGGGTTGTGGAAGTCAGATAGGCAATAGCTCCATGTAAAATACTGGTATTCCGCTGCATCCGGTTAGTCTGGACGCCGACCCCAACATAGTTGGGAAAAGACTAGGCAGATGATGACGTCGACAGTACAGACTATCGACGTGAACCTGGCTGAATTTATGACAATAAAAAAAAAAAAATATCAATTAAGGATTAACACTAACTCTGAATTTTGAATCCATAGTTTTATTACTGGCGTAATACAAAAATGTTGAAATTTATAAAGTTATTAGGTAAAGTGTTATACGAGAAATGAGAATGGTCCATGAGTCCATAGAGCTCTGCCCCGCAATCATATGATGTAATGCACTAGTGTCGGTAAGTTGGGCTAGAGAACGAGCGGGACGATGAGCGGAGCGATTCGTTACTACAATGTTTAGTAAAAAAAATTGTACGTCCTATATCGTTATTTTGAAATGTTTTGAAAGATGTACTGCTGCTGCAATAGTAAATGAATGCCACTAAAATAACATCTTGACTTAAGGACATGTAAATGATAACAATGAATTTACTTTGGATTATTTTCCTTGGAATGTTTGTTATAGTACTTTCGACAAACTTAAAAACGACAACTTACTACTTTTAAGGTCATTAAAGCAATTTTCAACACACTTATTAATTATTTGCTCACTCTTCATGTATTTACATAGCTTCACTCGATAAAACCGTGAATGAAGGGGGCTTTTGTTGGAATGTCTCGAATACCCGGCTAAGACCACTTCTCATATAGAAAATGATTGAGTTTGATCATAACTTTTGCTCAAGTCGGATATGGTGTTGTCAGACCGCTATCTAAGTTTTCCTCTAAATGTTTTCCTTCACCGTTACGCACAAACTGCTTTTAACTTTGAAAAGTCACAGGTGTAAGAAACGGATCAGATAAACACCGGGCCACCATAATATAATACGGATAAAAACTATCGACCAAAATGCGTTCTCAGATCGCTTGTTTCGTAGCCCCACACAATCACGCGAGCAATTTTCTCGCTAAACTAACTGCCAGACAGATTATAATGTCTGTAATAGTCTTTATAGCTGCCTTTATCATAACACGATTAACGGTAATCGACGTCTTCATAACATCGGAGTGAAATTATAATCTATAGTTTTTGTAGAGAAATGACTCCTGCCTGACTATAATATTGATTGGATCTGGAACTGCTTTTATTCTTTACTAGCTTATGCCCGCGGCTTCGCTCGCGTTAATTTAGAATTTAACAATCAATTCGGGTTGTACTCTGCTTGTAATAACATAATTCAATCATGATTTGAAAGACACGTGGCGCCATCTATTATCATAAAAACTTTTTTTTTTCGAGATGAAAGGTACCCTATTTCCGTTTCTGTACACCTGACATCGTACGTGCAAATTTTAATTTCAGGATGATCGGTTCAGTGGTTTAGGCGTGAAAAGGTAACAAACAAACAAACTTACTTTCGCATTTATAATATTAGTATGGATAGTCGAACATTTCCTTGGAAGGTGGATTTTTATGCTCAACAAACTATCAACAATATTGTGATAGCCTTAAATTTTTAAGCCTAGTGTTTTGAAGACAGAGACGTAAACATGTCTAATGTTTCCATCTCTATCTTGTTCAAGTTGGACAGTTTAGCGACACAGACAAGAATAACGTTTAGCTCAAGTTTGTGCAAAGTAACGTTTAATAATCTAGCCCTTGGTAGAATTGATGGCATTCGATGACAATGAAACATAACAAAGCCGAGCCTTCTAGCTTGCCTGCCGGGGTTTCGGGACTGTCCGAATGAGATACCGCGGCCCTGGAACACAAAGGGTATAAGGAACATGGATGGGTTTTAGTCAGTGTAAAAGTCTGACACTCCCTCCCACTCCGCCCAGATAGGGGGGGAGGGTTCTAGCTTTGAACGATTACAAAAGATAGTCACCAATTGAATCACGGCAAGATTTATAGTTAACAATCAATTAACATAATTATTACAACTATAAATTGTCAAAGTGATAATATGAGACACAAAAAACCCTATTAATCTTGTCAGTTTGGACCTGTCCTAAAGATAAGAATCAAGAATACAGATGACTACCATTACTAAACAGCGTGAAATATGTTCAGCATTAAAATGGTGAAACATCCAACTTTACCCATATTACACACTAGCTATTGGCCTGGACCTCCGTCAGCGTGAAATTATTTAAAAATACCGTTTTCGTAGCGTAATGTTACATAGTCTTTACTTTGATTCCCTTCCTCGATAATTATGGGCTAACCAACACTAAAAGAATTTTTCAATTCGAACCAGTACGAAACAAACAAATTCTTCAGTTTTATAATATTAGTATAGATGTGTAAGCAAGTCTATTTGTTACATTTTTACGAGTGATACGTACGATAGATACCTCTTGGTAAAACTAGTTGTTAGACTTTCGGGCCACTGAGTGCACCTGAAACGACTGTCAAAGACAGCCGTTTACAAATGACGTAAGGTAATTTCCGATCTTCCACACTGGTGAAGCTGCAGACAAAAACTAGCATAACATAACATCACGCCTGTAATCCCCGAAGGGTTAGGCAGAGGTGTACCTAATAATACATCCACATTTCGCCAGTTATGTTTAAGTCCCATGTAACAGGGAGCGAGTCTATTGCCGTCATCCGGGCACAAATCCAGACTCCGTGGCTACCACTGAGAAATTTCCGAAGGAAAAACCCAATAACACCTTGCCCGACCCGGGAATCGAAGACCTTATGCTCAGCAGTCGCGTTTGCAACCACTCGATCAACGAGACAGTCACTATAACAGCAACTAGTCGACTATATATATATATATAGCTAGCCCATATTGTCCCACTGCTGGGCAGAGGCCTCTCTCCATTCCTTCCAAAGGTCACGATTCTGTGCTACTTCTTTCCAATTCTCAAGGAAGACATCCAGTTCGTCCCGCCACACACTGGTCCCACATTAAAAAAAAGTGGACATTGATAGTAGACCGCTGATATTTTTTTTTATTGTTGATACAATGATAACAGATAAGGCAAAAAAATATTATTGTCCTACTTCAAATACTTTTCTGTAAAAAAAATATTTCTTTTTTTTTTGTATGGGAGCGATTACATTTTACTCAATTTCTCAAAAACTTTAAGCGATGTCGAGATGGCAATCACATATGTTAGAAAACTAATAATTCTGAGTATTTGGCTCGAAGAAACTTATTGCTTATCTCTGCGTACTTTCGAGATAATAGTGACAGAAAATAACAATTTTTTTTAATGTTAATTGTTTGCTTTTTTTTAATCATAGCCTTACTTTAGCACATAATTATAATGTATGCGTAATGTCAAATAAATAAAAAGAGACTTCTCTGTAAAAGAGGTTATGGGGGCTCACTAATGACTGAAAAGCTATGACCTTTCTGAAGGAGTACTTTCATCAGTTCTAAAAAACAATCAAAATGAAGACAAATAAAGCTGCAAACATAAAGTTGAATATGTTCACAAACGATTCTGAAAAAATATTATGGTGAAAGATTAATATTTGGGTCTATATTCTCTTGAGAAATCTCTATTTCCTCGTTTTCCAACGAAAGCAATTCATTGTTCAAGATCAAAGCACTAGCCTCTGGAAACAACTGTTTATGTAAACGAGCAAACTTTGGTTTGATATGGCTGATGTAAGGATCTGAGCTAATTAGAAAGCTGTGGATAATGTCTAAATTAGTCTGAACTCTACCGATTTTTCTTGTATGTGCCATTCTAACATTCCGGAAATCTTTATTCCTCGCTTCGGAAGCTTCTTCGGAAAGCATGCCTATCGGAATAAAGGAGAAATTTTCACAAATATCAGCACCGTGTATCAACAATTTATGGACACTTGAAGGCATGTAATACCATGGATATAAGTTTACATACAGCATTGCTGTTTCTTTACAATATTCCCTAAACAAGTTGGTATTAATAAGTTGACCAGATGAAATTGTTTGTAAAATGACTGCAAATCTCTTGATTAAATCAGGGTGGATTCCCGTTATTTCAGCAGATACTTCATAATTTTCAAAAAACCTTCTTGCCGTGTTACCGTCATTGGTTGTACCATATCCCTGTTTTACTATGTCAATTAACAAACCAGTTCTTTCCCGGAATTCTTCTTGTGTCAAATTCTTTTTAATTTCTTTTAACAATTTATCTTCTTTTCGTGCAGCCCACTTTTTGAAGTCTAAGTTGTACGAAATGTGTAAAATACATTCCATACATCTTATCCACATATGAAGCGAAGACAGACCATATTTATACATATCTTCTCTGATGAGTCTTTTGGATACAAAGTCCAAGTCATTCATTTTGCTAGGTAGGGTATTGCAAATATTACAAACAGCTGCAGAAGAAGTATTGGAAATCACAGTAGAAATTTTCCCATCAATCATAGTCATGTACAAAACATGTTTAATATCAAAATTATCTACAATTGTGGGAACAAGATTACGAATTTCTTCCTCTAAGGATGCACTTTCCTTCTTTATCAATTCATTTGTTTCTTTTGCAAATATAAAGCCAATTGGACGACAATAGTTTGTTGAAGAGGGAGCAGGATTTTGCCACAAGATAGTACCACTCTCTTCTTCCAAACGAAGCGGAACCAAACTAATCATGAAAACTGAAGAATCGTCAATTTTAGTGTCGTCGGAGTGTGACTTTTGTTTATAATTACTTTGAGAAGATGCCCCGTCAAAACCCCATTTGCTTATTAGTTTTAGCGATTTTTTGTCGGCAGAGTTGTGCTGAATTGTTTTTAATATCCTATTGGTTGTCAAATCTAGAAGCGATTGAAGTCTTATCTTAGCATCAGATTCAGTTACAGTTATGTCTGACTCTGGAGGATAACAAGTTTTTTTAGCTTCCAGGAGCTTTTGATAGGATGGAAGACCATACATTTTCTCTGAAGCAAGAATAGTTCTTAAATTTCGATATTGCCATTTTGACAAATTTGTTGAGGTGTAAAGCGCTAACGTTTTATCATCTGGTAAACACGGTTTGTCAGTCTTTTTAGCGAATAGTACATCATGTACCATCTCACATTTTTCCTTGTTTTGGCTGAGTTCGTTTAATATAGCTGCTAATTTTGTTTTTTTAGACTCTTTTAATTTGGCACATAAAGCATAAACTAATTCCTCCTCTGTGTGATCTAGAAGTGTTAGAGAACGCCTTTTCTTCTGTTTATCAGATATATCAACAAATGGTTTTTTACTTGTACTACAACTTAATTGATGAGTATCCACTTGCGTTTCGAAATTTGGAATTACTTCCTCGGCAACTTTAAAAATGCTGCTTAAATCGATATTTTGACATTTTGGCCAAACTATTTGGGATTGTAACCAGTCTGAATTTTTGTTAAGAAAGGTCTTTTGAGCTCTACTGGAAGCAGACCATCTTTTTGAGATATTACTTGAAAAATTACGACAAAATAATTTAATATTACTCAAATCTTCGGAAGACAATTCAACACCAATACGTTCAATAAGGGCATTAAATAAAAATTCGACATTTTTAAAACCACCTCCTGATTTAAGAACAACGTATAAGTCTAAGTTGGTGACAAATGCGGACATATTATAATTTTAAGGAAAATTGAAAACAAATTAGAATCAAAGATATCAAAGACAAAGTGACTTTGATTTTAACAAAAAAAAAATTACGAAAACAAATTCGACGAAAGAAAGACAAACAAAAATTATTTGATTTTAAAATCCAAAGATTCAAAATACAACAATAACAAAACGAACAAACAACAAGCATTTCTTCAAGCGCACAGAAAAAATAAGGACACGTCTTATCGCAACCACATTTAGTTGTACACTGAGGTGTACGCGCGCGATTCGTGACCGTATTACGTTACGTCATGAGAGGCGGCCATCTTGTTATCCCGGCAAACTCGCGTCGAAGCTCCATTTTGCTGGCCAGCGGACCTATTGTGATATGAGTAAGGCTATGATTAAAAAAAAGCAAACAATTAACATTAAAAAAAATTGTTATTTTCTGTCACTATTATCTCGAAAGTACGCAGAGATAAGCAATAAGTTTCTTCGAGCCAAATACTCAGAATTATTAGTTTTCTAACATATGTGATTGCCATCTCGACATCGCTTAAAGTTTTTGAGAAATTGAGTAAAATGTAATCGCTCCCATACAAAAAAAAAAGAAATATTTTTTTTACAGAAAAGTATTTGAAGTAGGACAATAATATTTTTTTGCCTTATCTGTTATCATTGTATCAACAATAAAAAAAAATATCAGCGGTCTACTATCAATGTCCACTTTTTTTTAATTTGGGACCAGTGTGCGCCATCTCCTTCGTGGTCTGCCGCGACCCCGTGTCACTGTTTCAGGGCACCAATCCTGAGCTTTTCGAGCCCACAGTTCATTCGGCATGCGACAGACATGTCCTGATTGTCCTGCCCAGTCCCATTTAAGTTGGGCTATATATACTAGACGACTATAAGTTTCAAAATGGCGTTAGCTCCTAGTTTTAAATGCCAAATGAAACGGTTTCCTATTAATTTAATGTAACGTGATTACATCTAATGTTTGAAATAACCGTGAACAGACGTTAAAATGTTTCAGTAATTTCTGATCTGATCTTTAGTTATTTTGAAATCGTGTAAAAGAATGCTCAATGTTCCTGCCACTCTATTTTATTTACTCCATAATATATGTATTAAGCTTAAGCTTTTTGGGGATCAGAAGAACAATGTGTAAAGTTCTTCATCCCCGATAGAAAAGGGAGGATCTTCCGACCAGACGGGTGTTATGTCTGGTGGGCTACTGCCCGACAGTTATTGTCAGGTTTTTCCATAATTATGGTCTTAAGTCGCGGATGTTAGAGTTTTTAGTTTGGGCCCGGTTGATGGCAATGGGCTAGCCCCCTATTACAAGAGACTTTAAGTCCCATGTATTATACAGGGTAGCCCGAAATATTCCTATTTTCTTACGGTTTTTGCAATTTGCAGGTAAGTGTCAGGTTGTATGTTGATTAAAATATGATTTAATCCCACTGAATGGCTTTTTCATGAAACAGTCATTGAATGGGATTCAATGAACTTAAAGGTTGGATTGATTATTATTTCCCAATGTTTTAAATATTATTTAATTCCATCTTTTTCTGATTCATGAAATAATAACAGCCGCTTGGGTCGATCTTTAGGTTAAGCCGTGCTTGCCTAGGTTGGTCTGTGGATGGGTGACCACCCATTACATACCGAGTTTCCTCCGTGCCTCGGAAATCACGTTAAGCCTTTGGTCCCAGGTGTCATTTGTAGAACGATGACAGTCGTTAGGTAGTCAGTGGCCCAAAAAGTTTGACAACCAGTCTTACCAAGGGGTATCGTATTACCCAGTAATAACTGGCTTGTGGAGGTCCCATAGGCAGTCGCTTCATGTAAAATACTGGTATCTAGCTGCATCGTGTTAGACTGGAAGCCGACCCCAACATAGTTGGGAAAAGGCTAGGCAGATGATGATGATGACCTTTTTTCCGATTTGGGTCTAGACCTCTTTGGTTCTATTTGTGTAGAAAGTTCGCGATGGTCATTGCAGTGGTCAGTCGCATCTCAATTGCGTAGCATAAAGCCTCCAAGTTAACAAACTTCTTTGCGAAAAAAGCTAGATTGATGATAAACCCCATATTACTTTACTATATGATAAATATCTAACAAACAGTAGCTTACAGCTGTCAATTTTATTTATATACGAGTGTGCAATAACCAATAACTTATTGCAGCCATTACCGGATATTGTTTCATAATATTTTGAAATAGTTACTTTGAATGAGTTTCGTTATATTGAAGACAAGCGCTTTAGTTAAGTGTGTCGAAACAGTTTTGGCAATTATAATGCTTTTGACTTTCAAGGCTTGAGTCAGAGTTCGGTTTCAACTGTGTACTTACTTAATTAGCAAAAATGAATTGATTAAATATTTAAGCATTTTTGTCTATTTACATAACCTTATATTTGACTGCCTCGACAGCGTGACTGCTGAGCGTGAGTTCCTGGGTTCGATTCCCGGGTCGGGGAAAGTGCTATTGGATTTTTCCATATTTTTGATTTTTTGCTCAATAGTAGCCACGGAGTCTGGAATTGTGCCCGGTTGATAGCAATAGGCTCGCCCCCTTTGCATGGGACATAAACATAACTACCGAAATGTGGGTGTACTATTGTACTATTAGGTACACCTCTGCTTAACCCTACGGGGATTTGAGGCGTAATGTTATGTATTTAATATTAAGAAGGCCGACCGTTCCATTTGAAAGAGTCCTAGATATCTAAATAACATTTTATCTTAATTTCCCCGGCGGCCATCTTTGGCACATGTTAAGAATCTTTGATATTTCGAACTACAATGGATAGGACTGGTACTTATACAATTTTTTTTTTATTAACATTTGCTCTATTTATTTATTTAAGGCTAACATGTCCAAAGATCGCACAGGATAGAGAGGTATGGAAGGGGAAAGGGGATTTCTTTGCCCAGCGACACGATGTAGGATGGTAAAAAAAAAACTGTTAGCTTTTACCCTCATACCTCGTACTATTAGTTGGATTCCTCTGTTACCGTCTTTAGCAGGAGTTTAGGACCTCTGGGATTTACAGTGGTCTTCTTCTTTGTGTTGAAGAAAGAATTCTTCAGAGGAACTACTGGTTCTTCTTTTTTGACGCAGAAAAAATTCAGTCGTGCTGACTGGTGCTTGGATATTTTTAGACCCCTAATTAAGATTATCAGTGAAGAAAAAAAGGGTCTTTCACAAGAGTCCTTTAAAGCTGAGAATGGACAGCCCTCCGTTTAAGTGGGCACAAGTGTTATACAGGGTGTAACATAATAAACGCAAGATCTCTCGTGTAGTGTCTTATAAGGATCATGAAACTGATCATCTTTTGTTCTATGACTTCTTGAAATTCATAACATTTTTTTAGTTTTACCATAAATGTTGATCAGCAGATCGCGTCTTTTCCTATAAGAAGTCCATTTTTTTTTTTGCGAATTTCAAGGAATTGTAGAACAAAAGTTGTTCAGTTTCATGGTCCGAGAGACCACACGGGAGGTTTTGCGTTTATAATGTTACACCTTGTGCTTTCCCCCGTTCCTTAAGAATTTCCAATAAGCATAAAAATATTATAATTCTACGCTACTCATATAGCTCCAGCCTTTTAACCCATTGCTAGGACACACGCCTCCTTTCTGTGAGCATGCGTGGACCATCCATCCCACGGCCCTAGAGTGGGTCGTTTGATATCACACTTCTTCGATTGTTTGGTTCTAATCTACGCTAACTAAACGGCAAATACTTTTAACGTCTAATATTTAAAAACTTAAGCAAGAGTTCAGCGCTAACGAACCGTCAGTGCCGTTCAATAGGCATACGAAATATCGAGGTTACCTTGCGGTCAATTAGAAGGAAATTCAAAAATTTACTCAATTGATTTGTATGTTCTTTTGATCTCCGAAAGGTCAGTTACGTCTATATCGAATTAGTCGTAAATACTTGTACTTTAAAAAAAAAAAACGATTTACAAATCTTGAAATGCTGGTCGAAAATAAAATAAAACACAAGTATGTAAAACTTATTACGTAGCAGGCCTTTGATCTATATCTTGTACATTGGGGTAAGCTTAGGTGTCTTTCATGTAAGCAGATTTCTTATTGATCATCCTTATATTAAAAACGTTGCCCCACACTAGAAATTTCACCTGTATCGTGGGTGCGTTTAAAAACTTAAACACACAAACAGCGAGACCCAAAACACTACCTTTAGGCCATACAAATATTTGTTCCGAGAGGGAATCGAACCCGTGACACGTAGCGCAGAAGCCACTGCACCAGCCGTGCCGTCCCTTATTGCCATCTAACTTCCTTAAAGGGGGTGCGCTAAGGTAGCACGATATTTAGATCTTTGCAATTTGCAGGTCAATACCAGGTTGTATGAGTCGCTACCGTTACAAATATGTAGTGATGGGCCGACTATGACTTTGGCCGACTAGCCGACTGGCCGACTTGTTGCAAAAAGGCCGACTAGTCGGCCAAGCCGATCATTACTGTTGGTGGAGTTCAGGGTCATCAGCAATGTCCTTTGGCGTTTCATGTACAGCTGAGTCGCTCGTATTGAAAACAGCATAAAATACACGCCGTAGAAATTACAAATTATTTTTTCTGTTAAAATTATATTTCTCTTGATTTAAGTTTAATTTTGACACCCAAAGGAAGAGCTTCAAATCCTAGGTCATATAACAAACTGTAAAGCTGATACAAAAAAATTACAATTTCATTTCAATCACTCCACTCCACAGACTAATCGGTACATCACCACAATTATGTAATTATAGGATTTTGATGATGTTGCTATGTAAAGGTTAGTCAGGCATCAAAATTGTCAGTAGGTATATATAATACTAGCGGCCCGTCCCGGCTTTGCACGGGTGGACATTTATTTTATAAACATTTTGGGATAAAATATAGCCTATGTTACTCAGGGATAATATAGCTTTATTATGGTGAAAAATTTTTGAAATTGGCACAGTAGTTTTTCAGTTTATTCATTACAAACATACACACACACACACAAAAATACAAATCTTTCCTCTTTATAATATTAGTAAGATGGTAAAAACACTATACCGAATCTAAGAGACAGTCAAATTTCAAACCAAATTAAGTAGAAATACAAATAATCCCTCAATCAAATAATGAGGCATTACCTTTGTTCAAAGAGTTATTACCTAAGAACAATTTGCTCTTTGACTTTAACAGAATAGGTGTTAATTCTTACTCACATCATTAGGGTGCTTGAGAGTGAAAGGTAACATTACGGTTTTCACAATTCTTGGCATGTACAGGTCGCTCCGTTTGAACTTAGATCATATAATTGTATATTATGTAATGATGAGGTGTACTTAGTTATAGAATGGGTTTATTTGAAACAATTTGTGTTAACATTATTTGTCTTTCAGGAGTATACTAAAACATTACTTATTTAAAAGATTTTTGTTGACTTTTTCAGTAAGTTCTACTAGAACGTATTTTAGAACACTTAAAATCGTGTCCTACCTACCCTTTTGCCTACACATTATAAGAACTGATTGACACTACTTAAGGGTGCTACAGTCATCGCCAAAGTTTAGGCAAAAATCTTTAAAAATCCATTAAAATGGAAACTTTTCACAATTATATTCTCAGCGTTCATCCATCATCACTCCTACATCAACAATTCCCAAGATTAAGGAATCCATTTTCCAAACTTGAAACAAAATACAGAAAAAACAACGTAAACTAAACTAAAACGACCTTTTCTTTTATTCCCAGAAGAATTAAACAAAAATAATGGAACCACCTGTAGATAAACAATTCGTTCCAATTTTTTTGCGATCTCTTCTTTGTGTGCGTGACCCCTGACCAAAATTGTTAGAAGACAGCGCCCACTTGACATTTATGAGGTTACAGAGATGCTCAACCTTTTTTGTTCCACCTTCATTAATTAAAATCGTGCCAAGAGTGTCTAAGTTCATCTTGAGAAAACAGCGTGTCTTTTGATGTATTTTTAATAAAGAAAGGAAACAATGCCTCGACTCACACGATAATTTAAAAAAAAAAAAAACAGAAAAAAATATTTCAGGTACCACATAGCCCTTATTAGAAAACATCTTTAAATTATTAAATAATAAATACAAACGAATACACACAATATACGTACAACATCTTATAAATCTCTCTCACTCATTTTAATTAACTCAATTTGAATTAAGTAAAACTTAATAAAAATCTTAAATTCCCTCACTGACAGACAACGCACGGCCTAAACCACAAGGTCTATACACTTGAAAATTTGCACAAAAGTTCCTTATGTCTATCGAAAGTGAGCTCAAAGAAAGATTTTTTATTAAATACATCCCCTGAAGGAGTTAAATACAGGGTGAAAGAAAGTTTGTGTAGACGTAAATCAGTATTGGCAATGGGAAATCCAATCGGGCTTATAAAAAAAATACCGTTAACGTAAGCATTGTACAGTCACGAGCGCCAATATGAATACACTTTTCTAAATTAAAAAGCAATTCTCGCTAGTAACAACGATTGTAACTTGGAGATAGGATCTTTTTCATAAAAATATGAGTTCCAGAATACTATGTTCGTAACACCACGAAGTTTCAATCAGAACGGTAGGCGAAAATCAATTTTAAAAGAAGTGTTTACATATTGATGCTTGCGACTGTTCATCAATTTCGCAACAATACATAAACTAGAAACACTAGGAAATTCGCGTTTGTCTAATGATTTAAGCCTGTACTTAAAGGTGTCCGGTTCAACACAAGCTAGGCAGTAAATTAAGCTATTGAACTGTCACTGTCTAGTCTAGCTCATAAATAAATTTAATTTTTAGGGCCTCAACTCACCGACTAATACCGTGGGCCAAAGGTTGACAATCACTGATGAATAGTTTGTATGTTTTTTTTGACAAAGGAGATGTAATTAGCACTTTTCTTAAATAAAAAATGTAGTACTTATTTATTTAACAGTTATTTATTCATGTACATATAGGGTGACTGGTAATTAGTGACCGATACTTAAACACGTGATTCTGCTCATGATAACAAACAACTTTCCCAAAGAAACATTCTTTTTAAATGGCTAACAGCTGATAGGTCACAGGCGCGCGCGTGTGAATTTCATAAGGCTGTTGTGTTATTGTGGTAAAAGTCTGTGCATAAAAAATATGTTTCTTTGGGAAAGTTGTTTGTTATCATGACTACAATCACGTGTTTAAGTATCGGTCACTAATGACCAGTCATCCTATATAACTTCTCTTGTTTAAATCCTAGTCATTTAGCCAATTTAAATAGGCTTCCCGAAAATCTTCGTTGTCCTAGTGGTCGCAAGCGCAACTGCTGAGCCCACGGTCATGGGTTCGATTCCCAGGCCGGGCAAAATGTTATTGGGGTTTTCCATCAAGAATTTCTTAGTAGCAGCCACAGAGTCTAGATTTGTGCCCATTTGATAGCAATAGGTTCGCCCCCTATTACATGGGACTTAAAACATAACTGGCGAAATGTTGGTGTAGGTAGGTACTATTAGGCACACGTCTGTCTAACCCTTTGGGGCTAACAGGCGTGATGTTATGTTATGTCAAATAAAGTAATTTTTACTACGCCTTACAACGATTTCAAGTGTTCGTTCAAATTTAATTATATAAAATGAAAGCATACATCATAAGCCTCACACTACACTCGACTTTGCTTTTTATTATATCAAAAGGTTTCTCGTTTGGGTATCAAACTTATTGACCCTTGGATCAATGGTACTTGAAAGTACCAATTACGTTTATTATTTGGGTATTGTACCTTTAGAAACCTATTTATTTTAATTGCCTGTGTTGTGGGCTGTAGAAGTATTATTACTTATTTACGTAATGCTATTAAAACTTGGTGGTTGGGTAATAAGTACTTAAAAACTTCCTAATGCGGCTTTAGGCGGTGGTGTAGGTGCCTAATAGTACCTACACTCATATTTCGCCAGTTATGTTTAAGTCCCATGTTATAGGGAGTGAGCCTATTGCCATCAACAGGGCACAAATCCAGACTGCTACTGAGAAATAATATTTTGCACGACCCGAAAATCGAACCGAGGACCTCATGTTAAGCAGTCGCGATTGCAACCACTAGACCAACGACCCCATACTAACTGGATTGTGGAGGTCAGATAGCCAGTCGCCCCATGTAAAATACTGGTATTCAGCTGCATCCGGTTAGACTGGAAGCCGACCCCAACATAATTGGGAAAAGGCTGGTGAGACGATTATTGTCTAACTTCAGAGCAGAAACCTCATACTTTTCTCAATTATATCTGCGATTATGTCCAATTCCTTTGGATTTAACATAATCCTGCCATCAATGATAAAGCTCGATTTTCAACTAATCTACATAAACCCTCCAGACATGCCTAACATTTCCAGATCAAATGCCAATTGAAAACGATTAAGCCAAGTATCCTCGGGCCATAATATAATCCCTAGGGCACCAAGGAGTACTTATTCCTTTTAAAGGAAGGTAGGTCGAGAGCTCCTTTAGACTATTTTCGTTGCTTGTCAATGGAGATAAAAAAAATCTTAAAATAATTGATTAAGGCCGCTGTTCCACCGCAGGCGATTGGCGAGAAACGAGTAAAGCATCCTTAAAATTAGTTGACAAGAAGCAAGTACTTGGCTATTAATCGCTCGTATACGTATGTTCCAAGCGAGAGTCTCTCAGCGAGTGGCTTGCTCGCCAAGCGAGCGTGAATAATATTACTAACGTGCTAAAGCGGCCATTTTGGTCGCCAAGCGAGCGTTGCTGAGCGAGCACTTTCTTTGATAGCTCATTTCGCTACTACTACTACGAGTACTCGCCGACGGTGACAGTCAGCGATCAACTATTAATTTATGCATCTATCTCTTATTTTACTGACACGGGACCTATAATTTGTTGGACGTTTCTTTAGCGAGAGAAACGTTGCTGGTGGTGGGACAGATCACAAGCTACTAGGATATGCACCACGACACAAAATTTCGTGGGTTGAAATGGACGATCCCGTCTGCATGTTCATTACGTGCGTAGCTTAGCCGTGGGCTGTCGTGGATTGACATCTTTAAAGTCGAACTCTTGAGACGAACTCGTCATCATTTGGGAGTACAATAGATGGATATCTTTTCTTTATTTTTTGGACCTCGAAAAGGTTAGCCTTATAAAAACATCTCATTTCTGTGTAAAAGAGGGTTGTGTAGGTAGCTTTCCTAACCAACTCGCTAGATAAAAAGTTAAACACGTCACGATAAACGTAGCCATCTACTGGGCCTAAGAAATTTAATGAGTCGTACCATCGATCCGAAAGATGGAGAAGAAGTTAAGAAAGTAGCTCACTAATGAGCTACTTTTCTACTAGTTTTCTTGAAATTCCAAGTAAAGGATACCAAAGTAAGGACATTTGGGCACGCAAGACACTCAATACAAAACCATTTGAATCTCCATTTTTTATTTTTGCGATGGGAAGTCATCATATAACTCCTCCCGCACTGGGTGGAGTGGGAGGGAGTGTCAGACTTTTACTCACTAAACCCATCTATGTTCCTTCTTTGCCCTTTGTGTTCCAGGGCCGCGGTATCTCTTTCGAACAGTCCCCTAGCCCTCCCTCCTTTCCCCCCACCCCTCCTCCCTCCCTCCCCCTCTCTGTCCTTGTGACCGACAGCAACATCATCTCTGCTCCAATTCCGAACTGAAACAGCGAATGACTCACCACAAGTCATAACTCGTAACATTAACAGATAATCATCATATTTTCGACACATTTTCGCTAAAAGTAAGCGCCATCATCCGTGCAATCTTGAGATTGTTGATCAAAATGGCGATGACACAGAAATTCAAGATTATCTTTGTTACATCTCACGAATTTGAGAAGAGCTGTCTTGTCTAATCTAGATGTTACAGTGGTTGTCTATTTTGTAATAGATTCGTGCCCGGGTTTATCTAACACTAGGTGTTACTTAAATATAATAGCTTACTTCGTAGGTAGTACAGCACAAATTACCTGCAGCATCATGCTGAGTGGTAACCTGCTTGTCGCAGTCACGTCGTGCAAACTGTTAACGTTTTTTTTTTTCATTTTTTGTTTCGTCCTGTCGTATTTTTAAATATTTGTTATGCATTGTATGTTTTTTTTTTTTGTCATTTTGTATGTTGCACGTCATGCCCCTGCGACAAATAAATAGGTTTTCTTTCTTTTTCTTTTCTTCTTTTCAGTATTGTTTCCCCCTCTTCCTCTAATACATCCAAAGGTTGTCTTGAAAAGATTGCTTTTACGATAAAACCAATATTGTGAAATGTTGACAATAATTGATACATAAAAGAAAACTAATAATAAAGAATATTCTCTCGACTTGGCACACGAGGTTGTCGACATGTGGAATGTGAACTCGGCAATCATTGTGCCGAGTGTCGTGACGACCATCTTTCGAGGCTCTCCTTAGGCGGTTGGATCAAGGGCCTGATTCAGAAGGCAGTACTCTTCGATACGGCTCGCATTGTGAGGAGGTTTCTGTCTTTGAAGGCCTAACCACCGATAGTTTGGACCCTGCTCCCGACACATGTTTATTTTAAAGAAATATTTAAAAATGTTAAAAATCTGTATGTTAATGAATAAGCGAAAGAATATTCTTTCTATCAATTTGTCTCGTAGGATTTTCAACTCTTGGCGTTGAGTCCAGCGTTGAAAATCCAACATTGCTCTTTTACCTAGGTACTATTTTTAGTCGACTAGTGTTTGTGAAACCGGGCAATAGTAAAAGGTAGGCTTGACTTGTTTTTTGAAGTGCCAAGCTTTTAAAATAAGTACTCTGAATCATTTATGAAACTCCACCCGCAAGAAATGTCGCAAGGATATTAGTTTTGTAGGTACCAATTGTGCTAGCTGCTTACAAAACATTAGACCACCATAACTTATCTAGTATTAATTAAACCTTTTTTTAATTGTTTGTTTAATAGCAGTCAAGTGCTAGCCTAGTGGTGTGACCGTCGGACTACCAAGTCATAGGTCTCGAGTTCGAACCCAGGCACGCCTCTGATTTTTCGGATTCATGTGCGTATTGTATAATTATCACTTGCTTTTCGGTGAAGGAAAACATCTTGAGGAAACCAGTATGCCTGAGAGATATTTCTTGACGGCATGTAAAGCCAAGTCAGAGGCCCATGGGCGGCATAAAAACTCTGACACCAGGTTACGAACTAACCACACGATAAAGAAGAAGATTGTTTGCCATCCGACAGTAATACATAACATAAGATCACACCTGTAATCCCCGAAGGGTTAGGCAGAGGTGTACCTATTGTACCTACACCCACATTTCACAAGTTATGTTTAAGTCCCATGTGATAGGGGGCGAGCCTATCGTACGGTTATACATTTTGTGTTAAAGTTTTACTGCCTAACCATTACGTGGGTGTTGACTAACATATTGCATAAGATTTTACTAACACAATAGTAGGTACCAACTATGATTGTAATAATTTAATTTAATTTATTTCGCTGTATTTTATCACTGTATTTTGATTAATTTGATCTGAAATAAACTGATTAAAAATTACGGGTAAACACTAACAGCCCTGTAGCAGACAGACGGACAAACGAACAGATGGAGAATGGACGGAGCGCTAAGTAAAAGGAACCCATTTTCTCCCTTTGGGTACAGAACCCCAAACATTGCATCTATGTTGGATTCTCTTAATTTTCAAACCAGCACTTCGCATACTAATCACCCTGCTCTCAATACCTTGACAATAACCAAAACAAAGTAAATAACAAAGGTCCATAAACCCAAACATAACGTTTGCCCAAAGACAAGTTTATTGCCTTATTTACTTACATGCCCATCTCCGCATTCACACCTTGGTCTTGACCGTAAGAACAGAACTCGTTCCAGTGAACAAACTCAAAGATAATTACACAAGCACAAGGTCACTGCACACCCTCTGTGCCGTAACGGTATCATGTTAACTTCGTAATGGGTGTTACGTATAACTGAAGTAAACATGGCGTTTTAGAAAAAGTATGGCGTTGTAAGGGCTTTTTTTGGATGGGAAATCATCAAATGACTCCCCCCCTGCTCGGGCAGAGTGGAAGGGAGTGTCAGACTTTTACTGACTAAAACCCATCCATGTTCCTTCTTTGCCCTTTGTGTTCCAGGGCCGCGGTATCTCTTTCGAACAGTCCCGCAGCCCCGGCAGGCATTGGCCCTTGCGGGCCCCTTCCTTTTTGCTGACATCTCTTTGAGGCGCTCGTGGAACACAAACGCGCCGTCGACACGGCCTGTCGTCATAAGACGGACGGACGGTGAGCTAGCCCATTACTCACCGTCCACAGGCCCGCAGCTTTGTAAGGGCTCAGTTAAACTTCAAATGGCAATCTAAATTAATACAGCCCAAAATTTGGCACCTCTATTAGCTCCAAAACTAAACTCCTAAACTGGTAATATAAACACTAGAAAAAGCATGACGTTGTAAAGGTTATTTCAGTTAAACTTTTGCTTAACGTGTCGATGGCAATCTAAATTAATTCAACCCAAAATTTGGTGACTAGTTTGGCACTTTCAGTAGCGTCCATTTGCTAAAGTAAAACTGGTGGATATGGACAAATTGCGTCTACTGTCTTGACCCGTAGATTTGAGCGAAGTTACTGACGTTTCTTACTCCGTATCAAATAAATAATAACTCCCACTGCTGGGCAAAGGCCTCTTCTCATACAGAAATTGCACGAGCATTGATCACCACGCGTCCTCAAGACGGGTTGGCGATTTCAGACTTACGATGTTTTCCTTCACCGATGTCTGTGATAGATAAGATAAAGTTAGAAAACACATATGAATTGAAAAAGTCACATTGGTACTTGCCCGGATTTGAACCCACAACCTCGTGCATGAGAGGCGAGGCCTTAACCTCTGGTCTGTCGTGACATCTCATTATATTACCTACGGACATAAGATTACTTCGGGGCCCGAAGTAACAAATAATGACAACACGATTGGACTCTGGTCCCTACTCCGTATGACTTTTCAAAACTAATGCACCTCACACACTCAATAATAAGAAGTAGGGTACATTTCAAAGTTTCGAACTATCTTCGGATGGGCCCGAATCTTCGTTGATGGATTAAGGGAGTAGACCCCCAGAAACTGACAGATCACGTACTGAAAGTCCTGTCGGTATCAATTTGTGGAGCCGCGATATAGATATCGATACCATCTCGTTAATTTAATTTGACCCTGTTTATGAACTACATACATATAACATCACGCCTGTAATGCCCGAAGGGTTAGGCAGAGGTGTACCTAACATAACACCCAGTTACATTTTTAAAGTCCCATGTAACAGGGGGCGATCCTATTGCCATCAACTGGGCACAAATCCAGACTCCGTGGCTGCTACTGAGATATTCCTGATAGAAAAATCCAATAACACTTTGCTCGACTCGGGAATCGAACCCAGGACTTGAACTGGAACTATGATAGCAAATGATTATCACGTAACTATTAGCTAAAGTCATCGCACCGTAAACCTACAATTTGTCTCACGGCTGAATAGACAAAATTGTGTTCTAATGAAACAAAAGAGTAATATCAGGATAGAATAACGGCCTTCCAATGATAAGTTTCACTTCTTTCTTTCTACCAAATTACCAAAGGTCAACGAACATAATTTCATCGTAACGTCAAAGCCTAATCTAAGTAGTACTCAGAGCAAAGATATTCGAGCTATATCTATAGGAAGTACCCACTACAAATCCTATACACCGTGACTTTTTAGTCGTCTTACAATGGCAGCCCACTTCATGTATCCAATGTCTACTAAACATTCATAAAAAAATAAGTATTTATGAGATTTTAATAATTCAAAAATAAACATATTATTCAGTATTATGTCGCATGACGCAGTTAAAACACCCTGTTGTTAGCGATGATCTACTGGGTAGGGATGTTCTACCGTTTGACACGTAAACATCATTCACAGGAGGTGTCACAATTTATTCTAATTTTTTATATATTTTTCTTTGTACCTATTATGGTAGGTAAAAAAAAAATCGCGTCTAGAGCTATTTTATGTCGGGCACATTGAGTGGACCACCTTTGTAAGACGACTAAAAAGTCACGGTGTATAAAAGACTATTCAAATGGATCTTGAACAAACTATGAATATTTTCACTTCTTGCTTATAAACGTAAGAGCTTTCTTGTGTAGTTATGTAGGGGACGATATTTTATTGAGTCTTATTCCCGAACGACACCTAAAATCGATTTGTTCAGGAAAATTCACAACAAAACTTTTACGATAGATTGAAAGGTAGCGCTTCGTAACTGTCAAACAATCTTGGTCAGTCTCTATCGAAGACATATAATTATATTAAGTTTATAGGAGGATAACTTTTCTTGGGAAAAGTTCTTGATTTGGGAATGAAAGTTGCGATATTCTATTGATTTATTTGTCACTTTGTACATTTTAGGCACGTGTACATTTCAACTAACTTATCTGTGCAGACGGGAAAACACAGAACTAAAATAAATGTTCCAAGTTTGACAAATTGATGCATTTTTTCTTGACAAGCAGCGACAGCTTGAACTGCAAACTGAAAGCGGTCATAATATAAGTGGAATAATCAGCCACGAATTCTAGTCCCTCCATAGTTATTTTTACCACTCACATAAACTTTATGACAGAGGAGCACGTAGCTAAATAATAACAGCCGCTCTAGCCGATCTTAAGGTTAAACCGCACTTGCCTAGGTTGGTCCGTAGATGGGTGACCGCCTATTACATTCCGAGTTTCCTCGTGCCTCGGAAAGCAAGTTAAGCAGTTGCAAGCGCGACTGCAGAGCATGTGGTCCTGAGTTCGATTCCCCGGGTCGGGCAAATTATTATTCAGTTTTTCCATAAATTTTTCAGTAGCAGCCACGGAGGATGGACTTGTGGCCGGTTGATGGCAATAGGCTCACCCCCTATTACATGGGACTAAAACATAACTGGTGAAATGTTGGTGTACTATTAGGTGCACCTCTGCCTAACCCTTCGGGGATTACAGGCGTGACGTTATGTTAACTTGTCTACATAAACAGATCTTTGATATTCATCGTCCGTATTCGTCGTCAACAATCCAAGACTTTGAAATCTAATCTACGATCTATTCTCTAAATTCCTATAAATAAACCAATTGTTACGAGTAAATCAACATGGGACAGTTATCTTACCTGAGAAATTCTACAACCGAATTAGCTAATTTGTTCTCTTGTATTTACTTAACTCTTTGAATAACTAAAGTATAATTTCATTCAATTTTGATGAACTTTGAGCACACACAAAATTGTGTTAACTGATATAATATTTATTTTAAATGGGTTTTGAGAAGATCCGAACCAAAAATTGCTTGGTTTTGGAATCACCATCATTCTCTAGCTGAAATCCCAATTTTTTGGATCAGCGCAACATGTCTTTTTCTTCCATACTTCTCTATTACTCATCATCTCAGCAGTGCACTTCGTGAAGGATGGTATAGCTAGAAATGGGGGCCCTTTCTAGCCATATCATCCTTCACACAGTCCAGCCATCGTTTCTTGGGTATTCCCTCTTGTAGCTCAAAACTATCCTCACATTTTCGTCATTCCTCCGCGCACTATATTAAATTCGTCCGTTCACTAAAAGACAACCCAAGTCTTAAATCGCTGAGTCTAGAAGCTTGAAATATGGCACAAGGGTTCCTTAACGAAGGGTCTCCACTCAAAAACACTACAACGAATCTCGGTTGTTCGATCTAATACGGCCGAAGCCAATTATTTTACTAAAACATCATACTTCTGCAGTTGCCCTAGTTTATTTGTAGTTTTTAGTCGAAGCAGCATGTCTTCTTCTTCCATATATCTCTGCTAGTCTTTATCTTAGTGTTTCATCCTTTCTAGTCATTAATTTCATTCAACTCAGGTTATCGTGGCTAACTGCTGGGTAAACAGCTCTTAAAAAACACCTAAAATCAATCGGCCCTCTGCCTAGGTAATACATAGAAAGAAAAAAAGAAAAAGTATGTATTTGACAAGCACAACAAAAGAATAAAACGAAATTATTGTTATTATTATTTTATTAAATTGGTCCTGTACGAGGCCAAAAGGATGGTATCTGAGCATGGTGTTGTAACATTTAAAAAAAAGGCACAGCGCTGGTATTCTAGTAAGCCCAAGGTAGGGCCCAATTGATGCCAGGATACATCTCTCCCAAACCGCACCACATCACCCGGCCCTTCGCCTTTCACATCCAGTCTGTCCCAACTATATTTTTGGGATTGTTGGTCCATCTTAACTCAGCTGGTTCAGCACATCAGCTGGTTGGTGACCCTCGCTACGCTTGCCAATACGCGGTCTCTGCTCTAGAACTCGTCTGCGCCCCAGCCGTCATTTCTAACCAAACTAACTTACTTTACATTAACACACATATTATCAACATTCCAAAAAGTCTACATCTAATTCTAGTCTAGTCACACAGGAACTGTCTACAAAGTCAATAAGCATTAGTGCTTCCTGAATAGATCGGTCTGGCCTAGATACCAGCCTAGATTATAGCTAACGAAACAAAAAAGAAAGTCATTATTTATACACGACGACCACAAAACAGCTGCTTAGGAACAAAGCAGGTTTTGATTTTGACAGGCACACTATAATATCTACTTTCTCTGTCATTTGTGAGGAATTTAATTTAGAAATGTGTTTTTTAAGAGTTATTGTAGAGTGTAGATATTGCAGTATTGGTATCTCATTAGTGTAGTGATAGAAAGTGTAAGTAGCTTTTGATCCTGGGTACGATGTCCTGTTGAGCAAAACTATATGTCCATTTGAAATTTTTTGTCGGGATTAAATACAATTTAAACTCACATACACAAACAGCCAGACCCGGAACAACTACCTGTAGACCATACAAATATTTATTCCGTGCGGGAATCGAACCCGCGACACGCAGCGCAGTAGTGAATCGCTCAGCCACTGCGCCAGCACGCCCGACCATGCGTCCGACCATGTCCGGCTTTTTGGCCCCTCTCTTTCGAACTTTGTACGGGCCTTGTCATTTGTCCTGATGTTTCGACTTATAGGTTTTTTTTTAAGTTAGTAAAAACTTTTATAGTTACCTGCGTTGTGAAAAAAGAAACAATACTATGTAAAATATCCGGCCTTCTTTATAAATATCCTGGTTTTCATCAGAACTTTCCAAATTTCGAAATGGTAACCGTACGTGAACAACTAACCACGCCTAAACAAAATGCTGATTCCATCCAATTCCTATTCATCCGTTGCTACTATGCACACAAAACTATCCCAATCACTCAAGAAGTTAGCCAAGACAGGTCTATAGGATCTATTTACATTCTAATCGCAAACAACCATAAACGAACCATGACGTCATTCCCCTTAAAAGGATATATGCAACTGTCCCACTAAACAGGTGATTGTTTACCAAAGTCATGCTTTACTTATCTCGCGGATAGCGCCGCCATCTTGTAATGTTGATGAAATCAAGACATATTGCGCGCGAAATGTTTGACAGTCGAACGTGAGTGATGGGCAGTTGGCGATCTATCTCGATCTTTATCGATAAGAATGTCAATCAAAAGTTAGAGGTTAGTAGAAAGTAAGTTTTATTGGCCAATGTAATTAAATTAAGTGCAATTTTAATTTCTGGAAAGGATGGTTCAAATAAAAACTATCTCTAGTAAATTTCACATGTAAACATTAATTGCAAGTCTCCTTGCTGCCAGTGCGAATAACTAATTAAAACTAACAAGCACTTAACTTTGGGAAATGGGAAATCTAAGAGATTATCAATTCAACTAAAGTTGCAACCCTAGTTGACGATAATTGTAAAATCCATATCGTCCATTACGAATATTAGAAACCACAGCATTTACAAACATTCAAATTAATTTTAATCACCTTAAGATCTTCTAAGACTACTTATAATTAACTCTCAAGGCCTTCCCACTTTAAAATGCTTTAATTATAACTTTGAAAAAATATGATCACTTGACCTTTCTGCAAAAATAATAAATTCTTACAGTATCGATGGCAGCCAGTTATTTACGGCAAAATTTGCATAAAATATTTCAGCAACGTTCAGGCCTCTGAAAACTTTTAGTGTTGTATAATAAAGAAGGAAATTACTTCGAAAATAGAATGAAATGTGGCACTCGATTTGACAGGGGTAACATGATCAAAACCAACGTGTGTTGATACGTACAATATCAATATTTTCGTATTTTTTCATGTCGGCTTGAAATTATTATTCCGGAATGATTCTACATTTTCGATCCAATTCGAGAGTGGGTTGGGGAATGTCTTTTAAGGTTTTCTTACAATGTTTTCTTTTACCTGGTGATTGGCGTAGTGGCTAAGCGATTGGATGCTGCGGTGCGTGTTGCGGGTTCGTTTCCCGCACGGAACCAATATTTGTATGGCCTACAGGTAGTTGTTCCGGAACTGGCTGTTTGTGTGTGAGTTTAAATGTTTGTAAACGCATCCACGATACAGGAAAAAAATCCTAGTGTGCCTTCTCTTCTTCTTAGCGTGTCGATGGCAATCTAAATTGTGTCACCACAGAACTGAGCTACTAGTTTGGCGCTTTCGGTAACGTCAGTTCCTGTTAGTGTGCCTAGTGTGAGGCACAGTTTAAAGAAAAAATTAATAATTCGAATAAGAACATTATCGTTGACACACCACTATTACAACTTCGAAAGCTGCACAGCAATATCACAGCTTCAGCAGCAGCTTGACCAAACATTGTAAAGCACACAACTTGTGTCAAGATACACTACTTCAAGCTCACTTTGATCTGTTACAAACGCAATTGCTTTACCAATCACTCAACAGAAGATACCCACAACACCCCCAATCACTCATCACTTAAATTCACACAATTAATAAATCAATCAAAAGACAAACATGTAAGCAAAGTCAAACACTTATGGTATTGACCTTTTTGACATAAGGTGCCGAAAAGTTTACGTCAATTCTAGTGACAGTCGTTGTAGAAACGAAGCGCTTTGAACGCGTTTGACAAAACTTAATTTCGTGTTGTTGAACTTTTGTTTGATCTTTGTTTCATTCCTTGGCATGGGTCTGCCCCCATCGTGTCTTATATCTCTCTATGTGTAACTCTATGGTGATGCTCTATGGTGGTGGTCTTTATGTCTCTATGGTGAACTTGTTGCGAATAATATAAATAAAGAATTGTCTTACACGTTTCCTAGGCCAGCCTCTTTAGTGATGGTCTTCAGCCCCATAAACTACCTGAATAAGTCTCTATGTTGGTAACATAGTCCCAGTAAACCCCTCCTCAGTTCAGACAAAAAAAAACGAACTATAATTTTCTGTAGGTTCTCAAATTCCAATGATTTTAAAGCACTATTGCACCACTTTAAACAATATGATATTTAATTAAATTAAGAACCAAATGAGTGCTTTATTTTAAACAATCAATATTTACAAGTTGATGCAATACTTTTAATCAGTGTCTATTAATATCTTTTAATTGGCTTTTAAAGCAAAACCTCAATGAGAAATAAATGAATACGTTTTCAAGAATTATTCTTATTTTAATCGGGTTATATCTATAAGTTGATGCAATACTTTAAGTAGTGAATAGTACTATCTTTTATATGACTTTTAGTGCAACAATTACCATAACATCATGCCTGAACAAATATGTTTAAGTTCCATGTGGTTGCGAGCCTATTACAATCAACTAGCACACGTCCAGACTCCGTGACTAGTACTTAGAAATTCCTGATGGCAAAACCCAATAACACTTTACCCGACTTGGTAATCGAACCCAGGACCTCATGATCAGCAGTCACGCTTGTGACCACTAGACCAACGAGGCAGACATGAGCTTTATTATTATTTTAATCGAGTCTTTCATTTTTCTTTATTCGCTTTTACTTATAATAAACTAGCGACCCGCCCCGACTTCGCACGGGTTCAATATACATATAAACCTTTCTTTTATATCACTCTATCTATTGCTGGAAACTACATTAAAATCCGTTGCGTAGTTTAAAAGATCTAAGCGTACAAACAGCGGGAGAAACATATCATAAGTGACTTTTAGAGCACCAATTAATGGCCTCTTAATCACACACACAGACAAACAAAACGTTCTCTCATTCCCATACTTCGTGTACCGTAGAAATTCACTTCGATTGTGAATCCAAATTGCATCAGTGCTCATCTTAAATTCGCTTTCTTTACCGGAAAGGATTTGTATTCATTCGCCATTCGGTCTGAGATCAGATCTTGTGCACCTTTCACTACACTCAGATTCTCGGTTCAAGTTGTTACTCACCGTCCAATATGTTTGAGGTCACGACTCTTAGGTCTTACTAAGTATACCTTATTTATACATTACTTATATATTTTAATATCTAACTACATATACCATACTGAAATATTATTTCCTTTATTCATTTCTACACATATTAAGTACATTTTCAAATATTCTAATATAAAAAAATAAAAATAAACATTTAAAAATATAAAAATAGTAGCCCACCAGCATCGGGAACAGGGTCCGAGCTACCGGTGGTCAGGGCTCTTGAGAGAGGAACCTCCTAACGATACGCGCCGTGTCCATACCGACATATAACTAACTATAATACGGAAGTGTCTGTTTTTAAAATATCGCTATCTTCATAATTATATTAAATCGCTAAACTGATTGTGATCGAATTTGATAAAACTGAGACAAGGAGGACATAAACCATACTAAAAAAACACAAGATTCAGAAAATCCGAAATCCTCGTGAACTTGGGCAAAGCATTATTGCAATAGTACAAGTACTTAATTTTGACATTGATTTTAAAGTAACGATTACCTAATTATAATAATATTAATTCATGTTGGACCTATTGTAAATCACAAATCAAATTTAAAATAATTGTACTACTTGTTTAATTTATTTAAGAGTGACATCTGAAGATTTGTACACCATATGTTGTGGTAGAATGTTAGGACTTAACTCTTCAATTCCCAGTGTCACTTGTAGGTTGCAGAAGTTTAAAGATTGTTTTTCTACCACAAGACAATAAAAAAAAAATAGTAATTAATTTCTACCTAAAGAATAATAAAAATTACATAGGACATATTTTTATTATTCTTTGGCTACCTAATTAAAATGAAATTGGCTTATGGTAGAAAAAAATCATGAAACTTCTGCAAACTACAAGTGACACTGGGAATTGAAGAGTTACAAACCCATAACACCATACTATGTAAAACTACATTCTTACAAATAAATATTTCTGATTCTGATTATAATAAAATTCCATAGAAGCAGTTTTGTTTGTTTTTTAGTTTCACAACAAAACTGTATAGATTTTGAAGAACTTAAAAACTAGGAGCCTGAAAAAGGGTTGTGTGATGTCTTTGTATACTTCTTATCCGGTAATACGAAGAGGTTCAGTACTAAGACACAAATGAAACCATGGGCAAAAGGTACCAATGAAACATTTACTAGCTAAAAATATGAAGTAATACATTTCGTAAAATAAGTAAATGAATGATTAAGGCCTTTTAACCTTGTGTATTTTGTCGTTGACATCATTGTATAGAATTGAATGAAAAGCGAACAGCTAATAGGGTTGTTCGTCAAAGGTCGCGTCATAGCTAAATGACAAATGTGTTTGAGACTGGCAAAGTAAATGGGTTTTTCTTTGTGAGACGATGGAAATTAAGCGAATGTGGTAGCGCAAAAAATACCTATATTGAGATATCAGATGTTAACCAGAATCTGACATTTAAGAGATTAAAACAAACTTAATCAGGTTTTCCGAGAGTTTTGAAGTTGTTCTAAAACCAAGTGCTCACAATTTAACTTTAATTTCTTTGTCTTTTTTATCCAAAATTCAAAATGTCTGTAACTCTTCACAGGTGTATAGCTTATAATTCAATTAACACATCACTGTATTAATTCACAGATATTAATAAACGAACGTTTAGGCACAGATGTGCCTCAATAGTAGGCCTAGATTTCACCAGTTTATGTTAATGTCACTTAATTATATAGAGGTTAGCCTATGGCCGACACCAAGCTGCTGTTGGGAAATTCTAATGTAATGAAAAAACCCAATAACACTTTGCCCACCCTGAGAATCAAACCCATGCCTTCATAGCGCTTGAGAACACTAGACCAATGGATTTAGTTAATTATCCAATTAACCAAGCTAATAATTTAACCTATCGTTATGTCAATTCTATAAACGACCTTAGCCTTAGACTTTCCTTTGAAGATTGACATTTGACTTGACTTTGACACCTTGGAGTGTCATTTGGACACCTTTGCCGTCAAATTGACACCTCATTGCTTCACACACCTCTTTAAAAGCGTAACGAATATATCTTTATAAAGTGTTTGTTAAGAGGTACTACGGTCTCTTGCATATATGGTTCCAGCCACTTGTTAACTATTTATTTATAGTTATTGCGTTATGTTGTTGCTTCTATGCCAATGATTAGTATGATTGCGATTGAGCATTCATGGGAGTTAAGAATGGATAACCTTACCTTGTACAGCGCTTCAAAAAATATATAGGCGAAAGAAACCTTTTTTTCCTCTTTATGAAAAATAGAGTCCCAAAACGTTCTTACTTTTCCATAATTTTTCGATATTGACTTCTAAACAAGGTCTTAAAGTAACTAGCCATTATCGCTATAATTTGCTCATAACCCGACCCAAACCCCCGCTGTGCCGTATAGTACTGACCTTACAATCACTAACTGTTCAATACTATCACCGAAGCATCTAGGTCTCAAGTTTGCACCTTCACTTGCTAATGAGAATGACCTAAGAGACCACAGAGTACTTGAAAACAAAAGTAACAAGTGGGTAGATGAAATATATGTATTTGGCAAAAATCACATCCTCCAAAATACGCTAACAAGTCAATATATAAATGCATTTAGATGTGATTCAAACATTTCGCATGAGAATCAGATATTTCACACATTCTATCAAGTGAGTTAAAGTTACAACGTAGAGAGAAACGAAGGTCCACACTGGTTGTAAGTTAAACTAACACGATGCAATTGCGCCGATATCACGCGAGATCACCCAGAAGTAGCGTGACAGATGTTCGATTTGACTCAAAATCGCCGCGACTGTTCATCAGTTATCGTTAAACGAAAAAGTCTGGTTTTGTCTATTACTACAAACTTTCATGAGGAAATTGGATACCATAACGTTTGGGTGGACGTTGTCAGTTCTTAGAGAAGTAGACTAGAGATTTATCTAACCCCAAATTTAAAAAAAAAATCTAATCTTTAGAGGCGATGAATTTAAATGTAGGAATTCACTAGTTTCAACATACCACGCATATTTCAGCACCCAATTTCTCCAAACGTCTAAACTAGCTTGACATGTCACAAGCTATGATAACTTTATTACTCCAAGTCATATAATTACGCTATATTGTTTCTATTGATTCATTACAAATAATGACTTCCCGTGAATAGTTTAGTAGTTTTTTTTTCTGTGTAATATCGAGCTTGTCTAGGCCTATGAACAAAGTGAGCCTTCTGTGACCAACTCCCATGCCTCGTTTAGTACGCAATCCTGCAATTGCAGTGGAGAGCGCCCCACGATTATCTACTCGTACTAGTTGGCACACTGGCCGGTGAGAAAAAAATAACTTGATGACGTAACACTCGGTGTTTCGGTTCGGTAATGATCGATGACTGTCCTATTGTGCAGCCTTTGGTTTTCTATAGTGATGTTGCGATATATGTAGGTGTTATATTAATTGATAATGGGTTTTATATTTGGAGTTGTCTGTTACAAAGATGTGTAAGTTGCTGGAGGGATTGTTGTTGTGATTTTTTTAGCTTGATATTAATAAAGTGATAAAGGATGGGTTTTTTATGATCCATTTGAAAGTAAAGATCTTTAATCTTTTCAGAAAAGTTGAGTTTATATTTTAAATTGTAAACGACTGGCGATCTCCCTTTGAATTATTTCACACATATAAGTATTTCTAAAAAAAGTTGTTTATAAATATAACGATTGTCTAATAATTATTCTTATCCGATTTAGTTACAGTTTCTGTCTAACAATGTTGATTCAATCGATAACATTGCGCCAACTAACATTAACTAAGCCAGTTATACTTGATCGATTAAAAATAAAATTGATAAATCGAATCAAAATGCTTCGAATTTCATTTATATTCGGAATTATTTTTGTTTTTCTTAAACAAGTCTGGTTACTTTTATAGACAACGACTGACTATACTTTTTCAACTTTCTTAATTTCAAGCCTTTCTTTTTAAATACCTACTGAAGTTTCACTAAATGTCAAAGTCAAGCGCAGGAGTAACAGATATTGATCACTTAAGTACACAAGTAGCATAATAATCAGTTTTTTTGTAGTTTAAAAGATATCTTTGAAGTGGTGTGGTGAATAATTTTGGCCACAAGTACATCCGCTTCAAGAGATTTTGTGACTGAGAAAAAGGTGATATATTTTTGCGGTCGGCTGCAAAATCGATAGAAATTCAGACTGCTGAGTAATCTTGCAGTAATTCCACTAGAGAATACAGCCAAGGTAATCTTGGGAGAGCTGTGGATATACATCACACATCTGCCTAGCCATATCTATGTTAGGGTCGGGTTCCAGTCTAACCGGATGCAGGTAGGACCAGTATTTTCGTAGATCAACTGTGTCTTACCGCCACGGCCCAGTTACTAAATTACACGATACCCCTTAGTAAGACTGGATGCCCGATTTTCGACTTTCTGACTATATCGAACGGCTTCGTAAAAACTGGAAACCTGGACAGTGTTAATAGCAAGCACCAAACCGTTTTTTAGGGTTCGTTACCCGAAATTTAACAAACGGGACCCAAAAGCCTCTGCTGTCCGTCGATCCGTCCGTCCGTCTGTCAACGATCAAGCAGGTATCTCATGATCCGTTAAAGGTAGACAGTTGAAATGTTCACAGAATGTGTATTTCTGTTGCCGCTACTATCAACAAATAATAACAATAAAATAAATAAAAAATTAAAGGGGGCTCCCTTACTACGACGGTACGGAACCCTTCATTCGCGGGACGTGGGGCTTTTGGGACCGGGACCGCGGTCCCGAATTACACCTATAAATGCAATGATTTATTTTTGAGTAGTATTTTGGGACCACAAATAAAATAAACAAAGTTATGTCATGGGAAAGTACGGTCAAGTGCGACTAGCACTAGCTGGTTTTTTTTTATTGCACTCTCTCCCATTTATTTGTCACAATTTGACCTACACACTATTTTTATCACCAACCACGAATGGCAACCCTGATTCTAAAAATACAAAATCTAGCCTTGCCCACGCGCAAGTTTTTAAAAAGCTAGCGATTGCATGTTTATTTTGAACCCTCGAGGTTCAGCAGAAGCCTTGGCCCTGACCGTACCCACCGTAACATTGTCAACAGCAGCCGTATTCGAATAGGTGACTTGTATCATTGGTATAAGGTTTAAATTGCTATTACTGTCTATATCCGAAATTAGCAAGTTTTATTTTGGAAACAAAGTAAGAAGTAGGGGTCCGAAACAATGTGAGAATTGCAAGGATGTTGTTGAATTTATATGTTTCTACACATACATACATACATACTGAACTCTTGTCTTTGTTCCCAAAAATCTAGGTAGAAATTACAGAAAAAAACCTAGTGCTTTGTCACCATTTATTCTAACTTTCATTCTTATTCTTATTCTATATTGTATACAAAATTAAAAGATATGTACACAAAAAATTACAATATACATATTGCTAATGTGCCGCTGTACATAAGCTATTTGTATATTGTAATTTTGTGTCACGCCTCGGTACGTTTCATGATTCTGTAATAAAAGTTTTTGGTCGTGTAATTTATGTAATAACTAGCTTATGCCCGCGGCTTCGCCCGCGTGGAGTTCGGGAATTGCCCACGGGATCTTACTTCTGGGATAAAAAGTAATCTATGTATGTATAGTAGATACATGGTTTTTATATAGTTGCTTATAACTTGCAAATAAAACAAATGAAAAACTTGCAAAGGTACTTTACATATTGTTATGTGAATATTGATACCTTGGTTTGAGATTGGACACCGGTGACGAAAATCAAATGATTAATTAGGAATCTATTTATAGACATAAAACTTTTACATAATATTTAATATCAATGTCGCGTATCACGAGCCAACGCGAAAATCGGTGGAATAAACCATACTTACAGACGTCTACCTCAGAAAAATCCTACCTACTTACTTAATAGGTAAATACTCCCGCGCCCCGCACGCCCCGCGCAACGCTGCGCGCCATGCGCCGGTCTACGTGAGCTTCGAAGCCCTATTTGACTCTGTTGGGGGATGATTTTGATTTTTGAAAAAACTGTGATACACGTATCTCATAATTTTAATTGAAAAGTATGTATACAAATTTTCAAGTCAATCGACTCAGAGAATAAAAAGTTTCACAGAATATTAAACACCCCATTTCAACCTCTTAGGGGTGGAATTAAAAAAAACTGTTTCTTAGTGGATACTTACTCTTCACAAAAAACGCACCCTCCAAATTTTATGTCTCTAGAACCAGCCGATTGGGCTGTGCGTTGATGTATCAGTCAGCCAGTCGACAGTGAATTCTTAAATTGGGGGATGATTTTGGAAAAACTGTGATACACGTATCTCATAATTTTATCTGAAAATTATGTACACTATCAATTGACTGCGAGAATAAAAAGTTTCACAGAATATTAAACACCCCATTTCACCCTCTTAGGGGTGGAATTTAGAAAAACCCTTTCTTAGTGAATACCAACTCTTTACAAAGAATACACGCTCCAAATTTCATGTCTCCAGAACCAGCGGATTGGGCTTTGCGTTGATATATCAGTCAGCCAATCACGACATCGAATTTTTAAAATGGGGGATGATTTTTGAAAAACTGTGATACACGTATCTCATAATTTTATCTGAATAGTATGTACACAAATTGTCAAGTCAATCGACTGCGAGAATAAAAAGTTTCATAGAAAATTCAACACCCCATTTCAACCTCTTAGGGGTGGAATTTTGAAAAACTCTTTCTTAGTGGATACCTACCCTTCACAAAGAATACACCCTCCAAATTTCATGTCTCTAAGACCAGCGGTTTGGGCTGTGCGTTGATATATCAGTCAGCCAATCAAGACATTAAATTTTTAAATTGGGGGATGATTTCGGAAAAACTGTGATACACGTATCTCACAATTTTATCTGAAAAGTATGTACACTAATTTTCAAGTCAATCGACTGCGAGAATAAAAAGTTTCATAGAAAATTCAACACCCCATTTCACCCTCTTAGGGGTGGAATTTTGAAAAACCCTTTCTTAGTGGATACCTACCCTTCACAAAGAATACACCCTCCAAATTTCATGTCTCTAGGACCAGCGGTTTGGGCTGTGCGTTGATATATCAGTCAGCCAATCAAGACATTAAATTTTTAAATTGGGGGATGATTTCGGAAAAACTGTGATACACGTATCTCACAATTTTATCTGAAAAGTATGTACACTAATTTTCAAGTCAATCGACTGCGAGAATAAAAAGTTTCATAGAAAATTCAACACCCCATTTCACCCTCTTAGGGGTGGAATTTTGAAAAACCCTTTCTTAGTGGATACCTACCCTTCACAAAGAATACACCCTCCAAATTTCATGTCTCTAGGACCAGCGGTTTGGGCTGTGCGTTGATATCTCAGTCAGTCAGTCAGTCAGTCAGTCAGTCAGTCAGTCAGTCAGTCAGGACTTTGAATTTTATATTGTTCGGCATCATCAGTAATTATTACATAAATTACTGATGATGCCGAACAAATTAATTACTCAAACGTCGGCCAATTAAACCCAATATTATTTAATAAATTAATAATATAATATTTTGTAGATAATATATTTTATCCCATGAAAACTAACGGAGATAGCGTCAATGAAGATGTAGCAGGCCACCTACAGACATATTGGAATAACCAATACTTAGAAAGAAATTCTTTCACAAAAAAAATGAAAGTTCAACCAAAACGAAAGTAGTACTAACTTGAGAAACAAGTGACATTTAGTATACTTACATAGCCTTTATTTTGAGCTCTCAATCGTGAAATTTCTCCACAAATTACTTTACAGTTTTTGAACTTTGGCACCTAAAAAATGAAAGTACGCACCTTAATTAACTGCCAACTTAATGCTTAAGTTAATCAGGTCTTTTTATAGGTTCTTGTAACACTTTACTGAAATTTATCTGCATTTGAACGCAAATCAATTAATTATTAATACCTTATTAGAATAAATTTCGTGTGGAGAACCTTAAAAGCTCAGACATTTAAGCAAAGATAAATCAACTAAATAATAAGCTTTATACAGTCGCTGTCTTGGTCTAAAATCTAAAGCAAAACAGGAACCTTAATTTTGTATCTAGTGGTATCAACGTTCTCACTGGTAGTCAGTGGCCCGAAAGTCTGACAACCACTCTTACCAAGTGGTATCGTATTACCTAGTACTAACTGGGTTGTGGAGGTCAGATAGAATGCCTAGTCGCTCCATGTAAAATACTAGTTTTCAGCTGAATTCGGTAAGACTGAAAGCCGACCCCGTTGTCGGGAAAAGGCTTGGCAGATGATGATGACAACGTTCCCACTTTATACACAGGACAAAGCAGGTCCTATATTGTTTAATGCTGTATACAGGGTGGTTAAAAAATCGTGGGTCAAACGAAACAAAGCGATAGTTGGGGTTATTTGCAGTAAAAAATATTTGTGTGGCAGAGTCCTAACTTGATCTCCTTAAAAGTTATGACTACTTGAGTATTTTTAAGAAAATACCAAAATGTTTACTAAATAGGCAATTGGCAAGTTGCTTCTAGGAAATGTATCATCACTACAAAAGTGCTTTTATGACAGTGTGTTCACTTTATTCAATATGTTTTAAGTCTCACGAAAAATTATTTGTAACTTCAGAACGTCATTGAAAAAAATAATTACTACCAAAAAATGACCCTGTTAACCCCAACTATCGCCCTGTTTCGTTTTATCCACGATTTTTTATCCACCCTGCATAGTTGATCTCTCAAAATTATAGTAAAAGATGTTACATGTGGAAATAGCTGAGATGTCCATCTCCGTCTAAAGATCAAATCGAATTAGATGGATACGCATAATTATATGAGAATCTACGATTTTACAATATGCAATAGTGAATGTAAGAGATGTCACAATCTAATGGAAAAGGATTTATACCCGTTCATTCTCACAAACTTTAAGCAATACCTAAGTTAATACTTTAATAAACTTGCCTTGTTGGATTTGCAACCCTCGGCTCAGCTGCGAAAGCTGAAATTCCAACATTGAAATAACATTTAGGCATTAATCTCTACGTTGCTTAGCGTTAGAGAAAACGGGCATTAAAGATTTAAAATCGTTTTGCAAATTGAATATTTGTTGACGTTTAAAATTGTTTATAAATGTGCGTTGATTACTGTTTAATATTGATTAATTTATATTGATGTTGGAGCCTTAAGTATATTTATTTGAAATCGTTTAGCTGTAAAGTTTGCTCGAGGTGTTTAAGTGTTATACAAGTGGAGGTCGTTAAGGAATGGCCTTCTATTTTTCTTGTTCTATGATTAAAATAATGACTCGTACGCAGGACGACGGCCAATCAAGGTATACAAAACCGGTTTATGCGGATCTCTCATTGTATAGAAAATCTATAGAAAGCGAGGCCAAGTTATACTGGAAATGTATATCTTCATGTGCCACCGTGTGTACGTATTTAAGCAAAAGCAGCACATGTTAAGGTCCATTCTACTGAAAAACGAAGTGTAGCTTAAAAAAGTAAAAGTATAAAGTACTAGCTTTTGCCCGCGGCTTCGCTCGCGTTAATGTAGAATAGGACAATCAATTTGGGTTGTACTTTGCTTGTAACAATTAATTCAATCATGATTCGAAAGGCACGTGATTGTGATTTTCCTCGGGAACAGTACTTTTTTTCGGGATGAAAGGTTCGTTATGTCTGTTTCTGTACATCTGACAACGGATATGCAAAATTTCAGGATGAAAGAATTCAACAGACTAGCCTTTTCCCAACTATGTTGGAAGCAGCCAATACCAGTATTTTACATGGAGCGACTACCTATCTGACCTCCACAACCCAGTTAGTACTGGGTAATATCATACCCCCTTGGTAAGTCTGGTTGTCAGACTCTCGGGCCACTGACTACCTGTGACGACTGTCAGAGATCTACAAATGACCGGGACAAACGGCATAACGCGTCTCGGCTGTGCTTTCCGAGGCATGGAAGGAACTCGGTATTTAATTATGGTCACCCATCCACGAAACTACCTCGGCAAGCACTGATTAACCTTCAAGATCGAACGTACACCCAACCGTACACCTTTACCTCAATGAAAAATTCAACAGATATGTAAAGGAAAAGATGAAATAAAATTAGAACTACCCAATCAATAGGCCGGGCACGGAAGATCACCGGTTGCTAGGCAACGGTCGTACCTAATATTTGTACAAACTTCGCAAATTAACTTTGGCAAATGTTTGGTAAGTTTGATCAAAAACTGCGCACTTTTGGAACTTGAGTATTTGACGTCTATTCTGACTTTGCTATTTGATGCTGGGATCTCGTTATCAAGTAACTACTTAGATATTGGTTTCATCAACTGCCTCGGTGGTCTTGTAGTCGAAACCGCGACTGCTGAGCATGAGATCCTAGGTTCGATTCCGGGGTCGGGCAAAATGTTATTGGATTATTTCATCAAAATTTTTTCAGTAGCCCGGTTGAAGGCAATAGGCTCGCCCCCTATTACATGTGACTTAAACATAACTGGTGCCTCGGCTTAACCCTTCGGGAATTACAGGCGTAGTGTTATGTTATGTTATGTCATTTGTTTTCAAATTAATGTATTTTTTAACTAGTGTATGATGCAACGAGGTTTCTTTTTAAGCGTAAATTAATTACAATGAATTAAAGTCTATGTAAGATGAATTTTCAAATACACTAGTTCAACTATTCTCTTGTGGAAAGACAATTACCAACTACCTAACAGGTAGATTCGAAAGACGTAAAATATCATAAAGAATCGCACCACTTTCCAATTAAATTGGGAATTGCTTTCACGAAAAAAAAGAGTAACCTGAACACATCAATCTCAAGCTATGCGAAAAGGAGCTGTTGATGATATAAGGGTTCCGTAATTTCTTCTTCCTATTTGCGTATACATTGGTGTGCTCCATGTTTTTTAGCTCATTGATTCCAAATGATGTTGTCACGTTAGATATAGTCATACTTATTACATATACACTACATAATTATGTATACGTAAACGAGCCGTGAGAAATGTATCATATTCTTTGGTCTTGAGTCTGGGTTCTTTCCTCACGTATCACGGTATGGATTATCCGGTTTTCGGGCCATCCGGGCTTATTGTCACGAGACCGTCGTCAAAGATGAGAAAATTTTTATTATTTGTTGCAGGATACTTGACAAAATGGTATTTTTTTTTTAAATTCGGTTAAGTAAAACATCGCGAGGAAACCTGGACTTATAATTAATATAAGTCTGAAATCGCCAACCCGTCTTGAGCAAGCGTGGTGATCAATGTTCGTGCCTTCTCTGTATGAGAAGAGGCCTTTGCCCAGCAGTGGGACAGTAACAGGCTGGTATTATCATTTACTAGCTTACTAGTAAATTAGAATTAAACTAAAGGAAAAGTAAAGGTAATGAGTTCATATGAAAGGATCGTTGCAGGTGGCGTCCTGTACCTAGTTTGTGCCTACCCTCATGGGTAAGTCCATGAACTTGCACACCCATCATTATCTCTCATAAAAGTGACAGTAAAAACAACAATATAAAGAAACATAAAAGATTCGAATGCAGTTTGACCAGGCATTAAAATTTAGCAAAACGAATCGCCAATACAAGTTTGCTAAACAATTAGTTACATCATTCTAATCTCACATTATTTCAAGTTTTGATCAATTTTAACGATTAACAATTAATGTTACATAAATATTACTTAATTGTTAACTTCACAGCACGACTGCTTCTTTGGTCTAGTGTTTGCAAGAGCGACCGCTGAGCATGAGGTTCTGCGTTCGATTCCCAGGTCGAGCAAAGGTTATTGGGTTTTTCCATCAGGAATTTGTCAGTAGCAGCCACAGAGTCTGGATTTGCCCGGTTGATGGCAATAGGATCCCCTTACATGGGACTTAAAAATAACTGGCAAAATGTGGGTGTACTATTGCCTCTGCCTATAATTTCGATGTTTACAGATGTGATGTTATGTAAAAGTATATTCCTTATTGATAACTGTATAGCATAACTTAACAGCCAGCTACACCACGCCCGATTAACCTTAACTGGCGTTTAACAAAACCTCCGTTTAACTTCACCCATGTTCAACTGATACGATCGAAATGCTTCACAAGCGGTGCTTATAACGTAGCGTTAGTTGTAAAATGATCGATAGGTTCGCCTAAACTTTCACTTTACTTTGACAAGTTGTTAAAGTTCGGATTACATCTTCTTTTGTGTTTGCTCGTTGAATATTAATTCTGATAGAGCACTGGCAGTGAGTTTGTTCGCCGATGATTAAATATGGATGTCATACCCACATTATGTCATAAATAGATCTTAGTTTAGCATAAGTATACTTATTACATAACATACATCACACCTATAATCCCCAAAGGGTTAGGTAGAGGTTTACTCATTAGTACACCCACATTTCGACAGTTATGTGTAACCATGTAATAGGGGGCGAGCCTATTGCCATCAACCAGGCACAAATCCAGACTCAGTGGCTACTACTGAGAAATTCCTGATTAAAAAACCAAATAACACTTTACCTGACCTGGGAATCGAACCCAGGACCTCATGCTCAGCAGTCGCGCTTAAGAGCACTAGACTAACGAGGCAATATTATACTTATGTTCCATCTTAATATTATAAATGTGAAAGTCTATGTCTGTCTGTTGCCTTTTCACGGTTTGACAGTTGAACGGATTTTAATGGGCATATAGGTAAAGCATGACCTGCGTCAGAACGTCGGATATTTTTTATCCCGGTAGTACGTTGCCGTGGGATAACTCCCGATATCAACAAGGGCATAGCCGTAGGTAAAAACTAGTTGATCATCTGCCTAGCCTTTTCCGAACTATGTTGAGGTCGGCTTCCAGTCTAACCGGATGCATCTGAATACCAGTATTTTAAATGGAGCGACTGCCTATCTGACCTCCACAACCCAGTTAGTACTGGCTAATACGATACCCCTTGGTAAGACTTTTTGTCAGACTTTCGGGCCACTGACTACTTGTAACGACTGTCAATGATTTACAAATGACAGCCGGGACCAACGGCTTAACGAACTCTCCGAGGCACGGAGGAAACTATGTAATGCGTGGTCACCGATCCACGGACCAACCTTGGCAAGCACAGCTTAACCTGAAGATCGACCCGAGCAGCTGTTATTTTATAGCCACGAGCTCCTCCGTGGGCAAAAACAAGTTATGAAAATATAAATCCAAATAAAGGCTAAAATTAGTTTCAATCTAAGCTACGCTAGATCGGAATGAATATTACACAATAAATTAATTAGCAATTTTTAGAATCAATAAAAATATGCTAAAAAGAGAAACCTTCAAATTCCATTCGAACATAATATTTGCTATCCGTATATACTTTCTAACGTTTAGATTATCGAAATACTAGAAACATTAATGTTCACTTTAGCAATATTTCGATATGTATGTACAGGTTGATTGTTTATTTATGGTGGATCTATTAATTTATTCTTCACACTGTGTTACTTCAACATCTTAAAACTCCATATATATGTAGAAATGACTAAACGTTGCAAAGACAACATCTACCTTGGTCCTTCTTTGTATAATAAAATCAAATCACATTTACCAGTGCTCGGCTCGTCCCTTTTCAATTGTATTAAGTATGTCTGTCAATTCACATCAAACCTAAACTATGACGAAACCGAAATTTATCTGACGAATTATAATAATAATATATAATTTTTTTTATATATTTTTAAATGTTTTTTATATTGTTTTTTCTAAGGAATATTTAAAAATGTAATTGTATTTGTATAGGAATAAATAACGGGAAGAGATATATAATTATACATTCACTAATTACTCCCACACACGCACTAACACTCACACACCCGCGCGAACACACTCACATACATTGTATGCTACAGTTGTCTTTATTTTGTTTTTTATTTTTCTTTTATTATTTTCCTTGCAAAGCCGTCTGTTAATTATAAATAAAATGTAAATTCATCCCCTAAGCCGGTGAAATAGGGGTTGAAAAGTTTTATGTGAATCCATCATCGGGTGAAGCTGGTCTACAAATAAAACTTACTAAAGTGGATGAAACACTGTGTGGGTAAGGTCATAATTTTTCCAAATCTGACACACGGTGTATATTGTAATAAAAACGTATGTTGTTGAAAACAAAAGTTTAACTTGCAAGAAAAATATAAAGCCCTCAAAAAAATCTCATCCTGTATCGCACAACAATGCATGCACCACCTTGAGGTATTCACAGTATGCTAATAAGTTGCGATCAAATCAAATATGGTAAACCATCCAAATAAAGTAGCTTCTATTTAAGTAATAGATTGAATCTATTAGAACATAATGCAAGTATTTAATTATTCAAATATGGGTATTTACGATCTTTTGTGATTTGCGTAGGCGTTGAGGGGAATTTGGATACTTGTCTAAATAAATAGTGTATTTTTTAAAAAAGCTCTTACTCTGCCACGACTGAATATTTTATCTATCTTGAAACGGATATTAATTCAGTGTAATCAGTAGCCCGAAAGTCTGACAACCGGTCTCCAGCCAGTGTGTACCAAGAGGTACAATATTAACCAATACTAATTGGGTTGTGGAGGTCAGATAGGCAGACGCTCCGTGTAAAAAGCATGCACCTATTATTCAGCTGCATCCGGTTAGACTGGGAGCCGACCCCAACTTTGTTGGGAAAAGCCTAAGCAGATGATGATGTTATTTTTTTTTTATATTCCCTTTTCTCCTGTAATTCTATAATATTCACTTTTCCTCCGAAACTGCGGGTTTCGTGCTTAGAGAGTAGATGTCCTGATCAGAAAGAGTCCCTGCAATAAAAGCATCATACATTCGGCACTGCGATGGACTATTTGCTTTTATCGGACCGGCTCAAGTCGATTCAGCGTCGCTAAGTATGCCCGCGGCTTCGCTCACGCGGTGTTCGGTAATTGTCCCACGGAATGGTAGTACCGGGATAAAAAGTATTCTATCTGTTAATCCAGGTTCTAAGCTTCCTGTGTTTCAAATTTCATCCAAATCTGTTGAGTAGTTTTTGTGTGAAAGAGTAACAAACATCCATCCTCAAAAACTTTCGCATTTAGTAGTGGGATTATCTGTGACTTATCCAAGTGCACTTTTTATCAATAAATTCCGATAAGCATGTCAAGTGTCGGTTCACGGAACTACAGCTCAAGCATCTGACCTCAGTGACCTCTTCCATTCTTTCTCTCTAACAATTTATACGAAGAGGAAGACCTTTTTCCTCAAATACTTATAATATGCCCCGTGACCGAAAGATACGTGGTCCTTTATTATCAAGTTTGAATGGTACGTGATCGGGCGCAAAAGTATCTTAGTATTTGTTAAACAAAATAAGATCATTTTTGCTTTGGCAATTTGCGTCGTCTCGTTGAATTTGGGGATATGCTGTTTAGCATGACTGAGATTATTGATTAAAATGTTCGTAAAAGTACCCTAAACGAAGCCGAAAGGCACTTATTGTTCTCCCCATTATTACGATATTTTTTTGTTCTAATTATATATTTTGTCCCATACTTATAGGGAACTTTCTAGTTATGGAGATATTAGGGGTCAAAGTTCCAACTCCTTCACAGTTTATTTTTCACCCCAAAACAAAAAAGTTGTTTCCCAGCAATAATTTTTGCGCAAATTTTTTGACAAATTGTAGTAGCTTGATGTACTGCCATCTGTACAACTGCTTCAACAAATGAAATAAAATTTATATATTTTTTTAATATTTCCAGTTCGTAATAAAACATTGAGGACGTATTTACGTTACGTTTACACCGCGCTCTAGTGCTGGGACACAGCTATTACAAAAATTTACCAAAACCAGGACAGATTATAAGTTTACTAATAATATATGTATTGATGACAAGAAACGAATGTTACAATAACTAAATAAGTGAAAGGATTTATTATAATAATTATTAATTTGAATAATCCTAATTTACATCAAGTTTTTTTGTTCAGTTGGTATTAAATGATACTTTATTTTCGAATTTCGAAAGTGATTGGCATTACTTATGGAAATCAGTTTGATTGAGATGCACAATCGCATGCATTTAAGTATGTTAATTTGAAACTTCATTATTTGTTGCCATTTGTGATTATTTAAACGAGGAGACAAATCTTCTTACTTTTTACTACTATTAAAAATGCGAAAGTTTGTATGAATTGATGGATGTTTGTTATAGATGTTAGTTATGAGTCCTCGCGTAGGTATCAATTTAAATGGAATATTCTGAAGGTTGATCACGTATTGGCTCAATTAGTACTACGTACGACTACTACGTAGATTATGGTTATTTTAAAGCAAATAACTTGTGGGATATTGTTAGGACTCTGTGGACGCTTAATTTGCCCTTGATGGGGCAATGCGGAGGACTTATTAAAGCGGTCGGTCTATATAATAGTATTTCACGCTAAAACTACTAAACGGATTTGGATGAAATTTAGCAAACAGTTATTCTATAACCTTGATGAACACATAGGATACTTTTTATCCCGGTAGTAAAATCCCGCGGGACCATTACCGAACTCCACGCGGGTGAAGCCTGGGTTGAACATAAGCTAGAAGGATTATATCGGCTTCACATTAGGCCATATGTTTCTAAATGCCCAACATTTAGCTTAAATCAAATCGAATCAAATTGGCTTAAGCTACCGAACCAAACGATCGTAACTTATTTAGGCTTTCATATTGTTTTCTATGTACAGTCGTCAGCACATCAAGTTACCACAAAACTGTCAAAAATCTCCAAATGATTTTAAACCATAAAATGCTGACGCTTAAGTGCAAAATCGAATGAGAGAATTTGACAGTTTGTGGTAACTGTACACTTAAACCTATTTAAACACAAATTTAGAGTATTATCTAATCATTTGCTTAAACAAAAAAAAAACAGCAATAAAAACAATAAAGGCTAATAGCCTATCTCCATATACGTCCAAACCATTAAACTTTGCACCATATATGACTAAGAAACCATCAATAACTTACGCAATAAAAAATAAAAAAAAACAGCCAGACATTTTTTGCGCGTACGTCTAATCGTATTATTAGAATCGATTAAATATTAATGTGCTCGTCTATCGATATGTGTATCAACTTTTATTATACCAATTTGTGACAGCATTACCGTTCAGGGATGTCAAACCTTTGGCACGAGTAAATAGGAATGTATGCATGATTATGATTATTACGTAGGAAAAATAAGTATGTATGAATAAATTCTAAATGGATAGATGAATAAAAAGATGTAGATTAATGTTAACAAGAGATTGATTAAGTTCTTATAGGTCTTTAAGTAATCTCATTGAGTTATTTGTTCAAAGAAGTGTATTGGACGACGTGTATAGGAAGATATATGATATCAGCCAACACGCATTAGGAATTATTGCTTGGTACATTCACCAAGCAAAAAGCGCTTATTAAGTATGTCTATGCTCGAATAACTAACACACACTAAAAAAAATGTGTACCACAGACAACGCGAATAATAATGATTACTTTAATATAGTGAAAATATTTGACCTACAGAGGTTAAAATGTTGGCCATCTCTGCTTAAAAAGCACTAGAAATTCCTCAAATGTTTTTGTGATTTTAGAAAGTAGATAGAGCTGTCGAGTCTCGATGCATCGTAAGAGGAGGTAGCTTGAGACATACGGTAGAAAGAAAAGAAGGTATACTCCTGAAAACACGAGAAAAAGATAGTTCCATTTATCAGCTGTTTTCATTAAATATTTAAGACTGAGGAGCAATAGAGGTAAAAAAGCGAATTACTTTTTAGCATAATCAGCCTATAATGTTCCCACTGCTGGGACACACGGCCTCCTCTCTATAAGAGGGAATGGGCTATAATCCACCACGCGAGCCCAGTGCTGGTTAGCAGATGTCACATGTCTTCGAATTTTTTGGTCCTAGGACATGCCGGTTTCCTAACGATGTTTTCCTTCACCGTTTTTGAGAGCAGTGGTGATGAAATAAATTACAGAAAGTAATGCGCCTGCCAGGGTTCGAATCCACGACTTACTGTTCGTAAGTCGGGGCCGCCATCATTGGGCCAGCGCTGTTCTATTCGCTCTTTAATTATTCTTAATAAATTATCCATCTTGAGTGAAACACCTTGTGACTATATTTCACTACACCGTCGTATCTGTAAGATAAGACTAAAAGCTCATGGAAGTAGTTTATATCCTGTAATGACTGTTAAGCCAACAGTCACACACAACTAAAACTAATATGTAGTGTACACTCAATCATCTTCCATCTTTTCCCAACAATGTGTGAATCAGCTTCCAGTATTATCAGATGCAGCTGCGCAAGGAGCGACCTGTGTGAGCTCCACAACCTAGTGGCGGACTTTCATTCAAGCCTACTAGCTTAAATTGCTCTTATAACCTACTTCTTTTCATGATGTTCTGATTTCTGAACAACCTGCTTGCCTTTTGGACTTGCCGTATTTTTGACCCCGAGGCACGCACTAGTAGACACTAGAACTTGGTATTCCATTTAGCTTTCCTTTATTTTTTTCTATACAAATCAATTACATTTTTAAATATTCGTCAGAAAAAACAATACAAAAACATTTAAAAATATAAAAAAAATGTAAAAAATTGTAGCCCCTCACCGGTATCGGGAACAAGGTCCAAGCTACCGGCTCCAGAGAGAGGAACCTCCTAACAATACGAGCCGTAATATAATTTTTTTTTCATGCACGTCCGCTCTTTCCGAGTGAAAGCCAACTACTGACTCCAAAGAGACCGTACGTAGAACAGTGTCATCCTCCATAGGAATTCTAAGCCCACTTCTAGACCAACGAAAACAAGCGGTATCGGCAATCGTTAAGTTCTGACGTCATACCATTATACCTTCTGCATCCATCTTGCTTTACCAGTGAGCGGCGCGGTCGCTTCCTTGATGTGCACTCGATCAGCGGCCAGTCGCTGAAATTATTCACTTCGGGCACAGAACACGAAATCTCTGCGTCTGGCAGCCTCTAGAGATGGCAGTGGTAATAGTGAGGGTGACTGGTAATTAGTGACCGATACTTCAACACGTGATTGTAGTCATGATAACTTTCCAGAAGAAACATTTTTATACACAATATTTATCACAATAACAGCCGTATGATTTTTCGCATTCGCACGCACCCGCCTGTGACCTATCAGCTGTTAGCCGTTTGCAAAAAATGTTTCTTTGCGAAAGTCGTTTTTGTTTTCATGAGTACAATCACGAGTTTAAGTATCGGTCACTAATTGCCAGTCACCCTATATGTGTGGTACTGAAATTGTGTTGAGCGCACAACTACTATCACGGACCGCCTTTAAGGTCGTCAGTTTTTATGTGACATTGATGTTGGAGCGCGACTACTGAGCGTAAGTTCCTGGGTTGTATTCCCGGGTCAGGGGCAGTGATAGTGGTGTGACCGTCGGACTGCCAAGTCATAGGTTCGGGAGTTCGAACCCTAGACACGCACCTCTGATTTTTATGCGTATAGTATTATCACTTGCTTCGGTGAAGGAAAATATCATGAGGAAACCAGCATGCCTGAGAGATATGTATTTCTCGACGGCATGTAAAGCAAAGTCAAAAACCAAGTCGGTCAAAGTATGATTGAGGTGTTCCAGCAAGTAGCAGCTTGGAATTTTAAAGTTATATAAGTTATATTATATGCACCGGGAAGCACGTCATACCGTTGATCCTGCGCTTGGTCATTCCCCAGTCATGTAGAATTGCCGTCCCATCAGTCTATGGGAATGATTGAATAGGAACTATACCTGCGTTTGCTTACACACTTACTCAGTTTTCACTGAGATTGGCTACCGTGACCGAGGAGCTCGTGGCTAAATAATAACAGCCGCTCAGGTCGATCTTTAGGTTAAGCCGTGCTTGCCTAGGTTGGTCTGTGGATGGGTGACCACCCATTACATACCGAGTTTCCTCCGTGCCTCGGAAAGCACGTTAAGCCGTTGGTCCCGGGTGTCATTTGTAGATCTTTGACAGTCGTTAGGTAGTCAGTGGCCCAAAAGTCTGACAACCAGTCTTACCAAGGGGTATCGTATTACCCAGTAATAACTGGGTTGTGGAGGTCTGACAGGCAGTCGCTCCACGTAAAATACTGGTATTCAGCTGCATCCGGTTAAGACTGGAAGCCGATCCCAATATAGTTGGGAAAAGGCTAGGCAAATGATGATGGCTACCGTGACCGAAAATGGATTTCTTTATCAGAGAATTTGCTGAGGAGTTTGTTCGGCCATTTCTTCTTCCCAGCAAAACCACTAGGAAGTGTCAAAGGGCGAGCGTTTTTGGGGGACAGTGTCTTGTAAACGTTGACGTTCAAGTGCTGATTATCACCCCTAATTTGAATAAATTACTTTTGATTTTGAATTTGATTCGTGTGAAAGCTTGGCACGGAAAGTGCTGTCAATGCACCTCCGAGACATTTCCGTGGTCTGTGGCTACAGATTTAGAAACACAAATGCATTGTCCGAGGCTACTTGATGTCTTAATGGAGTTAATTCGTTGTACAATCTGTCTATGTAATCTGTTATTTAGATGTACGGATGAAAGGTAGAATGTAATTGTGATTTACATTTGGAGCAATGTGTTACTGTAAAGTGCAGAACTGCAGATGTCTGTCTGATGAATGGGTGCCGAATTTAAGTAATCAAAAAAACTTCATCATCATCAGCCTAACCTTTTCCCAACTATTTTGTGTAACTATGTTGTGGTCGGCTTCCAATCTAACCGGATGCTGCTGAGTACCAGTATGATCCATAGAGAGACTGTCTATCTGACCTCCACAAACCAGTTACATGGTAATACGATGCCCCTTGATTAGGCTAGTCCCGGCTTTCAATTGAAGATCGTTGGCAGTAGTTATGAGTAGTCAGAAGCCCGAAAGTCTGACACCCAGTCAACCAAGAGGTATCATATTACCCAATTACTTAAGTGCAGTGATAGCCTAGTGGTGTGACCGCCGGACTGCCAAGTCATAGGTCTCGAGTTCGAACCCAAGGCACGCACCTCTGATTTTTCGGATTCATGTGCGTATTGTATAATTATCACTTGCTTTTCGGTGAAGGAAAACATCGTGAGGAAACCAGCATGCCTGAGAGATATTTCTCGACGGCATGTAAAGCCAAGTCAGAGGCCCATGGGCGGCATAAAAACTCTGACACTAGGTTACGAACTAACCACACGATAAAGAAAGAAAGACCCAATTACTGGGTTGTGGATTTCAGACAGGCAGTCGCTCCAAGTAAAATACTGATATTCAGTATCTGGTAAGACTGGAAGCCGACCCCTACATAGTTTAGGAAAACGTTAGGCAGATGATGATGGTCGTCTTTTGGCTGAAATGATAACAGTGATGATGAATGACAAAAATTGCTTGAATTGCTCCTGACAAAAAATGCTTGAATCATAGACATTTCTTTGGGGTTTCCTAAATCTTTAGGTCATACAAAATGTTTACTCCGTGTGGTTTCCCACGCAATCTTTAAGCTTTTACCTTTGCACCATTATTATACTGTCTCGCAGTCTCATTCAAAGATGTTTAACATTTTCCTCATATTTGGAATTTACTTTCAAAATGACACTGACCCATGAACAGTAATTTGGCGTCCATCTCAATTTGTTATGAATAATTTTCTGAATCTGTTTTGTCACTGCCTCAATTTGTTCGTGCTTGCAAGGGCTATCGTTGAGCATGAGGTCCTCAGTTCGATTTCTGGATCGGGCAAAATGTTATTGGTTTTTTTCAACAGGAATTTCTCAGAAGCTCGCAGATTGATGGCAAAAGGCTCGCCCGAATGTATGGCTCGAATGTATCTGTTGTGTTTTGTCTTATTTTTCTAATGATTTTTTAATTAATGTACCTAATGCTATTATAATTATGATCCAACGGGTGATTGAAATAAAGGAATTGAATTGAATATTACAATATTTAGCGAAATATGGGTTTACTATAATTATGGTCTATAAGATCACCTGTAACCCGTCAGAGAAAATTGGCGTCATTCTGGAATAGTAAGTGGGCAACATTTATGGTACTCGTGCAAAAAAAAATCTATTATATCAAAAAGTAGCGTATTTTCCTCATAGACATAACGCTCTCTACAGATATGTACATATTTTGTATTTACTACATAATGTTAACCGGAGTCACGCAAGATTCACGAATACCAATAACTTCTGTAATACCCGTATGTAGACGTAATAATTCTATTCGTTTTCCTAGTTAGGAGCTCGTGGCTAAATAATAACAGCCGCTCGGATCGATTGCCTAGGTAGGTCTATGGATGGTGACCACCCATTACATACCGAGTTTCCTCCGTGCCTCGGAAAGCACGTTAATCAGTTGGTCCCGGCTGTCATTTGTAGATCTTCGACAGTCGTTACAGTGGCCCAAAAAGTCTGACAACCAGTCTTACCAAGGGGTATCGTATTACTAACTGGGTTGTGGAGGTCAGATAGGCAGTCGCTCCATGTAAATTACTGGTATTCAGCTGCATCCGGTTAGACTGGAAGCCGACCCCAACATAGTTGGGAAAAAGCTAGCCAGAGGATGAGACGTAATAATTCTAACTGTAGTCGGTACCTTTATAAGTAAAGACGTGTAAGAAAAGGGATTTTGCCCTATCGCGTGAAACTGGCAAAAAGTATTTGGAAAGAGTTGCTTGTAGATATTTTCCTTTATTATGGTCATCATATAATTTACTATACATGTAAAAACACCCAACCTTACCCCATCCACATATTAATTCTGAAGGCATTCTGAATACGAGAAATAAAATGACGTCACTCTATATAAATCACATCTTTCCTTCTGACAATACAAGGCAATCGTCACTATATATTAAACAATATGAAAAGAATCAGCATTGCCACCCAATGTGGCAATGCTGGCATCCTTTTGGGCACTTTGCCTGTTGACAGCGACGTGGACGAATTTTTTGACGCCCTGTAACCGTTTTGATACTTATACATATTTTTATTACTATTATAGACTTGTAGTCTGTAAATAATGTAAATATTCATAATAAATTTTAATATGAAAATGAATATTTTCACTGAAACCACAGAGTCGACAAAAAATTGTCGCCACCGTTTTTAGACAAAGAGATGTTGCTAATGAGTAATGACTCTCTCTGTCTCTGACCTGTCTGCAGGTAGGAGCCATACAGTCGGGCAGTAAATAGAATGTATTAACTATTGACCCGCGGATAAACTAATCACATTAAGTGTCTTCCTCCTAATAAATAAAATTACTTTGATTGCTTACTGTAATAGAAAACATTACTTCAAACGTATGTAAAACTATGTAGTTTTGTCCGCGTCTTCTACCGTGTAGAGATCGGAAACTATCCAACATGTTTCCGAACATGTTACGAGATAAAAAGCCTATGTCTTAAGTCTACATGTATGCCAAGTTTCATCGAAATCGGTTGTGCCATATAGTGACCACAACGAATTCTTGTAGCCACGCAAATGAAAAACATCGCGATACTGTCACTGGCTGTGTACCTTCGCCCATGTCATTCACCACGATTCTTTACTATCGTGATGCTGTCGTGCTTTAGTCGCAAACATTCTTCACCCTCCCCCAGTTCTCCACTCTTCGTTCCCCGATATCGTCAGACACAGTCGCGCATTTGCATCGATACAGTAGCGATGTTGACATGCATGTTTATATCGCTTCTGTCGCGCGTTGGAAATGCGACTAAGGGCGGTTTCAGATTAGCGTATTTTCGGCTCGTTTTTGGAAGCGTATGGCTACGCTTTTTGCTACATGCGCAACTTGTACGAGGGTTGATGCGCTTATAAGCTCGTATTAGCTTGAGCCGCGAGAGACGCTTTCCAGCAACCCACGCGAACACGCCGAAATAAGCGCGTGTATGCGCATTTAGTTTTGCGAAGCGCAAAAAGTGACACGCGTGGCTAAAAAAGACGCACTGAGCCAAGGAAAACACGTGGAAAGGTTACAGACAGACAGAGTTACTTTCGCATTTATAATATTAGTAATGTTTATTATGATTACATACCGCATTACAAAATATTCCTTCGCACTTATGTATATAAAATATTATTTACATACACACAAGTACTCTCTTACATAAGCTCTGGTACCAAAGTTAATTAAAATAGCGAAGTTAATTCAATTTGTATGGTTCCAAAAATACATTGGGCGTGTAATATGTTAACTAACTTTATTACGAAAAACATGTGTGGGTTGATGTTATTACGGAATATTAATTTAGATCGGGAGGAATGGAAATAGGTCCTTAAATAAATCGGGGATTCTGGCAATCAGATCATTGTGGGTAAAGATATCATAAGTTTGTTTGTTTTGTTCCAGATCGCTAATGTGGGTAAAGATATCACAAGTTTGTTTGTTTTTTTCCAGATCGCTAATGTGGGTAAAGATATCACAAGTTTGTTTGTTTTGTTCCAGATCGCTAATGTGGGTAAAGATATCATAAGTTTGTTTGTTTTGTTCCAGATCGCTAATGTGGGTAAAGATATCACAAGTTTGTTTATTAGTTTGTTTGTTTTGTTTTTGTTTTTTTTTATACGTGCCATCTTTTCTTTAGTAGCGGTACTTTCATACAAGCCTACGAGTTTGGCTTGCCCTTATAACCTACTACTCTTCATGATGTTAGGTTTTCTGAACAGTCGGCTTGCTTAATAGGCTTGCCGTATTGTTGGCCCCTTTGCAGGCTACTGTTAACTTGAGGCCCTAGCTACTCTTAGTATCTATACTAATATTATAAATGCGTAAGTTTGGATGGGTGTTTGTTATTCAAACACGCCTGAACGGCTGAACGGATCTGGATGGAATTTTGGCACAGAGATCGATTATAATCTGGAATAGCACATAGGCTACTTTTTCCACAAATACTGATTAATTGAATTGCTCCAATTACCAATCTCCAAAAATCTAAACAAAAGGTAACGTGATTTACCAGTTACAATGTGGCCAACAGTACCTACCTATTAACGCTATACAAATACAGTGATATTACGTCCGATCGCGCCTACCAACACATCGTAGCGGATTGGTTACAAAATATTTAATTTACGGCTCCCGGGCGTGGGACCTGCGCACGCGCTCATGAGAACGGACCAACCGTGAACTTACGCAAGATCGTATGCGTTTCCACTGTAACTGTCATTTGTTAGCGATTTTTATTTGAAAGTTTAAGGTGAAATGGAATTTGGTGTGTCCTTCGAAATATGAAAAAAATACAAGTTCGGAATACAAAATAATTTGAACTTGTGGTTTTTATGTCAGTATTACATAAGTTGTACGTCACTTTTCATTTCAGTTGACTAATGCCGGGTACACATTGGTGCAATGCAACATGAAATGTAACAAAACAACAGGCAAATTTGTTTCAGCGTGTGTTACATTACATGTTACGTTTCACCAATGTGTACCCGGCATTATCGAGCTGAGATTTTTATCAAAGAAATTTTGTTCCATTTAAAAATAAAAAAATAAATATATAAAAAATGCGTCTATTTAGCATAAATAGTGTCTATCAAACGATTGCGAAAAAAAGCCAATAATGGATCGTGGCAGGTCGCGACTAGTTTAGTATAATGTATATTTATATTGTATGAATAGTCTTATTCAAAAGCTTTATAATCATCATCGGCCTAGCCTTTTCCCAACTATGTTGGGGTCGGCTTCTATTCCAGCTGAATGCAGCTGAATACCGATTTTTACATGGAGAGACTGCCTATCTGATCTCATCCCAGTTACAAGGTAATAACCCCTTGTTGGGACTAGTTGTTAGATTTTCAGGCTACTGACTGCTCGTAATGACTGTCAAAGATCTATAAATAACAACCGGGATCCCGGTCACCCAACCACGGTCTGACCTCGGCAAGCACTGCTTAAACTTGAAGAACAACCCATGCGGCCGTTACTATTTACCCACGAGCTCATCCAAAAGTTTAAAAATAAATAATGATACCTATAAATGCATGATAAATTCCACATCAAAAGTAAATTAATGGCTCTATAATTACAATTTAAACTCAAAGAAATTTATAGCCTAGGAAACTACGAACAATGAATAACACAATACGATAAAAAATCTAGATAAGCATGACAAATGTAAGAAGGTGCAAAACATTCAGCTTTCTATTGAGTTTAAAACTGTTAGGTAATATTTGAACTATCATTGAGATTTCTTCAAATCGTGATATAAATATTACGCACAGCGTCATGTGCGTAGCGTAATGATTTATACATATAAAGCTGCCTGCAAACATATATGACTTTGACCAACGACCCGTCACCACGAAACTGACAAGATTTTCAGTCAAACCAGTATGGAGGAGGACAGATTGAGAACCAGCTGGACACTGACCGATTGTGCAGTACCTACATTTTCTTTCTGAGTCGGTGTTCGAAGTTGGGCCCGTAATTTGTCCATTACGGTTTCATCGAACCTTTTCTAGGGTTCCGTACCCGAAGGGTAACTAACGGGACCCTATTACTAAGCTTCTGTGCGTTCGCCCGTCCGTCCATCCGTCTGTCTGTCAGCGGGCTGTATCTCATGATCCGTAATAGGTAGACAGTTGAAATCTTCACAGAATGTGTATTTCTGTTGCCGCTAGAACAACAAATAATAAAAATAAAGGAGACTACAAATTAAAGGAGGCTCCCCTACTACGATGGCACGGAACCCCTGACTCGCATTAAGCAGTTTTTTTTACACTAAATAAAGCGAAGCGACTGATTTAAAGCGATGATGCAGCCCAGGGTGGAACACGCTTGCCTAGAAGAAGCTGATTCACTCAAACTTTGCAGAGATCCAGATTGTACAGATACAGATCGGGAAACAGAGAAGCCGGCAGTGAATTCCACAGATTAGCGGTTCGCACGCGTAATTCCCTTTCCGTGTTCAACTGGCGACACCGGTCTCGCGAAATCCACACGCTTTTGTTTTACTACGGAATCCTACGATCCCGTGTTCAATTCGCGTCAACTGAGCACGCCTTTGTGATCAAGCAACGTTAAAAGAAGTTTTACAAAACAGTGTGTAATTGAATTGAACACGGTTTTTTAACCTGTCTATTCGCGTATTTCCCTTTCCGTGTTCAACTGGCCATACGCCTGACAGAAACCCTAACCTTAGACGGTCGACGTCAGGGGCACCCCGAGGTTCGGTTAGTTAGGTTCCTTTAAACCCTGCAGACAGAAATAGGAGCCCCGCTGCGCGGGGCTCCGTCGACTGTATTGTAATTAAAGGATATTTAGTAGAAACGTGATTTATCCCAATGAATCTAAATGAGAAATGAAAAATGTATAGATGATTAAATATCATCTGATGAAGTGTTCAGTTCAACTGCACACGATTTTGTTAAACCTTACCCAGCGCCACTTGATCACAAAGGCGTGCTCAGTTGACGCGAATTGAACACGGGATCGTAGGATTCCGTAGTAAAACAAAAGCGTGTGGATTTCGCGAGACCGGTGTCGCCAGTTGAACACGGAAAGGGAAATACGCGGTTCGCACAATAAATGTGGAAGCATAGCGCTTTGTTCGGGTCCGCAGAACTAAATAATCCTACTAACATTATAAATGCGCGAGTTTGTGAGGATATCTCAATGTATGTTTGGATGTTTGATAAATAAATTTATTTTTAAGCACAAGTTTTTAATGTTATGACTTTACTTTAAATACCTCCCAGCCCCCGTACTATTCAATGAATCCATCAGCATAATGTTTTGAGTGCGTTACATAGAGTTCTACCGTAAAACGTGCTTTTTCACCCCAAAAAAATTGTCGTTTCCCAGCAATAACTTTTGCGTGAATTACATTACACTTATCTTATACTTTTGATGTACATACATAATGCTTGGTTGATGGCTTCGTGACGGGTCCGTGTCCACCCTGTATATGGACCTACCAGATCGCAACAAATAATAAAGAGAGAGTTTTTACCATCAAGCATATTAATTACAAACTTATTCTTTATCCTTTGGGAATTACGAGAAATCCTTATTCCCTGCCTACATTAAAAGAGGAAGCCTCTGGGCAAAACGTTATCACTCAAGGTCAAGACCTAGAAAAACCCAGGGATTTTGGCTGAGCAATAAGTCAATCAAGGCTTTTCTATCAATAAGTATTGATTTAACATTTTATCAAAATTAAAGTAAGTGAACTGGATACAGGGCACGGTACATTACGAAATACATAACATAACATCACGCCTGTAATCCCCGAAGGGTTTACAGAGGTGCACCTAATAGTACACCCACATTTCATCAGTTATATCAAAGTCCCATGTAGTAAGGGGCGAGCCTATCGCCATCAACTGCGCACAGATCCAGATTCCGTAGCTGCTATTGAGAAATTCTAAATGGAAAAACCCAATAACACCCAGCACCTGAGCTCAGCAGTCGCGATTGCGATCACTAGAAAAAAAAAGGCAGTCAAAAAAAAGGGTACTACACACTTTCGACCGGCATTTCTGTCGCCAGCCTAAAGGTCGCACAGACACTCGAATCGGTACGCTAATTGGCTACCGTTGACACGACGAATACACTTGAAATAAAAATTTCACATCCCAAAGAAAGTTGTCATATATAATTATTTTCCATTGACCGTACTGAGTTGACGTTTTATACTCACTTTCTTCGATATGTATTATGTATACGAAATTCGTTTGATGTTGGTAGGTAAATACCTTCTTATTTTTTTGGTAATTTGCTCATGTTATAGGTATGGAAAATTTATTTACTTCTGACATGAGTGATTGACAGTCAATATCCAAAGCCTTGTTTAACATTTCGTATGAAAGAAGGAAACAAAAATACTTATTTGTCACAAGGATATGACGGGCATAATAAATAACAAAATTATATACGGATGGAGAGGGAGAGGGAGGCCAAAGAAAAGATGGATGGATTGTGTGAGGAATGATATGAAAGAGAAAGAAGTAAATGATGCCGTGACGTCTGACAGGGGAGAATGGAAGAAGAAAACGTGTTGCGCCGACCCCAAGTAGAATGGGACAAGGGCAGGAAGATGATGATGATGACAAAGCATAACAAACCCTTACTAATATTATAAATGCGAAAATAAGTTTGTTTGTTTGTTTATACAGCTGCATGGAGCGACTACCTATCTGACCTCCACAACCCAGTTTATACTGAGTAATACAATAGCCCTTGGTAAGACTGGGCTGGTTGTCAGACTTTCGGGCCACTGACTACCTGTAGCGACTGTCAAAGAACTTAAGTAAATGACAGCTAGGACCAACGGCTTAACATGCTTTCTGAGGTACGGAGTGAACTCGGCATTTAATGGATGGTCACTCATCCACGAACCAACCTAGACAACCGCGGCTTAACCTTGAAGATGGACCCGTGCGGTCGTTATTATTTAGTCAAAATGTGCAATGGAAACCCACATTTCGCTGGACCTAAGTCCAGTAATACCTTCTAAGTTCGCATCTCACTAGTTACCGTATTCATTACATATCATTCGCTGGAAATTTAATATATTACGTCATAACCTTATTACATAGCCGTCTGTATACATTACATTATGTGCGTTACATTTGTGTTGTAAACTTAAAGCTGTCCGTCCACTGCTACATAGGATGTATTCGGGGAGCCTTTGCTATGTCAGTTGCGAGGTTCATTTGATGCCAGGAGCATCCGAAGCCGTGGGTCGCAGTCATAGCTTAGCCGTAGGATGCTGTGGAACAGCACTTTAAAGGGAAAACGCCAGAGTATCCCGCGAAATTCAAGTTTTCTTAAGTTTTTTGCAATTTGCACGTCATTGTCAGGTTGTATGTTGATTAAAACATGATTCGCGGCTGTAACACTTCTGCATTTACAGAATTATAATCATTAAAATCATAAATACAACCTATTTTGACTATTTCTTGAAAAAGGCTTCCGGCTTCCACCGAAGCAGATACGAGTGGAGCCGAACGGAGACAAACTCAAAAACTCAAAGCATTTATTTCAATTAGACCATAACAGACACTTTTAAATGTCACAAAATCAAAGAAAGCGAAACTACAGTCATAGACATAATAACTTGTGAAAGTACTGTAGTTGCTCATTCCAAGGCATAGATCTCTATGGAGAAGAATGGGCAACTCCATGGACACTCTTTTCAATCAAAATATTGACGTACGGGAATCGACTAATCACATTGGTCGAAATCTACATTGAGTCCTTCGTCTCGTCGAATCTAGCACGTATCTGCACCGCTCCCTCGTCTGCGCTTGGGTGAAACCGGGCCTTAAGCTATAATGATGTATGTAGTCTGACCCATTGGGGCAAGTTGCATGCGTATCGATTTATGTGTCCATCAATCTTCATAAGTTCTAAGGTGATTTGCTTTCTTGGGAATCGATTTTCACGATAATGTTGGTTACTTAGGTTTTGTTACTTCATGGAGATGTTTGTATCAATTACCTATCTTAACACAGCAAGACAAAAAGCTTCGATAAAACTGACTGAGGCCTATGCTTTCTCCCAAATTGACAAATAACTCTCGCATACTTCGACTTCTCATATTCACCTAGTCTTACCAAGGGGTATCGTATTACCCAGTACTAGCTGGGTTGTGCAGGTCAGATAGACAGTCTCTCCATGTAAAATACTGGTATTCAGCTGCATCCTGTTAGACTGGAAGCCGACCCCAATATAGTTGTGAAACGAGCCCCTCTGCAGAATGCCCCGCCTCCTTTATTGCTCATCCTGCAGCTGCACAGCCACCTACACCTTCCAGGATTCAAACGAAGCCAACGAAAGAGCTGTGCCGGTGGCTATATACTAGTCGATATTATTTGAGTCCATCGACACCCAAAGACGAAGAAGCATACAACATTTTTCCTTTCAAAATCTCCATTCAAAACCTCAAGGAAAACCACAATTAAAATCAACACATAAAATATTTGCTTTAATTTCACAACTTCACGCCTCTCTCCTAACGTGATGAGCAGATATCGTAAGAAAATTAAGCTCGTGTAATCATTATGACATGCCTTGCAATATTGTGCTAGGCTCGAAGTAAATATAATCAAATGTTTGTTTAGGCGGTATGCAATGGTAAGATGTTGCGAATTTATCGATGGGTCGGAGCGTCTGCCTTTCGTTTAAAGATGTTTCTGAAAAAGGCAAGACAGGGAAGAGGTGAGAGAGGTTAATTTAAGGAATATTTTTTACTAAGTTTTGCAGTTCTTAGTATAATCTTTGCACAACATAACATTACGCTTGTAATCCAGAGGCAAAGCAGAGGTGTACTTAATAGTAAACCAACATTTCGCCAGTTCTGTTTAAATCCCATGTAATAGGGGGCGAGCCTTTTGCCATCAACCGGGCGCAAATCCAAACACCGTGGCTGCTACTGAGATATTCCTTATTGAAAAGCCCAGTAACACTTGGCCCGACCCCGGAATCGAACTCAGGACCTCATGCTCAGCAGTCACTTAGCAGTCAGACCACTAAACCAACGAGGCAGTCTTCAGACACATAAGTACAAATAATAAACATGGTAAATATCCCGTTTTAAGTGTTAATGATAGTGTTAGTGACCATGTCAGTTAAAAAACGTACAACTATAGCATAAGTCCATCTATTTGAAAGTCGTTAAAAAAATCCTGCACACATCACTAGATCCTCTGGAGTGCCATAGATACGAGGCTTATATCCTTTTTGAAGCGTAGCATGACCACCGGAGAAACGGGTTTCTTTGACGGAACAATAGACAAAATGACAGATTGTGTCGACAAAATGACAGATTTCTTTTCACAATTTGTCATTTTGTCGATCTTTTCGTCAAAGAAACCTGTTTCTTTTTTTTTTTAATTTTCTTTTTTTTTTTAATGGCATCTCGCAGGTCAACCTAAGAAGTTGTCGCCAGCGTAACCGGACTATTCCGTGAGTGCCTTGAGCGGCCTCCAGCTAGGGGCAGGGCTAATTCATTATGTCTACTTAGTACTTAAACAGAAGCCACCACACATTACTAAACATTACAGCTACGAGCACAATCTCTTCCTCATTATCAATTTCCTATGAACCGGTTTCAATTTGTGTTCTACCGATATACTGTCCACGCGCATGACCTTAGGGATGCTAGCTTGTGACCTGATCTTTTGACTAGGATAGGTCACTTAGATCACTTTGTTTAATCCTGCGGAAGGTAAGAAGGACTTAGTAGTTTTTAAGGAACCTTTAACTGGGTTAGAAGGTATCCTATGACTTTCAGAGCGAAAGTTAATACAGGGGAGGTTTTCAATTTGACTCAGTTTTTTTTTTAATATGTCTACGCATAAATCCACCCCTAAGGGTAGAATAACAGAGGTTGATTGATTTTTTTCCCACTGAATGTTTAATTGTTATTGGCACACATATGAAGTAATGATAACAATACAACATTATAATAGACATCTGGATTTTATCTGATGATGGAGACGGAAGGCAGTTGCAAGAGGTCCTCCTTTTTTTTTAGGATGTGTAATCATCAAATGACCCCTCCCGCTCTGGACGGAGTGGAAGGGAGTGTCAGACTCGTACTGACTAAAACCCATCCATGTTCCTTCTTTGCCCTTTGTGTTCCAGGGCCGCGGTATCTCTTTCGAATAGTCCCATAGCCCCAGGAAGAGGTCCTCCTTCAGTATAGGTTTAGAATATAGACGTTCTTTCTCTTCCGCTGTTCTCTTTGCTTCTGAGATCCAAGACAGTTGAATCGTTCCTCCGGGATTCGTCGAGATTCATTGCCTCGGCGCTTTGCTGTCATTCGCTATAGTTGATTCCGGTTTTCAGAGGTTGTAGTGATTGGGAATAGTGTGTCAGGCCTGTCCCAAAGCATAATTGTAGCTCAGAGAATGGACTGATTTCTTCAAAATAACCACCATACAATTTTTATAGTAATTTTTCTATTCGCACGTTCATCACAGTAAACCACAGACACAAAATTAAACATAATGATCAATGGAACAGCTTTCTTTTTGACCTTTCGCAAACCATGACACTGCAATTTGAATGCGAAACTTTTTTGATTCATTACTTACGCGATGAAACGTCCAAACTTAGGTGCTAACTACATAAAACTAAAATCATTACCTCGTTTTTTTTCGTAATTGCAATTTTTTTTTTGTTTACTAATGAGATGAGTGACTTATTAGACTTAGAACGGATAGATGGCCTGCTGAAAACGACCATAACTTACGAGCTGTACATAAATGTAGGTGGTAAGCATGGCGACCAATCAAGCTATACGTAACAGTTTATGAGGATCTCTCATTGTATTGAAGATCTATACAAAGCGAGGCTATGTTATACTGGAAATGTATAACTTGATGTGTCGTCGTGTATACGTTCGAACCCAGATACACGAATACTTTACTTTGTGTAATTTATTTCATTACCGCTGCTCTCAAAGTGTAAAAAAACCTTCGTGAGGGAACTACAATTTCCTAGAATCGGGAATTCGAATATATGTGACATTCACCGATTCGCACTGGGCCTGTGTGATGAACAACATAGAAGAAAGGGGGAATACTAAAGGTTGATTAGAAAGAAGAAAGAAAGTGAGTTTCCAGCAAAGATATTTAAAAGTCTCATAGAGCGGATATTGGGAATATTATCATACAAAAATTTTGATCCCGAACATTTTCGATTTTGACACACGAATGCTACCTGACAAGCGGGCGTATGACACTAAACAGACAGACTTGTTACAAAGTAAAAGATTACATTTTAATCGTCTTGCCCCGTCTATTGCTCGTAAACATTTAAATGTCTTTAGTTTTCAGCCATAAAGGAATGGAACAAACTGCAAAATTAGTCGGGCTCAAGAAAAGTCAAGTTATAACTGAATAAAACCTTCATCAATTTCAAGAATAGCTTTAAATTAAATGTCGTATTGACCTACCACAATATTAGGAGGAGGAGCTCGTGGCTAAATAATAACAGCCACTCAGGTCAATTTTTAGGTTAAGCCGTGCTTGCCTAGGTTGGGCTGTGGATGGGTGACCACCCATTACATACCGAGTTTCCTCCGTGCCTCGGAAAGCACATTAAGCCGTTGGTCCTGGGTGTCATTTGTAATCTTTGACAGTCGTTAGGTAGTCAGTGGCCCAAAAGTCTGACAACCAGTATTACCAAGCGGTATCGTATTGCCCAGTACTAACTGGGTTGTGGAGGTCAGATACGCAGTCGCTCCATGAAAAATACTGGTATTCAGCAGCATCTGGTTAGACTGGAAGCCGACCCCAATATAGTTGGGAAAAGGCTAGGCATACAGGGTGTAAACAGACCCTTCACGAAGCCGTTAACCAAGCATTCTGTACATCAAACTAAATCACCCTACACAAAAATTATTGCTGGGAAAAGACTATTTTTTTTGGGGTGAAAAATAACCTTTTATGGTAAAACTCAAAGTAACGTATTCAAAACATTGTGCTTATGGATGCATTGAATAGTAAACGGGCCATGGAGGTATTTAAAGTAAGGTTATAACATTAAAAAATTGTATTTAAAAAAAACTTGAGAAAAAGTTGGAACTTTGACCCTCAATAACTCCATAACTAGAAGGTTCCCAGGTATGGTCTAAAACAAAAAAAATATCGCAATAGCGGGGAGAACAAATGCCTTTCGGCTTTGTTAAGTGTCTATTTACACCCTTTATATTGATTGACATACCACAATATAACGTAGCCACATGAGCCAGTTACGCGGTTATTTCTACTACGCATATGTGTGTAATCACTTTTAAAAGGCACGCAACGTTTTGTCTAACATATATGGGTTACCATTGTCTTGATGTGAGGTTACCGATTCCCACGGAGATAACTCCATGCGGGTCAGTAAGGCGACTATTGTCAAGCGTTTTAAGGATTTTAATTTTCATCTTTGTAATTAACATTTGAGATGTGCAAAAAGATAATGATTAATGGTTACAGATACGGATACTGTTCTATGTTATTTTTGTTACATCTAGTCAATAAAAAGCTTTAATTACTTGCAACGCACAGCTTCTTAACTGTTGGGTAACTAGAAGCATGTTTTGCACAAGTTTTGTTATGCAATAAAGAGAGGGGTTTTTAAGAATTCCTCCCCTACATAACATCACGCCTGTAATCCCCGAAGGGTTAGGCAGAGGTGTAATTAATAGTACTCGCCCATTTCGCCAGTTAGGTTTGAAGACCCATTTAATAGGGTGCGAGCCTATTGCCATCAACCGGGCACAAATCCAGAGTCCATGGCTGCTACTGAGTAATTCCTGATGGAAGAACCCAAGAGACGTATCACAAAAATTTCATCGGACCACGGTAAAGAGACTAATATACCACGGGAAAAAATTCACACAGTGAACAAAAGTCTGTAGGTAAATAGGAGTCATGCGGTTGGACAATAGAATCAGCCTAAAACTTATAGAAATAAGGAATTCAGAATATTTCTGATCACTTTTGATTACTGAGTTCCATTAAAATGAAACAGTATGATTACAAATGTCTTTAGGAGCGGACGAAATTCAGTACAGTCGACAGCACATCAAGTTACCACATACTGTCAAATTTCTCCAAATGATTTTAAACCATAAAATGTTGAAGGTTAAGTTCAAAATCGAATGAGAAAATTTGACAGTATCTAGTAACTTCGTTTGACAAAAATAGTTTCGTGAGTTTGCTAAAAGAACACTCCAAAAGTAGAACAATGGATTTTAAAGCATTTATTAAATCCACTTCCACTATTAATTTTACTGGAAAAAGTTAATTTGGGTACCGATTTCAATGTTCAGCCTAACAATAGTAATAGTAATTTTTCTCTCCTGTAATAGCTTCAAAATAATTTACCGATTCCTAACTAAATTAAATAATATCAAACTCCCACGTTCATCTAAAGTAAAATGATTTATTCATATCTACGTACAGTCATGAGCACCAATATGTAAACACTTAATAACTTTTAAAAGTGTTTTTCTCCTACTGTTCTGATTATTTCATGATGTTAGGAACATAGTATTCTGGAACTCACATTTTTATGAAAACGATCTTATCTCCAAGTTACCGCCGTTATTTCTCGCGAAAATTGTTTTTCAGTTTAGATAAATGTATACGTGTTGGTGCTCGTGACTGTACCTACAATTAATACAAGACTGACATGAAAGCCATCGTCTTATTTTAATTGCTATACCATCAAAGCAATTTCGAATTTATTCCAACCCAAACAGAATCATCCATCGTATACATAGGTAATAAATTGATTGAAGGTAATAAATAATACTAGCGAATATAAATCTTTCGTCAGTGAATAAAAAATCTCGTTGAAACTTGGGAATTAGATACATCAGAACGTAGATTGGTATACAGGGTGTAACAGAAAGGGTATAGTCATATGAAAGGATATGCTGCAGACCATCAAACTGAACAACTTCCTCCATGGGTCCAATATCGTAAATGCGAAAAAAAAATCAGCTGTCCCATATATTTGGGTCAAATAGGTATTAAAATTTTGCATCTGACAGCTGGTAATTTTTTCGCATTTACGATATTGGACCTAAGGAGAAAGTTGTTCAGTTTGATGGTCTGCAGCATATCCTTTCATATGACTATACCCTTTCTGTTACCCCCTGTATAGGACTTTTTATCCCAGTGGCTTCTGTGTCCTACTCCAAAGACCTTAGCACGGACCCTATAAACGTTACGTAAATACCTACGACGATTTCAAAATTAAAAATACTCGTTTCACATACAATATTTTCATAATTGTATAAATGTATTCATATCTATGTATGTTACTGATTGTGCTTGTTGCAAGCAATATTGTATTTTCGATTTAAAAATAGACGTATTAACGTTACGTTTACACCGTACGCTCGTGAAAGAGCCTCTGGTCAAATGCCTTCCTCCGTCACGTTACAGTGGGACAATAATTTCCTCCTCTCGGAGAGTGGGCCTCTGTCCCAGCAGTGGAAATTTTATAGGCTGATTATGCCACGTAAGCGAAGCCGCAGGCAAAAGGTCGTATGTGTCTCAGACGTCAAACAAACAAATATGAAGCAACTTGGAATTAGAAGGCAATTATGATGGTGTACCATTGCGTTGTACCCTCGCAATCGAATAGTTAGCAGCTACACAGTGGCGCAACGATCGGTCGCTGCCCATTTTTGGGAGAGTTCAATTTCCTACGTTTAGAAAGAACCAGTTTTTCTACAGTTGATGATAGGCTTGCAAATTGTATGCAGAAATGAAAGAAACATCCGTCAATTTGTAATCTGAGCTAGAGTGTATTTCATAACTCATGAATGGATCGATTGATATGGTTAAACTGCGTTTGTCGCGGTCACTCGGCTGATGGCTGATCATTCTTTACCCACACATTGATCTGCGGTGCCTAAGGTAGCATTAAAAGCACATAACTTTATATTATATTTTATATTTATATTTTATTTTTTTGTTTGGGAGAGTTTTTCCATCTTTGGAGAAAGAAGGGTTATGCTGGATTGCCACTGACTAAAACCCCACCATCTCGGAGATAAACCTATGTTCACACGGACCTCTAACTGGTATCAACCCACCAGAATTATCGGGCCCCATCAGTCGGGAAAATATTTTTTATTTTTCATATCGCCCTAAACCAAAATTAATAGAAGCTGTTTATGTTAAGCTTTCTCATGAAATATTACTAAGCAATAATTACTTCACGATCACGCCTGCAATCCCCGAAGGGTTAGGCAGAGGTGTACCTAATAGCATACCCACATTTGACCAGTTATATTTAAGTCACATGTAATAAGGGACGAGTCTGTTGCCATCAACCGGGCGCAAATCCAGACTCCGTGGCTGCGGCTGAGAAATTCCTGATGAAAAACTCAATAACACTTTGCCCGACCTGGGAATCGAACCCAGAACCTCATCATCGCTCAGTAGACCAACGAATAATTCTACAGGGTGTAAACAGACCCTTCACGAAGCAGTCAACCAAGCATTCTGTACATCAAACTAAGTAACTTTACGCAAAAATTATTGCTGGGAAATGACTTTTTTTTTTGGGGTGAAAAATAACATTTTACGGTAAAACTCAATGTTACGCACTCAAAACATTGTGCTGGTGGATGGATTGAATAGTACGGGGGTCGTGAAGGTGTTTAAATTAAAAATCTTACATTAGAAACATATATTTAAAAAAAAACTTGTGAAAAAGTTCTAACTTTGACACCCAATATCTCCGTTACTATCTATGGTTCCCAGGTATGGTCTAGAACAAAAAAATGATCGCAATGACGGGGAAAACAATTACCTTTCGGCTTCGTTAAGGGTCTTTTTACACCCTTTATAATCACGACACTAAGCAACTGGATTTACTGAGTAGTTATCAAATACTTGATAAGATTGTTTAACCAAATTCTAATCAAAGATTTCGGAATTCGTTGAGTTTGTATCAAGTACTCCTCAATCTCAAGTGTGTACTACTTAGATATCTAAGTAATCTTACTTATTGGAGGAGAAGAAATGAGATGTTTTACTTAAGCCAGAAATCAATACTCAAGGGCTGTCTCTTCAAGGCTACCAGCGAAATTCAATATCATTTTTAAGATGTTTGGCTCAGATGTTTGACGTTGAATGTTTAACAAGTTGTCAATTATGATAAACATTATAATAATTTAATTCCGTACATCATTCTGAAACGGGCTGTTTCAGAAAGATGAACTGAATTTAATTTAATTTGTTTTAGCCGCACATACAAATTGTTATTTCCTACAAAACTCCAATATTTACACGGTGGAAATGTCTGGAACAGCAGTTTTTTATTATAATACATGTATAATCTAAAAAAGTACGCAGACTTCTCAAAGCCCGGTTCTCAGGTCAAAAACGATCGTAGTTTGTTGTAGAAATACAATACAGTACGAAAGCGATCAACTTAAATATTTCCACTTATAGAGGCTATTTAGTTAAATAAGTCTAGTCCATTCAGCACGCGTAGCTTGACCACCGCAGAAACGGCTTTCTTTGTCGGAAGAATCGACAAAATGACAGATAGTGTCGACAAAATGACATATTTCTTTTCACAATCTGTCATTTTGTCGATTCTTCCGTCAAAGAAAGCCGTTTCTACAGTGGTCAAGCTATGCGTGCTGGACTACAATGTTGAATTTGCAAAATGTTGAATTCGCAAAATGTTGAATCCCAAAATGTTTACTCTACCATCAATCAACAGAAATAGTATCTTACAAAATAAAATCAACCATTTCCAAAGCAAACACTCCAAAAGCAACTCAATATCTTTAAAGTTCTGTTAACTTTTATTAGTTTAGTTCTTACTCAATAGGAATTTCTCTCGAGATTTGACCCGATGTTATTTCGAAGTTTGCCCAAGTTATTATACGAAATATTATAATAACTATGCCTCGTAATTTCGCGTGGGCACACACAAAGAGGTTTTCTTCAAAAGCCAATATTTTAATTAAGTGAATAAGTGGGTCGAATTTTAGATTTGTGCAAAAAAAGGTCGAATTTAGATATTTGAATATTGATTAATTATCTATTAAAGTTGAAGTTTTACTGTAAGATTAAGATAATACCTATTTGAACCTTACAATATCCATCACCACCCTCCCCCAACCCCTATTACATGGGACTTAAATAAAACTGGTGAAATGTGGGCCGTATACTATTAGGTACTCCTCTGCTTAATCCTTTGGGGATTACGGGCGTGATGTTATTATAATATCTATCAGCTAACTTTTATAATTCTAACTAGGTTATTGTTTCATCAACTCTGATGCATTTCAAAGACGTCTTTCAAGCTCCGCCACATCACCATGTCCTCCGGCTCCCGCATCCAGGCTGACCCAGCAACCTTTAAGGGTCTACCTAGCTGGGGGCGACCCACGCTACGCTTGCCGCAGTCTCCATTCTAGAACTCCTACGCTCCACCTCACCTAGTTATTATTTAGAGGGCCCGAAGGCTCCTAAGAAGCCGATTCCTGCCGGCTTCCCTTCGAAAACAAGGCAGTCTACGTAGTGTCTAGATGTCTTTAGTCTGTCTACTAGTGGCTAAGGTTCCATATAGCTGGATTCCTACCGGATTCCCTTTGAAAAATGGCACAGTCAGTATTGTATAGACAAATAATATAATCACATTAAAGATATGTACTCCGGCTTACCTCTTACAAAAATTGACCCTTCGCTACTGCTGTCTACTGTAGTCAAATAGTACATTACATACATATCTGTGGGTATAACATCATAAATATTTAGATCAATTATTTCAACTTTTTACTTTTGGAAACGACATGGAACGACTTTGTGATGCCGTTTTTGGTTATGTAACAGAAGGTTATACTTTAAATATATTTTACTACACGAAAAAAACATTGAGACGCGAAAAATATTGACACTTGAAAGCAACCTTGCTCCAATTATTTCAACATCCATGTTTATCTTGAGAACAAATTCAAACCCACACTAAAAAGGTTCAATTCACAACCATAAACTCCTTACGGAGTTCCGATTACAAATGACGTAACGTGAAATTTACATGGTGGCAACACCCAACGCTAATTTGATCTCCGTAGGCCTACCGCGAATCGTACGCGCTTTGAATGAACTATCACGTATCCTGGGGTGTGCTTACGCATAGAAATTTGATAGAAATAGAAGATTAACACATTGTCTATGTACCTATTTTTACTATTACTCACTTTTGTAGTTTCTCTATCGCGTAATGTAACGTAATAAGTTTTTGTGGGCTGGCAACACGGATGGGAACAATTGTGAACATGCAAATGCATGCTAATACAATGAATGTTATTGTTTATGCGATAGGAATATGTCTATGGTTGGGGTTCCTCGACTTTGGATTGGTTCACACCGTGCTTAGTTACGAGGTTTATGTAAGTCTTACAGCTTTAGTATTAGTTATAAGTTTAAAACTACCATAGCTTGCATGCGATTGTCTCGATAGAAACTTTAAGGAGTATCTTTTGGTGATGCGTGAAGACAATAATATTCGTAAAAGAGAATCACCATCATCTGCCTAGCCTTTTTCCAACTATATTGGGGTCGATTTCCAGCCTAACCGGATGCAGCTGGATACCAGTATTTTACATGGAGCGACTGCCTGTCGGACCTCCACAACCCAGTTATCACTGGGTAATACGATACCCCTTGGTAAGACTGGTTGTCAGACTTTTTGGGCTACTGACTACCTAACGACTGTCAAAGATCTACAAATGACAACCGGGACCAACAGCTTAACGTGCTTTCCGAGACACGGAGGAAACCCGGTATGTAATGGGTGGTCACCCATCCACAGACCAACCTAGGCAAGCACGGCTTAGCCTAAAGATCGACTGTTATTGTATAGCCACGAGCTCCTCCAAATTCGTAAAAGAGAATCATAGAATATAAATGCCAATAATGTTTTTTTTAAATTGAGTAAGAAGACATCACCTCAGTTCTTGTCAACATTAATATATTTCATGTTTTTCTTGTCTCTTTGTAGGTTTTTCTTTGTCGGAAACTTGAATCTTATGTAGTTTATTTTTCAGTCGAGATTTGAAGAAAAATGGAAAGTTTTTAAAGATGGCTTCTAATTTAATTATTGACAACCCAATACCTGCACTAACCTAGATATCTTTTGGATTGGATTAATTATCGGCCGACCAAAATTAGTCCAACGATACAAGATAAAGCTCTTAGAAAATCGTGGCAATGGCGAATCCCACCGTCAAATGTTTTAATGACTAGGAAGTCACGCGACTATTCCTGTCAGTTAGACCACCACCATACAACTTTACGCAATGGGTGCGAGCGATTTTCGTCCTGGATTTTGCACGGGATTCGGCCCAGTTTGACATATCACATAGGTTAGGCAGAGGTGTACCTAATAGTACACCCACATTTTACTAGTTATGTTTATGTCCCATGTTATACGGGGCTAGCCTATTGCCATCAACCGGGCACAAATCCAGACTCCGTGGCTGACTGTCCTGATGGAAAAACCCAATAATACTTTGGCCGATCCGGGAATCGAACCCAGGACCTCAAGCTCAGCAGTCGCGCTTGTGACCAATCGACCAACGACGCAGTTCCAGTCCAGTTTGGTCACAGCTTAAAGATTTCCGTAATATCCTATATAAGTATGTGATCTACTTTATGTAACTGTGAATGATATGGACAGAACTAAAATACATGTGTTTTGGAATAGGCCGCTATCGTAAACCCACAGTTTGACCATAAAGAGAATCGTGTAACGATACCTGTACAGTCGCCATCAGATATATCGTAGCGGGCGAGGTACTCAAATATTTCGGAGCAGCATTACTTTTCAATAAATTCGTTACACTAGATATGGCCAATAACATCAGAACATGCAAAATGTCATAAATATAAGAGCAGCGACTTTTCAATACTTACTATTTTTGACAACTTCAAAGTCAATATAGCAACGAATTTAAACTGTGTAATACAGACTTAAGGTATATTTTCCATAAATGTTCCGATCTTTATGATCATCCTGACTGCGTCGATACCTTTGTAGTTCTGTGCTTTCTGATATTTTTAGCTCGTTATGTGTTCCGAATTTATTGAAAAGTAATGCTGCTCCGAAATATTTGAGTACCTCGCCCGCTACGATATATCTGATGGCGACTGTACATATTTGTATTTATTTCACGCAGTATGTTTATAGGGTGGCATAAACATTGTGTGCAACTTTAGGATAACGTATACTCGTAATGTAACCGTAGGGTATAAAGTTGAGCTTAGTTTTATGTAGCTTGAAGTCATCAACATGAAAAACTGGGTAGGGCGAGTCGGACTCGCGCATGAAGGGTTCCGTACCATTGTAGCAGGGGCAATTCTGTGTAAATTTCAGCTGTCTACCTATTACGGAAGTGCTCACAGCCTTTTCAAGGATATTTCAAAACGCTTAGTTGACACTTCCCGTGACCCAAGGGCCTGACTTTGACCTTGGCCAGAGGCTTAGCGTTGCCATACAAAGTGGCAGCGCTGCCAGTCTCTTGGGCATATTACCAGTTGACAGCGTTGAGGAGGAGTTTTTGAAGTTTATTGTTAAGCTAGTTACTTTAGGGTTATATTAATTGATAAATGTCTACAATATTGTTATTATACAGCAAGAAATTGAACAATATTAACATCACCAACAAAAAAACACTAATCCACTTGCCTATAGGAGCTCAATAAAAATTTCCAAACTGGCAACGTAAACAATCCTTACATAACAAATAAACGCTAAAAATGTGTTCTACATTTTATAAAATATGTAAGAACTCCATATCCATAATTTTAAGTAACATCGACCGACACACTTCAGGTTCTCATAATTCAAAGAATCATATTGGATTACCTCTCATAAATATTTGATCACATACATATCATAACATCACGCACGACTGAGATCACGGAAGGGTTAGGCAGGCACACCCACAATTCGTCTGTTTTATTTAAGTCCCATATTATAACAGAGGGCGAGCCTAACCGATTCCCATCTTCCAGGTACAAATCCAGGCCATGGACTGCGTTACATCACGCTTGTAATCCCCAAAGGGCTCGGCAGAGGTGTACCTAATAGAACACCCACATTTCACTAGTTATTTTAAGCCCCATGTAATAGGGGGGGGGGGAACCTATTGCCATCAACCGGGCACAAATCCAGACTCCGAAGTTTGCCAACTAGAACTTTGCCCAACCTGGGAATCGAACCCAGTGCCACATGCTCAGCAGCGCTTGCGACTACTAAATCAGCGAGGCAGTCAGTCGTTTCATCTTGGATAACTCATAAATATTTCATCGTGTTATAAATTAATTCATTTTATCTAAGGTTCGTGGGATGATTCGAGTGCAGCTATACCTAATTAGTACGTATAAGGCAGGACTGCGTCGTTGATTGCACGCACTTTACCTAACATGATGACATCCGATTCTGTTATATAAATGAACTAGCTGTGCCCCGCGGTTTCACCCGCGTTTTTCTCGTTTCCGTGGAAATACCGAGATAAAATATTGCCTATATTATAGCCTCCCTCAATAAATGGACTATTGAATTTTTAAACAGTTTTCATATCAGATCAGTATTTCCCGAGATTACCGCGTTCATAACAAACAACCAAACTTTTCAGCTTTATAATATTAGTAGTAGTAGTCTTGCTTGCATCAAGCGCGCGTGGATTTCCTTAGCAGAGTTATTTTAGAAATGTATTTATTATACTCTTCAAAGATCTTATACTTACAATCATCAACAAATATATTTCGAAAAAGATAATTACAGGATTTTATGTTGATAAAAAACTCTATGGCTCCTAACTCATTAATAGGTACCAACTCTTAACATCTTACACACGTGATAACTTTTAAACGAAATATCCGATTGAGATGAAACAAAAAGTATTTTACTTCTACATATATAGTCTTGATAACATAATGCTTAATTTCGATAAAGATTAATATTACGATACATATTTAACGTGGTTTTTTTTTCTTCAGACGATTTAATAATTATTTTGAACACAAAATCGGTTGTTGTGATTAAACCATGATAGCTAGATATATGTTCTCGCGGACTTTTTTGTAGGTCTTAATAGGATCTACAAACCCGTAGTACATTATTTTGTTCTATTGTCAATAGTTTTTGCAGCGCACGCAAAAATAGGTTTTCGATTTTACACCTTGTGTTACAAAATAGCAATTTTATTACGGATCCCTAATTTTGAAAAAAAGAAACATAGCCTATAGCCTTCCTCGATAAATGGACTACCCAACACTGAAAGAATCATTCAAATCGGACCAGTAGTTCCAGAGATTAGCGCGTTCAAACAAACAAACAAACAAACAAACAAACAAACAAACCCTGCAGCTTTATAATATTAGTATAGATGATTCATTCCTTGCCTCATCACTAAACTAGTTACAAATGGACCACCTTGTGAGAAATGTTCTCTCAAACGTTTTTAATGAATTTAGGGCGTTTGAGAGCACAATTTATTATTCTTTGAATAGGAGAGTCGGTAGTAGGTAGGTATTGACAATAGGCCATCCATAATTAGATAAATAGGATCTCTACTCTCTACAGGCTTTCATTTTTTTTTTTTTTATCTTGACAACAATGTTGCTGCCTCTTTTCAGGGTTCCGTAACCGAAGGGTAAACAAGGGGACGACGATCATCCGTCCATCTGTCCGTCCGTCCATGTGTCTGTGATTTTAAACAAGCCCCTGGGGGTTGATGACATCATCGTGCTTGCATCACAGCAATAAAAAGTCTATTCATAGATAATAAAAAAAAATCTTTGAAATGAATAAGTATTGTGCTAGGCAAATTAGAGCATCATCTTCCTGTCCATATCCCATTCTATTTGTGGTCGGCGCATCACGATTTTTTCTTCCATTGTTCCCTGTCAGACGTCACGGCATCATTTACGTACTCCTTTCTCTTTCATATCATTCCTCACACAATCCATCCGTCTTTTCTTTGGCCTTCCTCTCCCTCACCATCCATCAACATTCATGTCCATCACTCTTTTAGTCACATGCGTTTCATCCCTCCTCATTACATGTTCATACCAAGACAAACGACTTCCTTTAAATTTTTCTGTAACAGGCGCCAATTCCAAACTTTCTCTAATATACGCATTCCTTACTTTATCCATTCTTGTCACTCCACACATCCATCTCAACATTCTCATCTCCACAAGACAAATGCGAGCATCATCATCTGCCTAGCCTTTTCCCAACTATATTGGGGTCGGCTTCCAGTCTAACCGGATGCAGCTGAATACCAATATTTTACATGGAGCGACTGCCTATCTAACCTCCACAACTCAGTTAGTACTGGGTAATACGATACCCCTTGGTAAGACTGGTTGTCAGACTTTTTGGGCCACTGACTACCTCACGACTGTCAAAGATCTACAAATGACACCCTGGACCAACGGCTTAACGTGCTTTTCGAGGCACGGAGGAAACTCGGTATGTAATGGGTGGTCACCCATCCATAGACCAACCTAGGCAAGCAAGGCTTAACCTAAAGATCGATCCGAGCGGCCGTTATTATTTAGCCACGAGCTCCTCCCCACAAAACTGGACACTAAAATTATTTTACCATGTTATTACTATTAATTTTAAGACAAATGCGAGCAATTCAGTTTAATTATGCCGATAGCAATCATTTCTAAAAATATGTAACATTCGGCTTAAATTAGCCAACGAGACAGACATGGAAAGAAATATTCTAAACGACACAATCTCATTCACCACACATAACCACTATTTACATGATCTATACGTTAGGTAATACATAGACACGTAATAGACGACCGTCCAGCATTCTGATTGTCCAGATGATAATCATCTCAATACAGTGAAATGGATAGGTTTAAAAGGAGGAAATAAATGTAAGATGACTGTAATTGTATACCGGACTGTCTAGGAAATATTTATAGAAATGAAAAGGGGTTCCAACCTTATAAGGTGGCTGTAATGATGGTGTTATGGTTCAGCAAAGAGATTTAAATGTCTCATAGAGCGGACATTGGAAATATTTTCACACAAAAATTTTGATCCCGAACATTTTCGATTTTGACACACGAATGCTATACTACCTGACAAGCAGGCGTATGGCACTAGACAGACCGACTTGTTACTAAGTAGTAACAAGTATTGGATTACGATTTTCTTCGTCTTGTCCCGTCTATCGCTCGTAATTTTTTGAATGTCTTTGTGGTTCAGTCTTTTATACCGTTTTAGCTCTAGTGTTGTATAATTTTGAATTTAGATAAATCTTTTTGCATAGTATGGTTCCGTAACTGAAGGGTAACCAACGGGACCCTATTACTAAGCTTCCGCTGTCCGTCCGTCCGTCCGTCTGTCTGTCAGCGGGCTAGAGAATAGGCAGACAGGTGAAATTTTCGCAGAATGTGTATTTCTGTTGCCGTTATAACAAAAAAATATATAAAATTAAAGGGGACTACTACGATGGTACGGAAGCCTTCATGCGCGAGTCCGACTCGCACTTGACTGTTTTTGAACTTGTAGTCGTGGTTTCGATCCGTTACGAAGCCCTCAACCAAGCATTCAACTAAGTAACTCTACACAAAAATGATTACTGGGAAACGACTTTTTTTTAGGTAGGACTCGCTGTAACGCTCTTGTGACAAAGTTGGAACTTTGACCCCCAATATCTCAGCAACTAGAAGGTTCCCAGGTATGGTCTTGAACAAAAAAATATCAAAATGACGGGGAGAACAAGTGCCTTTCGGCTCCGCTAAGGGTACTTTTACACCCATTATACAACCACGAAGTTATGCTATGACTACAGTGTGGTACTTTGTAGACAGCCGTAATAAATAATTACTATCTCCGTTATTTGGTATATGACAGCGAATGAGCGAACGGTCTCGACTCTCTGGCGGCTTACTTAGATGTAGTAGTGAAGCTTGAGGCCAATTAAAAGTAGGTAAGTGTAATGTTCGTGATTAATTTATGGGTTCAAAGATTATAGCAATTAAATTATCAGTTTACATGGCCACCAATTACATGTATGTTGTAAGTGTTAACCGGATACCCTGCTATAAATAAATAAGGAGGAAGATTGTTTACACGAAAACCTTATAAAGGGTGTAAAAAGACCCTTAACGAATCCGAAAGGTATTTATTTTCCCCGTCATTGCGATCATTTTTTTGTTCTAGACCATACCTGGGAACCTTCTAGTTACGGAGATATTGTGGGTCAAAGTTCCAACTTTTTCACAAGTTTTTTTTTTAATACATGTTTCTAATGTAAGATTTTTACTTTAAACACCTACACGACCCCCGTACTATTCAACCCATCTATCAGCACAATGTTTTGAGTGCGTTACATTGAGTTTTACCGAAAAACGTGATTTTTCACCCCAAAAAAAAAAGTCGTTTCCCAGCAATATTTTTTGCGTAAAGTTACTTAGTTGGATGTACACAATGCTTGGTTGACGGCTTCGTGAAGGGTCTGTTTACACCATGTATAAATACTAATATTAGAGTAGATTTGAAGACCTAACACAGAAACAGTTTACTTTGTGTAACAATTTCCTTTATTATTTATTAATTACTAGCTTTAATTTGGAATTTGACAATGAATTCGGGTTGTATTCTGCTTGTAATAATGTGGCGCTATCTATTATCATAAGAATGTTATTGTTATTTTCCTCAGGAACAGTACTTTTTTCGGGATGAAAGGTACCCTATGTCCGTTTCTGTACACTTGACAACGTATATGCAAAATTTCAGGATGATCGGTTTAGTGGTTTAGACGTGAAATGGTAACAAACAATCAAACAAACTTACTTTCGCATTCATAATATTAGTAAGTATGGATGCATAAGTACTAAGGTTTTGTAGGACCTCCAGATTAACCATATATTTTTCATGTTTTGTAATCTCAGCAAAGTGATATGTGTTTATAAATAGAATATCATAAATAAACATGATTATTTCAAAAAAAAAACTCTTTTGAACAAATTAACATTAATTTGTGTTCTAAATTCAAAAATAGTTGGTATTTAGTATTTTGCATATTTGGCTATTTAGCGGCTTCATACCTTTGCTTTTCCTTTAACCTGACGAAAACAAAACAAGGAAAAAAAGCAAATTAAATTACAGTTTCCTAATGATTCATGGAAAAAATACTTGTCGTTCCATTATTTTATTTCTTAAAAGTGTATTGAAAAACGTCGCTTGTTACACGTGGGCATTTGTTACTGCAATTCTCGGCTCAAAACACCCTCGCCTGCGGTTCGGGTGTGAATTCCATCTCGACTGCAATAACAAAGTTTCCCCACTTATATCAAAATGTACTATTTTTAACCAAACGGAAAGTCCACCAAAAAATCACGTTACTCCTACGCACAAAATATTGCGACCATCATAAGCGGAGGTTTGACTATTATGACAGCGAAATATCATCTCGAATTCGATGCAACACCATTATTAAGGTCAAGTGTCCGAGATCAAAGATCATGACCATTTTACATTTTTTTGAAATAAAATAATTTCACATACATATGTATAAGTATTACATACATACTTAAATAGTCAAATCCTTCGCGTTTTGCCTTTCACAGCTTTAATTGAGTTTTGAGTTTAAAAATCAATGGTTAATTAAATTTTTGTGTGTTAAAACTCGTTGGTATAGAGGTCAGTCGAGCATGAGGTCGATTCCCGGGTCGAGCAAAGTGGTATTGGATTTTTCTATAAGAATTTTTTTAGTAGCAACCACGGTGTCTGGATGAGTACCCGGTTGATGGCAATAGGCTTACCCCCTATTACATGTGACTTAATCGTAACTGGCGAAATTTGGGTGTACTATAGGTAGCATCTCTGCCGAACCCTCTGCTGATTAAAGGCGTGTAATGATGTTAAATAGGCCAATCCTTCGAGATTTACCTTTCTCGTCGTTAATTGAGTTTAAAAATCAATGGTTAATTAAAAGTTCGTGTGTTAAAGAAATGAAAAGTTTTGTGCCGCTTTATTTTAATTGAGTTCATTATTTTTCGTTTGTGCTTGCTTATTTTATAATTCTGATTAATTAGGTACGAATCTGTTTGTATTTTTTGGAAAGGTCATGCTCAACAGCAGATGTTTATTTAACGATCTCGTTTTATTAGGTAATTATTACATACATATAAAGCACCTGGGCGACTGAGCTCTGCTCGGGTGAAAATAGAGAAAAACGAATTTACCTAGATATTTGACCTAGCTAGATCGATTTTTCGCCCCAGTAAACCCCTATATTGCAACTTTTATCGAAATTGTTAGAGCCAACGTGATGACAAATAAAGGCTGTAAAAAGACCCCTAACGAAGCCGAAAGGCACTTGTTCTCCCCGCCATTGCGATCATTTTTTTGTTCTGGACCATACCTGGGAACCCTCTAGTTATGGAAATATTGGAGGTCAAAGTTCCAATTTTTGCACAAGTTTATTTTAAATACTACTTTTTAAGATTTAAACGTTACTTTAATTTTTTCCATGACCCGTTTACTATTCAAAGCATCCATCAGCACCAAGTTTTGAGTGCGTTAAATTGAGTTTTACCGTTAAACGTGATTTTTCAAAAAAAAAAAATAGTCTTTTCCCAGCAATAATTTTTGCGTAGAGTGAAATTTTGATGTACATAATGCTTGGTTGACGGCTTCGTGAAGGGTCCGTTTACACCCTGTATATAGGGTGACTGGTAATTAGTGACCGATTGATTTTTTTTTGAGATTCTTTTTTTTACTCATTCACTATCACAATATCACAACAGCCGTATGAAATTCGCGCGCGCGCGCCTTTGACCTATCAGCTGTTAGCCGCATGACGCCGTTTTGTCTCATTACTATCGTACCGTGCAGCAATGGGTAGGTAGAGCAGCATGCAGAGCATGTTTCTTTGGAAAAGTTGTTGTTATCCTGAGTACAATCACGTGTTTATGTATCGGTCACTAATTACCAGTCACCCATAAATATCGCTGATTTAATAGTACAGGATAGGATTTTTGACCTTTTTTCATGGAGTCAGGTAGAAACCACAGAACGCCACCTGCTACAATCCTTTCGCCTCGTCATCGTTTATACATCTAGCCATACACCCACCACCCACGCCGGTTGCGAGAGCTGTGCACCTGACCTTTTCTGAAAAACCTCACCATTGAGGTAATGAATATTCTAAGATTATCGTTACCGACTTAGCTTGCAGAGTAAGCAAGCTGAAGTGGCTGTGGGCTGGTCATGTCTGTTGAAAGACCACTGGCCGATGAAGCAACGAGTCCTGGAGTGGAGACTGCGAATCGGCATTGGACGTCTAGGTCTACAGATTTCAAATGTAGTGCTGCAAGCCATCCACCAAGCTACCTAGACATACGTTAAAAAGTTTTTTACAAAAAAAAACCTGACTTGAAAAAAACCACTAAAAATGTCTAAATTAACTTTACTTTGAGAAGTCGGTGACTTTGTTTGTTTCATTGATGCAGCTGAATACCAGTATTTTACATGGAGCGACTGCCTATCTGACGTCCACAACCGAGTTAGTACCGAGTTATACGATACCCCTTGGTAAGACTGGTCGTGAGACTTTCGGGTAACGACTGACAAAGATCTAAAAATGATAGCTTAAAAACAAGCCCACAAATAAACCTATTACAGAACGAAAAGCAAATTAAACCCCAATAAATCCCACTTATAGCTCTTTTATGGTGTTGTTCAACAAATAGAGGTGGCTACTTATCGTTGGATAATTCTATAGTGCTGTTTAACAAATAGGGGTGGCAGGTTTATCGTTGAGGGGCAAATGAAAGAGCTTTACTAACAGCAACAGGTTGGTATGATAGCTATCTCTATGCAACAGGTTGGGGAAACCAATGACCAACCAGCTTATGTACATTGATTCATCAATATTCCGCCCTGAATTTATAAACATAATGTCATGTAGATATTAACTGTTAATATCTTTTATTGTACGAGGAGCTCGTGGCTAAATAATAACAGCCGCTCGGGTCGATCTTCAGGTTAAGCCGTGCTTGAATAGGTTGGTCTGTGGATGGGTGACCACCCATTACATACCGAGTTTCCTCCGTGCCTCGGAAAGCACATTAAGCCGTTGGTCCCGGGTGTCATTTGTAGATCTTTGACAGTCGCTAGGTAGTCAGTGGCCCAAAGACTGGAACAATTGTTTACACAGGCTGTATTTTTATGAATGAGTTTTGAGGAAAAACAGATAGCCTATGTCCTTCCCCAGGATATAATCTATCTGCCTGCCAAATTTCATAACGATCCGGTCAGCTGTTTAGTCGTGAAAAGGTAGCAAACAAACAAACAAACAGAGTTACTTTCGCATTTATAATATTAGTAGCGATGAACTTCAAAATGTACCCCAAACACATAACTATCAAAATAAACTGTGAAACGTTTAGTAAGCAAACGTAAAAATAGAAAATAACGTCAACTCCAGTAGCAGTAACACGTAACTCACTTACTTAACTAAAAGGTTTGTTTGAACGGAAGCTGTTTAAGTTTAACTAAACATAGGTACATTATAGAAACATGCCGCTTGAACCAATGTGTCAAAGTTACTGTTAGATCATCGGTAAATAGAGAGAAATGATGGCCTAGTAGAGGCGGCAGCGTAGATCCCAGGTTCGAATCCAGATAGGCATTTCTCTTTCTGAAAATAAATTAATCATCACTACTTTTAAAATTAAGTTTACTTCTTTTAGATTGGACTGACTCGTTAGTCTAATTGCAAGCGAAACTGCTGTGCATTGGTAGAGGTTCTGGGTTCGATTCTCAGGTCGGGCAAGGGTTTGTCATTAGGAATTTCTCAGTAGTGTGCCCGGATGGCAATAGACTCATTCCTTATTTTATCCATTCGCGGTACACAGCACATCCTACTTGGCATTCTCATCTCAGCCACATGCAATTGCCTTTCATGAATTCCTTTTGTGGCCCAACATTCTGATTCATAAAAGACATAGGGAGCGGAGTAGGCTAGCATAGGATTTTAGAAGCTATTCATTTGTGAACCACGTTCCTGTAGTTCTATTCGACTCATCATCTGCCTAGCTTATATAGCCCAACTATATTGGGGTCAGCTTCCAGTCTAACCGGATGCAGCTGCATACCAGTATTTTACATGGAGCGACTGCCAATCTGACCTCCACAACCCAGTTAGTACTGGGTAATACGATACCCATTGGTAAGTCTGGTTGTCACGCTTTTTGGGCCACTGAACCACCAACCTAACCTAACGACTGTCAAAGATCCACAAATGACGCCCGGGACCAACGGCTTAGCGAGCTTTCTCAGGCACGGAAGAAACTCGGTATATAATGGGTGGTCACCCATCCACAGACCAACCTAGGCATCACGCCTTAACCTAAAGATCGACCCGAGCGGCTGTTATTATTTAGCCACGAGCTCCTCCAGTTCTATTCGACTGATCCCATTTCAAAAAAAAAGCTGACAAATAAACAAGAAATGGTAAAAGTAAACCTAATAAGGATGTTTACTTATTCCTCATTTGAATAGGTAAATTAACTACGGAGGATATATCTTGATTATTTGCATTTGAATACGTAAGCACATGTTTTTTTCCTTCTTTCACCTACGGAATCATTAATCATTTTACTCGTAACGTGCGGTTTTTTATGTACAAAGTATAATATAACACACTTGTGCATTATTGATATCTTGAGTGTCTCCTCATTATTATAGCCTTTAGGCTATCATGTTGACATACATTATTAATTTGATGATTACATGAATATGTTATTTTTGTCTTTAATTATTTTAAGCACGTTTTAATTTAATCGATTTCTTTTTACTTTCTATCAAAAAAGTTCTTTAGTCATCATCTTGCTTTAAAAGAATAACATCCTTCCTAGTCTCTATTTATTATGTGACTTAAGGAGAGAGTGGCTAACAGCCGCTCTGGTCGATCTTCACGTTAAGACGTGGCACCTAGGTTGGTCTAGGATGGATGGCCACCCATTACTTACCGAGTTTCCCCCGTGCCTCAGAAAGCACGTTAAGCCGTTAGTCCCGGCTTTCAATTATCGTTAAGTAGTCAGTCTGGTAGTCAGGCCCGAAAGTCTGACTACCAGTCTTACCAAGGGGTATGGCATTACCCAGAACCCAGTACTAACAGGGTTGTAGAAGTCAGATATGCATCGCTCCATGTACATTTGTACAATATTGGTATTGAGCTGCATCCAAATCCAAATGATTATGAATGTAGATGGCTATAAGAGTAGAGGAAGACAGTGTGAAGGATGATTTGGCGGGCCTGTGGACGGTGAGTAATGGGCTAGCTCGCCTACCGTCCGTCTTATGACGACAGACCGTGTCGACGGCGCGTTTTTGACTATAATACTGCTGACTGAATTATTTTCTTAGAATATTTCATAGTTTGTCTTAAGACAAACTGTCTTGTCTTGTCTTAGGTCTGTGTAGCCTTAAGTCACTACAAGAAGCATCTTTGACCTGAGAACCGGGGTTTAGGAAGTCTGTACTTTTTTAGATTACGCACTTATTATTAGCCTATTATATAATACTACGTAATAATAGGCAAGGACTACTATTACACAATACATCTTGAAACTCCTGAAGTATCTCTTGCGACGTTGTTTTCAGTATTGCGTAGGCACTAGTGTTTATGTTTCTAAGTATTTAGCGGGTCTAGAGGCTGAGTACTGTAAGTGCAAGAGTGCTTGTAGGAGTTGGGCCTATACTTGGGTATTTGTAAGCCTGCCCACCTGCCTACGTGTTTCTCTAAGCAAATAAAATTATGCCCCTGAATTTTGACAACAGGATTACGTTATCGTCCATTCCTTGATACAGCGTGGAAGGGACACCGATGCACAAACGGGTACCACTTTTTCAGTACATCATTCTGACCCCTCCCCCCCCCCAAATAGAAATTGTTCATCGGTTTTTTTTTTTAATCTACTGTTTCCTACAAAAGTGCAATGCCTACCCGTCAACATGCATGGAACAGCTGTTTTCAAATATCCGATGAAAAATTTCTATGTGTTGAGGTCAAGAATGATGTACTGAATACGTGGTAAGCGTTTGTGCGTCGGTGTCCCTGCCACTCTGCATGGGCACTTATAAAACGTCGAGAAGCACGGGTCGGGTTGGTCGATTCCTATGGAGAAGAACCGGCAAGAAACTCCATGCTGATTCCCCTAGTCGGCCTGATAAAATATAGGTCTCTTACCGACTACAACTATAAGTACCCTCAGCTAAGAAGGAGTTACGGGAACATTGCTGGAATGCATCAGTAACCTTTAACCTTCTTAGTGGATTTGACACTACCCTCAAGTTTTGCCAACCAACTATGCAGACTTATGATCATCATCTGCCTAGCCTTTTCCCAACTATGTTGGGGTCGACTTCCAGTCTAACCGGATGCAGATGAATACCGGTATTTTACATGGAGTGACTGCCTATCTGACCCCGCCAACCCAGTTAAGTTAGTAGACTAATTAGAGACGTTAACGCGCCAAAATTCGAAAAAAAATCGCAGAGGTTCGACTACCGGCACAGCCCACACCCGACTGAGCTTCACCGATATGTTTCTTTTTATTTTATTCACACAGTATTCTTCAAATTGTTCCGTTTCGCAATGTTATAGTGCAAATCTCTGCGGTTTTATCAAATCATAATCGCATTCTCTTTTAATTTTTACATCGCGAGGTCGCCTTTCGTTACGTCACAGTGAAATCCTCTCACATGGAGGATTTACGACAATTTGACTTCTAACCGTATTGTAATTGAATACTTTTACCTTTTTCCCGTCTTTTGATCCGTGTTTATAGTTTATGGTCAGCGAAAGTGATTTACCAATGAGATGTTTGTAGTAATTCAATTCATGTTAATTGATTCTTATTCTTTATTGCAAATAAATTTTAAAAAAATATTAAAAATAAAAATAAGCAAATAAAAATTAAATTAAAATTGAAATAACCACCTTTGTACTATTTTCTGTTCCTTTCTTCTTTTCTGTATTTAGTGTGTACAGAAATAAATTAAGAAAATTACACGCAGAATTACAACATATTGCTTATGTACAAAGGCGAGCTACAATAATAATTGATAATTTTGATTTTATTGATAATTTTATCTCAATAAAATCGTCATGATCTATTTTTATAAAGGAGTTCTGTTCACGTCCTTATTAGCACCAACAAGCATGGGCATGACACGACGACTTTTTTCTTAAGCTGGTTTTATTGATATGTTGTTCTGTGTCAGCACATTACAAGATCATGGTTTTGATGTCTTACTTGCCGCACCAATGAGGAGCTCGTGTCTTAATAATAACAGCCCCTCGGGTCGATCTTTAGGTTAAGCCGTGCTTGCCTAGGTTGGTCTGTGGATGGGTGACCATCCATTATATACCGTGTTTCCTCCGTGCCTCGGAAGCACGTTAAACCGTTAGTCCCGGGTGTCATTTGTTGATCTTTGACAGTCGTTAGATAGTCAGTGGCCCAAAAAAGTCTGCCAACTAATCTTACCAAGGGGTATCGTATTACCCAGTACTGACTGGGTTGTGGAGGTCAGATAGGCAGTCGCTCCATGTAAAATACTGGTTTTCAGCTGCATCCGGTTAGACTGGAAGCTGATTCAAATATAGTTGGGAAAAGGCTAGGTAGATGATGACGTGCCCCACAATAGTCAGCCTCACAACCATGATATGAGTTATTTTTGTAAGACCACACTGGGTCTTTTTACTATTAACTGTAGTATGATGTAGCAACGTTCAAAGACTTACTATGCCATACAATTTGGCAGAACGATTTCCCCCATACAAAAGCTCATCAATCCACCGTCATATACCACCAGCCCTAAGGCCATATCACACACATTGACAGTCCCAACCCATACTTATCACATCCCACAAGATACACGATAAGATTATCAAGAGAAAGTTATCGTAAAGATTGCCTAACTGTCAGTAACAATGTAGATTGACAATGGGAGTATTAATGGTGGCTATAGACAATGGTTCAATGACCAGCGCTAATAGGGTGTAAGTGCTGTAACTAACGCAATATGGTATTGTTAGGACAATGGACTGGTTATGGGACTTTTATATGGGGTTCAGACACAGGAGACGATTTGGTTAAGAAATAAACATTTTTTTCCGTTTATTCATTTACATACACATTTTTAAATATTTCTTTAAAAAAAACATATAAAAAATAGTGGTCCGCCGGTGTCGGTAGCAGGGTCGAAACTACCGGTGGTTAGGGCTCCAGAGACAGGAACCTCCTCACAATGCGAACCGTATCGAGGAGTACTGACTCTGAATCAGGCCCTTGATCCAACCGCCTAAGGAGAGCCTCGAAATATGGTTTTTTTATTATTTTTTTTATTACGAGTCTTTGTACAATAGTTCTTCTGTGGTAGTAATAGGTCATCATCTGCCTAGTCTGTTCCAAACTATGTTAGAGTCGGCTTCTAGTCTTATTCAATTGCAGTTTGATTGAATTGTTTAATTAGGTCTGTCATGCCTACTACAATCATCATGGCGATTGCTTTTTACAAGCATTTTGTCATAATCATCATGGTTAACTAACATATTGGCAACTAAGCGGCCAGGGAGAATCTACAGTACTCCTGACTTACGTTTTACCTCCATACTAATATCATAAATGCAAAAGAAACTTTGTTTGTTTGTTTGCTACCTTTTCACGACTAAATAGCTGATCGGATCGTAATGAAATTTGGCGAGAACATAGATTATATCCTGGAGAAGGACATAGTGTATCTTTTTTTTCCTCACTCATACTCATCAAAATTACCACGTGAACTAAGTCGCGGGAAAAAGCTAGTTATACATAAACAGAAATCTAGACTTGCACAAATATTCTTTCACCTCCATGGTGCCCATATTTACCATAGACTATCAAGAAAAACATAACCCGCCTCCTTGTTCGAGCAAAAAATAGTAGCCGGTTATATGCAAAACTATGCATAAAGTATACTACAGGCTATATACAAGCCTGTTACATGACCGGAACACATAAGAGATGAGAAAGTCAATAACTTGGAAAGGCAGGTCGGGTCATTATATCTTCATGACTGTACATAAAGGAGACGGGTAGATGTAATGGACACAATGGTTGTGATAGCGCAATTTTTTATGACTGTAGACAGATTTGAATCAATGTAATATTTTTTTTTTTTAGAAAAAATTGTTTGGCTGTTCTGCATGTCTTGTTCTATAATAATTATAATATAGGTTGGAGAGAATATAAAAACATTAAATGGAAAAAATAGAAATAACAAGATTTCCGGCTATGTGTTGCCATACAACGGGGCAACGCCGCCAGTCTCTTGGGCACATTACCAGCTGACAGCGTTGAGGAGGAGTATTTTGATGCCCTTTTATAGTTTGTTGTTAATTTATTTATTTAATAGTTTTTAATTAATAATGTATACGTATAGTTAGTTTACTTTAAAAAAAAAAAATGTCTAACCTAGACCTAATTTCTGGGGCTGCGGGACTGTTCGAAAGAGATACCGCGGCCCTGGAACACAAAGGCCAAGAAGGAACATGGATGGGTTTTAGTCAGTAAAAGTCTGACACTAACTCCCACTCCACCCAGAGCGGGAGGAGTTATTTGATGATTTCCCATCCCAAAAAAAAAAAAAAGAACTAATTTCTTGTGAAATGTAAAAAAAAAAACATGATTTCCACAAATGTTTTACGAACCTGTATTCAAGGAGTTTTTATTAATAGTATCATTGAAAGCAATGAAAACTGGTGCTATGTGTACCAATGCCGTGATTTACAAACCTTGTCCTTTTCAAGGTTTTATGCTGTAATCTTATTTAAAAATACGAAATTTGGATTTTGGGATATAGATACAAATCTTACAAGGCTAAACTACCTACGTCTATCTGTAGGTCATGGTTCTAAAGTTTGGTTGACATCATGGCGCAGTGACTAACCGACTGGCTTTAGAGCTTCCATTCGTAGGTTCAATGCTCGTGACCTATACAGGGTCTAAACAGACCCTTCACGAAGCCGTCAACCAAGCATAACTTATGAAAAAGTTGGAACTTTGACCCCCAATATCTCCGTAACTAGAAGGTATGGTCTAGAACAAAAAAATGATTGCAATGACGGGGAGAACAAGTTCGGCTTCGTTAAGGGTCTTTTTACACCCTTTATAATTATACTTAGTTATTTTGAATATTGTGTGCATGTAGGAAAATATTCAAGAGGGTGAGATGAGAGTGATCCATGCATCCCTAAAATTCGTGCATTTTAGTACAATTAGAGCAAAACTGATGAAAATTACATAAATATTAGTTGATAGTCATCAAATTAACGTAACACATAAAATCGCGCCTATTTGTCTTAAAGGGCAATACAGTCTACCAACAGTACACCCACATCCCACCAAGTTTATTTCGACCTATTATAGGACTACCTAATTGCCATCAACCGGGCCCACAATCAAATTGAACAGTCTATTATAAACAGTGGTTGTAAAACAAAAACTTAAATGTATTTGTAACAGCAAGAAACTTTAGTGCTCCATAGAGATAGTAGTTTTTTTTATTGTTATTGCAATGTCTACGTTATGTCATATCGCAATAACTTGACCTATGACATTCACTGATGGTTTCGTTTTAGAAAAGTTTCACTGGAATTGGTCCAGCTGTTTTTGAGATGGAGATGATTTTAAACAGGATTTTTTATTCTGGATGTATTGGTTATAGGTAAGAAGTGGTTGTTGAGTAATTGGGCACTCACAATCTATTTAATATTTAGGTTTTCGGAGTTGTCTGACCTCGTTACATATATATACTCGTTACATATATGAAAGGCGAATCGTCATGACACGTTTTCCACGAGGAAAATTCTTAAGGACGCCGCGTTTTGCTGTGACCTCAGAATCAAATCCTGATTGACCTAAATTCTAATTAAGTGTAATTTTACCTACTTATTATCAAAATACTTTGAGAATCCTCATCATTTCAACTGAAAGACGTCCCCTGCTGGGCAAGTGTGTCCCCAAGAAAAGTCGCCTCATCGACCTGGAAAAAAAGGTAGTACTGCTACTTAATCGACATGTTTACTTATTGAATAGATATTTATTTTAAGCTACAATGAAAGTAGAAAGTGAATTTTTACGAAGATGAAAAATAGTTTTTTTAATTTTTTTATCTGATTTTCTACAAGTACAAGGTAAGTTTTTTTAAATATTTTTTACAAGTGTCAAGATTATTTTCACTATTACAGTATAACTTGCGCAACGAAACTATTTATTAAAAAAATACTACAGATTGCCTACAATTTGTGAGACAACATAATGGGATATAATGTATGCAGATCAGATCCACAAGAAACGAGTAATCTCAGTGACACAAAAACTTCTAAAACAAGGAAACTATCTAGTTCCGTAATCAAAGAAGTGATCCGATGATTTTACCTAAAGAAAAAGTTGAACGAATATTCTGAGACAAGTGCTTAATAAATTATTCTCCGGAACATTTAACACCTCACAGATGAAGCTGAACAATAGGAGACATCAACAACAATAGCAAATTAATATGTCACATCGAATTCTCTATTGACATATCAATTATTACCATAGACGAGCCTGTGAAAGTGCCCAATAGTCGTACAAGATCCACATTGTTTTCACCAAAGAAGAATTGGACGGGTGTCATTAAAATCATAATTCTCGTATGGCCCGAAGGCCGAATGTTAGGAAGAGCCCGGGAGAGAGGCGTCGGCGATCCACCAGTATATAAACCAACGGTCGGTGGTACAGAGCATCACACAACCACGACACCTCCGTGAGTCAACATGAAAGCGTTCTTGGTAGGTATTCGTGCAGTGAAAGTGACTTGTGACCTGTGTAGCGACCCCCGCTCCTGTGACCGCGCTCTGTGCTCTGTGCAGCTGTGCTTCCTCATTGGATTTTTAGTGCTCCGATAGCTCGGCTCTATTCATCGAATGCATCTCTTGAAGATACCCATCGATCAATACAGCCGAGCAATCGATCAAATTTGTAAAAGTGTTGTTTAAAAGTGAATTTTCTGCCCAGGTATTAGCTGCCGTTGCGGCACTCGGCTCGGCAAGACCCGAGGCGGGATACAGTTACAGCGCGCCTGGAGGCGGTGGCGGCGGTGGACATGGCGGCCTCGGCGGCCTCGGCGGCGGTGGCGGCCACGGAGGAGGATTCTCCTCCGGTGGTCTGAGCTCCAGCAGCTTCGGAGGCCTCGGCGGCGGCGGCGGCGGCGGTGGCTTCTCCTCAGGAGGCTTCTCCTCTGGAGGCTTCTCCGGTGGATTCTCATCCGGCGGCGGCGGCGGCGGCGGCTCCGGCTTCGGCGGAGGCTCCGGCTTCGGCGGAGGCTCTGGCTTCGGAGGAGGCGGCGCCGGTTTCGGCGGCGGCTCTGGCTTCGGCGGCGGCGCTGGCTTCGGCGGCGGCGCTATTGTGCAGAAGCACATCTACGTCCATGTCCCACCCCCAGAACCTGAAGAACAGCGTCCCCAGATCGTGAGCGGCGGCGGCATTGCCCAGAAGCACTACAAGATCATCTTCATCAAGGCCCCAGCTCCTCCCGCACCCGTCGCGCCCATCATCCCCGCTCAAGCCCAGAACGAAGAGAAGACCCTCGTCTACGTCTTGGTCAAGAAACCCGACGAACAGCCCGACATCACCATCCCCACCGCGGCTCCCACTCAGCCCTCAAAGCCCGAGGTTTACTTCATCAAGTACAAGACCCAGAAGGACGGTGGTGCTGGAGGTATTGGAGGTGGCATCGGAGGCGGTATTGGCGGTGGTATCGGCGGCGGTATCGGCGGCGGTAGCATTGGCGGCGGCATCGGCGGTGGCTCTATCGGCATCGGCGGTGGCTCTATCGGCATCGGCGGTGGCTCTATCGGTATCGGCGGCGGTCATGGTGGCTCCATCGGTGGTGGTCACGGAGGCTCCATCGGTGGTGGACACGGGGGATCCGGTGGTGGCGTCAGCTCGTCCTACGGCCCCCCCGGCCAGTCCGGCCCTTACTAGACGGCGCAACGGGCGCGCGCAATTGTGATACCTGCTCTGCCGGCGACAAACCTAGTTATAAGTAGAGAAAAAATTACGGTGCCTAAATGTATTTATGTAAATAGTAATTTTAATGTACTATAATTTTAGTTGTATTATAAATTCTTATTTTTGCATAAAAAGTTTTTAAACAAATTCAATACTTTCATTAACTATCCCTTAACAACAATATCATCAAATACACACACTGAAGACACACTACAAGGTTATACAAACAACACATCACGGCTCCATCCGAGCTCAAAATTTGAATTTCAAAATGCCATTCACCCACAGAGCACACATTTTAACATGTCAATATCATTAACACGCTACATAAACAGGTGTATGGTAGAAAGTGGTGTTTTCTCCGAAGTGGGCGAAGTTGCGCAACACGGGACAGCGTGACCTCAGTTGCATCATGCACTCCGAAAGAAGCTGTTTGCAACATCTATATAGAAAATAAGAGAGTTTCGCTAAATATTACATTGCGTAACACACACCTATTGCAGTTCTTCACAATGCCGTTGCGTAAACCTTGACATTTGGGTGTATTCTCATATTTTCCCTTTTAGCCTCAAGTCGTGGCTAACACAACGTCTGACGTCATCATAGTTAATGGTAGCAGCTTCTGACATAATGACAACAGTATTAGGGAGTAGCAATAACGAGCCAGCCATACGCAAAAAGGTGATTTGTGCGATCTTAAAACTATTACCCAAGAAATGATGACACGGAACGAAAACATGTTTTAGTTGAATATTTATAACATATGGTACTTTCGCAACTTCCGTGTGGTCGGGCCGTGTTTGGGCAAGTCATTATAGCGGCTGCATCATATTGTGTGGAAAGTGAACGCGCTAATATTGAGAGGTGACTGGTCAGACCGTCCGATGCTCCAACTTATGCGTAAATATTTGAACGAAATTGATGATGAGGATTATTTTCGTGACGAAGAATTCCGTTCGAAAGTCGCGATTTCGAATTTGTTGAATAAGCTTGATTAATTTGACGTCGTTTACGATTTTAAATATTTGTATGTCAAATATCAGTAGCGAAGAGCCGAAATGCTCCCATTATTAATTCCTTTTAAGTTTTTCTTGAATATTTTCAAAATAAAAACTATTTTTGTTTTTGTATGTCAAATATCAGTAGCGAAGAGCCGAAATGCTCCCATTATTAATTCCTTTTAAGTTTTTCTTGAATATTTTCAAAATAAAAACTATTTTTGTTTTTGACTCTGTGCCATAATACACCATAGTACAGTCTATTTCCATCTCTTTCTCATCAAGATGTTACCAAGCATTTATTTCGGTATTTTCTCACGGGAAGACATGATTATCCGTATCTTACTTCCCATGATATTACCAAATGCCATGAGATCAACAATCTTTTACTTCTCATGCAGTTTTACTTAAACACTTTACTTTTATTACTCTGTAATTACTTTAATTATAGGCTCATTTGTTTTTTTTAATACTTGATTTAGATTTGTATGGACTTGTATGGAAGTTGTATGCCTTGACTGAGACCTGGCATTCATGTAAAGTAGTCTATCAGAATAGGATCGCAAGATGTTAACGATGACATAGTCTGAATGCATGTTTCTAAAATTGATGTCGGTGTCAATTTTTTTTAACCGGCTTCTATAAAAGTAGGATGTGCATGTGCAATAAAGTCAATGAAACAAACAAGGTCACCGACTTCCGAAATTAAAGTTGTTTTTAATTTTTTTGGTGCTTCTGTGGATGTTGGTTATTTTTTTGCATAAATGTTATTTTTACATTTCATGAGATTTATTGACATAAAATTGGTTAAATTCTTGTAATTTAGGTTTAAACGATAACTTAGTCTAGATGCATGTTAATTTGTGAATGGATGTCAGTGTTCGTTTTTTCTTAGATTTTTTAAAGATTTATTAACATGCATTTCAGCTCACAGAATGATAGGAATCTCTTAAATTAGGGTCAAAATTTAAAGATGTAAACGATGCCATACTCTATAAATGCATAAGTCGTAAATTGCTAACTTTGTCAATTTATTTTTATTGTTGGGTTTTTACCATTCGTTTTAAACATTGTGTGTTCTACTAAACTATTTAGGCAGTACTCTTTTTTACCAAAACATGCTTACAGTGCTACACGAATCCCTCGGCACCCGAATAACTTTGACAGTTGAACGCTGTCAGTTAAATCAAGATGGCGGCCTGAGTTACCATTTTGTCCACCTGCTAAATGATCAAACATAAAATTAACCCATTTTCAGCACTTTTGAACTGTCTGTAACTCGGCCAGTTAGCAAAAAAGTTACTGAGCCAGTTATTCTTGTGCATAAAAGTTGATCCTTGTGCAGTTTTAATTTTCTTTTGCTAGTTCAATTAGCTTAGACATTAGATTATTTTCATCACTCATCATACGAATTAATTGGTCTACTACCAATTTCTGGTTGCATGATATCACGAAATAGGTCGTGAAACAGAAGGTGGTCTGTGATTTTACTGTCTGATTTTATAGGCTATAACTTTGTATTTCGTGGAATCTAGATTGCAAGTGTACTAAGTGCAGAATTCTAGATATTTTTTTTTGTGGAACGGGTGTTTTTAAATAAACAAACTTAGTAAATAGAAAGATATTTATTCATGTGTTATCATAAATCAATCTATAAGAGTCGATAATTTAAGGTCGATTCTTGTCCTTCCCGATGCCAAAAAATCATCAGAGCAATTAAACTCTATAAAGTTAGAACCTGAAACAAAAAAAAACATTATTTATATAGTTCAGTGACCTACTGATGTTGTTATTGATTCTATCGAATCCACAATGTCACAGTAATCATATAAATTACCTATAGTATTGTAAATGTATTTTTTTATCTAAATTATTTATAAGTATTGGTGTATTAGTCACATTATGATATAATAATTACCTATATTAAAATTCTAATATTTCTACACCGGCAACTATAGTATAAATATGTGAACTAATATAAATTGGAAGATCTTTATGTACCTACCGTATACACAGAAATAAATTATATTCTATTCGATTCCATTTAAAACATTTGCTTCTAAATAGTTTCAAATCATCTTTGCTCTGAGCAAAATTCCCTAATTCCTAAGATATCGAAAATTGTATTTTCCAAATTATCATTGTTCTAAATCTAACTTAATACCCTAAACTACTTGTTGAACCACGGAAACAGCTAATTAAGGACACACAGCATATTCAAATAATGCATAACGAAAGACAAGCGATCATAATTGCAGAATTATTGCATAATTTACAACGAGCAACCACTATGCTACTTGTTGCCGTACCCGTATGTAATGCGAGCAGTCGCAGTCGCAACCGACGGATGCTGCTCATTAATCACCATGACTGTTCCAATCGGACACAGTGTACTGAGATGCAGTAGGACAAGTTTTGATAGCTTTTTTAGAGGGAAGTGGAAATTATATTTGATAATTATAATCTTTTCTAAGTTTATCTTGGACTTCACAGACATCGGTGAAGGAAAACATCGTGAGGAAACCTGGACTTATCTATACATATAATAAGACAGTAAAAAAACTGTGTCTGTACATTGAATATATTTAAAAAAAAAATATTGAGGGGGGTTTAGAAACAGTAACAGAGCACGAATCCAAAAAAAAAATTCTGTCTGTTTGTCTGTTTATCTGTTTGTCTGTTTGTCTGTTTGTCTGTTTGTTTGTACACGCTAATCTTCGGAACTACTTGACGGATCTGAAAGATTTTTTTTTTGTTGTATAGGTATTAAGTCTGGGCAACATATAGGCTATAATTTATCTTGGAAACTTGAACACCTGGTGCAGAACCGCAATAGAATAGCTAAACTATAAGAGATACAAAAATGGTACCATAGCAAAAATTGTTCCACGTGATGAGCATTTTCTGCTGAGAGAATAAATTTGAAGATCTGGAACACCTGATGTGGAACTCCAAGAGTCCAGCTACACTATAACATATATAGGAATGACGTCTTAGCAAACATTGTTCAATGTGATGAGCACTCTCTGTTGACTTATAAATCGAAGATCTGGAACACCTGTTGTGGAACTCCAAGAGCCCAGCTACACCATAACACATATAGGAATGACGTTTTAGCAAAAAATTTTCTATCTGATGACCACTCTCTGTTGATTTATAAAAATCGAAGATCTGGAACACCTGTTGTGGAACTCCAAGAGCCCAGCTACACCATAACACATATAGGAATGACGTCTTAGCAAAAATTGTTCAATCTGATGAGCACTCTCTGTTGATTTATAAAAATCGAAGTTCTGGAACACCTATTGTGGAACTCCAAGAGCCCAGCTACACCATAACACATATAGGAATGAAGTCTTAGCAAAAATTGTTCAATCTGATGAGCACTCTCTTTTGACTTATAAAAATCGAAGATCTGGAACAACTTTTGTGGAACTCCAAGAGCCCAGCTACACCATAACACATATAAGAATGACGTCTCAGCAAAAGTTGTTCGGTCTGATGGGCATTTCCTGTTGACTTATAAAAATCGAAGATCAGAAACATCTGATGTGGAAATCAAAGCTATCACTAATTTCACTGTATAATTATAAAATAATATAAGCTGGGAGTACCTCCACGCGGTGAAGGCGGTTACAGTTTAGGACTGATATTCGATGACGACGGTATATCATTGAAAATTTGACTCCACTGGACAAAACTCCTAGGTATTTATTTTTTTATTTTATCGAATAAATATGCCTTCGGGCTTATGTTATTTGAGTGTTTTAGACTTTTTCCACTTATCTTCGTGACGCAGGGGAGCAGTCACTTAGATTTTAATTGATCAGGTATCTTCACAATAAAACTATAACCATGCCTAGAAAGAGGTCAAATCTTTCCCAATGTTCCAAAGGAGCTAAAAGATTGAGGATCATAAGATCCCAAGAATCTACCGAAGAACGTCAGGAGAGACTGGATGCTGTTCGAGAACATCAGGCTGCAACTCGCTCCGTGGAAACCACTTCCTCTCTTCTCTTCTCTTCCTCTTGGATAACGAAGCACGCCTGCGTTCTCAGCGTATTTACGCATCTACATCCAGGTCTCTAGAGAACTGTGAAGAATATGATGCGCGACTGACCGCTGATCGTGAACGTCATGCGTCGTCTCGCGATTCGGAGACGTTCACGGATAGAGAATTACGCTTGAGCTCCAAGCGTATCTACGCATCGACTTCTAGGTCTCTAGAGACAAGTGGGTAACGTGATGCGCGACTGACCGCTGATTGTGAACGTCAAGCATTGTCTCGCGAGTCGGAGACGTTCACGGATAGAGAATTACGCTTGAGTTCCAAGCGTATCTACGCATCGACTTCTGACTTAAAAAAATGAAAGATATGGAACGTCTCGAATCGTCTCGCGCATCCCGTTGTTTTCCCGTCCCCGGGCTCTTAGAATTCGACATCAGACGTTTCAGATCTTCGATTTTGACGACCCCGTTGTCGCTGGCATAAGCAACAGGATCCGCGTACGAAGTCGCGGGCAGAAGCTAGTAATTAATATAAGTCTGAAATCGCCAACCCGTCTTGAGCAAGCGTGGTGATCAACAATGATCGGAGTAGGTAGATTGATTTTTGGTACTTGTATCATAAACGCACACAGAAAGAATAACATGGATAAGCCATTTTTCCGGAAAGTAATTCCGGTATTTCCGGATTCAATTAAATATTGTTAATGTTGGTAGTGATATTATAACTACTCAATTCAAAATTTAAAGGAAGGTATCAAAATTAAATTAATTCATTATTATTTATCTGTTGAATAATAAAAACAATCACACCAATAATCCACCAATTCCGGAGGAATGTCCATAGTAATATATACGTTTCGGATCAATGACCCCAGTTCAATCTACCTACTCCGATCACTGGTGATCAATGCTCGTGCCTTCTCTGTATGAGAAGAGGCCTTTGCCCAGCAGTGGGACAGTAACAGGCTGGTATTATTATATAATTATAATCTGGATCTATTCAAAGTTCCTCATCTGTTGTTTTCTAATTAATTTCGTTACGGGATCCAAGACATTTGAATCGTTTCGTCGTGGGTCGTCGAGTTTCATCTGCCCTGCTGCTTTGGCTTTCAGGACTTGCAGTAGTTGCGGAAAGAGTGGCGATGGCGGGTCTGTCACAAAAAAAATACTTTTTTTTAAAAGAAAGAGATATTTTTGAAAAAACAAATTATTGTTGAACCAATTCTTAGCAAGAGTTGTATTAAGTTCGTATGGAGAAAGTTTAAGGCATAATTTATTTACTAAGCTTGACAAGACTGTGGTCTCATCTGACTTAACGTTACAAAGAGGTTTGTTGATTCCATAATACTCAATACATCACGACGGATATTAAAAGAAGTTCAGTCTAAGCTATTTTCACTTAATCATTCTCGCAAGGCTCATTACTACTTACAACTATACTGTGGCTTGTTATTCTCTACTTGCTGGTAGTCTAGACTTACTCATATAATACATAACACAATAAATAACCAACAAAACCACAGTCCCACGGAATTCCCCTACTCTGTGGCAACCGGTCAAGTCCACTCTACATTGAACATTATATCACAGTCCTATTAGGTATAGCTCTTGGCTCTTGTCGTATACTCAGTCACGCCTGCGTCGATAGATGTATCGATCATGGGGCAACTGGTGATCGATCGACGTTAAACGAGTTGCGACGATTCGTTTTTCATCGATCACGAAGTTAAGGGATTGTATGTTTGTTGACTGCCTCGTTGGTGTAGTGGGCGCAATCACGACTGCTCAGCATGAGGTCCTGAGTTCGATTCCCGGGTCAGGCAAAGTGTAATTGGGTTTTTTCATTAGAAATTTCTCAGTAGCAGCCACGGAGTCTGGATTTGTGCCTGGCTCGCCCCCTATTACATGGGACTTAAACATAGCTGGCAAAATGTGGGTGTACTATTAGGTACACCTCTGCCTAACCCTTCGGGGATTACAGGCGTGATGTTGCGTTATTTTATGTTCAGAATTCTAATTCAGTCATCTCAACTTAGTCCAATTTCCAACATGTCAATCAGTATTAAAGTAGCACATGGTAAGTAGTTGCCTCAGTAAAGTGATTTATTACAGCCAGTTGACTAGTGCAACTTACTGGTTGACAAATGGCTAGATCTATGTTAATGATGCAGTCGGTTTTGTTCAGACCTACTTGCTATGCTGGTGTCGTTCAGACATTATTTAAGAAGTACTTTTTTTAACATTGATGTCATTCTGAGTAGTGATCCTAATTAATTTCCCTCAGAATACCTGAAGCAGCAAAATTAAAACTAGTTGAAACATAACATTCAAATGTAATGTTGGTTCAAATGGATAATATTACACCCATATTTCGCCAGTTATGTTTAAGTCCCGTGTAATAGAGAGCCTATTGCCATCAACCGGTCATAAATCCAGACTCTCTGAGAAATTCTTTTGCCCGACCCGAGAATAGAACCCAGGACTTCAAGCTCAGTAGTCGCGCTTGCAATCACTCGACCAACGAGGCAGTCCAGGTCTTCAGTCCAGTCCGGTCGGGTGATCAGGTCTTCTGTCTGTCAAAAGATGTAGGCCGCTACCACGTGGACATAGTGGGATTGATGAATCTAATCATTCTGGTAGATATTATCAGTAGGTACCTAGAAACTTATAGAAATACTCCCAAAAATCTTTTAAGTAGGGAATGAAGCTGTGTAGCTATTTCAGGCAGTAAATTAGTCCAGGTTTTTATTTATTTTACTATGTATGTACACACAGTAGACAACACAGGAAAATAACATTATAATATATGAGTACATAGGTACTGCTTATTTCTTAAGAAATTTCTGCCAGCAGACCTGCAAAAGGAGAAATGAAAAAGAAATATAGACAATAGTGTGTGAGAAAAGGAAGAAAATAATGTGTTTATGTGCCTTACCTAACTTAACCTAAAATAATCAGTCTAAAAAGCAAATAGTTCTGTTATAAATGGAGTATTTAAAACCGAGAGAATCTCTAAAAATCAAATAAAGTTGATGAAAAATCAAATTTTATGGGAAAAATAAAATCATTAAGGGTGCGATTACACGAATATTTGTTTTTATAAACTTACAAAATAAAAGATTAGCGTAAACCTCAAAACATATTACATCATTAAATAGGTCAAGATTCATAATCCAGTTTAATAAAAAAAACACTATAATTGTATGAGTCATAGTATTATGATGTCTACGACCTCGCTTTTAAAAACTTGCACTTGTAATAAAATCAGTACAAAAAACCAAGTAAGGCAAATCGCCATTTACAATCTTTTATTTAACTTTATCTTAAACATAAAGTAAATTAAGACCATTAAGCTTTTTATTTATCCATCGATACTTGGGCGGTCGCCATTTCTTTTTATTACTTTCTCTTGGTTCTTTTTCATTAAAAAAAAACCAAACTCCAGTACAATTTCGACAAAAACATTCAATGAATGAAACTGACTTATTCGAGAGATCACCAAGAATTATAAATATTATTAGCCATTTATGATAATTTAATTATTATTTTATTTTGACTGCATTTGAATTTCAACTCTGTGCTTATATGTTAACGGTGAAAGTTGTGTTTGCGGTAGATTCGACGCGGATCTCAAAATTGTGGTGTGTTTACAAGTCTGGCGGCCCGTCTTGATAGTGAGAGTGAACTCGCGCCAGTACTTTCGCTAGCTCCATACAATACCCATAGTGCTACATCATACATTTTTATTTGTGGTTTATGAGGTCGTTAGCGTTTCGTACGTAGCAACAAACCTTTGTGGTGGTCGTGCGTGTGAGTTTGCGGTAGTGACAGTTTATTAAACGTCATATCAACGGTGGCATTGGCTTTGATCCTGGATGGGTTTGTTCAGTAACGGAAGAAATGTGAAATTGAGTTCAAAATTAGAGTTAGTTGGGTAAATGGTTTAAAGCAATATCTGTGGTGTTTTACAGTACGTATCGGTTCTTAATGTGATGCCAGTATTTATTATTTTGTTTAACTTTTATTTTATAACAATTAGAAACCAGTTTACAAAGAACTGAAAAAATGTAAATATTAAAAATATATTTTGATTATAATAATTATTTTATTTCGGACTCAATGAAACGGGGATTGGGCTTTTCTAATATACCCCAAAAAGCGAGATATCTTTTCAAGGGATATTTCTTGTTATGACAACTGTTCTTAATTGTAAAATACAAACAAATATTCCTGAAAAGCATATCCTGAAACTAAAACCTATCTGTTTTATAGAGCTTATCGAAAGTGTGACGACACTGTGAAGTAATAGGTACGTAATTCCGTCAGACAATTCTTACAGAGACAGTTTTTACACGCTATCATGCTTCAGACATAGCCTAATTACCAGATTTTTTGCACTGACTCATGCAAAACACATACGTAACCGTGTGTTCAGTAGAATTCCATTAAAACAAAGAAATCTTTTAAAATTAAACACAATCTTGCAATCCTTATGTCATCGCTGAGAATTATTTCATTTATCTTGTTTCCATCTTTTCGGTATTCATTTGTTAATTGACTTTTGTCACGTCAATGAACTTTAGTTTCTATTTTTATTTTATTTGTTGAAGTTGGTCGTTTTATTGGGTCGTCAGGGGTGCATTCTAGTGGATAACTGTGATGTGGTTGATTTCCGTGCCTATTTTTAAAGGAGGAGGTTCACAATCCGTCGGAAGCTTTTTTTGTTTATTTATGTTCAGCGATTACTCGAAGCCGCCTGAACGGATTTGGAAAATTCTTTTTTTGTTTGGAAGAGTATACTCCCAAGTTGGCCCCATAGGTTAGACAAAAAAACTAAAACAAACAAACAAACGTCATCGACTTCTACAGCTAAAGTTATTTTTCACTTTTTTTTATTTTTGAAGTCGGTTTTATTTTTTGCAAAAAAGTTTTTATACTTCATAGTGTCATTTAAATTTAAGTACGTTTCTACTTATTTATAACCCGGAAGTGACGACTAGAGGAAAACTTTCGGATTCCGGATATCACGATAGAACATGTCAAGAATTGCCATTTTTCTCGGTCCCTTTGCCCTCATCATCTCACCAGATACCTATCTACTAATATTATGTGCATCTAAAACGAAAACTATATCATTATTGACTCTCTGAACTCTTACTCAATTTGTATTCTGTGTTTCATTTTACTTTCTTCGCTTTTCATCACGGCCCTCATAAATTGAGAGAGACCATTATTTAGGTTTAACTTATCAAATTAATACCTTCTGATGTGAACATAAGTACATAAGCACAAATGCAAAGGTGGAATTAAACGCATTGTGTACGCGTATTAAGTAATTATGTTGATACTTGATAGCTGTGGGACAATGCTATCTAATGTGCGGAAAAAGTGTCGTATCATGGCATCATGTCTGTCACCCGAGACTGTCCCAGCACCTCTTTATAGCAGTATTCCATTTACGTCACTTTAGTGTGGGAAAGAGATGGAGCTATACAAGACGCCTAGTTCTGTCTCTTTCTCACATTGAATTAAAATCAAAATAATGTTCGTACACGGTTATCTCCGAAACCACGCAACCGATTTCAATGAAATTTTGTAGTTTTGTCTATTTGGTTCCAGTTTGAAAGATGGGATAGTTTTGGACCCGATAGGTGGCGTCGTTCAAAGCAGGGTCGCTTATACTGCTATAAGAGATGATGGTAGGCCCCTTGTATGTATGTACATAGGTAATAACAGTTTTACGAGCGATGCCGCATTTACCGGTGTTTATTGGTTAACATGCATAGCAGGCTTTGGTTTGTAGAAGCTCGTGTAGGTATGTCAATAGCGGATAGAATTAGCCTAGTTTTTTTACATAAATAAAGCTATTAGTATGCAAGAGAAGAAGTTCTTTAATACGCAAACACATCTGGCATTAATCTTTGCAATTAATAAATATTCAGGCTTAGGCTCAGTTCTCAGTGTAGGCTGTTTGTGTATGTGAGTTTAAATGTTTGTAAAACGCACCCACGATACAGGAGAAATTTCTAGAGTGGGGCAGCGTTTTTTTTTTTTAAAAGAAAAATCAAAAAATTTCTAAAACATATAAACTAAAACTCTGACACCAGGTAAGGCACTAACCTCACGTTAAAAAAGATAGCTCGGTTTTACTATTTGACTACAAATTATTACAAAACATCACTGTTTCCCACAAGGATTGTGCAGAGGTGTAATTAGTACTAGCACCTATAGTAAACTCATTTCGCCAGTTAAGTCCTATTGCCATCAACCGGGCATGAATTCTGACTCCAGGCTGCTACTGAGAAATTCCTGTTAAAACATTGCCCAACCTAGGAATCGTACCTAGGACCCGCATGCTTAGCCATAGCGCTTGCAATCACTACACCAAAGAGGCAGTTTACAAAGTATTAACTCGTAACTATTTGACACATAGTAGCAAAACAAAATGCTTACAAAAACTCCAAAAGCCTGACGAATTCTTCGTTTGTAAGGCCTATTTAGACATCAACTAATTAGAAACACTCAGTTTTACGCACTAGTGTTTTAACAAAAGAAGTTTACAAATGAAAAGTTTCACAATAACGAATGACCAATGCCTCTGTGAAATGTTCAGTAACTCAATAACCTGTTGTAATTCAAAACAATAGCTACAGACGTCTTTTGTTCAATAATGACTATGGTACATAACTCACTCACTCATTTTTAGGGTACCGTAGCCAGAGTTGGAAAACAAGGTTTTGATGGAATCATTTCTGTGTCTACACGTATGTCACAGACTATTTGACTTAATAATTTAAGACAAATTGTCTGTGACATACGGATGAAATGTGGCAAGGTGAAATGTGGAAAATAAACATAAACATTAGATAAAACTTAAATAATGAGCCAGGGATGAAATAATCGAGATTTTGATCTCTACATCGAGATTTTGATATTATGTTTCTAATGTTTAATGTTTTAAAAACGTAAAAAAAACTGCTTTGACGTTTTAAGCCGTCTATGGGTGTAATTTTAATCTTGTATTTGAACAAGTAACTAACAAATACGGTACGGAACACCAATTACACCAGCACGATTGGCACTTGTCCATTTTTTTCTGTATTGTTTGCAAATTAATGATCAGACAAAAATGTCAAAATAATGATTGAGTTTTTGAGACTACGCCCTCGACAACCTTCTTGCTTCGTTTAAACTTATTGCATAACGCCATCCTTTTGTTCCGCTTTTGGTATTCGCTGGACAATAGTCGCAGTTTCATTATTTCATTAATTTTGTCTTTTAATGGAGGATGTTATGTAATATGTGATAATGAATCTCAAGAATTCCCACGGACATCTTTTATTGTGTTTTAGCGGTCTTGTTTTGTTTATAAGGCTCGTTTTCTTTTTTTAACTTTTATGAGACAACATAACATCACGCCTGTAATCCCCGAAGTGTAAGGCAGAAGAGATTGAAGAATTTGTTTGTAATATCAAAATAGCAGCTTTTTACTGAATGCTTATGAAAATTAACAGCAACTATAAACGGCACTTATAAAAAAAAAACACTTTTTTTTCATGTTTTTTTCCGTCTGTCTGTCTGTTTGTTCCGGCTAATCTGCGAAACGGTGGCCCAATTTTGACAGGGCTTTTACTAACAGATAGCTGATATTATAAGGTCTAACATAGGCTACTTTTATTTGAGAAAAATAATTAGGGTTCCGTGCAAAAAATATTCAAACCCTTGAAATTGGTAAAAAAAATCGATTCAAAATGGGAAGAATATTTTTTTATGGTCGCGGGCAACAGCTAGGTATATAGCTAGTTATATACACAAGAATTGTTCCGGGACGACCGAAAAATTTCAAGCTTGTTTGGGGCACTTCTTAATGTTTACACGTGGATCTTAGATCATTTATAAGTCGTCACCTGACTAGCCTTTTCCCAAGTATATTAGGTTCGGCTTCCAGTCTAACCGGATGCCGGATCCGGACCGGATAAAATACCAGTATTTTACATGGAGCGACTGCCTATCAGACCTCCACAACCCAGTTAGTACTGGGTAATACGATAACCATTGGTAAGACTGGTTAGCAGACATTCGGGTCTCTGACTACCTGTAACGACTGTAAAATATCTACAAATGACAGCTGGAACCAACGGCTTCACGTGCTTTCCGAGGCACGGAAGAAACTCGGTATGTAATGGATGGTCACCGGACCAACTTAGGCAAGCGCGGCTTAATCTAAAGATCGAGCCGAGCGGCTGTTATAATTTAGCCACGAGCTCCTGCCTCCTAGATAATTTATAAGTAATATTAAGAAAAAAACTAATTATTGCCTCGTCTACGTAAAAAGCTAATCTCCGGCGATTTTTCATACTTTTCTTGTAATTACTAAAGTCTAGGTATTAGGTCGATCTTGATCGAGGTCGGCATGTCTTAAATATAAATTAATTACAAGGTAATTGCTTTCAATTAATCTAAGATAATTTGTATTAAAATATTGAGATTAGAGACATACGGAATATAACATCACGCCTTTAATCCCCGAATGTTTAGGCAGAGGCACCAATAGTACACCCACATTTCGCCAGTCATGTTTAAGTCCCATTGTAATAGGGGGCGAGCCTGTTGTCATCAAAAGGGCAAAAATCCAGACTCTGTGGCTGAAAAATTCAGAAAAACTCAATAATACACGTGTAATATATGTAACGTGTTTGAGCCGTTTGGGGTTGAAACACTAGGGCCATGGGCTCCGAGTGCCCACCTAGTATTTCGAGAAATCGCCAAGCGGTTGGTCGACTCCTCACTTGACCAGAGGGCAGGCCTATTTCTTGGCCAAAGAATCAGCATTGCCATCCAACGTGGTAATGCTGCCAGCCTTCTGGGCACTTTTCCTGTTGACAGTGATGTGGACGAATTTTTTGACGCCCTGAAACCGTTTTGATACTTGTACATATTTTTATTACTATTATAGATTTGTAGTTTGTAAATAACGTCAATATTCATAATAAATCAAATTAATAATACACGTAGAAGATACTAATTTAAATTCCAGTCACGTTTTACGGTAAAAACAAAGATATTTTTAGTAATAGTCAAGTAGTTACTTTTAAAGAGTTAGCATACATAAACTTAATATGCATTTATTTGAAAGCAAGTAAGAAAATGCTTGTCATTACCGATGTCTCTTGTCGCGTGCGCAAGTTCATGGCCAACGTGAAAGGAGAAATTGAGTGTCACGTTTTCGGGTGACTGAGAAACTTTTTAGTAGATATTTTATTATAATTAAGCTGTTTTGGATGGAGATTGGCACAAATTGGCCTATACCCAGTGAAGTCAGGCTGTTGATGATGATGATGGAGCTGTTTGTTTCAAAGCCAGTATTTGTAAAAAAAAGCACCAGGAATTTCTTAAATTCTTTCTCTTTCTTAACAACAGAGTACCGGTATTCTGGTTCCGTCTCTTTTGGGCACTTAAGCATACAGGGTGAATTTTTGAAATGGGCCAAATCTGGCACTTCACTACTCCGGAATAGTGAAAAATACTCAAAGGAGTCTCGAGCTCGATTTTGATGAAAATTAAAACTGCATCATTAGATTTTTGATGAAAAATCAATATTCCTATTCAGGAATCGAACCTATTGATTTCAGGAAAAAACACACAATGTATTATTACACCATTCGATAGTGTTGCTAATAGGGATAACATTCTGGAAAGCATTCTGGGAAAATTTGAAATGGTCGTTTAAAGACCTTAATAAATAACATGCAAAGAAAATATGAATGTACTATTCATATGTCTAGTCAATAACACGTCGTTGAATAACTAAGTTACATAAACACATAATCAACCGTAACAGATCTATTTGTCTCAAACAACAAAGTAAAAACAGTTAAAAATAATTACAATCATTTCACACGACCGTACCACAATCTTCCGTTCCCCATAAATTAGCCACAGTCAGGCTACGAACCCGGAACCTTTCGTTACGTGGACCGTTAATCGCGCAGCCAATGGTACTGCGGGGGAAAAGTTATAACCTTTCACGTTATGTCATCTAGGGTCTGAGGCCAACGTAAAAACTAGTAGTGTTGGATGTTGGCGCTGATTGTACAGAGTAGCCACGTTGGGTAATATGTTTACGCGGGTTTTATGTGGTGGGGTCAGCAGAGGAGCTCGTGGCTAAGTTATAACAGCTGCTCGGGTCGATCTTTAGGTTAAGCCGTGCTTGCCTAGGTTGGTCTGTGGATTTGTGACTACCCTTTACATACCGGGTTTCCTCCGTGCCTCGGAAAGCACGTTAAGCCGTTGGTCCCGGGTGTCATTTGTAGATGTTTAGGTAGTCAGTGGCCCACGAAGTCTGACAACCAGTCTTGCCAAGGGGTATCGTATTACCCAGTACTAACTGGGTTGTGGAGGTCAGATAGGCAGTCGCTCCATGTAAAATACTGGTATTCAGCTGCATCCGGTTAGACTGGAAGCCGACCGAGGGAAAAGTCTGGGCAGATGATGAGGAATAACACAAAAAAAGACCAAGGAAGATAAAGTTTTTAAATTTTTTAGCGGCCGGGCGCTGCAAGCTCCTTACGCTGGTCAAACGCAAGTTTGACCGACTGTAAATAGTAATTAATAAAATGACTAAGTTACTTAGATCTAGTATCTAAGTAGATGTTAAGTATGTTGGGCAGTCAGGTCAGCTCCTCTACCTAGCTCACTATTCAAGTAAATTTTACATTGATGACGCAGGAATTCCACAAGTCAAAAGAATTCAACTTACGTAACCCAAGAAACGATGATCCAAACAGCTTCTATTTAAAAACATAATCAGATTTATATAAACGCCCTTCCAAGGTTGTTTTGTAACTATTTGTAAATTATGTTACAAGTCAAGGTCGCAGTGTTTTCTTATTTCAACCAACCCAAGGTCAATGTTACTTAATTTTGGAGTTATTTTGTTTATACAAAACAACTCGAAAATTTTAATTATTTGATTCATTAGCCTATCATGATCTGCCTATTCTCAATCTGCCATTTCACAACTAAGTTGTGGTCGACTTCCAGTCTTATCGGCTGCACCAGTATTTTATACTGAGCGACTGCTTATCTGATCTCCACAACTCTGGGTTAAGACTGGTTGTCGGACTTTCGGGATTCTGACTACTCGTAACGACCTGCAAAGATCTATAAGTGACAGCTGCGACCAACTGGTCCAAGGCACGAAGGGAGCTCAGTATGTAATGAATGGCCACCCATCCACGGATCGACCTCGACAAGCGCTGATTAACCTTGATGATCGACCCGTGCGGCTGTTATTATTTAACTAACCTCCTCGTCTCGCCCACGCCTCTTCCCTAATAATAACGTTACAAAGGGTTCAAGTGCGTTGATTGGACCTTTTGTTATTTGATTCTTTATTCTTAATTAATGGCTTGTTCTAAAATCCCTCCGTTACAAGGTTGCTCCATTTTTCAAATTACAGGCAGGTCATTATACAAATGACGATCTCTGATTACTAAAACGGTTCTAAAACGTGAATTTACAGGATTAGGGAATTGTCAATGGGATATATCTGGAAGCTTTCAGACGGCATTAACGTTTTAACGTCATTCCCTTTCCTTCTATACTCCCGTATCAGAAGGAAATGAAATAATGTTCAAATTCAAAGTATTTCCGATAGATATAAAGGGTGTAAAAAGACCCTTAACGAAAAAGAAAACCACATATTCTGCCCATCATTGGGATCATTTTTTTGTTCTGGACCATACCTGGGAACCTTCTAGTTAAGGAGATATTGGGGGTCAAAGTTCCAATTTTTTCACAAGTTTTTTTTTAAATACTACTTTTTAAGGTTCTAACTTTACTCCAATTACCTCCATGGTCCATTTACTATTCAAAGCATCCATCAGCAATAAGTTTTGAGCGCATTATATTGAGTTTTACCGTAAAATGTGATTTTTGACCCCAAAAAAAAATTTCGTTACCCAGCAAAAATTTTTGCATAAAGTTACTTAGTTTGATGTACAGAATGCTTGGTTGACGGCTTGGTGAAGGGTCTGTTTACACCCCGTATATCGGTTCTTGAATCGCTTATACCTCTGAAAGGACGATTTTCTTCATTGATTTCTAAGTAAACTGTTGAGATAGATGTGCGGAGTGTCAAGAATGGATAAAGTAAGGAAAGACAATATTAGAGAAAATTTGAAAGTTACAAAAAAAAAATAGGACGTCAGTTGTCTTGTAATGTAATGTAACGAGGAGGGATGACACGCATGTGACGAAAAAATTGATGGATATGAAGGTGATGGATGGAGAGGGAGAGGAAGGCCAAAGAAAAGATGGATGGATTGTGTGAGGAATGTTATGAAAGAGAAAGGTGTAAATGATGCCGTGACGTCTGACAGGGGAGAATGGAAGAAGAAAACGTGTTGCGCCGACCCCAAGTAGAATGGGACAAGGGCAGCAAGATGATAACTTTTTAAGTAAAAGATGTTCAGATTGAAACATTTTCGGCTATAACAGTATCTATCTTTTCATTTTCTGCAATAGAAAAGGATAACACAACATCGTGGGTTTTATTAAAATTTTTGTAATACAAAAAGTCATCCTTGACTCTGAATAAACGTAACATCACATAACATCACGCCTGTAATCCCCGCAGGTTTAGGCAGAGGTGTACACCCACATGTTGCCAGTTATGTTTAAGTCCCCTGTAATATGGGGCGAGCCTATTGCCATCAACCAGGCACAGATCCAGACTCTGCGACTGCTACTGAGAAATCCCTGATGGAAAAACCTAATAACAATTTGCCCGACCCGGAAATCGAACTCAAGACCACATGCTCAGCAGTTGCGCTTGCGACCCTTTAACCTGTTAAACAGACCTACATTGTAGTTTCCTGTGGCTCTAAAATCCCACAAAAATATAGGCTTACATTCTCACGGCTTTCATAGATATCTTTGATTTAATATAGAAGATTAAGTAAAGTGCTATCAACCAGTGTGTACAAAGTCAATTGCAGGCCACAGGTGATACTGGAAGTTTGTGGTTTGTACCTCGTTAATTAGGACCTAACCATAGAGCTTATGAAATGGATAGAAGTCCCCTAAAATACATTTATTCTGTTACTTATTATAATGTCCACCACATTATAAAGAGTATTTATTCTATTCAGTAGTTTGTGCAAACATGTTTCAGACACACGCATTCTGAAAAGTATTTAAAAACAAAAATACGAATGTCATGTTTTTTTTTTTTGTAAGGCAGCCAGTGACGAGAATTTCTTTTTTTATCTGTAAATTCTTAATTTTGACGTGTGACTCTAAACTGGTCTGGTTTGCAATTTAGACATAAACGGAACCATTTTTTCTGAGAGACTAAATTCAAATGGGGTTTCTTCCTTTTAGCCTTTTCCTTTTTTGTTTACTCGATAACTTGTAGTGTTTGAATCAATTTCTATAAATGTGTTATCGCTAAAATCATTGCATTATTCCGGGGAAAAAAGTTATACTTTACAGCATACCTACGTCCAGAAAAATCATTTTATAGTTGGTAGTTTTTGAGATAACAGACTGCCGCGAACAACTGTCAAAATGACGTCATGCATAGTGAGGTTCCTCTCTACCAATTTCACCACTCTACGCCATAGACTAACAGCCTGTCAATACGGCCATAATCGCCTTTAGCCTCGGCTTTATTAATAGCTTCAGTACCAGATAAAGTCTTAATAGTAACAGATAAAGTATTAGTGCTAGACATTTATTACTATTGAACCCCGCTGACTAAAGTTACGTAACTTTTTTGTGGATGACCCGGCCAATCTATCAGTAGGTTATTTTATTGTAAACGTGCTTCCATGAGAGTATTCCATGTTCGTGACACGGTAATAGCCTGGAGATCTATGGGGTTCTTAGAGACATGCAGTGGGTGGTCTATACTCAATATTCCATGTTGGAAGTTTTTGAGTCCGATCTAAGCAGTAGCGAAATGTCAATTTTTGTAAGACGTAAGCCGGAGTACATATCTTTAATGTTATTATATTATTTGTCTATAGAATACTGACTGTGCCATTTTTCAAAGGGAATCCGATAGGAATCGAATTTGTATGGAACCTTCGCCACTGATTTAGATAATGTCTTACTTATATAATCGTATAATTTCGTGGCGTCCCTATCATTGTAAGGTCTCAAACAGTTGTTAGACAATTCAAGCACAATACAAACACATACATACTTGCGGTCACGGTGAAGGACTACTGAAGTTCTAAATAGTCCAAAAGCAGGCCAAATAATTGTGGACCATACGCTAGGTAACACACTAGATTAATACTGTCGCGTTGTCAGCCATCCTAATCTTTATTTTCCACTTTGCCCCATATTCTTGACATTATTGCATGTTGCTATCATGTCTTTTTTTTTTTTTTTAAAGGATTGGAAATCACCAAATAACTCCTCCCGCTCTGGGTGGAGTGGGAGACTCGGGAGTGTCAGACTTTTACTGACTAAAACCCATCCATGTTCTTTGCCCTTTGTGTTCCAGGGCCACGGTATTTCTTTCGGACAGTCCCGCAGCACCGGTTGCTATCATGTCTGGGCTTCACATGTTACATCAGGATTAACCTGTCAAACCATTATTGTCATAGTTTTATCAAGACAAAATCTATCTTTGACTTTCATTTACCAATATCGATACATTCAGGCATTACTCAAGAACCCAAAGCTAAAAATCACACTGAAAGTTTGACCTTGTTTTCAAAATTACAACACCCTGATTTTGTAGGTCGTTTGAAATAAAAGATCAACATTTGTTGTGAAATTGCACATCAAAATGTATCTGTAAATGTTTTTTTTTTGCATTTAACTTTGCCTTCAAAACGTAGTATTGATATTGGATTGCATCACAAAAATTGTGAGTTACAAAAAGGATTTTGACAAATATCCATAATTGAAAAGGCGACTCTATTGCCCGTTTTCACCGACATCCCCTAAACTACCACCTACGTGTAGACCCCTTAGCTTAAAAGCTCCCCTAAACTAGCCCCTAAAAAAAAATTGATTTCACTATAATTTTCCATCCCGCATCAAAATTGCGATCCCGCATTTTTTTCATTTGGTGTCAGTCAAAATCCTTTTTATGTTCTTCATTTAAAATATGTTGTTTCAGATCGTTGTAATTACCTAGTCCTAGAATTGCTGCAACATAATGTTTTGAAAAGGGTCACAAAAAAAACCCAATAACCTAATAAGTTTCTAAGTAAATGTTAATTATTGTTAAAATAGTTTTGACTGATTAACAGTTTTGACCAGTGATTGACAGTTTTGAGTTTTGTTTTTATTTTAGAGCTTCCATTTGTGACTAACTAACTTGACTATGCTACCAACCTAACTCTCACTATCACACAGTACAAAGTATTGTCTACAGCAGGGTTTTTCAACCTGTGGGTCGCGACCCCCAGGGGGGTCGCGAAGCCTTTCCAGGGGGGTCGCGAAGCTTTTATAATGGAGTTGCTAAAGGTTGGAAAAGTTACAGCAGTAAAAAAGAAAAAATTACATTTATAAAGATTTATTTAGAAAAATGTTAACTAAAAGACGTAAAAAAATATTGATTATGTAGGTATTGAACCTAACCGTAATTCTTAAAATAAGTAAATGTTTTAAATAAGTAAATGTATTGGATTCAATATTAGTTACAAAAAAAAAAACAACGGGTAGGTCGCGACATATTTCTTCATACTAAAAGGGCCGTGGTACGAATAAGGTTGAAAAACCCTGGTCTACAGAAAGAAAGAAGATTCCGATAAGCACTTAAATACCAAATACAGTAAAAGTCAATACAAAATATCTTACCTTTTCACTTCAGTAAAGATCTTAATCGGAGGTAATAACAGCTAATAAATTACGGTAAGCTCAGTGATTCCTAAGCTTATTGAAATAACAACAGTTTAGTCTTAAATGTCAGGTACTAACCTTTTCTAATTCAATTTGCACTCACTTTGTGTTGGCACGAATTGGAGAGGACAGGTCATGTTGTACCTTTCTTAGTAAGACTATCTGTTTAGTAAGGTTGATTTCTGTAACGAAAGTGACTGGGCACTCCAAAAGGGTTTAGAATTTTAAAATTAAATGGACTTACTCGATTTACTCATCAGTCCATTTTGCAACGAAAAGGGAAAATTACCTGCTTTGAACGACCCGGTCGGATCCAAACGGATTGGAAATGACAAAATTGGCAATCCCTAAATTAATGTGACGGAAAATAATATAAATAAAATGAGATTAAAGTACCGTTCCTCCGTGCCTCGAAAAACACGTTAAGCCGTTGGTCCAGGGTGTCATTTGTAGATCTTTGACAGTCGTTAGGTAGTCAGTAGCCCAAAAAGTCTGACGACCAGTCATACCAAGGGGTATCGTATTACCCAGTACCAACTGGGTTGTGAAGGTCAGATAGGCAGCTGGTTAGACATGAAGCCGACCCCAATATAGTTGGGAAAAGGCTAGGCAGATGATGAAATGAGATTAAACTAGTAATGAAATGGAAATTACAAATATTTGATCATTATTATATTCGTTGCTCTATTTTAATTTCCTTTGATCCTATTTTGACATTAATTATTTAATCTATGACAAGCTTTTGCCCGGGGCTTCGCTCCCGTTAAAGACGAAAATTACTCCACGGGGACGTTTTAAATAATCTAGCCTACTGGCTTATACCCGCAGCTTCACCCGCGTGAAGTTCGATAATTATCCCACGGGATCATACTACCGCCCGGGATAAAAAGTATCCAAGGTGTTAATCCATGTTATAAACTGTGTGCAAAATTTCATCCAAATCCGTTCCGTAGTTTTTGCAAGAAAGAGAAACAAACATTCATGAGGAGTTCGTGGCTAAATAAAAACAGCCGCTCGGATCGATCTTTAGGTTAAGCCGCGCTTGCCTAGGTTGGTCTGTGGAAGGGTGACCACCTATTATATACCGAGTTTCCTCCGTGCCTCGGAAAGCACGTTAAGCTGTTGGTCCCGGCTGTCATTTCTAGATCTTTGACAGTCGTTACAGGTAGTATGACAACCGGTATGATGACTAGGGGTTTCGTATTACCCAGTACTAACTGGGTTGTGGAGGTCAGAACTGATAGGCAGTAGGTTTTTAAATTTCCTTCCTAAACCCCAAGCCACACATACATTTCTATTGAATAAACGATCTGTTCCTAATTCTCATCTTAGATTGGTTCCTAAGAAAACATCATCGATAATTCACATAATTCACGTCGTTAGTAAATAACTTAGTTAATTTTCTCTTCATTAAGATTCTAGTACAAATGTTCTATGTAAGTATGTATTGATGTAAGAAACTGTTGATTTATAACTAAGATTTTAAAGAGGTGGAGTTTGTAAGTTTGGATGTAGGTGGTAATCTTTGGAATTACTGACCCAGATCCGGAAATTCTTTCACTTTTTTTAAAGGATACTACAGTATCGCCGACTGTCATCCTACTAGTATTATAAATGCGAAAGTTTGTGAGGACGGATGTATGGTTTGTTACTCACATCTGCCTAGCCTTTTCCCAACAATGTTAGGGTCGGCTTGCAGTCTAACCGGATGCAGCTGAATACCAGTTTTTTACATGGGGCAACTGCTTTCTCCACAATCCAGTTAGGACTGGGTAATAATGGTCTTACCCCTTGGTAAGACTGGTTGTCAGACTTTTGGGCCACTGACTACCTGTAACGACTGTCAAAGATCTACAAATGCCAGCATTGACCTACGGCTTAACATGCTTTCCGAGGCACGGAGGTAACTCCGTATGTAATGGGTGGTCACCCACCATCCTTGTTAAATTAAGACCAATCAGCGTTATAGCCACGTCAAAGACAAAAGAGGTTTGGGTACCTACCTACGTGATTTTATTTCCAGTTAACCGCGAAAATGGCTGCCCTTAAAAGCCATTAATCAATTTCAAGTCCCTGAAGAAAATAGTTCTATCCTTACTTATATTAAATGCGAAAGTAAGTTTGTTTGTTTGTTACCTTTTCACGCCTAAACCACTGAACCGATCACCCTGAAATTTTGCATACGTTGTCAGGTGTACAGGAAACACACATAGGGTACCTTTCATCTCGAAAAAAAGTACTGTTCCCGAGGAAAACAACAATAACGTTTTTATGATAATAGATGGCGCCACGTGTCTTTCGAATTATGATTGAATTGTATTATTATAGAAATTTTAGTAGTGCGAATTGATAGTCAAATTCGCGAACGAAGCCGCGGGTAAAAGCTGGTTAGTACAATAAAACGAAATCCGCCTTCTAATCCTGTGGTTTACTCTCTTCAAAAACATCTGAAACAATTTTCCAAGAAAATATTTTTACTTAAACAAAAATTTACGTTCGGTGAAACAACCATTTAACACCGTGGTTCCATTAGAGGTTTCCTTAAGTGTTAATCGCTTTTAAAATCAATGTTTAAGAATCAACTAAGCGTTCGTTAACTTTAGGCATTCTACGAGGAGAAACTCTTACAATGCAATGCACTATGTTTGTTCACGAGATTCTTAAGACAAACTATATTGTGTGTGTACAGTCATGAGCACCAATATGTATACACTTTCCTAAATTTAAAAGCAATTTTCGCGAGAAATAATGATTGTAAATTGGAGATAGGATCTTTTTCATAAAAATATGAGTTCCAGAATACTATGTTCGTAACAATATGAAATTTTAATCAGTACAGTAGGAGAAAAACACTTTTAAAAGTTGTTAAGTGTTTACATATTGGTGACTGTACAGTCACGAGCTCTAACATGTATACACGCAGTAACGCGAGGAAATCGCTTTTGAATTTGGCTAAGTGTAAACTAGTGTGTATATATTAGTGATCGTGACTGTACATTGGTATATAAGGTGTAAACGGACCCTTCACGAAGCCATCAACTAAAGTCTGTTTTTTAATCTCGGAGACTAAATTGACAAGTACAAATGGCAAGCTGACATAGATTTCAATAGCATTTAAGTCAGTTTTGACATTTTCACTTGTCAATTTAGTCTCCGAGATTAAACAACAGAATATAAGCATTCCTTACATCAAACTAAGTACAGTCCGCGAGATCTAAGCTGAGCTTTGCATTTGTGTGTGTGATTACCAAAAGTAGAGTCAGAAAAAAAACTTTAAAAAATATATTTTTATGTTTTAGGTAGTAGGTATATATATATATTTATATACGCTGTGACCATGTTCTCTAAGTAAAGTGTCAATTTTATATTCAATAAATCTTTGTTTGTTTTGCAGTATCAATTGATAGAGTTGTGGTTTAAGCATCGATGTAGAGTGATCTATATTGCGAAACTTGAGCCAGTCAATCATATCTTGTTTACGACTATTTGAGTTGGGAGCGGGATTTTCTAACGAATTGTGGTAAGATGCATTGTCTACCACCACAACGCTATTGGGCTTTAAATTTGGAATTAATTGCGTTTGTAACCATTTCGTGTAGTTTTCAGCATTCATATTGTTATGGTAATCACCACTTTTTTGATTTGCTTTGAACATCAGCAGTGCATTTGGTATGAAACCGTCCTCTCCGCCGGCATGAACTATTATTAAACGATTTCCTTTAGAAATTGGTTTCTTCAAACCAGAAGTGCTGCCATCTGAATAAGATTTCGAAGAAATGTGAGTCGTGTCTATATATGTTTCGTCGGTATAAACGACTGGCCTGCCCTGAATGCGATATTCAGAAATTTTGATCAAAAAATTGATACGTAGATAACGTATCTCATGTTTTTCCATTAGAATTTTTCTATTATCTTCTGTCCTTTTCCATTTAAATCCTAAAAGAGACACTTCTTTACGCAATGACCAAATTGAACCTGGGTAGTTTATTTCTGTCTTCAACTTTTCATGTATTCGTTTCATAGTTGGCACCTCTTTATCAGTAATGTGAAAATTATGAATAGTTCTTCGGATTACCGCTTTATCAAAATCGTCAATGATAATTATATTTTTCCTGCATCTGGTCTTTTTCGGAGATTTAAATTTGCTTTCGTCCTCCAAAAGACGTTTGCCTTCCAATAAAACTCTTTTGACAGTAGACAGCGCGATTCCCGTCGATGTCGCTACCAATTGGGCTGATGTAGTGACACTAGACATGTCTTTGTCGTTTATGTCTTTAAAATAAGTATTTAAATTACACAATATTTCTTTTACTTGGCTATTTAACGGTTTTCTTATTATTCGTTTATTTGTGTTGGCAGACATTTCTTTTCCTAGTATCTATATAATCGAACACAAAAACAAAATAATATTAAGAATTAAAAACGTCACGCTGCTGACGGTACAAGGGGTGAAGTGTGGAAAGTGCGCGGCGGAGATCTGTCACGCGGGGGATGCGCCGCGCCACAGGCCGGTTGTTTAAACCGGTTTAAACCAGGCAAAAGTTGCGCCGCGCCACAGGCCGACGTCACACCTACACTATCTATGTGCACTCACACAAATGCAAAGCTCAGCTTACACCTTCCGGACTGTAACTCCACGCAAAAATTATTGCTGGGAAATAACTTTTTTTTGGGTGCAAAATCACGTTTTACGGTAAAAGTCAATGTAACTCACTCAAAACATTGTGCTAATAGATGCTTTGAATAGTAAACGGGTCATGGAGGAAATTAAAGTAAAGTTATAACCTTAAAAATTAGTACTTACTTTAAAAGAACTTGTGAAAAAATTTGAACTTTGACCTGTAATAGCTAACTAGAAGGTTCCCAGGGATGGATCAATACAAAAAAATGACCGCAATGACTGGGAGAACAAGTGCCTTCCGGCTTCGTTAAGGGTCTTTTTACACCCTTTTGTCAGCTGTGATCGCGTTCAGTTTTGTATTATTTTGTAAACAAAATAAGAAACTGCGCAATCACCTTATTAATTTGTCTCAGTTTAGATGTACATATAGTAAGTATCTGCTTATATTCTCAATTTTTCAATAAATAGGTTTCATAAAGACAATAAATCCGCGATAAGAACAGGTTATTTATGTCCAAGTCTATAACTATTTGTTGCGGTAAACCGTACAATACAGCTTCGAATACGTACATAATTTACAATATAAAGAGACACCACAAGACATGTTATTTAACAGATATTATTGAGTCCCGCCCCTGCGTCTACGACCCGACAAAACATCGAGATTCAGAGGCCCCTGGGCCCAAGTTTTTACGTTTTTCGTAACGTATTATGTCGAGTTTTAGGGTTCCGTACATCAAAATAAAAAAACAGAACCCTTAGAGGATCACTCGCGTGTCTCTGTCTGTCCGTCTGTCACATCCAATTTACTCCGTAACGTAAATTAAAGACTTTTAAACATGGGGGCCACTTTTGGGGAGGTAAATTAATAAATCAAACAAAAAGTTTTGCAAACTATATCGTGTTACAAATCAAATGAAAGGGCTCATTGTGAACGGCTCAAATTGTTTTTAAACATTGTTTTAAGATAAACAGTTTTTAAGTTATTAACACTTTCGGAATTGAACTCAGTACCTCATACTCAGCAGTCGCGCTTGTGACTAATAAGGTGAGTATAGACTACAACATTTACTTGTAACAGAACAACGAGCCGCTCTATGATATGTTCTAGTGTATCATCCTTTTACGAACTAAACGTCGAGCACGCTCGCCTCTTTGTTACAAACCAACGAGCATATTGGTGTAACATTTCGTCGAGCGTATTGGTGTAACATTTCGCCTAGCCACGAACGAACGAAGAATGAACGCAAGGTACAACGAAATGTTGGTAAATGCACACTCGCTGTGAGCATTTACCCGTAACATAACGCCGAGCATTCGCAGGAACGTTACATTACATGGAAATGCTTTGGAACCTGAGCTTTTGCCTGTATTGTACCATTCGTAAGAACGTTACATTACACAGAAATGCTCCAGAAAATGTTGTAGTCTATACTTACCTTTAGACGTTTACAAATGACAGTCCATCGTTTGACATAAGCACTTAGTTAACATCGCACGGATGAAGAGAAACGAGATTCCTTAAGATGATAATTAAGTGTTTTATTACGTTAGAAGATTGATAAACAGACAGACGTGTAGAAAGTGGTCAGTAACCAACGCACTATACTTAGCATTCCTTACGTTAATTAACTTAGAACGACTTGGAAAAGGAAAAAGATAAGTGTTCATCTTTTTACTTGACTTTTCATCTAATATCAAAAGATAATTGTACATTCAGGAAGCGTTTACTTGGATTTATTACCCATTAAAACTTTGCGACGTATATTTCACATAAACTTGGCGATTTTTTGCCCTTTTTTTAGGATAGGAAATCATCAAATGACCCCCCCTGCTCTGGGCGGAGCGGGGGGGACATTTGACCCATCCACGTTCCTTCTTTGCCCTTTGTGTTCCAAGGCCTAGGTATCTCTTTCGAACAGTCCCGCAGCCCCAGCAGGCATCGGCCCTTGCGGACCCCTTCCTTGTTGCTGACATCTCTTTGAGGCGCGCGTTGAACACAAACGCGCCGTCGACGCGGCCTGTCGTCATAAGACGGCTTGTTGATTGTTTTATTTAAAGCACGTCCTTTTTAACGATCAACCTATTTCTATGCCGAAGTCCACAAAAAAATGGTTTAGCGGTTCAGCCGCGAAGATATAACATAAAAATAAGGAGACAGTTTCGATTTTATTATGTACGAGCCCGCATGGAGCATGAAACCCAATTCTGGGTTAAGCTCGCCATTGTACATAAGCTATGTTTTTGCAATTTGTATGTATATTTTTGTTGTTTTGTGTGCAATAAAGAATAAGAATAAGAATGGAGTTCGGTTATTGTCCCACGGAATCGTACTACCCGGAAAATATCTTAAAACAATAAAAATATCAAAAATATCCCAAATTCCTAAAAAAAATACCCAAATGTCATCCAGATCCGTTCAGCCGTTCTGGCGTGATTGAGTTACCATCCATCCATCCAAACTTTCGCATTAATAACCGCAGTAAGATGAAAAAATCAAGTAGTTTTTTTTATATCTTTTTAAAAGTTAGTAGGTACAATTAAAAATTGTTTAGTATTGGCATGTAAATTGATTACAACATACATACGGACACACACTGCCACAGTTTACGAATCTAAAATTTTGCAAGCAGGAAATTCTTAGTTTGCGTCTAGTTTCGTAGTTGCGTAAGCAGAACTCTGCAGTTGCATCTGACCTGCTTTTGACCCGTCATTATGATGCTTTCATACCTAGTAGCATATAGACTGCGGACAGAATGACATTGCTTCAGCCTTTTTCTGTGTTTTTGTTTATTTGGTGGTCGAGGCTCATGTGACACACATAGACTTGTGTTGGTTACTAAGTGACCCGGCTGACGTCCTGCCCAATTTCGATTTTGTTTGTGAATTATTGAAGGTCCCAATTTCAATTTTGTTTGTGGTATGTTTGTGAATTTGTGAAGCCAAAATTCCATAGAAAAAAAGGGGTACGTCCCGTTTGGTAAATTTCCCGTTTCGCCAACTAAACAAAATACCATCACAGAAAGTCCCGTTTCGTAACTATTTTGATCTTCACAGCATGTAATTCTTTTTAATACTCAATTATTCCGGGTAGCTTTTCTTTCTCTAAAAACCTCATTTGGACTATCAAGAACATTAGAATCAAAATAACTAAATCGGTATCAAAAGCTGTGGTCAAGTGATTTGACTTTGCGATATGGATAAAACCCCAGACACGGCCTCAATTGTTTTTAAGCAAGCTTTTAGAACTAGGTAGAGAGATAATAAGGCGCAAGTTAAAAATAGATCAAGTTGCTTCAATAATAATATGCTTCACAACATTCACGCTAAAATGTAATTAAGATTGCGTTTTAAAGAAAAGCTAATTTTTTGTCTGCCTAACCTTTTCTCGACGATGTTGGGGTCGGCTTCCAGTCTAAGCTGATGCAGCTAAATACCAGTATGTTACATGGAGCGACTGCCTATCCGACCTCCACAACCCAGTTAGTACTGGGTAATACGATACCCCTTGGTAAGACTGGTTGTCAGACTTTTAGGGCCACTGACTACATAACGACTGTCAAACCCGGGACCAACGGCATAACGTGCTTTCCGAGGAACGGAGGAAACTCGGTACGCAATGAGTGGTCACCCACCCACAGACCAACCTAGGCAAGCACGGCTTAACCTAAAGACCTCAAAGATTAGAAAAGCTAATCTTTTTGTACAAATTAATATTCAAATTCAATAAGTAGTGCCTAAAATTAGATACAGAATTTTAGAAATTAAAAGAAGCATTGAATACGATGTTATTTATGGTAATTTAATGCAAATTAATAAAACACCATTAACATACACTCACTGAGTTTCAAATATTATTGTCTAATACAATTAATTATATTAATTTGTGTTAATGAGATGCAGGTGGGTCCGTTTTGTTGCACGATTTGTTTTGTAAGTTTTAAACAAATGATTCAACAGATTATTTTGATAGGGAGATTGCCTAAATAATGTTTGTTGAATTTTCATAATACTATGGAGTTTTAGGACCATTTGCACAACATCCGGCCTGTTTTTACCGAATATATTTAAATCCCATATAATCCATATTACCCCAAGCCAAGCCAATTTTCATCATCATTATCTACCTAGCCTTTTCCCAACTTTATTGGGGTCAGCTTCCAGTCTTACCGGTTGCACCTTAATACCAGAGAGACTGCCTATCTGACCTCCACAAGCTTATTTCCATCAACCGGGCACAAATCCAGACTATGAGTAAGTAACTGAGAAATACTCGACCAATATCATATTGGACATGGGAATCGAACCCAGGACATCATACTCAGCAGTCACGGGGTCAACGAGGGAGTTTATAAACCATTTCCATTATTTAATTACCTTCAAAAAACGGGCTAGAAGCCCGGCCTCTAATTAGGATCCTGGCCTAATCAGAAAGAACCTTAAACGATTATAATATTTAAATCTTAGTTAAGGTAACTAAAATAGCATTTTCCGATCAGTTCATAATATAACACAATTACCATTTTTTACAATAATTACTTCCAAAAAATTAAGTATTCATCAATTTGTGAAAATTAAAAAGACTCCTCGTTAAGTCATTTAGGTAGTACCTAATTATGAACCTAACGAAAAAAGCTCGTTTTTTTGGATGGCTTCAAATCTTGACCAAATTCTTCTTCTTCTTCAACGATACCTGAGTGCTGCCCACACACGACGCGTCCCCAAGTTATGCCCACCTATGCTATGTGCTAGTTAGAGGACCACAGAAGCCCTTCTGCAGTGTGGTCCTCTCGGTACAAGCCTCCAACAAACTTCTCAATTGCGTCTTACTATAACATCATAACATAACGTCACGCCTGTAATCCCCGAAGGGTTAGCCAGAGGTGTACCTAATAGTATGCCCATAATTCGCCAGTTATGTTTAAGGCCCATGTAATAGGGGCGAGCATATTGCCACCAACCGGGCACAAATCAAGACTCCGTGGCTGCTACTGAGAAATTCCTGATGAAAAACACAATATTTTTTTTATTAGTTTATATATCTTAGTATTATGTATTTATATAAGTATATATTCTTTCTTTTCTTTCTTTTTAAAAATAAACATTGCCCCACACTAGGAATTTCTCCTGTATCGTGGGTGCGTTTACAAACATTTAAACTCACATACACAAACAGCCAGACCCGGAACAACTACCTGTAGGCCATACAAATATTTGTTCCGTGCGGGAATCGAACCCGCGACACGCAGCGCAGCAGTCAATCGCTCAGCCACTGCGCCAACCGTGCCGTCGAAGTCATATTAAGTAGTCATATTAATATTTACTTATATGTCTTTTTATATATAATATTTTAGGTTAAGTTAAGTAAGGCACATAAACACATTATTCTCTTCCTTTTCTCACACACTATTGTCTACAATCATTTCTTTTTCATTTCTCCTTTGGCGGGACTGCTGGCAGAAATTGCTTAAGAAATAAGCAGTACATATGTAGTCATATATTATAATGTTATTTTCCTATGTTGTCTACTGTGTGTACATAAATAGTAAAATAAATAAATAACACTTTTCCCGACCTCATGCTCAGCAGCCGCGCTTATGACCACTAGACCAACGAGGCAGGTGTCTTACCATGTTGCCATAAGCGCGTTTACCTTTTACAATTCTATAACTTCTAGAAAATCTTTAGGTGAACAAGACATAGTACTAAAGGTATACGTAAGAATTGAAAGTAAGAAAAAAGTCCTATGCAAATTATTCCTAAGCAACACTAGATCAAAATTTGCATTTGTAAGAAACTAATTTCAATAAAAATTCAAACAAGCGAGAAGCAAATCGCTTCTTTCACCATTTAGGTTAGTTTCTAAATGAGAATTTAATTTAAATAATATTTCTTAATTTAAACAAAACTACTAAAACGATAACGCTGACCTCTTGGTCAAATTAATATGAGAATTTACGTTTAATTATGAAATTTGAAGTTTTATAACAAATGTAAAGGCGTAGAAGAGCTCCTTTCGAAAGAGCCTATTTTGGGGAACTTCCACTACCATAACACATAACATAACATCACACCTCATTTTTCCGATGGGTTAGGCAGAGCTGCTTATACTGCCTACCTATAAGTACACCCACATTTCGCCAGTCTCAAGAACGGCTTCAGTTTTTGCTTCTCTATCAAAACTTGTTTCACTGTAAAGAGTTTTATATTTAATAATTAAAATTAAATTTAAAATTTAAAAAACCCCAACGAAAAATTAAAAGATGAAAGATAAATACCCACTTACATCCCCCATATCTAGTAAATGACTGCACCGATTTTGATAAAACGTATCTAAGAACCATTGCCAAGAAACTAGCTTTCAAATTAAAAAAAAACTGCATCCAAATCGGTTCACTCGGTGAAGAGCTACGGTGCCAGAGACAGATACACACAGACACACATTGCGGTCAAACTTATAACACACCTTGCGTCGGGGGTTAAAAAAATATACATTTATACCTAAAATCTTTATTCATAAAGAATTATACCATTACTTTTGACATAAAACCACATTAAACTTTAAAGCAAGTCCAACAAATAATGCGTCTTCATCATCAAGAGAGATTTAGCGACGAATTGCAACATTCGGCTCAGCACCAGTTTCCACTTTTCAAAGCACCACCATCGAAAAGCACCGCTAATCGCAGAATCGCACGCCATTGATCAAACTTATCAGATCATCATTCTCAACACAACATGACAAAATGTTCTACATTCAACTCTCCCTTTGCTTGCACATATCTATAGCTTAGACCCACCACACACACACACACTCACTCATACACACTCACTGGCAAAAGCGTTCCGATCAGATGATTATTCTAAACTTACACGGCCAAAAACATGTTCTCGAATCGAATCTTCACACCACACACACACCTAATACTCCATGCTGAATACAACGTTCCTTTGTCTGTGTGCGTGTGCTATCAAGATGAACGTCCCCAGTTCATGTGACAAGATCAACAATGAGTCGCGTGCGCATGGCACCGGATTTCCACGTAACGAGCAACCTTCCGGATTGGCTGGCTAAAGGCGGGTTTAGACCGAATGAACATAGAATCAGCTCGTGGCTAAATAATAACAGCCGCTCGGGTCGATCTTTAGGTTAAGCCGTGCTTGCCTAGGTTGGTCTGTGGATGGATGACCACCCATTACATACCGAGTTTCCTCCGTGCCTCGGAAAGCACGTTAAGCCGTTGGTCCCGGCTGTCATTTGTAGATTTTTGACATTCGTTAGTCGTTCCCAAAAACCTTTTTCTAAAATAAAAGTAGCCTAAGTTACTCCTTACAATATCAGCTATCTGCTAGTAGTCCAGTCAAAATCGGTCCAGCCGCCTCGGAGATCAGCTGGAACAAACATAAAAAAAATGTTTTTTGTTATAAGTACCGTATACTTTTATATGCACTCAGTAAAAAGCTGTTATTTTGTAATTACAAACAGACACTTAAATTTTATTGATGTCTCCAGGTCAACGTAGTACTCACCACTGAGAATTCATTCAACGTGAACGCAGAAAAGGGATTATGTCAGGATCGTAGCAGGTGGCTTTCTGTAGTTCCTGCTTATCCCCTTAGGTAAAAGGCGTGAGTGTATAAATGTGTATTTTTGGTAGAGTAGAATACAATGAACAATGAACATTTAATCTGAAATGAATTTTATATTGAATCATTTGAATTTTGGACTCATATTTTCATTATATTATTTGTATGCCCAAGTGGCTGATCATGGAATGAACATTATTAGTATATAATTATGTAATAAATAAACACCTGCATGTAACCCATGTATCACAAATAAACAATTTGATTTGATTTGAAAGTTCGTTCGTTTGGTCTAAAGCCATCTTTAGAAGTACGAATACACCTTCCGGGTCGGCTGGCTTTATTAAATGAAGGAACTTTGTATTGCAGTGTATTATTAAGTTGACTTTTATTATGATGTGGCACGCGACAATTATTATTGTATGATATTTAATAGAGGGCTTTCGTTTATTATTTACTACGAGTAGCTTATGCCCGTGTAGCTTAGTCTGGGAATTGTCCCACGGGATCGTACTACCGGGATAAAAAGTATCTTACGTGTTAATTCAGGTTATAAACTATCTGTGTGCCAAATTTCATTCAAATCCGGTCTGTGGTTTTGGCGTGAAAGAGTAACAAACATCCAGACATACATGCATTCATACATCCTCACAAACTTTCGCATTTACATAGATTTTTTTTTTCATCTGAGGTTATGTTCGAGACATGATGTCTTTCTTCCTTCTGAGGAGCTCGTGCCTAAATAATAACAGCCGCTCGGGTCGATCTTTAGGTTAAGCAGTGCTTGCCTAGGTTGGTCTGTGGATGGGTGACCACCCATTACATACCGAGTTTCCTCCGTGCCTCGGAAACCACGTTAAGCCGTTGGTCCCGGGGTTACGTAGGGTTACTTAGTTTGATGTACAGAATGCTTGGTTCGCGGCTTCGTGAAGGGTCCTTTTACACCTTGAACAAACGAAACAAGATAGCCTTACTATCACCAGACTTCTTACCAATCCCCAATGACCTAACAAGTCCCCTAAACCCATAGCTTCAGTCGCAACAAGTTCTCAAAACACTCCACATCCTTATTGCCGTTTCAATAACCCAGAATGACGTAAAGGCTTAGTCACGAAGAAAGTGCAGTCTCCATCTGAGTAGTATCACGTATCGGGCCAGCACGCAGCTAAATTGACAATTTATGTAAGGGCGATGACTATTGCAGGAGTGCATAAGGAAATATGGGCTATAAAAAGTATTGCGACAGTTTTACATGGTACCTATTTGGTAATAGTAATTTTATATTTAGTCTAGTTCGGCCTTCGTAGTCTAGTGGTTCTCTATTGTGTTCCCTAACTTTTTTATCATAATCTAAAGTGCCATAATTTTGTATATCCTAACCATCATTTGTCCGAATGATAACTTATCCGAACTTACTATCACCTAATATCATAAATCTGTTTGTCATAAATATTAACGACTATGTAAGGCGCGCGTGCTACGCTCGCATTTTACATTACACACCCACTTTCTGTCACAAAATATATCGTCGTCGCTCCGCCGGCCTTCGACCTACGCTCCTCACGCCAGCTAGCAAGACTTTTAGGATATTTTTTAGGAAAATTACTGATTACCCATGCATTGCGGTAATATTACACATTATTATATAATATATTACAATACTTTTTAGGGTTCCGTACCCGAAGGGTAACAAACACCACCCCATTACTAAGCCTCCGCCGTCCGTCCGTCTGTCTGACAGCGGGCTGTATCTCATGCTCCGTAATAGGTAGACACTTGAAATTTTCACAGAATGTGTATTTCTATTGCTGCTATAACAACAAATAATAATAAATAGAAAATTAAAGGGGGCTCCCCTACGACGATGGTACCGAACCCTTCATGCGCGAGTCCGACTCACACGCACTTGGCCGGTTTTTTTTATATTACTTGTTTGTTTTCTTTCTTTCTTTAGTTTGGGGCCCTTAAGGTCAAAACAAGTGATCAAAAGCGTTTGATAATTCTGCAGCGATTTTGGATTTTCCCGTGGGTTAAGACTGTCCCATATATTTATCACATGTCTATCATCATATTTCACTTTGTCTATGTGTATACTGGTATCGACTGGTTTAGGCAGAGCGTGTTGTACGGTTTTTTCAGTAGGCAATTTTCAGCAACAGTCCTGATTTCGGATTTTAGTCGAAAGTCTCGCCAAATAATAAATAAGTACAAAATAAGTTAAACGTATTTCTGAAAACAATAAAGAAATCAATAGACGGAATCCCAAAGGCCCTTATAAGCCAAAAAAAAACGAAGGGTAACCCATTTAAATAACAGATTATTTAAATCTTGAAAAAGGCGAAACATAAAAGAACATAACATGCTACTGTCCTACCAAAGGTTGCTTAACTTACACCCCAAACCTGACTCCTTAATATGCATTGTATAAAACAATACGGGCAATATATATACACTCCAAAAAGTCGACACCATTTACTGATATCCATTTATTGACTCCAAAACTGATAATAAGATACCCAAAAAATCTTCACACTTGTAAGTAGAAATCCATACACATCACAAATGTGAAGGTACTTCTGTCTGTTACTCTCCAATCGTCTTCTGCCTAGCCTTTTCCCAACTATGTTGGGGTCGGCTTCCAGTCTAACAGGATGCAGCTGAATACTAGTATTTTACATGGAGCAAATGTCTATCTGACCTCCACAACCCAGTTAGTACTGGGTAATACGATAGCCTTTGATAAGACTGGTTGTTAGACTTTTTGGGCCACTGACTTTCTGACGATTGTCAAAGATCTACAAATGACTCCTGGGACCAACGGCTTAACGTGCTTTCCGAGGCAAGCTGGAAACTCGGTATGTCTGTTACTCTCCAATACTAATACAATATTTTTTTGTATTGATACCAGGTTTTATGCGTGACTGCTATTTTTAAAGTTAAATAAAGTGGCGGGAATTAAAAAGGCCCGTATTCACAAAAGAAAATATTCCAATCTCATTGGCACAGGCAGGTATTTTACTGAGATTGACGTGGGTTGGCTATTTTTACCTGTATTGTCCCACGGCTGGGCAAAGGTCAAAAGCTATAGCCTTACATTCTTTCTTATGTGCGGTTTTCTCCGGCCTCTAAATCGTTGGACAAAGTATACGTGTACTTGTGTACTTTTTGTCCCAGTACTAAGTTCCGTGGATAAATTTTCAGCAGACACACGAACGAAGCCACAGGCAAAAACTAGTCTTAAATACCCCCGAATGTTTACGACTCGGGTCAGCACAATCGTAAATACAATACTATAAACGTCCCGATTAAGGGTGTGTCCACACCAGCCGTCGAACGCAGCGTTTATCGATTTCCATACAATTTGACAGAAACCTGTTGATAAGTTCAACAGGGTGTTGGACATTTACATTGAAAGTAATGACGACAAATAATACGCTCGGTAAATATCGATGCTGTGAGTAGGGTGACCGTGCTTTTAGTAAATAATTGGGATATTCTCTTATTTGTACTTGTTTTGTTTTTTATACAACAGATATTCGTATTTGATAAATATAACAGATATTTATATGTGTTGTTTGTTGGTCTGATAAGAGAGAATTAAAGTAAATGATTTGACTTCGACTTAGATCTGATTTGATTGGTCTGATTCTTAATAAATGTGTTTGTTAGTAGGTTTGTGTCCAGCAGTGAAGACATTATAGATTATAATTATGACGTCTGTAAAATTCCTTATGGAATATTTTTTTTTTTTTATTAGAGGACTTCGCTCCCCAGCCTTCTTCCAAGCGGAATTGGTCGTATGGGACTGAACATATTTTTATTTCCAAAATCTACTGAAAATAAATCATCCCCGTGTTTCCTTCGATTGTGTGACGTCATTGGCAACACCTACAGCTAATTTACATGGATTAAGTTTTTTTTTTTCTTTAGAAATAAACCAAGGACTAATTCACTCTTTTGTCTTCTCAATAAAGTTTTTAACAATATAAAACGCCTAGCTAGATCATAAAACTCTTAGACTTGTGTAGAAATTATTTCTCCGTCTTTTACACTGACTGACGAGAGGATCAACAACCGTCTCATTTTCAATACAATTTTGTTGACTACAACAAAACTCTTTGCCTCTTACACGAGTTAACTGCTTTACTTAACCCTGCAGGATTTGTTTAGCGCAGACATAAGTCTTTGTAGTCAGTAATTTTGTTATATAAATTAATGGCAGGTTTGTTTTTTGGAAAGCTTTAACTATGACATAAAATCAAGTTTGGCGTAAAACAAAAAATATTTTTTAAATAATAAACTTGAAGAGGTATTTTTGGTAGATTATGCTTTTTTTATCGACCATGTGGTCTAGATTGCAATAAATGTATTTTTGGCACAGTATAAAAGTTATAAACTCATAATATTAAATAACTATCAATTATCTAATTCTAATGTTCATAATGATTTGAAGGAAGAAGAAAACTTGTTCCGCCGACCTCAAGTAGAATGGGACAAGGGCATAAAGATCAAGATGATTATGATATGACTGTCCTGCCCAGGACCCATTATATGGTTACCCTACAATCGAGGGAAACCCACCGAAGCGTTGCGTCACACCACGAAAGCCTTTCATATGACGGATTCGACAGTATCGGACAATTTCACATTTCACATTTTTATTTAAATATACATATGTATGTATATGTTCCATATCATATAACCAAGTGATAAATTAGTGCATTATTAACAATGAAAAGTAAAATTGGGCAAAGTGATAAATTATAACCGAAACATCAATATTTATCACAGTGCCCGGTCATTATGAATATCGCTATGTTATGAGTATCATCGGGAAATTTGATAATTAAGGTATTTTAGGCAGGATTCTGGGATAACAAACAAACACGCGACATGCATTGACCAATCAGATGCATACATTGTTATTAATCCAAAAATATTATAATGCTTTTTGTGGTTTACTTTATTTAGTGGTCAAGCCCACTCTCAGGCCAGTTATAATCAAATTGGGCATTTCTCAAAATTAATCACTTGGTCCATAACATATTAAACACATGTTTTTTCCCTATAGAAAGCTTTCGACGTAACGTTCGATATCTCGCGTAATATTACGACTTTATTCATACTTTATTAATCGAGAATTCCATGAATTTTTAATGCACTATTAAATTATTCGTAAGTTAATTTTTATTGGTTGTGGAGTGGAAGGATTCTCCGATTTCTATTGGCCATTGAATGATTGCTATTTTCTTAATTATGATTTCAACACATCGTTTATTTTTACTTGTTACTAGTGAAATGTTTTTTCTTATTTTTTAACGGTAATTAAAATACTTATTCAGCTACATCCGGCTAGACTGGAAGCCGACCCCAATATGATTGGGAAAAAGCAAGGCAGATGATGAATTAAAATACTAGCACTACTAAGCAAGTTGTTCCCATCAATTCTACTCTTAGTGCAGACCACACTACTGTTTCAACGATATATCAAACTGTTGCAAAAGACTGGTTTCATATAGGTTAGGAAGGTGATACGGTAGCCGCTTTCAATACTACCTGAACACGACATATCACGAACCATGGAACAGGTCGAGCGATTGCTATCGAGCGTAAGCTAAATACTAAAGAAGTAGTTGGTATGAGAGATATCTATTTCCATAATAATTAAACAGCCATAGACACAAAAAAAAGAGTAAATTTATGCCAAAACATGCCAACTTTTAATATATCAGTAATTCTATAGATGTGTTGGATTAATTAATCATTTTAAAATTAGTCAACTTTTACGCGAATCCAATAGAAAAAAAATTAGAACTAAAGGGTGTAAAAAGACCCTTAACGAAGCCGAAATGCACTTGTTTTCCTCGTCATTGTGATCATTTTTTTGTTCTGGACCATACCTGAGAACCTTCTAGTTACGGAGATATTGAGGGTCAAAGTTCCAATTTTTTCACAAGTTTTTTTTTAAATACTACTTTTTAAGGTTTTGACTTTATTCCAATTACATCCATGGTCCGTTTACTATTCAAAGCATCCATCAGCAATAAGTTTTGAGCGCATTATATTGAGTTTTACCGTAAAATGTGATTTTTGACCCCAAAAAAAATTTTCGTTTCCCAGTAAAATTTTTTGCGTAAAGTTACTTAGTTTGATGTACAGAATGCTTGATTGACGGCTTGGTGAAGGGTCTGTTTACACCCCGTATCTTGTAGTATTGTTTTCTACATCCGTTTTAAACCACGATAAGTATTGGTCAAGCCAAAATGATGCTGATGATGAAGTTTTTATAATATTTATTACAGGTACTTTACGAATTCGTACTAATCCACATACTCTAGGTCTACTGAATGGGCAAGGTGAACCCTTCTTAAATGTATAGCTAATTATTTTCTTAACTGCCGCGTTGGTTGAGTGGTCCAAAGCGCGACTGCTGAGCATGAGGTCCTGGGTTCGAATCCCAGGTTGGGCAAAGTATTGGGTTTTCTATCAAGAATTTCTCAGTAGCGGCCACGGAGTCCGAATTTGTGCGCAGTTGATGGAAATAGGGTCACCCCCTATTACTTAAAACATAAGTGGCGAAATGTGTGTGTACTATTAGGTACATCTCTGTCTAATCCTTCGGGAATTACAAGCGTGATTTTATGTTAGTTTCGTATTGAACTTCCTCCTTTTAGTCCCTCGATTTCAACATTTTCGTGACACTTGGCTCCATAAAAACTCAACGCAAACCTCCTAATCTTGAGACAAATCGTGCCTCTCAACTTAGGAAAACGACCAACACTCGTGATCTTTGTATTAACAACTTTTCAACACAAACAATCAAACTACATTATTACCAACATAAAACCAAATGCATTAAAAGTGTTAATAAACTAGTACTTTCGAAACATTTGACAGAAGTTCATAACATAATCATTATAAGTAAGGGCCCTCGGTCACCGCGACTATTTGCAGAAACGATGCAAACCCAAAATGGCCGCAAAAAAGTCGCGATGACTGCCTCGTTGGTCTAGTGAGTATAAGGTCTTGGGTTCGATTCCCAGGGCGAGCAAAGTATTATTGGGTTTTTCCATCAAAAATTTTTCAGTAGCAGCCACGGAGTCTGAACTAGTGCCCGGTTGATGGCAATAGGCTCGCCCCCTATTACAAGGGGCTGAAACAGAGCTGGTGAAATGTGGGTGTACTATTAGGTACTACCTACACCTTTGCTTAACCCTTTGAGGATTGCAGGCGTGATGCTATGATATAACTAACCCTTGTCGTTACAGTTCACTTTTCTGACTAATACCCGTATGTTTCCGACATTCTAAAGACATTCGGACACAAAAGTCTCCGTGTACGAAGGCCCTAAGAAGTCGTTATATTTTAACAGTAGTATTTAACACTACTGGTTTTGAAAAGTCAATAAACAGAAGACGGTTGTTTCGCTTATATACCAAAGTAAATAGCGAATTACTCTTTCGATAATCGTAAAAAAGAGAGAAAGAGCTTTTCTAAATGTCATGTTAAAATATTTTTACGTTTTCACCATATGGCCCCAAGTGCCCGGCGACTTCAGCTGCCCTGCTGGTGTTGAGGGGCGCCGGCTCAGCACTGGAGTCAGGGGCGAGGTGAATCTCCGGGCGAGATCGATTCCTGACTGATTGGCCAGAGGAGGCAAAACACCGGGATAGTTGGAAAGGAATGGGGGAGGCCTTTGCCCAGCCGTGGGACAGAATAGGCTGACAAAAAAAAAGTAATTGTGGCAGTGAGATGATCTGATTTTTTCATTCTAAAATGACATTTTAAACCATGACCAATAAAATATCATGTTTATGTCGTACTTTAACACATAAGTTAGTCTGTTACAGTTTGTTGCACGCACTACTCACACACACACACACATACAATCACGCCTGTAATCCCAGAAGGGTTAGGCAGAGGTATACCTATTACACTACACACCAGTTCGCCAGTTATGTTTAACTCCCATGAATAGAACCCAGAACCTCATGATCAACAGTCACAATTGCGACCACTAGCCCAATGAGGCAGTCATTTACATCACAACAAATCAAATGCGTTTATTTGTGCAAACAGGTAATCAAAAATAATGTTTTAGGCATCTCTGTGTCGTACCACTTGAAGAAAGAACTAAAAAACAAAAAAAAACAAAACTAAAAACCTTTGTACACTGAACACACTAAAATAACTTAATTAAGCCCTTGAAAAATTGCTACTCAAGTTAATCAACATAAAAACATTGCAACATTGTCAGTAAAACAACAAAATAGAAACAAATCGTATTACAAATCACTTTAACGAACTCACAACAAATCCTCTCAAATCTATTCTTAATGAAGAAATCATAGCCTTTCTCAAACAAAGCTAAGCCATTACGAAACGATTGCCCTTAACGTAAGCGTTCACCTAAAATGGTCAAGAAGCCGCGCCGGCGCATCTGATTCTCGCGTTCACGACTACGCATGCGTAATCTTAGTGCTGTCACTTGTTCGTGGGTGGTACAATTTGTAAGCTGATATGTCTGTGTGTGGGAAATTGTGATAGTTATACTTGTGAGAAAATGAAATGTAATATGAGAAGAAATGGTAGCAATGACAAATTCTAAAGCGGCGAAATATTACACCATACTATATGAATGTTCTGATATGGTAGACGGGAGTGTTTAATTCCACCCCTTATTAAGCCATTTATTAAACGGGTACTTTACACAGAATTCGAGGGATTACATAAAAAAACTTAATTTAATCCTACGAGGCATAAATCTCGCTTTGTCTTTTTTGCTTTTCTTGTGTCCGGAAAAGCGACACTTCGTTGAAGTCTTTTGAACTGCGCCCGCGCCGTGCCAAGAAAATTGTTCAAGCTGACCGACTTATACAAACTTTTGTTTGGCTAAACTCGGAAACTGTACGCATCTTTATAAAACCTTGTAATGTTCTACCTATTCATTTTCTTTAGGGAAAACTAATGAATCATGTGCAATGTAACAATGCGTTTTGGTAAGAAGTTTTTTGTGTTAGCGAGGCTGAAAAAAATCTGTAGCGCATCAGAGATGTTTGCCGAGTCACGAGTAGACTGTTTCTACACAACTATGCGAAAACGGTGCACATCTCTGGTCCGCAGGGTTTTAGCCAACTTCAGTAGCATCCTGAGGGTATTCGCGCAGAGGTTTGATTGTCAGTACCTCAACCATTGTTGGTTCATTAGTTGAGCTATCGCAATATTTAGTGTAATTGGTTATTTGAAACGTGTTGCTTTATGTAGTACTCTACACCGTGACTTTTTAGTCGTCTTACAACATGCAACGGCAGCCCTCTTCATGTATCCAATGACTACTAAGCATTCATTAAAACATATAGGTATTTATGAGATTTTAATCATTTAAAAATAAAAATATTATTCAACTAGCAGATTGACCGCAATGGGTAGGAAGGTAGTACGTAGTCTGGTTATTCAATGAAACAGAATTGTTCACTTCTAAAGATTTTACAAAGTTAAGGATCAAACTAAAATATATGCAAACTCATGAACTTCAATTTAAGTACCTTGATTCTTTATTTTAGACCAGCGGCCCGTCCCGGCTTTACACGGGTAGACATTTATTTTTTAAACATTTTGGGATAAAATATAGCCTATGTTACTCAGGGATAATGTAGCTTTCTAATGGTGAAAAAATTTTTGAAATCGGCACATTAGTTTTTGAGTTCATTCATTACAAACATACACACACACAAAAATACAAATCTTTCCTCTTTATAATATAACTAGCTGTTCCCCGCGACCTTCGTCCGCGTCAAGTTATTAAAAATACAATTTTCCCCGTTTTTGCAACATTTTTCATTGCTGCTACGCTCCTATTGGTCGTAGCGTGATGATATATAGCCTATAGCCTTCCTCGATAAATGGACTACCCAACACTGCAAGAATCATTCAAATCGGACCAGTAGTTCCAGAGATTAGCGCGTTCAAACAAACAAACAAACAAACAAACAAACAAACCCTGCAGCTTTATAATATTAGTATAGATATTATGACGCATGACGTAGTTAAAACACCCTGTCGTGAGCGATGATCTACTGGACTCTAGCGCTGGGTAGCTATGTTCTCCCGTTTGACACGTAAACATCATTAACAGGATGTTTCATATTTTTTTCTAAAGTTTATTAATTTTTCTTTGTACCTATTACGGTAGGTAAAAAAAAAATTGCGCCTGGAACTATTTTATGTCGGGCACATTGAGTGGAACACCTTTGTAAGACGACTAAAAAGTCACAGTGTATGATCCTTTGTTGGTTAAAATAAATGCTTCTATTCTATTCTATTGCTAAATAAGGAACTTCAGCCTAACAAATACTGAAGTAACGCAATTTTTTTTTGCAATCGCTATCCCCTCATCTCTTAAACGCTCTATTTAGACCGCGATGCGTTAAGTCAAAGGGCAAGTGAGTGGCGACGAGCCGTCGATACGATCTAGATACACCGACCGGTCGCGTAAATGGAAATGGATTACAAGGATTCAGACTGGTCTGGGATTCGAGCCGTTATGCAATCCGTCAGTTAGTTACTACTAACCTTTGCCCGCGGCTTTACTCGCATTATAGTCGGCAATTATCCAACGGGAACGTTTCATATATAACGTAGAACACTCGAGGGTAATGTAGCTTTCCATTAGTGAAAGAATTTTTGAAATTGGATCAGTAGTTCCGAAGATTGCTGCTAACATTCAAACACCAGGGGTTTGACGCAGATTGTGCACGTCGCAAAATGTGCACTTCGCAAAATGTGCACTTCGCAAAATAGCACTTCTCAAAATGAGCACTTATCAAGATGAGCACTTCTCAAAATAAGCACTACTCAAAGTGAGCATGTATTGAGACTATCAAATAGTTGATAGTTTGTTTCAAAATGTTAGGCAAAACCTGCTCATTTTGAGAAGTGCTATTTTGCGAAGTGCACATTTTCCGAAGTGCACATTTTCCGAAGTGCACATTTTTCCCATACCATACCATACCCATTTAAACATACAACATTATCTCTTTATAATATGTGTATAAATTTCTTTTAAGCTATGTTAAGACGGATGGTAATTGGTAATGGTGCAACGTAATCTATGCTGGAGTTCCTAGACACGAATGATTAGTAATGTTCGAGGGGTTTGCATACAAATCAATGGCTGGATGACTAGTGCTTTTCTTGCTTCATAGTGTTTAAAATGGACCAGGAAATTGGAAATTATCGTATAATTATCCCTACACCTTGTATTCAGTGACAGGCAAGAAACGCCTAAATTGCTGTGTCTAGAAGCATGAAATTTTGGCACAGAGGCTCTTGTCTTGTATGTCGAAGGCAAGCACCATCATCATCTGCCTAGCTTTTCCCAACCATATTAGGGTCGGCTTCCAGTCTAACCGTATGCAGCTGAATACCAGTATTTTACATGGAGCGACTGCCTATCTGACCTCCACAACCCAGTTAGTACTGGGTAATACGGATACCCCTTGACTACAAAACGACTGTCAAAGATCTACAAATGACACCCGGGATCAATGGCTTAACGTGCTTTCCGAGGCACGGAGGAAACTCGGTATGTATAGGTGATGACCCATCCACAGACCAACCTAGGCAAGCACGGTTTAACCTAAAGATCGACCCGAGCGGCTGTTATTATTTAGCCACGAGCTCCTCCCTTGAATTAATTAAATAAGGAATGAAAATACCCACCGCCCACCGGGCACAAGAATTGTAACTTCTAGAGTGAGTCATTCGGAATATTTAGTGCAAACGGAGTATGATGCAAAATTACCTACCTACCTGATTAAGGGTTAAGTAACTTTAAGTAATAGAAGGCGGGCCCCATTTACAACAACCTAAAGCTACATTTCATCACTAGCTTTACTTTCCTCTCGGAAACTAAGATCGTGAACGAAGCTGCATACAAATGAGCTGGTGACAGCAGATTTAAGGCGTACGACGGGTATTCAAAGGGTGACGTGTGTTTGTATTAAGATTACTTTTGAAGTCAATGGTCGTCACCTGTTGTCTCGCCAAGATTATCCATTCTAATCACATGAATTCAGTACCTACCTAAAGGGACTTTATAAAGTAGTCTTACCAAGGTGTATCGTGTTAAAAAGGGGATATTTTTAAATGCACATCTTTATAATTTTACCATCTTTTTTATTTTACTCCACTAATTAACTGAATGCATACCAGAAAAATGAATGCTGTGCAAAAAAAACAATTGATTAACAAAAAGTGTCCTACAAAAAAAACAAAAAGATCACAAAAACGAGATGACCTTTTTTATCGAATTCACACCAAAAATTGTTTATCAAAAATACTAACTTGCACTCTAAATTGTACAATCTTACTACGGAATTTCTAAAACTGATATCTAAAGGTACAATGTCACAATAAAGTAAGTTTCCATTATCAATAAAAACTTGTACTGACTAAAACCCATCCGTAATCCTTCTTAGCCCTTTGTGCGAGTTGACCACGCACCGCACCGCGGTTCGTGAGCTTGTCCTGAGGCGAGGCGATTACGTTACGATTCCGATTAGTGTGCGTTGCAGTAGGGAGTTTCATACAAAGAATATTGAACGGCTCGAGTTGATACGGTGCCGATCCCTTTCCGAGTCGATATGTGTGCTGTGACCTAAAGACGGACGGACTGCGAGTTAGCCCATTACTCACTGTCCACAGGCCTGCAAGCAAAGCCACCTTGAACTGCACTCTTAAAGTGGTCATACGTCAGTACTGTCTATCTGTCAGAACGAAATGTTCTTCTGAATTTAAACATTGAGGTTTTTTTTCATAACCAACGCTCTGAATCAATTAAATTATAGATACAGCCAGAATAAACCTCGGGATCACGATCATGACCCCGCCATTTGTTTTAATTTGAAATTGAAATATTTTTGTAGGGTCTCGGTACAATTTGATATTTTAAAGACACGGCGTTTATTATTCTAACATCTTAATAGGGTCGGTACCTAATAAATTATTGTTATTACAAGCTGTCTACCAGTTGTGATTTCCCATCGACAAATTCATGAGCTTCCACGCAAGCTTTCATCCCCTTTGTAACGGTTTGAAAAGAGTGTCCATGGAGTTTCTTGCCCATTCTTCTCCATGAGATCTACTATTTTCGAATGGGCAACTACAGTCCATTCACAGTTATTATGCCTGTGGCGGGACTGTAGGTAGCTTATTTTTGACTATGCAAAAGTGCCTGTCACGGGTCTATTTGAAATAAATGCTTTGAGTTTGAGTTTGAGTTTAACGGCTGGGGAATGAAACCGTGGTTGTGGGAACTCGTGAAAAAATTGTCTTGATTCTAGACCCAATACTCTAGTGGTAGTGGCTTGCAACCACTAGAAAACTACGTGTCGCGGGTTCGATCCCGCACGGAACAAATATTTGTATGACCAACAGGTAGTTGTTCCGAATCTGGCTATTTGTGTATGTGAGTTAAAATTATTGTAAACTCACCAAATGGTGTGGGGCAACATTTTTTTTTTCTAGGATTCCGTACTAGGAGGGTAACCAACGGGACCCTATTACTAAGCCTCTGCTGTCCGTCCGTCCGTCAATCTGTCAGCGGGCTGTATCTCATGATCCGTAATAGGTAGACAGTTGACATTTTCACAGAATCTATATTTCTCAGTTAAAGGGGGCTCCCCTACTACGATTGTACATGTCCCTTCATACTTGGCCGGTTTTTTTAAAGAAAAGTAAAACGAAAAACTGGCACTTGCTTTCAAAGCGTTTTGTATTTTCACAGCGGCTTTCAACTGAATTGTCCCATATCCCATATTTTTTTACTTTTTTATTATCTAGGCCAAGCCCTCAGACCACGAGGCAAGTTCACTTCCAAATTATAATTTCCGTTACAATATTTGGTTAACTTTTCAGTGAAATTGGCTTAGTTACTTACTTACTTTATAACTGAAAGTTTACAACTTTGATTGACGGTTCACCAGGAGCATGGGTGTGGCTTTACTACAGCAGCTTTATTGTTAAAATCAATATCTGCCTGACTTTCTCTCATCCCTGAGCCGATTGGTGAAATAAAGCGTTTCCCAACCTTTTGTGAAAATCAGTTGCCCCATGTTTTATTTAAACTAATAATAACAATAAAGTATCAGGGCGTATGCCGTAAAGTTTTCCCTGCCTATTTTGGACCTCAAGTTGAGAAATTCATAAACTTTTCTGGGTTAAGCTTGCTGTTGTACATAAGCTATATATTATAATTTTGTGTGTATGTCTTTTAATTTTAAGAACTTTTTTGTCTAGTTTAAATATTAAATGGGCCTACTCTTGACCTCAATCTTGTCCTGACGATAGAGATGAGGTCGACGATGGAACGAGCTAACCCTTAAAGCCGACACAGGCAGGCAGTTGGTTATAATAAGCTTTTTTTGCGGCGTGATTGTGTCTGAGATAAAGTAACAAATGCATAATTATAATTATACTTCCTCCATAAATCGCTAACTGTAGGACCATCACCTAATGTTGCCATCCATTTTTAATTGGCAGACCTTGCTTAGTACCCGCTGTTTAATATTCTAAACAGGTGTCTGCTTATCCCTTTTTGGTGTTATGAGGACTGAATCCGCATTAATTTATTATTTATTATATACTTGTAAAGTAGGTGACAGCTCGTAAGTCCCTTATTCCTGCAGCCTCTGGGCTAATTACACGAAAAATCTGCAGCACTCTCCACGTTTAATTTAACAACGTTTTCAGGGCGGTTTTGAGTCTGCCTCGCTACTGCAGCGCTTCGGTATGTGGAACCTGAAATAAATCAAAATCAAAGCATTTAATCTCAAGTAGGCCAGTTACAGGCACTTGTGGAACAAACACAACAATGTAATGTAGCTACAGTCCCAGTCACAAGGCATAAAAACTATGAAAGTACTGTAGTTGCCCATTCCCTAGCGTAGATCTCTATGGAGAAGAACGGGCAACTCCATAGACGAAGAAACTCCATGGACACTCTTTTAGATCAGAATATTTTTACAAAACCTTGGTTACATCATTCATGTTGAGATGGTACATTATGTGAGAACGATGTAGCAAGATGTGTACGTTAAAAGTGCCCATAGTAAAAACAAAACAAAAAAATAATAATAATACAATTAAGCCGTGGCAACCAAGAGATGACCAATCACAACTCAACCATTTTGAAGGGAACTAAATGATCCAACCATTTTTTTACATAAAAAATATTCTTATTCTTATTCTTATTCATAGTTGGTTAGTTAGTAACAAAGCTAAGAAAAGCGTGTTAAAAAGTAATATAAAAAAGTAACTTCAGTAAGTACAGAGCTTTTACTCACGTCTGAAATTAATTTCTTGCCATTGACTTCAATGACTGTTATTAACTTCAATCGTGAGTTTCTTTTCTTTAAATTGTCGTAATAACATATTCTTTCACACAAAAACTGGTAGACAACAAATATTAATGACAAACTATCGGAATTTTAATAAAGCTCTTGTTTAGCAATTTATTTCAACTCGATAAAACTGACAAATTGGTGAACTTACCAGAAAACATTAATTTTGTTTGTCGCCTTTCTAAACCAACCTTAGTTTCAATAAATAAGGTTCAAATTCCAAAAACTTTTAAGAATCAATAGCCAAGTTCCCTTTGACACTCAACAAAGTTACATTTGCTGCTCAAAATGGATTTTACCAAAGTAATTTCCTACAAATGTAATTTTTCTAATTTCTTTATGTAAGTTTGTAACAAAATACGCATGCGGACGTAGTGTAAGTTACATTTACGTAAATATTACATCACAGCAAGTATCCACATATTATGCGCAAGAATCGACCTACGACACATGACCCTATAGTGATGTAAAAGATGATTATGTTTTATCGATATTTCTAGTGGACGGCACGCGAATTTACGTAACTTTTATTGTGAATAATTGACGTCATTATTGGATGATAGCTTGATTAATAATGAACGGAAGATTTTCTTCCGTTAAAAAGAAAATTAATACTTTATTAGCCTTTTTATTAATAGGTTTTGTAGTTAGCTGATAGAAAAAGAAAGGAAATTATAAGTGGAAGCACGTATAATTTTAATTAACCTTCTTAGGTATGAAACATAATACAATTGAAGTGATTCCATTCTATGGTCATTAGTAACGTTACTGTTATCGTTATAGTTATTTGTTGCAACCCTACGTACCTGTGTAATTGCGTATTAACTCTAAGCATATTATCGAATCATAAGTTCGGCAGTCCCTATTCTAAGTCGTTAAAATTGATTCAGAATGCAAAACATTCCAATCCCAAACACAAAACTATCGATACTTATGAAGACATCGATATAAAAAATGACCGGAAAATCGCATCACTACTACGCAATATTGCGTGTAGAGATAGATTCGGTACATCTTGCCCCATCATGACGCAATATCTACACTAAAAACCCGATGTTTTTTTTAACGAAACAAACAGATACCAATCTGTTTTACATAGGTACTGGAAACTATTACTTCATAGAACACTCGTAACAATAAGATTTTGTGTATTCAAATTAGTAGAGACAGGAGCCGAAAATAGAATACATTTTGTTTGTTGGTACTTACAGGTCATTGTTTGAGGTAATGGGCAATTAACATTTTACTTTATTTCTCAATTAATTTGAATTTTAGATACTTGTTCCGGTTCGTATGTACAAACTTGGGAGTATGTTTTCATTTAGATAAGACTAGCTATGCCCCGCAATTTTCTTCCGCGTGAAATTATTATGAAAATATTACTTTCCTATTTGAATCGAATTTTGTTAACAATTTCAAGGGTTTTCATTTTTTTTTGCACGGAACCCTAATTCTTTTTCAAAAATAAAAGAAGGTAAGTTACTCCTTATAACATCAGCTATAACAAACAGACAGACAGACAAAAACAAAAAATAACAGTTTTCTTTTTCTTTTAAGTACTGTATATTTTTACTTTCATATGCATTCAGATATAAGATGTTATTTTTGTTTATAGATAGGTCCGGGTCCGGGAGTGTGGTAAAAACTTTTCCATTTTTACGATTTGTTCTGTTTTGATATTATTGAACATTAATCTAAGGAAAATTCTGGAATACCTCTCACATACCTTTCTCTACCTTTTCCTTCCCTGAAAAAATCTTACTAATTCCCACCCAAACAAATATGGAAAACACGCAAATGTTTTACGATATGACAAGGCATCTTAGAGCTTTTTATCCGGACAAGTCTTTTGATGCCAAGCGCGTCCTACACTACTACCGCTTTCAAAAATCCATTAGAAATATTGTTTTACCCCTTTTACTTCCAGTGTTCGTGACACATTTTTAAATTAAGAACCTTGAGAACAACTGTCAAAAAATATTTTAAAAAACAAACGAAAAGCGTCACAATATTAAATAAAACCTTTTTTGTTTACAGAAATAATGAAATTCCGGCGCGAGGTCAAATGGAAGAGAGCCCACTGTACATACAAAAGGAATTTGAGGTAACATTATGTATATTTTATAATAAAATACCTTCAGGTATACTTGTAACTGAAACACATGGTTTTGAAAGAGCTCCTATTTTATTAAGGGTCGTGTGGGGTTAACCGTGTAAATAATACCGCAGATTGTCTCGTTGGTCTAGTGGTCTCAAGCGCGCCTGCTGAGCTTGAGGTCCTGGGTTCGCTTCCCAGGTAGGGTAAACTGTTATTGGGTGTTCCCATAAGGAATTTCTTAGTAGCAGTCATGGAGTCTGGTTATGTGCCCGGTTGATAAATAGGATGACCCCCTATTACATGGGCCATAAACATAACTGGCAAACTCCCCGCCGTCCACCATGCGTTCGCGCGTGAACGCATGCAACGACTACGAATAAAAACATTTTAAACTGAACGTTATTTAATGGATCTGCAAGCCACCTGCAAGATCGTTATTCTAAAACTGAAATACTATGTATCCCATCTCTCTGTTTTCCAATTTTTATTTGCCAGTGATCCGCCAAAAGGCAATTTTTTGTAAACGTACCTTCAATAAAAGAAAACTTAATTTTACATTGTTTACAACCTTCATTTTTGTATTTGATTCCCTAAATTCTTTTTGGTTCACTGATTGAATTTACCTCCCACCGATCTTGTTAAAGCTAAAAACAGAATCATCTAAAGTCAAGTTACCTAGAGAAAAAATATGCCAAGTTACAATCTATTTGAATATGAAAATAATGGTATAAAATAATCAAAAGTGGCCCAAAAGTCTGACAACTGCTAACTGGGTGCCCAGTGCTAACTGGGTTGTGGAGGTCAGTCAAGCAGTCGCTCCGTGTAAAATACTGGTATTCAGCTGCACCCGGTTAGACTGGAAGCCGACCCAAACATAGTTGGGAAAAGGCTGTACAGATGATGATGATGATGGTATAAAATAATCAACAAGACCACATAAACAATCCAAGAATCTCTCTTGAAACCTCTCTCTCCTAAACTTATGCTCAAATTTTGAACAAGTTTCCAAAATCAGACTCTACCGTAAACCGTAATTTGTCACAAAAAAAGTCGTTTCTCAGAAATAACTTTGTACAGTGGTACTTGGTTTGATGTACAGAACGCTAGGTTTAAGGCTTCGTGACCCTTCCTTCAACACCCTAAATTAGATGTTCAATATTGTGTAGGTCATTGTAACTCGACCGTACCCGACGGATTGCGGACACATGAATGATCCCAGTGTTGTTACAGATCGAAGAAGAAGGAGGCGATGAATGGGAGGTGAGCAGGTCCCGGGTGCACCTGGGCTCCCTGATCGGTAGCGGAGCATTCGGCAGGGTGCATGCTGCCCAGCTCGACATGCCTGGAGGGGAGACTATTACTGTAGCTGCTAAGATGCTTACAGGTAAGCTTTACTGCTATTCAGTTATAATTTTTAGAGCAGTATACGACCCTATGACCGAATACTGCCAACACAGTAATTTCAGTGTAATTGAAGCTAACTTTGCTTTAAGTTACGAGGGCATAATAGGCTCACAACGTTTGTTTATATACATGACATCTATGAGCTTCACATTTACTTTTTATAAATCTAAAACATGACATTGTTATTTTCCTCTTTAAAAACCACAATGAATTTCTATCAAATTGTTTCTATATGTGCGTAACCGTACCGTCCTGTTGGAATACTGCTAATAAAAGTACATAAAAAATAAAAGTCGGACTCATGGGAAGACTTGTACCTATGAATGTTATAAAAGTTGGACTCCTGAGAAAGTTGGACCCTTGCGAGCAGAGACGTAGAATACCCCCTTTTATGTTCGTTAAACTTGAACAAAATCTACTAGGCTAGGCATAAATTCATCAGACACCTCTTCCTCACCTTTCAGTGTTTACAAGAGGATATTGTTATATATTTTTAGAACTTGCCGCAAAAGCAACCTTCTTGTATTCCAGTTCGAACCATAAAAACGCCAGTTCTGTGATCATCACATCAGCCCGGAATCTTCCACTGCTGGGTATAGCCCCCCCCCCTTTCTTCTGCCACACTTCCCGGTTCTGTGCGTCCCTTAATCAGGTTTCTCCCGCGATTTTGAAGATAACGTCGACCCAATGGCCCTGGTTTCGTTGGCCTTACCTTGTCTACCACTCGGTCAAAGCCTTGCTCCATCAGCTATCTCTGCGTCTAGCCAGATGTCCTGCCCGGGTCCACTTGAGGCGCGCCACCCGGTCCCCTGTCGCTCGGTCCCGGTTCAGTGATGTCCACTGTGGATTTTACTTTTCTGGTGTCGTAGTGGTCAAGAAAAGAGTGGGGAGCATGTCACATACAAAAAAATACACGATACATTATTAATAAGCGCAGAAGTAAACAACTTACTGTTGGTATTTGTTAAACAACTTATTTGTTAGTCAAAAGCACCAGTCGTTATGAGTAATTTCTCTCTTTCTACAGTCAACATGAAAGACGACGTGATTTGTGTACGAATTCGGTGTTTACCGTAATTATTTTAAGAAAAGTTATGGACAAACACTTAAAATTCCAGCACCCGTGTTATTTGTGCGTTAAATATAAATACTGCCATCAAAATAATGTTTGTAACGGGTTTCCTTTTGAGATTGAGTGATTCTTCTTCAGTTATTCGTTACAAAAAGTTTTGAAAGCGATAGACAAAAGATAAGCTGAATCGGTGTGATTCCAGCTTTAATTTTTACACTCGATAGTGACGTGCCATTGTTTTGAGTCATAATGACATTAGTTTACTCAAGTACCTAATAGTGAAACTTTTAAAAGGCTTGCAACTAGGAAACTATTGAAGAACTTTTTGTCACCGAAGACACCCAGCTGCGTCATGCGTGATAGCCTAGTGGTGTGACCGTCGGAATGCCAAGTCATAGGTACCCAAGATATGCACCTCTGATTTTTGAATTCATGTGCTTATTGTATAATTATCACTTGCTTCGGTGAATGAAAACATCGTGAGGAAAACTGCACATGAATGAGAGATATTTCTAGCCAAGTCAAGAGGCCCATGGACGGCGTAAAAACTCTGACACCGGTTAGGTACTAACCACACAATAAAGAAAGAAGAAGACCGAAGACACCGCCGAAATTAAGAGTCTACTCTCTGTTTTATAAGTTCTGACACTCAACTAGGTGCTAGATGATTTTTATTAATATTTCATTTGTGTCCTAGCGTCAACTATGAGCGGGAAATCCTACCATAAAATTTAAAAGTAACGCCTACCCATGTAGGCTCATAAAATATGACAACATCTACCATTCATTCCTACAATCTAAGCTTACTAAAACACATAAAAAGGAAAAGCTTAAATGATAGAAGACATGCAGTAATAAATAGTAAAACCGTTTAATGCAAACGCATCGACGGCTACAATTAGTGGCGCCATCTGTCATATAAAGTGTGTACTACCAGCACTACTTGTAAACATGGCGGGGTGTGTCAAGCGCTCTCTATAAACTTCAGAGTGTTTATTTTGTTACGATGTTCACTGTTTAGTTTCGTATCGATTGAAATTGTGAAATACTTCCGAAATAGATGTAGGGTACAGCCAATCACGTGTCAGAGATAAGTGGGAACTTTTGAAATTACGTAATAAAGGAGTTGTCAAAGTCAAACTGTTGTTGGTTTGTATGTTGGTTGGCTGTACTGTAGCTGTGTGCTGGTAAATCTAACATCATCTACAACAACTGTATTATTTACTTACGTGTTTTTGAGTCGCCTGCGCATCAAGTTACCACAAACTGTCAAATTTTCTCATTCGATTTTGAACTGAACATTTTATGGTTTAAAATCATTTGGAGAAATTTGACAGTTTGTGGTAACTTGATGTGTTGGCAACTGCACCCACTTACTCCCAAAAATGAAAGTAAGTAGAACTTCCGTAATAAAAAAATAAAAGACAATCACCATTGTTTTATGACGAAAAATTAATTACGCTAAATGAAACAAAAAAAATCACAGTTCCCAAAAATAAAATAATCACCACACTCATATCGCACTAAACAATACAATGAAACATTTAACTGTCAAAAGTTGAGTCATTAACGCAGTCACAACACTATTTTTCGAGCAAAATGTTTAGTTAATTTAGCATGCTCAATTATTATTACATAAACATGTCTAGGAAATGAAAGTCGGCAATCCGTAATGTTCATGGATGCACTCTTGAACTGCTTGCTCCGTGTTTCTTAGATAATATTATAGAAGCGTGTAATTTAACTCAAATTGCTGACGAGGGATCTTCTTTTCTTTCTTTTCTTGGTTCCTGTATTTGTGGAAATCGACGCCTTAGAGTAAAAAACTCGTAAGAGTAAAAGAAGTAACTGTTCAGAAGGAAGAAAAAACTGCGTGCTGTAAAATTTTTGTACGGCGTCTTTTATGTTTTTTTTATTAATTAATTTGGAAATTTAACCCGCTTTTATATCCAGAACTGTTCGATACTATAAGATACTTCAATTTTCAAAAAAGAAACGACACGTTCGTTGCAAGGTATTTACGAGGTTCTCATTTACTGTCATACATGGAGCGACGAGTATCGAATGAACAAATTAGTCAGATCAGGATGTGCGTTTCGAAGTTTTCTTCCTAGAAACGCAATAAAACAAATTTGAGCAAAAATGCATTCCAGAGGTTTTCACTCTAAGGCGACGAAACTGTAGTAAATTGACAAGCCGTTTGTTAGATGGGATTTCCTATCGGAAAAAACTGACAACTTTCATACTAGCTGTCATCTACTATCACAATTTCATGCTTTTACATGTTACACCCAGTGGCTTTTGGCTGAGCGTTATCAAAAGTATACGGGACACCGACGCGAAAACGGTTACCACGTATTCAGTACGTCATTCTGAGCCCCCCCCCCCCCCCACATATTAATGTATAAGACAACCCCTCAGAAGAAAGAAAAGAAAGAAGATTGGGCTCCCCTAATCTTCTTTATATAGATAAGATCGACAAACTAAGAGCAATTTTTCTTTAGCGTTGCCAATGTGCCCATCATTGAAATTCCCTCACATCGTACTGGTTTTATGTCCAATTCTTACGCTGTCTCAACTATAAAGCTCTGGAACGCGCTACCCCTTGGCATTAAAAAAGCTGAAAGCAAAATGGCTTTCAAAAGAACAGTACGGAAGTACTATTTGAAATCAGACTAAATTGCTCATAAGCTTGTCATTAGTAGTCATAGTAATTATTAGAATGTTTCTCGTATTTTGGACTATTTGTATGTATTATAATATTATATTAGTTTATTTCATTTTATTTGTATATATATGTATTAGTATGTGCCTATTTATGTATTTCAATTTATGTTAACAAAATGATATTTTTCTTATTTTTTTTTTTGTACTCTATCACTATGCTGTCCTATTTGACCTCAAGGTTGACTGGTAGAGAATGCCTTGTGGCATTAAGTCCGCCTATGTACCACTGTACATGAAGTTTAAATAAATAAATCATTTCGTTGAAGTTTCCCGATAGGTACCCATAACCTGGGATTTTGTCAAGTCTCGAATGAATGGAATACTTCTAAGCGACTGTCATCATATTGTTGGCTAAAGTATGGGTAAGGGACAGCCCTCCACAAACTGATGAGATGAATTCAGTATAATAATATCTTACTAAGATGACCGGTACAAGAAATTATTTGAGGAATGTTATGGGAATCCAATAAATTTGATTTGTTTTATTTACTCATACGCAATGTATCGTTACCGTGGCAAAACGCACGTAGCGAACGGCAAGCGCGACGACGAGTTCTATGAAATCAGTAGCTATGCAGGAAGTGAACAGCTGATTTCACGCGTCGTTCGTTAGATTATTTCAACATCCGTTTTTGAATTTTTGATTTTAGCCGTATTATTTACGTAAATGGAGTACATTTGAAAACAAAAAATCCGGAGAAAAATTCCGGGGAATATGATTCAAAATAAAGAGCTGAATGCACCCTGTCAGTTTGTGGAGGGCTGTTTGTGCAACCTGTATTTTATGTGTCGAACGTGAGCCTGCCTACCAAAGACAAAAATTACAGTTTTTTTTAACGGCTCTAAGTAATTAAAAGCATGATCTCTTAATTGTCAGTTAGGCACACATGCTTAGTTCCGCGCGCTTAAGTTTGTAACAAGATACAAACATGTAGGTTTCTCCGACAGGCTCTCCGTTTTTCCGACATTTACCGCGCTGATCTCCTAATTGTGATTAAAATAATTAGTTATGTAAATAGTACCTACCTACGACTTTATACTGTGGTAAATAGAAACAAACACAGAATTAAAACAAAAGAAATCTCTCGACTCAAGTGGAAATCATTTGTGTCACCAGCGGGGTACCTAATTACGTAAGCACAATAACAATGGCATTAATTTAAATAATTCAATTAGTTTAATTATGATATGGATCAGAAGAATTTTTCAAAAATATTATTATGAAGCTATGATTTGGGAATATCTTTCAAAGTCCTTTTCCCAGGACACCCGGGGCATCTCCCGCGGCGGCTGGGATGTGAGGCTCTTTCCCTCTCACTTCCCGTTCAAAGTCCTTTGAGAGTGATTAGAATCGGGTTGCAATTTGTTTCTTCAACTAGCAACAAAACTTTGACCCATAAGATAACCCCTCTTCTCTCCCACAGAAGACGTCTCAGAAGAAGAAGTCCAAGACTTCCTCCGCGAGATACTGATGCTCAAACACGTCGGCTCACACAAACACGTGATCCGATTAGTAGCGTGCTGTACCCGACGAGCACCGCTGATCGCCCTGTTGGAACACGCACCGCGGGGGGACCTGCTGTCGCTACTGCGGGCGGCGAGGGGGAGGAGGAAGGAAAGTCAGGTCTCCAGTGTTACCAGGAGAGTTGATAGTTCCCTGGGAAGACCGTCTGAGGCAGATTGTAAGTAATCTCTCTAATTATTATCTATTTTGTGCCAATTATTATTAAGCATTTATTTCAGAAAAAAAAACCATGAATTTTTAGTAATTACTGTAAACTATGTTAGTAAAACTTGTCTTAAATTACAAAACTGGTAGCCTGAAACCCGTGTGCACACTTTTCCAGTAACGCACAAGAGGGCAATCATCCCTTTGTATAATGGTGTTTTAAGATACTGCTGGTATAAATATTTTAAGAAACTTCGATAGTCACTTACGGGATAACTTTCGTGATTATGCATTATTCGTGGGATGTCATTAGTCCCGTAAGTGACAGTATAAGTTTAATTCGAGCTTAAAACAGTGTGTGCTTTAAATCGTCTGCCAAATAACAATTTCAAATAAACCTAGAGGTTCAGTAGACCAATGTAGACAATATCCTCGCTCTTGTGCCATCCGATTGACCTTTTGGAAGGTAACAACTATGGTTTTACTGACTCCTCTATCCCCATTATCCTCTACCTTTTTATTTCGTCGAGGATCGTTGACTCGGTGTTATTCTAATTGGTCTCCACTGATGGTGCTGCTTTACCGGAGGTGTAGTGTTAGGAAACAGTATGGAAGGCTTGGCAAAACGGGGCTTAATCATCTGCCTTGCCTTTTCCTAACTATATTGAGGTTGGCTTCCATTCTATCCGGATGCAGCTGCATACCGATATTTTACATGGAGCAACTACCTATCAGACCTCCACAACCCAGTTAGTACTGGGTAATGCGATATCCCTTGGTAAGACTGGTTGTCGGACTTTTTGGGCCAATTAAATTAGAACTGAATTACTACCTTTTATGGGTAAAACACAATACCTTCACGTCAAATAACAGGCAGGTAATAAAAAAATGGAAGCTCATGTTTGAAGTTTTTCAATCAGTATCCCTGGGAAGTTCCGTTATAATTACCAGCAGAGACCGGAAATAATACAAAGAAAACACAATTTAAATAACTAAACATTCACATTTGATATGACAGCAAATAAAAGCTCAACTCTCATTCAAAACGCCTGCTTAATTTCTTTGAGCAATATTTATTCGAAAAGCCTTTCAATCGAAATATTTGCTCAGGAGCTGCTATTCAAACAGAATGGCTGAAATGTAGGCGTATAATACGATGTTTATTTTCGTTTAAAATGTATTCAACACACACATTTTATATTCCATTTTCAAAGCTTATTTAACGATGTCGATCTTCAAACAATAATCTATTATTTATATTGAGTACTCATAGGTAGCCCTATGAGTTACTCAATACCTATGGCCGCACCTAGTTAAAGCCGGCTAGACCTAGGTGTAACTTTACTTCGGCTTTTAGCCATAACACAAACACTAAACACATGTTGCCAACTAGCTACTTCAAAAACCTTTGCCAAATTCGTTCCTTTAATTTTATTTCCAGACGCGAATTAGTGCAAATTATACCTTATGTTGGTAAACCAATATTTAAAAATGGTGTTCTATTTATTTCGTTAACAGTTTAATACTATTTAGAGGGTTTTTTTTAATGTCGATGTTAGTATTTATTTGACACTTAAAAAATATTCCTATGTACTAGTATTACCACTGTTTTCATTTATTTTCGTATTGTCGGCACCACCATGTATTTTGCCATCAATCAGACACAAATAAAGGGTGTAAAAAGACCCTTAACGAAAACGAAAACCACATATTCTGCCCATCATTGGGATCATTTTTTTCTTCTAGACAATACCTGGGAAACCACAGGTTCTGGAGATATTGAAGGTCAAAGTTCCAATTTTTTCACAAGTTTAAAAAAAAAAAACACTTTTTAAGATTTTAACTTTACTTTAATTAACTCCAGGACCCATTAACTATTCAAAGCATCCATCAGCACTAAGTTTTGAGTGCGTAACATTGAGTTTTACCGTGAAACGTGATTTTTAGCACCAAAAAAAAAAGTCATTTCCCAGCAATAATTTTTGCTTAGAGTTACTTAGCTTGATGTACAGAATGCTTAGTTGACGGCTTCGTGAAGGGTCTGTTTACACCCTGTATAGTACCTATGGCTATCACTACAGAGAAATTCTTTGTGGAGAAACTAGCAGCGGTACTTTCATACAAGCCTTGGCCCCTAGGCAAGCCATTGGGAGAAACCCGGGAATCAAACCACACCGTATACTCAGCAACAGCGCTTGTGACCACAAAACTAACAAATAATTTCGTTTTTATATTCTTTTCTAGCTGAATACACAAACCTCAGTGATTCAGACCCTGCTCTTTCGGATGGTGACTGCAAACTGTATGCAGATTGTGATAAGAAACGGGATCATTATGTAGCAGAACCTGCTCTGCAGCTAGATGGCAGCACTATGAGGGAATATGCGCTGCAAGTGGCTCTTGGAATGAGCCATTTAGAGGAGAGAGGGATAACACACAGGTGAGTCTTTCCCCCCTTTCAAGTTTGCTTACTTTTATATGGGATTGCTAACAAGCGGACCTTCTTATGTTATGTGACACTGCCGCTTATGAACATCTGGAAGAGTATACGCAACCCAGATGCTTTACCATCCGAGAGACCAAACTGACATCTCATCATCTGCCTAGCCTTTTCCCGGCTATAAAGGATGTAAAAAGACCCTTAACGAAGCCGAAAGGCACTTGTTCTCCCCATCATTGCGATCATCTTTTTGTTCTAGACCATACCTGGAAACCTTGTAGTTACGGAGATATTGGGGGTCAAAGTTCCAACTTTTTGACAAGTTTTTTTTTTAAATACCACTTTTAAAGGTTTTAACTTTACTTTAATTAACTCCATGACCGTTTACTATTCAAAGAATCCATGAGCACTAAGTTTTGAGTGCGTTACAGTTTTACCATAAAACGTGATTTTTCACCCCAAAAAAAAAGTCGTTTCCCAGTTATAATTTTTGCGTAGAGTTACTTAGTTTGATGTACAGAATGCTTAGTTGACGGCTTCGTGAAGGGTCCGTTTACACCCTGTATTGGGGTCGGCTTCCAGTCTAACCGGATGCAGCTGAATACCAGTATTTTACATGGAGCGATTGCCTGTCTGACCTCCACAACCCAGTTAGTACTGGGTAATACGATACCCCTTGGTAAAACTGGTTGTCAGACTTTTTGGGCCACTACCTAACTACTGCTGACATCTCCTGGGTGCCTATAAATACAGCAGCAGCTCGGACTACAACAATGAGTTAAAGGAGAAGGGAACGTCTCCATAGTATGCTGGGCCCAGGTGTTAACTCAATCAAACTAGCCTTATTTGTAAGAGGATATAATAACAAGGCCTCACTGAAAATTTGGTGAAATTTGGCTATCCAGGAATCAAGTTATATGGAGAATAGTAAAAGTGAGGTTACATTATAACATTGCAGTTTTTTGAGGTTATTTGACAAATCTTTATGAATGGCTTCGGCTGTCTAATGGTTTTATACATGGAGTGCAAGTAAAGAGCATCCACGTGCGACATGTCCAAGATCTGACACGTTTGGCACGCCCTGCACGCGTAACATGACCACCGTAGAAACGGGTTTTGTCGGCAGAGGATTCGACAAAATGACAGATCAATAAAAAAAACTGTAATTTTGTCGATTTTTCCGACGGATGGATAGTCACTATAGTCTCTACATCCAACGTTCTGCACTTAGAAGATGAAGTAAAATAAAACACCAATATTTATATATAAAATATTTATTATTCATCTTCAATAATTATGAATTATGATTATATCATCTAAGAATTTTCTTGGTATCTTGCCCAACTGAAATACCATATGCACATTACATGAGCACAGCAGCCTACCGTCCTACAAAAAGGCAAGGCAAGGCAGCAGCGAACAAGACGGTGGTTATACCGCCGTGCTAACAGTGAACGACCGCAGCGGACACAAACACTGCAATAGCCAACTTGGGTTGGTGCTTCGGCCGTCTCCCAAGCATCACATCTTGGGCCAAGTTCCAATATCCTTGGCATACAAATGTAGTTCTGACTGGTTACCTGAAATAAGTTAACGATTTAAATTATGTTCAATCGTAAACAAGCTTCATATGTACCATGTACCACGGTCAAAGGCACATTCCATAGATTCGTATGGCTAAATTATTTATTAAGTAAGTATTGTTTTAATGTATGCTGTCTATCAAAAAGACATCCGACAGACATGACGCCGGAGACCGTGATCAGTAGGTACCTACTTACTTGATCAGTAGGTACCTACTGATCAAGTAAGTTAAGTTTGGTTTTGTTCGTTTGATAGGCGAAAAGCTTGATTTGAATAGGTACTTTCACGCTATGATGCACGCCACAGACGAATAATTGATAAAATCGTCCCATCGTCCAAGACTCTTCTGCCAATAGAGTTACTGCGACCAGTCGCAATGGTATAATTCCAAAGCGATCCATGTCGTCAATATCCGACCGATATTAGTTATCAGGAGTAATCAGTTGTCCGAAATAGAGAGTCAAGTAATTCAAAGTAGCAGGATCCGTCGAATAGTCCTTTATAATTATGCAAAGCTGAGGTGGTGGAATTATAGAATAAAACATGGAAAATACTCGTACAAGCGTACTCAGAACGAAAGAAAACGAACGAACGAGTCCCGTTTTTTTTCTGCCTGTCATCTGTCAGTCGGTGACCAATGTTGCCAACTGAAGAAAAATTAAAAGAACTCGATTCGCTACGAACCGATTCCACGAAACGATTGATAAGCACTTGTCACTTGATTTTCATACATATTCTAAGATTTTACCGATTCATTCATTATCGATTACTAAGAATTCAGGCATGTATTTAATCGAGTATATAGTTTCATAACTTAATTTAAATTTTCTCGCTTCCTTGATAGAAACAAGGTACTGTATTTTGTGACTTCCTTTAGAAAAATATAACGGATTTTTTAATACACATTTCAATTAGTTAACTGCTGGGCCCAGGAATTCCCCTCTCCTGTTTCTATCGTTAAGCTTAGTTAATGGACCATAAAAACTATCTAGAACGAATTTTTTCACGTTTTTTCCTGAAAAATGGATATCTAAACTGTAAATTTTGGCCTCAAGTCGAAGTAGAAGTGAAGTAGTGGCAATAAAAGTTTTTTTTTTTTAATTCTTTTTTTGTGTGTCCCACTGCTGGGCAAAGACCTCCCCTTTCTCCTTGCAAACCTCTCCACCCTGTGCAATATCTGGCCATGTTCGCCCCGCAAGCGAGATCAGTTACACCACCTACGGTGCGGTCTACCTCGACGGCGATTTCCTCCAACAGGCGTCCAGTGAGTGACGATCGTTGCCCATCTTTCCGGTCGCAATTAATTATTTAAATTAAGGTTGAAATATAAGATCCCTTCCTTCAATATAAAAGTAGCTTGTTAAGTAATTAAGTAGGTACCTGTACAAGGTGTAAACAGACCCTTCACGAAGCCGTCAACCAAGCATTCAGTACAACAACTAAGTAACTCTACGCAAAAATTATTGCTGGCAAACGACTTTTTTTTTTGGGGTGAAAAATCACGTTTTATTGTAAAACTCAATGTAACTTAGTGCTGATTGATGCTTTGAATAGTAAACGGGTCATCCAGTTAATTAAAGTAAAATTAAAACCTTTAAAAGTGGTATTTAAAAAAAAACTTATGAAAAAATTGGAACTTTGACCTCCAATATCTCCGTAACTAGAAGGTATGGTTCAGAACAAAAAAATGATCGCAATAATGGGGAGAACAAGTGCCTTTCGGGTCCGTTAAGGGTCTATTTACACACTTTATACAACGTGTAACGTTAAATGCGCAAAACCTGAAAATAGTTTGATCAGAATAACGAGCAGAATCAATTGAACCACTTTTCAATATAGGTCACATTTTTCAAAAAATCTTCCTTAAAAATGTTGCCCTGTCTATTTGTCAATAGGTCTAGCCATCACGCGCGCAAACCCACCAAAATAGGTAAACAAACACAAAAGGTTGTCGTCCAATTTAAATTTTCTCATACGCGGGATAATAATAGTTCTTATTTCAATGCCAATACGAACCTTGCATCCAGTACCATGAATAAGACAATTTGAAGTAAACAAATAAATTCTATCTATCTTTTTTAACTTAAACGTAGCTAACCTATGAGTTAGAAAGAGAAAGAGAAATGGAGGCGGGGCGTGCGAAATTCGTGACAGTGGCCATGACCTATTTACTCCAGTCTGTGCGGCGCCGGCGCAAGCGTCACAGGTGCAATTTGATTAATTATCCCGTAACCCGCGGCGCGTGCGCTCAAAAATCGCGTCTATGGCGTTTTTGTACACAAACATTCAATATTGTGAAATGGTGAGAATGTTAGCGCGTTGTAATGACAACGTTAACGGTTTCGAGAAGAGTTTGGAGTATCTGTATCTAACAGGACAATGCTAGCAGAGCAATGGCCAGCAAGATCGCTCGATTTAACACCATTGGATTTTTTTTTTGTGGGGTCGTGTAAAAGCACTAGTGTATGACGATGGAAATGGACCATAATGTGACGGAACTGCGTAATAAAGTTGAATCAGCGTTTCAACAAGTGAAAAATGACACTCAAGTGCTCGATTCGCTGAAAAATAATTTAAGAAAGCGGGCTGTGTTGTGTGTTCAACAAAGTGGTAGAGTATTTTGAATCTTTGCTACCGAAACGAGAGAATCTGTAAGTAGAGATACCAAATTATCTACTTAATTAATTGTAAATAAGCTGATTACGCGCCAATTATTTGTAAATACAGTGATTTAAACCTTTTAAACACGCTAACATTACCTACTTACGTAGTACCTACCTAATAATTAGATCAGCACGTCATAATTACTGTAGGTAAAGTCTGAAAATGTGGGTTACCTATGTTGCCAGTCCAAACCTGGAAAAGTGTGATGGAAACATTTAAAACACTGTTAAAAGATAACCTAAGTTCTTTACGAGCGTAGATAGTAATAACAATAATGTCAGCGCGGCGCTCGACAGAGCGTCGACGCACACGCAAGAAACGATCAGAATTGGCAGTAAAACTAAAACAGCTCATAAAACCTTTAAATTTTTTAAAATATTTTTTTTTCTCTCAGTATTAGGTCAATTGAATTAAAAATCATTTGGGGTGTCTGAGGTTTTGCGCATTCAACGTTACACGTTGTATCTCACGCTCGTGACCATTAATTTCATCTACATAATACAATATTATGTTTCAACTTAATATTACACAGAAAACTAAGTATAAACTGATTTGCACAACATAATAAAGTTAAAATAATTCAGTACTAACATTATTAAAACGGGTCTAACTTTAGACAAACTTTGGAATAACAACACCCACTCTACCCTATTAAAGTAAATTTTCCTTTACAAGGTTATCAGTTACAAGATCATGTTTCTCTAGAAATTACTGAAATAATGTACTTACTCAAACTCAAAGCATTTATTTCAATTAGACCAGTACAGGCACTTTTGAATGTCAGAAAAAACAAAGAAAGCGAAGCTACAGTCACAGACACAAGGCATAATAACTTGTGAAAAAACTGTAGTTGCCCATTCCAAGGCGTAGATCTGTATGGAGAAGAATGGGCAAGAAACTCCATGAACACTCTTTTCAATCAAAATATTGTAACAAAATCTTGAGTATATCAATACTACTTACTGATCACACGTACAAAATTATATGAAGATGTACCTACCCCCGGGGCTCCGGGACTGTTCGAAAGAGATACCGCGGCCCTGGAACACAAAGGGCAAAGAAGGAACATGGATGGTTTTAGTCAGTAAAAGTCTGACACTCCCTCCCACTCCAGGAGCGGGAGGAGTTATTTGATGAATTCCAATGCTCAAAAAAAAAAATGTACCTACCTACGACGTCATCATCATCATTCTCCTGCCCTTATCCCAATTTATTTGGGGTCGGCGCAGCACGTCTACTTCCTCCATAAGTCTCTATTACTCGTCATCTTAGCAGTCACCTCCTTTCTAGCCATCCTTCACACAGTCCAGCCATGGTTTCTTTGGTCTTCCTCAACTCTTATACCCATCCACATTCATACTCAAAACTTCCCTCTCGACATTCACATGTCCATACCACGATAACCGATAACCACGCAACTTTTCAGTCACCAGCACCAGTTTCAAACTTCCTCTAATATACTCATTCCTTACCTAATTGAAAATACACCTACTGTTTTGTCTCTGCATCACCCTAAGGTAGACTGGTAGAAAATGTCCAAGGCATTAAGTCCGCCTTTGTACATTATGTGCATAAATTTTTAATAAATAAAATACATCCTTTCCGTAATCATAAATTACAGTCAAACTAAATCATTTCACTATCTTTACATTTAAAGAAAACGATACGTGTGACCGTTGTGGCCATCAAATGTTTGAAAGTCCCAATCCATAAGGCATGACGTAGGAATCCAAAACATCAAACGCGCAGGTCGGTAAGGGTACGGGGAAAATACCGACATTTTCCGGGAACCCAGCCCGGTAACAGCCATTTTCCCGGGATCGTCGAGCCCCAGATATATTTAATTTAAAACGTAAACCTCCACAGTTTGCCACTCAGATTACTCACCAAATAATCTTGTTTGATGTTGTTCCAACTCATATTATTGCCTCTATTTGTATATGTTACGGCTAAAAGTCGAAGTAAGGTTACACCTAGTTTTAGCCGGCTAAGTACGGTTATACTTAGGTTGCATTATAACAAACTGTTACCGGCCGCACCTAGGTATAGCCGGCTAGAACTGGAACTAGGTGTAACCGTACTTCGGCTTTTAGCCGTAACATATACATAAATAAAATTCAATACTGGAGTTTTAATTAAAAGAAAATTTAAAGGATCGGTTAACAGGACAGCTGCCGATGAATTCTATTCAACCTTTTAAGTAATTGGAACCCTGTTATCGAAGCATTTGTGAGAATCTATTGTTGAAATTATGAATAAATATATTGGAATTTGGAGTACATTCTCATATTTTATATTAATGTTTATTTTAGATCATAGCAGTATCAAATAATTCCTTATTCATTGTGAAGAAAAGGGGCCGCTACTCCTGACAATAATGTTATAGCAATATTTGTGAGCCCGATATGTATTTACTCTTTTCATGTAGGCGCTTCCAATTTGTTATTTACTTCGAAAATACATTATCCTTTTCGATTACTTTAAAAGGAAGACGACAAATATTGAAAAGAGGAGGTACCTAGGCTGGGATGGTTTGTACATGTTAAAAAGATGAGTAGATGCTGACTGATAAAGGGATAACAAGCGATAGGTAGGTATGGGGGTGTGGAAACGCAGAGATAGGACGCTCTAGAATCTAGGTCTCTCAGTCAGTCGTCTAAATAAAAATTTAAAAAAATATATTTTATTTCACATGGGCATAGATAGGCAGAGATGGCTAGATGGCAGATCTCTCAGTCAGTCGTCTAAATAATAATTTAAAAAAAATATTTTATTTCACATGGTTATAGATAGGCAGAGATGGCTAGATGGCAGATGGGAGGAGCTCGTGGCTAACTAATAACAGCCGCTCGGGTCAATCTTTAGGTTAAGCCGTGCTTGCCTAGGTTGGTCTGTGGATGAGTGACCACCCATTACATACCTAGTTTCCTCCGTGCTTCGCAAAGCCCCCCCTTCTACAGCTTCTACCCCTTGGTAAGACTGATTGTCAGACTTTTTGGGCCACTGACTAGGTACCTGTAACGACTGTCAAAGATCTACAAATGACAGCCGGGACCAACGGCTTAACGTGCCTTCCGAGGCACGGAGGAAACTCGGTATGTAATGAGATCACCCATCCACAGACCACACACCAACACTGGCAAGCACGGCTGAACCTAAAGATCGACCCGAGCGGCTGTTATTATTTAGCCACGAGCTCCTCCTGGTGCTACCTACTAGTACTGGCGAAAAAAAGTAGTAGAACTATCTAAAAAGATCTTCCTTTACCTGTGTTCATAATACTTCACCCCTTCACTGATCTCTTTGACAAAATAATTTCTCACACGTAATCTTTATCGTTATCCCGTAAAAATGTCGGCGGAGTACGATTGTGGCTGAAACCCAGCTTTCGTTGCCTAGCAACCGTTGCTATGGGCAGACAAATATCAAGGTTGGCGAATCATCCAACTTATTACACCCCAAATCTCAGTTCTATACCAAGGACTCTAAAGTTTATTTTACCGTAAATGTTTACGGAAATTTATTTTCCTCGAAACTTGGAACATAATTAAATTAATTCGGCTAGTTTTACAAACAGAGTTACTTTGGATCTGTTTATTTTATTAAATCACTAGCTGCCGCATAAAATTCGTCCGCATAAAATTATTAAAAATACAATTTTCCCCGTTTTTGCAACATTTTTCATTGCTGCTCCGCTCCTATTGGTTGTAGCGTGATGTTGTATAGCCTATAGCCTTCCTCGATAAATAGGTAATCCAACTCTAAAAGATTTATTCAATTCGAACCAGTAGTTCCTGAGATTAGCGCGTTCAACCAAACAAACACTTCAGCTTTATAATATTACTAGCTGTTCCCCGCGACCTTCGTCCGCGTCAAGTTATTAAAAATACAATTTTCCCCGTTTTTGCAACATTTTTCATTGCTGCTACGCTCCTATTGGTCGTAGCGTGATGATATATAGCCTATAGCCTTCCTCGATAAATGGACTACCCAACACTGAAAGAATCATTCAAATCGGACCAGTAGTTCCAGAGATTAGCGCGTTCAAACAAACAAACAAACAAACAACCAAACAAACACTTCAGCTTTATAATATTACTAGCTGTTCCCCGCGACCTTCGTCCGCGTCAAGTTATTAAAAATACAATTTTCCCCGTTTTTGCAACATTTTTCATTGCTGCTACGCTCCTATTGGTCGTAGCGTGATGATATATAGCCTATAGCCTTCCTCGATAAATGGACTACCCAACACTGAAAGAATCATTCAAATCGGACCAGTAGTTCCAGAGATTAGCGCGTTCAAACAAACAAACAAACAAACAAACAAACAAACAAACTCTTCAGCTTTATATATTAGTATAGATAAAATACCTAGTACCTATAGATTTAGGTAATGTAAGCACATTAGCACACACAGTGCTTAATCCAATCAAAAACTTGATTAGGTAGATGTTTCCTATCTTATTAAGTTCTGGAAACTACTTTGCAATTGAAAACATAGATTAGACTATGTTTTAAGTGGTTATGTAAAGTACGTACTATGTACTTAATACAAAGATCAAACAATCATACTAAGTTTAACCCCCTTTGTGCTTTTTTCTGATGGCCGTGCTTGTAAAACATCATGTTACATATCAAACCTTCATCACACGACGAATCTATAAGGGTTCTGTTTTTGCCATTTGGCAACGGAACCAGATTAGGGAGTTTATGAAAGCCCATTTTTTATTTATTTATTTATTTCATTACCAAACCTCTCTTTCTCAAGGAGAAAGGGGAGGCCTTTGCCCAGCAGTGGGACACTCAAACAGGCAAAAAGAAAAAAACATTACTTACAACCAATTACAGTAACAAATTTGAAGTGAAAACATAAATAAAAAAAGAAGGTTAACAACACTTCCATAAACTCCTCTCACAGTACTTCTGACATACCAATAAAATCTTCGTCCATACATCAGCAAACAGATCGTCTGTTGGATTAGAATCCAAGAGATCATTAAGCGCGGCCAGAGTGCGAGGAATTGACTACTTAGCACTTTATACTAATCATTATCTAACAATAACATAATTCATCATCATCATCTGCCTAGCCTTTTCCCAACTATGTTGGGGTCGGCGTCCAGTCAAGATGCAGCTGAATACCAGTATTTTACACGGAGCAACTGCCTATCTGACCTCCACAACCTGTTGCTGCTGTGTGCAGTTGGCTACGAACTCATACCTTTAAAGTGATTTTCGAGTCACGGAGGAAACTCGGTTTATAGTGGGTGGTCAGGTAGTAGTCACCCATCTACGGACAAACCTAGGCAAGCACGGCTTAGCCTGAAGATTGACCCCGAGCTGCGTTATTATTTAGCCACAAGCTCCTCAACGACACGAGGAGACTATTTGTGCGTAAATACGAACGATTTTTGATTCGATATTTCGATAATCTAAATACTACTCGTATCATATTATAGCTTCAAGATTTAGAACGAGATTTGGCACTCGATCACAGCATGTGTTTTGGGATATTTCCTTTCATCCCGGTAATTCGTTCCGGGTATTGTGCGATGGTTCGTACCAGGGTTGTTGCGAACATCAGCATCAGCATCAGCATCCGCTGATCTTCAGCATCATTTTCAACATCAGCATCAGCATCAGCATCCGCATTGATCGATGCTGATTGTTAATGCTGATTATTAATGCTGAAGTTCGAGTCCTGACATGACCGCAGAGGGGATTATATCACGTGTAATTTTTGCCTACGACTTTGACCAATAATTAAAAGATCGTCTGCGAGGATTGTGATTGCAAACAAACACAAATTTGTCTCATTACGTTAATTCGTCATTACACGCTAAAGTTTTTGTTTTTTTTTTTCGTAAACTGTTGAGTGTTATCCGTTGAAAAGTGGAATATGGACGTATTTTAAATTAAGGAGTCAAGAAACTGCAAACTGCAACTTATGTAACAAGGATTATTCACGCAAAGAGCGTACTAATACGGACTGATTTTACTTTTTCCCCGTTTTTTTAAGAAAATAATTAAAATCAGCATCAGCATCAGCATCCGCTGATGTCAATGATAAAAGATCAGCATCAGCATCAGCATCCGCTGATGTGAAAAAAATATGCATCAGCAACAACCCTGGTTCGTACAAAATAAACGAAAGTGATATCCTTATTTAGATCCAAGTTTTTTGGTTTTATACAAGGTGTAAACGGACCCTTCACGAAGCCGTCAACCAAGCATTATGTAGATCAAACTAAGTAACTTTACGCAAAAATTATTGCAGGGAAACGACTTTTTTTGGGGTGAACCACGTTTTACGATTGGAATCAATGTAACGCACTCAAAACATTGTGCTGGTGGATGGATTGAATAGTAGGGGGTCGTGGAGGTGCATAAAGTAAAAATCTGACAATAAAAACATGTATTTAAAAAAAAAAAAACGTGAAAATGGATTGAATAGTAATAATAGGTCGTGGAGGTATTTTAAGTAAAAATCTTTCATTAAAATTATGTATAAAAAAAACTTGTGAAAAAGTTGGAACTTTGACCCCCAATATCTCCGTAACTAGAAGGTTCCCAGGTAAGGTCTAGAACAAAAAAAATATCGCAATGACGGGGAGAATAAGTGCCTTTCGGCTTCGTTAAGGGTTTTGTTACACTCTTTATTGTGAATAGTTGTGGTATGTGCCAATAAACAATGTATTTTCTTTATTTCTTATGTAGGAAGAATTTTGCGTTGTGTTGCGTTGTAATCTGCGCAAGCCTTACTAGTGTTACTACTTCTCTTTTATTAAAAAATCTAACTAAAACCTTCACCAATTTCCAGAGATCTAGCAGCCCGGAACATCCTAGTTGACGGCGGGGGTCTTCTCAAAGTGGCTGACTTCGGTCTGTCGAGGTCTGGTGTATACGTGCACACGAGATCTAGACCGGTGCCTCTTAGGTGGCTAGCTCCTGAAGCCATTCTACATTCCCAGTACTGCGGGGCCAGCGACGTGTGGGCATTCGCAGTGTTATTGTGGGAGATTGCTACATTAGGTAAAATTTTTATAACTTTTTTTTTTGCTTGTGGTAATCCGCATAGATGTCCTGAATCTGGGGTGTAGTCGAGTGTAATTAGACCATACTTAATGATAAACGAAATTTAAAAAAAAAAGTCGCGAACGGTGATTTTTTTTTTTTAACTTTCTTCTCCACTCCTCTAGGAACTCAATAAAAAAAGTCCCATGAAAATCCGACCACTATAAACTTCGTTCCACCTTTTGAGTATTTTTTGTCTAATTGCACTCGGCTAGCGAACGCAGTCTGTCGACGACTGTCAGATTCTTAAGCGGCTAAAATCACACGGTGTCCTTTGACTACCTAAGATAAAATCCTGTATGCCAACAGTAATACACAGTTACTTTACGTGATTGTATATAGAGTGACTGGTAATTAGTGACCGATACTTAAACACGTGATCGTACTCATGATAACAAACAACTTTCCTAAAGAAACATTTTTTTTAAAATATCAATTCGCTTTTATCACAATAACACAAAAGCGGAGCATAACGGAACGGGCTTGCGAGCCGCACGGGTGCTCTGCCTACCCACTGTTGCACGGTACGATAGTAATAAGACGGAACGGCGTTATGCGACTAACAGCTGATAGGTATCAGGCGCGCGCGCGCGAATTTCATACGGCCCGCTGTTGTGTTATTGTGATAAAAGTGAATGAGTTTAAAAAATGTTTGTTCGGGAAACTTGTTTGTTAACATGAGTACAATGACGTGTTTAAGTATCGGTCATTGATTATCATTCACCCTATCTATGAATTCATCTTGAACATGACTTTTTTTTGCTACAAGACTAGGGTGAATTTTGTTAAAATGGTGACAAAATGCGAGACATTTAAAAAAGTCCCGACAGCTTGCTTTTTGCCCCGTAGTGGAATGACACAGGCTAACCGTAATAGTAACATTATTTCTTTTTAATATTTCTCGTTTCAGTATTTATCTAACTTTTTCAAAATAATCACTTTAATTCGAAAAGTCCATCCAAAGGGCCTTATCATACTAGCGGTTATACATAGTGGCTAGACATATTATTGGGAACACACTAACAGCAATAAATATTCATACTCAAAACTTTAATCACTATATTTTCCACATTCCTCCTCATCACAGGAATTACAGCCCATGACCACCGATTAGGTACTATCTCACAACTGGACTATTTCCCCCCCTTAACGGCTGAACAGATTTAGAGGAAATATGGCACACAAAGAGACCATGAGGTTAGAAAATAGGATACCTTTTCCACGCAGCAGAAGGCGCGTGCCAAAACTAGTGTTAAATAGTACTTATCTTCCTTCCATTTATATTTCAGGTGGCTTTCCTTACGCCGAGCTCAGTAACCACCATGTGCCTCCATTCCTGGCTGGTGGTGGGCGGCTCCCGAAGCCAGCACGAGCATCTCCGAGGCTTTACGAGCTGATGGCCGAATGCTGGTCTGAAAACCCCACAGACAGGCCAACTTTCTCCCAAATAGTGGTCAAACTGACCGTTCAGAAGCAGCTGTATGTTGACTTGGATTGCGTATTCCCGCCTTCTGAAGATGAGGTGCAAGGCTTAAGAGATTATGACTTCAATATGGCGAAACCCAACGGTCATGTCGACCGGTGACCCTTGAAAGACTGAATATTTTTTATTGTTATAATTGTCACTCTACGTGCACAGTACACGTGTATTATAATTGAGGGTTTTGTTTTATTTTTGGGACACTTCTCGAGATATTAATAGTTTTACGGACAGTGTATAATGTGTAATCTAGATTCTGGTAGTCCCATGTAGTAGGGGGCGAGCCTATTGTCATCAACCGGCCACAGATCCAGACTCCGTGGCTGCTATGGTGAGATTTCCGATGGAAAAACCCACTTCCCGACCTGGGAATCGAGCCCAGAACCTCATGCTCAGCAGTCACGCTTGCGACCACTAGACCAGCGAGGCAGTCAACTAGTACTTAAAAATATCACAGTTTACTCATAGTCACGTCCAATTAACTTTTGTTTTAAAAACATCTGAAATGAAAAACTATAATCTATGATTGAACACATGAGTGAAGAACTGAAGACGCTAATCAAATGATTAAAAATTTTAAAACGTAAACGTGGTAATATTTATTTTAGTATTTTTTTAAATCTTAACACTATAGAAGAAAGTAAGTCTTTGTTGTTTTTTATTAATATTAATATAATAGATTCTGCAGATTTCTGGTATAAAAGGGGCCATGAGCATGGCCCTGTCCGTACCAGGTTCCATCGTCTGTTAATACTGGGCATGCAACAGACTCCTTTCCCATCTCCAGCTCCGGTGAGGAAAGGAGCATCTATCAACTATTTCTCACTCTAAAAACGTACAAAAGATTTACAAATATAAAAAAGACAAGTATATACAGGGTGTAAACAGACCCTTCACGAAGCCGTCAACCAAGCATTCTGTACAACTAAGTAACTCTACGTAGAAAGTTTTTGCTGGAAAATTACTTTTTTTGGGGGTGAAAAATCACTACTCCATGTAACGAACTCAAAACATTGTGCTGACGGATGCACTGAATAGTGATGATAATGCCAGCTAGCCAATTTCGGCCTTAGCGACTGCAGTCTATAGCTTTCTAGGGTGGTTGTCGAGAGCTTTGGAGTGCTGTTTTTCATGTGCTCTAATAGTCAAGTCATATTAGTGTGTGAAACCCTTACTTTATATAAGGTATTATTAACTGAAATTCACGGTTGACCTTGACCTTGGATTAATGTGACTATGGCGGAGCGCTGCGGGCTCTAACTTTTCCTTACAGGCTTCTTCAAATGTTAGGCTATATATTATCACGCTACTTGCTTAAAGGGGTGAGCAATCTAGCATTATGTCTGTATTCTTCAATTGTTTGAAGTTTCACTCACGAGTCACGACGAGCATCAGAACGGCTAATAAAAACTTATGTCGACGGAGTAAACAGCCTAGCGGTTTCATGACCGCTCCGTAAACTATGGATCGTATGTTCGAGCCCCCCGATTATTTTCACTTTTTGTGATTTGTTTGAATATTTTTTGAGATTTCCGATTATTTTTGTATTGACATCGTTTGCATTCATATATTTTTTAAGAGAAGTATGGAAGAAGAAGATATGCTGCCCAGCCTAAATAAATTCCTTTTCTATTTGCAAACTATTAATGATCCATACGCAGTTTGGATTTAAATATGTCATGGAGAGTTCTTTGAGTTTGGAGGAGCTCGTGGCTAAATAATAACAGCCGCTCGATCAGCAGCGGGTCGATCTTTAGGTTAAGCCGCGCTTGCCTAGGTTGGTCTGTGGATGGGTGATCACCCACTACATACCGAGTTTCCTCCGTGGGTGTCATTTGTAGATCTTTGACAGTCGTTAGGTAGTCAGTGGCTCAAAAAGTCTGTCAGTCTTACCAAGGGGTATCGTATTACCCAGTAGGTACTAACTGGGTTGTGGAGGTCAGATAGGCAGTCGCTCCATGTAAAATACTGGTATTCACTGCATCCGGTTAGACTGGAAGCCGACCGCAACATAGTTGGGAAAAAAGCTAGGCAGATGAGGGTTACTTAGTTTCATGTTCAGAATGCTTGGTTGTCGGCTTCGTGAAGGGTCCGTTTGCATCCTGTATACATGGTGCAGTTTTGCATCCTCGTCAAAATTCAGGAGGTTATCACAAAAGACATCAATAATCAATTTAAATTACGGTACCTGGTCAATAATTAATAAAACTGCTATTTTTAACTGTTTAATTTTGACTTACTTTGTATTTCAGAATAACACGAATACTTTCGTGTTTACATTTCAACAAAACAAACAAAATCACCCATCTCGCGATATGTCAATGAGTGCGTGAGTGCGCCGCGCCGCCCGCTCCGCCGCTGTCCGCATTTACCGATTTACGTAAATAACCGAAAAAAAAACCTATCCTATTTATTATTGATTCGGGTCGAGAATCATTACCATAGATACCTCCTTGAATTTGACCAGGACGCAAAACTGCACCTTGTATAGAAGAAATAGATATTAGAATTGTAAAAAGTTAGCTAGAAAAATGAATAAACGAAAAAAACCATGATATATTAATATTTTTAACAATGGAATCGAGCATGAAAGGAGTGCCTTGATTTTTTTTTCGTAATAATTCTCTATGAGTACTTAATTACGCTATTTCTTAACACCTTCCTTGTTATATACTGCCAAAATACACAATTACACAATTGGTTTCTTTCCAATTATCATCGAAAGAGTCCAAATACATTCTATGTAAAATGCCTGTGTGATATTTGGACAGACATACGGACAGATGGCGGATAGCAAGAGACAGGGATACGTGGAAATCTATAGAGGAGGCCTTTGTCGACAGACAAGCTGTTCCACACAAACACCCAGTTGCTGATCACTCAAATGAAAGTTAGAATTGATTAAATCAATTTAGTTTTTAGTAAGTAAGCATTTATTAATTGTAAGGAAGGAAACTGCAATAAAGGCTATTTTATTTTATTTATACCGACGAATGTGACGAATTATAAAGCTTCCTTTTCTACCATTTCGCTACGGACACCTAGTGAAACAGAGTCGCTATAGAGAAACTTCATGCAACAACTTCCTTTTTTTTCCAGTGATATCATTAGTCGTCTCCACAGCGTTAACATTATGTCTGGTGATCGTCAACAGCTTGCCCAAGAATAAGGTTACGGACAAATTGCATGATAAAAGGCATCATACAGCATGGCCGGATCCTGACGATGACCCATTGATATACATCGCAAACCCAATAGAAGCTGAACTTCCCGGCCATTGGATCCCGCTGAGCGTCCTCAAAGTTATCATACTCAGAAAAATCCCCACCACAACACATAAGCCCGAATTTACATTGCACCGTCCAACGAACGCAATGAAACCTCACCAGCTAATAATAAAGCCTCGACCAACGAATAAAAAAACAACGACGAAGACGCCTAAAGTTCGTGATCCTCCTTACTCCTCTAGTTTAGAAACTGAAGATGAAGAAGGTAAGGAAGATGGTGAGGGAGGAGGAAGTAAGGAATCGGACCCAAACGCGGACGGAAACGCAATGATGCTGGTAAATCTGGATTCGGAAGCGAACACGGCAGCGGACACGGTAGCGGAAACGGTGGTGGACACGGTAGCGGTAACGGTAGCGGACACGGTACCGGACACGGTAGCGGACACGGTAGCGCAAACGGTGGCGGACACTGTAGCGCAAACGGTGGCGGACACTGTAGCGGAAACGGAAGCAGACACGGTACCGGCAACGGTAGCGGACACTGTAGCGGAAACGGTAGCGGCAACGGAAGCAGACACGGTGGCGGACACAGAAGCAGACACGGTAGTGGCAACGGAAGCAGACACGGTGGCGGACACAGAAGCGGACACGGAAGCAGAAACGGAAGCGACAACGACAACATCTACGAGGAGAAGAAAAAAGAAAGATTGGCACGATAATCTACCTCGGTAATTCTTTGGAAACGGTTGTACGACTTATTTGTTTTGTTTAATTTTAATACTACATCATACTAAAGTATTAGGGTTTTAGAGATCGCCTCAAAAGGAGAAATACCGAAACTTTACAAAGAAATGTCAAGCATCATCTGCTTCGCTTTTTCTCAACATGTTGGGGTCAGCACCCCGCATGTTGAGAACATGCTGCATCCGCTTCTGTTTAGAGTGGAGTCCAGCACACTTATCAACTCGGAAAGGGATCGGCACCGTATCTCCTTTCGCCTTTCGCTTTTCCTTTCTCCTTTCTTTTCTTTTCTTTCCTTTTTTAAACGGGAGCAACTGCAGCGAGTGCCCATCTGACCACCAGAAACTATATTCTAGGCAATACGTTAACGATAGCCTTATAATTAGGGAATCCAATCCCGCATACGCCGGATCCCGCTATTGCGGGATCCCACACCTTTTTTGCTGGATCTGAAATGCAGGATTATTCATGCGGGATCCAGCACGGTTGCGGGAATGAAAAAAAAATGTATGAGCTCAGACGACATTCTGATTATTTTTAAGACACAGCACAGCCTCATTATTAAGTGATTTAAAAACTTTCCCATGGAACTCATGCGTGACTTTTCTATAGCATTTGGATGGAAAATACTTTACTTTTCAGTTTTTAAATTACAGCTAAAAAAAAATGAATTTTAATTTTATGTTGTGTGAATCCTGTTTCGGAACGGAACAATAATCAATGTCAGGTCAAATACTCTATGACTAGGGATTCCCCCAAGGCACGGGGATTTACTTTCGCACGTAGGTAATTGTCAAAGAAAGTTATTGCGTGAAATGCCTCTTACTTGTGATTGGAAAAGATTACGATACAACGACACAATTATTTTTTGTTACAAAAGTTTTCATAGCAAGTTAAACAAGTAAAAAATGACTTGTGTTCTGATTAAATTTTTACGTCTAAAGCATCATTTAATTAAATTGTTGATTAGTAATAAGTTGTAACTCTACTTAATACAAAATAATGATAATAAAAATAAAAATGTACTGGTCTTTATTTCATTTATTTCTTTGAATACCAACTACTCAAAACAAAAGAATCTTCTTTGTTAGTATCTCCTTCCGCAGGTATGCTGGAAGAGATATCTTTAGAAATAAGCATCACCTTTGTACTACTTTCTGTTCCTTTCTTCTTTTCTGTTTTTAGTGTGCATTTTTAAACGCAATCCCGCAAATCCCGCGGGATCTGCGGGATTGATGATCTCAGTCCCGGAGGCCTGCGGGATCGCGGTTTTGATGCGGGATTGGATTTCCTTACTTTTAATAGTTCTGGTTGCCAGACTTTCGATCATTTGACTACAGTAACGCCTGTAATAAAATAAAATAGAATCTAAAAAAAAAAAGCTGAATGATGCCCAATTTCGGTTCAGGAGTGGGCTGTCAACAGAGAGCGCAATCGTGTGTCTTAAGCAAGCTGTCGGTTACTACACGGAGAAGAAGACGCCGGTGTATGCGTGCTCCTGGACCTGTCTAAGGCCTTTGATAGGGTATTATATAATAAGCTATGGGCCAAATTGGAAGGAGTCGGTGTGCCGGCTGAAGTCATCTCTGTGTTGGGCCAATGGTACACGTGTCAGAGGAACCAGGTGACATGGGCTGGTGCGTTATCTGATGCATATGGCATGGAGTGTGGTTTGCGGCAGAGGGGAATAAACTCTCCTTATTATTCAATCTGTACGTTAATGACCACATCGGCGAGCTCAGCAGTACTCTTGTGGGTTGTTTTGTAGACGGAGTTAGCGTAAACAACATCAGTTATGCGGATAACATGGTACTGCTGGGTCTGTCGGTGGGGGCGGTGCGTAAACTTGTATCTATCTGTGAGGCGTACGCGGCGGAACATGGACTGAGTTATAATTCGAAAAAGAGCGAAGTGCTCGTTTTCAAGAGTGGGAAGCGTGGTCCAGTGCATGTTCCGCCTATTATGCTTAATGGTGCGGCTCTGAGAGTGGTGAGCAGTTTCAAGTATCTGGGCCACATTGTGACAGAAGAGATGCAGACAAAGAGAGGGAGCGCAGAGCATTGGCAGTCAGGGGGAATATGGTTGCACGCAGGTTTGCTCGCTGCTCGAGGGCAGTGAAAATTACTCTTTTCAAGGCTTACGTCAGTCGTTATACTCGAGCAGTCTGTGGGTAAACTTTACTCGCCGGGATTTGATTATTATGAAGTTTAAATTTTAATAAATATAATATTATACAACAACATTAAACATAAAAATTGCTGCTTTTAACTTAATAATTGTTCTAATGTGAAAATAGAAAACAAAATCCATTGGTGTCTATTTGTGATTATGCAAACACCATTAAAGTACTAATCTGCTTAGTAGTGCAATAACGTTAATGTGATTGCCGGTTTTACTATTGACTTAATACAGGGTGTAAACGGACCCTTCACGAAGCCGTCAACCAAGCATTCTGTGTATCAAACTAAGTAACTTTACGCAAAAATTATTGCTGGGAAACGACTTTTTTTTTTTGGGGTAAAAAATCACGTTTTACGGTTGGACTCAATGTAACGCACTCAAAACATTGTGCTGATGGATGGATTGAATAGTACGGGGGTTGTGGAGGTATTTTTAGTAAAATCTTACATTTAAATTATGAATAAAAAAAACTTGTGAAAAAATTGGAACTTTGACCCCTAATATCTCCGTAACTAGAAGGTTCCCAGGTATGGTCTAATACAAAAAAATGATCGCAATGACGGGAAGAACAAGTGCCTTAAGGCTTCGTTAAGGATCTTTTTACACCCTTCATATTATGAACTTTACTCAAAAGTTAAGGATAATAATGCATACAATGTGGCTAACACTTGACAAAGTAAGATTTCTTATGATATTTATTGCAAGACTAGCTGTAATGCGTTGCAATGCATTTTTTTCTACCTAGTACTACCTCCTTGTATTTTTTTACTACTCGGCCCACCTGCCTACTACCTATCTACTGCCTTATAAACCATCCCTGACCAACTGTGTAAAATTTCATCAAAATCGGTCAAGCCGTTTCTGAGTTTTAGCGAGACTAACGAACAGCAATTGATTTTTATATATATAGATAGATAACAAAGGAAACTGCTTATATTAACGGTTAACAATTATTGTAAACCTAGTTTGCTGCTTAATTATCTTTAATACAATAGATTGACTGCAAATTATAACAATAATTTGGTAACTAGAAAAGAAATCATACATTTGCAACTGAACAACGAAGTTGGATATCAATGTTGTACTAACCTTTACAATAACATTAAAAAAACTTTTAATACTATGTAGGTACAGTCGCCATCAGATATATCGTAGCGGGCGAGGTACCCAAATATTTCGGAGCAGCATTACTTTTCAATAAATTCGTTACACTAGATATGGCCAATATCATCAGAACATGCAATATGTCATAAATATAAGAGCAGCGACTTTTCAATACTTACTATTTTTGACAACTTCAAAGTCAATATAGCAACGAATTTAAACTGTGTAATACAGACTTAAGGTATATTTTCCATAAATGTTCCGATCTTTATGATCATCCTGACTGCGTCGATACCTTTGTAGTTCTGTGCTTTCTGATATTTTTAGCTCGTTATGTGTTCCGAATTTATTGAAAAGTAATGCTGCTCCGAAATATTTGAGTACCTCGCCCGCTACGATATATCTGATGGCGACTGTACCTGAAAATGAGTAATGGGTTCTGAAATAAACGTAAATAAATAGGAATACTGTACTGTACTGAACTATGCTGCGCTGTGACCCTTTTGACCTTAGCCAGCTACTCACAAAACTCGAAACGGCACTATTTTTCGAGAAATTTTATATTTCCTAGATTTATCCTTACTCCTGGATCACTTATCCGGCTCGAAGGACCAAATTATGTTGAGATGTGTGATTAAGCAGGAAAAAAGCAAATGAAAAACTGGAGCTGTAAAATGCGTGTGAATTCCGAAGAACAAAGAAAAACTATGTAGATAGACTTAAAACTAATAAACCAGCACAAATAACGCCTGATGAAGTCTTTACTGCAATAAGTAGCACGGTTGAAGAATTGCTGGCTTGAAGTGTAGCTTTGATTTTGATACGGAAATCGTTTTGGTTTCTAAATCTGAATACTGTGGGAGATTGCTACATTAGGTAAGATCTTGTATAACTTTTGTGGACATCCGCATAGATGTCCAGAATCTGGGGTGGACGAAGTCTGTCTGTCAATGACTGTCAGATTCTTAAGTGACTAAAACCACACGGTGTCCTTTGAGATAAGTTCTATGTCAACAGTTATACACAGTTACTTAACGAGATTGTACGTATGTATTCATCTTTACCATGACTATTTTTTCTGCAGGACTAGAATTCGTGACAAAATGCGAGACATTTAAAAAAGTCCCGACAAGTAGAAAAAAAAAGTGCCCCAGTAGTGGGGTGACACATGCTATCAGTAATAGTAACATTGCTTTTTAATATTTCTCGTTTCAGTATTCATCTAACTGTTTCAAAATAATCATTTTAATTCGCAAAGTCCATCCAAAGTCAGGACCGGAGGGGGTCCTAAAACCCGGACATATTATTGGGTACACATAGGACTACCCTTGCAATAAATATTCATACTGAAAACTTTAATCACGACATTTTCCACATTCCTCCGCATCACAAGAATACAGCCCATGACCATCGATTAGGTACTTATCTCACAACTGGTCTATTTTCCCGCCTTAACGGCTAAACAGATTTCGATGAAATATTGCACACAAAAAGACTTTTTTTTTGTTCGGATCGGAAATCATCAAATGACCTCTCCTGCTCTGGGCAGAGTGGAAGTGAGTGTCAGACTCGTATTGACTAAAATCCATCCATGTTCCTTCTTTGTCCTTTGTGTTCCAGGGCCAGAGCCCCGGCAAGCATAGGCCCTTGCGGACCCCATCCTGGTTGCTAACATCTCTTTGAGGCGCGCGTGGAACACGAACGCGCCATCGACACTGCCTGTCGTCATAAGACGGCCGGACAGCGAGCTAGCCCATTACCCACCGTCCACAGGCCCGCGCCTACGGTGGCCGGGAGCCACCACGTGGCCCCCGACGCCCGGGGCGTCTCCTGCGGCGGCTGGGACGTGAGGTTCTTTCCCTCTCACGTCCCGCCAACTCCTTCGCTAGAGGTTAGGAAATAGGATACCTTTTCCACGCAGCAGAAGGCGCGTGCCAAAGCTAGTGGTAAATAGTTCTTATCTTGGTTTCATTTATATTTCAGGTGGCTTTCCCTACGCCGAGCTCAGTAACCACCATGTGCCTCCATTCCTGGCTGGTGGTGGGTGTCTCTTGAAGGCAGCACGAGGCTTTACGAGCTGATGGTCGAATACTGGTCTCAAACTCAAAGCATTTATTTCAATTAGACCATAACAGGCACTTTTGAATGTCAGAAAAACAAAGAAGGCGAAGCTACAGTCCCAGACACAAGGCATAATAACTTCTGAAAGTACTGTAGTTGCCCATTCCAAAGCGTAGACCTCTATGGAGAAGAATGGGCAAGAAACTCCATGGACACTCTTTTCAATCAAAATATTTTTACAAGATCTTGGTTACATCATTGATGTTGAGATAATACATATATGTGAGAACGATGTAGAAAGATGTACACATTAAGAGCGTCCAGAGTAAAAGATTAGATCAACAATTTAAAAACAAAGTACTTAGTTAAAATAAACCGTGGCAGCTAATAGATGACCAGTCCAAACTGACAGCGCCCGTTCACGAACATGACGCATGGATCAGCACCATTCAACTCAACCATTTTGAAGGGAACTAAATGGTCCGACACACGCGCCACCATCAGCGAGACATTTGAGTGAGCATAACATTCTGTCAAACACCAGGGCAAATTAGAGTCAATGAATGATAGCTAAATGCAAATGGTAGCTTTACAGTACATAGTACTCACACATGTGCTATACAATTAATATAATACTAAGAGACTGAAAGGACATTTTTACAATCTTCTGCAGCTTCCACAATAACTTCACATGGTAACATACAAAACCTCACAGATAGGCCAACTTCACCCAAATAGTGGTCAAACAGACAGCCCAGTGAGAAGCAGTTGTATGTTGACTTGGAGTGCGTGTTCCCGCGACCGGTGACCCTTGAAAGACTGAATATTTTTATTGTTGTAATTGTCACTCTACGTGCACAGTACACGTGTATTATAATTGAGGGTTTTGTTTTATTTTTGGGACACTTCTCGGGATATTAAAGATTTTACGGGCAGTGTATAATGTGTTAATCTAGATTCTGGTAGTCCCATGTAGTAGGGGGCGAGCCTATTGCCATCAAATGGCCACAGATACAGACTCCGTGGCTGCTACGGTGAAATTCCCGTTGGAAAAACCCACTTCCCGACCTGGGAATCGAGCCTAGAACCTCGTGCTCAGCAGCCACGCTTGCGACCACTAGACCAGCGAGGCAGTCAACTAGTACTTAAAAATTTCACAGTTTACTCATAGTCACGTCCAATTAACTTTTGTTTTAAAAACATCTGGAATGAAAAACTATAATCTATGATTGAACACATGAGTGAAGAACTAGAGACGCTAATCAAATGATTAAACATTTTAAAACGTAAACTGTGGAAATATTTTTTTTGTATTTTTTTAATCTTTACGACATAGAAGAAAGTGAGTCTTTGTTGTATTTTATTAATATTAATATAAGTAATAGATACCAACTATAAAGGGTGTAAAAAGACCCTTAACGAAGCCGAAAGGAACTTGTTCTCCATGACCCTCGTACTATTCAATGCATCCATAAGCACAACTGTTTGAGTGTGTTATATTGAGTTTTACCGTAAAACGTGAATTTTCACCCCAAAATAAAAAAGTCGTTTCCCAGCAATAATTTTTGCGTAGAGTGACTTAGTTTGATGTACGTAATGCTTGGCTGTCGGCTTCGTGAAGGGTCCGTTTACACCCTGTATATTATCACGCTTCTTGCTTAAAGGGGTGCAGTCTTGCATTGCCCGTATTCTTAAATTGTTTGAAGTTTCACTCATGACGAGCATCAGAACGGCTGTTTAAAACTTATGTCAACGGATAACAGTTTATCTGTTTCATAATTGCTCCGTAAACTATGGGCCCCCCGATTATTTTCACTTCTTGTGATTCGTTTGAATATTTTTTTGATGCAGTGAGATTTCCATTTTTTTTTTTTTTTTGTATGGACATCGTTCGCCATCCTATTTTTTCATTTTGTTTCTTCAAATATTTTTTCAAAATGTAAAAGAGAAGTATGGAAGAAGAAGACATGCTGCCCGGCTCAAATAAATACCTTTTCAATTTGCTAACTATTAATATTATCGAAGCCATAACAGTTTGGATTGAAAAAAAAAGGCAAAAGACTTCTAGTAAAGCAAGAACTTGTAAACGTATCAGACTTTTGTTCGCTATACTACTTTTTGGAGGAATCATCATCATCATTGTCCTGCCCTTATCCCAATTTTTTTTTCTTCATAGATTAAAAAAAAATCAGCTGTTTCCTACAAAAGTGCAATACCTACACGGTCAAAATGTATGGAACAGCTGTTTTTATTTTATCTGATGAAAAATTTCTATGTGGGCTCAGAATGATGTACTGAATACGTGGTAACCGTTTTCCCGACGGTGTCCCTTCCACCCTGTATAGAAGAAATAAATATTTAGTGTCTAAACACACTATGCCGAAGTTACGCGACCGAAGTTCAGCACAATTACGCCTACAATGATATTTGAATTACTGACGACACACTATGCCAAAATTACGTCGCGTCATAGCGTACAGCCTAACTTCGGTCGGGCGTAAGTTCAGCGGCAACTTATTCTGTGAGCACACATTATACGCGACCGAAGTTCGGTTCGATTGCCGACGAAGAGGATCCGGGGGCGGGGAGCAGCGGGGAGTTGCCCGCGCCCCGCGTGTCCTTTGTTTTGCGTCTGTCTATCAGCGCTCGAGACACTGAATACAAACACAAAGTTGCGGAACTGAATTTCTGCCGCGTAAGTTCGGCACTTATGGTGTGTCATATCAGCCGAATACGTCGGAACGTAAAATCAGCCGCCGAACTTCGGTCGCGAAACTTCGGCATAGTGTGTTTAGACACTTAAACATGTAAAAAGTAAGTCAGAAAAATGAATAAACGAAAGAAATATCATGAGATATAAAAAATTTTAATAATGGAATCGAGCATGAAAGGAGTGCCTAAATTTTTTTTTTCGTAATAAATCTCTATGTGTATGTACTTAGTAAAGATATTTTTTACATTTTTAAGAAGTAATTGAATGACAAACACCAAATACGTATTGTATTTCAATTACGTATTTTAATTACAAGTAATTCAAATACTGCCCAACCTGGTCACAATAGAGAAACCTCATTCAACAACTTCCTTTTTTTTCCAGTGATATCAGGTGTCATCTCCACAGCGTTAATATTATGTCTGGTGTCCGTTAACAGCTTGCCCAAGCCCAAGAATACGGACAAAGTGAAGACAGAATGGCCGAATCCAGACAAAGACCCTTTGATGTACATCGCAAACCCAGTAGAAGCTGAAGTTCCCGGCCACTGGATCCCGCTCAGCGTCCTCAAAATTATCGTAAATAAACGCTTTACCACCACACCAATGATGAAGTTAACATTGAACCTTCCAGAGGACACAGAGCAACCTCTAGAGACGACGGAGAAGCCTCCTCATCCTCCTCCTGACTCTTCTAGCCCAACAGAAGAACAGGATTCTAGTAAAGAAAGTTATGCTGGGGAGGAGAACTCGGACGGGGATAAAACGACGCAGACGGAAGCGGACACGGTAGCGGACACGGTAGCGGAAACTGTACCGGACACAGTAGAGGAAACGGCAGCGGACTCGGGAGATAACGCGGAAACAGAAGCGGAAACGGCAGCGGAAACGGAGGCTGTAACGGAGGCGGCAACGGAGGCGGAAACGGAAGCGCAAACGGAGGCTGAAACGGAGGCTGAAACGGAGGCTGAAACTGAGGCGGCAACGGAAGCGGAAACCGAAGCGGAAACGGAATCAACACGGAGGACAAGATCACCAAGAAAACCGGTGGATAACCATGAAAATGATAGAGGAAAGTAACCAAATATGGAATACCGTTTTGTTTTTTCTCCTAAAAAAAGAAATCTTCAAAATCAAAAACTTGTTACCATGATTATCAACTGACATACATTAGCGCTTTGGATAGTAACAGTTTTGTATTATATTTATTAATTATAGGTACTATAATGTGTTCTTAAACAAAATCAACACAAAGGTATCTAATTACGGAATAGGTACCCCAAATATGGAACTGTATAAAAACTTTCAAATACCAACCTTATAATTAAATTAGGAACTTTGGTCAAATATAAAATGTAACTTAAACTACTTGCAATAATCGCAAATCCAGGGTCGAAGGGTTCTGCACCAGCGTAATCATTATGTGCCCAGAGTTCGCATATGAGGCATTTGATCCAGGTTTCTCCTCGAGTATCTTCAGAAAATAGCCTATGACAGAACGTACACTCTGCATCTCCTGAGTCAGGAGCTTCATATCCTATCAAGGCATCCGGCTCACTGTCTGTGTCAAACAGTACTATCTCATCTTTACTAATCTATACTTATTAATATTATAAAGCTGCAGTGTTTGTTTGTTTGTTTGAACGCGCTAATCTCTGGAACTACTGGTCCGATTTGAATGATTCTTTCAGTGTTGGGTAGTCCATTTATCGAGGAAGGCTATAGGCTATATATCATTACGCTACGACCAATAGGAGCGTAGCAGCAATGAAAAATGTTGCAAAAACGGGGAAAATGGTATTTTTATAATAATTTCACACGGACGAATGTCGCGTGCAACAGCTAGTACTCCATATTTGGAGACAACAAACTGTCCAAATTTGGCATTTCTAACTAATTAAATCTTCCATTCATATTTTAAAACTAAACAAAACAATACAATAAAAAACCTGTGATACTTTCAAACAAACATTTAAATAATGCATAGATGCAATAAATACAATACTATTAAGATGACCGTCTGGATTTGCCCGGCCATTACTAGCTTTTTGGGCGCATTGGTTTAATGATCGCCAGCGCTGCTGCTAAGCATAAGGTCCTGGGCTCGATTCCCAGGTCAGGCAAAGTGTTATTGGATTTTCCATCAGGAATTTCTCAGTAGCAGCCACGGAGTCTGAATTTGTGCCCGGTTGATGACAAGAGGCTCGCCACCTTTTTAATGAGATTTAAACATAACTTCCGAAATGTTGGTGTACTCTTAGGTATTCGTCTACCAAACCTTGCGGTCTCCGGTACTTACACAGAAACGGCGTAAGGCGTAAGGTGCGGCGAAGGCGTGGAATTTATAAGGAAACGAAAGAACGGCGTGCCTGCGCCGCGCCGCTTGAGCTTTACATTTTTACTGATAATAATACTAAATCGTCAAGTTTTTGCCAGCTTAGCAAAGAATGTCTAGACTCTAGATGAATGTAGCATGTATAGTATATGCCTACCAATACCACAGGTACATACCAATAATAAATAGGCGTTTGTCATTGTGGTGTTCACTAGAAACACTAGTTAGGGTTTAGAATAAAACCACCAAATTATCAATAAGTAGATGAACTACTTTAAGGGTACGTGCACTCGCTGCCCGGGATAAGTGAGGACTAGTCGACACGGAACCATAAAGCGTCACGCTACGTTTATTAGTATATCACGGTCATCATCTACCTTTTCCCAACTATGTTGGGGTCAGCTTCCAGTCTACCCGGATCGGATGCAGCTGAATACGAGTATTTAACATGAAGCGACTGTCAACCCTATACCCCCTTGGTAAGACTGGTTGTCAGTTTCTTCTGGGTCACTGTCTCACTGACTATCTGTAACGACTGTCAAAGATCTACCAATGACAGACGGGACCAAAGGCAACGGCTAAACGTGCTGTCCGGGGCACGGAAGAAACTCGGTTTTGAATGGATGGTCACCCATCCACGGATCGACCTTGGCAAGCGCGGTTAAACCCTGAAGATCGACCCGGTGTGGTTGTAATTATTTGGCCACGAGCTCGTCAAAGGTGTTTGTAATTTTATTTGAAAAACTTGTTTCTTGCACCATTTCTGCTTAGTATTAATTTTTTAAGTTCATTGTTATGTTATCGACTGATCTGCCTAGCCTTTTCCCAACTATATTGGGGTCGGCTTCCAGTCTAACCTGATATAGCTGAATACCAGTATTTTACATGGAGCGACTGCCTATCTGACCTCCACAACCCAGTTAGTACTGGGTAATACGATACCCCATGGTAAGACTGGTTGTCAGATTTTTTTGGCACTGACTACCTAACGACTATCAAAGATCTACAAATGACACCCGGGACCGACGACTTAAAGTGCTTTCCGAGGCACCGATCCACAGACCAACCTAGGCAAGCACGGCTTAACCTAAAGATCGACCCGAGCGGATATTATTATTTAGCCACGAGCTCCTTCATTGTTATCGACTATTGTACTAAAAATAGTTATTTCATGAAATGCCATGCTGTACTGTAGTGTTCCAGACAAGTTGCAACTTGTCAAGACAAGTCGGTGCTGAATCGATAAGAGTTCAGTCATAACATTGCTTATCGACTTATTTGTTAGCCTATGAACTCATATAATGTTACACTTAAGGATGATTTCCACCAGACGGCTCGCATCGCATCGGATTGGAAAGGATACGTACGGATGCGGCCACAGCCGACGCATACAATCGGCTCCGTACCGTCGCTTGCGAACGTATCCGTTTCTACGCCTAGTCAAATAGTTTCATTCCTACCGTGTCGTATACGACGACAGGCGGACGGGGCCGATCGCGCGACTTAGTATACTTTTGGCTACGATCGCGTGTCGCAGATTTCGCCCGCGGTCAAGCTGCTGTTCGCGGCTTGGTAACATAGATTTTAAATACTGTGTACTGTGGAGTCTGAAAAGAGTAACCATGGAGTTTCTTGCCGGTTTTTCTTTATAGGAAATGACCAACCCGAACCGTGCACCTTTTTGTCCACGTTTTATAAGTGTCCATCTAGGCCTGTGTGAAATAAAAAAAAATGATTTTGATTTTGAACCATAGACACCCCGCACATACAGGGTGTAAACAGACCCTTCACGAAGCCGGCAACCAAGCATTATGTACATCAAACTAAGTCACCCTACACAAAAATTATTGCTGGGAAACGACTTTTTTTTTTGGGTGAAAAATCACATTTTACGGTAAAACTCAATGTAACGCACTCAAAACCTGGTGCTGATGGATGCTTTGTGTAGCAAACGGGTCATGGAGGTAATTAAAGTAAAGTTAAAGCCTTAAAAAGTAATATTAAAAAAAAAACTTGTTAAAAAAATGGAACTTTGACCTCCAATATCTCCGTAACTAGAAGGTTCCCAGGTATGGTCCAGAACAAAAAAATCATCGTAATGACGGGGAGAACAAGTGCCTTTCGGCTTCGTTAAGGGTCTTTTTACACCCTTTATAGGTACGACGAAAATAAATTTTTTTTTAGTTGCAGTTCCATACTTCCCAGAGCCCCCTTAAATCGATCTAGGTCTCATATTTGGAAAAATTTGTTTTCTCCTTTTTCACCCGAGCAGATCTCGGTCGCCAAGGTACTATGTTAAATAAAACAAAGCTCTATTAAAAGGCACGTTATACAGCCAAAGCCGGTATAACCTACAACTAAACATATGTAAAGCTACAATCTACTTCTGTCACCTGACAGCGATAATAAAACAATTTACGGCACTTAAAACAAATAGTAGATGCAGTTTATCTCACCATACTCCTAAAGTGCGAGCTGCACTTTGTCAAGCATTCGGGCCTACCCTATTGTTTGTTCGGCAGCAACTTTTTTTATTTTATCTTGATTCGATAAGGTCTGGGGCCCGACGCGGCGCCATCTCTTGGGGCCGAGAAAGGAGCGGTGGTAGAAGCGGGAGCGGGAGCGACTTGAAATGCAGTTTTAACAATTGGGTAGCGTTTAAATGTTTTTTGAAAAGAGTGTCCATGGAGTTTCTTGCCCATTCTTCTCCATGAGATCTACTATTTTCGAATGGGCAACTACAGTCCATTCACAGTTATTATGCCTGTGGCGGGACTGTGGGTAGCTTATTTTTGACTATGCAAAAGTGCCTGTCATGGGTCTATTTGAAATAAATGCTTTGAGTTTGAGTTTGAGTTTGAAACATGACATAATTTTTCTTTAGCACTAAAACTAACTCTTGCAACTAGGGTTAGGTACCATTTCTATAATTTTGAAAGCCCTGACAAACAACTGTCCGGACAAATCCGAGTGGACGTTACTATATACTAACTTCAACGACCACATTTATTTTGTTCTAAATATGTCTACTTAAAAATATTTTTTGTGGTTTTATAATGAAGATAATTATGAATAACAAAAATATTTTATTCGGGCACAGGCATTATTAAGCTCGATTACACATGACGTGAACAATTCGAATCGTTCAAATGACAAACTGAACGAATGAGTGAGCAGTTTATTCAAATCGCTCATTCCCGGGCCCAAATAAAAAAGGTGGCCTTCCCAGAATTTCGATCAGGTAATTAACTTTTACAATGAGAAGCTCGAAAAATGCTTTTGTCTTTAAAATATAGTGGCTAAGTGGCGTTTACAAAAGATATTTGTGTCGTCATGAATAGATGACTCAGTTTTGAGGACAATGCAATTAAAATATGCCATCCTTTTATGACAGTTTCATGGAGTGGTTGTTAAAGCAAGAGCGGTGTCTTGTTGGGGGGTAAAGCATTTTTTCCCATAGACGGCTGGGTCTATGCGTCATGGAAATTACAATTAGCTAATTCAACTGACAGCAAATTAATTTAGCTTCTGGCAATTTTCTACGCAATTATAGTGTGTAGGTGAGGCACACAATATTGTCTCTTTTTTCTGTTTAATTTACGTTTTATGTTGTGTAGATTTAAGTTTTTTGTTTTATTTTTATTTGTTTGTTGTGTGAACTTGTGGCATGTGCCAAATAAGCATGTTTTTTTTCTTTCTTTCTTTCTTTCTTTAGGTAATAAGAATAAGTAACATTATAAAAAAAAAATATTGCGGTGCATTGGCTTTTTTTTTTTACGGATGGGAAATCATCAAATGACTTCTCCCGCGCTGGGTGGAGTGGGAGGGAGTGTCAGACTCTTACTGACTAAAACCCATCCATGTTCCTTCATTGCCCTTTGTGTTCCAGGGCCACGGTATCTCTTTCGAAAAGTCCCGCAGCCCTGGCTTGGCATACACACTCGCTTTCCTGATACTATTCATTAGAACCTTTTGACAACGAATATAATTATAACACGGGGTGGAAGGGACACCGACGACGTAAAAACGGTTACCACTTATTCAGTAGGTACCTCATTCTGAACCCACATAGAAATTTTCACCGGTAATTTTGGATATTATTATTATAAGTATGCCACTTTTGTAGGAAACACCAGATTTTCTTTTTAAATCTTTCTATGTGGGTTCGACATGATGTACAGACGCTAGTACATCAAGCTACCTACTACAAGTTCCGTCAAATTTCTTTAATACCTAGATTTTCAACTTTATCGTTGTTCAAGATTGATCGGGAAAATTTGACAATTTCCGGTAGCTTGATGTGCTAGCGTCTGTACTAAGGAGTAAGTTCGTGCTTATCGTCTGTGCCTCGATCTCCCTCCCATCCTGTATATTACGAAATTTTTCAAAATCCATCAGAATATTATACGGGGTGTAAACAGACCCTTCACCAAGCCGTCAACCAGGCATTCTGTACATCAAACTAAGTAACTTTACGCAAAAATTATTGCTGGGAAACGACTTTTTTTTTTAGGGTGAAAAATCACGTTTTACGGTAAAACTCAATGTAACGTACTCAAAACATTGTGCTGATGGATGGATTGAATAGTACGAGGGTCGTGAAGGTGTTTAAAGTAAAAATCTTACAGTAGAAACATGTATTTAAAAAAAAACTTGTGAAAAAGTTGGAACTTTGACCCCCAATATCTCCGAAACTAGAAGGTTCCCAGGTATAGTCTAGAACAAAAAAATGATCGCAATGACGGGGAGAACAAGTACTTTTCGGCTTCGTTAAGGGTCTTTTTACACCGTTTAGATGGAATGTTACGTAATGTTACACCGCACGCAAAATACGCGCTTTGACGTGGAGTTGCGGAAACCAGCCCGTTATACAATACAATACGTACTGGGATGCAGGCAGGTCATAAAGCCATTTTTTATTCTAGTTTCTTAGCTGTCTTTTTTAATTCCACGTGTCTGCTACGTTGATGTGAGTGTGTAAACTTAAAACTCTACCAACTGCCCTAAACGTAGCCAGCAAGTAATTGTGATGAGTTAAACCCTTGTCGTGTATCGGTATGTTATAAATTCAAAACGTTTGTGTTGGTATTTCAAACATGTACAAGCAGGAGAAAGAGTCATTAGGAGTTTATTAATATGCATAAGACTTAAATAGGGTTGACAAGCGTAAGAAATGGAATAAAAGATTAAAGATACTTAATGCCCATTTTCACTAACTTTTAGCACCACCTACAGGGTGTAAACGGACCCTTCAAGAAGCCGTCAACCAAGCATTCTGTACATCAAACTAAGTAACTTTACGCAAAAAAAAATTGCTGGGAAACGACTTTTTTTTGGGGTGAAAAATCACGTTTTACGGTAGGACTGTACGGGGGTCGTGGAGGAGTTTAAAGTAAAAATCTTACTTTAATAACATGTATTTAAAAAAAACTTGTGAAAAAGTTGGAACTTTGACCCCTAATATTTTCGTAACTAGAAGGTTCCCAGGTCTAGAACAAAAAAAAATATCTCATTGGCGGGGAGAACAAGTGCCTTTCGGCTTCGTTAAGGGTCTTTTTACACCCTTTATATGAATACCTAAAGAAAAGAGCCAAGCGATGAGACTACAATAACGCGCACTGTTTAGGTATTCGTTTAGGCGACGCGTAGTGTTTGTGCAAGCGCTTACCTATCATGCCTGTTTCAATGATAGTTTCCTAGTACGGACAAGTCGGGACGGGTCGGTACCGATCCATTGTTTGTACCGTAAATATGATTCTGAATTTGAATAGAAATATTTTTCAATACACTTTCTCGAAAACTGGTTCTTATCGCACTACGATTAGGTTCAACATGCAATATGTATACGCGTGGATTTTTTAATATTTTCCGCACACATGCGGATATAAAAAATTCCACATATAACTAAAATTATGACTAATGACTATACTCGGCGTCGTATGTTTTTTTTAAATCTCGGCTAAGAGATAGGTATGCGTCTTTACGGCGTAAATATTTTTTGAGTATTTAAATTGTGTTTATAATTAATAGAATATCATTGATAAACACGATTATTTCAAACACATACCAATTTACTTTTATGAACAAATTAACATTTATTTGTGTTTTAAATTAAAAAAATATTTGAATTTTCTATTTTTCATATTAGGCTGTTTAGCGGCATCATACCTTTGCTTCTTCTTCAACCTGAAAAGAAGTAAATTAAATCATAGTTTCCTAATATTTCCTTACAAAAATACTTTCCGATCTGATATTTTATTTCTTCGACAGTGTATTGAAAAACGTCGTTTGAAACGCGTGGGGATTTTTTACTGCAGTTCTCGGCTCCATTACATCTGAGGTCCAGGCGAGGGTTCGTCTGCACCTCGAGTGTTCGCCTCGAATGCAATAACAAAGTTTCCCCACTTATATCAAAATATACTATTTTCTGCCAGGCCGTACCTACAGGTTCATAAGACTGGCTACATGCTGTTCTAAAGTAATAGATGATTTTTTATAGGGGAATTAACTCACATCAGCATTTTCGGAGTCGGCTTCCAGCCTAACTGCAAGCAGCTGAATACCAGTATTTTTCCATGGAGCGACTACCTATCTGTCCCCAAAAACCCAGTTATTATTGGGTAATACGATACACCTGGCTAAGACTGGTTGTCTAGCTTTCGACGACAGCCGTAGAACTGTTTGTTGACCTATTATTAGATTTTTTTCAAAGAGGTTATTTCATTTAAATAGGTAGAATACCTACTTTATGACGGCGGTCAGCCCTAAGGCCAGGCTTACAATGGGGCAGTGCTGCACAATCCGCCCTCAAACAAAGGGCATCGTTGCATGAGATTCGTTGTTTTTTCCACCTTGTGTGCGCGCGCCTTTAAATCGCGTTCCTTTTTTGAATGCGTGCACCGGTTTATTTATTGTGTGTCTTAACTTTATTTGGTCTTTACAATATGATGACAGGGAAATAAATAGTGATTATGATTTACTTTAGGGTAATTTTGGTTGGTATGACTATGTACTAAATTTTAAAGGCAATTAAGTATCATCGATTGTAGGTAGGTAACTATTTCTGCAAATAGATAATATCGGTAAGTAGGTAACTACTTTCTTGCTTTCAAAACTAATTAAACTTAGCTACAAATTATAAACCAACACTTTTAAAATAAATAAATAAAATAAAATTCATTTAATTCAGATAACATGATCCATACAGTGAAATTAAAATTATTATTAAAAAAATAAAATAAATTATCACAAATACAAAAAAATCAAAAATAAAGTTCCATCAATTATTAAAATCAAGATAAAATTTAAAATTCATTCATTTCATTTTTAATTTTTTTTTTCTTAAGATACTTACTTAACTGTTTTCAAACATTTTTTACTTAATCGTCTTCAAAATAAAAAGAACCCAAGATGTCCCGTCCGTCTAACTGAGTTAGTCATTTAGGAAATTAATTCCTCAAAATAATAATTAAGTAGAAACATTTTCCTAGCCAATGATGTATAAAACTATACGTCATTGTTCCTAGCTGATTGACTTTTAACAAGCCAATGTTTTCAGAAACAACAAAACGACCCTTGTTAAAAAGCATTAAACTAACAACTTACTTACAACTATTATTTTACTGCAGAAAGAAAGTTGCAGTTATTTTCTTTTATCTTTTTTTTCTTCAACAAATACAAAGAATGCGCGCCACGCGGCCGGCTACTCTAGCGCCGACCGACCGCAAAAAGTGGCGCCTACCGAAGTGCAATTATTTTCAGCTTTATTTACATTTTTCTGCATACAAATAAGCATCTTAAACCCATACGACAAAGTTTAAAATACTTTGAAGCCAACTGACAGTACTGATGCACGCTTTCTTCTGCAGGAGACCGTTAGTGCTGTTATTAAAACTGTTATATCGACTGTCGATACGTCTTAATATTACTAGTCGATTCTACACAAAAGATATTTTTGGGCTAGGAAAGCAACCTCTAAGAAATATATAACATCTTGAATAAGATAAAAGATGAAAACTTGCGACTTCAAACAAATATAATTGTGAGATATTTTCAAGGAGCAAATAACCTGAATTTTATTCTAAACAAAAAGCATTATCGCAGACCTCAAATTAATGTTAATGACTTTTAGTAGAAGTTTCTTCTAAAAATGACTAACATTCATCTACCGTAAAATAAATTGTAATGAAATTATACCCAAAAACTGAAATCGATAGTCCTTAACAATTTTGTTTACATCCCTACTCACCGCGACCCGATCCGCTTGCTCGCTCATCGCATCGTTCCTTTCATTCATTCAGTCGAGCTTTGGTCGCCATTGTGAGTGGGCTGTGCTCGCGTGCGTTATTGACATTCGTGAGCGTGTTCAATATTTTTCTTTAAAATTCACGTGCGTTATACAATAATAAAGTATAGTGCCACAAACAAACGTTAAAGTGATAAATCCATGTGTGAATAACAGTAACTGTGATAAATATAGCGTAATAATAGTAATCTTAGTGATATTTTTAGTTGTAGTCCAGATATTTCGGTGATGACTTGAGATGAGTGTTTTAGGAATGGTCTAGCCTTTTAATGATAGTAGTTATGGTGACTGTATAGTGTTTATTAGTAACAATAAGTAGTAATTGAGACGGCAATGGCGGTGGTCAATGTTTGCGTGTGTTTTCTGGTGGTCGTATACCAGTTGTCCGGAGCATCTAGCGAGGCCTCATCGGAATCCACCGATCTCGGATTGGCAGGTAGACAATCTTTAATTGTAGACTTTCTGGCTAGATACTAACCCTAATGATAAGGTACCCACACCACAATTTTATTCTTCTAATAAAAACGTTGCTTTTATTCGGTGGGCCTTATAAAAGCAACGTTAATAACAGAAGATTATTTTAACAAGTAAAATTAATACCTACCAATCTAGCTTAAAAAACGAAACTTCACCAAAAACGCTTCGTAAACAAAATAATTAACTCAAATACATTGAACCAGGCAAATCACGCTTTGCCTGGTTCATGCGTTATCTTGGGAGGTCACAAATAAGCGTTACTTCAACACTTTTAATGCTAATTTACTTTTAATATTTATTGAGCATTAAAGATTTACTATGTAATTTAATTAACTAATGCGGACTTGTAAGTTAATATTAAGTAAATAACCTACTACTTACTGTTTCTACTTAGTTCTAACTTATTTACGTTAGCCGGCGCTCATTATTTTGTCTACATACTTTAAATGAGTGCCTGATTAGCATTCACTTAGGTAATTATCTATTCGGTTACTAGGCAATAAGAAGGTTTCTGCCTATGCGAAGTCTAGAAACAATCCCTACCTGACTTTCCTAGGAATTACAGGTCCATTTCCATTGATTGATTAATTCCGCTCTTCAAAAACTTTCGTTTGACTTTTACACACTCCTACATACTACCTAATACCTACATAGTTCATCCATTCGTTCATCGCTCCATAGACACTTGACAGCTTTTTAATTGTCTATGTATTACCACGGTAATATTATAATACAGTACTCCAACTTCATACAAACGGACGAAACGCGAGCTATACCTACGCGCCTCGATCGTGGGGTGCGCTCGCGGTGCAGACAGTCACGGCTGTACCGCAGTGTCGAACGGACGGTGTGTTGTTTTTTTAACAATAACCGCGCGATTTTTTCTCTAAAAATCAGTTAGTATATTTGTGGGTATCTTCTTAAGCGTTGTTTGGAGAAACATGATGATTGTCATGCTTTGAAATCGTATGTGAAACCCGATCAAAAAAGCCACAATTTCAGCTCACAGAGTCGGTATTTAAGGTACCGGGACTACAGTAAGATTAATTCGCGAACTTTTTTGATTTTACCCAACGATGATTTTGTGGAATATATAGAAAAAATGGAGGAAATATTCCGAAATTCACTTAAAACCAAACATGTAAATTGTAAAGTAGCTGCAGGTATCTATAACCAAGTAAAAGATATTCCATTTTCTCCACCTTGTCCATGTTTCCCAAAACAATTTTTAATTAAGCTTTATGTTTATAAGAATGCGGATTTATTATACTTTAAAATTTAACAATAAAGCATTTCGTACGACTCAGTCGAGGCGCAAATATTTTTCGGTCGCAAATTTATGAGCCCGATTTGTTTTTCAAACAAAAACATGTTTTTTAAATTAAATCTACCAATCAAAAAACAACACGCATTTTTATTGAACACTTCCTATTCAATATACAAAGTCTTTCATTTATTTATATAAAAAGGATATTTACAATCACAAAACTAAATAGAAACAGAAAGTAGGCAAATGTAATTAAAATGCTGGGGACGGGCAGCCCTAACGCATGTTTACGTACCGCGCGGCTGTAGGCATTTATTTCTATCATGCGGCCGAGTTACATTACTGTATTATAATATTACCGTGGTATTACCTGAGAAAGGATCGTTCATAATGGAAGCGCCGACACTAAAGACATTTCGAGTGGCTTCTAAATTCAAAACAATGGCCAAACAATGCGCATTGTTTCATTCGTTCATTGGTCCCGGCAAAGACGTGTCGTTTACTGGAGAAGGTAATTTAGAAACTTTTGTTTGCTTCCTAGGTAATGGGAATGTAAGTACCTTTGTTAATGCAAGAAGCTTTTACTTAAAAGAAAGACAGTTTTGGCCTTATTTAGTCATTGCAAATACCTGTCCTATGTAAAGAGTCGACCGGGAACCTTAATTTGATGCTACACAGAATGCCAGAATTTGACATGCTGAACCCCAAAAAACGAGCTACCGATATCCTAGGTACGGATAACAAAATAAAATAAAAATTATAAACCTGTTGTAATTTTTTTTCTGTCTAGCCGGTCATTGTCATCATAGCTATTGGTCTACGCTACGATATCGTTTTAATATGTTCATTCATGCACACAACTGTCAGATGTCAATTGATATGATGAAATGAATTGAAATGATAGTCATTCGTTCATTTGTTAAGGCTCCTACAACTTCCCGTCACTTGCTACCGAAAGGCCTACCGGTTTTTAATTATTGTCATCTACTTGATTCGTTGGTAGCTACAGAGCTACTGTATTTTAATTAATTAATTAATTCATATATAAAATATTACCTACTCCTGTATCGAAAAATGACTGAGGTCTTGGGGACAGGTCTTAGCCCAGCAGTGGGATGACGCAGGCTAGCAGTCAGTACCTATCAATAATTTGTCGAAATGTTTTAAATCAAGGAATAGGTATATTAGGGTTACTTTAAAATCGATCCCGCTCTACGACCTAGTAGGGTTCTCATTCCTAACCATCATCCACCCTATCCTCATGTATCGTTATCAAATCTATCTCATTGTACGATTACAGTATCGATAATCGTTTCGTTACTATGGCGACGAGTGTACGACTGTACGTGTCCCGGCGCCGCCGGCGCAGGCGCCGCGGTCGAGTGGAACCGTCTCATGTGCCTAATACAAACTATAGATTATACCTTTAAAACCTATGATATCTCAGATTGACAGTCGCTACATAAGTCGTCCGACTCGGCTGTATCCAGCTAGACTGGAAAGGCATGAGGCAGACGATGAATACTTGCGATACCGGAGGAAGAATGGAGTTATTAGGTCTAGGATTCGGTGGCACGATGCCTTGTATATGATGTTCGCTATAGCTAGATTGCGAATTTGCGAAGCGCATCGCAAAAAGGGCCGTAACACCAGTCGACGATAGGAGACCGAAACTCAGCAGTAGGCGATACCTCCAACATTTTTCTTCCCGCGTGGGATTCGGTAATCGCCCCGCAGGATCGTACTACCGGTATAAAAAGTATCCTAAGTATGAATCCAGGTTATAAACTATCCGTGTGCCAAAATTCATCCAAATCCGTTCAGCATTGTTAGCGTGAAAGAATAACAAACATCCATCCTCACTTCGCATTCAAAAGTCTGAAGATACGATTGGCTACAGTAGGCAACAGAGCAGGAATACTTAGCCTAGATAGATGCTGAATGAATATAGTGGAGTCCTTTACCTCGAGCCCTTCATCATCATCATCATCTGCCTAGCCTTTTCCCAACTATGTTGGGGTCGGCTTCCAGTCTAACCGGATGCAGCTGAATACCAGTATTTAACATGGAGCGACTGCCTATCGGACCTCCACAACCCAGTTAGTACCGGGTAATACGATACCCCTCGAACCCTTCATGGATGCAAATAACGATGGAAAAGGTGTGTCTACTAAACAACCGTTGCACAATAAAAACAAATATTTACAGAGAAGTTGATTACATTCATTACAAAAGTATGCGCCAATCTAATCTAAAATCATTTATTAACAAAATGCTAACTGTCATTTTATTGTTTTATTTGCAAAGACCACTAGATTGCTACTAAACGTTCATTGTCAACGTTAAATAAATAACCAAATTCTCTTGCACCACCCTTGACTTTTCCCAAAAGACCCTATGTTCTGGAAGATACCCTATGTTCTGTTTGTGAAGGAGCTCGACTGAAGAAGGTATGCACCTAGAACACGCTAATTTCTGCCAATGCCAGGCAGCGTTGCTGTGTTTTGGACTTCCGGGTTGAAGGGCCCAATGGCTCTGAAATTAGAGGCACATTCGATTTTTCAGTTTTTTCTCGGAGTTAGAATCGCACCTATAGTCCCTGTGGTAAAGAGACCTTGCCCACGGCGACTTTTTGTAGCGATGCTGTCGCGCAAGTGTATCGATACAGCCGCGATGCTGTCGTTGGCTGTGTACCTTTGCCCAATTCTATATCGCTACTATCGAGATGCAGAAGCGCGTTTACAAAACGCGCGACAGCATCGCTACAAAAAGTCGCCGTGGGCGAGGGTCCTTAGAGTCCATAGTCCTTTCCATCTTTCCCCGCATACATGTGTGTCCCTTGCACACTTGATGACTTTACGACTGTAGTACATTAGTGAGCAGAGTTCGCGTTGCTGAATTTTGGGCCAAACATATACCACCTTTATTCTGTTGATACATAAATAAAAATAATACATAGGCGGCAACGCAATGGCTACATCAATAAGCCGCCAGTTCGTTTCCCACCCAATAACGTCAAAAAAAATAGGTTGGGGTCGCCTTCCAGTGAAAACGGATGCGACTGATTATCGCTCGATATTGCATGATATTATCGTCATACTTACGATTACGTATCACCAAAGTACGCTGGATTGACAGTTGATGACGTCATTACATCGATAAGTTATCAATAGATCAGATAAGGGGCAGACTTGGCGCCATACGGATCGCTTGAATGCATTACTCAGTGTAATAAGTATGCCAAATTAGGTATTTTGTTGCGTTATCAAGGATTATTTGTTGATCTTATGCGGTTTAGTTAGCACGTTCGAATCATGCACTTTGTCACGGTAATATTATAATACAGTAATGTAACTCGGCCGCATGATAGAAATAAATGCCTACAGCCGCGCGGTACGTAAACATGCGTTAGGGCTAGAGATGGGTCGAGGGCAAAAACAAATATGGACAAAATGGGCATAAACTTGGCATATTGGGCATAAATGAGTTTACGCCCAAATAAATGCCCGATCATTGGGCATAAAAATGAATAACTTTGTTTTGTAAAAAATAAAGCAGGAACTTAACTTAAAATGAAACTTAATGTCAGTAGGTATTTTGTAAATTAAAATAAAAAGGTAAAGCATACTCTTCGTTCTCGTCCTCGACAGCCGGTGGAACTTCGTTGAGCATTTCCGACGTTTGGCTCCCAAACTGGAACGGGCCGGGGCTGCCTTCAAGCGGCTCTTGCCCAACCTGAGGGGTTGCCTCCAAACGCCTCCTGCCGTAGGCTCTACGCGGGGGTCGTGCGGTCCATGGCCCTTTACGGGGCCCCGGTGTGGGCGCGTTCAATTAAGCGGCGTGCCGCCCACTACCTGAACGCGCCCCAAAAGGTCGTAGCCGTAAGGCTGATCCGGGGGTACCGCACGATCTCCCGCGAGGCGGCGAGCCTCCTAGCCGGATTGCCGCCATGGGATCTGGAGGCGATAGTCCTCGCGCGCCTGCATGAATGACGCGCGGGGGCACTACGTCGGGGGGAAACTCCGCTGCCGCGGCAAATCACCGCTCAGCGGACAGACCTCCGACGCGATCTCATGGCGACATGGAGACAGCGACTGTCGCAACCCAGTGCAGGGCACGCCACAATAGTGGCGATAAGTCCCCTCTTTGAGGAGTGGCTAGAGGCGCCACGGCGCCCTCACCTTCCGCCTGACGCAGGTCCTCACCGGACACGGTTGTTTCGGGAGGTTCCTGCACCGAATCGAGCGGGAGGAAACGCCCGGGTGCTATCATTGTGAGGATCGTCCGGAGGACACGGTGGCGCACACAGTGGAGGTCTGCCCCGCTTGGGCGGAGCTCCGCCGTGTCCTCGTAGCGGCGATCGGTGGCGGCGACCTCTCGCGCCCGGCCCTGGTTCAGGCCATGGTCCGGAGCGAGAGGGAATGGGAAGCCGTCACCTCCTTCTGTGAAGCAGTCATGCTAGCGAAGGAGGTGGCGGGACGTGAGAGGGAGAGAATCTCACGTCATAGCCGCCGCGGGCGACGCACCGGGCGTCGGGGGCCACGTGGTGGCTCCCGGCCACCGTAGGCGCGAGCCTGTGGACGGTGAGTAATGGGTTAGCTCACCGTCCGTCCGTCTTATGACGACAGGCCGTGTCGACGGCGCGTTCGTGTTCCACGCGCGCCTCAAAGAGATGTCAGCAATCAGGAAGGGGCCTGCAAGGGCCGATGCCTGCCGGGGCTGCGGGACTGTTCGAAAGAGATACCGTGGCCCTGGAACACAAAGGGCAATGAAGGAACATGGATGGGTTTGAGTCAGTAAGAGTCTGACACTCCCTCCCACTCCACCCAGAGCGGGAGAAGTCATTTGATGATTTCCCATCCGTAAAAAAAAAAAAAAGCATACTCTTAACCTTATTATATCGATTTCTGGTTTGTTGCAATATATTAGCTATAATCCAATATGTTTTTGGAAATTTACCTTTTCCGCACACTCAAATATAGCTATTTGAATCAAAAATTTAATAAAAGTTCTGTTAAAGTTTTTGCCCAGGCAAAAGGCATTTATTGGGCGTTTATGGGCATTTATCCGGCGCTTATTCAATGCGCCCAATATGCCAGGGCATTAACCCATCTCTAGTTAGGGCTGACCGTCTCCAGCATTTTAACTACATTTGCCTACTTTCTGTTTCTATTTAGTTTTGTGATTGTAAATATCCTTTTTATATAAATAAATGAAATACTTTGTATATTGAATAGGAAGTGTTCAATAAAAATGCGTTGTTTTTTGATTGGTAAAACATGAAAAAAAACATGTTTTTGTTTGAAAAACAAATCGGGCTTATAAATTTGCGACCGAAAAATATTTGCGCCCTACTGAGTCGTACGAAATGCTTTATTGTTAAATTTTAAGGTAAAATAAATCCACATTCTTATATAAAGCTTAATTAAAAATTGTTTTGGGAAACATGGACAAGGTGGAGAAAATGGAATATCTTTTACTTGGTTATAGATACCTGCAGCTACTTTACAATTTACATGTTTGGTTTTAAGTGAATTTCGGAATATTTCCTCCATTTTTTCTATATATTCCACAAAATCATCGTTGGGTACAATCAAAAAGCGTTATTGGCGAATCCATACAACCAAAAACAGCACAATATTTCCTACTCGTCATATTAACTGATTTTTAGAGAAAAAATCGCGCGGTTATTGTTAAAAAAACAACACACCGTCCGTTCGACACTGCGGTACAGCCGTGACTGTCTGCACCGCGAGCGCACCCCACGATCGAGGCGCGTAGGTATAGCTCGCGTTTCGTCCGTTTGTATGAAGTTGGAGTACTGTATTATAATATTACCGTGACTTTGTCTAGACGAAAACAAATCGTTTATCAATAAACTTTTAATCGAGGTTTGTAGATTATATCGCTATCTCTATGCACTTTCTCTTTTTATTAAAACTACATGACCTACGGAGCTAAAGAAATTGAAAACCATAACAATTTACCATACATGCCTGTAGTCCCCGAAGGCTTAGATAAAGGTATCCCTATTAGTACACCCACATTTCGCCAGTTATTTTAAAGACCGGGGGCGAGCCAATTGCCATCAACCGGCCACAAATCCATATTCCGGCTGCTACTTTCATTTATGCAATTTTCTAGCAGAACCCTACATCAGCAACGACATGGCAACGACACAATAATTTGCTTCCGATGTAAGTATGAAAGGATGCTTACGAGTCATGTCGACGTCAACGTATGCAATCATCGTATTAAAACAGGCATAACTTGCAACTTTGTGACGTAAACAGTAATTACACGCATCCATTGTTAGAGAAGTCATTCATTATAGTGAAAGCGATGTTTCTACCGTAAAATCGTCGTGAAATAGATCGTAATAATATGTAAAATCATGTTTTTTGTGAAGCAAGACGTTACAAGCAAATAATAGGTACCTACAAGTGAGGGAAAAAACGAATACGGCGCTGAACGAATGTTTTTGTTGAGTTTTCAGTCATTCATTCTCATTCAAAGTAGATGGCTGCGTTTGAATTTCGAATTTCGCTAAAACCAATATGGCAGAATTTCAGACAACTGTACTTCTTGGTTTTGGTTTTTAGCGCGGGACAATTATTTGAACTCCGCCATCTTCAATTAACATAGACAATTTCACAAATGTTTACCAACAGCCGCATCCTCCTGTCAACGTCAAACAAGCGTCAAAACAACCATAGAGCACTGTAGTTTGACAGTCGAGGCTTGCGTTTGAGTTTGGAATGCTCCTTAAACCCCATATTTGCTGAATTTTCGATACGGTAATTTTGTTTGTACACTAAAGTCTCGCACCATTAATTAGTGATCCAGTTCAACGATCGGCTGATTAAGAAAAGGTTGTATGCGTGTACCGTTTTATGAAAGTAGAAAGGAAGTTTCTGCGTTTTACGTTCTATTGTGGTCTTACAATAAGCGTTGCTGGGTTAATAGCTTTTAACGCTCTTTAAAAATGGCTTTAAGCGTCAACCATTATTTCGAAAATTAGAAAAAATAAAGTAATTATGCGGTGCGGTTTAAGACTGGATTTTCTTCCAGTATTCACAGTATTTATTCTAATGGCTGTAAGAAGATATTGAGCAAGACCAAGTAGGCATTTAAAAAAAAAACGAAAAGGCAAAGACTAAACAAGTTGGTTGCCATCTCAGAATTTCCCATAACTGCCTGGAAAAGTCCTCATAGAAAGATTGTATTATAAATTGAACATTTTTACAAGGCTATAGAAAATGGGGTACAACATGTTCTTTTACGTAATCAACAAATGCATTACAAGTTCCAGCATTTAAAAAATGTCCCTATCGGCTAGAAAGGCAATGTCCCGTTGGTAATTAAGGGCAATAGACACAACAAAATGTCGCACGACATCGCATGGGTAACACAACGTAGGGAAATACAGAAGATCCACTCCGACAACCGGAGACTTCACTCACAAAGTACAAACCCTCAACTGCACAATCCGAATGATCACTCCTGCAAAAGCATTTCTGAAATGTTTTGCCATTTTCCTGCTTCATTAAAAAAAATACAAAAAGTCACTTTTGGTCACAGCCATAAGTGCCGGGTTTGTAATGTATCAAAAAGCTATTTGCCAGAGCCATTTAACCGTCCGAGAAATCTCAACGTTCTTGAAGAACCAGAAAATTCGAAACACCCTGAATATGATCTGCATTTCTTGCGTATCCTCCGTGTAAAAGGGTTTCTCATCACGCAGCTTGCCAAAGAACTGTGCCCTACAATGCCACCCTTACCGAGAGACTTCTGTGCCCTATCTATTCTATAGCCCCCAGGGCGACTCATTAGTAATTCACGGGTGGATTCCCATGACGTCAGCGGCGCCCGTCTCCCGGCGCGCCGCCACATGCTCGACTTTTTGTAAACGCACGGATTTGGGACTCAAGTGGTTTGCTTCGGGTAAACTATGGTTCTCTGGTAGCTCGCAAGACGTAGAGATGTTTAGATTTAGACAAGCTTCTTGTGTTGGAAATTTGCTTTCGTATCATCTGAGTGGGTCTTCCATTAACAAATAAAAACTCTGTTAATTATTTGATTATCTCAAAAAAACTCATCAGTTGCATGATAAAGATACCAAAAGTTAATTGATAGACCAATAAGTGGATTTCCAGTAAATAACTACGGTAAAACTATGCGTATACGCACTTGTCCCTGAGTATAAAGAGTTCCTTGATAGTGCCTACATGTCTATAAGCACGTAGACGATATAAAATAAGTACATACAGGGAACACCATTGCGGTTCCATTAGCGGATCCTTCCTTTTAAGTTTGCCATTACAAAAAAGGTTGCCAATATTTACATTTACTGTTCCAACATTGCTATAAGTAAGGAGGTTTGATGTCAATATCTCAAAAACTTTTTTTTTTGTTTTCAGGTAAGCATCTCCGAACACATCATACGGTGATATGACGTCATGAACTCACGACCCCCGAAAATCTGGTCGCATGTCAAGGCACAATTAGCTAACTATTGCTCATAGCAGACGAAGGGTAGTTGAGACCGTTTAACCGTTGTCTGGCGCCAAAATACTAGACATGGTGATCACTTGATAAATGAGCGACATCCCATTCTGAACCGTATGTGGCCATGTTATGGTGGGTTTTGGTTTAGAGGGGAGCACATCGAGCCCTCGGGATTTCATAAGGCAAAGCTTTTTATTGCTGCCTTTATGTAACATTCGTCAATAGGGAGCGCAGACAGATGGTATTCAATGCACCTGCGTATTTAAATTGTGCAGGGTATAACTTTATGTTTATTTGCTTTAGATAAAGTTGCGAGTAAAGATGTTGGGGATAAACGGGTTGCTAGGGGACATAAACGTGATGAGTCATTTTCAGTGATCAAGAATGAATCACTCATAGTTTTATACTAGGATTACGTGGCACGGACGGTGATCCAGAACGATGTAGCAAATTGGAACACCAAGCAATGATTAGTCACAAATTGAAGCTCGAAGAGTCAAGATGACTTTTATTTTTTATATATTTTTTTTTAAATTTAGTACATGGAGGACTTACAGGTAATAAAAACAAACAAAAAAGGAAACCATAATCACCAGAAAGCCAATTACAAATCCTCACGTATAGACTTATAATAGAAAAAATTAAAAACGAAATTAAATTAAATTATTAATTTAGCGATTTAAAAACTTATAGACATGTGGTTGTGGAGCACACCATTGTGAGAAGTGTAAAGAATGAGGAGAATGAACTTAAAAAAAATACATTTTACGACAAACACAGAGATAGCTCTTGCGCTAGGCAACAACCTCCAAAGCCTGAAGATTACTTACCTCATTCACACCGTAATCAAAGATCAATACAAAGTCAAGGCGAAAGAAATCAGAAATTCTTCACTCAGTCATGGCTTGTTCTCTCCGCTCTGAGCCTAAGAATGGACAAAAAACTTTAGCGGAACTAAATGAAACAATCCAAAACCAATCGGTAGACATTAGCAACGCTCGTTAATAGTGTAATCAAGCTGTTGTATTTGGATTTCTTCGATAAAATTGCGAACTATGAATTTATGAGTAGAAAACTGGTGTTTATAGCTCCAGGCAGTAAACGGTTCGTGTAGGTCTTTGGGGCAAAGGAGGCTTTACCCAGTCATTGGGTTGCAAAAAAATTTAATAGAAATGAGGAAAAATTGAATCAATGGTTCTTATACTCCTAAATCGCGAAAACTTTTCAGTTTCCTTGACTTCTAGGCTCCCCAAAAACACCATTTTCAGATCTTAACGTACAAATACTTTACGCCCAAAGGAGTAGAGTATTTTTTTTTTCAAATTCTAATGGCTGCCTGAGATTATTACCGTACAGGACGGTAATAATCGCAGGGAGCCATTTAAATTTGAATGGCGCTTAATCTCCTCTCTGCCAACAGACTAATCCCTTTGGCCTTTGAATTCGCCTTAGTCAAGTAAATATGTACTTAATTTATTATATGTACTTAATTTATTACTCTTAAATGTACACTGAGCACACAAAAGCTAATTCTGTTTATTAGGCCTTTAAGACTTGCTCAAACAATGGCGCTAGCGAATTGTGTTGGCTATACGAAATAGATGCGTGTGTTTGACTGTATGCGTCATACGACAAGCCAACAAAGAATTGTTACTCGAAATTTAATGGGGCCAAGAGTCTTCCGCGAATTACTGCATCAGAATACTTAAAGATTTTTCTCATGAAATCATCTTGAAGACGTGAATGTTTGCTCTATATTTAGTTTTGGCTGAGGCGGAATCTATATAACGTCACTTCATCATTATGGTCATTCCGTCAGCCCCTTTTTTTTTTTTTTTTTTTACGGGTGGGAAATCATCAAATGACTTCTCCCGCTCTGGGTGGAGTGGGAGGGAGTGTCAGACTCTTACTGACTAAAACCCATCCATGTTCCTTCATTGCCCTTTGTGTTCCAGGGCCACGGTATCTCTTTCGAACAGTCCCGCAGCCCCGGCAGGCATGCCGGCCCTTGCGGGCCCCTTCTTGGTTGCTGACATCTCTTTGAGGCGCGCGTGGAACACGAACGCGCCGTCGACACGGCCTGTCGTCATAAGACGGACGGACGGTGAGCTAACCCATTACTCACCGTCCACAGGCCAGCGCCTACGGTGGCCGGGAGCCACCACGTGGCCCCCGACGCCCGGTGCTTCGCCCGCGGCGGCTGGGACGTGAGATTCTCTCCCTCTCACGTCCCGCCACCTCCTTCGCTAGCATGACTGCTTCGCAGAAGGAGGTGACGGCTTCCCATTCCCTCTCGCGCCCCTTGATATGCAATCCAGAATGGACAGCCCACAGTAATTTAGCTTTAAAATGCGATGTAAATTTATTTATGACTGAATACAATAGCAGTCACACAGGTGTAACCAACTTTTGTTAGCCAATATTATGAACAGTAGCCGACAAATTAAACAGGTAAACTGATACGGGTTGAAATACAACAGGGCTAGTAGTGCATAACGAGCGACAGTTGCAGCTGACTTCCGCTACATGCCGGAAGTGTGGCGCCAGCGGCGCCTGCGCCGACAATGCGCGGTTTTCAGCCATTCACACTTCAACCGCGACGTGGCCCGGACGTCATGCGTCGCTGCCCTCACAATTAATTAACTCCATTATTAAAATTAATTTTATTAATGTTTGTTTTATGATCTCTGTTTTCGTGATTTGTAATTAGATGTGGCTTTTTCTGAGAATTACCTAACACTGAACATAAAAGTAAATTGAAATTCGAGTATAGGCGCATTGGAAGCATTAAGTCGACGGCTGTCAGGGCCGTGCAAATAGAGCATTAATCCAGCATGTCACGCTGGTGTTGCAATGCAGTTGTTAAGCAGGCCATATGTATGCGTGTGGCGGCTTTGCCACTCGCCGACGAAGGTGACTGTATAACACACTTCGACCAAAGCCTTAGCTATAAAACTATTTACTCGTAAACACAAGTCTATTAAAAGAAGAAGTATTGCATGACGCACCTTTCAGACATTCGTTTCGACGTACAGCAGAGTATATTGCTTTCTCTGACGTCAAATTTCACATCGCAGCTGCAACTTTATGTTCTACTCAATTCAAGTTTATAAGCAAACATTTTGGCGTTATTTGCTTTTGTTGTTTACTAACATTAAACAATGTAATGTGCAGTTACTTTGTCGAATCTGAATGCAATAGCACCCTTTATACGAAGTTTCCGAAATATTTCTTCTGGAGTTTTTCTTTTGCGCATATAATTATTCCGTACGCGATGCGAAGTATTGCTTCGACACAAATCCAAACTGCTGTAGGTACCCGTCGAGCATCACAAGTGTGATTTAATGTGTGGTTATGTAAATACATAGGATACAAATACGTTATCCATCAAAGGTCTACCACATACGGGCGTCTAGACATTGACTGCTGTCTAGACATTTGAGTAGCTAGTTTTAAAACTGACAGACGCTCCAGTATGTTTCGATTTTATCTATCAAGTGATATTTGTATTAGACCTATGATTCAGCCGTATATGATTCAATTTGTAAATTGCGGTCCAGAAATATACTTGTAAATACATTTATCAGCTGCCTAGCCTTTTCCCAACTATATTGGGGTCGGCTTCCAGTCTAACCGGATGCACCGACTGCCTAACTGACCTCCACAACCCAGTTAATACTGGGTAATACGATACCCCTTGGTAAGACTGGTTGTCAAACTTTTTGAGCCACTGACTACCTAACGACTGTCAAAGATCTACAAATGACAGCTGGGACCAACGGCTTAACGTGCTTTCCGAGGCACGGAGGAAACTCGGTATGTAATGGGTGGTCACCATTCCACAGACCAACCTAGGCAAGCACGGCTTAACCTAAAGATCGACCCGAGCGGCTGTTACTATTTAGCCACGAGCTCCTCTCTCTGCTTGTAAATACACTAGAAAGTAGAATTCCGAACGGATTCATTGCATTTTGGACAAAAGCTACTGATATTTTGTTATTACAACGACCTAAGCAAATCTTCAGATGAAAATACCACTCAATTAAAAGCTAAATCAAGTACTTCGCTATCAGACATCTCAAATATTTTATACCGTTGTCTGTTCAGTACTCAAGTAAGCTTGATCGATGCGCCGTCAGCTAGCAATGCAAAGTAGTTAGCTAGTCAGCGAGCAACACGGCCTTCCTTGACGGGTGATTTATTGCGCCGCACAACTTGGTGGTCCCTCATTATTGAATATCAATTAGGTATTAAAAATAAACCTTGCCTAACGGATAGGAGTGATTAGAAACCGGTACTAAGTACACGAAGTCGAGTTGTTGAGGTTTGCGTGTTGAGTTTTGAATTCGTTGAAAGATTTTTCTGTTAACGTTTTGATATAAGTAAAGAAGTTTAAGCGGAACAAACAAAGCCTGTGGTAAAACATTTGCGGGAAATCGTTATAAGCTGTTTATCTTCGGATCATGGGTAGCAAAACAGATATATTTTCCTAGGCTTCCCTAGAAGTGATTTGCATCGTGAAGGATGTGCGTTTTAAGCACCTGTCTTATGTTTAAAAAGTATTTTTTTACTTGACTTCTTACCAAAGTCTTGTCTTGTTTTTCTAATGGAGATTTCCATTTCGTTCACCATCGTTAGTCAATAGAACATCAGTTTCAATTTCGGTTGCTGCGCGAATATTTTCATCATCACTACAAGTACTTCAGCGCGTATGCGCTTGGCTCGTTCGCACGGAAGTATCACATTCTTCGAAATACTCCGTTATAAATATTTATTGCCCCGTGGGTGGTCAGCCATTATTCAATGAAAGTGTATTGAGGTGTGGGGTAACTGGAGCAAATACCGCAAACTTTGTGTTTACATATCGTTTGTTTGGAAGATTCATGGCTATGGCATGTTTAACATTCGAGGAATCGGTTTCTAGCAGTTTTTGGACTTTGGTTTTTGTTATTAGGATCTTCGGGAATGAAGGAACGGCCCAAGTTCAGCAGAACTGTCTTGGATTCCCAAGGATCCTCTCTAGACCCTACTGTGAACGTCATGGTCTATGGATCTTAGTTAGAATTTGTTTGGAAATATGAATCTTCTAAACGGTTGTTTTACGTGGGAATCGGGTTGCCAGGATTCATTTATGGATTAGACTGGTTGTCGTTTCTGAACTGGCAAAACTAGCTTGGATAAAGGCCCTATTGTAATCATAAGGGATTTAGCTTTCTGTGGCAGTAAGTACTCCATTTTAAGGATTTGGTTTCTACTTCGACTCCTTGTCGCCTACTCCTGGCTTCGCGTATGCTGTCAGATCTTCGAGTACATTGATCTACTTTAGTTTTATCTTGAAAGCGTACGTGCAAAGCGTTGTCTTATCGTTGACAGATTCTGTTCGGATTCCGCGTAAAATTAGTAATACTTTGCGCACAAAGCAACGATTTTCCGCGAAAAAAGTTATCTGAACTACTTTGCCAAGATTTTCCGGGAAATTCGTTGCGAAATATTATATTTTGAGATTTGATCTCAGCTTGGAGATTGCGAGCATCTCACATTTGATTATTATAGGCATGTCCTGCTGCAGAACAAAGGCAACCCTTTCCACTTTTCTCTATTCAATGGTATTGTAGGCCAATTCTTTAAAAATGATTACAAATCATCCATCATAATCTTAACACCAATGAATTTATTGCAGTAGGTAGGCACAACCCATTAAGGCAGTAACGGCATGCCTGCTAAACACATTCAGTCATTCATTCCGAGCGCACATAACTTCAATTAAGGCAAGAACATAAGCAGATGTCTATCTCAACACCTAAACAACATTCAATTTCCAAATTCTCATATTTATTATGTTTCCATAAAATATTCTGTTCAATAACCTTGAAAACCTTCAAAATGTGTGGGTAAGCCAATCAAATTCTGGTTTGTAGTCGGCTAGTTGTAGAATTAACACGTTTCTGACCTGTCAATTCCACACCTACATCAATTATGTGTAAAAATACCAATAAACTGGTAATCCTTTATGTGTCAAGTATATAATGAACCTACCGTTAATTGATAATAATGCATTAATTAGATTGACACGATTTTGAAATTATGTTCGGATTTATCGAACATGCGTTCGCGACGACAATTTGCACAGATGTCTTGCCATATAGAGGACTTGTAGATCTTGTAGCCAGCTTTAAAAGACCCCTTGAATACACATAGAGTCAGGGTTTCAGAGGTCTTGGTATTAAGTGTGGTCGGCAAACGGACTTATTTGGTAACTTGCAAATTGGACGAGTCGTTTTGAACAAATAGTTGTCGGTACGTCTAGATCAAAAATGTTGCTGATAAAACTTTTCCTGAGTAACCGGCTTTATATTCCTGTTTTTGTGAAAGTTCTTCTTGGATCTGAACATTTGCTGAAACCTGAAATACCGTTAAACCTGGTTTATTTGTAAAACTGTCTTTTGCACTGTCATTCATCAGCATATACTCTATAGTTGGCAAATTTTATATAAAGCATGTAACAAGGACCTTAACGAAGCCGAAAGGCACTTGTTCTCCCCGTCATTGCGATATTTTTTTGTTCTAGAGCATACTTGGGAACCTTCCTTCCATACCTTATAGCTACGGAGATATTGGGGGTCAAAGTTCCAAGTTTTTCACATTTTCAATTACTAAACAAGTATTTTCAATACTTGTTTTTAATGTAAGATTTTTACTTTAAACACCTCCACGACCCTCGTATTATTCAATCCATCCATCAGCACAATGTTTTGAGTTCGTTACATTGAGTCCTACCGTAAAACGTGATCTTTCACACTAAAAAAAAGTCGTTTCCCAGCAAAAAATTTTGTGTAAAGTTACTTAGTTTGATGTACATTGGTTGGCGGCTTCGTGAAGGGTCCGTTTACACCCTGTACATCTGAGATGTCATAGGAAAAACAAGTCATTGTTATTTTGATCGTAAAAGAATACCATTTGCCGATTTTACTTAACGTATTTTATTACATTCCTACAATTAACATCTCCGTGTGTGGCAATTACTCGACTTGAAACATTTGAAAACCTGTATAATATTTTATTTTGATAGAGATCGCATATTTACAAACACTAGTTTTGTGTAATCTCATTTGTCCAGTGAGGCTAGTTGAAAGAGCCCATGTTGCGGATGATTTTCCCTTTTACAATTACGTTTACACCCACGCCTGTATGTTTGTCTGACTGTAAACGCAGTAGCCAGGAGTATGTAGGCGAGGCGCCGGACGATATTTGCATTAATTATTTCGCGTTTTGTATAATTGTCCATATGTTTACCTCTTAATCGTTCAGCTGTACATATTAGGAAATAGTTCAGCAATCTATGCAATTTTGTTAATAGTTTAAAAGTATTTGTGTCAGAGGAAATGCGCATTTTCAACCGCACTAATCGGAAACATTGAGTCGGTTTGTGTTAAACCGATTAAATTTTCCACCGTGTTTAAATAAGACGGAGTATTCAATGATAACGTATCGTAGTTCATTTAAATATTGCGTTAATAAAACGTGTTCAAACATTAAGCTAATTCCAAATAAGATTAACAATGGCGCTACCTAATTTCAAGTCAAACAAGTCGCGTATTTGCAAACATTAGCTTAAGCAAACTTCATGTACTTTGTCCTAATGTCAATATATGCGGCAGATGCCACTTAACAAATAGACAACATTCCGTATTCGTCTGGAAGTACACCTTATATACCGATACGGCTATGTTAAAGGTACATAACGTACCGATACGGCGTGAATAGGTATAATTCTGTGGCGCCGACGCACGTCAATGACGCCCGGTATGCAAATACTACCAGTTTATTGATGTCAAAATTGCATTTAATACAATTTCATACACGTAACGGGACTTTCTCTCAAGAAAATGTTTAAGTAAACAACTTCAGAATTCTTATGACTTCGGTTTCTTTGAAGACTTGAACAGCTCCATAATAAAAATATTAAGTTCTAAATGCGGTATTATAGATGCAAAACATCATATCGTGCTGGGTAAATAGCAATGATGAGATCGTTAAAATATTCATGTTTTTTTTTTATGAAATGCAAATTAGTGACAATAACTATTTATACATCGATGCGAAACATATTAAAGATAAGAATACGCGGCTAATAATAAAGAAGAATGGTAATTAACCAACAATCAAAGAAGTAATTATTAAAAGAATTTCAATCAACAATTTCAAAGATAATCGTGACACGTCCAGACCACAGATGTTCAAAGAAGTCATCGACAAAAAAACTATCGTCGTTCAAATAGAAAGCAACGCAGTTTCAATTATAATAACAACAGCCTTATTTGATCCGATAGAAAAACAATAAAAAGGCCGAGTGGGAGCGGGCCCTTATAAATATTTTAATGCCCTGTCGCTGACGAAGCAGAAACTCCTCCTGGCTATTGTTTCTTAGTTGTGTTGAACAAATAAATATGGGGCCTGTTTTTGAGTGTTCAAGTTTGGGTGTTGTGTGGTCAAAGACTTTTGACGTCCACTTGAGTAAGTTTTTTTAATGTCGCTTTTGGATGTAGGGGTCTTGTTAAAAGTACGTAATCGAGTTTTTGCAGCATAGTTTGCAAATGTAGGTACTTTTGAGACAGAGAAAGCTCTTAGAGTGAACCTGATTCTTCCAATATGTGGAACTTTTTTTTTTTTTTTTTTAATCAGCCTGTTCTGTCCCACTGCTGGGCAAAGGCATTATTACTAACATTAATTCTCATTCATCCTGAGTTGCCCGTTAGTGCAAATCTTTGCTTGAGAAAGACGCTGAAACTGTTGATGACAGGGATGTCAGTGTAATAAATGTTTCCTCCACAATTGTATTAAAAATACGAGCAATAATCGCAATTATACATACTAATAATACTGCATTTGTATGATTCCGGACATTATCTATTATTTGTATAATCGCTGACTTGCCTCTATTATAACCACGTACTATAATAGTACAACAGCTGTCTATAATCTTGAAAACGGTTGCGTGACTGAGATACTTACATTATAAGTTATTACATATTAATAAATAATAACAACGAACGGTGCGCCATAGCCCTGCAATAGGATTTCCTGTATTAGGCGCCATTAAACCATAATTATAATATACTTGGACAAGAAATATTATCTGGGAACGAATCTTGAGCAAACAGACAAATATAAAGACAAATCTCAAGTTTCTCTGTAGTAGATAAATTACTATATCATCATCATCCTTCTGCCCTCATTCCCAATGTATTTGCAGCCGGCGCAGCATCTCTTCTTCTTCGATACTTCCGTCTATAGTCACCTCCTTTCGAGCCAACGCTCATTCTTCACTAAAGTAGATAGACAAAAAAAACGCGAAATTGTGACAAACATAGGCAATGAATACAAATCTCTAGAAACCGCTAATCAATCACCCTTTTCAAAAGCATACACAAATCATAAAGCACATTTAATTGGTTATTTAATCATGTACAATTTACCTCAATGCGTGCGAGAAAACCGATTTCAAAATCCAATAGAAAATAAATTAATATATATATGAACGCAATAGTTCCGGGTCAAATGCCAGTGACTACGCAGATTGCATCTTCAATACCCGGCAACAATATAGCCGCAAGAAGGTTTATTGCCTTCTATAATTACTGTAAGTATTACCGGTTGCATTCCCCCCACAATTCTAATATAAACCCTCCTATCTCACGAACACAACACGTACATTAAAACCACAAACCCCAATGTTTAGTTTAAAACTTAAACAATTGTATAATCGAAGTACACTATTCGAATTAAAAATACTGATGCTCTTGAATGTGAGCCAAAAACATCAAATGATTTCAGTTCCAAAACGAGATCAAGATTCAAGCCGTGACTACAGAGCGGTGGCATGTGGAAAATCAGAATCAAAAAGAATAACGGAAACGTGGAACACCACGACATACTAAGCATAAAGGATGTTATTCACGGGACGAAAGCACTTGCACTCGTGAGTCACAGCCTTATCTCACTTTTACGGCTGCTACACGCTGCTCTTGTTCAGCAGTCAATGCTAAAACACAATTTGTTGTTTCGTTTTATCAATTACACAGCGGATGCGCGCCTATCGATATAAATATCAATTGCATGTGAATGCTGTTCATGAAACACCTTACAGCTTCGTCGACACAAATACGAATATTTCTCAGGAAATCACCAGCACTAGTCAGAGAAACTACAATTCTCAAATCACGATATGTTAATGCGTGTATTATATGATTTTATTGCGTGATTTATTACCTCTCGTAACTTCACCACGACACAGCAATAAACAGCAATAAAAATAATTCGTAATGTTATCAACTCCGGAATAATTCGGCAATAATAAAGCGCTTGTTTCCAGGCGCGAGATTATGCGCACTTAATTGTACCGATAAACTTACTGGCCCATGTCAGACCTCTAATGGGATTCGGTGATAAAGAATCACTGGACACAGAAACTCAATTAAGAAAAGGTGCTGTTATCAGAAACGGCAAAGGTGGGCGCGAGCAAAAAGGGCAAAAAGGACTCTCAGCAGACGCTCTTGTCTTAGCGTCTTATCGTATTTACCCATTTGTCGGCGACATTCCGGGAATGGCGGCGACGGATGGCCTAATTGACTTAGTCGCCCACACTGTATCATACTGCCATTAACTCTGACGCCTCTAGGAGCCCCTTTTGTTCTCGACCAGTCCCAACAGGTACACTCTACCTGCGCATATTTGCCAAACAAGGGTGGCGATTTTTTCTACAAGCAATTTCTAAACATAAAATCTACCTGGAGCTTTTTGCCTTTCTCAAGTGGCCTTACGTCTATTTGAAATATTGTTTCTGGATCTGCTTCGTGTGGTCGGGAAGTTAATTACAGTGTACTCGCCATTAGCGTGTCGGTGTAAGTGATTAATAGCCCACCGAGTCTCGAAAGCTTAGTACTAGACCTAGTAAATTATCTCCATTTACTGTTGCCGCCAATTTCTATGCTTTACTCGACTTGTTAATTGCTTACCTGCCTACACGAGCTCACCGTTGTCGCTGCAAATAACGTTGCGTATATCTTTAGACCCGCTTTAATAAGACTTACAATTGGTGTTTCACCACATTAATATTTTTAATTTTCTTACGGCATTTCGTCCACATTGTTTCGTTCCTTTGTTGGGTCTTTGTGCTATGTTTGTCGCTGACTCATCGTGTACCTGTCAGCGGCGCTCCTCACGCCACTCCATCATACAGTGTCACTTGACATTCCTTGGACACTCATTACCCCTAATGGAACTTCAAGAGCTCGGCCACGCTATCTTCAATCAAGTTAAGAGCAACCAATTGGAACGGTTCTCATAAAATTCTAAATTAGTGTTCCCTACTTTTGTGGTCCCTAATTGCATCGTTAACTATTTATACAAAAGATATGACTAAGAGGTGCAGCTTTTATCATCTAATAATAATTGTTCCTGTTTTCGTCCTGGCTAAAAGGGAGCATTTAAAGGATCCGTTTGAACTCTCATCCGATACTCGACGTTTACGCCCTCCACTTCAACTATCTCGAAGTGGTCCCGATTGCAATGTCGCTCGGCTTTTACCGTCTAAAATTACTTATTGGGAGCACTCACAGGTTTCCGTTACCTAATGTAGACTTCCGCCGACCTGTAAATCGAACCAGACGGTTATAAATCTCGGCGGGGTTGGGACCGCTCCGATACGGCTAAAAGCTTCGTCGAACGAGTAAAAATAGGGACCGCCTTAAGTCGAGGTTCGTGTACGTTGATAAGGTTTTGTAGTTTTTGTGGAATAAGGACAACATCCAAAGATAGCGGTGCCTCAAGACCCGAGATAATAAAACTCGGCCGCAGGATGGCACTTAAGAGGTTTGGGCACCTTTGGGATTATGAGCGTGGGCTCTATTTGATAACACCGGTACGGTCGCTTATTTGTCTTACGATTTGATTGTGAGTCGGAGATTTCTTTCCTGCCTGATAAAAATTACATCATTTGTTTTGTTAGCTGACTCCTCGGATTATTTGAGGTTACATAAAGCGTTATGCTCCAAATAATTAACGTTTACATCAAGTATGGTCGACGGCTGGCCAACATCTGTTATCGAATCGGAATTTATGTTTTTCGTCTTTCTACCGCACCTGCTGCTGATTTAAATATACAAACTCGAACAAACTTACATTGCAACAGCTTGTAACTAAAGATTTTCCCAGGACATCTTCTAATGTATTTGTTTAGTTTTGAGTAAGTATACTTTTAAGTGTCTTTTGTTCGTCCGCAGTGGAGTTTTCAAGTGGTTTGTCCACAAGATTTGGGTCCTCGACTGTCGGTTCTCACACGCCTACTTTATGCGCGTATCTAAAGCCGGCTCGGCTTCCGCGTTGTCGCTGGGAGTTGCATTAAATTGAATTTACGTACTAGCCAGGGCATCTGTCCGAACTAAGATATTTATCACTCCGCTTGCTTCATGTAACGTGTCAAAACGAACGGGAACGCTGCGCTCGCGGATATATTTTTTACTCCTTCCATCTCACTTCCTTCTAAGCTCGAAGACAAGGATAGAGCACATTTCCGAGTACGTAATCGATTGCGATAGAGACTTTATATCACAGGATTAGAGTGTAGTTTGGTTTGTTTTTATAGAGTAACACTTTCAAAGTATCGTAATGACTCGCTACGGTCGCATGAGCGCATTCAGAATCCGCCGTTTGTCTTGCAATGTCGTATTTGCAGCCGTAACTTGTGGTAATTAGAGCTTTATGTTTGTGCATTAAGGTGTATAATTGTCTGTTTACTCTTGCTATTTGCGGATGAGGTGTGCTCGTGCAAGGCTTATCCTTGCGCCGCCGCTGGCGCCGGCGCCGCACTTAGAGCGCTATTTTTTCCCGCGGCACACCACATTGTACTAATAATTTATTCATTAAAGCCGTAATTTATTCCTATTTTATATATACGACCCGCGTTATTCTCTAGTTTGTGACTATTGTTGTCGTTAATATTTATTATTTGCGATTGGCAGAAGCGGAGGCGTGGGCGCAGCGTGGCGTCCGCGTCGTGTCGCGTTTCTTTAAATTAAATATCGCGTGACTACATTTTACTGTGGGAAACTCGGGTGAAATTCTCTCAATTATAATCTCATCAAATTATGATGGGGAATAGCGAAGATTCTTGTGAACTGAGTTCACACGCATTTGCACAGTTAACCGCACTTCGCAACTGTTGGCCTCGACCTGGCGCCCATATTTTGCTAAGCCAACCTTGCGACCCAAATTAGTCTACATAGACTTGTACTTGTATTGTTTCAAACTTTGATTGTTTTGATCTATGGCTTGGTAAACAGACAGTGTTATGTAAACTGGTTTTCTTGGAAACTAGAAGTTATTGCCTGTCATTATGTTTGTTGCGTTAATTTCAACGCGTTGTTTTGATTAATTGAATTTCTGATATCAGATATTAATTAAACCCTTCCGTTTTATGATTTAGACTTTGGTAAGACTGTAATGCAATGTGATTCATACTTGGGAGTATGTATCTTGCAAATGCAGTAAACAACAAATCGACATCCAAATAAAGTAATTCCGATACGGACGTTACGACTTTCGAGCCACTAATCTTTGGTAGTCGAAAACTATCACACTAAATACGTTTTTAAGAATAAATAGCTCTATATTTTTAGACTCGGTGGGATATCGCCTTCAAATAGAACATTCTAGAAGCGGGAGGCGGCGTTACACCGAAACTGGGGTCTGGTATGACCAGTTTAACTTGACCTTTCAAGTTTGGAGCAGTTGCTCTTTAATTGTCTTCGTTTATGAGGGTTAAGAGGGGGGAAGGGATCGTCTGTGATTGGTGATGTTGTATGCGTAAGCGGCGCGTGGCGACAGATGTGGATGTAAACTGAAAAAGTTTTGTACCGTCAGCAGCTTGGTGTATATTTTTCAGTTATTTCTTTTGGTAGAATTTTATTTTAGACTTTTCCTATTAATTTTATAGCTGAAGTAGGTGCATTCGCAATAATGGGTATAATAGATTGTGGACTTGTATTCGAATAAAATAAATTTTTCCTTGTTTTTTAAGGATAAAGGCAATGAAAAAATAATGTTGTTCTATTTTTTAATAATAAGTTTCAAATAACCTTGATAAACGAATTCCGATAAAACTACTAAAATATGTAAATATGCATTTGGCAAACCTGCTGCATATTATCAGTACAAATTAGCATAAAAAAATGAAAAAATACTTAAGTGCATCTTTTTCGTAACATTAGTCTTTTTGAAAATACTCATTATCATTTGCCTAGTCGTTTCTGTATGTTGGACTCGGCTCACTGAACAATTCTTAACATGGAGTGACTGCCTATCTGACCTCCACAACCCAGTAACTGTAAAATGGGAAACACAATAGGTACCTTTGGAACTGAAAAGAAAAAGGAAAATAATTAAACAAACATCATGCCAGAGGTGTAGGTACCTAATAGTATGCCCTCATTTCGCACAGTTATGTTGCAGTCCCATGTAATACGGCGAGCCTATTGCCATCAACCGGGCACAAATCCATACTCCGTGGTTGCTACTGAGAAATTCCTGATGGGAAAACCCAATTACACTTTGCCCGACCTGGGAATCGAACCCAGGACCTCATGCTCAGCAGTTGCGGTTGCGACCACTACACCAACGAGGCAGTCCCAGTCGAAAATAATAATAATTAATGAAAAAAAATTTTTAAGATTTTTCTTTGCTGCCACTACCAACCGTATGTTTATTTATGACGGACAGTGGCTTGTAAATCGGATCGTTGTTTATAAGTTTTATATAATGCCGGCTGCAACAATAAACATAACTGCTACTTGCGCGTACGCATCACTTTTGTATACAGTATGTTCTAATCCGCGCATGTTGTTTTGTTTTTACATGGAGGTTGGTAGATGGTGTTGCGTTTTGTAATGTCTAGTTTCTGCTACTTAAGGATTTTTTAAGAATTTATAGGTAATTTAGGTCAGTAAAAATCAGGGGTCGATATCATCAAGATAATTATTTTCTTTGATATTATCATGATATCGCATAATATTATTCTTGCTGATTTATATCATTAGACATTTTTATGTCAAAAGTGGTGTCTTATTTATTTCCCAGTTACTTGGTTGTGGAGGTCAGATAGGCAGTCGCTCCATGTAAAATACTGGTATTCAGCTGCATCCAGCTAGACTGGAAGCCGACCCCAACATAGTTGGGAAAAGGCTAGGCAGATAATGATGATGAAAGAAAGGCCGAATAGATACTTAGGAAAAGACTAAATAACACACACTAATCAATCTACACATTTTGGAACAGTACAAGTGGTGCCAAATCACTTCTTGGTATTTGGCAATAGTATAGTCGGTCAAAAGTTATTATTTGCACTATGTAAGTAGTACATAGTACGTTGGTTGCGATTGTAAGTCAGAGGAAAAAAAAAATATGCTAAACTTATACTGTCACTTACGGGATATCTTCCGTGATTGTTCATTATTTCGAGCTCCCGATATTTCGACGCTGTTGCAAGCGCCATGATCGCGGGTTGAGAATGCGGGTGGATGGAAAATAAATTGTTAAGAGCAGACAAATCTGTCTAGCCTCTTTCTTTGTCTTTTGCTACGCGCACTGGTGGAACTAAAACAATAACAAAATAATGAACAATCACGGAAGATATCGCGTAAGTGACAGTGTAAGTTTAGTTGTAAACCGTGAAAGCTTAAAACAGTGTTTTAATATATGCTACTTGTACAGGGTGTAAACGGACCCTTCACGAAGCTGTCAACCAAGCATTCTGTACATCAAACTAAATTACTTTAGGCAAAAAAAATTGCTGGGAAACGATTTTTTTTTTTTTGGTGAAAATTCACTTTTTACGGTAGTACTCAATGTAACACACTCAAAACATTGTGCTGATGGATGGATTGAATAGTACGGGGATCGTGAAGGTGTTAAAAGTAAAAATCTTACATTAAAAACATGTATTTAAAAAAAAACTTGTGAAAAAGTTGGAACTTTGACCCCCAATATCTCCGTAACCAGAAGGTTCCCAGGTATGGTCTAGAACAAAAAAATGATCGCAATGACGGGGACAACAAGTACCTTTCGGCTTCGTTAAGGGTCTTTTTACACCCTTTATTTAATTCCAAGAATAAAAAGTGTTGCCTTTCACTACATGCATTCAGTGGTTCAACATTGTGTAAGGGTAGGCTGATGAGATCGCATTTCTATTTGCCCCTTCATTGAGCACCCCAAGTAGACGGATGGCGCCATCTCAACTATTACTGCCACCCCTTATATACTGGTGATCAGATAATGATAATCTGGTTATGACAGTTACATTGTGTGTGAGAGTGAGGATTTGACGATTTCCGAATAAATTAAAAATTTGAACATAATTTCTATGAAATTATCTGCCAAGTAAGTTAACGGGAACTTAATCGCTGGTGGTGAAACAGGCCCTTAGACTAGAGAATTACAGAATGATAAAATAATTATCTTATGGGAAAAAAAAATACAGATATCATTATTTATTTAATAACTTTTTAAGACTTGACTCACATAGTATGCAAAAGCTTTAAAATAATCGGGAAGTTTACTAATTCTGTCAAAAGTCTGTTCAAAAACGTATTTCCACTTACTATCAACTTTGCGTAGTTAAATCAAGTATACATAGAAGTCAGAAAAATGTTTAAGGTTGCAACGCAAACTGAACGTAATGTGTGGGGGGTTTAAAGTTATTTTCCCCCAAACGTATTTGTTTACATGTTTGGAAATAAAACTTCAAACATAGAATATACCCAAAATGGCTGTCATATTATTCATAACTCAAACAGTCCTTTATCAGCGAATCACGTAAACAGATACGAAAACTATTTACTTACAGACTTCATACTCAATTTCTTACTTAAGCACATAATGAATCACGACCTATGTACGTTAGAAATTACGTCAAACTAAGATGTTTAAAATTCCAGTTGACATTTGAAATAGTTACAAGTTTATAACTCTATCTTTACGAGTTACTAGTTAACTTACTCATCGCATAATAACTATAATTTTCGCATAATTATACAGAGGATTTACCTCCCGCCATTTACGAGATACTTAATCCTGTCTATTATAGACGCTTAATTATGTGTAAAACGGATATAAATGTTAATAAAAACTTGTACTTTCAGCTTAAACTATTTATGAAGCTGCTATTTATGATTTATTTAAAAAGTATCCTATGTGTTGATCCAGGTTATAAACTATCTGTGTGCCAAATTTCATCCAAATCCTTTCAGTAGTTTTTGCTTGAAAGAGTAATAACAGTTTTTTTTAGCAAATTTTATATACATATTATGATAGTAGTGAGTGATCTAGAGAAATCGTTGGTCGAGTGGTCGCAAGCGCGACTGCTGAGCATGAGGTCTTAGGTTTGATTCCCGGGTCAGGCAGTTTTATTGGGTTTTTCAGGTCACAGCCGCACAGGTAGCAACCACGAAGTCTAGATTTGTGCCCAATTGATGGCAATAGTCTCTCCCCTATTACATGGGACTTAAAACATAACTGGCGAAATGTGGGTGTACCAGTCCATTAGGTACAACTCTGCCTAACCCTTCGGAGATTACAGGCATGATGTTATGTTATGTAATATCCTAGCTTCATTAGAGGATCCTGTAATAAGTAATAACCAAGTACTTATTACCAATAGTTGGCATGTCAGTAAATCTAATCATAATTATCACATTTACGCTCCGCCGCGCGAACTAATATTTCACTTTTAATGATATCATTGTGGGTATAGTGGGAAGTTATTGAGACTAGTTTCAGGAAATGATCTAGATTTCGATTTATGTCCTTTCTGAACGATATTTTGTTTTTTTTGTTTATATTACCTTTGATTTAACTTACCTTGTTAGTTATAGTTCTGTTCAAACTTTATGGCGGTTCGGAAGTTAGCTGCGAGTGACGGTCTGCGCATTATAGTCAAGAAAATGCGTCCTCTGCGTCCCGATGATACATAAAATTGTGTTCTGCGCAGCTTCACGTTAGATATTCCGAGCCCCAATAAAGTTTTGAACCGATTAACCTGCAGACTGTCACTCGCAGCTAGCTTCCGAGCCGCCTTAAAGTTTGAAAAGATCTATAGTTATGTTAGTATGTATTGGTCAAATCTTGCAACTGAATTTCAAACAAGTTGAGCTGAAATTTTGCACACACCTTTGGTTCTGGTGACAATACATTTTTATGACTTGATCCTGCAGCCAGGATCTTCTCAGTCCTCAACGGTTAATAGCACGGATACGAAACTTTGTATACGCGTTCAATGTTGCTAGATTAGCCTCATTTTCGTCTTTTAATTTTAATAATAGCTGTTTTTTTTAAGCATTGGCAGAGTGATATTCTATTAGCGGATAAAGAGGATGAAAAAGTCAAAAAATTATGAACTGACGTAAGCCATCAAAAAGTTGACATCAATCCTGGTTACGTCATTGAATGGAATGCTTCGGAAGCCATTGCCACTTGACTATTCCGCATCGGTAGATATTATCGCCAAAAACGTGATAACAATGTGTTCTCTATATTTTTATCGTTATCTAATAAACACTTTCTTTTTTTCAGGTAAGTGTCATGGCCGTCATATCATAAGGAAATCAGTCCAGCTGGGTAAAGTACAATAACCTCACAATCTGCCTATCTCATCTGATTTGATACTATCTTTCGATTGAGACTCCTTAATCCTTTTTCGTCATTGTTGTTCGTCATGTTTTTCTTGATGTTATCCTAGTATAATATTTCAAATGTGAAAGTGAGTCCGTTTGTTTTTTTTTTTTTTTTTTTTACCGATGGGAAATCATCAAATGACTTCTCCCGCTCTGGGTGGAGTGGGAGGGAGTGTCAGACTCTTACTGACTAAAAAAAAAAAAAAAAGTCCGTTTGTTTGTCGCGCTTACACGTATTAACGGCTTAACGGATTTTCACGAAATTTGGCATACGGATAGAACATAAACTGGGTTAGGTTATAGGGTACTTTTTATCCAGGTAAAACGTTCTCATTGGATAATTTCAACATCCACGCGAGCGCAGCCGCAGACGAAAGCCAGTGCTAACTTGCTTAAGTAAATACTTAGGTTCTTGAATTAGAAAAAACAGTCAGACTTCAAAACTATTTACACAAACACAACAAACAATAGGTTCTTTGTCATTTTCCATTGTTCCTCGCACAAGCTTATAAATCACAATGAGTTTATAATTTACCGCGTTCTGTTGCATTTTACAATGAGTTTTTGTGCACATGCAAAAATGGCCGATTACCATCATTTATTAGCATAACAATTAACAATCGGCTTTTTTCCTAAGCGACAGTGGAGGGACACGGTGCATTGTTTGCGAAACTGCGGCGCCGGCGCAAGAGGCGCCGCACATCCGCTAGTGACGTTCCGTATTATGTCGATAAACCCGTCAGTCATAACAATCGAACGATTTCGACTGCACACAATACCTTGTTACCAGTTTCGGTGACAATATTATTGACATATCGCATAGCGTGTTTTGTTTGTGTAAGAAGGAAAACGGGAATTGGCGGTGGCATTGTTTTGAAAGTAAATCATGAGATTCATAGCTGAATAGAAACATTAAATAGATAGTGGAATAATGTGACATGCATTTGACGTTATAAAGGCATTAAACATTGATAGTTATTTGTAGGGATTGTGCATTTATCGATACATAATGCAGTCGGTTGGTCGCGCTTGGCTTGTCGCCTGCCGACCTCATTCCAGGGCTGCGGCACGGCGCCTGTCTCGATCGACGATTAGCAACACTGCACGCCCATCACTATTGTCTTTTTCACTAGCCGACGTGATAATTGTTTCACCAGCCGGCGAGACATTGTATAAAACTGCAAGTTTTTTATCTCACGAGTTAATGTAATATTTATCTTCAAGCAATTTGTTATGATGATAAACAGGAACATTTAATATTTCGCAATTTAAATTGTAAATACTAACTATTTGCCGTCACACACACTTTATTACTGTCATTAGGACAGTGTTGTAGCATTAATCATCACAGTTTTATTTTGCAGCTCATATTACGCAGCTCCTATATCTGTAATTGTCCGCAACGTTGGCGCCACTGTTCTTTGGCCGTCTGCCACTGCAATAGGTTTTAGTTCACGTGATTAATTTTAAAATCTAAACATTGACAATATGAATGCAATAAAACCATCTTGATAATCTTTCAATGCATCAAAGTTGTCACAGAAATGCGGAGGTGAAAACTTATTAGCTGGTACACTAATACACTGTGGCAAAATTTGTTTTGGAACCGAGCCATTATTCCCACAAGCATTTGAGTTACGTTCTATTGAAATATCCGTGAGATGTTTACAATAACTTCACTTAAATCAATTACATTTCATTAAACAAAATCCAAGGTTTGTTTGGGGCGGTATACTTCGTGTTTTAATGTATGTTCGCTTTTATAATTAGGTATAGTTATCAAAGTATCGATAAAAACTTCAGTCATTGGCGTCGGAGCGGCGGGCCGTGACTCGTTTTATATGCACTTGGCTCGACGCCACCGGTGACCTCATTGCGCGACCGTTTTTGGCGCCACTGTCGCTTATAATGATCGCTATCGCATCGATGACATGCCAAAATGCGATCTCTAAGATCTTTATCGATGTTTATTCGCAAATTGAATGCGCAACACTAGTGTCGAATTCATCGATAGAAACGTGATTTCTATTTGTCAAGTAAATTAATATTTACTTATGATTTATTTAATCTATTCGTGTTTAGTTTATTGATAATGGAAATAGTGTTTGATTTGAAATTCGTTGGCGCCTGCGCGTTTTGAAATAATGATGACAATTAATGTTTTGGGCGACAAATATTTATACTGGGTGTAAATATTGTTAATAGTTTTGGTTTTAACTGTGATATTATATTTTAGTGGCCGTTATTGCAAGCTGTGTGCTTTACAAATGGCGGTGCGTAGGTTTTAGTAACAAATCGTGACAAGTGTCTCGTCTTAACAATTACTTTTTATTTATTACTCGCGGTTATTGCCCACTTTATAGTTTGTAATGCAGTTTGCTGAACGTTGAGTAACTTGGCGTGATAGAAAGTTTAGCGCCAAGCTCATGTATGATGCTGAAAATTTTATTATATTGTTTGTTTGTGCTTTAGACATTTAAACAGTAATACATTATTATGAGCAATTATAGGAGTTTGCAATGTAACCACAAGTGTTATAATTACTTAATTCAAGTTAAACAGTTATTTAGCTTTGGTCAAAGGTCATTGAATATTCTTGTTATAATGAATTGCTTAGTTTAATTAACGATCGAATATTATTTAACACAAAGATATTATTATCACATCACTCATTGTCAAAATCGGCATCCGTTTTAAGCAAATTACCGAGAATCGCAAGTAATAAATAGCATATTAATATTCAATAATGCTGTTTGAACTTGGTCGGTTTTCGGTACTAGTGTTATAATCACGGCGCTATAAGTGAAATGACTCACACAACTCCGGTTATTCGCATTATGCGCATATTGATTCTAATTCCCATTGTTCACATATTTTATTTACGCGTTCCACGAATGATGCGCGCGAGCTTAAGCGGCTAATAGTTTTATACGGGCTTTTTAAAATGTATTGTGTATTTTAAATTGTTATAAAATATTCATTTAATTTTTAACAGCTACTAAAAATAAATGTGACATATATTATTTCGAAATAGAGGTGGTCAATAAGTAGATACCAGATACCAAGTCTCGGTTTCGGCTTTTAGATAAATGTGACTTGAAGTGCGGTATGTACGCCCCACATGCGTGTGCAATAAATAAATAATAATTATCTGTAATTTCTTAAATAATGTTAACTATATCCACTTTTCCAGTCGATAAAATACCTTATAAGGTACGCCCGTCAAAACTAGTCTGTGTGAAATATTATGATTATTAAAGTTGCTAGCTTGCCTAAGTACTAAACATAATTTATTACCTCGTTCTGTTATCTTAGCTGGGCGACTCAAAAACCGAACTAACAGTTTTAATCTCAGGTCAATAGGACGCTCGTAAATCCATCTGTTTGTCTGTCACTGCGCAGCGGCTAACGCATTCGGTAGCGCTTGCAACAGACACTTAGCGCTTTAGTACTCTTTACTGAACATAAACATGTGCTTGTGAAAATTGTGTTTAACGATGACTACTATGAATATTACCAGTCTTTAGTCAGACATTGTCTCGTCATTAAATATTCGGTTTCGGTTTGGTGATGATCGGTTTCGGCCTAATAAAAATATTTTCGGAAAGTGATTTGACTCGTAGATGCATTTTTGAGGGAATTTTCGGAATGGTTCGTTGTGCGTTCTTAATGTTAGTGTTGAATTAATTTTGATAGCGATTAGGTTTTATTTACTTTTCGTAATCCATGCAGGAATTAGAAAGTTTTGAGTCGGTCCTCGTAAAAAAAGACTAAACTTGTTTTATTTTAATTAAACGTCTCCACAATCAACTTTGTTATAGGCTGTTGATACTAAAACATACAGTCAAAAACATGTCGTTACAAAATTTATTATTTTATAACAAGTCTTGTACGGAAATCAAGTTCATTTAACGTTTCCGATCATAAAGAGTTCGTTTAAACTTCAAATTGTGGTCGATTTTAAAACTTAAACGTTCACTATATCTTTTATTATAGCGGAGTGGTCTATCAACATGTGTTCATTAGTACAGACAGACAGTCGAGACAATTAGAGGCCTCTAAATTGTTTTTATGATGCTTTCTTTACGGACGGACTTCGCCCTTAATTGATTTGTACGAAACGGCTCAGTGGTAGGACGGTCCGGTTCGATGTTTGTCGAGTCCGATTTGAATCAATCATAGCTTTGAAAAATTAACAATCTTTGTAAAGGACAATCCACAATTTGATGGATGATTATCTACATAATTATAAAGGTGACCATTAATTTCTCTCAGCTAATTATTACATTTAACGGTACTCGAACTAATAAAATATAGCACTAGAGATGGGCAACAGATTAAATTCGAGAAACAAATTGATACCGATTATCAAATCTTGCTTCATTTCACATTATAATAAAATGCAAAGTTCTATAACAATATATCATGGGGAGACAGTTCTAATTAATATAAGTTTATTTTTTTCTCATGGTGTCTAATGTGCTCCATAAATCCATCTGTCTCGTTTAAATAAATAAGCTAATGAATGAAGATTATGTTTGCTCGACTTTGCTTAAGGAGAAGTTCACTGAGATAAAGATCTTTTAGTATGTACTGCTAGATGAAAATAAGAATAAAATAAATTATAAGGGTTTTTTTCTTGTGTGGTTAGTGCATAACTGCATAACCTAGTGTCGAGAGTTTTGATGCCGCCCATGGGCCATGGCTTGGCTTTAAATGCCGTCGAGAAATATCTCTCAGGCATGCTGATTTGGTTTCCTCACGTTTTCCTTCACCGCAGCAAGAGACAGTTAAACAATACGCACATGAATCCGAAAAATCACAGTTGCCTGTCTTTGTTCGAACTCGAGACCTATGACTTGGCAGACCGACGGTCATACCACTAAAATACCTATACTTGACTGTAATTTTCCGATTATAAGAACTGATCATGCTTTCTAATTTCTTTTTTCGTCTTAACTCTTATATTTTCAGTATCACGGTGTCCTTATACCAACTCAAAAAACAAAATTTATTCCTTAAATGAACAACACAGATCTTCAAAGCCATATCAATCATAAAAATAATCAAAACAAACACAGTGTGAAATCGCTTAAGGCAACAAATTCACACTTTCTCACTGAACCTTAACTGCTATCGCCAATCATCATCAATTACACAAATATATTAATAGTTTTCATATAAAATGAATAGGCTAATCATCTAATGTGTAGCTAGCGGCCATTAAAACAAAGACGGGCTATTTTTTGCCACCCACGCGAACAGCGGGCATGTTAATACTATTAATTCAATCATAGTAAGCTTATGGCTTAGATATTATAATTATATTTGAATAGTGTTCGTGTAAGCACTTTATTATTTGTCTAAGCTATTTTAAGTAGGCACGCATTCAAAATAATTCGGATATCTTGGTTGTAATGAATAAATAACTCTAAATATACTGGGATTCCCTATGTCGTGGTCGTTTGTGCCATTACATGCATAAATCATGTGGAGAAATAAACAGACTGGGATAAAATTGTATGTATTTATGTAGCCTAAAATTATTAAAAAATATTGAAAAGTTTTTGAATTAATTGCCCTTAATCCTGATCGCAAAATTAGCAATACTCTAACTATCTTTCCTATTTAGCTAAAAAGATTGAAATACTACTGTAATAGTTTTAAACAACGTTACTAGGGAAATAAGACGAGAAAGACCCCTTAGAGTAAATAGCTGAGCTGCAATTAATTACCATGTTCCAAGAAACGTTATCAAAATGAGATATCTTGCTGCCATTTATAAACCTCCCTAAAACATGTAACTGATGAAACGTGATACCCATTCAGATACCAATTCTCTCAGTAATAATTTTCACATTGGTGTTAAGTAGTTTGCACTTAGTTAATTAATATTTACAGCTTTAAACGCTCAGTTAATTGAAGTCCATGTTCTTGCATACGCAATCATGTGTTTAACATTTTGAAAATATTCATTCTTAGAAAGCAAATTATAATAAAACTAATTAACATGTAGTTAATATTATTGAAGGTAGTTAACATTTACCTCATCCATAAACACTTAATACAAGAATTACGAGTATTAAATGCAACCTCACAGATTGGCTGTACTGTATAATTAAGCCACATGCTTAACGCGTAATAAAAAGTAAAGTAACAGGTCTCCATCTGTCATTATAGAACCGCATAAAGATATCTGAGACCCTATTTTCCGCCTTCACATTATAATAATCGTCGTACTGGCCATATGTCTTCGAATTATCATTTCTCGGCTAGAAATTATAGCCGACCTACATCCGTCGATTAAAATACAATTTGAGACCAAAAATTGGTATCAAACACGCGGCCCTCACTATAGGTTGGGTGATGCCAAATTGGCCGAAAATTATAGGGATGTTTGTGAGAATAGAAAAGTTACAAAAAATTTTAGTTCCTTGTTATTTTGTTATGAATATTTTAAATTTAAAAGTCCTGAAGATGTGATATTTCGCATGTGGAGCCAGGCAACTCCATGCTGTTAGTGTTGATTTAATACAGTGGTAAAAAAAGACTAGCTTTAAGTTTAATTCTCAGTTACGTGACGATACCAACTCAAGAACACGAATGACAAACGACTAGCATTTAATGTCAATTAGCGAAGCGTTCCGGGGGAATTGGCCGTTTACCTATAAATAATGTCTAGTTACCTTCACACCCTGAAATATCAACCTTATTTCCACGGCTATAAAAGCTGAAATTCTTTCACAAATGGCAAATTCTAAAAGGAAGCAAAGATGGTTTAGAATGCATAATAGAAAGCGCTGTAACAGCAATTTCCATTTATTTTCTCGTTTTATTTTATTCAGGAATGTTTAAATGCAACGGTTAAAATAAGATTATCTAAAGCTAATTAACTAAGTGGCAAATAAAATACCAAATTTATTCATGATTGCTACCTAGAGGTAATTTCCACGAACACTAGCTAGACAAAGAATAATGAAATACATAAAAACGAACACGCAACGATGAAGCACGCAATCATCAAATATTAGAAGCCCTTATTATAGAGCTAAGCGAAATCGTGTCCGTCTATAATTCAAAAGGTACACGTCACTGTTGGAATGAATGCGCTAACAACCTCATTCTGGTCCTCGACAATTTATAAAAGGGTATAAAGTCCCGACAGTGTATTATTGTTTTAAGACATTTCGTTGTTCGTCTCGGTCGGATTCCCGCGGCCGCTAGTGGGCGGTTACCCTGTAATCAACCCCCCTCCCGCGCATTGGGAGCGGTCCACGGTGATTATAGGAGGAATTTTACGGCTCCTTCGTTAGTCGGTTAAATCATAGGTCTGCTGCCTAATGGCTTAGAAGACGAGCCTGTGAACGATTTTATGTCATTTCCTAAAAATAAGTAGGGATGCATTTTTCGAGGTAATTGTCTGTGAACTCGTATCCGTTGGAAATGAGCTGTCGCAAGACTCAAGCTTGTTCATATGTGGGTCTTGGACCGGTGCGTAATACGCGTTCAGCTGTCTTCATGGCGCCAGTCTCGATGGTAAATATCACCTGTACCGGTACCAAGTTAATTTATCGTGAAATGATGCGTAATTGATTCGATGCCGCAGCTGCTTCGCTCGCATATAATTAGTAGGTATAAATAAAAATCCATGATTATAATCTAGCACTTGCTTCAGAAAATGCCGACGTAAACTGGTAATACTTAATTCTTTGCTGCTGCGTTAATGTGGTCTATTAATATAATTTTATATAAGTACATATTTTCTAACATTACTTTCATATATTATCTTATATAGGCACCTTTTAAAAGTGTTTGCTTCAGTTCTCATAAAATATTGCGATCATTAAATGCGTTTGATAACGAAATCCTGCTATGACGCGCTGATCTACAAAATACATGCCGTCCGTTGAACTCTGCTATATAATAGGTAGCGGATTTTTAAATCCACAGAACAGTTCTAATCTGCAATCACAGCTTTTTTTGGCAGAGCATTTTTCCCTTATAGTATACGGAAGCCGAAACCGCGACTTAATTTCGGCTTCAAATTCGGTTTAGGCCGAAACCAGAACTGTGACAAAATTCTTCATCGATTCCTATTCTAAGTTACTCTATTATTGAAAATAACAGTAACTAATTATGATTTTTATTCAACATCCTTTATTTATCTTTCAAATGACTTATATATCCCTAGTAGGTACCTAGCAGTCCAAGGCATTAAATGATTCATTATTATAAAAAGAACCAAGTTGATAGTGTAACCGCAAAAAATATCCATTTTATTATTAAAAATGTCCTGTAAAGTACTAAAATGACGCAAGTAATGATAAAGTCGCATAATGTATTGAAATTGCTCTATAATGATGGTGTATAAAAATGAGATATTTTGTGCAGAATATGGCCGTCTTGATTAAAACTTCAAGTACTGTAAGTTGCTAGACAATATTATGTCAGGTATAAAATAAAATTGTAGTTTCAACTAGCTGGTGCCCTCAACCTTCGTTTGCGTGGAATTATTATAATTAAAAAAATACTTCCCTTTTTGAATCGGATTTTGTTACCAATTTCAAGGCTTTTATTTTTTTTTCAGTGGACCCTAATTATTTTACTAACATAACCTTATAATCTTACAACATCAGCTATCAGCCAGTAAAATTCCCGTCAAAATCGGTCCAGCCGTTTCTGAGATTAGCCGGAACAAACAGACAGACAGACAAAAAATTGAAAAAAATGTGTTTTGTTAGAAATGCCGTATAAATATTTTCATGGGCATTCAGTAAAAAGCTTTTTAAATTAGTTTGATATGACAAACAGATACTTCAATTTTATTTATTTGTATAGATGTATAGATTTGCACCTGTAGTATTTGGAATCCCAAATTATGTGGCCGAGTATTTTCTTCATGAACCGTTATTGCATATTACTTTCTCCTCGGTTGAACATAAAGCTGTATTTCAATTTACTTGGCTAGTAACACCGTCTTCATTTACTGCGTAATTAAGCGATTCAATTTCTAAAACACTTCGAAGATCATTAAATCAATCACCTTTCCAAGAAAAGTGCATTACTTTAAACGGCTAGACTGCACGTACATTGTAACAAATGATTGAAAACTATAACTCAGCGGGAGAACGCCACAATTTCCAAGAAATGGAGTAACAAGCCTCACGATAGTCATTGTTTAGTGCACAGCTTTTGCAGTAAAATTACTTGAGATCTGCCGACAGAACCGGTAATTGTAGCCAGTTAGCCAGTTTAGTAATTTCAGTCGTTAGCAGTTAGTCGTTTTCTCAAAGCTCAACGAGACTAATCAGTTTGAAATAGACTAAAACTTGCTCTCTGTCGTACTTACATGGCGCCTACAGGACAACTAATGTCTGTAGTTAGCTTGTTATAATCACACATTTCATCAGCATTATTGGTAATCGATTCAATTAGGTGTCCGCTGTTTATTTTCTTGCGTGTTTCATTTGTTTTCTCGTAATTATCATCATTTAGTTTTTTTGATGAGGCCTTAATTAAGTTTGTAATTGCGCGTATAAATATGTGTTGTCTGATGCGTGTTTTCGCTTTGTCATTACGATTACTTGATGTTTACTTACGTTTATTTATTAAAACGAAGATGTTCCATTTACATTGATTGGTCTGTCTTTCTCTTAAGTAAGTATTTAGTTAGGCAATGTGTTTGTATATTCATCAGTCAACAATTTCTCCTTCAGATGCTAAACTAGAATTAAACATAGCTGTCTGCTTTGCATCCTTAGCCCTGCTATCCTGCGGTCTACTTTCATCCTAACTCAAAGTCCGACCACAAGTTATTAAAGTAATCATTCATTTGTTAAATAAAACAAATCTTCAAAAGCTTTTGCCCGGGGCGTTTCTGTCGGCACGACAACGGTCGTGTTCGGCGTCCCTTCGGCAAATAATCGTTTCGTCCGATAATTGCCGATTTCACCCGAACGCGGCCGGAGCACAAAGCTCCCCCAATGATTGCGCAAGATTGCACTACAATTTTCTTCGAGCAAACAGATGCTTATGTATGAAGACCGATTTCTTTTTAGTTCAAACAATTTGTGGCGGGTTATAAGGTGTGGAATTTATTGTGAGATTTCTTGCGGTCAGCGAGGAGATATTTTAGCTGGACTTGATTAAAAATTTCAGAATCATGTTTGTCATAATATGATGCAGCTTTCAGAAATACATTTGGCATTGAGAGGGATTAGTTCCTTTTATTCGGTTGCGTTTTTAATCATGACAGGCTCCGATAAAATCTCGACACGAAATTAAAAGAAAAAAAAAATAAAACACGTCTTCAACTCCTCAGTACTTTATAATCGAAGGTTTTTAATTTGAAATGCGTCTCTCGCTGTTGGGCAATAAAACTTATTAGTTAATAAAAACAATATTCGGTACTGATGCCCCGCCGTGTCCGGTACAGCGGGACCACACATCGCCGTCATCGGCGCCTCTTTATAGCGTGTACACTGCACGTTTCACTTGGGGTGATGGACAACTCATAGGCTTATAGCGAGTTTAATAACACTACTTGAAACTCACACCAAAAAAGAAACTACACCCGTGTAAGTAGTAGTAAATATGACTCGTCATTTATTCTTGAAGAGTGTCAACATTCAAGCCATAGGCTTCATACTGTTCTTGCTATAGCAATCCAAAGCGATCTTGATATCACTTCATGAAAGCAACAGTAAAAATGATACGGCATTCATTCTAGAAGAGTTTTTGCTTCAAATCAAAGGGCTTAAGCTCATCAAACTATGGCTGTTCATAGCTCTCTTTGGTCTTCCTTTTTGGTGAAAATTAAAAACACTCAAATTCAAATTGATTTATCAACACTGGCTGTTTTAACCAAGAGGTCTGACCAGAAAGAAACTCATAACAAATCCTTCTGTTTAAAACACTTCAAGACAATTCAGTTCATCAATCAATTAACGAGTTAACAAGCTGAATTTCCGCTCCCGCTACCGCTTCCACCTCACACCAACCACTGCACTATCGTCTCTTTAAATATTAGTAGTTATACCCCGAGATGTTGTTTGTTTCTACCGAGTGCCAGTAGTTAAGTCCCTCGTTTGTAAGTACATATATACTTGTGTACATTTGAGCTAGTTAGCGGTGCAGACGCGCTTTTTATGGCCACTCCTGATTGTGTTAATTCTTCGTCGGTCAGAACTACTTTTATGTAGTTTTCTAAGTTTAGGCGGTGACGTGTTGTCTAGATGTAGACTAGGGCTTGTCTGTGGTTTTGTGGAGGAGGTCGTTGACAGTTGTGTGGGACATTATTAAAAAGTTTAGCACGAATATTTATGGTTATATTTTAGGTGATTTCTATAATTTGTGTTAGCTTTGTATGTATTTGAAGGGTTCCTTCGTGTAGATTTACTAATCGGTTCATTCTTAGGGACGGAGAATTAACCGATTAGTAAACTCCGAACTAGTTTTTGTAAACACTTTTCTTAATGAAAACCTTAATAATGTAGTCGACAAAAAATAATTAAACACACATGATTAATCCAAAAACGAAATCCTTTTTTTTTGTCGTGTCGAATATTCCCAGGGTTATTTAAATAAATTTGTTTTGACCAGAACTCAGCCACATCGACGGCGTTGGTGGTGGCTTCGGACAGGTCTCTTAAAGAGCAGGTGGAGCTGCACAAAGAGCAGGTCAGGAGTGGGCCATGGTTTGGGATGAGACTGGGCAGTCGCACTCAGCTTTATAGGAATACCCCCACCGGACCAAGTTGTACCTGCAGCGGCCCACCAGGCTTCGACGAAAAAAGAAATAGAAATAGTAAATCCCAAAAATTAACCGACATAAAATTCTTTCAAACTCAAAATAATAACTCAAACAAAAGAAAGAACTTTTCTTAGAAACCCGCTACTAATTAAGTAAATTAATCAGTTGGTATGGTAATGTAATTACACCAAGATAAAATTCTAGAGGAAAGTAGTAATAAAACGACTGGTTTACGATTAGAACACGCTACTTAAAATGTTTTTCTAAATAAAATGGCTGCGGTTTTGCTGTTGCCATGCTGGTGCTCATGACGTCATATGTCATGAACTAGAATGCTGGCAGGCTTTTGACCTGTTGGAGGACGACTAACGACCTTGTGACGTCGGTAGAAAGTCTAGAATCTGAAATTGGCATAATTTTCACATTTCTTTTTAATTTATATGTTTTTTTAATAGGTAACAAATTTTGTTTGAATATTGAATACGAATGGCCATTGATAAGTTATGTGTCTATGAATTGCCTTCAAGCCAAAAGTTAATTAACGATTTGACTATTTAATTACGAAAAACAATAATTTACTTAACTCATCTTCTTTCCATTTACAACATCAAATAACTCAAAAACCTACGAAAAGTTTTGACCAATTTGTCAAAGTTTATAATTAACTTTAGAGTCAAAATTACGACAAAACGCCTTAGGCTTGTATTATCATAATCGAATTAGTAACCGATTGTCACGTTCTTAACAAAACTAATAAACACTTTAAAGATAAATAACATGTTTCAAAATATAACTGCATAACATAGCATCTGTGGCCAAAGACCTCTCACCTCGAAAACCTCATGTCATGTCAAACTGACCACAATATCTTACTCCTAAGAAATAAAGTTCAAATTTGAACCATTCCCTCTTAACTAACAGCAAAGAATCTTTGTAATTTACCAATCCGCTATAAATAAAGAAGAATTCCACAAAATATTGTATTAAGCTTCATTAATCGTATACGAAGACTTAATAAATGAATCGTGAATACCGTTCGTCGATCAAAATGGCGGTCTCGAATTTATAATTCGAACGATTAATGATATCGATTTTTGCGATGATCGATTAATTGGATGTGATCACGTTTTCTTGGTACAAATTGATACAAGTAGATGCTATTAACATAATTAATTAATTATAGGTATTTATGTTTACCTTGGAAAACTTGCTGCATTTAAAAAAAGAAATAGAGTTGCGTCAACAAAACGGGCAGAACAAATATCAGCTAAGTACCTGTTTGGTTTATAATTTTATAAAATAAAATATTTTTTTTTAATTCAGGCAAAATGCACATATCCAACAAAAAATAATAAATTGAGATGAAATAAAAACAGTAAAGTAGGTAATCATAAAAAAAAGTTACAACAATCATCCTGCATTTGTCATCATCATCATCAATATTCTACTACCCTATCCCCAATTTTCGTCCTGGATACTGAAAACTCCTGCGCATGAAATTCACATTTTTACAACCGCACGAGTGCACTATTCCTTTCAGCACGGTTTGATTACGTAAATTAAATGCTTTAGAAGCGCACCATTCACACAGCTTCAGCCATTTAATTACTTTTTCTAAACGCCACTTAAACTATGGCAGTTAATTCTCAATCATAACACGAACCTAAAGATATAAGATTTCTCATTTAAAGGGTGTAAAAAGACCCTTAATGAAGCCGAAAGGCACTTGTTCTCCCCGTGATTGCGATAATTTTTTTGTTCTGAAACATACCCGGGAACCTTCTAGTTACGGAGATATTGAAGATCAAAGTTCCAATTTTTTCACAAGTTTTTTTTAAATATCACTCATAAAGGTTTTGACTTTACTTTAATTAACTCCATGACCCGTTTACTACTCAAAGCATCCATCAGTTTTGAGTGCGTTACATTGAGTTTTATCGTAAAAAGTGATTTTTCACCCCAAAAAAAAAAAAGTTTACCAGCAATAATGTTTGCGTAGAGTTACTGAGTTTGATGTACAGAAGGCTTGGTTGACGGCTTCGTGAAGGGTCTGCTTACACCTTGTATAACATATTCGTACATTAAAGTTCATCAGTGCTTAAATAATGATCTCTTACATTTGCAAACATAAAGAGCATGTTCAATGTTCGATCGTCTCGCTTTCCTTTGAACGCACCGATAACTAAACGCACTAAGACTTTATATACCGCTTTATAAATAGGACTAGTAATTTATGTACTGTTCCGTTTAGTACTTAAATATGTTGTAAATGTTACATGAGACTTTCAACCATTCATCAAGGCATCAGGGCGATTAAATTGTTCCGTCCGTTACCACTATCCAGTGTTAACACAGAATTTAGAGAAATGTTCAGTGCTGTGTTAAGAAACGTTGCAGTCAATGTTGTTGTAAAATACTGGTATTCAGCTGCATCCGGTTAGACTGGAAGACTGGACCCAGACATAGTTGGGGAAAGGCTAGGCAGATGATACGAAGTGTTATAAGTTTTTCCTTCAGGTATTTTTCAGCAATAGCCCGGAGTCTGAATGTGTTCTGTTGATGGCATTAGGCTCGGCCCCATAGGACTTAAACATATCTAGCGGAATGTGGTTGTAGTATTGGTACGCCTCTTCCTAACCCTTCGGGGATTACAGGCGTGATGTTAGTGTATCTGTTTGTTTATGTGTTCAGAGTTGAAAATCTGATAGTAAATGGTGTGTTCAATTCAGTGCAGTGCACAATTTGACTTGCAACGAGTCTGCGGCATTAGATTGGATTAGAAAGTTTCGGTTGTGGTTGGCACATTCCAAAAAATGTTAGCTACAAAGCATCTACAGCTACGCGGTGGTCGGGTTGGCTGTATTACTTTGCAGTCTAGGAAAGTTACTTACTTTCGGCAGTTTCGAGGGGCTAGACACAGACAGTAGTGATATTCTGTACAGGATGTAAATGTCAAAAATGTATTTAGATTGACATAACATAAAGTACCGAAAATTAAGAATGTTGTCGAAAATAGTTGTAGAAAACGATAAGCTTGGAAACCTTTCAGACTTCTGTACACCAATACCAGTTTACAGGGCGAAAGGGACATCGATGCACAAACGATAACCGTCTGTCCACCCTGGAAGGGACATGTACGATGTCCATTCCACCCTGTATTAGTAGATATTAAAGTAAACTCTCTCGCCCTCTATTACATTGGACATAAACAGGGTGAAATGTGGGACTACTATTAAGTACACCCCTGCCTTACCCTTCGGGGATTACCGGCGTGATGTAATGTAAAAAAAACCATAATAATATCATTTTAAACACCACCACTGCATCATTCCATTTGGTCCTCACTATCGAAATCCAGTCTTCTCAATCACTCCCGGTGGGCTCCTCATTCAAACCCAATCCCTGATCTCTATCATAACTAATTTACTACGCCTAAAGGTATAATTTTCACGAAAATCTATCTTAAAGATATTAATATTAAAGCCGAATGTAACGTGATACGTCGTGTAAGTCATGTGTAACTGTTTAGTTGCTACTCTTGCGCCGCGTCGAGGCGGCTGAGACAAATGAAAATACCGCAACTTCTACTACTGGTAACCGAGTGATATCTGAGAGAGAAATAGGTTGCAGATAGACGGAGAACAGAGCCATCCTATAAAGACTCCTCCCTCTGAATAAACTCACTGTCGGTATAACGATATTGTAAGCTATTGAAGCACAAACCGATACACGACGTAAATGATCTTTTTTCCAAAATTAAAAACATTAATTTAAATTTTGACAACGAAAAGCATAGTCATGACATACATGATGTCATTGAACATGCCTTTGAGAAAACTGTAATATTCGCTGCAGTCCCACCCTAAATTGAGGATAAGAGAGCTTTGGTAAACGAGATAGATAATATCTAAACTCCTTATAATATAGTCTATGAAGATAAAACCGTAGATGATGAGGAAAACCTAAGGACAAAGTTAGTTATCGCAAGAATAAGAATATCCTGGACAAAACCAACTGCTCAACAGATTAGCATACAACACAAGGACTAAATCCTTGACGTACACTATAAATACCACTGTATATTCAGATGCCGCCACTGCCAGCATAAAACATACGGGCTGGTGCAAAAAGCACGTCAAATCATGAAGTTGACATGTGTGGAATAACAAGCAGGACTATGAATCACTATGAACTAGTTGCTATGCCCCCGTATGGTAATAAATCAGTTAATAGTTAGGTACTGAATTTTATATGAGCAGCGTTGAAATTGTTTTGAGTAAGGTTGATGAGTTTTGACTTGGAATAAAATTAGATGGTCAATAGTTTTTGTTGCTATGCAGGCATTTGAAAAAGGCATTGACGGAAGCCTGATTGAAGAATCGCTTGAAATAGAACGCCTAGCTTTCAGGGATCTTAATGAGTCCACGACTGGATATAACGTCCTCTCCCAATTTCCCTTACTCATACACACGTTGTGTGTTGTGAAAACATCCTTGATTTCCATGCTGTCAATGCAGGATCTTTTTTTTTTTTTTATTATTATTCTGTCCCACTGCTGGGTAAAGGCCTCCCCCATTCCTTTCCAACTCTCCAGGTGTTCCTCCTCTGGCCAACCAATTAGGAACGAGTACAAATCGTCACGCCAGCGTTTCTTGGGCCTGCCTCGGAGACGACGACCGTCTTCAGGCGTCTTTACAAAGGCGTAAGGCAACATGCCAAATCTGGGTCCCATGTCCTCAGAACGCGCTAGAATGTCAACAGATACTTCTCAAAAACACCAAATTCTAATCTCGAATCTAACCCATTCGCAACTAGCTTGATTAACGAGTACAAGTGGTAACGGTGTGAATTCCGCGTCCCAACAGAACGCACGACCGCATTCCGGCCCCTACTTCTTTCACCGTGCCACCGGCGATCCGGAGAAATTCTCCAAGCGCATTCCATTTCAGATATGATATAATAACCCGTTACTGAACTCATGTGTTTTGCTAGACCTAGTGCTTCCTCTATGTGACGTCTGCCAAGACTTATCGTAGCCTGTTCTGCGTGTTCCGCATCCAGTCTATCTTAGCTGCCATGTATAGTTCTGGATCCTGTACCATCTTCATCAAGTAGCGTTCGCGCAATGGCTAAGTGATGTACTAGGGGCTTTGAAAAATTTCTTGAAATCCTAGTAAACCAAATCAATCATAACGACACCAATGATATCTCCCTGCGCAGTCTTACAGAGGTATGCGAATTCTGAACCTCTCTATATTCTTCTACCAGTTCTATTTCTTCCAATACCTGAAAGAAAGTAGATCTATACTTTTCAAATGGACTTATGAAATGCTTTCTCCATTTTGCAACTCGTGCGTGATAAAATTCTTATACTTAGTCACGCTCTCAGAAGTGTTGAAAGCCGAACTAAAATCCATCAAGTAATCTCTGAGATTAGCCTAAACACACTCGCAGCTGGAAACTTTGATTTTATGATGTGTGTGGTAATTTTGCGAAATTCTCGGCTCTTGAGTTACGAATGCCTATGATTACCTCATAAGTTCTGCGAACACAAATAGCCCTTTGATGTTTGTAAATGTTAAGGTAACAGCAGCTTACGAAGTGGCGTGAAGTAAGGAAATGTGACTGAAAGCGCCGCCGATATGCATAAATACATATTTAATATGCATAATTTATAACGTCGTGTGTACAACATTAGCGGCTGCAATAATTTCTCATACACGCGAGCTCAAAACAAGAAATGTCTTGTTAAAACGCGAGATACCATCTCATGTATAGCTTTTTTCACGATCTAATTAAATCGAAAGCCAAGCGCTGCTCGGATAAGTGCGGAATGCGGCCGCTGTTGAAATATTGATTAAGCTTTTTGTGTTACGTTTCAATCTCATCTTGCATTATATGTAGCAAGTCAACGAACCGATCGCTCCCTACAGCGAAGGTGTTAACATTTTCACACGTCAGTTTTAAAACAACAGCGCTGTTGCAACACGTAAAAACTTCACTTGTCACCTTACCACCTATGTCGCTAAACACCTGTCCCGAATTGTTGACACTGCGACAAACGTCCACCGATGTTTACACAATAAATTGAAACGGTAAATCTCTAATGAAAACTTTTCACTACCGTATGGGAATGCACACAAAGAGTTGAAATGTTTACGGTAAGTCGGCACGCGTCCACCTAATGGACTACCAGATGATTGAGAGCTGTTATGATTTAAGACGACAATCGTCCCGAGTCGAGGGCTCTAAACGATGAGCATTGTCGTTGTGACATTTACGTCGCCTACACAATCGAATCGAGGCACCGTGGCTATCGAGGCCCATTCGAAACGGATAAAGGTATTGCTCGTGAGGAATCGATAAAAGAAAAAAAAGATCAGGTAGTCGGCCTTCTGTGGCCCATTGTGACTTAACGAGGCGATGAATACTCAAAGTCATCGGCGAACAGGTGGCACGTTACGCCTGTGTCGGCGCTAGCTTCGTTTTGCACTTTTAGGAGTTCGACGAACGCATTTCATTATTCAAATGTTATTCGAGTGGCGTGAAAGCGCCTCGATAACCTCGACGGCGGCGGGACGTGTACTGAATGACTGATAAACGTCGTTCCTATACTTAGATCCAGCACAACTATCGACCGATTGACATCTCTACGCCATTGTAATAGAGATTAGAAACAAAACACGACCGTCCGAAATCATAGACCGATCGTAGAGCTCATTTCCATTATATCTATGCGAAAGCAACGCGGACCCCAAGAGTTATTCTAAGCTAATGTTAATCGAATGACTCTATCGAATTACATCACCATGTTAACTCAACAAGGAACTAAACGTATAATAAATGGCTGTCAGGTGAATTGTATTTAGTATAGTAGTAAACACGAGAACGAGGCGGCGCCGCGGTGCGTCGGCTAACGTGCCAATGAGCAATTTTCCGAGGAAGTGATCTCGCCCGGCCTGCAACAGATAGGTCTTTGGCGCCGCGGACCGCTCTCTATAATAACGTTTGCATTTATTTATTGCTGGTTCGTCGACACTATTCGACGTGGTGTATCAAGGTACCGCTATCTTTGATAAAACGCTCTCTAACCGCCTTCGAAGAGCTCGCTCTTCGGAAAGCTCGTGAATCTCTCGATTTAGAACGCGAGATTATCGGTGCGATTTGTCAAGGTGCAGCAGCATTAAGCGGCTTTAGAGGTTCGATCTCTGCACGAGATAGCTGCAGAAACGCTACTCGACCCACAGACAGGCCTCTCTCGACTCGCATTCCGATGGAAATTGCCCGCGGCCCGGCCAGATTACTGGCGCCGCATTGGATAATTACGCACCGACGAGGACATCCATTACGGAAGATAATTCAGCGAGTGCAATTAGAGGATGAGTCGTGATTCGATCGCGACCGCTGATGCAAAATGATAAACTGGAATCTTCTTCTAATGTAAATTAACTATATCCATAGTTATTACAGTTTGCCTCGGGCGCCTGTTTAACATTCCTCACCACTGCACCACCTATACTTAAGACGCTGACGGCGTCTCGCCATATTAATAGTTGTTGAATAGAGAATAGTTGTAGCGATGGCCGCGGCCCGTGCAGTCACGTCAGTAGTCACAAATCAAGCGGTCCAAATTGACAGCCAATAAATAGTTTCAAATAGCGGACATCGGAATGCGACAACAAGGCCGCAAAGCAGCCTTGCTTTTTCCGCGTCATCCAATCAGCATAAAGCCTGTTATGTTAGCTCCAATCTGAATAGCAGAGAAACCGGCTGCGGCTCGCGCCACAATCATTATTAACGTAATAAAGTACTAGATAAAACGGAGTCAGACAGCGTGTGAACGCCAGGAGAAAGCCGTTGTCGCAACATTAGTTAGGCGCTATTACCATCAGATGCCCATTCCGATGTTTTCAACAGAAACTGTATGTTTAATTACGTCTCCCCAGAGCATCTCAGTCATAAACGTCTAATGCTTACTAATGATTACAATCTAACAACGAAGAGCTAATAAAAACTCGAATAGTTTTGATTCCCATCGATTTCTGGTGCTGTGGAAGTTATCGGCATCCATCCATTTTACTTCAGTAAAAACAACATCGATAAAACTGTAAATCCTTCGGACCCTCGCAGATAAGCTGTCTGAACTAGCGGACTATTTCTGTCGTGGCTAAGTTTTGCACTATCTTAGCGGCAGATCTAAATTGAATCTCTGATCTGAAATGAGCGAAATGTACTGAAGAAATGGGCTTGGAACTTGATACTCCGAATAGACGTTTCGTTGCGATCATCTGTAATGAAATTGAAGGGACGTACGTGGCAAACGAAGCGGCGTTAAAGTTATCTTATTATAAAGATCTGTTCCAACGCAGCGGCCCGCGACGGGAACATTTCAATCACGATTTACCCAAACCGGCTCCCGTGTCGCGATGCGATCGCTCCAACGTTAAATATTTGCTCTTTTAAATAAGTGTTTATCGCAAATGCATTCAGAAATACTTCTGATTCGAAAAGCTTTTCCGGTTTGCTAGATCGGCTTTCATAAAAAGCTTCTTCGTTAAGTGCATTTCACTTATTTCAAGCATCCCAAAACTCCCTTTTACGGTTCTCAATTAGTGCGGCAAACAAAGAGGAAACTAGGAAATTAACACCTCGTTTACCGTGCCACGTGACAGAGGGTGACCGATTGCGCCAGACCCTCCGTAAATGCTCGGATGTCCAAACAAAATCTTGCAACCGTGAAGCACCGCTTTCTGACTCAATGCACCGTGAACAATTGGCGCCTATGCACTTAACAATTCCTATAAAGCTGCTTTTTATACATTAAAGAAAACCAAACTTGGGAAAAGATAAGAAGCACTTTCTTTTATCTTTGAATGCATCCTGCCTTCATGATCATTAGTAAAGCTATCTCGTTCTGGCCCCGCTCCATCCTTTTCTCCCACATCTCCGGAGGGCCATTTATCAATACCAAATAACATGCCGGGACCCTTTTCTCTTTTGTTTATTTGTTTTTTATTTACCTTATCCTTCGGTGTTCTATTTGTGCCTTCGTTTTTGACTCGAAATTGATTGTAAAGCCGGTCTAATGGCATCCGTCTAACATAATGTTCGATGCATTGATGGCTGCTAATGAGAGGTGATGAGTTGTTTAAAGTACAAATGCATAAAGGTTAATCAAGAATGAAATACCACCCTACCTACAATTGAACGATAAAATTGCCTGTATCGTGGAACTATAAGACAAACAATATTAAATTAACGACCGTAATAGAATCTCGATTTCATAATAAATGCATTGCGGGCTGCAAAGTGCAATTAATGGAAGCAATTCTGCGTGCAAAAGCTATTAAAGTTCGCTATTAAAAGTTTCCAATTTCCCTTGCTCCAAAGGTTTAGCTATTAACGGCGCGCAAACCCTTTTGCTTTTTTGAGTTGGTATTTTATTCTTTAATTGTTTTATTTATTGCGGTTTCGCATTCGCTCGCGACTTCATCTGCCGGTTTGAGCACAGACGGAATTCTGCAATTTCTTTGTGAATTCGGAGGCGACCGACTCATTACCTTTTTACTGAACTTTTTCGAATGATTCGATGGCAACGTTTAGGGAATAATAAATCGGTTCATTAATTTCAGTAAATTTTTAATGACCCCTTTAAAACGTGATTAGCTGGACGTTGTAGGTTGGTATCGTTTTTATCGAGATTCTTAAGCGATGTCCCGTCGATGCGCCTGGGCATCGGACAACTCACTAATCATTCAAATATTAGGGTTAAAAAATACACGATTCCGTGAACGAAAAAGATATCCTAAAGATGCCGGACATCAAGGGGGGTCTTCCTTAAGTTTTCCTCCGTCGTCGAGAGCAAATAAAGCGGCGTCCCTCTGAAATTAATTTTGTTTTGTTTCATCGTCTGGAGCCGAAGCATTTACATTGAATGCGGTCGGAGGCTGGCCGTTTGTGAGGATATTTATGTAGGGGCCCGTGGAGTATGACATGCGCATTATTCATACACGATACGCGCCACGAACCAGCTGTATGTTATTTTTACCGGTTCATCGGCTTGTCGTCGATGGGTTACCATTTAAGATGAAAGGGAAGTTTTTTCTAGTCGAAAACGTTTGTATGATTCACCGCGATGGTTTCAGGAATACAGTAGTCGGATACAAAGATGTTGTTTTAGAATTCCTTTGTGATGTTCCTGTGAAAGTATGAAATGACGTATGAATGCGTCCATGACGGTAAAATCCTAGAATTTATAGGTAAGGACGTAGGCACGGCAAATCGAACGCCATCAAAGTTTACGACACCACAAGGCGCCACGGTGTCGATACTTGTGATTGGATACACTGCCTATAATGCATTTCCTTTTGCATTCGCAATAACCGTTTCCTGTTTCAATTTATCGGTTTACACTTAATAAATTTTCAATTATATTCATAGAATTGCGCTGTAAAATGCACGTGGATATTTTCTTTCACTTTCCATTGTTTACTTTAGTGTTTACCTTTCCGTAATGATTGTTGATATTGGCCTATAAAATAAAATCGAAAGAGAGCAACATAATATTTCAATTGTTCTGTGCAACAAAATGGTATTATTTTAGCGTTTGTTATTTTAAAACAATATGCGCACTGAAAAATTCTATTTGCTCAATTACGTCCAACTTTTAATACGCATTCGAAAAATAAATGACATCACTGGCAGCTTTCTTTTGTTTCCAAACGTTGCTAACTTTTTTTTTCTTCGTTCCAGATTCAAACGACGGTGACGCAGGAGTACGATGTTACTGCAACACGGCCCAGTGCGTGGGCACGGGATACATGTGCCGGTCTGCGCGCAGCGGGGGTTGCTACAGTGAACTGCCCGCGCCAAGACGCACGCACCACGCCAGACACGGATGCCTGCATCATTTGGCTGATACGTATGTATTTTGTGTTTAATTATTGAAAACAAACAAGAGAGACGTAGATACCTAGATAATGGTAGATGATAAACATAAAGATAATGACAGAAAGAAGAAAAAACATAAATAGAGGGTAAATGATCCTCAAATATGTGTCACGCTACTTGAAATCTAAATTAATAAATAAAACGAATAAGCCATTTTGACACCGAATTGTAGTTCAAGTTTACAGCTGTCTATACATTTTGGGCAGGACACCTGTTTATGTTGTTAAGTCATTTTACTTTTGTTTCTCCTTCTGTTGTGCGGTTGTGCGAAGCTTCGATTATCAATATTTACTTTCTTCATTTCACAATGTTTTGTAATTTACTGTCGCATTTGCATATCTGTCTATTTCATTATCTATCTCATCAATATCATCGATATCATCTATACAACTTGGTATTAATGTAATGTTTTTACCTACTACGAAACATATTATTGATGATTAGTTTTCTACGTTTATCGCACAATATGGAACGGATGATATTTATTTGAGAGGATGACGGAAGATATCTAGGTTTTGAATTATAATCTGTATGCGCGATACTTCAGTAGCCTTGTCACTAAAGATAAAGATGTTTTTGAAACAATACTTGGGTCATATTCGGTCAGGTTTATAAAAACTAATTTTTTAGTCATTACTTTTAAGATCCAATCACGAAGTCCATATTATTATAGCTTTAATTTCGCAAACTCGAAACAAATTGTAAAACATTCCAAATGATACAAAATTAATTTTCAGTAATGTCGTAAATTCAATCCAAGATTCGTCCGTCGATTTCGACATTTAACAAGGAGATGCCGTCGATAAAAAGCTAAAGGAACGTTCCAACAACATTCCTAAAGAGGGGACAGAAGATTTTATCATTTCTAATTGCAATTCTAATTAGTATGCTGCCCATCGCTTAAATGTCAACCCTTTACAAAAAGGTACATGATTTAACAAATTGGTCGTTGGGCTTGCTACCGCGCAAAGCATTAACTGAAATTTATTTGATAACTGGTAGCCGGTGTAAAATTACATTAAGTTGTTGACAAAGATCTAGGTAGTATTAATTTAGCTGCTACTATAATTTGCATACAGGTCTCACTTAAATCATTGTCACTTGGCTTTTTATCTCTTGTATCTACTTGGGGATTGTTTGGTATTTCTAACTAATGTCCTTTTCTGGTGTGGTCTCTTCTATTAGATTCTCGTGGGTCTTCCCTTCCTTTTTGTTTTTGAATTAAAATTACTAGCATTTCTCCTAGCAATCGAATTTCTCCATATACAAGTCTTTCGACTAAAACTACAACACATTCCTCTCAATCTAACGAACAATTTATCACAATCTTAATCCTATCTATTGACATTTTCCCATCTACTTAGAAAGTAATTACGATACATTTCCAAAGATACGGCGGCAGTACCTTTTTGAATTTCATCGAGGAATTAATTATTCTTTTGTTAGTCATCATGTGAGGTGCATTGTCATCCATCAATATTGCTTATCATGCTAGTGTATGGGCTCTATCGTTGCGTACGAGTCTCTTCAATCAATTTGTCTATCTCTATGGTTTCGAAATGACTGCCGCTTTCATCGTGATCATAGATGTAACGTAACGACACAATTAGAGATTTGATTGAAGACGTTGTGAGTTGTGACTTGAGTATTTGCGGAATCCGTGTTCGTTTCAATAGATGAGATTGTACCGTTGGTATTCATAATTGGAAAGCTGTGTTAGCCCTTTCTTCTAAGATCAAAGCATCTCCTTCTAACGTTACTTCAACATAGAAAAGGCAACCGTGAACATAATTTCCATCAATAAATGCGTCTGTTTATTTAACAACAGTAGAACATTAAGTAATCGTCGTGTCTTTTTTATATGGCGCACGGTATGTTCACCTCGGTTTATTAATTATACCGGCGAAGGCATGGCTGGACTCCACGTTGTGTTTTTATACACTGAAATTACCCGCTCAGTTGATTATATCTTATTCGGATCGGCCCGGGCCGCGTTCACCGAACCGGTTTCTGTCTGCCGCATGCCCACTTTTATTTACTTTAAATAATTTTTGCTCCTTTTTGGCAATCTCTGCCATTATCTTCGCTAACGATCGCCGTGTCCGCTTCGTTAAGATTTCCATAGAATTCAAATTGATATTCGCTTATTTTATCGGTAATTAATTCTCGTTTGACTTGTTTATTGTGTATATAAAGTGCTGTTGAGTGATGTCGGTTTGATGTCCTCGTTTGTTAAGATAAGGGTGACTCTGTTGGGGTTGAGGCGCGGGTCAGGCTAGATAGTGCTGCGCGGACGCCGACCCGGACTATTCTGTGTACTTCTTTACACAATCACACTCTATCACTGACTAATAAAGTTCAAATTAGATTGTAAAGATTGACAAATATAGAATGTCTTCTCTAGGCTTTGTTCTTTCTTGGAGTCATCTTTTTTATCGTCAATCTTTGATATCGGTATGGAATTATCTAGATGGGTCAGATGCATGTCAACAATCCAGGTTATTTGTATGTCATCTCAACTAGTTCTTTGTTTCAGCTACTTGCATCATTACAACAGATTATACTGTTATCTGCTTCTAAATATGTATTTATACTTGTTTGTTTATTTATTGTTTAAACTCTCGATTGTTTAACACTTAAGTACTGGTATAGATAAGGTTTCTTTGAGAACAGAGTTAAGTTGGTTCAAAAGATTATTCAAACCTTAACCTTCTTTATTTATGAATGTGACCTTATCAATAGTAACAATTGCATTAATTGATTTTGCGTTTGTCGTTAACTTTTTATAGCTACAAAATTTTTCCAACATATTAAAGTTTACACAAAGTTCTTTAATTTTTCTCACCATCTTTACTTTCGGCGGCTTTTCTTATAATCTTAATTATCCAGCCCTAAAACCATCGACAACTTTCTTTTTCAGCTAATATTGCATTAATTAAAAAGAAAATGCGATCCAAAAGCAAGTCCACGATGCGCTCTGAGATTAAATCTTAATTGGCTTTCGAGTGATTGTATTTATTTATAGTTTCACTCATTATATTTGCCCGGTACCTTATCTCCATGTTATGTTTTAGTTGCTATCTGAATTCTTCTGACTACTAATTAGTTTACATCGTTACTATCATCTCTCTTAACCCTCTGCAATCTTGGTTGCAAAATGTTCCACGAAATGTGTGGTGGGGTCTATCAGACGGTCAGACCCGAATATTTACTTTGCTTTATTGAGTTGTGACATCACACACAATCATGTCTCGATACAATTAAAATCAAATGTGACGGTTTTATGCCATTGTGGGTCTGTCAGACCGTACCAGGCATACAGAGTGTTAACTAAGATAAATTGCGTTAATCATTTACACATTTTACACTTCTATTAGCTTTTTTTATCAACGTTACAAGAGCGTGTAATGTATGTAGATGATATTCGCGCTGTGAAGAAAGTGTTTAATTTATTCTTTGAATTAAAACGTTAGTTTATGATCCCGCAAACGGGTTGCCGTAAACTAGTACTGCTGTTTTATATGTTTTTTTATCGCTTGGAATTATTTTATGAGGGGATACATAGAAGGTAGAAGGTGCGAAAGACAAAATAAAGAATAGTGTCTAGATGGAATGTAAGGAATTTTGAGTACTTCATTACCTATATCGAGTAAGTTTCTTAGCTCACCATGGCATAAGCGTTTGTTGTATCGAAGTAACAATCAAAGTGTGCTGTTTTTTCACTTGTTATTTCCTTTTATTATAGTTGTAAGTGTTGTAACTTAGTTATTGATTTACTTTACAAAATATCCCTTATAGACCCATCTCGTGTTTAAGTAATCACGTGGTGTTTTGAGGGGGGATTACATTAAACATCACCATAAAATTTGTATAAACTAAGCGGCTGAAGTTCAATGGCTTGGTAGTGGACGGTGAAACATTTTGTCAAATATCATCAAAGTAGTTTAGTTTCTAGTCTTTGTTATGCTTTCATCTAATCCAGACATCACCCTCCTGCCCTTCTTCCAACACTATTTTCTTATTGTTCCTTACATCTTTATCAACCATCAATTCATCACTTCTGTATCTGACCTCTTGCTGGCCATACATCTATCATCCAACGTCTTTTCTTCTTTGGTTTTCCTTCTTCGTTATAGCCATCTACATTTACACCCAAAACTTTCCTCACGACGCATTCCTGATTCCTCTGCATCACATGCCCATGACAATCGATTTCCATACCGGCTGTTCCAGACACACCAAAAATCCTTACTAATATTATGAATGCGAAAGTAAGATTGTTTGTTTGTTTGTTACCTTTTCACGCCTAAACCACTGAACCGATCATCCTGAAATTTTGCATATACGTTGTCAGGTGTACAGCAACGGACATAGGTTACCTTATATCCCGAAAAAAAGTACTGTTCCCGAGGAAAGCAACAATAACGTTCTCATGATAATAGATGGCGCCAAGTGTCTTCTGTATTACAAGCAGAGTACAACCCGAATTGATTGTCAAATTCTAAATTAAGGCGAGCGAAGCCGCGGGCAAAAGCTAGTATTTGATAAACCCATACCCAGTAACGCCCGATTGCCTGAATGTCCTAGACGGAGATTTGCATATCATAAGTTAAGTTAGTTAAGGTGTCGTATAGACGTCCCAAATCCTTATTGGTGTACTTCAAGACGTGGTAGCAATGCTTAGTGATTGCTTGACGGGAAACAATGTACGGGTTTTCCGTATTGACACATACATATGCATAGTTTTAAGCTAGAAGCCGTGGCTTTGAATTTGCAATCGTGTGTTAATTGTCGCTTGGAGTTTGTTTTTCTAATGGGCTTTAATTTATTTTTCCTGTAAGTTGTGAATGACTGGTTAGAGACATGGGCTTTTTGCATGGTTACGGTAACGGTTAGTAAGTGACATTCAAAGGAACTACCAAAGGCTAGCACTCTGGTGGCAATGGCAATCGATCTCAAAGCGTTTCATGCTTCAACAACGATTCTCAACGGGATTCACATTTAGGTATATATTGGAGCTTGTAAATCCAATACATTTATTTTTTCATCATCTTTACTAATGATAAGAGATAAGTGAATGTTTCGTTTTACCTGAATACTCCCATTCCAGTGATATAAGACACCGCATTTTAACTAAAACAGTAAATATTTCTCGAAGGCATGTAAAGCCAAGTCAGAGGCTCATGGGCGGCATAAAAACTCTGACACCAGGTTATGCACTAACCACACGATAAAGAAAGACTAATAGTAACGCTTTCCTGCTATTTGTTAAGCATGAAGATTTATAGGCACTTCCGCGGTTTACATTACAATGGGTGCAGCGAAACATTACAGCACAAACAATGCCATAATCATTGTTATGACATCAAGTTATGCTATCAATAACACTACCTAAAGAAGATACAATAAAAAAATCATCACGCATACACCTGGCTGCCTTACATCACAGTGTAATCAACTAAAACTTTAATCACTCAACCGTAGTGATGCACGATCCGATCCAATACTTCATTACAATATCGATAAAAGACGATGTCATACTCTGATATTTTTGATCGATACAAACGAATACGATGCATGAATCGAAACAAAAGAACCGGTATCGGAATGAAAAGATTGTATCGTATCAAATTGTCATAAATTGCACGATCAGATAATTCAAAAGAAAAACACTGAACAGGACAAGGACTCGACTAAGAATCTTATCGTATACTTGCAATGCAATCCGGATCGATCTAAAGTATCGATACAAATGCAGGTATCGTCCATCCCTACTCCACCACTTTTTCACTCCACCAGTTTTACAAAACTTTTAATTGGACCTAACCAATCGTTTCTGCAAATAGGTTTCTAATCGGCAAAACAAAGCTGTCCCAATCTTTTAAATTATTCAAATTGATGAAATTCTTCAAACAAAATTCCCGTGAGAAACGGAACATCTTCCTAATTAAAATAGACGATCGAAGATTATGATGGCCATCGGAAAGAAATTTGAGCGAAATTTGATAGTGACGAAATGACAGTTATGCTGAGTTGTGCTGAGTGATGTTGCTGTTAATGTTAATTTTTTATTGAAGGCTGTTAGCGTCTTCGTGTTACTTCGGAACTTGTTTTCTAAGGGCCTTTTCGACATTGAGAATCGTTGTTAGACGATTATATTTATGATTGGCTTCCTTTACTCTGTTTCGAGGATAGGGTCATTATCTTGCTGTCCTTGTCTTATGTTACATGGTTTCCGCGTGACTAGGATTCAGAGATTCGTTCAGAAGTTCTTCAGTATATCTGTTACTTTGATTCATTGAAAAGCAATTAGCAGTTTCAGAGTTATTGACTACCACAACAACTGTTTCAACATTTATATCGCTTGTTATTTCAATAATCTCTTCCCATTTTCCGTATCAGGTTTCCATGTAAACGCAATTATTACAAGAACAACACGAACCCTATTCAATCAAACGTCAGTTCAAATCGATTTACCCGCTTTTATCAAAGCACGCTCTCGCACGATAAAAGTAAAATCATACAAGATTAGAAAATTCCGAAAGCTTGTAAATTGAAAAAGGGCAAAGTTCAAACACGAAAGATTTATTCAAACAAGAAGCCGTTTTGTATGTTAAATGCTCACCCTAATACATCAAATGTCTCTTCAATATTCAGAAGAAATGTACTTAAGTAGTGGTAAATTTTAATTTAATGTAAATTTTTTGTTGACTCCGTGAGAACATCGGCCGTGATTTGTTTGCGACACGGCTTGGGTTCTCTGATAAAGTCTTTACTAGCCTTAAGCATCAGCTACTGGACGCACACATAGATAACCTTCATACACACTCAAAGTAAGTGGTCATCGCTACCAAGTCCCCCTTACTTCCTTCCGAAACCCGTGTAAAGTAACGTACCTATGTGTGCGTGCGCTCACGGACAAAAGCCCCAAGTGAAGTGAATGTTCCCCAGTAAACTGATGATTTGTATTCCATCGACGCCACGTTATTATCTGGCCGCGCTGTCCACGCCAAGATGCTAAAGTACATAAATCTTCACGTCTTTATTATAAAACCTTTGAAAATTGTTGACTTAAATGGGAATTTGTGTGCGTTCTGCATACTATTACGTGAGAATGTGATGGTAGATGATGATAAGGCGCTTCAGTCGCTTTAATTTTGTTTTTTGGCTCTACTTAAGGCACCTTACTGTGCGCTTCTACTAGCGAAATATTCACGTACTAGCGGCCCGTCCCGGCTTCGCACGGGTGCACATTTATTTTCCCCTAATCCCCCCCCCCCCCATTTGTTTTTCTAGTAATAAATATAGCCTATGTTACTCAGGGTGAATGTAGCTTTCAAATGGTGAAAAAATTTTTGAAATCGGCACAGTAGTTTTTGAGTTTAGTCATTACAAACATACACACACACAAAAATACAAATCTTTTCTCTTTATAATATTAGTAAGACTTCTCCTTCTTGATCGTTTCGTCAATGCTGAGATACATCTCGTCTTATTCAGAAACAGAATTCACATAAAACATGTTGAAATCTCTATTTGTCTCTCTCTCTTCTCTTAGTTGAAATCTTTTATCTCATCAGACAATGTGAATGTTTTATTAACGCACAATAGTGTTATATCAATATCACTTAAAATCCTTTTATCTATTGTCATCCCTGAACTTTCAACTTCCTTGTTCAGTATCAGCATTTGACATCTACAAAGCACTTGACGACGGTTAATGTAAATTTTGATAAAAACTCCACAATTATTATCATTAATGAAAATCGTCTAGTCTTTGGTTATATTAGTATGCAAATTATTAAATGTAGTCTTTAATGAAAAATAGCTATTCCATTCATCTTTATTCTAATTATTAAATTAAAGTTTTTGTGCATTATTATTAGTGATTTTTTAATCAAAAGCTGAATACGAAGGCCATGCAAATGTATTATTAATTTATTTGGCTGCATTTTAGACGACGGCGACGAATTTTTTTGTGATTTGTAATAGGTTAGCAGTCTCTTCATTCATATTATTTTTACAAACATACCTTGTTCTTGTTTTTATATCTGTCTAACATTTTTCTACTCAAAATCTGTGATTCTATAGCCTCTTGTAAGAAAAACTTGGAAAAACCATCAGAGACAGAAAAAAAAAGTAATTACCAGCAAGTCGTCGAAGTTCTAAATCAAAGTGTAATAAAACCAAATGATCGTATCGATCAGTTGGCATACCCAGTTGGCACTTTAAACTCTTGCGCAACTCAAACAATCTGGGAGGTGCGTAATGTCATGACTTGAAGTGGATCACACTCTGAGCGAACGCGAGGACATTTTGTCACGAGTGATATAAAATTGTCTGGTTTTATTATTAGCCTTGACTTTTAAAAGCTCTTCACCATCTGATTTCAAACTTTTAACTGCACCTATGTACAATATCTCATTGTGGCTGGTTTTCGTAGTTGATTATGTGTATACGGCAGATCTGACTTGATCCTTTATTTCAAGACCCTGCAAGATTTATTCCATCACATCACAGTCACAGCATTTCAAAAGTTTCCTCCCAAAACTCACAAGCTCACATATCTGCCTATCAGTGGCGTAGGTTCCATACAACTCAATTCCTACCAGCTTCCCTTTGAAAAATGGCAGCCAGGATTCTATAGACAAATAATAATATCACATTAAAGATATATACTCCGGCTTACCTCTTACAAAAATTAACCCTTCGCTACTGCTGCCTATGTGGTCTTCATTCAATTAAAACCTTAATTCATTGAGATCTAGAATGCCAATCAATTACTCAGCCCAACATAAGGACACAAATAGCAGCTTTTTTCCTTATCAACGCAATAAACTAACAAGTACAGTCCGAGGCAAACCGCAGAACTTTTTGCCTCGATACCATTGAATCAAGTGAACTCGAAATGAATTCGTATTCAGCAAAAAAATCCACCATTTAATGTTCAAGTTCTGAATTCAATAACGATAAGCTTGATTATTTTCTTTGTTCATAACTCGTTTGTGGAGACAACCTCTTTTTGTGGGGACGAGTGAAAGACGGGAGCGAGGAACTGGTTTGATCTATGGTAGGATGTCCATGTTCATATCAGCTGATGTATTGGCGGTTTTGAAGACTGCAAACAGTTGTTAGTTCTGCCATAAAACTAGCGAGGTTTTCTGTTCATTTGCAATTATAATAATAATGGTCTAGAAGGATATGTTTGCTGTAAATGAGGAAAGTCCTATGTGTGCACATCAAGCTACCCGAAACTATTAAATATTCCCAATCAACCTTGATTCTACTGCTTTAGCGATAAAGTTGAAAATCTATTAAAGAAATTTTACAGATTGTAGTAGCTTTATGTGCTGGCGTCTGTATAAATATAATGACTATTGTTCACGTCCACAGAAATTTCCTGAACTTCTAAACCAACGTTATCTATCTGTGTACTTATAAAGTCATCTCAAAGCTTTTCTTTTTGTATTTCTTCAACAACTTTCGACCAGGTTAACTTTAACTACTCGATGCTTTATGTCAATTCAATACATTCTTGACCTTTCCACAACTACGCGCCACTCTATCATGGCCCTAAGTTTTCTAGTTCCAACAAATATCTCATCTGATCTTTCTTTAAATTACAGGCAAGAAGAAGCGCTATCCCGATGCCAGAACTCGCCAGGGTCTGGAGGTCCACCACCGTCGTCAGAACACTCCCTTCTGCTGTGCTGCTTCAGGGACCTCTGTAATCATGAAGATAGTCCCGTGGCTAGAGCGAGGCTCAACCTTACTAGTAATGAATTTGGTAAGTGTTATTTCTTTATTAAAATCACTAAAATGCTCTAAGTCTTAGAGCGTTTTGATAAGTTCTGAAATGAAAACCGTAATTTTTTTTTACCATACCTACGTAAAAATATTTCGTTCCTAAGCGCCCTTGATGATTTGACCGAACTGAATTGGAGTTTTCGCCTATCCTGCTAACTTGAATATCTCAGTCGTGTCTAAGTTAAAGGAGAGGCTGTTTTATCATAAGTGAACTGGTAATCAACTTGACTTTAACAACAATGTTCGATCAAAACAAGTTTTATATCCAGACAGTAACTTCCTCAGTTTTCAATAAAGATCCCAAAGATAAAACTCAAACAGTAATGCACTTATAGCCACTAGGCGCCAATGAAGCGATAAAATGGTGGCAGACTATAATCCTAAGGCTAAACCATAATGTTATGATCCACAACACGTACACAAAGATGTAATTCATAGATAACTAACATCATTATAGAATAGACACAGTTTTCTCTATGTCCCTATTCATAACTCCGCAGAATCGATTACGCTTATCTTAACGATATACGAGACTATAACAAACCTGCATTTAGAAGATTGCATACGGAATAACAAGATAGGACTCGATTAAGATCCAGTGCAACCAAATACGTATGCAATAGTAACCATTGATTGTAGGCTATCGAAACCTAACACACGTTTACCAGTAGCTAGTCTACCAGAGCAGACCACAGTCTAAACAGGGCACATAGTTAGCACTTACACAACTGCAAAACATTGAATTAAAGGCAGGCAGTAATGAATAGGCTCTGTCGCTTTAATTCACAAAGGCAGGTGAATTCGAAACAGGTTAGGGATAATAACGAACAATTGGAAGATATAAACGGCAGCCTTTGTATCCAGTCTTAATGTAATTGAAATGAATGGATCGTAAAGTGTCAGTGCACTTTTTTTAGGAATAATTTGATCAGGAGTTTAATTATGGGAGAGTAACTTTTAAAGGGTTGGTTGATTGCTTCGTCAATTCAGTGTTTTTAATTGGAGAAATGGCCACCGGTTGAGAATTGGTTTTGCCGTAAATTACTTTACATTGAACGAAAACCATATTGCAGATATTTAGTATGACAGTACAAATATAAAGAACAATAGAATTTTAGAAGCTTCAAAGCTCACATCAAACGAAGACTATAACAAACAAAACATCAATAAGGAAGACTGCAAACCTAACAAAACCAACAGTAAAACTAGGCATTTAACTCATACCAATATAACTAACAATACAACAGACAAACAATAAATTGATACGAAAACTATCAGTACAATAAACATAAATAGCATCTAAACACTGCCGGCAATCCAATTATATTGATACAATACTACTATTGCAGTCGTAAATTGTATCGAATAACGTATTCAAGCAAACATGATGAATAAATAAATGTAATCAGCCTGTATAACAAGGCAAACAGATTGTTTAAGAATTAAAATCTCCATGCGCTCAAGGAAAAGTAGTCTATTAAAAACGTGTGAACTATTAATCCGATTAAAAGAATTTCATTTAAAAAAATATGTTTCATAGCTAGGCTAGAAATAGCATAAATAAATAAGGAACAAAATGTAAGAAAAGATGAAGTAACAAAATTAAATTACCAAGAGGAAAAAGCATATGAATCGAATGACACAGATTTCCTTTAGCAAACAAATAAGAAAATCATCAAATCATGATCTCTCTTTCCCAAGAACATTTCATGTCTCTGTAATTTCAATAAAATTGTCAGTCACAAAGCCTCGCGACTTCGCAAGCAGATTATATCTGAACAAGTTGCAGTAATTCCGTGTCAAACAGAAACGAACAAGTCCTAAAGGTGAGCACAGATTCAACGCAGACAATTTAGCGTCGCGTGCGCAGGTCTCATCGCGTATTATGTTATTTAATTTTATTATTCTTTGTATGAAACATTGCAGTAGTGCTTTTGTTACACGTCTAAGCAAATTGTTGTGGTCATAAAAACGCGGCGGGTAAATTATTGGACATGTTAAATGATGTAGAAGTTTCATTCGAGTTTGATTAGAATCGTGTAGAAGTCATCATACAGGAAAAGATTAAGATCGATGACCCGATGAAGGTTGCGGGAATGCACTCGATGCGAGATGTACAGGAACAGGTGATGTGGCGATAATTGGGTGAGGCCTAGCAGTGATTGCTTTGGGCTGATACGATATGATATTGAAAGATTGGGAGCTTAGGGCTCGGATAATGACGAAGCCAACATAAAAATAATCTAAAATAGCAGTCGTGTTGTAAAAACTGAAAGTTGATCGAAGTTCGCTGCATAGTCAATTGCTGATAATTGTCAAACTATTAGACTAAAGCTGCAGTAATTTTGCTGAGTGTGTGCAAACCCTAGGGACATAATAAATACTACAATTCTTTGAATTGACAAGCTATTAAAAGTGATAACGCTGGTTCTATGTATATTTCAATTTGAGCCGGTATTAAATCACGGGTAGTTTGTTGAGCAACGATTTCTCCTACTGTTTGTCACTCATTATTTATTATATATTAAAAGACTTGTTTACGATATCATAAAGTTGTAATAGCGCAGTATTTAAATTCTGTTACGATTACGACACAGTTTAGTAGTGTTTATGAGATAGTTAAAAGTTCTCGCGACATAAGAATTGAGAAACTTGAATATCAATCAATCAGTACCTCTTTGAATCCATTAGTTGACACTGCCTACTTCTTAGTCATAAAACAAATCCATCTTAAGATTAATTTCATAACTTGATCACTATCCGTCCAGTCGAAGATGCTTGTTACATCCACACAATTCCTTCATAATCCTACACAATTTTCCATGACGTTTCCACCTCATCTTCGCATATTATACTGTAAACATTCTCAGTTCTCACCGCGTTTACTCAAACATGTTGTAATTCCAATAAAATTCATCCCGGCACAGTTTCCTCGAACAAAGATATTATTCTAGCGGAGTCCGTATCTAAAGTAAACAGCGTGTGAGTCAGCTCTTGGCCTATACCCGTACTTGTAGGATTACGTCAGAGGTTTACTGATTTTCAAGTGCAGCAGATATTGCTTGTTTCAGAATGTTGAGTAATTAATCGTTGTTTGGTGCAATCTTATGACTTATGAGTACACAATTGTTTTCAGTCCAGACGGTTCAATGTCCTTCATTTGTTTCTACTTCGTTCTTTAAGACTATAGTCTGTTTTTTAATCTCGGAGACTAAATTGACAAGTGAAAATGTCAAAACTGACTTAAATAATATTGAAATCTATGTCAGTTTGCCATTTGTAATTTTTAATTTAGTCTCCGAGAAAAAACAGACTTTAGATTATTGTTTTTTAGTTCACTTTTAACAGACCCTATTTCATTTTCAAAATGATTACGTGGCAGTGTTAGATGAGCTGTCTCTCTATCAAGTAACTCATCTAGATCTTCTGAAAAGCACACAGAATCTTCCCCGTCTTTTGTTTTAACAGCTTTTTTCTCTTCAACATTATTCATTCCAACAAGAATGTCTTTGAGTTCCACAACAAATTGAACCAATTCCGTATCATCGATTGCAATTTCAGATTAAACCTATACATCATATGAAACTAAAGGATCATCTTTATCTTCATTAACTCTGTTGGCACGACATTTAGAAACGGTACGATTTAAATCCTCGCCTCCAGCGTTGGTCTAATCAAGTGCAATCCAGGCAACATCGTTTGATTATTCAACAAATTGTAATGCGGTATAAATTTTCCCTGCTAACGCCTCGGGGTTTGTATTAATAGTGTAACTATAATGGATGTTAAGATCTGCACGCGATTTCGCCCACACTACGTTGCATTTTTGTAGGCAATGTCCAGGTATGAATTTAGGAATTTTGTGATGGCATTATTTTTATTAGACACTTCAATTGTAACACAAAGATATTCATGAATATCAAAGTAATGTATGACATGTTACAAGTGAAAATAATTGAATCTCCAGACAAATCTCTTGAATGTTTTAATAATAATGCATAGAAGATTAGCATTACAGATCTGGGCTAGTTTCCTTGCCATAATGGATTTCGCCCGCGGCCGTGATTGCGATGCGCAATTGTTTCAGCTTATATTCCTTTGTTGGAATTAACTTTTGTTATGACAAGCAGAACTAAATCTTAAAGCTAGAGGGTTAAAGTTTACTTCTGTTCGTGCCGTAATAAACTGTTAATCGCCTGTTATAAATAGCCAGGGACCTGTTTCGGTGACCGCATCTTAGGAGTGATTTTTGCTTCCATACAAAGGATAGCTTTCTTTGGTATTCGGCTAATGGACTTTGGTAGCTATGTCAAGACGGAGAGATAATCTTTTTGTACGGTCAGTAATCCGTCGTCGACTAATGCATTATTTTTGATTACGTTTCTTTAGAGCCGCTTGTTCTGCAGCATCTACGGGCTGATATGATTAACTGTTTATGAACGAAGCAAATGAGATCATACGTGTAATTCAATATTGTGCTAGGTCATCTACGAGCCAGTATCGTCATCACATTCAGGAGTGGTGTTCATTGATACGAATTATTTAGGCTTTGTCTTACGCGGATGTTTATGGAATGCTATTGTTATTGTTCGTGATTAATCATAATTATACCTATGACAAACGCCTGATGTTATGAATAGGCAAGTTTAGTTTTTATGCATTGTTTTGCTATTTTTGTTATCATTAAGAATAGACATTCTATCGTAGAGATAGTTAGCGATGCATATTGAAATGAAATTCCGTCAATTAAGGTATCATTTTCATATTATTATTTTTTTATGTGTTCAATTGAATTCCAACTCTTCGGAGTGATGTTATGACCCTAATCCATTCAGTGGTATGATTATTTGACATACAAAAGCTGCAATTAACACGTCAAATCTTTCGCAATTAGACAACAATTTTCACCAAACTTAAGAGAAAACTCAAGTTTCAAATTCCACTTAAGTTTATTGATTTATTTATGCTAGCTGAATTTATCAATTCGTCACGCGAATGGCCAATCGTGACACAAGCGAAAGTGTGAATATTGTCGCGTTTATCGAGCCATCAATCGCTTGTAAAAACAATCGAATATCAATTTTTATAGAATTCACTTTTTAACCATAAAGTTCGGTACGTACCCCTTCGGGGGTCTGACACATAAACCTCCGCTGGCTTGGTAGATACCCCCGAAGGGGTCTGCGTTTAAGTCATCCGTCATCCTCATTATTTATGTAAATATTTAATATTCTGATTATCAAATACTATGAGTGTGCGTTAATTAAGAGAGTTGGATAAAAAGTTCATATGACATCGCCATTAAAACTTCAGTATTTAGCGCGCAAGTTTCTTAATTTATCCTTATAAAATCCAAGTGCGTAAATACGGTCATCGCCATTTTGACGGCAGTGCCGGCCGAGGCTAAAAATCATAAAAATTGTGGTTTTCGGACATCCAAGCTCCACTATGTTGAGAATGATTAACTCGTCATTAAATTATGTGACGAATTAATCCATAGTTCAATTTAAATAAGCAGTGGTAACGATGAATTTTGATATCTAAAGTCGAAGTTTCGCGCCAATCGTGCGTGTTTACATTTTTATTTTTCACATTACATCACACAGACGCGAACAGATTCGATAACAAATATGACAAATATCATTCCAAATATTATAAACAACATGAAAATGCCCAGATCTTAGCGTAATTTACTAATAAGGGACCAATAACTCGTAATATTCATTACCACTCCTCAATTTGTAATCGAAATAGACGGCAATTATTTTTTTTTAATTGCTGCGTTTTGTGGATGCGATTATTTCAATCGATTCGTTTTTTTTTTTTTTTTTTGATCAAATCGAGAAATTTAAGAAATCGATAGATGGAAATTAAAATAATTTTGTTTTAAGCTTAAAATACAATAAATAAATACAATAATATTTTTTAAGCTTTATAATGGTAATTTTAATAATTTTTCGTACATTATAGGTACTAAAACCGAAACAACAAACAGCACAGAATGATCTATGGCTAAATTCGCGCCATTTTTTTTTCAAATAAAAATTTAAGTTATGAACGCATTCGCTGTTCAAATTACATTGTATTTTACTAGATAATTTATAGTATTTTTTATATTATATAAATATGCTTTTATTTAACTTCCCGTGTTAGTAAGTATTGGTCAAATCTTGCAACTGAATTTCAAACCAGTTCCCCTATACTGATTGAGCTGAAATTTTGCACATGCCTTTGGTTCTGGTGACCATACATTTTTATGACAAACATTACTATTAGTCTTGCAGACAGGATCGTCTCCTCGCGACAGAACTCCTCAACGGTTAATAGCGCGGACACGAAACTTTTTATACGCTTTTAATTTTGATAGATATAGATGATTCCTTTCATGACTTCATCCTGCAACCAGGATCGTCTTCTCATGAGGGAACTCCTTAACAGTTAATAGCATCATCATCTGCCTAGCCTTTTCCCAACTATGTTGGGGTCGGCTTCCAGTCTAACCGGATGCAGCTGAATACCAGTATTTTACATGGAGCGACTGCCTATCGGACCTCCACAACCCAGTTAGTACTGGGTAATACGATACCCCTTGGTAAGACTGGTTGTCAGACTTTTTGGGCTACTGACTACCTAACGACTGTCAAAGATCTACAAATGACAGCCGGGACCAACGGCTTAACGTGCTTTCCGAGGCACGGAGGAAACTCGGTATGAAATGGGTGGTCACCCATCCACGGACCAACCTAGGCAAGCACGGCTTAACCTAAAGATCGACCCGAGCGGCTGTTATTATTAAGCCACGAGCTCCTTAACAGTTAATAGCACGGATACGGAAATTTGTATGCGCGTTCACATTTGACGAATATTCATGATTTCTATAATGACCTCATCCTGCAGCCAAAATCGCCTTCTCACGAGGGAACTCCTCAATGGTTAATAGCCCAGACACGAAACTTTTTATAGAAACGCGTTCAATTTTGATGAATAAACCTAATTTGTATCGTATTTGACCTACAGCTAGGATTGTCTTTTCATGAGGACACTCCTCAACGGTGAATAGCATAATATAGTGATGCGGTATCAGAAATGTACAGAATACGACAAAATTAAAAATTCCGAAATAAATATATTTTTTTAAATGACTTCTTAATTTTATTTTTTATTGTTGTTGGTCGGTTGGATATAGAATGCCCAGGATCTTATATATCTTAGGCACAGTAAAAATTTATTTGGTTCCCAAGATGAATTTTATTTAGTCTACAAAATTGGGTTTTGTTTGGTTGAGTAATTGTGCTAGGTTGGATTGGTTATTGTGGGATTCACCACTTACAAATACTTCTTTTATCATCCTGTTCTTTCTCAAAAGGGCAAAGGCCTCCCCATGGCATTCCAATTTTCTTTATCTTTTGCCTTCTCCGACTAATACTTTTAATGGTGAATATTTTTATACTTAATGAGCTTGGTTTAGTTGCAACCCAAAAAACTAGATATGAAATTTTATTTCTAAGAAAAATACAAATGCGAGTAGGGCTCTTGCCATGAAGGTTCTGTCGCATAGCTGTTCACGGCTTCACTCAAGTGACACGGCCCACGGCCTATGATGGATAACCTGAACTTTGCAGTTGTAAAAGACGTTTTTAGAGTGGATAGTGAACCGCTTTCAAAGAATAAACTAACGTTTCTTTAGGATACGGCTTATGAATTGCCGATTGCGAAATAAAAGACAATAAGTTTGTCGGTCATCGTTACCGAGGCAGGCCCAAGAAACGCTGGCGTGTCGATTTGGACTCGTTCTTGGCTGATTGGCCAGAGAAGGCAAATCACCGACAGAGTAGGACAGGAATGGAAGAGGCTTTTGCTCAACAGTGGTAAAGAATAGGCTAAACAAGAAAAAAAGTTTGTCCTAATCTAACACAATAACCCAACCGACAATACGCTGCCAACAATTTATATATCTTTTGCGGATCAAACAATTTTTTTTTACCAAGATTCTATAATTATCAAACCTTCAGATATTTCAAAACAAAATACGCAATATATGATAATAGTAAATTATTACACTTATAAAGTAAGAATAAATGTGAAATGCGAGCGCATTCCTAATTTAAATTTTGAAACAAAAAAAAAGCAACCGTGCGTATTTATGTACAATTGAAAATCAATCCATTTCCAGATTTTTTATTTGCTTGAACTGTTAGACTTTATTTCTTGCCAAATCCCACGCTACTAGTTCAACGGAAAGTTAGGAGACTATCTATAAGTTTTTAAAAGAAAGATAATCATCAGAATGTTTATTTAGAAGCAATTTTTTTTTTTTATGATTGCACCTTTCTGTGTTTCTTATCATTTATAAATCTCCTTCTCTTGAACTCAACCAAAAACATCGAATTATTACTAAATGAAATTATGTAAACAGATACATAGCTTGAAAAAGTTAATTTAAAATTTAAATAATTTTTTGAAATTATACCAAAGAGTTTTTATTCCGTTTCAACCTTTTTTTTTCAAACTTGATTTCAATTCGAGTATCGATTAGGCTGAATTCAACTTTTTAATCGAATGATGAACCTTGGGTTTACGGTCAGCACTAAGACTTTTTAGTTATATTTGTCAAGACTTTGATCGTGTTTTTTATGAAATCATGTATGAATAATGGTAAAAATAAGAACGCAGATAGTTTGTTACTGTCTTTATTTTGCCCTTTTGAGTTTTTTTAGCAAACGAGAACATTTCTATGTACATTATTTCCAGCGCAACTAAGTTACCTATTTTTTGGAAGGGTGTAGCGGTACGTAATTTACACATATTTGGAAATAGACTGACGCCGTTTTACTGATATCAACACGTTATTGGAGATATTAACCATAAACTTATAGTATGAAACAGCTTCCGCGACATGTTTTTCATTAAAAAATCGAATGCTGAAAGTTCACGAAAATTCTTGAATTTCATGACAATTCACATCTCCCCGCCGATTCAGCTGGTGTGTCATGTGTCAAAATCTTGTCGAGCATAGTGGTAAACTGTTCGTGAATCTTCTGTATTCGGTAGATTTGAATTTCGTCGTGTTTTGTTTTAATTTCGTTCCCATGGTCTCGGAATTAAGGAATGTTGTCTTCAAATAACGGTGTTTCTTCTTTTTTGCGTCTATTAGTATTTTGTTTAGTATCCATTCTCACGATACCAATCGCTCTAGAATTAGAAGTCCTGTTTGAATTTGTTTGTTCACCTTATCATGTTAAATTATGCAAATTTTACAATTCAGACAACATTTCTGATAAATAATTTACATTGTTGTGTCTACAGCTTTCTAGGAAGTCTCCTGACTTCAATTCGCACTTGTCACCTTCTTGGTAATTAAAAGTACAATCAATTGTAAAGGACATGCGAGATAAAAAACGCCTACAATACATTTAGAACAATAGCAGCCGTATCAATTGTCGAAAAGAATGTCATTATGACACTCTATACTCATTTAATCTAAAAAAGTGACAGCATTGTGTTCCTGGTAGGTTACCATTCGAACCTGCGTGTGATCAGGCAGTCATAACAGTAGTTTAACTGTAGTGGTGCGCTTGCGTTGCATTTGCGACATGCGTTGATCAATAACTGTGGTAATAGAACTTTCACCGCGATAAATCCTTTGAAGTGTAAGTTTTAAACTTACTTTGCTTTTCATTCCGTCTATCTTATGCACAGGTTTAACTTCTTGTCCAAGGTAGTGTGTGCTATGTTTATCCATCATTCTCTTCTGCCCTTATCCCAATCTATTTGGGGTCGACGAGCATGTCTTCTTCTTCCATAATTCTCTTTATGAAATCAACCCTTTTATAGTCATCTTCCGCAGAGTCAATCCATCTTCTCTTTGATCTTCCCCAACTCTTGTAGCCACGTTTATCTTCGAAACTTTCCTGATAAAATTTCAATGTTATGTTTACTAAATTATTGGTACTTACAGTTAGTAGTTCGTCCTTCTTATTCATCTAATGGTTTCGGGGCTATAAAAAGAATCATAATTAGACACTGTCATCAAGTTTGCCCGCAAGCTCCTTGAGTTTTTATCACTGTTTAATATCGTAAGTTAGTATCTACTGTTTATGTTCCAAATTGTCGTGTGTGGGCTTAAAAAAATTGAAGTAATAACGGTATCTAATGATACAGCGCAATCTTCACAATTTTAACTGTAAATCTAATTATGGTTAATAAATTATTCATAACAACGCCATTTTTAGCAAAGCTAGAACCAAAAATACTAGGAGTTTAAGGTTTGGTGAGGCATATTCGATCGGGTGCCGAAATTGTTAAATTGTACAGTTTAATGCTAGACCAAGTTTGTAGAAGTAAAATTGGTAGCAATTCACAGTATACCACCAGAATCGAATGCTTGGTTTAATGATTGACACAAACTGATAAATAGTTAAGATATTCTAAGTTTAGACACTGCAGAAGCAAGAGGCGCCACGATAGCCTGACTTGATTGATTGAATACGGAACGAATCCAGAAATAGCCTACAATGGAGTTATCTAAACTGCAATAAATCGTCCAGAATAAAACTTCTGTCAGTTAAACATAGTCCACGCATTTTCTCGGAAGCCGATTGCAACATAATTAATGTTACAATTCGCAGTTTCGTTGTACAGTTGAGCAAGCTATTTGGTAGACAGGCAAAAATTTATTTCTACTACTATGCCAATATTCATTTTAATTGAGAACACAGTATATTTTTACGCGTAGGACACACTTATGAGAGTGATGGACTGGACAGCTCTGTAGTTGAGTATACTCTGATTAACATCTTGTCCCTTGCCTTATGTTACTTCTGGTAGACGTAACGCATTTTTGTCTCCCATTCTCCCTTTTAGCCGTCACATCTTCTCTTCTATTTACAAACATCTCATGATATACAATCCATCCATCTTCTTTTTGGTCTTACTCTGCTCCATTTGTTAACATTACAATTAAACATTCTCCTGCCATTATCACAATTAATTTGGTATCAATAAAACGTCTTCTTCTATTCTATTACTATTATTACTGTGTCATCCCTCCTGATTCAGATCACTCACAAAATTGTTCCAGTGCTGCCTTTATACCATTCTCTCTGTTCGATTGTACATTTCACTGATAAGGTTCTGGTTATAGCTGCTGAAGATAACATCACTCTAGGGTGGGTGTTGATAAATGTGCTAAGTTTGTGCTCTGACGGTGAACATCGGTTGGTCGTTCGGCTACAAGATATGTTACTCGCTGTCGAGTAGTTTGAGGCAATTGTAATGATTTGTAATACAGATAAAGGGCACAGAATTGGTTTGTTAATGATTGTAAATTGTGTAAGTTTAGCCATTGACGCCTAGCAAGATTATTGCGTATTTCTGCAAGAACTAGTATATTTTTTAATCGAGTTAGGGTTCGCCCAATAATTTAATCGCACCTGGTTTAACTATTATGAAGATCAAAACATGATTTAAGAATTTAAAGAAGATAATATCAGAATGTATCTTCACTCAGAAGACAATTTTTGGTTATTAGGCTTTACAATATTTTTAAGACCTGATTTGCTTGAAATAATCGCTTTACGTAGTCATTTACTGAAAGTGGAATAGACAGTGGGTTACTGGCTGAAAATAAACTGTCAACTGACTTCTATCTTCGACATTCATTTGTTTTCCCCCTCAGAAGACATTGTCAATATTCATTTGTTTCTATTCACCATCTCTAACCCTCAATCCTGTTTCTTTCCAGAAGGCCAGACAGTGGCCAGCGAGCGTGGTGCCAACTACAATGGCGAGGTGTGGTTCAAAGCGGCCACCATCGCCGTGCCGGTCTGCGGGGCGCTGATCCTGTTCCTCTTGGTCGCTGTGGCCGTGCGCCTGTTGAAGGCAGACGCGCTCTTGCATGCTGATAGGAAACTTAGGTATGTATTGATGTTATTTTTTACCCGACTACCCCCGGGAGAAGGGTAATTTGTGAGATTTTTTCAGATTAATGTTTGCGATGGTTCTTTGAAGAAAGAAACACATAGAACCACCTGTGTAGACCTGGCACAAAAAATTCTTAAGCTATACTATAGACTAGTTTGGTGCTGTTCCACAAACGATGTGGCACGTAATATCGTGTCCTGTGGTCTTGATCATCACAGGAAGTAATGGACGCTACTGAAGACGCTAATCTCGTAGCCCAGTACTAGGCCGACTCATCGACACGAAGAAGAACTAATTTGATCTTTCTCCTTATTCCAGAGGCGGCTACATGTCACCACTAGCTCAAAACACATCAGAAGACGTGAAAAAGGTATGGATAGGGACGCCCTCAGCCCCTCTCCTGGTGGCGCCGGGCGGGTGTCTGGTCGCGGTCGAGAGGGCCCAACTGGTGGACAGCCAGCAACTCTGTGATATCCAGCGGTAGATAGAACGAGGAAGAATCTCTAAGGCGGGTTGTGCCGTGAAATGGACGGACTTTAGTGTTGTGAACGGAAAAGCAGGAAGTGCAAAATGCGTTTTTAAAAGATGGAAAGGCTTTGTGTTTTTGGAAATAATTGCTTGGCAAAATTTTTGTGGTACATGGATGTATTGCGTTTACCGGGAGCGCTGTTAGTTCCGATTTTGGCCACGCGCCAGAAGATCTATGTACACCTTTTAAAAATGTATCTGTACTTTAAATGATGAAATTGAAACGGAACTTTACTGGATTTTTATCTGGTCTAAAAAGTTTTTTGAATAATATGTATGACCTTATATCGGTAATGAAAAAACGGATTATTCGTTCAACATTTTTATACACTTTTGGCCGTATTAGATTAGATTTTAAAGGTCAACTTTAAGACGTAAGTGAAAGAGGAGCTTTTGAGGAAAGGGGAAAAATGAGCCTTACGAGATGCGCATTTTGTGTTTAGTAAGGCTTATTTCTTCGCACCATTCAGCAATTGTGTGGCCTTTTTTGCTTACAGCAGCATAATAATTAAACCGTATTATCAATTCTGTATTTAAGGTCTAAAATTGGAAATTAACAAACAAATCAATCTAACGATACCATCCAAATACATGTAAGAATGATTAAAAAGAAAAAAAATATCAATAAATAGGTTGTGCATAATTCCTGATAACAAAATAGATTGAAGTAACATTTGAGTGCGTGTAAAATTGGTTTGTATGAATGTTTAGATTTTAAAAACGACTGATCGCCTCCCGCCACTATTATTAGATTCTTTCGTACGACTACTAATACAACCGAACTGCGTTTTGCTGCCAAAGTCAATAAGCTCGAATTAGCATTGAACATTACATTCGATTAGTACTTTATTTGTAATCTGTATATTTAATTACATGGATTTTATCGTCTATTGATTTCAAAGTTTGCCATAAATGGGACAATGGTGGAGCTGATGTCTATGGTGAAGTGTCAGTCCTGTTCAATAATTTACTGCGTTTCTTCAGTAAGATTCTACCCTGTAAGTGAAAAGGATACATCTGAGGAAAACGATAGAGGAAAATGAGCCTTAGTAGATACGCCTTTTTTGTTCAGTAAGGCTTATTTTTCTTTGCATGTTTTTCTGCAGATGTATCCCTTTGGCTCACGACGGCGGTGTATTTATGTGGATGAATTTAGGTAAACTAGAAGCCATTCTATGGTATAGAAAAGGTCCAACAAAATGATGTAACCAAGACCTTGTAAACATTTTGATTGAAAAGAGTGTCCATGGAGTTTCTTGCCCATTCTTCTCCATAGAGATCTACGCTTTGGAATGGGCAACTACAGTACTTTCACAAGTTATTATGCCTTGTTTCTGGGACTGTAGCTTCGCCTTCTTTGTTTTTCTGACATTCAAAAGTGCCTATAATGGTCTAATTGAAATAAATGCTTTGAGTTTGAGTTCAAAACGCAGTATATGTAAAACCAGCGTACAAGCAAAGATAAGTGGCGAATAGGACATATTTTTATGAATCTAATTTCGTAAAATTGATCTCAGATTTATACAATGAAATCCCCCACTACACGGAACGACCCGCGGGTATACCAAATTTACCACATTGTATATTTAATTTTATAATTAAAAATATTTCTTTTAAGAGCTTTGTGTTCCTCTGTAACTTTGTAAATGTATCTTTTTAGTTATAAGCCGGTAACTTTTGTAACAAGTACGAGTTACCAAGAGTGTGAAATGAATTACCAAAATTACCATTCAAGCCATGTGTTGAAAGAATTACCATCTTTTAAAAGTATGTCAATTATTGTAAAAGCACTTTTATGAATATCGAATTTTTTTGAGGCATTTTTAAGTCTGTGTTCAAAAATTTAAATCAATTATAATGAACTGCCTTTTTGTCGTGTTTCATGCACTTTTGCAATGTAAAATTAGATTTGGAAAGATGTAAAAACATAATATCCGTAATTTAGTAACACTAGACGAGACCAGGCGCTGTTGAATTTTCAATTTACGGTGCTGAGCCGAGAGATGAAAATTCAATAACGTAATTTTATATAAGGCCTCATTTAGTTTTTTTTAAATTAAAAATGGCATTAATCAGATTAAAAAAAAATTATAGGTAATTTGTAAACCGCAATATTATTCACAAAAAATATAGACAATTTTTGTTTAAGTAGTTATTTATATTATCGATTATTATCACATTATAATTTCTGCATGCATTTCCTTCTATGTATAATGTAAATGATTTGTATTTTTGTAAATATAATGTTAAGTTTGTTACCTGTTATAACGTTGTTAAGGACAGTTTCTGAATGTGAAATCCATTTGGAGTATTTCCTAGTCTTTTTTTATCTGATTTTTTAGCATATACTATAACTGTGTACATTTATATGTAAACTCTAAATAGATTTCACTTATGGTCGATTGCTGTAAGGTAATGTTATATTTTGGAAAATTATGTTTTTTTATGTGTACATATTTAGCTTATGACTTGGGCATATACATTTTGAATTTGATTTTAGGTTTTATCTAACGCACACAGTCATAATAATTACTGATACTACTTCAAAGCCTCTAAACTCATATTTCCTACACGAAACTATCTCTTTTTATACCTTAATTTTTTTTTTCCGCCTCTTTTGTCCCACTGCTGGGCAAAGGCTTCTCCCATAGCCTTCCACTCTTCTCTACAATCAGCAGATTATCCTATAATGATTCTGCTAAAGGGGTCATTTTAGACCCCCTTATCTTTATTTGCTCTATAGTCTTTTCACTTATCATAAATCCCTTCAATCATAATAAACTAAGAAGTGCTACGTCCTTGTTTGGGTCGGAATATTCATAATGTCGAATAACAAAGTTACCCCGAAGTTATTACTATACATATACGGCCTTTCTTCGGCTCACGGCATATTTACCGTCGATGTATCACGTTCGGCTCGGCATCACTTCAACTAAACCGAGCGGTTTTTCCCGAACGAAATTCACACATTATACAAGGTGGAACGGACACCCTCGTTAAAATGGTTACCACGTATGCAGTACATCATTTTGAACCCTCCCCCCCATATAAATTTTTCATTAGTATTTTTTTTTAAATAAAACAGCTCTACCATACATTTTAACCGTGTAGGTATTGCAGTTTTGTAGGAAACAGCTGTTTTTTAAAAAATATCAGACGAAATATTATTATGTGGGGGGGGGGGGTTACAGAATGATGTACTGAATACGTGGTAACCGTTTTAGCGACGGTGTCCCTTACACCCTGTATATTCGATTTTGCATCCAAAATCATGCCTAGTACTAACTGGGTTGTGGAGGTCAGCTAGGCAGTCGCTCCATGTAAAATACTGGTATTCAGCTGCATACAGTTAGACTGGAAGTCGACCCCAACATAGTTGAGGATAAGCATAATTATGATGAATCACGACGGCCCGAACATATTATATGAGTACTTTTATACCAATAATCATAATAGACACCGGACCACATCAATGCAAATAAGCATAATATACAATACATACATATACCCCCGTGCGTTAGATTCCCATTTTAGTTACATAAATACATTCAGAGTGTAAACGGACCCTTTACGAAGCCGTGAACCAGGCATTATGTACATCAAACTAAGTCACCCTACGCAAAAATTATTGCTGGAAACGACTTTTTTTTTTGAGGTGAAAAATCACGTTTTACGGTAAAACTCAATGTAACGCACTCAAAACTTGTTGCTGATGGATGCTTTGAATAGTAAACGGGTCATGGAGGTAATTAAAGTAAAGTTAAAACCTTAAAAAGTAGTATTTAAAAAAAACCTTGCGAAAAAACTGGAACTTTGACCTCCCAATATCTCCGTATCCAGAAGGTTCCCAGGTATGGTCCAAAACAAAAAATATCGCAATGACGGGGAGAATAAGTGTCTTTCGGCTTCGTTAAGGGTCTTTTTACGCCCTTTAGATATTTCTATCTCGACCATAGTACAGAGATTGTCAAATAAATGAAGCTTCCCTGAGGTGCCTTACCTACTCTTATAGAATATACATAGGTGCAAATAAACAAAATACTCCATAATGTAATAAATATATCTGCAGTCTATGTAAATATAATGTATGTGTATAAATAAATGAAAATAAAATGAAATTATTTTATTACTGGATGCTGTTGTTTTTGTTTTTACTCCTTATATAATATGAAGCCTGTATTTCCTAAGATGTGTGCAGAACACCAATATTGCCGCTAAACGGGCACCTCACAAAATTACGCGACCCGGGAATCGAACCGAGGGAGGACATACTCTACGACAGTCCGACCCAGGAAGGACTTAATAGTCACGATTACCCCACCTGGGAATCGAACTTAGGAAGGACCTACTCTACAACTGTCTGAACCGGCGACCCAGGTCTCCTAAAGTTACAATTTCCAATAACGTTATAGACACCTTACCTTTTCATTTCGTTTCATTTCACACGGTATTCAAAGTCATTTTTTATTATCTGAAGTTTTTGAGTTATCTTGTTCCAAATGGAAGGGGTGGGTCGATTTTTTTGCACGCAAGTATATTGTGGTTCTACAATAAATTAGCCTAGTACTTTAGGACGCGACTGTATAACGTGCGCAGACACATCCCCGCCATTGTCGCTCAGCGTTCTTTTCACGTTACGGGACCTATATTCAACGTTCAGTTTCCTCGTTACCACACACACAGCAAGAGCATGGTTAGAAATACGGGACTTCGGGTGTTAGAAAGTGGCTACTTGGGGTGTTACCACACCAATCGATCGATGGAACAAATGACAACGATCGATCACTTGGTGTAGTAGAAACTGTCGATCGACGTCGACTTATCCATTCTATCGATCGAAGATCTAACGATTGGTGTGGTAACACACCAAGGCTGCGTTTCTACCTAAGTGGAGACTTGCAGTATTCGACCAATCATGACGCGAAGACGCGATGTGTATGTCAACTTATTGTTCAATTACCGTACGTCTTCCAGAACCAGGCCTAAAAGTGCGCTTACATGAGCTGAGTCTCCAGACCATTGAGAGACAAAAACTTCCTTGCAAGACTTTCAAGCATGATTTTAAACTAGCCTTGGGTAGTGGTCCATAATTGCGACCGGGTCACAACGACCACCATTTTACATTATTGTTTGTAAAATTTCGGTCGATACGTCCATGGTCGTGGTTGCTCTTGTGACGAACATAACATGACATTACGCCTGTAATCCCCGAAGGGTTAGGCAGAGGTGTACCTAATAGTACTCACTCCCACATTTTATGTTAGAGTCAGGCGAGCCTATTGCCATAAACCGAGCACAAATCCAGACTCCGTGGGTACTGAGAAAGACTGAGTAATATTATAATATTATAAAAAATAGGCAGAACATTTTACAGCTATATTTGCGACGTTCTGAGCAATCAAAAAGCTTCCTCTTAAGGTGCGGTGGAACCGGTATACCTAACCTGCACAGGCCGACCGGCTGCAGACATCAACAGACACTTCAATAGGTACCATAAAATGATAGAAATATGCCGAAAGGGTGAATCGAGACAAAATATTTTTTTTTATAATATCTCGCGGGTTTTTTTTTACAGCATCTCATGGTTTTCGACTAGAGCAACAATTTCTTTCTCAAAAAGTTTTTCATCCGAGCTACCATTTTGGAAATATAGATTGATCTATGCAGGGTGACTGGTAATAGGTTGCATTCCTTGAAATAGGTATTACTATACCTAATTTGCAACAATTTTGACCCCGATAACTTGGGGTCCAAACTGGGTTGTTTTTGAGATATCGAACTTTTAAAGTTTTTTGGAAACTTTCCACCTCTTCACCATAAACTGCTGATTGTGAGAAATCTACGCCGTTCAGGATGTTAAAATAATACTTTTCTGCTAGTTCATGAACGAATGAATCCGTCGAAAACCAATTTGACAAAAAACGTACATCTGCCTTTGAAAATTAAGCGCCATAAAGGTCAGGTTCAGAATTGAAATTTTCCTGGTGTTCGAGGCAGTTTTCTCAAAATAAATGTATCACACTTGTCGTGCAAATTACAGGAACAACTTTCTCGTTTCATTAGCTTTCTAAAATGGTGCCACAGTACCCACTTCTAGCAAGCAGGAAACAATGGTTGTTCCTGACAAGGTAGTATTTTAATAAAAAGGGGTAGTACAGTTTTTTCGATGCACGTCTTCCTGGTTGCAAATTTTCTTGTTACCACTACGTGATGTTGGCTGTCTGACTTAATGCTGATGATCCTGATCGATCAGATCAGGTCTGTCTCTATGAGGTATATTTTCCTATCCGACAGCGGGCAGACATCTATCCTATCAGACAGTCAAAGCATTGATTTTCTTTTTAACCGACTTCCAAAAGGAGGAGGTTATCAATTTAGCTTCAGAAGTCGGTGACAGAAAAACTGAATCAAACTAACAAAAGTCACCGACTTCAGAAGCTAAAGTTATTTTTCACTTTTTTGTGTTTTTGAAGTTGGTTTTATTTTTTTGTGTTTAAACGTAATTTAAGCGAGATCAGGACCAGCCTTATAAAAACAAAAACGAAGGCCCATGATTCGGAAACGATGCGTCGTCGGAGGACCATGCGTCTCAGAACTTTAATGGTTTCTATGGTGTGGGTCAACCCGATACTGTAATAAAATTTGGAAATTTCCATTTAAGTCCGAAATCAGTCAAAAAAATTCAATCAATTTTTTTTTGTTTTCTTTGTTGCTCATAGTTCCCCTAAGCGTATACTCCAACTCCTGCAAATCCGCCCATAAGACGACCCACTGACGACCATAACCTTAACTGCGGCAAGGGTCTCGGATTACAAAGCTTTATAGCCCTGATCTTCAGATTAATGACCTCTTCAGTTCATGAACCCAAAAAACGGTACCTAAGTATATTAATTATTAGTCAAACAAAAACTTGACAAATATCCTACCAAACTAGTCACAAAGTATCTATTTTGCCTTCGAAACACCAATTATTTTGCGGATACATTTCAACATTTAAAACTATAACGACCGCTCTTTGGTATAGATCGCATCTTATCTCTGAAACATCTTATTCTAAATAAACACATAATCATTTGATTTTAAACCTTATTGATACTGAGATTAGTACTTAAAATAGTCATATTATGTTTACATAGGAAAAATCAAAACATGTCATAATTTAATTAAATATTAGTTATGTTTGTGACATTAAAATTAATTTATAAGCAATTAGTGCAAGAGAAATATATTATAAATAAGCAGATTCTTTTTAAAAAACGCATTTGCGTGTTAGTCTTTAACAAAAGTGGTACCTAACTAATTGGAACAGGTGAGTGTTTGCGGAGTGATAGTCCTAATATTAGGGAAAGCTCTAAAATTTCTATTATTATTAACCAACTGCAAAGAAAGGAATCTTTTTCCCGCATGTATCTTTGAATACAGTGAAGTATCAAGATTGATGTAGCGAACTTCGTCCGCGCGAAATGATTATAAAAAAATGACTTCGCAATTGAATCGGATTTTGTTAACAATTTCATGAGTTTATTTTTTTTTGCACGGAACCCTAACTACTTTCTAAGCTACTCCGTATAACATCAGCTATCTGCCAGTAAAAGTACCGTCAAAATCGGTCCAGCCGTTTCGGAGATTAGCTGGAACAAACACACAACAGATCTGTCTGTCAGACAAAAAATTGTTAAAACTATCGTAAATACTTTCATATGCATTCAGTAAAATGCTGTTACTTTGAAATTACAAACAGACACTTCAATATTATTTCTTTGTATAAGTAGATATATCATAAAAATCATAAAAAGATAGAGGAAATAAAGATATGAAGCAGGTGCCATTTTGTTAAAGTAATACTTACGTTTTCTAGGCTCCACTAGATGGGTATTTGGGTATCATATGAAACAGTGCAACGTGAGGAGACCAAACTTCTACCCTGTGCGGTACGTCTATTGTGTTCGTAAATCCCTATCAGCTATTCTCTGACGGCTTTATTCCTAGCCATTTTCTTTCTTTCATACAGCGTGGCCCGTGACAATTGTCCAAAGCCATTTTTACAAGCAACTCGCCAAGGGTTTTTGTGACCCCCATGACCCATGTACTTACCTACAGTATGAAGTTACATGGTTGTATTAAAAACTTCCCATTAAAAGTTTTCAATACCAGTGGAAAGATTTTGCCTCACACCCTTTTACTTAATTTCCACTAAACTTTAAAAAAAAAAAACAAAAAAAAATGTCGTACAAATTGTTATTCTTTAAGCGAAGATTTTTCCCCAATTATAAATAGGTAATCGCTGAACATACATGGAATATTTCCATGGTTGGGCAGTATAGTAATTAAAATACGTAATTGAAATACAAATACGTATTTGGTATTTGTAATACTTCATAAAAATGTAATCTGTGATTGGTATTTCAAATACCTGACGCTGACGTATTTTGTAGTTAATATTTCAAGTGCTTATGGCTTCAAAATACATTTGAAAAATAAATAACACAAAAACTAATACATTTAGCGATCCATAGGTGCGTTCTGCAGAAAATAGCGCTCGATAGCTTTCGTAAGCAAAATGGCGACCGCTAAATATGTCAACTTTTAAAGTTGCACCTGTACCGTACGTCAAATTGTCAAGTATCTTGTCAATTGTCATTTTCATTCTTAAACGGTTATTTTCACGAAACTTCTGTGTATTACTTAAGTTTATTAGTAGCTACGAATAGCATAAAAACTCTGACACCAGGTTAGAACCACACGACAAAGAAGCAGAAGAAAGAAAGAAGCACTACGAATGTCATGATGGATTATTCTATTCTATTTACTGTACCTAACACCTGACTGTATTTTGTATTTTGTATTTTAAATAAAAATACCTAGTTAAAACACTGTAATTTGTATTTTAAATTTCAAATACACGACTTAAAAATATTTTGTATTAGATAGATAGTATTTTGTAATTTGTATTTTAATTGAAGCAAAGCATGTATTTTACCCAGCTCTGAATATTTCGGAAAGCCCGTTGAGAGAAGCTTCTAAAAACTATCCATTATTTTACTTTAAAATTCCATCTTTTTACTTTTCTGGTCTTCTTCTTTTCTTGCCTCTGAAATGTAAATAAATGACCCTTATCTACTATTTATTGATTTAATTCTTCATCAAGGTGTACCACACTTTACTTCCCTAGCATAAAGTATGCCTATAGAATAAGTAATATTCATAATTACACGCTGCGCAATATTGTTCCTAATTGCCCTTGGGTCAATTTATTTATTCTTCTCACGTAGCGTGTATGCCTAGCTAGGGTTTGCTACAGGCATTGCTTGCATTCTGATTTCAAAGATAGATTCTATATTTTGTTAAGCCGTTCTTAATTTAAACCAAAAATATGAAAATCTTTGTAGAAAAAATTATAAATAAGTGTTTTCGCAAAAATATGACTTTTGCAACTTTATTTGTGACACGTGCATGCTTGCTTAATTTGGAGAAAAGCGAAAGAATTAGTTACTTTTTGACAATTATATTTAACCAGGGACCGAAAAAGTTACCCGTATAACGAGTTTTAGCCGGGTTACTTTTTAGGGTTAGGTAAAAAACCGTAGAGTAAAGGTTAACTAATACGTGATAACCTTAGGGTTAATCAGAGCAGAGTTCATTTTTGTAAATAACTTAGCCCGACCTCGGGGCTTTGTCTCTTTCAGCAATACTTAAATGGTTAACCCGTATATTATAATGGTTAATAAAACATATGGATCTAACCGGTTAATCGATTATGTGATCCTTGCAATTTTCTGTTTAATTTAGAAACTTACATAATAAAATATATGTACCTACTTACTAACATATCTCACACACATACTGACAAACTGAAGTTTCTAAAAACGTATTTGTAATCAATGGTCTCAAAGGTAATTCAACCTAGAATCGTATTCTATAATTAATTTAGGTACCTACTTCTAAGTACCAATTACAGGTATAAAATGAATTGAAAGCAAAATCGGTATGCATAACTGGTTTCATTCTTCAAAAAGCGTGGGTTACTTTGGTAAAACGGTTAACACGTATTCAGAACATCATTCTGGGGCCAAATACTCATTCCCCAATTCGCCACATAGATTTTTTTTTTAAATTATCTATCGAAAAATTTCTATGATTTTCTCATATTTCTATAATTCATAATGTTTTAGCGTCGGTATCCTTTCCACCCTGTATATAAATGAGTGACGAAAAAGTTCTTTATTCAAAGTGACGCCTGGTATTTGTTTTAGAGCAAAATGACGAAAGGAGAATCTAAGCAGGCCGAAGGCCATGTTTTGAACTTCGATCATCTCGTCTTCTACGTGGCGAATGCTAAAACCGTAAGTACAAATGGAAGATTATGTTAATAATGGTGCTATATTGGTGTAAAAAGGCAGCTTTTGAGTGGGTGAAAATATTCAAAATGTTGCCTAAGACAAACGCGCGAAAAGAAACGTAAATTAGAATGATTTTAGAACTCAAAACATTATTATTAACATGACATTTACCTAGTTTTAATAATTCATTTCTTATCTAGGGGCAAAATAATAACGAAAATGCCATTGGATATTATCATCATCATCATTCACCTGGCTCATCCCAATTTATTTGGGGTCAGCGCAGCAATGCCATAGGATATAATTTTTTTCGATTGAAAAATCGTTCTAATTGACGTTACGTTTATTTCCCGAGTTGTCTTGAAATGTTTGTAAATAAATATCAGATTTTATGAGTGTTTCCATCCCATAGCAGTTAGCGGTTAAAAGCACTTATGAAGTATGTATGATAAGGATCCTTCAAGAAATGGCCTAGCTGAATTCACACGTATCTTTCATGTCTATGAATTTTAAGTCAGCCGTTCATGGCATTTCCTTGGTTTAAATTGACTGGAGAAGAGTAATAATAACTGATAGGGTGTTTCATCTTTCTAGGCTTCAAATTATTTCATAACACGACTTGGATTCAAGCCGTTGGCAGTTCGTGAAGCGACAGAAACTAGACCTGTGCTGGCCTTAGCTGTAAGATTAAACCAGGTATGTTATGTGTTGATAAATCAATTTAATTTTATAATGCTATTGTAAAGAATCGAGTTCTTATAGCTTAACAGACAGATGTGTTGTCGGGGAACTTGTTCCACTTTCGTCACTAACTGAAACTACCACTAGCTGAAGAGGTATAGAGGTATGAACAGGGTTCATCCCCCCATAGAAAAGGGAGAATCCTCCGACAGACGGGTGTGTTGTGTCTGGTGGGCTTGCGAGACAGTTGTCGGGTTTTACTCGCGGATAACTTATAATAGCGCGATTTGTGTCAAAGATGGCGCTGTAGTAGTTTTTGTACTTATCTTACTTCTTTGTAATAGATCACAATAATATTCGAGTCGCCCACTACTCCAGAAGGCGATATAACCAAGGACATTATAGCCCACGGCGACTTCGTGAAGGATGTGGCTTTCGAGGTACAGGACCTAGACGAGCTGGTCCGTAGGGCTAAGCAGGGCGGCGCTGAGATCGTCAAGGATATCACTGAGGAAAAGGATAAGCTTGGGGTTGTGAGATACGCGGTGTTGAGAACGGTAAGGGATATAAAATATTTCCAACTAGCTTTTGCTCACGTGAAGATCGGTAGGTAATGATCCCACGGGATCGTACTATTGGGATAAAAAGTATCCTATGTGTTAATCCAGGTTATAAACTATCTGTGAGCCTAATTTCATCCAAATCCGTTAAGTTGTTTTTGCGTGAAAGAGTAACAAACATCCACAAAACTTTTGCATTTATAATAGTAACTTTTATAGTGAACTAGCTTATGCCCGCGGCTTCGCCCGCATGGAGTTCGGTAATGTCCCCATATGTTATTCTGATATATAAGCTATATTACTGCCAAGTTTCATCAAAATCCATCCAGTAGTTTTAGCGTGAAAGAGTAACAAACATCCACACATCCATACTCACAAACTTTCACATTTGTAATATTAGTAGAATATTAGTAGGATAGTAGGATAGTAGGATACTTATGTAAATGAGGTTATTCCTGTTTTTTTTGTCACTATGTTACACTGAAACAAATGCTTAATTTCTTACACTGCACTGTTGAAATTGTAACCCGCAGGGCTAAGCAGAGCATTGAATACTAAACAGGGCGCTTTTATTTAGGCATCTATTTAAATATCACCTAGACTAGTCATGTTACTGAAATCGGACATTATTATTTTAAAACAAACTATCCAATGAAAATTGTAATTAAGACTTTTTTACCAATAGTGCGGAATTAAGTTCTACTGGAAATATTGCAATTGTATTTATATTTGTGTATTTCTGACTCTAATTGTATTCAATCTTACGGGTAGCCTTCAGTTTAATTAAATAAAAGTTACTTTCAGTATGGAGACAACACGCACACTCTCATAGACCGAAGCAAGTATAAAGGTATATTGTTGCCGGGATATGAACCTCTGGAAGATGATATCTTAAATAAATCATTGTGAGTACCAATCATTATTTCTATAGACATACAGGGTGTAAACGGACCCTTCACGAAGCCGTCAACCAAGCATTCTGTACATCAAACTTAATAACCCTACGAAAAAATTATTGCTAGAGACGACTTTTTTTTGGGGTGAAAAATCAGATGGTGACCATCAAAATATTGTGCTGGTGGACGCTTTGAATAGTAAACGGGTCATGGAGGTTATTAAAGTAAAGTTATTACCTTAAAAATTTGTATTAAAAAAAAAACTTGAAAATTTTGGAACTTTGACCTCCAGTATCTCCGTAACTAGAAGGCTTCCAGAACAACAAAATGATCGCAATGACGGGGAGAACAAGTAGGTACCTTTCGGCTTTGCTAAGGGTCTATTTAAACCCTTATATAATAATAAGTAAATATTACTTCATAACTATTAGCATAAATACGTATGTACTCGTAACAACAACTACTTGGCCTAGTATGGAAGAACAACACATGCTGAGCCGACCCCAAATGAATTGGGATAAGGGCAAGAGAATGATGATGATGAACAACTACTTGGCCTATTTTTTTTCAATTTAAATGATTCCATTTAAAATGTTCAGCACTTAACATAGAGGTATCTGCTTAATTTAGATATTTTAGTAGTAATAGAACTGTATGCCGTTATTTATTTCTTTCCATCAAGTACAACATCAAATAAATAAAACGTAGATACAGCACATGAGCAACATAAGAGGAAACAACAACACAATGTAAAAAACAATTGAAAACTTTTGTCAACTTGTTAACCCTCTAATACTGACCTTTCATAACGCGACGAACAGGAATAAAACGGTAACGTTACATTTAGGGTAACATTTGTTCATTCATTAACTATTTACAAGAGTCAAAACTAGATGGCGCTGTTCTATATAACGCACAAGGTTACTCATTTGGGCTGCTAAAATTATATAGTTGCAAGAATTGTGAAATTTTCTATTGGCTAATGATTTTATAACAAGGATATGGATTCTATCATTGCACTACTTTTTTTTTCCAGACCCGCAACTCATCTGATGTATATAGACCACGTAGAGGGTAACATGGCTGACGGAACACTTGAGGACTCCTGGACTTGGTATGAAAGAAATCTCAATATGCACAGGTGAGAATAGCAAAACACCTAACACTTGGTTGCTGGAGTGGATAAATAAGATCAGGAGACTCATTGCATTGTTGCCTTGTTTGTCTTATAATTGTTTCTTTTTCATTACCAGATTCTGGTGTGTTGACTATAAACATGATATATCTCAGTGGTCCTGCATCAAGTCCGCATCGGTCATCAACAGGGATGAAAATGTTCTTGTGAGTGTAATTTCGTCGAGCGTAGAGGGGAGATACCTAGCTTAGTGGTACCACACATTGTTCGATAGATGGCGTTGTGCCGATGACGCGCTTTCCTGAATCGCGGTGTTAAGATTCTCCGCGATTGAATGACCCTCCCCGGTTTTACTTTGTTCGGTATCGCTTCTCGGCCTTTTGGCTAAGATCAAAGTGTAGTATCTGTTCTTTTCAGCTTAATATCTGAAAGTTCCCTCACTGAGGGACCAGTATATTAATCTGATTTTTGTAAGCTGACGGGATGTTCGGGGCTCGCTCCACTCCCGTCGCGCGGGTCGGCCCGGCATTGCAGTGCCGCCGGGATCGGCCCACATAAAACCTGATAATGAAACACCTGTGTTAAGGCTCCGTAAGTACATACGTACTAGGTCGATCTCCAATATTATTCTCCGGCATAGCGTTTAGGGATCTTAATGTTTCACTGTTAAATCGATAAGAATGTAAAAACAAAAACTTCATCAATCAATAAAGAAAAATGACTATTTTGTTTTCAGTTATCCATGAATGAAGCAACGAAAGGGTTAAGACCAACGAGTAAAACCACTGAATTTGTGAAAGCACTAGGAACATCAGGAGTCGAGCATATTGCTTTATACACCGATGATATTGTTGCTACCGTGAGTGTACTTTTTTATAATTTGGTCTCATAACAGCATGCCCATGCTCCTCGAAGACGAAGAGATACTCCAAATTGTAGGTATAGGCTGGAAGGGACATAGACGCACAGACCATATATTAAGCACATCATTCCGAAGAAAAAAATCTGCTGTTTCTTTCAAAAGTGCAATACCTACACCGTCAAAAGTATGGAAAAACAGTTGTTTTTTTTAAATACCGATTTTAAAAAAATTGGCCGGTTCAAATTATGTACCTATTGAACACGTGTTAATCGTTTGTACGTCGATGTCCCTTCCACCCTATTATATAGCACACCCACCTTTTTTGGCCGTCAGTAGGCAAGCGGAAAAGGGGGCAATTCTTTTGCCACTAACTGAAGTTCCTAATGAAAAAACCGGTCGCTTTGCCTTTCCGAATCGAAGATCATGACGACAACGACGACACAACCTAGGTACTGCAATGCGTACTTATTGATGATTCATACATACCCGCCACCAAGTACTTCTTGTATGTTAATGACATTCATCGTAAACAAGTAATAACGAGGACTCTCATGATCAGCCTATCATGTTCCCAATGCTGGGACACAGGCCTCCTCTCCATAACGGAGAGCGGGTCGTACTTCATCCACCGTGCGGGCCCAGTGCGGGCTGGTAGATATAGAAGATATGTCAAGTCTTTGATTTTTCGGTTGTAGGACTTCAATCAAGATGTCTTGCTTTACTGTTTTGAGAGCAGTATCTGGTGATGAATTACACAAAGGGCGTGCTTGTTTTCGAAACCCCTGACCCCCCCTACTCGTAAGTCAGCGTCGATACCACTGGTCATCACTGCTCTGTACAATCTACGCATACTCGTATTGCCTAAAAATATTTAATTTTACCCCACAGATGCGAAACTTTAAAGCCCGTGGCGCTGACATACTAGGAGTACCCCCGACTTACTACGACTTGATCAGAGAGAAACTGAAGCACAGCTCCGTCAAAGTAGCTGAGACCATCGAAGCGTTGAAGGAAGGCTGCATTCTGATCGACTTCGATGAACGAGGCTATATGCTGCAGGGTTTTATTAAGCACTTGCAGGCGCGGCCGACGTTGTTCATTGAAATCATTCAGAGAAGGAATCATAGGGTTTGTAACTTTGTTCCATTATTTACAGTCAAAGCTCGTAAAGTCGACAAAACAACTAGTAATACAGGCTGAAAAAAGTTGTTTACGCTACGCAAGCCATATCAAAAACTCGACTAAAAGAAAAAATTATGGTCTAAAAAGGATTTGAAATGCAAATCTATTTTTTTTGTGCACTCATTTAACAAACACAGCACAGAAATTCATAAATTATAAACATTTTATAGTTTTTGAGGGAACGTTAAAAAAGGTTCACCTATTTCACCTACCAAGAACAAAAAAAAAAAAAAATCAACAACTTTCGACCGACAACCGTGGCTGGCTTGAAAGAGTTAAGAATCTTTTGCCCCAAAAATTTGTATTCCTACAAGTACTTACATATTATTTCAGGATATCTTTCTAAATACTTTTTTTTTTTACAGGGTTTCGGAGCTATGAACTACAAATGGGTGTTCGAAGCCATTGAGCTGTTGGAGAAGCAGGAACAAAAGGCCGACAACACCGAGGACGCGAAGAAGAATGATGCAGCTTGATATTGTCCTTTTATTTTTTGTAAACAGCTTAGCAACACACAAAAAAAAAACAAAAGGTTTATTGTATTCTTTTTGGATTAAAATAAAACCGTTTTATTCTTTGGATTCTTGTCTACCTATGAAATAAAGCTTGATAATACCTAATAAACTTATTCGGTCGATATGAGAGTTTTATTTAATTGAACTGTAAGCTCTAGAAAACCCAAGGTTGACATATTATAACTATGTATTATATGTAATATGTATTATAACTATGTTTAGATGGCAGACAGCCAAGAGCTTTGTTTTAAATGTCAATTTCAATTCTTTTGATGGGAGATAAATAAGGCATCCGATTGATTGTTAACTTTTCTAAGTGTCTTTTGATGTGCGAGAAAAAGCATAATGTTTCATTGCAATGTTTTTTCTAACAATCTGACAATGCGCACACGCAACTAACAACAAACCCTTTTCAAAACTACGCCACTTTTTATTTTTTTTATTTTTAATGAAATGTCATGGAAAATTCTAGAATTTATATATAATAAAATCGATTGCACAACATTTTGTAATGTAGAATGACTGGGTGATATTTAAAATGGCCGACCGACCCGTACCGGACTCCGGCTACTACTAACGTGGGGTAGAGACTGCTGCCACAGAAAATTATATTCTAGAGATATAATAAGTCGCTGTTCGCGCTATATGTTTTGTAACTGTACGTAGTAAACGGTATAAAACAGATACTTAGTCTGTACAGGATGTTGGGTACATCAAGGCAGATAATTCAAAACGAATTACGGAACAAATATTTTACTAATAAAAATTAATTACAATCAGGACGTACCCTTAGCTTTTTACCAAATTATATTTCCCTTTAATTTGACTAACAGTTAAGATTTCACTGGATATCAGTACCTATCAAATAAAATAATCACGGAAAAATACCCGTGCACTTTTTAGGGTAAAACTTTTGAACTGCTAGTTTTAACAAAAACGCGAGTAGAGCTACTTTCATGCTCTATTCAAACATTCCACAACAAAAATGATATTTGTTTACTTTTAAGTTAAATAACTACCTTACTTAAAATAATTTATTGAATTCTGTGTCTGTACTTACTTGAAAACTTTAATTTTCTTGTGTTTCAATAGTTCAATTATAAATGGGTCGATGTCCAGAGGCATTTTTTTTCGTGTCGGACGGGATAAACCCGTTTTAAAATCGAAAAACGTTTTCAAAATATTTTTTAATAGACAGTTCGGTATCTAATCTACGTGGTACAAGGCTAATATTATGAATAAGTTTATTATAAATATTAAAAAAAAAATCTTAAACCCTAAAATCCTGATCGCTCTGGGTTGACCCAACTCCCGATTGAATGACAAAAATATTCTTAAAATTTTTAAGGAGAAGGATCTTATGAAACAACTTATTTAGATTACATAACAAATAGTTAATCTTCATAGTAATATTTTTTTTTTTGTTATATTAACAATACTTTTGCCACAATTTTAATTTAAAATCGTGACCGGGCATTTTATCTCATCGCTCTGCGCTGAGGTAAAACATCGCCCTCATCCATAGTTACGCATTATAGACACTCTATTCCCCTCCCGCGGGGCAGCGTCGGTAGTAGTCTAACCGCCGACGAGGATATCTGTGTGCCACGTTCCCGCGTTCCAACATTACGAAGGTAAGTTTATGATTGCTCTGGATTTGGTTCTCGAATTTTATGATTGCTATGGCACGTTATTTAAATTCAATAGTAAGCTTGCGAATGTGTTTGTTATGTGAATTAAGTGATCGTTATGATATTTTTTATGAGACGTAATCACAACTTTCTACTGCTTTTAAATTCGGCTATATTTATGATTTTGTGACTTTTTCTGATCGCTATGGCTCTGATTGCTCTGTCCAAAAAGACCAGAGCGATGATATTTTGCATTAATTGTACGTTATAAATCTATTTTAAGTAGTTGTACCGGACTGTAATAATGACAAACGATGAACTATGCATATAACCTTTAATTTATAACCTTTCCTGGGTTTCTTCGGATAACCTAAACCCATAAACAGATTTTTACGTATTTTATCTTGATGATACCTTGCATTTAGCTACCTGCTCCAGCTGTAACCCCTTCTCTAAAATTTAATCGCAACTATTGTTGCAGATTGAAATCATGCCTCGAAATAAATTTTCTATTGAATAAAAAACCTGGAAAAACCTGGAAACCTGATATGCGGATACTGGCCAGCTAATACCGCTTATGTTCGACAACTCTGTGATCTCTCTCTCACCACACGTAAAAGACTTGGGCCTGTACATTGACGAGACGCTTAGTTGGAATAAGCAGGTGGCTCAAGTTAGCCAGAAAGTCACTTACTCGCTGCGGTCTCTCTATAGATTCAAACATTTTCTCCCATCTAGCACTAAATTAACTTTGGTCCAGTCACTTGTGCTTCCCATTATCGACTATGCTGATGTTTGTTACTCTGATCTATCCCAAGAACTTTTAAACAAATTGGATCGTCTCCTCAATAATTGTATTCGCTTTATTTTTGGCTTTCGTAAGTACGATCACATCTCTTCATATCGTTCTCAGCTTAAGTGGCTGCCTATCCGACTCAGGAGGTCCCTCAGATCTCTCTGTATGCTCTTCACTATTTTGACGGATCCTCGTGCTCCCGATTACCTAAATGAATATTTCAAAGTGATGGGCAGTTCACACAATCGTAACCTTCGAGCTTCTAAAAACATACTCCTTGAAATTCCCTCATATCGTACTGGTTTTATGTCTAATTCTTACGCTGGCTCAACTATAAAGCTTTGGAACGCGGTACTCCTTGGCATTAAAAAAGCTGAAAGCAAAATGGCTTTCAAAAGAACAGTTCGGAAGTACTATGTGAATTCAGACTAAATTGCTCACTAGCTAGTCATTAGTAGTCATAGTAATTATTATAAGGTTTCTCGTATTTTTGGACTATTTGTATGTATTATAATATATATTAGTTTATTTCATTTTATTTGTCTATAGGTGTATTAGTATGTACCTATTTATATATATCAATTTATGTTTACAAATTGGTATTTTCTTATTTATTTTTTTGTACTCTATAACAATGCTGTCCTATTTGACCCAAAGGTTGTCTGGTAGAGAATGCCTTGTGGCATTAAGTCCGCCTATGTACCACTTTTGTACATGAAGTTTAAATAAATAAATAAATAAGAAAAACGTCTTAGGAAGAAATAGGCTGAGCGTCGTAGAATGGCCAAGATAAAAAATAATCCAGATCTGTACGCACAATGGCTTGTAAAGTCAATAATACATTTATCTTACATATAATCTTGTACACGTACATACACTGAATATGACTGAAAACGGCTAAATAAATAATATTTTATCAATATTTATTTTTTTGTTTCACTGATTTCAACATTTATGATCACTCTGGCACCAATTATGATTGCTCTGGTCGCGAAATTTTTTGAACTTAAATATTTCCATAACTGTTTGTGTAAATTGAAGGCCACTAGTAAAAATATACCATTTGAATATCATTCTTTTTAATGAGATACGTAATTACCATTAAATATCAATATCTGAAAAGCACCAGAGCGATCACACGAATACGCCCGTTTTGGAGATTGACCCAAATATTTTCAAATCTTTTTTAATCATCATTTTTTTCTACCCAGCCCAGACTCTAAGTATAAATCTTCGTACCAAAAACAATGCATTTTCCAAAGGAAATCTACATTATTCCGATCATTCAAGCTAGTAGGACTACGGTAACTCGGTAAGCTCTGTCTCAGTAGGTGACTAGGCTACTCATGACGCTTCACCCCTCCTCTGTGCTCAACTTGCTTCAAAATCCAGTTTTCTATATCCAATCACATTTACATTTTGTTTATCGCGTGATTTGCGCAGTGAGCTTACGTTGTGGACAAAATTGTAAGTATTTTATGTTGTTTGTTGTGAGGTATGCGGTAAGGGAATGGTTTGTAAACAAGGTCCTTGTTTGTTGTATTGTAAACAAATAACGTCATAATTATTATGTTGTTTAGTTACGCAGTGGTCTATAGGTAATAATGCACTTTAAATACAAATCTACTATGTAAACTAGGGGTGACTCTTCAATATCTATAAACCTTAGTTAACGTTGTGTGCAGCGTGTATCAGAAAGGTCATATTTCAGCCTATCCCATAAATTTGGGTCGAGTAGGTTTTGACGTTTTGTACTGAACAGCTGGTTTTTTTTTCGCGATTTGATGTTTGTGAAAGCGGTTCAGTTTGATGGTTTGGGTCACTTTCTGAAATATGACCATACGTTTCTGAGACACGCTATACTCCCATTACAATTTCCGAAAAACCTAGTCGATACTAATAAAGTGGGAAAGAAGCTAGCTTCTTTAGCAGGACATAAGGAATTGAAAGAAAAAAAAAAATACAACACAATATACAATCTATACATATAAAATTCAAAGTCCTGACTGACTGACTGATATATCAACGCACAGCTCAAACCGCTGATCCTAGAAACATGAAATTTGGAGGGTGTATTCTTTGTAAAGAGTAGGTATCCACTAAGAAAGGATTTTTCGAAATTCCACCACTAAGAGGGTGAAATAGGGTGTTGAATTTTCTGTGAAACTTTTTATTCTCTGAGTCGATTGACTTGAAAATTTGTGTACATACTCTTCAGTTAAAATTATGAGATACGTGTATCACAGTTTTTCCAAAATCATCCCCCAATTTAAAATTCAATGTCCTGATTGGCTGACTGGTATATCAACGCACAGCCCAAATCGCTGGTCTTAGAGACATGACATTTGGGGAGTGTATTCTTTGTAAAGAGTAGGTATCCGCTAAGAAAGGGTTTTTTGAAATTTCACCCCTAAGAGGGTGAAATGGGGTGTTGAATTTTCTGTGAAACTTTTTATTCTCTGAGTCGATTGGCTTGAAACTTGCCCGGGTTGAGGACCTAGTGGCTAAATAATAACAGCCGCTCGGGTCGAACTTTAGGTTAAGCCGTGCTATCCTAAGTTGTCTGTGGATGGGTGACCACCCATTACATACCGAGTTTCTTCCGTGTATCGGAAATCACGTTAAGCCGTTGGCCCCGGTTGTCATTTGTAGATCTTTGACAGTCGTTAGGTAGTCAGTGGCCCAAAAAGTCTAACAACCAGTCTTACCAAGGGGTATCGTATTACCCAGTACTAACTGGGCAGTGGAGGTCAGATAGGCAGTCGCTCCATGTAAAATACTGGTATTCAGCTGCATCCGGTTATACTGGAAGCCGACCCCACTGTAGTTGGGAAAAGTCTAGGCAGATGATGAGTCGATTGACTTGAAATTATGAGACACGTGTATTACAGTTTTTCCAAAATCATCCTCCAATATTAAATTCAAAGTCCTGACTGACTGACTGATATATCAACGATTCTCCGCACAGCCTAAACTGCTGTTCTTAAAGACATGAAATTTGATGGGTGTACTCTTTGTAAATATTGGGTATCCACTATGAAAGAGTTTTTCGAAATTCCACCCCTAAGAGGGTGAAATGGGATGTATGAATGAATTATTTTTTATTTTATCAATTTTATTTGTTATGCCAATTTACTTATTATCCCAAAAGTAAGATCCTGTGGGCAATTCGCGAACTCCACGCGGGCGAAGCCGCGGCCATAAGCTAGTTATATATATTAACGTAGCCCTAGGCATTCGTTTTAGGCTAAAACGAAATACCTTGGGCTTCGTTTACATTCCACGGTTGTTACTGAAAATATTTTTTGTATTAGATTTAATTAAAATTGAGATATTTGTACCTTCACACGGTCTAATGAATATAAAATAATAATTCATTAGAAATCCTAGAAAATGGTGTTCTTGCTAGTAACTATTATCACCGAATTTTGTCCACAATGGCGTTTCGGTAACACTGTGTGTCGGAGGCTCGCCCGTTTCAAGTCGGAGACTAAGCGACATCGTACGTCGCCAACGTAAGCTTAGCCGTAGTTCACACTGAGAAAATTATCCCGACCTTCAAGTTTCTCTATCTGGGAAGCGCAAGGCCAATTTTACTCCAGGTAAATACTTAGCTTTCTGATATACAGAGTGTAAGGGACAACCCTCAACAAACTGATGGGGTGAATTCAGTATATCATACTAAGATGACCGGTACTAGAAATTATTTCAGGAATGTTATGGGAATCCAATAAATTTGATTTGTTTTATTTCCTCATACAATATATCGTTCGCAATATATCATGACGGTGGCAAAACGCACGTAGCGAACGGCAAGCGCGACGACTACTTCGATGAACTCTGTAGCTAGGCAGGAAGTGAACAGCTGATTTCACGCGTCGGTCATTAGATTATTTCAAATCTATTGTTGGATTTTTGATTTTAGCCGTATTATTTACATAAATGGAGTGCTGCGTACAGGAAATGTAATTTTACATTGAAATAAAGGAATAGTAACTGAAAAAAAAATAAAAAATAAAAAAAATCCAGAGAAAAATTCCGGTGGAATATGATACAAAATAAGGAGCTGAATGCACCCCGTCAGTTTGTGAAGGGCTGTCAATTACACGCTGTATTTGTACCGTTTTGAATATTACGGTACCTACTGATATGTCCAGTGGCGATGAGAAGTTCAAAAGTCTAGACGACATCACAATTCTCCGCCGATAGGAACAAACAGAAATGAGGTTCCTCCTGGCCATCAAGTAGGTCCTGTGCATCACTTTAAAATGCTAAAGTTAATTCGTTAATTATCACTACCAAGCTTAAGAAACTCCTTAAAACCTTTTTAAAGAAATCTTTCTCGAACATTAGCATTATTAGCAAATACTCGACCCATGTAAACACAGCCTTACCTCTGTCTTGTTTTCTTGTAAAACTACATTATGGAGTCAATATTTTCTCGCTTCAATAAAAGCACTAGTTGGTGCTGCTACGGTTTAGTCTAAATACGGTGCTTGATACGAATACACTCACATTTTGGTGTTAATTTACTTTGCATTCTTTGTTATATTGTTTTGAGGAGTAACAATGGTAAGTGGTAATTATGTCTATTGTCTAGTTTACATTTTTTCTCAGTTAGTTTAATTTCTGTTTTCAGAAAAGCTGAGCTGTAGGTACCTAAATTATTAATGCCTTAATATTAAAATCTGACTGTGCTTTTATTTTGGCCATTTAGGTGTCTCCTAGTGTTCGTGAAAAGGCCGTTATATAACATCATATCATCACGCCGATTATCCCCGAAGGTGTAACTAATAGTGCCCCCACATTTCTCCAGTTGTGTTTAAGTCCTTGTAATAGGGAGCGAGCCTATTGCCATCAACCGGGTATGGATCCAGACTTCATGGTTGCTACTGAGAAATTCCTGATGGAAAATACAATGACACTTTTCCCGACCTGGGAATCGAACCCAGGACCTCATGCTCAGCAGTCGCGTTTGCGACCAAACTTTACTGTACAGTACAGTATTTTACGGATCACGCTTTTCTCAAGTCATTTAGAGCTATCTAGCTACTGCTTGAGTCGACCATTTTTCTGGAACAACTGTTTATTAATTTCCAACAAGAAAAAATGTTGCCAATTTTCGTAGACACAGGAAAACTTTGGTAAAAAAAGATGTTCCTAATAAAATCTCTGTTTACAGACTTCTTACACAGACAAGGGCAGAAAACCTGAAGATGGGAAGTTCCTAGCTTTCGATCATCTCACGTTTTGGGTGTCTAACGCGAAACAGGTGAGTTTTTTAGTACCTACTATTAAAAATAATTATTTTTTGGTCAATTTATAAAATCTATCACATTAAAAAAACCTTGTGATTTTTCTCCAATGCCTCCGATATCATTAGAACTCCCTACCTGACTACTTAATCCGTCGGTCCGGTCAAATCAGCTGTATTGATCTCCGCCATAATAATTATACTTATTTTCGATTGTTACCTATATTCTTTTGTTTTATACCAACTTACATAACATCACGCACGGCCGCCCCGAAGAGGTATTACTCAGAGGTGCATCTAATAGTACACCCACATTTCGCCAGTTACTGATGAGAAAGTCCCATATAGGTAAAAGGGGGTGACCTTTAACCCGGCACGAATCCAGACTACCTACGTGTTTGTTAGAATTCCTGATGGAACTACCCAGTCAAATAGTCAATTAACTTAATATACTGAAACCTTTAGCCTGCATCATCCCACTGCTGGGCAAAGGCCTCTCCTCTCCCCATGTCTTCCAGTTGTGTCGATCCAAAGTCAATATGGACCACTATTCGCTGGTCTTGTCCAGATCGTCCCGCCTGCTTAATATAACCAACTTATTTATGTATGTCATTCTTATGTCACAGGCTGCCAGCTACTATGTAACAAGATTCGGCTTCGAACCGCTAGCATACAGTGGCTTAGAGACAGGTTCGAGAAAAACAGCTTCTTACGCCGTCAGATTGAATAAGGTAAACGGGTATTATGATTAGACGAGCCTCTGGCTCTGGTATTTATTTGTGCGAAATACTGGTTAATTATTATTTATAGATAATGTCTTGATTGTGTTCTGTAAGTTATTTGCGTTGTTTGGAGACTTTAAAACTTTCGATGCCAAGCACCCAACATATCGCTCGTTTGCAACACGACAATAACTCAAAAATGTAGATTTTTCGATGTTGTTCGTAGTTGATTATACAATTAACGAAAGTAAGTATTAAACGAAATACGTGAAATAAACTATGTTTTGTTAAAAGCTTTCTATTAAATAAATAAACATTTTTAGTCTAATTTAAAAAAAAACGCTGTCCCGTATTTCTTATTTTTCGAGTTAAGTCATTATTGTCGCAAACACGCGTCGAACAGCTCTTCGTTCGTGTGCCCACAACCCGCCGCCCGAGTCGTCGTTATACGTAGCTATAGATGACATGTGATCATACCAGGTGGCCTACCATGACGTCTTATAGCAGGAATAATTCCAGTGTGGGAAAGAGATGGCGCTAGACGACCTGTATTAGCTCTGTCACTTTCCCACACTGGAATTACTCCTGGTTTAAGTCGTCATAGTAACCCACTTGGACCCGACTAGTGAGACCAAAATATCTAAGTAGGTTTTAATCAGTCCTATCTACCTGAAAAATAATAAATTGGCCTAGTAATTACAGAGAAAAAGTTACCCTAACGTAATTATTTATAAATCTACTAATATTATAAAGAGGTATTTGTTTCTAAGTTTGTATGTAGGGGTAACCTCCGGAACTAATGATCAATTTCTAAAAATTCTTTCACTGGCTAAAAAAAGCTACATTATTCTTAGGTGCTATAGACTATAAATTATATTTATATCATGCATATTAGCCGAGCTATCACCATTTTTGCGGACAAAGTCTTGGGCGAAGTGCTAGTTGTATACAAAAACCTTAATTTATCATTTCTTCCTACAGATCATATTCGTCTTCCAAGCTCAATACGACCCCGAAGAAACCGACTTTGTAAACGAGGTCGCGTACCACGGCGACTTCGTGAAGGATATAGCCTTCCAAGTGGAGAACCTCGACTATATTCTGGAGTACGCCCGGAAGCAGGGCGCTGTGGTCATCAAGGACTTGTGGCAGGAGGAAGACGAGTATGGAGTCGTTAGATTGGCTACTATTAAAACGGTAAGGAGTATTCTACTGCTCTTATTACCATAATAAAGAACAGAGACAGTTACCTACTTAAAAAAATTAAGAGGGTAGATAAAAGGTAGATCAAGGATTTCGGGGGAAATACTAATATTAATATGAAAAACGAAAATTTTATCAGCCAAGGGTAATTTAGGACGCGGGCCTGTGGACGATGAGTAATGGGTTAGCTCACCGTCCGTCCGTCTTATGACGACAGGCCGTGTCGACGGCGCGTTCGTGTTCAACGCGCGCCTCAAAGAGATGTCAGCAACCAGGAAGGGGCCCGCAAGGGCCGATGCCTGCCGGGGCTGCGAGACTGTTCGAAAGAGATACCGCGGCCCTGGAACACAAAGGGCAAAGAAGGAACATGGATGGGTTTTAGTCAGTAAAAGTCCGACTCTCCCTCCCACGCCACCCAGAGCGGGGGGGGGGGGGTTATTTGAGGATAACCCACCCAAAAAAAAAAAAAAAGGGCAGTATGTGGAGTGTGACTTAGAGCGCACAGCTACCTGTCAGGCTAGCCTGGAGGGTGGGTCCATGTGTAATCAAATGTCAGTTGCAAAACTCGAAAACATCTGCAAGGCTCCTATTTGCATTTGGCTTTTGGCCCGCATCCTTTGACAGTGGAGTCCCTGCAAAAGGGGAAATTATAGGGTAAATGAATAATGAGGCGTTTCAGCGTGTGTCGTTCTTCATTCTGGTGTAATTCACCTTTGTTGCTGTGCTGTGAGTATGTCTGGTGTTCTGTGAGAGAAAGTATGCAAGAGTGTGCACTGTTCCGTGTTAGTTTTAATTGAAACCATGGAATGTTGTCAACTTTTGTTTTGTTTTGTTTCTATGTTAATTATTGTAATTGGTGTTATATCGTTTTAATTACTTAACAATAAATAAATTAATGTTGATTTTATCTGCAGTACGGAGATAACACTCACACATTAGTGGATAGATCCAAATACCGGGGACCCTTTCTGCCTGGATACCAGCTACTGGATAACGATCCTATCAACAAATTCCTGTAAGTAAATATTTTCAAGATCGATATTTTTTCGTGCATTTTGAGTATATTCGCAATACTCAGTTCTGTTATACTTAGTTTGTTATTTAATTTAAGGAACTGGTTCAAAAATGTGGTAGGTAATTTTTTTTTGCGAAAAAGGTTTTTGCTAAATATTTGTTTTGTTTTAGTTGTAGATTAATTTGTAATAAACATGTGTTATTCATACTAGTTGATAGCCACACTATCGAATTAGGTTTAATGACAGTTGTAAGACGAAAATAGAAAATAAATAAGACTGGTCTAGTCAGAACTCCAAAGCCGCCTCGTCCTAGGAACGTCTTTCAAATATTTTATTTCCATTTGTTTTTCTGTATCAGGCCAAAAGTGGAGATCAACTTCATAGACCACGTGGTAGGCAATCAGCCTGATGGTGGCATGGAGGAAGCTGCGTCGTGGTATGAACGCTGTCTACAATTCCACAGGTAAGGAACCTCTAGAAGTAAAAAGAAGTAGGTAGGTACTTCCCTACTTACAAAAATCAATCTAGATTTTCGCACCAAATAAATACTTGGAAAATGAGGAATTCAAATTTTCTTGTTTGATTGGAACTCCTAACTGCTAGGAATAAAGTGGGTATGGTAGAAAAGCTAAGTTAAGCTGTCTTATTTTCTTTGTGTCACTGGCACAACATACTTCTGTTGGCCCATAACTTCGTCACTTCTACGACGTCGTCGGTGGCAGTGCAGAGGTTACTTTGACTGCCTTCTAAGTTGTGACGAGTGTGTCATCAGCTCTAGCATGGTTTTAATAAGTATTATAGTCCACACTGCCTCGTTGGTCTAGTGGACGCAAGTGCGACTGCTGAGCATGAGGTCCTGGGTGCGATTCCCAGGTCGGGCAGTGTTATTGGGTTTTTCCATCAGGAATTTCTCACCGCCACGCTGGATTTGCGCCCGGTTAATGGCAATAGGCTCGCCCCCTATTACATGGGACTTGAACATAACTAGGGAAATATGGGTGTCGTATTAGATACACCTCTGGCTAACCCTTCGGGGATTGCTGGCGTGATGTTATGTTATGTTCTAGACCACACTAAAGCGGTATGATCCTACGAAAACAAAGCTACTGCTAGTAAAGCGTGCCAAGGTCGACTTGCTGCTACTGTTACCCTGCGTCATCCCACTGCTGGGCAAAGGCCTGTCCCAATGATTTCTATTCCTTTCGATCCAGGGCTAGTGGGCCACTGGTGACTTAACTATATTTATTCTTCTCAAGGTTCTGGTCAGTAGACGACAAGCAAGTATGCACGGAGTACTCAGCCCTTCGCTCCATCGTGATGGCGAACTACGAGGAGACGGTGAAGATGCCCATCAACGAGCCCGCGGCCGGCAAGAGGAAGAGTCAGATCCAGGAGTATGTGGAGTATCACGGAGGAGCCGGAGTGCAGCATATCGCTCTCAATACTGAGGATATTATTACTGCTGTAAGTACATACTTAGTTATGCTTCTTTGACCAAGAACCGATACCTCGATCCTTAGCAATTTGGGTTGCTGTAGTAGTAATCTAGCTGGAGCTTCAAAAATAGGCTTTGTAGGGATGAGGAACAGGGTAGGAAGTTCCTCATCCTCCAATGAAAATCGGACGATCCTCGCATCTCCGAGTGTCTGGTGGGGACGCCATTTTTATATGCTAATCTCGCGGATGACTGATATCGCAATGCAGGATACATCAGCGTGTTATGTGCCAGTACAGATGACGCCGGCAACGAGTGCCCCATCAGTTTCTGCATTTGGCAGTCACGATCGAGATCGCAATAGCTTCAGAAGTGACATGAAGTATAAAAATATGACAGCTTTTGTTGTTTTAAGCGTATCAAAATAACAATTCTATTTTCCATCCGTAGATCGAGAAACTCCGTGCTCGCGGCGTGGAATTCCTCTCCATACCTTCGAAGTACTACAAGCTGATTCGCGAGCGCCTCCAACAAAGCAAGGTCAAAGTAGCTGAGAGTATCGATGCGCTGGAGCGCCTCAACATCCTGATAGACTATGATGATGACGGCTATCTGCTGCAGATCTTCACGAAGAATACTCAGGATAGACCTACTCTGTTCTTGGAGGTTATACAGAGGAGGAATCACAATGTGAGTACATAGCCAGGAGGAGACTTTTTTATTGATTTGGGACTCAACCAGGAGGAGGAGCTCGTGGCTTAATAATAACAGCCGCTCGGGTCGATCTTTAGGTTAAGCCGTGCTTGCCTAGGTTGGTCCGTGGATGGGTGACCACCTATTTCATACCGAGTTTCCTCCGTGCCTCGGAAAGCACGTTAAGCCGTTGGTCCCGGCTGTCATTTGTAGATCTTTGACAGTCGTTAGGTAGTCAGTAGCCCAAAAAGTCTGACAACCAGTCTTACCAAGGGATATCGTATTACCCAGTACTAACTGGGTTGTGGAGGTCCGACAGGCAGTCGCTCCATGTAAAATACGGGTATTCAGCTGCATCCGGTTAGACTGGAAGCCGACCCCAATATTGTTGGGAAAAGGCTAGGCAGATGATGTGGACTCAACCAGGAGTCATGAGGAGCTCGTGGCTAAACAATAACAGCCGCTCGGGTCAATCTTTAGGTTAAGCTGTGCTTGCTTAGGTTGATCTGTGGATGGGTGACTGCCCATTACATACCGAGTTTCCTCCGTGGCTCTGAAAGCACGTTAAGCAGTTGGTCCCGGCTGTCATTTGTAGATCTTTGACAGTCGTTAGGTAGTCAGTAGCCCAAAAAGTCTGACAACCAGTCTTACCAAGGGGTATCGTATTACCCAGTACTAACTGCGGCTAACAACGAATGTAGTTGATCCACGAGTAAGATGATAAAAACGGGTTGATCCACGAGTAAGATGATAAAACCAAGCTTAAATTAGTATTAGGGGGAAATCTTTATTGAATTGGTTTTTTTAAGATATTGTTTTTTTCCAGGGTTTTGGCGCCGGAAACTTCAAAACACTATTCGAATCTATTGAACTGGAACAAGAGAAACGTGGCAACTTATAAACTGAACTGAATCTTAGCTATAATTTATGTACAGACAGACACCAGCCCATCAAGCTACCCAAAACTGTGAAACTTTCCAAATCAACCTTGATCCTTGTACTGTAGCGATAAAGTTAAAAATCTATTAAAACATTTTGACAGAATGTAGTAGCTTGATGTGCTGGCGTCTGTACATTCATGTTATACCTTTTACTATAATGTATAAGGGATTTATTCATAAACACTGCTTGAAGATATGACATGATTAACTTCTGCATAACCAAGAAATTCTTGGTGTTGAAACGTTCGCTACTTTAACCTTTTGACCACCAGAGAATAAACGCACGCGCTTGCCCTCCACGCCAAGCCACAATTTCACTTACCATTTTGTCACACATTTGTGTCGTTTGGCGTACAAGGCACGCGCTGGCTTGTCACGTATATGTGACTGTGGCAATCAAAAGGTTAATAAGTGTTTATAAATGTTTTATCCCTGAATGTTTGTTTTCTTTACCTAATAATGTACAAATACATCATGTAAGCTGTTTTATGTAAATAAATAAATAAAACCAATGTGAAAAGAGTATCATTTTTATTGAAATACCGTTGATTAACATGATACACCCCGTCTTTTACATTATTAGATCGTATTACGAGTGCCAGCGTATTTACAAAAAACACAAGTATCTTATTCTTGAAAAAAAAATGCACAAAAAATCGAAAATGTCGCGGTCTTGCTTCGCGAAATAAATATAAATTATTTATTTTGTAGACAGCACCAAAATATTATAGAGACCGGTTTGACACAGACTGGTTTGGTACACGAAAATAATTTATGAAGTGAGGCGTTAAAAATTTATGATGCGGTGATATCGTTTATGGATAATGCTACATAGGGTGACTGGTAAATTAGTAACCGATACTTAAACACGTGATTGTACTAATGATAACAAACAACTTACCTAAAACAATTTTTTTTTTATACTCATTCACTTTTATCACAATAAAACTTATTGTGCGGGCTTGCGACACCGCGGATGCTCGCATACCCACTGTTGCACGGTACGATAGTAATGAGACAGAACGACGTCACGCGGCTAACAGCTGATAGGTCAAAGGTGCTGCTGCAGCTGTTGTGTTATTGCGATAAAAGTGAGAGTATAAAAAAAAATCTTTGGGAAAGTTGTTTGTTATCATGAGTAAAATCACATTTTTAAGTATCGGTCACTAATTACCAGTCACCCTTTATATGTTTAGAGTGAAATTTAGTATTTTCACAAACCACCTTAAAGTGACGATGATAAGGCTCACTGTAACTTTGACAGTCAAGCTAAATTCGAGGTAAGATGTCTATAAAAGGACTATACTTTGACGTTTAGAATAAACTGTACAGGTACAAGCCAGCTTCAAATAATTGACAACAGGAAAAACATAGAAATTAATGATAATGTGATGTTGATAAGAATCGGAATGTATTGTAATGATGCGCCAAGAAATTATGAATCAAGGAAAAAGATTTGCATGAGCGATAAGAATGATTTGTTAAATCAAAAATAGTTTTAAAACGACAACAGCAGAGGTCATTTTCGTATATCAATCCGTCATAATCGGTCCGAATCACAAAATCCGACGGACATAACAAACATCAATAAAATGTATGCAAAAAAAGTACATAATTGCACAAATTACTGCGCAGTTCCTTCCTGCATAGACGTGCCGAACTTAACCGAAGATTGATGAAGTTTGCCGAACACGAGAATATGTCATACTCGGGCGTTTCCGTCTTCCTTCGGCGATGTTGCGCAGGAGTTGGAAACGTAACTCTAGCGACAAATCTGAGTGAAAAATGGGGCTGTAACATTCCAGTCATTCGTAATTTCGTAATATTTGGAATCGGTGTTTTTTTTTTTAACTCTGGTTTTGTCCACAATCTAACTTCGGCAAACCTCGACAATCTTCGGTCAGTAATCGTAAGGAAAACATTATAATTCGTCTAAAATCAATTTATTATTACGTCACAAACTTCCCTTCGCGTTGTCAACGCTAAAATATTCACATTAATGTTCTCATTCGTTCTCAGTACATTTACATTGAGAGAGCGAATGAATTATATTATGTAAATCGAGTTTTTAAATAGATATTAGATGGCCACACTGATTTTGTTAACTAACAAATTGCACTAAAATTATAATTTTGAGCTTGCGTTGATATTATAAGCTTTAAAACTACTACATTATAATTTATTATCAATATAAATATTATTATTAAACCGAAACATTTTGCTTTAGTTAACAAAATCAGTCGACTTCTACGTCAATTAAAATTTTGTTTCACTTCAGATCTTTCTTTAGAAATATTTGGTATTACCATAGATTTTTCTGGTATTCAAATTAGAGTCAGGGAGTGAGCACATATCGACGTGGAATCAGCTAGAGCCGATCACGTATAAACACATTTATTTCCGTGAGGCGTCGAGTCGCGTAGTCCGTACCGAAACGAAGCGAATTATGTATTTTTTGAGGAGTTCGTGACTATATAATAACAGCCGCTCGGGTCGATCTTTAGGTTTAGCCGCGCTGGCCTGAGTGACCACCTATTACATACCGTATTTCGTCCGTGCCTCGGAAAGCCCGATCACTCATTTGTAGATCTTTAAAAGTCGTTACAACTAGTAAGTGGCCCGAACCAGTCTTACCAAGGGGTATCGTATTACCCAGTACTAAATGGGTTATGGGGGTCAGATAGGCAGTAAATACAGATATTTAGCTGCATCCGGTTAGACAGGAAGCAGACCCCAACATAGTTGGGAAAAGGCTAGGCAGATGAAGATTGCATTGTTAAAAAGCTCTTTTTGCCCGGTTCAAGCCGATTCAATGTCGATATTTTCACTCCCTTAGTCCTTAGTTTTAGTGAAACTTTAGTTAGTTATTTTTATCACTAACCAAACGTGTTATACCGCTTGTTATACACAAATCTTATAACATTGGATAAGTGACAACGTACCCATAAGGAAATACTCGGAATTTAACCTAATATAACCTAACTGTCTACAGTCTCAGATATTTAGAGCTCTGTGTGGGTAGTTTTGTATGGATTTCATTTCAAAGTTCTTTGTATGGAAGAAAATATTATGAAGAATGACCTAGAACCAAAAATTTTAAGACAGAATTTTTACTAAATTGTCCTTGGCCCTCGTGGATGACGGCCCTCTCCCTCTTTTAGAGAGGAGGCCTATGGCCCAGCGGTGGGTAAGACATAGGCTGATTTTGTTGTATGGAAGAAAATATATTATACCTATGGTCATTATGTGTGACAAAGTAAAATTTTAGATGAAAGTTTTAATATCAAGAAATTAAAGGTATTTGTTTAAGAATTAGAAAAAAAGAACTTATGAATGCAAGGAAATGAGTTTTATTAGAGGAATGAAAATAAAAATTAATGTAATTCGAGACTTTATCCAGCTCTGCATGTATTTAGTAGGTATATGTAAAGGACTATATAAAAACACAAAAATGGAAGATCCAATGTTTCTATCAATATTATTTTGAATATATAATATTATTGTTAGCGAGTATGGAAGACACAACGATTAAATACATCATTTTAAAATCAATTACGTAAACATACGTACTTGTAATTTCACGATTTAGTTGGGTTCATGCACAAACATTTATTGAGCGTCCATCGCCGCCTGCGCTTGCGCTTGCGGTCTTCTCTTGCTCAAAGCTGACTTTAAACCTTTTTACCAATCAAGAAAATACTACTAGCAAGTTATTCCTCATTTATGAAGGTACAATATTCTATAGGAAACCGCAAACAACTTCCAGTTGCAGTCGCCTCTATGAAAATGGCAACAGACCACTGCGGTCCGTCATGGCGGCATTGCCGCTGCGGTAATTGCACCTTTATAAAAATAAATGGCTACCCTTTATCATCAACATAATTTTGACCTCCTTTAACTGAAACGTATATTCAGACACTTTGCAAGTTCTGCGCGCGTATGCGCAGTTTTATCCCCCTTTTTTCGTTTTCCATCCATACAAACATACCCACACTAGAGCTCAGTACGTTCCCTCTCCTTCTTACGCGTTCTCCTCCTTGTCTGGCTCGACATCCGCCGGCTCCACGATCTCGAAGTCTCGGTCCGTTGACGAACGTTGACTGTTCTCCGATTCGGATTCCGATTGCTTATCGGCTGGCGGCGTTGAGGTGTCTTGCTCGGATCTGGAGAGATGGATTTTGGGGTTATTTTTTATCCGGTAGAAAGTTACATAGAAAATAATGTATTGTTTAAATGTTAAATAGGGAGTATTATACGCCAAAAAAAAAATGCCAAAAAAAAAAAAAAAAAAAAAATAAAATAAAAAAATATAAAAAATTGCCAAGAATAATTCCCTAACAGGTATAGACCAACCGCTTTAATGAGTCCTTCGCCTTGCCCCATCAAAGGGACATTAAGCGTCCACAAAGTCCTAACAATATACCACAGGTTATTTGCTTTAAAATAACCATAATCTACGTAGGTATGACGTTACTAATTGAACGCGAGGACTCATTAATGCGGTCGGTCTCTAGCTGAATTTTGAATAGCAACTAGTGTTTAAATAGCAACCGGCATAAGTCCATCTATCAAGCTTAAGTTACGCTTATCGTGATCTGCTTGTAGATGAGCGGCTGTCTTTCGAAGATCTTTGATGGTCGCAGTATTAGTAGTCAGACAACCAGTCCTACTAAAAGGAATCACATTACCCAGTAACTTGTTGAGGAGATCATATAGACAGTCGCTTCACGTAAAATAAAGGCAGATGATGATAATCATCATCACCCATCTACCTAACCTGCGATGATGCTACTCACTTGGCCGCCACAGCGGTATCCTCGCTGGCCTCCTCGACAGGTTCCACGCGAGGCTCCTCTTCCTGCTTCTCCTCTAGCAGCGGCGTCTTCTCCCCTTCATCATCAGAGAGCTTGTCTTTCTTGCGTTTCTTCTTATTCTTCGATGCCTTGTCGGCGTCGGAACCGGGGCGGTATTCGTACTGGAATGGAAATGGACGGGGTTAGAAGTTGGACACCATTCGCTCATTGTCATCAAACATTCATATGTATATAAAACTAAGTAACCCTACGCAAAAATTAATCCTGGGAAACGACTTTTTTTTTGGGGTAAAATTTACGTTTTACGGTAGGACGCAATGTAACGCATAAAACATTGTGCTGATGGATGTATTGATTAGTATGGAGGTCGTCAAGGTGTTTAAAGTAAAAATCTTACATTAAAAGATGTATTTAAAAAAAAAAACTTGTGAAAAAGTTGGAACTTTGACCCCCAAAATCTCCGTAACTAGAAGGTTCCCAGGTACTGTCTAGAACAAAAAAAAATCGACATGGCGGGTTTACGGAATTACACCTTTTAAGAACAGTAACTCACTTTATAGAGCGGCCAGAACGATGCGAAGAAGCCGACGTCCTCTGTCAGATTAGGGAGCAGCCACAGATGATGTCGCGACAGAGTCACCACCCACACCAGGCAGAACACCACTACCCGCAGGATTGTGAGACCTATGATTGTCACCAGGAACGCAGCAGCCGCGATACTTAGGTAGTATACACCCTTTCTGGAAAGAGAAGAAGGATTACATATTGGTCAGGTTGTACTGTTTTGCTTAGTGTCGAGTTCCAGTAGTGCTCGTAGCAAAAGACAGAGAAAGAGGGTAGACAGATTTGTCTGCTCTTAAAAATTTATTTTCCATCCACCCGCATTCTCCAGTCAACCCGCGATCACGGCGCTAGCAACAGCGTCGAAATATCGGGACCTCAAAATAATGAACAATCACGGAAGATATCCCGTAAGTATCAGTATAAGTTTGGTCAGGTTGAATGATGAACGGGTTTTGTGTTCAGCTGTGGGTATTTCCAACACGGTCTGTGGATGGGTGACCATCCGTTAGATATTGAGACCCCTCCGTGTCTCGGAAAGCATGTTAAGCCGTTGGTGCCGGCTGTTACTCGTAGACCTTTAGCAGTCAGTACGGTAAGCAGAAGCTTGAAAGTCTGACAACCAGTCTCAACAAGGGGTATCGTATGGCCCAGTAATTGGGTTCCGGAGGTCAGATAGGCAGTTGGTCCATGTAAAAGACTTATATGACGGGAAGCTAGTATCGCTATCAAAACGTAGGTATTTCATTTGTTTGCGACAATAATGACATAGCTCGAAATACAGGACATAATCGTTCTTTTAAGTAAGACTAAGAATACTTTAATTAATTTGCCAAGTCTTTTTGCATAGAAACTTTTTATCAAAAAATGAAAGGTTTATTTAACGTATTTCATTACTTAATTTAATACTTACTTTAATTAATTTTATAATGTGTGTATTAGTATGTACCTATTTATGTATATCAATTTGTGTTATCAAAATGGTATTTTTCTTATTTATTTTTTTGTACTCTATCACAATGCTGCATTATTTGACCCAAAGGTTGACTGGTAGAGAATGCCTTGTGGCATTAAGTCCGCCTATGTACCACTTTTGTACATGAAGTTTAAATAAATAAATAAATGTAAGTAAATTTTATATTCAACTACCAACATCGAAAAATCTAAATTACTAGCTGACCAGCGCAACTTCGTCTGCGTCACTTAGGGGTATGAAAAATAGATAGTAGCCGATTCTCAGACCTACTGAATATGCATATAAAATTTCATAAAAATCGGTCAAGCCGTTTCGGAGGAGTATGGGAACGAACATTGTGACACGAGAATTTTATATATAAGATTGAGTTAAGTAATCCTTGTCGCAATTGAGCTATTTCTTACCTGACAGTAGCCGGCCACAGCGGGAACATGCACACGGTTATGGTGCCCACGACCACCAGTATGCCGCACAGCCAGTAGTACCACGGCTTGGGGTCGTAGATCCACACGTAGGCGTCCAGTGTGTCGAGGAACACTTGGTCCATGTGCATTTCGAGACGAATCTTACGTTTCTTCTTCTCTTTTTCTTTAGTGTCTTTTGTGTCCTGTAAAATGTGTTTTAGTAGTATGAAAATAAGTCACAGGATTGGTTGGCGTGGTGATGCTTGGGTAGTCTTATTTTCAGTAGTTTTGGAAGTGATGAATCATCAAAGAGGTTCCGTTTAATTGTGACGGAGGTGTGGGAGGGGTGTTGTCGAACAAACCGGGCGCATAACCGACCAGAGCGACACGTGACCCTATTGCAGGTGCAATCTCAGTTAAGTGGTAAATGTGACCACCTACCACCACACCATCAAAATAATACCCTAGCAGCAGGCGTAGGCCCGCAGCTAGGGTGTTATATTTTTTGTTTGCAATAGGTGTAATTCAGGATTTCTGAGGCAGTTCTGCTAACACATTGACCCTGTGCTATGTCCGTAACTGATTAGTGATTAGAATATTTGGCAAAACAGACATGATGGGATAAGCGTCTCAGCTACCAGTATACGCGGTTGAAGGGACACTGATGGTAAAAAAAATATGTGGAGGGGTTCAGAATGATGTACTAAATACGTGTTAACCGTTTCAGCGCCTCCCTTGTATGGTATTGAAAAAGACAGTTTAAAATTTATACAGGATGTTTAAAAAACAGATATTTATGAAGATTTCCTCACCTTTCCTTCGCAGGCACTTGCCTGACTCTTCTCTCCGTCCTTCTCATCGCCACTTTTACTTGATTTCTCCAATTCCTTCTTCTTGGATTTCCCTTTCAACTCTTGTTCAGTCACTGGAACCTGCAACATGGTAAAATCCAGATTTTATTTAGATTCAGATAGAAAAGGTTATAAGAACGGGATTTTGGGGATCCGTGGTGTCTGGTTTAATAACTTAGGCTTATTGGGTGGTGAAGTTAATGTGAAATAAGTGCCGTTGTGTAGGCGCGCGTACACTTTGGACATTCCAGTATGTGAGCCATTATTACTATAATATAGCGAATCAGAAAGACATAGGCACTATTGTCATTTTTTTTAATGTTGCAGTACCATGCTGAGATAGGGGCCTTTTAGCTTGGTACAGAACCAATTTAGTTTAATGAATGTCTTATTTAAAATTTTATTTTTTTCTTATGATTACTTTTTATTTAGTTTTGTTTAATTGATAATTAGATTTTTTTTTGTCGTGTGCAAGACGAATAAATATGTACTTTTCTTTTCTTTCACTATAATCGTTACTTAGACGTCAGATAACCTATAACATAGGTTATTATTTTATCATGAGGTAAAAACACCCAAGTTATTTACACAGGTAGTTTTCGACAAAGAACTCACGTCTCACAATAAGGAAAAAATATCAGTAAGTACCTATAAACACTCGAATTTGTGTCATTATTATGGATTACATTTATCATTCATTCACGAATGAACGATTTGAAACGGCCTTAACCCTAGATAACTAAAACGTACACGTGGTACTCGTATTATCAGTAAGGAGTACCCAAATTGATGCATAAAACACATGTTTTACATCATTATCTGTTTCTTATCATTATTTCAGTCAAACTTGTTTCCAAGGCCAGACAATAAACTTTGTAGATTACGTAGTTTAAAGTATATTCGAAATGATCGATTATTTTGGAATTAGTACGAATAATTGAGTGGTGTGTTTTTCTTTGGGCAAAAGATCTATTTTTCACACTCACGTACCGTCGATTAAAACATAGTTAACATCGATTAATATTGTTAAAAGTTTTTCCTCTAATTATTTACTCCAAAAATAGGGAGACAATCATTGGAGATTTATCAAAGAACATAATTATTATTCAGTTTTAGTTGACCGATTTAATTATGGACTACACTATCATTAACACTAAAAACGGATATTTACCGTGCTTACTACATATTTAAACAGAGTTTATCCGTGATCATGGTTGCTTGCAACAGCGCCGAAATATCAGGAACTCAAAATAAGTAGTAAACGTGGTAAATATCCCCTTTTTAGTGTTAATGATGGTGTTAGTGACCATGTCCGTTTAAAATCTTTATGGACTACAGTTTGCTCAGACGATTATTACAAGATGCAATTACTGAGTACTGAAAAGCTATTAAGTATTGCTACGAGATCGACGTTGATACAGGCGTCGATGCGACATCATGTATTCGAAACAGCATCCATAGCATAATCAGACTATTATGTTTCCAAAGCTGGGCCACAGGCCTCCTCTCTAACACCCGTATCTACGGGGTGAAAGGAACACCGACGCGAAAACGTACATCCTTCTGAACCTCCCACATAGAAATTTCTACGTGGGGGTTCAGAATGATGTAATGAATACGTGCTAACCGTTTTCGCGTCGCTTGAGTTTAAGTAATTACTTATTACTTATGCAAAATTTCTTTTGCTATAGACAAGAATTTCAACGAAGTATGAACCGTCACAGAAAACAAAAGCTAAGAATTCAAATTTTTGAGAGTTCTAACTTCAAGCTATTGCTTGACTACAAAATAAAAATCGAATCTCAAAAAATGACTTTTACTCAAGTAATCATTTTGACTTGTTTATAGATGGGAGACGGGTGTCAGAGTGTGGGTTGGTAGATGTCAAATGTCTTCGATTTGTTTGATCTAGGACATTTCGATTTGTTCCCTTCACCGTTTTGAAATCAGTGGTGATGAAATAAATTAAACGACTCGTAAATAAGTGTTGTTAACACTGGTCTCAGTGTAGTCTATCCTTCGTCCTATCGATATTAATAAAAAGTACTATACCTTCTTAGCTCTGTGGAACAGTTTGTGTAATAACATTGTGTGTAGGTAGTCTGTGACTTCGTGCCTGGTGGTGAACACGGGGTTCTTGCCGGTCGCCCATTTTGAGGTCAGCAGCGCGTCTACTGCTTTTGTGCCTGTAAATTATAAAGGAGTCTCATTAGAATAGATGTTTTCATTGTCCACTATGACCCTCAATCGGAAGAACTGGAGTCTTTATAAAAGAGTTCGTATTATGGTTAACGGCGATGGTATTAGGTTAATGATAAATGGTTTTTTAAACACATAACAAACTTATTGGCCTGTGTAGAATGTTTTTTATCAAAGACATAGTCTATATATTTTGAAAGTCGGCCACAAAAAGATATACTGAACAAAGAGTGTAATTTTATTACAAGTAATAAAATATTTAAATCGATTTCAGATTCAATTTTCATATCGACTTCAATTGATCTTTAGAGGCTGGGCATTGTGATAGTCGTAGGTCACTGACTTCAACTGCAACCTGTTACTAAAATAAAATACATGCGACTGACCTACATTTACTAAACTTACTAATACCTTACCCTTAAAAGTAAACAACTGTGAAAAAGTAAATATTAGAATTTACAAGTCATATTAATTGTTTGAATACGTATTATAATATAAGTGGTGACATAATAAAGTTGAAACCTTTTAAATACAGATAAAATGTTACACACTCCTTTTAGTACGTGATTTCGAAACAATTTAACTTAAAAAGATTTGTATATAAGTACTTTCACCAGATACTTTTGGAACTTTCTCAGACGAACTTATTTATAGAGATATTTACTGCTAAAAGTTACTATTAAGTTAACTGTTCATTAAATCGATGTCTCGTGCCCTTTAACACTTTCGCTGCCCAGCACCCAGCATATGAGTCCAAAGTCCATAGTACGCGGGGTGTTGGGCAGCGAAAGTGTTAAAGCCGTTGCGGTCGCGAGTTGATTGACTAACTGACCATGACCTTGAACGCAGTAAAGGTCGGACGTCCAAATGTTCAATTGATCGCGAATTATTCCATAAAAATAGATTTGTTATGTAGGAAAAACTGCTTCATAACTGGCAGTCGTTTACAAATTGTTATGTCTGGATTTGTACCCGGTTGATGCCAATAGACAGGCCCTATGACCATGGGCCTTACAACATAACTGGCGTTACGGGAGTGTACTATTTGTAGATACCTCTGCCCAAACCTTCAGGCGACAATAGCCGTGATAAGTGCACTGCCACAAGGTGTGGTGATCGTGTAGCCATAGTATAATTGGCATATAATGTCACTGCTCAAACTGGTCTGACTACGTATTCAGTCCTAGTTGATGGATTACACATGCCTCCAAATATTTTGCTTGATCAACGTAATGTGCTGGGTTCGAACTTACAACTCATAAGGACAACAATGCCATCGAACCACCACTGCCTTGGTGATCGTTTATTTGATGTTCCTATAATTATATTTTTGAATTTACGTTAATTTAATCCTAAGAGCTTTGCGAAGAACAGAGTAGATGATTTCTATGCTGTATTTCGGAAAGCGAGGGCTTTTATGAGCCGAGTACATGATTCTGACAACGGAATATTGAGAGCCATATATATATGAAGCTAACTTGTTGTTTGTATATGGCAGTCAATATTCCTGCTAACAATTTTCATTGATATTTTTTTTATCATTTTAAATGCAATTGTAATTATAAAAATTTCTGAAATTCAATTAAATTGTGTAATTTTTTAAATTTGCTTTAGTATGGGCGCATCTTGCCTGAAATAAATGAATTTATTTGCTCCAAGGACGCTTCATAACGATTTGATATCAACCTATAATAGACTTTTACGACATACAAAGGTACCAGTGACACAAACCGACAGTTAGCAGACTCTTTTTTCAAGAAACATCGACAAAAATAAACTCGTAAAACCTAAAAATAGGAGCCGCTCGGAATTCTTTCAATATTTAAAAGGTTTGTTTTATTACAGCGGAAGTTCGGACGTTCGGAGAGAGAGCACACGGCGGAGCATAAAGGAAATGCAGCTACGCGGCTTGGCAACACGCCACAGACATGTTGGAAATTTTATAAATATTTCCATTTATAAATATAGTCTTATTTTTTGGTAGGCATGTTTTGGGCAGTATAGGTGAGGCTATGCTGTCCGATTTAGGCTAAAAAATAACGCAATTTCTGCTCTATACTGTACAGTATTTCGTACAAAAACAAAGTTTAAGAAGTATTTTGATGCCGTGCTAAGGGGTCGTCCATTAATCACGTAATGTTTTTAGCAACTTTTTAAGCCCCGGCCCCTCCCCCATGGCGATACGTGATGAGGTTTTAGACTACCCAAAATCACGTGTACTTTTTTGGTACAAAGTATCTTAAAAAAATTCAGAATATTATCTTTAAATACATGTTAACAGGTATAATCTAATTGAATTCTGGAAAATTAAACACCGTGATAAAAAGTCAAGGTCACGCACCGCTTTTCGGTTTAGAAATCGCGCGTTCAAAAATCAAATATATACACGTGAAATCTCACTACACCCCTTCCCCTGATGATATTTCGTGATTTTTCCCGAACCCCCCTTTCGAGCCTCACGTGATTAATTTACGACCCCTAATATTGCTATGGCGAAAATAAGTAAATATGCTCTTAGCACATTACTTCGAAACTTCCTAACCAATTTCGATAAATTTTACCAGAGTCGGAGCTCCTTGTTTTTTCTTTAGTGGTAGGTTTTAGTGGCTGATTTTTCGTAATTTTTGATGACCCAATTAATGAAAACCACGTAAGTTACATCTAAAATGGTGAGAAGATCTTACCAGTGAAATATTCCACGTGATGGTTCAAGAACTTGGTCTTCTTTGTGGGGACGTTAGCCTTGAGCCACTTGGCGACGGAGTACTCTTCACTCGTCGCCTTCTCCGATTCAGGCACGTCTCCAAACTCCTGAAAATGGGATAAAGGTTATGTTAGTAACTGGTTTAAATAGCACAGATTTTATCAACATATTTATTATACTCATTTACTACCTTGAAAACTACAGTTAATGCCACATAAGAAGGTTTTTTAATTGAATTTAAGGAGAAATCGAAAATAAAAGTAAGTAAGGGGAAAGAGATGGACTTAAAGCTACAGTAAATAAAATAATCTTTAATTCCACCGGGGTTGCGGGTGCATCTCAAAATCTCAATATCGACTTCAATGGTAGGGAGGGGGCAAAAGGACAATTACCATTCACCAATGAATTGTAACGTTTATAAATACTTAAAATAGCCATTAATTTAGCCATCAATGTCATTTTTAAATGCTGGCTTGGTGGGATATAGTGACAAAACAATTTTTAATAACTTTTGCAAATGTTATTAATATCTTCATATTTTATTAACAGTTGTGCTTTTTATACTTCCTTTACGGGATTTTACAAATCCAAAGCTAAAAGGAATGAGTATTACGGTTGAATTTTATACGACAAATTCCATCACAATTCATATTCTTATTGATGTGGAGTCTATTGACCTAGTGAAATGGTCCACAATTTTGATATTCCCCTAACAAATTCGACATTACGTCAGCCACAGAACAAGAAGAACAGATCTATTATTATTGACAATAACAACAAACAAAGAAGGGTATTGTGTATTATTGTAACGATGGGTAACGTCTGACGCCATAGTAATAAATGTAGTTCGTTAAAAGAGCCAATCGTTACTGTAAAATAGATTTAGCACATATATTTTATTACAGTAGTACATGTTTTAATCATTCAGTTATTAAAATATCCTCTATCTATACTAATATATAAAGGTGAATCTATACTAATATACAAAGGTGAAGAGTTTGTTTGTTTGAACGCTCTAAACTCGGGAACTGCTGGTTCGAATTGAAAAATTCTTTTAGTGTTGGATAGCCCATTTAGCGAGGAAAGCTATAGGCTATATAACATCACGCTGCGACCAAAAGGAGCCGGGCAAAAATAAAACAAGTCGGAAACGGCGGGTGAAACCGCGGGGCACAGCTAGCAATCTATAAATATGTTACCTACCTACAATAAATAAATATTCTGTTCTATTCCTCTTCGAGAGTCGGTTCTTCAATGTACGGTGGGCTCTCAGACCTGACTAGCGACAGGTTAATATTTTGACCATAGCCTGGTATTCTCATAAAGGGTGACAAGACCCTTAACGAAGGCGAAAGGCTCTTGTTCTCTCCGTCATTGCGATATTTTTTTTGTTTTATACCATACATGAGAACCTTCTAGTTACGGAGATATTGGGGGTCAAAGTTTCAACTTTTTCTTTAGTGTTTTTTTTTAAAATACTTACATGTTTTTAATGTAAGATTTTTACTTTAAACACCTCCACGACTGCAGTACTATTCAATCTATCCATCAGCACAATGTTTTGAGTGTGTTACATTGAGTCATACCATAAAACGTGATGTTTAACCCAAAAAAAGTCGTTTCCCAGCAATAAGCTTTACGTAAACTTAGTTTGACGTACAGAATGCTTGGTTGACGGCTTCGTGAAGGGTCCGTTTACACCCTGCATAGTCAGTGCTAATAATAGTTAAGCCTTGCCGACTTCTGGATAACACCGTTATGAAAAACCAATGTCGGTACTGAAGATTGGTTTTTCCAACTACACGTACCTATACTTTAATTTTATTGGTCTTTTACATCAAATATCATATTGTTTTTATTATTTAATATGCAAAAAGCCACAGCAATGCTTATTCTTGAAGTAGGAAATACAGTAAATAAAGTCCTATCCCAACTTGACCTCAACCTAAACGCAAAACTTTCCCTTTCAGAACGTTTCGCATCCTTTGTTCTTACAACTGTAATAGTACCGCTGTGCGCATACGCAATTATATTGCTGCTCCATGTTCAAATTACGTACAACTATCTTTATTTTGCGATTTTAAATAATTACAGTTCATATTTTAAAACGAATCATAAAATTGTTTTGTCATTTTGAGTTTTTTTTTACTATTGTAAATTCTCACTTATATATATTTTCCAATAAAATTACGCTTAAAGACCTGATTCCTGCGTAGTTTTACCCGTTCCTGACTTCTATCGCGAAACTTTTTCTATTACAAGGAAGATATAAGAGATAGAAACGTCACGGCTTACTCTTAAATGATTATGGCCTTTGATCCTTACACGTAAGTAGTGCACGTGGCAACATCATAACAAATCATTAATCATTTATATCACTAAAAAATTTAAGCGTAAAACAGAAGCTAATTGGAAATTGCCAGTGGAACTCACAGGGCACAAAAGGATGACCCACTATGTGAAGAATTTCCAGCACAAAGTGGCTCTTTGCAGGCTTATGATACGGTGATCCATCTTTGTACTGCATGAAGCAAGTAGGTAAGCGCGAGTGAGCACCAGCCGAAATACCAAATAAGAGGGAGGGTGTATGATGTAACTACAGAGAGGCCTTAACTCAGGATGGTATAGCATAACTATAGAAATACTGCTCAGTGCCCTTACCTTGAGTTTGTAAAAAACTGTCCTCGATATCGAAAACTATCGGATATACTTCTCGTGTCGTAAAGTAGTCGATGAATATAAAGAGACAGGGCGATAGTATTCGATAACGAATAATACATTTCAAACTCATGGCAAGCCCACAGACTCCAAAAACATTCGAGACAAGAGAACTCTTATCGCAATTTATTGATGGATTGAATTCAATTCATAAATTTTGAAGAAAAAAAGGCACACAATTTGGTACAGATGGAATGCTTCCATATCTCATTTTGTTCAAGTTGAATCATCTGATTGATGAATTTTCTCACCGATTGACGCCTTTCATCCGATATAAAAAAACCGATGCAAACATCAAACCAGACAAACAAATGGCGCAAAAATCAACGCTATCGACGCGCAACGCAGTCGAAACTCGTCTGACTACGTGTGTTCTGACAAGACTGAGGTAAAAAATATGGCCGCCCGTTGTTCCTGAATCCCTTGGCAGGTAAGGGTAATTTCTAGGAAGCGGGACCTTTTTAAAACTAACTTTTGGCCGCGTTTTAGGGTCTGATACCCGTCTGTGTGACGTCACTGTCTCGTCATAGACCGACACACTTATAAATGCATGTGGCGAAATGGAGAACTAACACAAAATGTACTGAATTTGACAGGTTTTTGACAGCTCCCTTGACAAGCAGCGCCACCACTACATTCACAAAGATGTTTGTCGGTCTACAGCCGTCAGTTTTAGCCGTGGCCGTGACTTTGGCCTTGTTAATGACCTAGTAAATGGTGTCTATCTAGATTACAGCTACGAGTAATGTGCTACAGGAAGATAGTGAATGAATGATGGTTAATGGTAATGGGAGGCACGTGGCCTTCATATTGTTACGTTTGATGAATGTAAGATGTTTCATGTGATGGGTTTTTTGATAGGTAATCCTCAGCAGGAAAAATGATGAAATAGTTGTACCAGGCTACGAAGTAACCATTCAACACTTCAGTCCTGGGCCAGCTGCTGAATTTAACAAAACTACGTCAAAAATACTTCTAAAATAACACGAAAACCACTGATTTATTCACAACCACTTCAAAAACGAGCACAATTTACCGTTAGCTCACATTCCTTACTTCTAACGCAAACTCTTCCCAAACTCAAAGAAAAAAATTCACAAATATAAAATAGCCCTAAAAATATATAAATACACTCACAAAATCTTTCATAGCTACACAACACAACCGTACAACGCACAATATACAGCATAATGACAGTTATAGTAAGGCTATCGCAGACCCGGTGAAAGTGGGCCACTCGCCCATGGAACAAATTAATAGAAAACATACCTGGTCGAAGTAAAAATAAAATAAGACTTAGGAAATATGTGGAGTAGTCTAGAATATTACAGTGGACGCATATACTATAAGAGGCTCAATGAAAAAGAAAATGACACACATCTCCATAGCGTTTTAATGGAGTTTACTTGGACTAAGTAGCACGTTACTTGATTACATATTGTGGGAGAGGCTTAATCGATTGATGTAACCGTGATCACAGATTTGCACTAGGATAAGCTACAGTTCAGTTCCACGTAGGACGTGGTAGGACTATTCGTAAAACAGATTGTAATGAAATATTCAGAAGAATTTGAAGTAGTTCTAGAAACGAACTGAGTGGGTAGAGATAAAAGAATGATAAAAGAAAACCTGATATTTCCAAACAATATTTTCGATCAGCAACCTCAGAAAGATTATTTTGAAATGGCACAATAGAGAGAAGACTTACACGATAAGCCGATTCGGGTAACAGAGGGAGGACCAAATTACCTTTAATCAGTAATACAAGGAAGGGATCCCGAATCAAATTACTGGCTTCACTTTCTAATTTAGTACCAGATAACAAGTTATTTTGCTCTAGATAGAAAAATCAGATTTGAAATGGAGCAGATCCAATCAGACGGACAATCGTCTAAGTATTATTATATGACATCAGTCAATTGAGCGTGGTCAGGCGTATTGTAGTAATTTCAACTACATATAAGGAATGCTAATCTATCAAATTGCATTAAGGTGAGTATGTGGCCTTTCGACTATTCGGTATGAAACTATTTTAAATGTTACCAATTCTATCTATCTACTTGCTAAGAAAATCAGATGTTTCATTTTCATCTCCGGTGATGCAGTTAAGTGATACAACTACGACTTTCCCATATTTTATTTCATCAGACACGATCTTTTCTATAATTATAATTAATTTGTCCTAGTTTGTCTTTTATGTACGTAACGATTTTACTGGGGAAACACCACCACTGCTTGTGAAGAAATGAGTTTCCGAAAAAATAAAAACCAGCAATGGCAATATTTAAAGCTATAGACGCTCACAGAAAAAAAGGGCTTTACTGTGATGCCGGCTGATAGAGAAAAATGGAGAAGGAAAAGATATGTTAAGCCGAACCCTGGAAGCATATGGAGCATGTGGCTCCCGAGGAAATGCTAAAATAATTTTGTGCTTACGTCGCCGTCCATTAACACCAGTCGATAATCGTCAACGGCCATACTGATTGGTGGGCATAATCTGCCATACTGATTCGTGGGCATAATACACGCCACGCTTGACAATCAGATTAGAGAACATTACGCATTTAGGATTTCGTTCGGTTTTTCTTGTTTATTGAGGTGCTTACAGCGTTTTATCGAATAGGACAAAAGTAGTTAACTTTGTACTTTTGAGGTAAATTCCCGTATTTATCCGAATAATAAATGAGTCAGTGGTTTCTCTGTCCCATTAATATGGAATTCCGTACCTATGACGTTAAATGTATGGTAAACGCGTGTAATATCAGAATCCATTAGTTTACGTGCAGTTTAGGTGACGATTGTTTGACTGTGACCAATTTCTTATTGCTTTACGACAAACATCGATTTAAACGACAATTATTTTAAGAGAGATGATAATCATATTGCAGTTACTGTATTACGAAGTTTTTTTTTTGTAGATCACATGCAATTTCTAGGCAATTGCTGATTGCCGCAGCTGTTAGAGACAATCTCATGTCAGACTGCCAGGCATACGTATCGCTTCTTAGGCGCGAATTACACAGAAACGGCGTAAGGCATAAGGTGCGGCGCAGGCGTGGAATTTATAAGGAAACGAAAGAACAGCGTGCCTGCGCCGCGCCGCTTGAGTGTAATTCACGACACGTCGCCTACGTACATTTTGTATGGAAACGTTTTGAAGCGGCATCTTGCCTGCGCCGCGCCTTCACCTTACGCCGTTTCTGTGTAATTCGCGACTTAGACTAGAAAATAATTCAATAAACCATTGAATTTTCATACAATCTACACTAATGTTTCCTAGATCTGCGCGGAACTAATTCCTCTACATTGATAAGCGGTGGCACACATTTAGAACACCCGCAGCATGCTGTTGAATAAAAACATAAAAGAAGTTTACATAACATTTCATTGTTCAGATCCTAAATTATTATTGATGTGATAAGGGTATTAGAAAGGGATACTAGTATTTCTTAGGACTTCATTAAAAAGGAAAAAAATTGCATCTATTGCTAAAATTCTTCTTCGTAGCTAAAACACTAAGAAGTGGTGAAGGTCGTTTTGGGGGACTATATCTTATTATCATCATCATCACCTGCCTAGCCTTTTCCCAACTATTTTGGGGTCGGCTTCCAGTCTAACCGGATGCAGCTGAATACCTGTATTTTACATGGAGCGACTGCCTATCTGACATCCACAACCCAGTTATTACTGGGTAATACGATATCCCTTGGTAAGACTGGTTGTCAGACTTTTTGGGCCACTACCTAATGACTGTCAAAGATGTACAAATAACACCCGGGACCAACGGCTTAACAACTGGGTGACTGCCTCTTGTGAATTTTGATAAACAAAAGGTGCTGACTATCAGCCTAATTTAATTAATTTTAATCAAAATTGATGATTGAATTGAATACCTATTGTTATTTGAATATACTAGTTTTAATATACATTTTTTAGATTATATTTTAAAGGAATATCTAAAAATGTACAAAATATGTATGAAAATAAATAAAGAAAAATACAAAGCCGTATTGCAAATGCAAACTCATACATCGTAAGAGTGCAAAGTCTGGAAAGATGCAAGATATTGTTCTCATTTAAATGATTTTTTAAATTTCTTACTAAACCAATACTTATCTCATGGCAATTTCGTAATCTTTTTAAGTTGTTAGCTAAGATAACATATTATCATTATTGTACAGTCAAATAAAATTAGATGATTAGTTTGTTCATTGACTTCTGAAAATAATGATTTATTACCTAAATATTATTTACATTAATAAATTAAAATAACCAATAATAATAAAAATTTTACTTATTAGAGTAGATATTAGTGCTTCAATGAAGTACAGTAAGCAAAACAGTTTCACAGACATATTGGAATAATTAATGTATTGACTTAAGCCAATAGAGTTCTATCTACAATAGAATAGTACTGTTATGAATTTGATGTCCGTCTGCACCTTTTAAATAGGTACTATTGGAAGATGTAATAAACGTCACTAAAAATAAGTAATTATGGATACTATTTTAAGCTTTCACGGTTTACAACTAAAGTTATACTGTCACTTAGGGGATTTCTTCTGTGATTTTTCATTATTTACAATGAACAATCACGGAAGATATCCCGTAAGTGACAGTATAAGTTTAATTGTGGATAGTTTACAGAAAATTAATTATAAAAGAAATAGTTATAATTTACGAAAAACCTTAGAAAACTAGAAGGTTATAAATATGAGCTAATGATAAAACTGTTTCAGTGCAAATTTTCTTTTACAAGTGACATTGAACTATTGCAGAAAATGCCTTTTAAACAACAAAGAATGCCAAGCTGTGTGCCAGATGAGATATCACATCAGCAAAAAATATGGTCTTCTATCCAACTTTCATCTGCTTCTTCACCCGTTTAGAATGAATAGTCAAAAATCATTATTTTATTTTCACTAGAGTTTTTTTTAAAACACTAGTATTTTTTTTAAACACTAGAGTTTTTTTTTTAAACTAGAGTTTTTTAAAGCTCTAGTGAAAAAAAAATCTTGTCTAGGCCAAGCAATTATGGCTGTGCTTTGTTTGCCAGGATTATTATTAACTTAATTCTCTTACAACAATATTATCTTTAGTAGCAAATATCGGAAATAGCTTGTTTATGAATTAGATGCTAATTACTGTATAATGCTAAGTGTAACTCCCCTGTCCCAGTGACACCCTTATTATAAATAATTAGCAGACAGAAAACTATAATTAATAACATGGTCAGAAACTACATTAGCCATATTATGAGATTACTAAAACAAAGTTTAAAAAAATATATTAAGGGATTCAAGAAATAATCAAGGAGAATTCAAGAAGTAGTCAATTCTTGAACTGGTATATCAATAAAAGAAGAATTTAACTACAATTATTGTTTCACACCTGTGCAAATGTGTTGTGCGACAAAATAAACATAAAAACAATTACTTGATGGTGATTATTGGTGTTTGCCAGAAAGTCTTTAAATACGGTGACTAAAAACATTTAATTAATGTTCAAATTCGTGTAATCAACTGTGCAAGTGTGACAAAATAAAATGAATCAAACCTTTTTTCGCTGTAAAACAAAAAGACAATTAATAAAGCTAATGCATGCAAAAATGAATGTAAATGGTTGTCTGAATACAATAAGATCATTATAAAATTACTAGGAACTTTTGGAAAATATAAAGGAACAAGTGATACAAATAAAAAATTACTTTGTACCTTTTTTTAGAACTGTCAACATGATAAATTAAAGTGTTTGACATGACATGATGGTAACATCTGGTTATTTAGTAAATAGTTGCAGTAAACAAAGGATTCCCAAAAATAGCTGACACTGCGCTCATACAATGACGCTGATCTTGAAGAACTACGCACAAAACCCGTTGGTTTTCAGCCAGGCAATGAACTAAACATAAAATCGAAATGGATGCGTCATTCGGTAAATACCACGAGAAACGGTAAAAATTTCACGTGAAATAGCCATTTTTTAACGCTGAACTCCAGTTTCACACATAAGGATAACAAAGATCCAGAAAAATAAGAGAAAAATCTTTTGCAAAAGGGAAAAATTCACACGCCGCATCCGCAATATGGAAACTTAGAATAAAAACAACAACGGTGAAGTGTAATTGGGTAATCTAAAGCGAGTTGTATTCATAAATAGTACATCTATCTTACCTCTTTACGTTTTTTAGTTTTCCTTTTGTCTGCCATTATAAATTATTTTTGCCAACGTAGTCTTGATTGTCTGGAAATCTATTCGCTTTTCTTGTTTCTGACGCTGACACTTTTTTGTTGACAGGTCACCATAATGAACGAACGAATGAATGAACGGATCCATCCAATCAGATGTCCGGAAGACTCTGTTACACGAAATAAAATTTTCAAAACATTTTTACTTTTGCAACACGATCTGAAAAGGCTAGTGGTTGACTTTATGATGTGTGCTTGACTCACAACAATAAAAAGTATTTAGCTGCCACTGTCAAACTGTAATTGAAATGACAATGACATTTCATTTTTTCATTCGTAGTTTTGCTACTCGCCGACTTCCAGTTTCATCATTAGCAAGGAAAAATATTCGTGCAATCGATATTTTGTTCTAGTTTCGTTTCATAAGACTGCGGCAGTCCGTGTGTGTAGTGTGTTTGTGAAGTTCACTATCCTAACCTTAGATGAACTCACGTTTACGGTCACCTTCTTAATCGGAAAGTTTATTTGAATCTAGTACTAGTATTATTAAATTCCGTACTTAGTAATAGATGATAGTATTTCCGTTTTATTGTCCGCATATCGGGAACTTGAATTCGCGAGTGAGAATAATCGATTCTTTTAATAATTACGAGTGATAATATTGATACTTTATTTTCGAAAATAAAGACTATAGGATGGGTGAATCAAGTGTAAATGGACATCAAGTACATGAAGGTAATAACTCGACTATAATTTATTATCCCTTTTATCCTTTGTTACTAAAAGACAAGTTTAAAAAATACTTCCAGTAGCAACGAAATCCTGAAAAAAATTAACAACCATCTAATATATTGTCAGCTATAATTATTTACATTTTGTCTATATGTTTTGTTCAATAAAGAAAGAAAGAAAAAATATTTATTAAAAAAAAAAAAACTAGCAAAGCAAACTATAGGTCAATGCCAATATAGAACTTGGTGGTTTCTGATTATGTCTTTAAAATTTACATAAAATGAATTGATAATGAAACTATATTCTTTTAATTCTCTCATTAATTTTAATGCCTGGAGGTCAATGTTTAGAATAATGGTCTAGTAGGTAATAGTGTTGATTATTAATTGAGTGAGGTAAATGACCTATTTCATAGAAGTGATAATCATTTTTTTTTTGAATTTTCAAAGCTTGGCTTGGCTCTGGGAGTTGATATTCCAACAATGCAATTATAATTGGCACTCCTTTACCGAGTCACAGTGTTAGTATAAAAAAGCGTTATATTATTTTCTTAAGTTAGTAATTTGACATGTCAAGAAATAAATATTGGTGGCCCCTAGTATTCTTCCACATTCCAAATTTTGGGTTTCATATTATTGCATATTTTTTTTTAAACGTTGCCGCACACTATGAATTTCTCCTGTATTGTGGGTGCGTTTACAAACATTTAAACTCACATACACAAACAGCAATATATCTGTCTGGTGTCTGCAACTTCATGTCTAAAGTACATATTTTACTTATTAAATGGGGTTTTCATATTATGTTTTTATGTGTATGGGAAAAATAAAACAATGAAGCAAGTATTAAATTAAACAACTTTGTTACTTTATGATTATTATAAATGTATGGTAATAATATTCTTGATGGGAAACATGTAAAGAAATAATAATATTTAATATATTATGTCCCAGTACTGTCAAAACAATATGATTTTTTTTGTATTGGCAAGGTCAAACAGGCTAATGACTGAAACAGGTACGTAATTTTAAAATATTTCAATAATAATTGTTGTTGTGTGGTTGTCATGGTATCGGCAAGTGAGGCGGAGGAATGAGAACAATGTGGTGAGGAATGTTTTGAGTGAGAATGCGGATCGCTATAAGAGTAGAGGAAGATCAAAGAAACGACACATGGACTGAGTGAAGGATGTTGTGGCTAGAAAGGAAGTGACTGCTGAGATGATGAGTAATAGAGAAATATGGAAGAAGATGACATGCTGGGCTGACCCCAAATGAATTAGGGTCATCAGTTGATGATGAAGGAGTATTCAGGCACCATATTATTGCACTGTTAGAATTTGACTACTAACCATTTAAAATCCAATAGCAAATCTTTTTTGTTAGGTCATTTATTTCATAATGTATAAAAGTGCCTAGGTTTAAAGCAAACGGCCATTAGGTATCTTACCAGTTGATGTCATTGATTAAAAAATCAGATTATTTATTATTCAAACAAATGTTTTATAAACTAAAAAGCTCCGGTAATTTGAACTTGTTTTTGTAACATACAAGCCATGTACCTAGTGGGATTCCTCATCAGGGAAATTGAAGAAAATCCTTACAAACTTTTATCCCCCTTAAGTGATGACTTTCCAAAAGTTCATCTATACAAATCACCTTACTTATTATTAAGACCTTTTATCTACAGTTTAATGTTTCTAAAACCAACATTTAGGCTATACCTTGTGTGTCAGTAAGTGGATTTAAGATTTTTATTAAGTTGATTCAGAAAATTCCTTTTCAAATAAATGATAATCAACAGCTTCGTCAGTAGTTAACACTAAAGAGTCTAAAGTATTTTATTCATAGATTTTCCTTATGATTCATGTAAGTGCAATGGGCAGGTACAACGTCCACTTCTGTTGAGTATTGTGGTGTTTGCCAAGATTTTCTCATAGGCTATCTATGAATATCATTTCCTATTTCCAATATTATTAGTCTTGGTCTATATTTATATAATGGGTCACTCAAATACTTCAACATTTTTAACTGTTTTGGCAAATTCAAAAGAATATCTATCATAAGTTAAACCCAATGATAAGTATTCTGTGTAGGTATCTTCTAGTTATCTAGAATATTAGATTTATTCTCGTTTTTGCCAACACGAACCGACTGGCAACCAAAACGAACACTGCACATAACACCGAGATCTAGTATCCCGTTATTCGTTCCATTCATAGCCGTAAAATTAAAAAAGAATCAAGGCATAATGCAATTACATGCCTATGAACATAAGTGAACGGTTTGTGTAATAAGTACCTACTAGTATATAGTACCCATCTGTCCGTAAAATGGCACAAGAAAAAGTTCAGATTGATGCCAATTTTCGGGTCCGACTTAATTCGGAATTCAAATATATATTCTATTTTCGCCCGATTGTACATAATCAGGTGGACCCGAAAGTGGGGGTATGCTTCAGTACGCTACACGCCTCAGCGCTAATTGAGTAAGCATAGGTTATCGACAAGGTATTTTCAATCAGTAAAATCCAGAAAAATTCGGACTGATTACATGTCTATCAGTCAAAGGTTAAAATACTTAGAAAACGGTCAACTCGTGCACCTCGCGTGAATTTGGCATGCGGCGGCAAGGCAAATACGAAAATGTATTTCATTAGGTACCTAATTCATTAGGTAAGGTATGTTCTCGTTTTATTCGATTCCGGTTGATTAGTTGGAGTAGACAAAGACCAGGACACCTACAAATAAACGGTGTAAAGTTTCGATTCCCACGTCTTCTGTCTAGCGTTTCGCCACCTACATTGAGGTCGGCCATATATATTGTTACTACTGAGTACTTACGTACTACTTATTGTAGGCATAGAAACAGTAGAACCACTAAAACTATAAAAATTCTGTAAATGGCACTTGAGTCTTCCCAGAAGTTCCCAATACCTATGCGACGTACAAATATAGTTAATAATGCTCGGAATTTATTGTGTTTGTGCATCCAATGAATGCTTTATAAAGTAGGTATTGTAATTGTGTAGGCAATAATAGGATTCAATTTATGTTTGTAGGCAAAATAAAACTAATTTAAATTAAGTGGGTATCGATGTACGTCATCGCTAAATCTACGCTTGTCTAGGTTTTCTTCTATGTCACAATGTTTTCAATGTAACTCAATTTCAATTACTAAGATTTACGATTATGATAAAAAAATGACGCCAAGTAAGTAGGTCTATACATTCACACCTGTGTATCTGTGTACATTTATGGCGACATCATGATCGTACTCGTAATATTTCGACTTTGAACTAGTCGAGATTAGCAAGTCATGTCGTAAAAAATATAACATTGGACTTCGGTCATGTTAAAATAAATATGTTGCGATCAATAAACGACTATCTTTGCCTGTTACCATGATAACGAAAATCTCTGAATTTTCCTTATTTCATCATACAAGTTGTGTTTAAACTTTTTTTCGGTCCTTCGAGCCGGATTCGTGACATCAAGTCTGCTCGATAATGCTTCTTTAAAGAGTTTCAATATAATTTCTGTTGTTCTTATCGGCTTGTAAATGCTTAACCCTTTGTTAGCACAGGCGATTTTAATACTCTTAATAAACTACTAAAGCGGGGAATTCACTTCTCGGACATGCCCGTGGGAAAGTCTGCAGACATGCCCGCCGGACCTCGCTACTATAGGTCTGTGCAATGTTTGCTAGTGTAGGACCGTCGCAGTCAGTCTAGACTCTAGCATACTTGCCCGATGCTCGTCCGCGCGATCTCATTTTGTCTGCGCGGGCACATGTCCGTACAGATATGTCCGTAAGTGAATGCTCATCGCGGGCCGCCTGCTCTCAGACCTGGGAGCGACAGTAACCAGTACAGACGTACGTTTTTTATGATTTATGTATCGAACTGTGGAGTAGAGTAGAATAAAATGAGTTTGAATGAAAATAAATTATTCTGGAAATTTTTTTAGCCGAGTATAAATAATATCAATGCTTATGGAAGATAAAAAGCAAAGAGTTTATGAACTCAGAATTACGCAATGCTGCCTACCAAAAAATTCTTTAATTTTTTTTCGTATAGAGTAAATTGCGGCTCCAGCAATTATGATTTTTCTTCGTCTCGTTGACATCGTAATAACTAAACTGTGTAGCCGGTTGAGACAGAGACAACAAACTGATGAGTCTGTGTAGTGTATTGTGGTGAACATGCCCTACAAACTGCTCGCGGGCCCTACGAAATGCTGATACAAACTGCGCGCGGGCATGTCCGTAGTAGATTCCCCGCTTTAGCTTAATGCCGCTGTCGAAAATCCAACAGTGCGATTTTCTGACGAGCTGGGAAGCGTTCTGTTGAATTGAATTCTCGGGCCTGGGCTCTATGCCGAGAGTTGAAAATCCAGCCTGCGGCAATATCGTGAAGGTTAAAAGTCGCCTGTGTAAACTGGGACTAGAAAATGATTTCCTCTTGATTGGCTATAGGCTACTAGGAAATGATCGCCACGGTTCCAACGCCTAACTATCGTACGATTTGATTTGGTTATGAGCATAGAGGAAAATTGTGCTCTCTTGAACAAATTTTTAAAAAGCTTGCTTACCTAACGCAGTGCTTACATAAGAGATATCTACATTATCTACGCAGTTACATACAATACGGAACTAGATATTTATGTATAATCCTGTCCAATTTACTTGACGTGTAATCTGATCGTAAAGAATAATAAAAAATACACAATAATAAAAGATTAACATATATTTTGAACGTAATTAATTATAACATTCACAATAATGAATTATTGCAAATTAGGATTGAATATTACGTTTGAATATAATGGGTTTTTTCCTGAGAAATTACTATTGATTTTGCCTACTTATAAAATATGAACAACTCATATATTGCAAAGTCATTCAAACAGTGAATCAAAATCAATATCTTATCGTGTGTGTCGTCTATATATAACGCTATACCTACGCAAGAGATATTTTAACCTGATCATTTAGGACCGAAGTCCATTAGTTATCGTTTTATCTAGTCGTTTGTAGATAAAATTATGTATAAGTCATACACCTGACTCGTGCTTATTTTGTATGACTTTTTAAAGATTAATACAAAGCTCGATTACGTTGAGATTTTAAAACGTTGATTCCTTAACATTTTCAATCCTACAGAATCATTGCTATGATTGTCATGTTTGGTAATAAAATATAGACTGGAAGTCGACCCCAACTAGTAACCAGTAGTTGGCAAAAAAGTAGGCAAATGATGAATATCATCCATACTGCAAATTATAAGTACATAGATGCAAAAGTTACTCGAAAGCAAAATAATGCAATCTTGATCTCGCGAAATCGACCGTATTGATCGAGATTTTAGCGAACGCGCTGTTGAGATGAGTGAGAGAGAACTCGAATGACCAATCTCGGCTCAAGATTACATTAATAAGTTTGGAGCACAAAACCTAGAGCAAAAAATATAATTATACTTAGGCGATAGTCTGGTCGTGCAAAACTCAGAAATTCACAGCAAAAACGAAAACAAATCGTGTGTGCGGCCGGCACTTTGATACCTTTGGAGGCCTTTGCCACCTACTAAAGTTGCTCTACCTACCTATTAACCGACTTAAAAAAAGGAGGTTATCAATTCGACCCCTATATTTATTTTTATTTCCAGGAACCACCATACAAAGACGTTATAAAAAAAAAAAAAACGGATAGTAATTATTGAAATTCCTCGCGAACTGACGAGAAGAAGCAGACCATCGTGAGAAGTGGAAGGAATGGGGAGGCCTTTGCTCAGGAGTGGGACAGTAGGGGAAATAAAAAAAAATATTGAAATTCATGATCACATCAGTTTTCGAACATTTTTTTTGCTTCCGCGTAATAGCACTTTCGTATCCGCCATCTTTGATTTTATTTTTGACCCCATATTCGTTTAAAGCGCCCTCGATACCACGGGTGTGACACCCATGACAAAAAATAGTAACTTTTCGCAGCCACCATCTTTGACTTTGATTTCGATTCATCGTAAGGCATCTTATCTCCCGCAAGAATCTAGTCTATCTATAGTCTGCTCTATTTCTCTCTGGTGGAAACCTGGCCTAAGACGTTGCAAACGATAATTTTAATTACCAAGATATACGGGGGCGATTATTGGCGACCTGTACACGTTTATCTCTAAACACGAGACCCGCATACGACACAACATGTGTCTCTTTAACTAAGTATAAGGAACTTCAATACTCATAGATAATATTACAGAAGATTAGCCGATAAACGGTGGTGACAATGACAAACGCTTACTTTTCTTACTTATCATAGTGTATTTAATGCTCTATGATCGGTATATTTGCGATAAAAAATATCTTTACATCATTACCGTGTTTTATGTCCGTTTTTATTTGAAAATAAGTTACTTGAGAGATATTTCTAGACTGAAAACGAACGAGAGGGTTTTAAATCCGTCTAACTTGGGACGACTTTGATAACTTTGGCCCAGACAAACTAATCAATAACGTCGAGACCAATAAATTGCCGTAGGTTCGCCGGCCCATTCAAGTGTAAATGTACGACGCATTTGCACTTTACTAATGTTAAGTCTGCAGAAATAATAAATGATCCTTTCTTCTTGTTTCCAGTATTGCCGCCAGGATACAAGGTAGAAGAAATTGAAATACCAGTTCCATGGGGCCACGTCGCGGGCCGATGGTGGGGTCCTCGGGACAAGCAGCCAATCATCGCCATCCACGGCTGGCAGGACAATGCAGGCACATGGGACAATCTGATCCCACTCCTGCCAGTAACGACTTCAGTCCTTTGCATAGACTTGCCAGGACATGGTCTATCAACACACTACCCAACCGGTATGCTTTACTACATCTTCTGGGACGGTATAGTCCTCTTAAGAAGAATCGTGCAACACTTCGAGTGGAGCAAAATCACTCTAATGGGGCACTCCCTAGGAGGCGCACTCAGTTTTATGTACGCCGCTTCATTCCCCGATGATGTTGAGAAAATCATATGCGTTGATATCGCCAGCCCAGCTGTTAGAGAACCCGCTACTATGGTCAAAACGACAGGACAGAGTATTGACAAAATCTTGCAGTACGAGAACTTGTCGATGAGCAAAAATCCTTGTTACGAGTATGAAGAAATGATCGACATTGTGTGTGACGCGTACAAAGGGTCGATCTCAAGGGAGAATTGTAAGATTCTAATGAAGCGAGGCATGATGCCCGTTCCTGCACATTTAAAAAGGAACGGTTATTTTTTCAGGAGGGATCCCCGATTGAAAGTCTCTGGTCTTGCGATGATGTCTATAGAAACAGCTTTGGAGTACGCTTCTAAAGTCAAGTGTAAAGTCTTGAATATTCGCGCGTTACCTGGTCAAAGATGGGAGAAGCTAAACTATTATTTGGATGTGGTAGAAAAGATGAGGGCTACGGCCGATGTGCGATTAGAGGAGGTAGAAGGAACGCATCATATCCACCTAGAGTCTCCTGATAGAATAGCGAATATTGTGGAAGATTTCTTAGAGGAATATTAGTTAAGTTTAGCTTGATTGCTAATGTGATATATTATGTGATGCATAAATGCACTGTAGTTAGGTACAGTTGTGGAACTGTAGTATTGAAGTATTTCTGGAGGTTTGTTCTTGATGTAAATCCGTACTTTTAACTTCAGTTTGTTTTCTTTGATCTTTACTAAAATGGATCAAATCATATGGAATATAAGAGAGTTTCTCCTCATCAGAAAATATCAAAGTTACTGAAATTAAGAGACAAGTTTTCGTTAAGTAGGTACTGAAGTTAGAACTTGCTAATACCAAAGTACAACGAGAGTTATAAAATCAACTTAAAAGTTATGGGCTATATCTTTGGATTGTATGTACTTTGGGTCTTATTTATTTTTTATTATTTATATAAGCTTAAAATACTGTGCTATGAATGAAATGTATACTATACTCCGTACCTATATCTGCTTAGTATGGTGTGGTTCAAAAATATTGATGAAATAATACACCGTGACTTTTTAGTCGTCTTTCAAAGGTTGTCCACTCAATGTGCCCGACATAAAATAGTTGTAGGCGCGATTTATTTTTTTACCTACCGTAGTAAGTACAAAGAACAATAAATAAACATTAGAAAAAATTATGAAACATTCTGTTAATGATGTTTACGAGTCAAACGGGAGACTATACCTACCCAGCGCTCGAGTCCAGTAGATCATCGCTCACAACAGGGTGTTTTAACTACATCATGCGTCATAATATTGAATAATATTTTTATTTTTAAATTATTAAAATTTCATAAATACCTTTTTTTTATGAATGCTTATTAGTGATTGGATACATAAAGTGGGCTGCCGTTGTAAGACGACTAAAAAGTTACGGTGTATAAGGTAGCGAAACGAAGTCTGGCTTAATTTATAGAAATTCCAGTTCTACGCTAGGCCATCGGAAGGTCAGGGTTACCACAGCCGTACGGCCTTCTGTACCAGTCAAAACATTGGCTAATGAATACGTATGCTGCCTCTTTATTGCGATAAATATGAACAAAATACTGTAAAACCTCCTTTCGGAAAATGCTGTTTATGTCACAAATATTAGAACAAGGGTTCCTGTTGATGAAATAGGATTAGTACCTAAGAACAGTAATATTTAAAAAAATGTTCCTCAAATAAAAAAATGAAGTAGGTACACACGACGGCACATGAAGCTCCACATTTCCAGTATAACTTGGACTTTCTTTGTATAGATTTCCTTTACAACGAGAGATCCGCATAAACTGGTTTTGTATAGCTTGATTGGCCGTCGTGCGTACCTAACCTTGAAATGTTTTTTGAAGCTATTGATTATTTTAAGCTTTAATGCTATGCTAATTCTTAGTAAAAGTTTCGTTTAGTATATTTAACATTTCATTTGTAAGGTCAAATGTTGTGTGACGTTGGTAAGAGAATTTCTATGGAAGGTAAGTTAAATATCGACGATATTTTTTTACAATGAGGCTTGTCCGACATTGGATGATGAAAGAATGCAGTTTTATGGATGATAATCGTAGAACAGGGACGGATCTGACATGAAGTTAAATGAAGCAAGTGATTTTTCTAGAAAACCGTATAATAATTATTAATTTTTATTTTTATTTCATATTTAAATAAACCTATTGATCAGATGTATGTAAATTTTCAACATTACAGAAACAAAATTTAAAAAAAAACATGGCCGCTCTGTATAGTTTAAATGTCAGATCCGTCACTGTTCTACAATTATGACGACATGTTCAGGTTCTGCATTGGCAAAATAGATGTACAGACGTCAGCACATCAGCTACCCGAAACTCTCAAATTTTCCCAATCAACGTTGAACCTAATGCTTAAGCTTTAAAGTTGAAATCTATTAAAGAAATTTGACAGATTGTAGTAGTTTTGCCGGCTGCCGAATAGCATGCAGAGTTATTGAACTGATATGTTGACGTAGTGTGAGGCATTGACACGATGCTTATTAATAAATATGCGATCTTATTAATAAATATTAAATCAAAAATGTTGTATTTGATCGGATTGTTGAACAAAATACTTGATCTACGTTCCAGATGAATGCTGTCAGCTTTCAGTATACAGGGTGGGTAAAAAATCGTGGATCGATCGATTGTGGATTCGTGGAACGAAACAGGGCGATAGTAGGGTTATTTGCAGTAAAAAATATCTCTGTGGCAGAGTCCTATCTTGATCTCCTTAAAAGTTATAACTACTTGAGTGTTTTTTTAAGAAACTACCAACATTTTCCCTAAAGAGGCAATTAGATTAAAATGGGTTGCTTCTAGGAAATGTATGCACTACAAAAGTACTTTTATGATAGTATGTACCATTATTTTACGTATTGGCACATTTATATCTTTTGTCGCACTAAAGATTATTTGTATCTTCAGAACCTTACTGTAAAAATAAAATGTACAACCAAAATATGACCCTGATAACCCCAACTCGTGGCAGACCACGAAGGAGATGGGAGACGAACTGGATGTCTTCCTTAAGAATTGGAAAGAAGTAGCACAGAATCGTGACCTTTGGAAGGAATGGAGGGAGGCCTTTACCCAGCAGTGGGACTAAATGGGTTAGCTACAATAATAATAATAATCACGGCGCGTATTATTAGGAGGTTCCTCTCTCAAGAGCCCTGACCACCGGCAGCTGGGACCCTGTTCCCAGAGCTGGTGGCCTACTATTTTTTATATTTTTAAATGTTTTTTATATAATTTTTGTTGATAAAAATATTTAAAAATGTTCCCTGTTTCGTTTGATCCACGATTTTTTACCCGCCACCCAGTATATTTGACAAGGGTATATTTTAATTTACCCTCAAAGCAATAGACAATAAAATGCTGTTTTCTTTTAAATTTGGCTGGCCGAGTTAAGTAAGTCACTGACATGAATGACTACATAAAATACTTTAAAATTCTATTGTCTGCGATCACAATGCAAGAACATGATCAGGACAAGTTGACGACACAATGTTTATATTATTCTACTTAAGTTTTAATTTATTTTGTATGCGGTTAGTGTACCTATTCATTTGAGTTTAACTCGCGAGACGTTTAAAGTAAGGGGCTGCTGTCCGTCATGTGTGCGTTGCGACGACGCAGCGCACCGTTAGTACACTTTGGTTATTTGTATCTAAAACAACGCAACGGCAACGCTGCGTCGACGCAACGCTGACGCAGCGCGCCGTGTGGACTGGCTCTCATGAGTTGTATTTTTTAAATGTCACTTTTTCTAAGATTCGCCTGTTCATAGTTCTAGACCTTTCTGATTAGAAGTTTGCTTGTTCTTTTTATCCGCAAGTGATTATAGAAAATAATAATACACATAGCGCAAAATACAAATTTTGAAAAACAAGAATATTCCACTTTGGACACATTGGAAGGGCAGAATGGAATAATCTGGAAAGAAAAAAAAATCGCTAAACTATGTGCCTAGAATAAACGCGCAAACAAAAGAGCTTCTGAATATGTAATAGTGTAGTAATATCATTCCATACAAGGTAATAGTGACGTCACAAAATATGTATAGCTACTGTAGCTGTTTGTAGATTATAATTATCAGCAGGGAAGGTACAGTCGCCATCAGATATATCGTAGCGGTCGAGGTACTCAAATATTTCGGAGCAGCATTACTTTTCAATAAATTCGGAACACATAACGAGCTAAAAATATCAGAAAGCACAGAACTACAAAGGTATCGACGCAGTCAGGATGATCATAAAGATCGGAACATTTATGGAAAATATACCTTAAGTCTGTATAACACAGTTTAAATTCGTTGCTATATTGACTTTGAAGTTGTCAAAAATAGTAAGTATTGAAAAGTCGCTGCTCTTATATTTATGACATTTGCATTTGCATTGCATGTTCTGATGTTATTGGCCATATCTAGTGTAACGAATTTATTGAAAAGTACCTCGCCCGCTACGATATATCTGATGGCGACTGTACAACACGGTACAAAATTAGATATTCCAGTGCATATTAAAATTTACGTAAAAATTGTATAGAGCCGCGGTCATCAAACGAGTGAACGAGATAGCAGATAACATATTCCCCGTCCCACTCGCACGTTTTATGACCGCGACTGCCACGACATTCTTGACATTTAATATAGAGACAATGTATCATTTTCAAAGACGGCTTTCCCATTTGCTTGTAAGTATGTATTCTGCTGGTTCAGATATACTAAGGCCGAATTTCACCAATAAAATCGAACGCTGTAATTAAAGAATATCTAAGCGTCGTTCTTGGCTGTCAATATTCCATAGCAATGGTGACACTTACAGACGTTGAACTCTCGTTCAGTTTGATTGGTGAAATTCACCCTAACTGTTAAATTAAATAAATTAAATATTTTTGTAAAGTTATGATAATGATAACGCTTGTTAGAAACATACAAGTGGCTTTTCACTAAAAAAAAAAAGAATAAAAATGCAGCTTTGATTAGCACCATATCGATTCATAAAACTATTTATTTATTTATAACAACAACAATTGTAGTAAGTATTAAAATTCACAATGTTAAATAAAAAAATAACGTTTAACTTTATTGTTTTTCATTTTTTATTATCACAAGTCCTCAAACACATTCCTGACAGGCAGTTGTCAAATTCTTCTACATTTTCAATCTGTGGACAAGTGAAGAACGAACGGTAACATTACTACAGACTAAGCAAAAATACAATTAGGAGGAGGACTGATTTCACAATTTTCGTCCACACGCTTCAAGATGCTTAATTTATTACTATCCTGCCCTCTTAGCCCAAAAACATGTAGCCCAAGTGACCTTTGTGCTGCCACCGACAACGCAGTGGAAGAGCGAAGTTCTGGGCTAACAAAATGTAAAAAATGTCGTGCCAGCGACACGAAGAAGAAGAAGATCCTATCAGGAGAGAATATTGATGTCTCAAGACAATCTATACGAATAAATAAAATTGAAGTGTCTGTTTGTAATTTCAAAAAAAAAAAAAACATTCAGACGAATTGATAACCTCCTCCTTTTGGAAGTCGGTTAATAACCGCTTTTTACTGAATGAATGTTTTTTTTTTTGGTAGGGCCACTCACAGTTCAACTCGATAAGGTTGCAATACTGCTCAACCGGATTATTCTGTAATGACCTCAAATGAATTGAAGGCCCTTATCTAGGGCTTACAAACAGGATATACAATTAAACGACCACTCGCTAAGGCATCCCCTTTGGGGATCGGACTTCTGCTTAGGGCGTCACTGAGGGGGGGGGGAGGGGGGGAAGCTGGGTCGAATTATTTAATGCATAAAAAATGTTTGTCTGCTGTCTATCTGTCTGTTTGTTCCGGGTAATCTCCGAAACGGCTGGACCGATTTTGATGGGATGTTATAAGGAGCAACTGAGGCTACTTTTATTTTAGAAAAAGTATTAGGGTTCCGGGCCAAAAAAAACCCTTGAAATTGTTAACAAAATCCGATTCAAATAGGGAAGTCTTATTTTTATAATAATAATAATTTCACGCAGACTAAGGTCGCGGGCAACAGCTAATCGCTAATATTTTAATAGCATTGAAAGCCTTGAAAATTGTAATTGTCTTTGAACTTGATGAGTTTCTTTGCAAGGCTAGGCAGTGTAGTCATATGGATAGCCATTTCAGTGTACTTCACTATAATTTAGTCGTCTCTTAGGACCAGGGGGGTTATTATGACGTCATAAAGCACGAGTAATTCCAGTGTGGGAAAGACACAGCGGCGTTTCAAGGTCCGTCGCAAGCAGTATACAATCGATTTTTCCAGCTCATGGACTCATGTGATTACTGAAAATGTAGCCTAAAACTAGACTTGATTGGTTCGAGGAGGCGCGGGATAAAAGCTCTTGGAAAGACTTGGAAGAGGCTTTTGTCCAGCAGTGGGACATAGACAAAAGTTTTACTTACATCAAGGGTGTTTTCGTGTTCATCACATATTAGGGTTAGTTTTCTTCCGATTGCCTTTTGTTCTACTAGTTTGTTGTTTATTTGTCTCCAAATATTGCTGGCTGATTTTAGAACATTCATGTTGCCAAATATGTACATGCCTGTAACAAATAAAAAAACGTATAAGGATCAATTTTTGATATCTGGCCTATTCTATTAAGGTTTTTATTTATTTTCATTTAGAATATCATCTGCCTAGCCTTTTCCCAACTATATTGGGGTAGCTTCCAGTCTAACCGGGTGCAGCTGAATACCATTATTTTACATGGAGCTGCCTTGCTGCTTTTGGATGGACTGCCTATCTGACCTCCAAACCTAGTTAGTACTGGGTAATACGATACCCCTTGGTAAGACTGGTTGTCAGACTTTTTGGTCCACTGACTACCTAACGTCTGTCAAAGATCTAAAAATGAAACCCAGGACCAACGGCTTAACGTGCTTTGCGAGGCATGGAGGACACTCAGTATGTAATGGGTGGATACCCATCCACAGACCAACCTAGGCAAGCACGGCTTAACCTAAAGATCAACCCGAGCGGCTGTTATTATTTAGCCACGAGCTCCTCCTATCCTCCCTCTTTTCATCTAGAATAATGGTTATGATAATGCGATTATTATTCTCAAGTATTCTCAGTATGGTGGTCGTAGAATATCTCTGGAGTATGGAGATCCTGACCAAAAAATCCGAAGATATATGACGTCCATCAAACCGTACTAGGACTGTGGATTATGGTCCACTCCCACTAGGGAGGCCTACCTCCCAGCAGTGAAAACGGCTGATTATAGAGAGGCTATTTATAGTGCTGCTGTTGACCTCGATCTCGCCTGATGCGATGGATGGAGTCTTAATAAAGGTCTCATTCTGACTAAAGAGGTCAAGCTATTTTGAAATATAAAATAATACTGATTTTCCACCAATGTCGGTGCTTGGAACTAGCTCGATAACTCAATAAGTTGCACAGTTATCTTCACTATTTTTTTTAGAGCAGCGGTGGCCCAATGGTGCTGGCCTCGAGCAGTAAGTCGTAGGTTCGAACCCAGGCAGGCGCATTATTTTGCGTAATTTATTTAGCTGTCTACACACCGAAGCCGCCGGCCCCGGTGGACCCGGCGGCTTTAGAAGTTGCGAGCCGGACAATTTTCCCGGCGGCACGACAGTCGCAGCATGCAGTGTCAACAATTAGTGATTGCCAAGTGCTTAAAAGCCGGCGGGCAACTGAAGAGCGGAGAGGGGCGTGCCGCGGGGTAGATCGCGCGGGCGCAAGCCGCCGGCAAGATCGTTAAAATCAGGCCCGCCGGGTCCGTGCCGGCGGGCAGGCGGCTTCGGTGTGTAGACAGCTTTTCTTCACCAATGCTCGCAAAACGGTGAAGGAAAACATCATGAGGAAACCGACATGTCGTAGACCCAAAAAAGAAATCGAAGACTATCTCCCAACCTGCAATGGGCCAGCGTGGTAGATTATATTCCATTCCACCTCATAGAGAGGAGGCCTATGTCCCAACAGTGGGAACGACATAGGTTGATTTATATATGCTTCCTTATTTTTAAACTCATGTTACCTTCTTTAGCTCGCGACAAAGCAACGCATATCCTATTCGTGGCCGTCAGGAACCCGATCTTGTTATCTCTGTTACTCCTTACTAGAGACAATATGACTATCCTGTTCTCTTCGCCTTGGTAGTTGTCAACGGCAGTCACTCTGACGTCACGGAGCATATCGTGCTTTTTCGTCATCTGAAATTAGAAGACTCAAGTTACTATGAGCAGGAGAGTACGAAGTTTCTAAGGTATTAAACAAGGAGTTATTATAGTTTTATCTGATTGGTTGATTGCCTCGTTAGCCTTGTGGTTGCAAGCACTATTGCTCTTAGAGTCTTGGTTTTGATCCTCAGGTCGAGCAAAATGGGATGAAATGGGACCGGACTGCCAAGTCGTTGATCTCGAGTTCGAACCCTAAACAACTCAAACCCCACAACAAAGCACCTCTGATTTGCGTGGATATGCGTATTGCATAATTATCACTTGCGTCGGTGAAGGAAAACATCGTGAGGAAACCAAGCCAGCATGCCTCAGAAATATTTCTCGACGGCCTGTAAAGCCAAGTCAAGAGGCCCATGGGCGATATAAAGTCTGACACCCAATTTAGATATTGGCCACACGAAAAAAGAATTTTTGAAATCCCGGGAAATTATAACAAAATCATAGATGCCCGGAGTCTGGATTTGTGTCTGGTTGATGGCAAAAGGCTCGCACATGGAACTTGATTGTACAAAAGGATACACCTCTTCCTAACCCAGCGAGGACTACAGCCCTCGTATTCATAAACGCTTCGATTCGATTCGGAAAGTCGTATGTCTATCTTTTTTTGGTATTACCAAAGCGAGCGAGATAGACATACGACTTTCCGAATCGAAATCGAATCGAAGCGTTTGTGAATACGGGAGCAGGAGTACCTAATGTTTGTTATGAGATCTGTTCGCAATGTTCTAGATTCACAAAAAAAGTTTAAGGTACTCACATCTCTAAGAAGGTTCACTTGTCCATTATAAGTACTAAGTATAGTGATCTCGTCAGCGGTGTACTTCATTTTTAGGAGGTAGTCTGCTAGAGCAACGCACCATCTAGCTTCGAAGGTGTTCCTGTGACTCCAGCTGTCTTCCATACCCTGAAAATTACAGCAAAATATGATATAAAATATATCACAGTGTATTTAGGCTATAATGTCCCCACTACTGGGACACAGGCCTATCTCTGTGCGAGAGAGAGGGCCAGCACGTGGGCCCAGTGAGTGTTGAAGAATATTTTAAAAATTTTGGTTCTAGGTAATGAAACTTGTGGAAAACGACCTCTTTGAAGACTGTGCGGTGCACGAGGGATGTGAATAGTGGAAGATCATACACCCCACCCGTCCCTACTTCATCATTCCAGCAGAATACCTGCCACCTGGACACGAGCTACAGCACATCCAGGTTGGCCGCTATAGGAACAATCTGGCTGAATGGGTATCATCGCCTTTCCCAAAATGCCAGTGTGGAGAGCCTCCCCCCCCATGCAGGACAAGCATCTTTTTTCCTGCCCATCCTGCACAATCACCATGTGCCATGTATGTACAGAACACGATATAAAACTCACATTGAAATGCTTTAGTGTGAGTCGAGTCGGAGTCGAATTGGCGCCGAGTGTGAGTAATGTGCGAAGGCCTTCATGCTTATGTTGTTACTCCTAACGTGACTACTTACCTCAGAATCTTCAAACACATCATGAGAAAAAAAGAACAAGTTATCCTTCATTCCTCTGACATCAGGATACGATCTCACGCTAGGATGAGAGTTCAGCTTCTCATATATCGTAGGAACTATCAGCTCGACGAAGTTAGGACTCATTCTACGTTGCGTAGTAAGAGTACGCGCGTGTACGTCGTTGCGTATCATACGTTCGAAAAGGGATATTTCGAGGTTGTAGTCTTTGGCTAGCTTGTAGTGAGCTGCTGTTGGTCTGAGCTGTTTGTGGTCACCTGGAAGAAATTAGAACCACCTGTGAGTAATTTTAAACAGCATTTTTTTGCAATTTACTGCTGGTACAGTCAACCTACGACCTTAGTAACAATGTCACTAACAGCGCAATATATTTTTCGCAGTTTTTAAGTTATTCACGACGTTCGGTTGACCATACTATTGGGTGGACATAAATAAATAGTTCCAATTCCTAGAGTGAATGAAAAATCTTCATTATAGTAATTACTTGATCTTCGGCATCTTTCGAAAGATCAGCTAAGTAATAATAATCTAAAAAATCTTTACAAATTAATAAAATTAAACTCCCTGTTTGTAATTTCAAAATAACAGCTTTTTAATGAATGCATACCTATTGAAAGTGTGTTCGGTACTTTTAAAATAACAACATTTTTTTTTATCGTTTCGGAGATTAGCCGGAATAAACAGACAGAAAAAGTATTTTTTTTTTTTTCAACTCAACTCAACTCATAGCATTTATTTCTAATGGGTCTATTTGACAGTGACAGGCACTTTTGCATAGTCAAAAATAAGCTACCTACAGTCCCGCCACAGGCATAATAACTGTGAATGGACTGTAGTTGCCCATTCGAAAATAGTAGATCTCATGGAGAAGAATGGGCAAGAAACTCCATGGACACTCTTTTCAAATCAAGTTATATATTACATAGTCCTGGGTACAATATTGTTGCTAGAGATAGGAAAATAAAACAAAACTACAGTTAAAACCATAAAGATTAGGATAAGCCCTACTAACCATAATAGAAAGTCTACATGGTACTCACACTTACAAAAACTCAAATATATATTCCGGCTAATCTCCGAAACGGGTGACCAATTTTGACGGGACTTTACTGGCAGATAGCTGATGTTATAAGGAGTAACTTAGGCTACTTTTATTTAACAAAAAGAATTAAGGTTCCGTCCAAAAAAAATTAAAACCCTTGAAATTGGTAACAAAATCCGATTCAAAAAGGGGACTAAATTTTTTTTATAATTATTTCACACGAACGAATTTCGCGGGCAACATTTAGTAAAAAATTAAATTAGTCTAAAAGGTACTTTACCTATGAGTATGAGATGTTGGCACTGATGTGTTAAGGATGCTACGATATGCGCCTCCAATACTTCTGCTGCTTCCTCCACAATTACTAAAACCATATAATTAACATATTAGTCAAGCAGAAATTTCGATTTGAAGGATACTGGTGAAATTCAATAAATAAAAATAAATAAAATCTTTATTAACAAGTGATTGTTCCATAACATCATTGCCACCCTGGCTCTTGTACTAGGATTTCCTGTATCACAAGAGCCAGACCTCTCAGTTTATAGAGAACATAAGAAACGATAGACAAAAACTGAGATACATTATAAGATATGGCATGCATTAAAAGTGTTTACAAACATAAAACATAAAAGAGAGTAAAAAACAACAAAGTGAAAAAGTGAAATTGCAAGTACAAGAGACTTAATTTCTTTGGACTACCTAAAAACAAAAGGCGTACAACAGTGACATGTAGATTGTTCAACATAAATAATTGTGTTGCAACTAACGAGTCACCCATCTTCTAAATATATCCGGAAAAAAATAAATTAGCCTTTTTCAGATTACAGTAAAGTAAAGTAAAACGCAGAAGAACCTTGTTCTTGCAAAGTTCTTGTTTTTCGTCCTATTACCGTTCAATTCTAGGTCCTTTTGAATTGGTCCTTTTCTCCACATATTGCTCGTAATATTACCAATATCTAAGTTCTACTTATGAGAGCATGGTCTATGGTGGTCGACCGACAAGAAGCCAGACCACATGGTTTTAGATCTGAATATACATAGGGTTTGTATGAAAAGAACGGCTCTTGCCACCCATCGCAGTCTACCGCCCCAGGCCATGGCCAATGGCATAAAGTAAGGTAAATACGCCACTGCTTGGATGTCCTTGTTTATAGAACAAAGTCCCTATCGTAATAGTAGTTATCTGATCTGATGACTATGTAACCAGCTTGTAGCTCCTGCATCTGCGCCGGACGGAGCCATGCCCCCCCTGCCCCCCGGTCCTCCGTACCGATTTCAGTAACGGCGACCCTTTAAAGCTATTTTCTTGCGTCTGGCCTTTTATGAATGGCATTACGTACAGAGTTTCCTCAGTGCCTCGGAAAGCACGTTAAGCCGTTGGTCCCGGGTGTCATTTGTAGATCTTTGACAGTCGTTAGGTAGCCAGTGGCCCAAAAAGTCTGACAACCAGTCTTACCAAGGGGTATCGTATTACCCAGTACTAACTGGGTTGTGGAGGTCAGATAGGCAGTCGCTCCATGTAAAATACTGGTATTCAGCTGCATCCGGTTAGACTGGAAGCCGACCCCAATATAGTTGGGAAAAGGCTAGGCAGATGATGGCCTTCTATGACTGGCCAGACCAAACAATATCAACAACAGGTACCTATAGGAGAGTGCAGTTTCCTCATGAGGTCGTGTCTCCTGGCTGCAGTGGAGGTAGTAACTCCAACTACTCGAACAGTCTTCATCACTTCACCGTCAATTAGTGTAGCTACTTCATTCAGCTCCTGGCTTGTCGTGTTGTGTTGGTCCTGCGGAATTAATATTGTGTTTTTTTTAGTAACTAATTATTTTTGGCTCAGCAATAACACCCGTATACAAGGTTAAATTAGATTCGCTAGCGGTACTCTACAGACGTATTACAATTGAACCGAAATTGTTAAAAACACGTTGTTTGTCGATCATGTCATTATGTATTGACCATGTTTCTATTTTATTCACGTTTTTGACAAGTTTTCAGATTCAGATTATTGTGGTGGTGTATTGTTTTGGTTATTGTTTTCTTCAAGTATTGCACACCACTAGTGTTTAAAACTTGTTTTAGGTGTACAAACGAAGACTACACACAAACTCAGAGCTAAACACACGTAATAATCGGAGAGATCAATGAGTAAATACATCGAAATAGGTTGCAGTACTCCTGCACTTTGGGGGACCTGTCCAAAGCCACCACCAACGCCACAGTTTTGGCCGAAGCTAATCGGACTCTAATAAAGCGAATCGTCGACACTATGAAGAAGAAGAAAAGCATTACTTAAACACAAATTAAATCTTACATTGGGTGCCAGAGCTCATCGAAAGCACTCTTTTCCTTTGTTGTAACGCTGCATAGTACTTAGATAAGTGTTTCTTGTGCAATTATTGGAGGTAATAAATTTTTTTTTTTTTACTTGGATTTTCTAGATTTCTAAATAGATGGATAGAATTTCTATTTTATTTCTTACCAGCAATCCGTTCATTTTGGCCAACAATTCGTTCTTTAGCACCCCAACGGCAGAATAGTATACCTGCCATCTTTGTTCTGGTTTCAAGCTATACAGATCTTCAACCTCGTCCAGTTTATATTCTTCTTTATTATTGTTGCTTTGTAGTGTTCTGTATTTCTGAAAGGCGGTTTCATTCTACATTGATTCATTGTCTAGCTTTTCTTCAATGATTTCAATTTATATATCTTTGAGAATACCTCCAATGGCGCTGACTGATTTTGTTGCAGGAGCTGTTTGCAAAATTATCTACCGCAAGCCATATAATAATATGATGATCATAATATAAAGGGTGTAAATAGACCCTTAACGAAGCCGAAAGGCACTTGTTCTCCCCGTCATTGCGATCATTTTTTTGTTCTAGACCATACCTTCCTTCCTTCTAGTTACGGAGATATAGGAGGTCAAATACCACTTTTAAAGGTTTTAACTTTACTTTAATTAACTCCATGACCCTTTTACTATTCAAATCATCCATCAGCACTAAGTTTTGAGTGCGTTATATTGAGTTTTACTGTAAAACGTGATTTTTCACCCCAAAAAAAAAAGTCGTTTCCCAGCAATGATTTTGTGTGAGTTTGATGCACAGAATGCTTGGTTGACGGCTTCGTGAAGGGTCTGTTTACACCCACCCACCACCACCACGGTCTGTATGTTGATGATATTATAATAACTTCTCGTTTAACAAAGTAAAATTTATATATGTCAAGAATTTGCGAGGATATCTCGTAAGTCGTAGGGTAAAATAAAAAATCATTTTTGCAAATAATTCGGTTTTTTTTTTTTTTTTGCAAAAAGGTTTTTTTTAACCATTACCTACTGTAAAACTAAAAAACTTAATATCAATCAAGAAATCTTACCTTAAAACATTCCAATCTCTTGCTAACTCTACTGATCTCAGATTTAAACTTATCAGTCATTTGTTTAGCCTCTAAGTGATTGTCTGTTACATCATTTACGTATTTAATACTATTCAGCATAGAGTTTATTTCTCTTAGCGCCCATTTTTCAGAAAAACACGAGTGTATTTCTTTGTCTGTAAGATCCAATTCTTCTAACTTCTCCCAGTCTTCTATATCTGATTCTTTTTCACATTCAGATATTCTGGCGTTCTGTGATTCTCCTTCGAAGCAGCCAAATAGCCAGGTAAGAATGCCATCTTCTGCAGAACTTCTTAGTTCATAACCTTTGTCACCGATTTTGAGGTATGGCTTTAAGGAGTTGTAGGAAACAATCTCTTTCTCACATATCTCAATCTCACTCTGTAGTTCTGTCATTTCTTTGAAAATCTTCTCCAACTCATTTCTTTTAGACGCATAGAGATAAGAGTACTTCGATTTGATTTTCGTTCTTAAGTTATGTAGAGTGAAATATTCCAAAAGAGGACTTTTACTTTGGCTGCCTAATCTTACAATACTGGTGGTGATACCAAGGATACCTTCTAAGAATTGATCAAGGGCGTGATTCGTGTAGCAGATGACAAGCATTGGGGTACCTTCTAGGGACAAATTCCTTAGTATGGTAGCTGCGATTTTGATTCCTATGTACGTTTTTCCTGTACCTGGTGGCCCTTGGATGACTGCGAATTCTCGTGTTAGGGCGAATTTGAAAGCTTCCAATTGGGAGCTATCGAGGCCAAATGCTGGGTCAGGCCATTGGTCTGTGTCTAGTACTGGGAAGGGCAGGTCTTCAGTGTCGAAAGGCACTGTATATATTGTTTCTGATGATAGGTAGGCTGGAGGGATTGTTTCTTTCTGTAATTTGAAAGGAGATTGGTGAAAAATAAAACCTTTTTGTATGGGACAGAAGGAAGTCAATAAAAAGCTAATAAGAGATGACTTAATTAGTTCATACATTGATGATTATAACTACACTAAGGGTCAGTGCAGTGAAGTTACCTGGAAAAGCGTAGTTTTCACTACCAAACAAATATCAACATTGTTTTAGTTGAAATAAAGTCCAATTAGTTTTGCCAGGTCAGGTCTAGGTCCTAAGAATCAAATGTTTTGCTAGAAAGATTTTAACCCTTAACATCTATACTAATATTATAAAGCTGAAGAGTTTGTTTGGTTGAACGCGCTAATCTCAGGAACTACTGGTTCGAATTGAAAAATTATTTTATTGTTGGATAGCCCATTTATCGAGGAAGGCTATAGGCTATATAACATCACGCTACAACCAATAGGAGCGAAGCATCAATGAAAAATGTTGGGAAAAATATATTTTTATAATGATTTCACGCGGACGAAGGTCGCGGGGTACAGCTAGTCTTAAAATATAGCTCAAATTCAAATATAAAAAGCATACAGACCTGAACATCCACAATATATCTCTTCATAGGCAAATCATCCAGTCTAGATTCTTGCAGTACTTTTAGAACTCTGTGGTAAGGTTCAAAGAATACTTCACTTTCCACCATCAGGTATGCTTCAGAGAAAACACTCTTCGATGTCGGGTTTTGAAATGATACTGCTACCTGAAATTGTATTATGATATTGTTAAGCTAGCACTTTTAGGCGTATTTTGCCAAATTTTGACGTTAATCCGGCTAATACGACAAACAAAATACAGGATGTAAGGGACAGCCCTCCGCAAACTAACAGGGTGCATTCAGCTCCTTATTTTGAATCATATTCCACCGGAATTTTTATCATTTTTTTAGTAACTATTCCTTTATTTCAATGTAAAATTACATGCTCTCTACACCGCACTCCATTTATGTAAATAAGCCTAAAATAATAAAAAAAAAACAACAATAGATATTGAAATACTCTAACGGACGGCGCGTGAAATCAGCTGTTCACTTGCTGCCTAACTACAGAGTTCATCGAACTCGTCGTCGCGCTTGCCGTTCGCTACGTGCGTTTTGCCACTGTAACGATACATTGCGTATGAGGAAATAAAATAAATCAAATTTATTAGATTCACCATGCAAGACAACTTTGGTCAATTTATCCCAAAATGTAAAAAGATAACAAATAATTTAAAAAATACTCACATAACCTTCACTAAGCAGATTTAAATTAGAATCCAGTACAGTAGCACACAGAATAGTTTCAAAATTATCACTTGTGAAAAGTAATAGAGATCCGAACATTAGGTGCTTGTTGTATGCATATCTTTTGTTGTCAACCACACCCTGGGTGGCTCGTTCCTTCCAGGCGATGTCTACTAGGTGCCCGACTCTGTTGTTACTTACGTAGTTGCGGAGAATACGTACTTTTGGGTATACTCTGAAATGTCATAAATAATTATTACATTATATATACAAGGTGGAAGGGAAACACTTAAACGGTTACCACGTATTTAGTACGTCATTCTGAACCTCCCACATAGAAATTTTTCGTTGGGTACCTTCAAGGTCAAAATGTATGGAGAATCACAAATACACAGATGTTTTTGAGGAGTCTGTTTTGCCACTAGTTACTTCTTCCCACCTAGAATGCTGATATACAGGCGTTTAGAGGGACTCACTATGAATAAACCTTTTTTCCTATTAAAAAGTCACTGAAAACATTTAATTTATGCCTTTATTTATTTATTTAAACTTCATGTGCAAAAGTGGTACATAGGCGGACTTAATGCCACAAGGCGGCTTTGACGCCTTTGTAGAAATTACATAAATAGAATTATGAAAGGACAAGCTACTGTTTTTAGCTTTTTGTTTTATCGTAATATAGATCTAGCTAATGTAACTTGACACTGTATATCGCATACACTTACCTAATATTCTCATGCCGTCTCTTACTAGGATTCTCCAAATATTTACCTGTAATAAAAATCTTCATTTTATATAAATCCTTAAATAAAAAAATAACAAAGAACCTTTACATAATGTTTACCAACATATTCCTTTCCGAAGCGGTCCGAAGCAATCCTCCCGTAACAATTTGAACTGTATATCTAAATAATCTTCAACGCTTGGGTACTTTCCATTGATTATGTTTGGTTGTATGGGAATTTTGTTAGCAGATAGTAAGTCATCTTGAGTGGGAAATATGTTAAGGTTTTTGAAGTAATTCTTGTCTGGATTTTTTGTTTCTGGCGGTGGAGTCATCTCATCTTCAATGTCATCTGGGTCCTGAAAAGTTTTTTATTCATAACTTAACATCACGCCTGAATATGGCTTGCTTCAGTGAAGCAAAAACATTGTGAGGAAACCAGCAGGCCTGAGAGATATTTCTAGAAGGCATGTAAAGACCAGTCAGAGGCCCATGGCTTAAAAATTTCACTCCAGGTAAGGCACTAACCACACAATAAAGAAAAAGACGCTTATAATCCCTGAAGGGTTAGGCAGAGGTGTACCCATTATTACACCCACATTTCGTCAGTTATGTTTGAGTCCCATGTAATAGAGGGACTATTGCCATCCACCGAGCAACAGGCTCGTCCCGACAAATTGAAACTCTGTGGCGGCTACTAAGAAATTCTTGATGGACAAACCCAATAAAGCTTTTTTTCCGACCTGGGAATCAAACCAGGGCCTCATGCTCAGCAGTTGGGCTTGTGACCACTAGACCAATGAGGTAGTCTCGGTTCGGCATCCAATCTAACCATATGCAGCTGAATACCAGTACCTATTTAACATGGAGCAACTGCCTGTCGCTGTAAAATAGGTACTGGTAGTCTATAACTCTAGCCTATTTTTTTATCAACTAAATACTGATACTGGTACTGCTAGCCTGCATAATCCGACTGCTGGGCAAAGGCCTCTCCCCATGACTTCCAGTTATTTCGATTCAGGGAAATAACTACATTAAATAAAATACCACTGGCACAGGCAAAAGCAGCAAGGGACAAGTGATGCAAAAACTGGTATTGATAAGACAACTTTCTGGCACCCTATATTCATTAGATGATAAGTAATAATTAATTATGATCAAAAAGTTCTCTAGTTATGATTATATCATGTTTATTTCAGGCTTCTGGTTTGTGTGGTGTCTATTTATAAAGCAATTGGCTTTATCATTAAAAAGTATTTGCAAATAAGTTACTTACTTCATCTTTCAACAATTTCATTGCTTTTGTCTTCAACTGTTCAATCTTCACAAACAATTCATTACTGAATCTCTCAGTGTGCTCTTCACGCACACCAAAGGCACTGACTTCTGTTATTTCCAACAAGTCTAATATTTCTTTCATCAACTCCAAATTATCTCTTTCAAAGTTAATAATTCCTTCACAGAGATTCAGGATACTGACATAGAACCCTTCAGCATCATCCCATAATTGAGAATTCAACCTCTTTTCAACAATCCTTACACTCGGTAATTCATCCAAAAAGTTTTTTATGTTCACCAAAAAGTTTGAGTTCTGAAACCGAGTTCTCAGCAACTTCACTATTTTTGAATTTTCACCTGGTTCCAAAGTCTTGTATACGTTGCCCAGTATTCTCACAATTAAAACAATAAAATCACCTTTGAGCTCATCTTCATCCAAAAGATTCCAAAACCCAGGTCTATGGGATACTTCTAAATTTAAAATTGGAGGTTGTAATGTAGATATGTCGAGAAGTCGTTTGAAACCGATTGGTTTTTTCTCTGTAAATTGAGGCTTGGGCTCCGGTTTCGGTTCAGGTTGGTCTTCGTCAGCAAATTGAGAGGAAGCTGAGGTATTTGGTCTTGCATCTTCGATCAACGTGCCGTCGAACCAGTCTATGCGAAGAGAACCTTTGTTACCTTCACTCATGACTGAGAACTGATACCGTAACGTGGTTAAAGTATAATTAACCTATATTATAGTGTTTATTATACTCTATTCCACTAAAAAAACGCTAAAAGCGAAAGTAGGACAAACAAAAATAAACGTTGTTTTGACGTATGTAAATTGTAAAACAGCTGACGCCGCCGTCATTGTCAGTGTCACGAAGTAACAGTCAATAACAAGAACGTTTAGTTTCTCTCTCAACAGAATGTTAAGATACTTATACCAAATTGTTTGACTTTATAAAATTTAAATGATTATTATGATATTTATAATGATATTTAAAGAAACAAAATTGTGCTGATAAGATGGGGTCTCCATTAAAGAGAACCGTCATCATGTCTTTTATGTTTCTTGTTCTTTTCGCTCGGCACTCTCATAAACTCATAATTACACTGAAGTTAAATGGCAGCGAGCTCTAATGCTAAAATTATAATTCCAATTAATTCAAGCGGCTTATCCGTGTAGACCGTTTTATATAATTTTATACTTCCTTCTTATAGTCTTACTGTTAATGCCCTTTTTATTCGTCGGTCGTTAGAAGGCCGCTTGTTAAGCATAAGGGCTTTTACTTACCTTTTATAGCCTAATAAACCGTAAAATGTGACTAAACTGTATTTTCGTCTACTCGTTTGCCTCATTCGGGTGTCTGTGCTTAACTTTATTACTGATAATATAACAATATGGGTTCGTAAAAGCAAGACTCGAGGCGTTTCTTTTGCTTATTTATAGATAAAAAAAAGCATAATCTAAGGGATTTGGTAGAAGGCCGTCGCTATGTTGTTAATAGAATGTGAATGTGGCGTAATACAAGTAATCAAGATTGAACATGAGGCATTAATTTTTTTTCAATACACTTTCTCGAAAACTGGTTCTTATCGCACTGCGATTAGGTTCAACATGCAATCTATTTCACACGCGTGGATTTTTAATATTTTTCCGCACACGTGCGGAAAAAAAAATCAACTTATACTAATTTCAAATGGATTCTATACTGAATGACTATACTCGGCGACGTTGTTTTTTTTTAAATCTCGGCTAAGAGATAATATGTGTATTTACGGCGTAAATATTTGTTGAGTTTTTAAAAAGAATTGAAAGAATTGTGTTTATAAATAGAATACCATAGGTAAACATGATTATTTAAAACAAACATTTACATTAAGAACAAATGACATTTATTTGTGTTCTAAATTCAAAAATATATGCATTTTCTGTTTTTCATATTAGGCTGTTTAGCGGCATCATACCTTTGCTTCTTTTAAATCATAGTTTCCTAATAATTCCTGACAAAAATACTATCCGTTCTAATAGGTACTTTATTTCTAAAGTGTATTGAGAAACGTCGTTTGATACGAGTGGGGATTTGTTATGCAGTTCTCGGCTCCATAACACCCTCGCCTGCAGCTCGGTGTTAATTCCGCCTCGAATGCAATAACAAAGTTTCCCCACTTATATCAAAATATTTTGGGTCAGGCCGTCATACTATTCCCAAACCACTGAAACTCCTGAAAGCCAGAACCAACAGTGGCGACCACCAGAAAAGCGCCGAGGCAATGTAGCTCGACGAAGTTCCGGAGAAAAAGTTGAACTGCCTTGGATCCTGCAACGAAATTAATCAGAAAAGAATAGCGGAGGAGTAGGAACAACATAATTTCCACTTCCCTCCATAACAAGAAGGAGGCAGAACAAAACAAGGCAAAAAATTTAATTATTATGATTTTCAAAGCTTCCTTAATTTTTTTTTATCGAACCGTAATTAGGCCGACCGTACCCAATGTTTAGAAACATAAAAAATACCTACGTACTCACCTGCAGCTGTGCTACTTATGATCCTATTAATTTTATATCGGGTGATATCATGATTAGGTGATAAATCTCCATGTGCGAAGGTTTTAATGTGTACATTAACTTTTATTCTGGTTTCTTAGCATCCCATTCTTGCAAAAATGGATATTAAAAGCTTAGTTAGTACTTTAGGACGAGACATTATAACGTGCGCAAACACATCCCCTCCACTGTCGCTCAGCATTCTTTTTACATGACGGGACTTATACTAAGCTATTGTTTTATAGTATAAGTATAATTGTTTCATTGTTGAATCGTAATAGATACTTTATTAGCTACTTAGTACCTTGGAAAAAGCTGGAATAAAAATTTTATTTGAGTGGTCAGCGTTCTTTTTACGTGACGGGACCTAATACTATACCTTTAGACCTTACCACACAAGTAGGTACATTTCACGCAGGGACTGTTATTTATTTCCACCCAGTAGGTATATTACTTATCTATGGCTCGAGTGGGAAAATGACAAAGAAAATAATTCCCAATACTTCCATTCTATCAAGCAACAATAATAACAATCGTAACAATTACGAGGGAACATTTCCTTGTACCCCAAGCATGATGCGTAAAAAAACATTTGGTATACAATGCTACAGTGCCACTATTTGGCAAGTTGCCAACGTTATGGTCTGCATTTCTGTCGCGTTTTTTTTTCTTCACAAGAAATATTGATGTCTATGCCCACTTATCAATATGTGGGCAGAATGGACCGTACTTGGGTCTTGTTCTTGACCTAATTCATTTTTATTGTGAGACACCATTTTTCTAATAACAAACTTAGGCCCGTATTACAGAACGTCACTCAACCATTACCTACTTAAAACTGGATTCAAGCCCTTTGATTGGTTGAAACTAGTTTTAAGTACCTAATGCTTGGGTATTGAGTGACGTTGTGAAATACGGGGACTTATAAAATACCGAGAAAATATCAAACTACATTTTTATTCTTAGCTCAGTAAAACCTTTTCTTACCAAATGTAGTGAACACTAGGTAAGAAAAGGTGCAGAAATTTTCATCGTTTCATCAACCAATCTATACGTTTACGTGATATATTCTAGTAGGTAAATGTACGAGTTGGGAAAACAAAGAGCAAACGCAAATTCAGAAAATCTATAAAAAGCTGAAGGTATGCAAACAAGAAAAAACAACACTGGAAACCTGATTGAATACAGAATGCGATTTATTTTGTTTATGACGAACGGAAACGAATTCATTTCGAATTCATCAAAGATTCTGCAAATATTATTGTAAAAAGAGTTACAAAATGAAACAAGGGAATGAATAAGTAATTCTTAGGTATGTCGACCTCGTGATTCTTATGTTTACGCTTTGGAATGAGCAACTACCAGTACTTTCACAGTTATTATGCTTTGTGACTGCGACTATACCTTCATTTTATTGTTGTCTTTGTCTCGACAATTATTCCAAATTACCTGTAACTGGCCTACTTGAAATAAATGGTGAAAGAAATCAAATCTTTCACCAGTTTTGAGAGTAATTTCTTGTAAATTGAAACTTGACTACGGCTAAAACATGGAATTGATAAGTGCCTATACTTCCTCTTCACTTTCATGTTCAGATTGGACACTCAAATGATCCGATTCATCTTCGCTTTCAGACAAAAAGGCTCGTCTATGTCGTCATCACTCTCTTCCAAATGAACTAGCCATATTACATTGTAATTCATGTGACGAGCCATTTGAAGGCCTTAGTATCTCTAAAAGGGTCTCTTGATAAAGGTGACAATGATAAAACAGTCACCGGTAGCCTGGACCCTGTTCCCGTTAATAAAAAATATATAAATAGTAACCTACCGGAGGTTACTATTTATATATTTTTTAATGTTTTTTATTTTATTTTGTAAAAGAAATAAAATAAAGGAAATAAAACAGTCAAAAAATTTTTTTTTAAATACTTCTAACGTTTTGAAAGACGTTCTGAACCACGTGGAGTTTGTGTTACCCAAACGCACTTTACAGCTGTTCTTTTCCGGCGCCCGCGCAGGCGGCGACGCAAGTAGGTACAGAATTGTTATTCTTAGGCGGTGTGGCAACATCGCGATTAGCTGCTTAAAGTTTGAGTGCAACTACGCGAATATTTAAATAGTTACGTGGTGCACCGAAGGTTAAGTAAAAGAGGGTTAAAACTATGTAACTGTCACATAGACAAATTAATTTATCTTATTGGTAGAATCTAAATGGTCTAGTGGTCGCACGATACAACCACAAATATGTTTTTTACATTCTTAACCCGACATTCTCAATAAAAACCGATAAACGAGAAAGATTTTTGCAATAAAACACTTTTGGAATGTAATAAACCTTTTCAATCTGTTTGTGCTCCAGAATTTCAAAACCTCATTTAAAACGGACTATATTTGTATTGCGTGATTATTTAAACGCACAAAAAAAGAGTGTGACACAAAAGTGTTTACTAAGTATTTTTTTATTTCGTACCTTTCAGACAAGTTCTTGCTGAAATATTTAGGTTTTTTGCAAGATACACCCACCTAGTTTTTCATTGAAGTAGAAACTAAGGTATTTCTTCGCTAAGTTAGAGTAAAGAGACAAGTTTCTGAGTTATGTAAGGATGCGAAATATGGTCAAATAAATAACGGCAAAAAACACGCAATACAAGATTTATAGTTAGTTAGTCTCTGATTTCAAATAATGCGGAAAATGCACAAAGAAAAAATAAATTGGTAGAGAGAGACAAAATATCAACAAATTACCGGGACTAACTTCCGATTAACAAACAAAAATAATGGCACTAATAAAAATAGCTTCTACATTTCCCTAATCTCTTTTTCCAAGGAAATAAAACACTGGCCAAATATACAGCGCAAATAAAACACATTCGTACAAATTCAGAGTAGTAAAGTTTAATTACGGTTTTCATAACAGTAACCGTATTTATTCAGGCACATAGGCCTTACAAGATTTGTTTGTAATAATAATTCGTATATCTGGCCCACCGCGACATTTTGCAGCGAGGCAAACGCGATACGGCCGCGATATAGTCGCGATATTGTCGCTTTCTGTGTACATTCGTCTACGTTACCACGATTCTGTATCGCTATTAACGCGATGCTGTCGCGAGCAAACGCGCGGCCCTCCGTTCTTCACTCTTTGTCGTCAGAAACAGTTGCGGGTTTGCATCGACACTGTAACGATAATGACGCGCGTTGCAAATGCGACTACAGGTTGATCCACATTTATCGAAATCACATTTTTTCATGCTCCTATCCTTTTCGGTAGTTGAGAACCGTCTTTTGCTAGAGCGAGAAACAGAGCGGGGTTGCTATCTCACGCCACTGTATCGACAATGCCAAAGAGTATAATAACAATAAAGGAGGACGATGCGCTCGGCAGCACTCTAATTTCTCGGTCTAGCAACTAACGCGCGATAGCAGCACATGCAGAAACGCGTTTACGCAACGCTCGACAAAAAGTCGCAGTGGGCGGAGGGCCTAATCTCCACTGTGTTTTTTTTATTTTAATTAACTTGGTTGGGACAATGGAATTGCTAATAACTTTTGTTGTTCGAGTCGAGCTTGCTACGAGACCTAATGCGATTATAATTATTTTTTTCATAGACAATTTAGGTTTGGCGTTTTATCTTTTAAAGAACGTTGACTAACTTTTATTAGTTTTAAATGTGATTAAATGGTCTGTTATCTTGTATTTTGTGTTTATTATTGTATTAATGTTAAATTATTCGTTAAGCGCAAGCCACACAGAAAAGACGTAAGACGCGGACGGGGCGCAGACATTATGTCAAATGTATAGAAGCGTCGCGGCGTCGTGTCCGCGTCCTGTCTTTTCTATATGTTTTGCGCCACGACGCTTCTATACATTTTGTATGAAAGGGACGCGGAAGAGACATATATGTTTGCGCCCCGTCCGCGTCTTACGTCTTTTCTGTGTGGCCTGCGCTTTAGAGTCACATTTACAATGTAGTTTTCTTAGTAGAGGGCTTCTTTTCATCTTTTTATCAGGAACGTAGGTAATATCGACCGGTTTCTTTTTTGTTCCTGTACTGATACTTGCATTTTCAATAATACTACACAATCATTAATCCTTTTACTAATCACGAATATCCCAGGATTTTTCCTCAACCCTCATTTTTTTCTTTCTATGAAGCTATGATCAGTTTTTCCGTACTGGACGCCTACGGCCTTTTATAACGAGATTTTAATGCACGTTATGAAGACGTATGCCCACATTGCGCGTGTTTACTTTACAGGCCGTTTGTCAACGTTTACATTATAAGTGCACTGTCAGACGAACTGGTTCGGATCGGTTGATGTTGGGAAAATAACTTGAATAGGGAATGATTTTAATTATAATTTTTACGCACATTTTCCAGTGATTGTTAGGAATCACTTCATTATAATGCGTGTCAAAGCTATTGCGTTTGCGTTGCCTATTGTTAACCTTTAGTTAAGTTTTGTCGCTTTTCGGAAAATCATTGACATTACGAACTGTTTAAGTAAAAGAAACATAAAAGTAATCTACTTACCCAACTGAAAAGTCTACAAATTCTGGTTTCCGAGGATTTTATCAACTTTATGATATTTTTACAGACCTGAAAAATAGCGGAATATCTTACTGTCTGTAAACATAATTTTCATTTTTGCAGCTTAATTTTCCTTGCATTAAAGCGGTATGTGTTTATGAGTTTAAAGCAAGTCTTAGCTAGTTAGTAATAAGAGCCTGAGGAAATTGGATTAATATTAATGACCAACATTTCGGCCGCGACTTCGTCCGCAAAAAGTGTAATAGCTCAGCTAATATGCATGATATAAAAATAATTGATAGCCTATATCGCCCACGAATAATGTAGCTTTCTATCAGTGAAAAATTTTTTAGAATTGGATCATTCGTTCCGGAGATTACCCCCAACATACAAACTTACGAACAAAGTTTACCCCGTTATAATAATTATTAGTATAGATCACACAGTACAAACTTAGGTACCTACAGTACCTAGTACAGTCACGACCACCAATATGTAACCACTAAGCAACTTTTTAAAGGGTTTTTCTTCTTTGGTACTGATTGTAATTTCATGTTGTTTCTATCATAGTATCTTGGAACTTACATTGTTAGGAAATTGGTCTTATCTCAAAGTTACAATCGTTATTACACGAGAGAATCGCATTTGAATTTAGTGTTAAGTGTATACATGTTGATGCTCGTGACTGTACGTCCAAGAGTAGTCAAGCTGTCTCATGGTTCGCGTTAAGAGATTAGCTGTCCCCCGAAGCCCCGATACACTCTACCTAAGTGAACACCCAAACAATTAAAATCCAAGCCAATTTCTATAGTGGATACCTGCCTACAAAGATAATAGGGTAGAAGCGAATGAAACCAAGCATCCTATACTTATCTTACATAAAGTGCCTTTCTTTTTATTATTCGTGAATATAGTTAGTGCCTAACCTAGTGTCTGAGTTTTTATGCCGCTCATGGGCCTCTGACTTGGCTTTACATGCCGTCGAGAAATATCTCTCAGGCGTGCTGGTTTGGTTTCCTCACAATGTTTTCCTTCACCGACGTGTGATAATTATACAATACGCACATGAATCCGAAAAATCAGAAGAGCGTGTCTTGAGTTCGAACTCGAGACCTACGACTTGGCAGTCCGACAGTCACACCGCTAGGCTATCACTGCTATGCTGCTGCAAAGTGGCCTGTTGTCCATAGTTGATGGAAAAGAAAGAAGTAGGGAATAATAAGGACAGGAAAATGATGAAAGAAGAAGAAAGATCACTTATTAATCCAGCACCAAAAAGCAAATAATTATCTACCAACAGTGAATTTCAACATACAATACACATACAATACAAATAACATTAAGAATAGTAGATACCCAACGATAATATTGAGAAAACAAACCAGAGTACATAGTACCAGTACTTTTGTATTGCTCGACAACTGGGAAATATCCCGGAGTCTAAATACTGCTTAGGCCTACTTATTTGGTCCAGAATTACCTACCTGAATATCTCGTTAGCCGACAATAATAATTGTCATTAAAGTCCCAAAGAAAAATAACATTTTCTCTTCCAAATAAAAACAACTACACTGTAAATTACCTTCAATTTATTGGCTCCGTGATAATTACATCGGATTGGTGGCCCTAGCACGAGCGCGCGGAGTAAATGTAACGTAAATACGTCAATTTTAAAATTAAAAATATCCGTCTCACATAAATAATCTAGATACTAATATTATACAGAGGTAAAATTTGTGTGTAAGTTTGTAAGTACTGGGGGGTCTTCTGAACTACTGATCCGATTCTGAAAATTCTTTCACTTACGGGAAGCTAGATTATCTCCCGAGTGTCAGAGGCTATATTTAAAATGTTCCTGTGGATTAATTTCCGTACATAACAGGAGCGAAGCCGCGAGCTTAAGCTAGTATTTCATAATTTTAAGAATTTATGTAGGTATATCGATGGATGATACTGATTGTGCTTGTTCCAAACCATTTAAATGCTACAGGAAAATTGTATTTTAGATTCAAAAATCGATTCGATCGATTTTTTTTTTCGTTGACACCGTGCGCTCGTGCTAGGGCCTCGGATATAAACAAAAATAAAGGCGCAGTACGAGTCGATGCTCGCTTGTCAGTGACAGATCGCCATTCCACGGTGTTGATTGGAAAACAATTCGATCGCTCAATCAGAGATAACGGTGCAATTAAAAGGAACTTGTTTTTGTTTGTTTCACACAAAAAGTAAGCTGCATGGGTCGATCTTCAAGGTTAAGCAGTGCTTGCCGAGGTCAGTCCGTGGATGGGTGCTGACCATGTTTTACAGACAAAGTTCCCTCCGTGTCTCGGAAAGATCGTTAAGCCGTTGGTCCCAGGTGTCCAGCAATTGGGTTGTGGAGGTCAAATAGGCAGTCGTTCCCATGTAAAATATTGGTATTCAGCTGCATCGGTTAGTCTGATCGGCCTTAACAAAGTTGAGAAAAGGCTAAGCAGATGATGATGACAGAAAATAAGAAAGAATATTGGCCAAGTGCGAGTCTGATTGTAGCATTAAAGTCAGCCGCCAAAACTGTAAAGGAGGATGCCCTAAGATAGTCTGCGAAATTCAAATTTTCTTACTTATCATGAAAAAATCGTTAAATGGGATTAAATGAACTAAGAGGGTTGTGTTGATGATTTAAATAATTATAATTCTGTAACTGCATACGTGTTACGGTCGCGAATCATATTTTGTTCAATATACAGCCTGACACTGACCTGCAAATGACAAAAAGAAACGTAAGAAAACACACGTGTGTGTGTGTATGTTTCGCCAGTTATCCTGGCGCTTCCCCCTTAGACTAAATTACTAACTATTTATTCATTAAAAACTTTATGCACATACTATACAAAGGTGAACTTAATGCCTTAGGCATTTTCTACTAGTCTACCTTAGTCCTTACCTTATTTATTACAATGGATTCCATAATACTCAGTAGAAATTTCAGGTGGCTGTGGCTTACCTATTAGTTAAATTATTCAACCCTGTGATATCGGTACAGATCAAGAGACTGGTGTTACCCATTACAAAGTCTTCTAACTTTTATTAAATACTTCAAATCACTGGTCCTTTTCATGTCCTCAAATACATAGACCATGAAATTACATTCAGTTACAGATTTCATTGAAATACCGATTGTAACAGTCGTATTTTGGACGTAAAAAGTTACAATTTCATTATTAAACCTAAGGGTCTGAAACATTCTAAAAACATCTTCCCAAATATGTCAGCAGTTATTTCTTATTTAGACATTCTGTTTCAGAAAAACAGATTTATTAAATAACGAAACGCGTATTAAAAATAAATTCACCTTTTGTTTGTTGCAGAAAAAAAAAGCAAGTGATTCTCTTTGGGACAATTTTTAAAATAGGAAATGGACGTAAGACGTAAGATGGAGGAGCTCGTGGCTAAATAATAACAGCCGCTCGGGTCGATCTTTAGGTTAAGCTGTGCTTGCCTAGGTTGGTCTGTGGATGGGTGACCACCCATTACATACCGAGTTTCCTCCGTGCCTCGGAAAGCACGTTAAGCCGTTGGTCCCGGGTGTCATTTGTAGATCTTTGACAGTCGTTAGGTAGTCAGTGGCCCAAAAAGTCTGACAACCAGTCTTACCAAGGGATATCGTATTACCCAGTACTAACTGGGTTGTGGAGGTCAGATAGGCAGTCGCTCCATGTAAAATACTTGTATTCAGCTGCATCCGGTTGGAATGGAAGCCGATCCCAATATAGCTGGGAAAAGGCTAGGTAGATGATGGACTTAACACAAGTCAATATAAAGGCTATACTCTTCCTTTCGGGGTGAATTAAAAAAAATATTTAAATAAAATAGGAATATTCATTTTGTGCGTTTCCGGCAGCTTTAAATAACCTAATTCACATTGCTGAAGTCTGCAGCCAAAAATATCCAGTAAATCGTCCGGATTCTGCTATTGAAATGCTGTTACATTATGTTGAGAAATGGATAGAAAGCTTATTTCCTTTGTTCACTGCTTTTCATTTGTTTTCCTCATTGCGCATTTTGTGCGTCCATTTTATTATTTTCGTTCGCCTTCACAGTCGAGTAAAACTCTTTCCTTATTTTATTTTCATTTTTACTTTGATTTACATGATTAATTTTATCTTTTCGCCATCTTTTTACCAAACCCAACTTTTTATTGTTAGAAATAAGAAACGAGAAAAAAATGGAGTACTTACACATTTTTATTGATGTAAAGGATTCAAAAAAGCTGTACGCACGACGGCCAATCAAGCTTTACAAAACCAGTTTATGCGGATCTCTCATTGTATAGGAAATCTATACAAAGCGAGGCTAAGTTATACTGGAAATGTACAGCTTCATGTGCCGCCGTGTGTACGTAATTGTAAGTACAGTGACTTATAGCAATTAGCTGACCCACCTTTGACTAAATGATTGAGATTTTTTGGAATACTAATCGATAGAATTTTATTATTCTTTTATATTTTATGTACTTTGCTCAATAAAATAAAATATATAAGAATCATAAAATTCTATCGATTCGTATTCCAAAAAATCTAAGCTAATTGCTATAACTCACTATACTTACCTAATTTCGTTTTTCTCCATTCAGCAAAAAAGGTTTTTTTTTGTACTAACAACCTTATAAATTAAGTTTGTACAAAAGAAATCGAATACTGAGCTTTATAAATGGTCTTTTAATTAAATGTCGGTACATTCTAGAACAAATTAGGCGCTTTTCCCCTCCAGCTATTTTGAATAGATCGAGTTTCAGGCCCAGTTTTTGTTTTATAATGAAGACGGTTAACTTCACCCCGATTTTAGGGGTTTGAGGCAAATTAGTTGATATTTAAAATCTCATCATGTTCAATGGGAATTTTAATGGTTCAAATTATTATTTATTTCACTTTAAATTAGCTTGTACATGAAGGTTTCTGTACCATTGTAGAGGGGAGCCCCCTTTAATTTTTAAATTATTTTTATTATTTGTTGTTATAGCGGCAACGGAAATACAGATTCTGTGAAAATTTCAACTGTATTCCTATACGGATCATGAGATACAGTCTGGTGACAGGCAGACGGACCGACGGACGCGGACAGACAGAAGGATTGCCGGACGGACGGATGGTTGGACGGACGGACGTATGGACGGAAGGACAGACGGACAGCGGAGGTTTAGTAATAGGGTCCCGTTGGTTACCCTGTTTTCTTATTACGGATCATGAGATACAGTCTGCTGACAGACAGACGGACAAACGACGCGGACGGACGGACAGAAGGATAGACGGACAGCGGAGGTTTAGTGATAGGGTCCCATTGATTACCCTTCGGGTATAGAACCCTTAAAGTATTATAACTCAAGCGAGTTAGTGACCTAAGAATCCAGTCGGAAGCAAAAATCTATTCAGTGATGTTCACAAACAAAAATTCCCAGAAAAAAGATAATTATCTGAAAATTCATAACAATGCTACTTGAATCTTTCTTTCCAAAGGCAAGCAAACATATTCCTACATTCGAAATACATTATTCGTAAACGGAACCCAAATCCGGAGAGCTCTTGGAGTATAACAAGCTTCTGAAGCAGGCAAAAACCTATTCAGTGATGTTCACTAACAAAAATTCCCAGAAAAGATAATAATCTGAAAATTCATAACAATATCTTTCTTTCCAAAGACAAGCAAACATTTTCCTACACTCGAAATACATTATTCGTAAACGGAACTCAAATCCGGAGCGCTCTTGCAGTATAACAAACTTCTGAAGCAGGCAAAAATGTATTCAGTGATGTTCACTAACAAAAAACCCAGAAAATGATAATAATCTGAAAATTCATAACAATACTACTTAAATCATTCTTTCCAAAGGCAAGCAAACATTTTCCTACATTATTCGTAAACGGAACTCAAATCCGGAGCGCTCTTGGAGTATAACAAGCTTCTGAAGCAGGCAAAAACCTATTCAGTGATGTTCACTAACAAAAATTCCCAGAAAAGATAATAATCTGAAAATTCATAACAATATTTTTCTTTCCAAAGGCAAGCAAACATATTCCTACATTCGAAATACATTATTTGTAAACGGAACTCAAATCCGGAGCGCTCTTGGAGTATAACAAGCTTCTGAAGCAGGCAAAAATCTATTCAGTGATGTTCACTAACAAAAAACCCAGAAAATGAAAATAATCTGAAAATTCATAACAATACTGCTTAAATCTTTCTTTCCAAAGGCAAGCAAACATTTTCCTACATTATTCGTAAACGGAACTCAAATCCGGAGCGCTCTTGGAGTATAACAAGCTTTTCAAGCAGTATTAAGCCTGTAATAAGGCTAACAACTAAAAGATTCCTACAAACTTCCCCTATGACGTACTTTGTAGGAGTTTCGTACTGAATTTTGTGAATTTGAATTTTGTATAGGAAAGTATTTTCTGTAGGTAATTTAATACACGTAGTAAAGTAATTAGGGAACTACCTAATTAAAGGTTAGATGTTTGCTGTTGTTACTTGTAATTATGCGGCACGTGTAAGCTTTTTTGGTACCTTCAGCTACCGTAATTATGTTATTTTATAAGTCCTTCGTTACAAGCACGATTGCTGAGCATGAGGTCCTGGGTTCGATTCCTAGGTGGGGAAAGTGTTATTGGGGTTTTCCTTCAGGAATTTCTCGGTAGCAGCCATGGAGGCTGGATTTGTGCCCGGTTGATGGCAATAGGCTCGCCCCCTATGATATGGGACTTAAACATAACTAGCGAAATGTGGGTGCACTATTAGGTACACCTCTGCCTAACCCCACGGGGTTAAAATGCGTAATTTTATAATATACAAAAGATGAAAATTAAAACGAATGTTGTTATCTTTTTCCACAAAGTGTTAAGAAAACTGATGTACGTTTTTGGAACATTTTTTGTTACTAAAGTATTCATATTTATCATAATTATGTTCGTTTTAATATTAACAAAGCCTTGGAAAGTATCTAGATCTAATTCCGCCCTCCGGTACTCGTATGATCAGACACTTTGGATAGAAGACTCGACAAAGAAATGCAAACAAAATGTTAGTACCATTTTCTGTCACGTCCTTTGAAACGGAAATGTGTAGCTGAGCGAAGGAAGTTTCACACCATAATAATGTACAGACGCCAGCCAGCACAAAAAATTACCACAAACTGTCTCTCATTTGATTTTGAACTTAACCATCAAAATTTTATGGTTGTAAATCATTTTAGTCATGTTTCTGGCAAAGGTTCTCCTTGAAAAGCTCTATGCAATGGATAATATGTTATTACTATTGGTTACCCAGATAACCTTAATTGGTTGTCAAGAAAATCTTAACTTCGTTGTCCAACTAGTTACCTATTCAGTTCAATAAATTAATTTCATATTCAATAACGCCTATCGTACTGCGAATTGCCAAAAGTCGTGTTAGTAGCAAAGGTTCTCCTTAACCCTTTATAAGGCAAAGGGAATATGTTTCCCACCATATTTTAGAGCTAATTAATTAGATAATGTGTTCCTGGTAGGTATTCTATTGTTGTACAAAGGTTATTTAAAGACTTATCAATCACTCATTAAATATTCAAAAAACATGTTTTTTTTTAAAAAAAGTGAATTTTATTTTCTACCAATAATACCTATGCCTATTTGGCATTATTTTCTGATTCCCAGATTGTTATGCTTGTTAAGGTTAAAAAGCTCTTTTCAATTATGTATATCTTATGGCTATTGGACCTTGGGGCAGATGCCTATACATCGAAGCCCATTCTCCTTTGACAGTTTGTGTTAACTTGATATGCTGGCGACTGTACTAACGGGTAATTTTGTCCTTTGCTAGAAGGGCGTTAAACGCTACGTGACATAAAGAAGAGACCAACCCTTACTTGATTAATCTAAGCTTCGACATTCTCACCCTCTTTGGGCCTCCATTATGTCCCTAGAGAAACACAACTGACTTATTAGTTTCGTCTCCCAGTTTATGAGATCCTGGTCCTCTGGTCCGTATTAACGAATGATTAAACGGTTGACGGAAATTAACACCATCCTGGGAGTAATTAGGAGGACCAGGATGTCTTGATAAGTCGAAGGTAAACTTTGGTCCTGCGGTTTTGTTAAACTTTGAGGATTTGCCGGCTTAAAGGATTAATCTTTCAGTAAAAACGGATTTGGGTTTAGAGGGTAGGCTCATAAAATATTCATTTTGGCTAATATCTTAATAATGTTCTGCTTTCTGAGTCGTTGGCCTAGTGGTACTGCTGAGCATGAGGTCCTAGGTTCAATTCCCAGGTTGGGACAAGTGTTATTGGGTTTTTCTATCAGGAAAATCTCAGTAGCAGCCACAGAGCCTGGATTTGTGCCCAGGTATTGGCTAGATTGCCGTTGCCATTGGCTTACCCCCTAATTCAAGGGACTAAAGTATAACTGGCGAAATGTGGATACATTTATTAGGTACACCTTTGCGTAACCTATCAGGGATTCAAGGTGTGATGATATGTTTGTGTTTGTATTTTCTGACCAACCTTTTGTATTTAATGCTAAGTAGGCTTGCGTTTGGCCGCAACTCGCCTGATGTGAAGTAATGACGCGGCCTAGTGTGCAGCACGCTTGCCTTGCAGAAACTGATTCACTCGAACTTTAAAGAGATCTAGATTTAATGATCGAGAAACGCCGGCTCCTATACAGGGTGTAAGGGACAGCCCTCCTCAAACTGATGGGGTGAATTCAGTATATTATACTAAGATGACTCCAATAAATTTGATTTGTTTATTTCCTCATACGCAATGTGTCGATGTGTCGTGCAAAACGCACGTAGCGAACGGCAAGCGCGACGACGGGTTTGATGAACTCTGTAGCTAGGCAGGAAGTGAACAGCTGATTTCATGCGTCGTTCGTTAGATTATTTCAACATCCGTTGTTGGATTTAATTCTAGCCGTATTATTAATATAAATGGAGTGCTGCGTACAGGGAATGTAATTTTACATTGACAAGACATTACAACTGAAGAAAAAAACTGAAAAATTCCGGTGGAATATGATTCAAAATAAGGAGCTGAATGCACCCTGTCAGTTTGTGGAGGGGTGTCCCTTACACCCTGTATAAGGTTTATGTTTAGGTAATGGGTATTCTTGGTCGTTACAAAACAATTGTGGTAATGGTTGGCGTGTCTGGCTTACGGCCAATTTATTGCTGTTCTGAAAAAATATGGCTCGTATCAAAGTTGTTAGTAAGTTTGTGGTATCCAAACGGTTGTTTGCATATTGTTCTGATTTCCATAATATTACTAAAATATTGAGTTTCTGAAGTCATTTAAATAATCATACACTTTTTCAGCAACATTTTCAGCCGACAATAATAAATACATGCAAAAATATTAATTTCGGACGAATACCGAACCGGTTCCGTTAGTCTATCGATCCCGTAGTAACATTAATTAATGTTCAACATTTTTCCGTTTTACTTCAAACAACAGCCTATTTATTGGCTTTAGATTCAATAATCCTGGATTACCGTTCTTATTGCAAAGAGTAACTTTCTAGATATTTTCTGAGATGTACGCTCAGGTTTTCTTTGTTAGAGACAAATAATCTTATCTAGGTTATGTCACTGTTAACAAAGAGTAGTATTTTTTTAATTTTTTTTAAATTATTTATTTGGTACACCAATAGCAATACATACTAATAATTAAATTCAAACAAAAAAATAACATTAAGTGCTGGTATGTATGCCTATTATAGGTATACGCAGCATTCACCATGAGACAACAACATTCTCAGATATTAATAATAAAGTAAAATAATAAGTATTCTCCCATCATATGTCAAGAAACAATGTTGAACTTTTTTTTTGTCTGCCTGAGATGTCCCACTCCTAGGCAAAGGCTTTTTTTTTATTCGGATGGGGAAGGGAAAATCATCAAATAACCCCGCCCGCTCCGGGCGGAGTGGAAAACAGTGTCAGACTCGTACTGACTAAAACCCATCCAAATTCCTTCTTTGCCCTTTGTGTTTCAGGGCCGCGGTATCTCTTTCGAACAGTCCAGCAGCACCGGCAGGCATCGGCCCTTGCCGTTTACTGACATCTCTTTGAGCCGCGCGTGGAACACGAACGCGCCGTCGACACGGCTAGGCAAAGGCCTCAAAACAAAAAAAATAACTTATCTATATTTCAAGTTTGATAGTCTATCTAAGTATCTAGTCCTTATCGTGTCGATGGTAATCTAAATTGTGACCGCCCTGAATTGAGTTACGAGTTAGGCACTTGGAGTGGCATCCATCAGTTCCTGTTATGAACAAACAACAGGACAATCAGGTATACTTTGACTATAAAACAGCAATAAAATTAGCTAAAACAACAGAGGAAATAACCGCATTTGGTTTCACTGTACCTAAATTTTTGTGGAGACAAATGTTCCTGTCGCGGTTAGGGTGACCATCCATCTGGATTTATCTAGACATATCAGGTTTCCTGGGCCCCCGTCCGGGCTTTGCTTAGCCTTATCATTTGTCCGAACTTACGAGATCGAGTAACAGTTTTTTTTTTTAGAAAACTGAACATGTTTAGTGAGCACTGAAAAAATATAAATTTTAAGTAAAATGTCCGGTCAGATTTGTAAATGCTCTGTTACAGTAGACATAATAAATAGTATTAACATAACTTTACTATGTAAATTATTTACAAACTATAAATAGGCTGCAAATAATCATAAAATAATGTAAGTACATGTTATGTTTTTTATATTTTTGCCATAAAAAAATATTATTTATTGGTAATAAAAAATAAATAAAGGAAAATATAATGAACAGACGGCAGCACATCAAGCTACTCGAAATTGTCAATTTTTTGCAATCAACCTTGAACCTAATGCTTTAGCGATAAAGTAAAAATCTATTAAAGTAATTTGACAGATTGTATTAGCTTGATGTGCTAGTGTCTGTACAAGTACCAAAACCGGAAAAAAATTACAGGGCGTAAAAAAATTCGTCCGCACTCCGGCGTTTGATTCCACAAAAACGGTGTATTTACGATACTGGTCAACTTTATACCGTTGCAGTTGCTCCGTTTCCAGTGTCAGACATTATCTTTTTAAGTGGTAACCCTAGCTTTGGTGCGAGGTAGGAAATAAGCGGCGTTGTCACACGAAACCCGCAGGACGACGCGATAAACTGTTTATACTTTGACCTAGTTGTAAAACACCTTCGTAAGTATTTATTTATTTTTGTAAAATACTAGCAGTTTATTTTCCAAGTAATACGGGAAGATTTAAGGTATGATGTTTGTTCCTTGTTCCAGAGTGTTGGTTTTCAGTGGGGTGTGTTAAAATAGCTTCCACGGAATGCGATAGTTACACGACAGTGGTAACAAAAGTAGCAGTATAACCTGGCATCTTCTTCTATTTAAACTCTTTACCTACTTTGACAGACCAGCTCAAGGTGTTAAAACGTCTGTGGTATCCTAAAGTTTAATCTATCTGGCTCCTGCTACCATTCTGCTTATATTTTTATCAGAATGCGACTATTTGCATATAATTGGTAGAAAAAGATTAGCGGTTATATACAAGTTTGATAATTCAGTGTAGACTTGATGGTTCATTTTTATTCGGTCATGATTTCAGCTGCAACGTCCATTGTAAGACATATGCCTACCCCAACCGTCGCCACATCGACTGGTTCTATGACCTTAAAAAAGTTTAAGATAACGACCATTTTTGCACCCCGAACTATCAATTATTTCGGTGTATTCGTAATACGTTATCTTCTTCTTTACAACAAAATTACAGACTTCCCGTTGTCCCCACTGGTGGGGCGGGGTAGTGGGGGCCAGTGGACGGTGAGTAATTGGCTAGCTCACCGTCCGTCCGTCTTGTAGCGACAGGCCGTGTCGACGGTTCGTTCGTGTTCCACGCGCGCCTCAATGAGATGTCAGCAAACAGGAAGGGGTCCGCAAGGGCCAATGCCTGCCTGGGTTGCGGGACTGTTCGAAAGAGATGCCGCGGCCCTGGAACACAAAGGGCAAAGAAGGAACATGGATGGGTTTTAGTCAGTAAAAGTCTGACACTCCCTTCCACTCCGCCCAGAGCCGGGGGGGGGGGGTCATTTGATGTTTTCCCATCCGAAAAAAAAAGAAGCGTACCTGCCATTCTACCATAACAATTTCTGATTGACGATTATTAGAATGGCATGCAAAGCTACTTGCATAATTTTGTCCAAGTTACCGGTATGTAGTGTATTCGTGGCTTATGTGTAGTTATGCAGTCGGCATGCTGAGTGAGGGTGTGAGTGGTGGGCGGAATCCGATAGCTGGCTGTGTAAACATAAATTCCCTTTGTGTTATCCGCCATGCCACTGCCCGCCACAATAGGAAGAGATAAAATCACCAATTCCGTAGTAATTTAGCATTTCACCAAATGTTTTTTCCGCAGTTTTATCAAATGGCCTTTAAATCAAAGGTATTAGTTAAATATTGTGTCCCTGATAGTATGCCTAGCGGAAAAATGAAAGAACTTCATACAAACTTACATTTCCTATTAAACTCCTTTAGACGGATGAATTTTCAGAAATCTTTCCTTAATGCTCACTTAAATTGTTAAATGAGGAACTCTTGTGCAAAGTTTTGTACTTCAACTCTCAGCGGTTTAGATTGTGTTGTATGTTAGTGAATGAATAATTAAAGATTTTTACACAACATAACATCACGCCTGGCATCCCTAAAAGGCTTAGACAGAGGTTTACCTAACAGTACACCCACATTACACCAGTTGTTTTAAGTCCTATTTAATAGGGGTGAGCCTATTGCCATCAATCTAGACTCCGTGGCTGCTACTGAGAAATTCCTGTTGGAAAACCAAATAACACCTTGCCAGACCCGGGAATATTACCCTGGACCTCATGCTCAGAAGTCGCGCTTTCGACCACTCGACCAACGGGGCAGTCAAAGATGTTTAATACGCAGATAAAAAAATAAAACCTGTCAAAATATTTTTCCTCCCTTCATACTACTATCACCCAAATATAACCCGTCATCACGGTCCATTTCCCCCACAAAAATTCGTCAGCACCCCGGAACATGTCAGGGTTAACCCTTAAAATAAATCACGTAACGAGACCACGTGAACGGCGCACGTTGCCCTGTGTGTACTGTAATAGATGTGTCAATAGCAGGACCGCACTTGTTCCGGTCGGGTTAGCTCCGCGTTGGAGGGTTGAGTTCTGGGTAATTTTGTTATTTATTAGCTTTAAATAGGGTTTGTTAGCTAGATTGTTATGGTGTGTGTCAGGTAAGAGAAATGCAAATAAATGAATAAAATCATTTATTTCAGACAAAAATGTCCACAGGCAAGACAAGGTTGTTAGTAACAAGAATTTTGCTTATCACTAATGTTAATAATTAAAAGAAGAAAATAGACACACCGTTTACCCCTACACAGTAGGTTCATCGGTCTCGCAACACATGGAGTTCAGTGTACCTACTGAGCAGAACAGTATCGGTCCTCTCGCCAATCATTCTGAGGCCGCTATTCGGGCTCCCCCGTACTCGTCGCACCACCGCCGACGCAACTTCTTTGCGCATAATTGCGCAGAAGTCATCTACGCTGGCGTCAGTAAACATGCCTGATGCACTGCAGTATCGAGGGAGCCGAAACAGAGATCTGAACACATCATTATACTGGACGCTATGCAGTTGTTGATGATAGGAATGGCTATGCAGTAAGTCTTGTCACTAAAAAAAGCCGGCAAAGTGCGAGTCGAACTCGCACGCTAAGGGAAGCCTATGCTAGGGGACCCTTAGCGTGCGAGTTCGACTTTACATTCAATTTACATTCAACAGCAAAAACAATGTATTTCATAGTATTTTATGAAAAATAAAGTTACTGCTGCAGTTTTACGAAAAAGTCTCATAACTGAAAAACTAAATATCAAATCTTATTCAAACCAATTTTTGTTCAAAGTTCTTTTTACGTTCTACAAACCCAAACTTTTACAGAAATAGCCTCCTCTTACTTTAGGAAAGAAGGGGGGGATACGCAATTTTTACGGAATTAGAAGCGAATATTTTTGTTTAACAGTCAATGTTTATAACTTCATGTTATAATGTTTTACAGTTTCTAGTTTTAGAAGCACTGCCCTTGGGTTTATTCTTGAGTGAAATAAGGGGGAAAATAAACAACAAAAACATTCTTATTTATCTCTTGAAATAGCGTGAAAGTTAAATGGCAACGTCCAAGGTTGCAATATAATTATCACAGAACTCTTTATAGAGAAAGTTATCTTCGACCCAGCAAATTGTTTGAGATGAGAAGGTTCTTTTCTTTTCTTGTATTTGCATATAATTATGAAGGGCGAGTATGGCATCACCTAGAGAGTATAGTTATTTTGTTGCAAGATGTAGATATTTGAAAATATTTTTCAAGGTGTATTTGGAATCCTCCAATGATTTAGTTCATGAGAAACTGAGGTTTATTTTATTTTGCTTCAATAAAAGTTAGATTTTACTATAGACGGTTGAAGGGACAACGACGCACAAACGGTTACCACGTATTCAATACATCATTCTGTTTTTTTTTTTTAAATTTCCGGTGGAAAATTTCTTAGTTGGATCAAAATGACGTACTGAATTAAGCGTAAGCGTTTGTGCGCTGGTGTCGCTTCCCACCCTGTATAAATATTTTTTTTTTGGATATTTGCAAAAAGGTTTGAAAGCATTGCAGTCACGATCGAAGATAGTTGCAATAAATATGTTATCATATTTCTAGCTACGCCGTAGCATATTGCAAGCTACGCCGTAGCACGTTACAAGCTACACCGTAGCAAAGTGCGTAGCGTAGCCTACCGTCCAATTTTCCCACGAGTGTAAAATTGACAAAAATTATTGACTTTGTATGGTCTTGACTCGTCACTTTCGCAAAACGTCATTTTCGCACATTGTCACTTTCGCAAAACGTCAATTTCGCAGAATGTCATTCATGCCATTTTTGAGAGAAAACGCCTTAACATTTCCCTGAAAACTGTCCCACTAGCGACAATCACACCATTTCCAAGAACACAGTCAATCCATAAATTCCAAGAATATAACATACAATTCCCGGGAACGTTGTAAAAATGGAATGAGGAAAGCACGAGATTGCACCGTGTGGGCGTAGCGTAATCTGTGGGACACTATCGAGGATTTTATACCCGACACCTTATTATATGAATGGGGGGCTTTATGTAATGACAAACACGAGGAGTTGCATTGAGAGAAATTTTATTATTATCGTTGAAGGAGAACATACATACTTACGTTGACTTTTCATGTGTTCATAGTTGTAGGCCCGTTTTGTCAATTTGCTCAGATATAATTACTTGTCATATCTCATGGGTTTTTTTTGGGAGGAGCTCGTGGCTAAATAATAACAGCCGCTCGGGTCGATCTTTAGGTTAAGCCGTGCTTGCCTAGGTTGGTCTATGGATGGGTGACCACCCATTACATACCGAGTTTCCTCCGTGCCTCGGAAAGCACATCCCGGGTGTCATTTGAAGATCTTTGACAGTCGTTAGGTAGTCAGTGGCCCAAAAGTCCGACAGCCAGTCTTACCAAGGGGTATCGTATTACCCAGTACTAACTGGGTTGTGGAGGTCTGATAGGCAGTCGCTCCATGTAAAATACTGGTACTCAGCTGCGTCCGGTTAAGACTGGAAGCCGACACCAATATAGTTGGGAAAAGGCTAGGCAGATGATGATGATCCCATGGGTTTTTTTTGGGTGCCATTTGCAAGCTTGAAGTTGAAGTTGTGAAATACCATGCCATAAACAGGCGCTAGGCATTGTGGTCGTTGTCTATCCAAGGGAATCTTGCAAATTAGCAGAAGAATGGTTCTGCTTTTAAATTGGAATCAGTTTGGCAGCTAAACAAGAAGTCCTGAGTTCGATTCCCGGGTCAGGCAAAGCGTTATTGGGTTTTTCCATCAGTAATTTCTCAGTAGCAGCCACAGAGTCTGGATCAGTATCTGGTTGGTGGTTCATCACGCCCCCTATTACATGGGACTTAAACATAACTGGCGAAATGTGGGTGTAGATACTATACCCCTCTCTCTAGTACTCTACCCTTATTTCGTATTCAGTTTTCATTTAATTCACTCAATTATTTCATAAAATAATCCTGTAACTACGATCTGAAATTGGCACGATCGCTGTGAAAATTAATTTTAAACCTGTTTGATATTTTAATCACTCGATTGTTATTCGCTAACGATAATAGGTATTGCGTTGAAAACTAGTTAAAATGGCTACCATATTATTGCTCCTGAAGATAATTAACTGTTATTTCTTAATTAATACTGTTATAGTTATTATTTCATTTGGTTATGTTAGTGTGAATTGTTTTGTTAGGTTTCATTAGATTTAAATAATCATTGTTAAACGCTCAGACTGTTAAATTAGCGTGTGATTTATATTTTTAAGGAATCAAATCAAAGTGATTATTATTTGGGTATCGTTTAAAATATGCCCTATACAGGGGGGATGGGACACCGACGTACAAACGGTTCCCATGTATTCAGTACATCATTCTGAACATCCCTACGTAATTTTTTATCGGTAATTAAAAAAAAAACCAGCTGATAAACATACCTGCACGGTCAAAATGTATGGAACAGCAGTTTTTTTTTTTAAATTCATCATCATCATCATCATCATATCAGCCTGGAATCACCCACTGCTGGGTATAGGCCTCCCCTTTTTTCCACACTTCCCGGTTCTGTGCGTCCCTCATCCGGCCAGTGTCCAGAATGATGTACTGAATACGTGGTAACTATTTGTACGTCGGTGTCTCTTCCACATTGTTCCACAAAAAACCAAAAAAAAGATAAAAGATACCGATACTTTATTTTAATTCTTATGTATCGAAATATGTATGATTCGGAACAGATTAACTTAACAGTAATGCATTTGTAAACCAAATGACGTATTTTCGTCTACAACTTTTTTCTTTCATGCAGAACCGTTGGCAATAATAATGTCATCTTGTCTCTCCATCTGTCATAATATTGTACCCATTTAATAGGGTTTTTCATATAGCGGAGCCTCTCAAAGCTAAGAATATCTTAGTTTGTTTGAATATTATTGTGTGAATGATAGTTTTACGATTATAGTACATAAGTTAAGCTTGTCACTAAGTAATTTTGGTATACTGCCACGTTGGTCTAGTGGACGCAATCGCGACTGCTGAGCATGAGGTCCTGGGTTCGATTCTCGGGTCATGAAAATTGTTAATTTTTCCATATCAGGAATTTCTCAGTACCTGCCACGGAGTCTTGATTTGTGTCCGGTTGATGGCAATAGACTCGTCCAATATAACATGGGACTTACACATAACTGGCGAAGTGTGGGTGTGCTATCGGGTACATCTCTGCCTAAGCCCTCGGGGATTACAGGCGTGATGTTATGTAAGTTAGGTATGTATTATGTTTTCCAAATCGTTATGGTAGGTAACAGTTAAGTGATCTTTTTAAATTAAACACTTACTAATTGTAAACATATAAGGATGTAGTAAGGATATATGGTTATGGAGGAACACAATAAGGATATACAGTTACTAATCTTCTACTTTGAAAGTTAATTCCTAGAGCGGGGCAGAGATTAAATTGAAAAAAAAATGCAGCGTACTAAACCAAAGAAGACATTACACTCAGCAGTGATGAAGCCGGTATACGGTAAAGCAAAATATTTTCCTAGCTTATTTTTTCCCACACACTGCAGAATTTATCAGTGTCGAAACCAGTTTTAAACTCAATAAATTTTGTAAAACATGAGGCGAGGCTGGTAACACCGGCTACAAAACTGCAATAACTTAGTCCGTCTGTGTAAAAGTGCTGGTATAGACCGGTGTGAACAGTGCACTCTCAATTTGGTACACCTGCCGTGCCTTGGTTTAGTGGCCACAATCTTTTGGCACAGCGTCAACATCTGCGTAGAAAATTTTTGCTTGCCTTTCAAATCGCATTGTGAAAAGAAGGTATGTGTAAATTATAACTTTCAACTATTTAAAGTCTAACTTTAAATTCTTATGATTTACTTAAAATTAGGTTTTGACATTTCATTTTGACAGCTGTCAAACTTTTCGCGGGAAAATCATGACAGACATTCAACTGAATGTGACAGCAAAAAGTTTTTACGTAAAAGTTTTTGCGCGTCAAGTCTAGGGTCTCAGCACTGCTCTAGATACTTTTTAGTGTTTAAGCTGGTTACACATATGGTAAACCTCTAGTAAAGCGGAACGTTATGTCGTTGATAGATGGTAGTTTGGCTTAGTAAGCTGCGTCAAGGCTGCGGTCACAATCTACAGTATCTACGCACACAAACTTGTAACAACTTTACCAAACAGCTAACTTAGTTAAGCGGACCCTTATAATTTAATTTTGGGTATAAACACAGTTGTTTTTATTATCTGTTTGTTTTCCTAACAGTAAAATGGAGTGCAATTGTTTTGTTTACTGTGTTCAGTTTAGTTACCTCTTCTTTATTTTGTACTTAGGTGTATCTGCGAAAATGAGGTACAGAGCTACAAGGATCTTTTGGCACTTGAACGTCTGGAAGGCTCTGCGACCTCGTGTCACTGCAAATGATCACCGCAGCGGCTGTTGGTAATCATGAAATTAATTTGATAAACAAAATATCAGCGTCGGTTCCGATTTTCAAAAGATCCTTGTTCAAACACTTATGATTTATGTATTATGTAAATATAATGTATAAAGCTAGAGATAAATTTAATTAATACAATATTTTTAATTGTGAAAATGTTGTTGCTAATCTACTTGATATTAGATAATAATAAATACTCACTGCAATATTATTCGTTTTCGTTTTGTTCATTGGTTATGGTCATAACATTATTTCAAGTCATTAGAATGCAGTTTACTTTGACAAATAGTGGAAAAACTGCGTTATTATGGAGCTCAGAGGGGTATAATTTAAATAAATATGGGGACATTTAAGGTTGTACGACGAAAGTATGTGTAGAACCGCCATAATGCGATCTTTATGATTTGAATTTGATTCACGGCGTGTTGTTTTTTGTAGGGATGACGCGTTCATCCACAGACCATTAAAAAAAAAGACAAAAATTTAAGAACTTTTGCAAAAACTAAACGCTGAATGAACCACAGAGTAATTCTATTTCAACGCTTGGCTGAGTATTGATCTAATTTATTTTTCCATTTAGTTTTACCAAGAAAGATTCCATTAGTTTAGGTACGTATTTACTTTGGTTATCCCCAGATTTGTTGACAGAGATTTTATACAAGAAAATCTAACCTAGAATTTGTATATAACATTATTCTAGATTCTAGAATTATATTGAATCCAATCTGGTTTCAGTTTCTACAGTATTGCTAGATCCAACTAGATTGAGCGGCGGGAAATACAATTTATTTAGCGATTTTATATATTTGCATTTAGATAAATCGCATTTAAAATAAATGTAAGTACCTACTTGCTTGAATTCATTGGAAAAAAAAACTTTGGCTGCATACTTTCTGGTCAATGCTTATGTAAAGGTTTCATAAAATGATACATATCTTTATACCCAGTACCAAACAGAGTTATTGATTGAAAAGACTAAGATAAATCGTGAAATGGAAAATGTTTATCAATAAAAAAATCTATGCTTACTTACCTATTTATTCTAGCGCCAGACGCGTTGCTTTACGAAAATATGTAATACTAGCGTCCGGTCCCGGCTTTGCTAGGCGTGGACCTTTATTTTTTAAACATTTTGGGATAAAATATAGCCTATGTTACTCAGGGATAATGTAGCTTTCTAATGGTGAAAAATTTTTTGAAATCGGCGCAGTAGTTTTGGAGTTTATTCATTACAAACATACACACACACACACAAAAATACAAATCTTTCCTCTTTATAATAATATATATAGTAAGACTTAACATCCTTATTAAAAATCACCGACCTTCCTCCATATTATGTAATAAAGTAAAAAAATACTAAATAAAACCTAATAAGATCCGTCAAACCGTCACTTCAACGAGAAAATAAGGCACCGCGATCTCCGGCCCCAGTAATAGGTCCTCGGCACTCCCTATGCATACACAATTAGTACTTGATAGAGCGACTTATGCTAGACATTTTTCATGATCATGTATTATTCAGTTCACAAATTAGAAATGTCTGAAGCTCTGAAAGATCATGTCTTGTTCATATTTTTATTATTTTTAAATAACGTTCCGTTCCGTGACATTTCATTTTCGAAGACGGAATTTGAAAATGGAATAGTTTAAAAAACAAAGTGGTGGAGAATTCAATTGTTTCAGTTCAAGTTGAATTTCAAACGTTATTCTTTGTTTTCTTTGATTGAATTAATGATAGCAATTTTATCACAAGCCCGTTATAAGAAAAGAGAATGTGAATCTCAGTAGTGAGTGCTTAGAATTATGAAGTTCCGAAATGTTGATGTAAATGAAATTATTATATGATCGTAATAATCTTTTTATTTGATATTATTCGTCTAAAAGGATGAATATATTATGCATAGTGTACAAAAAGCATTTACTCCAAAAAAGACAGTTTCATTTTCCCTTATGTAAAATACATTTCCATTTTTTACAACAAAAATTAAAGTCTGCTCAAACAGCAGTTTAGCTGGAAAAACTAAAAACAGTAAGTAAAGTGAAACTTTTGGGGTGAAACAGTTCAGTTTTACGGCAAATGGTCCATACAGGGGCGTAATGGGGGTGAATGGGTCGTTTCACAGAATGCCCCGTGCCCCCAGGGCTACGGCGAAAATTTATTTCAAAAACATTTTAATGAGTGTCCAGTAATGTTGCGGTGAAATGGGAATTTTGGGTCGTTATGTGTAATCGCTGACAAAGTAAGCCTTGTTAGTTATTATAAGTGTGATTAAGGTAAAGTGATGTTTGTTGTGTTTTAATATTCAGTTTGTAATTATTTACGACGTTATCGTGTTAACAATGTATTTGTTTCGTATTTCTACAATGAATTAAACACCATGTACTTTCTTTTTCCTATGTGTCACGAATAAACATATTTGAATTTGAAATTTTTAAAGGAATGACATGAACATGGGGTTTTTATGAATGAAAACTCAAAAGTGACATCAAAAAGTTTTTTTTAGGTGGGAGGTACCTACTCACTATTAATTTTTCAACGTTAAAAATTATTGATATTTTGTTTTTTTCAATTTTATTTCGGCAATTAACCGAATAATGTTTCCAACAATTGGTGATGTTTTATAAACTAGTAAATTATCTAAAACATACAGTTTCATTCATGCCGCTAGCTCTATTATTTTAAAAGTATTTGAGAGCCAAATCTAGATCACAATGTTTTTTTTTTTACTTTACTATTTTAATTTTAAGTAAACGCTTTATTTACTGACGAAATGTAATTACTCTTCCTATAGCTTAGGTACACCTTTGGCTATCCTTTGAGGATAACAGAAGTGACGTTATGTTATACTTTTTTGGTTTTACAAAACATTCTTTGAACAGTAAGAACCTATTCCGAAGGTTAAAGTGCCAGTTATCGGGTTAACCAATTTATAAACATAAGTATGGGACCAAGAATGCCGGAAATTGGGTGTCGTGACGCAACTTACGGGTGGTATCCTAATGGTCTAATTTGGGTAGAGTTAATTGATATACAGGGTATCTTGTATCAAGGTGATTAGGGGCATTAACAGGGATTATTATTTCCGCCCTCACACTATTAACACTAAATGCGATTAACTATAATTGCCGATGTTGCTAATAAGTATTTTCAGAATATTATAACACGCAATCATTACTTTGTAGTGGCGACTAAGTTTGCTCATATTTTCTCTTCCATATTTGGGACGAAATCGTATTATTATAAGTATATTATAATAAGTGCTTTCGTTTTCATATCCGTCTTGACATGTAGAAAGGACAAAACGTCTTAAGTGTTATAGACCGACCGCTTTAATGACTCCTCCCGAAGGTATTAATTTAATTGGAATATTCTCAAGGTTGATCACGTATTACGATACAATTAGTATCGGGGTTATTTTGAAGCAAATAACCTGTGGGATACTGTTAGGACTTTGTGGACGCTTAATGTGCCTTTGATAGGGCAAGGCGGAAGACTCATTAAAACGGTCGGTCTATAGCAGTTGACTGGCGTAAGATAATAATAAATCTTTGATCGGTCGGTAAAGAAGAAAGACATAACTCTGTATTTCCTGAAAGACTGGGCATCTATAATACACAAGAAATAAGATTAGATTTCTTTGACGTAAATGACACACATCATTTGCAATTTGCCATGTGAAAATAAAACATGAATGTAATCAACTAGATCTGACTGCATTTTCAGCTCTAGGTGAAGAGATTTACGTACCTACAAATTTTTAGTTAATTTAAAGTTAATCAAAACGGTATAACACCAATTATAAAAATTAACGAAGAAACAGAAAGCAAAACAAAACAAAAGTAATAAATGTGACAACCAGTATTTGGAGGGTTGTGGACGTCAGATAGAAAGTCGCTCCTTGTAAAATACTAGTATTCAGCTGCATTCGGTTAAATTTTAACACCCGTATCTATAGCCAAGTAATTAGTTGAGTTTAAGTAATTACTTATGCAAACATTTTTATGCAATAGGCAAGAATTTAAACGAAGTAAGAACCGTTAAAGAAAGAAAAGCTAAGAATTCTACCTTTTGAAAGTTCTAAATTCAAGTAATTATTAAACTAAAGGAAAAATCGTATCACATATAATGACTTAACTCAAGTAATCACTTTGACTTGCTTATAGATACGATTGTAAGCTTCAACGTATTTGCGAAAAGGCTAGACAGATTAATTTTGATTACAGCGATTATAATTGTTAGTTTTCACTCCAAGTTGTGAATGAATAACGATACTAATTCATCTAACTCTAGAAACGGTATATATACCATGTTTACCGTTTGGTTTGAGTTCCCGATATTTCGGCGCTGTTGCAAGCAACATGATCACGGATAAACTGAAGTTATTGCGGGTGGGTGTTTATAAGCAGACAAAACATGGTACATGGTCATTTTGGTCATGGTGCTGGCAACAGAGTTAATGATAATGGTAGTGACCATGACAATTTAAAAACTTAATTCATCTAGGTCACACTAAAATATTAAACAGTAACACTAGAAACGGGATATTTACCATGTTTACTGTTTGTTTTGAGTCCCCGATATTTCGGCGCTGTTGCAAGCAATATGATCACGGAAAAACTGAAGTTATTACGGGTAGATGTTTAACATGGTAAATATCCCATTTCTAGTGTTAATGATAGTTAGTGACCATGACCGTTTAAAAACTCATAATAAATAGTGTTTGCCAGACAGTAATGAAATCAATCAGCACTCAAACAGCTCCAATAACTCTTCTTTAATTGCTTCAGTTCGATAACTAATTGTCCAATCAACATCGCCTGTATAAATACTAGCCATTTCGCTAATTGGCTCATCTTTGACATTTACGGTAACTGGCTGATTTTTCATTTCGATCTGATTGATGATCGGAAATCCGGGAAGACGGGTAGTTAGTATTTCCTCTTCAGTTTGCTTTTCATTAGTAATTTAACGGCGTGTAAATAGGAAATCGTGTTAATTATCATTTTGAATAATTGCCTACTAACGAAACTATTACATAGTTTAGTGCTTTTAAACGTGGCTGTTAAGAAATTATATGTAGGTATTTGGATCAGAATGTTGGACCACAAAAGGGATGAATGAAATGCATGTGACTGAGCGGAGAATACTGGGGGGGATATGAGGTGTTACGAGAATGCCTAAAATAAGAAATGAGTACAAGAGAAAGTCTGAAAGTGGCGCCGGTGACTGAAAAGTTGTGTGGTAATGGGTTGTCGTGGTATGGGCATGTGATGCGGAGGAATGAGGAAAATATCGTGAGGAAAGTTTTGAGTATGAATGTGGATGGGTATAAGAGTAGAGGAAGTCCAAAGAAGCTATGAATGGACTGTGTAAAGGATGATATGGCAAGAAAGGAGGTGTAGGATGAGATGACGAGTAAAAGACAAGTATGAAAGAAGAAGACTTTCTGCGCCGAACCCAAATGAATTGGGATAAGGGGAGGAGAATGATGATGTGTAGGTTGGAGAAAGTTGGTGTTGATGTGGAAGATGTTATGGCTAGAAAGAAGACGACTTATAGAGAAGTATGCAAGAAGAAGACATTCTGCGTCGCCGACCCCAAATAAATTAGGATAAAGGCAGGAGAATTCTGATTACTGTTTTATGTAATACTAGCGACCCGCTCCAGCTACGCACGAGTACAAAATATACATATAAACCTTCCTCTTGAATCTCACTCTATCTATTGCTGAAAACTGCATTAAAATCCATTGCGTAGTTTAAAAGATCTAAGCGTACAGATAGCTGGAGCGACTTTGTTTTATACTATGTAAAGATGGAAACGCTCCTGTAACATACTTATAAAAAAAAATATGGCCCGAAGAATACAGAAATTAATCACACCTCCGAGACTGAAGGTTAAAACGAAAGTATAATAAAATTGAAAATTAAATCCGATAATGTCGTGGAAAGCTCACAGATATACTTAGATAACGCAAGTTATTACGATCCATATCAAAACTACGCGTGCCATTATTCGACTACCTACTATGACGTCATAAGCACAATTTTGTTACTATACAAACAAGTTACTATATGAATACAAAATAGACCACGTTTTTGATCTTTCATCATCATCAGCCTATAGCAGTCTACAGCTGGACATAGGCCTCCTCAATCGCACTCCACTCAACTCGATTTTCAGCAACTCTCATCCAGTTGTTAGCAGCCACCCTGCGAAGATCGTCACTTCACCAAACTTTAGGGCATCCCATCTTACGTTTGCCGATTCGCGGTCTCCACTCAAGAACACATCTACCCCAACGGTCATTGGTTCAACGGCCCATTGCCACTTCAGCTTACTTATTCTGTGAGCTATGTCGACAACTCTGGTTCTATGTCGGATCACCTCGTTTTAGATGCGATCCCTTAGAGAGACTCCAAGCATAGCCCGCTCCATAGCTCGCTGAGCGACCTTGAATTTATGGACTAGCCGAACGGTGATCTTTAAATGTCTAGAATTTAGTTCTTGAATTTAACGTTGTTTTAAACAAATTAGCTTGCTGTGACAGTAACCACTTTAAGCATAAAATGCTAAAGCTTTGCATTATCTAGGTATATTTATATCTGTGGGAAAGCGTCTCACACAGTTTAAACAATAGAAATGAGTGCTTGAGGCGAAACGGAGTCGTGAGAAATGAAATGGCTAACATTCTAGATAGGACAAAAATAAGAAATTGTTATTTTTGTTTATACAGCGTGTTTTCGTTCGCGTCAAAAATACATTTTTTGTTACCCCGGCAATGGTGTAGCTTACCATGAGTGATTTTTTTTCAAAATCGTAGATACAAGTAGTTTCAGAGACTTCCAAACTTTACATTTTAATCAATTCTCTATCTTCTTACCAAGGGGTATCGTATTACCCAGTACTAACTGGATTGTGGTGGTCTGATAGGCAGTCGCTCCATGTAAAATACTGGTATTCAGCTGCATCCGGTGAGACTGGAGCCAACCCCAACATAATGGGGAAAGGGCGAGGCAGACGACGATATTGGGGTTATATTTACAGACCAGATTCTACATACAGACTTCCAAACTGAACAACTTTCTTCATGACACCAATGTTATATCGTGAAGAAATAATCATCTGCCCTATACATTTAGGTCAAGAAATTCAAGTTTTATGTGACAGCTGATAATTTGTCAGTTTGATTGTCTGTACCACGTTCTTAAAAATCGGCAACGTTCGAGTCGGAATCGCACACGAAGAGTTTCGCACCACCGTTCAAAATTTGTAACACTAAACATTTTGTTTAATATTTTTAAAAGTTCGAGCAAAAACGACGACTTTTATGGGGACACCTAAAATTTTTAACTTGAAAAAAAGTTGTTATAGCGGCCAAAATAATACACACTCTGTGATTTAACTTCAAGTATCTACCTAATACGGTTCAAACAAGAGATACACTCCTTTGACAGACAGACGGAGCCTTAGTAATAGTCCCGTTGGCCCCTCTCAAAAATTACCACACATTTCAGAAACACGCTGTATTTCTACTTGGTTTCTTCAAGACATTTTTCAATGAAACATCCTTATTACTGCCAACTCGCTTGCCTTGATCTCAGCTTTAAAAATAAAAGGAATAAGGGACATATTTTCCGGCTCTCAAGTAATGTTTTCTTTTGAATTTTTTAAGATAATAAATGGGCCTGAGAAGGCGTTCTTGAATTTTGTTATGTAAGCAAGGATCGGATAGAATTACGATGTCTAGCTTAACATTTTTTTTTATTAGAATGGCTTTATTTTATAAAGAGGCAGCGTAACGTTAATTCGCAATAAAATGGCTAGTTTTATTATCTTGTCAGGTTTAAAGGTTATGCCAAACCAATATGAACAGATTCGGCTGGTGACATTGGACACTGACGGATGCTTCAGTGCATTATCAGCCAAATTCCGGTACTCGGAGCCGCGTCCGCAGGTTATTCGTACCACTTTTCATCATCTGCCTAGCCTTTTCCCAACTAAATTGGGGTCGGCTTCCAGTCTAACCGGATGCAGCTGAATAACAGTACTTTACATGAAGCGACTGCGTATCTGACCTCCACAATCCAGTTAATACTGGGTAATACGATACCCCTTGGTAAGACTGGTTTTCAGACTTTTTGGGCCACTGACTACCTAACGACTGTCAAAGATTTAAAAATGACACCCGGGACCAACGGCTTAATGTGCTTTCCAAGGCACGGAGGAAACGCGGTATGTACCGCTTTTACTGAACCTAAACTTTACACAATCAAATACTCCATCCATTCACATATTAGCAGGCCCCTTTGAGGTCCCCAAGCACAGCATTAAAGTTTCAAGTTACCGAATGGTTTTCAAGAAAAGGGTTCTTAATGAATTACTGAAAGCTTTGAATAAAATATAGAGGGTCAAACAAGGGGAAGACTTGGGTACTTGATATTATGAACAGTTGGGTAGTTTTCTGTTAATGGGTCACTTTGCTGTGGGACTGTTCGAAAGAGATACCGCGGCCCTGGAACATAAAGGGCAAAGAAGGAACATGGATGGGTTTTAGTCAGTAAAAGTCTGACACTCCCCTCAACTTCGCGCAGAGCGGGAGGGGTTATGATTTCCCAAAAGAAATTAAAAACATGGGTCACTTTGGAATATGGAGTGTAATTGTTTTTTTCTGTTATTTTGTATTTGGCTAAATAGCCTGACGTGAAATTATCTTAGGAGGAGCTCGTGGCCAAATAATAACAGATGCTCGGGTCAATCTTTAGTTTAAGCCGCACTTGCCTAGGTTGATCTGTGGATGTTTGACCGCTATTACATACCGAGTTTCCTCGGTGCCTCGGAAAGCACGTTAAGCTGTTGGTCCCGGCTATCATTTGTAGATCTTTGACAGTCATTACAGGTAGTCAGTGAGCCGAAAGTCTAACAACCAGTCTTACCAAGGGATATCGTATTACCCAGTACTAACTGGGTTGTGGAGGTCTGATAAGCAGTCGCTCCATGTAATATACTGGTATTCAGTTGCATCCGGTAAGACTGGATGCCAATCCCAACATAGTTGGGAAAAGGCAGATGATGTAAAATTAATTAATTATCTTACTCATTTCTAGAACTGTTGAGTGATTCTACTACCTCTTAATGATATGGGGTATTTAATTAGGGTTCATTAATATAGTGTTTATACAAAATTATGTTACTGGTACTGTTAGCTTGTATTATCCCATTGCTGGACAAAGGCCTAAATTATGGATCAACCAAATATGGTATAGTTTTGCTGAGAAAATGTTGATTTTTCTCAAAGGTTTTTAGTGTCCTTTGTGTTCACGTAAAAGCAATATAATCGTATGACCCGTTTACCGACAGTAACCATTCCTTCTAACCAATCCTCCTTGTAACCTAATTAATATTAGAAATGCTAAAGTAAGTTTGTTTTTTTTTTGCCTTTTCGCGCCTAAACCACTGAACCGATCATCCTGAAATTTTGCATTTACGTAGTCAGGTGTACAGAAACGGAAAAAGGGTACCTTTAATCCCGAAAAAAACTACTGTTGCCAAGGAAAACAACAATAACGTTCTTATGATAATAGATGGCGCCACGTGTCTTTCAAATCATGATCGAAGTATATTATTACAAGCAGAGTACAACCCGAATTGACTGTCAAATTCTAAATTAACGGGAGCGAAGCCGCGAGAAAAAGCTAATATTAAATATTTTTGATCCCAACAAACAACACAAGCGTAGCATACATTATGTCAAATTAAAGCTACGGAGCAGCGGTCACGTAGCAAATGCTACGCCGTAGTACAGACCTACGCCGTAGCACAGGGCTACGGAGCCCAGTCCTTGAAATTCCTTTGGTCCTAAATTGAAATTCCTTGGCTGGCCTTGCGTTTAGTTTGAGAGAAAAAGTGGGATAATAATTCAACTAGCCATTTCGTCCCTTGACTTACGGCAATTTTGATTAAACTTCGTAGAACCATAAATTCGTCAAAAATGGGATGGATTTTCATTTTGTGATATTGGTTTTGAAAAGATTTTCAATAACCCAATAATTGAATTGTCAAGGAATTGGTCGGTCAGAGAGTTTGTCGGACTGCCAAGTCTTTGGTCTCGAGTTCTAACCCAAAACACACACCTCTGATTTTTCGGAATCATGTGCGTATTGTATAATTATCACTTGCTTCGGTGAAGGAAAACGTCGTGCTTGCCTGAACAATATTTCGCGACGGAATGTTAAGTGAAATCAGAGGCCCATGGGTGGCATAAAAACTCTGGCACCGGGTTAGGCACTCATCATCATTCTCTTGCCCTTATTCGAATTCATTTGGGGTCGGCGCAGCATGTCTTCTTCTTCCATACTTCTCTATTACTCGTCATGTCGTCACACACCTCCTTTCTTGCCACACGATAAAGAAGAAGAAGAACGGTCGAGCCAAGACGAAGAAGATTTATTTTCCCTGTAACTCAAACTAATGTGTATTATTAATCCGACAATGGAAGTAACTTCGTCACTTATATTTTCACGAATTACCCGCTGAAGATTTCGATGAAAGGCAAAGGCCAAGTAGTCAGACTTCGTTTAAAAAATGTTGATGTACACGATGGCGGAGCTAGTACAAAATATAACTTTAATTCCACGCCAAACAGTCCAAAATTAACTACCACCAACGGCGTAACTAAGATTCCAATGAGATCGACATCGACAGATATCGGTAGTAGATTTTGTATTCGAACCGTCGCATGGGAGCCATTAATTGGCAGGACAATAGTATGGGACCGCGGTATCTATAGGATGGGTGATAAATTGGAACTATCCTTGTGTAATATGGTCCTTTCTAATCTGATTGGTTCCGTATTGTGTCCAATAAGGGATTGAGTCCTGGAGTGGAGGGACAAATCTATGTGGTACGGAGGTATAATCAGTGAACAATCATTTAGTATGGATGGACTTAAAAGGAAGGATTGCCTAGTGGTCGCAATCGCGATTGCTGAACATGAGTTCCTGGGTTCGATTGTCGGGTCGGGCAAATTATTATTGGGCTTCTCCATCGGGAATTTCTCGCCAGCATCCACAGAGTCTGGATTTGTGCCCGGTTGATAAATAAAATAAATGATAAATCATTTAATCAGGACCAAACATTTTGTAAACATGCACTCACCAAACAGCGTAACAGTTTGTCATCGGGACTAGTGCTCGTATGGGAATAGGCTCGCCCCCTATTACATGGGACTTTAACATAACTGGTGAGATGTGGGTGTACTATTTGGTACACCTCTGTATAACCCTTCTGGGATTACAAGCGTGATGTTATGTATGTTAAAAGGAGGTGTAATATTTTCTTATATTATCAAATCGACTATAACTTTTTTTAAACTGAAGTGTTTTAAGGTACAATTAAGCGCAAAAGCCGCCAAATCAATATTATAAACTACAGAAGCGATTTCATACAGTTGCATATAAATCAGTCGTGTCGGTGCGGTCTATCGGAGCGATTCAGCTTTACCACTGCGGTTTGCAGTAATTGAAGTCGCCTTCGAAAGTAGTTTCATTTGTCTATTTTCCACCAAGTTATGGCTTTCCATAGATACCTTCAGAACATTAAACATCAATTTTATTTCAAAGAAGCTAGCCCAAAGCGATTACATACTTTTTTCCAGAAAAAAGTTTTAAACTCCGTATTTTGAGAGTTACAAACAAACCCAACATTTTCGAGCAAACAAAACTAAAACTAAACAACATTAATAATAAATCACACACATCCAAAAACTTTGAGAACTCATAAAAATATGTTTTGATTTCCCATCTTCAGTGTATGTCTTTTTTTCTTTCATAAAAAATGTGTTTCTCTTCGTAGCATCGATGTTTGCATATCCCGCAACGAATTCTGGGTAATAGAGCAAATGGACCGTACAAAATAATATCGAGCCTTGATTCAAACCGAATGGTCTATTGAAATCTATATCAAAAGGTGTTTGGTAGCATTTCCGATGTTGGGTTATTGTAACGGAGTCATTAAAATTGGTACAAAATCAAAGCTAATAGCCCCGGTTATTGAAACTTACTTACGCAATGTAATGTTTTTGCCTCGGTCTTGCATGACAGTCAAAATAACTGACAATTACTAGTTTATTCTGCACATACAAGGCGTAAACGCCTAAACGGACCTTTCACGAAGCTATTTAAGAAAGCTGTTGTAAATTATTGCTGGGAAACGACTTTTTTTTTGGGGTGAAATATCACTTTTTACAGTAGCACTCAAAACATTGTGCTGATGGATGCATTGAATAGTAAACGGGACATGGAGGTATTTAAAGTAAAGATATAAGCTTAAAAACTAGTGTTTCAAAAAAGTGAAAAAGTTGGAATGTTGACGTTCATTATCTCCGTAACTAGAAGGTTTCCAGGTATGGTCCAGAACAAAATATGATCGCAGTAACGGGGGGGACACATGCCTTTCGGGGCCTTTTTACACCCTTTATACAACGCATATTACAAAAAAATGTTACACTGAAATACTAAAGCCAAAAACCGGATTCCAAAGACAATAGATAATATTATAATCGTAGAACATAGATAATAATATAGCACTATTTGAATCACGTCATTATTGCAAGTTGCACTGTTGCAAGATAAACTTGCATTCGAGTGTCACTCAGTTTGAACAAAATCAAGCCAATTACCAGATCACCGTTATTGAATTTTCCTGTGCAAAGATTTTAGTTGAAACTGGTATTCAGTCCAATATTATTAGGCGATTAGCTTACCCTCTGTCATATGGAACCACCTAATAAAATCGTACATTTTTAACCATCTCTTTGCGGAATGCTAGCGTGTGCTACTGGCCTCAATTATCCTTATTACCCTCCGTCGGGTAATAAGGTTTTCGACATCGTATTAATTTAAGTATTATAGTCCTACATTGTCGCTAAACTTACAACCCTGTTAACAGTTTCTTTGTTAGAATTTTAAAATCTTGCAGTCGTTGCACGTCTTGCGTGCTCTTTATAAATAACTAGTAATTTCCGATTTCAAGCTCTTTTTTTGCAATTGTATGTTTGAGAATGTATGGACTTTTTTGTTATTGGAGGACTAGGTTTCGTTCAAATATTTTTGCGGCTACTGAAGCATTTTTATTTGTACTGTATACTGTTGGCATGCAAATTTATTCTGCGTGTGGCTAGGCCAGTGGGATTCGGAAGCTCGCATTCTATACTAGTAATTGAAGCGTGAACACGAATTTCATGTGCCAGTAAGGAGATTTATTTGTTTTTGCATGTTTAATGCCGATATTGTAGTTGGTAGCAATGGATGCTGCGTTTTGTAGCCTTCAATTCCGGTGAGTTTGAGCTATTGTTCCCAAAGGTTTGGTGGATTGACCAATCGTTGATGGATGACATTTCTATAACGGGTAACTACTTTGTTTTTAAATTGTTGATTCATTCTTTTACTCTGGACGCTCTTAATGTGCTCGACTTTCTACATCGTACTCACATATATGTATTATCTCAAAATGAATAATGTAACCAAGATCTTGTAAAATATTTTGATTGAAAAGAGTGTCCATGGAGTTTCTTGCCCATTCTTCTCCATAGAGATGTACGCTTTGGAATGGCCAACTACAGTACTTTCACAAGTTATTATGACTTGTATCTGGGACTGTAGCTTCGCCTTGTTTATTTTTCGGACATTCTAAAGTACCTGTTATGGTCTCATTGAAATAAATGGTTTGAGTTTTGGGAGCAAAAAGACCCTTAACTAAGCCGAAAGGTACTTGTTCTCCCTGACATTGCGATCATATGTTTGGTATTTTTTTGATAGTTCCGGAGAGATACTGTAGGTCAAAGTTCCAACTTTTTATACTTTCATGTAAGTGCTTGCCGTCTAGCCCGTCCCTATGTACGTATAACAACAACAACATTCATTTATTCTCAGGCAACTTTGGCCCATAGATATATACCTTACAGACTAACATACATAATATGATAAAATACAAATTGTGTGTGTATAAACTCATAAAACAAACATGCGTGAAGATAACTTTTTCATCCAAAACATTTCACATAAACCAATAGAATGCGTTTTTCCGTTACATTTGGCTGGAATTACTCCGCCATCTTGAAAAATTACTGCGCGGGAAATGCTCGTTATATCGTTATCGATGTTTTCACATTTTTATTCAATTTACTCGCTTTTGAGTTACATTCTGTTTATTTTTATATATGACGTTCATTGTTTCCGAAGTCATGGGCAGGTTTTGATAGCTATGTGCAAGTTTCATGTAATAGGGGGCTTACCCGAGACCTGGAATCTCGGGTATACTACTATATGTAATGTATAAGTAATTTTAAAGTTCCAACTTTTGCACAAGTTTTTTTTTTAATTTACAAGTTTTTCATGTTACAACTTTACTTAAAATACCTCCAATAATTTTTGAGTAGAATTATTTAATTTGATGTACTGTAGTACAGAATGCTTGGATGACGGCTTCGTGAAGGGTCCGTTTACACCTTGTAGGTACAGTTTAAAAAGGACTCCAATCATTCAATAGAAACAAGCCGATTTCATCAAAGCCACAAAATATTCAGATCTTCCCATCTGATCTCGTTATCGTGCAACCAGCATTTCCAACAGAATTGAAATAGTCAAACAGTGACAAAAACGACTACCGACAGTAGCTACGTCAAACGAGATTCGGTATATTGGTCAAAGCCAGCAATTTGGTCGATTTTACTCACCGATTTTATCGACAGAGCTCGAACGGTCGCATCTAACCAACACAACTTTACTTCGGTCATTAAATGGGTGATTCAGAAGTCCATCTTCGAACAATCTGTTGAAAAGCTGTCAAAAATCGCTTTTCACAAAATAGGGAACTATTCGCTGTTGGCTCATATCACCTATGTAGCCTGAGTGCCAATGGTAGGCCATAACACAGAGAGAAGACTTGAGCACCGGCAGTGGTAACATTACAGAAGAATTATGGTGGGTTTGTCGTAATTAAAATAAGTTCTGAAAAGTTGAGATACTAATGTTTTGCTATATCTATATCTTTAACAAAGGCGCTGTGCTTAGATTATTATTTGATAATAATACTGAAGATGAAAGGAAGTCGTCTGTCTTGGTATGGACATGTGATGAGGAGAGATGGAACACATGTGACTAGAAGAGTGATGAATATAAATTTTGATGGATGGAGAGGAAGATGATATGAAGGAACAAGGAGTAAATGATAGCGTGAATGTAAACAGGGGAGAATGGAAGAAAAAAAGTTTTGTGCCGACCCCAAGTAACCAGGGACAAGGACAGAAAGATGATGATTGTCACTGTTAGCTAAAACTTTGGCAGGACTGAATACTGTCTTCAGTGTATGCTTTTGGTAACTGTCAACTGTTCAGAAACCCGAACATTATGAAGAGTAGTAGTGTTAGTTTAAGGGCAAACCAAACTTTTAGGCTCGTATGATAGTACTAGGGCTTACCCTAGACTCCAAGCTATAACTAAGATCTTGCCTACAGAAAAAACGCCATTACGGGTGATCTAACTCAATATGCTAACCTTAGTACCTAGTTGCGTATGTAACCGCTTAGACAACAAAACAGACTGTTTAGAACAACTAGCCGATATTTAGCTAGCGAATATACGAATAATATTTGTTTAATCAGGCATTAGGATTTCCCATTATTTTACTCTTACCTTTCGATTGTCACTTAATTGCGAGTTATTTAGTAGTATCGCGTTTTAAACAATGTGAGACTTCTGTCCCTATCAATTCCATATACCCACGTATCCTTTACTACAGATAAAGGTCCCGATACGATTCGCTAGTAAAAAGAATTTCACGAGAATTGACCCGTGTGATAGAACCATCATTTTTCACGGCATAAACTTTATGAAGCGTGCTTTCTTATCTCACACCCTTTGAGGATGGGTGAACAGAAATGTTTTAAATTAACGACGGAGAAAGAGGTTCTAGGAATATATTTTTCTTGGAAGGTTAGAAAACAGTATTTATTGAGGCTGTAGTTCAAACATAAGTAAAGTGTGGATTATATTAACGAGACATGTTTTAAGAGCTTTTTGGGAATTTGAGGATAAAAGATAGTGTCTTTCGTTTACTTTTTGTTTTCAGTGAAATCTTGATTTTAATGCTTTGCTGGAAATCTTAAAGTAGCAGATGTAGTCCTGTGTCTATAAGGTACAGTCAGGAAAATAATTGTTAACGCACTATGCCATTTCCTACAACTATTAAAAAAATACAGTTGTTATTTGAATAGACGCACAACTTTAGTATCCAGACAATTATTTTCCCTGACTCGTTCTACTCGTCATTGCGAACATTTTTTTTTGTTCTAGACCATACCTGGGAACCGTCTAGTTACAGAGATATTGGGGGAGTTCCAACTTTTACACACTTTTTTTTTAAATACATATTTATACTGGAAGAATTTTACTTTTAACACCTCCACGACCACCATATTATTAAATCTATCCATCAACACAATGTTTCGAGTGCGTTACATTGAGTCCTACCGTAAAACGTGACGTTTCACCCCCTAAAAATAAGTCGTTTCCCAGCAATAATTTTTGCGTAAAGTTACTTAGTTTGATGTACATAATACATGGTTGACAGCTTCGTGAAGGGTCCGTTTACACCCTATATAGACGATTCGATCACAGGATTTTTTGGGTGACCCAATTTTCGTTGTGGCCTTCTCTCTTATGTACATCAGTATATGGTTGTGGCCTTATATTTACATTGTCACCCTTATTCCCTTAACTTGCAACTGTGAGTGGTTCAAATATTTGCCATGACTTACAAATATTTGTCCCAAACTGTACTTGTATAAGGAAAGGAAGGATATCAATATTGACATACGGATTTCCGGATAATGCACGTGATTTTATTTACAGTTTCTCATAAAACAATAAAATGCTCATAAATGTATTATAGAAAAGTTGACTTCGGATTACCTTGATGAAACACTGTGAACAGAGAGCAGTGTTCCTCTGCATAAAAACTTTTTACGCTGCTTGGAACTTTTCGATTAATGACTTTAATTATTTTTTTTAGTGTCAAAATTTTAGATCTGACTTTAGGTGGCCGCGAAATTAAAATTTTATTACGACTTTTTTTTTGCAATTTGCAGGTCGGTGTCAGATTGTATGTTAGTTAAAATATGATTCGCGACCGTATATTTTTTATTATATTGTTTAAAAGTCAACGAAATTAGGATTTTATTTTACTACAAGAGGTACTAAAATGCCTGCTTGCTTCAGAAATAGCTAAACGTGTAAATCGTTTGATGATGAGAGAAACGGAATGAAGTTTTTTTTTTTTTGTAGATTCTGCAGCTAAGATTTTTTTCTAATGAGTGATCGCTCTAAACTCTGTTGTATTATCATAGGTACGCACGACGACTAATCAAGCTATACAAAATCAGTTTATGCGGATCTCTCATTGTACGGGAGATCTATACAAAGCGAGGCCATGTTATACTGGAAATGTATAACTTGGTGTGTCGCCGTGTGTACTCTATTCAGGTTAGATAGAAAAGGGACCTATTTGTAATCGTTCTAGTAAAATCATGGTTTAAAAAAAACATTTAAAATATAAGTATTTATTTAGTTATAACTCAGTGGAAAAGCAGTATGTTCTACATTTGGTCGGTGAATAAAATTCGAATTGCTGGAAGTCGTAAAAGTTTCTACAGCATTTTGTTGAACGGTGCTGCATGTTGCGGACGCGGACGTGAATGGGTCGATCTCCAGAGGCATTTTTTTGCGTGTCGGACGGGATAAACCCATTTTAAAATCGAAAAACGTTTTCAAAATATTTTTTTATAGACAGTTCGGTGTCTAATCTACGTGGTACAAGGCTAATATTATGAATAAGTTTACTATAAATATTTATAAAAAAATCTTAAACCCTAAAATCCTGATCGCTCTGGGTTGACCCAACTCCCGATTGAATGAAAAAAATATTCGTTAACTTTTTAATGAGAATGATCTTATGAAACAACTTATTTAGATTACATAACAAATAGTTAATCTTCATAGTAATATTTTTTTTTTGTTATATTAACAATAGTTTTGCCACAATTTGAATTTAAAATCGTGACCGGGCATTTTATCTCATCGCTCTGCGCTGAGGTAAAACATCGCCCTCATCCATAGTTACGCATTATAGACACTCTATTTCCCTCCCGCCGGGCAGCGTCTGTAGTGGTCTAACCGCTGAGGACGATACCTGTGTGCCACGTTCCCGCATTCCAACATTACGAAGGTAAGTTTATGATTGCTCTGGATTTGGTTCTCGAATTTTATGATTGCTATGTCACGTTATTTAAATTCAGTAGTAAGCTTGCGAATGTGTTTGTTATGTGAATTAAGTGATCGTTATGATGTTGTTTATGAGACGTAATCACAACTTTCTACTGCTTTTAAATTTGGCTATATTTATGATTTTGTGACTTTTTCTGATCGCTCTGATTGCTCTGTCCAAAAAGACCAGAGCGATGATATTTTGCATTAATTGTACGTTATAAATCTATTTTAAGTAGTAGTACCGGACTGTAATAATGACAAACGATGAACTATGCATTTTTTTTTCAATAACCTTGAATGTCCCACTGCTGGGCAAAGGCCTGCCCCATATCCTTCCAGGTACTCTTCTTCTGCGCCACCTCAAACCAGCCTTCGTGATGGGCGTCTAGATCATCTCGCCACCTCTTTCTAGGCCGGCCTTGGCGGCGCCGTCCATCGTCAGGCATCCATCGTGTTGAAACCTTTGCCCAGCGGTCGTTATGCATGCGGCTCACGTGACCCGCCCCATCCTATTTGAGCCTGGCAGCCTTTTTGCCTACATCTGCAATTCCGGTTTTAGAGCGCAGCGTAGTGTTTCGTATTTTATCTGCTCTCTGTACACCCAGAATGCTGCGCTCCATTGCTCTTTGGCAGACTCCAAGGCGAGACTTTTACGATTCGGTGAGTGACCAGGTCTGAGCACCGTAGGTTAGGACGGGCAGGATACACATATCGATGAGTTTGCACTTCTGGGACATCGGCAAATCTCCCTTCATTAGCGTCTTCATGGACCAGTAGCTTTTCCAGGCGTTGTCGATTCGGCGATCGATTTCCTTTTCCTGCCTGTTTTCGAAAGAAACTAACTGGCCCAAGTAGATGTACCCATCGACATAGTGAACCATGCATATAACCTTTAATTTATAACCTTTCCTGGGTTTCTTCGGATAACCTAAACCTATGGGTTTTGAACAGATTTTGTCGTATTTTACCTTGATGATACCTTGCATTTAGCTCCTACAACTGTAACCCCTTCTCTAAAATTTAATCGCAACTATTGTTGCAGATTGAAATCATGCCTCGAAATAAATTATCTATTGAAGAAAAACGTCTTAGGAAGAAATAGGCTGAGCGTCGTAGAATGGCCAAGATTAAAATAATCCAAATCTATACGCACAATGGCTTGTAAAGTCAATAATACATATTTTCTCTTACATATAATCTTGTAAATACGTACACTGAATATGACAGAAAACGGCTAAATAAATAATATTTTATCAATATTTATTTTTTTGTTTCACTGATTTTACCATTTATGATCATTCTGGCACCAATTATGATTGCTCTGGTCGCGAAATTTTTTGAACTTAAATATTTCCATAACTGTTTGTGTAAATTGAAGGCCACTAGTAAAAATATACCATTTGAATATCATTCTTTTTAATGAGATACGTAATTACCATTAAATATTAATATCTGAAAAGCACCAGAGCGATCACACGAATACGCCCGTTTTGGAGATTGACCCGAATACAGTTTTTACTACCCCTGAAGCTGGCTACCTCGTTACTGGAACCACAGAAATATTATTTCATATTTTCAGGTTTCTGTATAAATAAACAAATAATTTTGGTACCGTTTATCGTTTTACCCGTTTTGTAATGAAATTACTGTCCGGGGCATCTGCTGTCCCGTATACTTTACTTATAAGTTTTGCATTTGGAATAAACAAAAAACAAACATATCTATAATTATATCTATAGTAGTAGTTTCTTTTTTTTTTAGCGATGGGAAATCATCAAATAACTCCTCCCGCTCTGGGTGGAGTGGGAGGGAGTGTCAGACTTTTACTGACTAAAACCCATCCATGTTCCTTCTTTGCCCTTTGTGTCCCAGGGCTGCGGTATCTCTTTCGAACAGTCGCGCAGCCCCGGCAGGCATCGGCCCTTGCTGGCCCCTTCCTGGTTACTGACATCTCTTTGAGGCTCGCGTGGAACACGAACGCGCGTAGTAGTAGTATTAGATCTATAGTATAACCAGTTTAAGTGTGCAGTTCACGGTGGCGTTGTTTGTCAAGAAAATTTGCATCGATAGGTATGTCAAACTTGGTATATTTATTTTAGTTCTGTGGTTTCCCGCCTGCACAAATAAGTTGGTTGAAGTGTAAGTAAGCTGGAAACGAAGCCAATGCTTAGCGCTGAATGTCAAATGTGTGTTTAAAAAGTTGTAAGTATTGATGGGCCAGAGTCATCACGCAGTGGGTGCTAGAAGACGGTCGTTGTCGCCGAGGGAGGCCAAAAAAACGCTGGCTCGACGACTTAGAAGCGTTTGTGGCACACAGAGAGAATAGTGGAAGACTATGGGGGATGCCTTTGCCCAGCAGTGGGACAATGTAGGCTACAGAAAAAAAAAGGACCGTCATTTGTTTTCATGCCATGGTTAATTTGTTTTCTCGTTCAAAACCGTAAAATTGTATAACATTGAATATAATACGACACGTTGATCCTTCAATTTTTCAGTGCCGTCACATCGTGTTAGCTCGGTGCATTTTGTTTCCATTTCACGAGGCGAGCTGTATCCGTTTGAACATAACACTTGGCAAGTTAAAGTTTCGTACAATTGTTTCTGTTACATTGGTTTAGACACGAGAAAATATTTATGATTTTCGGGTGTCATTGGATTTTTCGATCATAATTTTTACAGAAGCAGCTACAGAGTCTGGACTTGTGCCTGGTTGTGGCAATAGGCTTGCCCCTTATTACATGAGACTTAAACATAACTAGGGAAATGTGAGTGTACTATTAAGTACACCTCTGCCAATCCCTTCAGGGATTATAGGCGTGATGTTATGTCATGATAAGACAAACTTTACGGTATTCTTAAAATTATACTTTTTTATTAGCTGTCAGGATGACAGCTGTCATTTAAGACAATAAACTATTTCTATTCTATTTACAAACTTAAGTACAACTTAAGCTTCAATATTTTGGTCTTTTAGTTTGCTAGTAGCCCCCCCCCTCCCCATAGCAGCATTCAGGTCAAGGTTGTCTATGCTAACTTTATGACCAGTTTTCTCTGCTGCGTTTTTACGTGGTGCAATGCACCATCGTGTATGTCTATACTTACATACTCTATGATATAATATATATTATAATACTCTATGATGTAAATACCAAAGTAAGGGGGTCTATCTGTATCTTGACTTTATCACGCCTTAACAGCCTTATGTCCTGGGGTAGTACATGATAGCTTTTATTCAGGTAGTAAGTTGCCGAGGGAAAATTTGCGACCTAGACCGCGACTACGTGGACGGAGCCGCGGACATAAGCTAGTCGTCTTTAGTTTCAAAAAAGTTGGGTAATAGGTACTTGCAGCAATAATCATCAAGTAAAAAACATTAGGCACATTTTTTCCCTACTGCAATAAAATCAGGAAAATAGTGTCTCCCATTTTCGTTCACAAATAATGCAGTTTTATTTTCGTCATAACAGCATTTAATGCGGGCCTATTTATTGGAGCTATGTTCTTTAGAGAGAACAATCAAATAGTTCCTATTGTTCTTTATAAATGACACGACTGGCATTGCACGGGTAAATACAGCCAGTATTTAGAACAATTGGTGCTGATGCTGTGAGCATTCCAAATTGTTGGGAATTTGCTTTCGCTGTTCATTTGTTTTGGATTTATTTAAATAGCCAAACAATAAATCAAGCTGTATGGGCTAATGCATAACTTGACGCCTGTAATCCCCGTGGGGTTAGGCAGAGTTGCACCTAACACTAACGTTACTAGCAGTTTAAGTCACATCGTATCATGTAATAAGGGGCCTTTTTACCCGACTGCCAAGGAAGGGTTATGTTTTTTGCGCGTATCTTGTATGTTTCTTTGTAAATTTCTTTATTACCTCGTATCTTCCAAACGGCTGGACGGATTTCGACTGTTGAGGTATCGTTATATTCGTCTTAAAAACACAAGAGTGTTCAAAAAAAAAACGGCGGATTTTTGGCCCATCATAGTATTACGTTTATAAAAAAAAAACTAACCTATCGAATAGGGTATCAAAATAAAGGAAATTAAAAGGCGATTTCAAAAATATATATAAATAATATGTTTAAGTTTAGTTAGGAATAATATAATAATAATAATATTTGCAGTCGGGTTTTTTTATTTTTCTAATTTGTAATTTGTTATTACTGGAGTTGTATGTTCCAGTAGATAATTAATAAAAATGTCGTCCAGAATGTATTGAAATTAGCTTTGTGTCTAAGTCACTTCATTGGATATTTTTTATTACCAACCGATCTCGACGAATTAAAGTGAACAAAAAAAAAACCGTCGAATCGTCGACAGCCAGCAACAAAATTTTCTTAATGAAAAGTCAATTGTTCTTTCCCCGCCATTTTCGACTCACAATGACAGCTCACCAAAAGCCTCGATACTTACCGATCGCGTTGTCACCACGAATCCCTCGTCACCGCGGGGATTTGCGGCACAACTTACGGCTGACGACGTACTTAGCTATTTTTCTTCCTAAATACTTTAGCGCGAATGGAAGGGTAGGTTCACCATCTTTTGGGAACCACATTTTGGAATGGACAGCTCTGCATGCATCTTTTGGAGCTTGCATGATGTTGACTGAATACCAGACTGGAGAAGACAGACTAGGGGCAGAGGCAACTGGAGGAAGCTGGGGGAGGCCTACGCCAAAGAGACGACTTCCACAAACGAAATCAAAGAAAAAAAAAAGCATGATTAACTGTTTTGTATCTGCATCACCCTAAGGTAGACTGGTAGAAAATGCCCAAGGCATTAAGTCCGCCTTTGTACATTATGTGTATAAAGTTTAATAATAATAAAATTGACGATAATTTATATACTTTATTAAATAATAATAATTATGTTAATTTAAAACTTAAAATTCAATTTTTACTAAATATATTATATTTATGAATTGTGATAATTTAATAGTTTTGTTTTAATAATTGTTAAATTGTGGTAGAACGCTATTTTTAATTATTTATATTAATTATTTATTTTATTTATGATGTTGACTGTCTGGAAATTCGAAAAAAATCGAAAAAAAAGTCGAAATTCAAACAGGCCAGTCAGAAGAACTATTCATGGTTTTTTACTTTTAAAATGGTCAAGTCATCAATTCTTGTCTGAAAAATACTTAGCTATAGGCTTAACTAGGAATTTACCAAAAAAACAGATTCAAAAGTGGTGCATTTGAGTAATGGCTTAATTTCTTAGGTACCACAGACATAATGCGGTTAAAGTAAAACTTCTTGAGAAAATCTAGACCGGAATCGCAGTCATCTTGGTTATTATTTGTTTCTTATTTACATGTAAAAGGTTTTTGCTTGGCAGTGGGACAACTGCGTCTGCAAGTCAAAGAAGGACAGGAAAAACTACAGCTGATATTATATTAAAGTTATTATATTTTCTTTACTGACACAGACAGCGTTTCAAAAAGAACTCAGAGAGACAACTGTATTATTTTCATAGCAGTTTTGAGCAGTTTAAGATTAATGTTTTTCCTCTCTCACAACGACAACACAATAACATTTTTAATTCCAAAGAAAACTGATTTACATTCAGAACGCAACGATGAACTTGCCAAAAGACTTGAGCGAATAAAAATAATCGAGTTCAAAAAAAGAAAATGAGGAACGATAATATTTATACCTACTTTTCACAATGGACTTAAAAGTTTGGACCATAGACAAAAGTTGTTTTTGTCGTTTGGTTGCAAACTTCTTGGTGAATAAATAAAAGATTTTTGTTTTGTTTATGATTAATCAAGTCAGACGCAAAAAGAGTATTATTAAACCTAAGAAATTAACAGAAGTAGTATTTGTTTTGAAGACTGATTCAGTTGTTAAAAAGGTATGGTTTTGTCTGATTGAAGAATTGCTACCGGGTCTTGTAATGTTTTTGATATTTGGGCTGAAATTATTTTGTCATCAGTTTCATTTTATTAAAAGCTTTGGTTCATAAAATTCCAAAGAGGTTAGAATAGGGAAATTATCACACTGATCGTATTGTGCAACTAGTCACTCAAAGTATTTTCAAGTCGTCGTTTTAAACATTTGTATTCGCCCACAGTTTGTCGCCCACTTAGTATTTCAGTAGCCCATATTCAGTATTTTTGACATCTTTAATTTGAATTTATTTTCGCTCAATTGTATACCCTTAAGCCAAGTCAGAGGCCCAAGGGCGGCATAAAAACACTGACACCAGGTAAGGCCCTAACCACATGATAAAGAAGGAATACTACCCTTAAAAATATATGCCTAAGGACCGAAGTACCAAAAGTGTTAGGTACTTTAGTCTTACCTACGGCAATTATGTACGCAAGTTTAACAGAGTAAATCGTTTGTCTCAACGACCATAAAATTCGCTCCTAAAACATTTTCAAGGTACTTTAAGTGATGTAAGACTTCCCAAGGCCCAAGAAAAAAGCAAAAAAGAGGCCATTAGGCAAATATGGTCACCCTATTAGTTAAAAAGGTGAACAAACTTGTCGGAAAGATTTTCTCGTGAAATATATGATGCAGGTGTCGTTTCGCACTGCCTTCCGGGGTTTTCCGAAGTTAACCGAACTTTCTCAACGAGTGGTGGATCAGCATCACTCATTCTTTAGTTTACACTGTTTTAATGTCGGTAGGTAATGTTGTTTGAAATATTATATTTTATTCTGTAGAGATTCTTGAATGAACCGTTTCGTTAAAAATTACTTGTCTCCTACGTAGCGTTTCGATGGCAATCTAAATTGATTCAGCCCAAAATTTGGCGACTAATTTGGCATTTTCAGTAGCATCCATCAGATCCTGTGATGTGCAAACAGCAGGACTGGCAGGAAACGTTATTAATCGTATAAATCTCTCAATCTCTCATTTGGCAATCCCAATTGTTGTCCTAAGTGCCTCCGCAAGACAGTGATACATTTACATTCACAATTCCTTACGACATCAGAACACAAAATCCACAACTAAAACACAAGATATCTTTACAATTAGCAGCCTAGATATTGCCCACGTAAAAATAATGTGAACGTGTGAACGCATTTTTGATTTAAAATGAAAACCCCGTACGTTTTCTTTTTAAATCAAAAATGCTTAATTCATAGTCCTTGCCATCGGTAAGCGTGTAAAATGAGCAAAAACGGGGTACACTCAAAGACCGGTCGCCTTTTGAAGGTTTAACCCCAAAAAAAAAAAAAGGGGTGAATCGAGACAAAACTTTGAGAGGGATTGTAACGTTGAATTAAAATGAGATGTTGCCAAAAATTAAGCATATAAAATAGATGACTTATTGCTAACTTTTCATATTAATTCATCGTTAAAATCCCTCTCAAAGTTTTGTCTCGATTCACCCCTGCGAGCTGCGGTTCTAATCACCCCGTTTTACCGGTATTAATGGTCGTAGCAGGTGGTGTTCTGTAGTTTCTGCCTACCCCTATAGGAACCATGAATTTATTTACGTCTGCACAATTCTTGTGTGATATCATACCGGGCGTCGTTCAACAACAATGATATTATGGCGTGCGCAAAGTCGAACTTTTGATAACTTTCCTTCACCATGCAAGCGTTTATTGACTTAATAATGGTACAGTGTAATATTAGTAGGTTGGTAATACCGTAGATATATATATTTTTTAAACAAATAAACAGAATATAGGACCGAAAGACCAACATTCTTGGTTTTTGCTCCATTAAGCCAAAATTGTGAAAACTGTCTTATGCCATTTTGATTTTGCTACAAAAACCTTAACTATTTGAAGTCCACTTAAGATTATGTTAATACGAGTACCTGCGTTCCAATAGAGACTTAGGCTTTTAAAATACATTGAATTTTAAAATAATTAAATATTTTTGGGTCGGAGGAAATCGCCGATTTAGTCTCGTTTGGAAGGACACATAAACAGGCTAACAAAAAAAAAAAAATGGGTTGACTATTTCGTGAAAGAAACAATTTTTTCATGACGTTTCTCAAAATAGGATAGGTTTTATGTCAAAATGTAATTTTAAAATACAGTCTCTTGGCTATAGATAAGTTTACTTACGTTTGGTTGGCGAGGTGCCAGGTCCGGATCTCTATTCCATTTTGTCTGATCTTTTAACGCCTTGTGGTTGAAATGCAATCCTTTACACGAAGTTTTCACGGAACATTTTCCTTTTATTCAAATAAAGTGTCGTGTTTATTTGAAAGTATTGTCTTTATTACCTACCTTAGAATAGAACATGCTATGTCATCCATGATAGAACTCCGGATATAAGAGTATTGTAATAAATAAATAAAAACTACAGCTACTTGAGTATAGGTTTGGGTGCATGGCTTGCTAATTATTATTGCTTTTCCTGCATGTGCATATTTTTGAGGGAGGAATGGCAGTTCTGCATCCTACATCCAAGTCTGGATTTTTTCGCGGAATTAAAACTACTTATTTTGCATAACAGTTAATAACAATTAACATTTAATTAAAAGTATAAAAAATACGACTTCAAATTGTATTATGTACCTATATATTTCTAATCTCCATTTAATTTCCTTCATTTTGATAAAATACTCGATGGGTTTGGTTGAAAAAAATTATAAACTACTTACAATTTAGCGCCCAAAAATCCTCAATTTTTTTTTAAAACCTATCTAAGGACACTTGGGTTTTTTAGACGAATCTAATGATACCTTAATCGTCGAAATCCATCCAGCCTATTGGAACATACGAAATAATAAAGAAATTTACAAAAAACATAACCCTTCCTTGGCAGACGGGTAAAAACTACCAGAAAAACTTTATAAATTAACTTTCTTTGACCAAGAAAAGGTGGTTTTTACCACAAACCTCTTGAGTATCCAACTGCATAATAAAATATTGGTAAGCGGACGTAATTATCTAAGAGCTAGTTAATTTTACTTCATAATCATTACTCCCAGGTAGATAGTTATGTAGCAACCCTAGCTCCTAACAGGATCCTTTGTCATTTCATAATTTCACTGTCCAGAATTCATTCCACCACGTTGTAGTCTGTTCATTTAAACACGAGGTTTTCCGTTTGAAGCGCTAGAATTTTTAGACGAATACACTGTAGTGCATTACATTTGCATATTTTACTGTGAGGTGCAAAAATGCCTGAGAAAATACATACATTTTCCTTTATGTGGCTTAAGTATGCGGGGAATCTTAAATAAGAATTGTTTCGGTTTGTATTGTGTTACATTTTTCCAGGTAGTTGAGTAATTCTTCGAAAACCTTTTTTGAGTAAGGGTACTTAACCTTTCATGAATTAGTCACTGTTAAAGGGGATAAGCTCGTGGCTTAATCATAACAGCCGCTCGGATCGATCTTTAGGTTAAGCCGTGCTTGCCTAGGTTGGTCTGTGGATGGGTGACCACCCATTACATACCGAGTTTCCTCCGTGCCTCGGAAAGCACGTTAAGCCGTTGGTCCCGGCTATCATTTGTAGATCTTTGACAGTCGTTAGGTAGTCAATGGCCAAAAAGTCGGACAACCAGTCTTACTAAGGGGTATCGTATTTCCTATACTAACTGGGTTGAGGAGGTTAGATAGGCATAGAAATATTTGTTCCGTGCGGGAATCGAACCCGCGACACGCAGTGCAGCGGCCAATCTCTTAGGCACTGCGCCAACCGTACTGTCAAATTCCTACAGAACTGTATTTACCTTAATACTACACGTATCAAGTCACCGCAGACGTATACTACTCATAAAGGTGAACGTGTGCATTGTAACAATGCATTCACTTTGTAGCTACTGCAAACCCCTGTACTATTGTTGGAGCGAGATTGTTCTGTACTAGATTTTGGTATGCTAAATAGCCTCAATTGTATGTAGTCGCAACATAAAGTATGACATTGAGGGAATCTCTGATCTTCGTAAGATGTTAGGTGCAATTACTGACTGGTAGTTCTATCTTGTCTGCCCGCAGCTAGATGGGCAAAAGCATGAAGCTCGCACATGAGGAGATTGTCACAAGCAAACAGAGGTTTATGCCCAGCAGTGGGCAAAATCGGGCTATGCATGATGAGTTGCATCTTAGTACCTTTCAACATACGCTAGTGTACTTGTCGAAGTGAAATATACAAGTTGCAATCGAATCGGATGCGGCCATTAGTACGGACATAAAATGAATCGCAAGCGCGCCACAAGTCTACCCACACTTACAGAGTGCTTCTACAGAGTCGTGATGTTTTGAGCTCGCAGCGAGGACGACATTCAGTGTCTGATCGCAGCGGAGTTAAGACATCCCAGAACTGTACCCGATTCATTGAGCCCCGATTTGTTGTTGATAATTTCTGATTTTAACGGAATAAATCCTAACATTCCGAGATACACTTGAAGTAGATATTAGCTAAAGATCCAATTATGCACTTTTAACATCAAATATTCACCTTCCAGTTTCAATTATACCTCATTTTAAATAGACATACCTCAACCCTCACTATTCAGAACAAGTCCCACAATACCGACATTGGCTGTGAACGCGACTATTGTTCCACAGTGAATGCGGGTAGTTCAGTAATTATAACGTTCAATTGTGTTTGATACACGCTTTTGTACTTCCGCTGGAGTATTAATTAAATATCATCATCTGCCAAGCTTTTTGCAACTTGTGGAAATTATGTTTTTTCCTACTCCTCTGCTATTCTTTTCTGATTAATTTCGTTGAGGGATCCTAGACAGTTAAATTGTTTCTCTGGGATTTCGTCGAGCTTCATTGCCTCGGCGCTTTTTTGGTGGTCACCACTGTTGATTCTGGCTTTCAGGATTTGCAGTGGTTTGGGAATTGTGTGGCGGGAAGCATTTTTCCAATTACGTATGTTGGGGTGGACTTCGAACTCCAAGTTTGCAACTAAATAACAGCATTTTAAAAGAAAGAAAGAGAAATTCTTTGTTCTGCTTTTCTACAACATGAAGCTACCTACCTTCTTGGTAAGATTGAGACTCTCGCGTCAAACTTTCGAGTTTCTGATTACCTGTAACGTCTGTCAAAGATCTAGACAAATGACATCTAGGTTGAACCTAGACGTCATTTGTCTAGATCGGCTTAACGTGCTTCCCAAAGCTCGGCAAGTTCTCGGTAATGGATGGTCATGTTGGTCACCCATCCACGGGCCGAACTCGGCAAACCCGTAGGTACGGCTGTTACTAAGTATTCACTTTTAACATAATCATATATTCCTGCCTGAACCCACATCCCAGACACTTACAGCACTAGTGTGACAATAACCGATATTGGCTTTGTTCTACAGTGAATGCGGGTAGTTCAGCAATTATATCGTTCAATTGTGTTTGATGCTCGCTTTTGTACTTCCGCTTCTGTATTCATTAAATATAGTGTGATATTGTAGATAATAGGTAAATGTTGGTTTGTTGGTGCTCAATTAATTATAGTGGGTTGATTATTTAATAGGTATTTAAATTATAAAACCAATTAATGTGTTTATTTCGCCTAAATTAGATATTAATTTTACATAACGATATAACATAACGCCTGTAATTCTTGAAGGGTTAGGCAGAGTTGTACCTAATACTACACCCACATTTATAGTGACATGTAAAAGGGGCCGACCCTATTGCCATCAACCGGGCACAATGGGTCCAGACTCCATGGCTGCTACTGAGAAACCCATGATGGAAAAATACAATAACATATTTTACTTATTATTAAAAAAAAAAAAAATATTGTAATTTTAGTTTCGTAGAGTTAAAACGCCGGCCCTCCAACAGATACATTTAATGCATCGTGTCGGCTCCCCTTTTGAACATTAACCGAAGTTCAAGATAACCAGTAATTAATATAAGATACTGCAACAAACTTGGAGTAGCATCTTAATCAGTTTTAATGAAGAACCGCGAATTACGAACGACTTAACTTTAATAATCAAATTAAGAGATACTCCTGTTAATTATACAAGCTTGTTCGTTAATTAAGTAAGAGTTTGTGGAAGAATGTTTTAGTTTGGATGTTCTGATAGTGTTGATAGGACGGATAGGTATTTAGTAGATAAGTAATAAGGGTCAAAAACTATAGCTAGATGCTTATTTTGAAGAAAAGGGTCTAGATTAGAGAAATTAAAATTCTATCAGCGATATGGTGCGAGTGCCTATCTGACCTCCACAACCCAGTTGGTACTGGGTAGTATGAAATCCCTTGGTAAGACTGGTTGTCAGACTTTTGGGCCACCAAAGACCTTTAACGACTGTCAAAAATTTAGAAATTGTGTACAAATGACAGCTGGGACAAACGGCTCAACTTGCTTTCTGATGCAAGGAGGAAGCTCGGTATGTAATAGGTGGTCACCCATCCACAGATCAACCTAGGCAAGCACGGCTTAACCTAAAGATCGACCCGAGCGGCTGTTGTTATTTAGCCACGACCATCTCATTGCACCCTTAGGTCATTGTAGCTAAAAGAAGAAAATTGATCACTCAAAGTTTTAAGATACTTTAAATTAATAGCAGAAGCATTTTGAAAATGTTTTTAAGAGTATTAATTGACTTGGAATAGTGTGGCAACACCTCTCTATTTTAGCCACAAAATGGGCTAGTGTTATTTAAAAGGTCTAATTTACGAAACCCATTTCTAATTTATTCTGAAGCTGATCTAATGTAATCTCATTAACTAGCACTCAAGCTTGGCTGAGTTTAATTATCCTGTAAATAAATAAAATGAAATAATATAACATCATCACGCCTGTAATCCCCGACGGGTTAGGCAGGGCCTAATAGTACACCGACATTTCGCCAGTTATATTTTTGGTCACATGTAATAGAGGGCGAGCATATTGCCATCAACCGGGCACAGATCCAGACTATGTGGCTGCTACTGAAAAATTCTTGATGGAAAAACCCAATAACACTTTGCCCGACCTGGTAATCAAACCCAAGTCCTCTTGCTAAGCAAAAAAAAAATACGAACTTCACAATATGGAACCCCAAATCTGCCATTTTTTTTTTGTTTTATATTTATTTATTTTAATTGTAGCCAGTGACACTTGCGCTAGGTACCAAGACGAATCTAACGACGTACATTTAATTTATCCAAATCCGTTCATCAGTTTAGGAGTTACGACGGAACAAAGAAACGGACATACATACATACAGGTCAAACCCATAACCCTTCTTTTTGGCTTACCGCAGTCGGCAAAACAAATATAAACGATAGTGTGTGAGAAAAGGAAGAGAAAATTGTGTCTATCTGTGGTATCTAGTCTCCTAAACACATAAAACAACTCGAAATCGAGACACATTAATAACAAGTAATCCTCTAAATGGTTCTGTGGCAAACTAATCCCTTTCCGGACTAATTTACATCAGCCGTTAAAACTGGCCAGACTTGTTCACCCATACTAATTTAATTTGGGGTTCAAACATACTGAAATACGGTTAAAGTTGTTAAATGTTAATTAACTTATATTTCGCCAAGTTTTATTGAGTGGTTTAAGCGGTGATAATTAGTGAGAAAAACTTCTTTGCAAAAAATAAAACCGACTTCAAAAACACAAAAAGTGAAAAATGATTTCAGCAAAAATAGCTTCAGAAGTCGGCGACTTTTGTTTGTTTGATATAGTTTTTTTTTGTCACCGACTTCAGGTTGGAGGAGGTTACATAGGCTAGAATTTATTAAAAAAAAAAATTGAGATCGAAACTTACGAGGGTGAAACCACGGGGCGCAGCTAGTTTTCTTATAAATGCTTTCTTTCTTTTCCCTACTTAAAAGGCCTTACTATCATTTATTAAACAACACCAAAATCCCTGATAATTCTTACCCAAAAAGTACTACAACGAATAAAGAAAACGCACATCTGTATCCTTCCAAGGCCACAAAATAAAGCGGTTGAGATAACCCTCTCACATCGTGGAAGGTGTTAATTTCACCCCCTACAATCACTACAACCCTATTTCACCCCTCCAAACTGTAGGTCCCTGAAGTCGTTTCAGAGTGAAGCGTCGGGCTTCCTATTGCTCAGACAAATCTGTGGTTTCTACGGAAGCTGTTTATTGATGTTATTCATGGTATCTTGAGGCAACTAGATACGTACTCTGTGTTTTAGTGGATTTGACAATTTAGAGTTCAAACCTGTTTGGAATGTTAAACAGCGAAGGTTTTCAGGCAGGTTGTAATATTTGAGGTAGGAAACGAAACCAAATAAAAGAGCAAAGCACATTGTTCGGCTTCCATACATCGTTCGCCTTAGAACCAACAGAGACGTTAATTTACTTTCTATGTTCTAAATAATGCATTAATTTGATTGAAACTAAATTAAAATCACAGAAACTTCTGAGAAAAGTAAAAAAATCCAAAACACTTTCGGTATTTGAGGTTATAATTAGGCCAACAGAGACGTAATAATTGCAAGTGACAAAATGACGAGACTGTCATTCTATCATTACTATCAAATGTCAATCATCCGTCAATTCATCTACTAACAGTGTCGATGTTGCTCGTTTCACATAACGCTTTCAATCGTTTTATATCTGTTTGTAACTGGGGAATAAGACAGAAGGAAGTGAATTACTTTTTTTTAAATGTTTTCAAAATTATAAAGTGTCCGTTCTATTGTAATAATTGTAATATAAATTATAAAAAGAACTAGTATATATTATAGAGGTTTCATACGTGTTGATGCATATGTCATTGGTTACAATGTAATTTACCATCCATCGTTTCTTTGCTCTTCCTCTAGGTACTCTTATAGCTGTCCACATTCATACTCAAAACTTTCCTCAATACATTTTCTTCATTCCTCCGCATCACATGCCCATACCACGATAACCGATTACCGCACAACTTTTCAATCACCGGCGCCACTTTCAGACTTCCTCATATATACTTTGTGAAATATTGATTTTGTAATTGTATAGCACAACTCTGAAAATAAAACGGTTAATTAAATCATCACTCAATAAAAGCAATGATCAATTATTTGCTTTCATAGCACCGAAACCATAAAATGTAATTAAAACGTTTCATTCCGATACATTTCAATTATACTGAAACCAATTAACATTGAATTCGGAATGGTTATATTTAAAATATTTAAATTGTTAATTGACCTGAATACGTGTTTTCAATAAAGATGAAACATTTGGGGTTATTTTCTTGTGTTGATGAAATGATTTGGCGATATTTGTCATCGAATAATCTCAAAGTAAACAACACACATCGAAAGAGACTGCTTGCTCCTTATTGCTGATCTTTTGCGTAATGTCAAATCGTTCAAAGCCTATTTTCCTAGCATAATTATTACTTTATTTGGTCCGAATAAATCATCACTAATACTAGAATATTATAGAAACATAGATACATTCTTCCTTTTTTAATTTGTTAGCCTTAACTGTCAAAGAGCCGCACTTACCTAGGTTGGTTCATGGATGGGTGACCACCCATTACATATGAGTTTCCGCCGTGCCTAGGAAAGCACGTTAAGCCGGTCTCGGCTGTCATTTGTAGATCTTTGACAGCCATCAGTGACCCGAAATTCTGGCAACCAGTCTTGCCAAGGGATATCGTATTACCCAGTACTTACTGGGTTATGGAGGTAAGTTAGGCAATCGCTCCATGTAAAATATTGGTATTCAACTACTGGAAGCCAACCCTAATATAGTTGGGAAAAAGCTATGCAGATGATGAACTGTCTACTCCTGGGCAAAGGCCTCTCCCCATTCCTTACACTTCTCCCGGTGTTGTGCCTCTTCTCGTCTATTAGCGAGGAAGTCATCCAAGGTCTCCCAACATCTTCTCTTCAGTCTGCCGCGACCCCATCTAGCTATCTCAGGGCTCCAATCTTATGATACACTTATAAACTAAAGAGCAATAACCCCATAAACAAATCCTTTAAAAACAATTTGTTTCCCATTATATTTTCCACAACGTTACTTACGTTGTGGAAAATATAAACTATATCGCGTGACAGTGCGCAATTCACTGCAGTATGTTCCAAATAAAATGTTTGCCAAAACTACGGTTTTCTGCATGGACACGTCGCGAAATGGAACAATGTACATTAGCTACTACTGATATCTCTACTTCTGGGAGCACTTTGTGTTATGGATACCTAGAGCTCTAGTGTTTTACAGAAATATAGAACAATAGTTACTTATATAAACAAGGTGCAGTTTTGCATCCTGGTCAAATTCAAGGAGTTATCTATACTAATGATTCTCGACCCGAATCAATAATATATCTATATATATTTTTTTCTTTTTTTTACGGAAATCGGTAAGTGTGGAGATCGTCGACACTCACGCACACAGCGACATATCGCGCGATGGGTGATTCTGTTTGTTTTGTTGAAATGTAAACACGAAAGTAGTCGTATAATTCTGAAATACTGTCAAATTTAAACAATTTAAAATAGCAGCTTTATTAATTATTGACCAGGTACCGTAATTTAAATTGATTATTTATGTCTTTTGTGACAACCTCCTGAATTTTGACGAGGATGCAAAACTGCACCTAGCATAAAAGCTAGTTTTTGGCATCGACTCTGGTGGATGTTTTAATAATTCTTTGTTGACCAAAGTCAACCAGAAAAATCCAAATTGCTTTCCTTAGCATTAATCATCATGTAACGTCCCTACTGCTGGGACACAGGCCTCCTCTTTGTGAGAGAGAGTGGGCCATAATCCATCACATGGCACCAGTGCGTGTTGGCGGGTCACACAAAATAAAAACAAAGAACTTAATCAATGTCCTTAATGACCTGGAAATAAAGCCTGAAGTGGAAAAAACCGTTGAAAGGTGTCTTCAAAACATTTTATCAGGTATAGACCGACCGCTTTAATGAGTCCTCGCGAAGGTATCAATTTAAATGGAGTATTCTGAAGGTTGATCACGTATTGGTTCAATTAGTATCGTAACACTTACGTGGATTATGATTATTTTAAAGCAAATAACCTGTGGGATTTTGTTAAAATTTGTGGACGCTTAATGTGCCTTTGATGGAGCAAGGCGGAGGGCTCATTAAAGCGGTCGGTTTATAATCCTTTTGAATCAAGGAAGTTTTACAGAATAATGTTACAACTAATATTTTTTTACAAAATGCATAATCAGGTACACAATTCACAAATACACACACCAGCATAATTAAACGAATGTAATTTAGTTTTCCCTCTGGGCTTTTATTAAACTTCGTGCTGCAAAATCTAGTGGTGGGTAGGTACTCGTATGTTCCATACAAAGCCATTGTGGAACCATGCCGAATTAAAGCGCTCAACTTTCTGTGTACGCTCTTGTTTATGAGACAGTTAGTCTCACGCGGCATTGTAAGCGGAGCGGGAGCGAGTTAGGAAAAACGCTAGTTGAGCGAATTGAAACAAAACCAACTTGTACTACTGAACAAATAGATAATTTAGGCGCACACTCACAATATAACTTCTTCAATAAATATCTCTGATAAATATTCTAACTTACCACGTGCCTGGATTACAAGCCATTTGCCGACAGGGAAATATTTTAAGACAGTATTTTATGTGGTTGCCGCCAGTATTTTAGACGTGTACTTTCTTTTTACTATCACTTGAAACACAGATCATGATATGTTTGCGAATGAATAGAAGTTGATACGGTCAGAATGTTTGAATTTTTGTGAGAAGAATGCATGACTGTTAAATAAATTATATGCTTGAATAGTGGCTTCGGTCGTCCTATTTAACTAAAATAAAGGCGGAAAATACTGGCTTAATGCAAGACAAGGCTCCTTCTCTCGATTTCAGAAGGCGTCAAGCTTCTATAAAAGCTTACTTAATACTAACCTCATTCCCCGCTTCATGTAAGACCTGCGCCTTACAGAGTACAATGAATTTTCTGGTAAATAAACTTTTGGAAATGTGACAAAATATTCGAGTTTTAAAGTGTTCGTAATTTAAACGCACTCAAGAGTACGTATTTAATTGAATTAAGCAACGTACGTAATTGTTTAATTTAGTTAAATTTAGTAGAGTTTGTTTGAGTATTTGAACGTGTAATTGCAGCATGTTATTTCTAAATGTTTAAATTGTACGCTACACATTTCTTTCCCCGTTGGACGCCACTCGGTGACAGTTCGGGTTTAGTCCACCTGTCATCACGGCGCCTTGCTAGGTGTCCTGGCCAACTCCATTTGAGTTCCGTAACGCGATTTCCAATATCGAAAACCTTTGTACGTCTTCGGATTTCGACGTTAGGAACTCATCATCATTTAAGCCCCATTAATCTAATAGTCAACAAAATATGTGATTTTTATGCGCAATCTTAAAATCCTAAAAAATCTTATTGGCCGTAAAAATTTCGCTTTTGACCTTCGACAAGCGATCCATTTGCATACTGCAACCACAATAAAGCATTCGAGATAACATAATATTTTACAACCGCGGACCAAAGCCAACAGATACACAATCATATTTCACAATGGCAAATCCCAAAATGTATGTATTGTAGATAAATCTAACTGATATAGTGCCTGAGTTGTTAATCGGCTAAGCTTATGCAGATATAAACTTTTAGTGAAGATAAATATAACATAACATCACGCCTGTAATCCCCGAAGGATTAGGCAGAGGTAATGTATGTTATTTTTGAAGACTATGGGTACCTTTATGTACTCGTACCTCCTTGTTTTAATTTTTGAGTGATTTTATTGATATTTGTAATGATTTTTATAGATTTTTGTAATGTTTTTTTTTATGATTACCTACCTACTTTTCTGTTTTTATTTTATCTCAATTTATATATTTTGTTGTATATGGGTATTTTGCCTGAATTGAAACACATTTTTTTTTTATAATAGTACACCCACATTTCGCCAGTTATGTTTAAGTCCCATGTAATAGGGGGCGAGTATATTTCTATCAACCGGGCATAGATCCAGACTCCGTGGCTGCTACTGAGAAATTCCTGATGGAAACACCCAATAACACTTTGCCCGGGGAATCGAACCCAGGACCTCATCCTCAGGAGTCGCCTTTGCAACCACTAGACCAACGAACCAGTTTACGAATATCAATGTCGGTAATCATCCCATGGGATAGTAATATCAAAATTATAGTGTTTAATGACCTAACTCAGTCATGGTCTACTTGTGTTCTTGTGTTGTTCGCACAACAGGCATGAAAAGGTAACTAACAGACACACACACAGAGTTACGTTCGCATTTTTGGAGTCCGGCGGACGTCCATGTGTTTTGGGACCCAGTTTTAGAGGTAGCGAGCATTATGGCAACTTATACATATTTGTAAAACAACTAAAGACTAACAGAAAAGTAAATGGAAAGTAAGCCGAAAAAGTTGGGAGAAAAAAGATATACGTCTATATACAAGATAACCTAAAAATCTTACGATTAAGGTTTTTAGCTGTGGAATGCCTGCTTATTTAAGATGAATAAAAAAATGATAATATTTAAGATGAATCATACAAGAAGATTCGGATAAACTACTGTATTTCCCTTGCAGTTTTAGTTTTAACGTTACGTGTGATTCTTCTCGTCTTAAGCCAAAACCCGAATTTTTATTTCATTGTCTTTACCTAATTGATGAATCATATAACTGCCAGACTACGGCTAGAGGCTATACTAATTACTAACCTAGTTATTAGTTCAATCACTATTAAAACTATGTCGTTATGACTTTGATCTATAAGCGAATTATGGTTAAGTAAAACGATTCTTCTTACGCTGAGAGAAGATATATTTTCACTTAAATTATAACAGCCAGAGCTCACTAGCTATGTATAGCTATTGAAAGGCAGGGTTTGTTGAATAAAAAATGTGTAAGTAAGAAATCTCGAAAGTCATGAGCAATGCCGTTAAATATAGGGTCGAGGTCGATGGGAAGGAGGAGGAGGCAAAGTACCGGGATAGCTGGAAAGAAATGGGGGAGGCATTTGCCCAGCAGTGGGACAGAATAGGCTGAGTAAAAAAAAACGGAAGAAATCTCGTTTATTGGTATTTTTACATAGTTTTTATTTTATATTTTTCACTATTGTTTTACAAAAAAATATTATCTTATTAAAAGATTATCTGGTGGCTCTGGTGTCTGGCATAGCCCATATACCACAATATGCTCATGAGACGAGAGCAACAACCCACTGTCCAACAGGACAGGAGTGGCAATAATAGCTTAACACACCACTTGGCTCCTGTAGCCTTCTATCTACTGCAATAAATGTATAGTAAGACTTGCTTCCTACTTGTCTAGATTTAATTCTGGCACGTAAAATAAATGGGTGATTTCCATGAAATACAAGATAGGTAATAGGTACAGGATGTATTTATTCTGAACTTGAGGAGTGTGCAAAATCAGCAGAACTTCTGTGAGCACTATCCACCATTTCAACTTCCACAATTTGCTCTATCTATTCAGAAGAAACAGGGTGTGTACTTTCATCTGTACTTGGTGTGGGTACAACATTAGGTGAACTCCTCTTAGCGCTACCTACAATTCTTTTCTTTTGCCTTACTCTCTTGCTTTGCTCTCAAATAGCATGGTACACACACATCATCGTTAGGTGTTAACTGAAACAATACCGATATAAAGTAGTAGTAGTCAATCTATACACTTTTTCAAACATCTGAGCACCTTCATCATAGAGACGATGCCTCCGTAAGCGCGCAAGTTGGAAATGGCAATTAACGCAAAGTCCAAATCAAAAGCAACTCGTTTTCCAAAGAAAAATGCGGTAATCCAATTCAGGGTGCAGTTGAGTATCAAGATGTAAAGGCCAAGTCGTTGAGAATTCACAAAATCGCAATGATAAACATAAAATCCCACGCAAAAACAAACGTATCAAACAATGGAATAGTTTGTGTTTTCCAACCTTTTTCATGACACGACCCCATAGTAAGAAAACATATTTTGCGATCCCCAACCCTTTGCTTTTTTTCATGTATTCTATTATGGTAACATACTAAATATAATATTCAATTAATTCAATCATTACAACAGTTTTATATGCATTTGACAGATCTGACAGTGACAGTAGTGACGGGACTTAATCGATTACCATTGATAACGTTCCTTTATAAGATATACTACGAAATCACGATAGTTTCATTTTTATTAGATGCCTTGCCCTGTTAATTGGCGTTTTAATATCAAGTTTACTTGTTGTTTATAAGTATTTGACATTATAGAATGTATAAAAACGAAGGGAAAGAGCCATTTATAGTAAGAAAGCACTTGAGCAAAAACACATGTCATTGGATTGGAACGTAATCAGGAAAAAGTTGCGTTTTGTAATTGCACGATTACTTAATTTTGAGTAAATTGAAAATATTTATAACTTTTGATCCCCGACTCCTAAAAATTCAATATTTTTTAATATAAATATAAAATAAAATTGTAGTTATAATTATTTTATATTTACACTTAAACGGAGCTTAGTTAATTTTTAAATTCTGCGGGTCCAAATTAGCCGAAGTCCAGATCAATTTTAAGGTGGAAGACTAACCTCGAATTAGTTTTCATTATACGGACCATACACGGATGGCATAGTTTTGTCATTAATCATTTGAGATTTTATTTTATTCCATTCTATCAATACAAATAAATAAAATTGAAGTGTCTGCTTGTAATTTCAAAATAACAGCTTTTTACTGATAAACATGAAAGTATATACGGTACTTATAACAAAAAAACTCTGTAGTCTGTATGCCCGTCTCGTCTGTTTGTCTATCTGTTTGTTCCAGCTAATCCCCGAAACAGCTGGACTGATTTTGACGGCACTTTAACTGGCAGATTGCTGTTGTTATAAGAAGTAACGTTGGCTACTTTTATTTAAGAATAAGAATTAGGGTTCCGTGCAAAAAAAATGAAAACCCTTGAAATAGTAACAAAATCCGATTCAGAAAGGAAAGTAATCTTTTTAAAATCAGGCAACAGTTAGTAAATAATATATTTTACGCTAAAAGAACACTGTAAACCTAGTAATTGTAACTTCACTCGATCCCGTAGAAATGAAGCTTTAAATTATGTATTTCTAATTATGTTTTCACTTACAAATTCAACCACTTTATTACCTTGCTAATGAAAATTCGCTAAAAGGCAGCACAGGCATTTCCTTGCCACAAAAAGAGAAGTATCATATTAAAAAAAAAAAAATGACTCACATATCTGTACCCTTTATTGGTGTTGTTCTTCAAAGAGGTCAGGTTCTTAGTACTCGCAACCGACGTATGTGACCAGATTTATGAACGTCACCATCATCTGCCTAGCCTTTTGCCAACTATGTTAGGGTCGGCTTCCATTGTAACTGGATGCAATTGAATACAAGTATTTTACATGGAGCGTCTGCCTATCTGACGTCCACACCCCAGTTAGTACTGGGTAATACGATACGACAGATACGTAACGACTGTCAAAGATGTTCAAATGACAGCCGGGACCAACGGCTTAAAGTGCTTTCTGAGGCACATAGGAAACTCGGTACGTAATGGGTGGTCACCCATCCACGGAACAACCCAAGCAAGCACGGCTAAACATGGAGGTCGATCCGAGTGGCTGATATTATTTAGCCACGGGCACATTTATGAATGTGGATGAAGTAAAAGGAATAAAGAACTTTTGAAGGTTCTGTAGTTTCTGAATACCCCCATGGAAAAAAGTCGTGTATTTATCAATGTATGCATACAAGTCCGATTAATCTTGTAAACGAACCGCATAATCCACTAATCTGTTGAACTACGATAGTGAGCTAATCTCCGCTAGAGTGCGCTAGATTAGGCTAGTGACATCAAAGCTTAGTTGAGCTACACTGTCAGGGTGCCAAAGCCTGGCTTGACACCACAAAAAAACATCCAGAAGGTCAGTTCTTTACAAATGTGTGGAATTAAGTGTGAATTTGGTTCCTACGACCACACTATGGTTCACTTGCTAGTGTCCCTAAAAGTAGGTGCAGACGTTAGAGGACATAAAACGCCACTGAAGCCGCAATTAACCGACCGAGTGGGCTCAGTAGTAATTCGAAATAGGTTCCGTTTTTAATTCGGATGTACTGGAACTCTTACAAGACTTCGATCGTTATGAAAGAAGAGAAAACGATGAACGTGTATGAAAACAGGCTCACATACTGCACCCGCGCACATAATCAGCCTATACCGATCCAACTGTTGTGAAACAGACTACTCCTCTGTGAGAGGCCGTGATCCGTCATTCACCATGTGCGTTAGTCCACCAGTTCTACGACATTAATGTTTCTTCTCGTAATTAATAACATATAACCCAAGGTAAAGTTGGAGTTCGAACCAACTACAAATAAGTTGGTTTCTTTACCATTGGGTCACCACAGCTCACAACACCACTGCATGGTCTTGTCGCAGAACGTCATCCTCGCAAAATTACATCGCAAAAAATCTGGTCACTTGGCCAAAAGTCACTTTCGCCAAAGTCGATTTCGCAAAAAATCACTGTCGTAAAAGTCACTTTCGCAACATCAGTTTTATCAAGACTCACAGCGCACGGCAATGTCAAACTATGCCATTTGCAACTGCGATTGCACTTGATACTGTTTGTAGCCCCCTCCGGCCGTTTTCACAACTGTGATTCGCAACCAGTTGCGAATACGGAATTTTTATTCTTTGTACGCAACCAGTTGCGAATCAAGAAAACTTTTTCCTTAACCACAACTTGGTTGCGAACAAAGAATAAGAGCTTCGCAAACTTACATGCGTGCATTAGTTGCGATGAGTCATGAGAGAAAAGCATTTCATAAATAGCAACCAGTAGCTAAGATAATGAATAAAAAAATTAAAAAACGAACAATCACTATGTCAATGTCTACCTATATTTCTATACCTATATATATATATATATATATATATATATATCACGTATCAAAAACATAAAAACTAAATGTTCTTCTTTCTTACCTATAAAATTAAATTATATTTTCCAAAGGGCCTTTTCCACCCTTCTTTTCTCTCATTCAGATTGCATTTGGGAAAATAATTTCTATGCAGTGCCCCACGCTAATTATTCCGGATTTCAGGTCGTTTATTACCGAATCGATTTCCGCGTCTATTTCTTCGTATTCTTTTTTCTTTTTGTTGCTGACTTTTCTTAAATCAAAGCACGTAGACTCCAGATTTAAAACATCTAGTAAGTGAGCTAGATTTGGTTTTATGCAACCTATGTATTTATTTATTTTATATATTTATTTATTCATATTTTTTGTATGAAAAAAGAAGATAAAAAACAACAAATCAACAAAACAGTGTCAACAAAGAGACCGACAATGAAGGTTGCGAATAAGGAAAACAAATTCTTCTGGCGTAACTGGTTACGAAACTTAATCATCAGGACGCTTAGTTGCGGTTAAGGAAAAGCTTTCTTTATTCGCAACTAGTTGCGAATAAAGAATAAAAATTCCTAATTCGCAACTGGTTGCGAATCGCAGTTGTGAAAACGGCCGGAGGGTTGTAGCCGTAGCTAAGTGTGCAAGCGTTTTCGCTCGCTCTACAGACCCGACCTTCTGTATCTTTCCGTCTTGTGTCGAAACCAAACTTTAATTAAGTGTTACGGATAAAATGTATTGGTGACTGCGTAAGCCTTTTGTATGGTAATGTATTGTTTATGTTGTTTTGCATAATTACTGGGTATTGGCTGGAGTTTTCGGGTTCCGGGTTGAGGCAGGCTGCCGTATTTTTCCACGTGGATCGCGTAAAAGGTTAGTTTGGTTTTTAGGTCCATTCCCATTTCCACACTTGCTCAGCGAGGCTCAGGGGAGACCTCTTTAGAATCTCCCCAGGGATGTGCCTTAAAAGGCATTGCACTGAGGGGGCTCCGGACAGGTCTTTTAAGAGGAAACGGTGCCTCCTTCCATGTGCGGATGGTGACCACCGGGGTGGTTTTAGTGAGGTAGAAATCCCACACTCCCCGGTCTTATCCCCAAAGACCGGTCGCCTTTTGAAGGTTTCCCTCCCCCGTGAACAAAAAAAGAAAAAAAGAAAAGATTTATTACCATATCTAAAAGAGAGCTTTGGTATGGAGATTTTGTTAGATTAGAATAAATTGGAACCTGACTGAATGCCGATATTGGCATAGAATTATTTTGGCAGTTTCTATCAAAACTAAAAAGTGATTCTATCGACAAAGTCGGCTCTAAAAGTTTTCACAGTGTGTAGCTTATGTACTTTATCCTTGAAAAGCACAGCAGCCCTAGTATCCTGCTGCTTTAACCCCTCGAATGTCTTATGTTACACAGTTCGACATAAGAAAAAATGCTACACTTGGAGCATTTTATTTGATGATTTCCCATCAGTAAAAAAAGAAAAAAAAAAAAGTGTAACTGTCCGACTTAAGACACTTGGAGCATTTTTTCTTATGTCGAACTGTGTAACATAAGACATTCGAGAGGTTAAAGGTGTCCGATAGCTGTGAATTCCCTAACGTGTCTACGTTATCGGACACCTTTAGCAGCCATCTTCGTGGTGGATTATTCACAAAGAGGAAGTCTGTCGCGCCGCATTGGAAATGTAATGGATTAATTATGCAGCCACCTTCTACGTACCAATTTATGTAGTAATTCCCGCAAATCTCAGAAGCTTAGTACTTTATTGCACCCTCTACATTTACTAGAAGACTGCTTGTCGCAGTCACGACGTGCAAGATGTTAACGTATTTTTTTCTTTTTTTTGTCCCGACCTGTTGAAATTATAAATATTTGTTATGCGTTGTATGTTTATTGTATTTTTTTGTCATTTTGTATGATGCACGTCATGTCCCTGCGACAAATAAATATGTTTTCTTTCTTTCTTTCTTTTTCTGCTGGCCGAGTAACCGCATTAATCCATGTTATAATCTTTAGGTAAAGGTCTCGTTAATGTCTCAGCTTGTTTCTCAGATTAGTTTTTCACTCTCGTGTTAGAAAAGGGCTGTTTTCCTTTGTTAGGTGTCTGGGGAGATTAAGAGGGTGGCGGAAATTAGGTTTCTCGCTAGTACCTAATTTAGTTTGAACAATAGATATTGGTTGGTAATCGGTTATGGACATGTTATGCGGAGGAATGAGGAAAATGTCGTGAGGAAAGTTTTGAGTATGAATTTGGATGGCTATAAGAGAAGAGGGAGACTAAAGAAACGATAGATGGATAGTGTGGAGGATGATATGGCTATAAAGGAGGTGACTGATGAATTGACGAGTAATAAAGAAGTATGGAAGAAGAAGATATGCTGCGCTGACTCCAAATAAATTGGGATAAGGGCAGGGGAATGATGAGTAGTAGTATTGTTCAGTAGATGTAGAGCCGTCTTTCTAACACTGTTCGAAGTTCCAAACACGTAGCTAGTACTAATTCTGGGCAGTTTTAACTAGAGAAATTATAAAAAAAAAGGAAATCTTCAGACCCGAGATCAGAGAGTTGTTTACTTATTTATACATATATAATAAACTTGCAACAGGCCGAGGTCAACACATTGAAGATATTGAAAAAAATATATATGTGGGGTCTTTACTAGAGCAACAGAAGCCAAAATAACAGTTTTTAGAATTTTTGTCTGTCTGTCTGTATGTTTGTAGGCGCATCACGTAAAAACTACTGCATGGATTAAACGCAGTTTTCAACGCTCTACTGTTTTTAAAATATAGGCTACATTAGATATACGAGTAGTTTTGGACGCAATAGGTGGCGCCGTGCGAAGCAAGGGCAGGTCGCTAGTCTAGAATACAAACGGTAAAACAAGTGTTTGTCCGCAACATCAATACTCCGTATCCATGGCAACCGAATGTTTATTTGTAGAAGTTAAGCAATCATGACACGGGAAAGGTTTCCGTGTCATGGGCAAAAATATGTTCGGCATAACACGATAACACGGAAAGCTGTGTGTGAGCTGTATACATCGACCAACTGAGCTTGATACATGAAAACGTAGAAACATGAACACGGAGAATAAAACAAGCCCGGATAGTAAGTGTAGTTAATTTGCGAGGAAATAAAACTTATTTATGGGTATGTGGAACAGGGTGTCCAGTTTCTCATCCCCATGAAAAATCTGTGCTCCCTTCTGTCAAACCCGACATCAGCTCTATAAGCAAGCATAAGACATCTGGGCACGCTAGTTCCATCGTAAACCATAAGGTTACAAGAATCAGATAATCATCATTTTCTTTCCCTTATTCTATATTACTTTGTATCGGTGCAACGAGTTTATTCTGTCTTTCTCCCCTGTCAGCTGTCACTGTCATTTACTCCTTTTTCTTTCATATCATTTCCTCAATCCTTTTATCTTTTCCCTCTCCATACACCAATATGGCCACCATTCATCTTTTTGTCAGTCACGTACGTTAAGGAATAGAAGATATAAAAAGTACTAAATCTAAAGTTGTTGAAGCGTGTGAAAAGGAGTGCCACAGACAAAGGACCAAGACTTATAGATCCTAATATATTGTGCTATGTATTCTATCAATAAATACAGGATTATGTGAGAATTTAGTAACGCTCTGTAGAGTTCCGTATATCTATACTATAATATTATAAAGCTGCAGGGTTTGTTTGTTTGTTTGTTTGTTTGTTTGTTTGTTTGTTTGTTTGAACGCGCTAATCTCTGGAACTACTGGTCCGATTTGAATGATTCTTTCAGTGTTGGGTAGTCCATTTATCGAGGAAGGCTATAGGCTATATATCATCACGCTACGACCAATAGGAGCGTAGCAGCAATGAAAAATGTTGCAAAAACGGGGAAAATTGTATTTTTAATAACTTGACGCGGACGAAGGTCGCGGGGAACAGCTAGTTACTAATATTTTGGATGTAAAGTCAACAAAACTTTGCAGTGAATTGTTTGGTAACTTAGCAATAGAAAATATTGAGGTTGAAGTTATAATTTTGCAGTTTTGTCTTTCTATGAAAACTTTTCGAAAATTTCTGGTTGTCCGTGAAAATGCAAGTGAGATATTTCATTGCAACGTGTATTTTCGAGTGTCTTTCGATTTTCATTTCAAAACATTATATAGGGTGACTGGTAATTAGTGACCGACACTTAAACACGTGATTTATCACAATAACATAACAGCGGGCTGTACGAAGCCGTAATAAATTCTGGGTTAAGCTCGCCAATGTAAATAAAATGCATTTTTTTGTGTACAATCTATACAAATAAATGATATTGAAGTGTGTGTTAGTAATTAAAAAAAATATAGCTTTTTACTGAACGCATATGAAAACATAAGGTATTTAAAAAAAAAACTTTTTTAAAATTTTTGTCTGTCTGTCTGTTTGTTCCGGGTAATTACCGAAACGGCTGGACCAATTTCCAAAGAACTTTTAGTGCCAGATAGCTGATGTTATAAGGAGCAACTGGAGTTAGTTTAATTTTATTTTAGAAACAGGATTAGGGTTCCGAGTAAAAAAAATTTAAACCGTTAAAATTGTTACCAAATTACGATGTAAATAGGCAAGTACTATTTTTATAATATTTTAAGGTCTCGGGCAACACAGTAAAAAATAAGAGAAACATTTTTAATGTTTCAACTTACAAATTGTAGCTTCCACAAGAATTTAAAAAAATCCTTTTCTTTCGCTCCGAAATAGGTTTCTCCTACTTATTTAGTTCTAAAACGTTGTACACAGCGTAACAAAGTGGCGAAGGTAATAAGACTACGTTTTACAGCGGGTCGGTTCGTTACGTACAATATTTATTACACTATCAAACGGTTTAATTGACCCGTTTGAAGTACCGCTCAGTTGTAGTTGCTGGAAACAAGTTTAATTTCCTAGAAGTTGTGGCTTTGAAGTGGAGTACAAAGTGGTTTAGTAAATTGATTTTGAATGGAAAGCTTTTAAGTTTGCTTCAAAAGTAAACGTTTGTAGATAATAATATGAGACTGAAATAGGTAAATAAAAAATTGTTAGTTCGTCGTTTAGATCACCAAAAAATGTTGGACACGCATTTTTTCTTTTGTCACGTAATCAAAAAATGACGACGTTACGGCGCATCAAAGTTCAAGAGAGGGGGCTTGTGACGTCACTGGACAGTAAAAAGTAACAGAAATTGTAACATCACGCGAGATTTTAACGCGCTGTACCGTTGTCATTTTTCGTTTACATGACAAAAGGAAAAAAAAATGTGTGTCCAATATTTTTTGATAATGTAACTGACGGACTAAATAGATTTTTTCAGTCAAATACCCTATTGTACTACAGGGCCTCTTCGCAAAAATCGTCATGTCAGCCATTTTTGGATAACAGCTGCTAACGTACATACACACGAGCCGACAGAGGGCGCCTTCCTGTTTTCCAAAGAAATATGTGATATATGAACACGATGTCTGCCTCACTACGTCACTAACACTGCCTCGTTGGTCGAGTGGTCGCAAGCGTGACTACTGAGTATGAGGTCTTGGGTTCCATTCCCGATTTCCCGCGTCGGGAAAAGTGTTATTGGGTTTTTCCATCAGGAATTTCTCAGTAGCAGCCATGCTTGATGGTAGCAGGCTCGCCCCTATTACATGGGACTTATAAAAGATAACTGGCGAAATGTGGGTGTGCTATTAGGTACACCTCTGCCTAACCCTTCGGGAATTACAGGCGAGATGTTGAGAACACGATGATCGCGTGTCGCGCGACCGATTGTTTTGTTTAGGATGCAGGGTAGCAACTCCTCTCTAACTCTCCAATCGCACAGACCATGTATCTTAATCAATTCTTTGCTACTCTTATCCAGTCACCGTGCGAAAACTCCTGAAAAAAAAGGAAAATCAATCACAACACAAAATGCATACCAATTGCCGATTTAAGCGATTTTATTCACACGTTTTAGGATTTTTTTCCCAACTGCATGCCAATTCCACGCACTCCCCTTGCAAAAACAACCAACAACCATTTTAATAAAGCACAATATCGATCGTACCTTTCACGTCTTGGTCAGCCAGTTTTGACGTGAGCTGGTGTCGTGACGTCACTGTAATTAGAGGAATGTACTTCCAACTTCCAAGTCTTAGTTGACGCAGCTTTATTAGTGCGGTCGGGTGGTGCTTGTCGGATCTCGTGACATACTGACTTATAGCTTGGGAAGCAAGAAGAGTGTGGTTTGCTCAAAGAATAGAAGAGACTGAATAAGAACTGCTGAAGATATTTTTGAAATTATTATTATTTTTTGAAAACTTTCTAGACAAAAAAATTGTCTGTTTACGACCTCATTCTCGGTGATTAAGTATTATGGATTTCACTTTTATAGTCTTGATAATCTTCCGTACGCCAGGGTTTTCGTTGGTCTAAGGAACCAACAAAGACGGAGTGGAAGGGACACATGTGGGATCAATTTTTCTTCCTTACTACTTCCGTTACTTTATTACTTACTCATTTTTTCACTACACAAGGTGTAAACGGACCCTTCACGAAGCCGTCGACAAAGCATTCTGTTCATCAAACTAAGTAACTCTTTGCTAAAACCATTTTTATTATGGGGTGAAAAATCTCGTTTGCGGTAGGACTCAATGTACTCAAAACATTGTGCTCATGCTATTAATAGGACGGGGTCGTAGAGGTATTGAAAGTAAAATATTATAACATTAAAAACTTGTATTAAAAAAAAAAAAACATGTGAAAAATCCCAATATCTCCGTAACAAAAGGTTCCTAGGTATCATCATCATCATATCAGCCCGGAATCACCCACTGCTGGGTATAGGCCTCCCCTTTTTTCTGCCATACTTCCCGATGCTGTGCGTCCCGTATCCAGGTATGGTCCAGTACAAAATCATTCGTTAAGGGTATGTTGATATCCATTATTATAACTACCTGTACCTTAGCTACATAATATCGCTGCAATATCCATTACACAACAATACTGCACCTCGCACATCCCTAGCTGTCCAAACTCGCACTACATACATACCCATTGTTTGTCGACACAGGGCCCGACGACACGACAGCCTCACAGACGAGCACTCTCCACGACAAACAAAGAGCCACTTTGAGCACGGGGCGAAATTTAGACTCACCACAACAGACTACGGGTTAGCACGGGGTGATGTTTTGTTCTTGTGAGGTGTTAGGTTGGGTTTAGATTAGAGTAGTTAGTTCTTAGATTAAAGTGCTTAGACGAAAACGCCAGGGTAGCCACTGAAATTCAATTGCTTTTACGTTTTTTGTAGTTTGCAGACCAGTATCATAAAGAAAGAAAGAAAGAAAACATATTTATAAGGCACATGCCAAGATGCACACAAGAAACAAATAATAATAAAATAAAAAAACTGAAATCTACACAATAATAAACTTAAAACTAAACAGAAAAAAAAACAAAGATAATATTGTGTGTCTCACGGCTGCGCCGAATAGGCCCAGTTCAGCAAACTGCCGAGCAGCTAGTAGCTATTTGTATGATGCAAATGTGATTCACGATCGTAAAAGATCTCTTATTGAATCTCTTCTCATTTAATTATAGTCATTAGGATTCATCGTTCTCCTGCCCTTATCCCAATTTAGTTGGGGTCGGCGCAGAATGTCTTCTTCTTCCATACTTCTCTATTACTCGTCATCTCTGAAATCACCTCCTTTATAATCGTATCATCCTTCACACAGTCCATCCATCGTTTTTTTGGTCTTCCTTTACTCTTAGCCATGTACACTCAAACTCAACATTTTCCTCACGTACATTTTCTTCATCGTCCGCATCAAACTTTTTAGTCACCGGCGCCACTTTATCAGTTATAATTCTCTTCGTCAGAATTGGCCTCTGTTGGTCCCGACTGTCATTCATGGATCAATTCTACGGATTGCAAGAAACTCCGAAATTCTGATAACCATAAACTATAGAAGGGTTTACCCTGAACTGGTGGCGGTTATGGAGTTCAGGTAGGCAGTCGCTCCATGTAGCTTATTGATGTAAAGCTAGCTGGTCCGATCTGACTGGCAGCCGACCCCAAGATAGTTGGGAAAATGCTAGCAGATGACGGCTACGCTATTTGAAACTTCAGGATATTGTAATAAAAATGGCAACTCAACCATATTTTAAAGACATAATGCGATACAGAAAGTAAGTACTCCATTATATTATTTTCCAGACTTTCACATATTATCACCCTAATAATGTTGAAAATGTAGGAATATTAAAACTTCACATGCAGAAATGCTCGTAAAAATCAAAACTAAATTGCATTTCTCGGTAATTTAATATTGTCTTTATGCGACTACTTAATTTCAAGTTATATTACTTTGAAACTTTGTTGTTTACTGTTTTCATTTATTTTATTTTATGTCACACAATTTTGCTTACTTTTACTATTCTTTAAAAATACCGTTTTACAGTTCCCCCGTCTCAAGTCGTGCGGAAACTTGCCAGCATTGAGAGGACTGACCTCACGCATCGATCAATAGATATTCAGTCTCAGTATGACTGAGCGAGACAATACTAATGAAACATCATTGTCAACAAATCAGAATTGTAATCATCTTTTGATAGATAGATAGACAGAAAGATAGATAAATCATTTATTTAGTGCACACAAAAGACATAGCACAACACATAGAAGCACAATTAAATAATAAAAATTACACGACTATATAACTATATAAAACAAGGCACCAATTTACAAAAAGAAAAACATATTTACGAAAGAAGTAAAGTAACACCATGACATACAAGCAGTAGCGGAAATCCACTGATTTAAATCTTCGTCTCTCATCAAAATTCCTACATCATTCTTCACCAATATCCCGGAATTCTCGAACAAAAACTAAAAAGTACACAACCGACCTCGGAACTTATATCTAGCTAAGTAAGTGGGTAGTAATTAAGAGGGGCACATGATACTACTGGAGGCGAGACGTGACCAAGTGGCCAAGGCAATACGGAGGCTGTTCGTGGAGCAACGCTCTTACTAAGCGAGTTTTTGTGAAGAATGGATGTCGGATGTGTGCATGTTTGGGTTTTTTGTAGAAGCCTTCTAGTTGCTAAGTTTATCCTTCTGGGTGTCTGTGCGCGTTTATACAGCGAATAACGAAAAATAAAATAAAATATTTAAATAAATTTACTGCCTCGTTGGTCTAGTGGTCGCACGCACGACTGCTGAGCATGAGGCCCTGGGTTCGATTCCCGTGTCGGGCAAAGTCTTATTGAGTTTTTCCATCAGTCACTAGCAGCCACGAAGTCTGGATTTGTGCCTAGATGATGGCAATAGGCTCGCCCCCTATTACATGGGACTCAAACATAAGTGGCGCAATGTAAGCTTATATTAGGTACACCTCTGCCTAACCCTTGGGGGATTACAGGCATGATGTTATGTTATTTAAAGAAAAATAGAATGAGGAAATGAGCAACGCGCACGCAGCCTGTATAAGCTATATATTTGTTTTGTGCGTGAATACGCATTTAGAATCACCCTGTTACAACCAGGGAAAAGCAACTTTCATAAATTCGATAGGATTTATGTATCTGCAGTCACTGCTTTACCTAACATACAAACCTACTTTCGTAATACTTATGTTACATTTTATTGGAATAAGATCTCTTTCTATTGACTTTCCCGATTGAATAAGTCATCCTATCATCATCTATAATTTACCGTTTAGGCCGAAGTTGTGATCCAACAGCGCGTTTTTATCTACCTAAATACGCGACACCTAAAGCCCGTTACTGATAAAAAAAAACTAGCACTTATACGGGGTGTAAACAGACCCTTCACCAAGCCGTCAACCAAGCATTCTGTACATCAAACTAAGTAACTTTACGCAAAATTTTTTGCTGGGAAACGAAATTTTTTTTTGGGGTCAAAAATCACATTTTACGGTAAAACTCAATATAATGCGCTCAAAACTTATTGCTGATGGATGCTTTGACTAGTAAACGGACCATGGAGGTAATTGGAGTAAAATTAGAACCTTAAAAAGTAGTATTTAAAAAAAAACTTGTGAAAAAATTGGAACTTTGACCCCCAATATCTCCGTAACTAGAAGGTTCCCAGGTATGGTCCGGAACAAAAAAATGATCAAAATGACGAGGAGAACAAGTGCCTTTCGGCTTCGTTAAGGGTCTTTTTACACCCTTTATAAAATGTCAAAAAATACTCGTAACAAAAAGTTCTTACTAAATATTCACCAACTCATTACCCTTTAAAAGGCCTACAACAAAATGTCACGGATAATAATAATATAATAGCGCTATAATCTGAGTGTCTACTAAGTAATGTTTAGATTATGTCGCTTAATAAACCGTCACAGCGACTGACAAAGCCTCTCTCAGATTGTTAAGGATTTTGAGCGTATAAGTGGCCTATTGTGTCATAGATATTTTGGCGAAGTGGAAAGACTGGATTCTAATGTTATAAAATGATAATATAACGATCACAATGACATATACAGGGTGTAAACGGACCCTTCTCGAAGCTGTCAACCAAGCATTATGTACATCAAACTAAGTCACCCTACGCAAAAATTATTGCTGGAAAAAGACTTTTTTTGGTGGATGTGCATTAGGTCCTCTGCCTAACCCTTCGAGGATTGCAGGGGTGATGTTATGTGATAATGATAATAGTTATTAACTTAAGTTAATCTAACGAAGAAGAGGACATGGCAAAGCAAACCTTATATAGTTCTAGAACCATCTTTTGGCGCTTAGTCAAAATTGGAACTCAGAACTCAAAATTGAAATACTAATGTAAATATAAGCCTACATGGGCACTGTCGAGAAAAGGAGAACGGTTCGCGTTAGTCGTTTTCTATGGAGAAGAACCGGCATGAAACTCCCTGTTTGTTCTATTAAAATTCTTTGGTTTTACAATGTTATTATGTCACAAAGACGTTAAAAGCTTGCTTAAAAATACTAGAAGCATGTTTCATATATTCATAATACATTTAGGAAGTAAAAACCATAGTATTATGACCTTTGCAAACTCTTTACCTAGTTCTAAAAACGACATCTGAACACACTGTTCAAATGAGGCTCACCTGCTCACTGAGGAACTTGACTGATTTCCATAGGTACCTAAAAATACACAGAATACACGCTTTGACGTGGAGTTCCGGAAACCAGCCCGTTATACAATACAATAGGTACCTACATCTAAAATGTCTGTTTCTGCTCTGAAAAAAGTCTGTTTGTATGTAACACAAAAGAACACACTTTGGAAATGAAAATAAATACAAAACAAAGTCGAAGCCGGAAGAATATTTCAAGCAAAAAATCTTGAGATTTCCCAAAATGTGTTCACTTACAAAAAAGAGTCCCTCTTTAAGTGTCGATGGAAATCACTTTTAAAATGACGTGGACATTCTACCCTTCAACCTAGTCGACCGGTGAAAGCGACGCGATGCTGGAGCGACGAGATAAAAGAGAAATATTACAACCCAGTTAAATTATTGCTCTTAACGCAAAACTACAAACGCAGAATAGAATAATGAAAAGCATTTAAAAAACTGTCATTTTGAGAAAAGGATCATTTGCGTTTAGACAGGTACTGTTGTCGTGCTGTCTGTGGAGTACCGAGGCTCTACCACGACCGCGCAGCGTAGCAGCGTAGCAGCGCAGCGTAGCGCCGCGTAGCGTTAATATGTCGATTTTAAAATGAAAAATCCGTGGTTTCACGTGTAATATTTTCATAATTTTAAGAATTTATCTATGGAAGATACTGATTGTGCTTGTTGAAAAAAATTTAAATAAAATGCTATAGGATTAGATTTTTTCATATTTTCGATTAAAAAATCTCTCGCTCGTGTTAGGGCTTCTAACACGAACGGGATTCGAATATGGTGACATTTGGTGATCATTTCTATAGTCTGACCATAACTGAGCTTTTACTGTATTACTTCACACTTAAGTATTGACGATGATAACATAACATCACGCCTGTAATCCCCAAAGGGTTAGGCAGAGGCGTACGTAAAAGTACACACAAATGCCAGTAATATTTAAGTCCAATGTAAATGTAGCTGATGAAGTTGGACGATTCGTCTCAGAACTAAGTTGTTGTAGTTTTTCTTGTTTATCCCTCTTAACTTTATATATTTTGTTATTTATGTATTTATTCTTATATGTTTTAGTTATAAATATTTCCTTGTCTTTTTTTCTGTTATTGCACCTTTTGTATATATACATATATTGTCTCTGCATCAGCCTAAGGTAGACTGGTAGAAAACGCCTAAGGCATTAAGCCCGCCTTTGTACAGTTTTTTACTTGTGCATAAAGTTTTAATAAATTAATAAATGATGATGATTGATTTCCTACATAAATATTGAAGGAGTACTATGCTACGTCTTGTCGCATATTATCGCTTTGGTTACATCCCCAGGACAACGCCGAAATACCGCGTTTCTTTTACCGGGATGACAGATAAGAGAGATAGGCACTCTCCAACGAAGCGACTCGGACTATCAATCGTTGCATCGTCAGTTACCACAGAACCGTCTAAGTTATAAATGATCCCTGTCTCGACCCCTTTTGGGGATGATATTTTTCTTGATCATTTCGCTTTTGGTTTTTGATTTATGAAATATGTTAATGCGTTGAAAGCTCATGGCTAAATAATAACAGCCGCTCGGGTCGATCTTCAGGTTAAGGGCCTAGCTTGGTCTGTGGATGGGTGACCGCCCATTAAATACCTCCTCCGTACTCCTCCTCCTACCGTAAAACGTGATTTTTCGCCCCAAAAAACCGTTTCCCAGCGATAATTTTTGCGTTGAGTTACTTAGTTTGATGTACAGAATGCTTGGTTGACAGCTTCGTGAAGAGACACTAAATTACACAAAATAAGTAACTAAACTTAAGTTTTGTTGTAGTGTTTTTTTGCAACTATTTAGTTAGTGGTACTCTGTGGTCTTGTGCTCTACTACAAAAAAAAAAAAAAAAAACAACTTGAGATCAGATTTTAGAGCCTATTGCCATCAACCAGGCACAAATCCAAACTCAGTGGCTGCTACTGAGAAATTCTTGATGCAAAAGCCCAATAACACTTTGTCCGACCCGGGAATCGAAACCAGGACCTCATGCTCAGCAGTCGCGCATGCGACCATTCGACCAACAACGAGGATATTATTTGAGGATAATTTATCAAACGAGGGGATTATTGTATTTTGAACTTAATTTATTTCCTTTATTCATTCTAACACATACTATTTACAGTTTTAAATATTCTCATATAAAACAATATAAAAAACATTTAAAAATATAAAAAAATAGTAGCCCACCAGCACTGGGAACAGGGTCCGAGCTCCCTGTGGTCAGGGCTCTTGAGAGAGGAACCTCCTAACAATACGCGCCGTGTCCAGGAGTACCGCTTTCTGAATCAAGCCCTTGATCCAGCTGCCAAGCGCGAGCCTCCTCAGGTGTTGGTCGAGGCTCTTGGCAATTAAGCCATTGGCGGACACGACTATCGGCACAATGACTGCTGTACTCACGTCCCACATGTCGACAACCTCGCGAGCCAGATCTAGATATTTATTAATTTTATTTATTTGAACTTAATTATTATTATTTTACCAATTAGGCTGTTTTTTCCCAACAACTTCCTCAATGGATCGTAATATTCACTTTGATCATAGCAGAGGTACTTTTTTTTTTTTTTTTTTTACGGATGGGAAATCATCAAATGACTTCTCCCGCTCTGGGTGGAGTGGGAGGGAGTGTCAGACTCTTACTGACTAAAACCCATCCATGTTCCTTCATTGCCCTTTGTGTTCCAGGGCCACGGTATCTCTTTCGAACAGTCCCGCAGCCCCGGCAGGCATCGGCCCTTGCGGGCCCCTTCTTGGTATAGCAGAGGTACTTCACACATACTTCGACTACGTTTCACAATAATAATTCTCTTATAAAGTTTTTGAACTGTCATGGTCACTAAGAAACGACCAAGTAAGAGGGTAGACCGATTTGTCTGCTTATAAACACCCACCCGCAATAACTTCAGTTTATCCGTGATCATGGTGCTTGCAACAGCGCCGAAATATCGGGAACTCAAATAAATAAATAAACATGGTAAATATCCCGTTTCCAAACTTAATGATAATAATTCTCTTTATTCCAAGTTAATTTCCAACAAGCTCTATGTCATACTGACTGACGGACAAAAGAATTAAACAGTTATTACATTACTTGACCTTTAGAGCTTACCCAAACATTAGGTACTAACCTAACCTACCTAATCCTTAGGATTGAATAGACTAATCTTGGTCTGATTGCAATTTGATTTGATACATTAATCATTATTATTTACTCACCTTATTTACCTGAAGGATGAGTAACTAAATTGTTGAAATGTCTTCAGGTAGGAAAATTAAAAATTAAAGACAGGAATTGTAAAATACGTGTATAGGGTGACTGGTAATTAGTGACCGACACGTGATTGAACTCATGATAACAAAAAACTTTCCCAAAGAAACAATTTTTTGGCCCATCAGCCGGGTACAAATCCAGACTACGTGAAAAATTCCTGATGGAAACACCCAATACCAATCTGCCTAACCCGGGAATCGAACCCAGGACCTCATGCTCATCACTCGTGCTTGCGACCGCTATACCAACGAGGCAGTCGAATAAGCATACTCACACGTATTCCACAGTCAATACAACAATGTCAACAGTCAATAAATCGACATTCATGTTAGCAAACAGCTTAACGAGAGCTTAGTTCTCAGGATCTGGTTCAACATAGGATTAAGGACTTGTAAACGGAGTTCAACGAAGCCGAGTGCAATAGTTGGGAATACACTGACAAGTTGATTCAAAGAATGAATAGGTGATAGATTTTGATGATGATGATGTCTACTGTGTGAAGGAGCTCGTGGCTAAATAACAACAGCCGCTCGGGTCGATCTTTAGGTTAAGCCGTGCTTATCTAGGTTGGTCTGTGGATGGGTGACCACCCATTACATACCGAGTTTCCTCCGTGCCTCGGAAAGCACGCTAAGCCGTTGGCGTCGCCCGGCTGCCATTTGTAGATCTTTGACAGTCGTTAGATAGTCAGTGGCCCAAAAAGTCTGACAACCAGTCTAACCAAGGGGTATCGTATTACCCAGTACTAACTGGGTTGTGGAGGTCAGATAGGCAGTCGCTCCATGTAAAATACTGGTATTCAGCTGCATCCGGTTAGACTGGAAGATGACCCCAACATAGTTGGGAAAAGGCTAGGCAGATGATGTCTGCTGTGTGAAGGATGATATGGCTAAAAAGGAGTGTGACTGCTGATATGATGAGTAATAGAGAAGTATGGAAGAAGAATACATGTTGCGCCGACCCTACATAAATTTGCATAAGGTTGGGAGCATGATGATGATGATTCCCTTAGGTTAGTGATAGGCATAGTTGATGATGACTGGAACTCATCGATTTAAAAATCCAATACTGTTCACAGAATAACAATTGACGCAATGACAAACCAATAAGTAACGCGCTCAGTGATGAATCATAGATGAGTCATATACGATACGTCGTAAAAATTATTGTCAAGGGCTCAGAGGTATTTTTGTTCAAAAGTAATAAATGACATTTAACAAAGTCAAGTTAATTTTTGTTGCACTTCATGTTACGACTAATTTATGTTTTTTTTCCCCTATATTTTATCACAATGTAAATCTCGTACAATTCATAGCCTAAAACTTCAATCCACATTAAAAAAAAACCGCGGCGGACTCGCGCATGTAGGGTCCACACCAGCGTAGTAGGCGAGCTCCCTTCAATTTTATTTATTTTTATTATTTGTTGTTACAGCTTTCTTATAGGTTTTACTGTAATCTAAAGGCATAGAACCATTTTTTGTATTTTTTCAAAATTTTCGGCCCCATAGTTTCGGAGTTTAGCGGATGGTCAATTTTCGCCTATTTTGTTAAATAAATTCAAAACTATATTTTTTATCTTAAAGTTATGCTCACAATGAATCCTTTAATTTGATAAGTAACACGATATATGTAGTTTGCAAAACGTTTTTTTTTCATTTTCTAATTTACCCCCCAAAAGTGGCCCGCATGTTTAAAATTCATTAATTTACGTTACATGCCCGTCTTTGGGTTACCGACTTACATATGTGTACTAAATTTCGACTCAATCGGTACAGTAGTTTCGAAGTAAATTGGCTGTAACAGACGGACAGACAGACACGCGAGTGATCCTATAAGGGTTACCTTTTTTCCTTTTGAGGTACGGAACCCTAAAAAATTAAAACCCGAATCATAACTAATATTATAAATGCTAAAATGAGTTTGTTTGTCTCTATGCCTTAATGACTGAACGGACTTCGATGAAATTATACGATATGTACGAAATATATGAGATATACGAAAGCGAAACCACTAGCAAAACCTAGTTAAGCTAGTATATCTCTTACATTTTCCAAAGGCCACATTTTTACGAGCGCACATATAAAAAGCCCACTTTACTGGCCACTTCCCTTTCATCGTGGCGTGATGATAAATCTGTAGTTTGGCCGGAAGTGACGCAGTGTCGGTTCCTGTGCGTGACCGATGTGATCGCTAAAATACCCTTGTGTTGTAGTGTCATAAGATTTCTGGCAATTTGGGTCACTGAAGCTTTATTGGCGCTTTCGACCCCGGCTTTTTCAAGATGCCGGAAGCGGTTTTGGTTGCAAAAGAACAACTATTTGCTTTCTTTAGCTCACACATAGTACTCACATTTTGCCAGTTTGGTTTCAGTCCCTTAGATTACGGGGCAAGCCTATTGCCATCAATCAAACCTGGGCTGCTGCTAAGAAATTTCTGATATAAAAACCAAATAACACTTTACCTGAACTGGATATGAAGGCCGACATTAAACCCGGGAATTAAACCCAGGAACTCATGCGCAGCAGAAGCGCGCCTTACGACCACTAAACCAACGAGTCACTGGACAAATAATGTAGTAGTTGTTTTCTCCAAAATCGGGCTCACTAAACAATGGGAAACTTCTCTCTATTTTTTAGGTTCTGTAACCGTATGGCAAAAAACAGTTGAAACTTGGTAGGTAGATGTATTCTGTGAACCGCTTTACGATTGTTTTTCCAAAAAAAAAAAAACCTAAGAATAAGCGGGGGCTTGGATACATAAACTTTTTTTTTTCATCGAGCCTTTACATGCGGGGTGTCTATAGATAGGTCTTTAAAAATAATATTGAGTTTCCTGAAACCATTTTTTTTCAAAGTCAATCGTTTGAAAGATAGATACTTCCAAAGTGGCAAAATGTGTGTCTAATTTCTAAAGTAAGAGGAGGAAAATTCTGAAAAAATTTCGGATTGTAGAACGTAAAAAAAACTTTCAAAGAAGATTATTTTGAATAAGATTTGATGTTTAGTTTTTGAGATATGGGACTTTTTCATCAAACTGCAGCAACTTTGTTTTTCATGAATGTACTTTGAAAAACAAATTTAGTTTTGCTGTTGAATGAAATACAACATAACATTTATGTATGAGCCTTCAAAATCTATATATATAAAAGGAGAACTGACTGACTGACATATCAACGTACAGCCGAAACTACTGGGGCTAGGAATGTGAAATTTTATACACGGCATCCTATTCTAATGGAGGGGAGCACTAAGAAGGGGTTTTTGGAAATTTAACCTTTAAGGGGGTGAAAAGGGGGAATTTTGTTTGTATGGAAAATTTACGTAACCCACGCGGACGAAGTCGCGGGCAAAGTGCTAGTATTTTTATAAGACTCTATTTTCGCCCTAAATCTCAAAAACTCACCAAACTCAGTTTAAAATTTAAATATAAAAGCCAATTAGTCTTGATTGATAGACTTGTAGCACACCAAGATTTCGCGGATTTTCCTGGGATATAAAAATCGTCCCCTCAAGCATGATAAGATCAGATTCGCCTTTCGGGAAAGCCATTTCACCAAACAATTTTTGCGGTGGCTCTCAGTAAACTGAACTGTACCTTATAACAATCGTTGCGACACACCAGCCAAAAATTATGTTCCGGAAATTCCACCTGATTATATTTGATAGCATTTACCTAGACCGTTTCATATTTCTAAATTATTGAAAAATGGTTTAGGTCGTTCCTTTACTATCTTTTGTACCACATTTAATGCAAGTAATTAATTTGGACTTTGACTTTGAATCAAAAGATATGACCGTTTATGTCTCATATTTCGCGATTTCACAAGGAAATCAAAACGTATAGGTTACTTACCGTTGATCCAGAATGTTCTAGAATCATGAAATTTGGCAAGAAGCAATGTCTTCATCATCAGCCCATAGCAGTCCACTGCTGGACATAGGCCTCCTCAATTGCACGCCACTCAACTCGATTCTCAGCAACTCTCATCCAGTTGCTACCAGCCACCCTGCGAAGATCGTCACTCCACCGAGCCTGAGGGCGTCCCACCTTACGTTTGCCGATTCGCGGTCTCCACTCAAGAACACGTTTACCCCAACGGTCATCGGTTCTACGGCTAATATGACCGGCCCATTGCCACTTCAGCTTGCTGATTCGGTGAGCTATGTCGACAACTCTGGTTCTCTGCCGGATCACCTCGTTTCGGATGCGATCCCTCAGAGAGACTCCAAGCATAGCGCGTTCCATAGCTCGCTGAGCGACCTTGAATTTATGAACCAGCCGTACCGTGAGTGTCCACGTTTCGGCCCCGTAAGTCATAACAGGCAGGACGCACTGGTTGAAGACTTTAGTCTTTAGACTCTGTGGAATACGCGACGAGAAGACCCGACGAAGCTTCCCAAACGCTGCCCAGCCCAGCTGAATTCTTCTGTTAGCCTCCCTCTCAAAGTTGTTCTTACCAAACTGCAGAGTTTGCCAATGTCTTACAGCACAATAAAGGAAAAATAAATAAAAACCTAAATATGTGGTTTAATAACAAAATACTTACAAGTTTATACGGAACCCTCGGTGAGCGAGTTCAACTCGCATTTGGCCGGTTTATTCTTCATTTTTATCATAATTTTTCTGGTATAGCTTGTAGAGATGGAAGGAAAAAAAGCTTAAAAGACATCGAAAAGAAAAAGAAAGATAATCTAAATAGCAAGCAAAAATCGTGCAATATTTGCAATATCCAGACGAATTCTCCAATCATCTCATTGCTAACTCGCAAGAGACAGTCACATATATTTGTATTACGAGGTCTCCCGAAATTGGTTAGACAAACATTCTATCCGTCACAAAAGACTTGGATGCCTCAGGCGGTCCAGTTATGCCAGACCCTGAGGAATTTCATTATGACTACGATGAGTGTTTTGTTTTCAAGAATTCTATTAACACTAGCTGTTCCCCGCGACCTTCGTCCGCGTGAAATTATTGCAATATTTTTCATTGATGCTCTGCTCCTATTGTTCATAGCGTTTATATAGCCTAAAGCCTTCCTCAATAAATGGTCTATCCAACACTAAAAAAAATTTCAATTCGTACCAGCAGTGCCCGAGTTTACTGCGTTGAACCAAACAAACAAACTCTTCACCTTTATAATATTATATAAGTATAGATAAGTATAAGTATAGATTATTTTTGCCTGGGCTAGCTAAATGAATTAGTTACGCCCGAATTAGAGCATTTTTCGCTATTACTCATAGTTTAGGATTTAGCCTCAAAATTCAATCTGTGTAACTCAAGCATTTCATATTTCTAATTTTCTCCCGTATTGAAATTGCGTGGGTGTTGAAAGTATTCTTGACTTGATTCTTCTTCCTGTTTTATTTGCCGAAAACAATCCGATTACGTTATTTTTAGATTCGTCATCTTTGTTTTTAAATTGAATTAGCCTTGAATATAATAGGATGAATATTAAAGAACAAAATCGTATTGCGTTGACCCCAAGTAAGTGAGTCAAGGACAGTAAGATGATGTGAAGAGTTGGCTGAATATTGCTCAGTATTTGCTTGTGATTGGTACGTTTTTGATAGAATTTCTTCTTCTCTGATATTGGCTTAGACCAATTACAAAATATCAATACATAGAGCAGCTCTGCGCACAATACAGTGAAGCATTAGCAAAACTACGCCTCGCTCTGTGCATACACGCTCACACGCACACACTTACATCAGACTACAACTAAACTACGCTCAAAACTACGCTCAATAAGTGCACACATGTTTACGAAACCGGCTTTACGTCACTGATGACAGCTCTGTCTTAGTTTTTTATTTGGTCTGAGGATAGTGGCATGAAGTATGCTGCAGTAAAAGCCAGTGGATAATAATCAGCAGGTTGGGAAGTACAAACATTAATTTTCACTAAAAGCCAGATCGGAGGAGCTCGTGGCTAAATAATAACAGCCGCTAGGGTCGATCTTCAGGTTAACCCGCGCTTGCCTAAGTTGTTCCGTGGATGGGTGACCACCATTACATACCAGGTTTCCTCCGTCCGAAGGTTTATTAACTGGGTTGTGGAAGGGCTAGGCAGATGATAGTTATTCAGGGAATTATTGACGTGTAATCGACATGATGCGATGCAGAAAGTACTATAAACCATTGTATGTTACAGATATCCACATAATATTTTAATAATCCCTTATAATGCATTACAATTGCTTGTCTAGGAAATATAATATGCGACTACTTTTAAGCTTTTTCTTTGAAATCCTGTTGTTTGGATTCAGATGCATCTGAATACCAGTATTACCAGTATTTTACTTGGAGCGACTGCCTATCTGACCGCCACAACCCAGTTTGTGAATTTTGGTAATACATCAATTTTTATCGCGTTCAATAGAGCCGTTAAATCGAGCATATTTTAGTTGGTTAGCGCGAAACTGACCACACGTGGGACAGAGAGCTCACACATCCCGCATCGAACCATAGATACTATTATATATGTCGTGAACAGGTAGCATCTTTTCCAAGGCATTTAATATATAGGACTATGCTACGCCTCCTTCATTGTGGGACTTTTATTTATGGACCAGGCTACCTCCTAAAACTGGACAAAGGGGCAAAAAAAAATTTTTATCGCTGTATTTTCGGGAATTTCTAAACGACATGTTAATTCATAAGGTTTCCTTTTTCATTATTAAATTAAGATACTAGCTTGTCTGTGCCTCTGTTTGGAAAACGCAATAAGTTTTACATCCGTGTATCTACCTACCTATATAGTTAAAGAATTTTCTGAAAAAAGAAAGCAACAATTGACGGCACGGTTGGCGCAGTGGCTGAGCGATTGGCTGCTGCGCTGCGTGTCGCGAATTCAATTCCCACACGGAACAAATGTTTGTATGGCCTAACAGGAAGTTGTTCCGGGTCTGGGTGTTTGGGTATGTTAGGGTAAATGTTTATAAACGCACCCACGATACAGGAGAAATTCTTAGTGCTGGACAAAAGTACAGTTACCATCGGCAAATGAATACTGGATACATACCTACCTTTCAGGGATTTTTAGATTAAATACAAAATGTTTCCAATGCATACTAATTAATTACTAAATACCAGGAACAAAGGTGAACGTGCTTGCATTTAAAATGCCTTCACATTTACTTGGTCGACTTAGCACAGTTGAGTCCAACTACATTCCTTTTATTGGCCAATTTTATTCTTCGACACCAATGGGCCAGCCATATTAGCCGTAGAACCGATGACCGTTGGGGTAGACATGTTCTTGAGTGGACACCGCGAATCGGCAAGCGTAAGGTGGGACGCCCTCAGGCTCGGTGGAACGACGATCTTCGCAGGGTGGCTGGTAGCAACTGGATGAGAGTTGCCGAGAATTGAGTTAAGTGGCGTGCGATTGAAGAGGCCTATGTCCAGCAGTGGACATAATGTAGGCTGATGATGATTTTTCGACACTAAAGTTAAATTTATATTAAAAAAAAATGACGAATTGATAACCTCCTCTTTTTGGAAGTCGGTTAAAAAGCCTTTGGGTAACAGAGGTTAAATGATAGTTGTCCCTCACTTATAGGTTAGAATACAAACTGACCCCGACATACTTGGCTTGGCTTCTACTTTCTATCATAAGAATTTTTTTATTCTTGTAAAAAAGTTTGTCTTGACAAGACCACTCAATATATGAAACCTCCTTTCTCAAGGTTCAAAGATCGAAAACTAGAGCAAAAACTATAACCAGCCAGTTGTAACCAAAGTTATTAGGGTCTTATTACCAACAACTCAAACACAAGATGGCGCTTGGCGTAAAAAATATAAATCGGAGGCGAAACTTGCAAACCGGAAAATTCTGATAAAATCCACTTCACCAAAAGGTTTTTCTGAACGTTTTGGAGGCGATGGGTAATGAGTTGTATAAATAATGCCTATGTATAGAGGGTGAAAGGGACACTGACACACAAACTATGTATTCAGATATATACGAGTACATATGCATAGAAATTTTTCATCGGTAATTTGCAAAAGAAAATAGCATAGTACACACGGCGGCACATCAAGATATACATTTCCAGTATAACGAGCCCTCGCTTTCTATGGATTTCCCGTACAACGACAGATCCGCATAAACTGGTTTTGTATAGCTTGATTGGCCGTCATGCGTACCATACATTTTGACCGTGTAGGTATTGCACTTTAGTAGCACTGGACGTTAGTTTTGTTTGGCTCAAAATCTCTAATGAAGAGAAAAAAGTGAATTGAATGATCTGAATGAGGAGCTCGTGGCTAAATAATAACAGCCGCTCGGGTCGATCTTTAGGTTAAACCGTGCTTGCCTAGGTTGATCCGTGGATGGGTGACCACCCATTACATACTGAGTTTCCTCCGTGCCTCGGAAAGCACGTTAAGCCGTTGGTCCCGGTTGTCATTTGTAGATCTTTGACAGTCGTTAGGTACAGTCAGTGGCCCAAAAAGTCTGACAACCAGTCTTACAAAGGGGTATCGTATTACCTAGTACTAACTGGGTTGTGGAGGTCAGATAGGTAGTCGCTCCATGTAAAATTCTGGTATTCAGCTGCATCCGGTTAGACTGGAAGCCGACCCCAATATAGTTGGGAAAAGGCTAGGCAGATGATGAATGATTTGAATGAAGTGTGTTTAAATCCCATCACATCCCATTCACATTTACTTATACTTCGAACAAGAATTCCACAAACATTCTGACTCCTTTACAGCCACATTTCACACAGCATTTGACCCACTGGCAGGCCGCCAGTAATGAAATTCCGTCCTAATTATATTGTGATTGAATCATGATGAGCCTATGCGGTTACATACGGTTAATTAACTCGCATTATTATTAAATACGGTTAGGATCGGCTGAATACCTTAATAAGATTGTGTTATTACGTTGAACGTGATTATAAATCGCGTTTCAGAAAAAATAAGGCTACACACACAATGTTCCCAATGCTGGAAAACTCTACTCTACGAGAGAGCTGGAGCCGTGGGTGTGGGCTGGCCTGTAATCCACTACACGGGCCCAATGTATGTCACGCGTGCTTTGAGTGCCACTACACTGAGATGGTACCAGAAATCATCATCATCATTTCAGCCGAAAGACGTGCTTGACATAGGCCTTCCACTAGGTGGACCGATGACCTGGTGAAGGTCGCGGGGATCCGCTGGATGCGAGGCGCACGGGACCGGTCAACATGGCGACAGTTCCAACGGAACGTGTTCCGGTTCGCGGTCACCACTTATGAACTTTTCAGCCCCATCGGCCACCTGTTCTGCGAGCAATGTGCCCTGCCCACTGCCACTTAATTTTGACAATTCTTCGGGCTACGCCGATAACCTTGGTTCTCTTGCGGATGTCTTCAGTACCAGAAATGCTTGGTCTTATTTAAGGGGTTGATACAGGCGAACTAAACAATTCTCCACATGAACATCTTTGTAATCGTGAAAACATAATCACCTGTCCCATACATTTGGTACTAGTAGCTATTGAAATTTTGTATGTCACAACACAACCGATTATTTTTAATTGTATTACCACACTCTTACATAAATGTTGATTTATGATCACACAATTTTCTGATACACGCTGTAAATATAATATATGTTAATATAAATAAATGTGCCGTGGTGCCTGTAGTCCACAATCAGCCCCCAAATAATGACACCACTCGGATCCAGCCTGTTCCCTTGCTGTCCTTCCCCAGCGACGCCTAAGCCGAGGCTCGTACCCCACAGGGGGTGCCCTTAGCCTGTAGTCGCTTAGTTTGTAAGTTTTTTGCCCTGACTGGGGGCGACAACATTCTAGGTTGAACTGCGAGAAGGCATTTAAGATAACATTAAATTTAAAATTTAAAAAACCTCCAACGGAAAAATAAAAGATGAAAGATAAATACCCAATTTCATCCCCCAAATCTAGTAAATGGCTGGGCCGATTTTGATAAAACATGTCTAATTGTAATATACACATCATGTTCTTTCATTTGATACCCCACTTAGGTATATTTGAAAATATTCACTTTTTCATACCCACTTTCATCCCCCATATCTAGTAAATAGCTGCACCGATTTTGATAAAACGTAAAACCATCGCCAAGAAACTAACTTTCAAATAAAAAATACTGTATCCAAATCGGTTCACTCGTTTAAGAGCTACGGTGCCAGAGACAGACACACACACACATTGCGGTCAAACTTATAACACCCCCCTTTTTGCTCGCCAGACTTCGTGAAGTCCAGACCTGACAATAAAGTACATTTGCGTTTGTTTGTGAACACGTGAGCCGTTTTTTTGTTTTATTGTTAGTTTTAAAATTGTTGATTTGTCATAAGTTTTGTCGTTAATTTGTTTTGATTAAATTATTTTGTAAAAAGTGTTAATAAATGTTAGGTTTGTTTTAATTGTCTTTTTTTAAATTCTAATTTAGGTTTAATGCTAAAAATATAATTATTTTGGTTTTCCTTCTTAGAATAGAATAGAATAATTTTATTTCTGTAAAAATATGGTACCTTAAGGTATTATAAACTTACATATTTCGCCACAGAATGGCATACAAATATTAGAAAATGTTGAACATAGTATTTTAATACGAAACATCTATTAGTTTAAATATTAATATAATAATATATCTAGTTAATAAGAATAACACTTTCAATTTAGGATTCGCATCTATTCGAAATCTCAAAAATAATAGACGCTTATAATTAAAGAAAAAAAAAACAACTTGAAACAGTTTTTAGAACATAGTAGCCATATCTATCGGTTACTTTTTTTTCAAGAAATTATTTTACACCATAAAAAACAATTATCAATAAGCCTTTTATGTAATTTGGATTTAAAAATGTTTTAAGGGGAGTTTTCTTAATTATTTTAGTATGTTGTTATATTTTTTTTGTCAATAACATAACAACACGCCTGTAATCTCCGAAGGGTTAGGCAGAGGTGTACCTAATAGTACTACCACATTTCGCGGGAGTCGAACCCAGGAGCTCATGCTCAGCAGTCGCGCTTTCGACCACTCGACCAATGAGGCAGTCAAACATTTTTTTATTAGGTAAATAAAAAATTAACCGGCCAAAATATTTTTCCTCCCTTCATCCTACTATCACCCAAATATAACCCGTCATCACGGTCCATTTCCCCCACAAAAATTCGTCAGCACCCCGGAACGGAAAGTAATACAGGGTTTTTACCCTGTATCACTTTGCCCGACCTGGGAATTGAACCCAGGACCTCATGCTTAGCAGATGTGCTTGCGACCACTAGACCAACGAGTCAGTCACAATGTGCCTTTGCAATATCTATAAATATTGTCGTTATACCGGTTTACTCACGATTTTGAGAGCAGCCTTTCTCCAAAACGTGGAAACAATTCTCCATCAATATAATATACAAAATCAATATCTCATGTAGCTTCCTCGTTACCCGTAAGATATTGTGTTTCCCAGTAATGGCGTCAGACAGATCTATTTCCTTTCGTATATTGCAACATGACACGGCAGTATATTGCTGTGTTTTCTAAAGAAATTGTTTCTTATTTTGTAGGATAAATTTAGTGGAAATTGTTTTGAAGTGACATTTCATTGACTGTTGACTGCTTCACAGATTCCGGATAGGTATAATATTATCAGCCAAATAAGATTACTTACAGAATATAATCCGTTGGGAAATAAGAAAATAATCAATTCAATACAAATTATATTATATGATTCTCGACTTCTCGATTTATAAGTTCACATAAAGAGAATTAGCTTTTTTTAGCTGTGGCTACACTGAAACGTTTACTGGAATCGGGAATGATGATGAATGGATCGCGATACTTGCGTTATCTAGGTATATCTATATCTGTGGATATCCACTGCTAGTCCACGTTTTCTATGGTTGGCTTGACCACATCTTTAATAAATCAGGTGACTATTCGCGCCAGTTTGTACACCACCAGTCACCATACAAGCGTGAAATTATTATAAAATAACTACTTTCCCATTTGAATCGGATTTTGTTTACAATTTACAGGGTATGAATTTTTTGCACGGAACCCTAATCTTTTTTCTAAAATAAAAGTACGTTACTCCTTAAAACATCAGCTATCTGCCAATAAATGCTCTGTCAACATCGGTACAGCCGTTTCAGAGATTAGCTGGAACACACAGATCGACAGACAGACAAAAATAAAATATAAATGTTTTTTTTTTTGTTAGAAGTACCTTCATATGCATACCGTGGAAAGCTGTTATTTTGAAATTACAAATAGACACTTCAATTTTATTTATTAGTATAGCTAATCGGCACGAGCGAATCTCATCCCAAATCCCGCATGGGACTCACTTTAGCTTGACTGAAAATATTTTACTCAGAAACTAGCAAAGTTACTGAAATAAGTAAATGCACCAGCATTTTAATTTCAAAGTTACAAAGAAAAGCAAATAGCAAGACGAGGCTTTGGGGTAGAATGTGGAAGCAACTCTTTTTAACCAGTTTAATTAGGATTCTCTGCATATTCTCTCTGCTGCAGGTTTTAGCTATTGAGCTCGAAAAATTGTAATTAATTTTGTATGGGAATGTAGCAGGAAGATAATGTGGCTATGCAGACAACGCATTTGCCTTCGCAATGAATTTACTTAAACTTTAAGTGATTTGATGATTTTGTGCGAAACTGTATTTCTTATTTATTACATTTTTAAATATTTTAAAAAACAAAAGTAAACAAAACATTTAAAAATATAAAAAAATAGTAGCCCACCGGTATCGGGAACAGGGCCCAGGTTGCCGGTGGTCAGGGCTCCAGAGAGAGGAACCGCCTCACTATGCGTGCCGTGTCTAGGAGTACTGCTTTCTGAATCAAGCCCTTGACCCAGCCGCGCAATGAGAGCCTCCTAAGGTGTTGGTCGAGGCTCTTTGCTATTAGTCCATTAACCGTAACGACTATCGGTACAATGATTGCAGAGTCCACGTCCCACATGTCGACAACCTCGTGTGCTAAATCAAGATACTTAATTTTTTTATCATTGAGACATTTATTATTATAATTTAATAATTACGGGAAGTGACTGAAGGTAAAATATTTTCGGATAGATTCAATTAAAGCACGTATAAGCCGTTGGTTTAAGCTGTTTTTTGTAGATTTTTGACTGTCGTTACAGGTAGTCAGTGGTCCGAAAGCCTGATAACCAGTCTTACAATGGGTATTATATTACCCAGTACTAACTGGGTTGTGGAGGTCAGATAGACAGTCGCTGCATATGGTAGTCAGCTGCATCCTGTTAGACTGGAAGCCGACCCCAACATAGTTGATAAAAGCCTAGGCAGACGATGTTTCGTGAGAAATCGTTTGGAAGAAGTAATCTCCAGTCATGCGGCGGCCATTTTTTATGTCAATAATTTGTGTGTTTTGTAAGCCTAGGTTCTAGGTAAGCCTATGTCTCTAGGTCTAGGTCTCTTTAATGACCTACATTTAGGAGACAATACGTCCAATAGTGGTACATTTTAGTCCTTAATTGGGTTGTAACTTTATTGTTGTACTGTAACAACAACAATAAGGAATTTCTCTCTTGTTACTTTATTTTTACTACTTGCTATTTGGACCTGCTGCTAGCTCACTGTATTTTTCTTTTTGTCTAAATTAGATACCATGAAAAAAACTAATTGAATTTCTTTAATCTGGCTGTAGCATCTTGCCCTTAGTATTTTTACCAACCCTGTTTTCAGTTTACATTAAAAATAAGAAAAAAATCCTGTCTCGAACGTATATTTTTTCCGAGTATGAAATGTAATCTAGATTAAATAATGTTTTTAGTTACTAACTTAAAATAAAATTTAACAATTAATCATAGCTGCCTGCGTTGCTTTAGTGCGACTGCTGAGCAAGAGTCCTCAAAGAGGGTTCAATTCCCGGATCTTTTTTCCATTAGGAATTTCTCAGTAGCAGCCGCGGACTTTGGATTTGTGCCCGGTTAATGGCAATAAGCTCGCCCCCTATTACATGAGACTTAAACATAACTGGCGAAATGTGGTTGTACTTGTACTACACCCCTGCCTAACCCTTCGGAGATTACTAGCGTGATGTCCTAGTAATCCTACTAATATTATAAATGCGAAAGTTTGGTGGATAACAGTGTTTGGTTTAATTACGTTTTAAAAAAGAACATTTTGGGGTCGAACTACAAGCGTGATTACTGATTAGGGATGATTAAGATCGAGAGTCTTACTAATATTATAAATAAATGCGAAAGTTTGTGAAGATGGATGGATGGATGTTTTTTACTCTGTCACGCAAAAGCTACTGACCACCCCGGATTTGGATGAAAGGAGAATGCCCACGGCGCTATGGACAAATGTACTCAATTCAACATTGCTGTGTCTTCATCAAATCATCTTTAAAATACTCGATGGCATGTCTAAATACTACCTCAAAAGATTTAACACAAACCACAATTGCATTTCCGAGATATTTACAAAAATGAAATCACTATTTTGAGGTTATGTTCGACCAAAAATTAGTTGGAAAAAGCTATTTGAAACGGTCTGAATTGGTTTACGGGTGAGCTTTGTGCCATTGAAGCACATTTGTGTAAAATCTGTAACGGTTTAGCTATGTCAGGTGGCCAGTTACTGGTGACTACCTCACCAAGTCTCACTGATTTAGATTTTGAGCATCTTCGTGCTTTAAAAAATGTTATTCGTGCGTTTCATGAAATTGTAAAGCATGAAAGAAATCATTACTAAGATAGTTAATCGCTCAGTGTGATATCTAGATCCTACTAAAATCATAGATTGTCTAATTTATTACATATTAAAATAATCATAATTCTGTGCAACTCTAGTCTTAAATGAAACAACATACAATTAATATTGAGAGGTATCTCAGAATACACTTAACTGATTGAAATCAACCATTCTAGTTTATAATTTGTTTATTACCAACACATAAGTAGCTGGTTCCTACCTATATAGGTAATTATTTTAAAATCCGGTAACCCAACTGGTGAGGTGAGGAACTAACACACAGACGTAGATTTTACTTTTGTCTTCTAAGATTTGTTAATGGTACACAAACATAAAGCGCAGTTCCTAAGTAAAAAATCATACTACCTACGTTAAAACAACAACAAGACAATGTTTATTCTTACCGGCGTTGGTGAGATCCAGAGTCGTAAAATATTCATGATGTTATTGGGAATCTCTGACAACATGAGTCTACAAATGGCGTTAATCTCAAAGAGCAGTTGAGACATCGCACCACAGTCACACTCGCCATGATCACAACACAAAAAGTCCTGTCTTTAGTAATAAACAATACCACTTGACGCCCATGCCGCCGTTGACAACCACTGGTATTAGAAATACCAGCAAGTATATGTGATTTAGAACTCTGTTATTACTTTACAATAATAGATTTAACAATCAATACAAAATCGTTATCATTTTATTTTATGCGGGTAGGTAGGCACTTTACCCGTAATAGAATAAATTGACATCCCTAGAATGACGGGTGATAGTAAAAAATGGCGTACTTTATAGTCTGTAACTTAAAAGTACTAATTACTATTCAAAAAAATATGCCATTATAAATAATCCTTAAGTCTTATTTAAAAAAAATATTTTTAATTTAGATATTTCATGCCGTTTAAGATTTTGAGACACAAGTCATTTATCAAGAGTACTGTCCATGGGCAATCTCCTTTGGCACACAGATAGTTTATAACCTGGAATACTTTTTATCTCGGTAGTACGATCCTGCGGGTCATTATCGAACTCCACGCGGGTGATGCCGCGGGCATAAGCTAGTAAATCGTAACCCTCCAGTCCCAATTTTGGCCATGACGGCAATCTCAGCGGAGGATAGCCATCGGCACGGGAGATGTAACTTATTTATTTATTTATTATTCCACACCCACCAACCCACAACTAACTTATTCCACTTTTCAAGTACCCATCTTACACCTTTAAAAAACTAAGAACGTTTCGCAATGAAAGCTACGGACGCACTCAGTATTTTTCTTGTATCCCGTTCAATAGTCTGAAAGCTTCATCTAACAACTTAAACTAGTATCAAAACTTCTCTAATGTTTGTACACCAAGTTTTTGAGAACACTAGTTTGAAGTTAGTTCACTGATTGTGTTAGTTGTTGCCGATGTTCTTTGTTAGGATTGGTACACCTATGTTCGGGTCGGCACGATTCGACACCAAAGTTTAATAGACTTAAATACAAGGTGTAAACGGAGCGTTCACGAAGCCGTCAACCAAGCATTCTTTACATCAAGCTAAGTAAGTCTACGCAAAAATTATTGCTGGGAAACGAATTTTTTTTTGAGTGAAAAATCATTGATTACTGAGTCCTATCGCAGTCAAAATATTGTGCTGATGAGTGCATTGAATAGTACGGGGGACGTGGCGGTATTTAAAGTAAAATTATAACTTTAAATCTTGTGAAAAAGTTGGGTCTTTGAATACGAATATATCAGTAGCTAGAAAGTTCAATGTGCATATTGTTTTTTTATCGCAATGATGTGTAGAACAAGTGCTTTTCAGTTAACACATATTTCAATGTCTTTGTTCGAGACAGTCAGGGATCAAAATCAATTACCTACACGTTATCACGTGTACTGTACTGTCATCATCATCACCTAACCGGTTCCCAACTATGTTGGGATGGGCCTCGAATCCAACCGGATACAGCTGAATACCAAAATCTTACATGTAGTGACTGCATATCTGATCTCCGGAACCCTGTTACTAGGTTACGATACCCAGAAAAAGCAAAAGCGTATGTCTGTGTGTTGGACTAATTCCGCTTAGCTTAGCTCAAATTGTGCCAAGTCTTATGATAAAGGTATGGTATATGCCGACCGGAGTTTACCGATCGGTACGAGCCGAATGAACGTCGAATGTAGTCGCTTCGGGTCAGCTTTGTTGAATGTGCTGACCTTAGCAAGTATGTAGCAACCCTACGGAGAGCCTACTTATTGCCTAGGTTTTTAGTACTTCGTTAAAACTTGGGGCTATTTTGTGGAATTAGGAAGAAAATAAGTTTTGTTAAGAAAACAACAATTTGGTAAACTAAAAGGAAAATTGAACAACATTACTGTGAGCAAAAAAATAGAACAATCCTGGTATTGTACCACGACGGCTAATCAAGCTTTACAAAACCAGTTTATGCGGATCTCTCATTGTATAAGAAATCTATACAAAGCGAGGCCAAGTTATACTGGAAATGTACAGCTTCATGTGCCGCCTTGTGTACTAAAGATGACAAAAGAAGTTTATTTTTATCTGTACTTTTTTTTAAATTAGTTTAAATTAGTTATTAGTTTTTATCGAGATATTAATTGTAACAGGCGCGAACTATTGCATTCCGGTCCGTACTTTTGGATCATTCTCACTAGTTCCACCAGCAATTAGTTCCATGGAACTAGTGAGACTTTTTTCTCTCAGTAGTTCCATGGACTTTGATAATGGAACAAATGAAACAAAACTTAATCGAACTCGTCTCACTAGTTCCACCGTAGTTTTTCCATGGAACTAGTGAGATTTTTTTTTCTCAGTAGTTCCATGGTTCTTCTTAGTGGAACAAGTGAAACTAAAGTTAATCAACTTCATTCGCATTAGTTCCATTTTCTAAAAAAATATCATTAAATATGAATAAATGAAGAAAACGCACCAAAATAAAAAAAAACAAGTGAAACATCTATTTTTCTTTTTTCTTATTTTTTATGTTTCACTTGTTTTTTTAATCTTACATATTCCTTCCAAATTACGATGTGAAACCATGTCTTGCCGTATTTGAATGTCAGTTTTTATTCTAATTGTGTGGCTTATGAGGGTTTTGAAATTAACGATTCTAGTAAAAGAAATAGGTTTTACTGAGAAAAAAAAGTCTCACTAGTTCCATGGAACTAATTGCTGGTGGAACTAGTGAGAATGATCCGTACTTTTGACGTCACATTAAAAACTGTCAACTGCTCTATCTGTTTATTTCTGGAAAAAAACTCTTAACTTAGAAAGTTTATTTTATAATTTAAGAGTTTTTAGACGCAAAATTTTAGTTTCCTGTCAATTATTTTCCCTGTCTTTATCTACATGCCGCATCCAGGTACATACATATAAAGGGTGTAACAAGACCCTTAACGAAACCGAAAGGCACTTGTACTCCCCGTCATTGCGATCATTTTTTTGTTGTAGACAACACCTGGTAACCTTCTAGTTACGGAGATATTGCTCCGTAACTAGAAGGGGACATAGTTCTAACTTTTTCGCAAATTTTTATTGTAAGATTTTAACTTTAAACACCTCCATGACCCCCATACTATTCAATCCATCCATCATCACAATGTTTTGAGTGCATTATATTAGTCCCACCGTAAAACGTGATTTTTCACCCAAAAAAAAAGTCGTTTACCAGCAATTATTTTTGCGTAAAACTTAGTTTAATGTACAGAATGCTTGGTTGACGGCTTCGTTAAGGGTCTTGTTACACCCTGTAGATTATAAGTATTTTGTTGGTGTTATTATAATTATTGTCAAGAACATGTTACAATACCTAATTACTTCCATATCTATTTCTTTGTGAGTGCATATTCGTCATTTTGCTTAGTCACATTCATTTAATGTCAGCCGAAACAAGCGTACGAATGAAAATATGATTTTCACAGACACACGTTGTTCCTAATTAAATTAAGTGGAAATTTTACCCGCCCGTAATTTTCCCCGATGTCATTTTGTACTTTATGCTGTCGTGTTAAAACCCGAAGTTGCTTGTCAGGAAGCTGAGTAAGCGGAAAAAATAAAATGGTTTAATTAGCTGTCGGGAGATTGAAGATGCTTCAGCTTTTATCATTTTAATGGAGGATGCCAGTTTCTGGTTTAATTACGTTTTTAAAAACAACACGTGTTTGGGTCGAATTACAAGCGTGATTAGGGATGATTAAGGTCGAGAGTCGTTTGAATTTTTACTGGGACAAGTTTTTATCGTGTTTTTCAAAGGCGAAATATTGAAATCTTGGGTGTGGATCGCTAGAATCGAAGGTTGTGTTTCGTTTAGCAGGTTTTTTTGAATTAAATGGACGTGTTTGTCGCGAAGATTTATTTTCAACTAACTTAACAAGTAATCGAAGTGATCGATCATCTGCATATCGATAGTTAGCTATAGATACCAAGGTAACATTAATTGGTTTGTAAGTACTTGCTTAAACAATCCTCTTATCGTACCTATGCAACTTGGTGATCACATTACGTTTGTTATCGTTCGCCTGCATTGTTACACAGAGACACAACGTAACCTAAAATCGAACGATTTTTTTTATAAAAAACGCAATTATCATATAACATTTTGGTTGATTTTTTTTTGTGTTTGTAATTAAAAAATAACAGATTTTTACTGAATGCATTTGAAAGTATATACGGTACTTATAACAAAATATCATTTTTTAATTCATTTTTGCCTGTCTGTTTGTACCGGCTAATCTCCGAAATGGCTAGACCGATTTTTATGGGACTTTTACTAACAGATAGCTGATGTTATATTAAGTAACTTAGAGTACTACTACTTAAAAAAAAAAAAGGACTGGGATTCCGTGCCAAAATATTAAAACCTATGAAATTTTTAACAAAATCCGATTCAAATAGGGAAGTAATCTTGTTATAATAATTTCACGCGGACGAAAGTCACGGGCAGCAGCTAGTAGATAAATAAAGTTTTCAAACAAAGTAGGGAAATATTATGTATGATCGAATTTTCCATTTCTAAATCGTTTTAATTTGTGTTACGATTGCTCCGTGCGTTCTTGCTAGGCCGTTGACGGTACTGCTGGGTCACCAACTGTTCTATCAAAACTCAAATAGTGGCCATGTGTATTTGCCAAGGAAGAAAATAATGTTCGAAAAATGACAGAGACCAGACTAGCTTGTATTTATAACTAGCTTATTTCCTCGGCTTCGTTCGCGAGGAGTTCGATTATTGTCCCACGGGTTCATACTACCGGGATAAAAAGTATCCTATGTGTTAATCTAGATTATAAACTATTTGTGCGCTAAATTTCATCCAAATCCGGTCAGTAGTTTTGCGTGAAAGAGTTAACAAACATCCATCCATCCATCCTCACAAACTTTCACATTTATGTTATTAAGTAGGATCTCTAAAGGAAGACGCAATTAAGAATTTAAATCCCGCCTTTTAAAGATGGGTACTGAATGTTTAAATAACAGAGTTGGCGCTTAGCCCATATTAAATAGTGAAACTGTATAGTAGAACATTTGAAACTCTCCCAATGTACTGGAATATAAATAATTAAAAGACTCTTTGTCGTCATAAAGAGGAACTTTTGTCGCAGTCATAAAATTAAATGCAGTATTATAATGGCAAAGTCAGAAAGTTTCTTGCTGAAAGCCGGTTTGAATGGTAAAATATTTATGAGATTAGTGATAACATTGTATTCAAACACTGTTTTAAGCTTTCACGGTTTAAAATTAAACTTATACCTACAGAAATTATAAGTTTTACTGTCACTTACGGGATATCTTCCGTGATTGTTCATTATTCTGAGCTCCCGATATTTTGACACTGTGTGACATGCCGCGATCATGGCGATTGCAACAGCGTTAAAGGAGCTCAAATTGAACAATCACGGAAGATATCCCGTAAGTGACAGTATAAGTTTAACATCGTATTCATTTTAGAGGAAAGGTCATTAAGTCAACATCGTCTGCTTAGCCTCTCCCCGTCTGTGTTGGGGTCGGCTTCCAGTCTTACGGGATGCAGCTGAATACCAGTATTTTAGTTTGAGGATCGGTTAGCAAGTAGGGTTACTCAAAAGAATCTAGCTATGAACGTGTAGTTTGTGGCTGGTAGTTAAACCCGTTGAACTCAATCTCAACCATGATGTAGAGCTTACTAAAGAATTAGCAAGTTACGTAACATATCATCAAGTCTGTAATCCCCGAAGGGTAAGGCAGAGGTATCTCATAGTATACCCATATTTCGTCAGTTATATGTCTACGAGTAAGTCCCATGTAATAGGGGGCGGACCCATTTCCATCTACAAGGTTCAAATCCATACTCCTTGGCTGCTCCTGAGAATTTCCTGATGGAATAACTCAATAACACTTTACCCAACCTGGGAATCAAACCCAGTACCTCATGGTCAATAGTAGCGCTTGCGACCACTAGACTAACGAGGAGCAATGATAAAAAAAACCAGCCAAGTGCGAGTCGTACTCGCGCACGAAAGGTTAATTAAGGTTGTAGTAAATTAAAATTAATTTTTAAGCGGTCCCACTGGTTACCCTTCGGTTACGGAACCCTAAAAAACATCTTACGCATTTCAACAAAGTATAACCTCAAAAATTAAATCTAAATGAAATATAATTACGGTCCTTTCTCTCCAAAAGAATGTGCCAAAACGAGTTTTGCAAGAAAACATCCACAGGAGGCTAACCGCTTTAAATCTACAAAGGGAAGCTTTCCTTTCATTTCAAAGACTTCCATTTTGTTGTCCATCTTCAGGCCGGTTTGAGTAACTGCTTTACCTTCGAAATGTAATTTTAAATGTTTTTGTAGACTGGTTGCTGGAACAGCTTCGGGAATAGAGGTTTTGAGTTCGACTCCTAGGACCAAAATGTTACTGGGTTCTTGTCGGTTTCCAGTGGCACCAAGAAGTAAGCACGTTCGGCTGTTGGTCCCGGGTGTCATTTGTAGATCTTTGACAGTCGTTAGGTAGTCAGTGGCCCAAAAAGTCTGACAACCAGTCTCACCAAGGGGTATCGTATTACCCAGTACTAACTGGGTTGTGGAGGTCAGATAGGCAGTCGCTCCATGTAAAATACTGGTATTCAGCTGCATCCGGTTAGACTGGAAGCTGACCCCAATAAAGTTGCGAAAAGGCTAGGCAGGCAGACAGTGGCAACAAGAAGTTAGAATTTGAGGTCAATAGGCGTTGTGTCTGTTAATTCTTCTGAACGACCGCGACGTTAGATTCTTGTGAAGAAGGTAAGCTGAATTGAGAGGACTCAGGCATGCCAATATTAATTTGAACAGCTAAGATCTCACAATGATAGCAGTGGTTGGGAATAAAAAGAATCTAATAGTTGGTAACTTGTTGTTATAAAACAAATGTGCCTAGAGAATTAGGATTCCAACGTGGGAATGACCATGCTGATTCTCTGACCAAAGAATAGGTCAGTTTGGCAGTACCTACTATTCGGTGTCAATGAAGTCTTATTTATTTTGATAATAATAAAAGCTATTGTCCCTTATAAAAGGGGAATCTCTTTCAATTTACCAGATTCAATTGGCGCAGACAATCCGATTTGTGCAATCCGAGCGATTGGTTTCCACACTGGAAAAATCTTAGTGTTGGATTTTCTGCTCCATAAGAGGTACGGATGAGATGAATGGATTGTGTGAGGAACGATATGAGAGAAAGGAGTAAATGATAGCGTGACAGTTGTCAGGGGGGAATTGAAGAAAAAACAAGTGTTGCGACGCCCCAAGTAACCATGGGACACGTAGGGACATGATGAGTACGTATGCAAAAGCATATCAACTAAACAAAGAATATAATCTCAGGGTAAACATGCGACTATCGTTGTCGAAGCGTTTCAAACGATCGGCAGCGACTTTCTTGAGTTATCGACAAACTTTTCAGTAGCTTAAGTCAGTAATATACATTTTTGACTCTTCTATACTTCAGCCAACGCGTGACACACACAGAACTCAAAAGACACTTACGCTACAAAGTCATCATCATCTGCCTAGTCTTGACTTTCATGGCTGGTTGGCTTACATGGATTGACTGCCTATCGACCGCCACAACCCAGTCAGTACTAGGTAATAAGATACTTGGTAAGACTGGTTGTCAGACCACTGATTACTTAACGACTGTCAAAGAACTACAATTGACAGCCGGAACCAACGGCTTAACGTGCTTTCCGAGGCACGGAGGAAACTTGGTATGTAATGGGTGGTCATCCATCCACGGACAAGAATAACAATTTATTTTATTTATTTATTTAGGATCACCAACAAGTCACATTACAATTGATCTTATATAAAATGAAAACTATTACAAAATACAAAAGTCTTGTAAGTAATGCATACTCAATTACAGGTAACCACAGCTTACACATCATCGAGTTCACATGCTCTAAATACTTAATTTATGAGAAATTAAAATTAGGAATACATACAATTTAACAATCATGCTATTATTAATATTAGAATACAGTCAAATCAAATCAAATGTAATTACATAGTAATGTCAATGACAATCTAGGCGAGCGCGGGAACAAAGACACTGAATCTAAAAATCTCAAAAAATCTTCCGACATCAAAATGTGTCTGCCATTATCACCTTAAGAGCGTTTTCATGTGATCTAAGGTTACATCATCGATCTTGATGACAGCTTATTATCTGTGGTGTCAAAACTCGCTGGCTCACTGCCCGTAGTGCCGTGTCAGGTTACATGTGAAGTTTCAGAAAAAAAGGTACGGGGAAAATGTGTCTTGTCTTTTGTAGCCGAAGATAAGGTTACGAGCGGTCTAGCTTCTTTTTTCTAATAATTGGAATCTTGTCGAAATAAGTATTTCCATATTTAACCATCATCATCTGCCTAGCCTTTTCTCAACTATTTAACAACAATAAGAATTTATGTAAACACTAAATACAGAAAAGAAGAAAGGAACAGAAAATAGTACAAAGGTGATGCTTATTTCTAAAGAAATCTCTTTCAGCATACCTGCGAAAAGAGATAATAAAAAAAGAGATGTAATGATGATGCTGATGTTGTGTGATGTGTGGTGTGTGTCTAGTTGGGGTCGGCTTCCAGTCTAACCGAAAGCAGCTGAATAGCAGTATTTTACAAGGAACAACTGCCTATCTGACCTTCACAGCCCAGTGAGTACGGGATAATACGATACTCCGTAGTAAGACTGTCTGTCAGACTTTCGGGCCACTGACTATCTGTAAAGACTGTCAAAGATCTTCAAATGACAAACGGGACCAACGGCTTAACGTGCTTTCCGAGGCACGGAGGAAACTCGATAAGTAATAGGTGGTCACCCATCCACGGACCAACCTAGCCGAGCGCGGCTTTACCTGAAGATAAACACGAGCGGCTGTTATTATTTAGCCACGAGCACCTCCAATTTCCATATTTTACCTTTTTAATCCATACACACCAAAAGTGACAGAAATAGGTGAATTGTAAAGTATTTTCTAGAAGCTACCAAAATATGGAAAACACCCTTTCAAACTTTTCTAAAGAAAATGATTGATGCCATTTTATCCAGAAAAAACCTAATAAACGTATTATACTAGAGCCTTTCACATGAAGAAAACCGCCTTAAACTTTAGCTACGACAAAATAAAGAAAAGTACCGTTCAATTTTAAGATAAATGTAGTCGAACAAAAGAAATATATATCTTTGGAAGTCCCAGTGGGGGCGTTAAATCAGATTCGGCTGTAGTACCAAGTACGTCGTATGAATGTGTAATGTGCCCTCATTGGTACGCAAACGTACCCGCACGATGGGGACGGCGGGGTCTTAAATCATTGAGTACAGATCTACTGTACCAGAGGTATTTATAATGTTACTATGATTTATGTCAGTCTGAATTATTTGTATAACATAGCATCATATTGGGCAGAAGTGCACCTAATAGTACACCCACTTTTCACGAGTTATGTTTAACTCCTATGTGTTATGGGGCGAGCCTATTGCCATCAATTGGGCAAATCCAGACTCCGTGGCTGCTACTGAGTAATTCCTGATGGAAAATCAGAATAACAATTTGTCCGCACCGGGAATAGAACCCAGAACCTCATGCTCAGTAGTCGCAAAAGCGACCATTAGGCCATTGAGGCAGTCAAATTATTAATTGCACTCTCATAACAACTCTGTCGACATTTTGTTTGGCGATTATTGCAATAAATCTTACATAAATACTCATAAGACTTCATGTGAGTATTTATGAGTTCACTTTATGATGAAATAATTTTGGGTCTTAGCCAGAGTTTACTTTGAGAATTTGATGTCATATTTTACATTTTGATTTAGTATACAATTTTGCCCCACATTGGATCAGGGTTAATGGAGCCGTCTCCACGAGAGAGAATCACGGAGATAGTTACGACAAAACATCAAATTCAAACTGAGATTTTTTTTTTTTACGGATGGTAAATCATCAAATAACTCCTCCCGCTCTGGGTGGAGTGGGAGGGAGTCTCAGACTTTTACTGACTAAAATCCATCCATGTTCCTTCTTTGCCCTTTGTGTTCCAGGGCCGCGGTATCTCTTTCGAACAGTCCCGCAGCCATTAAAACTGAGATGACATCAACCTTTTTTTTTTATAAATGTACTTCTAATTAATTCATGACAAGAATTTATGTGGTACAGTACAACTAAAAAGGGTAATATAAAAAAAAACACAGAAAAAGTCTAAAATAACTTTACTTTCGGAAGTTGGTGGCAAAAAGTCAACGAAACGAACAAAGTCGGTTTTTTTTGCAGAAAGTTTTTAAATTGTTAATTTATACTCGGCGCGTTCATGCTAGGCCCATACAGCTCTTTTAGACATTAAACAATACGTAGGTGTATCGATCTTACAAATTATGAATGAAAGTTGTGGGAAGTATTTAGATATACATAAGTGGGAAGTCTAAAAGGTCGAACTAGAAAGAAAGGCACGCTACATATTTTTTTAGTCTAGAATTATATGTTCTAGAAAATAGGCATTACATTAATAGGTAGGCGTCCTAAGGTCATTGATTATTCAGGCTGTATTTTATTTTGGTACCTATATTACCTTGGTAATATTGTGCTAAAATAATAAACACACACGGGTTTGAAAAGCTGTCAGAGGTCGTTGAGGGACTTAAAATGAAGAAGAAGTTTTACCCAAAAGCAAACGTCGGAACTACTTAGTGTTTTTTCGACTAAGGGCCTTTGCACACCACGTTTTTTATGCGCTGACGACGCGCGTTTTTGATTAGCGCGTCCTCTGCGCATTATCAACACGTTTTTGCAGATTTTCCACGTTTGTATCGATTCAAACGCGCGCTTACAGCGCGTTTCAATCGTTAGCAGAGTTGTCTCGAGCGACGCCATCGTAATACTGAGATTCCTAATGGCGGCTTTCCGCGCGATGTATCGTTACAAACGCGCGTTTGTAGCGATGTAGCAACGCGTTTATAGCGATACAAAGGCAAGGATCGTGCAAAGGACGTGACTTCAGACTTGCGTTTGCTGAGCGTCCTGATTGCGTTCGACGCGCGTCGTCAGCGCATAAAAAAAACGTGGTGTGCTAAGGCCCTAAAAGAGATAAATTTGTTAATGAAAGGGGCCTTGAAACAAGAAAATGAAGTGATAAAAATAAACGAAAGTGCTTAATTTGTTTTCGATTCCGTTTCTTAAACATTAATTTTGTCTAACTGAAAATATTGTGCTTTTCCTCGTCACTGTGTTTCAGTTCAATAGCCTGTATTTAGGTCTTTGATCGAATACTGTTTTGTTATTAATTATTATGCTAGCTTAGAAACTAACGTACCGGTAACTATGTAGTCATTTATTCATAATATAATGATATGAATAGGTTCCTAGTTAGGTACAACTTCTTGTACCTATAAGAACGTACCTAGTACTTAATTGTCAAATCGAGCGAGTATGTAAGTTTTTTTTTCACGAATGGAACAATAATCGTATATGGCCATTAATAAATTAAACAAAAAAAAAGTAACTTCAACGACGTCATCAACACTACAATGTGCTTCGGAAACTATATAAAGGGTATAAAAAGAGCCTTAACGAAAACGAAAACCACATATTCTGCCTATCATTGGGATTATTTTTTACTTCTAGACAATACCTGGGAACCTTCTAGTTACGGAGATATTGGAGGTCAAAGTTCCAATTTTTGCACAAGTTTTTTTTTGTTAAACCACTTTTTAAGGTTTTAACTTTACTTTAATTAACTCCATGACCCGTGTACTATTCAAAGCATCCATCAGCACTAAGTTTGGAGTGCGTAACATTGAGTTTTACCTTAAAACGTGATTTTACACCCCAAAAAAAAAGTCGGTTCCCAGCAATAATTTTTGCGTAGAGTTACTTAGTTTGATGTACAGAATGCTTGGTTGACGGCTTCGTGAAGGGTCTGTTAACACTCTGTATATAGTTTTCCTTCAGATCTTATTGAATAAACAGCAAAAATTGGTCGTGACCGTATGTACTGGAACATGTTTATAAGTCCTAAAGTCATGGAACAGAAGTTGTTCATTTTCAAGGTTCGAGACACCATGCTAGATGTTGCGCGTTGATTAAATGTAACACCTTAGAATAGAATAGAATAAAAATCTATTGTTGAAACATCGTGGGGAAACCCGCATGCCTGAGGCACTGAGAGATATTTCTTGGCGGCTTGTAAAACCAAGTCATAGACCCATGGCATGGGCGGCATAAAAACTCCGACACCAGGTGAGGCAGTAACCACACGATAAAGAAGATGTATTTTTATTGTAGGTGGGTCACAAATAAAGATGGTAAAAATTGAAAAAAAGTATCTCTACAACATAGGTTGTAGAGATACTTTTTAAAAATTTTACCCTTAGGCTGTACAAATAATATATAGTTAGAGACGAAATAAACGAAATAATAATACCAACAGTTATTAACTATAAACTAGAATTGATAAACTAAAAACTAAACTAAACAGTAACTATTTAACATATTCTAGGAAAAGAGAAATATGTATATAGGTTCAAATATTTAGCAAGAAATAAATGAAGTAAAAGCCTATCTCATTCTATGTAATCTTCTAAATATTCTTTAATTGTACAAAAGCATTTTTGTATTAGATATAGAAACATAGGTAATTGTTTTTTGAATATAAAACTATCTTTGGTTTTCCTTAATTTACTAGTATTTATATTATCCAGTAGGTACCGAAACGAAGGGTCTTTGAAATTAATTATTAAAAGGACCATGATTTTGAATGACGCTTATAAAATTATGGCGATGGGGCACCATCGCATTTCATCGCTGAGAAAAATAAAAGTAAAAGGTCTTTTAGTAATATTTATTTTAATTAAACCCTTTTAAAAATGTTGTGATGGCCCAGAGGTTAAGGCCTCGCCTCTCATGCTTGAGGTTGTGGGTTCAAATCCGGGCAAGTACCAATGTGACTTTTTCAATTCATATGTACTTTCTAAGTTTATCTTGGAACTTAGAAAGTACATATGAATACATCACAGACATCGGTGAAGGAAAACATCGTGAGGAAACCTGGACTTTTAATTTATATAAGTCTGAAATCGCCAACCCGTCTTGAGCAAGCGTGGTGATCAATGCTCGTGCCTTCTCTGTATGAGAAGAGGCCTGTGCCCAGCAGTGGGACAGTAATAGGCTGGTATTATTATTATTATTAAACCCTTTCACGATTTTTTTTTCTAATTAAGTGAACAATCCATTACCAACCACTTTATTAAAGTATTCTATGTTAGTGCAAATATTTTTATACTTAATCAAATAATTTATTTTAAAATCAACAACTTGTACCCAAAATTGTAACAAATATTTTAACATCACTCTGTAGCTCTCAGAATTTAGATAATATTTAAAAAAATATTTATTTAGATGTAGACGAATTCAAGATGTAGCAAATAAAAAATGATATTTATAAATATACATAGCATGTGACAAGTCAATAACACTTTGCTAGAACTGAAGAATTGAATAGAACAATTTGAACTTTAATACGTTTGGAACTAACTAGAATATTCACCACATACATTTTTGATTAATGTTGACATGTTGGTATCTAATTATACAGATTTACTTAAGCTTGTTTTTTTTGTACCAATTTGATTATTCTTGTAGTTTTTAATAGATTCATTTTATTTTACAATTGTCCCATTTAAATTGTGCTATGTAAAGTGATGGGCTGAAATACAGGTTTGAATAAACCTAGATCGGGCAAGTCGCTACCAAACATTTGAATTCCTCATTATCTTTGACAGTCGTACAGGTAGCCAGTGGCCCGAAGGTCCCGCAACCAGTCTTAGTAAGGGGTATATCGTATTAGCCAGTACAAACTGGGTTGTGGAGGTCAGACCGGCAGTCTCTCCATGTAAAATACTGGTATTCAGCTGCATCCGGTTAGACTGGAAGCCGATCCTAACATTGAGAAAAAAGCTAGGCAGATGAGGATGAAAATCCCAAGTCAATCACATTCAATTCTAAAGACAAAAAAAAATACAATTTCAATCATAAAACATCGTTCTCCATGATCTCGGCAAGTTTCAGCCAAAGTTTCACGAACGTAGTCCGATTACCGAACCGAATTGAACCGGTAACGGGACTGACTGGAGGTAACTAATTGCGGGTACGGGGATGAAATATATAACGTTTACAAAGTAATAAGTAGGATGAAGCTTCGTAAATAATTGAAAATCAGGCTAAGAAATTGATGAGGCTGGTAGGGATTTTGTGTATTTAAACCTTTGCCTTTATCTTACCTTCCTAGACTTGAGAGGATACCAATTTATTTTTTTCAGTTTTTCATGGGTGTAAAAGTACCCTTAAGGAAGTCGAAAGGCACTTGTTCTTCACTGTTCCGTCATTGCGATCATTTTTTTGTTATAAACCATACCTAGGAACCTTCCAGTTGTGGAGATATTGGGGGTCAAAGTTCCAACTTTTTAACAAGTTTTTTTTTAATTCACGTTTTTAATGTTGTACCTTTACTTTAAATGCCCCAAGACCATTAAATGCATCCATCAGCACAATGTTTTGAGTGCGTTATATTGAGTCCTACCGTAAACCGTGATTTTTCACCCCCAAAAAAAAGTCGATTCCCAGCAATCATTTTTGCCTAGAGTTTCTTAGCTTGATGAACATAATACTTAGTTGACGGCTTTGTAAAGAGTCCGTTTATACCTTGTATGGCTGGCTTTTTGCTCAGTAGCTGGGTTATATAGATCAGGTAGGCAGTCGCTCCATGTGAAATACTGGTATTCACCATCCACCTCTTTGTCATAGGAGTCACAGACAGCCCCCTGTGCAGAGCCTGCATGGAGGAAGACAAGACAGCAGCCCACGTCCTTCTGCACTGCCCAGAGGTTACACCATACAGGGCAAAGTACTTCGGCAACCCAGGTACTCTCCGTAAGATCGACAGCAACACCAAGGTGCTCCTGGCCTTTCGCGGAGAGTTTTGGTGGATCGAATAAATTTGTCACCCATCCGCAAAATACGCGCTTTGGACGTGGAGTTGCGGATACCAGCCCGTTACACCATACAATACCGCTATTCAGCTGCATCCGGTTAGACTGGAAATCGACTCCAACGTAGTCAAGAAAAGGCAAGGCAGGTGACAAATATTTTCAGCACAACTGCTTTCAAAGCTTCATATTTTAATTACGTGCTCAGGGTATCATCGAGTTGGCTGCGCGACTATTCGAACGAAATACCCCGGCCCAGGTACACAAAGGGCAAAGATAGAACTTGGTTGGGTTTTAGTCAGTACAAGTCTGCCACTCCCTTCAGCTCCGCCCGGAGCGGTCATTTGATGATTTCCCACCCGAAAAAAACACGTATATAATTTACAAGTTTTAACAGGTAGGTATGTTACCTTAACATTACAAAACTTGTAAAATTATGACCCCAAGAAAATCTTATAAATAGGTACAGTCGCCATCAGATATATCGTAGCGGGCGAGGTACTCAAATATTTCGGAGCAGCATTACTTTTCAATAAGTTCGGAACACATAACGTTCTAAAAATATCAGAAAGCACAGAACTACAACAGTATCGACATAATCAGGATGGTCATAAAGATGGTCTTAAGTCTGTATGACACAGTTTGTAATGCTGCTCCGAAATATTTAAGTACCTCGCCCCGCGCTCGTACCCGCTACGATATATCTGATGGCGACTGTACGATCCAATTATATCTATCCCAATGTTAAAATTATAAGAAACTCTTACTAAATCCAACGCTAAAATTCAGACTTCATTTTAAACCTACAACTCTAGTTGTTGGCATAATAAACTAAAACATCCAACACCTTTTATTTAACTCCACTAAAACGTAGAAACTTAAACGAGACCCTTAATCTTTAAAGTACTTCTTTAAAACCAAACATTTCGAGTAATCTGGAATCAAAGTAAGTGTCACTTTGAGTATCAACAAGGTCAAATCAACTGAAAACGCTCCAATAATCCTTCAAAGAGGCTTTAAGACCTCTCACTTAAGGAACAAAATAGATAAACACAGAAGGTCGACTGCCTCCTTAGTCTAGTGATCGCATGCGCGACTGCTGAGCAGGGTGGTTCAATTCCCAGGGCAGAGTGTTGTCGGTTTTTTCCATCAGGAATTTCTTGGTAGCAGCAACGGAGTCTGGATTTGTGCCCGGTTGATGGCGATAGACTCGCCCCCTATTACATGAGACTTAAAACTAATTTGGCGAAATGCGGGTGAGCTAGTAGGTGCACCTCTGTCTAGCTTTTCGGGGATTACAGGCGTGATGTTATGTGGCATGCACATAAAGGCATGACTGTTGTACGTACAGTAGACAGTATCCCACGGCCTATGGCTTCTTACTCTATTGAAACTCCGTACTACGATAAGAATAAGTACCAGATAAATTATTTTTATCCGTAAGGAAAGGATCTCAAATTGCCATACTTGTCATAATATATTCAGTTATGGGGTGATATGCGAATAATATGCGGCTTAGTGATATTGCTTAAGGTGTTATATTGGCTCTTTGAAATGATTACTCAGAGATTATTGCATTCTTTTTTTCTATGTAAGTGTATTTCCTGGCTTCCATTTGTACCAATTTTCATTATGAAACTCTTCCTCAACGCTCTTAGCTGGTATTGTACCGAAGAGACTGGCGCCGTTGTTGCCACGTTGTATGGCAACACAGCCTCTGGCCAAGGTCAAAGCCAGCCCTTGGGTCACGGGAAGCATCAACTAGGCGTTGCAAAATTTCCTTAAACAGACTATGAGGACTAGGACTCCACGGGCCCAGAGTTTCAACCTCAAACTGCTCGAAAATATAATTTCCATAGAGGTTACTATATTTATACCGCTTGAGGTTCTCTGCAGCCGCAGCGGCAGCGCCAGCACAACACGATGAGCTAGGAAGATGAGAGGGCGCAAGAGTATCAACACATGTTGCGTCCCACACTAAAGGTCTACCTATGTTCCAAGGAAACAAAGACATGCCGTCCGGTCTTTTACCATCGTCTCGTGTTAAGCCATTGGATTCTAAAACAGCTGGAATGCCTACGGTGACAAGAGATAGAAGGAAGACGTCGGATGAAGACGACGATGACGTTTGCTTGCCGTGCAAAACGGCCCACACTTCGGTAGTATGACAGGCCGTGGTGTCCGAGGCTGTTGACAGCTTTACAAAGGTCCTTTGAATGAAACAAACGTTTGAGCAAGCATCTGTTTTCTCTCGTTGTTTCATTGGAGTTGATCTTCTGTATCTATTTTGCTGTGGTTAGTTACGGCCTCTCTCTCAACGGAACAGCGACGGGTAAAAGGTATTAAGGATATCCTTTTATCTCTTTTGCATATTTTCTCTCTGTCTGAATTTTACCTTTCTGATTGTTTCTTTTACTTATGGGTAAGATGGAATTTAATTTATTGTGTTGTGAAAGTTAATAAATAAAAAAATATTCTCATTCTTTATTGCACACAAAATAAAATAAAAAAATACATAAATTGTCTTTATCATGCTGTTAACAATTTCCAATTGTATCCCACTACTGGACAAAAGCCTCCCTGCCCATTACTTTCCAATTTTCTTTGAAATTTGCCTTCTACGGCCAATATTTAAGACAGTGTCCAAATCATGGCGCCAGTTTCTTGAACCAGCCCCCGTATTCACAAACGCTTCGGTTCGATTTCGATTCGACAAGTCGTATGTCTATCTCGCTCGTTTCCGTTGTGTCAAAAAAAGATAGACTATACGACTTATCGAATCGTTTCTGAATAGTGGGACTGTCCCAGTTACGATGACGCTCGTCTTCAGACACCCACTGTACCACTTTCCTATTTATTTTTCGTAAAAGTGAATGTGAAAACATATACAAAGGGCTTGGAAGTAAAAATCGAAGTTGTTCTGAAGATGCCATCAGTGAATGGACTTTAACTTTGATAGCTCTTATCTCGGAAACGTGACACTTTAGAACATTTTGTCTCATACAAAACTTGTTTGTATTGATGCCAACTATCGATTAATGTAGGTTTTATGCGAGGCCGCAACTTTGAAAAAAAAAAAATGGCGGAAGTTAGGCCGGCCATTAAATTAATTATTTTCCTCCTAATTCGTTTAATTTCTCATATTTATAATTGGGATATTTTTAAATGCACATCTTTATAATTTCTCCGCACACTAGGTAACTCCACTAATTAACTGAATGCATACCAGAAAAATAAATGCTGTGCAAAAAAACCAATTGATTAACTAAAAGTGTCCTACAAAAAAAACTAAAAAATCACACAAAACGAGATGACCTTTTTTATCGAATTCACACCAAAAATACGAATTGTTTATCAAAAATACTAACTTGCACTCTAAATTGTACAATCTTACTACGGAATTTCTAAAACTGATATCTAAAGGTACAATGTCACAATAAAGTAAGTTTCCATTATCAATAAAAACGCTTTTGAGTTAGTTTTACGTATTTATTTTGAAATTTCATGAAATTAAAATATTCTCCTAAAAAGTCAATATGTTGTGCTACAAAAGTTAGTGACAGAAACTAATCGCTGCAAAACCGACTCCACGTAGTCTTGTCTGCCCTACCCCTAGAGTGTAATTTAAGCCCGCGTAGGCGCGAAGGGGCGAGGCGGCCCGCGAGCTGAAGAGCAGGTGGTTTTAACGGTCGCCACCGCGGCTGAGGCTGGCCGGCTGAAGCCGGCCAGCAAGCCGAAGCTGCGGTGGTGATCGTAAAACCCATCTGCGACGATAAGCTCACGTGGGACCGTCGGAGCCCCGCAGCACCGGAGCCGTGACAGAAACCAAACGTGTTTTGTGTACTTAATTACTGATTAAATTGGGTTTTATTTAGAATAAACGATGTTCATAAAAGTAAATTAGGTGATGGTTTTCCTTAAAAAAGTTTTAATATGTTTGTTGAACTAAGGAATTGTTAGATATACTATTTTGATAATAGTTATTCGTTCAGTAAAACAGTTCTGCAAATACCATTAAACAATATGTTTGATTTTATTTATTTAGTGTGCATAATTTGTGTGCAAGTCAGTATTTTTGGTTTAACTTTGAAATATTTTGTTCGAAAAAAGAAAATATTCAGATATCGATTTAAATACATGCCTTTATAATTATCTTTACAAGTACCTAGATCTAGATTGATAATTCAAAACACAGTCCGCCCCAAAACAAAACAATACGTAAGTGGTTTTAAAAGCTTTTGGGGCCGAAAACAAGTAAAATGTACCACAGGATTTATAAACTGTTCTCAATAAATGCTAGATAAAGTCTCTTAAGCGCAAGCCACACAGAAAAGACGTAAGACGCGGACGGGGCGCAGACATATGTCAAATGTATAGAAGCGTCGCGGCGTCGTGTCCGCGCCCTGTCTTTTTTATATGTTTTGCGTCACGACGCTTCTATACATTTTGTATGAAAGCGACGCGGAAGAGACATATGTCTGCGCCCCGTCCGCGTCTTACGTCTTTTCTGTGTGGCCTGCGCTTTAGATATTTCCCTTTACAACCTACCCTGTCCGAGTGGAAGGTATAAAAAGGCATGGCGCGTTGTACACCGCATCTTTGGATGATGCTCTGTGCCGCACAGAGCATCAAGAGAACCAAAACGCAGTACGCGTTTTGGTTTTTGTTCTTTGGTTTTTGGGTAGGTTTGGTTTTAGACAGGTGCCAGGGGAGGTAATAATTTTGGTTCGGGTCGTGTTATATAATTCTGATGTACTTATTATTTACTTATGTGCTAGTTGTTGATTAAAGACAAATTGTAAGAAACAAAACATTATTTTCGCTTCTGGTCTCCAAGACTATTTTATTTCGTACATATATGTTGTTGTTACATTAAGATATGGGAAAAGGGGACGATATCCGAAACATATGCGGCTTCATGGTGTTGTTTGTGGCTCTGTATGGACTCTTTCAAATGATTTCCCAGAGATTATTTGTTTATTTTCTTTCTATCTGGTTCATGCAAACCATGGGAGCTATAGGTAGTTACTTAAGTTCTCAATTTTTTCCGTCAGGAATTTCTCGGTAGCAACCACAGAGTCTGGATTTGTGCCCGGTTGATGGCAATAGGCTCGCTCCTATGGGACTAAAACATAACTGGCGAAATGTACCTTTTATATACACCTCTGTCTAACCCTTTGGGGATAACAGGCATGATGTTATGCTATATACACACAACAAATAAAAAAAACGCTTAAAAAATTACAACGAAATCAGGCGCTTCAGTTTTCCACCTTTCAACCAAATTTTTCAAACATAACTTTATTTGCTTGCGGTAAATTGGTATAACTGAATATTTTCCTGATGGATGGTATAGCTCTTGTTAATGTTATATATATTTTTTTTTTCTTAGCCACTATTCTCCCACTGCTGGGCAAAGGCCTCCCCCATAGCCTTCCATTCTTCTCTCCGTGCGGTTTTTTCTGGCCAATCTCTCAAATACGCGTCGAGGTCGTCACGCCAGCGTTTTTTAGGCCTCCCTCGGCGACGACGCCCGTCTTCTGGCACCCACTGCGTGACGACTCTGGCCCATCGGTCCTGATCCATTCTATAGACATGGCCCGCCCAATCCCACTTCAACCTAGCAGTCAATGTCAATGTCAATGTTATATTGCAAAACAATATTTTATTTATGTGGGATTTATGATGAAAGTATGCAGTCTTAAATAATCTTCTTCAGTCTTCTCTTTTAGGGTATCCACAAGAAAATCTGATAAAAAACAGATTTCTGTAGCGTTTTGACTATCATTTCCCAGTTGAACAGGAGGTGTAATTTTGTCATACAGCAATTTATAATCGTGTCTATGTATCATCATTTTCTTGCCCTTATCTCATGATGATAACACCTTCATATTCGTCGTTGTATCGTTGGAACTACTATAAAGGGTGTAAATAGACCCTTAACGAAGCCGAAAGGCACTTGTTCTCCCCGTCATTGCCATAATTTTTTTGTTCTAGACCATACCTGGGAACCTTCTAGTTACGGAGATATTGGGGGTCAAAGTTCCGACTTTACACAAGTTTTTTTTAAATACATTTTATTAATGTAAGATTATTACTTTAAACACCTTCACGACCCCCGTACTATTCAATCAATCCATCAGCACAATGTTTTGAGTACATTGAGTTTTCCCGTAAAACGAAATTTTTCACCCCAAAAAAAAAGTCGTTTCCCAGCAATAATTTTTGCGTAAAGTTACTTAGTTTGATGTACAGAATGCTTGGTTGACGGCTCAAACTCAAACTCAAACTCAAAGCATTTATTTCAAATAGACCCATGACAGGCACTTTTGCATAGTCAAAAATAAGCTACCTACAGTCCCGCCACAGGCATAATAACTGTGAATGGACTGTAGTTGCCCATTCGAAAATAGTAGATCTCATGGAGAAGAATGGGCAAGAAACTCCATGGACACTCTTTTCAAATCAAGTTATATATTACAAAGCCCTGGGTACAATATTGTTGCTTCTATATGTGAGCACAGTGTAGAGATAGGAAAATAAAACAAAGCTACAGTTAAAACCATAAAGATTAGGATAAGCCCTACTAACCATAATAGAAAGTCTACATGGTACTCACACTTACAAAAACTCAAATAATGCTTCTAATTTATATAAAACAATAGTTATCAAAGTAACTAAGTTTCCAAACGAGAAAAAAAATAAAAGAAATAATGAAAGAACTAAAGGGGGAGCATCTCTTCCAAACATTAAAATCTTAGTATGTGAGCCCAAGTGGCAGTGGAGCAGGACCAGCATTGAGCCAAGCATTTTTATCTACGATATACTCTTCTAACTTATAATATGCTCGCTTACATAGTGTTTGTTTTATGCATTTTTTAAATTTCTTCTCATTAAGTTGTAAAATGTCAAGTGGTATTTTATTGTAACATTTTACACAGTACCCCATAAAAGATGTGCGTACTTTTGACAATCTGAAACGTGGTTGATCTAATTTGTCCTTATTTCTAGTATTAATATTATGCCTGTCGCTTATTTTACTAAAAAGATGAATGTTTTTCCGAACAAACATAATGTTTTCATAAATATATTGACAAGGTACCGTCATGATGTTAATCTGTTTAAACAATTCTCTTAGAGACTCGCGTCTGCGTAGGTTATAGATGGCTCTTACAGCCCTCTTTTGCAGAATAAATATGGAGTCAATATCTGCAGCCCGACCCCACAGCAGAATACCTTAAGACATGATGCTATGGAAGTAACTAAAATAGACCAGTCTCGCGGTATCCACGTCTGTTAATTGCCGGATTTTACGGACAGCATAAGCGGCTGAACTTAGCCGCCCTGCAAATGCTGTTAAGTGAGGACTCCATTGCAGTTTCGAGTCAAGTGTAATCCCCAAGAAAACTGTATTTTCGACGAATTCGAGTATCTCCTTGTTCAATACAACGTTACATGCACTACTTCTTACATTCGGTAACGCGAATCTTATGCATTTCGGCTTCGTGAAGGGTCTGTTTACACCCTGTATTCTCAATCGTGTCCCTAACTTCGCTACATCCACGGCGTCATTCGTGGCAGCGCAGAGGTTGCTTTGACAGATTTTTTTTTAAACACAGAGGGCAGGTCGGAGGTGGAACATAGTTTGCAATTCAGCTCCGCATCAACACCCTGCTACTGTTCTGTCTGTTTGTGTTCTGAGAACCTTCAAGAACCTTACTTCTTTACCTTAGATTTTGGTGATTAGCACATAGATTACTTTGTATCTCAAGTAATTTGAGGCTGTTTGTGTATGTGAGTTTAAATGTTTGTAAACGCACCACGGTACAGGAGAAATTCCTAGTGTGGGGCAAAGTTTAAAGTAAAAAAAAAATTAAAGGACCTTACTGTACCACATTTCATCCAAGTTCATTCAGTACCATTTCCGTCCATTTCAAGTTCCTAATCTTTATGCATGCAATGTGCTACAGTAATGAACTTAACAATAATGTTAAGTTCAAGTGCAATAAAGTCATCAAAATGAGTAAAGCCATCATAATAAATTTTTAATCCAATTACACCAAGGAACCCCTCACACAAATGAAGTATCACCCTCTAACCACTAAATACATGGAAAACCATTAATTCAGTGTGAACACCTCTCATCACACCCGTGTTACCTGCGTCAGTTAATTTGGAACATGACAGGGGTCCCTTCTGCCGTGTCACGTGTATTAGGTACCTACCTATGTCCCGGTATTCATTCGTAATTACGAGGCTCTTCACGTAATAGGAAGTATTTGACATGACAGTATTTGGTACCTCTCTTTGGGGTTATGGTAATGAGGTACATGTAAATACGATCACGGAAGTAAACCAAAACTTGGGTTTTGATATACAAGGTAAAATTAAACTAGCTAGCGAAACTCCACAGATATGATGGGTATTAATATTAAGTAAAGGCAGCAAAACGCAAATAAAAAATAAGATGTTTCGGTCAATGGCCGCGTAGTTTATTTGTTTTATCACTTATTATTTGTCGATCCCTGTCACGATAGCGGAGTGCCGCTGGCTAATTTAACAGTAATTTGACCCTGTATGCAGCTTGATTGGTAATTTGGTGCATTTCTTGTAATGGGTGATACCTACTAGACCTAATTTGTTACAATTTTGATCCCGGGTTATCGGGTCAAATCGGATTTTGGGAAAATAATTTTTTTTTGGAAATTCATTCTGTATATACATACCTCTTCTCTTCGATAACGGAATTGAGGTTATACGGACATTATTATGTCTTTAATTAACAAAAACTTGAGTATTGGCAGATGTATCTGATTTTTATTACTTGAGTTTTAATGGTCTGTTGGTGAAGGTTAGGTTGGTGAAATATTTTCATCTGGAAACCTTATTAGGTTCAGCTAGGTTTCTAATTAATTGGAGATTTCTATTGCATTTTAAAAATCTCTTTACTTATGAGGGAATTTAGAAGTTTGATCCAGTAAAAGGTTGCTCTAAAGTGAATGTTTCCTCATCCTCACGGAGTCTCAAGCACCTCGTTTATCATTGTGAAAAGGGTTGCAATCGATTACCACATCCTCTATCTGCCATTATCTCATGTAACTTAAACACATCCGTCACGCAATTATTTACTCCCTTTTTGATGTGAAACCTCTACATACTCTTATATGCGCGTCTAGGCAGTGATATCGACTCGTATGCCGTGACGGAAGATGGTATGACGCTATCATGGCGTGATGGCTCCTCTATGTCCCTTAAAATCAACCCTTTCCCATTAGAATAAAGTTTGTTTTGGAACGATTGTTCATCTACACATTATTATTCCATTTTCGAAAGTTCTGCGCTACTCAATTAGTGATGTAGTTAGGTCGTATGCAGATTAGGTCGATAGATATCGATAAAAGAAAATACTTTGATGTAATATATCTTTATTCTACTCAATATCTCGATATAGGTGTTTTTATTAATTATGAATTATAATATTTACATCTGCCGGGCGTCCCATGACGGCCAATCTTTTTCTCGTATAATTCCATTCTAACCTTTTCTTTGCATGTTATACTCTTATATTTACATGCATTTCATTCTTCCTCACCACATTTCCAAATCTGACAGACAAGTCCCGCTAAAATGTTCTGTAACATGTTATAGAAAATTTAGAATATTCTAGAACTTACAAACATAGTATCTAATATATTATTTTTTTCTAATACATACAGATAATTTAAATCCCCAAATAACAATCGAAACCAAAAATGCTTTACATTTATCCAATCTCTGCCCTTTTTTGTCCGAATAAACACAACATTGAAAATGGACATTCAAAAGTTGCCCTTCATTTGTCGAAAAGCGTTGCGGAAAAAGCGAAAAACCCTTTTTTATTAAAAGGACCTAAACGAAGCCAATCACAGAGCTTTAGGTTTTATGAGCAATAAAAGCAATCTGGCCAGCGGAGCAATGTGTCGCGATAGCTCCAACGCTTGCACTCAATGGGGCTTTTTTTCTTATTCTTTCTTTCTTTATTTACGCACTATTGCGTCTGGGTTTTACTCTTGAGTTTTTATTTTTGTGAAAAATTTGGATTTCGTTCATGGTATCGTCTGTTTCGCATGGATGGGTTACTTTTTTATCCGGCTGAGGTGAGGCTTAAAAGGAGGGTTATGTTTTCATTCCTACTTATAAATAAGTTGAAGTGACTTCTTGTTTATGTTGATATTATAAGTTAGACATTTAAACAGTCTGGCTAAGAAATAAGTAGGTCCTTTTAAACTTGATTAGAGAAATGGCGTAAGCTTTGGTTATAAATGCGGGTTTGGCCATTATAATCTACAGTGGAAGAACGTAGCTAACTGAAGGCGTTTTAAAGATTACGAGAAAAGCCTAAATAAAGATATCCTACAAGATGAACCTTAGGTGCATGCCCTAGGGTAGCCCACGAAATTCAAATTTTCTTACTTTTTTTGCAATTTCGCAGTCAGTGTCAAGTTTTATGCTGACCAAAATATGATTTTCGGCCGTAATAAGCATTTATTTACAGTATTATAAACATTAAAATCATCAATACAACCCTCTTAGTTCTTAATCCTATTGAATGACTTTTTATGAAAAAATGATTCAATGGGGTCAAAGGGACTTAAAAAAAATGAAAAAAATAATAATAATGGAATAATAATGGATGGATGGTTAATGGATGGATGGTTTTGTTGTTGTTGTTAGCCATTTCAACAAAAGAATCTTCAATTTCATGCTGAATTCAACAGCTAATCTGAAGGAAGCAAAATAAAAAAGGAAAAATCCCCAGTTTTCTTCAGTACATGCCTTATGTCCATCAGTTACCCCGTAATCCCGCTAACCCGGGATTGCACGGGATCCCGTTAATTTCTACCGCGTTGTTCGGGATAATTTTATTTATTGCAATGGGGATTCCCAAATAGGGTGTTAGATTAAACGCCTTTCCCTTTTTTATGATTCGTAGCGATAGCCACAAGGCTTCAAGGTTCACAGATGTTGGTAATAAAGGAATTTATTTTATTTATGGGTCGTTTGGTTTCCCTACCTTTCCTGCCATGTGTTCGAGATTTTTCAGCTTGAGTGTATTCAGGATGAAAGTCAAATGATTTTTAATTTTTTGTTAGTGTGGATTTTGAGAGCATACTGGTTAATAGTTAATTGATGTTGATGGATGGAGAGGGAGAGGAAGACAACAGCAGCAACCAGGAAGGGGTCCGCAAGGGCCGATGCCTTTCGGGGCTGCGGGACTGTTCGAAAAGGATACCGCGGCCCTGAAACACAAAGGGCAAAGAAGGAACATGGATGAGTTTTAGACAGTTAAAGTCTGACACTCCCTTCTACTCCGCCCAGAGCGGGAGGAGATCATTTGATGATTTCCCAACCGAAAAAAAGAGGGTCTTATAGATGAGAAGATGATAAGAGGAATGATATGAAAGAAAAAGGTGTAAATGATAGCGTGACGGTTGACAGGGGAGAATTGAAGATAAAAACGTGTTGCGCCTGCCAAGTAACATGAGACAAGCGCAGGAAGATGATGATGATGACTGGTTAATAGTCAATTCAGATAGTGTAGCTGTCTGTCTGCAGGGATAGATGATTTCCATGGCACTGAATACTCTTCCATTTGAGATTGTGGTCATCCGTCCATTTGGGCGGGATGTCCTTTGCTTTTGTTAAAAACTTACGTAAAGACTTCATTGGTCGCGGGCCGTCTTATGACGACAGGCCGGCTTAAAGAGATATCAGCAACAAGGAAGGGGTCCGCAAGGGCCGATGCCTGCCGGGGCTGCGGGACTGTTCGAAAGAGATACCGTGGCCCTGGAACACAAAGGGCAAAGAAGGAACATGGATGGGTTTTAGTCCCCTTCTTTCTAGCCATATCATCCTTCAGACATTCCATCCATCGTTTCTTAGGTCTTCCTCTACTCTTATAGACATTCATTTTTAGTAGGTGTGTATTATAATTACCCTACTAAAAAGAAAAAAATCTTAACCTTAATAAATCGCTGTTAAATTCCCTAATAAGTACCTCTATTTTTATCTTCCTCTCTTCAATAAAAACTAAAGTACCATCACTAAACAAAAGAACGGCTGTCAAAAAGGCATATGATACGCACGACGATAAAATTTGTGTTTATGGCGACGTAATATCGACATCATATCGATAGAGTATCGATAGAACACATCGTTGTGAGAACGACCCTATAAATCCCAAGATTGTCACAGTCCTTCCACATTTTTTTTTGTCTATGACGTCGCATCACTGTCAAAATCAAAATGATCTTTATTTTCGCCAGAATATGGTTGCTGTTAAGTTAAGAGGAGCTCGTGATTAAATAATAACAGCTGCTCGGATCGATCTTCAGGTCAAGCCGCGCTTCCCTTGATTGGTCTGTGGATGTGTGACCACCCATTACATACCGAGTTTCCTCCGTGCCTCGGACAGCACGCTAAGCTATTGGTCCCGGCTGCCAATAGTAGATCTTTGACAGTCGTTACAAGTAGTCAGTCAAGTGGCCCGAAAGTCTAACAACAACTCGTATCAAGGGGTATTGTATTACCCAGTACTAACTGGGATGTGGGGGTTAGATAGGCCGTCGCTCCATGTAAAATACTGATATTCAGCTGCATCCGGTTAGACTGGAAGCAGACCCCAACATAGTTGGTAAAAGGCTAGGCAGATGATGATGTGTTTTTAAGTTACTGTCACTGACAAGTCTGTCAAAATAAATGATCTTTATTCTCTTAAAGATAAGGTTGCTTTTGCATTGCTGCTGTCAGAGGTAAAATAGTTGTGAAAGGTCTGTATATTGGTGTCTATAATGGGAAATGTAAGCAGTGGATAAAGAAAAGACTATCTGGTTAAAAATGGCGTTGTAGTTTTAGGGCGAACCCAAAATATGATTTAAATAAATTGTCCCGGTTTTTCCCCGGATAAAGCTAGGTTTTACAAAAGCCTATTTGTAAAAGCGGTCTCTGGATAGTCATTTTCTTACATACGCAAAATGCTTGGAAAAACTAGAACATTTTTTTTTTGCTATACAGGGTGGGTAAAAAATCGCGGATCAAACGAAACAGGGCGTTGGGGTTATCAGGGTTATTTTTCGTGAGACTTAAAAGATATTGAATAAAGTGCCAATACTCATAAATCATGGCACATACTGTAAAAATAAAAGCACTTTTGTAATGATGATACATTTCTTAGAATCAACTAAACACCACTAATTTCCAATTTAGTAAAAATTTTGGTATTTTCTTAAAAACCACTCAAGTAGTCATAACTTTTAAGGAGATCAAGTTAGGACTCTGCCACTGAGACATTTTTTACTGCAAATAACCCCAACTGTCGCTCTGTTTCGTTTGATCCACGATTTTTTACCCGTCCTGTATAGGTATTCTGTCGTCTCCGTTGTCTTACAAATATTATTTTGCCTTGTAACGAAGTTGGTGAGATGTTTCCACGATTTCGTAGCACGATGCCTACTTTCGCACTATGACTATTTTCTGAGGGTTCCGTACCCGAAGAGTAACCAACGGGACCCTATTACTATAAGCCTCCGCTGTCCGTCCATCCGTCCGTCTGTCTATCAACGAGCTGTATCTCATGATCTGTAATAGGTAGACAGTTGAAATTTTCACAGACTGTGTACTTCTGCTATAACAACAGATAATAAAAATAAATTAAAAATTAAAGGGGGAGCCCCTTCTACGATGGTACGGAACTCTTCATGCACGAGTCCAACTCGCACTTGGCCAGTTTTTGTATTTCCCAGTAATCGGTAGCACAACACCAACAAAGCTAGGCCGATAGTTAAAATCTACATGAGGCAAGTCTTCAACTAAATATATTATAGACCGACCGCTTTAATGAGTCCTCGCCCGCGGGGTACAGGGACGCGGGATATGACATTCTTGTCCTATAATTCGCCCGCAGTCCGCACCTCCCTCGGTCCCCTTTGTCGTCATACCCCCGCGTCCCTGTACCCCGCGGGAGAGGACTCATTAAAGCGGTCGGTCTATAAATACCAAATGAATGCTAAAGCACCGAGTTTTCTCCATAAAAAATCACAACACATAATACAGCCTCTTAAAATACCGGTAAAATAACCTGTAAAATGACGTAATATCGATACCCAAAGAAATACGCAAGTGTACCACATAAACCTGACCTGTTTATACCGGTATAAAGTGAAAAATATACAATAGCACAGCTACGTTGGAAGCGGGCGAGTTATAGCTCCCTGGTGAACGATTTACTTGAGCTCGAGCATCGAATAGGATTCAGTGGAAGGACTGACGCATATTGAGAAGACGGAATTTAAAGGAGCTCCTCCAAAGGTGACCGGAACAGCGCAAACACGCTGCTCAATCGAAATGACAGGTTGCAGCATATGACTAATTTCTTTTAAGGGAAGTGTGGTAAAGCTGACCGGTCCAGACTCCACCGGATTTTGACAGATAACGTGCTGAAGTAGTCCGCAGCCATTCCAGAGTTCGGTTCGGCCGGTTTGACTGAACTTTTTTTATGAAAAAAGAAGAACCGCCATCTTCAGAAGCGTTTTCAAAGTGGGAAACTACATAGTCTTGTAAGATAGTGTACTTGCTTAACTCTGCTGTGTGTGAAAACAGTTGCGAGTTTTGGATCGTTACGATGATGAAAAAGAAGTTACTTTGATGCCAGACAAACACTTTGTTTTTTTTTAAATATTTATACTGCTTCCCCTCTGTGAGAGGGAGCTGTTATCTATCACGCAGGCTCTATGTGGTGAATGAATCAATGTCTGCGTTTTTTTCGATCTAGGATAATGCTGGTTTCCTCACGATGTATTCCTTTTGAGGGAAGCTGGGGAGAGCATCTATAGCTCAGATTAAATTACAAGTAAAATTATAATTTAAAAGACTATATTTGTATAAAAATTAATAAGGCGCAATTTCAACCTTATTTCTGGTATTCTCCTTTATCTCTCTGCCGTAGCGTCCTTAACACCATGTTGAAGAGAGCATCTATAGCTCAGGTTAAAATAGACAAGTGAAATGATAATTTAAAAGACGATATTTGTCGGCGACAAGACCCTATCTAGAGACCAGGGTGCAAGTAGTGGCGGTACGTAAACACGCAAAATTTCGCGCAACAATCATTTACTTAGAAAATTCTAATTAGAAGTGATTGATTTTGCTATGTGATAAATGTCTAATTAGTATTTATAATAGTTATTTATAGTTAGTTTTCTTATTAGAATCATCATAAGACTGTTTAATGTTAATTTAAAGGAAAATAATAGAATTTTAAAATCGATCTCATAGAATTACGTAACTTGAAAATGAGAATTTTAATTAGTGTTGATATCTTAACGAAATTAGTGTCAAATGAAAGGTTTAGGTTTAAAACTAATAGTACAAAAGGAATTAAGTGAATAACTCAATTAGTTTTAAAGTTATAGCGAAAATTGTAAAGTAAAAATCTATCCAGCGTAATTTTTTGAACATAATGTTCTAGGATATTTTTATATCTTTAAGTTTTGTGCCATATTATTGTTTTATATGTTAGAATAAGTAAATGTCTATGTAAAAACATATACTTTGTAAAAGGTTTCGTTTGAAAATAAATAAAAAGGGGGTTCCAAAGGTTTCGGCTGTGGGAAATCTAACGCTCAAAATAGAGCTAAAAAACGCGGGTCTCAACCGCGTAAGTAAGGCCCGTATAAAAGTCGGGGCATTTTTTGGTCGGGCACCAGTCGCAGCACAGCCACCGAAGAGGCTACAACAAGAAAGGGAACAAGCCGAAACCTTGGGAAGAAAATTCATGAAGAAAAGTGTGTTTTATTTCTGCGAGGTTCCTGCCTGCTCTCCAAAGTACGACCGTCGTTAGTGCCCCATACCCACATCAACGCATTCAGGGGTGCGTGGAGACGTGCGCCACCGGCGAAGTCATTACCAAGCAAGGAGCGCACGTCTAAACGTACTGGGAGATTGTCCCAGGACGACCAGGTAGTAAAAAGGCCTGGTGTCCGAAACAGTTGGTCCTTCGAGCCGGATCCCTGCAAGAAGAATAAGAAGAGTTCAGAAGAGTTCAGAAGAGTCAGAAGAAAGAAGATTCCGTTCAAGATGCCTATAACCAGGAAGCAGAAGGATGCCTCCTTACGTCCCGAGTCCCGTCCCACCGAAAGGGACGCGACAGAAGAAACGTCAGGGTCAGAAGGGGTCACGTCAGCATCCGCGTCGGCGTCATCGGAAACAACAGCCACTTCGAACACGAACACTTCTTCAGGCACTACGACCACAGAGTACACCACGACTACAGAAAATACGGTTGCGACTGCGACTACGGCGGCATCTGAGAAGAACGAGAAGGAAGATACCGCACAGAAGAAGACGACCGAGAAGACTCCAGAAGAGGTCCCGGAAAAGGGTGTTCGCGCCTCAGACGCTAACCCGAAACCGACGGGGGTCAGTCGTCGCGCCAGGTCCACGAAGACCACGAGTTCCTCAGCCAGAAGACGCGAGCTGGAAGCCAGAGAAGAATTAGCACGCCTGGAGCTGAAGCAAGCGAGGGCTGCGGCAAACCTAGCCCGTGTCAGATTGGAGCTGGCACAATGTGAAGAAGAGGACTCCGTGGATGAAGACCAGGAAGACAGAACAGCACAGGTGCAGAACTGGATCGAGTCATCCGTGTTAGGTGAAGGCACCAAAGAACAACCAGAGCTACGAGGTCAGCACCCTCCAAAGGAGCCTCAGAAGGTCAAACCTGAAGAGAACTCTTCAGGGAAAGGAGCTACGTTCGAAATTCAAGCGCTGACAACAGCTTTGAAAGAAGCTTTTTCCACAAGAGGAGGACCAGTGGCGCAGCCGAAGTACATCCACGAGTTACCCTACTTCGACGGCAACAGCAGCGAGTGGTTGGCCTTCAAGGTGGTCTACGAAGATACAGCACCGATGTTCAACGAAGTTCAGAATATGGCACGACTAAGAAGAGCATTGAAGGGCAACGCAAGAGAAGCTATCAAGAGCCTATTATACTCCGAAGCCTCTCCGTTGGAAGTGATGCAAGCCCTGAGAAGAAGATATGGAAGACCTGACGCATTGGTGCTAGCCGAACTGGACAAGGTCAAGGCGCTGCCGAAGATATCTGAAAATCCAAGGGACATATGCGTCTTCGCAAGCCAAATCAACAACAGCGTAGCATCGATCAAGGGGTTGAAGAAGCCGCAGTACCTGCATTCACCAGAGATGGTGAAACAAATTATTGAGAAGATTCCAACAATTCTCAAGTTCCGGTGGTACGACTTCACTGCTGCATCAGAAGAGGGCGAGTTCTCCGACCTATCACTGGTGTCCAAATTCCTGAACATAGAAGCAGACAAGTGTGGAGCCTTCGCATCTTCAGAAGAAAAGAGCGGGTTCAAGAGAACCTATCGACAAGCAGCACATTCTACAAAAGAAAGAGACGTCAAAGGAAGAGACAAAAAAGAAAGAAGTTCAAGACAACAGGAGAAGACCTGCCCTATATGTGAGGGTGAACACTTTCTCGTCGAATGTCCGAAGTTCCAGAAGACGTCAGTGCAAGATCGATGGGCTATAGTAAAGAAGAGTCATGTCTGCTTCAAATGTCTACAAGGGAAACACCGGAAGGAGAGCTGCAGAAAACCACCGTGCAAGGAATGCAAAAGGTGGCATCATCACTTGCTACATGTGGAGCCAGAAGATAGAACCTCGGAAGAGAAGAAGACGGAGACATCTCAAGAAGTAGCTACCGTCACGGCATCAGTAAATGCAGTCAACAACGCAAGAGCATACCTGAAGATAGTTCCTGTCGAGGTCTTCGGGTCAAAGGGGTCCAAGAAGATATTGGCCCTTATGGATGAAGGGTCAACAGTGTCCCTTCTAGATGAGAAGGTGGCAGAAGAAGTCGGCGCTCGAGGCAACAAAGAAGAACTGGTCATCGAGACAGTGGGTGGCAGGCTGATAAAGAAGAAGAACTCTCAGACATTGGACCTCACAGTAAAGGGGGTTCATCAGGACAACAAGAAGATCCTGAGAAGAGTTCGAACAATCGACGAGCTGAAGCTTGCACCACAATTCTTGGAGAAGAAGAGGATTGAAGAATGTCAACATTTAAAGAAGATCGCCGACTCTCTATACTATCAAGGGGAGTCACCACAGCTACTCATCGGTCAAGATAATTGGGAGCTGATCGTGACTCAAGAAGTAAGAAGAGGAAAACCAGGAGAACCAGTTGCTTCAAGAACGGGGCTGGGATGGGTGCTCCACGGGTCAGACAGCGGGGGCTCAAAAGTAGTACACTTCTTAAACACGTGTCTACACATCAGCACACCAGAAGAAGAGATGCATCAAGCCATCAAAGATCACTTCGCGATAGAAGCACTTGGTGTACAACCAAGAAGACCCACCACGGACTCAGAAGGAAGAGCGCTCACCATCCTAGAGAAGACTTGCAGAAGATTGGAAGATGGTCGATTCGAAGCTGGACTTCTGTGGAAAAATGAAGAAGAACAGATGCCAGAAAGTTACACGTCTGCCAGAAACCGATTGGTCAACATTGAGAAGAAAATTGATAAAGATCCCCAGTTGAAGGCGGAATATAACAAGCAAATCCAGCATCTAATCGACAGCAAGTATGCAGAAGAAGCACCAGAGGGACAAGCGGACTCCAAGAAGAAATGGTACCTCCCTCACTTCTCAGTGGTACATCCATTGAAAAAGAAAATAAGGATCGTCTTCGACGCTGCAGCCAAGTCAAAAGGAAGAAGTCTCAACGACGCTCTACTGCCAGGACCAGATCTACTGCAGTCACTCTTCGGGGTTCTACTGAGATTTCGACAAGGACCATTAGCAGTAGCAGCCGACATCAAGGAAATGTTCCTGCAAGTTCGCATCAGGGCAGAAGACAGAGACAGCCTGAGGTTCCTGTGGCGTGGGGATCGTCGCGACGTTTCACCGAAAGAATATAGAATGACATCAGTCATCTTCGGCGCAACATCGTCTCCAAGCACAGCGATCTACGTGAAGAACCGAAACGCAGCGGACTACAAAGAACAATATCCAGAAGCTACACGGGCAGTCGAGCTGAACCACTACATGGACGACTACTTACACAGTTTCCATTCAGAAGAAGACTTCAAGAAAATAACAGCACAAGTAGACTTCATACACAAGAAGGCGGGCTTCGAACTCAGGGGATGGGCGTCAAATCAACCTGAGCTGCTTCAAGGCTTGAAGACTGAAGCAATCGAAAAAACAGAAGTGAACCTCGGTGAAAAAGAAGAGAAGACACTAGGACTACGCTGGTTCACTGAAAGGGACTCCATCGGCTTCAGGGCGAACCTCCGGAACACGCCAGAAGAAATAGCCAAGGGTTTCAAGATACCCACGAAGAGAGAAGTTACCAGCGCGGTCATGTCAACCTTCGATCCACTGGGACTAGCATCACCAGTCCTCGTCCAAGGCAAGAAGCTACTGCAGAACATATGGCGAAGCGGCGTCGGTTGGGATGAAGAAATAGAAGAAAGGGAGTACGAAGTATGGAAGACTTACCTAGAAAAAATGAAGTTACTCCAAGACCTTCAAGTTCCAAGATGCCTGGCGCCACATCGCACCGAGGGGGAGCTGCACACGTTCACAGATGCGAGTGAGGCAGCGTATGCAACGGCTGTATATTGGAGGACAGAAGATCGCGATGGAACTTACCATGTCAGTTTAATAGCAGCAAAAGTAAGAGTCACTCCACTGAAGCCAGTATCGATCCCGAGACTCGAGCTACAAGCAGCCCTCCTAGGAAGCAGACTAGCACACGCAGTAGAAGAAGAAATGGATCTGAAGATAGCAAAGAAAACGTTTTGGACAGACTCCAGCATCGTACTCTCCTGGATCAAAACAGATCCCAGAACCTTCAAGACGTTCGTAGCTCATCGTTTGGCAGAGATAGAAGACCTCACCAAACCACAAGAATGGAGATGGGTACCCACGGCGCAGAACCCTGCAGATGATGCGACGCGCGACGTGCCAGAAAACTTCGACTGCGATCATCGATGGTACACCGGGCCGGACTTCCTGAAAAAAGACGAAGTGCACTGGCCTACAGCAAGAACTTTCAAGAAAGAAACCACCGGTGTAGAAAAGACAACAGATATCGTAGCGGCAGCGAGCACCACGCCTCCAACACCAGATCCTGAGAGGTTCTCATCATGGAAAAGACTCTGGCGGGCTACAGCAAGAGTACTGCAGTTCATACAACTCTGCAAAACTAAGGAAAAGGTCCACGTCAGCCGGGAAGATCCTACCTGGAAACTGACAAAGGGAAAGAAGAAGAAGATAATAGAGAAGCAGCATCGATCTTCGAAAATACCAGAAAGAAATTACGTGCCAATAGATGCAGACCTACTTCAGCAAGCAGAGACTCTATTGTTGAGAAGAAGTCAAGAGAGAAGCTTCAAAGAAGATATCAAGAATCTACAGCAAGGAAAACAATTAGAAGCCAGCAGCAAGTTGAAGAAACTCGACGTGATACTAGAAGAAGGTCTCCTGCGAATGAAGGGAAGAATCGACGCGATACAAGGCGTGACCAGAGACTACAAACGACCCATCGTGCTCGACAGCAAGGACAAAACAACACGGCTCATCATAGAAGAATTTCATCACCTTTTCAATCATGGAAATCATGCGACAGTAATGAACGAGCTAAGGCAACGCTTCTGGGTACTGGGACTGAGGTCAGCGATCAAGGCAGTTCAACACCAATGTCAATGGTGTAAGACAAGGAAGGCGAGACCACAAGAACTACCGACGGGTAACTTACCTGTTGAACGACTGATGCACGGAAACCCTCCCTTTACGTGCACGGGCGTCGACTACTTCGGCCCGATGACCATCACCGTAGCAAGACGTCATGAGAAGAGATGGGGTGCCTTGTTCACATGCCTAACAACTAGGGCTGTGCATATCGAGCTCACACCTTCACTCTCCACCGACAGTATGATCATGGCACTACGAAGATTCGCCGCAAGAAGAGGGATGCCGAAGACAGTCTACAGCGACAACGGGACTAACTTCGTCGGCGCCAACAAAGAACTGAAAGAAGCACTAGACATCATGAAACAAGAAGACCTCATCTCAGAAACAGAAAAGATCGGCGTGCAGTGGAAGTTCATCCCCCCTGGTGCACCAAATATGGGCGGTGCATGGGAACGTCTGGTGGGATCCATAAAAACCGCACTAGACGCCACCCTCGGCGAGAAATATCCACGGGAGGAGGTACTCCATACCCTCCTACTAGAGGCTGAGCACATAGTCAACTCTCGGCCTCTCACCGATCTCTCCGAAAATCCTGAAGAAGAAGCTCTAACCCCAAACCACTTTCTCATCGGGCGATCCTGCGGAGCAGCGAGAATCGGCAGTTTTCAAGACAACGAGCTCGTGGGCAAACACACTTGGAAAGCCACGCAGCGACTTGCCGACCACTTTTGGCAACGTTGGCTGCGAGAATACCTGCCCACTCTACTGCCGAGGAAGATCAAGGGAAGAACCTGCACCACAGACCTACAAGTTGGTGACATCGTGTTGATCGTCGACCATAGCCTACCAAGATGCACCTGGCCTCGCGGCAGAATCCTGCAGGTGTATCCTGGACCAGATGGAAGAACAAGGATCGTCGACGTCGAGACGCGAGGAGGAGCGCTACGAAGACCCAGTTCGAGAGTGGTGCTGTTGGTGCCGGGAGTATCGCCGAGTCTGGAGGTTGGTGCAACGCACGAGGGGGAGAATGTCGGCGACAAGACCCTATCTAGAGACCAGGGTGCAAGTAGTGGCGGTACGTAAACACGCAAAATTTCGCGCAACAATCATTTACTTAGAAAATTCTAATTAGAAGTGATTGATTTTGCTATGTGATAAATGTCTAATTAGTATTTATAATAGTTATTTATAGTTAGTTTTCTTATTAGAATCATCATAAGACTGTTTAATGTTAATTTAAAGGAAAATAATAGAATTTTAAAATCGATCTCATAGAATTACGTAACTTGAAAATGAGAATTTTAATTAGTGTTGATATCTTAACGAAATTAGTGTCAAATGAAAGGTTTAGGTTTAAAACTAATAGTACAAAAGGAATTAAGTGAATAACTCAATTAGTTTTAAAGTTATAGCGAAAATTGTAAAGTAAAAATCTATCCAGCGTAATTTTTTGAACATAATGTTCTAGGATATTTTTATATCTTTAAGTTTTGTGCCATATTATTGTTTTATATGTTAGAATAAGTAAATGTCTATGTAAAAACATATACTTTGTAAAAGGTTTCGTTTGAAAATAAATAAAAAGGGGGTTCCAAAGGTTTCGGCTGTGGGAAATCTAACGCTCAAAATAGAGCTAAAAAACGCGGGTCTCAACCGCGTAAGTAAGGCCCGTATAAAAGTCGGGGCATTTTTTGGTCGGGCACCAGTCGCAGCACAGCCACCGAAGAGGCTACAACAAGAAAGGGAACAAGCCGAAACCTTGGGAAGAAAATTCATGAAGAAAAGTGTGTTTTATTTCTGCGAGGTTCCTGCCTGCTCTCCAAAGTACGACCGTCGTTAGTGCCCCATACCCACATCAACGCATTCAGGGGTGCGTGGAGACGTGCGCCACCGGCGAAGTCATTACCAAGCAAGGAGCGCACGTCTAAACGTACTGGGAGATTGTCCCAGGACGACCAGGTAGTAAAAAGGCCTGGTGTCCGAAACAATATTTTTATAAAAATGAAAAAGACACAATGTTAACCTTATTTCTGGCATTCTCCTTTATCTCTCTGCCGTAGCGTCCTTTATTCTTACACTGTACCAACTACCAACTGACAATTCTATACCTAGTCAAAGTGGCCCTGTTGCGTGTCGAGCGCTGGATAGTGGTCTGAAGCCTTCCTTTGTAACAAAGGGACTCAACTCTGAACTCTAGTAATTAACTACCTCGTCTGGAATTCTCACTAGTTGCAGAACTAGGTGTCTAGTTGAACGATGTTACCATCCACTAGAAGCTTAATTGGAAATTGGCCGAAGTATTCGCCTCAGGCAAAGACGTTTGAATATATTTACGAAACGCTGGCCAACGCGAACAAAATCAATTGGCAATTGGCCATTGCTCGTCCGTGTAGTTCTAATGTAAATTTTTTGTCATTTGGTGCAAGGTCTCACTGATACCTTATTATTTTTCTACAACATTATATCCTATCTGTACCTCTTTTTACTATCTATATTTTTTTTTCGAGATTTTCTATGGGTACAATATTATGTACGTTTACGTACTATTATAGGTGTATGACAGCGTCTAAAGTTGTTCTTTCCCCATAGAAAAGAAAGGATCCTCCGACCAGACGGGTGTTGTTTCTGGTGGACTATCCAATAGTTATTGTCGGATTTTTCTATATCGTCTTAAGTTGCGGATAACTTTAAAAGCGCGATTCCGAATTTTCGTGATAGTTCTTCATTTGTGGCATAGATGGCGCTGTAATACTTTTTGTACTATGTTGCTGTAGTTCTTTTTGTAGTGTCGCTACACTATTATGTGAATCCAGGTGGCATGGGAACTTCGTCTATAAGGTTATAATTTAAGGCTATAAGGGTATTCTTAACGATTGTGGGCAAAAATGTAAGTCAGTTTAGTGAACGCTAAACTTTAAGCCGCGGAAACGTCTTACATCGTTTGAAGGCTGAAGCTACAATGTGGATGTTATCTTATTCATGACTATAGGTACGTAGACGATAGCCGTATTAATTCTTTTGAAATATTGTGTTTGAAAACTATGAAATGGAAGGGAAGATAAAGATGATGTTTGGGGTTCCGCTCTTTTATGTTTTAAAAGAGAAAAGTGTTTACAGATATCAGCTAATGTAAGATATATTCGGCTTGTCGGGTTTGGCTTGTGTAACTAGATACGACTGAAGTTCAGTAAGTTGCAAGAAGTGACTGCTTTCTGACGGCGAAAACTTAAAGCCGTATCTATAAAGAAGTCTAAGTGATTACTTGAGTAAAAGTAATTATTTAAGATACGATTTTTATTCTGTAGATTATTAATTGCTGAAGTGAGAACTGTCAAAAGTTAGAATTCCTAACTTTGCTTTCTTTGGCGGTTTTTCCTTCGTTCAAATTCTTGACTATTACAAAAAAAAAATTAATGTATAACTGGCGAGATATGGGTATATTAGCCTAACCCTTCGGAGATTACAGGCGTGATGTTATGTCATGCTATTATCATTGACGTAGTATTTTGGATCTCGTATTGTAAAGTTATGTGGTAATCGTTTGTCGTGGTATGGGCAAGTGATGCGGAGGAATGAGGAAAATTTTGAGTATGAATGTGGATGGATATAAGAGTAGAGGAAGACCAAAGAAACGATGGATGGACTGTGTGAAGGATGATATGACAAGAAAGGAGGTGTCTGATGAGATGACGAGTAATAGAGAAGTGTGGAAGAAGAAGACATCCTGCGCCGACCCCAAATGAATTGGGATAAGGGCAAGAGAATGGTGATTATTATAAGATAAGATAAAGATTTATTTCTCACTATAATACATAGGTACATTATTAGGTGTCGTGAACAATACATGCTTTCTTTATATTGTGGGAGACTGGTGCCTAAGCTAGACGAAAGGCCTGTATTTCAGGACACCAGGTCTCCACCCCTTTGGACGCACATTTAAACAGAATTATGCACTCGTACACTAATTAATGCGGTAATGAATATTGCGCAAGAAAAAATAACGGATAAAATACACATTACACACATTATGAAATAGGTTTTAGATAATCGCTTTTGAATTGAGACAAATGTAAAGGCACATATTATTAGTGCCCGTGACTGTACACACACACTTGGTATTCTGTTCTGAGCTTCTAACTGCCCGTTTCAACTGTCACAGAAATTCATATTTCAGCTGGACGTACGACCCTTTGTTCTAATGTAATAAAATAATAGTGTGAATTTAATATCAAAGAAGGAGCTATCTTATAAATTCGAACATATTTTCATGATGGGGGTATTATGAGACATTCTCAAAAGTATACTATATTTTAATCTCTCATTTTGAGAATTTTATGGAGGAACTTATTGGCTGGACTTTAACTCTTTTGTATTTGGGTAACATATTGAAAAGAAATGAGGAACTTTAATAAAATTGCGTTCTTACTTGTCTTTTGACACCCACAATGTTGCGTTCCATTGCCCTTTGGCAAACTCCAAGGGGGAACTTCTGAGTCTCAGTGAGTGACTAGGTCTGAGCACCATAGGTGAGGACGGGCAGAATGCACATGTCGATGAGTTTGCGCTTCAGGGAGATCGGAAGATCACCCTTCATTAGCGTCTTCGTGGAACAGTAGCTTTGGGGCTGCGGGACTGTTCGAAAGAGATACCGCGGCCCTGGAACATAAAGGGCAAAGAAGGAACATGGATGGGTTTTAGTCAGTAAAAGTCTGACACTCCCTCCCACTCCACCCAGAGCGGGAGGAGTTATTTGATGATTTACCAACCGTAAAAAAAAAACAGTAGCTTTTCCAAGCGTTTTCAACTCGGCGATCAATTTCTCTTTCTTGCCTGTTTTCGTTACATTTTAACTGGCCCAAGTAGATATACTCATCGACATAATGTATTTCCTGCCCATCTACCTCGACCCTACGCTTAGTGCTGTTGGTCATAAGCTGGGTTTTCGACCGATTCATCGTAAGTCCCACCCTAAAGCTGGCTGTGCTCAGTTCTTGGAGCATGGTCTGTAGTTCCAGGGCTGTGGGGGCAAAAAGGACTATGTCGTCGGCAAATCGGAGGTTCGTCAACCTCTTACTGCCGACTTTAATGCCTTTGGTGGTACATGAGGTTGCTAGAGTTCTAAATATCTCCTCAAGAGTGCGTGTAAATAACTTCGGAGAGAGCGGGGGGACCCGCTCTGTTTAATATGCGTTCTTACTAAGTTATTGAAAACTCACAATTCATAGTCCATTAGTAAGTAACTGTATTCAGATAACACAGGTCATTTCAATACATTAGTCTTTAGGTACAGACTCATATCGAGATACTACAATCTGTCAAATATCTTTAATAGATTTTCAACTTTATCGTTAAAGCATTAGGTTCAAGGTTGATTGGGAAAATTTGATATTTTCGGGTACCTTGATGTGCTGGTGTCTGTACCCCTTTTGGTGTCTGCATAGTGACAAAAGTGATTCCTGATCACTTTACTTAACAAGTTTCTTTTAACAGGTAAGCTATTGATTTTGCACAAACGCTTGGTATCCGGAGATCAAAAATAAGAGTAAGGAAAAGTCCAGATTGTAAAAAAAAAACGGCTTTTCTATTATAGTGTCTTCATATTTTTTTATCGCTCGAAGCTTTCTTTTTACACAAGAGACAATGTAATGTCTACTTACCATCATTCCCTCGGTAGCCATTATATTATGTAAGACAGTAGTCAGACTTTCGGGTTAGCTACCCATTTTGAAATGATACGCCTTTTCTAGTACCAACAATTGCATTGTGCCCATATACAGGGTGTTTGGTAGATGGGTGCAAAGCCTGAAGGGGGTGATAACTTAGACCATTTAGAGCTTATTAAGCTAAACTTGTCTTAGACGAAGTCTGTTCCTTGTATTTTTTTTTGAAACTCTAAGGTTTTTAGCAATAATATCCATTTTTTTTCAATGAATTGTTAATAGTGTCCAGTGAAAGCTGCTATGTTATTATTTTTTATTTATGTAATGTGTGATTACTCAAACAAAATAATTCCCAAGCATCTGTGTCATCAGAGAAACATTCTACGCCATATTCAAGTTTAAGAAACTTTTAAAAATCAAGGATATGTTTTGTTTACGGCATAATAAAAAAATAAGAAAAATAGCCTCAGTTGTTCAAACCTTTTTAAAAACATGCTTGGTTATTGCCCTTTCTTTTGAGGTACTATTTACGCAGATATCTCATAAACTCTTGGAATTAGGATGTACAAATCAAATTGAGGTCGAATATTTAATTTTTAAACAGACCAAAATAATGCAACATTTTTGTTAAAATAATTTATTGTTCATGTTCAAAATGTTGACCGCGGTTTCTTATACAAGCACGTGCCCGTCTTCTCACTTCTGTAGTCGTGATTTTTTATTTCATCTCCTGCTTCATGACTTAAAAAGCCGTTTGATTCTTTCTATTAATTCTTCTCTAGTTGAAATTTCAACGTGCATGTAGACGAGCTTCTTGGCCCGTCCCCAAACTAAAAAATCCACAGGAGTTAAATCGGGTGATTGAGGTGGCCAAGGGATGGGCCCGTCTCTGTCAATCCAGCTCTCTGGGAAACAGTTATTTAAATGTTCTCTCACGTTTGACAACCATCTTGTTGAAAAATCATTGGTCTTCTCATTGCCAATATTGGTATTTCGGTCTCGTCCAGAAGTTCTGGGAGATAGTTTTGAAGGAATTCCAGGTAATTTTCTCCATTTAAATTATCTGGCAGGAAGTGGGGACCAATCAACGTTCGGCCGCCCTAAACGTGATGAAATTAAAAATCACGACTACAGAAGTGAGAAGACGGGCACGCGCTTGTATAAGAAATCGCGGTCAACATTTTGAACATGAACAATAAGTTATTTTAACAAAAATGTTGCATTATTTTGGTCTGTTTAAAAATTAAATATTCGACCTCAATTTGATTTGTACATCCTAATTCCAAGAGTTTATGAGATATCTGCGTAAATAGTACCTCAAAAGAAAGGGCAATAACCAAGCATGTTTTTAAAAAGGTTTGAACAACTGAGGCTATTATTCTTATTTTTTTATTATGCCGTAAACAAAAGATATCCTTGATTTTTAAAAGTTTCTTAAACTTGAATATGGCGTAGAATGTTTCTCTGATGACACAGATGCTTGGGAATTATTTTGTTTGAGTAATCACACATTACATAAATAAAAAATAATAACATAGCAGCTTTCACTGGACACTATTAACATTTAATTGAAAAAAAATGGATATTATTGCTAAAAACCTTAGAGTTTAAAAAAAAAATACAAGGAACAGACTTCGTCTAAGACAAGTTTAGCTTAATAAGTTCTAAATGGTCTAAGTTATCACCCCCTTCAGGCTTTGCACCCATCTACCAAACACCCTGTATATAATAAAACCTTGGTATTAATACCAGTAGCAAGCTTAATATAATATCTAATAATTATGTAATTAACAAAGATAACTTCCATAAGAAGAACTTTTTGTTTATCATCCAAAAGTAGAATACCTTTTCTTTTTTTTTATTTGGCGGGTACTGATTCAAAAATTTTACCAAAGAGTTTTTATGAACTCTTTGGTCAAATCAAATTCTATCGATATTTTATGTTTATTTTTAATACATCATTACAACAGATCTCATTAATATTTGAAAATCAATTTGAATGTCAATTTGACAGTCAAAATTGTCATGATGTCATTTGTAGATTCTTTGTAGATTTGTAGATTTTCTTCCGGGACCAGCGCCTTAACGTAGTTCTATCTGATAGATCTACCTTAATTTTTTCCCACCCTTTATGTAAATAAGCACCGAAAATGTAAGGTAGCTCTAATACCTCATCCTCACATGAATCATTCATACGAAGACTGGTCTTTTGTGAATGTAAATTATCATAATTTAATTTGCGTATGTATGGAAAGGTGAGCCATTTATAGTAACTATTTCTGATAAAAATGGACTTCAAAGCTTTGATGTTTTATATGATCTACTTATGTAAGGTACTTCCCTAATGATGAATATATTTTTGTCCCTTTTTCTTTTGATATAACACACACACACACTTTATATTGAAAGAGTTTCCTGTGTAGGGTGATTATACTACTTATACCTTGGACTTACATAACATCATGCCTGTAATCCCCGAAGGGCTAGGCAGAGGTGTACAGTTATGTTTAAGTCCCATGAAATTGGGGGCGAGCCTATTGCCAACAACCGGGCTCAAATCAAGGCTCCGTGGCTGCTACTGAGAAATTTCTGATGGAAAAACCCAATAACCATTTGCCCGACCCGGGAATTACGACCACCAGACCAACGAGGGAAATTTGTGCCCTATTAATGCCAATAGAATCGTCCCCATTACAAATTACCTATAATACAATTGGTGTGATATCCAACTCTGCTTACTCCATTGGGATAGACAGGTGTGATGTTATGCTGATGTTCTATAGTGATATAGTCCAAGATCCCAGAGCAATCAGACATAACTTATTTTCACACGGATGAAACCCGAAGTTTTCAGTAGCGTCTCGTGTGCCTTGAATACCTACGCGCTTTGTGGAACTTGCCGAGTGACACCTGGGCAGGTACCAGGTGAGAAAGGTAACTAAAAATAAGAATTATTTAACTTAAATTCACATGGCTGATTTTTATATAAAGGGTGTAAAAAGACCCTTAACGAAGCCGAAAGGCACTTGTTCTCCTCGTCATTGTGATCATTTTTTTGTTCTAGACCATACCTGGGAACCTTCTAGTTACGGAGATATTGGGGGTCAAAGTTCCAATTTTTTCACAAGTTTTTTTTTAAATACTACTTTTTAAGGTTCTAACTTTACTCCAATTACCTCCATGGTCCGTTTACTATTCAAAACATCCATCAGCAATAAGTTTTGAGCGCATTATATTGAGTTTTACCGTAAAATGTGATTTTTGACCCCAAAAAAAAATTTCGTTTCCCAGCAAATTTTTTTGCGTAAAGTTACTTAGTTTGATGTACAGAATGCTTGGTTGACGGCTTGGTGAAGGGTCTGTTTACACCCCGTATGTCATGTAGAATATTATTTTAAAGTAATATCATAAGTGTCAGACACTTTTGATGGACCAGAGCTTTTGTCAGACGCTTTTAAGCTACCCAAAAAATTATTGAACTTTACTTATTTTTACACATATTTTTTAAATTTTTAAATATTCTATACAAAATACTATAAAAAAACATTTAAAAATATAAAAAATAGTAGGCCACCAGCACTGGGAACAGGGTCCGAGCCGCCGGTGGTCAGGGCTCTTGAGAGAGGAACCTCCTAACAATACGCGCCGTGTCCAGGAGTACGGCTTTCTGAATCAAGCCCTTGATCCAGCTGCCAAGCGCGAGCCTCTTCAGGTGTTGGTCGAGGCTCTTGGCAATTAAGCCATTGGCGGACACGACTATCGGCACAATGACTGCTGTATTCACGTCCCACATGTCGACAACCTCGTGAGCCAGATCTAGATATTTGAATTGTTTATCTTTCTCTGCTTTCACGAGGTTCTCGTCATGCGGGACCGTTATATCAACAATCATTGCGCGACGCTCCAATCGATCTATCACCACAATGTCAGGTTTATTGGCAACAATAGTCCTGTCAGTGATGATAGATCGATCCCAGTACAACGTGATATTACCATTATCGAGAACTGGGTCGGGCGTATACTTATAGTAAGGCACTTCTGATTCCACAAGGTTGTACTTCAAAGCAAGTTGCTGGTGGATAATCCTGGCAACGAGGTTGTGTCTATGCAAGTACTCTCCGTTAGCCAGACGAGAACACCCAGAAATAATGTGTCGGATCGATTCTCCCGGACGGTGGCATGCCCGACATATGTCAACCGTGCCATCCTTCACAATGTATTTCCGGTAGTTATTCGTCATCATAACTTCGTCCATTATTGCACAGACAAAACCTTCGGTTTCCCCGAAGAGGTCACCAAAACGCAACCAGGATACGGACGCTAAAAAGTCTACATCAGGCCCATGTAGGGCCCGGTAAAAGCGTCCGTGAAGCTCCTTGCCCTGCCATATCTCCTTGCGATCGTTCGTGTCCAATACTCTAGGTTTGCGCCAGTTCTCGTTAGCCAGGGAGAGCGGGGTGAGGCCCTTGTCCACTGAGACCACATCTCGGTGCATCACCACGTCGGCTTCTAGGAAGTATTCCCTGAGACTGCATACCTCACGGTTGTGCAGGGTCTTAGCATTTAAGAAGCCACGACCTCCGCACTTCCGTGGGATATACAGTCTCATCACCGACGATCGTGGGTGATGCATCCGATTTGCGGTCAGCAGTGCACGGATCCTCCTATCCAGGGCATCAAGTTCCGTCTGAGTCCATTTGAGTATGCCGAAAGAGTACATCAAAACCGGCATGACCCAACCGTTAAAGGCGCGCACCTTGTTTCCGCCTGACAAAAGACTACTTAGCACCTTATTCAGGCGGCCAAAGAAGCGCTCCCTCAACGATTGTTTCATGTCGGCAGTATTGATACCTAATGCTTCCGACATACCCAAATACTTGTATGTATCTGTTGAGGAGAGAGATCTAAGTTGTATGGAATCCGAGAGTTGCGTTCCCACGGATTCCATAATCTCCCCTCGCTTCACATGCATGACTGCACATTTGTCCACACCAAATTCCATCCTGATGGCGCTACTGAAAGTTTCCGTTACCTTCAGTAGCTTCATCAGTTGCAAATTGTTGGGGGCAAAGAGTTTCAGATCATCCATGTAAAGAAGGTGAGATATGACCTGACCACCTCTCCTCAACCGATAGCCTAGACCTGAACCCTCCAGCAGTGTACTGAGAGGGTTCAAGGCCAGACAAAACCACAACGGACTCAGACTATCACCCTGGAATATACCGCGCTCGATCCTTATCGGTTCGCTATTCCCCTGGATCTGTCGACATCCTGGATAGCGAAGGACCGTTCTCCAATGTCCCATACATGACTTCAGGAAGGTACGCAGAGTTGCATCAACTTTATACAACTCCAGCACCCTCATGAGCCATGTATGAGGCACAGAATCATAGGCCTTCTTATAATCTATCCAACATGTAGACAGATCCCTTCGGGAGCGGCGAACCTGTTGGCTAATGGCCATATCGATGAGGAGCAGCTCCTTAGTACCACGGGACCCGTTCCTACATCCATTTTGAGAGGCAGACATGATAGAATTACTGTCAATATGATGGTTGATTTTAGCTCTCAAAATGGATGTAAGAACTTTATAGACCGTTGGTAAACAGGTGATTGGTCTATAATTTTTGGGCTCCGCAGTACTACCTGATTTATGGAGCAGGTGGGTAATTCCTGTTGTCAAGAACTGGGGCAGCGACCCTGACTCTAAGGCTGTTTGAAACTGGGACGCCAAGCGAGCGTGCGAACTTTGGAACCACTTGATCCAGAAGTTGTGCAGTCCGTCCGGCCCTTTAGAGATTTCCAGTTAGGCAACGGACAGACTGCACACGCTACGTCTTGGGGGCTGATGATGATTGCCCCCATTTCCGGTATAGGATCACACGCTTGTTCAACCTCCCGGGTCCAATCGCCCTCAGTGTGACTGACAGGCACCGACCAGATGCTGCGCCAGAACAAACACATGGCGTCATCATCCGGTAGACGCGTGTCAGTGACACCTTGGTTCGGTCGTTCCCAAGCCCTATATACCCACCTTTCATCGCTTTGGAATGTGCGATTCTGAGTGTATCGCTCCACTCGCCGCTTGTACCTACGGATACGGTTTGCCCATGCACAGATCTTCTGCTTCAGGAAGTCGATACGCTCTGTGACGCGGGCCAAGTAATCTCGAAAACTAATACCGGTTCCCGAGAACGCCCGCCTCACAAAGCGCATCACTCTAGGACGAGTATTGCCCTCCCTGAAGCAGATCAACTTGCCAATGAGTGCTCTAGCCTCACCGATACGCCGCTCAATCCTGCTCTGCCAAGCTGGAACAGCTAGTTTTGGTCGTGTAGCTCTGTCGTTATTGGGAAATTTGACGTGAGCTACACGACATGCCGCTACAGCTCCGCAGTACAACATTGAGTGGGTATCGCTCGCCGATACCCACTCAATGTCTTTGCTGCTGTCAAAGAAAGTTGACAGCTGCGAATCTAGAGCACACATCAGCGCCTTGTTTTTCTTGTGCATAGGCAAACGAGGTAGACGTGGTCTAAGTTCAGGCGGTATGGAACGATACTCCCGGAACGCACTCTCCAAAGCACTCCTCAATTGTGCGTTGCACTGGGTACTCACGGATATGACTTCGTCATCATCCTCTTCACCATCGTGGTCGGATCGCGGCGGAGCACTGGATACATTTTGCAGCTGCACCGCGATCATTGGCGAAGCAGGCGTAACTAGGTTACTCCGTGAATCGAAGCGTAGTCGATCAAGTACAGTGTCATCCAACATATGGTTACGCTGGATGACCCGCACCTGATCCGACAGTCGCTGCGCCGAAATGAAAAAATCATGATAAACACATGACTTCACATTTGGCTCAACACTTGGTTCAGGCATTGAATTAGCTGGACTTGAGTTTGACACTACATCTAAATCTGGAACTGTTGAATTATTTTGTTGACTTGAGGTAGACGCTGTACATAGATCATCGTTAGTACTAAGATTACAAGGTTGGCTTGATGTCGATGCAACTAATGAATTTTCAACAATACTCGATGATTTTTTTCAGCATTTTTTGGTTTTTCTGGTATGGCGGAAAAATATTTTTTTTGGCAGACCAGTAAAATTTTTATACTTTTTTGCACTTTTTCAATATTTCTTCGGAGAATAATATAAGTTTATCATGAGATTTTTACAAAATGTACATTTCAATTTCTCTTCTTCCATGATTATCACTATTACAAACAACTTAATAAAACACTCACAAATAACCTGATGTAAACAACAAAAACATGTGCTCTCGCAGGCTCGAACTATACTGTATACTATAAGTTATATTACACGCAAACAGCACATACACAGTAGATTGAAACAGATGGTGAGTTTAAGAAGGGGAACCGAGTTATTATGGACGTCTCACTCACTCTGAAGCGCATGCATAGTGCTCTCGCCCTCATACTTCTGGCTGAATAATTTTTGTCTTAGGGGATGTTTGGTCACTCTAATTTGTCTGACTGATTGAATATAACTTTTAAATAAATACTTCAATAACATATTAAAAAATCAGACATGTAAAAATAAGTAAAGTTCAATAATTTTTTGGGTAGCTTAAAAGCGTCTGACAAAAGCTCTGGTCCATCAAAAGTGTCTGACACTTATGATATTACTTTAAAATAATATTCTACATGACATATATAAAAATCAGCCATGTGAATTTAAGTTAAATAATTCTTATTTTTAGTTACCTTTCTCACCTGGTACCTGCCCAGGTGTCACTCGGCAAGTTCCACAAAGCGCGTAGGTATTCAAGGCACACGAGACGCTACTGAAAACTTCGGGTTTCATCCGTGTGAAAATAAGTTATGTCTGATTGCTCTGGGATCTTGGACTATATCACTATAGAACATCAGCATAACATCACACCTGTCTATCCCAATGGAGTAAGCAGAGTTGGATATCACACCAATTGTATTATAGGTAATTTGTAATGGGGACGATTCTATTGGCATTAATAGGGCACAAATTTCCCTCGTTGGTCTGGTGGTCGTAATTCCCGGGTCGGGCAAATGGTTATTGGGTTTTTCCATCAGAAATTACTATGTCAGCAATCAGACATAACTATGTCTGATTGCTCTGGGATCTTACTCTAATAGATAGGATTCTCTATTATGTATACCATATAAATTATAGTTATAAATGTAGATATTATTCACTTCCTGTTCACAAACTTTTGAACTAAAAAAATGTTTTTCACTGTCTCCATTGCAGCTTTCTGGTATGAAACCCAAAGAAATTGATACCCTTTATTATTCTTCAAATCAAGGAAATTGCCTATCAATCCTTGAAAGTAAGATAGGCTGATGGAAAATAAAGCAATGATGAGAAATACGCAGTTATCCTTCCGGTTCGCTTACCCAAATATTTCGCTATTTCTGCGTGAGTCCCGAATGAAGTATCTGACTTCCGAATTCTTGGCGTACTTTGGAGGCAGAAACGTTTTATTAGATGCCACGAGGTTTATAAAAAGAAGCAGTTTCGTCACTATTTCGACACAGATATTTCGCTTTTACATAACTTTAAAATCCTCTGGAGGATGTTATACATTTATTGACGGAGTGTGTCAGATTTCAGTCTGCAAGAGAGGATTTACTTAGAGAGCTTGAGATACATATATACGATATTTGCATGTTCCATTAAGGAACTCGTGGCTAAATAATAACAGCCGCTCAGGTCGCTCTTTAGGTTAAGCCGTGCCCACTTACATCCCGAGTTTCCTCTGTGCCACGGAAAGCACGTTAAGCCGTCGGTCCCGGCTGTCATTTGTAGATCTTTGACAGTCGTTAGGTAGTCAGTGGCCCAAAAAGTCTGACAACCTGTCTTAACAAGGGGTATCGGATTAACCAGTACTAACTGGGTTGTGGAGGTCAGATAGGCAGTCGCTCCATGTAAAATACCGGTATTCAGTTGCATCCGGTTAGACTGGAAGCCGAACCCAACATAGTTGGAAAAAGGCTAGGCAGATCAGATTCCATCATATTTGGTCGTCACTTAACTCCGGAGCTGCTTATAGTTTAATTAAGTTTGTATTGTTACGTTTCATATTATAAGACCCGATGGGACTGGCATGTACATCTGTATTAATAAAAAAAGAAAAAAGAAAAACTTTAAAATCCAATTGTAGTTTTTAGTAGGATTTGCGTGATGATGGACATGTGTGTGGTACACGTCTGCCTAATCCTTCACGGAAACACTGGCGTGATGTTATGTTACATTTCGCAGAATGAACCCTGTCTTAGAGAGTTATGAGATCTCGGCACTGTGGGTGCCCTTGACACGCCACAGTCCATCGCGACTAATCGCGAGGCTAATAAGAGTAGGTCAAATGCAAGATACGATGTCTGCACCAGATACTCGTTTTCTCGGGTTTGGAGGAAATGGGGTTACTTGAAGATTTTGCCTTTATTGTTATGGAGAATTTTGTGGCATTTGTTGAGTTAGCTTTTGTTTTGGCTGTGAAGGATTCACAAAAGACGTACTACTGTAAACTGAGTAGCGGAACTTGACATGCTTAGAATCCGTATCGTTTTTTTATGCTGGGTATGTGGTCCCCCATTTCTTTCCAGGTATTCTTTTCGTGCGCCACCTCGAACCAGCTAACATAGTGTCGAGGTCATCTCGCCACCTTTTTCTTGGCCTCATAAAGATTCAATACCAGTAACTGTGCCCTGTGATTTCGTTTGCATTCAATATATGCACGAACATGTTCAAGGCTTAATTGCCACTCCTTCACTTTTTAAGCGATTGAACCTATATACAGGGTGGAAGGAACACCAACGTACAAACGGTTACAACGTAATCATTACATTATTCAGACATACATTTTGACAGAGAGGGTATTGCACTTTTAGTAGGAAACAGCTGTTTTTTTTAATAACCAACGAAAAATGTCTTTGTGGGAGGGTGGGGGGGGGCTGTTTAGAATGATGTACTGAATACGTGGTAACCATTTTAGCGTCGCTGTCTCTTCCTACCTATATATATTTTTAAACGCACCCCATCCTAGGAATTAGGAATCCTAGGATTTCTCTTGTATCCTGGGTGCGTTTACAAATATTAAAACTCACATACACTAACAGCTAGACCCGGAACAACATACTTAGAAGTTAACAAATATCAGCAGCCTGTCGCTCAGCCACTGCGCCAACCGTGCCGTCGAATTTATTTAAATCTTTCAATAGTGTTCGTGAAAACGCTGTTGAGTAATTGTTCAAAATCCAACATTGCGATTTTATTTTCGCGTTCACTTATATAAAGTCCCATTGAAATAGATGGACAAACTTTTAGAAATCATTCAGACCATTATAAAGACAATGGTAAAAAAAATAACAATATTATAACAAGAAAAACTAGATACTTACAAGAAAAAAAATCTGCTAACGAAAACATACTAAAAATGATAGTCAACTGAAAGTTACTACGGTTAAATACAGTATGATACCTACTGACTGGGTACCTACTTGAGAAAACGCGCGGTGCGGGGCGCGAGTGCAAGTACCTACCCATAATGGATGTGTTTATTCTAGAGTGCCGGCAATTTATTATTTTAGGTCAACATAAAATCATTTTGATCAGTATTTTTTTCGCTTGGATATCTTTGGTTAGACGTACTTAACGCTTTGTTAAAATTTGTCCATCTATTTTAATGGGACCTTATACTATATCGTTTAGTGTAATGAAAACGGCCATTATTCACTTACGTAACTGAATTACAAATGAAATACGAAACAAGAACACTCGCATACCAGCATGTCTGCAGTTCAAACACTAAACTGAAGTTAACAAGCATTTTAAATATTAAACGACTGCATTGAACTACTTACGTAGAGGCTAGACTTTAAAGTCTAATAAATAAATAAGTGGACCCGGTTTATTTACCCATTACTGACGAATAACATTGAAGTTGTATGTACTCGCTTAGTAGGTTTCGGCAAAGACGGGGACATTGCTTCAGGGTATTTGTGAAGGGGCAGACAGACTGGCAGAAAATTGTCTTTTGGTGACAGGAGCAATGGGGTCCATATTGGCTCACTTACAGTTCTTTACCCGAAATTGTTCTTTCTAACGATTTGTAATCCGAATGATCATTCTTCCTAAAATTTTTCATCCTAAAGTTTTCATTCATACTATTTGTAGTGCTACCGGCGATGTTCATAACACTCATGTTTCCGAAAATTGAAATTAATAATATCATTACTGTAAATATATTTAAACTCCTACTGTTTTTTATCATAACGCTTTTATCCCTAAACATAATTACAGGTCAGAGTGTCGTCTTGGGAGCACTATGAAAAAAATACTTAGAAAAATTTCGCGACCAATTTCGAAGTAGGTCACAGTTCTAACCTAACCTAACCTATGGATCCCTTCCACATCGTTTTTACGACAAACGGTTAGTCGGAGACAAAAAACACCAAGACACTTTTAGCCTTACATTTAGGTGATTTATACAATAGAATCGAGAAAATAAACGGTTTGCAAAAATTGGCTAAATTTTTCTAAGACTAAACAAATAAATCTAAACAAAAAAGATATGACTTTGAATAATAGTGTAAAAGATGGTTATGTTGAGAAAATATAGGAAAACAAATAAAAGTATAATAGATGTTTATTGCTACTGACATTATGAAGTTGAATGCTTCGGAATTATGAACATTAGAGACAGAGTAGTTAGGAATTGTGATTGTTAGGATGAAAAATGTTAGGAAGAACATTTTCGGATTTCCAATTATCGGAGTTGAAAATTTAGGTGAACTTTGGCGCACCCGAGCAATGCTATGAAATTGGATTCCTCCTATTTGTGTTATGAATCCCAACACCAAAATTAGTCGATTATGCGCACATCACTAGCTCGTCTCTATGCGTAGCGTTGTATTCGCCCCCTACGGCCCTACCAGTTGCCATCTTTAGGTTGTAGGTTCCACACGGGCCATGACCAGTGACAAAGGGATCAATAGTTTAAACACATAATTGGAGTTTAAACAAGTTTAATAATTTGTTGTGTCCTATAAACTGCTGTGTCAGTAATTAAAGTGTGAGCTCAAATGCATCAAGCGTTTGACATTTCAACCTCTTTCCCACAATTTGGATGTGTCCTATGAGAAATAACAGATGTAATAAGCGGAGGTTCCGTTTCTTTGCCTAGTTTAGCCTGTAGCCAAGCAGGTAGCTGAGATGTTGTCATTAATAAAAAACAATTGGAGCTTCTTCCTCTCGGGTGTCGAATTTCGGTGACTGAAAAAAATCATGAAAAAGACAGATGAAAACTGTCGTCAGCCTTCCTGTTTTCTTAACGATACGATAACTAATACAGTTGGAAGAAAAGTCAAATATAATGAAAAAGGAAATCAGCATTTGTGTCTTTTACAGTTATTATAACTATACTCGAAGCCGCTTGAACCGCGTTTTACAAGTACTGCATTAGCTATTACGTGGGTGGAATTCTACTGTTGTTTTCTGTTTTAAAAGTTTCTACGTATACCTACTTCTGAAACCAAGATAGTGACGTCATTTTGTCGTCATCCATATACAATTAAATGAGCAATATTTGTATATACAGGGTGTAACGGACAGCCCTCCACAAACTGACAGGGTGCATTGAGCTCCATATTTTGTATCATATTCCACCGAAAATTTACTCCGAAAAATTATATTCAAAGGTACAGGGTAAGCTTATATTAAAAGTAAAAAAAAACAGTTATGTACTATTCCTTTATCTCAATGTAAAATAACATTCCCTGTACGCAGCACTCCATTTATGTAAATAATACGGCTAAAATCAAAAATCCAACATTGGATGTTGAAATACTCTAACGAACGACGCGTAAAATCAGCTGTTCACTTCCTACCTAGGTACAGAGTTCATTCTATGTGCGTTTTGCCACGGTACATTGCGTATGAGGAAATAAAACAAACCAAATTTATTGGATTCCCATAACCTTCCTGAAATAATTTCTTGTACCGGTCTTATAAGTATGATATACTGAATTCACGCCATCAGTTTGTAGAGGGCTGTCTCTTACAACCCTTAACCCTGTAATCATGTTCTCGAAAACGGCTCTAACGATTTCGATGAAAATTACAATGTAGAGGTTTAAAAATCGATCTAGCTAAATCTCACACCTAGGAAAATTCGTTTTCTCTATTTTCACCCAAGCAGAGGGTGGGTCGCCCAGGTACTCCTTATTAAAATACGATCTTTCCAGATATGTAAATAATCTCATAACCCAATCACAAATACAATTTGTAGACGTAAAACAATTTAGAGACCATAATAAACATTGCTAGGTACCTTTGTAGGTCATAATCTCTCAAAGGACTATATTAAATTCCTGTAAACGTAAACCAGTGGTCCTGAAAAGGTTGGCCAAAAATAAAACGAGTCCGTATTTGAAGAGGTTTTTATTAAAATCCTTTTATTTCGTGTCACTGCTTTATATTCTAGTACAAGTCTTAAATAGTAGGTAGAACTTAATAATAATTTAATACATGGTTGGGAAGGCGCGAACTTATCTAGAGATTTGGTGTATTTTTTTTGCGAAAATAACAATAATATAATTATGCAACGGCGTCTAAATTTACATTGCTAAATAAATCAATCAAATCTATACAAACAAACACAAAAATGTTTTCAATGTGTTCTAGTCCTTATTATTGCAGTCACGTATAGATAAATAAAAAAAAAACAATATTGAAAGAAACGTTGGAAAATTCAGTCCCCAATGGCGTTTTGAATAATATCGGATAACACAAAACTTGACTGTGATTTCCAAAAAACATTTAAACGTAAACGATCATACAGAAATTCATCATAAAGTCGATAGATTTAAAAGTCGATTATCAAAAAAACCATCCCCTAATGCGCTGTTTACAATAACACATTCCCAAACAACAAACATCATTACATATTCATTGGTTTGAACGAAAGCAAACGAACATTTAAACGAATGAAAAATTGCATTGACCTTAAACATCGACAGAAGTTGCGCGTTCGACGAATCGTACAAAAGAATTGATGTCGACTTCGAATTCAAAGTTGGTACAAATTGGGTAGTTTGTGGAGCAACTGAACTTATTATAAGCATCAGATTTGACTTAACAATGCAAGTACAGTCAGACACAAAAATATGTTAACACGGACAAGGAACCATTTTATTTTCTACAACCATTATTGCGTAATTAAGTATATAATGTAAAGCTAAAAAGGGTGTTTATATTATTATGGAAATAAATAGTTTAGGTACTAAGTTTTGTAGCTCTACATTGTACTCGTATATACAATTATGGAATAATGGTTGTCGACAATAAAATGGTTTCTTGTTTGTGTTTACATCTTTTTGGGACTGACAGAACGAAGGACTAATTTCAGACTACGCAATATGGAAAACCACACCGAAACTACCAGTGTTTGGATTGTTATAATACCTACGATGAATGGAAAGGAAGATCAGCTTATACAAAATAAGAAACTGATGTAAAGCGTATGTGTACTGAAATTGGTATCTTTTGGATATTGAAAGGCTGGCAACATTCAAAGGAACTCTTTCTTGATAAATTATGCATGAAACGTGATCAAAAGAAAGAAGTTTTCAATGGACGAAACATGCATATTTCAAATAAAATTTCGGACTGAAAACTTTTTTGCGTAATTCGCTTCGAAAAATTTGATTATAAAGTCACTTCTAAGGCGTTAACAGCAAAACTTCTGATAATCAAGTAATAAAAGGCTCAATTAGGTCACGGCTTGAGTTCTGGGCCAGAACTCCTCCGAAAACAATGAAAGCAAAAAATAATTAAGAAACTTGAAGAAATTCATTTTTTTTTTCTAGAAAAATAATTTTGGTATGAAACCTTATTTTTCAAGCAATTTAGTCCTTTAAGGCAGGCGATAGCCACGTGACATGTAACGAGCGTCAAAACTGCTATAGCATTAGTAAAACCATTCTTTGGTTCACCTAGCACGCGGCGCAGTACTAACCTCCTGGTCAAGAGCTATATGCTCAAGTGACCCATGTCTTGCGACAGCCTCTGTGGAGAAAAATCAAGAAGAGTCACCAAGACGCGACTTACGGAACGATGAACGCGTCGCAAGTCACATCAACCATGGCCGTGGACGCGGCCTAAGCTAAACATATAGCTGTGTGGCTCCGACAATAGGAATACCAACCCTTTTGTTGGCAAAAGAATTTCACAGTGCAGCGTAATCAGTATAATTCTCAACGAGATTCAAATACTTCTGCGGTCAAATGCCATGTTTGAAAAAATAAATTTAGCGAAAGGTATGCGATGAACGTAAACGATCTGTACGTGCTTGATTTAAAAGAAATTAAAATTGTAGCCTGATTTTTACAAAGTAATAAAATGTTTCAATTATAAACTCTAATGACTGGACTACAATAACGAAGAATAATTATTTTAATTTAACTAATTGATACCTACAGTAGTTATTTCAGACGTCCTTTATGTAACTCAGATAAAAGACGTTGAAGAAGTAAATAAAATTACAAAAGGAGCAGGACTTATTAATAATTTCACCTTTTCAAGAAGTTTTCATCTATTTCAATTATTCAAAACGCAATCAACGCGACCTGGTTTGCAACAAAATGGAAAATTGTTGGGTCACAGAGCCACAGTTGAGAAAATTTTAAAGGTCAGTTTTATTTTAGTACCTACTGCTGCTACGTCTTCGAGTTTAGAATGTATGCCAGGTCAAGAGACGACAGAAACTTGAGACTTTGTTAAATTTAGAGAAATGCTCTACTCAGGTGAATTAAAAACTTTTCGAGGAGAAGCCAGTAATAAAACTTTGTGTTTGCCCACGACGCTCCTTGAATTTGTGAGGGAAACTGAGATAGATTTAATCAAAACTGATAAAACTTCTATTATTGTGAAGTGTAAAGAAGTTAAAGGTGATATTTTCATTTACTTTGTTCGTTTTGAACCACGTCATTAAAATTAAGTTTGAAGACATAAATATTTATGCAGTGACGAAAATAATCTAAAGATGAAGACATCTCAGTCAGAATCACTAAATTCAATTAGACAAGTTACAAAATCATTATTTTTTTAATAATACCAGTACCACAAGAATCAATAAAGCATATTGAAGTCTGCCGGAGATAATTGGCAGTTAAGATAGGCTGCATACTGCTGCAACCGACCAAAACGGTGCAGTAACCTCTGGAGACTGAAATCCATCGCTTTACTCCAATACTGAAGATACTATCAAATTATCTAGTAATTGAATGTCAGAAATCTTGGTTATAGAACCATCTGACAGAGAAATGAAGGAAGATGAAGACAATTAGATAAATACATGACGCAAATGAAGCAAAGAAACATTTCTGGAATCAGCCAATAAAATATGTGGATAAGGCTTAAAACCCAATAACAAGACTAAATAACGTCATACTCGGACGGAATGTGAAGACCTTACACAATTTTGATAATAATGAATGTATTAGAATATCTTAGCTTAAATCTACATGCTATACGCCTTTGATCGTCGAATGGCACAAAAATATTTTTCTTTACACGCGAGCACATCGCAGGCACGATTGATTTGTGAGTCCTCTATATATTTACATAGTATTGTAATTGATTTTGTCGTTACAGGATTAGGTACAGTATCATAAAATATATTTTTACCTTAAACAGCTATGTACATGTTAATTTAAACAGTATTTGGGTTTGATGACAGACGTCTCGATTCTAAAGATAGATTTTGGTATCGATTCAGTTGGGTACTACCATGAGTTCGATTTCATAGGCGATAAATGAGACTTGATCGAGAATTAGAACAGTCTTGTGTAAAGTTAATATTGAAGATTAAAATGAAGCAGATTATCATTTTCTTATTCATAACTTATTAGGTGAATTCAATAGTGAAATGATTAATAATAAATAGTAATCAAATAAATACCTAGACAAAGCAATCATGATTGAATTAGACAGTTAACAACTTTGGAATGAAAAGGGTCTATTAGCTGTCACACAGTAACCTTGTCATAATTCTATCGAGTTTAAAAACAGTTGTTACATTTGTAACTAAACCCATAGTAGCACTCCTTTTAAGCGACATTTTGTATTCAAATTGATGTACAATGTGATTGTTTGCTATTGTGAAGGCTATTTCTATTGTATCATTATTAAATTTAATAGCCCTTACGTAACTTAGCTTTCTTACGTCACTTTCGGGTAACCTCGTTAGAACAACGACAAAAGTGTCCAAGAAATGTTAAAGGTTTATATTTTCATCGATAACTTGGGACCTAAAAGGCGTAAGTGTTTTAAGGCTTATGTCCTCTATGCCCTTTGAACTTTCACTCCGTTTATTTTTAACGAGTCAGCGTATAAAATGTTATAATTATTATGATAGTTAATATTATCTAGCCTTTGTATATCAAACTGGATGGTAAACCTAACTTTAATATTAAACCCGAAAGTGTAGTACTAGAATTATAATATGAAATAATTTACAATTTAAAGCTAATATGTACAAAGATATAACAGTATTTGGCCATTAAAATATACTTCTACAATATTTAGAATACTCGAGCAAGAGTTGTATCTAAAATTGATAAAGAAAGGATTGATATTAATAAAAACAGTTAGTTAGCAATCGGTAAATCTAACATTATTTATTTCAGAAAATACACCATGCAATCAAGAAATAACAAAATCTATAATCTGGTAGCAGCTTAACGTTTCATATAAGCAAACTGCTATGGCCAACTAAGATGAGAATGATATATTACAGAATAATTTGAGCAGAATTTATTAATATCAACCTTATATAAAATTAATAAGTTTGCTTAGGATATTAGCGTAGACACGAAGGACGTTCTCGACAGGGCCAAATTATTAATAGTAGATAAATTAAATTAAACTACGTAACAAATTATTTCCCTAAAAATGTACGTAAACAATACTCTGGTTCCGTATTGAGGAAAGCAATTTGATTGAAAAATCAATGGAAGAGTTATAGAGGCAATTCAAGCAATTAATTTAATTCTAATCGAAACAAACAGTCATGATGATAAATAAATAAATCTTAAAGATACTAACAATGAAATTGATAACAAAATCAATAGTTTTGATACTTATAATAGCACCACACGTCTAAGATTTGCGCTTAACGCACTATTATAGCTACGAGTATGTATACAATAGATATGAAGAGAAGAGAAGAAGACTAAGCTACTGGAAATATAGAAAGTTATCATTAAACTTATCTCTATATTCAATAATTAATTGGTACCTTTCGAATCTCACACCACCAAACTTCAATGAAAGCATATCAAAGCATTCAAAATTTATTAAATTAACGAGTTATTATTAATCTTCAAAGTCCATTTAAAGCTACGTTTCAATGCGCTTAGAAATAAAAAACATTTGAACAAAACAATTCTGGATCAAAATGAGATTTATCAATTCAAAAATTCAAGTCTTTCCTTTTAATTTAGGAGACATAGTTCCAAGCGTTATCGTGAACAATATTGGATATACCGCTTGAAATTCTGGTAAGAAAGTTATAAAATTATAACACACAAATGACCTTGATGGTCGTAGATTAAAATACATATTATTGGTCCTTGAAACCGTAGACATTTGGAGTCCCACTTAAATTATACGTTAGTTATCGTCAGCCGTCTTGGACTTCTCGGCCTGTTCAGGTTTGACCCTGACCCTCTGACATGAACTTGGACAGACCCTGGAGGCATGTCAACAGCTGAATGTAAACTTGCAGCTCTTGAAGTTCTTGGCGATGGAACTACTCTGATGTCTACTGCGCTGTGTAAACTGGCTGCTCTTGAAGACCTAGGCGTGTGGTGGGACATTTCTGACGGTGTGATGAGAGCAGGGATATCGGCTGCTGAGCGTGATCGCCTTGGAGGACTCTCTGGTATGAGCGCCATACCGCCCATACCCATGCTACTTACGAAGACCGAGTTCTAGAAGTTGGAAAAGAGTACAAATAATTCTGTATTAGTCTTCTGCCAAACAAAGGTACTAGGTGCGTTCGGTTTTCCGTTAAAAGGAAAATTTGATCTATTTGTGACACAGAACATTCTAATGATACAAATCTTGGTGTCGTCTACCCAAGCTTGTGTTTTGATACCCAAAATATTTATTGTAGCACCTAAACATTTAAAGCTCATTTTTTCATGTGGGATTTCATCAATCTTAGACTGTTTTGCTTTCCGATGTAAGTTTTTGATATAAAATTTATAATTTAGATAGTCCTTACCTGCCGCGGTCTGTGGGACAGGTATCCGCATGGTTGATAAGATGGGAATGATGCCCCGCAGTCGTATGACACACAGCCGCGTGACAGGGATGCTCGGTGCTGTACAAAGCAGTGTTTTATTACCATAGGTCGGATAGGTAGTGTAATTATAACAAATGGTGAATAATCATGATCATATTATCAACCCAGAGACCAACTGACGAAGAGAACCTGTAACTACTGTATGGGTGCAACAGACTGCGGTCAACCGAAGACTGTGATATACAACTATACAAGAAAATGTCTGCATTCATCGTGTTTCTAAAGGCATAAACGTAAACAGAGGTAAAGATTCTATGCTTTGCACTGCTGCACTTTGTAGTAGTGCACGGTGGTCGCGGCACTATATTTGATCGAATCATCGTGTGTTTGAAATTCCGAAGATAGCCGATGATTGCCGAAGCGAACAATACATGGAGTCGGCACATTTTGAGTAGCAAGTCGACGTTAATCACAGTCAGATCACCCATAAATGGCGCAAAAAGTATGAATGTATATACGGGATTTATTGTCTTTTCTCCCATCAAGAATTTGTCGTCAATTGCACTGCCTATTCCAACCTATGTTCATTACTACGAAAATTCTTACCAAGCCAATCCTATGGTGGGCAGGGAAAGTGCTTGTGAAGAACTTTAACATCATGTATCAATGTCAAAGTTTTATCATAATATGTTTTAATTTGTTGGTGGACTGCATTTCCAGTTTCTATACTATTGTTATCTTTGCTTATAATTTTAACTTCATTAACAAGGAATTCACCTGAACTTTTCTATTTATAAAATCAGAAGTCAGCCATCACCAATCTGCTTTGATCAAGCGTGGTGATCAATACTCATGCCTGTCATTAATCAGTACAGGTCTTTGCCTTGCAGTGAGGTAATTATAGGTAGGTATTATTTTCATTTTTTAACTAGGACGCACTAGGACGATTCTTTGTCTCATGTTGATTTCGGCCCACAGCACTCACAAAGTGGAGGCCTGTGGACACCAGCATTGGGAACAAATGCCCAATTTTTTTTTCATAGTAGGGTTGCCTTTGGCCGCAACTTGTCTGATATGGACCAATGATGCGGCCTTGGGTGAATCACGCTTGCAGAGAAGAAACTGATTCACTCGAACTTTGAAGAGATCCAGATATAATGATCGGGAAACAGAGAAGCCGGCAGTGAATTCCACAGACTGGCGGTTCGAGCAATAATTTAATTAATTTTAGTTAAAAGTTAGAAAATGCAGTCCACCAATAATGATATGGTTGTCTCAAGACAATCTAAAATTAGTGTTGTTTCGAAATGAGTCTGAATTGCGTGAACACTAATTAGGAGCGAGAAATACCTTACAATATCATTATAATTTAGACATTCACTTTCTGCAGTTTGCTGTAATAGAAAAGGTTTGCGTTGTACTGCCTGCAAAATAATTTCCATTGGTTGTTTTTATATCTTATGCAAACGCTACAATGCTAATCTAAGAAATTTGATTGATAGTGCCTTTACTATTAGCTACATCTGTGCCTAGACCTTTGGGGATTACAGGCGTGATCGGAGCGTAGTCGGTCCCTTAAGGTTCTCATTTCACTTTTTTTGCTTTATTTTATTTCATTGAACTGGGGGCTATACTGTTTTTAGCCAAACGTTCCGTGTAGCTTCTTCACGTTATATTCTTTGTGTTCTATTTTTTAAATATTGCTACAATTTTTTTTTTATTGAGACATTTTTTTTATTTTTAAACACACCTTCTGAATAAATACTTTTTTTTTACATTTAAACATGCAAACAATAATAGTAACTTACGTGAGGAGGCACGACTACTGAGTTTTCAGCTAAAGCACAGCTCTGACGATGTGCCTGCTGGAACTTCGGCTGATATGGCTCCAGCATTCTAAGGAAAACAAAGTTTTTTGTAGTAAAGTAAGCAATGATAAAAATTAGGAATGTACCACCACCAGGACTTTTTCAGTAGTAGCCCGAAGCCAGGAATCGTGTCCGGTTGATGGCAATTGGCTTGCGCCCCCTTACATGGGACTTAAATATTACATGGCGAAATGTGGTAAGCTGCAGTCAAGATATACCTCTGTCTAATCTACAGGATTACAAGGGTTTACGTTACGTTTTTCTAAAAAATCTTGAAAGAATATGAAAGCTTAAAAAGATTTTTGTAGAAGCATGGCTGGCCAATTGGAATTTCGTACGGTCAAACTATACTTAATTATTATCATCTAGCTCTAATCATTTACTACATAATTATGTGTTTGGAGCGACTAGCACATTAAGCTCGTTAAGCCGTTGGTTCCGGCTGTCATTTGTTTATCTTTGACAGTCGTTACAGCAGTCAGTGGCCCGATAGTCTGACAACCAGTCTTACCAAGGGGTATCAAAATACCGAGTACTAACTGTGTTGTAGAGGTCAGATAGCCAGTCGATGCATGTAACATTCTGTTATCCAGCTGGATTTGGTTAGACTGGAAGCCGATCTCAAGATGGTTGGGAGATGGTTGGGAGATGATGATGATGTGTTTGAAGCGGTTTTCAGACTAATCGGATGCAGCTAAATATTAGTTATAGTTAACATGGGGCGACTGCCTATCTGACCATCACACTACTTAAATCCTACAACTAACCTAAATTAAAGTTTTACACTTTATCATTAAACTAGCTATTGCCCGCGACTTTCGTTCGCGTGAAATTATTACAAAAATTCCCATTATTATAGCACTTCCCTTTTTGAATCGAATTTTGCTACCAATTTCAAGTGTTTTATTTTTTGCACGGAACCTAATTATTTTTTTAAATAAAAGTAGCCTATGTTAGACCTTATAACATTACCTATCTGTCCGTAAAAGCCCCGTCAAAATCGGTCCAGCCAATTCGGAGATTAGCCGGAACAAACAGACAGACAAAAATTGAAAAAAAAATGTGTTTTTGTTATAAGTATATATTTTCATATACATTCAGTAAGAAACTGTTTGCTATTACAAACAGACACTTTAATTTTATTTATTTGTATAGATGTATAGATAATGAAAGACATGCCTAAGCTTTATCAAAAAGGAGGCTTTATCAAGGAGGATTGCTCTTAAAAGCCACAATAACCGAAATCAGTCTCTTTTTATTGTTGTACTGACAAAGACTAACCTTTTCAGCAATATTTTGATCAAACTATTTACTGCTGCTTACGACAAAGCCTCTGAAAGTGAATTAGGTTTTTGTACCCTTCTTCAGAAAGGTCTAAAAGGTATAAAACCTGGAGGAATAGTGTTATTAAGTTTTTTATGGGCACTTTCAAACAAATTAGGTTCATGACTCAGTTGAAAATTCGTTTTAGTTTTGAAACTAGTGAGGTTTATTTATTCTAAGATGTCCAGGGTGTGACATAATAAACGCAAGACCTGTCGTGTGGTATATCAGACCATGAAACTGAACAACTTTTGTTTTATGACTTTTGGAAACTTATAAGTTTTTTTTTAGTTTTACCATTTATGTTGATCAGCTAATCGCGTCACTTCCTATTCAAAGTCCATTTGGTTTAGCGAATTTCAAGAACTCGTAGAACAAAAGTTGTTCAATTTCGTGGTCCAGGAGACCACACGGCAGGTCTTGCGTTTATTATTTTACACCTTGTATATTGTGTTACAAACAGTTCAGGAGAGAAATAATTCATACATACACATATGTGTATGTATGAATTATTTTTCTGATCTGCTAGCTATGAGAATTAATGTTACTTTAAAGGCACAGCATTTATTTATCTTTGCGATTATGTTATATTGCTCTTACTCATAGCCCACATCATCCCGCTGCCGGGCAAAGGCATTTCCTCATGACTTACCAAAAAAATAAAACGAATTTAATCTTTTTTTTACTACCTACGATTATACTTTCTAAAGAAATGATTAGCCCAAGAAAAAAAGTTCCTTCTCATCTCGTCGAATAACTTTAAATTCGCTTACGTGTATAATGATCAGGAGTTTGATATCTATACAATTTTAGCTAATATCGGTACGATCTAGACACCTTATTAATTTATATACGAGAAGGTCCTACTTTTAAAGTACATTCAAGACTACTTTCATTTGCAAAGTTAGGTGTTCTGAACTTTGGCTTTACAAACAAAGTTGGACTGCTGTCAGATTTGGCTCACGTAAACCTAACTTTGAATCTATGAATAGAATCTAGCTGAGTAGTTTAGCTGAGTGCATCTATTTAATAGAGACTGAGCGCAGATTAGTTAGAATTTAACTGCCAAAAATTTAATAACAGAATCTTTATGCATACTAGTACTGCATCATCTGCCTTGCCTTTTCCCAACTATATTGGGGTCGGCTTCCAGTCTAACCGGATGTAGCTGAATACCAGTATTTTACATGGAGCGACTGCCTATCTGACCTCCACAACTTTTTCACAATAACACAACAGCCGTATGAAAGTCGCCCACGCGCGCCTGTTACCTATCAGCTGTTAGCCGTTAACCCTATATAGTCTTAGTCACCCTAGTATTTTAGTCACCCTAGCTTGAGATGTCGCCGTTTGTACTCATTTAATCCAATACAAATTCTGTGCTCAGTCTCACTATAATAGTGCAATGAAAAATAAAACAAAATAATACTACGTACAGTTTATAGACGCACCTGATCTTGCCCCAACGATTGAAGAACAGTGCTATGGCGGCCACCCACAGTAGAAGGACGAACGCTACTATGAGGGCCTCTTCTGCTCTCACTACGACACCGCTGCCATCTGTTGGAGAAATTACATGATAAACATAAATATGTATGGTACGGTGGTATTTTTTTTAAAACTTATCAGGCTAAAAATATGGAATAGATTCATCATTATTCGCCGCCTAGCTTTCTCCCAATCATTTTGAGCTCGGGTTTCAGCTTCCATTTTGACGGGATGCAGCTAAACACCAGTTTATTTTACATGAAATGACTGCCCAACTCAAAAACCCACTTACTTGGTATCACGAGCGTTTGGCAAGATTTTTGAGGCCTTCTCCTTACCCCTAAGCCCCTAACGACTATCTAAAATCTACAAATGATAGCCAGCGCCAAAGGTTTAGCGCGCCTTCCGTGTCACGGGAATACCTCAATATTTAATAGATCCCCATCGACGGACCGACCGCAGCAAGCGTTGCTTAACCTATAAGATCGGCCTATGCAGCTTGCATTATTTAGCCACGTGAACCCAAACAATTCAGTATTTTTACCTTGAAGATCGACCAGTGCAGAGCTTATTATACCATATGGGTCCAAAATATGTAAAAAAACAACACTTCAATGAGTTCTTATTTCCTTTAATACCGTCTTAAAAAGTCAGAACACTGCGAACAAACGCAACACGGAGTGTAGTCCCAAAATGAATGGAAAACAATCGTCAAATAACAAAACAAGAAGACAAGGGCCCAAGTTAGTAAGTTGATGCAAAGAGTCTCTGACAGCCATTGTGTACCAATCAATTCCATCAGTCTTCCTTTGTGTTTGAATTTGGAATAGGTACTCTCTATGGGTAGAGGGTAAGGGGCCAGTCGCTCCGTTAGCGATTAGCGAGAAGCGAGTAGATCCCATCGACTAAAAACGATGTGTGTTTGACAGAGTTCTCCCCGGCGGCGGCGGCAGTTTGAACAGTCAGCGCTCAATTATTAAATACCTACCTAGACCTACTAACCTTTAATAAATATATACTTTTACTGACATGGGATGTTGTGTACGTCTCTTGAGCGATTAATAAAATATAATAGTTTAAAAAAAAACGAAAAAACATGCTTTAGAGTGACGCCATTTTCTTTTTCGTATTTATCTCAGCAAACCCTTTCATTTGATATCCATGATATATATATTTATGGGAAATTGGGAATACATAAAAAATAACTAGTCCGCCATCTTTGGGAGTCATCCATATTGGATTTAGAATGACGTCCCTTAGCTAACCATGCGTTGTCATCCAAACTAAGCATGTATGCCTAATTTCAGCTCAATCGGAAACCGAGAAGTGGGTCAAATGTAACTTCTAAGATTTTTTACAAAGTTAGTTACAGGTGAACTAATAAAATTGTGTTAAAAATAGTCGTTAGCTAGTCGCTTACTCGACAACGGTGGGACAGAACCCTAAAGAAGAGGGAGTAGGGTATCGATATTTAATTTATTTCGATTGGTTAAAAATGGAGCACTATTATTATGCCGATCAATGTAGGCGAGCTTAATAAGATAAACAATTGTAACTAACATGTAATTCTTCTAGCATGAATTTTCAATTAAATTGTCCGCTTCAGATTATTTTATTACTACGCTATAGATCAGTACGTTATTTTTACTTTTTTTTTAAGTATATATATCCTACTTGACTTTGACTTCGAGATTGAGTCCAAACTCAAACTCGAAACTTTGAATTTAGTTTTCATTTTATCCAAATGAAAACTAAACTCAAAGTCGAAATCGAGTCGTGTATGTAAATTAATCGCTTGTTGTATCTTTCAATAGATTTTAATATAGTTGATTCAACAACACAAATGCCAATATAGAGCTAACTTGCTTCTTTGTTGTACCTACATCCACTTTGCAATAACTATCAAAGATAGAATATATTTAAGATATAGATTACTAAGTAAACTGAAGTTCGGTATTGATTCGATTTATATCTACAAACCGTAAAGTGACAGGGCGACGTCTATACAGTTAACAGTTAACCCAGAAAATACTGTTCCAGCCCCTGTTACACAGTGAGTTAAACGTAAACTATTATACTGTTGAAAACTGAGTTAAATAATTTTTCTGTGGCCGGATATCGAACAAATATCAAACGAATAAATGTTGAGAGGGAGTTTTTTTTGAGGATAAATTATATTATCTGTGGGCTTAGCGCGCAGTAAACGTAACGTAAATACAACCTATTTAGAAATTGAAAATCCTTGTTGCCCGTGTAATATCGTCCTTTGTTTTTAAGTCTATTAATATATGGGTGGTTTACAATAAACACTGTTTTTAGGGTTCCGTAGCCAAATGGCAAAAAACGGAACCCTTATAGATTCGTCATGTCTGAAACAGCCATTTTATTCCGAAACTAGTAAGACTACAAGTTGAAACTTGGTAGGTAGATGTATTCTGTAAACCGCTTTACGATTCTTATACAAAAACTAGCTGACCCGCGCAACTTCGTCTGCGTCACTTAGGGGTATGAAAAATAGATGTTGGCCGATTCTCAGACCTACTCAATATGCTCACAAAATTTCATGAGAATCGGTCAAGCCGTTTCGGAGGAGTACGGGAACGAACATTGTGACACGAGAATTTTATATACAAAAAAATAAAAAGATTAAGTTCATCAAACCTGTACGAGCAGTTGCGTCTATAGATAGGTCTTTAAAAATGACATTGAGGTTCTTAAAACCATTTTTTCTCAAAGTTAATCGTTTGAAAGATAGACACTTTCAAAGTGGTAAAATGTATGTCCCCCCCGCTAATTTCTAAAGTAAGAGAAGAAAAATTCTGCAAAAATGTAGGATTGTAGAACGTTAAAAAAAACTTTCAACGAAAATTGATTTGAATAAGATTTGATGTTTAGTTTTTGAGATATGGGACTTTTTCATCAAACTGCAGCAGTAACCTTGTTTTTCATTAACATACTAAGAAAAACAAATTTAGTTTTGCTGTTGAATTTAATACATTACAACATATTATGAATGAGCCTTCAAAATATTTTTATTATATTGTTTGGTGCTACGGAACCCTGTGTGCGTGTGAGTACGACTCGCACTGCGCCAGTTTTTTTTATTAGCCCATTTTTTTCACAGCTGGGTAAAGGCCTCCCCATTCCTTTCCAACTGTCTCAGCGTTTTGCCTTCTTAATACTAATATGTATTAATATCTATGGTAACTGCTTGTCGAAAAAGGTGAAACCAAAATGCTATAGAATGGGGTAAAAGTTTCGTTTCTAGAAGAGTTTGCGTTTACGTTACGTTTAAGTCCCTCGTTCATGTTAAGGCCTTTGATCCCATAAATCTATTTAGTAGCTTCCTTAAAGGCCACTTTAGCCGGCTTTTAGACCTAAAATTAGGAAGGGTTTCAGCCTTGGACGCTAGCATGACCTGACTTTCTTGCCTAAAAATAGGAAGGTGTGAACAGGCTAAGATTAATATAGAATTTCTAAAATAGCATCTCGTCCCGCTTGAAAGCAGGCCAACCTCGGCAGACTTAAAATAGACCCAACAACAATGCCTGAAAAAGATTTTCTGTAGTCTATCGGATGGCTTCCCAGCGAGTCACAGTGTAACTGGTTCGGATTATTTTTCCCATCGAGTCACATACGGATCATAGTGTGACTCGTTGGCAACCCTCCTTAAAAAAAAGGTTGCAACGAGTTTGCAATTTTATTATTCCGGTTCAGTTACACTGTGACCCGTATGTGACTCGATGAGAAAAATAACCCCAACGAGTCACACTATGACACGATTAGGTGTGATTCGCTGGGAACCCACCGTCTATCGCATTCTAGGCCAAAAACCTAGGGCTATGAGTGCGAGAGGGATACAGGCTACCATTGATCATCAGCGCGTTTGCCTTTAGCACGATGGCTTGATCACACAGCACGCATCTTATACTGCAATTACTGTTCGTGTTAATATCTGAGTCCTTTTATTATCCATAATAATAAGAGCGTGTGAAATGCAGGTGTTAACTTGTGATATTAACATTAAGTAGGACGAGAAGCGTCATGTGCGTTCGTCATGACACATACGATATTACCAGACGATCGACTGCGCTCGAACAATTTGGCGGCTTTCGCTCGTAGAGTCGGCGGGATTAAACAATCGACAAGTGTGTGCACGGGATAGAAGCGCCACACTAATCTAGTAGTTGGCCGATAGTTTGCAGGATAGTATAGTCTGAAGGCAATCGTGTAGCCCATCAAACAGCCGATACCAAAACGTTGTAATATGCATGCGCACTAGCATACATTGTCATACATATTAAGAGCCCGACTTAACTATAAACTATCGGCTGATAGAAAGTCTGCAGTCTGCAGGGAGTCGTAAGAGTCTGGTCTCCGGAGTCGCGTTCTCAGTAAACCGCCAGGATTTGACGGAACCTTAAGGTATACAGAGTGTAAGGGGCAGCCCTCCGCAGACTGTTGGGGTGAATTCAGTGTATCATTTATTAAAATGACCGGTACAAGAAAATATTTCAAGAACGTTGTAGGAATCCAATAAATGTGATTTGTTTTATTTCCTCATACTCAATGTATCGTTAGAGTATCTCAACAACCATTGTTGTTTTTTATTTTTATTTTAGCCGTATTATTTACATAAATGGAGTGCTGAGTACATCATAGAATGTAATTTTACATTGAAGTAAAGGAATAGTAAATGAAAAAAAAAGGGCGGTGGAAAATAAGGAGCTGAATGCACCCTGTCAGTTTGCGGAGGGCTGTCCCTTACATCCTGTATGATGCGGAGCAAAGCACCATTGTTTTATCTTTACCAAGTCTTTGCTACTCACCGATGTCAGCTAAGGAGGCATTGACGCGCGACGTGGAGGACGGGGGGTGCAGTCGCAGCACCACTTCCGCAGGAGGACCGCCCGTCGCACCGCTCCATTCTGTAAAACATTACATGTCAGGGAACTGAAGGCAGATAATGACAGAGACATTTTCATTTTTTCTCTAACGTTGTGAACGCAGATAACTTCAGGTGTACCCGAGGGCCTAATAACAGGCCTAGGTTATTTTCTACCAGCGACCACGTTGGAGAGTCAATTTTTCTTTTTTGATTTTCGTTTCCGAATAGTTCCGGAAAGTTACATTTGGTCTTATAATTAAATTTATTTATTTCAGATAACTTGATCGGTATGTTCTTGTTTTTGTTCTTGATCGGATGAAATCGGACTTTATGAGTCCGATTTAAATTAAATTAAAATAAAATAAAATAACATGGAAATCAACATCAGAATTTAATTTTTTTTAAATTAATATTATCAAAAATTAAAAACAAAATTAATTTATATTAAAATCAAAATTAAAATAAATTAAAATTAATATAAGATAAAATCAAAAACATTCAAATTACTCTGTTGTGAATTCAGTACTGTTTTCAAAGAGCATCATGTCTTAAAATGCGTTCACTAAACATTTAGGTTATGTTTTTCACAACACATTTACAGAATGATGTGCTAGCAGTTTAGTAGCTACAAGCCCAACAAAAAAACATATAAATTAAATTCCAATGTGAAATTGCTGTACCCAACATATATTTTTAAAACAATTTATGTACCAAGTTCCAAAACACGCTCTAATCCTACATCTAGAACTTGTGTGGCATGCATCGGCTATAAACATGGCATGCAGTGGCCATAAATTTATCGTTATTTATGGCCACGAAGGCCTTTGGTAACAGAACAATAAAAGGCTATTCACTTATATTTCTAGTGATATATTTTGTCACCTACACAGGAATATTCTCATGGCTCTAAGGTCGTGTATTCTTCATCTTACTAATCTTACTAATATTTTAAAGAGGACAGATTTGTATTTTTGTGTGTGTATGTTTGTAATGAATAAATTCCAAAAACTACTGTGCCGATTTCAAAATTTTTTTCACCATTAGAAAGCTACATTATCCCTGAGTAACATAGGCTATATTTTATTCCAAAATGTTTAAAAAATAAATGTCCACCCGTGCAAAGCCGGGACGGGCCGCTAGTGAAATATAAAAGAAGAGTGCAAGTGAGCATTTTGTGGTCTATCGATACCTGCTATCATGCATTAAATATTTATTTTGTGAAATTCCATCTTTACTTATGGGTGTAGGTAGGCACAAACTATGGAGGGCTGTTATTTTTAAATAACATGCTCCATTGAGATCATAAAGTCCCCATGAATTCACTGTGCCTAAGCACTGTGCTCTGTAGCATGAGGTGAATCTTTATTTTACACCAAAATTGAAACACAACTGATTTACAAAATTGCTAATTCAATGGTTACAATGGCGGTCTTATCACTAATAGCGATATCTTCCAGAGAACCTTTGGATGGAATGTACGAACATAAATTATAAAGGCATATTATATTTAAAAAAACGATTGTTTCCTGCCATGGTTATTGTGATAAAAACTTAGTAGAATATGCTTGAAGGCTTAGTTCTTATCTCAACGACATAACGCCTTCCAACAGATTTGTAGCTTTGTAACTATTTATGACTATTTCTAGACTATTTTTTTGCGTACTCAAAATTGATTTTCATGAAGTTTTCAAAGGTGAGGATTGTATTGAGAAGGACACCTTTTCCTTAGGTTATGTCAGTCCCACACATTTTTACTTTTCCAGCTATCGCTGATAGAATATTATGTCCCTGTATTTCTTCAGGCCCGGAATGCATAGACATACTCATAGATGAGTAAAGGTGCTCCCACACAGCCGTTATATAACGTTATACAACATTGTGTAACAACAAAAAACAAAAAAATTGCATTGCATTTGTTTAAAAACAAATGTTATATGTCACTCTCTAACGTTATATAACTGCTGTGTGGGAGCACCTTATGACATACGGCACCGTTGGCGCAGTAGCTAAGCGATTGGCTGCTGCGCTGCCAGTCGCGGGTTCGATTCCCGTACAGAATAAATAGTTTATGACCTACAGGTAGTTGTTCCAGGTCTGGCTGTTTGTGTGTGTGAGTTTTAATATTTGTCAACGCACCAACGAAACAGGAGAAATTCCTAGTGTTGGGCAAAGTTTAAAAAAAATATCATGTAGATTTTGAAGATCGGTTGCCGTAGAAAATCTATGTTTCAGTACATAGATTTTCTACCTCCATTTTAGTTGCATAGACAATTAAGCCTAAGTATAGCCTACCAAAATGACATTTGCTACCAACAGAATTTTACATGGTATTAATACTAGCTCAGACAAAAAGCAATAAAGCTAAAACAGAACTACATAAAGGCGTTTGAGAGTGTCAATGTCGAATGTAGTCTAGGGAGTGTCGTGAGACTACCAAATACCAAACCGTGCCGTATTCAGAGTGGAACGGCGCAGCCGTAAAATTAGGAGAATTATTGGACAGGTATTTAGGCATAGTTGGCCGTAAAGTATGCCTTTGTGCTGGCATACTAAATAGGCATAGTAATACGTAATGCCGAATTTAGTAGGCGGAATATGAAGAACTATAAATAAATGAATCTGAATCAGAATCTGAATACGTTTGGTGTCGTGTCTGTATTTTGTCATATTGTGTGTTTGAAATCGACAAATATTGTGTGTTTGCTGGAAGAACTAGAATTACCATCATCTATTATTACATATAATAAAATCGTAAAAATCCAATTGGATGTTCCGACTTGGCGCTAAAACTACTGCATAGATCCTGTTCAAATTTTGCACAAATATTCCTTATAGGCTTCTTCACAACTTAGGCTATATATTATCACGCTACTCGCTTAAGGGGGTGAGCAATATTGCATTATGTCAGTATCCTTCATTTGTTTGACGTTTCAGTCATGAAAAGCACCAGAACGGCTATTTAAAGCTTATGTCAACAGAGAAAACAGCCTAGCGGGTTCTTGAACGTTCTGTAAGCTACGGGTTGCAAGTTCAAACCCCACTATTACTTTCACTTTTTGTAATTTGTTTGAATATTTTTTGATGCTTTTAGATTTCCATTTTGTTTTTGTATTGACATCGTTTGCATTTCCGTTTTTCTCCTTTTTTCTTCAAACGTTTCTCCAAAAATAATAGAGAAGTATGGAAAAAGATGACATGCTGCGCCGACCCCGAAAAAATTGGGATAACGGCAGGAGAATGATGATGATGATTTCTACAATAAGTTCTTGCTTTACTAGAAGTCTGTTTCCTTCTCGATTTGCAAAATATCAATAATCAATCGCAGTTTGGAATTTTATTTTGGAATTTTATTGTTCTTTTATAGATTGGTATAGTGTTCAGAAGCGAGCATGAGGTCCTGGGTTAGATTCCCGGTCGGGCAATGTGTTATTGAGTTTTTCCACCAGCAAATTCTCAGTAGCAACTACGAAGTCTGGTTTTGTGCCCGGTTGATGGTGTATCGCCACTATAAAAAGTACTACAGCAACATATTACAAAAAATACTACAGCGCCATCTATGACGCAGGTGATGAACTAAACATCGATATACGTCTAAATTCTGCCTGGGTCAAATAAATCGCCCAAATAAAGTTATCCGCGATTTAAGACTTTATAGAAGTACCCGACAACAACTGTTGGGCAGTAGCCCACCAGACATTACACCCGTCTGGTCGGACTATCCTCCCTTTTCTATGGGGATGAAGAACTTTACAACCTGTTCTTTATACCCCAAAATGCCAATAGGCTCGCTAAATATTTCATGGGAGTTAAACATAACTGACAAAATGTGGGTGTACTACTAGGTACTATACAATGTCGCCCATGCGCATGTGACCGCCCGTAATTTTCTGAATATTCATGAAGAAATGTCGAAAATAAACTTTAAAAGGGGGGGTCTATCTACAATATTTTTCATGTTATTCGATTTTTAATTTTTTAAGTATAGTTTGTAGACTTGCTTTCTATTTTTTGACACATCTCCGAAGTTTATGGGTCGATTTGGATTCTGTTTATTATTTCTAAAAGCTTATGAGTTATTTTAACAGGTTAATTAACATTTTTACTAAAAAATATCGACAACGAAAAAAAAAACGGAATCGAAGTCACTTTTTCGGTGAAAAATTGTGTATTTATTTTGAAAAAACTAATGTAAGTCCATAAATTATCCTGATAAGACGACTTTTTTAATCATTATTTGTAATCTACTACATAACAGCTACAAATTCACAGAACATTGTTGATACCTATCTCTAAAGAAAAAACAAGGGCGGGTATAACAAATCATTGCAATCTTCATGTGTGGGCCACTGAAAATCCACACATCATTAGGGAAACAACTTTCCAGACTCAATTTTCCATAAATGTATGGGCTGGAATGATTGACGGTGAACTTATTGGCCCTTTCGTGTTACCAAACAGACTAGATCAACACGCGTTTTTAGATTTTATAGTCAATACGTTGCCGTTGCTTTTGGAGGAAGTACCGCTGGAAACAAAAAGGCGGATGTATCTGCAATTAGATGGAGCTCCAGCACACTTCGCAAGACTAGTTCGTGATTATTTAAATCAAAATTATCCGTGGCGGATTGGCAGAGGAGGTGCCATTGCTTGGCCGCTGCGATCTCCCGACCTTACACCCTTAGATTTTTATCTTTGGGGCTACATGAAACAAAAAGTGTATGCCGTGCCCTTCGAAAGCCACGAGCAATTAACGGCTAGGATTTTTGCTGCTGCTGCGGAAATAAAAGAAAACCGTGAAGAATTACGTCGTACAATCAAAAGTGTTGCCATGAGGGCTTTGGTTTGTTTACAGGAGTGTGAGGGCCATTTCGAAAATCTAATTAATTAAAATTCTTGTATTTTTTATTTTTTTAGTAAAAATCTGGCTATTGCTTGTTTGTTTTTAATTCCATTATCATCCTCATTATTAGTTTAACCTTTTAGTACTCACTGCTAAGAGCAACATTCAATTGACTTTCACATTATCTTTTCCTAAATTTGACTCATCAGAGTTTTAAGAATTTTACCTTGGATTTAGTTACAGTTAGGTATCAATAATGTTCTGTGAATTTGTAGCTGTTATGTAGTAGATTACAAATAATGATTAAAAAAGTCGTCTTATCGGGATAATTTATGGACTTACATTAGTTTTTTCAAAATAAATACACAATTTTTCACCGAAAAAATGACTTCGATTCCGTTTTTTTTTTCGTTGTCGATATTTTTTAGTAAAAATGTTAATTAACCTGTTAAAATAACTCATAAGCTTTTAGAAATAATAAACAGAATCCAAATCGACCCATAAACTTCGGAGATGTGTCAAAAAATAGAAAGCAAGTCTACAAACTATACTTAAAAAATTAAAAATCGAATAACATGAAAAATATTGTAGATAGACCCCCCCTTTTAAAGTTTATTTTCGACATTTCTTCATGAATATTCAGAAAATTACGGGCGGTCACATGCGCATGGGCGACATTGTATACACTCATCTGTTTTCTCATTAAAATATGTATTAAAAAACAGATAGGTAATTTTATAACAAACACGAGGGTTTATGGATTTTTTTCCTATTCTTTCCTATTCTGTCCCACTGCTGGACAAAGGCTTTCCCCATTTCCTTTCCAACTCTCCCGGTGTTTTGCTTTCTCTGGCCAATCAGTCAGGAACGAGTCCAAATCGTCAAACCAGCGTTTGTTGGGCCTGCCTCAGTGACGATGACAGTCTTCAGGTACCTACTGTATGACTATTCTGGCCCATCTGTCCTGACCCATTCTGGAAATGTGACCCGCTCAGTCCCATATGAACCTCTTACACTTATCGCCAACATCGGCGATGCCTGTCTTGGAGCGTATTGTGGTGTTGCGTATTCAATCGGTGATTTTGATGTTTAAAATCCATCGCTCTTTGGCCAACCTTGAATTTAGACTTTTCAGCTGCCGTCAAAGATCATGTCTGGGTACCATAGGTTAGGATAGGCAGGATACACAGGTCGACAAGTTTACACTTAAATGAGATTCGAAAGTATAACGTTGTCTAAGTAAAAGCGGTCAAGCCTAGCGTCTGTCGCAGTTTTAAATATTCTTAACTTAATGATTAGGCAACCCATTCGTTATAATTTTTATGTAATCTTTTTTTTAGCCTTTATTGTCCCACTGCTGGGCAAAAACCTCCCCCATTGCCTTCCATTCTTATCTCCGTGCGGTTTTCTTCGTCCAATCTGTCCGAAACGCTTCTAAGTCGTCACACCAGCGTTTTCTAGACCCCCCTCGGCGACGACGCCCGTCTTCTGGCACCCACTGCGTGACGACTCTGGCCCACCGGTCCTGATGCATTCTACAGACGTGGCCCGCCCAATCCCACTCCAAACTAGCAGTCTTATCGCCTACATCAGCGATTCCAGTTTTTGAGCGTATTGTGGTATTGCGAATTCTGTCGCTGAGCTTAATACCCAATACGCTACGTTCCATCGCCCTTTGGCCGACCTTGAGTTTGGACTTTTGCTTTTGGGTAAGGATGGGCAGAATGCACATGTCGATGAGATTGCGCTTCAGGGATAAAGGTGGTCACCTTTCATCAGCGACTTCATGGACCAGTACCTCTTCCAGGCGTTCTCGATTCGGCAACTCTCAAACTCAAATGTACTCATCGACGTAGTGAATTTCTTGCCCATCTACCTCAACCCTACTTTTTACGCTATTGGTGATGACTTTAGTCTTTTTTATGTATATTCAACATATTTTTCATTCGGTGAACAGTTGGGGGGGGGGGGGCTGTATTAGGCATTTTTTCTATACTAAGCAGGCTTTATTTACAATTGTGGAGTGAAGAGAAATAACGAAAATAACTAATAACTGAGATAATAACTGTTTCACTCGCGGCACGTCTTTAACGTTTAGATGTGGCTGCACTAGCATTTTAACTTCGGAGCAAAATATTAAAAAAATATATAAAAGCGAAAGGTCACTCACTCACTCACTCATCACGAAATATCGAAAACCGCTTGACGTAAAAAGATGAAATGAGGCAGGGAGATTTTGCGACAGGGCCGGATTAAGGGGATCTCAGGGCTCTCGCAAAAAGTCTCTTAATGTTTTAAATCAAAAGCAAAATCTCACGACATCTCACCAAGGGGAGAGGGGGGGGGTTGAACATCACGTAATGAATGGACGCCCCCTAACCCAAGTATCTCCTTGCTTAAAAGGTGATCTCCAAATCATGTGTGTGACTTTATGAACCTAATTGAAATAAACATTCTTTTTTTTAACACTTTGCTCGACCCGGGAATCGATCCCAGGACCTCCTGCTTAGTAGTCGCTCTTGCGACCACTCGAGGCAGTCTTACACATACATTTTCCACGCGAACGAAGTCGCGGGCAACAGCTAGTAATATAATATGGTCAAGAAAAAGACAATTAGGAAACCACGGAGTGGTCTGAACAAACACTTATAAATCATTAAATTGGTGCAAAATATTCGTTCGTCGAGTCGTCATCTCCTGAGGATACCCCGTGGTGGGCGTGGGGTGAAACACGTGTCGAGTATAGGTGTAGGTATGGGTGCTTGGCATGTTAATTATTATTGCTTTTCCTGCATGTGCATATTTTTGCGGGTGGGACCGCGGTACTGCATAAGTACATACTGCATCCAAGCCTCAATCTTTTTCGTGGAATTAAAATGAAATATTTTGCATGACATTTTAATGTCATGGATTTCAGCAAAGTAACGTCTGATTCATCACTCATCGTTTATTGACTCATAAATCAATTTCTACATTAATAACTGTAATCCATATATTGCATACGTTTATTTTCTGTTAAGGAATCAAGAGTACTAGGATACTTACTTACCTATAAAAAACAACATTATTTTTTGCAACTAAATATAAATTCAATTGTATCGTGGTGTGATCGTCGGTTCGTCTGTTGCGGTCAAAGTTTCCTGTTGCCGACAGTATCAGATTCAGTTGGACCATCGGTTTTTGTATTTCACGTCCATGTAACGTATCACGTACTTGTAGCAAAAACAGCAATGTCTATGTGGCCATACATATTAGGAACAGTTTTTGCCATGGGACGTGTCTGGTCGCGGGGTCCAAGTTTATGATATTTTTGTGTGGAAGGAATGTGAGTGCAGGGATCATCTTACATACTAGTGGTAGTAGTCTTCGATAGTTAGATAGCAGTAGCGAAGGGTCAATTTTTGTAAGAGGTAAGCCGGAGTACATATCTTTAATGTGATTATATTATTTGTCTATAGAATACTGTCTCTGTATTTTTCAAAGGGAAGCCGGTAGGAATATAGTTGTATGGAACCTTCGCCACTGTTAGATAGTTAGGCCTAGATTTATTAACATTACCGCGGTCACCGCGCGCAGTTTTGGCTGAGCCTTATTCCTGTCAATGTGGTACGACTGTCAACTACAATTTCAATATAAAGGGTGTAAAAAGACCCTTAACGAAGCCGAAAGGTACTTGTTCTCCCCGCCATTGCAATCATTTTTTGTTCTAGACCATAACTGGGAACTTTCTAGTTTCGGAGATATCGGGGGTCAAATTACCAACTTTTTAACAAGTTTTTTTTTAAATACATTATTCTAATGTAAGATGTTTACTTTAAACACCTTCACGACCCCCATACTATTCAATCAATCCATCAGCACAATGTTTTGAGTGCGTTACATTGAGGTTTACAATAAAACGTGATTTTTCACCCCAAAAAAAAAAGTCGTTTCCGAGCAATCATTTTTGCGTAAAGTTACTTAGTGTGATGTACAGAATGCTTGGTTGACGGCTTGGTGAAGGGTCTGTTTACACCCAGTATAGGCGGAAACATTTCAGTGCCAAAGCACGTGCTAAATAACATTTATCAGTCTTGGTATTAGTAGATAATGGTGAATTCTTGATGCTCTGATGATGCAATGAGCTAATTATAGCATTTAAGCTAATTATAGCTATTAAGCTAATTATGTAAGTCACACCTCCGAGAGAGAGAGGAAGTGTGCTGTAATCGCCACGCGGGGCCAGTCCCGGATAATATTTTAAAAGCACGATTCAGAATTTTGATGTTAGTTCTTTATTTTTGTCATAGATGGCGCTGTAGTACTTTTTGGACTATGTTGCTATAGTACAAGTTCCGTCACGTAAAAAGAACGCTGAGCGACAGTGAAGGGGATGTGTCTTCGCCCGGTTATAGTCGCATTATAATATTAGTGTAATTATTTTATTGTAGAATGATAATAGGTACTTCACTAGCTACTAAATACTTTGGAACAGGGTGGTATTCAAAAAACAGTTAATGTTTTCTTGATCGATCAGCGTTCTTTTTACGTGACGGGTGCTATACTTTTTGTAATGCCGCTACACTAGGATACACGGTTTCCTTACGATGTTTTCCTTCACCGTTTTGAGAGCAGTGATGATGATAGTGAGGTGTGATCTAATCTATATCAACTAGTGGAAGCTTTACCGCTCTCACCGGCGGAGATGCGCGACGTGTGAGGCTGACTTCTCCTTGTCGACGACCTGTCTGATAAGTCTGGTTCTTCAGTTATGGACGTAATAGTATCTGGAACAAAAAGAGGAAATGGTTTTAATTTGTGAAAATTTAGAGGTTGGCTGCCGTAGCGGTTAATAGAAAGAGGTTGGAAAATTATTTAAATTATGAATAGATAACCATCTTACAGATGTAGGTTAGTTGCAGACAATTTTGTTGGTTGTGAACATAAAAGATTGAGGGACTGCTAAAATACATATTAAGAAACCTTCTGGAACAGTAGGTATTTTTGGGTGGTGTAGTCAAGTTTTCTGTTAGAAAATTGGTAGTGGCAGGTTATTATTGTGATGGAAATTGGTTCCACTCACATTACATAGATTGGGGTTATAAAAAAAACTTTATTTCGGACAAGCAACATACATAGAAGGTTAGTAAAAGAAAACTTATAAACAATGTTAGTTACAACTTATTATTTATTTATACACAAGCTTGTTGTTCGAGATGCATCTACGAACAATAGTCATAAATATCGGGGAGTCGAAACTCCCTGCTATCGTCTTCAGGATGGAGTTATAACCACTTGATACACATTATTGTTACCCTATGACATGACCACAGTCTGACTGGAGATTTTTCGAGCGGTTTGTAAACGTATAAGTGAACTCGATTTATTATACTTATTTATTTTGACAACATTGGTCCACTGGTTAGTACAAAAGACAAACTTATCAACTAAGTGTTAGTATTTATATATCTTATTTACTAAAAAATATATTTTATTCCATCTCATTACGTCCATCTATTTCTCTGTAATAACATGTAATCGTCACTGATACGTATACAGACTGTGCATCTCTAACAACTCTAGCACACCTTCAAAAAATATATGCGTGAAGTTACAGAGCCAACGTAAGTATATGGGGCAGTGCGGGCTTATAGAAGTTTTACGACATGACGCAGTAAGGACTTATAAACGCGTAAATCGTTTAACGAGTAGCTATTAATTACGAACTTGGCGAAACTCGCAGGTTTCATGAAGCCTAGGCATCACGCGATCTTTTGAATTCTATTTAGGTACTGTTGCTAAGTTCTATATACTCGTGAGGAGCTCGTGGCCAAATAATAACAGCCGCTCGGGTCGATCTTTAGGTTAAGCCGTGCTTGTCTAGGTTGGTCTGTGGATGGGTGTCCACCCATTACATACCGAGTTTCCTCCGTGCCTCGGAAAGCATGTTAAGCCGTTGGTCCCGGGTGTCATTTGTAGATCTTTGACAGTCGTGAGGTAGTCAGTGGCCCAAAAAGTCTGACAACCAGTTTTATCAAGGGGTATCGTATTACCCAGTACTAACTGGGTTGTGGATGTCAGATAGGCAGTCACTCCATGTCAAATACTGGTATTCAGCTGCATCCGTTTGGACTGGAAGCCGACCCCAATATCGTTGAGAAAAGGCTACGCAGATGATGCTAAGTTCTATATACATATTTAGTTCTATGTACTAAGCATGAATCGTAATCGGATTACGAAATAGTTGAATTTGAACCTTATAAATATTAGATTAGGTCAGAATAGGCTTAAAATATGCACATACATACGAGTAGGCTTGAAAATGTTAAATATTTGAATAGGTCCTTTTCGTTTAAATCCCTAAAATCTCCAATGTACGGTTTGACAATATTAATAAATTATTAGATGAACTAACTACCCACCCTTTCTTTGCAAGGCTTTTATGATATATTTTCGGATGGGAAATCATCAAATGACTTCTCCCGCTCTGGGTGGAGTGGGAGGGAGTGTCAGACTCTTACTGACTAAAACTCACAATGTTCCTTCTTTGCCCTTTGTGTTCCAGGGCCACGGTATCTCTTTCGAACAGTCCCGCAGCCCCGGCAGGCATCGACCCTTGCGGGCCCCTTCCTGGTTGCTGACATCTCTTTGAGGCGCGCGTGGAACGCGAACGCGCCGTCGACACGGCCTGTCGTCATAAGACGGACGGACGGTGGGCTAACCCATTACTCACCGTCCACAGGCCCGCGTGGCCCCCGACGCCCAGTGCGTCCCCCGCGGCGGCTGGGACCTACCCACCCAGTGGGAGCTACCCACCCTTGCTTTGCAAGGCTTTAATGACTTGATAAATTATTGAGATTTTTTTATTCTAATAATACTTGCTTTTGCCCGTGGTTTGCTCGCGTTAATTTAGAATTTGACAATCAATTCGGGTTGTACTCTGCCTGTAATAAAATAATTCAATCATGATTCGAAAGACACGTCGCGCCATCTATTATCGTAAGAACCTTATTGTTGTTTTCCTCGGGAACAGAACTTTTTTTCGGGATGAAAGTTTCACTATGTCTGTTTCTGTATACCTGACAACGTATATGCAAAAAATCAGGATAATCGGTTCAGTGGTTTAGGCGCGAAAAGGTAACAAATAAACAAAAAAACTTACTTTCGCATTCATAATACTAGTAAGGAAGTAAGGATAGTAAGGATTAAGTTTTTTAATGTAATACACCAAACCTTCCAGGCCCTGCAGTCTCGACAAATATAACGACAAAAATCGGTCGTTAAGTGTAATCGATGTCAAATTTCTTTAATAGATTTTCAACCTTATGCTTTGGAAATAAAGTAGAAAATCTATTAAAAGAATTTGACAACGTTACGACTTAGCGACCGATTTTTGTCGCTATCTAATGTCGAGACTGCAGGGGCAGATTTTTTATGATAAACAACACCAAAATTCGTTGCAATTAGAAGAAAAACGAGGTCACATAGAAAGAAACAAAAATCGTTTTTTTTTTTTAATTTTTGTGTAAATTTGTTTTTGGACAAATTTTCTTCAGGGATATAATTTTGGTACCCACGTAAGCAAACACTCAAACCAAGTTTTTCAAACAATTTATTTTCAGACGCATTTTCTGTACCGTTAACATAATAGAATATGTGTGAATATCATATATTTACGTACGAAAAGCATACATATATCACTCATCACATCTGCTCCTAGAAGCATTTCAAGGTCTATATTTTTTTTCTAATTCACGGCATCGCGGCATCGCATCCATTACTCACAGTTTTTATCCGCAGCTGTAAAAGCATCCCCTTCTGTTCCCTGCTCCCCTTTACACAGAAGACACAGTATATCAACAAGGAACAAATCTTCAGAATCGGCTCACACACATGCAGCTCGTTTACACGAATACTAAGCTACAAATTATTCTTAATTCAGGGCTGTCGAATCGAGTCAAGTGGTTACGTTTTTTTATGTTTGTAGTGCAACCTAAAAAAAGTTTAGTTGACAAACCTAAAAGCGGCTGTACACTCTCGACCGAGAGCTCTCTCTCTTCCGAGACGTCTTGAACAAAATCGACATAGAACGAAGAAGTAAGCGAAGAATACCGAGACCAGACAAGCACTCGCCTTAAGTCTCGGAATGTCTCGGCAAAACTGTACAGTCATAGCCTTTTAACAGATGTCAATTGTTTCGCGAATCGAGATAGCGGGAATCGAGGGAATGATTCTTCATAACACAAAAAGAACCTACTTAGTCTACTGGTTATCTTTTACTGTGTCCTCTGTCTCCCATTCTGTGCGCATCACGAGATAATACGTCACGTTTCTACGTGATTTAACGTGAGGCAGGTATTTTTATCTTCATTGTATGAATGCGTATGCAAGCTTTATCAAGCTCATGTTTGGGAAAGATTGAGGAGGAGGCCGGGAAAATTGATGGAGAGGATTTTTGGTATAGCAACCGCGTGATGGTGGGAGAAAAAGAGATAAATATTATTTAGAGTGTAAAACCTCTATCTTTTGTTTTAATACCTCTATTTCGGGCTCTTTAGTCAACTGGTCGCACACAAACGGGACCCCCGGACCCACTCGACCTAATGCATGTTTAAATTGGTCAGCTGGACCCGTTGACCAATTTGTCGTATTGTAGGGATCAGAATGGGCTGGAAAGAAGAAGGGTGAAAAACGATTGCATGTAGCGGAGATAAGAATGTTGGAATGTATGTATGGAGTGACAAGAATAGATAAAGTAACGAATGACTATATTAGAAGAGATTTTAAAGTGGCGCCTGTTACAAAAATTATTAAATGAAGTTTGTCTTGGTATGAGGAGGGATGAAACTATGTGACTAAAAGAGTGATGGACATAAATGTTGATGGATGGAGAGGGAGAGGAAGGCCGATATGAAAGAGGAAGGACTAAATGATGCCGTGACGTCTGACGGAAGACAAAACGTGTTGCGCCGACCCCAAGTAGAATAGGACAAGGGCTGGAAGATGATGAATAAAAAAATTTCTAATCTGGTAAGAGTTTCAGTAGACAATATATCAAACTGCCCAAAAGTCTGACAACCCGCTTTACCAAGTATCATACCCAGTAACTGGGCCAGATAGGCAGTCGCTACATGTAAAATATTGATATTCAGCTTCACAAATTTAGATTGGAAGCAGACCCTTACGTAGTTGAAAAAAGGCTAAGCAGATGTGATGTGAATTACAACATCTAGATTTCGACCTAAATAGAACATTTTACAAAGAATCAGTCGCGCTTTGGACTAAGTTCGTGATAATAAATATTCTGTTTTGTACAATCACGAACACCAATATGTAAACACTTTTCTAAATTTAAAAGCAATTTTCGTCAGAAATAACGATTGTATCTTGGAGATAGGATCTTTTCATAAAAATCCGAGTTCCAGAATACTAAGTTCGTAATAACATGAAATTTTAATCAGAACAGTAGAAGAAAAACACTTTTTAAAGTTGTTAAGTGTTTACTTATTGGTGCTCGTGACTGTACATAGATAATTAAATTTCACAATCTGTTTTACGTTTGTGGAAATAAACCACTAAATAAATCTACTGTAAGTTCTATAACCCAACATTCACCAAAATTATCATTTATCGCACGCACTATATCAAATTAGTTTTATATGTAACCCTTTCATATTGGAATATGTAAGTAATCACTTTTCCCTTTGACAAATAAGTCCCAGCCATCAATGTCCATAGACTTTGTAGGTCAGGAATATTGAGCTCGATAAAAGTTTTATGGTTTGGTCTATGAAACCAATATGTCTATGCCCTCGTGGGTTGTGAAAAAAGGTTAAGGATGCATCCTTGGAATTTGGCTGTGACATCGTCTTATAAAGTAAATGCTACGGTCACTTAAAATCATGTCGTATTTGTTGTAAAGTTAGATACAGACTTTAGACGTATTGCGACAGTTATGTAATAAACGGTGTGGATCGCCGTATACCCAAATGAAAAGTCCAGGTTACTGCTGAAAAAATCAATCTACATTTACAGTTGGATTTTTTTAGAAAACCACTGAATTAAAAAAAAAAACAAAATAAGTGGAAAATGTTGTGATGGCCCAGAGGTTAAGGCCTCGCCTCTCATGCATGAGGTTGTGGGTTCAAATCCGGGCAAGTACCAATGTGACTTTTTCAATTCATTTGTACTTTCTAAGTTTATCTTGGACATCACAGACATCGGTGAAGGAAAACATCGTGAGGAAACCTGGACTTATAATTAATATAAGTCTGAAATCGCCAACCCGTCTTGAGCAAGCGTGGTGATCAATGCTCGTGCCTTCTCTGTATGAGAAGAGGCCTTTGCCCAGCAGTGGGACAGTAACAGGCTGGTTTTATTTTTTATTTTTTTATATTATATTATATATAGAAGTGGAAAATTACTTTATACAAAATATTTAACCCTTTTTAGTTGTTGAGTGTTTATATTAAATTGTAACTAGAATATATTAGGAGATCCTCAACATAGACGAAGCAGAGAAATACTTATTATATGTAGAAGCTAACGCATAAAGCGTTAGCAAAATTAATTACATTTGTATGGGAACATCACGCGAGCTTCCTCTACCAAATGAAACAAAAGTCGGGCCAGTAATCACGGAGTAATCGGTGAAAACAGAAGAAAAAAAAAATAAGATTCTGAAGAAAACATAACCTCCTTATTTTTTAGGAGTCACATCCCTAATTTTCTAACTTTCTAACTTTTTCAGTGTGGTTCTGAAGTTACAAATAAATGATATCTGTAACTCAGACAACAGCTTCCCTCATAATCATACAATTAAACGCCTCTAGTTTAATATGTAAATGTCGCAGTAAGATAGTTATAGCCGTGATATAGTTATATCCCTAGGGATATAGCTATATCCCGGAACATAGTAATGTGACAGCGATTTATAACTATCTTACTAGACTTATCTATTGAAATAATTTGAAATATAAACACATCAGCATCCGCATCAGAAACTCCATACTTCGCTCCAAAACTCAAATAGCTGATGCTGGCCTTACAGCTGCAAGGTTGAAGTGGAACTGGGCTGGTCACATCTGCCGCATGTCGGAGGCGCAATGGGCAAAAATTACCACTCAGTGGATACCAAATAGCAGGAAACGACAACGCGGCAGGCCCAGAAGGAGATGGCGGGATGAGCTGGACTCTTTCGCAAAGGATTGGCCTACAATCGCACTAGATCGCGAAATGTGGAAGGAGGGAAGGGAGGCCTTTGCCCTGCAGTGGGACAATATAGGCTTATAATAATAATAAAAACATTTGTATACTGCCAAATGATCACCAAAATGAAAACCCCATTTTAATGTGAAATTATAACAAAAAATTTAATTCCAAGCTACTGGTACAGGCACGAGCACTAATTATGTAAATACTTAACAACTTTTAAAAGAGTTTTTCTCCTACTGTTCTGATAAAAATTTCATGTTGTTACAAACATAGTATTCTGGAACACATATTTTTATGAAAAAGATCCTGTCTCCAAGTTACAATCGTTATTTCTCGCGAAAATTGCTTTTACATTTAGGAAAGTGTTTACATATTGGTGCTCGTGACTGAACGTAAATCTACCGATTTTATAAAAAATTAACACTTTAAAGCTTAATAATTCACAAACGCATCCCTTAACCGAAAAATAATATGATCAAATTAGCAATATTTTTTAAAGACCTATCCAATGACATCCCACACAATGCGATAGGCAAGAAAAAAAATATCGTTCGAAATGCAACACATAAAAAAAGTAATTATAATTTTCACTACCAAAATTTAATTGCACTGTTGCAATTTTGTACCTGTGTAAGACAAGATGTATGAACATAAAGATCAGAAAAACGCCGTTGACTAGACTTAAATGAATGATGAATAGGCAAAGACGGAAGGTACGGTTTGTACATCACATGCTTGGAGTCTCTCTGAGGGATCGCATCCGAAACGAGGTGATCCGGCAGAGAACCAGAGTTGTCGACATAGCTCACAGAATCAGCAAGCTGAAGTGGCAATGGGCCGGTCATATTAGCCGTAGAACCGATGACCGTTGGGGTAGACGTGTTCTTGAGTGGAGACCGCGAATCGGCAAACGTAAGGTGGGACGCCCTCAGGCTCGGTGGAGTGACGATCTTCGCAGGGTAGCTGGTAGCAATTGGATGAGAGTTGCTGAGAATCGAGTTGAGTGGCGTGCGATTGAGGAGGCCTATGTCCAGCAGTGGACTGCTATTGGCTGATGATGATGTACATCACCTACCACTAAAAACCTACGAAGACATTAAGATTACTTCTAACCTTCACGGTCAAACAAAGGTCAGTGACACAGTCGAGAGATTACAAAACTCAAGATGAGGGTCGGTCACGTGCCTCCCAGACCGCCGCGCGTTCTGAATATTGTAAGGACAAAGTTCTCTATCCGTACTTTTGGGTACGGGTACTTGTGAATAACTAAATCATCTAACTGTGTTTTACCATACTACATAGTTAGCTTTAGAAAATCTGGAAAAATATTTTTTTGTGCACCACATATTTTGTCACAAGAATGACAACTAAATAAAATATTATATTGTGAAAATAAACGTGAGTGTAGTAAAATAAATGGAGTATAATAAATTGTATTTTGATTGTGCATATTTTGCCGTTTTCAGTGCATATTTACATGTTTTTTTTTACATTTTGATAGTGCATATAACCTGATGTCTAATTGCTAGATATACAGGGTGTAAACAGACCCTTCACTAAGCCGTCAACCAAGCATTCTGTACATCAAACTAAGTAACTTTACGCAAAAAAATTTGCTGGGAAACGATTTTTTTTTTGGTGTGAAGAATCACGTTTTACGGTAATACTCAATGTTACGCACTCAAAACTTAGTACTGATGAATGCTTTGAATAGTAAACGGGTCATGGAGTTAATTAAAGTAAAGTTAAAACCTCAAAAAGTGATTATAAAAAAAAACTTGTGAAAAGTTGGATCTTTGACCCCCAATATCTCCGTAACTAGAACTTTAGTGTATCGCACCCAGTGTGTTTTCATAGCACAAAACCCATCGTCAGCCCACATGATGTACGAGCCTAACGGAGTAAATCCTGACATATCCGACAAACATATTAGTGAAGTTTTACAGTGGAAGAGACACCGACGCTAAAACGGCTACATTCAGTACATCATTCGGAACCACATAGAAATTTTTCGTCAGTTATTTAAAAAAAAAAACAGCTGTTTCATTCATAACTGCAATGCATACACGGTCAAAATGTACGGAATAGCTGTTTAAAAAAATACGAATCAAAAATGTCAATGTGGGAGGGGTTCAGAATGACATACTGAACACTGTTTTAAGCTTTCACGGTTTACAACTAAACTTATACAGTCACTTACGGAAGATATCCCGTAAGTTTTTATAAAGGGTGTAAAAAGACCCTTAACGAAGCCGAAAGGCATTTGTTCTCCCCGTCATTACGACCACTTTTTTTTTCTGGACCGTACCTGGGACCTTCTAGTTACGGAGATATTAGGGGTCAAAGTTCCAACTTTTTCACAAGTTTTTTTTTTAAATACCACTTTTATAGCTTTAACTTTACTTTAATTAACCCCTTGACCCGTTTACTATTCAAAGCATCCATCAGCAGTAAGTTTTGAGTGCGTTACATTGAGTTTTAACGTAAAACGTGATTTTTCACCCCAAAAAAAAATTCGTTTCCCAGCAATAATTTTTGCGTAGAGTTACTTGACGGCTTCGTGAAGGGTCTGTTTACACCTTGTATATTGATTACGTGGTAACCCTGTATAGAGTTTGTGACTGTACTTCAAAAACCTTTACTTTTTCAACACTAGTAGGTACAGTAACAAGAGCACCTATCTCACTGTAGAAATCCTGATAATTTATTGGTTACTCGAACATGTCGATAACGTACCCCTCGGCAGAGATGATACTGCTTGATTTATACTCTCACACAATTTATGGGACATTGTTTATTTTTTGTGCTGGTTTATTTATCTTGCCTTTGATCTGTACGGATTTAGAGGTTTTGTGGCAATTCCTCAGCGCCTGAAAAGTTATTTAATGTCTTCTTTTTGCGATCTAAATATCCGAAAATATTTTAAAACCAACATTTATAATTATATGTCGGATATGTCAGGATTTATTCCGTTAGGCTTGTACATCATGTGGGCAGACGATGGGTTTCGTGTTTTGAAGACACACTGGGTGCGATACACTGTTTCTAGCAAAACTAACGAATTACTTGAGATAACAACTTAACACATAACACGGGGCACAATGAACCGGCTACAGTTCCAAGATATCTCAACTCCGCCGCGATCACATATTGACTGTCGCCCTCACCTCGAGCTGAACATCAGGGCTCTGTAGAAACAAGCTGTGATATGGGTAGACTGGTAAGTACGTCGCGTCATGTCACCAGTGCCCACTGGCGTGTTTGCCGATTTATTTGATGTCCGTACTAACGACCGGATCCGACATATACGTATGTAACAAGATGATAAGAACACATAACTTTATATGCTCCTCAAAAGACCATCTCAGGCAATAATCTGCATACATAATTACATACGCTGTCTGTTCAAAAAATAAGGTGAATTTTCATTTTTCTCAAAAATTCTTTATTTTTTCATGAATTTCTATTTTGTCCCCTTCAAAGTAGTCCCCCTCAGATATAATACACTTGTGCCAGCATTTTTTCCAATCCTCAAAGCAGTTCTGATATGCACTTTTTGGTATGCTCTTGAGCTCTCTCAGCGATTCGATTTGTATCTCCTCAATCGTCTCAAAACGCCGTCCTTTCATGGCTCTTCAATCTTGGGAACAGGAAAAAGTCGCAGGGGGCCAAATCTGGTGAATACGGTGGCTGAGGCATGACTACGGTGTTATTTTTGGCCAAAAATTTACGAACAAGTAATGACGAGCCAAAAATTCCAATTCCAAAATTCTGCAATTTTGAAACAAACTTCGCTGCCACACGCTTCATGCCCAAAGTTTCCGAAAAAATTGCATGGCATGAGCCAACCGATATGCCGACATCCTCAGCAACTTCTCTAATAGTGATTCGACGATTCTCCATAACAATTTTCTTCACTTCCTCAACATTTTCATCGGTTGTTGATGTGCTGGGGCGTCCAGGGCGAACGTCGTCATTCACATCTTCTCGACCTTCTGTGAAAAGCTTGTACCTGTTTTTTTTTGGCTTAAAGTAGACTCACCGTATGCCACTTCCAACATTTCAAGTGTTTTGGAGCACTCGATTCCATTTTTCACACAAAATTTAATGCAAACTCTTTGATCCATGTTTTTCGACAGCAGAAAATCGCCGAACACGCAAAACACTTCTAACTTTTATGCCTCTCACAAACAAACTAAATGTGCTATATAGCTAAAACTGTGAACATATGTTCGAGACGAGTGTACCAACATAACAAAATAAAAAGATCGATAATCGAATGTACGTATCCCGCGAAATTTGAAAATTCACCTTATTTTTTGAACAGACCTCGTACATACATAAAATTATGCCTTTTTCCTATGGGGATAGGCAGAAACCACAGAACGCTACGATCCTTACACACTCCTTTTGCCTCGTCCACGTTCATAGATCTGGTCATACCGCACGGAGTACTACGCACCTGCCCTTTTTGAAGAACCTCACCAATAAGGTAGGGAGTATGTCCTCAGGCGAGACGTAATCCTTAACGTAAAAGATTTCTATGCAAAAAATATTGGAAAATATTTTTAGTCTAACTTGAAAAAACGCTGTCCTGTGTTTCTTATATTTTGAGTTATGTCATTATAGTCGCGTGAGGAGCTCGTGGCTAAATAGTAACAGCCGCTCGGGTCGATTTTTAGGTTAAGCCGTGCTTGCCTAGTTTGATCTGTGGATGGGTGACCACCCATTACATACCGAGTTTCCTCCGTGCCTCGGAACGCAGACGTTATTAGGTTTTTCTATTACGGATTTCTCAGTAGCAACCACGGACTCTGGATTTCTGCCCGGTTGATGGCAATAGGCTCGCCCCCCTATTACATGGGACTTAAACATAACTGGCGAAATGTGGGTGTAATATTAGGTACACCTCTGCCAATCCCTTCGGGGATTACAGGCGTGATGTTATGTAAACCAACTCTTCTTTCTTTCTTTATCGTGTGGTTAATGCCTAACCTGGTGTCAGAGTTTTTATGCCGCCCATGGGCCTCTGACTTGGCTTTACATGCCGTCGAGAAATATCTCTCAGGCGTGCTGGTTTCCTCACGATGTTTTCCTTACCGAAGCAAGTGATAATTATACAAGCGACATGAATCCGAAAAATCAGAGGTACATGACTTGGGTTCGAACTCGAGACCTATGACGTGGCAGTCTGACGGTCACACCACTAGCTATCACTGCTTAACCAACTAAAACACACACAAAACATAAACACACACACACACTCTCTTCCTTTTCTCACACACTATTGTCTACATTTCTTTTTCATTTCTCCTTTTGCAGGTCTGCTGGCAGAAATTTCTTATGAAATAAGCAGTACCTATGTACTCATATATTATAATGTTATTTTCCTGTGTTGTCTACTGTGTGTACATAAACAGTAAAATAAATAAATAAATAAAACGCCGAAACCATAACTTTCAGTGTCACCAAAGTTCTTTGCCCTTGACAATGTCGTTCACTTTTTCGAACTATTAATGAACATTTATCTATGATTACGTCCAGTAAATAATTAAAGATCACTGATAACACGTTATGATATTGACATTGTGTAGCTATGGCCGGTTAATGGTTGCCTAGGGCTGTGGGTATCGATTGACCCTCGGTCATCCTTAGGATTGAATAGCCTTGAGTGCGGACGTGGCGTGTTATACGCGTTTTATTGGCGTTTTTTTATTTTTATTGGTAACCGTACATAGTTGGATTGCCTCGTTGGTCTAGTAGTCAAAAATAAAGATTCATGATACGTTTAAAATGTACTAAATAAATAAATAAATAAAACTTTATTTTCAAACTACAGTCCATAGTTTGTATTTTAGTGTTAGTAACATCATCATCTGCCTAGCCTTTTTCCAACTATGTTGGGGTCGGCTTCCAGTCTAACTTGATGCAGCTGAATACCGGTATTTTACATGGAGTGACTGCCTTACTGACCTCCACAACCCAGTTAGTACTGGGTAATACGATACCCCTTGGTAAGACTGGTTGTAAGACTTTCGGGTCACTGACTACCTGTAACGACTGTCAAAGATCTACAAATGACAGCCGAGACCAACACCTTTACGTGCTTTCCGAGGAATGGAGGAAAGCCGGTATGTAATGGGTGGTTACCCATCCACGGACCAACCTAGGCAAGCGCGGCTTAACCTGAAGATCGACCCGAGTGACTGTTATTATTTAGCCTCGAGCTCCTCAATTACAATATAGTAACAATGGTTCTTAAGTATTTAGGTTAGTATTGTTAACTAAATTTAACTAAATACGACTAGTGTGTAAAACCCTTAAGTACACAACTTATTTGTCTAAGTATTAAGTTACGTGGTGAAACGATTTCGGTACATTAGAAAATGATGGGTTGGTGATTATTATCAAAGAGTTTTAATCGAACTATTTAATTGGGTAACCACAGCTATTATGTTGTTCTGAGGGTTTCAACCCTGGCTTTGACCTCGTAGACTAAAAGGTTATTATAACATAATAGGAAAAACAATCTTTTTCCAACAGTTCTATTCATGTTAGAAGAATTGCTAGAAGAATTTTATTAACTACATTTTTTAACAATTGGTGTACCTACAGGGTGTAAACAGACCCTTCACGAAGCCGTCAACCAAGCATTCTGTACATCAAACTAAGTAACTTTACGCAAAAATTATTGCTGGGAAACAACTTTTTTTTTTTGGGCGAAAAATCACGTTTTACGGTAAAACTCAATGTAACGCACTCAAAACATTGTGCTGATGGATGGACTGAATAGTACGGGGGTCGTGAAGGTATTCAAAGTAAAAATCTTACATTAGAAACATGTATTTAAAAAAAAAACTTGTGAAAAAGTTGGAAGTTTGACCCCTAATATCTCCGTAACTAGAAGGTTCCCAGGTATGGTCTAGAACAAAAAAATTATCGCAATGACGGGGAGAACAAGTACCTTTCGGCTTCGTTAAGGGTCTTTTTACACCCTTTATTATTGTCTATAAAAATACACCTTACTTGCCTATAACAATTTTTAACGAAAAAAACCTTAAGATTTCTACCCGATTTTTTTTTTGGTAATATTAATTTCCTTATTGTGAACATTCCCTAACTAAGTTAAATTTAGTATTATAATGGGATTAACTACGTTTTATAATAACCTACAAAGCCAATTCATTCAACAAAATAATTTAAGATACCATTGATTCGAAGAGAAGAAGATAATGTAGATCTATGTAGAAAAAACAATTCCCTAAATGGTTAAAATATTGTGAACAGCCTAAAGACTTCACCAAAGAGGAATCACGAACACTCAAAGATATTAAAATCATGTTACCAACTTCGAAGGTATGTAGAAAGTTGTAGGAAGGTAATTCTTGCGGGCTTAAATTGAAACATAGCATGATATGTCTTAATTTCCTCGCTTGCTCGATGTATTATGTGCGGTCTATACAGGTCCAAATTTCATAACGATCTTTTCCGTCGGCATCAGAAGTTTGTCTTTAATAAACTTAGAAATATAATAAAGTACCTATAAACTAAGTGCGAAATGGATCATTAACTGAACTATGAAGATCCATAGACAGACACAAAAGGGATCCGTACCTGAACTATGAAGGTAGGTAGGCACTTGGGCAGACAATCCATGTAAAAATAATACTGTTATTCAGCCGCATCTGTTTAGACTAAGAGCTGACCCCAACAATCAATCTGCCTAGCCTTTTTTCGAAAACTATGTTGGAGCCGGCTTCCAGTCTTACCGGATGAAGCTGAATATCAGTTTGCTCCGTGCCTCGGAAAGCACGTTTAGTCGTTGGTTGGTTGGTTCCGGCTGTCTTTTGTAGATCTTTGACAGTTCTTACAGGTAGTCAGTAGCCAGAAAGTCTGACAACCAGTCTTACCAAGGGGTACCGTATTACCCAGTACTAACTGGGTGGTGGCGGCCAGATAGGCATGCTCGCTCCATGTAAAATACTGCTATTCAGCTGCATCCGGTTAGACTGGAACCCGACCCCAATATCGTTGGGAAAAGGCTCGGCAGATGATGACATTGTAGGTACACGTCAGGTTCTAATCTCTTCTCTGGTACAGAAACCGAATCATAAACCTTCTGAAGACACAACACACCATGTCTTCACATGATAGGAAGGTACCTCACTCGCCTTTAACAGCAACCACTGACAAAAGGTCACCTTTTCCTCACCACCAAATACCAAAGAGTATAATTATTCCCAATAAAGAACTCTATGTATGTGGCTCACGAAAACGTAATGTATTAGTTCAGAAAGGTCGCGCTAAATGTATTGCGGCTAATTAACATAACTCACGTAGTTATTAGTGGTTCGAGGTCTTGTTACCCTGATGTATTGATTGTAAGGTAGAGTATTTAAAGGTGAAGTTGTCGCTATTCGTCAATATTTGATGATAAAAGTAAAAAAAACATTTTTTTTTTCAAAAAACGTAACCAAATTTAAAAAAAAACACACACAAACTTTCGGAAGTTGGTGACTTTTGTTTGTTTCATTGACTTTTTTGCCACAGACTTCCGAAAATAAAGCAATTTTCGATGAATATCGATATACAAACATTATAAAATCATGAACGTAGACGAAGCAAAAGGAGTATGTAACGATCGTAGCAGGTGATTCTGTAGTTACACACATCATTACGCCTGTAATCCCAGAAGGGTTAGGCAGAGGTTTACCCAATTATAGTGCACCCAGTTATGTTTAAGCCCCATTTAATAGCGTGCGATCCTATTGCCATCAACCGGGTCCGTGTGCTGCTACTAAGAAAATTCTTGATTGAAAATCCAATAACACTTTGCCCGACCCGGGAATCGAACCCAGGACCTCATGCTCAGCAGTCGCGCTTGCAATCAATCGACCAACGTGGTAGTCATTGATTCTGTCTCATGATTCTATAGTTAGTAGTGAGTTTATGTATATTTAATACGATAACACAAAAAAAAAACTTTCTTTACCTTCGTTAATATTTAAGTTAAAATACTTCGAAGCTAAATAATTCCCCCAGCACCGCATATTGCTCTAATTGCTCCACATTACACCGATATTGTTCGCCACATGAAACCATGCAAGACTTCTAATTGCGTTGCTTTCAAAGTTCAAATGTTTTGCATAATTTGATGTCTTGCATGTTGAAATTAAGGGTGGGTTCATGTTGTTATTCTGTTGCGCAGCAAACATATTAAGCTGAAGTTATTGCTATCAACTTACAAGTATGTGCCCAACCTAGCTCTAGAGAAAGACCATGTCACGCTGTACTGAGATCAGCCTATCATTATTGACTGGAATATTTTCGCCAATAAGCCTGATATAGTAGTAATAAACCGATCAACGCACCGCTTAATATTAGTCGATGTTACCATCCCGCATGACGAGAACCTCGTGAAAACTGGTAAAGAGAAACAAACAAAATATCTCGACTTGGCACAAGAGGTTGTCGACGATGACGATTGTCGTAACGGCCAATGGCCTAAAGGCCAAGAGCCTCGATGACCATCGTTCTAGGCTCTCCTTAAGCGATTGGATCAAGAGCCTGATTCAAAAGGCAGTACCCCTCGATACGGCTCGCATTGTAAGGAGGTTCCTGTCTCTGGAGCCCTAACCACTAGTAGCTTGCACAAAAATGTCGCACCCGTGTCGAGAGCCACTCGACACCGGTGCGACATTTTTATAAGAAAAAAGAGAGCAATACTCATCCCATATCTATTCGCTGTCTGAATATGCTTTCAAGGCAGTCAACGTAAGCTATGTTGACCTCTAGGGTTAGTCTCTAAATGCATGAATATCTACGTCCTCAATATAAACAAACACTCTATTCCAACCCTCAATGCATTAGGTAGGTAATTAAGAAGAAATATAGTACCTACCAAGTAACAGCGAGCAATGAACTGCCGTCTCTACCTAGCCCAGTGTAAATCATACCTTATATGCCCGCCCCTTATATAAAGAACTGTATTTTGACACATGCTTCCGCCTGAGAATTATGGCCAATTTATTTTTAAAGCACGAACCTTGCGTTATTATGTAAGTTAGTATTATATAATTTTCAGCATGAATAATTTTATCGTAAACGGTCAACTGAAAGAAAATGGCGTTTAAAACGGTTCTTGACTTTTCATGTAGATTTTTTTTGCGTCTTTTTCAAAGCTAGACTAAGTGCCTACAATTAAAAAATAGTGATAGTGAAAACGCTATGCCTTCACTAACACAGTTCACTAACAAAATAATCTAACTGTATACAGGGTGTAAACGGACCCTTCACGGAGCCGTTAACCAAGCATTATGTACAACATCAAACTAAGTCACCCTACGCAAAAATTATTGCTGGTAATGACTTCTTTTTTGGGTGAAAAATCACGTTTTACGGTATAACTCAATGTGACGCACTCAAAACTTGGTGCTGATGGATGCTTTGAATAGTAAACCGGTCATGGAGGTAATTAAAGTAAAGTTAAAACCTTAAAAAGTAGTCTTTAAAAAAAAACTTGTGAAAAAATTGGAACTTTGACCTCCAATATCTCCGTAACTAGAAGGTTCGCAGGTATGGTCCAGAACAAAAAATGTTCGCATTGACGGGGAGAACAAGTGTCTTTCGGCTTCGTTAAGGGTCTTTTTACACCCTGTATAGATTACACTCAACACAAAGCACTCTGTTCTATGACAATATCTGATAGCACGATGTTTGTAAAACGAATACAATGAACCAACTCAATTCAAATTATGTAGTTTTTATTACCTCTTAGAAATTAATAAACGCTGTACCCATACCAAAACAAACTGTTTCATTGGTTCAAAATTAAAATTCATTTCGTGTACTGAAAAAATACCAGCTAATTGGCAAAACCTTTCCATCGTCCAAATCAGTGGGGAATTAATTTTGCCGGAAAAGTTTTCACTGTACGAAATTAAGTAATTAAACCTAAGTAATGACTTTCAATTACGTCACGAATTCCCGCCTGGTAACTGTGGATGTATTGATCTTTGGTGCAATACAAAGGTCAAGAATAAATAGGCTTGTAATCAGTATGCTTTTTTTATTTTATCTTTTATTAAAAATCATCAAATAACTCCCCCCGCTCTGGGCGGAGTGGGAGGGAGTGTCAGACTTTTACTGACTAAAACCTATCCATGTGCCTTCTTTGCCCTTTGTGTTCCAGGGCCGCGGTATCTCTTTCGAACAGTCCCGCAGCCTTGATCAGTATGCTTTGACTCTGAAACTAGGTCTCTATATCAGTCATTATATATCTACCTATTAATTTATTATTTTAATTCAAAGACGCTTTCGTGTCTGTCTGTGATCATATATAGAATATAATTATTCTATAAGATTTACATGTTTAATAAAATTGCTTTACGTAACCATTGCTCTATTTCACTGCATCGTTGGTCTAGTGGTCGAAAGCGCTGATGAGCATGAGGTCCTAGGTTCGATTCCCAGATGGGCAAAGTGTTATTTATGGGTTTTTTCTATCAGGAATTTCTGAGTAGCAGCCTCGGAGACCCCTAATAAATGGGACTTAAACATAACTGGTGAAATGTGGGTGTACATTAGGTACACCTCTGCCTAACCCTTCGAGGATTACAGGTGTGATGCTTTGTTAAATTTATGGTGAAGAAATCTGCATGTTTTGTCAAATCGTAAAAAATGTGCGAAATAGTGAACTTCAAATTAACTTCATTTAAATCGATCAGACGACAAACCGCAATTTATTCATTCTACATTACGTAGTTATATTTAAATGGAGACTAACTATGCATGATTCTATTAGTCTATTATTTTAATAACCATGTACATGAAACACATAATGCTACTATAATGAGTGCCATTATCGATTGTTATAATTATTCTGGTAGAAATCCATACCAATATTATAAATGCGAAAGTAAGTTTGTTTCTTTGTTTGTTACAGAAACGGACATAGGGTACCTTTCATCCCGAAAAAAAGTAGTGTTGCCTACATTTCTTTTTCATTTCTCCTTTTGCAGGTCTGCTGGCAGAATTTCTTAAGAAATAAGCAGTACCTATGTACTCATATATTATAATGTTATTTTCCTGCGTGTACATAAATAGTAAAAAAAAAAAAAACTGTTCCCAAGAAAATCAAAAATAACGTTCTTATGATAATAGATGGTGCCACGTGTCTTTCGAATCATGATTTAATTACCTATATCATAAAAGTAGTGTTTAAGAGTTTAATTGTCAAATTCTAATTAAACGCGCTCGAAGCCGCGGGCAAATCTAGTACAACATAATTGTGATAATAACGTTAGGTACAACATACATAATGCATTATAATATGTTAAATTAGAAAAGTTCTCCAGTTTTTACGAGTATATAATCAAGGCAAGGAGCAATTATGGCAAACATTGAGCACTGTTCTAATGAGTTATAATGGGTACGTTTTCAAAAATAAACCACGTAGTTTTCGTTCTAAAAATTAATTCGGTTCCATTTTGGAACTAAAAACCTAAAATAATGGCACCTTAATGAGCGTTTCTGCTATCGCTTGCAAATTCAATAATATCCTCATAATTCTCTTGCCCTTATCCCAATTCATTTGGGATCGGCGCAGCATGTCTTCTTCTTCCATACTTCTCTATTACTCGTCATATCATCAGACACCTCCTTTCTTGCCATGTCATTCTTTACACAGTCCATCCATCGTTTCTTTGGTCTTCCTCTACTCATATACCCATCCGCATTCATACTTAAAACTTTCCTCACGATATTTTCCTCATTACTCCGCACCACATCAACAACCGATTACCACACAACTTTTCAGTCATCGGCGCCACTTTCAGACTTCCTCTTGTATACTCATTTCTTATTTTATCCATTCGCGAAACACCACACATCCCTAAGCATTCTCATCTCAGCCACATGCAAATGCCTTTTATTCATTCCTTTTGTGGGCCAACATTCTGATCCATACAAGACAGCAGGTCTAACCATTGTTTTATAAATCTTCCCCTTAAGTTTAAGAGGAAGTCACAGATTGCAACTCCTAAAACACATGTGTTTGCGGCACCGAAACACAAATATCTGCTATGCTACGCCATCTCCGTGTAGTGCAACAAAATTATGCGTGGCACGAAGTGGCCCAAAATTACAACGTCCACTGCGATTATACCAAGCACTTTGGTATACGCCACAGAGCACGGAACCGCCGAATCAGAAGTGTCTAGAGACGGCAGGACTTGTTAAATTCAGGAAAGGGCGTTCTGTCATGGACCACCTTCAAAGCCAATATCCAAATAAATAAAATTGAAGTTAAGAAGTTAATTTTGTCTGTCTGTTAGTCTGTTTATTTCAGCTAATGTGACGGGATTGTACTGGCAGATATCTGATGTCCTGATGATATAAGGAGTAACTTAGTTTTAGGCTTACTTTTATTTTAGAAAACGGATTAGAGATCCATGCAAAAAAAACTACGCGGACGATGGTCGCGGCGAACAGTTAGTACATTATAAGGGAGAGACCGCCTGACGTGGAATCGGCTACCCATGCAAATAATGTAAAAACGTCATCATACACCTCGCTTCGGATCGGGCGATGCCACTAAACACCGCATTGCACTATGCGCTTTACTTGTTTAGACGTAAGGCTCTTCTTAACCAATTCAAGCTGATGCTTCGTAGGCTAGTGTGTCATGGTGTGCGTAAACGGTAATACGCTTGGTTTGTATGAAAAGTGTTTACAATGCCGCATCTAGCAGCATCTGCCGAAGGTTCGCCTTGCTCTGCGGTATTTCCCTTGCCTAGAAATGCAGCAACAGATAGCGTTATGTTGATTTAGGCCTTACAGAGCGCAAAGGTCGTAAATTTTGGCTCTGGCTACCCACTGTCACAAGAAATTACGATGCTTTTACCCACGATGTTGCAAATGAAGTGTTTCACGTAATCAAAGCCATTATAAAGTGCGAATGTTGGCACATTTACTGAGGAATTTGTGCCAGAATCTTTGGCAAAAAAGCATAACCCAAGGCGCCAGTTTGGCTCTTGACAACAATGCATGTGCTGCGCCAAAATGTCAGGAAGCAAGCCAATTGTGATGTATTTAGACTAATTGGAGAGTATTTCATTTTTATTAATCTGCTTTTGTGTATTTTTGCCTTACTTGTCCTATTATTAAACGAAGATGTGTTGAAAAACACGAGGTTTTACATGAATCTCACACTTAAAGTTACATTTATGAAAATCAATGAAATCAAACACTGCTTCAAAACCATCATCTGCCTAGCCTTTTCCCAACAATATTGTACCTGTAACGACTTTCAAAGACCTACAAATGACAGCCGGGACCAACGGCTTATTGTGCTTTTCGAGGTACGGAGGAAACTCGGTATGTAATGGGTGGTCACCCATTCATGGAACAATCTAGGCAAGCGCGGCTTAACCTAAAAATCGACCCGAGTGGCTGTTATAATTTAGCCACGAACTGTTTAAAGTAACCATTCTTCTTAAAATTGAAACCTCTTTACACACTAGTGTGATAACTGAACAAATGAGCAACAAAAGAGATTTTAGGCACAAGGGTCATTTTACCCACTTTTATCCTGGAAATTTTACTGCGGGCAAAACCTTTGATACAGCTAAGTATTAGCTTTCAATATCAGAATTTTGGTAATGTTCTCAATTGAATTCAAGCATTTTACAGTTTCAGTTTTATAACAAAGCTGTTAAGGTTCATTTTGTAATATTTACAGAGAGGAACATAAAGTTTGCGTGAAAACGCGTGACTAACTTGTTATTGATTTTTAATTAAGTCCTATATTTCGTGAGGCCGGCATTTATTGACTAGGTTAGGTACTGTAAATTTCATAATGTAGGAATCTAGCGCTACCGAACGCTTCGGAGAAACAGTTATTTTGTACAAATATTGGTAAAAGACTTCATGGAAAGTCTTTTTCTTTTTCAATTAAATGCTGTTCCACAAGCTTATGTAAAGAAATTGCTCAGTAATTTAATACATAGGCGACAGCGCTAACACGGAAAAATATAAAGGGTGTAAAAAGACCCTTAACGAAGCCGAAAGGTACTTGTTCTCCCCGTCATTGCGATCATTTTTTTGTTCTAGACCATACCTGGGAACCTTCTAGTTTCGGAGATATTGGGGGTCAAACTTGCAACTTTTTCACAAGTTTTTTTTTAAATACATGTTTCTAATGTAAGATTTTTACTTTAAACACCTTCACAACCCTCTTACTATTCAATCCATCCATCAGCACAATGTTTTGAGTACGTTACATTGAGTTTTACCGTAAAACGTGATTTTTCACCTTAAAAAAAAAGTCGTTTCCCAGCAATAATTTTTGCGTAAAGTTACTTAGTTTGATGTACAGAATTCCTGGTTGACGGCTTGGTGAAGGGTCTGTTTACATCCCGTATAGGGTAACTAGTAATTAGTGACCGATACTTAAACCCGTGATTGTACTCATTTCCCAAAGGAACATTTTTTTTTATATACCTACGCATTCACTTTTATCACAAGAACACAACAGTAGGCCGTATGAAATTCGGTCGTTAGCATGGACATAAAATGAATTGGAAAGCGCGCTAGTGTGCAATGGTGACACCACAGCGACCTTCTACAGAGCCCTGATGTCTAGCTCGAGGCGAGGACGACAGTCAATGTCTGATCGCGGCGGAGTTGAGACGTCTTTGAACTAGCTGATTCATTGTGCCATGTGTTATTGTGTTAAGTTATAATCAAAAGTTATTCGTTAGTTTTGCTGGAAACAGTGTATCGCACCCAGTGTATTTTCATAGCACGAAACCCATCGTCTGCCCACATGGTGTACGAGCCTAACGGAATAAATCCTGACATATCCGACATATGATTCTTTGACGCGAATAAAATCGCAAGAAGAAGCTTGTATTTAATACAATTAGGTTGCTTATGACTTGCTACCGTCCACACATTTCCAATCAAACAATACGTTCCACCATTTACACAACAAAGCAAATAGTACAAAGTAAATACGCTTCTAATTAATATTATTTACCTTTGCTATCTTGCCAGCATATAATCCAGTTGAACCACAATCCGGAGCTTCAAGCTAAACGTGTGCTTCATATACAGTCGTTTTATCTTTGCTCGGATAATTAACTTGGGTACATATCTAGTGTGTGGACCGCAGTTAGATAAGGCAGTTTGTATATTATATATGTTACCTTTGTACACTGCGGTGGTAGGTTAAACAACGGTTTTGTGGAGCATAGTACCGACACCAGCACATCAAGCTACCCGAAACTGTCAAATTTTACCGATCCACCTTGAACCTAATGCTTTAACGATAAAGTTGAAAATCTATTAAAGAAATTGGACTGATTGTAGTAGCTTGATGTGCTGGCGTCTGTACATAAGTCCAAGAATTTTATTAACATATTAACTAATAAAAAAAAATTGGCGCTCTAAAGACACTCCAGAACACGCCAGAAAAAACGCGTGTACGCGCGTTCGATTTTTTAAAGTGCCTTAAGTGGCGCGTGTATACTCGCGTAAGCCGGTACGAGCTTATACGCGCAGAAAAATACGCTCGTCTAAAACCGTTCTAACGTATACATCAATCCTATTGCTGCAGTTTATGCAACGTTGCCGCTGCGGTATGCCATTGCAGTCACCATTGACATAAATCAGGCGTTTTATTTTATTTCCAGTAAATAGATTACTCACAAAAACACTTGATTGTTTTCGAAATAAATAGTTGGGTTTCGCTTGCAATTTTTCGATCTCAAATGCAAACGTTTTAATTGTTAAATTTTAACCCAGGAATCTCCAATTCTCCATCAATGTGCGACTTGTGGTCTACTCACGACAAACTACTACTATACTAGGTTTACCCGACAACCGAATAAATTCCCAGTCACACTCGTGACTCTAGTTTATATGTTAATTAGGCCTGTGACAGCCTAATTGTGATTCGGAAAGTACCTTTTAATTAAAAGTTTTAGTTCAAGTGACAATTTGCCCCGCTAAGGACTTTGATGCTCACTACTTTGTTTAAGTGACTCTGTAGAGAAGCAGTAGTTTTTCTCGTAAATAATTCTATAGACCGCGACTTCGCCCAGAAAAATTGTGATAGCTCAGCTAATATGCTTATTATAAATATAATTTCTAGCCTATAGCACCCACGAATAATGTAGCTTTCTGCCAGTGAAAGAATTTTTGTAATTGGATCATTATTCCCGGAGATTACCCCCTAAATAAAGGGTGTAAAAAGACCCTTAACGAAGCCGAAGGGTACTTGTTCTCCCCGTTATTGCGATCATTTTTTTGTTCTAGACCATACCTGGGAACCTTCTAGTTACGGAGATATTGGGGGTCAAACTTCCAACTTTTTCACAAGTTTTTTTTTAAATACATGTTTCTAATGTATTTTTTTTACTTTAAACACCTTCACGACCCCCGTATTATTCAATCCATCCACCAGCATAATGTTTTAAGTCCGTTACATTGAGTTTTTCCGTAAAACGTAATTTTTCACCCCAAAAAAAAAAGTCGTTTCCCAGCAATAATTTTTGCGTAAAGTTACTTAATTTGATGTACAGAATGCTTGGTTGACGGCTTGGTGAAGGGTCTGTTTACACCCCGTATAAACTTACAAACAAATACCTCTTTTAAATATCAGTATCGATCATACTGGGTTGGGCGCAGACGAGTGTTAAGTATAAATCGTGATGTGTGTTAAATATCTCTATACAAATTCAGAGTATTTTTCTCACTTACACAGCATCACGCCTGTAATCCCTGACGGCGAGCAGAGGTGTACTTATAGGTAACATGTCGCCAGTCATGCTCTAGTCCCATGAAATAAGGGCGAGCCTATTACCATCAACCTGGCACAAATCAAGATTCAGAGCTGCTACTGAGAAATTCTTTATCGAAAAACCCTATAGCAATTTACCTGACTTGGGTATCCAGCCCATTATCTCATGCCCAACAGTAACACTTGCGACACCAAGCCAACATAAGACAGTACATATCTAGTTTTTTTTTTTCGTTTGGCAAATCATCAAAAGACCCCTCCCGCTCTGAGCGGAGTGGAAGGGATGTCAGACTTTTACTGATTAAAACCCATCCATGTTCCTTCTTTGCCCTTTGTGTTCCAGGGCCGTGGTATCTCTTTCGAACAGTCTCGCAGCCCCGGCAGGCATCGGCCCTTGAAGGGGTCCCTTCCTGGTTGCTGACATCTCTTTGAGGCGCGCGTGGAACGCGAACGCGCCGTCGACACGGCCTTCCATCATAAGACGGACGGACAGCGAGCTAGCCCATTACTCACCGTCTACAGGCCCGTGGTACATAATTATCTAGCTTGTGGTAATACATGTCTACAGATTCAATTAACTACCTAATTAACAACAGCCATTAACTTAGTTTACATGCTCGAGGTTATGGTTATGTTTTATGGTTCGAGGAGGCACGGGAAAAGAGCACATGGAAGGAATTGGGGGAGGCCTTTGCCCAGCAGTTGGACAGTACAGGCTACTAAAAAAAAAATATGCTCGAGGTCCTATTCATTATAATGGCGTATAGAGAATAATATATTTATTAAAACGGATTACTGATAGCGGCCAAAAGAACGCTTTTGCAAATCCACTTACAGCTTGGTATAAGTATTGGTGGGTTATGGCCCAAGAGGCCTATGTCCTAGCAGGTGGGAACATTATTAGCTGATTACGTATAATGTTACTTAAACTCGTGATTGTGCTCATGATAGCAAACAAATTTCCCAAAGAATTTTTTTTTATACTCTTTCACTTTTATCACAATAAAACTTACGGAGCGGGCTTGCGAGCCGCGCTGGTGCTCTGTCTAGTCTACCTACTGTTGCACGGTACGATAGTAATGAGACAGATCGACGTCTCGCGGCTAACAGCTGATAGGTAAAAGACGCGCGCGCGCGAGTTTCATACGGCTGTTGTGTTATTGAGATAAAAGCGAATGACATTAAAAGAAAAAAAATCTTCGGAAAAGTTGGTTGTTATCAACGATGAGTACAATCATATATTTAAATATCGGTCACTAATTACCAGTCACCCTATATAATTACAAAAAAAAAATGTTGTTTACACATTTTAAGCTATTTTTATATGAAAAAAAAAATATAAAAGCTGGTCACTTAATTATCTCACATCTCTCGGGGGTTAATTGAGCGCAGCGGTCTGTATAATGCTATTAGCTGGTAAGCTGTGAACATACTGATAATTCCATATTTTTTTCCACAATATTTTATGGAAAAAACCAACTGACCGAGGTAAAATAGCCTTCGATTTCATCATCTGCGTAGCCTTTTCCCAACTATGTTAGTCTTATTCATTTTTAAACTATTACTATTTGATTTGATTTGATTTTGATTAACACTGAAAACGAAATATTTAACTAATTTTGTTTTAAATGACAAATTTCAAGTAATTAGTTTTAAGTACTTGTACTATCGTTTCTTATAATTATGTTCTCTGTAAATTGAGAGGTCTGGCTCTTGTGATACCGGAAATCCTAGTACAAGAGCCAGGGTGACAATGATGTTATGGAACAATCACTTGTTATGAGAGATTTTATTTACTTATTTATTTACCTACTTCCAATTTTAACTATAGAATCTTGACTTAAATTGCAATAAAAAGATGTTATATCTAAACCCGAGAGGTGATCTGTACCTCAGGACCTTTCTACTTCAGACACCGCTCTCTATTTAAGATTGTCCATATACCAGCGCCGCTAATTTCTGATGTCGAGATTAATAAAGATTTATGATTATGACTATGATTGTAAATATCCCGTTTTGAGTATTAATGATTTTGTCAGTCTTTTTTTGTTATTCTAGCCTAACTAGATATAGCTGGTATTCTTCATGGAGCGGCTGCGTATCTGACCTCCACAGCCCAGTTACTCGGCAATACGATACCCCTTGAAAACCAGTAAGACTGGTTGTTAGAGTTTCAGGCATCCACGACTGTCAAAGATCTACAAATGGCAGCCAGGACCAAACGATGCGCGTGGGATATAATAAGGGATAGTCCCATCTACAGACCAACCTTAGTGACTGAAGCTTAACTATCAGTTTTCGGTCGACCCTTGCGGCTGTTATTGTACATATGTAGTAGCCAAAATGCCACGAGCCCTCTCACGGCCTTCGATATGTGACTGTTTATTTCCCAGGCGACATCAGAGTCACTTTGCATAGAGTTTATGTACCCACTCGAAATCGCCGAATTGTGTACAGTCACCAGCACCAATATGTAAACAATTAACAACTTTTAAAAATGTTTTTCTCCTACTGTTCTGATAAAATTTTCGTGTTGTTACGAACATAGTATTCTGAAACTCATATTTTTATGAAGAAGATCCTATCTCCAAGTTACAATCGTTATGTCCCGCGAAAAGTGATTTTAAATTTAGGAAAGTGAATACATATTGGTGCTCGTGACTGTACACCCAGACCTCTAAACCTTGTGTAGGCAATAAAGTGTATCGTTCCGTGCGGGAATCGAACACGCGACACGCAGCACTAGAGACAATCAATCCGGAACTGCGCCAAAACATTGATAATCTTGTAAGTAGACATTTGGTGCCTACTTAGTATGTCTTTACAAGTTATAACATACATAACATCACGCCTGTGATCCCCAAAGGGTTAGGCAGAGGTGAACCTAATAGTACACCCACATTTCGCCAGTTATGTTTAAGCCCCATGTAACAGGGGGTGAGCCGATTGCCATCAACCGGGCAAAATCCAGACTCCGTGGCTGCTACTGAGAAATTCCTGATGGAAAAACTCAATAACACTGCCCGACCCGGGAATTGAACCCAGGAAATAATGCTCAGCAGTCGTGCTTGAGACTCTACCAACGATTTAACGAGCTGGTTTATTTATGTTGGTTAAGTTGCTTACTACTTCGAATTTTAGATCAAAAACCACTAAAACAATAAATTAAAAACACTAACATCATATAAAGTGTAATATACGAACCGTATATCTAAACAAATTCGATGACTAAACAAAAACTATTTGAATACAATGATTGTATTGTAAATACGTAGTATTACATATTTTATGGATACAAAATTGTGTATCATAAAAATAACGGTACCTAAATGTATCGCTTAGTGGACGGCCGTATCGTTAAAATAATCGTTACATTTAAATGTAATTCTCTACTTTAATGGTGGTCTGATAATTGTGGGGTATGTGTATAATCCCTGGTAGTTATGATTATAGGTCCCATCACGTAAAAAGAACACTGAGCGACAGTGGAGGGGATGTGTTTGCGCATGTTATACAGTCGCGTCTTAAAGTACTAAGCTATTGTTTTATAATATAAGTATAATTGCTTCATTGTAGAATCGTATTAGGTACCTTACTAGCTTAGTACTTTGGAAAAGGCTGGAATAAAAAAAATTGAGAAAGTTTGTTTGAGCGATCAGCGTTCTTTTTACGTGACGGGACCTATACTTATGATTCTTTACCTATTCGTGTTGCCTTTGAGGTGGTTTGTTTGTCACAAGCAAACCCGATGGACCAAACGAGTTCTAGGGGTCTAAAATGGCCGCTTCATGAGAATCATAATAGGAATATGTATTACGTTTCAATTCGTAAAATGGTCACAAAGTGTTAAAATTTTTAACGTGATTCAAACTATTAACCTACTAGCTTTTGCCCGCGGCTTCGCTCGCGTTAATTCAGAATTTCACAATCAATTCGAGTTGTACTCTGCTTGTAATAATATAATTCAATCATGATACGAAAGACACGTGATGCCATTATAATAAGAACGTTATTGTTGTTTTCCTCGGGAGCTGTACTTTTTTCGGGATGAAAGGTACCCTATGTCCGTTTCTGTCTACCTGACAACGTATATGCAAAATTTCAGGATGATCGGTTCAGTGGTTTAGGCGTGAAAAGGTAACAAACAAACTTACTTTCGCATTTATAATATTACTAGCTTCTGCCCGCGACTTCGTACGCGGATCCTGTTGCTTATGCCAGCGACAACGGGGTCGTCAAAATCGAAGATCTGAAATGTCTGATGTCGAATTCTAAGAGCCCGGGGACGGGAAAACAACGGGATGCGCGAGACGATTCGAGACGTTCCATATCTTTCATTTTTGTAAGTCAGAAGTCGATGCGTAGATATGCTTGGAACTCAAGCGCAATTCTCTATCCGTGAACGTCTCCGACTCGCGAGACAATGCGTGACGTTCACGATCAGCGGTCAGTCGCGCATCACGTTCCCCACTTGTCTCTAGAGACCTCGAAGTCGATGTGTATACACGCTGAGAACTCAAGCGTAATTTTCTTTCCGTGAACGTCTCCGGCTCGCGAGACAATGCATGACGTTCACGATCAGCGGTCAGTCGTGCATCATATTTTTCACAGTTCTCTAGAGACCTGGATGTAGATGCGTAAATACGCTGAGAACGCAGCCGTGCTTCGCGATCCGAAGAGGTTTCCACGGAGCGAGTTGCAGCCTGACGTCTCGAACAGCATCAAGTCTCTCCTGACGTTCTTCGGTAAATTCTTGGGATCTTATGATCCTCAATCTTTTAGCTCCTTTGGAACATTGGGAAAGATTTGACCTCTTTCTAGGCATGGTTATAGTTTTATTGTGGAGATACCTGATCAATTAAAATCTAAGTGACTGTTCCCCTACGTTACCGGGTAGGCTATCGTGTCACTAAGATAAGTGGAAAAGGAAATTAAACACTCAAATAACATAAGCCCGAAGGCATATTTATTCGATAAAATAAAAAAAATAAATGGGAGTTTTGTCCAGTAGAGTCAAATTTTCAATGATATACCGTCGTCATCGAAAATCAGTCCTAAACTGTTACCGCCTTCACCGCGTGGAGGTACTCCCAGCTTATGTTATTTTATAATTATACAGTGAAATTAGTGTTAGCTTTGATTTCCACATCAGATGTTTCTGATTTTCGATTTTTATAAGTCAACAGGAAATGCCCAGCAGATTGAACAATTTTTGCTAAGACGTCATTCCTATATGTGTTATGGTGTAGCTGGGCTCTTGGAGTTCCACAATAGGTGTTCCAGAACTTCGATTTTTATAAGTCAACAGAGAGTGCTCATCAGATTGAGCAATTTTTGCTAAGACGTTATTCCTATATGTGTTATGGTGTAGCTGGGCTCTTGGAGTTCCACAACAGGTGTTCCAGATCTTCGATTTTTATAAATCAACAGAGAGTGCTCATCAGATTGAACAGTTTTTGCTAAGCCGTCATTCCTATATGTGTTATGGTGTAGCTGGGCTCTCGGAGTTCCACAACAGGTGTTCCAGATCTTCGATTTTTATAAATCAACAGAGAGTGCTCATCAGATTGAACAATTTTTGCTAAGACGTCATTCCTATAAATGTTATAGTGTAGCTGGGCTCTTGGAGTTCCACATCAGGTGTTCCAGATCTTCAAATTTATTCTCTCAACAGAAAATGCTCATCACGTGAAACAATTTTTGCTATGGTACCATTTTTGTATCTCTTATAGTTTAGCTGGTCTATTGCGGTTCTGCATCAGGTGTTCAAGTTTCCAAGATAAATTATAGCCTATATGTTGCCCAGACTTAATACCTATACAACAAAAAAAAAATCTTTCAAATCTGTCCAGTAGTTCCGAAGATTAGCGTGTACAAACAAACAGACAAACAGACAAACAGACAAACAGACAAACAGACAAACAGACATACAGACAAACAGACAAACAGACAGATTTTTTTTTTTGGATTCGTGCTCTATTACTGTTTCTAAACCCCCCTCAATTTTTTTTTTTTTAATATTTTCAATGTACAGACACAGTTTTTTTACTGTCTTATTATATGTATAGATTAGTAAAGCGGCTATTTTAGATCCCCTGGAGTGGAGAACGCCTATCGGCCAGCGTACCTTGGGAGGCACCGTAAAGCCGATAGGGCCGTTTTCAGAAGTCTATAGTTACAAGCGGACACTGATGAAGATTATATTCTAAGCTAACTTTGACAGCGATTTCATTTATCTTCTTCTTCTTAGCGTGTCGATGGCATGTTTTCAATTAAATATATTTGGCCCAAAATTCAGCTATGCGAACTCCGCTCGCTGATGCAGTCATAAGGTAGTCAAGCGAGCAGGTGTCAGGGCATGCATCGCAAGAAGGCGGACTAGTGTCATCCATGAACCCCCATCAGAAAGGATTGTCTTTGCTACGGCCGACTTGGGTTCGGAGTCTATTTAGAGATTTCCAAGTCGACCACGGCAAAGCATTTCATTTTTAATTCTTTAGTACACACATTAACTTATGTAATAAAACAGTGGGCAGACTATTTATAAAATCGTTTTTCGGTACATTTTGACAACTTTGACTCATCATCATCTGCCTAGCCTTTTCCCATCTATGTTAGGATCAGCTTCCAGTCTAACTGGATGCAGCTGAATACCAGTATTTTACTTGGAGCGATTGCCTATCTAACCTCCACAACCCAGTTAGTACTAGGCAATACGATACCTCTGGGTAAGAATGCTTGTCAGACTTTTTGGGCCACTGACTAACTCAAAGATCTACAAATGACAGCCGGGACCAACGGCTTAACGTGCTTTCCGAGGCACGGAGGAAACTTGGTATGTAATGGGTGGTCACCCATCCACAGACCAACCTAGGCAAGCACGGCTTAACCTAAAGATCGATCCGAGCGGCTGTTATTATTTAGCCACGAGCAAGTTTGACTATGAGTACGATTTTGTTGTGTTTGTTCACCATTAGGTATTGTTTTCTTAGTACGATAATCTGTCCATCAGAGTCTTGACCCAGTCTATAAACAGCTTTATTTAAATAACCTTAAAACACTTTGTTTAGATTCCTATACCTCAAACACTTGAAGCCGTCAAAACATAGACAGATGAACACACAAACGTCCTTACGAAATAATTTAGTGGATAGGTAGGTACAGTCAGCTTTATTGGCTAACATATTTTTAACCGTTTAAAAGTAGTTTTGGCTATTTAACAGTTTGCAATATGACATTTACATTGATAAGAGTTCACTTCACTGTCTACAATCTTTGTGCCATAATGTCGTATCAATTTGCAGCCTCAAATTCAACACAGACTAGGTATAGGCCCCGTCACGTAAAAATAAACTTTCTCAATTTTTTTATTCCAGCCTTTTCCAAAGTACTAAGTAGCTAGTAAAGTACCTATTACGATTCTACAATGAAATAATTATACTTATATTATAAATAGCTTAGTACTTTAGGATGAGACTGTATAACGTGCGCAAACACATCCCTTCCACTGTCGTTCAGCGTTTTTTTTACGTGACGGGACTTATACTTCATTGCAGCTAAATATTGTTATAACATTCTGAAACACAAATTGTAGACAATCAAATGAATTCCTTCGGGGTTTACATCTTTTTGAGACTGACTGTACCAGGTCACCATATTGTGTTGGTACTAGATCAATAACTCTTTGGAGGCGACGTCACGAATCGATAGAAAGCCATATTTTATATAGGAACCGTGTGGTATGGTCATATCCATGGCGACGGGTTTAGTATAGAGAAACATAACATAACAACGCTTGTAATGACCGAAAAATTAGGCAGAGGTGTACCTAATATTACATTACACCCACATTTTGCCAGTTATGTAATAGGGGGCGAGCCTATTGCCCTCAACCGGGCACAAATCCAGACTCCGTGACTGCTACTGAGAAATTCCTGATGGATAAACCCAATAACAATTAGCCTGACCCGTGAATCGAACCCGGGACCTCATGCTCAGCAGTCGTGTAAAAATTATAAAATAGATTTCTTATTAATTAGGTTTAATATATTTATTGTCAGTGTCCGTTCCCACAGAAGTTAAGTAAAGCCAAAGACATTCAAATATAACTAGCTATAGACGGGACAAGACCAAGAAACTGACAATTCCAAAACCTGTTACACGTTAGTAACAAGTCGATCAGTCCAGTGCGATACGTCGCCTTGTCAGGTCGCATTCATATGACACGAAGACATTTAAATATTTCCTAGCTATACACGGGTCATGACGAAGAAAATCGTAATCCAAAACTTGTTACTACTTAGTAACAATTCGTTCTGTCTAGTGTCACCTGTGTCATACGCCCGCTTGTCAGGTAGCATTCATGTGTCAAAATCGAAAATATTCAGGATGAAAATTATTGTATGACAATATTCCCCATGTCCTCTCTGTATGTCTTTTAAATCTCTTTGAGTAAAGCCGATGACAATGGTAGATGACGTCTGAAGCGCGGTGTCGTGATATGATCGTCCACTTTGTAGGTACGATGTGCTGAGACAGGTTGGCCTCGTGACAAGTTCACGGAGATACATGGAATACAAAATTACAAAACAATCAGAGGTGCGTGTCTTGGGTTCGAACTTGAGAACTATGACGGCAGTCATACCACTAGGCTATCACTGCTTAAAAATCAAAGAGATTTAAAACATATAGGGCGGACATTGGGAATATTGTCATACAATAATTTTCATCCTGAATATTTTCGATTTTGACACACGAATGCTACCTGACATGCTTATAACACTTGACAGACCAACTTGTTACTAAGTAGTAACAAGTTTTGGATTAAGATTTTCTTCGTCTTGTCCTGTCTATCGCTCGGAAATATTTGAATGTCTTTTTGTTAAAAATAGAATTCAAAGACAAATGTGTAATGAAAAGTATTTTTTTTGTTATTGTCTTTTCAACAGATCCGCGACGGGTCGAGGGAACGGCCCTCAGTTCTTTGCCCCCAAACAGAGAATTAGATAGTATAAAGGGTGTAAAAAGACCCTTAACGAAGCCGAAAGGCACTTATTCTTCCCGTCATTGCGATCATTTTTTTGTTCTAGACCATACCTGGGAACCTTCTAGTTACGGAGATATTGGGGGTCAAAGTTCCAACTTTTTCACAAACTTTTTTTTAAATACATGTTTTAAAGTATTTTTTTTTACTTTAAACACCTCCCTGCCCCCCGTAAAATTCAATCCAGCCATCAGCACAATGTTCTGACTACGTAACATTGAGTTATACCGTAAAACGTGATTTTTCACCCCAAAAAAAGTCGGTTCCCAGCAAAAAATTTTGCGTAAAGTTACTTAGTTTAATGTACAGAATGCTTGGTTGACGGCTTCGTGAAGGGTCTGTTTACACCCTGTAAAGGTTAAATAGGAAGTGACCTATTATGATAATAATATGACCAGCTACCTTCAGTATACTGTACGTTACTCATCGAATAAGTACAAGGCCGACGCGTCCCGAGGGCTGTGGCTATCAATTAGTTAAGCTGAGCCTCTAATACGATGGGTGGACGCTACTTGGTTAGTTACGTTACTTAATCATTTTATTACATATCTAGATACAAGCTTTTAAGGTTTTATTACATACATCAAGCCTGTTATCGCCGATGGGTTAGGCAGAGGTGTACCTAATAATACACTTATATTTTACCATTTATGTTTAAGTCCCATGTAATAGGGAGTGAGCCTGTTGCCATCAACCGGGCACGAACCCAGACTCCGTGGCTGCTACTGAAAAAATATTAATGGAAAACTCAATAATACTTAACCCGACCCGGGAATCGAACCCAGGACCTCATGCGCAGCAGTCGCGCTTGCGACCACTAGGCCAACGATACTTAGTTATATGTACATTAAAGTTACTTAGTTTGATGTACATTATGCTTGGTTGACGGCTTCGTGAAGGGTCCGTTAACACCCTGTATGTCATACTTTTAGAAAAACTGTGGTCCCGAGAGAGACATGTAGGTAGATGTAGGTACAGATGGCATAAGCTTAGTTTTAACACGCCCTTTGGCAACGGAACCCTAAAACAAGTCGTATGTACATACCTACTTTTACCCGGATTCACGATTGAGTGGTACATTTACGATTGGAAAGCAAGAACCACTAATCGGTATTTAACGAGATTTTCTTCGAATCCGGACAGTCGGGTAAAGACATGAATTTTCGTTGATAAATGGATATCATTACTTGTCGAAGAAAAGTTTATTGAAATGTATAGCTGCTTAATGATATATCAGAGAACCGAACGGCACTAACGCTGCCATATTTTTTTTTTTTAATGTAGCCCTACACTAGGAATATCTCCATTATCGTGGGAGCGTTTACAAATATTTAAACTCACATACACAAGCAGCCTGAGTACAAATTTTTGTTCCGTGCGGTAATCGAACCCGTAATACGCAGAGCAGCAGCCAATCGCTCAACCACTGTACCAAACGTGTCATCAAAAATCTTGTTTTATTAATAAATTTTATTATATTTATTTTATTTTATTTAATTTTCCAAAATAATAAACACAGATTTTTACCACAGATTTTTAACAAACAGCTTTGCAGCACGTTACTATTGCTATGACTTAATTTACCAACCAACATGTATAAAGACGAAAACGAATTATTTCTAAAACGTTAGAGAAATATTGTCGATAAATTATTAATTAATTTCTAACCCTTCACTGTTTTCCTAATACAACATGAATAACAAAACCTCTGCAGGGTTAAATATATCAACATTTTAATATATTGTAAAAGTATCCAATACAGGTAGTTATCATCTAAAAGTCACTGACACGTAAATTATTGAAATATAATATGTACGGACAAATTCTCATTTAGTCAGAAAGGCTAAATCCCAATACGACCCGAAAGTTTAATAAAACCTCTGTTTAATTTCACGTTTGATTTACCACATAATAATAAACAAAAGTTCAGTGCTATTCATATTTGTATCAGATAAAACTAATCACTATCCTTACCTCGGTTTTAAATTCAAAGAATCACCGATCTTGATCCGATTGCCCACGTTTAAAAAAACACCCAGTATGACGAACTTGATGAATAGTTAAACTATATCCTTTTAAACACACTACTATAAATAACTTCACTGTCTAATTACTACGTTCAGTCATTCCGGACTATTTAAAACATTATCAAATTCTTAATGCGAAGAGACGAGGAATATGTAGTAAAGAACAACCATTGCAACTACCTGAATACTCATCATTCTGTTTCGGTAAATGTTAAGTTTGTTCTAAGTAATAATACCAGCCTATTACTGTCCCACTGCTGGGCAAAGGCCTCTTCTCATACAGAGAAGGCACGAGCATTGATCACCACGCTTGCTCAAGACGGGTTGGCGATTTCAGACTTATATTAATTATAAGTCCAGGTTTCCTCACGATGTTTTCCTTCACCGATGTCTGTGATGTCCAAGATAAACTTAGAAAGTACATTGTTCTAAGTAATCAGCTTAAAATGCATATTAGAAATTATTTTATTAGAATAGGTACTGATTTCCATAGTACAAACTGCAACATTTTCAGCTAAATAACACATAAAATATTCACCTTGTATAAGCCATAAACCGACTCACAAAGGCGATAAAGCTTAGTGCAGACTCTCAGGAGAGCACATCAGAAGGAGGTTGCCAACAAACGCGTTACCAGCCAATTTGTTCGCTCATGTGTGTACTACTTTATTAACAAAGTTAATTGAACCGTATATAAACGGGATTAGGTTAAAATAAGGCTGGGTTAATAATGTTTTGGGGTTATTTTGTTTTGTTAGATTCAAAGATTAATGTTGTGACGTGGATCTATGTCGTACATGCTTTGATCTTCGTTTTTTCGGGTTCCGTACCTGAATGGTAACCAACGGGACCCTATTACTAAGCCTCCGCTGTCCGTCCGTCTGTCTGTCAGCGGGCTGTATCTCATGATACGTAATAGGTAGAATGTGTGTTTCTGTTGCCGCTATCACAGCAAATAATAAATTAAAAATTAAAGGGGGCTCCCCTACTACGATGGTACGGAACCCTTCATGCGCGAGTCCAACTCGCACTTGTCGGTTTTTTTAATTGAGGTTTTAAATATTGTAACTAGTAGGGTCAACGCCGGTTTATGTACCCTTTTAGTAAGTCATAGTTGTCCAGTCACATTGTAGACACGTGCTACGCCGATATTTTTTTAAATTGTTTAATTCGTAGCATCTTCGTAGCAGTGCTACGATTTTCGTAGCAAGTCTACGACATACTTTCAACGCAGCTATGCTTGAAAAAAGACATAGCAAGACTTTTGCTTCCTACCAGACATAACTAGATTCTACAGGGTGTAAACGGGGTCCTCACGAAGCCGTCAACCCAGCATTTTGTACATCAAACTAAGTATCCCAACGAAAAAAATATTGCTGGGAAACGACTTTTTTTATTGGGTGTAAAATCAAGTCTTACGGTAAAACTAAACTTAAAACATTGTGCTGATGGATGCTTTGAATAGTAAACGGGTCATGGAGGTAATTAAAGTAAAGTTATTACCTTAAAAACTAGTATTTAAAAAAAAACTTGTGAAAAATTTGGAATTTTCACCTCCAATTTCTCCGTAAAAAGAAGGTTAGGTATGGTCCAGTACAAAAAAGTGATCGCAATGACGGGGAGAACCAGTGCCTTGCGGCTTCGTCAAGGGTATTTTTACACCCTTTATGACCTACACTTACTTCATACCTTACAGAACTACCAACAACTTCCTTTGACGTTAAATCTTGATTGCGTCTTGGAAAGCTGATATTGGTCTGTGATAGCTTGTCACGGTTGCTTTACATTAAATAAAGGGTGACTGGTTAAATGGTTTAAATACGTGATTGTACTTTAAATAAATGTTTCTTTGGGAAAATTGTTTGTTATCATACGAACAACTTTTCCAAAGAAACATTTATTTTAAACGGCTAACAGCTGATAGGTCACATGCGTGCGCGTGCGAATTTCATACGGCTGTTGTGTTATTGTGATAAAAGTGTGTATAAAAAAAATGTTTCTTTGGGAAAGTTGTTTGTTATCATGAGTACAATCACGTGTTTAGGTATTGTTCACTAATTATCAGTCACCCTATACGGGGTGTAAACAGACCCTTCACGAAGCCGTCAACTAAGCATGCTGTACATCAAACTAAGTAACTTTACGCAAAAATTATTGCTGGGAAACGACTTCTTTTTTTGGGGTGAAAAATTACGTTTTACGGTAAAACTCAATGTAACGGGCTCAAAACATTGTGCTGATGGATGGATTGAATAATACGGGGGTCATGAAGGTGTTTAATGTAAAAAAAAATCATTAGAAAAATGTATTTAAAAAAAAACTTGTGAAAAATTTGGAACTTTGACCCCCAATATCTCCGTAACTAGAAGGTTCCCAGGTATGGTCTAGAACAAAAAAATGATCTCAATAACGGAGAACAAGTACCCTTCGGCTTCGTTAAGGGTCTTTTTACACCCTTTATACATAGTATACCTTCATTTTAAATCCTTTCATCTAGCGTTTAACGAGTTGCGTTCTACTTCTTACTCCCTTAACACAGTCGTTTGAAAAATTACGTGTGAGAAAATCGTTTATTCCGGTCTGATTTGAAAACAAAAATGTCAATAAAATTGACAAATGCATCGTTGGCTCCCATTTTCAATGCACATACAAAGCGACTTACAAATGCTTTGTGTACAAAACTATTCGATGACGTAGAATGGTACTGGCAGCTCGATTTGGGGCAGAGCATGCATACCGGTATGCATTAAAAACAAATATATAAAATCTGAGTGGTGTGACCATCGGACTGCCAAGTCATAGGTCTCAAGTTCGAACCCAAAGCACGCACCTCTGACTTTTCGGATTCATGGGCGTATCGTATAATTATCACTTGCTTCGGTGAAGGAAAACGTCGTGAGGAAATGAAACCAGCATGCATTAGAGACATTTCTCGACGGCCTGTAAAGTCAAGTCCCAAACCCATGGGCGGTATAATAACTCAGATACGATACCAGGTTATGCACTAACAAAACGAAAAAAGTGCGTAGAAGGGATATCTATCGTTGAACTTGAGATTCATCTGAATCTAGACCAACGTAATCATATTTTAATTCAGACACACTTGCTCTAATATCAGATCGATTCCACTTATGCTACCTCAGAAAGCAACAACACAAAAGCAACCTTAACTTAATTAATACAAAGATCACTGTGACTTATCAGTTTTGTCAATGACATCAACTCAACCGCAACCTAATAGCGATAGAAATAAAGATCACTTTCGATGATGCAAAATTAGAGGAAATAAACTGCGGAAGGACTTTTTTGCGTGTCAAATGCCACCTTACTAATGTGACGTAAAGGTAGGCATTCACACGATCTATTGAAGCTACACGAGTAATAAATCGCACGGCCCATTCATATCGCACGAGTTGCACGACACACAAACACGAGTCCGATCAGTTAGGCGTGATTGATGGTGGGACCCGTTAGCAATGTCGTGGCTAGTTTACATTTTATTGGTCGGAGGCAGGAATTTTCGGAGAATTTGCAGCTAGATAAGTACTTCTATGTTTGGAGATACTAACATGGGTAAGATAACATGACGCTTGTTTCCACTGAAGGAGTTGGCAGTTTTGTATTTATAACTAGCTGTTCCTCCGTCCGCGTGGAATTTAGTAGTTGGTAGACGACGTTACTCCTTATAACATCAGTTAGCTACCAGCAAAATTCCGTCAAAAGTTGGTCCAGCTGTTTTGGATATTAGCCGGAACAAATCGACAGAGAGACAGTTTTTTTTTTGTTTTATGGTAGTATAATATACTTTCATATGCATTCAGTAAAAAGCTGTTATTTTGACACTTCAATTTTATTTTTTGTATGTATAAATGTATAGATTTTCGGCCCTTTACCTTTGTTTAAAGTACATGTTATAAGGGTAGAGAGTGGCCGGGCCAACTGCAGCTGCAACGACGCCAAACAGCGGCAATGTCGCAATCTATGGAAGCGTTTTATAACGTTACTGAGGAACCATCGTTGTCGCTGCGGTCAGTGACTGAGCTGCGATACTGCTGCGGTTTCAGCTGTGGTAGCTTTCGGAGGAGCACCTTTAGAAACAGCCTAAAAATAACAACTAAACTAACAACAAACTATAAAAGGGCATAAAAAACTCCTCCTCAACGCAGTCAGCTGGTAATGTGCCCAAGAGACTGGCGGCGTTGCACGTAGTATGGCAAAACTTACCTTACTTACTTAAACTCTGGGCTTAGCCCTTAGAACACGGGAAGCGTCAACTTGGCGTTGAGAAATTTCCTTAAAAGGGCTCTGAGCCTAAAAATAAATGATCACAACGCAAACGAGATATTAAAGTGTAAAAAAATGCGTAGTCACTAACACTAAGTAGGTACTTTACATGAATGAACACATTATTAATGGAAGTAAAAGAAAATTTGTCAGTCCTCGACAACCATGGAGCGAGAAATATCATCATTTTTAAGGAGCTCATTATCCTCACATTGTCGTAATTGACGCGCGTTGGCGCACGTGTGCCCGTAATTTATAACCTTTCACGTATTATTGAACGGCAGGGCAATTTATATAAATTAATCTCTCGGTAAACTTCAGTATAAGTAGTCAGAATTTCGAATTGTGTTCGTACGAATTAATTCTTGCTGGATCAAGAGTATCGTTCGTTGTATATGGCAATTAGAGGAGTTTTTCATGGCATTATACATGGTGTAAGCGGACGCTTCACGACGCCGGTAAGCCAAGCATTCTGTACATCAAACTATTAATCTACATCATCAAAAATTATTGCTGGGGGCTTTTGTGGGAGCAGCTCGTGGCTAAATAATAACAGCCGCTCATGTCGATCTTTAGTTTAAGCCGTGCTTGCCTAGGTTGGTATGTGGATGGATGACCACCCATTATATACCGAGTTTCGGAAAGCACGTTAAGCCGTTGGTTCCGGCTGTCATTTGTAGGTCTTTGATAGTCGTTACAGGTATTCAGTGGCCCAAAGTCTGACAATCAGTCTTACCAAGGGGTATTGTATTACCCAGTACTAACTGGGTTGTGGAGGTCAGATTGGCAGTCGCTCCATGTGAAATACCGGTATTCAGCTGCATCCGGTTAGACTGGAAGCCGACCCCAACATAGTTGGGAAAAGGCTGGGCAGATGATGGTCTAAAATTATTGTTGGGAAATGACTTTTTTTGCCTGCTACGATCCTTACATAGTCTTTTCGACTTGATCATACATCTGGTCATACACGCGCGCCGGTTGCGATTACGATATATATTTATGAAGAACTTCACCAATAAGGTCAGTGTACATACTTCTAGGGTGTCACCTCCCGGCGTTGCCACTCACATCTACTTTGTAAGTACCTTTTAAAAGTCGCCTCTCACTCATTCAGTAATCTTTCTGCTAAAACAACACATTAGAACTGCACCTACTATACAAGGTGTAGTTTTGCATCCTCGTCAAAACTCAAAAGGTTGTCATAAAATAATAAATTTAAATTACGGGATCGGTCAATAATTAATAAACGCTACTTTTTTTAGTTCTTTAAATTTGACTGTATTTCAGAATAATCGCCTTCAAAACAGAAAAAAAAAACAGAATAGGCGGGGGAAAGTGGTTTAGGGAATACGAAATTATCGAATAAACGTTTGGAGTTTGTTTATGTGTGTGAAAGCGCGGTTATAGGGCGAGGATCAGACATTGGCCGTTCAAACTTATCGATTACCGGAAACAAAAAAAAAAAAAAAATTGATTCGGGTCGAGAATCATTAGCATAGTTATCTCCTTGAATTTGACGAGGATGCAAAACGACACCCTGTATATCCGAAACAATAAAACGACTCACTTCACCCCATATTTTCAAACTAGGTACCCAGAACACTAATAAACCGCTTAGTATCTCATAAACTATACAAAGTTGCTTCTATAAGAGTCTGCAAACGCGAGTGCAGACAGACAGTTTAATATTTATATCGTAGTAACAGCCACGAACAGCCATGAACATGGGTTATGAAGCTAGCTCTCTTACTGCATAATCTTATAAATCTGCATAGTACGTTGCAGACATTTAAGGTAACAATCTTATCTAACATACTACCAGATGCAGATGCAGATTTATTTAACTGTTATGTGTTGAATTAAAAATTGTCATGAAAAAGGAAATATTACCTATGAAAATAATATTCTATCAGAATAGGGTATTTGCCTGAAAAAATCTATTTACTGCGTCAGTTAGATTATCAAAAAATATTGGACACGTATTTTTTCTTTTGTCGTGTAAACGAAAAATGACCAGGATACAGCGCGTTGAAATTTCGCGTTACGTCACAATTTCTGTTACTTTTTACTGTCCAGTGACGTCACAAGCCCCCTCTCTTGAACTTTGAGGCGCTATATCGTCGTCATTTTTCGTTTAAATTATACATGGTGTATTTTTATACATGAGTAGGTTATGAAAAAAAAAACATAATATTATGGAGGAATGGAGCGTCGATAACCTTGTACCCATTTCAAGAAAATTGATTTAGTAGCAATGCTTATTAAGAATTAAATTGTGACCTCGGAGATTTTGTTTAGAAAGGGTCTTTTTTTATAATTTAGACTGTAGTCCAGTTTTACAAAAACTTCATACATAACGTCACGACTGTTATCCCCGAAGGGGACACAGAGGTGTACCTAACAGGACTCCGACATTTCGCCAGTTATTTTTTTTTTATGAATGTAAGTCTTTGTCTGCAGTCATGAAAAAATTACCATTGATTCCTTTTACAACATTAGTTTTAGTATATGCGAAACCCGAAACACGTGTCTAGTATTTTTATGTAAAGAATCTATGTACAAAATTTCAAAACCGTATCATGAATAATCACAAAGTTATAAGCTTGTTCTGTTACCTAGTTGTTCATCCTACAAAAACATACTCACTGCATGCGCGGGCCCACAGGCGGTGCGCCCGCGCCGTATGATTGTGGAAACGGTACTTAGTGTCGCTCGGTATCCAACTTGCAACCTATTTAAAATATTTTTGGGACAAATAATTAAAAAAAAAAAAAAACAATGGAACCGATTTATTTACTTATTCTGAACAAACTATATTAAGGTTTCGCATATACTAAAAATAATGTTGTATAAGTCGGCTTATAAGATTTGGACATATCTACTCACAATATGTTTCAACAGAAATACTTTTAGAGTTGCAAACCATCGCATCGGCGATATTTCACACTTCAGTGCACATCAAAGCAACCCTCGGAGACTATGTGACGAGAAATCTTGAAATTCACAACATTCTGAGCTAAATATTATACATTTCAAGATATACCTACTTGATTTTATTTTATTGCAATGTGACACGATGTTGATGTTATGTCAAAGAATAACTTTGACTTTTTTAATAATTAATTATTATTGCTGTATTTCAGGTATTTTTAAATTGATTGCTTGGCTGCCTGTTAAGTAATTTTTTTTCGTATGGGATAGCATCCAATGACCTCCCCCATGATGAAACCCATCCATGTTCCTTCTTTGCCCTTTGTGTTCCAGGGCCGTGGTATCTCTTTGGAACAGTCCCGCAGCCCCAAGCCAAATAGGCCTAAGTTACTATTCAGAGGCATAGAAAATACACCTTAATTATCATTGGTATTTTGAATTAATATTTTGTATTTAACAAACACAAAACATAATGAACCGAAAATCCTTTTAACAATTTAACCTCATGGTAAAACTGTTGAGTATTGGTCCATTTGAATGCCAGCGTTGGGCACTAGTTGCCCAGCAGTTTCCTGAACTGGGCCTATTTGGCGCAGCCCGCGAGACACACAATATTATCTTTTTTTTTGTTTAGATTTGAGTTTTTTTTTTCTTTTGTTTCATATTGGATTTTATGGCATTTTTTCATTTCTTTCTATTGGCTTAAATGGACTGAAAGATGTTACAATATCTTATTTAAATAAAATATTAGCTACACAAAACTTACCAATCTGTCTTCTTGCTCTAACTTTGTGTGGTGCATGTCGCCCTCTCTTCGCACGAAGAGCTTCTTTTCTTCTCAGCCAATGGCCACCAGCAGCTGTTGACAAAATATTGTAGTATTAGACTATCATAGCATAACATCACGCCTGTAAACCCTGAAAGGTGTGGCAGAGTAGAGGTCAAAATATACAAATGACATGTGCTTATTATTTTTAATTATGATTGCTATTTTTTTTCTTTTGACATGTATCATTTATTTATTTATTAATCGATGCTAATTTTACTTTATGTTTTTATTTTTGCAATGTTTAATTCACTTCATTAATGATATTGGACTGAAAAGATACATTAAAAGACAATTCAAACGAATTTTTTGCACGTCATCATAATCATGTCTGAACATGTCATGTCAGAGGTGTACCTTTAGTACACTCCCATTTCGCCAGTTATGTTTAAGTTCCATGTTGTAGGAGACGAACCTATTGGACACACAACCAAACTACGAGCTGTTACTGAGACTTTCGTGATGATAAAACACAATAATTCTGTGCCCGGCCTTGGAATCGAACCCAAGATCTCATGCTCAAAAGTAGTTATTTCGAATAAGATGTAGATGTTAAAATAAAAATACAAATTACGTATAAATCCAACGTATATAAAACAATAAATTAGAAAAATAAGCTTACATACTGAATAATAAGCGACAATATTCAATTAAATTAAATTAAAGTTGGAATAGTAAAAAACAGAAAAATTACAAAATCGATGAAAAGTAAAATTGATTAATTTTTGACAATGACAACATTGGTAAATACCTAGATACAATTAAATTAAAAAGTTTTAAATACTTTTTCAAAATCTCGTTCTATTTGGATGTTCTAATTAATTTTATTAAAAACATGCAATTAGGCTATAACCTTGAAGAATAGCCTTTTGTGCTACTTTTTTCCTCCGTAAAGAATTTAAGAAATGCCTTTGCAATTTATTACGTACACAAAAAAATATGAAACATTTTTGTTATTAAAAACGAAGGCCAGCTTTGAAGTATACATAATATTATGTGTATATTTTAACGTAATTTTATAATAAAGTTAAAAATAGACAGGAAAACCAGCCGTTTTTCTCTCTAAAATATTCTAGGTTGTTTTTTACTTATCTACCATAATCCGTGTTTAAAACTCATGCTGTATAAGCAAGAAGCATAAATAGGCTTCACTGTAAACTAGAGCTGTCATTATGTAAATTAAATTAAATCAAAGTTTTTATTAAATACCATGGTTACTTAACTTATACTGTGATTTACGGGATATCTTCCGTGATTGTTCATTATTCTCATGGCGCTTGCAACAGCGTCGAAATATCGTGAGCTCAAAATAATGAACAATCACGAAAGATATGCCGTAAGTTACAGTATAAGTTTAGTTGTAAACCGTGAAAGCTTAAAACAGACCTCGGTTACTTATTCCTAGTTTAAGGTTAAACTGGCAGTTACACGCTTAACTTTAAACTTCCTAAGTTAGTTTGTTACGAAAATGTTGAAATGTTAACATAATCTAAGATTTAAACCGTAGTCAGGCTGAACTTAGAACATCTTGTTCAGTGTTAGTTGAAAACTTAAGAAGTTACCGTTGGTTACTGGTACCGAAGTTAAGTTTCCTTAGCACATACTTTGCATCTTATTAGCACCTGGATGCAGATAGCAGAAAAAGTTAGATTTTAAGAATCTATCTGTAAGTTTACGTGGGTTTTAAATCAATATTTTGTTTTTACGTAACTATAACAAAGATAATGGACGCTCTTAATGTGCACGTCTGTCTACATCGTTCTCACATATATGTATTATCTCAACATGAATGATGTAACCAAAATATTGTAAAAATGTTTGATTGAAAAGAGTGTCCATGGAGTTTCTTGCCCATTCTTCTCCATAGAGATCTACGCCTTGGAATGGGCAACTACAGTACTTTCATAAGTTATTATGTCTTATGTCTGGGACTGTAGCTTCGCCTTCTTTGTTTTTCTGACATTCAAAAGTGCCTGTAATGGTCTAATTGAAATAAATGCTTTGAGTTTGAATAAAAGTTTCTGCAAGTAAACCTTCTGAGATACTTCAACACATATATTTTATGTAAATATTTAAAAACTAGATAGATGACATCGACATTTGACTGGCTGGCTACTTGGCTGATCCTTGAAAACAAAAAATAAATATTAAATTTTATGCTCTCAGAGCATAGGTTTGGGTGCATGGCATGTTAATTATTATTGCTTTTCCTGCCTGTGCATATTTTTGCATACTGCATCCTGCATCCAGCCCTGGATCTTTTATTCGTGGAATTAAATCCAAATATTTTGCATAACATTTAATATCATGGATTTCCGCATAATGACACCTGATTCTATATTTATCAATGGTAATGATAAACTATCCCAACTTTTTGCGTGTCATTTTATCTGAGTGTAAAACCACTAGTTACCCACAAACAGCTGTCACAGCCGCGCGGTGAAGCCCGAGGGACAATACCGCAATATCCGGATAACTTTGAACGCGTACAATTGCGATTAATTGGCTCCTCGTCTGTGTGTTTCGTTATTTACTTACGTATATAAACTAACTCCTTTTTTCCATGGGGGGTAGGTAGCAACTATTCAATCTCAAATCATTTATTTCAAGTAAACCAATTTTATACACTTTTAAATTGTCAAAAACTTTTTATATCCACTGTTTCGTTGGTCTACTAGTTGCAATCAACTGCTGAGCATGATCGGGCAAATTGTTATATTTTCCGTAAGGTATTTTTCAGTAGCAGCCACGGAGTCTGGATTCCTGCCCGGTCGATGGCAATAGACTCGCCCCCTATTACATTGGACTTTGACATAACTGGCGAAATGTGGGTGTACTATTAGGTATACCTCTGCCTAACGATGATTCCGCATCCGAAAAAAAAATGGCGTGATGTTTTGTATGATAAATTGATCAAAAAAAAGTTGACGCCAGAATGCCACCTGCTACGATCCTTACATAAATAAAGGTACCCTTCTTCTTCCTCTATTATTTATATTGAACTCTTCCACTTGGTGGGGTTGTGAGTTTTGTGAAAATGTTTTGCCATAAAAAACTAAAGTAAGGTTGCTATTTTGAAAGAGATCTACATAATGTATGCGCCGAATATTTCATGAAACAAGGAGCGTTTAATCCAAGAGATTTAGCTAGGTTTTAATTAAAATTCACATAGGAAGTATCAAGTTTATCTTAGCTCGTCTTACCAGAGGGTATCGTGTTCCCCATTAACTGGGTTGTGGAGGTCGAGATCCCTGAGACTGGAAGCCTAAGCTAACATTGTCTCTTTACCCTGCTTATAAGAAAGTTACATTATTTTACCTAAATTAAGTAAAAATCATTATCATCTTTTTCCTGCCAAAAGAACAATAATTTCTTCATAATATTCATATACATATATATTATTCATTTAAATAAATAAATATCCCTTAGACTGATTTATGATGAGCTTGTCGCTAAATAATAACAGCCGCTCGGGTCAATCTTCAGGTAAAGCCGCGCTTGCCTAGATTGGTCCGTGGATCAGTGACTACCAATTACATATTTATCGAATTTCCTCCGTGCCTCGGAAAGCACTGTTAGCTATTGGTCCCGGCTGTCAATTGTAGATCTTTGACAGTCGCTACAGGTAGTTAGTTGGCCCGAAAGTCTGACAACCAGTCTTACCAAGAGGTACCGTATTATCCAGTGCTAACTGAGCTGTAAAGGTCAAATAGGAAGTCACTCCATGTAAAATATGTGTATTCAGCTGCATCCGCTTAGACTGAAAGCCGACCCCAACATAGTTGGGAAAAGGCTAGGCAGATGATATCCTTGAAAACATAAGTTTGCATAAAATGGAGAAGGCTTTTTCATTTTACTAATTACGTTAATTCTGTAGAACGATCTACGATCACCAAAATTAAGGGGCATTAACACCAAAACATCTACCTAACAGAATTACACTTACGGCTATAATTTACCACACAACACGTCTCTAGTCATAAACCGCGCAATTCTACTATAAGCCATCTTCAAATCATCATTAGTGCCCTTTGTATCATGTAGGCAAGTCACGCCAACGTACACTAACGGCTACACGGCTTGTTGATACTTTGGGATTGGTCTTTTTAATTAGAAAATGTTGATACTTATACCGTGAAGGTTCTTGGTCTTTGACCTTTGTATCTTTTGATGGATAAAATTCTTGAGAGTTCACTACAGGATCTGTGTATGTTACGCGTGCTAATGGGTATAAAAATACCCTTAACGAAGCCGAAAGGCACTTTTTGCCCCCGTCATTATGGTATTTTTTTTTGGTTCTAGATCATATCTGAGAACCTTCTAGTTACGGTCATATATTGGGGGTCAAAGTTCCAACTTTTTCACAAGATTTTTTTAAATAAAATTTTTAATGTTACAACTTTACTTTACTATTCAATGCATCAATCAGCACAATGTTTTGAGTCCCACCGTAAAATGTGATTTTTCACCTCAAAAAAAAAGTCGTTTCCCAGCAATAATTTTTGCGTAGAATTACGTAGTGTATGGAATGTTTGGTTGACGGCTTCGTGAAGGGTCCGTTTATACCTTGTATAGAATAACAAGTAGAACTTTGCGAGTCTTGGAAAGACTTCAAAAAAATATTTTTAGGATCAATACTACTTAGTAGTTTTATAGATTTGGAAATCATTTGATTCTCAGTCCCGCTAACGACACTAACGAACAACCGATAAAAATCACTAATCTACAAAACATTATTGGTACCGAACCTGCTATCATCGAATGATAATATTCCAATCGAAATAAATACCATTGGCAATCGATACGGTCCTAATTTGACCACTTATAAAGTAGCAATAAGGCTGAGATTTCCATAACAGAGGTTTTTGAACTGTATTTTATGTTTGTACGCATTTAGGGATCATAAAGTTTATGGTCCTTAAAAATATAGTTAGCCTATTTATGATTGATGACGGTAATGAAGTATTGTTAAAATGCGTGACAAGGTTTATTATACCTACTGATTTGCGAAAGTTCATAGACATTGTTACTATGGTCGTAAAGTGGTCTATTTTATTGAGACGTAATATCAATGTAACGAGCACGTACGATACTAGGTTTTGTGTAGGCAATTAAGTTCTTTATTTCTGTTTAAATTATACATACATACATAAAATTACACCTTTTTTTTATTTATTTAGTTGTTTATTTTACTTGTTACTTTAATATAATAAGAAATTTCTTTTTTACCGGTAAAAACGCAAAAACACCTAATGACAAATTCTAGTCAAAAAGTTTTGATAGCACACTCTAAAGTTTTTAAGTATTCGTGGCAAAAAGTGTCTGCTTAGTGTGAAAAAGTAGAGTTGTCTGCCATGTTTTAAAGAACTACGAGATTTTATACTCCAAGATCAATGATCAAAACTTTATTTTCTGAAATCACAAAGTATACTTAATGATAATGCATTCCCATGATTATGGGTCATTATCGGCCTACCCTTTTCCCAATTATGTTGGGGTCGGGTTCCAATCTAACCGAATACAAGTATTTTACATAGAGCGACTGCATATTTGACCTCCACAACCCAGTTAGTACTGGTTAATACGATACCCCTTGGTAAGGCTTAACTTAAAGATCGAGCCGAGCGGCTGTTATTATTTAGCACGAGCTCCCATGATAATGGGTATCAAATGAAAAATACGAGAAATACAATGACGTGTCTCTAAAGAGTGGTTTTTTAGTTTTTTTATTAATACCATAGAGAACATTTCAGTCTTTTAAATGTTGACACCTCTGTTAAAACTACTTCAGTACTAAAATATCTAGGTATGAAAACTAGGCTTTTCCACATGACGGGCTTTGTCTACTAATCCAGAGCTTTGAAACAGAAGTCTTTCGCAGGCTCGCAAAATTCTCTTTGATGTCCGTAAAATACTGAACATTTCATGCATAGGTTTTACTATAACGTGTCATAATTCTGCTTGAAATTCTAGTTTTAACAGTGCTTTAGTCATTTTGTATAGTGTTCTACGTTATGATTGGTAAATTAACAGATAGAATAAATTAGTAACTTTAAGGTACGATTCCTGGCCGACCGCAAACAGCAGCAGCAGACGACGTGAGGTTGCGACATGTCGGAGCGACATGTAGCGTCCTGTCGTTGCATTTATGATTTCGAATCCAACCGCAGATGGATGCTCCAACGTCGCGTCGGTGGCACTACTGATCTGTGGACAGACGACACGTCGTCTGCGATCGGGCAACGGGTAGTCGGGCGACGTGTCGCTAGCTGTGAAAGACACGGCAACACATAGAAACCAGTGCTGTCGGAGCGACACGTCGTCTGCTGCTGCTGTGTGCGGTCGGCTACGAACTCGTATCTTTATTATTCATAACTCCAATTTATGTGAAATCTTTTGTCGATGAAGAAAAAGATACACCGAGCTGACCCCCAAATAAATTGGACTGATGGTGACGTCGTCGATTTCATTTGATTCGGGTCGATTTTATAAATGTACTAGCTTTTGCCCGCGGCTTCGCTCGCGTTAATTTAGAATTTGACAACCTAGCGGTGTGAAATATACTTCACGACCTACCAAATATACATAAAATAATTCATAAAAATTGGTCCAGCCGTTTCGGAGGAGTGCAACCACAAAAACCGTGACACGAGATTTTTATATATAAGATTGATCAGTAAGGTATTTGCTCACTTGCTTTTGTATAGGTCCACGTAATAAGTTCACGTAAAAAGAACGCTGACCGATTAAGTAAACATTATCTATATTTTTTTATTTATATCGTTTTAAGTGTTAATGATAGCTTTAGTGACCATGTCAGTTTAAAAACGTAGAATTTTAGTACTGTTTCTCCCTCACTCATATTTAAAATATCTACGAGGTATGTTCGTATTTCAAAGTTCAAACTTAAATATATTTCTGGCCAGTGAGCTACGAACTACGGATATAACTTATTCAAGCAGTAGGTTAAGGATGATTTCCACCAAACAGCTCACATCACATCGGATCGGAACGGATTTTACAATCTTTACACGATATTAAATGAAAACAGCATCTTTGTGCACAGTATTTAAAGTCTATATTACCAAGCCGCGCACAGCAACTTGACCGCGGGTGTCTTCCACGATACGCGATCGTAGCCGAAAGTATACTGCGATCGGCTCCGTTCTCCTGTCGTCGTATCCGATCGGATCTTTTCGGCTGGACCACGGTAGGATTGAAACTATTTGACTAGGCGCAGACGTTTGCAAGCGACGGTACGCAGCAGATCGTATGCGTCGAAATCCTTCCGGACCCAATCGTCTGTCGCCGCATCCGTTCTTATTCTTTCCGATCCGATGCTATGCGAGCCGTTTGGTGGAAAGCATCCTTTAGGCCAATAACCTTGACAGTACAAACTTCCTTCCAAACTTAAAATAACTTAAGTTAAACGGACTTATAACTTATGGATAACTTATCAATTCTATTCTATTCTTGTGCTGGTTAGAATACGTAAACTGTAAATTCGTTTGTAAGCATTTAGTGAGGGTAATAACAGTACAGTAGTTATTGTTTCTGTATCTGAAGTTTTTTCCATAATTATGAGTGTAACCTCTAAAAGAGCAATCAATTTTGTGCAAGTGAAATTTATTTCTAGTATGCCAGTTACAGGCACTTTTGTCGAAACAAAGACTACAATACAATGAAGCTACAGTCTAGTCATGAGGCATAATAACTGTGAAAGTGCTGTAGTTGCCAATGGGCAACTTTGCGAACTGTACGCTTTTGAATGCCAAAGCGTGGATTTGTATGGAGAAGAACAGGCAAGAAACTCCATGGACACTCTTTTATGTCATCGAATCAGAATATGGTTACAAAACCTTGGTTACATCATTCATGTTGAGATGGTACATTATTTGAGAACGATTTAGCAAGACGAGCACATTAAAAATGTTCACAGTAAAGACAAAAAAATACAATTAAAAAATAAAATAATTAATTCAAATAAGCCGTGATAACTAAGAGATAACCAGTCACAACTGATAGAGCCCGTTCACGAACATGACGCATGTATCAGCACCATTCAACTCAACCATTTTGGAGGGAACTAAATGAACCAACACACGCGCCACCATCAACCGCCAGGGTACATTCGAGTCAAGAAAAGACGTAGGTAACCAGGTGTTTGTTTTACGATTTCTGTTATACTTTGACTGTCGACCGTAGACTGTCGTAATGTGGTCCGGAAAAGTTTAATTTAGAGTTGAGTAGATAGAGGTACAAACACATTATGCTACTACAATCTGTCAAATTTCTTTAATATATTTTCAACTTTATCGGTAAAGCATTAGGTTCAAGGTTGATTGGGAAAATTTGACAGGTTTCGGGTAGCTTGCGTCTGTACGTGTACATCTTTTGTAATTTTCTTTTTAAATAGAAGAATCCAGAGTAAATCGAACTGTATGTCCTTAACAAATAACAAATGCTTAAATATACTGCCAAGTACTTATTTACATTCAAGTTACAAATAAAACTGTACAAAAATATATTTAAAAACATTTTGTGTAGCAGCTGTTTTGGAAATGCCATAAACCACCAAATGTATTATTCTTTATCGGAGAACATAACAGTTTATTTCGTAGACTTGGCGATAAAAGAAACGTTCACATTGTAAGCAATAAAGCTCAGTAAAGATGTCGAATGACTTTGCATTTAAGATTTTACTTATTTTGGTAGAATAATTTTAAATTCAGGACACGCAGGCTGAAAACGATAATTTAGTCTAAATATTCCCTAAAAGAAAAAGAGAACTGGGCAGTGTAATATTGGGGTTAATTTTGGGGTAGGTAGGCGCATCGAAGCACCCCCGTGTGTGTGAAATTAAATGAAGAACTTAGGCTCCACGTGAACCATGACTGTGTTAATTTAACCATTTCGTTTTGCCCAAAACAAATAAAGACTTTCTCTCATCTTAAAAACATAAGTATCCTTAGATAGGAGTTTAAAAAGAAACAAAGTGGCGGATTTTTGGCGCTAAATAAGTCGTTAATTTTTTTTTTCAACCAAACCAATCAAGTAGGGTAGGTATCCAACGACGAGGGACGTATCGAGTAGGGTATCATAATTAAGAAAATTAATAGGAGATTACAAATATATGTATATACATAGGTACAAAATACAATTTGTAGTTTTTTGAGACTTTTAATTAAATGTAACTTATTATTTTTTTCTTCCTTCTTTCATGTACACACGCCAGCACGATAAGCTTGACACCCAACATACCCATAACTACGCTACATTCAATATAGAGAATCGTCGGAAAGGGACTAAGCATCGTGGCATCGGCCAATCACAGTGCGGTAGCGTTTAATGCATTGCACTTACACACACTGTCGCACTTTTTTGCATCGTGTCCGTCAACCGTTTGACCGTTTCAAGTCAACAGTTCCCAAATATTGCTCGGCTGGGATTCACGGTCGTTACGAATTTTTTTTTGTTGTCGAAGTGTGTAAACAAATATTAAAAATGGCTCCACAATTATCGCCACAGCAGCGGCAGCTGGTAGTAGTGTTGCGAAATGGTGGATACACAATTAAAGAGATTGAAAGGAGGACGGGGATATCGGTGAGTGTTATTTTTTAATACTGTAAATAAACTCTGCATAACATAGAGCCTCTATAAAATCAAGTGTCCACTTTTACAATTAAAACTGACCATAAATTGACCCCCCTTGATGATTAAGTGAAGATTAGGTCGAGGATGTAGTAAGCTGGTTCAGCAATAGCCTATTCACTCTTGCCATGAAGAGATCAAAGTTATATTAATTAATGAGTAATAATCTAAGTATGTATTTATTATTTAGAGAGAAATTACACAAACCTATACCTACAGGAAAATTTAAAACCAGTTAGCAAATTTTGTTTGAAATAAGCAAATAAAGAACATAATCTACTCGTAATAACAATCAAAGAGGCCGCGCGGGTGACGCACGCGCCGGCGGGGTGCAGGTGCGCCGCCGCGGTGCATGCGGAAACGGAAATGTAACGGACTCAAAGGGTGAGCAGCACCGCCGCCACCACCACCGATAACCAATTTACTAGCCATGACTCGCGAATATCATGAAATTTTATCTCTGGGGTGTAAAATCGGTGTCTGTAGCGGAGGCTCAAATCAATTCAAACGTGCACCATAATGGCTTTAAAGAAATGGTCTTCACTTCAACAATTGTTAAAATACAGTGAACAGTGACAATAAGTAGGGGTAAGCGATATAATAATATTATAAAAAATTAATCAGCAATTTTAGTGAGCTGTAAGTTTGCGCCTGGAACAAAATTGATAGGTATTATAAAATAAGCGGTAGAGTGCGTCGCGTCGAGCACACGACAACTGAGAAGGGCTGACCATTAAAATCTGTTAAAAACAAAACATCTTTCGTAAACATTAACAATGAAAACGGGATATGTTTACTGTTTGTTTTGAGTTCTCGATATTTCTATTTAGATTTTTTTTGTTAATCCGTGATCATGGTGCTTGCAACAGCGCCGACATATTGGGCACTCAAAACAAATAATAAACATGGTAAATTTTATAAATGGAATCCCCTTTTCAGTGTTAATGATAATGTTAGTGACCGTGTCAGTTTAAAAGCTTTTATCTTTCGTAAACGTTAATTTTGGTATTTTTTAGTAAAACAAAAAATTTAGTTTATTAATTTACAAAATTTGCGCACTGGTTATTTTTGTTTCCTGTAGGTATACAGAACTACGGTTTTGTGCAACAATATTTAAGTATCTGTTTATTTTAGAGGACAACAATCAACTTTTGGTTGCGACGCAATGAGGAGACTGGGGGTGACCTGTCGGCTCATCACCGGCAGCTTTACCAGCGTGCCACCACCGCTGAGCAAGATGCTGAGATTGTAGCGGCGCATAATATTCAGCCATTTTTGAACACGCAGGTTACTGCCACACGGTATAACGTAAGTTCACTACTTATTTTGAATATATTATAGGTATCTAAATACAACAAAACCTAAGCCGTGTCCGCGAGTCACGGTTAGATTTTATGTTAGGCCACGCCCCCTTTATGTGTGTAAACCATGTTTTGTGTTATTATAACACGATAATATGCCGCTGCGGCAATTGCAGTCTTCCAACAGTATTACAGTTAGGTAATTGCTAACAAGTCAATTTTAACGCAACCTTACATAATAATATGTTTTTAATATATTATGTTATTTACAACTTAATATTATTAAGTCGGTAATTGAACAATTAAGTCGATAACTGTTCGCACTCATGACTGGGAAGCATTCGCGTGTAGAGTGAAAAAACAGACAATAATATTGTCTATTATGCGTCATACATCCGTAACACTCATAAACTCATAACTCATAATCATAAAACACCACTAATGGCTTTGGTCAGTAGGTTGTCTTAGGGCTTTAAGTTCTAAAAAAATATTATTATTATTGTAGTTCTAATCTTTTCCTTTCAAATGAATGCGGATACTTTGAAGGTTGATTAATCTCTCTTTAAGAAATAAAATAGAATTTTGATTAGATTGTTTTCCAAAACAAAAAAAAAATGATAATACTAAATGTCGAAACATAATCATTCTATGCATTTTAATCGAAATATTAAAAGAAGTATATTATTAAGTATACAAGTTTATATTACTAGCTGCCGCCCGAGATTTCGCCCGCGTTGTATATAGATAAAAAGTACCCTATATCCTTCCCCGGGTTTCAGTCCGGTTCACCATGTCTGTGTCAAGTTTAAAAAAAATTGGTTCTGTAGTTAAGGCGTAAAGAAGTAATAGATACACTGTCGGATTTATAATATTAAAAAGAAATAAGTATATCAGTATGTTATGCTTGGTTCTCGTCGGGCGGCCAACCCACCCGTCGGCTGCCGTTACCCCGCGCCACGACACACGGCCCGCCCGCACTATTACTTCTTTCCCGCTTAGTTTACTTTCTGATCTACATTTTGTTTGGTAATTGCTCCGCTCCTAAGGGCGGTAGGGCATTTTAGATAGTTTAAAACCTTACTCAATAGATAGGCTATACATATAATGCTAAAATATATTTTTTAATCTGACTTGTAGTTCCAGATATTAGCGCATTCAAACAAACTAACAATCTCGTCAACTTTATAAAAATACTAGCTGTGCCCCGTGACCTTCGTTCGCGTGAAATTAGCGGTGTGAAATATACTTTATGACCTATTCTCATACCTACCAAATATACTTAAAAAAATTCATACAAATCGGTCGAGCCGTTTCGGAGGAAAAACACCGAAAAAACACCGTGGCACGAGATCTTTTTATAAAAGAAGATTACTTTGAATCGCATTTTCTTAACAATTTCAAGGTTTTGATTTTTTCCACGGAACCCTAATAAAATTGAAGTGTCTGTTTGTAATTTCAAAATAAAAGCTTTTAAGCGAATCACTTTAAAAGATAGACATATGCTATCGCGGACTTTTTTTTGCACTTTTTAAGAGGAACAATTCCGTCATACATGATTGTTGCGTAACTTTAACCATTTACGCAGCGCACGCAACGGAAGCTCTCAAAAGGAATAATAATTATCCCCGTTTTTGCAACATTTTTCATTGATGCTCCGCTCCTGTCGTTGGTCATAGCGTGATGTTATATAGCCGTTCTCGATAATTTATGGGCTCTCCAGCACTAAAATAATGTTTCATTTCTTGTTGTATGTTTCAAATCTTGACGGCACGGTTGGCGCAGTGGCTGAGCTATTGGCTGCTGCGCTGCGTGTCGCGGGTTCGATTCCCGCACGGAACAAATATTTGTATGACCTACGGGTCCGGGTCTGGTTGTTTGTGTATGTGAGTTATACATATTTCTAAACTCACCCACGATACAGGAGTAATTCCTAGTATGGGGCAAAGTTTAAAAAAAAAACCATGAAGCCAGTAGTACCGAACCAGTAGTTTCTGAGATTAGCGCGTTCAACCAAACAAACAAACTAACTCTTCAGCTTTATCTTCTTATCTATAAAAATCTCGTGTCACGGTGTTTGTGGTCGCACCTCCGAAACGGCTCGATCGATTTTTGTTTTTTTTTATGCATATTTGGTAGGTAAGAGAATAGGTCGTAAAGTATATTTCACACCGCTTATTTCACGCGGACGAAGGTCGTAATATTAAGTATAGATATAGTATAGCTTTAGATTATTTGGAAAAATTATAAATTATCATAATCGTATCGTAAAAGTATTGAAAAATATAAGGTTATAAAAATGTTAGCATTGAATAGCTTAGTCTTAATTGTTTAAAAAAATATTTTATCATTGTTTCAGGTATCAACCGATACAATCCGGCGCAGATTAAAGGCCGCTGGAATGAAGACCAGGATTCCGGCGAAAAAAATAGTTTTTTCTACTGCCCATGCTCAAGCTAGAGTTAGTTTTTGTTTAGAATATTATAATTTTGATTGGGAAAATAATGTAGTGATATTTGTGGATGAGAAAACATTTAAATCAGATAAAGATGGGAGGAAAATATTAAAGCGGCGAGACAATGAACGATACTCGCTTAGCAATGTGGTTCCAAACAGGTCGAGTGGTCGGTTGAGCTTGGGATTCTGGGGATGGATGAGTTCTGTTGGTCCTGGCGAACTTGTGGAAATATCTGGCCGCATGAATGCCGAAGATTATTTAGACATTCTTAGAGATGTGATGGTGCCGACTGTGCGACTGCACCATCCCACAGGCACTATTTATTTATGCCAGGACAACAGTTCCGTCCATAGTGCCGGAGTTGTCCAGAGATGGCTCCAAGCTCAGTCGGACATACAGTTAATGCCATGGCCTGCGAAGAGCCCCGACCTCAACCCAATTGAGAATCTCTGGGGTCAGATGGTTCTCAATTAGGATGTATCAGAAGTGCGCAACGTAGATAACTTGCGGCAAACGGCAATCCAAACCTGGGAATTGATGAGGGGGGATCCTCGTGATATGTGCTGGAACATGGTTACTGGAATGAAAGCCAGGTTGGATGCAGTGCTAGACGCTAATGGTGGTCCCACTAGATATTAGCGATCTAGCATGAGATCACCTGTGAAATTCATTCTGGTAACCAATTTCCATCCTATCCGGATGTCGTTATAACACCAAAGCCATTACCACCTTGCACACTTCTGATATTGGTAAGGTTACCTCGTAGGCTATGGTAAACTAATTAGGTTAACCACTGTCATGCAAATCAGTTCAGTAATTTTGTCGTATAAATTACTTAGGTAAAATTATTTTTATTTTGTATCTTTGTTATATTGATTTTTTAATGATTATATTTAAAACTATGTGATATTTATTCTTATCGTTGATTGTGATTTCCTAAAGACTCGTATTTTTATGATTAGTTACTTACATTATAACTACTAAAAAAGACTGATTCAATTTACTGCCTGTTAATTTCTATCATGATTATAATAAGTTAATTACACCAAATTACAAAAACTTTATTTTTCTAAGTGTTGCTTATTGTATTTTTTTAATATTTGTTACTACTGTTAGCTCCTTATATTTATTGATAAAAGATAATTATTCTATATTTAATTGTTAATACTTTACAATGTTTTTGATTACTATTTACAGATCTAACTATTTACACAAAACAACTCTAGCTTGAGCATATTTCTCTTTAAGTAGTAGTTAAGTTTTATTTACTGTAGTTGATTATAGGAAGTTGTCAATTTTTTATTATTTTTAACTGTTCTTGACTCATAGGACAACTTATAATTTTGTTTAGATTTTGATAAGTAGGTCTTTTAACACTTGAGACTGATTTCGTTTCCTGTCGGGAAGTTTCAGAAACACATTGAGTTCGATTGAAATTATTATAAAAATATTATTTCCCTTTTTTAATCGGATTTTATTACCAATTTCTTTTTTTTTTATATGGAACCCTAATTCTTTTTCTGACACAAAAATAACCTATGTTAGACTTTATAACATTAGCTATCTGCCAGTAAAAGTCTCTTCAAAATCGGTTCAGCCGTTTCGGAGATTAGCCGGAACAAAGAGACAGACTAATTTGAAAAAAAAATGTTTTTTTGTTAAAAGGGCCGTATATATTTTCATAATTATGCATTCAGTAAAAATCAGTTATTTTGATATTACAAATAGACACTTCAATTATATTTATTTGTAGAGATGTATAGATTAAGTTAATTTAAGAGTTAATGTTGTTTTTATATTGGAATATATATAAAGAGTTGCCTTTTTATACTTCAACCTTTGCTTTAGTGTTTAACCTATCAATAAAAATGCCATTTATGAGGTTATGTTGTTTTTAGTTTGGAATAAAGAGCTGTCTTTTTTATACTTCTACGTTGTTTTACTGTTTAACCTATCAATAAAACAATTTAAAATTAAGCAAGAAAGCATGTAATGAATCTTCCCCCATTTTACTCGCAACAATCCTATGGGTTCAAATTAGCCCCAATCAGTTCAGTAGTTTGGCTATGAATGTATATCAAACAAACATACTCAGGGTCCGTTTCCACAAATCCGAACAATCCTCGCGCACTTTTTTGATGTCACTGAATAAAGGAATTCCACGCAGAGAAAGCGTCTCTTCGCGCGTGCTCAAGGATGCGCGTGCGCTCAATTTTATACTTAATTAAAGGCAATACAGATAGTCTATTCAGTGACATCAAAAAAATGCGAGAGGATTTTTCCGGTTGGTGGATACGGACCTTTTGACAAATATACATTTCGAATACTAGTGAAGAGAGATAATATATTTTCCCAGGCTTTCAACTCCGCCTGTTCGTGTTGAAAATCACGTCGAGTGTTGTGACGAAAAGAAGTCACAAACAAACACAGTTTAGCAATTTTTAAGACAAGTATTAGATGAGAATCGCAAGCATGGCTGTCATTCAAGAATCACAAAGGCAGCATTCGAGGACAATTAGGAATTCTCATGGATGGTGCATGCGTTTACTAACGTTAATCTTACATACACAAGCAGCCAGACCCGGAACAGTTGGAGCAATATTTGTTCTCTGCAGGAACGAACCCGCGACACATAGCGCAGCAACCTATCGCTCAGCCACCGCGCCAACCTTGCCGTCTTCTCATCCAGTTTATAGGTAGCTCTAGCTATCTATTTTGTCTAAGCTGCTTGGCACTAATCAATGTGACTTACGAAACAATAAAACTGAAATGCATTTTACTATTCATCATAAACCATACCGAATAGTAATATGATTAAATTTCACAGTAGGTAGACTGGGTAGACACTGATATGCCAGTGCAAATGGAAGAAAACATTTACTTACTTATGACTTAATTGTTTGTTTTTTTTATAATTACCTAGCTTCAACTTTTTTATTTAATTTTATGAGTAAAATCTAAAACATGATTACTTTTATACCTGCTTTTAAACATACATTTTCTTCAATCATAACGATTGAAGAAAATAACGCTGATAAAAACGCTAATAAAATAATAACTATTAATAATAGATGCATTAGTGCAAAGGTGCAGCGCAAATAGAAAAATAATCTACCCATAACAATCATTATACCCATTCACTCGACTCGCTTACAAAATAATATCCTTAAATTATGGTTGAATGGGGCGCGGCGCTTCCATACTATACGGCCTGCGCGTGAGAGAGACGAAATAACTACAATATATCGGACCCTCTCGCACGATTCGCAGCGTTCAACTTCTAATAGTTCAAAGTCCAAACAGTCAAGCTTGACGAGCGGCCGTGTGTACTAAGCGATAACAAGAAAACTCGACCACATCTGCAAATTTGCGTTCTGAAACTGATGAGACCCTATCACATTTTCACGAAGTATAAAAACACTTTAGAAGATTGGCAGGCACTTATCTTTAAAAGATCAACGTTTCTTAACACTCAATGTATAAGCGCGAAAAAAGAACATTGTCCCTTTTGGCCTCTTCCTCTTGCATTATAATATTTTATGTAAAAACTCCTTCGTTATCTTCCATTGACTGATAAGAAAACAACCAGGGCCTCAAGTCTGCTATTACAATAGTGTCAGAATGGTCTATCATTGATTTCATAATTGTTGATTTTGACAAGTTTGGGAATCTACTAATATAATCATAATGGCGTCATTATGACTTTCCAATGGTCAACCACTGACACACTCCATTGAAAGAAATGGCAGAGAATGGTAATTTCGTACATAATGACAAAGAGTTGTTTAATTTCACATTTATCCACGTTACACATAAAGAACATTGCCCACTTATTAGAACAACCGTGGCCTACAGTAAACACTGATAAATAGTTTATGGAATTATAGTTTAAGTTATTATGATCACCTTCTAGCACTTATCAGTTAAGAAAATAAGTCGCCATTTGGAAATAAAACAGTCTTAATTCATTTTATAACATTTATTTTTTCTTAAGCACAGACGTATTCTATACACTTGCAATCACTTTTGAATGGTAAGTACATAATGTTTAATGTACAATTTATCGTACTTCGACAATTTCTAATTGATGAGATCTCAAGCGCCTCATATCCACTCTACAATTCGCACAGCGAACGTTGATTGCGCCGCCGCCAGTTAGCCCTGCGATGACTCGCTCGAGACAGCAGAGCTGCTCGGATCCATATGCGCGCCGGAGCGGATTGTAAAAGCGGGGCGAGAGTAAATACGTGCGAGGGCATTAGATGTAGGGCCAACAATTTCCACATTCTCATCAGAGTTGTCATTCAAAGAGGAGCCTGGCCCAAGTACGCGCGAGGGTCGTCATTCGGGTGAGGTTGATCGGAGTCCATTGTCGTAAAAAAGGTCGCAAAAGAGCACAAACCACGGCAAAAGAAAACTACGATAGCGAGTATTAGCTAACGCGCTAACGAGGAGGGGGATTACAGCTTACTGTCAAATCCATGGCATCTGTCAAAGGACAATGTTCCCGTATTTAGAAATAAAATCGATTATTTGCAACGATTGTTGGTCTCGATCAATTTAATAAATTCAATTTAATAAAGGATAATATAAGTTACTTTGTCGCATTAGATTTATTATCTGTAATGGCAAAGGAAACATGTCCTGTGAATAAATAAATAAATGAAATAAATGAATTTTCATCTAAATACGGCAAAGCCGTAAAGGATACAGTGATTTAATCATTCTATGTTTATGTATGTGTAGACTATAGGATCTCTGTTCTGAGGTGTTTATGATCATAATAGTTTTGTCTTAAAAGATCGAGTAGGTTTCGTTACAAGACCTTATAATACTTAAGTTTTAATTTAAATAGTACTTAGCCGACAAGTTGCTTTTTTTTCGCTGACGGTTTTAGTTTTTAAGTATTTTTTATTTTATACTAATCTAATATTTTATTTTACACAATATAGTTTCTCAGCAAAGTCAAAGCTAAATAAGATGAAAGTGTTAAGTGTACATGAAATAGGACAGAAGTGTATCTACACTGTTCATCATCATCATCAACCTCTTTTACTCTACGGCTGGATAACAGTCTTGTCCTTCGATTGCACGCCACTATGCACACAGGTTCATTTTTAATGAATTAATTAATCCATATTAATTAATATGGATTAATTAATAATTAATCGATTGGATTAATCCGTAATCGATTATATTTATTAAATGAAATGAAATTGAACAAAATTATAATGGCAACCCTAAACTTCGCCTGGAAGTGAAACTCGCATTGATAATGTTAAATTACTTATTTATTTGTTATGATCACGGCGTCTTATTTAGAGATAGAACTTAAACGAATAATTCCTACTTTAAAAACTTATATTTTTTGATTTTCTTTCAAAATGTGTCCGTGTGTCATATAATATGTGGGCCATAATTGGGCATTGTCTTGCAATGTTTTTTGCTATTTACGAACTTCTTACTACTCTTCAGATTGCTTATAACACTAATAAATAATATGTAAAAATATATATAAATGAAATCTGGCATGAATAAATGTTCAAATTTAGTAGTAGTTTTTCGAAAATAATTTCTACTAACGGGTTTTATAATAATGGCAATACGACAATGTCATTATAACACAATTCTATTAAGAGACCATTGACCGACCAATGATCGACCATTATGAATTTAGCAGATAACGAACTTTTAGCAAAATGACAATGGGATCGTGTTGGAATGACGAATTTATAAAAATAGCAGACTTGGGCCCCTGATTAAATGTGAATAGTAGAATTTGAGGGCATAGACGACATCAGCCATATCGATGATGGAAATCGAGAATTTCTGCGCCAAATCAAATCAAAAAACAAAATTTCGAATTTTTGAACATTATGGTTACTGAAGTTTATAGCAAACGTGTTATGGATAATGATTTTTGGACAAACAATTTTTGGAGAAGAAAGGGAGTACCATAATAGATATTATCGAAGTCGGTTAAAAACGTAACGCTTTTCAAGCGATTTCCAATTTATTATGTGTCCCTTGGTAATTGAAATACCAACTCATTTGACTTTGAAACCAACAACCCAATTAAAATACCTGCCTAGAATCCTAGTATACTATTATGTTACATCGGTTACACGATAAGTGATCTCGATAACGAAACACTCAATAAAGCAATTATCTAGGCAACCTAACTAGATAGTACTGGAATGTCTGAAGCACTGAAATTGTCTCTGATAACACAGATATAATTTAATGATAACGTTCTGACTATTGTGTTTTGGAATGTAGGCAATTGTAAGTAATTGGTACCTACTGGCGTTATGAATATTTCAGAGTATTTTAGTTTAAGACTGCCTCTTTGGTCTTGTGGTCGCAAACAGGACGGCTTAGCACGAGGTTCTGAGTTCGATTTCCGGGTCGGGTAAATTGTTATTGGGTTTTTCTACCATGAATTTCTCTGTAAAAGCCACGGGGTTTGGATTAGGCTCGCCCCTTATTAGGTGGGACTTAAACATATCTGGCGAAATGTGGGTGTAGGTACTATTAGGTACACCTCTGCCTAACCCTTCGGGGATTATGGGCCTGATGTTATTTTTTGTAATACAATGTAAACGGAAAAATTGATTACTTGTAACCAGGTTTTAATAGGCAGTACGTACTAACCAAAATAAGCTGTGCCACACTTGTAATATTTTCTTCTTCTTATCGTGTAGTTCTGTTTAAACTTTATAGGGTTTTAGCGGCTCAGAAGTTAGCTGCGAGTGATGATCTGCGCCGGTATAACGGTTCAAACTTTATGGCAGCTCGGAACATCTAACGTTAACCTGCGCAGAACACAATCTTAGCTCTCAGCGGGGAGCAGAAAACTCATCGTCTTGACTGTACAATGCGCTGACCGTCAATTGCAGCTAACTTCCGAACCGCCATAAAGTTTGAATAGAACTATGTCTACGTCATTCTTATGGAATCAGTTGGGCCCAGTGGATGACCACGTTGCTCGCGGTGACAGTAGCGTTTCTATATGTCACTCAGGAGTCCCCAGCAAGTTATAGCTAAAGTTTGTCTACACTAATATTATAAAGAGGAAAACTTTGTTTGTTTGTTTGTTTGGTTGTAATGAATAGGCTCAAAAACTACTGGACCGATTTTAAAAATTCTTTCACCATTCGAAAGCTACATTATCCACGAGTAACATAGGCTAAATTTTATTTTGGAAAAAAATAGGGTTCCGTAAGATATTTGGGTTTTTCGGACACAAAGTGTAAAAAATCAACCAGAAAAGTTACTTATTTTGCGTACGCTGCCTAAACTATAAAAGATAGAACCACAAAATGTTTTAATTAATTGTAGATCTTATAAATATCTACAAAAAAGTCCGTGACACACTATACCTATCTATGTCGAGTGAGGCACAACAACCATTTTTTATCTTGTTTTTTTTTTGGACTACATTTAAACGCTTTTATTTTACTCATGCTATAATCCTTATCAAAATAAATTATTTCCTCACTAAGTACAGTTTATGTAGATAATATTTGGTCTTTGAATGATTCAAATTGGACGTTTGGTTTTGAAGTTATGGCGAAATTAAAATATTACGATTTCTGCTGCACGGCCCGTTGCGAAGTGGGCGTCACCAAGGCGGGGTGCGCGTGCGGGAGGGGAGTTTAGATCTTTGAGTAAGGTACCCGCGCGGCTCAGACGCTAACCCATTACTCACCGTCCACAGGCCCGCACCTACGGTGGCCGGTAGCCACCACGTGGCCCCCGACGCCCGGTGCGTCCCCCGCGGCTGTTGGGGCGAGAGATTCTCTCCCTCTCACGTCCCGCCACCTCCTTCGCTAGCATGACTGCTTCGCAGAAGGAGGTGACGGCTTCCCATTCCCTCTCGCTCCGGACCATGGCCTGAACCAGGGTCGGGCGCGGAGGCGGAGCTCCGCCCAAGCGGGGCAGACCTCCAAGGTGAGCGCCACCGGCTCCTCCGGACGCTCCTCACAATGATAGCACCCGGGCGTTTCCTCCCGCCCGATTCGGTGCAGGAACCTCGCGAAACAACCGTGTCCGGTGAGGACCTGCGTCAGGCGGAAGGTGAGGGCGACGTGGCGCCTCTCTAGCCACTCCTCAAAGAGGGGACTTATCGCCACTACTGTGGCGTGCCCTGCACTGGGTTGCGACAGTCGCTGTCTCCATGTCGCCATGAGATCGCATCGGAGGTTTGTCCGCTGAGCGGTGATTTTCCACGGCAGCGGAGTTTCCCCCCGACGTAGTGCCTCCGCGCGCCATTCAAGCAGGCGCGCGAGGACTATCGCCTCCAGATCCGGCTAGGAGGCTCGCCGTCTCGCGGGGATCGTGCGGTACCCCCGGATTAGCCTTACGGCTACCACCTTTTTGGGCGCGTTCAGGTAGTGGGTGGCACGCCGCTTAATTGAACGCGCCCACACCGGGGCCCCGTAAAGGGCCATGGACCGCACGACCCCCGCGTAGAGCCTACGGCAGGAGGCGTTTGGACCCCTCAGGTTGGGCAAGAGCCGCTTGAAGGCAGGCCCAGCCCATTTCAGTTTGGGAGCCAAACGTCGGAAATGCTCAACGAAGTTCCACCGGCTGTCGAGGACGAGTCCTAGGTACTTCAAAGTCGACGCGACGCCGAAGGGAACCCCTCCTACCGTCAGCATGGATCCCGACGGTGGCGCATTCCGAGGCCTATGAAAGCACATGGCCTCGGATTTGTGCAAAGCCACCTCGAGACCCAATTACCGGATCCTCTCAACAACTATCGGAACTGTGGGGAACCCCCTTAATCTGTTATTTTTCAATTATTGTATAGAAATCGTAAAGCGGTTCACAGAATACATCTACGTACCAAGTTTCAACGGTTTAGTCCGAATAATTTCGGAATAAAGTGGCTGTGACATTCAGACGGACAGACAGACAAGACGAATCTATAAGGGTTCCGTTTTTTGCCATTCGGCTACGGAACCCTAAAAATCGTGTTTGGGCTCATTTCATACACCTTGATGAGAACTTTAGAATTAGCTGGAGTATGACTTTCATCGAGGGTCTGACGATGGAGCGGAGGGCAGCTGCAATAGGACCTCAAAAGTTTACAGCATCTATATCGTGTTCGGGCTCATTTCATGCACCTTGATGAGAACTGTAGATCTAGCTGGGCTCTGGCTGTCATCGAGTGTCTGAGGATGAAGACGTAAAGGCTGTCGAGGGCAGCCCTTATTTGGAAAAACATAATAAGAATAGTTTAGTGATTCTTATTCTGTATTGCACACAAAATAAAAAACGCCGAAAATTTATTCCTTTTGAGAGCTTCCGTTGCGTCCGCTGCGTAAACGGTTAAAGTTACGCAGCAATCATGTATGACGGAATTGTTCCTTTTAAAAGTTCTAAAAAAAGTCCGTGATAGCATATGTATATCTTTTAACTTACACACTCATCTTTTTTATGGTTCTCAATTTTCTTCAAAAATTATGCATTATTTTTGCAAAGGTGTTTTTGTAAACATGGTATTTATCCTTATCCAAATAAATACGTTATTCATCAGAAGTATTTAATTTTGAACGAATCTGCTCTAACATCATTTGATTCCAATGAATATCTTATTCATTTTCATTATGTGTGTGATGTGCTCCTTTAGGATTGTATAATAGGTGCCTACGACCCACCCTCTCTAACCCTCTCTTATGTGACGCAGACGAAGTTGCGCGGGTCAGCTAGTTTTAAAATAACAAAATAGCGAGTTTGAAACTAAACAGCAGGTTTATTTCATGATTTTTTAAAGTTATGATCGCAATATGTCTCAGAATATCAGGATGGCCACCAGTCGGTTCACATTCAAGGTAAAAGCTCGCGAACACTTACGTAAGAAGTTGGCAGACCCGTCTCACAATTAATTTTGTTGATTTTCTTCATCTATGTATTTTTATATCTCTTTACTTTGTATATTTTGTTTGTATGTATGTATATATGTAATTTTTTTTTCTTTTTTTTCGGAAATTATCTGTACTATTGCACCTACTGTTTTGTCTCTGCATCACCCTAAGGTAGACTGGTAGAAAATGCCCAAGGCATTAAGTCCGCCTTTGTACATTATGTGCATAAAGTTTAATAAATAAAATAGATAAATAAATAAATATGTTTTTGGTTCACAGAATTTTGGATATCTATTCCTCATTATGGATTGACTACAATTATTACATCCAAACTCTTACATAGTTTTCTTTAAGCACAAAATAATTATCATTTCTAAATTATTGCCCTATCTAACACGATGAATATTCGCTTACGAGCGACTCAGCCAATATGAAGCGCTCAAACAAACGCGAGTGCAATAGAGCTGCCACGTTATGATCTCATTCGGATAATGGACGCCACTCGATGCATTCCGATGATTGAGCTGCAAATACGGGTACTGCAATTAGGTATTAGGCTTAACGTGCTTTACGAGTCACGGAAAAAACTCAGTATGCAATGGGCGGTCACCCATCCACGGACCAACCTAGGCAAGCAAGGCTTAAACTTAAGATCGACCCGAGCGGCTGTTATTATTTAGCCACGAGCTCCTCGTTTATGCCCTAAGTAATAAGATTGAAAAGAGGTCGACCGTCAGTGATCTCGATAGTAGGAACCTCAAAGATACCTTCAGCTTTTAAGGTAACTAACTTTTTCAACCCAGTTATCGAATCTCACGTCACGTTATTTTAAATGTTGTCATTACAAGTACTCTGTTTTGTTACACAAAGATGTAATGATTAGGTTTTCATGCATGAAAATAGACTTCCAAGATGATTCAAAACGATAACAATAGCAAGTTTTTCGAAATATTTTAACCTGCTAACATAGAGGTTTGCTTTGATTTTGGAACAAATGTAAGCAGACTTGTACATATACAGAACCATACCCTAACACTGTCTTAATCAAGATGCAACAAAAACATTATTCAAATAAAACACATGAACATCACGGTGTAGGTAGATTACTCTGAGACATACACAATTAGTCTAGAATATTACGTACTAAGCTACATCTGGAACACCCGGCACTATGTCCACATAACACCGCTCTCTGTTTGCTTTGAATCGTTTCCAGACTTGTTATTTAAACAGAACCTTCGTGGGGTCTTTGGAAAAGCGTTTAGCGAGGAGTAAAGCTGTGACCGAATGACGTCCAAGGAATGGATACAAAAATGCTGGGGGGTTACTATGACTATAAGAGATGGCGCTAGACGACCTGTATAGCTCCGTCTCTTTCCCACACTGGAACTACTCTTGCTTTAAATCATCATGGAAAGCCACCTGGACGTCCGGCAGCGAGATGTGCAGACAACATATGTTGCTGTAGCTTGCAACAGTTGCCATCGCGAGAAGTAAAGTCATAACAAAGAAAAATTAAACAACATTCAGACCACACATTCACGCAGAGGGACCACAGTTCCCTAATAATTCTCATTTATTCTTCTAAGTGCGGCCCTGTTTATTAGCTAGATACCAACATATATTTCCATTTAGGACGCTGGCAATTCCGCGTGGTATGCCCCTAATGAAATTCGTCAGACCAAAGGCAGACTTTGTTGAATGTCCAGAGTATGTGCCTAATTTTCGAACCAAATATTTGCGGATCGTAACATAATATTTATGGTAACATTATGTCAATGACCCGACACGAAACTAGGAGATAAATGATAGGTTTGCTTGAAAAGTGAAGCACTCGACTCGACTAATATATGGCATTTGAGTAATGTAATAGAGTGATCCCGAACACAATCTTAAACCTAATTTTATCGCTTAAAATGGACATAAACACCTTATATTTATGCTATTTATTTATTTATGGAACGGGCTATGCTAAACGAGGTAATCCGACAGACAACCAGAGTTGTCGACATAGCTCACAGAAAAGTAAGCTGAAGTGGCAATGGGCCGGCCGTTGGGGTGGACGTGTTCTTGAGTGGAGACCGCGAATCGGCAAGCGTACGGTGGGACACCCTCAGGCTCGGTGGAGCGACGATCTTCGCAGGTTGGTTGGTAGCAACTGGATTAGAGTTGCCGACAAATCAAGTTGAGAAGCGTGCGATTGAAGAGGCCTACGTCTAGCAGTGGACTGCTGTAAGCCGATGATGTCCTTTTATCCATAATCCGAGAACGTACCGTTGTACTAAACGTTCCAATCGAATCCATCCAATAGATATTCCCATCAGACATTCACTAATTTGCTAACTCCTCCCGCATTGGCTTACCAATCGACATATCAACCAATCACAAAGCTAGAAAAGCCCAAGCTGTGTAAAAGAAGCGATATCATTGGTTAGTTTCACACACATTCCTCGCTCCTCCTTACCCTCGCTCATCTCTGGTGGAAATGCAGCTTCAGACCACAGCAACCAAAATTCCATGTAAAATCTAATCCCACACAGATTCACCTTCGCCATCCAATTTGCACAATTTGTATGCTAAAAGCAGATAATTGGCTGCAATACGGTCGTGCCTACGTTTACCGCTGCAATTAGGGAACAAATGGGGCATTAAATGCATTTGTTCTAACTGGCCGCTGTGTCGGCTAGCGCAGCTGTTGGGGACTTTGGAAGTTAGTATTTTGGGTAGAGTTGGGTGTGAGAGAAGATTTGAAATAGTAGTTGTTATGACATTATATAGAAATGGACTAAGTTAGTAACAGAATGGTATCCAAGAGATGCTCGTTCCCACTAGTTCTAAGAAACAGTTCATGCGGTAGAACTAATGTAAAACGTAGTAATATAAGAACTAAAACCCCATTAGTTTTAAAGTAGAATAGTGTAATAGAACCGGTAGTTCTACGATTTTATACCACCTGAAATCATAGGACCAGTGGGAAAAAAAAACCCATTAGTTCCACCATAGAACTATTTAGAAGAACTAGTGGGAACGAACCCAAGATATAGCAAAAGAAATAGAGGCAGACAAATCAAAAGATGGGAAGATGATCTCAACAAAATAGCTGATCCGGTATGGACCCGTGTAGCAAGAGACAGGAATACGTGGAAAACTTTAGATGAGGCCTTTGTCGACAAACAAGCTGTTCCACACTAACACCCAGTTGCCGATCACTCAAATGAAAGTTAGAATTGATTAAATCAATTTAGTTTTTAGTAAGTAGGCATTTGTTAATTGTAAGGAAAGAAACTGCAATAAAGGCTATTTTATTTTATTATGAAATGTACTTAGTACCAGTAAATTAATAAGTGGAAAATCTATGCTAGAATGCTTTTCTCTGATCGCCTTAAACTTGGATAACAACACTGCACATATAAAAAAACATAATTATGTACATTTAAAAAAAACATGAAGTCATTACTCATTAGCCCAATATATGTAGAAATTGGGACGCGTTGCAAATGTTAATGGGATGGAGAGGGAGAGGAAGGCCAAAGAAAAGATGGATGGATTGCGTGTGTGATATGAAATAGAAAGGAGTAAATGATGCCATGACGTCTGACAGGGGAGAATGGAAGAAGAAATCGTGTTGCGCCGACCCCAAATAGAATAACCAAACAGACAAGGGCAGGAAGCTGATGATGATGGGACGCGTTACAAGAAAGGACCACACAATTGCTTTAGGTATTCCGTTTCCGGTTACTTTTCTACAAGAATTCGAATGTTCTGAAATGAAACAACCTGACATCATTTATATCAAACTAGGCCATGAAATTCAATTCACAACCTAACAATTACCTACTTATTTCTCAAAACTAAATTCACTCAAATAAATAAACCAACGGAAACCATGAGCCTAGTCCAATCCCTGAGCAGATTAATTCCGAAACAATGCGATGCATTAGGCGCCACCGACGCATCCACTGAGCCTCAATAATAACCAAATGTCGGAAATGGGGAAATAGACAATAGAAACGTTAATGGGCACATTATTGGTTTACATTTGTGTTGTTTGAAATATCAATTATCCATACTAATTAATAGACCTACTACTATAAATGCGAAAGTAACTCTGTTGGTCTGTTACATGCTCAACAGATTTCGATGAAAGACACGTGCGTTATAATATAGTTTATAAAAACATGATTTAGAGTGACGTCGTTTTATGTCTCGTATTCTTCTCAGCTAACCCTTTCATTTGATACCCATTTCATGGGAATGCTTAAAAAATAACTTGTCGGCCATATTGGGTTTAGAATGACACCACTTAGCTAACTATGCCTTGTTATCCAAATTAAACATGTGTGCATTATTTCAGATCAATCGGAAACCGGGAAGTGGGTCAAATGTTACTTCTAAGATTTTTTTACATAGTTACAAAAAAAACTAATAAATAGGTCTTTAAAACGCTGGGTCAGACTGGATGCGGAAGTTAGAGGTCATGGTGTTGTGACACAACTTTGGAAAGCCCCATGTCCAGCAGTGAATTGCTGAATTGGCACACATGTAGACCATGACCTATATTATGTCATGAGATACTTTCTACCACGATAACATTCAGAACTAAATGAAAAATCATACTTAAAATAATAATATGTACATTTAGAAAAGAAAAATGTGAACGAATTTTTTGACGCTCTTTAAAAAGTGCTTATTAAAGGGCGCCAAAAAACTCGTCCACATCGCTGTCAACAGGAATAGTGCCTAGGAAGCTGGCAGTATTGCCAAGTTGGATGGCAATGCTGACTCTTTGACTAAAAAATAGGCCCGCCCTCTGGTCTGGACAGAAAGAGTCAACCAACCGCTTGGCGATGTCCCGAAAGACTATGTGGGCACTCGGACCCCATGGCCCTACATACGATAGTACAATCTCGTGGAATAATTTTCGACCTCAGCACGGGCGTAGCCGCGGGGAAAATCTAGTCTGTAATAAAGTATGTATGTAGTCCTCAATAGTAATGATAGGTACAATCAATATACGGTTAATGAGGTACCTAAAGAAGTTGGACGAAAATAATTACTTCCGCCTCGATCTACGTGGATTTTACGGAAATAATTTATGAAGGAACAGTCTAGGTGTTGATAAAGTAGAGCATTACTTTAAAGAAAGGTCATTTGTATGTCAGGTATTTTAATTTTAATACTTGCGACCGACCCTAGTTTGGCCCAGTTTTACAACTTGATGAAACATCGACGTTTCTAAACTATACCTATTTATGTTCAAGACATTTTATGTACAGTCGCAAATCAAGTCAACAAACTGTCAATATTCTCATTCAATTTTGAACTTAACCTTCAACTTTTATGGTTTAAAATCATTTGGAGTTTGACAGTTTGTAGTAACTTGATGTGCTGGCGGCTGTAATACACAAAGTTTAAGATTTAACGTACTGCATACTGAAGCCTTCCAGACTTAATTCTTTAAATTGTGGTGAGAACAGCATCGAAATCAGTACCAAAGTGAAGAAAAACAACATGGTCGCACAAGACAAAAAAAATACTTTGTTTTGTACTATGTATACCAAACGTAGATAAAGACAGTGCTCAGCTAAAGTTTTGGCTTCAAACAAAAACTTTTTCATCAAAAGAAGTTTCTTATGTGTTAATCAATTATACATACAGGGTGTAAGGGACAACCCTCCACACTGATTGGGGTGAATTCAGTATATCATACTAAGATGACCGGTACAAAAAATTTTTTCAGGAATGTTATGGGAATCCAATAAATATTTGTTTTATTTCCTCAAACGAATCGTTACCGTAGCAAAATGCACATAGCGAACGGCAAGCACGACGATGAGTTCGATGAACTCTGTATCCAGGTAGGAAGAGAACAGTAGATTTCACGCGTCGTTCGTTAAAGTATTTCAACATCCATTGTTGGATTTTTGATTTTTGCAGTATTATTTACATAAATGGAGTGCTGCGTTCAGGGAATGTAATTTTACATTGAAATAAAGGATTTAAAAAAAACCGGAGAAAAATTCCGGTGGAATATGATTCAAAATAAGGACCTAATTGCACCCTGCCAGTTTGTGGAGGGTTACCTGTATACACGTGCTCCAAATCTTTTCTCCGTTAAAGCAAAGTTTAAAGACCATAAAGCCTATATTCATGAACACTTACCACATTATTTCAATGTAAGGATCACAAGAAGCTACCTATTAATTAAAGATAAGAGCTGGGCTAATATTAACACAGTATCATTATGATAGAGAAACCTAATATCTTTGGGACCGGCCTATGTCAACTTTACCTAGGGCTAAACGTACCTACTTCTCATTAGCAAGAAGGCCTATGATGGCACAAGGGACAATAGTGTTTAAGTACCACTAAAGGCAATTTTGGTACTTATAATGGGTGTAAAAGTGCCCTTAACGGAGCCGAAAGGCACTTGTTCTCCCCGTCACTGCGATCATTTTCTTGTTCTAGACTATACCTGGGAACCTTCTAGTTCCAGAGATATTGCGGGTCAAAGTTCCAACTTTTTCATAAGTTTTTTTTAATACAAGTTTTAATGTTATAATAACTTAACTTTAAATACCTCTACGACCCCCGTATTATTCAATGCATCCATGCATAATGTGCTACCGTAAAACGTGATTTTTACCCCAAAAAAAAGATGTTTCCCAGCAATAATTTTTGCGTAGAGTAACTTAGTTTGATGTACAGAATGCTTGGTTGACACCTTCGTGAATGGTCCGTGTACACTATGTATAATAGAAGATAATTGCGGAGCAATGACGATGTAATTACTAAGCAATCTAGTGCCAGATTGTGATCGATTGTGGAGAAATTGAAGATCAGAAGTTCAGTCCAGTTGTTTAGCATCTTTTCTAGACTTTGATGTTACAGTGGCTGTATGAAGTATCTTCATTAATAAAGTACTTCTTACAAGCAGCTCGTGACAGGATATCGATATTAAAACTTCCGGAGTAAAAATCTATACAAAATGAAGGTGAAAATATTATCAAATATCATTAATTAGTTAAAAAAATCGAAGTAGATGAGACAGACGCGAAAAGCAACTTGTTTTATATGTACAAATCTGTAGGTATTTATTTGTACATACGGCGACATATGAAGCTATACATATCCAGTATAACCTGACTACGCTTTATACGAGCTTCCCGTACAATGAGACATCAGCTTATACTGGTTTACATAGCTTGATTGGTCGTGCGTATGTTGATTTTGAAATAGGTCTGGAAGGCTAACTAATAGTTTCCCTCTGAATTAATATAGATACGGGTAAGTAGCACTTAGCAGTCGCTGTTGACCCTATTGGTCCTAACCTAGATCAACAATATCGTAAATTATTCCAAAAGTTCCTCATTTTACGATCTATCAATTAACTTACCATCGTCACGACCACTTACTGTTTTGGTTTCAATTGTTCCCAACGAGTCACACTGTAACATGTCACAGTGTGACTCGTTGGGAACAATCGTTTGGTTTACACATTTTTATTTATTGCTGAATGCATCATTGCTCTAGTGGTCGCAAGCTCGACTGCCGAGCATGATATCCTGGGTTCGAACCCCGGACCGGGCAAATTGTTATTGGGTTTTTCCATCAGGAATTTCTCAGTAGCAGTCATAGAGTCTGGATCCATGCCCGGTTGATGGCAATTCGCTCGCCCCCTATTTTATGGGACTTAAAGATAACTGGCAAAATGTGGGTGTCCTATTAGGTACACCTCTGCCTGATCGTTCTGGGATTGCAGGCGTAATGTTATGTTATTTATTGCTATATCACGACTTTTCTAAAGAACAAATTACTCAATAATGGGATTTTGAATTAGACGAATGCCTACAGATCTACATCAGTGTTCGAATTTCGCTAATTCAATCCTGAATCCAGATAAAGCCGAAATGCCCGAATCCGACATTTTGAATGATTAGTTCCCTAATTCGATTTTAAACAGATGCTAATTTGGAACTTCCAATGTCAATTTCGGCTTTCGTGAATGATGGCTAAAGCCGATGCTGTTCTCTTGCTGGAATTGATTGAGAGTTACTCAGTTTTGGACTAAAACTGACAATGGCTAAACAGCACGATTTTCAAGCCCAGGTTTTGGAATTTGCACAATTTCTACTTGTCCAATAGACTGAAAATGAAAACCAAATCAATCTGCATTAAACCGTAATATTTGCCTACTTTATTTATTATTTATTTATTTACGTACACACAAAATACTTAACAAGACATTACATTAAGATAGATGAGTACAAAGGTACTGCTTATTACTTTATTATATACGTATACGTAAAATTCCAATAAGATACAAAAAATGCATAGGCATAGGATCGCGCCCTATTACATGGGACTTAAACATAACTGGCGAAATGTGGGTGTAAGTTATGTACAAAAAAAAATAGTAACGTAACATTTCTGTAGACAAAAATAATCCACGAAACATTGGTTTTTTTTTTTCAAAACTTTCTTCATTTCGTTTTTTAAAGGTCAAAAAGAAACTAAATGAAAAATTAAAACTCTTGACAGAGACTTATTACTTATTGCTCTTATTTGAACAGGTCAAGCAATATAGAGCCACTCTGTAAACTCAAACACAAGACTGCTCGGTCAGCCTCGTAATTGTCTGTGAAACAATCAAGTGGCGGACTATCGACAGGCCATTCTCACACAATAGGCTTAATCTAGCTTTGTAGCTTCAAGATCGAAGGTAATCCACTCACTGACTTTGAAAAAACCGTTAACTGTTAGTTAAGTGGGCCTTTACGAAGTGAAATACTTAAGTTTACTGATTGTCTGGCAAAAATAGCGTCCTCATCATTGTCCTGCCCTTATCCCAATTTATTTGGAATCGGCACAGTATGTATTCTTCTTTCATGCTTTTCTATTACTCGTCATCTCAGCAGTCACCTCCTTTCTAGCGATATCATCCTTCACACAGTCCATCCTTCGTTTCTTTGGTCTTCCTCTACTCTTCTAATCTCAAAAAAAAATCATATCTGCCAGTTTACATTTAGATAAATTTTTAGTTAATTGTCATACTCCATGAATAACATCAAAGGTTAGATTCGATAGTTTCGTGGGTTTATTTTATTCGACACTTAAAGAAAGAATAGATAAAAGCAACATTTTTGGTTTTTCCACGTTCGGCATGTCGCTTTGTAAATTCTGATATTATTTTTTTCGGTAAGCCCATGCTCAAAGGAATAATTATTGTTATTTACGTTGTCTCATATATATATTTTTTTATAGTATTCCTGTTTTAGGGGTATGAAGAACAGGATGTGAAGTTCCTCAATCCCCATAAAAAAGGGAGGATCGTCCGACCAGACGGGTTTTGTGTCTCGTGGGCTACTGCCCGGTGGTTGTTGTGGGGATGTTGCATATTATAAGTTCGTGGATACATCTGAAAGCGCGCTGCAGGTTTTTACTTCTTAATTCGCGTCATAGATGTCGCTAGCGTGCTTTCTGTCAATTTGATTATGTTCACTACACTGTCGATGGTTTGTGTTATGTTGTGTCTAATACCGAACAAAATGTTTTCTATTTCTATTTAAAGGCCACACGTCGTCTTTATCACAAAAGGTCATCTTACATGTGGGTTTGCTGAAGAAAAGATACAAGACACTGTGTCATGTGTTTTTTTTTTCATTCTTAATTGAACAAAAATCATTGTTTTCTATGATTCACAGGATTATTCCTCAAAAACACAATTTAAAACATCAACAAGATGGTTTCCAGAGTTATGGTTAAACTTTTTTTGGAATTAGTTATAACATAACATCATAACATGACATCACGCCTGTAATCCCCCAAGAGTTTAGGCAGAGGTGTACCTAATAGTACACCCACATTACACCAGTTATGTTTAAGTCCCATGTAATAGGGGGTCTATTGCCATCAACCAGGCACGAATCCAGTCTCCGTGTCTGCTACTGAGAAATTTCTGATAGAAAAAACCCTGACCCGGGAATCAAACCGAGGACCTCATACTCAGCAGTCGCGCTCGCGAGCACTAGACCAACGAGGCAATCATTTCACTAAATAAATTTTGATGCTATCTTCATACACATTCTGAATTTATAAACAAGACACAGAGAGGCAAGATAGCTAATTTTCCGCTATCCGTCCCTTCACGGCTGGACTCATACCCTGTCGGTCTGCAAATGTGTAAAAAAGGTTAAGGGATTAGTCACACTGGACAACGCGCGGTTACGCGGCCGGTTCATGTGTTAATCTCGATAAGGGTTACATACGCATGGCGGATAAGAATCACCGTGTTTAATTTTATTTTGTACCCATACGTTGTTGTTTTATGCTGCAATTTACATGTCAAACATACGGTTACATTGCTATTAAGCTTTCACGGTTTAAAACTAAACTTATTCTGTCACTTACGGGATATATTCCGTGATTGTTCATTATTTTGAGCTCCCGATTTTTCGACGCTGTTGCAAGCGCCATGATCGGCTTACATTTTTTTTCTGTTCATCAAGTTTTTTGTTTATGTCACCTCTTAAGGCTTAACCTAAGGATCGATCCGAGCAGCTGTTAATATTAAGCCACGAGCTCCTCGCTCCTTGTCTTATTCCTGATTTATGAGCCGTTTATTTTTTGTCTCAACAAGTTACTCAACGACCACTAGACGCAGCAAATTGTGACGTCCAACTATTTTCTGTCACATAATACGGATTGCCAAGCTCAGGTCACGTGAGAATTTTGCAAACAAGAAAACGTGACACGAATTCTAAGTAGCGATATTTTTAAAATAGCTTTTCTAGCAGGAAATCGTGATACGTGTATTTACAGTGTATCTACGGTAAACGTAGGCTGTTTCCCTTTTTGCTATCATTTTATTATCAAAGCAAAAAAGACTTGTGATTTTAACTTGGTCTGGGATTAAAAATCCAATCTATACAAATAAATAAAATTGAAGTGTCGGTTTGTAATTTCAAATTAACAGCTTTTTACTGAATGAATATGAAAGTTTGATATATTACACTTGTACCGACAGCTACCAGTTGGCCATATCGTAAGTACATACATATATGTAAAGGTCTTTGGAATGCTCATGCAATTTAAACACGGAACTGCTATTTTTCAATCTCTTCTGGCTCATGTCTTAGTTGGTGTATTATGGAAATAATAAACATAGCATAGAGTGGAACAAACATTTATCATATCAATCGTCAAGCTAGTGGGCAACACAGAACCATAAATGCTTCGTTGATGTTCTGGTCGCAAGCCAGATGTTCGATTCCCAGGTCAAAGTGTTATTAGGTTTTTGTATCGGGAATTTACCGGCGCGATGTTCTGTTATGAATTTCTCAGTAGAAGCCAAGGAGTCTGGATTTGCTGCGGGACGGTTCGAAAGAGATACCGTGGCCCTGGAATACAAAGGGCAATGAAGGAACATGGATGGGTTTTAGTCAGTAAGAGTCTGACACTCCCTCCCACTCCACCCAGTGCGGGAGAAGTCATTTGATGATTTGCCATCCGTAAAAAAAAAAAAAAAATTGTCCGGCAGAAGACAATAGGCTCGCCCTCTATTATATGGGACTTTAATAACATAACTCGCGAAATATGGGTGTACACCTCTGCCAAAACCAGGCGATTACAGGCAGGGTGATGTTATGTTATAAATTCCGAAAGCAAAAGGTCAGTATTATGCTTAGATTTCCCCTGATAGGTTTATATCTTAACAATTCTCCAATCAAGAAAATTGCAGCACTATCTGCATCTACTACAAACATACTACACTCCAGTCACCAATCACCGTGCCTAAATTCCCTGAAGAACCGTTCATTGTACCGAAATATCAGCAGCAACGTTCCGATCTATATTCTCTACGCCTGCCAAGAATAGATAGTCAATAGCGACCATTGTTTCCGAGCCATTCTGGTAACAAGGCTTTATTTTAGACATATGTGGGTATCCGAGGTTCTTGGATATAAAAGTAGACGACCCGATAACATTTGAAGTTAGAATGGTCGGAGGTATCCTCTGGGTAAGCTCCTTTCATCGTAGGCTTTGGTTATCACTCTCCATCGGATTAAGGATAGGAGCGGGCCTATTTATTCATAAATAAATGGGTTTGTGGACAAGAAAATTTCTACAAATGTATCAACCTGTAGCTGATCATCATCATCTGTCTAGCCTTTTCCCAACGATTGGGATCGGCTTCCAGTCTAACCGGATGCAGTTGAATACCAGTATTTTACATGGAGCGCCTATCTGACCTCCACAACCCAGTAATACGAACCTGTAAATGACCCCCTGCAGCACATTTTTTTTTTCCCACACCTGACAAACGAGGTTTGATCGCTTGCTGACAGTGTGAAAAGTTGAAAATAGATACGAATGAAATTCTTTGCAAAAGTGAAATAGTTTCTAATAGAAAGCGCCAGGGTAGACTGCAAAATTGAAATTTTCTTTTTGCAATTGGCAGGTCAGTTGCTTTCCAACTTCATTTAATCCCATTCAATAACTATTTCATTAAAAAGTCATTCTATGGGGTTAAATGAACTTAGAGGGTCACCGTCCGTCCGTCTTATGACGACAGGCCGTGCCGACGGCGCGTTCGTGTTCCACGCGCGCCGGCAAGGGCCGATGCCTGCCGGGGCTGCTGGACTGTTCGAAAGAGATACCGCGGCCCTGGAACACAAAGGGCAAAGAAGGAACATGGATGGGTTTTAATCAGTAAGAGTCTGACACTCCCTCCCACTCCACCCAGAGCGGGAGGAGTCATTTGATGATTTCCCATCAGTAAAAAAAAAAGGGTTGTATTAAAGATTATAATTCTGTAAATACATAGTGTTACGGACGCGAATCATATCTTCATCAACATACAACCTGACACTGACTTGCAAATTGCAAAAAACGTAAGAAAATTTGAATTTGAGCTGCTACCCTGGCGCTTCTACCCTAATCAAATATTTAAAAATAATAATCATACGATTAGCTAGTATTCCGATCTCTGTATCCTCACTTACCCTCTTAGTGTGTATAAAATGATAAATGGCACAACACGTCTCTTTCCAAGGCTACGAACAGAATTGATGATTTGCTCAAGGTTGCATAATATGTAAACAGATTTAACATACGACAGCCATCAAGATTTATTCGTCTTTCATTTGAATGTAAATACAACTATTCAGGCGCTCGTAATGGCTGAAACATAACTCCATAAATCAGGCGCTCCATCCTGGTTGCAGATGTTGGGGACAAACAAGCAAGCTAAAGTGGGAGTGGACTGGCCACGTAGCACGAATGCACCTGGAGAAGTGGTGGTACGCCGCAGAGGTAGACTGCGGCGAAGGTGGTGTGACGATCTGATCTTGTTTGCGGGGCGAGCATGGCCAGAGATCGCACAAGATAGAGAGGTTTAGAAGGAAGAAGGGGAGGCTTTTTCCAGCCGTGGGACAATTGACAGACTAACAAAAACAAAATGGCTGCTACAAACATATCTAGAATAAATAATGTAATCTAGAAAATCTAGAAAAAAAAAGTCACTTTACCTCATTCATTTCTAGAGATATTTTAGCGATTTTTCACGTTTTTGTTTCTTTTTATTTAAGTTATTAAGAGCGTTTGTACAAAAAAATTTTGTATTTTAGTTCACTAGTTAGCCATATTTCTCATTTCCACACAGTAATATTGCCAAATTAATTAAAACAGCACAGCAAACACATATTTGACAGCTATTTGCGACGTTGCACACTTTTAGGATGAACGCTCTTAAACTTAATAAAAAAAGGAAACTTCTCCATTAGGCAAAAATACCTCGTCTTAATACCTAGGTAAGAAAACTGTTCGATACTTAATTCAAGATCAATCTTTCAATATCCACCGGAGATAAACGCCTCGATCCACCAAACTTTCATCGAATCCCGGGCTAAGCTATCGTTTAATTTTTCACTCGGCTGCCATCCATTTTTATTTGTATTTGGTCACATCAAGCGAATAGATTTATCATGTTTGTGACAGGTCCATTTTAGTAATAGTTTTGGTTTGTGTGATATTTTCCGTAAAATCTTGTCATATGTTACTGTCTATTTAATTGATTGATGATGCGTTGAATTCGGATTCGGAGATTTTAAAGTGTGGCATTGGTTTTGGTACTGATTTACATTTTTGGGTATAGTAAATATACACAAATTACTGATGTTGCTCAAAAATCCGCTAAAGCGAAGTGAGGCTGGACTGGCCATGTCCGCCGTATGCCCGACGAGCTGTGAGCCAAAATAACCACGTTGCGGAGCCCTGACACAGCCAGAATGCGACACGATACACTTCGCAGGAGATGGTGGGATGAGCTGGATAGAACCAACGATCAGTGGTCCTCATTGGCCCTGGATCGAAAGATTTGGAGGCTATGGAGGGGGGGGGGGGATTGTTAAATGGCCATTTTGCCCAGCAGTGAGATGATACAGGCACAGGCACATTAACAGTAAATATTAATTTGAACTATGCATAAAGGATTTTGCCCACTACACCGTACACACATTAACAGCGTGTGGTAACTTTAAGTGAACGTAATTATTCATCTTCGTATCTAAAGGGTGTAAAAAGACCCTTAACGAAGCCGAAAGGTATTTGTTCTCCTCGTCATTGCGATCACTTTTTTGTTCTATACCATACCTGGGAACCTTCTAGTTACGGAGATATTGGTGGTCGAAGTTCCAATTTTTTCACAAGTTTTTTTTGAAATACATGTTTCTAATGTAAGATTTTTACTTTAAACACCTTCAAGACCCCCGTATTATCCAATCGATCCATCAGCACAATGTTTTGAGTGCGTTACATTGAGTTTGACCGGAAAACGTAATTTTTAACCCCAAAAAAAAAAGTCGTTTCCCAGCAATAATTTTTGCGTAAAGTTACTTAGTTTGATGTACAGAGTGCTTGGTTGACGGCTTCGTGAAGGGTCTGTTTACACCCTGTATACAAATAAATAAAACTGAACTGTCTGTTTGTAATTTCAAAATAACAGATTTTTACTGAATGCATATGAAAGTATGTACGGTACTATAACAAAAATTCATTTTTTCAATTTTCGTTTGTCTGTCCGTCTGTTTGTTCCTGCTAATCTCCGAAACGGCTGGACCGATTTTGACGGAGTTTATTGATAAATAGCTGATGTTATAAGGAATAACTTAAACTACTTTTATATTAGAGAAACATATTAGAGTTCAGTACAAAAAAAAACCCTTGAAATTTTTCACAAAATGTGATTCTGATAGGGATGTAATATTTTTATAATAATTCCGGATGAAGGTCGGGTAACAGCTATTCCCCCATAAGCTTTAGGAGTTTATTGAACAGACATCCAACATTTAAATGTAAAACACGAAATTGAAACAACGGTCACGGCGCAATAATCCCATAATAGCCTGTACCCCACATAACCATGAATATAAAGTAAGTACTGGAAACGGACTGGACCGTACTTACAGTACTGAAATGTATCATAACTGAGCACGGGATAATCACACGATGTCTTCAAGGGTTGGTACAGATCTAAGAAATGTAGGAAGTTATATTTTGGCGTTTAGAGGAGCCCGTGCCCAGTCTTTTCTTCCAGTCTTACCGGAAGCAGCTGATTACCAGTATTTTACATGGAACAACAGCCTATCTGACCTAAACAACCCAGTTAGTACTGGGTAATACGATACCCCTAGGTAAGACTGGTTGTCAGACTTTCGGGCCACTGCAACGACTGTCAAAGATATATAAATGACAGCTAGGAGCAACGGCTTAACGTGCTTTTCGAGGCATGGACGAAACTCGGTATGTAATGATGGTCACCCATCCATAGACCGACCTTACCAAGACCCGTGCGGCTGTTATTATTTAGACACGAGCTTCTACGGGTTGACTATAACATTTATCAAAAATATCTCTCGTCTTCATAGCCGGAGGAATCGGTACTATAGTTATACCAGTACGTTTAGGAGTAGCTCCGCGCAACGCAATACTAGTTGACCTCAAACGAGAATGGGCCGGGAAAGTTACACTATTTCTCCTAACAAACTTTCTGAGAGAGTTTTTTGTTTCAAATAAGTACAGGGTAGAGGTCTGCAAACCAATAAAACTCCGCGTTGTGTTTTCGACATCCAGGAATATTAGGACAACTGAAACCATATTCTTGCAATTCAAAAAAGTTCTTGTTATATACATATACACGCCAGTAATTGTCGAGGGGTTAAGCAAAGGTACCTATTAGTACACCCACATTTCGTCAGTTATGTTTAAGCCTATCGCCATCAACCGGGCACAAAACCCAGACTCCGTGGCTGCTACTGAGAAATTCCTGATGAAAAACCCAATTACACTTTGCCTAACCTGGGAATCGAACCCAGGACCTCATGCTCAGCAGTCGCGCTTGCAACTACTAGACCAACAACGTAGTCCAAATAGTTGTTACCTTCGTATGAAACCGTGAAATGATTTCTGAAAAATCACTTCAAGGAAGTCAATAAGTACACCAAGCCGAGACAACCATGTTAGATCAAATAAAATTTAAAAAAAAATCTTTACCAGTAAAATTGAACGCGATCAATACATCCAAACTGCGATCAATTTCATTGACGTAATTCGACCTTTAATTTTGAACTACCTACGTCAGCACACAAGCCTACCTCAACAACGAAATCAATGATTCAAATCACAAAAACTAACACAAGGGCTTTCAGTCTAGTCTAGGGCATATACTAGGAAATCTAGATATTTTGATGTCCTGCCAAGTTTGTTTAAGGCTTGACAACGTGCTGTTTAGCTTCAGCTGTCTATTGATTCTACTGAATGTTGACACAGCATAGTTATATATATCTTATGCATACAGGGTCAAATAAGATTGGCTAGCGAAACTGTTGCGTTTCGTGAAAAAATTTTTTGGGTCTACAACTACAGGCTGTTTTCTTGGAAAATCATTAAACAAAATATCTGTTATCATTGTGTAAACTTTACAGATACTACATACTTTTGGGGTCTGAAAACGATAAATAAATAAAAATCTGGTTTTATGTTTCACTATTAAATTGAATTTGACCATTATTGCCCGTGACTTCGTCCGCGATAACTACCTCCCTGCCAAATTTCAAGTTTGTAGCACAACAAAATGAAGCCCTGTCGCAAAATCCGTTCCGCAGACGTCTACTAACTATAAACTACCTCCCTACCAAATTTCATCTTAATTCGTCAAGCGGTTTTCGATATTTCGTGATGAGTGAGTGACCTTTCGCGTTAATATATTTAGATTCAATCATTTTTTTTTGTTTTGTCCTGTGTGGGTCTAATAAATACTTTTTCTTTCTTTCTTTCTTTCATTATGTTATGAGGCAACAATTTTAGCCGCACTAACCCAACAGACGAACAAAAGGTCTTGGACCAGTTGCACTTCAGGCATAGACATGAATTATTAACAAGACTAATACTATTAATAGTATTATAGTAATGTGAGACCTATTATACCTTCCCTGTGATTATTTTAGGTTAGCTTGCATAACACATTAAAATTAGCCAATTTCGAAAGCTATACCACGGCCACGAGTAAGTTTTTGTTTAATTTTTTAAGTTTTCTTTTTTCTTGAATTTAAAAACCCAGCTATGATCCCACTACAGTCTAAAAGGACAATGGGAAAAAACGTCTTCACCCTCCAACAGATTTGAAACAGTTGTCATTCGAAGCGTCTGGTAAGTAAGATACTTTTTTTACTATGGCGACTTAACCAAACCTAAGATATTTTCATTATTTTAAAAAAATCCCATCGATTTTGCAATTGAGAAAGGCAATAAATCTTTTGGGCCCCCAAAAGACTTATTGTCTTTCTCATACAAAATCCGCCATAGTCCTTTTATCACCTTATAAACAACCGATGGATACTAAACTAGAGGACCAAATACTGAAGGTTGATATGGCTAGAAAGGAGGTGACTGCTGTGATGACGAGTAATAGATAAGTATGGAAGATAAAAACATGTTGCGCCGACACCAAATAAATTGGGATAAGGGCAGGAGAATGATGATGATGAAGCAACCATGGGTCGAACCGAAATACAGTACCAACTCACACATGTCTGCGTGGTAGATTACGGCTATCTCCCTGACGAGACCTGTGTTATGAACCTAAGCCTGTGCAGTGAGAATGTTTTTGGTTGATTATGGGTTGAAATACAGTGTATTTTTTAACAATTGTTTACACAGTAAATATTTAAAGTAATTATCTACCATAATCTAAGGTTGGTGTCTTACAGGTTAGCACCGCATGCCCCAATACACATATTAGGTGTACCACATGCACTGTACTATAAAATTAATGTCTAATCAACTAAAATTAACAAGTTTAAAATTAACTCAGGTCATGGAATGTAAAACTAACATAAACAATAAATTAAAATTTAATAGAACAAAACAAACAGAGACACGAACGAAAACGAAAAAAAAAATAACATTACTTATAAACTTTTACTGTCACTTACGGGATGTCTTCCGTGATTGTTCATTATTTAGAGCTCCAGATATTTCGACGCTGTTGCAAGCGCCGTGATCGGGGGTTGAGCACCCGTACAACAGTATAAGTTTCATCATCAGCATTACTAATAGTTGTTCTATGAAACTTGGCATATGAGTCAAAGAGCTCGTCAACAAGATCGCTGCAGCTATTTAATAATTTGCAAAAAGTAAATAACTGAAAAAGTAGTGGTCTGCGGAGGGTGTAAAGGAGTAGTATTATTATGTAGATCTGTTCAATTTTAACATCATACAAACATCAATGCATGAGCTATTCCTTTTCAATGAAACCCAAATGAAGTACATACCAAAGAGTTGGCAACTCGGTAAAGTGACAAAAAGTAGAATCAACACAGGCGGGGCTGTTTGTACTTACTTCGGGGACGTAAAGGCTGATGTGGCCGTATTATGGGTCTATACGCATTGTACTAGGGTTTTGGGGTTCTGTTGTCATACATTGGGACACTTTTAACTTTAGTTCGGATATATGTTTGGTTATACGTCTGTTGGTGTCCGTCAATGTTAAACCGTTTTATTATACTTAACCCAAAATTACATGCTGTAATATGGGTGTAACAAGACCCTTAACGAAGCCGAAAGATACTTGTTTTCCCCGTCATTGCGATCATTTTTTTCATTTAGATATGGTAACAAGTTAACCAACTTGTCAGAAAAAAATGTACTCACAGTATTAAAGTCAGTCGTCACCACTGCAGTGGCAGTAAATTGTGTCAATGCCAGATTGGCCTCATCCTCATCATCTGCCTAGCCTTTTCTCAATCATGTGGGGTCGGCCTCCAGTCTAATCGGATGCAGCTAAATACCATCATTTTACATGGATCGACTGCCTATCTGACCTCCACAACCCAGTTAGTACTGGGTAATACGATACCTCTTATTAAGACTTAGTTGTCAGACTTTCAGGCCTCTCACTACCTGTAACGACTGTCAAAGATCTACAAATGGCAGCTGGAACCAACGACTTAACGTGTTTTCCACGGAGGAAACTCGGTATGTAATGGGTGGTCACCCATCCACGGACCAACATGGGCTAGCGCGGCTTAACCTGAAGATCGACTCGAGCAGCTGTTAAATTATTATTGAACCACTGCCTCCAGCTCCAGATTAGCCTGAATTTGCAATTATAAAAGCAAAAAAAAAACATAATTAAACAATTTATTCTCTCAATCAAAGTTGTTTCCATTTTAATTCCGTTTACATTCCAGGAGATGACCTCAGACTTGTCTATAATTTATGCACAAGAAGAGGGTGAAAGTTCTAGGTACAGAACTTAGGTTTACTTTAGCTCTTAGTTAGATACTTCACACGTATTTCACAGATTTTTTCTATTAAACTTTGGGAAAGTTTCGAAGCGAGCGGATTACGAGTTAGGAACAAATATTCTGGTCACGTGACTTCGCGGAGATCTTGAAAATAGAAAGTGCTTGAAACATCTTGTTGGAACTAACACTTAAACTAAAGTTGTAGGATTCGCGGAATAAGTAATGCTGGTAGCTTTTTTTCTCTGTTTGATACTTTTATGTATGTAAGTACGTAGTTTATAAAATATTTTGTGTTAAAATACCTAACAGAGTACTCAAACTCAAAGTGTTTAGATTGCATTCATGTGTACATTTAGTTGTTACATATATTTCAGTAAGTTCCAACATGAAACCCGGTTAGGGCACGGCAACATAATATTGGACAAAACTAGCATCCAGTGAGTATACTGGATTGCAAGTTTGTTAAACGAATATTATTATTATCTATAATATTACTAGTATTAGGTTTATGTAGTTATTTTAATTAACATCATGAGGTTATTACATTATTTTATTTACGTGTATTAATTATTATATTTAATTTGTTTTGTTATGTGTAAGTATTATATCAATGACTATAAGAATTTATCATATTTACTAAATATTCTTCTTAGTTCAAAAGCGTGGGCATAGTTACAGGTTCTATTTCTTAGAATATAAGTATTAATATAACATAACATCACGCCTGTAATCCCCGAAGGGTTAGGTAGAGGTGTACCTAATAGTACACCCACATTTCACCAGTTATGTTTAAGTCCCATGTGGCTATTGCCCTCAACCCGGCACAAATGCAGACTTCGTGGCTGATACTGAGAAATTCCTAATGGAAAAACCCAATAACACTTTGCCCGACCTGGGAATCGCACCCAGACCCTCATGCTCAGCAGTCGCGCTTGCGACCACTCTACCAATGAGGCAGTCAATATAAGTATTTGTGCAAGTTGGTTGGTATTGGTTTATCTCCCATATTAATGTCAATGTGGAGCACCTCTGCAGGTTATGCCCTACCTCCTTTCTTGCCCATCCTGCACAGCCACCTGCAGGATTTAAACGAAGCCAACGACAGACCTGTGCAGGTGGCAATATACTGGTCGGGTATTATTTGGGTCGACACGCAAAGAAGAAAAAGATCTCCCATATTATTTGAGAAGTGTAATCCATCATACATAAATACTCGTATATCTACTTAGCCTTATTTTTCAGGGAATCACATAGAAACAAGTTTCGCGATAAACTAAGTAAAACATTGGCGGATGTTCTATTTTTCTTTCCTCGAATGAGATTGCTTTTAACGAGTTTTTTCATTGTTGATGTTTTAGTGTAGGTTTTTAAACCATTTTGTATTATTATTTAGGTATATAAAACAATAAAAGATTTTCATTATCCGGATGTTGTAGTCTAGTATGTCGGAAATTATCCAAAGGGTCAAGATTACTCAGGTCATGTTCCAACCGTGTGAAAAATTTCACCCTTTTTTTTTTACGGATGGGAAATCATCAAATGGAAGTCATTTGATGATTTCCCACTCTGGGTGGAGTGGGAGGGAGTGTCAGACTCTTACTGACTAAAACCCATCCATGTTACTTCTTTGCCCTTTGCGCGCGTGGAACAAGAAGTCGCCAAAAAAAAATAAAAAAAATATTCGTCCTTACGACGTGAGAATGTTACAGAAATACATATAATCAAACCGCCATCGACAGACAGCCAGAGTCACTTTCATAATTAACAACTACCTTTGTGTCAAATTTCATCCAAATCCGTTGAGAAGTTTTTGCGTGAAAGAGAAACAAACAGAACATCCTTCCATCCACCCATACATTGTCACAAACTTTCGCATTTATTTAGTAGTAACATAATATTAGTATGGATGTACAGACGCCCGCACATCAAGTTACCCGAAACTGTCAAATTTTCCCAATCAACCTTGAACCTAATGCTTCAGCGATAAAGTTGAAAATCTATTGAAGAAATTAGACAGATTGTAGAAGCTTGATGTGTACTATCTTAACATTAGAGTTTAACAAGAGAAGATTTTCCTAAATTACGCTTGAGACCTAATGTAATAAAATAACTTTCTTTCAAAATAAGCCTTCTTGGGCAATTAGAGTTAGTTTACTATAATTAAATAAAAATTAAGGTATAAATTACACTCAGGCTAGGCTAACTGTTTATAAAAAACATGTTTATTTAATAATTAGTGGGACTAATTCAATATTAATAAACAAGTAACGTCTGTTTAAATTCCAATTTAGGGATGAATTTCACCAATACTAGCTGAACGAAATCAATAGATATCTAAACCACGTTCAACAAATATTACTCTCAATATTCCATTGCAATGATGACTCTGACAGCTCTTGAAAGCAGTTCAAATATACTAATGTCGTTCAATTTCTTTTTTGAAATTGGCCCTAAATAATATACTCGTACAAACAAAATTCACTACTGGCACCAAAAATATTTTTTGTTAAGAGGGGAAAGAGGTCAATTTTCTAATCGAATATTTATTTGCTTGCATCTCATATATTTGTTCCCAGGAAATAAGAATATCAGAAAGCAAACTGTCAACTTCAATAAACTCTTACTTACAAATTGGCAAAGTTCCATACCCACTGCTGCATTGTATACTTTTCCTTGCATTTATTATACTCAAACAAACATGAATTTAAACTTATATCTCCAAAAACTTTACTTATAGTTTGTTTTTTAATCCCTGAGACTAAATTGACAAGTAAAAATGACCAACTGACATAGATTTCAATAGGATTTACGTCAGTTTTGACATTTTCACTTGTCAATTTAGTCTCAGGTATTAAATAACAGACATTAAGTCAGTAATGATTCAAAGTAACGCACATCACGCTACCCGAAACTGTCAAATTTTCCCAATCAACAATGAACCTAATGCTTTAACAATAAAGTTGAAAACCTATTAAAGAAATTTGACAGATTGTATTAACTTGGTGTGCTGGCGTCTGTAGATCTATACAACTGAGTTACTGACACACAAAGAAAGTTATTATTTAAAAATAACTTGTAACCACACAATTTACTAATAACAAAAGAGCGTTCATCTGTAATTCCTTCTCAAAGAATTTAATATTAATTCTGAAACCCTCGCCTATTCACAATGGAAGGAATGCCTTTCTATGTCAGTTATTTTGCTTATTATCACAGTCGGTCGGATATTGCTGTTATCACCCTCAAGAGAAGGATTGTTGGATGCTGGCCTGACCCTGGCCTGGTTATGAAGGGTAAAATCCCACGCACACGACGACTTTTTACTCGCAAACGACACGCGTGAAACGCACTGCAAACGCATATTGTACCCACTACTTAACATAGATGCGTCATACCGCGCCAAAAAATGATCGCCTTTCTATTCCGTTGACAGTGAGATTTGAATAGTTTTGTCTCGCTCCTTCTTACTGCACATCGTTTTTCGTTTCATGCAGGATGTATAGTATGACCACTTTAAGTGTGCAACTCAAGATGGCGCTGCTTGTCAAGAAAATTTGCATCCATATGTCAAACATGGTATATTTATTTTAGTTGGTTGAAGTGTACGACTCCGTTCATCTCAGTGTAGACACTTTTTTGCGCTACCTAAATACGATGAGGGTATCTTTCGCTATCTTTGGATGCATAAAATATCACCGCTTGACCAGGAGCTCAATCAACATGCGTGATGCGACTGCGTAGAAAATCAATGAAAGAAGTTACTTAGGCCATGAGCCACAACCTTGCGACTTACAAAGTCACGCGTAGGATACAAGGGAAGTCGGAAGTCGCGTCGTAAGTTGCATCGGTTAAGATCGTGAACAGGGCATTATGGTGAAGGACAGCTGAGAGCGGATGCCTACCGCATGATGTAATATGGGAAACGGTTCGGTCATAAAAGCATTCGTTCTTATTGACCTTTAAATAGTTGGGAGACATTATTTAATAAAACAATAGTAGGGTAGAATGAAAATTCATGAAAAGACTTCAAACATATATGCTAGACTTCTTTGGGTTGTGGAGGTCATATAGGCGATCACTTCATGAAAAATACTTGTATTCCGCTGCATCCGGTTTAACTGGAAACCGACCCCAAAATAGTTGGGAAAAGGCTTGGCAGATGTCAATTGTGTTTGCCTATAACATAAAAGCAGTGTGTCTGAGTCGAGACTTTCAAAACACATAGTTACTATTGCAATAAGATAACACTCTCACAAATACAGTCATATAATTCTCATTGTCAAAAATTGACGTCACGTTTTCGAAAGCTGAATTATGTCAATTCAACAAATTTTTGACTGTTTTATTATTGCTATCGTGTAACGGTTCCCTGATAGAATGTCACTATATCTAGACCCTCTTAAGACAATACAATATACCTATAATAGTTTAATAATTACTTGTCTCATATAATTTCCGAGAAACCCAACTTTGTTTTGGGTCGTCTTCCAGTAATAACCACTTACCAGATGTTCCTGAAAGTTCAATTATTTCTTGTTTCTACTTGCAATGATGTAATATTACTGTGACACAAATATTATTAGTGATGGTGATGTAACCTCTTCATGTTTAGGCATTTCTAATTATTATGATTAAATGTAGGCCAGCCTTGAAGAGATAATGTTCTAATTAGCACAGAAAATAATCTTGTAATTATTTTATTCATGGATTAAACTACTAATAACCAGAATGGTCTGAAGTCTGGACAAAGTAAAGGCAACGAGGATACGTATCTATTGAATTAAGGTTCGGTTAGATTAGATAGCTCAAAAAAACGAAAATAAAAAAAAATACATAAAAAAAGAAACGAAAAGACGATAAACGTTGATGGATACAGACGTAGCGGAAGATCAAAGAAACGATGGATGGATTGTGTGAGGAATGACATGAAATAAAAAGGAGCAAAACAAAAACAAACAAATCTGTTGTACTGTACACATCTGTGTACACCCTCAGTGCATACAGAATACAGGCGTTATGCTATGTTACGATATTGTGTAAACAATAAACAATGCCCATAAAAGAGGGTTGCCCATAATTTTTCTGGGATCCCATCATCAGATCCTGACTTATAACTTCCATCATCAGACGACTTGATAACCACCTCCTTTTGGAAGTCGGTTAAAAAAAACGGGTCGTGGGGCTTTCGGGACCGGGACCGCGGTCCCGGATTACACCTATACATGCGATGATTATTTTTGAGTAGTATTTCGGGACCACAAACAAAAGAAACAAAGTTATGTCACGGGAAAGTACGGTCAACCAAATAATTTAGAAGTTAAACTAATAAAAGTATTTTTATAAAACGATAAAATATTTCGTTCATTTCAAAAATGGCATCCTTCTATTAGAATTCATTATCATCATTTCAGCCTAAAAACGTCCACTGCTGCACATAGGCCTCCCCCAAGTGGACCGTGGGACCGGGACCGGGGTTAATGTGGCGATATATTGACCGGTCTTGTGCGTCTCGCATCCATTGGATCCCCGCAACCTTCACCAGGTCATCGGTCCACCAAGTGGGAGGCCTTCCAACGCAACGTTTTCCGTTTGTCCCAGGTAGACATAATCGTCTACAACTTCGAGTGTAGAGTCTCCGATCTTGATAGGAGTGGGTTTTACTTGGGCATTCAAAATGACCTTGGTTTTGTCTATGTTCATTTTAAGACCCGCTCTTTCAGAAGCTCTACTGAGGTCATCGAACATTGTACTGAGGTCCTCCATGGTCTCTCATATCGTCGGCAAAGCGAAGGTTGCCCTCTCCAGTCCAGAACCAGTCTATCTAGTCTATTAGAATTAAACCTAAAAAAATAATAAAAAAATCTTATCTAAACATATAAAATTCAAAGTCCTGACTGACTGACTGACTGACTGATATATCAACGCACAGCCCAAACCGCTGGTTGAATTGTTTGATTTTAATTTGCTGTCTATTATTGAAGAGTTCCATTGTATATCTCCGAAGATCAGCATCAGATCTTGACTTAATTTAAACGGGACCACCGCGAAACAATATCCGTCCAAACAAAAAAAGAATCATCAAAATCGGATCACAATTGGCGAAGAAAACGCTGAACATACAAACAAAAAAATAAAAACATTCAGACGAATTGATAACCTTCTTCTTTTGGAAGTCGGTTAAAAATATGTACTATATCAGTTGTGTTAACTGTACTTTAACTTCTTTTGTCTTGTGGTCCCGAAATACTACTCAAAAATAATTATTGCATTAATAGGTGTAATCCGGGACCGCGGTCCCGGTCCTGAAAGCCCCTCGACCCAAAAAAACAGGTTGCGCCGATCCCAAGTAACATGGGACAAGGACAGGAAGATGATGATAATTTGGTAATTGATGGAAATATCAGTAAGTACATCTATGACTTTTACAATCCAGTTAAAGTTATAGAAAATATACAAAAAGCTTTTAAAGCACAAAAGTCTTTACACCTCAAAATCAAATAATAGTAAAAATTACATCAAAAAAGTTCAAATTTTCAAAAAAATCAAATACCTACATGGAGGCGAACTAGCAACTTTATTTCATACAATCTTAACTAGATTGTATGAAATACGGAGGCTAACACAGTAAATTATTTTTCGTTTTGAAAGTAAAATTATTTACCTGCTTTAGTAATTTGAAAAAGTAAGAGGCTCTCGTTATTGAATTTGTAAGGACTTGAGAGCGAAATCTTAAGTCTAATAACATTATAACATTTCGCTTTGAATCTAAAACATCATTATTAGTTGAAATGGAGGATATTTTTCAAAAGAAAATAAGCTTCCTTTTATACGGGACTTTGGGGATTAAAATAAATATATACAAGGTAGAAGGCTCATCGACACACAAACGATTACGACGTAATCAGTACATCATTCCGACCCCCGCCCCCCCGCATACAAATGTTTCATAAAACTGTTCCATACATTTTGACCATGTTGGTATTACATTGTTCTAGGCAACAGCAAATTATTTTTAAATTACCGATGAATGTGTGTGAAGGTTTGGAATGATGTACAAAAAATTAAAAAAAAATCTTTTTTATTCGATCATCACTGAACACGAACGCACGTACGTGCGCACGTACGTTCTGTATCGAATACGTGGTCATCGTTTGTGCGTTGATGTCCCATCCACCCCGTAAACGTGTGCGCACAAATGTGATTTTAGTGTCCGAGCTTTAAACAGCTCTTTAAGATTTACTCTTTAAATTAACTTCATGAGTTACCTACACGGGTTAAAATTGTCTAACATTTTGCATAGCATTGCATAATTTTTATGATATACAAGGTGGCGACGACAATACGATAATAAATTAAAACGCTCGTAATGCTGCATATGTAGGTCATAGGAATATTTTTAAACTATCAAATAAACCCAAACATTGAAACTAAAAAACATATTTAAACATACAACTGAACAAATAGCATAAAACTGTTAACGAAAAACAACACTATTTATAAATATTTATTTACTAATCTAAGGTACAATTTGCACTAATTCGCATCTGGAAATAAAATTTAAGGAACGAATTTGGCAAAGGTTTTTGAAGTAGCGAGTTGGCAACATGTTTGTGCTGTTAATACCGATTCGGGGTCGTTACCGTGTCGGTGCTAGCCTATTAATCTATATCGGGTAGAAAATGCTGAAAATAAAAAAATAATCTCCTGTTTCTAATCTACTGGATATATTCGATTGAATTTTTGTAAGCAGACTAGGAACGTCATGAGGTTTCCGCTGTTTAATATATTGTCGTATTGTGGGCGCCACCCTGTATAATGCCTTAATCGAGCGTGCGGACCCAGTGCGGGTTAGAAGATGTCACACGTCTTCGAATTCGGTCCAAATCGGTTCTAGTATATATTAGTTATATTTTCCTTCGCAGTTTTGACAGTAGTGGCAATGAAGTAAATTACACAAAACAAACTGCCCGCCTAGGTTCAAACTAGGGTAGCCAATTCTTATTAACGAGTATGCGGGAAACCAGAAATTTATATTTTTACGGGACTTGACAAAAAAAAGCGTCTGCCTAGCCTTTTCCCAACTATGTTGGAGTCGGCTTCCAGTAGAACCGGATGCAGCTGAATACCAGTATTTTACATGGAGCGACTGCTTATCTGACCTCCACAACCCAGTTAGTACTGGGTAATACGATACCGGTAAGACTGGTTATCAGACTTTTTGGGCCACTGACTACCTGTAACGACTGTCAAAGATCTAAAAAATTACAACCGGAACCAACGGCTTAACGTGCTTTCCGAGACACGGAGGAATCTCGGTATGTAATGGGTGGTCTCCCATCTTCAGACCAACCTAGGCAAGCACGGCTTAACCAAAAGATCGACCCGAGCGGCTATTATACAGCCACGAGCTCCTGCCTACAGAAACGAGAGAAAACAATTGTACCTAATCATTTTTATCAGTTTACAGTCAACGGGGCGCCCGCACTTCATTTGAATGGCAGGACAATAACGTCCCGCACACACATCACGGGACGCATTATTTTAGCCGTGGAAACGGAACATCCCGCTTCAAGACCGTTGGCAACCCTAGTTTAAATCCACAACTTACAACAAAAGTTACTACTGGGTCACAACTGCTCTCCATTTTACAAACCAAAAGCGCAAATCAATAATATTACTAAAACATTAATGATCCCACACACAATTCCATTAAGACTGATAGCTTTGACAGATTGTGAACATATCAATACATAAGGTTTAAATCGATTCTAAAGCTTGTAGGTAATGTTATCGATCAGTACTGAATAAAACATACATCGGTCAGGCTATTGTGCCACAGTTCGATTTCATAAGCTTTTGTTCGGGCAGCTGACATAGATATGATTTCTGGGTATTTGTTACCATACATTATCATCGCGGTTTTTCAATTTATGTTTTATCTGGTGTTGTTAAAAGTTTATTTCGGAACTCGTGGTTAAATATTAACAGCCGCTCGGGACTATCTTCAGGTTAAGCCGCGCATCATCACCTGCTTTGCCTTTTCCCAACTATGTTGGAGTCGGCTTCCAGTCTAACCGGATGCAGCTGAATACCAGTATTTTACATAGAGCGACTGCCTATCTGACATCCAAAACCCGGTTAGTACTAAGAGATACCCCTTGCTAAGACTGGTAGTCAGACTTTCGGGCCACTATCTGTAACGACTGTAAAAGATAAATAAAGCCGGAACCAACGGCTTAGCTTGCTTTCCGAGGCACGGAGGAAACTCGGTATGTAATAGGTGGTCGCCCATCAACAGACCGACCTAAGCAAGCGCGGCTTAACTGTGCGGGTGTTATTATTTAGCCACGAGCTCCTCCTCATTTTTGACTAACCCTATGAGATTGAGATAGTCAAAGTGGTGAAATGTCAAACAAATGAAACTTGTAATGAAACCTCGAAGGAAGCCACTTCAAATGAAAGAAAATGTCAAGTCACTCTAACATGTTTAGATTACAAAGCTAACTTCCGTTCAGTGACATCCAACACCGTCTCAACATTTCAACAAATAATTTGAGAAATATGAACTTACGAATAGAAATAGGAAAACGAATCGTTCGGAAACTAAGCTAAGCTTTTAATTGAAATTAAATGGCGCAGCTGTGAGACACACAATAATATCTTTTTTATTTTTTATTTGTTTGTTGTGTGCACTTGAGGCATGTGCCAAATAATTATGTTTTCTTTCTTTCTTTCTAAATTGCAAGAAAGTATTTTTTCATCAGGAATTTTTCAGTAGCTGCCACGGAGTCTGGATTTGTGCCCGGTTGATGGCAATAGGCTCATATTACATGAGACTTAAACATAACTGGCGAAATGTGGATGTACTATTAGGTACAACTCTGCCTAACCCTTCGGGGATTACAGGCGGCTGATATGTTTATGTACATGGAGATAAGACCTTTTCTCTCCTTATATATGTTACAATGAGAAATAGGGACTCGTGGTTAAATACTAACAACCATACGAGTCTAGATCTTCAAGGTTAGGCAGCGCTTGCCAAGATCGATTCTCGGATGGGTGGCCATTTATAACATGCCGAGTTTCTTTCGTGGCATGGAAAGCACTTTAAGCCGTTAGTCCCGGCTGTAATTTGTAGATCGTTAAAGGTAGTCAGTGGATCTTAACAAGGGGTATCGTATCATCCAATGTTTACTGGGTTGTTGAGGTCAGATAGGCAGACACTCCATGTAAAATACTGGTATTCGGCTGCATCCGGTAAGACTGAAAGACTAGGCATGATGAGTGGTCGTATGATAACAAATCAGTGACAATAATTTATTTAATGCATCTCTAGATCGTCTACCAGTTTATCAATTGGTGCCAATTACTGGATAAATACTGTTTTTAATCAGATATGGTTAAACCCGTATTTTTTTGATAATATTATATATACAGTAGAAAGTAGTGGCTTTGACGGTCTAAGCGATCCCAGATTAATGAGTCATCCTACACCCTATTCCCAACGAAATTAAGGTCTGTTTCTTCCTTCTTACATCTCTATTTAGTTCATATCAGTTGCTAATGCACAGTTTCAATTGTGGAATAGTTAAGAGGAGCCCTCTGTAAACGTAACGTAAAACGTAGATTTTAAATTTTAATTACTCGTTTCACATGTTATATTTTCATAATTTTAAGAATTTATGCGTATACTATGGATGATACTGACTGTGCTTGTTGCAAACATTTTAACAAAAATGCTAGCCTTTTCAAGGAAATTTAAAAACGCTTAGTTGACACTTCCCGTGACTCAAGGGCTGGCTTTTATCTTGGCCAAAGGCTTAGCGTTGTCATACAATGTGGCAACGCCGCCAGTCTCTTGGGGACATTACCAGTTGACAGCGTTGAGGAGTATTTTGACGCCATTTTTTAAGTTTATTGTTAAGTTAGTTTAGGTTATTTTAATTTATAATTGTATATTATTGTAAAAATATAACATTTTTCGATTTTTTTAAAATGCTATACGATAATTGCATTTTCGATTTAAAAATTGGCGTTTTTACGGTTTTATTTAAGGTCACAATAAATTAACTGGCAAAACCTTACAGAAGTGAAAGGTTTTTGAAGTAAGTCCTTTTTCGCTTATTATTAATACATGTACAACATTTTGTTGTAAAGTCAAGGGGGTCATTAAGAAAGAAATTGAACCATAAAAGTTTTATATACCCCAATAATGAATATAAATTAATGATAACTTTGCGTGCTTTTATATATTAGGTATACGTAAATTGTGCGTGTTAGATTATGTAGGTTTTCGACAAGGATCTCGAACCGTTATTGTGGAGTTTTATATAAGTTTATTGAACTTTTGGGTAATAGTGTTGCTATGCAGTATGACTATACAAATTTATAGAAGGTTAAATATTTTTTGTAAAAAATCTTTCCTCAGTTATTTCAATAAATACGTAGTTTAGCTTTAGCGGTCTAATAATAAATCGATTTCCGAAATGTAGATTAATATAATAAATATCCACTTACATTTACTGTCACTGTCAGCCTTCGCTTCATACTTCAATAAATTCAACAATTCCACACTCATTTTACTTGAACCATTTAAGTTACCAACAACTAAAAAGTTTTTATTTATCAACTTATGAACAAAACTTCACTTAACTTTTACTAATAAATACCGAACTTATTTTTAAACTAAATAATATATTTTATATGTTTTATACCACGTTCATACTACACAGAATTTTTCGTATCTAATCTCGTAGCTCGCTGCTACGGAGCGCAGCGTGTGGCTACGCCGGCCTACGACGTAGCACTGGCGTAGGTCCGTAGGTCGCGCGACTGGTCGGACGGCACAAACGTGGGATTATTTAAATTTAAATTTGGAATATCGCAGCTGTCATTTTTGTTAGTATTATCTAACGGATATAAATTTTTATTTTTTATTTTTCGTAATGTCTCATTGGTCTAGTGAAGTCCTGGTCGATTGGTCGAGTAAAGTTTTGTTGGGTTTTGTTGGTTCAGAAATTTTTCAGTAGCAGCCCAGAGTCGGATTTGTTGGTGGCAATAGGCTCGCCCCTTATTACATGGCGCTTGAATATAACTGGCGAAACGTGAGTGTATTGTTAAGTACACCTCGATCTAGCCCCTCGGTCATTTTACATTTTGTTCTGATCTTCATCTGTCACTAAAAATAAGTAAAAAGGTTGTTTAAAAAAATCACTTCCTCTTAAATCTTTGGCACATAATTTCACCTTATCCTTGATCAAAGATAGGGAATTAAATTACAAGCCTAAGGAATGAAGGTCGGGTGGATATTAGAATCGAAAGCCGGATACCAATGTACAGTCAAGAGAACTAATTTCAACACTTTCGTCTTTAAAAAAATATTTTCTCCAACTGCATTAATTATGATTTTATGTTAATATCAACAGAGTATTTTGGAATTGAAGTGTCTGTTTGTAATTTGAAAAATAACAGCTTTTTACTGGATACATATGAATGTATATACGGTACTTATAACAAAAAATATTTTTTAAATGTTTATCTGTCTGTCTGTTTGTTCCGGTTAATCTCCGAAATGGCTGGACCGACTTTGACGGGATTTTTACTATCAGATAGCTGATGTTATAAGGAGTAACTAAGACTGCTTTTAATTTGAAAAAGGCTTCACGCTGAAGAAGGTCGCGAGCAACAGCTAGTCCGCAATATAATTAAATAGGTCTTATTTGTGGTGTTGGCCGTGGTGGTTTAGTGGTAATGGCTTCGACTTACGAGTTGCAGCTCATGGGGTCGAACGCATTGTTTAATTTATTTCATCACGACTGCTCTCGAAAACATCATGGAGGAAACGACATGCCCTAGTACAAAAAAAATCGAAGACATGTAACATCTACCAACACGCACTGGGCCTGCGAGGTAGACATTTCCACTCATAGAGAGCAGGCCTGTGTTATAGCAGTGGGAACATTATAGACTGATTATTCTGTGCTTATAATGTCCATCATCATCTGCCTAGCCTTTTCCCAACTATATCCAGTCTAACCGGATGCAGCTGAATACCAGTATTTTACATGGAGCGACTCTCTATCTGAAATCCACAACCCAGTTAGTACTGGGTAATACGATTTCCCTTATAATGTGATTACGCTAAATTGCAATCATTATTCCACGAGAAAATCGCGTTTAAATTTTGCTAAGTGTATACATATAAATGTTCGTAATGGTACAATCGCCAACACATCAAATTACCACAACCTGTCAAATTTGTCCAAATGATATTAAACCATAAAATGATGACAATTAAGTTCAAAATCGAATGACACAATTTGACAGTTTGTGGAAACTTGATGCTCTGGCGACTGTATCTTACTAGATAAAGCCAGTTGTAAGCCTACGGAGAAGGTTTGCCCTAACTAGGAGTATCGTATGTCGCTGATTCAAATTACTAATGGACTGCCTCTGTTCGAGAGTTTGATAAGGTTACACAAAGCTTTGTAGTTTCTGACACAGATAACGGAATACGACCTCCTTTCTTTTCTTAGGGTGTTGAGTTAACCCAGATATTTTAAGGAGGATAAACAGCATCTTTCTCTGCAGTAATGACTTTGGTAAGAACACTTGCATGTCGTCTAGTGAAGCTGTTTCTGTGCAGAATTTATTCCATATAAACACTTGCATATCGATTGAGCAGCTTGCTGAATTTGGCGATATTCCATAAGGTTGACTTAAAGGGTAGGTACCAGTGACGAAGATTCCATACAACTCGATTCCTACCGGCTTCCCTTTGAAAAATGGCACAGTCAATATTCTATAGACAAATAAAATAACCACATTAAAGATATGTACTCCGGCTTACCTCTTACAAAACTGACCCTTCGCTACTGGTAGTATAGATACTGGTAGTGGTGCATATAGTATTGGCAATTGTGAGGTTAATTTTATCATTTTAGATTTTGATCCACATTGCAATAGTTGGAACAATGATATAATCATATAGGTATTTTAATTTTTATTATCATAAATGTTGACATTGGCAGGTTGGTAAATATTTGCGAAAGAGTTTGATGGAATTGTATTGAAAAACATGTGATCCAATGTACACACGGCGACATATCAAGTAAAAGATTTCCAGTATAACCTTTTTTTTCTGGATGGGAAATCATCAAATGACCCCGCTCTGGGTGGAGTGAAAGGGAGTGTCAGACTTGTACTGACTAAAACCCATCCATGTTCCTTCTTAACCCTTTGTATTCCAGGGCTGCGGTACTTCTTCCGAACAGTCCCGCAGTCCCGCAGGTCCAGTATAACCTGACCTCACTTTTTATGAGCTTCCCGTATAATGTGAGGTCAGCGTGTGTACAAAATGATGTGTCATGTTCCCATTATGTATTTATTTTAGGCACATACCAGTTAATTGTCACCTGACATTCACAAATGTCATTGCCAGTGTCAGAAAAGTTTTAACCCATCAATGTTATTCGATGAGCGGGTGGTAGGTGGGTGGGACTCTTTATTTAGCATGTACATAATGTATAGTAACTTAGAGTACATAGCTGCTATATTAATTACTGTGTGTTTATTTACTTGAGACGTTTTTTAAGACTAATTCAATCATCAGCATTTTGTAATCAATATTTGGCTACGAACAGATAGTGAAGGTTTTATCAGTTGTAACTTTACTCCACTTTTATTAATATTCAATGTCATGAAAATAAGTATATTGTCTTGTGACCAAACTCAAGACATTTTTATTCGTTCCAAACCAAACAAATATTTTAATGGGTAAGACAAATAATGAATGATAAAAAACTCAACTTCCTTACTTGTGACACGTCCCCACTAGGTAAGTAATTTGTCTTTACCATGACATTCATGAAAAGTCATCGACATAATCAAAAAAGTTACTGAAAAATAACAATCGATATAATTCCATGAATGGCCCGTCATACTTTCGTCGATAAGTTCATAAATGATGCAGGCTCGAACAGCCGGTTGCACCACACTATAACTTGGATTAATGACTACGTTAATATTTTATAAAGTATTCGCTGTTTTGACGTGTTTGAAGAATAGGTCACTGCGTTTCATGTTTGTTTATTGAACGGTAAAAGCTTATTTTATACATGAGAGGTAGTGTAAAGTGTTTAAAAAAAATAAGAAAACAGAAATAATAGCAATATCGTTTGCTTATGATGCAATTACCTCAAACTCAAAGCATTTATTTCAATTAGACTATTACAGGCACTTTTGAATGTCAATAAAAACATAAAGCGAAGCTACAGTCCCAGTCAAAAGGCATAATAATTTGTGAAAGTAGTGTTGTTGGAGTAAATTCATACAAAGCAATTTGTGCCTTGCCAAAAATTGCAAATTCAGCTGGAATGACAACATTGAAACTTATAAGCCAGACTCGCTCTACTTTGACACACCATTGTATCGTAACTTAACTTTTTACTACCCTTAACCCGTAGGGAAAAGATGAGTTCGCCAATCTAAGCGTAGTAGTAATCCCAGATTAATAATAAAAATAGCGATAAAACTTAAACCGCCGGTCATAAAGCTGTTATGGTGCCAGCGACCGTCAAACTTTTGATTAATTAAACTTGTCTAGTACGAGACAGTTTAAGTGTTTAGCTGAAATAAGGTCATAATGTGTGATGATTTTCAGGTTTTAAGAATTTTAAGACATTTTCACTAGAACGGTGGGCGAAAATTGTTACTTAAAAGAAAAATAGGATTAAGTTAACATAATTCTTAAGGAGATATCTTGATTTACGTGCATGTCCCATTCCACCCTGTATACAATAGTTAATTACTATTCAAAGCTATACATACCCATACTTCTTAGTTATAACTTCCTTTGTCAATTGACAGGTATTATTCCACCATCAGTTGTTTAGGTTCTGACGTGCCTTGGAACTCTATTGCGAACTATGTGCAAAGTTTGAATCAGAGTCAGGAAGCTTGTCAGGTGCGCACTAACTTTGGATGGACTCAGAATTTTAGTCAAAGGTGTAAGGTAGTGTGTATGATTAGTTTGTTAGTTGATTTTCTTAGGTGGGCAGAATGACGTCATTTTCTTACTTAACAAGCAGATATACAGGTTGGAAGGGACACTGAGGCACAAACGGTTACTACGTATTTAGTACATCATTTCAGAATTACTTTTCTTTTTCTTCGGTAATTTAAAAAAATCATCTGTTCAATATATTTTGACCGTGTGTTTGAATTGCACTTTTCTAGGAAATAGCTGTTTTTTTTGTTTGTTGCACCCTGTATAAGAAGTTATTGGATATACCGGAAGATTGTATGTCACAGTTATTGTCATTGTTTGGTATGATGCAACTTATATGAGAGTAGTCAAATCACAAAGCTTCTTGAAATCGCTCGTTTTGCTATAGATATGCCAAATTAACCCAAAAAAATAATAATGGAGTAGGGGTTTTTTTTGTTAGAAGAATTAGTTTACTAGAAGGTACCTTAATGATATTCTCGTCACGTAACCTATAAAAGATAGAATAAACTCCAAAGATTGAAATCTTTTATTAATTTCAAACTTCAAACCAATAAAGATAGAGAGACACTGCACTGCAAACAGTGACCAACCTACATTTCCACTTCGCCATACAAATAATAAAATAGACTGAAAACAAAGACATTCAAATATAACTAGACTGAAAAGCATTAGAGTTTATTTCTATTTATTCGCCGCGGGCGCGAGGCGACTGGAAATCAATTACGAGGTGCCGATAATTGGCGATCGTCTTTTTGTTCAAAGGAGGTAATTTTGAGCTGTAAATGGAATTTTTCTTCAATTATGTTGAAATAAGAATTGTTTATTTTGTTGGGTTGATAAACAAATATAATCTCACGACTTTTTCCTCCTATGGGGTATGCTGAAACTACATAACATCACTTGCTACGATCCTCATACTTCAAAAATTGTAATAAAAAATTGTTTAATTGTGATTGGAAGACGAACACAGAATGACACACGGGTCTCCAAGTTTCTTGAATTTTGTAACATAATTATTGAACGACAGATCTTATAAAAGTATTAATAAAATTATTTCATGATTATCATTGTTAGTAATTGATTGTGAGAATATCCATCTGATACCTCGGTAGTTTGAGGTTATATACCTTCGAACCAACCTTAAATTATGCAGGCTGACTATTTTATGGCCGCATTGTTCCATGTTGATATCAGTTCTGTCTTAGTCATGTAGAAGTGTGGGCCATAATTTAAATGATATATCTAAAGCCTCTACTCTAATAAATGCTTATTTAAAAAAAGTAGTGTTCCAGCCCATATACATGCATCATCATCTGCCTAGCCTTTTCCCAACTACGTTTGGTTCGGCTTCCAGCACCAGTCTAACCGGATGCAGCTGAATACCAGTATTTTAAATGGAGCGACTACCTATCTGACCTCCACAACCCAGTTAGTACTGGGTAATACGATACCCCTTGACAGGCAGTATTACAGTATTTAATACTGCAGTACTTTGCTCAACATAGAGCAAAATAGTGCAGTACGTATTTCGCATTTGAAGCTGCACCTCATATCTCTCCCACGCATGCTGTGTTCTTGGACCTACCTCAGATCTCTCTTTCTGCTTACCCCCAAAAACCATTCTCAAAGCGGCCGATAACGACGCGTTTACTGCGAATGATAAACAGTCCGGATTCAGCACGTTAAAACTGGCCAAGATTTATGACTTGGCACAAAGTTTGTTCCCAACTTCTGTGCGTGTTATATTTCAGAGGTATTGGAGCATAAAGTCAAGGTTAAGAGCCTAAAACACGAGTGGGTACGACCTAGAATACCTATAGCTTTCGAAATACCTTGAATCGTAAAGTTTTTTTTGGATCGCCTGCCAATTTTTATTATTTTTTGTTTACAACATTCTGTACCTAGTATTTAAGTAACTTCATCACTCACGAGTTGTTAATTTATTAATCTAAATTAGCTTGAATACCTGTAAATCTTTGAGGGCCTGGTGACCCTTAACACAGGTATTGTATGCCTATTTCGGGCACCAGTATCTCATCTCTCTCTTCTCTCTTACTTTGTATATAAGATTGAATGGTTCCCGTTCACTGGTATTCAATTAATGTCGTTTAAAGAGAAGGCTCAATTCGGCATAACTTTGATATAACTTTGATGACGGCAAAGAAAAAGAACTAAGATAATTTAAACAGACAGTTTTGAAATTTAAAAAAATCTCAAAGACAACAGTATTGTTCATTTCAAAATGTAGCTTTCATGAATAAGAGCGGACGTAAAGGTGAATGTTCCTATTTTGAAGAAGACAATATAACTTCAGAAACTTAGAAACTTCTGATTTTCATTAAAATGTACACTACATGTCCCTCAGTACAGTCAGTCTAGACAAATAGTAATATTATTCAAAAACTTTCCTAACGACTGAGTAGGAGGACATTTCGTTTATCTATTTCAATTACATTGTATTGTTCTGCTTACTGTACACCTGATAGAAAAAGAAATTGGACATCCCTTCAGCTAAGAAATCTAAAGTGAAAACTAGTCTCTCGGGGGTAAATGTACCTAATCCTAAATAATAATAAGGTTTAGTTTTTTTTCATCAGAATCTGAGTTTGGTCAAACTTAATAGGACCAGTTTCCTGTCCAATCAACTTGCAATTGATGACTGAGTACTCTCACGAAGAAAATAATATCCCAGTTAAAAAAACACGTTTTTTAAATTGATACCCATATCATGGGAGTGCATTAAAAATAACTGGTTTGCTATCTTTGGGAGACCACCATATTGAATTTAGAATGGCGTCACTTAGCTAACCATGCATTGTCATCCAAACTAAGCATGGATGTAAAATTTCAGCTCAATCGGAAACCAAGAAGAGGGTCAAAAACTTCTAAGATTTTCTCACAGAGTGAAGCTGTTAGGCTAGGGCTTAGGCTATTATTATTTAGCCACGAGCTCCTCTGTCCAACTATTATTACTATTACCTATTGACCAAAATCTTAGTCGTTTAATAACACCTCAAGAGACATACATACATCCAAAAACTTTTCTAGTACGAGAGTACGGGGCAAAAGTTTGACATGACGACATCCAAACTTTTGTTTATCGTGACGAAAAGTTTTGTGTACAAATATGTATCTTGAATGGCTTTTTCTTTTCCGCTTTCGCTTTATTGGGGAAAGTTCTGAATGCTGTTACTAAGCGAATTGAACTTGATTTATTGTGCTGAAAAGTGTAAATCTTGCGTCTAATGGTAAACTGGGCTTCTTGCATGTTGCACTACTTCGAGCGACACGTGTGCTTTACTAGTTCTATAGCTATTTTAGTTGACCCTTCATGAAATATCCATTCATAAACTCACGCCTTTTACCCATGGGGGTAGGTAGATTCTACAGAACGCCAATTGTTACAAAACATAAAACATTGTCATAACTAGAATCGCATTTAACTGTCTTTAAAAGATAAATTATATGGTGCACATAACGTGAAGAAGTGCTAGGGCAGGTTGACGGAGCGCTGGGAACGCATCGGGGAGGCCATGTGCTGAAAGATTCCGGGGGTGATGCGAATGGCCCCCAAGTTGAAGGAGAACTGCTATAAGATACCTGGGCAGGAGCCTGAAGAGCCAGCGATTCTGGAGGCCTATGAAGGTTACAACGCGTAAAGTGGAGGAGACGAGTAGCGGTAACTGGTCGCAGACACAACAAAAGGCGCTGAATAACTTTGCTGGCCAAGTATTCCAAGGGCGGCGCCGGCGATAGGTGGTAGAAGACTGCCAACACTATGCCCGGGAAGACCAAAAGACGAATGCATGCAATGGTGTAAATATCTAAAGGACATAGTGCGAAAACAGAAGCAGAAAATTACATCATCATAGAAGATCAACAAGACAATGATATATCGCGACATACGACTTACAACTTTAAAAACTTAAACTTAAAGTTCAATTTAAAAATTATTACCCACATTTTTAGTTAGCCAATCGCCAACAAAAAATAATTACTATGGCATCCTTTACAGCGCTAGATTATTGCATTCACCAGAACCTTCAAAGAAGAAAGTTGAGAAAAATAACTTATACTGTGTCCAAATTGACTGAAAAACTCGGTTAGTTTTCTCTAATTAACTGAATTTGTGTCTTTACTCTTTATTTGCAAAGTTTTGATTTCATTTGCTACGTCCAACTTTCTTGCACCTAAATTTGAAATTGTAAGAGACTCCCTTTATCAGTACATAACATAACAACGCGCCTGTAATCCCCGAAGGGATAGGCAGAGGTGTACCTAATGGCCACTGATAGAATTTTACTTTGTCAGCCAAATGATTTATAATGCTACTTATTTTTAAATATTCTCCTTTATTCCTTAAACAATATACGCGCTGTAAACTAATAAGTTTTGTGTAGAATTTCATATAGAAAGCAATTTGTGTCCAAATTGAATATTTTGCTGAACTAAGTCTGTAACACCTGTGTCTTATATTCATTCGTGTCTAGAGTCTAGCTTAACTTATATTACCAAAGTAACCAGATAACTTAATAATCTATGTATATAACAGTTGTATATAATAAACTTTGTATATACATCCAGCGCTAATGTTGACTCTGGCCATTGATTTTGTCAAGAGCTTGACAAAATCACCGCCATCTTCTACAAGGTCTGGCGCATGCCCGATGAACTGTGCGTGAAAAAAGTCACTGTAGTCAAATAAATTATGACCAGTGATCGGAGTAGGTAGATTGAACTGGGGTCATTGATCCGAAACGTATATATTACTACGGACATTCCTCCGGAATTGGTGGATTATTGGTGTGTTTGTTTTTATTATTCAACAGATAAATAATGAATTAATTTAGTTTTGATACCTTCCTTTAAATTTTGAATTGAGTAGTAATAATATCACTACCAACATTAACAATATTTAATTGAATCCGGAAATACCGGAATTACTTTCCGGAAAAATGGCTTATCCATGTTATTCTTTCTGTGTGCATTTATGATACAAGTACCAAAAATCAATCTACCTACTCCGATCACTGATTATGACGCATGAGTTGTTAAGCTGTGAATCTAAACTAGTTTTATACTTGTAAGTCTTGGGGGGCCTGGTGACCTGTAACACAGGTATTGTATGCTTATTTCGGCCACCAGACAAATGTTTACCCTGTGTTTTAAATAATTCCTGTCCACTGTAACGTTTGTGACGAGAAAATAAATATATTATTTATTTTACTGTGTTGAGCCCTTTTTTTTTTTTTTTTTTTTACCGATGGGAAATCATCAAATGACTTCTCCCGCTCTGGGTGGAGTGGGAGGGAGTGTCAGACTCTTACTGACTAAAACCCATCCATGTTCCTTCATTGCCCTTTGTGTTCCAGGGCCACGGTATCTCTTTCGAACAGTCCCGCAGCCCCGGCAGGCATCGGCCCTTGCGGGCCCCTTCCTGGTTGCTGACATCTCTTTGAGGCGCGCGTGGAACACGAACGCGCCGTCGACACGGCCTGTCGTCATAAGACGGACGGACGGTGAGCTAACCCATTACTCACCGTCCACAGGCCCGCGCCTACGGTGGCCGGGAGCCACCACGTGGCCCCCGACGCCCGGTGCGTCGCTCGCGGCGGCTGGGACGAGAGATTCTCTCCCTCTCACGTCCCGCCACCTCCTTCGCTAGCATGACTGCTTCGCAGAAGGAGGTGACGGCTTCCCATTCCCTCTCGCTCCGGACCATGGCCTGAACCAGGGCCGGGCGCGAGAGGTCGCCGCCGCCTATCGCCGTTACGAGGACACGGCGGAGCTCCGCCCAAGCGGGGCAGTCCTCCACGGTGTGCGCCACCGTGTCCTCCGGACGATCCTCGCAATGATAGCACCCGGGCGTTTCCTCCCGCCCGATTAGGTGCAGGAACCTCCCGAAACAACCGTGTTGTGTTGAGCCCTGACAAACAAATAAAAAACTTTGAGTTTGACTCATACAATAAATACAAACAAAATTCGATCCCCAGATCATCAATCAATCATGTCATTTTTATCCTCAGACATCAACTTTTCAATCAACAAACAATTCTGAACTCACTGCAAAAGGAAATGAACGTTTCTTATAAACAACTTTTGAATCTAACAAATCCCTGAACTGTTATCTAAGGGCCTTTGCACACCACGTTTTCTTTTATGCGCTGACGACGCGCGTTTTTCATTAGCGCGTCTTTTTCGCGTTACCAACACGTCTTAGCAGATTTTACCCGTTTGTATCGATACAAACTCAAAAACATGCATTTGTATCAATTCAAAAGTAATTCGCGTTTCAATCGTAAACAGAGTTGTCTCCAGCGACGCCTTCCTAATACTGTGGTATCAAATGTCAATGGCTTTCTTCACGATGCATCGCTACGAACGCGCGTTTGTAGCGATGTATCAGCGTGTTTATAGCGATACAAACGCAAGAATCGTGTGCAAAGGTAACAACGAGACAACAGTCTTGCGTTTCCTGAGCGACCTGATTGCGTTCATCGTCAGTCGCATGAAAAAAACGTGGTGTGCAAAGGCTCTAAGAAAAGCATTTGATATCTGTTTATTTTCGTGTTGTAATCCGTCTGGTAATATTGATGGTTATTGTCATTTGAGAAGCAGAAGATGGGACTAAATATAGCGGCGTATTTTTCTTGTTTTGTGGTTTTTGATTAGCTGTAATCGGAATCTGTGTCAAACACAATTTCGATTAGGCATCTCCGTTGTGTAATAACTTTATTTCATAAAGAATATCAAGTTTTGTTTCATACCCAGTGACTTTGAAACCACGGTCTCGATTATCATAACATCATGATCTTATAATGCCCGAAGGGTTAGGCCCTTCGGGGATTACAAGCGTCCTGCTGAACATGAGGTCCTGGGTTCGATTCCCGGGTCGGGTAAAAGTGTTACTAGGTTTTTCCTTCAGGAATTTCTCAGTAGCAGCCACGAACTCTGGATTCGTGCCCGGTTGATGGCAACAGGCTCGTCCCCTATTACTTGGGATTGAGATTTAAACGTAACGGGTGAAAGGTGCTGTACTATTAGTAACACCTCTGCAAATCCCTTCGAGGATTACAGGCGTGATGTTATGTTATGTTGTTCAAACCCTCGCAGTAACTATAAAACCTAAAGTTAATCCACCGTGGAAGTACCTCTGAATGTTTTATAAACGGGCCTCGTTCAGTAGGGCAAGCACATAAAAATTATATTATCGCACATGGGCGTCAAATCGCTGAGGCCATCTGATCAAAGGGGTTTTACGATTGTCGTAATAAGAGAGGCTTGGGTATTAGTCTTGTTGTTTTATTATATTTTGGCGGAGTGTAGTCTACACTATTTCTTTTTAAATATTTTAAAGGATTTTTTTTTGTTTTTTTTTTTCAGTTTGTTTGTTTTTATTTGGATTTAGTAAGTATGTACATTATTTACAAATCACAAATAGAAAAAAAAATATATGTACAAGTATCAAAATGGGAAAAGAATTACCGGGCGCCAAAAAATGCGTCCACATTGGCATCACTGTCAATAGGAAAAGTGCCCAGAAGGCAGCATTGCCACGTTGTATGACAATGCTAATTCTTTGGCCAAAAAAAGGCCAGCCTTCTGGTCACGTTAAGAGTCAACCAACCACTTGGCGATATCTCGAAAAACTAGATGTACACTTGGACTCCACGGCCCTAGGGTTTCAACCCCAAACGACTCAAATATATAACTACTAATTAAGTTAGTATATTTGCGCCGTTAATAGTTACATTTTCAGTATATTTTATTAGTTTCTTCATGGATCAAAAATCCAACAAACGGTTGCATACTAAGAAAAGCTAAATGAAATGTTGTTTTAAATCAATTCTTTTACTTCTTCAGCACATAAAACACAAATACATTTTTACAACTTAACAAGTATAGCTTAAGTACAAAGGCGAGATTAAGTGCTGTACAAGCAAACTTCGGTGCTATAGAGAAATTTGAAAATAAGGACCGTCAAACTTGAGATACCGTGGCCCTGGAACACAAAGGGCAATGAAGGAACATGGATGGGTTTTAGTCCGTAAAAAAAAAAAAAAAAAAAGAGGACCGTCAAACTTAAAACTGCAGGACCAATATGCACCCTGGCTTAGGTATGATTGCACAGTACTAACTTTAAGTGGAACACACTACCACTCTATTCCTTCTATAAACTTAGCAGTAATTAGTAGTTATATTGCTAGTCAATTATTGGCTGCATGTGGTGTGGTAGGAACCCAATTAATGAAAAAGTTTGTATAGTTAATCGCACGTCCATATGTCCATTTTGACATTGACATCACTTCTATTTCGTAGCAGTAAGGTTGGTTTTATGGTTTAATATTGCCACTGGTGTGTTGTTGATCGTACCCGTTCAATATCGCATGTTGAATTGACCTGTGATCGTCTGTGCACTTAGACGGAGTGACTATGGACTTTTTGTGGGAGTAATAAACTGAAGTGGCACTTATGTCATTGACACATCAATACTTTATCGGCGGGTCAGAAACTAATAAAGTAATACAAGGATCTTTTGGCGCACGAATGACGTAGACAGAGGGGCGCTGTTCACGAGATAATGTACCTACTTAAATATGGTAAGATTATAAAAAACTTTTTTGCAGTCGGTGACTTTTGTTTGTTTGGTTTAGTTTTTTTGTCACCGACTTCTGAAGCTAAAGTTATTTTTCACTTTTTTTTGGGTTTTTGAAGTCGTTTTTACTTTTTGCAAAAAAGTTTTTTATTTTTTTTTATTTTTAGTTGTAATAATTTATGTTGCATTGTTAACAATACACTTAATGGTTTATCCCCAACAAAATAGAACTTAACATACCTAACTGTCGAAATGTGGGTGTACAGCACACATCTGCGTACCCCCTCAGAGCATGAGCGTGATGTTAGGTTATGATGTTGTATAAATAAACAATAAACATCCAAGCGATTGCAGCAATCACGCCAGATTTGCTGTCTATTATTGAAGAGTTCCGTTCCATATCTCCGAAGTTCATGATCAGATCATGACAGTAATTATATGGGACCAACTTGCGAGTACACTGTTTCAAACAAAAAAATAATTTTTCAAATTGGTTCAGGCGCCTTCGAGTAATCGGTGAACATACGTAAAAAAAAAAGATTCCGATGAATTGAGAATCTCTCCTCCTTTTTTGACGTCGGTTAAAAAGATAGATAAAGAGCAAACCTTCATACTCCAAAACCAATCAATTACATAAAAATATAAAGTAAGTTATCAGAAGTAGGTGTTGAATCGAACGGCGCCAAGAACGGCGCATATCACCAATCGTGGAAACAATTAAAACTTTTTCAATTTTGTATCCTTCGCTTTATCTATAGATCTTAGGAGTAGTACACACTGTGGACTGGATTTAAGTCTTAGGTCTCTTGAGAACTGCACTGGCAAAGAGCCAGTTTTTTGACATAAAATACTGGTATTCAGCTGCATCAAATTTGACTTGAAGCCGATACCAACATAGTTGGAAAAGGCTGGACAGATGATGATGATCATGACTTTAGTTGACACAATACCATTTAGGGACTTCGCGCACTACACGGCCACGACCACAATTTTGGCCGTAGATGCTCCAACCAGGAAAAAAGTTTGGTCGTTTGACCGGGCGTCCATTAAGTTTTGTTCAAAATAGCGGCCGGTCTGGCCAAAAGTCGAGGCAGCGTAGTGCGTGAGGTCGTTATTTGATTTTATACTTTTCACAAAAGTTTAATAAGTCATGAAAATTTGCTTGGTACCTTCGAAAAGATTTTGTCCGGAGAGATTTTCCTCAATACAAGACGGCTTCCGTCAAGCAGCATTTAAACGTACCGTTTGAAACGAAATGTCCAATTTGCACTTGCAAAACGTGAACATATAGAAAGTTTAGAATTTCAAGCTTGGTCACCTACATGTTAGTCCAGGCACAATAATATTTATCCTGATAAATCACCTAATGTTATGTATTCTACATTCATCGAAGAAAATAAATGACTGCTTAAAAACAAAAATGTAACCATGCCTTATAAAGTTCACGTGAAAATCAAATATTTTATCCATCTTGTCATCTTCACGATTTCAGTCTGCGATAACTGAATTATTTAACTTTCAGATCACAAAGTACTTAATGTTTTTAAACGCTTTTAGTTTACAGGATAACTAAGGTTTCAACAGATAACAAGGTGGAAATAGCTTGTGACGTAATGGGGAGAATATTTAGCAGAAATCTGCTGTACTTTTCCAACTGCTGAGATTGCAGCCTGTCTACTATAATAGGCAATGATAGGCAGTAGGCCGGTCATATTACCATCATCATCATCTGCCTTTTCCCAACTATGTTGGGGTCGGCTTTCAGTCTCACCGGATGCAGCTGAATATTAGTATTTTACATGAAGCGACTGCCTAACTGAACTCCACAACCTAGTTAGTACCTGGTAATCAGATACCAAGGGGGATAAGATTAGTTGTCAGACTTTCGGGCCTCTGACTAGCTGAAACGACTGTCAAAGACCTACAATTTAAAGCCGGGTCCAACCGCTTAACATGATTTCCGAGACACGGAGGAAACTCGGTATGTAATGGGTGCCCACCCATTCACAGACCAACTTAGGCAAGCACGGCTTAACCTAAAGACCGACCCGAGCGGATGTTATTATTTAGCCACGAGCTCCTCCAATTAAGTAAAAACTGCAAATCTCAATAAACTTAGTGATCATTGCCCAATTTCAAATCTTTTCCCATTAAAATGTGAACCGTTAAGTTTTCAGCAAACTCAAATCGGTATTATTTCCCGCAAACCAGACTGCATCGGACGCAATAAACTGAGTCGTAAAACATTTTTATACGGTTTCAAATAAAACTTTATAGTAATCCACTTCTCAGACATTAGCTATCTGTAGATACCTAGATAGATCGCATCAGATTGAGTTTTTTTGGTCGTCTTAGCCTATCTTGTCCCACTGCTGGGCAAAGACCTCCAATGTTGATTCTCTCAATGGGCAATAAGACTGCTGGGTTGAACTGCCAGAAGACGCTAGAGTCGTCACGCAGTGTGTGCCAGAAGACGGGCGTCGCGTTCGTCGCCGAGGGAGGCCTAGAAAACGCTGGCATGATTGAGTATAGAGTACAAAAAAAATTAAGACCTGAAAAGTGGAAAAACAGTGTCAGCAAATTTTTCAGTGTATAAGTACGAGTGTATAAAAGATACGCGGGTCTCCATGGAGTTTCTAGATCGTTCCATCTCCTTAGAGATCTACGCTTTGGAATGGGCAACTACAGTACTTTCGCAGTTAATAAGTCGTATTACTAGATTCTTTTTTTTTTGACAATTCAAAAGTCGTAAGTGGCCTACTTGAAATAAATGCTTTGATTTAATAAAAATCTTTAATTAATTCATCTATTCACTGACCGACATTGCACATCCTAAACAGTGGTCCAAATGCATGGGATTTTGTAAAATTTAATTGAGCACTGAGAAAGACTTTTTTGAAAACCCACCCCCTGAAGACATGAAAGTTTGTATATATGGTTCATCCTGTTGTGCGAGGTTCGACGACCGTATAATGTCAATTTTCACGGTTGCCGCAGTGGCTCAGCGGCTGAGCGATTGGGTGCTGCGTGTCGCGCGTTCGGTTCCCGCACGGAACAAATATTTGTATGGCCTATAGGTAGTTGTTCCGGGTCTGGCTGTATGAGTTTAAATGTTTGTAACACCCACGTTACAGGAGAAATTCTTAGTGTGGAGCAACGTTTTTTTTTATGTGGTATTCTATAATTACAGTAAATAATATATGTCACTTAGATTTTCCTAGAGAGTAAGTACCTCAATAATATTATTAAGTGTGTAATAAGTGCCCCATTTTTATGTGTGCCGAGGCAGACGGGACTATGATGTTTACGATTCTATCTGAGCTTCGTAAAGGCACTTTAACGGCAAGATCGCGGATTTGTTTGAGGATAGATCGTAAATCTATGCACGTGAGGTCTGGAGGCGGTTTTGTGTGGTTATAATTCATTCGTTTTTATAGTGGACTTGGGTTCGTACTTAAGGGTGAACTTTGTGTTGAAACGAGCTTTCGTGTCCCACGCGCGCCTCAAAGAGATGTTAGCAAACAGGAAGGGGTCCGCAAGGGCCGATGTCTGCCGGGGCTGCGGGACTGTTCGAAAGACATACCGCGGCCTTGGAACACAAAGGGCAAAGAAGGAACATGGATGGGTTTTAGTCAGTACGAGTCTGACACTCCGGCCAGAGCGGGACCCCGACACTTGATGATTCCCATCTGAAAAAAAAAAAATGGTGAACTTTGTGTTGAAACAAGCTTCGTAGCTCTATTTAGTTGTTTTAGGCCTCGTAGGTACGTGATTTCTTTATTTTAAATTTTGAATGATTTTATTCAGATCCGTTAATGGCAAGCAACTCTGGTAACATGCAAATGATAATATGCAATCCAAATGCTCATTTGGCTTGCATCACGCAATAACAAAGGTAAGATTTTCTGGTATCGTCATTTGGGCAAAACTAAAGTGGCAGTGATAATATGGTTTACCTTAAGAATTCAACTGACTAGAGAAATTTAAAGAAATCACTCAATAAAAAAGTACATATTATTATGTACCCATACAAACAATCTTGCCACACCGACTGAGCTGGATAACAATCAAGAATGCTCAATTCTTAAGTAACTCTGCTTCAAAAGCCCCTCTAATGAAATGAAAATCAAAATATTTTATTTCACATAGGCTACATGGGCACTTATGAAACTTCGAAAAAAAGGTGTGCGGTTCGGGTTGGTCATGTCCTATGGAGAAGAACCGACAAGAAACTCCATGGTTACTCTTTGCAAATCATTGGGTATTACAATATTATCATGTTACAGCATTTGTACTTAAGTATGGGACAGCGTAGGCCGGAAAAAGTCGTTGCTTACTACACAAAAAACGTAAAACAATATAAAAAGTTAACAAGCATCTGGGAATCTACAAAGCACACACATTCACAAACAATCGGTCAAAAAGAATCTATATAATGGTAAGAAAATATAATATAACTAGCTGTTCCCGGCATGCGTTGCAATGCACCTTTTTCCTATCCTACCTACCTATCCTACCTACCCTACCTACCTACTTACCTACCCTTCTCTACCTACCTACCTACTTACCTACTTACCTACCCTACCTACCCTACCTGCCCTACCTACCCTACCTGCCCTACCTACCCTACCTGCCCTACCTACCCTACCTGCCCTACCTACCCTACCTGCCCTACCTACCCTACCTACCCTACCTACCTACCCTACCTACCCTACCTTGGTTTTTACGGCGAGAAAAATTCAAGGTAGGGTACCTTGAATTTTTCTCGCCGTAAAAACCATCCTTGAACTCCAACGAACATTAAAAAAAGAAAATTGGCCAAATCGGTTCGTGCGTTCTGGAGTTATAGCGTCAGGAAGGAAAACCCGACTTATTTTTATAAAGGGTGTAAAAAGACCCTTAACGAAAACGAAAACCACATATTCTGCCCATCATTGGGATCATTTTTTTCTTCTAGACAATACCTGGGAAACCACAGTATCTGGAGATATTGAAGGTCAAAGTTCCAATTTTTTCACAAGTTTTTTCAAAAAACCACTTTTTAAGATTTTAATTTTACTTTAATTAACTCCATGACCCATTAACTATTCAAAGCATCCATCAGCACTAAGTTTTGAGTGCGTAACATTGAGTTTTACCGTGAAACGTGATTTTTCACACCAAAAAAAAAAGTCGTTTCCCAGAAAAAAAATTTTCGTAGAATTACTTAGTTTGATGTACAGAATGCTTAGTTGACGGCTTCGTGAAGGGTCTGTTTACACCCTGTATAGTAGAAGATATTAAGTTAAACATGTGTACAATGTTTTTTATATTCTCATTTTAATCACTTCTCACACCCTCTTTAGTTGTCTGAGACAAAATGAAAACAAAACAGTTGAAGATCAAGCAGCTGTTCCATTTTCTATCCCCAAAGCCTACAAAATTAGATTGGGATAACATATGGCCGTATCTTAAGTGCTTATTCCGTCTGAGAAAGTATTCCATTAAGCTGCGTGAAGAGGTTCCAAGATATACTTAAATGTTCGTATTTTCATGATAATTATACACATTTTTCACAAGTACTGTGTCTTTGTTGGAAATAATTGCTGGGTAACTGAAGTTGTAGGATATAAAACTACCTTTTTATACCCTATTTTTTTGTTTTTTATACTTAGGTCATCATGGTCATCTGCCGTGCCTTTTCCCAACTATGTTGAGGTCGATTACCAGTCTAACGGGATGCACCTGAATACCAGTATTTTACACGAAACGACTACCCATCTGACCCTACAGTCCAGTTAACGGGTAATACGATACCCCTTGGTCATTGTATTGTCAGATTTTCGGGCCACTGACTACCTGTAACGACTGCCAAAGATCTAAAATAACAGCCGGGAGCAATGGCTTAGCGTGCTTTCGACACATTTGGGGTAATGCTGTGGTATGTTATATACTACAGTTCTACTGTGACGTAGAATTAGATAATGGTGTGGCCCTGAACTGTTAATCGTGACGAAACCGACATGTAGGTCATGTCGGTTTCGTTCGATCAAAAATTAGAAGACATATTTTAATATCCACTAGCTCGCTCTGGGCCCGCGTAGGTTATGGACCACTCCTTCTCACAAAGACTGTGCCTAATACTTCATACTCACATATTACCATGCTTGTAATCCCCGAAGGATAAGGCACAGGTGTACCTAATAGTAATACTTCATGCGTTTGTTGTGAAATGCTCCTCATTCTTCCCCTAACATGTTTACTGTTCATCATACCACAAAATACCTATTCTTTTAGCAATCCAATATTAAGGGTAAACAAAACATTGTCCTCATTCATAAAATAAACATAATTATCAAACAATTCACAAACTCCCGTTTTCACATCACTGCTTTACAAAATAAAATTATTTTGCGCTGGCAACACTCCGATTGGAATTAATTCATCGTTAGCGGTCCGTGTAAATGACAACGGTTCCGTTCAAGTGACTTTCGGTCCTCAGGACATACGGATAGAGGAGAGAGCAAACTCCTTGAAACAGAAACCGAAAGTACAGCTTTTTAAAAGCTTTTATTTAACTTACCTTATTAGTTCATTGGTTAGTTAGTATGAGGAGCTCGTGGCTTAATAATAACAGCCGCTCGGGTCGATCTTTAGGTTAAGCCGTGCTTGCGTAGGTTGGTCTTTGGATGGGTGACCACCCATTACCGTACAGTTAACCAACCGATTAAGATGAAATTTTGCCCACACTCTTGGTTCTGGTCACAGTACAGTAGCAGGATCGCCTCCTCAACCGAACTCCTCAGCGAATAGCACGGTCCACGGACAAGAAACTTAGTATGTCATGTTCAATGTTGATAGATGAACCTTATTTAAATAGAAAAACAACTTTTTCTAATTCCATTATTTTATACTTTTTCCAGTAATCATTGGAAATAAGATATTATTGACTTCCAATAAAAAGACTTCAGATGGAAAAATAAAAGGTATTCAGGCTTGGTTTTCAATTTCACAAACAAATAGCAGCCCACCAATAGCGACAACAAAAAAAAATAAAAAAAGGAATTTAATTTGTCTGGCCACACAGACAGGACGCTGTTATAGTACATGTTTAACAATCTAATTAAGTCTAGATTTTTCAGGGATTTGACTCCGAGATTTCATACTTTTTTTACTTAAATAAAAAGTGCGATGGCTACGCTCTGATTGTGAGGGTAAATGGAAATTTGAGTCTCAAATCTCTATCTTTTCCTAATAATAAGAGTTTTCGTTTTTATTTTATCAATGTTAGTTTAAAGTTAATAACTGGTAATATTATTCTTTCGTTTATTTTCTTTCTCACAATTATTTTGTATGTTGTACAGATTTTTTTTTTAATTTTTACCACTTTTATTTGTGAGTCATCTACAACAACAAATTATTATTATTTTATGCTATTCCATTCTATTCAAATAGCTCATCCTAATTCAGTTAAAAAAAATTATACGAATTGGAACCAAGGAATTAAAGACTATCTTATCCGATTTCAAAACGAAATTAGGATAACGTCTTTTTGTGAAAAAAGGGTGTAATAAGACCCTAAACGAAGCCGAAAGGCACTTGTTCTCCCCGTCATTGGGATCATTTTTTTGTTCTGAACCATACGTGGGAATCTTCTAGTTACGGAGATATTGGAGGTCAAAGTTCCAACTTTTTCACAAGTTTTTTTTAAATACCTTTTAAAAGTTTTAACTTTACTTTAATTAACTGCATGGCCCGTTTACTATTTAAATTATCCATCAGCACTAAGTTTTGAGTGTTTTACATTGAGTTTTACCGTAAAACGTGATTTTTCATGCCAAAAAAAAAGTTGTTTCCCAGCAATAATTTTTGCGTAGAGTTACTTAGTTTGATGTGGAGAATGCTTGGTTGACGGCTTCATGAAGGGTCTGTTTACACCTTGTATACCTTTGAATTAGACAGTAAAAACTTTGCACTAATTTATTTGTACCAATATTTGGACTTTTATAAAAAGACGCACACTTGAAATGATAGTGCGTAGAACTTATATAGGTACCTAATACCTAATGTAGGCTAGAATCCATGTACCATTTTTTTTGCTAACCGTATTTAGTTAAGTGACATGTGTCATACGCTTCATACAACATAAATTAACGATGTGCCACAGCTATTATTGAAATAGATCGAAATGTCTACGTAATGGATCCATCCCGTCATTCTATTCTGAATATCTTAGAATTTTTTTCGGTGGTTTTTACAGCGTTTCACTTTACTGCCTCTTTGGTCTTGTGGTCGCAAGCGCGACTGCTGAGTATGAGGTCCTGGGTTCGATTCCCAGGTCGGGCAGTGTTTTTGAGTTTTTTCCATTAGAAATTTCTCAGTAGCAGCCACAGAGTTTGGATTTGAGCCCGGTTGATGGCAATGGGGTCACCCCCTATTACATGGGATTTAAACATAACTTTCACAATTTGGGCGTACTTTGAAGATTCAGGCGTGATGTTATGTTATGTAAATCTTTGCGCCATCACAGGTGCACTCTCTATTCCTTTACCACCATAATCTGACAAGACGGCATATAATAAAGGGTGTAAAAAGACCCTTAACGAAAACGAAAACCACATATTCTGCCCATCATTGGAGTCATTTTTTTCTTCTAGACACTACCTGGGAAACCACAGGTTCTGGAGATATTGAAGGTCAAAGTTCCAATTTTTTCACAAGTTTTTTTTTAAAACCACTTTTTAAGGTTTTAACTTTACTTTAATTAACTCCAGGACCCGTTTACTTTTCAAAGCACCCATCAGCACTAAGTTTTCAGTGCGTAACATTGAGTTTTAACGTAAAACGTGATTGTTCACCCCAAAAAAAAAAGTAGTTTCCCAGCAATAATTTTTGCGTAGAGTTACTTAGTTTGATGTACAGAATGCTTGTTTGACGGCTTCGTGAAGGGTCCGTTTACACCCTGTATGTATATTGGTATTAAAACATGACATCAGTTGGGTTCCTAAAAACAATCATGAAAAATATCGATTAGAATGCTTTCGAGTTATAAATTCACAGAGACAGACTGAGTTGTATGATTTTAAACAAAAATAACGGCATTGTCCTTTCTAACGTAATGTTAAGCATATAACCAAATAAATGCTTTCCATCGGTATAAACAAAATCTTCATCTATCTGTCTTGAAAGCTATCAAAAGAAATATTGTAATAATAGACAAAAGTGTCGAACCATATTCACACATCATAAAAATGTTTTGAGAAAAAATACCAGCGCATCAATCTTGAATGTTAAGATGGTGGATCTATTTTCTTTTTTATTGTTGGCATTAAACCGGAAATAACTGAAGAAGATATCCATTTTGTTATTGTATTTGAAAGACAGAAATTGTCTCTTTTCTCTGAAGGAAAACATCACAAGGAAATCAGTAGTTTTAATGTTTTGAAATTATACAAATGACGGAGTTGTCCAGATCGCTAGGTACAGGTCAGACAAGACTCAATGATTCAAGAAGGAAAAGAATGTTCTGAAATCGAATACATAAATTAAACAAATGAATGTGATCGCATCTTTGGCGATTTACCCAAAAGTTTGCCCTGAAATGAGACTATCAGTAAACTTATTTTTTAACAAATATTATTGGGATAGGCTCAAAATAGGATAGGTATGAGTGCATATTAAACCTATACTGTGCGGATCCACGACAAAACGACATCACGCGTTTTTAGAGTTCCGCACCTCAGTCGGCAAAAACGGAGCCGTCCGTCTGTCCATCTGTCTGTCCGTCTGTCTGTCCGTCTGTCTATCCGTCTGTCTATCCGTCTGTCTTTCCGTCTGTCTGTCCGTCTGTCTGTCCGTCTGTTTGTCCGTCTGCCAAGACCTTTTTTCTCAGGATCGCGTGGAGGTATCAAGCTGAAATTAAAATATCAAATACTCAAATATATGATTGATATTTGTATGTATATTTTTGTTATTTTGTGTGCAATAAAGAATAAGAATAAGAACGGAATTGGGCAAGAAGCAATATCTTACAACACAGGTAAAAAAAAAAAAAAAAAAACCGTAAATATGTAGTTTAATAATAAAAAAAACCTACTTTATACGGAAATTTCGGTGCGCGAATAAAACTGGCACTTGGCTGGTTTTTTTAGATTACTTTAGTTTTGTTCGCGGATTCACGTTCCCGCCATACCAAATGTTAAGCAATACAGATGCGGTACTGAAATCAGACTAGCAGTAGTAGTCTTATTCCAACTTATTACTTAAATTATGATTATTTTCAACCAAAAACTTCAGCAGCTCTCAGTTCTCAGAATTGAAGTAATATTGTTTGCAATTAAATTAATACGTGACCACAGGTGACCGTCTAGCTGAAGTCTAGACGTCTAAACGAGACCTCATTTTTGATTAGTTTCACTTGTAATGACGAAAACCTAAAGGTGTTCGCGCTCTAACTGCAAGTCACCTTTTTTTTTTTTTTTTTTTTTTACGGATGGGATATCATCAAATGACTTCTCCCGCTCTGGGTGGAGTGGGAGGGAGTGTCAGACTCTTACTGACTAAAACCCATCCATGTTCCTTCATTGCCCTTTGTGTTCCAGGGCCACGGTATCTCTTTCGAACAGTCCCGCAGCCCCGACTGCAAGTCACCTTAGTTTGCATAAAATTGGGCACCATAATAATTATGGATACCTAGCTTTGGATTATAGGCTGAATTTTGATTTTTGTCGTAAAAGACGTGCATTTCAAGTGTTTCCTGGATATGGGAAGTTGTGGTAAACCAGTAAGGAGGTATTTTGACTATACATAGCAATAGAAAAATCTGCAGGGTTTAAAGTAACCTAACGGTCGGGGTGCCTAAGTCCCGAGCTCGCTTCGCTCGCTCTTGCATCCTAAGTTATAGAGCTTAAGAAAACGATTATTTTAGCAGAACATGTTTTCGTAAACTTTGTATTTTTTTCGGAAGTTTGTTTTTTTTTGGAAAATTAGTTTTTTTTTTCGTAGAATTGTCACCTCTACCTAATCCCTCGGAGCTTAAGGCGTGATGTTATGAATGTGTTTTTTTTATGAAAGTTGAAATGAACATAGAAAAAACCCAAAAGCATTAGTAAACACAAAAACCGTCTGTAATATACACACATTCATCACATAACGATAATAAGAAACATACTCAAAGCAACTTTTTCCTTTCAATAAATAAACGGTACCAGTACTAATATTAGTATAGGCGATATAAAATCAAAGGAAAAGATTCTTCTAAAGAATTGTTTCAGGAGATAATTGAACGAGTTCCCCGGGGGCCTGGGAAAATGGGGGACTCGGGGTATTCCAGTTTTTGTAGATTATAATTCAGTATTACAATCTGTCGAATCTTTTTAGTAAGAGCTTGTTATGATTAACATAAAAGCTTGTATTATTAAATGAAGTTGCCGGTGGTGTATTGCAACATTACAATTTATTTGGAGTCGGCGCAGCGTGTCTTTTCAACAGTGTCTAGTGTCTATCTGCTTGCAAAATATAAAAATAATATGTTAAACGTGCTGTTTAGGACTATGACGCTGTCGTCATTCATCTTTTAAAAAAAATTAACTATAAAAAAAATGTAGTTTTTATTAAAATGAAAAGAAACAAATTAGGTTTAATTATCAACATGGAACACATATACAAAGTTTCGTGTCCGCTCTATTAACCGTTGAGGAATCCTCTCGTGAAGAGGTGATTTTGGCTGCAGAATCAGGTTATGTCTGTCATAAAAATGGATTGTCACCAGAACCAATGGTGTGTGCAAAATTTCAGTAGAACCGGTTGGGAGGAACTCGTTTAAAATTCCGTTGCCAGATTTGACCAATACACCACTAACAAGGCAAGTTAAATAAAAACTTATGAAAAGTGTGTTTAGACACGTACCGATGCACTTTAAATGTGGTAAAATATGGACGGTTTTTAAATTAAAACTTGTTAAAAAACCTCGATTAAAGTTGTAACGAAACAGTTGTGTGGTAACTCATTTAGGACTCGCGAAAGTCTGGCAAAATTGCCTTCCCTCATCGGAGCAAGGCTTAAACATACAGAGGTAATTGTAGTTTTAGTTCATACAACTGTACACAGTGTGTCCGCTCCTAGTATTAAACTACAACAGAAATAGATGGAATTGTTTATTTTAACACGCTTTTATTAACTTAACCTGTAACTATGTAAAAAAATGATGTTTTTATTTTTTTATTTGATTAATTTTTAATTTTATTTTTTTATAAAACGTTGCCCCACACTAGGAATTTCTCCTGTATCGTGGGTGCGTTTACAAACATTTAAACTCACATACACAAACATCAAGACCCGGAACAACTATCTGTAGGCCATACAAATATTTGTTACGTGCGGGGATCGAACCCCCGACACGCAACGCAGCAGTCAATCGCTCCGCCACTGCGCCAACCGTGCCGTCATTTATCAACTTACTTCTACCATTACAGCTAACCAATGCGGTAAATGTGCCTTAAACTAACTTAATTGCTCAACTTAATCCTTAACTTAACTTAATTGTTACTTAGTTATTGTCCGCTCCCCTACTTTATCTATGCTGTGCCCGACAGGGTCCATAATTGTGACTAATGTAGTTATTTCCATACCAACTATATACGTTATGGTAAGCAATAAAGAATAGAGAATTGAGAACTAATACCTATAACTAATTAAAAGTAAAGCATGCCTTGTGAATTCACCCAGAGAACCACAGAATAAGTCCGTCTCACTCACTATGAGGTTGAGCGTGCGCAGTGCACGCGTCAGCGCCTTTTTAAAAGGTTGGTCCTACTTTCCGGTTTCCGACTGCTGAAATTTTGCATACAATATGTTTAGTTTGGATGACAATGCAAAACGATGTGACGTCATTCTAAATCCAAGATGGCGGACTCCCAAATATGGCGGACTAGTTATTTTTATGCATTCCCATGAGGCATCAAATGAAAGGGTTTGCTGAGGAGAAGAGACGAGAAATAAAATGACGTCACTCTAAGGCGGGAATTATACAGAAAAGGCATAAGGTAAAGGCGCGGTGCAGGCATGATGCCGCTTCAAAACGTTTTCATACAAAATATACGTAGGCGACGTGTCGTGAATTACACTCAAACGGCGCGGCGCAGGCACGCCGTTCTTCCGTTTCCTTATAAATTCCACGCCTGCGCCGCACCTTACGCCTTACGCTGTTTCTGTGTAATTCGCGCCTAAAGCGTGTTTTTAAAACTAAAATATTTAGGTTAATTAAGAGAGCATATTTTGTGTTTCAATCGTTTCCACAACAAAGTTCTCGTTTCTCGTAAAAACCGTCAAGCGGACTTGCGGGGAAATTACGTAAGACACAAATTCAACAACATTCATTTCGTTAGATTCACTGTATAGCAGAAGTATTTCTTAAGCAATGGATTGCGAATTTCCTTCTAAATCCTTCAGACTGTAATGGAGATGTGTGTTATGCAATTGGGGTGTTACTATCCCAACTATAAAAAAACTGCATCCAAATTGGTTCACTCGTTTAAGAGCTACGGTGCCAGAGACAGACACACACACATTGCGGTCAAACTTATTACACCCCTCTTTTTGCGTCGGGGGTTAAAAATAAAAACCTCTTAACAATACTAAAAACAACCTTACTTTCACGAAACTAATAACAAAAACTTTTTTAACTTAAATAGCGAATCGTCTCTAATCTTCTATATCAGTTTACCAAAAAAACTCGAATATCAGAAATTAAATTAGTAGGTATAAGTAGCCATGTACTTATCAGGCATTTTTATTCAAGTACTGATGTCAGCCAAATTACTATCTATTTTTAAAAGAACCAAAAAGTACAGTCAAACACGTACAGTACTAACACAGAAACTACGAATACTGGGATATTTCTACGACATGAAGGCGACATTTCAGTGAAATAGTTATGTAGGACATGTAGCCAAGTGTACAAGGTTCGAGTCCGTGCCAGTTTCGTAGAATTGACGTAAATAGCGGTTGAAAACGCGACATTACTTACAGAATCAATATTCATATTTTAATCATGAAACGTTTGCCCTCTTGAATGTTTTCAGATGTGGGGTTGGGGACAAGCGACAGCGATGAGCGGTAGCGACGAGCGGTAGCGACGAGTGGTATAGACGAGCGGTAGCGACGAGTGGTAGAGACGAGCGGTAGCGACGAGTGGTAGAGACGAGCGGTAGCGATGAGCGGTAACGATGAACGGTAGCGATTTCATAATTTCTGACGTCGCTTGTACAGATTTATCGGATTCTGGTTTCTTATATTTGGTGGTACAGTTTTGCAAGGATTTTTGTTTTCAACAGCACAACTTTAGTGTGCCTCAGCAAATTCTGTTTAATTTGACGCACGACTTGTTGCCAAGGATATAGGTCATGTCCTATTATTTCCTCGCACAACCTTCAAAATATGGATGTACATACAATAAGAACATCGCCTGTAATCCCCGAAGGGTTAGGCAGAGGTGTATACCTAATAGTATACCCACATTTCGCCAGTTATGTTTTAGTTCCGTGTAACAGGGGGCGAGCCGCCAGCCAGCAGGTGAATGCCATCAACCGAGCACAAATCCAGACACCGTGGCTGCTACTGAGAAATTCCTGATGGAAAAAACCCAATAACACTTTGGCCGACCCGGGAATCGAACCCAGAATTTCATGCTCAGCAGTCACGCTTGCGACCACTCGGTCAACGAGACCTTAAGAATAAAACCAAAAATATTTACATCCACCCATTTAGAGCCACTTACAACCACTCTTAACAACTTCAAATTTCAATTTTTTATACAAATAAATGTCCCCAAAGTATTTATGGTTACCAACCCAACAATCTAACAATTATCTACAATGTACTACACCCTCGTTCATACGTTTATTAGAAAGACAACAGTGCTCGTGTTTCTATAAATGTTTCATTGCCTTTCTGAGAACACTATTAAGCTAATGCATGGTTGTTTGGCATTTGTCGTTTAAATAATACTTAGGAACAAACAAGACAATATTGCATTTTATAGATATTATAGAGTTGTAATAGGAAAGTCTTATAGCGTATGCATAAGGTGCGTTGCGATGCGGCTCAAAATCCATGATATGTCCCACGACGCACACCGGCGTGGCGGTATATTAATAACTAGCTGTTCCCCGCGACCTTCGTCCGCGTCAAGTTATTGAAAATACAATTTTCCCCGTTTTTGCAACATTTTTCATTGCTGCTACGCTCCTATTGGTCGTAGCGTGATGATATATAGCCTATAGCCTTCCTCGATAAATGGACTACCCAACACTGAAAGAATCATTCAAATCGGACCAGTAGTTCCAGAGATTAGCGCGTTCAAACAAACAAACAAACAAACAAACAAACAAACAAACAAACCCTGCAGCTTTATAATATTATTATTAGTATATTAGTATAGATAATAATCACACACTCGACCCACAATCACCGCACGGACACAGGTCAATGGACATTCATCATCACATAACCTGACCATATCATCATCTCATCATATCACCATTCTACCGGGGTAGTACTTGGCTTCGGCCCGTACTATCCTAATAAAGCCGAGCTACGTAAAAGAATAATAATATTAATAGACATTTATTTCAGACGTAGTCCATATACTGTTAGTAACACAAAAAACCTTATAATAAAGCTATTGTTAGTACATACAAAAATAAACCGACAGAAAAAAGCAAACAAACACAAACAATAAAAACAATGAGCAGTGATGTTCTTACAAATTATACTAATTCTACTAGACATATCATCGTAACATTGCCATTTCGACTCTCGTCGGCAATGCGATTTGTAATGTCCTACACCTAATTTACGCCAAGAAATATTATGAGTTATTTATCATTCATCAATAACATCATGTACCTACAATTCTAGTTATTAAAATTATTTTCTATATTAGAGCGTATGATATCTAATCCACAATGCAAATTCATATCCTAAAAATATTTGCTATAATATGTGGCAAATTCAATATCCATTACTTCATGCGAAACATTTTTCTGGATGCCAAATAAATTTGAAAAAAATATATGTTGACGTACTAAGAAGGTAGTAAATATTTACAAAGAGTAAAAATAGTGATGTGGTCTCAAACTATGAAAAAAAGTGGTTCAGACATCACATCACACACACGTCAGAATGTCTGACCACTTTCTTTACGCGTTTTTTAGGTGTCCATCGAGGTAGTAATATTTGAAGTTAGGTATCAAATAGTAGCAAAAAGGTAGTTCTTTTAGTATTTTCTAAATATCAAATATCTCTATTGGCCCAGGGGTTCTGACGCTTACCGAATATGTTGATAACTCGAGACTTTTATTTAAATATGTGGAATTCAAACAGATTATTCAATAAAAAAGATATTTTTAAATTGCCTCTTCATATTAATATGAGTACTAACTACTAACATAACATTAGATATTATGTAGCTATCCGTTGGCAATAACTTAATATCTAATTATGTCAACTTAGGAGTTACTGTGTTCATCAAGCTGAAAAAGTATAAATTGACATATCAAGTTACGTACGTTTTATCGGGAGTTGAGTATAGTTATAAAATTATCGTTTTATAGTAGACTAGCTGTTGCCCGCGACTTCGTTCGCGTGGAAATTTTGGTGTGTATGTGTAAGACTGCCTCGAGTGGTCGCAAGCGCGACTACTAAGCATGAGGTCCTGGGATCGATTCCCGGATCGGGCAAAGTGTTAAAAAAAAAGAATGTTTATTTCAATTAGGTACATAAAGTTATCACACACATGATTTGGAGATAACCTTTTAAGCAAGGAGATGCTTGGGTTAGGGGGCGTCCATTAATTACGTGAGGCAATTTTGGCGATTTTTCAACCCCTCTCCCCTTGGTGAGATGTCATGAGATTTTGCTTTTGATTTGCAACATTAAGAGACTTTTTGCGAGAGCCCTTAGACCTCCTTAATCCGGCCCTGCCGCAAAATCCGTTCTTAGCAGACTTTTACTGACTATTTCCTACCTCCCTGCCAAATTTCAAGTTTGTAGCACAAAAAATGAAGGACTTATTATTATTTTCGTTATTTCTCTTCACTCCACAATTGTAAATAAAACCTGCTTAGTATAGAAAACATGCCTAATACACCCCCCCCCCCCCTCCAACTGTTCACCGAATAAAAAATATGTTGAATATACATTAAAAAAAACTAAAGGGCAAGAAATTCACTATATCGATGAGTACATTTGAATGTTGCCGATTCGAGAACGCCTGGAAGAGCTATTGGTCCATGAAGTCGCTGATGAAGGGTGACCTACGACATGTGCATTCTGCCCATCCTAACCGGTCAGGTCCAAGTCGCAAAAGTCCAAACTCAAGGTTGACCAAAGGGCGATGGAACGTAGCGTATTGGGTATTAAGCTCAGCGACAGAATTCGCAATACCACAATACGCTCAAAAACTGGAATCGCTGATGTGGGCGATAAGACTGCTAGTTTGGAGTGGTATTGGGCGGACCACGTCTATAGACTGCAACAGGATCGGTGGGCCAGTGTCGTTACGCAGTGGGTGCCAGAAGACGGGCGTCGTCGCCGAGGGAGGCCTAGAAAACGCTGGTGTGACGACTTAGAAGCGTTTGTGACAGATTGGACCAAGAAAACCGCACGGAGAGAAGAATGAAAGGCAATGGGGGAGGTTTTTGCCTAGCAGTGGGACAATAAAGGCAAAAAAAAAGATTACATAAAAATTATAACGAATGGGTTGCCTAATCATTAAGTCAAGAATATTTAAAACTGCGACAGACGCTAGGCTTGACCGCTTTTACTTAGACAACGTTATACTTTCCAATCTCATTTAAGCGTAAACTTGTCGTCCTGTGTATCCTGCCTGTCCTAACCTATGGTACCCAGACATGATCTTTGACGGAGGCTGAAAAGTCCAAATTCAAGGTTTGCCAAAGAGCGACGGATTTTAAACATCAAAATCACCGATTGAATACGCAACACCACAATACGCTCCAAGACAGGCATCGCCGATGTTGGCGGTAAGTGTAATAGGTTCAAATGGGACTGAGCGGGTCACATTTCTAGAATGGATCAGGACAGATGGGCCAGAATGGTCATACAGTAGGTACCTGAAGACTGTCATAGTCACCGAGGCAGGCCCAACAAACGCTGGTTTGACGATTTGGACTCGTTCCTGACTGATTGGCCAGAGAAGGCAAAACAACCGGGAGAGTTGGAAAGGAAATGGGGAAAGTCTTTGTGCAGCAGTGGGACAGAATAGGTTAATTAAAAAAATAAAACGTTATACCATCGCGTTTGCTATAAAATTACCTATCTGTTTTGTAATACCTACATATTTTAATAAAAAAACAGATGACTGTATAAAGGGTGTAAAAAGACCCTTAACGAAAACGAAAGGCACTTGTTCTCCACGTCATTGCGATCATTTTTTTGTTCTAGACCCTACCTGGGAACCTTCTAGTAACGGAGATATTGGGGGTCAAAATTCCAACTTTTTCACAAGTTTTTTTTTTAAACCACTTTTTAAGGTTTTAACTTTACTTTAATTAACTCCATGACCCGTTTATTATTCAAAGCATTCATCAGCACTAAGTTTTGAGTGCGTAACATTCGAGTTTTACCGTAAAACGTGATTTTTCACCCCCAAAAAAAATATCGTTTCCCAGCAAATTTTTTTGCGTAAAGTTACTTAGTTTGATGTACAGAATGCTTGGTTGACGGCTTAGTGAAGGGTCCGTTTACACCCTGTATAGTACCTAGTAGTACACCCACATTTTGTCAGTTATGCTTAAGTCCCATGAAATATTTAGCGAGCCTATAGCCATTTTGGGGTATAAAGAACAGATTGTAAAGTTCTTCATCCCCCATAGAAAAGGGAGGATAGTCCGACCAGACGGGTGTAATGTCTGGTGGGCTACTGCCCAACAGTTGTTGTCGGATACTTCTAAATAGTCTTAAGTCGCGGATAACTTTATTTGGGCGATTTATTTGACCCAGGCAGAATTTAGACGTATTTCGATGTTTAGTTCATCACCTGCGTCATAGATGGCGCTGTAGTACTTTTTGTTATATGTTGCTGTAGTACTTTTTATAGTGCCGATACACCATCAACCGGGCACAAAACCAGACTTCGTCGTTGCTACTGTGAATTTTCTGGTGGAAAAACTCAATAACACATTGCCCGACCGGGAATCTAACTCAGGACCTCATGCTCGCTTCTGAACACTATACCAATCTATAAAAGAATAATAAAATTCCAAAATAAAATTCCAAACTGCGATTGGTTATTGATATTTTGCAAATCGAGAAGGAAACAGACTTCTAGTAAAGCAAGAACTTTTTGTAGAAATCATCATCATCATTCTCCTGCCGTTATCCCATTTTTTTCGGGGTCGGCGCAACATGTCATCTTCTTCCATACTTCTCTATTACTTTTTGGAGAAACGTTTGAAGAAAAAAGGAGAAAAACGGAAATGCAAACGATGTCAATACACAAAAAAAATATGGAAATCCAAAAGCATCAAAAAAATATTCAAACAAATTACAAAAAGTGAAAGTGATAGTGGGGTTTGAACTTGCGACCCGTAGTTTACAGAACGTTCAAGAACCCGCTAGGCTGTTTTCTCTGTTGACATAAGCTTTAAATAGCCGTTCTGGTGCTTGTCATGACTGAAACGTCAAACAAATGAAGGATACTGACATAATACAATTTTGCTCACCCCCTTAATCGAGTAGCGTGATAATATATAGCCTAACATGTGAAGAAGCCTGTAAGGAATATTTGTGCAAAATTTGAACAGGATCTATGCAGTAGTTTTTGCGCCAAGTCGGAACATCGAATTGGATTTTTACGATTTTATTATATGTATAGATAAAACGATATATTAATTTGTTAACGTTAAGTCGTCGCTTAGATATCTTGTTTTGACAATTTACGTACGCTATTTCGGTTTTTGAGAATACGTTCATATAAGGATATATATATATTGCAGTAGCGAAGGGTCAATTTTTGTAAGAGGTTAGCCGGAGTACATATCTTTAAATGTGATTATATTATTTGTCTATAGAATACTGACTCTGCCAGTTTTCAAAGGGAAGCCAGTAGGAATGGAGTTGTATGGAACCTTCGCCACTGATATGTGATGTAAGATATTTTTTTGTGGCTCATCGCGTTGATGTCTTATTTTCACAAAATATCGAGGTATTCGTATACTGTCACAGGCTCTACCTCTAAAAGTTAAGTAGATATGGAGTTGTCAATTTTTTTTCCTACAAAACCAATGCCGTAGAAAGCCATTGCGACGATAAAAAAAAACGTGCAAGTCGAGTTATCAAGTTCTTCACGCCATGCACGGATTATCCTTTAGCGTTTTAGTTAAACTGTTTGCAACAAGCACCATCCCAAAAAAAAAAATTATTATGTGAAACGAGTCTTTTTAATTTTAAAATCGACGTATTTACGTTTACACCGCGTGCTCGTGCTAGGGCCTCTAGTGGTCTTACAGCGAGTAAATACATATTGTACCACGTTTCCTGCCCCATTCAGAGACTCCATCCAATTGGGACTCAGAAACAAAAACACCAATCATCCTTTAACAACACAGTTCGTTATATTACTCCTCATTTGCCCAACAGTAATGAGTAACACCTCTTTACCCTCATCAAGACAGAGAACACCATCACTACTAAATAGTTCACTCTTTTGCCAAGCGTGAGCTTCAGTTAAATGAACACATTCGTTCCGGCAGTCGGCTGTGTATTCATTCATTCAGTGTGGATCCTTGTGTTACACCGAAGTTTTGGTGATGAAAAGTTGGTCATTTCTTTTCCATGATTCTTAGAGAGATTTTACTTCTTCTTTCTTTATCTTGTGGTTAGTGCCTAACCTGGTGTCAGAGTTTTTATGCCGCCCATGGGCCTCTGACTTGGCTTTACATGCAGTCGAGAAATATCTGGGTGAATATCACAGCAGCAAATTTTACGTGTCCACGTTGAGAATCGAGGTGTAAAATGGTAGGATGTTTCTTATTTTTTTTTATAGTGAACTACGTAACTTGGTTCAATTAGGGCCACATTTTTTGTTTTCATAAGTATATATAAATAATCAGGAAAAAAAAAATCACTTTCAAATTCAAGTTTGGTGGCTTGTCCCAGTTCCATTTTTTGATATAATTGCATTCACCAAAGTAACAATTTGGGGTAAAATAGCAAATAATCAATTTCCTTAGTATATGCATAAGACACACTATCTAAAAACAATTAAACCATATAAGAAAATCTAATTTAAAAGCACAGGACATTCGAACAAAGTTTGTCCAAGCAAAAATCAAAATTTTGTTGGCACTTTTTCAATTTACTATAACACGAAGTTTCGGGCGTGTGTGATCAATAGTGTTTTATTATTTCGCAATTCTAAGTCTTGGGCCAGCACTTGCGCGTAACAGGTATGTGATTAGTGCTGTGATTACCCCCCAAAAACGTAAGTACTCACCTTGAGTGGCACAGGGGACAAGAAATGTTCAATTTTTGGTGGATCGATTTGCTGTCGATTTTAAAGTGTTTTAATAGTAAGCTACACGTTATAGCTAGTGATTAGGGTTTCGTATAAATCAGTAACATCAATTTAATTGGAACTTAAAACCCCTATTTTTAAAGATTTTTTTTATGCCTGGTCCCAATTTTGGTGGCTCAATTTTGGTGCCTTTGGTGGCGTTTTCCCGACACCAAAATTGAAAACGAGCCACCAAATTTTAAGTATGTACTGTATATGTATGGTTTGTACCTATATAGCCAGTTTTTAAGTTGCAGGACAGTTTTATTAGCAAACAAATAAATGTTATGTACTTGGCAGTAAGTAAGACCAATTATTATAAGGGTGGCATACTAATAATCAAGTTTCTTTTTAATATATTTTTATTTTGTTGCTTTTAAGAATGCCAAAACAGACCAGCGAAGAGAGGCAGGTTAAAAAGAGAATGACAGAAAGAAGAAGAAAAGCAAAAATAAAGAACTATCCCAAACAGGCTGAAAAACTGCGATAAAAGAGTTGTGAGGAAAACAGAAAACGAGAGTTTTCTTGTTTTTAAGTTTTTTTTAGTAAAGATGAGAGAAGATTTATATTTGAAAACTACAAATTCCTTTCTTAGATTGAAAGACTTATTGTAGAAACCATTGATCTAGTCTGGTGATTGGCATCCAAATATTGAGTTAAGGTTTTTTAACTGAAAAGGCTTTAGTTTAACTGAAATCTGCAGAGCGTAGTCACTAGAGCGTTTGTGAAATGGTAATGATCTGTTTGCTGTTTCACTGTATCTCTCCTTGGATATAATATTTTTTATTTTGTTTGGAACAACAAAAAATTACATAATAAAGCATTGAGTCCAAGCATAGCCCTTTCCATAGCTCGCTGAGCGACTTCAAATTTATGGACCAGCCGTACCGAGAGTGTCCACGTTTCAGCCCTGTAAGTCATAATAGGTAGGACGTACTGGTTGAAGACCTTAGTCTTTAGGCTCTGTGCAATACGCGACGAGAAGACCCGACGAAGTTTCCCAAAAGTTGCCCAGCCCAGCTGAATTCTTCTGTCAGTCTCCCTCTTAAAGTTGTTCTTACCAAACTGCAAAGTTTGCCCTAGATAAACATATTCTCGAACAACCTCAAGAGGACCGCCATTGACAGCAATAGGTCCTGGTTCCGGGTGACGTGTTCGTTGAACATAACCTGGGTTTTGTCCAAGTTCACCCTGAGATCAATGCGTATTGATGAATCAACTAGGCCATCCAGCATCTGCTGCAAAGTCGTGCATCGCTTCAGCCAGTATGACGATTTCATCTCAAGTGTGAGATGTACTCGCCGTTGATGTTCATGCCAGGTGCGTTGGTGAGGGGCTGCGGGACTGTTCGAAAGAGATACCGCGGCCCTGGAACACAAAGGGCTAAGAAGGAAAATGGACACAAGTCTGACACTCCGTTGGCTCACCCCATGACGCAATGGGATATGCTCTGTTTGCTGGTTCTGAGTCTGGATGGTTATTGTGGTGTTTTCATAAAGAGTTCTCAGCACTTGGATGTATCGCCAGTCCTGCCGGGGCTGCGGGACTGTTCGAAAGAGATACCGTGGCCCTGGAACACAAAGGGCAATGAAGGAACATGGATGGGTTTTAGTCAGTAAGAGTCTGACACTCCCTCCCACTCCACCCAGAGCGGGAGAAGTCATTTGATGATTTCCCATCCGTAAAAAAAAAAAAAAAAAATGTATCGCCAGTCGACTTGGCATCGCTGCAGAGACTCCAGAACTGACCAGGTCTCCACAGAGTCAAAAATCTTCTCGTAATTCGCGAATGTAAGACACAACGGCCGATTATACTCTTCAAACTTCTGTATAATCTGCCGCACTGTGTGGATGTGGTCGTCGAGTCTTCGCGTTAGACGATTCGTGATGACTTTTGAAAATAGCTAATACACGTGGCTAAGGACCGAAATGGGTCAGTAATTCTTGAATAGGGTCTTGTACCCCTTTTTAAAGAAAATAACGACCTCGCTCCTTCACCACGCTTCTGGAGTTCTCCCAGAGAACAGGACCGAGTTGAAAAGCTCCCGTAGCTCTCTTAATACAGGACTTCCTCCCGCTTTCAGGAGCTCAGTCGTTATCCCATCCTCACCAGGCGCTTTTCCATTTTTAAGCTATCTAAGTGACGCCCCGATTTTGTTTTGGCTGAATTCTGGTAGGTTTTCTGTGAAATGGCGGGTTAAGGTGGCTCTGGAATCCTTATTTTCAGAATCAGGTCGAGATGCACGCGATGCGTACAACTTGCTGTAGAAGTTTTCGACGTTACCTCCACTAGATTTGATCTTTATTACCACTTGGTCTTTATTATTAATTTTGTTTACAATAAAATATTTATATTTTTTTGTTTTCGTTCTTTTTTTGTGCAACTGAAAGTTTTATTAGCCGATGAAGTTATTGATAAGAATGAGAATTTGTGAGATTAGTTACATTGAGCTTCATTAGTGAGATTGAGGTTTGTGAGGGAGAAATTAAATTTTGGTGCCACAGATTTTCAATTTTGGTGAGCACTTTCGATTTTGGTGGACGATTTTCAATTTTGGTGGCCACACTAGACTTTGAACTAAAATATCTCAAAAAGTTATCGAGATTTTCTCAGCCCTCTTGAAGATCCTTCCAGCTTGGAGTTTCTTTTCTTATACCAGCCCGTTATTTTTCACGAATAATGAAGAAAAAATTTCGCCACCAAAATTGAATAAAAATGCACGTTGTTGATATTCACCCATCTCTCAGGCATGCTGGTTTGGTTTCCTGCGCCGAAGCAAGTGATAATTATACAATATATTATATCGAGGTAAAAAGCAGGCACATTTTACAATAAAAAAATACGCAAATGAATCCGAAAAATCAGAGGTGCGTACCTTGGGTTCGAACTCGAGACCTATGACTTGGCAGATCCTCGGTCAGACCACTAGGTTATCACTGCTCTTAGAACTTTGCTTAGATTGTACTTTATCAGCTTCAATGCTTCAGTTGATTTGTTCAGTTTTGTTTGAACATACAAAGCATAACATCATGAATGTTCTTGCCGAAAGGGTAAAGCAGAGGTGTAGGGCCCTGTTATACTACACCAACATTTTGCCAGTCTCGTGTAATAAGAGGCGAGCCTATTGCCATTCTTATAAAACAGACTTCCCAAATGCCGTTTCTTTAGACTATTATAATCAAATCAGCTTACGATGCCTGCACTTAATATCAAGGGACATCATAACGTCATGAGCATGACATTTGGCGGAAAACCGGAAATAAATACCCTAATCCTGCATAATGCCATAACTGCCTGAGATCCTTTTTGAGCATCATTAGGATAATGCTATGCTCGACATTAATCGACATTTTAAGGGGTTTGCGTGTACGCCTAAAAGTGGTCCGTACATTTTCATGGGTATTGCCGTAAAATTATAATCATTTGTGTGCTACATAAAGCCTAACTAACAATACTGCTTAGATTGATGTAAAACCTACACAAACATTATTTTGTTCAATACATTTTAAACCTTATGCACAGTGTAAGACATAGTTTATAAGCTTACGGTCTTTAAATAATAATAATATGTAAACGTATAAAAAGGCGGGCAGTAATCATAGAGCATCAAAATATTCGTTCTCATCTCTGTCAATAGAAAAAGTGCCCAATATTGGCTGGCAGTGGCAGCATTGCCATGTTGAATGGCAATACCGATTCTTTGGCCCGTTTGGCGAAATCTGGAAAACTGAAAAGGGCACACGCAATTTAATCTTAAAAAATTAGTGTTACCACCGTTGATGGCAATTAATTAGACACGTAAACAACTAATGATTAAAAGACCGTCTCGTTGGACTAGTGATTGTAAGCGCGATTGCTGAGGACAGGGTCCTGGGTTCGATTCCTATGTCGTACAAAGTCTTATTGGGTTTTTCCATTTCTCAGTAGCAGCCACGGAGTCTGGGTTTGTGCCCTTTGATGGCAGTAGGCTCGCCCCCTATTACATAACTGGCGAAATGTGGGTGTAGGTAATTGGTACACCTCTGCCTAATCCTTCGGGGTTTTCAGGCGTGATGTTATGTTTTGTACGATTAAAAGACTACGGTGTGACGACATCCCGTTAAAATCTTGCAGCACACTACTCACAGGTCAACGCTCTCAGTTTGCTCATCTGCTGAATATTGTACACGAACACGAGATCCCAGAGGAAATGGAGGATTGGAGGAACTTAGAGGGACCGAGAGGAATGTGATGAAGTCACGCGATGGTAAAAAGACTGCAACTTTGAGGGTAGTCTTGCTTTTTAGGAAAATGGCAGGAACTCGTGGGAACTGGCTAGGCTTAAGGGTATGGAAGCCGTTTTAACTTTTTTAAATAAGATATGAATTTTAGCTTTGCCTATGGCAACGCAGCTTAAAACAGTCATTTCAATGAAATTATTTCCAGACACTTTTGATTTGTCCAGGAATCGCTCAGCCAGAAAAATAAGCTAGTTGCCCGTTCGTAGATTCCTATGGACAAGAACCTTCATGATCACTCTGTTATATCCAAATGAAATTCTTTTGTGTAAGTGTAAGGCCTGTAACCTAAATATTTGAGTTTTTTTAAACACCTTTTTGAACTAACAATGATGTACCTAATTCAAACTCAATTTTGTTATTTCTAGCGAATGACCTGGTGAAGGTTGCGGGTATCCGCTGAACGCGAGTCGCACGGGACCGGTCAATGTGGCGGCACTTGGGGGAGGCCTATGTCCAGCAGTGGACGTCTTTCGGCTGAAAAGATGATGATGATGATTTCGAGCGAAGGCTCATATAGGGTTAGTAGCATAGTCATTAAAAACTAAGTGTTATAAACAACACAATACGGTGACATATGCAACCGACAGCACTGCACCAATCCTTTTTAGAACCAATAGGTCTGGCCGTGACTCGAGCCACCATTGATGCTGCGCGCTTGCGCATTATTGTGTAAAAAGAATCTTCACGCGCCGCTTCAAACATCCCTGACGCACTGCACGCCATGGCAATCCGATCAGAAACGTCGATGACTATTTTGAAGCAATAATGATAAACTCAGATGAAATGACTAGTCATAGTATCAAGTAATGCGGTGAATAAAAGAAAACTATGGAAGAAGAAGTCATGCTACGCCGAATGCAAATAAAATGTAATAAGTATTTATCATTATTTATTTGTATTAATAGTATGTTTTGTCTTTGTAGTTATAAGTTTGTTAGTATATTCTTTTAAGAATACCATATATTATGGTATATTATATTTAAATAGTTCTGCTTTTTGTTTTATGTATTCATTTTTCTTTTTTCTTCTTTTACACACTATCTCTTTTTCTAGTATCTCTGGAAAGTTTGTTTATAAATAAGCATCACCTTTGTACTATTTGCTGTTCCTTTCTTCTTTTCTGTATTTAGTGTGCACATAAATTGTTAAATAAATAAATAAGGGAAACATAATAATGATTTTAAACAAACAATTTTAACTGAAAATCAGCAGTGATTTCACACCTGACTTAAATGTAAATATAGCGTGAACGTTATATTGTTAGCGTAACAGACTTTGGGAGAGAATAAATAATTAGTTTACATTTCATAATTATGTGTGTTTTAGATGGGTGCGATGTAACAAATCAAACATTAATTTGATTATTTAGTGCACCGACCGCGAATAATTCAATTATTTGGCTAAGGCCCTCCCACCATAAATTATTATTTATCTAGCTAGATATACCACAAACTATAGGCTTTATAATTGTTTATACTTTCCAATTGATATGCATAACATCACGCCTGTAATCCCCAAAGGGACGGCAGACGTGTACCTAATAGTACACCCATATTTCGCCACTTATGTTTTAGTCGCATTTAATAGAGGGCGAGCTTATTGCCATCATCCAGGCACAACTCCAGACCCTGTGGCTGCTACAGAGAAATACCAGATGGAAAAACGCCATAACAATAATTTGCCTAACCCGGGAATCGAACCGAGAACCTCATGCTCAGCAGTTGCGATTGCGACCACTAGACCAACGAGGCACTCAAATTGAGGCTAAGTTTACTTTTTTTGGGACTGTTATAAGAATCAACACAAAAAATGTTTGGAGACGTAGATTAGGCATAAATACCTGCCTTATCATCTCTATTAATATTACAAAGAAGTAAAATTTGTTTGTAGGTCTATAAGTTTGTATGTAGGAGGTAATCTCCGTAACTAATGATCCAATTCTAAAAAATCTTTCACTGGCAGAAAGCTACATTATTTGTGGGTGCTATAGGCTATACATTATATTGACACATATCATGCATATTAGCCGAGCTATCACAATTTTTGAGGACCAAGTCGCGGGCGAACTGCTAGTAGCCTATAAAGGGTGTAACTAGACCCTCAACGAAGCCGAAAGGCACTTCTTCTCCCCGTCATTGCGATCATTTTTTTGCTGTAGACCATACCTGGATATCTTCTAGTTACAGAGATATTGGGGGTCAAAGTTCCAACTTTTTCACAAGTTTTTTTTAAAATACAATGTTTTAATGTTGTAACTTTACTTTAAATACCTCCGCGACCCTCGTAATACTCAATGCATCCATCAGCACAATGTTTTGAGTGTAATACTTGATTTTTCACCCCAAAAAAAAAGTCGTTTCCCAGCAAATTTTTGCGTAGGGTTACTTAGTTTGATGTACAGAATGCTTGTTTGACGGCTTCGTGAAGTGTCTGTTTACACCTTGTATAGGACAAAATCCTAATATTAGCAGCAAATGACTAACAAACTACCCACGCTTTTCTAATTAAGAGCCAAACTATCACTCAACAAAATCCTTTCACAACGCCCTTGAACGAAAACCGGAACATATAAATCAAAAGTTTAATCTACGAGCGGCTTCCTACGAGACTTTAAACAGAGGATTACATTCGAAGCTCCAATATTAGAAAATAAACTACAGTTTCACTAGTGTGGTACAAGTAATTTATAACTTGACTCCGGGCAATTTATTTCAGTGAAAATTCTTCCGACATTTTTCGCTGTTAGGATGCCAACAACTCGTGTAAATCTTTTGAGAACCAATCACAGACTCGTTAGGGGTCGTATTTTGAAGATTTTTTTATACCTTTGTAGGTATTTAGATTTAAGTAGATACAGTTTCCGTATTTTGTTTATATTTTAATTCCTTTATTCATTCATCGACCATTAAAATTACGTTTTTAAAATATTAAAATCTCAAAAACAAGAAATATAAAAAAAAATCAGCCCACCAATATCGGGAACAAGGGTCAGGGCTCTTGGGAGAGGAACATCCTAACAATACGCGCCGTGTCCAAAACTACTGCTACCATTATTATATCAAAACAAAAAAAAAAAAAAAAAAAATCAAGAAAAAAACCTCAATACCATGCTGAAAAAGAACACCCTTAGGGAAAAGCGGTCAACCAACCAAAAAACTGAAGGTACAACTATGACAAGCAATATCATCGATGAAATCTTATTGTAACGGGGATTTTTTCAAAAATCTTTATTCATAGACAGTTAACACAAAAAGGTTTCAAACATTTACAGAATAAAGGCTCCACCACACACGTTATTACGCTCAGTTTAAATCATCATCTGCCTGCAACAGTCAACTGCTGGATATGTTAAATCATCCATTGATACAACATTGTACGAGTATGTTCATAATCAGCTTATAATATTCCCAGTGCTGGGAAACAGGCCTCCTCTCTATGAAAGGGAATGGGCTATAATCCACCACGCGGGCCCAGTGCGGGTTGATAGATGTCACAAGTCTTCGAATTTTTGGTTCTAGGACATGCCGGTTTCCTCACGATGTTTTCCTTCACCGTTTTGAGAGCATAATACTAGTTTGTTCACGTAATCTTTTTTCACCTTGTAAGTGAAAGTAATAAGGTTATTCTATCTGTAGTTCAGGGTATTATTAGGCGGTCACGATAACTACAATCCAATGAATGGGGCATAATTGTGTTTGCCAACCGAGAATAAACTAGACAGCGACGTTTTTACATAAATTGTCTAGCTTAAGCTGGCGGCTTCGCCCGCGTGGAGTTCGATAATTGCCCCATGGGATCATACTACCGGGATAAAAAGTATCCTATGTGTTAATCCAGGTTATAAACTATCTGTGTGCTAAATTTCATCCAAATCCGTTCAGTAGTTTTTGCGTGAAAGAGTTACAAACATCCATCCATCTATCCTCACAAACTTTCGCATTTATAATATTAGTAAGAAGTAAGATTCGATTCGTTCCTCACACATCTCCAAATAAAATATCCTAAAAATAGGACCCAATTTCGTCCCACACCCTGATTGTATGATGCGGCCTTTAGGACTGAATAGCGTTTAAATTCAGCTAATAAAGTCCGAGATCGGGTCGAGATAGACCCGTAATGACGAGGGTAGGTACAATCAAATTACTATGTGCACAGAATTATATGCCAACGTTCTGATTTTGTGCTACCCCTTACTGACCGGAATAGAAATTGTAATTTAATATATTTAAATTGTAATTGTTTTTCGAAAGTATGTTAAGCATTTTATTGCTCTTGGTTCTAATAATAATTCATTTATTAATTCAAGTACCAAGGACTCATTAATACACGTAAAATTCAATACAGCACAAATGATACATTAAACACACCAATACAACACGAAACAATAAACATATATTTAAATTGACAGCCGTCGACTGTAGGGGACGTGCAACTCACTGCAGCGTCTGATGTATGGACAGTCGAGCCTGTCGGCTACCATCATCAGCATATTATTATTGAGCCGGTACAAAAGCGTTAAAGTGTTATTGGGTTTTCCATCAGGAATTTATCGGTAACAGCCACGGAGTCTGTATTTGTTCCCGATTAATGGCAATAAGCTAGCCCTCTACAAAATGGGACTTAAACATAACTGGCGAAATGTGGGTGTACTAATGGGTACAACACCTCTGCCTAACTCTTCGGGGATTACAGCGTGATAGCGATTTAATTTTATTACCTACTCTCTGCCCAAATAATGTTTAAATGTTAAAAATATAGGTGAGAAAAAGCATCTTCTAACGCACAAAAGCAAGCAAACAGTGCTACTTTTCTTAATTTTCAGGAATTCGTTCTCTGTTTTACCACGGTGTTTTCTGCTGCAGTAAAAGTCACCAATATTATCTGCAAATGCTGCATTAAATATTGTAATAATGTAAGTTATGCTTATACAATATTCCTAACAAAAACAGAAAATCTACCAAAACAAAATTTATAATGCAGTTTAACAAAATTTTGAAAACCAACTAAAACATGGACGATCTATAAAATAAAGCACCTATTACAATACTGCTTGTTTCAGCAAAACATTTAAAGCGGACAAGTTTATTACGCAATGGACATATTTTCGTGCAAAACTATCGCTTTAAAGTTTAGGATAATCATAAAATCGTGACAATAGCTGTCCAAACGGTTCGTTCGTGTTTCGCAAAGGATGAAGCCAATTTTGCGTGTTGCTTTACTATTTGTATACTTAAAACTTCCAGATTCAGCATCTGCACTAGCATTTTTGAAACTATGCTTTGGGATCAGGTTTAAGTCTAACCGGATGCAGTTGCATACCAGTATTTTACAAAAAGCTGCTTCCTGTCTTATCTCCACAAACCAGGAACAGGGTACAAAGGCTCCCTCCATAGAGTTATATAGAGTTTCGGGCTTCTAACTACCCTCAAGAATCTACATGTCCAGGACCAACGTTTTAACGTGTTTTCCGAGGGGCACTAAGATATATCGTCACGCAGGACTATTTGAGTTAAATAAAGGAAAATATATAACTAGCTTTTAACCGCAGCTTCGCTCGCGTTAATTTAGAATTTGACAATTAATTCGGATTGTTCTCTGCTTGTAATAATATAATTCAATCATGATTCGAAAGACACGTGTCGCCATCTGTACCCGTAAGAACGTTATTGTAGTTTTCCTCGAGAATAGACCTTTTTTGCGGGATGAAAGATACTCTATGTCCGTTTCTGAACATCTGACAACGTATGTGCAAAATTTCAGGATGATCTGTTCAGTGGTTTAGGCGTGAAAAGGTAACAAACAAACAAACAAGTATTTATAATATTAGTAAGTATGGAAGTATGAAAGTACGGATGGATGAACAGTCACTCATCCACATACCGACCTCGGAAACGTCGCTTTGCTGGAGATTAATCTGTGCAGCTGTGTTTGCATAACCACGAGCCAATTAGAGACTATTTACCATCAAACACAAATAATATCCACCAACCCAAAAGCTAGACCCGTTTGTACTTAACCTGTAGGTTCAGACCCCAACTGTTTTACCCCTACTTTATAAAACTGTACCCTATTTGTATTCCGGCTCCGACATATTGCGATACACCTCTAAATGTAAGCACACAGTGTGTTTCACAGGAAAATGTACATTTATTTTACTGTTTTGTCTGTTGGGTTATGATTTTCGAATTTGTTTTATGTGTTGAGACTAATGTTTTTGGGAGCATGCGGTTTATTTTGTAGCAAATAAAATTCTTAGGGAATGTTTGGAAGCCTAATTCTACTTGCAACTCGTAGGGGCCAATTCAATATTATAGTATTTATGAATAGTGGTTCTATTTATTAATTTAATTTTTTTAATTCAATTTTCTTCTTGAATTACCGACAGTTATGTACACGAGACCGGTCAATATGGTGACACTTGGGGGAGTCCAGCAGTGGACGTTTTTCGGCTGAAATGATGATGATGATGTACACAATTTTCCGTTCAAAACGCATTTTTAACTAATTTGCATACGCAGTCATGCAATTAATTTAATAACACATAAGAAACTCGAGTATTTTGCCTAAATCGGACAAAAGTTTTTTTCTCTTAATTTCGTGGTCCATAAATCAGATAGAAACAAAATATCCAAACGATTTAACTGCAATAAAAGCTTAGTAAAAATGAGTGATAAATCATATTTTACGCAAAAGAAGGGCTCTTGAGGTTTATTTTTTTTTCGTTTGCGTCAGATGCAGCGTGGGCAATTTATACCCAGCCTCCTTTTGGAGCCAGGAAAACTACTTTTCATGAGTTATAAAGGGTGTAAAAAGACCCTTAACGAAAGGAACTTGTTCTCCCCGTCATTGCGATCATTTTTTTTCTCTAGGCCATACCTGAGAACCTTCTAGTTACGGAGATATTGGAGGTCAAAGTTCCAGTTTTTTCAGATTTTTTTTTAAATACTACTTGTTAAGGTTTTTACTTTACTTTAATTACCTCCATGACTCGTTTACGATTCATAGCATCCATCAGCACAAAGTTTTAAGTGCATTACATTGAGTTTTACCGTAAAACGTGATTTTTCACCCCAAAAAAAAAGTCGTTTCCCAGCAATTTTTTTTGCGTAGGGTGACTTAGTTTGATGTACGTAATGCTTGGTTGGCGGCTTGAAGGGTCCGTTTACACCCTGTATACGAACTCGAGATTCGTCTAAAATATCAGGAAATTATCCAGTACGTGTCTTGCTTAGACCAACTAAAAATTATAAGTTTATAAGTTTTTAAACTGGTCACTAAAACGGGATGACCGTCGTGTATTTATGCTTGCAACAACGCCAAAATATCGGGAACCCGAAACAAATAATAGCAGACATGGTAAATATCCCGTTTTCAATGTTTACAACTAGAACTAAAAATAAACGTTCACATGTGCAGTCACAAGTTGCCAGATACTTTATTAGTCGAGGAATAGGAGTTGCAGAAATCTAGGTAAGACAAAAAGATTTTCCTCAGACTCTGACGACGCAAGAGGAGTCTGTAAGGGTCGTAGCTGGTGGGGTTCTGAAGGTTCTACCCCCATGGGGAAAGGCGTAAATCTATGTATGTAACTTTTTGCACGTTTCCTACTTACTCATAACATAACATCACGCCTGTAATCTCCGAAGTATTAAGCAGAGGTGTACCTAATAGTACCCCCACATTTTGCAAATTATGTTTAGTCCCATGCAATAGGGGACAAGTCTATTTTTTTCAACCGGGCACAAATCCAGACTCAGTGGCTGCTACTGAGAAATTCCTGATGGATAAACCCAATAACAAAATACCCAACACCGGAATTGAACCCAGGAGCTCCACAATCGCGATTGCGACCATTTGACCAACGAGACAGTCCTTAATTGAATCTATCCTCATAAAAATAGCAACACAAAACCTCTTACTTACTGGCCCCAGTATCTTCCACTTTCACGCCCCTCACCCTTGATTAATAGCCTGCATTTGCTAACCAACACATCTCCGTCATTACCGCCCCTAATTCTCAGAAATCCTCGCGATGCAATATATTTTTCTTTTTACTAAGGCTTCTTTTAGTAAAATGCGTTAGCGCCATTTTATTGAGGCATACCACAGATTTAAGAAAGAAGAGGCATTCTTTTTTCAAAATTATTTGTGTCGGATATCCTTACTTATTTTTTTTGGGTTGTGGAGGTCAGATATGCAGTCGCTTCATGTAAAATACTGGTATTCAGCTGCACCCGGTTAGACTGGAAGCCGACTCCAACATAGTTGGGAAAAGGCTAGGTAATAATAGAGATCCTTACATCCTTACTTTATTTCTTTTAATTTGGTACCTAGTTTAGATGCTTTTTTCCATTAGGACCTAAGAATGTATTATTGTATCGTTGAATTTACGTATTATGAGAACTACTTAATTGAAAAACCTGCTTGAGTGAGAAGTAGTGACGATGTAGGCTGAAAAAGAGGAAAAATATCGGTGTTGGTTCTTGATATGTGTTTTTACCCGACTGCCAAGGAAGGGTTATGTTTTTCGCGCGTATCTTGTATGTTTCTGTTTGTTTTTTTGTAAATTTCTTTATTACCTCGTATGTTCCAAATGGCTGGATGGATTTCAACGATTATGATATCATTAGATTCGTCTCAAAAACCCAAGTGTCCAAAGGAATGTGTTTAAAAAAAAACGCGGATTTTTGGCGTTAAATTATAAGTTTTTTTTTTCAACCAAACCTATCGAGTAGTGTATCAAAATTAAGGAAATTAAAAGGAGACTCCAAATATATAAATATATATAGGTACATAATACAATTTGTAGTGGGGTTTTTTGATACTTTTAATTAAATGTTAGGTACTTGTTAGGTTAGCTATAGTGCTTTCATAGTTATTGTACTTCTGACAGAAATAACCCAACAGCAACCTTATGGGGTTCATGGACGGCTCAGGCCTCAAGTGCGCATGCGGCGTCTCCCCACAGACAATGGCCCACCTTCCATCTTGCACCGCATGCCCTATCACCTGCGCACTCGAAGATCTGCTTACTGCATCAGTGAGTGGGGTTCGCGTGGCTGAGTTTTGGGCTAAACATAACATCTGAACTTTTTCCATCGGCACGCTAAGAAGAAGAAGAAGCAACCTTATTATAAACAGAATAGATCACAGCTATTTTGACAGTGATGCAAAAGCAGAAGATGCGGGTGACGATTTCTCATGAAAAAACTACACAAAATTAATTTTCTGTAATTCTTTAAAAGTACTCTACTTACCAAACTGCCAGAGGCACTGAGGAAAGTTTTATCATTGTTCTTTGAAAACGTTTCTAGAATATATTATGTTAATAATGTAATATTTTGACCTATTTTATAAATCTTTTATATTTTTCTTTTTACTACGGCATCTTTAAGTAAAATGCGTCAGCGCCATTTTATTGCGGCATACCACAGATGAAAGAAAGAAAAGGCATTCTTTTTTCAAAATTATTTATGTCGGATATCCTTACTTTATTTATTTTGGGTTGTGGAGGTCAGATAGGCAGTCGCTCCATGTGAAATACTGGTATTCAGCTGCACCCGGTTAGACTGGAAGCCGACTCCAACATAGTTGGGAAAAGGCTAGGTAATAGAAGATCCTTACTTTAATTCTTTCAACTTGGCACCTAGTTTAGATGCTTTTTTTTCCATTAGGACCTAAGAATGTATTATTGTATCGTTGAATTTACGTATTATGAGAACTACTTAATTGAAAAACCTCTTGAGTGAGAAGTAGTGACGATGTAGTTTGAAAAAGTGGAAAAATATCGATGTTGGTTCTTGATATGTGTTTTTACCCGACTGCCAAGGAAGGGTTATGTTTTTCTCGTATTTTTGTTTTTGTAATTTCTTTATTTATCTCGTATGTTCCAAATGGCTGGATGGATTTCGACGATTAAGGTATCATTAGATTCGTCTCAAAAACCCAAGTGTCCTTAGACAGGTGCTTAAAAAAACAAAAATTTAAACTATAAGTCGTTAATATATATTTTTTTTCAACCAACCCTATTGAGTAGGGTATCAAAATGAATTAAATTAAAAGGAGACTACAAATATATAAATATATATAGGTACATAATACAATTTGTAGTCAGGTTTTTTGATAATTTTAATTAAATTTAGGTACTTGTTAGATGGCTGCGGGACTGTTCGAAAGAGATACCGCGGCCCTGGAACACAAAGGTCAAAGAAGGAACATGGATGGGTTTTAGTCAGTACGAGATTATTATTATATCGATTATTTGATGATTTCCGATCCCAAAAAAAAAGTTACTTGTTACATTAGTTAAAGTGCTTTCATAGTTATTAGCTATTTTACTTCTGACAGTAGTAACCCAACATCAACCTTATAATATTCAAAATTAAGATCACAGTTACTTTGACAGTGATGCAAAAGCAGAAGATGCAGGTGACGATACATGGATGACAAAAAAATTCTCATGAAAAAACTACACCAAGTTAATTTTCTGTAATTCTTTAAAAGTACTTACCAAACTGCCAGAGGCACTGAGGAAAGTTTTATCATTGTTCTTTGAAAATGTTCCTAGAATATATTTTGTTAATAATTTAATATTTGACCTCTTTTATAAATCTTTTATACTAAGTAAAGTTTTCCTTTGAGTAAGAAATTAAGTTTTTCGAACTATTGAACTGATTAAACAGCCATATTACTCTTCAAAGTTTTTAAGAATTTAAGGCGATCTTAGGTAAGATTGTCCCAGTGTTCATTTACCTAAAAAAAAAAAAAATTATTCCTCATTTCATTGCTTTCCATCAGACGAGATTGAGGTCTAGAGCAGGCTCATCAGGAAAGAAAAAAGGGAGTCTGGATTTGTGCCCGGGTGATGGCAATAGGCTCGCCCCCCATTAAATTGGACTTAAACAAAACTGGCTAAATGTGGGTGTACTATTAGGCACACCTCTGCCTAACCCTTCGAGTATAAGGGGCATGATGTTATGTGTCTTGTTTCTTGCAAAGCACGTGCTTCACATGATCAGTTACACAGGTCACTGTTACTATGATCTTGGGCTAATGAGGAGCACTGATCATTGGTTTTATCCAGCTCGTCCCATCACCTTCTACGAGGTCTACCACGACGGCCGCCTGCTGTGTCAGGGCTTTACATAGAGACTATGCCCACAGCTCATTTATCAGAAACCTAGAAGTATATAGGTATGTATTTTTAGGAAGAAATGAGGCTGCACGTAGCACATAATTATTGGCTCTATGGAAAGGAGTGACAACTTCCAATTGTCTATTGTCTCTGGTCTGGTGTCACTCTTGACGAGAACATCGCTCAAAAGACTGTAACATACCCACCGCGGCACACGGATAGATCACGAACGTGTGTTAAGCTTCGCTTTGCAAGAAAATGTATGTGATTGTGTCCACTACAAACCACGGACACGCTATGCATCAATTGACGTCATTAGTACATGTGTGGCTTGCTTGAATAAGGCGCTCAAATAGCTCAACACCATGCACGCTGTGCATGCTGTACACGAATATTAACCCACGACGATGCCGCGGTGGGCCACGCACGCTACAGTGTGTGTAGTGTGTACTGCAGTGGAAACGTAGACCCACGTTGTGAAACAAATAAATCCACGCAGCTAAAATGTGCCGCATGCCCGTGCACAGCATGCGCCGCGGTGGGTTGGCGCCTTAAGATTTATAATTTCCTATTTTGTGTTCTTATTGGCTACTCTTCTAAACAATTACGTGTTAATTGAATTCGTACTTTGTTGTGGTTTAGGTTAGATTCAGTGCTTGATATTTTATTCCTAAAATAAACGGTTGAATTAATTAAGTGAACGGATGTATTAATTATCTTGAGTATCTCGTTGTCTTTTTTTAAACACCTTCGCTTCTGCGCTAAAAATATATTAACAGGTACAGGTAATTAAGACAATAAAACAAATGTACGTGACTGATAAGTTACCGGTCGTACCTTGAACGTGTTGAAACTATAAATAGCACTTATTCTTAACACAATGTAGTTTGACAATGAAAATGAAGGATGTTCGTTTAGCTTGACAGCTATAAATACTTTGGGGAAAATATATGATGTACCTAGGTATGCTCTGCATCTATGCACAGCATAGACAATAACTAGTACTGATGATTTAGGTATCGGCAAATATTTAACTTTAAAAAAGAAGAACTTTGGCCCACTCTAGGAATTTCTCCTGTATTGTGGATGCGTTTACAAACATTTAAACTCACATACACGAACAGCCAGAACCCGAACTATCTGTAGGCCATACAAATAATTGTTCCGTGTGGGAATCGAACCCGTGACACTCAGAACAGCATACACTGCGACAACTGTGCCCTCAAAAGCAATGTAGTTTTACTTAAAATAATCAACATAGTATTTCCTTTGAAAATTAACGGGAAAAGGTTTGTAAAGACAATTAAAAATCAATCTTACGCCTAGAACATTTTAGGCATAATATTTAGAACATACAAGTCTACCTGTAACTAATGTTCGATTGCACCCTACGACCTTAAAAATATGTCTGGGACAGATTGGCTGCAGAAGGCTTGGGACAGGCTGTTATGCCGATGTTTGGAATACCCATCTCCAGCAGTGATCTTCGGTTGGCTAATTTGATTGTATCTCGGGAATTTGTAACAACATCAAGGTGTAGACACACATACCCTACCCAATAGAAAATACACCTGTCTTTCACCCCCCGTAACGAATAGCTACCCTAGTATCAATCCTCTTTGATCAGCAGCAGAGTGGATTGGAGCCAGGTCCCGTCACCTGGGGCGAATGATAAATAAAGTAGCTTTGTCACGTCCCCTCCCGAAACTGTTTAATCCGCAACTGTGGGTTACGGATTACGCCAATCCGAGAGCTCGAGGCGTATAATCTGTCACTTTTTGTAAGAAATGTCCTCTAAAAAGGTCGTAAGGTGTAAGTTTATTTAAATGCGGAGTAGGTTTTTAACTTATCTTTAATTTTTTTTTTTGAATCGCAAAACGGTTGGTCGACTCTTCACGTAACCAGAGGACGGGCCTATTTTTTGGCCAAAGAATCAGGATTGCCATCCAACGTGGCAATGCTGCCAGCCTTCTGGGCACTTTTCCTGTCGGCAGCGATATGGACGAAATTTTTGACGCCCTGTAACCGTTAAGAGACTTGTACATATTTTTTATTACTATTATAGATTTGTAGTACATAATATATAGTAAATCTACAGACTAATTTTGCAAGGTAAGTAGTATGGCGAAACGTCGGTGAAGTTTGTATAGGCTCTACTCTGTTTAACCGTTTGGGGAAAAACAGGTGTGATATTATGATACGTCTATATTAAGACTGCCTCGTTGGTCTAGTGGTCGCTAGCACGACTGCTGAGCATGAGGCCTTGGATTCGATTCCTGGGTCGAGTAAAGTCATCATCATGTTTTTCGAGGCACGGGGGAAACTCGGTATGTAATGGGTGTTCACCCGTCCACGGACCAACCTAGGCACGGCGCGGCTTAACCTGAAGATTGACCCAATCGTCTGTCATTATTTAGCCACGAGCTCCTCATCCCATGATTTTATACCAAGCTATGAATCCTTAATCTCATTTAAACTTATCAGAACATAAATTACTATGTTATAACTTGATAAGAAACATATTATGCAAAACATCTAAGTCTTGTTACAATAAATTATGTTCGATCTTCTCGGCGGTATTGCTGCTGATAAAACGAGTTACTTGATAACCTTTGTTTTATGTGTGTTTGGTAATATTTTATTGTAGTATAGCTCTGTTATTGTTTTGCAAGGACTTATACACTAGATAGTGATATTTTTTGTTTTGTCTTCTGACAAACGTAGGACACATTTTGTCCTCAAAACAAAATTGAGAAAACGAGTGAGTGCCTTGAGATTCTTCGCAGAATAGATGGAAAAAAACTCTTAGTTTTTTTTTAATTATTATAAAAATATTACTTCCCTACTTAAATCGGATTTTATTAACAATTCCAAGATTTCTAATTTTTTTTCACGGAACTCTAATCCTTTTTCTAAAATGAAAGTACCCCAACTAGTACACAGCAAGTTATTCCTTATAACATGTCATAATCGGTCCAGCCGTTTCGGAGATTACCGCCGGAACACACAGACAGACAAAAACATTTTTTTTTGTTAGAAGCACCGTATATACTTTCATATATTAAAAATTACAAACCGACACTTTTTTTTTATTTATATAGTCTAGTCTATCATCTTGTTATAAGTCCAGGTTTCCTCGCGATGTTTTCCTTCACCGATGTCTGTGATATCCAAGATAAACTTAGAAAGTACATATGAATTGAAACAGTCACATTGGTACCTACCTGGATTTGAACCACAATCTCAGCATGAGAGGCAAGGCATTACCTCTTTATTTCACACAATAATAAATTACAGTTGAATATCCAATCACTGCTGCGATTTGTTAATTCATTCCTATACACGCTCTTGTTGCAATACAACCTACAAAGTAAAATAACGACCCCATTTTGATAGCACAAAACCTTTAAACCAAAGTGTGTTATCGTGGTGTGTGTAAACCTCCCCGAGGCCACAAGCGTGAAGATTAGGAAGTATAGCAGACAGGCGTGTCCCTGTGGACCCTTTACTATTCTGAGGCAGTCGATAACGTTGCCAACGGCTATGCTATTTTGTAAGTTAGTATATACAAAGTAAACTTCGGTCATAATATTGTGAATTTGCGTAAAGATAGTTTGTAAGAAAATAAAGATGAATAGCAAAACGAAAAGAGTAGTAAAAATTACCTAGGTTTGATGCAAACAATTTGGACGTAGCGTTTGGTCACAGTTCTAACCTAAAACTAACCTAACCCATTTGGACGGTGTGTCCTAGCAATAAAAAGGATAGTTACCGGCCGCACCTAGGTATAGCCGGCTAAAACTAGGTGTAACCTTACTTGGGCTTTTGGCCGTAGCAGATACAAAGTATAGAACTTCGGTCATAATATTTTGAATTTGCGTAAAGATAGTTTGTAAGAAAATTAGATGAATAGCAAAACGAAAAGAGTAGTAAAAATTACCTAGGTTTGATGCAAACAACTTGGATGTAGCGTTTGGTCACAGTTCTAACCTAACCTAACCTAATCCATTTGGTCGGTGTGTCCTAGCAATAAAAAGGATAGTTACCGGCCGCACCTAGGTATAGCCGGCTAAAACTAGGTGTAACCTTACTTCGGCTTTTGGCCGTAGCAGATACAAAGTATAGAACTTCGGTCATATTTTGAATTTGCGTAAAGATAGTTTGTAATAAAATAAAGATGAATAGCAAAACGAAAAGTGTTGTGTTTGAAAATTAAATAACCTATTTGCGGTATGTACATTTGCGGACGAAAAATGCGCGTTCGTGTTGCGAAAACCACAAATGAATACCATTGTTTGTTTGTGGTCAATTCGGTGTACAGGTGTTTTCTGAAACCGACTATTTATCTTCAAAATGAAAAGCCGAAAACGCATCACTATAAATAATGAAATACAAAACCGGAAATAACAAATATAAGATTATATTATACACAATATCCTCGAGCTTAAATAATAACAGCCGCATGGGTCGGTCTTTAAGGTAAAGCAACGCTTGGTGAGGTCTCTCCAAGGATGGATGGTCATCCTTTACACACGGGACTTCTCTGTGCATTGGCTCTTTTTATCATAAAAAGTAAGCCCAGACAAGAAGATGATAGCGTGGTATGAATGTCCATGTTGTGCCAGACGAACCATTACTACCATCTACATTTATCAGAAAAAGCTTTGCATCCAGAAAAACGTTACTGAAAATAAAGTTTTTCTTTTAAAAGTCAACCGAGGATAGCACTTATCAGCCAGTCGCGGTTCATAAAAACGTCGAAAACGATCGAGGTGGCGCAAAACTTATCAAGTTCGCTTCAGTGCATGCGTAATGGCCAAGGGGCATTGAAGAAAGAAATAGCGCAGATAGTGAGCTTCAAATTTAGGTATATTTGCACTGGCAAAATTGACTTATTTGGTACGCTGTCTGTGAAATAATTGGTCGTCTAAAGGGCTTTGAATTATTTGATTTGCCCAATTTCCGCCATTTTAGTTTATTTTCAAAATAGCTGGCACGCATTAAACCTTTATTAATCAAAATGGCTGGTATTAATACAAACAAGTTTTGGATCAGATAAAATCTTCTAAAGCGTAACGTTTTCGGGATATAAGTCATGAAAGTTACAATCTTTGCCATCAGCCGGCACAACTTTGATAGTTCAAAGAAGATCGGCCGTTTAGGGCTCAGTTAATTTCAGTAAATTGTGAAGAGTGTTAATTTAATTTAATTTCTTGTTACGTGCTTTCGGGAAATGAAAATAAAATAAAATGGTGGAAGGACTCTTTCACAATTTTTTAATGCATCTCTGCTCTATATTCACCACTAGAAAGAAATGCGTAAAACTAAAAAAACTCTAAAACAATCTTTTACAGCTCATTCATACCCGTTTGCACGGTCCTATATTCACAAATGTCTAGCGAAAATAGAATTGCAACTATAACCTCACTAAGCATAATACCGAATGCAGCCAAATCTCCTAGCTACCATTGTAAGTACCTATTCAAAAATTCATTACTGTACCAACGACTTGCTCTGTGTCCCTACCCCGCATAATTGCCGACATGCCGTCCTGCAACTCCGAGAACTACTAATTAGAGCAAGTTCTCACGGCATGATGCAGCACTCTGTTGTTTTAGTAAGTATTCTTGTAGGAACTACTCTAACAAATGGACGTTGTTAAAATGAGCTCTGGAACTGACATGAAATTTAGTGAAAAAACTCCTGCAGTTATGGTCAGGTAGCACAGCTGTGACGTACAGTGCCCTTACCATGAGTTTGTAAAAACTGTCCTCGATATCGAAAACTATCGGGTATACTTCTCGTGTCGTAAAGCAGTCGATGAATATGAAAGAGACAGGGCGATAGTATTCGATAACGAATAATACATTTCAAACTCATGGTAAGCCCACTGAACGCCTGCCGTCTGCTCCGATGCTTATAAATTCCTTTTTCTTCGTCAAGTGTAGTACATCTGATATGATCGGTTTTGAACGTTAAAATATATGCAAGTTTGACGGGACACCGACGCTAGAATGGTTACCACGTATTCAGTACATCATTCTGAAACCCCCACCTAGAAATATTGACCGGGTAGGTTTTGTAGTTTTGTAGGAAACAGCTGATATTTTTTAATAAAAAAAAAACAAAAATTAATAAAAATCATTTATTTCAGACAAAAAAGTCTATAGGCAAGGCAAGGTTGTTAGTAACAAGAATTTTGCTTATAAAGAATGTTAGTAATTAAAAGTAGAAATTAGACACACCGTCTACCCCTGCACAGTAGGCTCATCGGTCTCGCAACACATGGACTTCAGTGAACCTCCAGCAGAACAGAGCTACGAAAAGTAACAGTAAAAGTAACCGTTTTAGCGCCGGTGTCCTTTCCACTCTATATCAACGTAGTCACCTATGTAAGTATGTATATATTTAACGTATACCATTATATCATCTACCGTATAAATGTTGTTTGCGGACAGCCTGCCGCTTCGCAACTTGGTTCTTAACTTTGAAACAACTGAGCATCAGCTGTTCAAAACTCCCGAGAACGTTCTAATACACGACAGATACTTACAATTACGCACCTACTTTGGAGCCGAGAAAGATGTAGAAAAATTACATCCAGCACGCGTAACATGACCACAGTAGAAACGGGTTTTGTCGACGGAAGAATCGACAAAATGACTGATTTCTTTTGTTGATCTGTCGTTTTGTCGATTCTTCCGTCGGTCATGCTACGCGTGCAGGAGTCAAATATATCTACGTAAAGAAATGGAAACAAAATGGTCAAACAGAATTCTTTTCAATTAACTTGGTAAATTATAACAATGTATTGGTGCGTCAAATGTCAAGCAAATCCGAATATATCTAGTGGCCGTTGACCCGTGTGGTTTTAGTCGAGTAGAAACCCACATAGTTGGAACCCTTCCGCTTTTCCAAGATGGAGTGGTCCAAAGGGATTTTCACACGTAATTGGTGCTGGACTTATATCTTATGCTCTTTAGCGGTTATGTGACCTGTGGTTATATAATTTCCATACACTTCAGTGTCATTTTCAATACTAAAGGGGGAAACCATTGTAGTGTAAGTTTTTTTTTTGTTCACTGAGGAAACCTGCAAAAGGCGAGCGGTCTTTGGGGAAAAGACCGGGGATTGTGGGATCACTAAAACTACCCCGGTGGTCACCATCCACACATGGGAGGAGGCACCGTTTCCTCTTAAAGGACCTGTCCCGAACCCCCTCTGTGCAACGCCTGTTAAGGCACATTCCATCACATTGTAGGTCTCCTACTCATTCATTTTCAGCTTCAAAGGTCTAAAAATAAACTTCAAGTATCATGTTCTTGCCGCAGCGATTTCTTACTATTCAATAGGCACATTCGACGATATTGAATAGTCAAATCAATAGTATGTAACGAGGTTTATAACTAGCACTTTGTAAATAACCCAAGACAAGCCATTACTTGCGTCCTTCAGTTGACTTTCACTCGAGAGGGATGAATAACCACTTTGTGGGACAAAGCTTTTCTTTAGTTCGTAGAAAAGATTACCTGTCGGCGCCACCCTGTATGCTTAGAAAAAGCATAAAGGGTGGCGCCGACAGTACGACAATAAATAAAAACACTGGTAATACTAGTTCATAGGAATATTTTTAAACTATGAAATAAATCCTAACATCGAAATTAAAAACATACTTTTTCAAACAAACTAAATACTATAAAACTGTTAACGAAATACGCACCATTTATAAAAATTGTTTAACTAACCTTACGTTTAATTAGCACTAATTCGCGTCTGGAAATAATAATATATAAGGATCGAATTTAGCAAAGGTTTTTGAAGTAGCGAGTATCAATGCGGGGATCGTTAACCTATCGGTACTAGCCTATGAATCTCCATCATGTAGAAAATGCTGAAAATGAAAAATAATGCCCCATTACTTAACTACCGGATATATTCGAATGATTTTTTGTATGCAGACTGGGAACGTCATGAGGTATACGCAGTTTAATTTATAGTCGTATTGTCGGCGCCACCCTGTATAGCTGCATAAAGTGTGATTTTTCACAAAGGATGTTGTTTGATGTGGTCATAAGATAATATTACGCCTGCAATCCCTGAAGAAGTGTGCCTGAATTACACCCACATTTTCGCGAGTTATGTGTAAGTCTGTTGTAATTGGGGGCGAGCCAATTGCCGTCAACCGGGCACCAAATCCGGACTGCAAGCTGGTACTAAGAATTTCCTGATTGAACCACCCAATAACACTTTGCCCGAACTGGAAATCGAGTCTTAAACCAGACCAGACCAACAAGGCTTCATCATCATCATATCAGCCCGGAATCACCCACTGCTGGGTACAGGTCCTCCTTTTTCTGCCACAATTCCCGGTTCTGTGCGTCCCTTATCCAGGTGTTTCCCGCGACTTTGACGATATCTTCGACCCAACGAGCTTTAGGACGGCCCTGGTTTCTTTGGCCTAACCTTGGTCACCACTCGGTATAATACAGGCCAATCCTTGAAAAAAAGAAAGAAAACATATTTATTTGGCACATGCCACAAGAGCACACAACAAATAAATAAAAAACTTAAATCTGCACAAACAGAAAAAAAAGAGACAATATTGTGTGTCTCACGGCTGCGCAAAATAGGCCAAGTTCAGCAAACTGCCGAGCAGCTAGTGCCCGACGCTGGTTTTCAACTGGACCCGAGATGGTGATGTGAAGATGTGTTCATTTAGCAAACTTTATCTCTAGAAATCTCTATTATCCATTGCGTTTATTGATTGATGGCAAGAATAGATTGTCAGAAAAGAATACCTTCCGTAACTTAATCCTATACATTATTCGTCGAAAACCGTTGAACCGAAAGGATCCAGTTACAAATGATTCCTCCCTTTTTCAGGACGAAATAGGAAGAAAACTGTAACAATTTCCTTAGAAAAATGCTGTTGTTTATCTGATGGATGTAGATCGTCGGCTTGAGTTGTTGTCCAATGTGTTAACGCCATCTGGGTACCAACATCGGGACGGTCATCTTTGTAACAAAGTTACAATTTTCTATCTATTTTTGGAAGAGGTCACTGGCTTCTACGTAGTTGATACACCTAGATACATACCTAGGTTCCTATACACCGTGACAACGGCAGCCCACTTCATGTATCCAATGACTACTACACATTCATTAAAAAAACAATTGGTATTTATGAGATTTTAATAATTTAAAAATAAAAATATTATTCAGTATTATGACGCATGACGTAGTTAAAACACCCTGTTGCGAGCGATGATCTACTCTACTCGAGCGCTAGGTAGCTATGTTCTCCCGTTTGACTCGTAAATGTTTCATAATTTTATTCTAATGTATTATTTATTTTTCTTTGTACCTGTTATGGTAGGTAACAAAAAAAAATTCACGCCTAGAGCTATTTCATGTCGGGTACATTGAGTGGACCACCTTTGTAAGACGACTAAAAAGTCACGGAGTATAGGGTGACTGGTAATTAGTGACCGATACTTAAACACGTGATTGTACTCATAATAACAATCAACTTTCCCAAAGAAACATTTTTTTAAACGGCTAACAGCTGATAGGTTCTTTCACTAACTGTCAACTATTTGTATCCTAGCTGTAAGTTTTCTTAAGAAATTAACCTGCCTGTCTGCCTATTTTAACGATACCGTACATTTCCAGGAAACTACCCCCAAATAACAAAAACAAGGAAAAGCTTTCCCACAAAACATAACAAATTGTTATACTTATAAGATTTGGAAACTCAATTTGTACTTTGTTTCTTCATAAATTCATAATAATATTTCGAAGCAGAAGGCTGTAAGCAGTCTACCGTATTTTTTGTTACATCGCTGTTTTAAGTCGTCGTTAAAATGTTATTAGTCCATAAAATATTCAGAATCAGAGGCACGAGCGCGCGATGTAAACTTAACGTAAATACGTCGATTTTTTAATCGAAAATACGATAATCCTATAGTATTTTAGTTAAAGTGTTTGCAACAAGCACAATCAGCATCATCCATGAATAAATTCTTAAAATACAGGGTGTCAACGGACCCTTCACGCGTCAACCAAGCATTATGTATATCAAACTAAGTAACTTTATGCAAAAATGATTGCTGAGAAACGACTTTTTTTTTTGAGTGAAAAATCATGTTTTACAGTAGGAATCAATGTAACGCATTCAAAACATTGTGCTGATGGATGGATTGAATAGTCATGGAGGTGTTTGAAGTAAAAATCTTACATTAAAATTAAGTATAAAAAAAACTTGTGTAAAAGTTGGAACTTTGACCCCCAATATCTCCGTAACTAGAAGGTTACCAGGTATGATTTATGATCTAGACCAAAAAAAAATATCGCAATGACGGGGAGAACAAGTGCCTTTCGGCTTCGTTAAGGGTCTTGTTACACCCTTTATGAAAATATTTTATGTAAAACTAGTATTTTAATTTTAAAATCGACGTACATACTTATGTTACGTTTATACCGTGCGCTCGTGCTAGGGCCTCAGATATCTACAATGTCAAAAGTAATGAAAATTTTAAAGCCTGCTTGTATTTTTGTAAAAAGCATTTTAAAGTTAAGTCCGATTAGACATTCAGTGCCTGTCAAATGTCGAAACATATTGATAAATGGTCGTTAATGGTTTTGAAAGTTTCATTAGGTTAGATCAGAATATTTGACATTTTAAAACTACGTAAAAGGATCTCAGCTCCTAGTTTATAAAAATAAAATATTCAGTATCTTGAAAAGTTACTAAAGTATGATTTAAAAGATTGTATCCCTTATTGTTCTCAATAGAACAAGAAACTATTTAAAACTACATCATCTGCCTACCCTTTTCCCAACTATGTTGGGGTCAACTTCCAGTCCATCCGGATGCAGCCAAATACCAGTATTTTACATGGACCGACTGCCTATCTGACCTCCACATCCCAGTTAGTACTGGGTAATACGATACCCCTTGGTAAGACTGGTCTTCAGACTTTTTGGGCCACTGACTACCTGTAACGACTGTCAAAGATCTACAAATAACAGCCGGGACCAACGGCTTTGCGTCCTTTCCGAGGCACGGAGAAAACTCGGTATGTAATGGGTGGTTACCCATCCACAGACCAACCTAGGCAAGCACGGCTTAACCTAAAGATCGACCCGAGCGGCTGTTATTATTTAGCCACGAGCTCCTATTTACTATATTACTATTTAAAACTACAATACGTGTTAAATATACATAAAATGTAACAAAAAACCACACTTAAAATCGCCGAAGGGTTAGGCAGAGGTGTAATGCACCCACATTCTGTCAGCTATGATATAATTCTAATGGAAAAAGCGTTTAAAAACAGGCCCGACCTAGGAATCGAACACGAGTCCTCGGCTGTAGCGCTTACTAGCATCAGACCAACGAAGCAGTCCTATAACAGTACAATATCCCCTAATTATTTGAAGCTCCTCAAGAACCGTTGGTCTTGAGGCCATAGAAACGCCCAATTTTTACATCGAATCAGATACTACATACCTATCTAATAAATGAAAGACATTCAAACCAATCAAGATGTTTTATTGTCGGTCTATAGTGATGCTGCCAATGTACCCGTGCAAAACAGAGAAATTGGCATGTACTATAAAACATTCCCATACTAGAAACAGCAATCGCAAAAAGTTTACACACATTCGAGCTCTATGGAAAGGAAAAACTAAATTACCTACTAAATAACGTCACGTTTTTCAGCCTATTCTTCTTTCTATTCTAAACAATTGCGTATCAGTTCAAACGTAATTGATCTATTAATCTTGTTAATCACTACAGAGCAATCTAAATAAGCCTGATAATCATCAGAAAGCAGAAAAAAGACAATTTATCTTTGCCGTGTTAATTAATTTGTCGGGCACGTAATTACTCGAGACTAGAATGACAGCTGTCAGTTTGCTTCGGCCGCCATTCGGACGAAGTCGGAAAGATTCGGACGGATTTGGAATACGTTTATTCGTTAATGGTTTGTAATTACATTACCTGAGGAGAATTCCCATATTATATTTATATTTAATATATATATTATTTTGTTTGTATACGGCTGTCAATATTCCTGCTAACAATTTTCATAAAAATGCAATTGTAATTTTTCTGAGATTCAATTCAATTATGTATTTTTTATTTGCTTTCGTATGGGCGCATCTCACCTGAAATAAATGAATTTTATTTTTTATTTATATTTCTCAAAATTGTCTCACGTCGACAATGTGATAAAAGAAACCGAAATAAATGCATAAACATTAAGCGATATTTTTGTGTTCACAAATTGTGTATTTTCTGAAGATTGACTTTCAAACAAAATAGCTAGTCTAAGCTAGTATTAAAACTTGCTAAGATCTAATATTGTTTGAGTCTAGAATTCTAGATATTATTGTTTGGCTAAGTTCTACTGTGTGGAATGTACACGGCTTTGCACTAAGACTTGTCACAAATATGAGACAAGCACTACTTAATCACTAAACTTCAGAGACAAGTCAAGGGTATGAACTTTTGAAGGCATGTTGACTTTATTAGTTAATGTATTTTCTTTAATATTTATAAGTATTGTCTAGCAATATTTGCGAAGAATCTCTTCGGAGACTCAAGTTTCAAAAAATCTCAATTCAATCTAAATAAAAGAGCTAAATTAAAAAGACTTCAAATATCGAAAATAAATTACGTACATGTAGAGAAAACACATATTAAAAAAGCTTTTTTAAGTACAAACTGTAATGTAATAATACTCAAAACATTCTATCATTATACGCGTTGCAAGCGCATGTCAACCCGCGACCGCGATGCTTGCAACAGCGTCGAAATATCGGGAGCTAAAAAAAATAAACAATCACGGAAGATATCCCGTAAGTTTAGTTGTAAACCGTGAAACCGTGTTAAATAAAACAAAATAATGAACAATCACGGAAAATATCCCGTAAGTGGCAGTATAAGTTTGTTTAAAACGGGATATTTACCATGTTTACTATTTGTTGAAAAAAAATATCCCGTTTTCAGTGGTAATGATAGTGTTAGCGACCATGTCATTTAAAAACTTATATCAAAACATTCTATTCCTAAGAAAACTACTAACGTAAAGAATTTAGATGTCACAAAAAAAATCCCCTCTCATGTTAAATAATAAAATGGTATCAAATTGAATTTACGTTTCAAAAAACCAACAAGGTCTCTGTTATCATAAAATTCAGTGAAACTTCGTGACAGATAGGAGCCCCGACGAGGGTCTTGGGGTCGCAAAAAGCCCCTAAGGGCCCATCTGACCCCGAACCCTGGTAATTCCTAATTAACGTAGCTGTCCCTCAAAACACGCAATTTTCCTATCTTCGCTTAAAAAAAAATACTTGGATTAAAGAGGGTTGGATATGAAACGTATGAGAGGAGCTCGTGGCTAAATAATAACAGCCGCTCAGGTCGATCTTTAGGTGAAGCCATTCTTGTCTAGGTTGGTCTGTGGATGGGTGACCACCCATTACATACCGAGTTTCCTCCGTGCCTCGGAAAGTACGTTAAGCCGTTGGTCGTTAGGTAGTCAGTGGCCCAAAAAGTCTGACAACCAGTCTTACCAAGGGGTATCGTATTATCCGGTATTAACTGGGTTGTGGAGGTCAGATAGGCAATCGCTCCATGTAATATAATGGTATTCAGCTGCATCCGGTTAGACTGGAAGTCGACCCCAACATAGTTGGGAAAAGACTAGGCAGATGATGATGGATATGAAATGTAATCATTTATTCATTCATTTGGCTTCTATGGTGACAGATCCTGCGCATACCCGTTGTCTTGTAGTTGAAATGCATTTTCTTATCTTTCAAAAGGAGGGTTACAATTTTATCACCATCATTTATAATAATAATATATATATAATATATCATTTATTTCAGGTAACAAAGACCCATAAAATGTATACCTTATAGACTAACATACATATTTCTAAAAACCAGAAAATATAGACTATTGTACCTACACGAAGTGACGGCGTCGTGTTGCGCTGCGTGGTGTCGCGTAGCCTACCGCGGAAACGCCGATACATGACACCCTTCGGCCAAAACTCTTCCTTGAGGAAGGTCTCAATATGATGAGTCGGATGAATCATGGTGAAAAAAGAATGTCCTATGGGACATTTTTTTTTCGGATAAGAAATCATCAAACAACCCCTCCCGCTCTGGGCGGAATGGAAGGGAGTGTCAGACTTTTACTGACTAAAACCCATCCATGTTCCTTCTTTGCCCTTTGTATTTGGGCCGCGGTATCTCTTTCAAACAGTCCCGCAGCCCCGGCAGGATTCATAGGACGTTGCAAAATCTCAATAAATCTTACAGCTTCATTTTGTTTATTTCCAATATAATCGGCCGCAGACCAAACAAAGAATTCAGACCATTCCTCTCAACACATCATCTAAGCTGCTACAAATAAAATCTAGCAATAAAAACTGTAGGCTTCTGGATACTAAGTATACTCGATTGTAGTCGCCATCTTTACTTCTCTTGCGAGCATAACGCCATACCCTGCCTTGCTGCATACCCGTTTTATAGCCAGTCGTAATCATAAAGCTGTGCCAACAGTCTTCACGTTATATTTTAACGTTGAAAAGGCAGTTTTAAGGTTTATTTCTAATGGTGATGGGATCGTTGGAATGATCTCTTAATCTTAGTATTTCTTTTTATCTGACAGTTCTTTTTTTTAACCGACTTCTAAAAGGAGGAGGTTATCAATTAGTCTGAATGTTTTTTTTTTTTTGTGTGTATGTTCAGCGATTTCTTCGCTAATTGTGAACCGATTTTGATGATTCTTTTTTTGTTTGGACGGATATTGTTTCGCGGTGGTCCCGTTTATTATATAAAGCTACTAGGATTTGTCAAATTTCTTTTTTCAACTTTATCGCTGAAATATTAGGTTCAGTTTCGGTTAGCTTGATGAGCTGGCGTCTGTACCACAAATCACTTCATTTTAGCGCTAAATTCAAAGAGATTTAAAATACTTTAGAATGGACATTGGGAATATTTACACTGATCCCGAACATTTTTGATTTCGAGACACGAATGCTACCTGACAAGCGGGCGTATGACACTACAGATCAATTTGTAACTAAATAAGTATTAAAAGGAGAATGGGCAAAAATGTATGGGAGTTGGTCTACCTACTCAACACTAACGCCATCTATGGGTATTAGTAGTTAATAAGTAGTTGATCAAATTACGGATAGCTTTTATGCCGAAATCTATGGGAGATTTACAAAAATAACCAACAAAGATATTTATACAAAACCTATTTATTTACTATTCTTTACATTTATAGAAGACTGTCGTCTAGTATGACATGACTGAGATGGGCCGCAGGCGGTGTAAAGCCATCTTGATGCCGGGCCCAACTGAAATACCATAAAATCGATTTCACATGTGCACATGTACCGATTGTGCAACGTCCCTTCAAACACGTGCAATAATAATATTTAAACGCTTCTCGACCTTCTGCATCTCTATTCATTAATATATACGCGTAGTTTCTATCTACTGCTTAACTTTGCTATGACGCGACTGGATCCGTGCCCTCAGTAGAGACATATTACCAGTTTCTGCTTCTATTCCGAATTCATTCAAATCCTGGACGTTATAGTCCCTGTAAACTTCTATTGTGTAAATACTATTATCATTTATCTGGCTATTTTAATATGGTGTGTGCCTAATGCAATGAGAATAAGATGTTCCTCTTCCAACTGAGGTAAATCTTCAAATTGAGGTATGTTTGCTGCCATAGGGACAAATGCGACCCTCTGGTGATTTAAGTTTTTTTGAATGACATACTTTGCCAAGTTGTTTTCCAATTTTATCCTTTCGTGAATTATATTTATAATCTGGTCAGCATAGGCATTATCATTTGTTGGCAAGTGAAAGGCAGTCGAACAAATGCGCTACTGATTTATTGAAATTGTCAATGCGTAGGAACTTAAAATCCCGTTTTAACCTTCCGTTCAATACTTCCACCACCCAGCAAACGATGGTTATAATGCGCGAGTTATTTGCTTAAGCAATAGATAGTTGTGAACTGTTTCTTTCTTTGTTGGGTGGTATATGTGCTTCGTAGCCGCATGCTTCTATATCGGCAAGGGCTGGAAGCAGGAAGGCTCGATGCAGAAAGAACACGTCATTCATTGAAAAAAACACTTGAATGGACTTTTGTCTTAAATGAGGCTACTCATAATGCTTGCATCTGATTTAGTTGCTGCGTAAAGGCCGATCACATCAATGATGTAGCCATTACTACACACAATAAGGAACGGTTTTAATAGATTTCTTGTGCAAACTATAACTCTGCCGTTGAAAAAGGAAATTGCTACTTTTTGAATATGTTCCAGATGTTCCATCACATACCGATTTTAGTTTAGTTTGCAGGATCTATAAAATGCATTTGGTATTAATAAGTTTTTAGTCAGAGCTTCTTTCCTAGTTATGTGACGACGCTAAACGTTCGTTTGCTGCGCCAGTACGAAGTTTCGTTAGATAACCGCCTAAAACCATGTTAGGCTTATTCGACTGCTCTAGTAATGACGGGGTTTGCTCGAGCACTAATTGAAACTCAGAGGTCGTAAGTCCAGTCCAGTGACGCAAGTCATTGTCATCGATAATATCCAAATCAAAACTGAACACGGGTGAAGGGTTTTCCAGTGCCGTTTAATAAATTGATCTTATATCAAGTATATGATCATTAGTAAAATCTTGAGACACGTTGTTGTCATTTACTAACATGTCCCAGTCTTGATTCATCAAGTGTCAATACAAACGCGAGCACTCTGCGGTATGTAAAAGTTGAAATATGAAAGCATGTGAACTTTTCTGCTGTTGGGAAAATAAATAAATAAATACAAAATGGCGAAAGAATACACAGTACATAACAACAAGCGAATGTGGTCTGCACTCGCGCTGCTCGCTCTTTCCAACAAAGCGCACGCGTCGAAATTCGTGGGGTAGCCCCCCCCCCACCCTCTTCGGAGTGTGCTCCGTCAATTCGACACGGTTGCTGGTCACTTATGTTGCTATAGTTAATGAAGATTTGCATTATTGTTCTATTCGGCGTAATTATTTTGCTTTAACTTGTTTTTGGGAAATATCTCTGGAACCCCACTGCCTACACCTTAACGGCCATATAACAAAATGAAGTACACACAATAAACTTTTCAACGACGTATGTTACATTACTGTTGAGTAGGTAGACCAGGATGCTCATTCTCCTTTTCTTCGTCTTGTCTCATCTGTAGCTCGTAAATATTTTAATATATTTGGCTATAAACCGACCGCTTTAATGAGTCCTTCGTCTTTCCCCATCAAAGGCACATTAAACGTCCACAAGTCCTAACAATATCCCACAGGTATTTCCTTTAAAATAATTAAATCCACGTAGGTATTACGATACTAATTGAACCAATACGTGATCAACAATCAGAATATTCCATTTAAATTGACACCTTCTTTTATAAAGAAGAAGGAGCACGTTCCATATAAAATTAACCCACGTCAATCTACGATGGATTAACAATTTTTTTTTTTTTTTACCAATGGGAAACCATCAAATGACTTCTCCCGCTCTGGGTGGAGTGGGAGGGAGTGTCAGACTCTTACTGACTAAAACCCATCCATTTTCCTTCTTTGCCCTTTGTGTTGAAGAATTTTGCGGTGAAGTTACTTAGTTTGATGTGCAGAATGTTTGGTTGACGGCATCGTGAAGGGTCCGTTAACACCCTGAATTCATCGCAGATATGACTGCCCCTGAACGAATTTTCATAGCATTTTTTTATATGTTAGACAGTAAGGATGGGGTTTGGAAGACTGCCATCTTTTTATACCCATTTTTATATATTTTTTTGAGATACTTCTCTTTGCTGTAGGACGTGGGTTAATTTTGATCCTTCCTCTTTCTTGTCTGGAAGCCATGAGTGTTTTTTTTGTAAATGTAAGTAAATAGGTATATCGGCTTCTTTTTCGCAAATTAACTACGGGACACTTCTCTTAGAAAAGTGGCCTCTTGGCAAACACTGTTAGGACTACGAGGATATCTGTAACCCCAAAGAAATTTTAGATGCATTTATCGAAGTGACGCCTACGTTGACGTCATGATGCATGTAATTTTGAACCATAAGGTGTGACAAAAATTATTGTACGATGATACCTTTTATCTACGGGTCAGTTATTTGAATAGTATACAAGTTTCTTTATAAGTAGCAAGATTGAGACAAGATTTTCTCGAATCGAATCTACATATCATGTAGATTCGATTGTCAATGTAACGTGAAATTCAATACAATGAGTTAGGGTTCGTTCATGAAAAACGTTCTTCAATAATGTCAGCACACCTGAATAGTTTGGCAAGCAATAGCCTTATATTGCTTTCTGTTATTTATGTACTAACATTCACTATACTTAAACGAATACCTATGCGTAGTTTGGTAATATAAACTAGTCCATCGGACTAAGAGAATATTGAATTTTTGTTAAAGTGAATTCACAGAATTTCGCGGTGTAGTTGAACCATACTGTCTCTAGTTCTGTGTTAGGAATCGCTTATTCGATTTCCGTAGGATATTATGTACCTACCTAAGCCTAGGTATTCTCGGGGCTGTAGAACTGTTCGGGGCTGCGAGTCTGTTCGGGGCTGCGGGACTGTTCGAAAGAGATATCGCGGCCCTGGAACACAAAGGGCAGAGAAGGAACATGGATGGGTTTTAGTCAGTACTTGTACTGACACTCGCAGGAGTCATTTGTTAATTACACATCTTAAAAAAAGCCTAGGTGGTCATATGCTTACGTTATCGTCTGCCTAGCCTTTTCCCAACTATGTTGGGGTGGCTTTCATTCTAACCGGATACAGCTGAACACCAGTATGTATTTTACATCGAGCGACTGCCTATCTGACCTTCACAACCCAGTTAGTTCTGGGTAATACGGTAAGACAGGTCATATACTACTTACGAAGTTCAAAAAAAGAAGAAGAATGGTATGGTATCCAACCAAAAATGCTTAGAAGGCCGCACATTAGTGGGTTCCACTTTGACTTTAACCTTCCATAATATACGTGACAAGCAAGCGCGTGCCCTGTACGCCAAACGTCACAAATATGTGAAAAAACGGTAGGTGAAATTGTGGCTTGAAGTGGAGAGCTTGTGCGTTTATGCTCTGGCGTTCAAAACTTAAGCTTTGTCTAGTCTTCTTCTAGTGCTTGCCTAGTGCAGACCGGAGTACCCGCCGGTACGAACCCGGCGGGTTAGTGCCGGCGGCTTTAGAAGTTGCGAGCCGAAAAAAAAATTCCGAAGAAAATTTTCCCGGCGGCACGACAGTCACGGCATGCAGTGTTCACAATTAGTGATTGCCAAGTGCTTAAAAGCCGGCGGGCAACTGAAGAGCGGAGAGGGGCGTGCCGCGGGGTAGATCGCGCGGGCAAGCCGAGCAAGATCATTAAAATCAGGCCTTGCTCGCCGGGTCCGTGCCGGCGGGCCGTCGGCTTCGGTTTGTAAACAGCTTACCACTGATTTGTGTCCGGCCCGTGTGACCGAACCGACTGGCCAAAGCCAGACTCCATGGCTGCTACTGAGAAATTCCTTATGGATGAACCCAATTACAATTTGCCTGACGCGGGAATTGAACCAAGGACCTCATGCTTAGCAGTCCCGAGTCTCAGGAGCCGCGTGTTTGGTATTTATCTGACTGCACAAAACCACCTCTAACCACAAATTAAGCCAACACCCGCAGCCCCGCAGCCGCACATCAATCATTCAATCAAGCGAGATATCAGTTGAACAATCGCTCGTATCTACATCTTCTAACACATTAGTCACTCACTATCGGATACACTCATTAAGTTAATCCGATTCACTCGTAAGGCTCATTTAAACGAGCCTACTTTCTCGCCCTGCTGACAAGAGAAAAAGAAGGATTTTGTAATGTGAGACTCGTTGGGCGATATTTTTACAAGCTTTTGTTTAGGTCAAATCTTGCAACTGAGTTTTAAAACAGTTATCTTCACCAATTGAGCTGAAATTTTGGATACAGCTTTAATTTGGATGACAATGCATGGTTAGCTAAGTGACGTCATTCTAAATCCAATATGGTGGACTCCCAAAGATGTCGGACTAGTTTTTTTTGCACCCCCATGGCATGGATATCAATTAAAATCGTTTGCTAAGAAGCATACAAACATTTTGACGACACATCTATATCAAAAAGCTTGGAATGAAAAAAAAAAATTTTACTTTAAGCAATTTTCAAACATTGACTCGTGATTATTCCGTCAGACCTCGTTATAACATAACATCACGCCCGATTTCCCGATACCAAACCCAATAAGACTTTACCCGACCTAAGAATCAAACCGAGGACCTCATGCTCAGGCAGAGGCGTATCTAATAGTACACCCACATTTTGTCAGTTATGTTTATAAGGGGGCGAGCCAATTGCCATCAACCAGGCACTGATCCAGATTCTGTGACTGCTACTGAGAAATTTGATGAAAAACATTTTGCCCCACCTGAGAATCGAGCCCAGAACCTCATGCTCAGCAGAGTCTCGACCACTAAACCAACGGGGCAGTCGACGAGATTTAAATCTCCTCATGTAAATCGCCGATCCCAGTCGAGAATCTCTTCTCGTGTAAATATACCTTCAGTTAATCAAAATGACTGTTATCTGAAGTAATTACGTTTATTGCCCTCTGCTTACATTGTAATTCCTACGGAGCGTTATGTGAAGAATTGCTAATGAGTTAATTGTTAATTGGTATGTTCAATTGAATGTAGAATTGGGGAAGGAGCGTTTTAGAGTTAAGCTTTATTTACATAAACAGGAGGGTTATATCAAGCGCTCCTACAATATTTTTTTTTTTTTGGGCCAGCTTATTATTTCTTTTTTTCGCGACTACGAACACCCAACAACCCCTTGAATTTATGCTAGCCTAGTACTTTTGGTCGCCAAAAAGATGATTTTAGTCAATATTTTGGATAATGATAATAGCCTTCTTGTTCCTTAGTTAGAATAAGTTATAATTTGTGTAAAAAAAAGCGTTTCACTTTTTGTTTTAAGTATACTTGACCAACCGTAAACTTTTGAAAGCAGATGTCATTTGTTTCGCGAGTTGACATAGCGGGAATTGACATAGAGAAATAAAATGATAAAATAAAATGAAAATGATTGAAATGATTGTTATAAAATGTTCTGTTATGCACATAGGTATTTTTTTATGCAAATTTCGCAATCGAAATTTGGTTTGTTGTAAGAAAACCCAATTCTGGGTTAAGTTCGCCATTGTACATAAGCTATATTATTGCAATTTGTATGTATATTTTTTGTTGTTTTTTGTGCAATAAAGAATAAGAATAAGAATAGAGGGAATGATTCACAAACACACGGTTCTCTTCATCGCAGAAAATCAAAACAACGATTATACGGGTTATGAGCCTCAGGCGCAGCTAATGTCCTATAAAAATAGGAAAATTCCGCACACATTTTTCCTCTTGCCCTTAATCTAAGCTTCAGCAAACACAAGGAAAAGAAAATTAGACGATAACATTATCCTTGATTTATCCACTTGTATAAAACACCTAGCTTTTGTTCGCGGCTTCGCTCCCGTTATGTATGGTAATTAACCCACGGGAACGTTTTAAATTTAGCCTATAGCTCTCGGTGATAATGTAGCTTCCAGTTAATGAAAAAAAATTCGGAATCGGATCAGTAGTATCGAAGATTACCCCCTACACATAAACATACAAGTTTTTTTTACAAACTTACAAAAAAAATTACCTCTTCATAATATTAGTATAGATAATCTTTCACAAAATCCATCCATAATTTTTTATTTGGTATTCTCCTACTCTACTCTTATGGAGTTCCTGGCGTTATAACATCAACGGCTCCATGTTGTTGCTCCATGGATGGGTGACCACCATTACATACCAAGTTTCCTCCGTGCATCGGAAAGAATATTAAGCCGTTGGTCCTGGCTGTCATTTATAGATCTTTGACAGTCGTTAGAGGTAGTCAGTGGCCTTATCTATATAAGTCTAACGACCAGTCTTATCAAATCAATCTCGTATTACCCAGTACTAACTGGGTTGTGGAAGTCAAATTGGTAGTCGCTCCATGTAAAATACTGGTATTCAGCTGAATCCGGAAAGACTGGAAGCCGACCCCAACAGAGTTGAGGAAAGGCGAGGTAGATCATGATTCTCCTACACTTATAGCCAAGCAGCATTAAAATTCACAACTTAAATGTAACTAGTGCTAAATAAATGCAATTGATTTTTATTTCACTTGACTTGCAACTGGCAACGTTCTCGTATTTCAAGATTTTCCTGAAAAATAAATATAAAATCGCAGCTGCAACTACAAACTAACGGATAAAGTTACGTGGATGATGGATGACAAATAGCTTAGTTCATTATCGCTTTTTAACGCGAAAAATGTCATCTGTTTCCGAGTTGGATGTTATAAAAAGTTAATGTGATATCCATTTATCCTCTGAAGTTTTTTGAATGATTGTACGCAAATTCTAACTAGATTTTTATAAAATTTGTTCGTTTACTCAGAGGATTGAATTTTATTATAACCTTACTGAAAGGTTTAACAAAAGATTTAGGTTACAAAAACACTGAACATAAAATAGAATAGAATAGTATACCTACTTCATTGTACACGAAAATTGAAACACAACTGCTTTACAGTATTGCTAAATCTATGGTTACAATGGTGGTCTTATCGCTGATAGCGATATCTTCCAGACAAACCTTTGGATGGTCGGATGGACTGTACGAACATAAAATATAAATGGGGGGTAGTCAGTGAACAAAATACTTATCAGTCAATGATATTATGAAGAAAGACACGCTACGACAATTCACATACTTTTAATACTAGAAACTACACAAGTTGTAAGACGTATAACATTACAATCAATAAAGGAGAAAAGCGTTTAAATGTTGCTACGAGTATGATGATGACGATGCCATCTAGCTGATTTTGGGAACAGCGACTGCATTCGATGGCTTTCTAGGGAGGTTGTCGAGAGCTTTGGTGTGCTGCTCTATCATGTGCTCTCAAGTGGCTAGCATACCCAGCTACGTGTATACACCTATCATAACAAAATAAAAAATAATACAGAAACAATCCCCTGCAATATTTTGTACCGGAAAAAAAAATCTAAACAGCGCACAAACGCATAAAAAGCCTTATATCTCAAGACGCACATTCCTCAATAAATAATGTAGGAACGCAGAAGAAAAAACAAGATTGGAATAAATTATTTTAACTTTCAACGCTTTGTTACGTCTGTCTGAACATGTACGGATATTTTAAATTCGTTATGAACTTATGATGTACAGTCAGGAGCATAAATATGTTAACACTTGGTAACATTCAACAGCCACTTTCTCGTTCAATAATCATCATCTTCTTGCCCTTGTCCCATGAAATGTCAAAACACGATTTTGATGTCGAATAACGATTGTAACTTTAAGAAGACCTTTGTATACAATATACATTAGCCTTAGCTTCGCAATACTTAGTTCCTAATAGCATAAAATTGCAATGAAACCAGTAGAACAAAATCACTTTTAAAAGTGGCTAAATAATACCAGCCTGTTACTGTCCCACTGCTGGGCAAAGGCCTCTTCTCATACAGAGAAGGCACGAGCATTGATCACCTCGCTTGCTCAAGACGGGTTGGCGATTTCAGACTTATATTAATTATAAGTCCAGGTTTCCTCACGATGTTTTCCTTCACCGATGTGTGTGATGTCCAAGATAAACTTAGAAAGTACATATGAATTGAAAAAGTCACATTGGTACTTGCCCGGATTTGAACCCATAACCTCATGCATGATAGGCGAGGCCTTAACCTCTGGGCCATAACAACATTAAAAAAAAAAGTGGCTAAGTTAGTACATATCGGTGCTAGTGACTGTACTGACGCTTCAGACGGGATGCTGAGAAAAGAATGACGTAATAAAAGAAGAAAAATGTTCGCACAAAATGTTTATGGTACTGTAGTCTACGCAGTGAAGACACGTTTGTGGGTTTATTACTTAGGTATTGCTGTAACATTTTCTTTATCAGTGTGCTACGTTTTGTTGATAGTGTTTGGGAACTTTTTTGTATGCCAATGCAAACAAAATAACAAGAGATTTGGAACAAATACTGCGCTTTCTTTATGATAATCTTTACTTCCTTAATATTATTAATACGAAAATAAGTTCGTTTGTTTGTTACCTTTTCACGCCTAAACCACTGAACGGATCATCCTGAAATTTTGCATATACGTTGTCAGGTGTACAGAAATAGACATAGGATACCCTTCATCCCGAAAAAAAGTACTGTTCCCGAGGAAAACAACTACAACGTACTTATGATTATAGATGGCGCCACGTGTCTTTCAAATGATGATTGAATTATATTATTACAAGCAGAGTACAAACCGAATTGATTGTCAAATTCTAAGTTAACGAGAGCGAAGCCGCGGGCAAAAGCTAGTAGAGCTATACAACTAAATGTTATTTAGGCTACGAGAATAACTCGCCTAGAGGCTAGCTAGCTACGATACACGCTAGGCGCTAGCGAGGCGTCAAACGCGCATTGCGGCCAGTTGTGGAGATTTTGGAACGTTTGTTTCACGTTGCTACTCGCTAGGCGACTCGCTAGTCTCTAGTTGCTAAGCAAGCAAACTGTCAGTGTGTACGTAACTTACCTCACACCTAACAGCGCCTCTTGATTAAAGCTACGAAATCAATAGTATGTACTACGTACCTCTAAGGTAAGGAAGTAATCTGTGAAGATTTTAGAGCTTTCCTCCAATGAACGAAGAAATAATGCTAAACCATAGATGGTTGTTATAATTCATAGTCTTAGATGCGTTTGTGAGAGATTACCGCAGAAAACCGCACGAAAAGCAGAGTGGAAGGTTATGAGCGAGACCTTTGGCCTACAGTGGGATAGTATATATCGGATATGTCAGGATTTACTCGTACATCATGTGGGCAGACAATGGGTTTCGTGCTATGAAAACATACTGGGTGCGATACACGAAGCTGTTTCTAGTAAAAGTAACAATTTACTTGAGATTACAACTTAACACGCGGCCCAATGAATCGGGTTCAGACATTGACTGTCGCCCTCGCCTCGAGCTGAACATCAGGGCTCTGTACAAGCACGCTGTGTTGTGGGTAGACTGGTAAATAGGTCGCGTGATGTCACCACAGCACACAGGCGCGCTTTCCAATTCATTTTATGTCCATACTAACGACCGGATCCGACATACATATACCTAATAGGTTAGAAAAGAAAAATTGCCTTCGATACATAGTTCAAAACCAGGGAGAATCTTTGAAAAAAAATACAATCCAAAGTTTAAACATTGAAACCTGAATAAAATCTCGAAAGGGCTTGAAAGGTCGACACTATACTTCAGATAGCACTGAGGAAACTGTCAACTTCCTCCCAGAGGGCGCGGGAAATAGAAATGACGATATTGCCAATACCTGCCTGATATTCTGAAGATATTTGTGTCTACTGCGAACAGCGAAGGACGTGCGTCAGATTATATACCTACAGGATATTGGAAGACATGTTTGTATTTTGCTTTTTTTCTGTTATTAGTGTGTTTCTAAATAACAGTCCGCAGTTTCGAAGCCGTTATCTTCATAGCGCTAACGGGGGTATCCACCCGTGCTTCGGAAAGTACGTAAGAGTGTTACTACACCAATCGATCAATCGCCGATCACCAATCGATCGATGGTTGAAATGACGACGATCGATCAATTGGTGTAGTAAAAACTGTCGATCGACGTCGACTTATCCATTCAACCATCGATCGACATTGGCATCGATCGACGATCGATCAATTGGTGTAGTAAAAACTGTCGATCGACGTCGACTTATCCATTCAACCATCGATCGACATATTATGGCATCGATCGACGATCGATCAATTGGTGTAGTAAAAACTGTCGATCGACGTCGACTTATCCATTCAACCATCGATCGACATTGGCATCGATCGACGATCGATCAATTGGTGTAGTAAAAACTGTCCATCGACGTCGACTTATTCATTCAACCATCGATCGACATATGGCATCGATCGACGATCGATCGATTGCCTGATTTCTCTCTGGTCGTATTTTGGGAAAAACTAATTGTCACTTTAAAACAATCGTCCAACCGCCTTTATCATAAGTACTAAAAGTATAAGGGCCGGTTGCACCACCTACGGTTAAGTGCCCGTTAATTTACTCAGCAAGTAATTTGATACAAATTCCGTTCCATTTCTATACTATTCGGCTATTCGGACATCGTGCAACAGGCCCTAAGATTACTATTTAGATCAGCACGCGTAGCATGATCACCGTAGAAACGGGTTTTGTCGACGGAGGAATCGACAAAATGACAGATCAACAAAAGAAATCTGTCATTTTGTCGATTTTCCGTCGACAAAACTCGTTTCTACGGTGATCATGCTACGCGGAGGAATCGACAAAATGACAGATCAACAAAAGAAATCTGTCATTTTGTCGATTTTCCGTCGACAAAACTCGTTTCTACGGTGGTCATGCTACGAGTGCAGATGAAAAACATAGTTTCTTCTTAAGGAAAATTCTTTTCACTAATATCAAATTTTAAGTCCATTAGTTGAAGAGATCTGGGAAAGTAATTTGCACTTCACTTCAAGTCGGTAGGAGTCAGATTTAACTGAGAATCTTCGAACCAATCTATAAACGTTATTCGGTATCTGCAAGTATATAAGCACCTTATGTACTACTAGGGAACTCGAACCGCAGTTTGCGGTTTGCCTATATACCATGTAAAGCCTTGGTCGTGCTTTTAGATATTCATTGGTAAGGACAGGTAAATGAAAATCTTCCTAGGCACATCTTTGGTAGATTTAGTTTCTAGGCATCAGCATAGTTAGTTGTTTATTCCATGAGTTTCTCATAACCTGTACCTAATCCCTGAAGGGTTAGGCAGAGGTGTACCTAATAGTAAACCCACATTTCGCCAGTTATGTTTAAGTCCCATGTAATAGGGGGCGAGCCTATTGCCATCAACCAGGCTCAAATCCAGACTCCGTGGCTGCTACTTAGAAATTCCCAATAACAATTTACCCGACCCCGGAATCAAACCCTGAACCTCATGCTCAGCAGTCGCGAACGCGACCACTAGACCAACGAGGCAGTTTCTATATATTTATTTTATCGGATACTAGGCTTCTGCCCGCGACTTCGCCCGCGTGCAGTTCAGGAATTATCCCACTAACAAAAATGTCTAATGTCGTGACCCAGGTCATGGTGAACCTGTGTTTCTTTGTATCAAATAAGGCGTAAAAAAGTATCATACAGTTAGACAGGCAGATTTGAATGGGTAAACTTGTTTGATTCTTTAAATAAGCTGTGTTTTAATCTTAAACCAATAAACTCTTCAGGAGTCAAAACTAACTCCTCTCATGCTCATGACATTGTTTCTCCAATAAATTGTTGGGCTTACAGAGTTTAAAAAAAAAAACATACCTTATGAACTTTCCACAACATTTTAAAGCCTTTTTCCACAACCCAACTGACCACAGCTAAAGAAACAAAAATATTTGTTTTGGTCCTCATATTTACAGTGCTGATTGACTCGTGAAAAAAAAAATTCTGCTTTATCTACAAGCCTACGAGACAAAATAAAAGAAAATTTTTACTTTATATTTTATTTCGATAAACACTGGCATTTTAAGGCTCTTTGAGGAATAGTATAGTAATGAAAAAGTTACTGTCAACTACAATTTGAATCTCGAACAAGTTTTGAATGCTACAGGTTCGTATTTAAAAGTGGCCAGCATTAATGCCGTCTGTATCTTTAAAAGTGATCATTATTTTTAAAGGACATACAGAATTCTACATGTCCTTTTGTCTATACCCGTTGCGTTATGCAAAGCACCATGTTTTTTTTTACTACTATAGTTTCACTTTGCATATTAGTCGAGTGCAATTAGACTTTAAGGTGGAACGAAGTTTATAGTGGTCGGATTTTCATGGGGTTTTTTTTATTGAGTTCCTAGAGTTGTGGAGAAGAAAGTTAAAAAAAAAAATTTCGACGCTCGCGACTTTTTTTTTTAATTTTTTAAATTTCCTTTTGAATATTTTTTTTTCTCATATGAATAACTTGAAATTCACCGGATTTATATTGTGACGTATAGTGGGACCTGTATGCATCCATTAAATGCCAATTTGGTCTATTTCCTTGTTCATTGGTGTTGACGAAATGCATATTTCCAGGTTTTTTAATGAAAATTTCCTATTTTTTCAATTATTTCTAAAATACCGAGTTTTAACACAAATATTTCTTTTGTCATTGGTAACTGATACTTTTTCACGGATAACTGAACGTAAAAATGTTCAAGAAATCCATATTTACGAGTGAAGTGACTAAAAATTCATTCGCAAATATCAGGAAATCGTCTGTGTAAAAGTTAAAGAAGGCAATTTTTCTCAAAATGTTTCTATGGCGGCCAACGTAAATATTATTCTGAAAATATCCTTATTAAATCAGCTATCTACAGAGAACATAAAATAAAAAAAAAATCGGAGGTACTCAATAAATGTTGATTATTGCTGACGAAGGTGGACTGGGACCGCTGGTAAACTCACAAAAATCATCGTAATTGGAACGTAACCATTTCTCATAATTTATATTTAGAATTAGTTGCAAGCTTGGGTCTCTGCGCCCCATTTAATATCAATACCGATACCGATACCGCTCCCAATTCTTAGCGATAGATCCCTTTAGTCATGTTTTACTTTCTCAGCAGTAACTGATATTTAACAAGTATCCTTGAATATTTTTCTAGTTATTATACCTTATTAGATAGCTACTAAAATGGGGTTTTGAAAAATAATTTGCACATTGAGTTATAAAGAAAAATTTTTTTTTAACTTTCTTCTCTACACCTCTAGGAACTCAATAAAAAAAGTCCCATGAAAATCCGACCACTATAAACTTCGTTCCACCTTTTGAGTATTTTTTGTCTAATTGCACTCGGCTATATGTGAAGTTTTAAAGCCTTATACTTTAGGAGAGAGGATAGATAGATTAAATTATATGCTATAACATCACGCCTGTAATCCCCGAAGGGTGAAGCAGAGGTGAGCCCTAACAGTACACCCATATTTAGCCAGTTATGTTTAAATCCCTCCCAATAGGGGGCGAGTCTATTGTTATCCACCGGCCACAAATCCAGACTTCATGGCTACAACCCAATTACAAGACTGCCCTACCTGGAAGTCGAACCAAGGAGCTCGTGTTCAGCAGTCGCGCTTGAGACCACTAAACCAACGGGGCAGTTAAGTTCCTAATCAAAATAAATATGCACACAAAATCCTTAAAAAATGTTTGCAGTTAAGATTAATACAACCTATAAATACGACTTATACCGCCAAAAACTCAAGTCAGACTGATCGAAAGAGATAAGCATCGAGTGAACGAGTGAATGGAATGAATGGAATAGAAGTCGGCTTAAAGGGATTGGCTCCAGTTTATTATAAGCTGGAGTTGGATGAAGTGAACGTAATCATGAAAGCTTTGTCGTGTTGCCTTGAATTCATCCGAAAGCCTTATGCCATGGCCACATTGACGCGAACTGTTTCAGTGTGAAAAAGAGATGGAGCTAGACGTTCTCTATAGCTGCATCTCTTTCCCACCCCGAAATGATTCGCCTAATACCGCCAATGTGGCCCTAGCATTAGTACGAGTGCCTTGAGATTGGCGTTTTATTGTAAAACTAGCTTTCGCCTGCGGCTTCACTCGCGTTGCTTTTAATTTACCAATTAATTCGGGTTATACTTTGCTTGTAATAATATAATTCAACCATGATTCGAAAGACACGTGGTGCCATTTATTATCATAAGTAAGTTATTGTTGTTTTCCTCGGGAACAGTACTTTTTTTCGGGATAAACGTTACCCTAAATCCATTACTGTAAACCTGACAACATATTTACATAATTTCAGGATGATCGGTTCAGTGGTTTAGGAGTGAAAAGGTAACAAACAAACAAACTTACTTTCGCATTTATAATATTAGTAAGGATTAGTACCTACTTTCTTATGTGGACCATGTTGGAAATGATTGGGCAAAGACTTGAAGTTTGTGAGGTGATTGATTTTGTTCATTATTTATTATGAATATTTACAAAATTTACAAACTACAATTCTATAATAGTAAAAAAAATATGTACAAGTATCAAAACGGTTACAGGGCGTCAAAGAATTCGTCCACATCGCTATCAACAGGAAAAGTGCCCAGAAGGCTGGCAGCATTCTTTGGCCAAAAAATAGGCCCACCTCTGGTCTGGTGGTCTGGTCTGGTCACGTGAATAGTCGACAAACCGCTTGGCGATTTCCCAAAATACCAGGTGATGGGCACTCGGCCCCCATGGCCCTAGAGTTTCAACCCCAAACGGCTCAAACACATAACTACCAATTAAATTATTGTATTTGCGCCGTTTGAGGTATTCAGCACCTGCAGCAATATTTTTTTGTTCATTTCGATGTTCTTCTTTTATCTTTCCACAAAAAAAAAAACAAGTGAGAATAGCCCATGCCGCGAAAAAAAAAAACAATCATCTCATCTGCCTAGCCTTTTCCTAATTATGTTGTCTTCCAGTCTTACCGGGTGCAGCTGGATATCAGTATTTTACATGGAGCCACAGCCTATCTAACCTCCACAACCTAGTTAGTACCGGGTAATACGATACCTCTTGGGAATACAGTCAAATTTCGTTGTGGGTAAGTAACATCCGTGATAAATGACAATATGTAAAACACAGCTAAGCCTATGAGGACCTAAGGCGTAGATTTATTTTAACAAAATAAATAGCTTCTATCTCTCATCGTTCATCTAAAAAATCCTTTGACATTGAGATTGAGATATCATATCGAGACAAACATCTACAAATAAGCGGTTCATCCAATTTTGACGTGGAACCCTAAAAAAAGGCCGTAGGGTAATTCGATCAAATCAAAACGTGAGCGAATTCCACAGAAGTCTATTTATATTCTGTGTATGCATGAAACATGTTCAAAGTTTTCGACGATTTATCAAAGAAAATCTGACGTTATTTTGTTTGTCGGTATCAATATTAATTGTTTATAAAGGGTGTAAAAAGACCCTAAACGAAGCCAAAAGGTATTTGTTCTTCCCGTCATTGCGACCATTTTTTTGTTCTGAACCATACCTGGTAACCTTCTAGTCACTTTTTTTTTTTAATACCACTTTTAAAGGTTTTAATTTTACTTAAATTAACTCCGTGGCCCGTTTACTATACAAAGCATCCATCAGCACTAAGTTTTGAGTGCGTTACATTGAGTTTTACCGTAAAACGTGACTTTTCACCCAAAAAAAAAAAGTCAGTTTCTGTTGGCAATAATCTAGGTACAATGTAATTTGTAAGTTGGCAACACTCTTCCAATAAATATGGCTGACGTGTGATATATTATTTTTCCTGTGCTTTTAATAAAACTACAATCCAGCGTGTTTGCTACCTTTTATTTATATATCAAAAGTTTCCCAGCAATAATTTTTGCATAGAGTTACTTAGTTTGATGTACAGAATGCTTGGTTGACGGCTTCGTGAAGGGTCTGTTTACACTTTGTATATCATTATCTTCCTACCCTTGTCCCATGTTACTTGGGAACGGCGCAACACTTACGCAAAGGTAACGAGTGAAGCTCGGACCTAAGTTGCATCCTAAGAAGCCGTATATTCACACACAGCCGTAGGTTCACATTCAAGTTAAAAGCTCGCGAACACTTACGTAAGAAGTTGGCAGACTCGTCTCACAATTAATTTTGTTGATTTTCTTCATCTATGTATTTTTATATCTCTTTACTTTGTATATTTTGTTTGTATGTATGTATAAATGTATTTATTATTATTATTATTATTTCTTTTTTTTTTTCGGACATTATCTGTACTATTGCACCTACTGTTTTGTCTCTGCATCACCCTAAGGTAGACTGGTAGAAAATGCCTAAGGCATTAAGTCCGCCTTTGTACATTATGTGCATAAAGTTTAATAAATAAAAAATAAATAAATATATTGGTCCCAATATCTATTACTAATATTTGAGGAGCTCGTGGCTAAATGATAACAGCCGCTCGGGTCGATCTTAAGGTTAAGCCGCGCTTGCCTAGGTTGGTCCGTGGATGGGTGACCACCCATTATGTACCGAGTTTCCTCCGTGCCTCGGAAAGCACGTTAAGCCGTTGATCCCGGCTGTCATTTGTAGAGCTTTGACAGTCGTTCCAGGTAGTCAGTGGCCCGAAAGTCTGACAACCAGTCTTACCAAGGGGTTTTTTATTACCCAGTACTAACTGGGTTGTGGAGGTCAGATAGGCAGTCGCTCCTTGTAAAATACTGGTATTCAGCTGCATCCGCGTTAGACTGGAAGCCGACCCCAACATGTTGGGAAAAGGCTAGGCAGATGATGATCTATTAATAATTTACAATTGATAACTTCAACAAACTTTACACCTAAGCCGTTCAACTTGAAGTTCAAGAAAGCTCACTTAGGGGTAATATTGTCAATAATTTAGTACCTAATGGCAAGACTTGGAGCCACCGCAGCCAATGTACCAACAAAGTTGTACTTAATCATAGCTCATTCAATATCGCTTAGTACTTACATTTTGTACTCCATTGTACATTAATATTAATTGTGTCTGTATTTCAATGTTCGAATGTTTGTAATTGTGTTCTTGTTTTGCAGGATAATCATTAAGTTACGAGTATACAGTTAGTATTAATTTAAGCCATTAATTGTCTCTGCAGGTCGACATAATTCAAAAGTCTCGCAAAGAGCAGACATGGTTATCATCTTAATATATAAAAGCGAAAGGTCACTCACTCACTCACTCACTCATCACGAAATTTAGAAGAGCGGAGTCACCTAAGGGGGCCTCCATTAATTACGTGAGGCGTTTAAGGGGGGTGTCGAGCCGAATCTCACCCAATCTCGCGAGGGAGAGGGGAGTTTCGGCAAATATCACGTTTTTTTTTTCCCCGCAAGAAACTTAAAATTGAGAGAAAACTGGGTTTAATTAAGTGAACATGTTTCTTTACAAATTATTCTTTTTAAATGAATTCTACGCAATCAAGCACAGATTACCGTATTTATACTAAACTGCGCCTTTTGATAAATCTCACGTGAGATTAGGAGGGGGATGAGGGGTCAAGCCAAATCACACGACATTTCACCAAAGGGGGTGGGGGATCGAAAAATCGCAAAAATAGCCTCACGTAATTAATGGACGCCCCCGCACACAAGCATCACAAGCATCTGCTTGCTTAAAAGGTGATCTTCAAACCATGTGTACCGTAACTTTATGTAATTAATGAAAAAAAAATATTAACACTGCCTAAATCTAGCATCACAGCAGGCCCGAAGGTACCTAAGAACCCGATTCCTACCGACTCCCCTTCGGCTTCGGAAACAACCACTCTACGTAGTTGATGACAGGGTTATGGTATTTTCGTTAAACAACAATTTCCATGTTAAACCAAACGTTGCTGTTTCCGGATAGGCAAAGTATGAATGTTTTCAAACAGTTGTCAATGGGGATCCGGCTATTATCTGTACGCGTAGCATGACCACCGTAGAAACGGGTTTCTTTGACGGAAGAATCGACAAAATGACAGATTGTGTCGACAAAATGACAGATTTCTTTTCACAATCTGTCATTTTGTCGCGTAAGCGTGCTGGTAGTCGAAGCAAGTGAAAGACGGTTTTAGGTTCTCTGCACCCTATAAATATTACAATCTAACTCGTTCACACGGCTCTATAAAATATTCAACTCCTAGGACTTTGCTCCCAACATCCACGCGTGTTTACAAACTAATTGTTTTAACACAACAAAGGGCAACGCTTTGACTAAAACACAATAACTAAGAACACGCTGCCCTTGAGATTCGTTACTTATTTAACATCTCTGTTAAGAGGAGATGACCTGACACGGTACAAGGTGTATGACCTAGCGATTTTAAAAGCACCAAAAGCCTTTACGAAATAGAATTAATCAGTAGAGTTGAAACACTGGGGCCATGGGGTCCAAGTGCCCACCTAGTCTTTCGGGACATCGCCAAGTGGTTGGTCGACTCTTCCCTTGGCCAGAGGGCTGGCCTATTTTTGGGTCAAAGAATCAGCATTGTCATCCATGGCAATGCTGCCAGTCTTCTGGGCACTATTCTTGTTGACAGTGATGTGGACGAACTTTTTGACGCTGTTTAATGCTTTTCTTCCTTTCTATATGTACATATTTTTATTATTATTTTAAGTATGGTTATCAGTAAAGACGGGTAAAAGGCTCGAAAGAACCGCAATAATATTGAGCAGTTGACGTTGGAAAGCTGCGTTAGCTTAGCTTTTAGCGGAAGCTGGAATCCGAATTTATTCTGTGAGCATTGAAAATGTTTAGGTCACTGTGACCTGCACCTCAATTGCGTATCACAATTTTCTATCGTCATCCATTGCCTCGTATTCATCATCTACCTAGCCTTTTCCCTACTATGTTAGGATTGGCTTCCAGTCTAACCGGATGCAGCTGAATACCAGTATTTTACATAGAGCGACTGTCTATCTGACCTCCACAGCCCAGTTAGTACTAGGTAATACTATACTATACCCCTAGGTAAGTGGTAACTGGTTGTCAGACTTATTGGGCCACTGACTACCACCTGTAACGACTGTCAAAGATCAACAAATGACAGCCGGGACCAACGGCTTAAAGTGCTTTCCGAGGCACGAACGAAATTCGGTATTTAATGGGTGGTCACCCATTCACAGACCAACCTAGGCAAGCACGGCTTAACCTAAAGATCCGAGCGGCTGTTATTATTTAGCCACGAGCACCTCATCCTAATCCATTGCCTTGTATTATATTTTAAAAAATCGCCTGCTTGACAACTTAAATAATGAAATGAATATTGTTGAATTTTCAATTTGAATAGCACTGTGATTCTGAGGGCGTTATACAATTTACCCGCTGAATAATATTCACAGCAAAACCAATCATGATGATGATGAATTAATGAGTATTTGAAAAACTTTGGATTAAAAGGAAGAAGACTATTACTGCTGCGGAATAAATCATCATCTGCTTAGCCTTTTCCCCAACTATATTGGGGTCGGCTTCCAGTCTAACCGGATGCAGTTGAATACCAGTATTTTACATGGGGCGACTGCCTATCTGACCTCCACAACCCGAGTACTGGGTAAAACGATACCCCTTGGTAAGACTGGTTGTCAGACTTTTTGGGCCACTGACTACCTAACGACTGTCAAAGATCTACAAATGACACCCGGGACCAACGGCTTAACGTGCTTTCCGAGGCACGGAGGAAACTCGGTATGTTATGGGTGGTCACCCATCCACAGACCAACCTAGGCAAACGATCGACCCGAGCGGCTGTTATTATTTAGCTACGAGCTCCTCGAAACTCGCCTATGAGCGTCGCACGGATAATCTCGTCAGCGGGGCGAGAAAAAAGGCTCGTTTAAATGAGCCTTACGAGTGAACCAGTTTAACATAATGAGTGATCCTATAGTGAGTGACTAATGAGTAGTACTGGGTAATACGATAACACCTAAATAAATAACATATTTAAAAGGGTTTCTTTTAAGAATTGTATCAAAAGACTAGCAATCGCAGACGCCTGTAACATCGGCCGCTCCTCCACTAAATTCATCTTGAATTCTCTCAAGCGTTTGCATAGTGATGATAACAGTCCCTTACAGCCTGTATCGCAGGCATTCGCAGGACAATACCGTTTGTTTGCTCTGCCTGGATAAATTCTAGCCTGAGAGTAATAATATCAGACAAAGTGAAGAGAGAAAGAAAGAAAGGAAGAAAGAAAGTGAGGCGGGGTCGTGGCAGGCCACGGAGGAGATGGTGGGACGAAGTGGGCAAGTTCCCGCGGGTTCGCGAGAAGTGGAAGTAGTGGAGGGAGGCCTTCGCCCAGGAGTGGGACAGAGGAGGCTGAGGAAAGAAAAAAAAAGGTAAGTGACAAAAATTTGACGTATGTTTAACTGGGGTAAGATAATGCACGCAGAGTCACACTACGACTCAGCGTGCACTACTTCTATAATTTCAAAACGATGTTGCGAACGTATTCTGCTAAGTCTAGGTGTGATTATAGCTATGATATTGTAATCCACTGCTGAGCTGCCATGACGTATATACATATTTGGGCCGCCACTAGCAGTTAACAGTAATAACGAAACGATTGACATCTCATTCATCAAAACCGGTTCAGTAATTTAGGTGCTACGGTGACACATACAAATGTTACATACATACATCATACATAGACTGTTAAACTCATAACCCTTCCTTTTGGGTTTTCCGTAGTCGGGTAAAAAATACACAAAGTCTTATAGCTTGTTCAATTCATACCCTTAGCCCTAGAGATTAGCCAGCCAGTGTTAAGGATATTCTCGCACTAAATTCTTATATCAAAAGACCTAGATGTGGAGGCTTCTCCCTTGAGACAAACCTTTTTTGGACCCGAAATAAAGGAAGTATCTAGATACGTATACACATGGTGTAAACGGACCCTTACGAAGCCGTCAACCAAGCATTATTTACATCAAACTAAGTAACTTTACGCAAAAATGATTGCTGAGAAACGATTTTTTTTGGGGTGAAAAATCACTTTTTACACTCAAAACATTGTGCTGATGGATGGATTGAATAGTACGAGGGTCGTGAAGGTGTTTAAAAATCTTACATTAAAAACATGTATTAAAAAAAAACTTGTGAAAAAGTAGGAACTTTGACCCCCAATAACTCCGTAACTAGAAGGTTCTCAGGTATGGTCTAGAACAAAAAAATTATCGCAATGACGGGGACAACAAGTGCCTTTCGGCTTCGTTAAGGGTCTTGTTACAACCTTTATGGAAAAAGGGCTTATATTGATCGAGGTTATAAGTAATAAGTCCCTCCAAGTTCCACGTGTAAGGACTAGCTACTATAACTGTCTTCCAGTATATAAGGATTTCTATAATCTTTTTTCAAAGCGACCAGTCTTTCAAAGGAGTATTGTGTTACTCAAACGAACAATTTATGGAAAATCTTTCCAGCACATTATGTAATATCTCAAGATTGCCTCGTTGATATAGTAGTCGCAAGCGCGACTGCTAAGCATGAGGTGCTGGGTTCGATTCCCGGGTTAGGCAAAGTGTTATTGGGTTTTTCCATCAGGAATTTGTTCCGGCTAATCTCTGAAACGGCTGGACCTATTCTGACGGGACTTTTACTGGCAGATAGCTGATGTTTCAAGGAGTAACTTAGGCTACCTATTTTTTTTTTGGAAAAATATTAGGTTTCCGTGCAAAAATATTAAAACCTTTGAATTTGTTAACAAAATCGGATTCAAATAGGGAAGTCATATTTTTATAATAATTTCACGCGGACGAAGGTCGCGGCATAATAATTATTATCCTATTATGATTCTGCTAAAGCGGCCATTTTGGGCTCTTAGGCTGCATCTGAAGGCTTTTTAATAGTGCCTATGAAGATTCACTCACATGACACAATTCATACTTTCTGTGTTCACCGCGTAGAAAATACCATCTCATGTGATTGGTGATTACGTAAAGATGGTCTCACTTTACCGTGTTGTTAGTGCCTAACCTGGTGTCCGAGTTTTTATGCGGCCCATGGGACTCCGACTAGGCTTTACAATAAGCCTTCGAGAAATATCTCTCAGGCATGCTGGTTTCCTCACGATGTTTTCCTTCACCGAATCAAATGATAATTATACAATACGCACATGAATCCGAAAAATCAGAGGTGCGTGTCTTGGATTCGAACTCGAGACTTATGACTTGGCAGGCCGACGGTCACACCACTAGACTATCACTGCTGACGACCTAAAGATGGCGGGAAGCAGCGACCTGGTAAAAACAATTGCTAATCAGCCATTCATCTGTCAAGCGTTACGTTATAAATTATGATTAATCCCTAATGACGGTTTGTTGTATAAAGACTATTATGTTAAGTTAATGGATATTTAGGAGTAAGGACACAGTATAAATATATACAGTATTGTGACTCAGCCCTGTCCCTGAAATAATTACCTACAGCAACGCGGCGGTACGTTCGCAAGCAATAGGGCTGCCGTGCCTACAGTATTTTAATTTCATCTACTTAGTTGAGTTTCTTTCTAGTTTTGTGATTGTAAATATTATATTTTTTAACTTCATCATCATCTTCCTGCCCTTATCCCATGTTACTTGGGGTCGGCGCAACACGTTTTTTTCTTCCATTCTCCTCTGTCAACCGTCACGCTATCATTTACTCCTTTATCTTTCATATCATTCCTCACACAATCCATCCATCGTTTCTTTGGTCTTCCTCTCCCTCTCCATCCATCAACGTTTATATTCATCACTCTTTTAGTCACATGCGATTCGTCCCTCCTCATCAAATGTCCATACCAAGACAGTCGATTCCCTTGCAACTTTTCTGTAACTGGCGCAACTTTTAAACTTCCTCTAATATACTCGTTCCTTACCTTATCCATTCTTGTCACACCACACATCCACCTCAACATTCTCATCTCCGCTACATGCAATCTTTTTTCATCCATCTTCTTCACAGCCCAGCATTCCGATCCATACAGTACGACAGGTCTAATCACGGACTTGTAAATTTTCCCCTTTAACTTGAGGGGCATCCGTGGGTCACAAGTTGTTCCAGTGACCTGTCGCCATTTCATCCATCCTGAGTTGATCCGGTGCGTTACGTCTCGGTCTACTTCGCCATCCCCTTGGACAAGCGACCCGAGGTACCGAAAATCGGAACAGATCGGTATGGGCGTTCCGGCAAGCGTTATGGGCACAGGACTGGAGAGACCGCCGAAATCGCAGAATAAGTATTCTGTTTTGTTCCTACTGATTTTCAAGCCAACATTCTCCAGTCTTTGCCACCACACCTCCAATCTGCTCTGGACCTCTAGGCCACTCTCAGCAACCAACACAATGTCGTCGGCAAACAACATACACCAGGGAGCCTCTTCCTGGATGTCCGACGTAAGGGCGTCCATTATCACCAGGAAGAGGTAAGGGCTTAGAGCCGACCCTTGGTGCAAGCCAACAGCCACATTGAAGCTGCCGGTAGTGCCCGCTGTAGACCGGACTTGGGTACTACATCGACTGTACATCGCTCGGATCAACTGCACATACTTCCCAGGTATACTTTTCTCTTTCAGGGCCCACCACAAAACCTCACGAGGTACCCGGTCGTATGCCTTTTCGAGGTCGATGAACACCATGTGCAAGTTTTTGTGCGCACTCTTGTATTTCTCGCACAGCTGGCGGATGGCAAAAATAGCATCCGTCGTTCCCCGACCAGGCATAAAACCGAATTGATTTCGTGAAATTTCACTCTCTTCTCTCAGTCGTCTTTCAATAACTTTCTCCCAAACTTTCATACTATGCGCCATTAGCTTTATTCCTCTATAGTTATTGCACTCCAGCACATCACCTTTATTTTTAAAGATGGGCACCAGCGAACTGTTGCACCACTCGTCAGGTATGGCTTCTTCCAGCAACAACTTATTGAAAAATAAAGCTAACCACGTCCATCCATCCACCCGTAATAACTTCCAAACTTCAACTGGTATACCGTCAGGTCCTAATGCTTTACCATTCTTCATTCCATTTACTGCAATTCTCACTTCATCCATACTAACCTTTCTCACTAATCCCTCATTCACTGGTTTATTGTCCAGCACACCGTTCCAGTCATTCTCCTCATTCATCAGTTTTTCAAAGTACCCCTTCCACCTATCCTTAATTTCCTCATCATTCGAAAGAACCATTCCAGCTTCATCTTTTACGCATTTAATCTGACATACATCCCTCGCCTTTCTCTCTCTAGCTCTAGCAAGCCGGTATAGCTGTTTTTGGCCTGCTGTACTATCCAGTGTGTCATAAAGCTTGTCTTGGGCCTTTGCTCTAGCAATGGCCACAGCTTTCTTGGCTTTTTTCTTGAGAGTATCATACTCACTCTTCCTTTCAGCTTTCAGACTAACATTTGCAACTTCAACACTCTGCCATTCCTTGAATTTCCTCTTTTTTTCCTTCAACACATTCTGAATTTCTGTTGACCACCACCATGTATCCCTATCTATCGTACCCTTTCCTTTAGTTTCTCCTAAGACATGCTTTGCTATACTCCTAATACACCCAGCCATCTCATTCCAACATTCATTTACACTTCGCTCGTTCATGTCTCCCATCTCTAACATTTTATCTACCACTCGTCGTATATTTTTTAACTTAAAAAATTAAATTAGTTGTGAATGAAATAGGAAGTGTTCAATAAAAAATACAAGTTGTGTCTTTTGATTAGTAGATTTAATAAAAATTACCTAAATCACTCGTGTGTCACTTTTTTCATCGTATCCTCTTATTTATAATGAATCCAGGTATTTTACTCGGTGGAAAATCGAACGAAATACTTACCTATTAAAAATTAACAAGTTACTATCTACTAGTAGATATATGAATTATTTTGTAGTCTTACCTTTCGGAATATCCAGATAATTAAAAAAATGATCTCTGGATGCGTTATTGAAGAATTCAAGCAACCAAAGAGCACAATATAGTCGATTATAACTCTTTGCCATATTTAATAAATACTTGATCTTATTTTAATCAAATATTCAGAAATCACACGCTTACTGCTTACAAAACCATGACATCGTTCGTTCGTCAGTATGTTCGTCAGCGCATTCGCTACTTCTTGCGTACCGAGTGTATACCGAACTCGAGGCGTTCCGACCGTTTGTATGAAGATACACTATTGTAGATATTATTACCGCAGTAAGGATGATGTACGATCTATTGTCTAAGAATTAATTAGTGAAGGTTACTTTTCTAGAAATGACGCACGACAATTTCGCATGTCCAATGTTCATTACGTGAAAATCATTGTTTAATTGTTTGTTACTTACTTTTTACTGTTTTTAGTTAACAATAGAAATAGGTAAGGAATATCTCGTTGCTCTAGTGGTTACAAACGCGATCACGAGGTATCATATACTAATCATGAGGTCCTGGGTTCGATTCCAAGGTCCGGCAAAGTGTTTCGGTTTTTTCATCGGGAATTTCTCGGAAGCAGCCGATTGATGGCAGCCTATTATATGGGACTTAGACATAACTGGCGAAATGTGGGTACTGTAAGGAACACTTCTGCCTAACCCTATGCTATGCTATGTTTGTGTGTTATTAATGAAAAAACTCGGGCCTTTTACTGATTTTGCCATTATTTTACTTTTGGACTATAAATAACTAATGATAATTAAATATCTCACATAGTATATTTATTATCAGCGATTGTCTTTTAAAATAACGATGAACCAAACGTTTACCAAGGTGTATTTTAGGGTCACAGCTGTTTTGAAAAAAAAATACATACGTAGGTCATTATTATTGAAATAGTATTGTAGTGAAGTGAATTCAAATACATAAATACATCTAAAACAGCTAACAATACCAACGTATTGTTTTTCTGATCATAATGTCAATTAAATAATAGGACGCAAGCTAGAGGTTACTGCACAGCAAGGTAGGACGTGGACGATACCTCACGTACGCACGTTGCATTGGTTGCAGGGCCAATGACACGACTGATTAATCTGCAACGAATATGGAATGTAAAATTTGTTTCTATAGGACATGGTGCATGGTTCTTTTGGCGCTTGAATGACATAGTCAGCTGTGGAAATTGTATTCAATAAACAAACTGGTAGGTATTGGTTCCGATTATGCCCACGAGAAACAAAAGAAACATATAGCAGTGTCATCCGCAGTATCTTATCCCAAATTGTTTGGGGTCGCAGCATGTCTACTTCTCCCATTCTTCTGTATTATTCGTCATCTCAGAAGGCACCTCCTTTCTTGCCGTATCATGCAGCAGTGTAACATCGGTTTTGGTTCTATCCAGAAACGCTGTCATAAATTGAAAGTGAAGTGTTCGAAAATTCAAATCTGGAATTCTATGTCTATTGTTTGAAAATGTGTTCTTTTTTCATTAATCGATGTCAATTTGACAAAAACGCGCATTTTAGATGAGAGTTCGTAATTTAAAAATTGATTGATGACTGTAATAGAGACGTACATTTATTAGCATAGGTAATAAGAATGTCGATATTCACACAAAAGTTTAATTTAATAAAATTACCATGAGCGTGCATTGAAGTTTGAGCAAGATTGAACGTTTAAATGATTTAATAGGTATTCAGAACTTTCTTTAAAAATGATTGATTATTTTCTAAAAGGTACTTCTAAAAATATCGTTTCTGCGTCAATAAAATATTCGATTTTTAAACTTAAAAGTTATAGCTCACTATTTAAATGCATCGATTAACGCATCATAAACGTCATACCTATTTCATACATTTAATGCCAGTTTTTATTACGAAAAAAATAACAGTACCTCTGTACCTTCCTACTCTTAATTATCATAAAATTCATGCAACATCAAATAAATCATAAGAACTGTTACTTTCACTTGCACATTTGCACAAGTACGTTCTCAGATACTACGCTCAACGTCTCACGTACGCACTCTGTTCCCTAAATTCTTTTACTGACGAACGCGACCTGGCTCACATGCACACCTCATGTTTCTTTGAATCAAAGATAATGCGTTACTGACGGTGGTCACATAGTCCATTCTGAGAATAAAAGGTCAATTATTATGTGCCACTTAATAAGGCAAAATACTGTGAATCTTGAATGAGGTGATTGGTTTAAAATCACCTCATTCAAGGGGGGGGGGGGGGGTAAAGAAGCTTGTGTTTAAGTGTGTAACTTTGAGTTTTACCGTAAAACGTGATTTTTCACCAAAAAAAATCGTTTCACAGCAAAAATTTTGTTTAGAAAACTTCCTTACTGGTGAAATTAGCTCAAGGCGATAATGTAAGAACATTAAAAAAATACTTAAGAATTAAAACATTTTTTTGAAAAGACCAAACTTTATTATACTCGTTTCTTTTAGCCTGTTTTTCATTAGCCAACATAATTACAACACTCACAAAAATAAAGTTACAGACGATTATTTTATAAGAGATAGGTACCTGTGTAGGTAGCTGGGTTTAGGTAGGTACAAGCAGAAAAGGGCACATTTCTATACTTAGTTCTTAATACCAGTACCACTTTATGAAACTAGTCCAGTCCAGTTTAAAAAAAAAACATCTCATAACCTTATAAAAGCAATGATCAACAATGCCGATGATACAGATTCTATACAATTTGCAAATTGATTTCATCCTTGAATTCAATTGTTCAATCTTCGGCCGAGTTGGACGTAAACAAAGATGGAGAGCAGAGCTCGTGTCGTAGTGATGAGAATATCTCGCTCGTGTTGTTTACATATCGATATTTTTTTACGCACGTGCTTTTTCACAATGCAGAACATGTTTACGTAACTGACATTGTTTTTTCTACATTGTATAGATAATGGGGATATAAAATAAATGATGCTAGAAAGGGCACAAAATATTCATTACTAACAATACCCTGGATCAATCTATCTATACTTACAAAATCGTTTGTCCTGACTATCACCGCACTTCTCAAACCACTGGACAAATCGGGAATTTGGCGTAAAATTTGCTATTATAACTTTGGAAAACTCATCCCTAAACGGGTGAAATATGGGTTGAAAGTTTCAATGAATAGTGGTTCGTCTATTGGGGACATAATATGAAGGTAGATTATGTAAAATTCTGGTATATTCATACATAGTTAGTTTAGTGCCGTAGTAAAAATGTATATAACCTAGTCAGAAATGTAGTCAGTGCAAGCTAACAATGTAGTCGGTGCAAGCTAACAGACTATGTTGCACCGGGTGCACGTTCGAGAAAGTATGGCATCATGCCGTTATATACTATTGTAAATGGTGACAACACATTTGTAGAAGTTATTTGTCACGCAATTTTTCTATTTGATATTCAAAGGCTGAACCAATCGTAAACAAAATTCAACGCAAAGGTCAGACGTTAGTGATGAGTTTATCAACCTGGTTTTGTTTACATATCGATATCGCCCGTACATCAGTAAAAATGATTCATGCAATAATAGCATTGACTTTGTATCGAAAATATTGATAATCTGTCATATCAGTTTACTCAAATTTTACTTAGAATGATTGATACATTTGACAAAAAAAAATGGTACTTTGTTGATACAATAATGTTTTTACGGTCGAAACTCACGAACAGAATTTAATAACATTAAAATTGATGAATACGACGGATTTATTGTTATCATTATGTACTCTAAAACAAATAGCTGATAACGTGATTATGCCAGCATTATTTTGACACAATACAATATACTAAGCAAAATGAGGTATTTTACGGGACTCAGATAATTAAATCAAATTATAGAAACAACAGCTAAGTCAAAAGTAAACATATGACCCACAGAATTCGTAGCACAGTGTTGTTCACACAACACTCGTCTACTTATAATATTATTATAACGATGTTAATAAACGACTGTCTATGTCATCAATGTCATCTTTTCTTTGCTATTTTTAGCTGCTGCTTGTTAGAAATCTAACTACAGTTATGAAAACATTCAACGACTTTGAAAGACGATGTGAAATTAATTTTATAAAATAAACATAGACAATGACCGATCATGTAATGATTCATCAAATTCACATTTTATGATAGAATGTGGGTATTTACAGTTGTTTCACTGATAAGCACACATGTTCTGCATCTTCTACCAATTTATTTAACCTAAACAATAGCTTACTTCAACAATAGCATACTTCAGGAAAACTTTATTACGAAAATAATTTTACACTTCTGAATAAATTATATGACTTTATTATAAGTATCAGAATTTCTAGGTAAAATAATCCAAAATGTCACTTTAACTCTAACTTTTATTGTTATTAAACTAGAAAACAATAGGGTTAAACATTATTAATAATACAACATCAATTCCAAACATCTTTACTTTCACGTAAATACAGCATGAAAGTACAATGACTCCATAAAATGTACAGTTTATCGACATTGCGGAACATCACTACGCAAACCAGTATCGTATAGACGCCGGCTGTACGATCTCTGAATGCATTATCGACTAGCTCGGGCCCACGACAACAGTGTCCTTCGTCAATAAAAGTTTAAAAAAATAAAACCGTGTTTTTTATCTGTGTAAACAAAATGTCTGCGAACGTGTGAAGTGACTTTTTGAACATTAAATTTTTTCTTTTTCTTTTTATTGAGTGAAAAGTGTTTTGTTTTGTTTCAAAATGTCTAAATCAACTCTTTTGATTCGTCAATCGCTGTAAGTATTTTGTTTGTATTTTGGTTTTATTATGTTGAGTTGTTTATTTTAATTTTATTTTACCGCCATTGTAACTTATTTTGTCAATACGTTTCGCTGAAAAGTTGGTCGGTGTCGCCTTACGTGGTATCGAATATTTTATTATTTATTTTATATTAAAATTTCCAAAAAGGCAAAAAAACATATCGGTACCTAAGTTACATTAACAAACTTATTACATTAAAAAAACTTATTTCTGACATAAAACTTAATATTTCAGTGAAAGCAATAATTATAAAAATTAAAGTGCCCGCATAAAATCTTACTTTATGCCAGGTTACCGTAATTAAGCGCAGTTCACTTCATTTTATGACTCATTTTATGCATTTTTAATTAAAGAAGTTCCAGTCTCTTATAATCGTAAAACGTATCGATTCGATGCATTAATAATACCTTCCTTCAATATTGGTAACTGTTTCTTGATCAAAATCGCACTTGTGAGTTACAAAAACCTGGGGTAGGTAACCGCACTACCATTTTTTTTATTTTAAAATTCAAACGAAACGAAATGAAAATCGTGCGCATGTCAGCAACAATATTTTTTCTATACTGTAGCGAAAAATAAGTAGCACGTTTTTGAGAAGTTTATAAAATAACAATTTCCACTATTTTTTATTAGTTTTCTATTACCTAACATAAAGTTCAGCAGTGTTCTAAATAAATAAAAATACCTAATTTAATATTAATGCACTAAAAATCTGTTATAATACACAATTTAAAAAAAACCGGCAATTATTACCAAAACAACGGATGAACGCAGTTTCACAAAAATGAAAACATGTCGTAAAATGTTTTCATTTTCGCGAAACTGCGTAATTAAGGTTTTTTTTACTAGAGTTGCTTGTTTTAATAGTGGTTTTAAATGTCCGCTATCCGTTAACGTAGGAAGTAGTTTACCTATTGCATAAGCAAATATTTTGTAACAGAGTAGGTAATCAGTCGTGTCGAAAGTTCAACTCCCAGCCGATTCCATATGAGGGAAACTGCTTCTCTTATTAATATAACAAACAAAACAATCTACAAACTACAACTATATTCGTTGTTTTTGTAGCCTATCTTCTATCCCACTGCTGGACAAAGGCCTCCCCTTTCTCCTTCCAAACCTCTCTATCTTGTGCGATCTCTGGCTATGTTCGCCCCGCAAATAAGATCAGATCGTCACACCACCTTCTACCTCATCTTCTACCTCGTCTACCGCGGTCTATTCGTAATTAAAAAGCTGTAAACACTCTTAAAAATCAAGTACCTACACGTAACTAGTTAATAAGTACATAGGTTACTGAAAACTAATCTAAATTCACAAATAACAGAGTCAACAACAAGAATTTTACATGGCAATAACTCCGATGACCTCTGCAAGATTACAGTGAGAATTTACATTATTCTTGAGGTTTCAGGTCAATTGTATTGTTACCAATATTTTAAGTTCCTTTGTATTATCATGAGAAATGGCGATGACAAGAAATACTATTGCAGGCCATAGACCGTCCGCTTTAATGAGTCCTACCCCTTGCCCCATCAAAGCCACATTAAGCGTCCACAAAGTCCTAACAATATCCCACACTCCCATAGGTTATTTGCTTTAAAATAACCATAATCCACGTAGGTATAACGATACTAATTGAACCAATACGTGATCAACCTTCAGAATATTCCATTTAAATTGATACCTTCGCGAGGACTCATTAAAGCGGTCGTTATATAACACATTTCATTTATTTTGGGGAAAATGGAGACGTCTAGATTGAAACGTACTTTTCACATGATATCACACACCGCAGCCGGGCGAAATTAAAACCATTTAAACACTATAAAGGGTGTAAAAAGACCCTTAACGAAGCCGAAAGGTACTTGTTCTCCCCGTCAATGCGATCATTTTTTTGTTTTAGACCATACCTGGGAATCCTCTAGTTACGGAGATATTGGGGGTAAAAGTTCCAACTTTTTCACAAGTTTTTTTTTTTTAAATACAAGTTTTTAAAGTAGGATTTTTACTTTAAACACCTCCACGACCCGTACCATTCAATCCATCCATCAGCACAATGTTCTGAGTGCGTTAGATTGAGTCATACCGTAAAACGTGCTTTTTCACCCCAAAAGAAAAAGTTGTTTCCCAGCAAAAAATTTTTTCGTAAAGTTACTTAGTTCGATGTACAGAATGCTTGGTTCACGGCTTCGTGAAGGGTCCGTTTACACCCTGTATACTTATCTACACAATGTTTTATAGTAGTTATAACTTTCAACGTAACACCACGGGCAAAATGTTATTCACATCTAAGCGATTTCACGGCTACTCTCTACAATTTAGATTCGACTCAAATTACGATAAATTCGTCACCCACATTCATCGATCACTATCAATGCCCACATTCAACATAACGTTCCGATTGAATTGGCTTATTTGATTGGAAAATAGGTCTGACTAAAGTCCATGTTGTGTCTCACCGGTCCTGTCCCAATCCATAGGTTCGTAAATAATAATATCAGCCTATTATTGAAGGGCAAAGGTCTCGTCTCATATAACGTAGGTAAGCAAAGCATTAATCACGCTTGCGATTTTTTCTTCACCGATGTCAGTGATGTCCAAGATAAAGTTGACATTGGTACTGGCTTGGGTTCGAATCTACAACCTCATGGTGCTCATGAACACGGGGCGAGGCCTTTACCACAGGCCCATGGCGACAAACGTTATTATTTTTGATAATAATAGTCTCCCAATACAGGACAGTACTTGCCCTCCTCTCACTAACTAATCTAATGCTGTCTGTGGCCAATATTTGCGTACATAAAGAGCCAAAATTAAATAACCATCTTCTCTTGGGGCAGTTACACAGACGGTGCCGTTATTTGGACCCATGTGAATTTCTAATCCATTCAAAAGAACAATACTTACCGAATAAAATGTATTACATGGATAACAGACTTTTTTTCTATCAAATTACAATGACGAAAATTGTGGACTAAATTCATGTTAACAGTTTGCTCGTGATGTCCCTAAAACCCTGCATATCTTGTTGCATATATTATTATGCATTATGGAACAATATTCCTTATGATGAATAATTGTCTCCCACACTTAACGGTTCCGCCTGGGTAGATTGTTGTTTCGATCGGAGTCGGCATGCTTGACTGAAGTCCAAAGTGCATGTATTGTATCTCTATATTGATGAAATACATTGTTCACTTGAGAATAGTTGGTTGAGTCGTCACACATAATGAACTAAGTGGTCCTTTCGAATTAATTTATGTATAAATAGAGAATTTATTATAAGTGTGACTAAAGGCCAATGAGCACAATGTCATGTCTGAAGTTTCTTGCTAGATAAGAAAATAATGTTGTAAATTATTGTCAACTTCCAAGCAGTATGCAAGCTTAATAAAAGCTTGTAAAATATTAAGATGGCGATACTTAACCTAAGATACTTACTTTTATAGGGTTCCGTACCCGAAGGGTAACCAACGGGACCCTCTTACTAAGCCCCCGCTGTCCGTCCGTTCGTCCATCTGTCAGCGGGCTGTATCTCATGATCCGTTATAGGTAGACAGTTGAAATTTTCACAGAATTTGTATTTCTGTTGCCGCCTATAACAACAAATCAAAATTAAAGGGGGCTTCCCTACTAGGATGGTACGGAATCCTTCATGCACGTGTCCGACTGGCACTTGGCCGGCTTTAAATCTATACTAATATTATAAAGCTGCAGGGTTTGTTTGTTTGTTTGTTTGTTTGTTTGTTTGAACGCGCTAATCTCTGGAACTACTGGTCCGATTTGAATGATTCTTTCAGTGTTGGGTAGTCCATTTATCGAGGAAGGCTATAGGCTATACAACATCACGCTACGACTAAAAGGAGCGGAGCAGCAATGAAAAATGTTGTAAAAACGGGACGGGATTTTACGCGGACGAAGGTCGCGGGGAACAGCTAGTATTAAGATATTTCCTTTTTTATTTCATGTCAAATTGACATCTTTCGTTAAGGTCCAAATTATTAACCTTCAACGTTTATAGCACAACAAATACGCACATGCGCCTTTGACATACCTATTGGTTGACGTATGAGTATATACATAAACAGAGGACTGTGTGCTGCCTAAATACATAGATTGAAGTAGCTTCATAGGTTTGACAAGGGCAATGAACACAGCTGTAAACTAGAGATATTTATTGCCTTATTGGGTTCCATTTTTAGGTCAGACATGTTTGATTTACGGCTTCTAGAACCGAAAATCTTTTGCTCCAAAGTTAGGTATACACCTTGACTTTTTAGTCGTCTTAAAAAGGTGGTCCACTCAATGTACCCAACATAAAATAGCTCTAGGCGCGTTTTTTTTTACCTACCATAATAGGTACAAAGAAAAATAAATAATACATTAGAATAAAATTATGAAACATCCTGTTAATGATGTTTACGTGTCAAACGGGAGAACATACCTACCCAGCGTTCGAGTCCGGTAGATCATCGCTCGCAACACTCGTTTTAACCACGTCATGCGTCATAGTACTTAATAATATTTTTATTTTTAAATTATTAAAATCTCATAAATAGCTATTTTTTTAATGAATGTTTAGTAGTCATTGGATACATGAAGTGGGCTGCCGTTGTAAGACGAGTAAAAAGTCACGGTTTATATTCTGGAATAGGTCATCCTTTTAAAATACTTTTAAACTGTTTTAGCACTGTGAGTGTACCCTTAATTTTGTTGAAGTGTTATTAATTTGCTGCGGGACTGTTCGAAAGAGATACCGTGGCCCTGGAACACAAAGGGCAATGAAGGAACATGGATGGGTTTTAGTCAGTAAGAGTCTGACACTCCCTCCCACTCCACCCAGAGCGGGAGAAGTCATTTGATGATTTCCCATCCGTAAAAAAAAAAAGTGTTAATAATTTGTTGTTTCAAATTCGCGAATAAGTTACCATATGTGATGTAGGTGTGCGTCTACAATCTCAAACCTGATTTGACAAACTAGTTTTTGCACGTGTGTAGTAGGACCAGTAGGTACCTATGAAGAATAATAAGTAGGCAATATTATGCAACTTTATATCACTTGGGCAAAAAAAAACAAGTTGTGGGTGCCTTCTGCGATTCAAGACCGGAAAAAGACCCAATGACTGCGCGTGATTTGAAGCATGCATCGGTTGTAAATAAGAAATACAATTGTAAAGTATAAAATTCTATGGAAAATGTTTGCAACCGGTCTAGTATCTTCCATAATATTGGTACTCGCCCCCTATTACATGGGACTTAAACATAACTGGCGAAATGTGGGTGTACTATTAGGTACACCTCTGCCTAACCCTTCGGGGATTACAGGCATGATGTTATGTTATGATGGCATATTGGGGCTACAGCTAGATACAGCCCGTTCCTTTCGCTTAAGCCAGAACTGAGCTATAGGCACCGAACTTACTTAAAACTGAGTTCAACTTAGGCGCGAATTACACAGAAACGGCGGCGTAAGGCGTAAGGTGCGGCGCAGGCGTGGAATTTATAAGGAAACGAAAGAACGGCGTGCCTGCGCCGCGCCGCTTGAGTGTAATTTACGACACGTCGCCTACGTACATTTTGTATGAAAATGTTTTGAAGCGGCATCATGCCTGCGTCCCGCCTTCACCTTACGCCGTTTCTGTGTATTCGTGCCTAAAGAGACAAAGCACAGACGTTGCTGCATTTGTCATTAACATACATACAACATTGTTCCTTGTTTCAGACTTCGCTCGGGACACATTCCATTAAATAAGTTCGCTTTTATGATGGGCAAGGTTGTTTCATCGAACTGCAGTGAGTGCGATGTGGTAGAAGATGTTTACCACATATTGATGGAGTGTGTCCGGAACGAAGCCCTTAGAATTCTTTTAAAATGTAAAATTAATTTGACTCCCTCAGATGTGGGCTGGTGTAACAGCATTTTGTCCTTCCCTTTGTCGAAGGAGGCCAGACTTCTGTACAGGGTCGCTCAAATGGCCATTAAAAATAGAATAGTTGAATGTTAATAATATAATGTTTGTTGTTGTAATAGTTTAGTGTCGTGAAATAAGTGTTGTATTACAGGGGCGACATCTTCAAAATGAACAAGCCCCTTAAATAAAGAGAAAAAAAAAAAAACATTGTTCCTTCGTAAACTACAAATAACCATGCACCGAGGTTGCATCTTCTGGATAAGAACCTCCTTGGAAATTTTAAGTTAACAATAATAAAGAACCTTGGCACACTGGCCGAAAATTATACTTCTATTGTGAATTTTAAGATATTAGCACATTTTTCATGTGTTTTTTAAAATCTTTGTTCTTGGTAAGAACAACGTACCTAATGCTTCATTCACGTGGAGACTCTAACTACAAGCTGTCGCGGCTAAATAATAACAGTCGCACGGGTCGATGTTCAAGGTTAACTCACGCTGGCTAAGGTCGGTCTGTGGATGTTCCCTCCGTGCCACGGAAAGCACGTTAAGCCGTTCCTCCTGACTGTCATTTGTAGATCTTTGACAGTCGTTACAGGTAGTCCTAGTCAGTGGTCCGAAAGTCTGACAACCAGTCTTACTAAGGGTTATCGTATTACCCAGTACTAACTGGGTTGTGGAGGTCAGAGAGGCAATCGCTCCATGTAAAATACTGGTATTCAGCTGTGTTCAGTTAAACTGGAAGCCGACCCCAACAGGGTTGAGCAGGGACTAGGCAGATGATGATGTCCTAACTCAAGTCATGGTCTACCTACCTATCTGCCTTTATCGAAATGCGATCAGCACCTTAACGTGACGTGATTGGTACCTAAGGTAAGGGCAGACAGCGTATGGATTGCGCCTCATCTGTCAGCACGGAATCGCCTTTTACCATGCTGTAGCGATAGCATATAGCACGCGGCAGCATTGACGATGCGTTCACCAGCATCCTCTGTTTCTCACTCCATCAAATGATGGTTCTGAGCGACAGAAAAGGATAGGAGCAAAAAAAAGCGATTCCGTGTTGCTAGATGAGGTTCAACCCTTACTTACGTATGTATTTATAATCTCCTTTATTTATCTTTCTACACATTTTTTACATTTTTAAATATTTCTTAAAAAAACCATATAAAAAGAAAAAACATTTAAAAATACAAAAAATAGTGGTCCGCCGGTGTCGGGAGCAGGGTCCAAGCTACCGGTGGTTAGGGCTCCAGAGACAGGAATCTCCTCACAATGCGAGCCGTATCGAGGAGTACTGCCTTCTGAATCTAGCCCTTGATCCAACCGCCTAAGGAGAGCTTCGAAAGATGGTCGTCGAAGCTCTTGGCTATAAGACCATTGGCCGTCACGACAATCGGCACAATGATAGCCGAGTTCACATTCCACATGTCGACAACCTCATGTGCCAAGTCGAGATATTTTATTTGTTTCTCTTTCTCAGCTTTCACGAGGTTCTCATCATGCGAGATGCTAACAACGACTATCATTACGCGGCGCGCTGATCGGTCTATCACCACTATGTCAGGCTTATTGGCAACAATAGTCCTGTCAGTAATGATAGACCGATACCAGTACAGCGTGACATGGTCTTTCTCGAGAACTGGGTCGGGCACATACTATTATTAGTATGGATTGTTGACAAAAATAAAATAAAGTATTTATTGGTTTTCCTTTTACTGATTGATTATGTCGTAAACAGCGTTACAGTGCAATTTACTAATGAAGCAAATACTTCCTTCCTTGTTAAAACATAATTTGTTTTGCATGCTAGTTAATCAATAATGCAGCTACTGAACTGAAGTGCAAAGTCATGCAGATACTTTCTCAAATCCAGTTTGTTTTCACTATCTGATACTAAGAAATTAAATGCAATCTAGACCTTCGCCATACAAATCTGCTGAGTCTTAATTTTATGAAACTAAGCACAAAATAAAACTGCCTCGTTGGTCTAGTGGTTGCAATAGCGACTGAGCATGTGGTCCTGGTGTCGATTCCCAGGCCGCGCAAAGTGTTATTAGGTTTTTCCATCTGGATTTTGTCAGTAGCAGCGACGGAGTCTGAATTTGTGCCCAGTTGATGACAATAGGCTCGCCCCCGCGTATTACTTGGGACTAAAAATGTAACTGGCAAAATGTGAGTGTACTATTAGGTACACCTCTGCCTAACGGCGTGATGTTATGTATGTTTTATGTGTAAAAAAACAAAAGACGGATTAGCAATGCAAATTATAAACTTTGACGTAACACGATACAACAATAAAACCTGTTATTAAACATATTCAATCTTCAAAAAAAAAAACAATCCTTCCTTATTCAAAAAATCGAACACCAAATGCAATGCGGAAATGTGCGGAGGAGATTTGCGAAGTGGATAGCAGAGGAGATGTTTAGGAGTTAGTGTGTATGTGCCGAAGCTGTGCGGAGATGCGTGCTGGCTAGACCGGAGCAGTTGTGATATACTAATAAATGTAGTGTGAGCTTTAAGGTTGCGTATCGTTCCGTCTCGACTAGTCCTCACTTAACCCGGGCAGCGAGTGCACGAACCCTTAAAGTAGTTCATCTACTTACTGATAATTTGGTGGTTTTATTCTAAAACCTAACTAGTGTTTCTAGTGAACACCACAATGAGATGTGAGAACTGTCTACTCACGCCCAGTTTAGCGACCGCCGCACACCGCTCACCACACGCCCGCCGCTCATCAGCTCTTCTTGTCTGCGCTGTGCTGCTGTCGAGTGTGGAGGCTAGCCTAAACAAATATGAGATATCTCCTTTCCACTCTTCGTCACAACCTTTTCCACTAAAGCAAAACGAAGACAAGAAGTGTGAACGAAATTCTGTTGGTGGTATGCAACACATCTCTCCTCTCGTCTCGTCTCCGCTTCGGTGGAGTCCGGGCCTTAAGTCAGAAAGCTATTTGATCGCTGTATACGCTGTACCTACCTACATTGCTTTAACATAATAGATTAGCAATGCAAAGCAAAAACTATGACGTAATATGACACAACAGTAAAACCTATTTTTAGAAGTAATCGATCTTCAAAATAAAGAAAAAAGCGAATGCTTCCTTATTCAAAAAAATCGAACACCGAATGCAATCTGAAGTCAAAAAAATATATTATACCAATACCATCACCATACCATACGCCGTAGGATCGTTATATCCAGGTATACATTGCTGGTTTTACCCTCAAATTCCTTCCATAATTGACCAACATAAACGTTAATTGATATCTACTATCGTATAGCAGTCGCGACGGAACTTTATTGCCCTTGAACTTGTACGTGGGTGCGTTTTGTATCAAGTTCGCGTTTTAATACTCCAGCCGCATTCTCGCAAATTCCTTAGTAAACCAAAAGGGCTTTGGTACGTCACAGTCCTCACAACCAATAAAGACTTTTATCCTTAGGGAATAAAGTTCAAAGTATAAAGTGTCTTCAGTGTAAACACGAACTAAATGATGTTACGAAATGAAACTGGTTGCCGAAAAATAAAACAAAACCGAACCGCGTCGTAAATGGAACCGGCGACGCCGACATTATTAAAAATGCGCTTGCATAAAAGTTCTGTTGCAGCTAATTAAATGTTCATTATGGAAGTTTTCAAAGGAAAATATTTTTGAGAATCTGAAGAGCTAGTCATATTGAAAAAGACAGACAAAGGTAAGGTAGGTACAGTCACGAGCACCAATATGTATACACTTTCCTAAAATTAAAAGTAATTTTAGCGATAAATAACGATTGTAACTTGGAGATAGGATCTTTTTCATAAAAATATGAGTTCCAGAATATTTATTTTTTATTTATTAAACTTTATGCACATAATGTACAAAGGTGGACTTAATGCCTTAGGCATTTTCTACCAGTCTACCTTAGGGTGATGCAGAGACAAAACAGTAGGTGCAATAGTACAGATAATTTCCGAATATATAAACTTAACAACATGAAATTTTTATCAGAACAGTAGGAGAAAAACACTTTTAAAAGTTGTTAAGTGTTTACATATTGGTGCTCGTGACTGTACATATTTTAATCTTTGGACAAGACCATAATAGGCGTCTGCCTAGTCTTTCTCCATCTATGTTGAGTCGGCTTCCAGTCTAACCGGATGCAGCTGAATACCAGTATTTTACGTGGAACGACTGCCTATCTGGAGAAGACTAATAAATCATGACAAATTCTTATTACATGGGAATTAAACATAACTGGCGAAATGTGGGTGTACTATTAGGTACACCTCTGCCCAACCCTTCGGGGATTACAGGCGTGATGTTATGTTATCTAACACAAATCAATTTTAAATTGCCCACATTCCACTGACCTTGAATCTTTAGTTCGTATAACACCTGTGTCTATCGCGGGGATTTCAAATGTTACATTTTTTTACAGGCCAATGAACAGCATTCCGTTAACATAAAAAAATCTTCCTATTAGAATTACCAGAGACAAGCTGTCTGACTGATTTTCTTATGCCTTTCATAATTCGTCAAAAAGTATTATCTACAAAATACTTATGTACCTACTCATTTTATACTTAGATTTTTAATTTACTATTAGGCACTATTATTCAGTAATTCCGATATTTCAAGGCCTTTGGTTAGACTAGACCGGTTAAACTAGATAAGATCTTAAACAACTACTAAATAAGAGTAGATAACTACTCGACCTCCACACAAGTGCAGCCGCATGCAACAGCTGGTATACAATTAAATACAACTGCGCCATCATCTGCCTACCCTTTTCCAAACTGTGTTGGGGTCGGCTTCCAGTCTAACCGAATACAGCTGAATACCACTATTTTACATGGAGCGACTGCCTATTTGACCTCCACAACCCGGTTAGTACTGGATAATATGACACCCTTTGGTAAGACTGGTTGTCAGACTTTCTGGCCACTGACTACCTGTACCTGTAACAACTGTCAAAGGTCTACAAACGGTAGCCAGGAAAAACGGCTTAACTTGCTTTCCGAGGCACGTAGGGCACTCGGTATGTAATTGGTGGTCACCCATCCACGGGACAACGTGGTGGTGGTGGTGCTTAACATAAAGTTCGACTCGAGTGGCTGTTATTATTTAGCCACGAGCAACTGCACCAATAACAATATATTTACAGATTTGACACACAATACTGCATTTATTTTTAGTTCAGAATAAACCCGGTTATTTTAATTCAATCGGGTGCAGACTTGCAGACCGCTTTTTGTGACATATTGTGAACATTGACCCAATTCTGTTTACCCGGTTTGTCGCAATTTTGGCTGAGTTTATTGAAGGTCGCATTTACATAATGTGAATCTTTGGCTTACATTTTATGTAAAATGCTGATGTTGTGAAAATGTTTATTCTTGGCAATTTTTGGGCGACTCAATCGGATGAGTACCTATCGAAATGGAAGTCAATAGATTACTATTTTGGACTTGCCGACGACTCGGACACTATTATATAGCTATTATGTACAGTCAGGGAGAAGAGTATCTAGTCTAATATATAAAATTCTCGTGTCACAGTTTTCGTTGCCATACTCCTCCGAAACGGCTTGACCGATTCTCATGAAATTTTGTGAGCATATTGAGTAGGTCTGAGAATCAGCCAACATCTATTTTTCATAACCCTAAGTGACGCAGACGAAGTTGCGCGGGTCAGCTAGTTAAACTATAATTTCTAGAAAAAGAGGTTTAGCAGTACTATTTTGATAGCTTACAGCGGTATATTTTGGTCACCAAATAGTCTCCCTGACTGTACATAATGGCTATATTTTGAGGGTGTCCGAATCGTTAGTGGAAAAGGTATTAAAATTAAAAGGTGTGAATTCGGACATGGTGTCCGAATAAATTGTGTCCGAATCTTCGGCAAGTCCTATTTTGACTATTTTGAATTCAATTATTATACAATTTTGTAATTTTATCAAATAGTCTTCGATCTGATTATTCAAATAGTTACTAGTACCTATACGTTATAATAAAGTTTGCTTAATTTTGTTATCTATACTTAATATTATACATAAAGAGGTAAAATTTGTATTGTAAGTTTGTATGTAAGGGGTTTTCTTCGGAACTGCTCATCCGATTCCGTAAATTCTTTCACTAACCGGAAGCTACATTATCACCGAGTGTCATAGGCTACATTTAAAACGTTCCCGTGGGTTAATTTCCGTACATAACGGGAGCGAAGCCGCCAGCAAAGGCTAGTGCAAGTTAAGATTAAAACCATTTCGTATGTATCTTTCAAATTCCTCTCTAGACCGAGCTGTGTACCCGTCTGCCTAATTTATTAAAATGACTTCTAAAGTTTATCCTGAAAAGCAAACAAAGATACCGACAGACTAACTCATTAGTGTTAATGATATAGTAAGACAACGTCTAATAAACTAATTATAAACATTAAATGTAAATGAAACTACATAATTACGAAGACAAGAAAAACAAAACGGAGCAACTGCTTAAAATTGAAATGTATTCCTTTTTTTATAACTATTGTATTGAGCTCGACCTGTTATACATAATTGAATCCGTAATTATTAACAGCTGTCACGAACTAGTTTGACTTGATAAAACTTTTCTGAAAAAATATCTCTCAACTAGGTTAAGGGAACGACTGTACCTAAAAAGAAAGAAAGAAAGAAAGAAAAAAATTATATTTTTCGCAGGGACATGACGTGCATACAAACAAAATAAGTTAACAAAATCATAAGCACAACAAACATTATAAATACAACAGGATAGAAACAAAGAAAAAAAATAGTTAACAGCTTGCACGTCGTGACTGCGACAAGCAGGTTACCACTCGGCATGGTGCTGTGCTATGGGGGACCCACAGCACAGCGCTGGTTTTCAGTGAAGAAAAAAAACGTACGGAGGTCACGACAGCATAAATATTTGATTACATAAAATAAGAAAATAAAATAAACAGTACTTGGATTTTATAATATAAAACCTAGTGATGAAGAAACTATAGAAAACTTATAATGTTCTTCTCGTTAGTGTCAGTTTTTTCTCTGACTTAGTTTGTGTAAACTTCTTCTCTCTGCATAGTTAAGGTATTGAAGAAACATTTCACGAACAGACATCTTTCAGTCTACGAAGCAAAGTAATAATTAAAGTTTTGAATTTGTTCAGCTACTCGTGCCAATTTACTCCTACTATTTTTCTACAGTAAATTAATGCTGAAGAGTTGTGCTGAGAAGCTTGAAAATCTAACTACGCTCTTATGTAGACATTCGTTTAGTATCGTCCAGTATTAGTGATACTGGTATAAGACTCAATAGGTACTCTAGTAAGGTACCACTGAGATGAAATGATTTTCCTAGGATCGAATACAAAAAAAAAACGCAAGTCCATTTGCGGAAAATCGGGATCCCCTGATTCATCAGCATCATTTCATTCGATAGACGTCCACTGCTGGACATTGGCCTCCCGCAAATGTCGCCACATTGAGCGGTCCTTCTCGCATCCAGCGGATCCCCGCAACCCCCCCCCCCCCCGTGAATCCCCCTGATAACAATGACTTATCGCATCTTATTCATAGTGCATACGCTTACTTATACATACCTAAGTGCGTGACGAACCCTGACCTAATAATGAGCGGAAATAACATCATTAAGTTGAATAATAAAGACGTCTATCTGGTCTTTGAAACAGAACCTTTAACCGTGACTAGTCACGATGTGATTCTAATCTCGGTAAAATTCAGATAATGTTGTCATAGCTATTTCAAAATATAAGTAGCCCGGAACAGGAACTTACGGTGGACGAAAAAACAATAGTTTCATCATGCAGCAAAACCATTGCGGAATACCTACTTTTTACCCAATACAGCGAAATACTTTAATTAGTGCGGCTATCCCTACAGTCCACTGATTACAAGAAAGTAAAATTAGCAAATTTTGTCACAGAAACAAAAGAGAGTATTAGCATCATACACTTAAAAATATACAGAGTAAGTATTTACTTACATCGCTTATTACCAATTGGTGTTGATGAAACTCGCACACATTCCAGCGGTAATTAGTACTGTGAGTCCTGGTTTTACCCCCACATCTTCACCAGTAAAACCTGCTTCTTGCTAAACCTCCATAATCAACGCCATCTTTCTTTATCACCAGTTTCAACCGCCAACGACGGCAAATCACCGGCTCGTCGTCTCAGCAGACGTCGACATCACCACAGCGACGGAATGTGGCCGCTCCTAAGCTGGCCACGGCTGCTGCCAGGCCTTTCAACGAGATCCCAGGTCCTATCGCACTGCCGATGCTGAGGCATTCGGCGCATGTTCTGCCAAGGATTGGTGAGTACAATTTCAATCACACTAGTTTATTTTTCTAGCAGGCTTACGTGCTAGTACAATAATTGGTCGGTACAATTAAACCGGTAAATATATGCGCTTCGTTAATCTTCGTCTCTTGCGCAGCTTCTAAGTTTTTTTTACTGTCGCGCTTCGCAGTAGTGCACTTATCAATGCGCGTTTGTATAAATTTTTGTCACACAAAAGTTTTAAAAAGATTTCAGTCTCATTATTATTCTTTTCTTTCTCATCATCCCGTGATCACATTTCCGAAGATAATTTCCGATGCGCAAACTTTTCTTGGGATATCTGTACGTGCTATGTACTAGGAATTTAAGAGCATGTGGGCTGCGTGTAACCGCGCAGTAGTGTTGCATAAGTGTAAAATTACTGCCAAGCTAGACCTACATCGTACATTCGCAGAATCAGTATGTGTTCGCATTCTGATCTGATAAAACCGCCTTGACTGGAATGCCCTTATCTAGATTGCAGCATAAACATTACTTTACTGACATAATTCGTTTCCAGATTTTATGAGACCTAGATAGACTATAAACATAAACTCCATGAGGGTAGACAGAAACAGAATGCCACCTGCTACGATCCTTACATACTCCTTTTGCGTCGTCCTACTGGGTACCAGTGGCGAAGGTTCCATAAAACTCGATTCCTACCGGCTTCTCTTTGAAAAATGGCACAGTCATTATTCTACAGACAAATAATAAATAATCACATAAAAGATAATTACTCCGGCTTACCTCTTACAAAAATTGACCCTTCGCTACTGCTGGGTACAACTTGTTTATTTCCCTTTGTTAAAAAGAAAAAAAAATATTTGGCATAATTGACATACGGGGTGTAAACAGACCCTTCACGAAGCCGTCAACCAAGCATTATGTACATCAAACTAAGTAACTTGACGCAAAAATTTTTGCTGGGAAACGACTTTTTTTTTGGGGTGAAAAATCACGTATTACGGTAAAACTCAATGTAACGCACTCAAAACTTAGTGCTGATGGATGCTTTGAATAGTGAACGGGTCATCGAGTTAATTAAAGTAAAATTAAAACCTTTAAAAGTGGTATTTAAAAAAAATGTGTGAAAAAATTGGAACTTTGACCTCCAATATCTCTGAAACTAGAAGGTTCCCAGGTATGGTCTAGAACAAAAAAATGATCGCAATGATGGGGAGAATAAGTACTTTCGGCTTCGTTAAGGGTCTTTTTACACCCTTTGTAAGAAAGTACCTACATTCCAAAATCAAATTATGATTTTTTTTTCAACGAATTTGCTGCCAATTAACATCCGAGACACAAAATAAATAATAGTACTAAGGTATCCGAGATCAGTGAAGCCCCCAGCGAACTCTCTGAGCAGAAATTCTTATCTCGTACCCCGTGTACTGGATCATAAGTTCAAAGTTCACAACTATGAACTAGTATAAACTAGTTCAATAGATAACTCGTCCCCTGTGGCACCATAATGACCCATATCCGTGTACCATTTGCGGGGACTACAAATACTATGAAACTACAGATCGTGGTTTGTGTTTCTTGCAGTAATTGAATTGTTTACGTGAATCATGGTACTGAGGAAAATGTTGTTTGCTTCATTTTAATTAAAATTTTAATATGCAATTATGCATGTACAATGAGATATGTATACATTTATGCAGCTGTGTAGTTTTTTTGACGAGCGTCTGAGGGTTGTCTTAATATTATGATTTCTAACAAAAACAGCTACGTAATTGATTACGACTATACGCGAAAACCATTAATGAAATATTGTCTTCGTGTTGCAAAGATATTTTTCATTGTCTGTTATAAAAAAAAAAGTTATTGGCTGTACCAAAAATAATAATTTATAAGTCATGGAGCCCTACATAAACGGATAAGTAAGGATTTTCCTGAGTGAAATTTTGTCTAGGTATCTCGTTAGTGGTCGCAAGCGCACTACTGATGAACATGATGACTTGGATTCCCAGCTCTGGCAAAGCGCTATTTCATCAGGAATTCAGGGTTTTCCATCAGTTTCTCTGTAGCAGACCAGAGTCTGCATCTATGCCCGATTGATGGCAACAGGCTCACCCTCTATTAAATGGGACTTAAACATACCGAAGGAATGTGGGTGTTATTTCTATAACCTACACCTCTGCCTCATCTTTCGGGGATTACGGGCGTGATTAAGCGCATTAAGTTATATCTAAAAACAAACCTTAATTTTCGTTAAGTACTGCATATCCTTGTATTTATTAAGTTATTTATAAACAAGTCTTTATTTACGCCTAAGTTGGAGTCAACAAACCGCAGTTATGTGGTAATAACAAAATTACATGCGATCTGCGTCCTCGTTAGTAGGTACCTACTTAATAATCACTCGATTATTACCGCCTGGCCACGACAGTCTAATTGACGCTTATATACATACAAGACTCTTTGCAACCAGTTAGGCTTCTAGAAAAAAATACCAGTAATAAAAGGATAAAAAACTTGCAGCTATTGTTTCATATCCCATCCCCGCCTGCTACTCATAATGGGCGCGTAAGTTAAAAATAAACACACTCACCAGGCCCATGGTCGTAATACTGGACGTATTTTAAAAAGAAAATAAAAACCAGTAGGTGGCCATGAGAAAGGGAAGGCGCAGTCAGTCTTTTTGCCAGTTCTAGAAATTTTCGGACTGGCCAGGTGGTGGTTTTGACCGTGAAGACTTCTTTATGGTTAAGAGCACCACAGCTTTAAAATACCTAAAGTTAAGATCATCATTTCAGCCCAGAATCACCCTTTGCTCTGCAGTATTTTGATCTAACGTCAGCTACCACTCGGTCAAAGCATTGCTCCATTGGCCATCTCCATGACTAGCCAGATGTTCTAAAGTTTAGAAAATAAAATGTATTTATTACACTTGCACAGGGAAAAACAATAAAAAAAACAAAACAACAACAAAAAATTAACCTAAATTGGTCCTGTACGAGGCCAAGGGGCCATCTCAGCATGGTGCTGTACCATTAAAAAAAGAGAAGATGCACTTTAGAATACTGGTCAAAATCAGGCAGAAATACAAAACTGGTATTCAACCCGACATCTAATACATAAACAATTAACGTCCCCTAGCAACCACTTTAAGGCTAAAAATAAAACCAAGTCCCGATACCCGTTTTATGGGAACCCGACCGTGTATTCTCATCCTTTTACGGTGACTTGCGCGGGCGCAGTGGCCGTACAGACGACTGTCGCGACGCTAGGCGCGCCAGCTTCCGCCATATTTGCAAATAAGGACTACTTTCGATGTAACATTTATTTGCATAAGTACTTATTAATATTAATTACTACTTATGGTCGCAGTGGCCCGAAAGTCTGACAAGCAGTCGTAAAACTCACGGTACTACTAACTGAATTGTGGAGGTCAGAAAGGCATTAAAATACTGGTATTCAGCTCCATCCGGTTAGACTGGAAGCCGACCCCAACATAGTTGGGAAAATGGCAGGCTGATGATGATGGTCGCTTGCACTTGAGCCATACTGTGAAAATAAATGGAAAATTAGCCAAGGAATTCGAAAGAAGTGAGAAACCAGCTGCTCAAATCATACTAAATTAGTACTTATGTGTCACTTAGGTGTCCATTTTGGCCAGCTGTAGTTGTTGCTACACCAAATAAATCATAAAACAATGTATTTCCCAACAGTAAAAACTATTTCTCTGTTAGAATCCTATAAGTGCTTCAAAAAGCTTTTACAAAACAATTCGATACGCAATTTAGGCCATTCCAATAATTGAAAAAGACTGTCGACCTCCTGATTGTATCAAATAAAATAACGTTCGGGGTGAGTGACTTCGAAATGATGTTACAAACAGAGAATCAAGGGCAAACATTGAAACAATTTTTACATAATGTTCATTTTGTTTCATTTCTGACTGAAGACCTAAGAAGCGATGGATTTATTGTGTGAAAGATGATAAGAATTCTGAGAAGAAGGCTAATAAAGACGAATGGAAGAAAACAGTGCTGTGAGGATCTCCATATAAATAAGGATAAGGAGAAGAAGACGATGATGATTTTATAGTATTTTAGCGAGAAACTAACTTACATCCATAAATCGTCTTCTTAGCGTATCTATGGCAAAAAGTACATATGTTATGTTAAGCCACGCGAACCCCGCTCACCGATGCAGTAAGCAGATCATCAGGTGCGCAGGTGGGCCATTGTCTGTGGGTAGACGCCGCATACGCACTTGAGGTCTGAGCCGACCATGAACCCCCATCTGCAGAGATTGTCTTTGCTCCGGCCGACTTGGATTCGAAGTCTGTTAAGAGATTTCAAAGCCGGCCACGACTGCACGTGCCCAGGTGGAAGGTTTTCTGATGGATCGTTGAAGTTGTCAGGGGGTTTAAACCGCACCCCCAGAGATTGCACCTTGCTGCGGAGGCGTTGAAATTACCTGAACTATGTGTGTAAATAATACAAAAATACATATCGATAAAGCTATATCCATGGGTATAAAAACTGGCAAAACAATCAACAAAGAAAGGTATTCAATTAATTCCAATAAAACAAGAAGCTCGTTGAAACTAAAGGCTGCAATAAATCGCGTCAACACGTCCGGTAAATTTCTCAGCTGCACTGAGAATGAGTCACATTAAGTTTCATTACCGAGCTAAACCGCGACTAATGTTGCTGAATAAAACACTCCTGCAGACAATCTGTTTGTTTGCGTGGATTTGTTGCTTCAAGGTTCTATGCTATCGAGGTTCTGAAATTCTATTTTCGTCTATTTAGGAACAAGGAAGAATCCAGCGAATGTGGCAATTTGAGTCACGATGCAGAGATATTTAAATGGCGTTCGCCCTGAAAAACTGTCTTCAAAATATATGATCTCTTCGGTCTAATTGCTTGTGAATGTCACCATCATCTGCATAGTTTTCAATTGCGATGGGATCGGCTTTCAGTATACCTGGATTTCGATTAATACCAGTACTTTCAATGAAAAGACTGCTAATCTGACCTCTGCGCTATAATACAGTTACCCAGGGCTTGACTGATTGGCAAACTTTCGGACTTCTGAATCGGTACCGGCTGTTAAAGATCTACAAATGACAGTCGGGATCAAGGGCTTATCTTGATATCTGAGGCACGTCTGCTTGTGCTTATGAATTTACGATAAACAAGTAGATCCATATTAGTTCCCCTAAGTAACTTATAGTGACGGCTGTTCTGTCCCAAAGGTTAAGAAAATGACACCACCGATCCCGTTTACTTACTCATATAAAGGGTGTAACAAGACACTTAACGATGCCGAAAGGCACCTGTTCTACCCGTCATTGCGATATTTCTTTTGTTCTAGAGCATACCTGGGAACCTTCTAGTTACGGAGATATTGGGGGTCAAAGTTCCAACTTTTACACAAGTTTTTTTTAAATACATGTTTTTAGATTTTTATCCACAACCCCCGTACTATTCAATCCATCCATCAGCACAATGTTTTGAGTGCGTTACATTGAGGCCTACCGTAACCGTAAAACGTGATTTTTCACCCCAAAAAAAAAGTCGTTTCCCAGCAATATTTTTTGCGTAAAGTTACTTAGTTTGATGTACATAATGCTTGGTTGACGGCTTCGTGAAGGGTCCGTTTACATCCTGTATTTATCAACACTAACTTTGCTTCTATTTTATATCCTAATTCATGCTAATATGTTCGTGTTTCTCCCATTTATATAACTTTATGTACCCAAATAGTAATAAATCTAAGTACCAACCCCAGACGTACTTTCGCTCAGTCCAAATAAGGACTTGGACCTACTTTCATTCCAGTTTATATCGTTTACGCCACTTTGATAGATTCCTACATCTATAAAATATACACGTAGATAGGCGCAAGCGATGCCAGATGTGAATTTGTGACTGGTCCTAAGAGACGGAACTTAGTAGTTGTAGAGCAAAGATGGACTTGCAGGTCGCAGGATTATTGTGATATTTGCTTTTTCGGAAATGCTAAGATTTTTACCGAAAACGGGATTACTGGAAACAAAGAAAGAGCTAACAGAACTTTCGCAGAAAAACTATTTTTTCAATTATTCTACGAGATATACTCGACTATAAGCCAGAGACTATTTTGCATACGTAAGAAAAAATTACTTATTAAAATAGTTTTTACCTTCAGATATAACAAGGCTTTAGAAATTATCACTTATTCGAGGTTGCGCTTCAGGTTGAGAAACGTTCTTAACATAATAAAGGTAGCTGCTGAAATATTTCATACTTCAAGTACTGAAGCAACTAACGAAAGAGCAACGACCTCTTTTAAAGTCAAACCTAACCGAACAATGTTTGATGTTTTATAACAGTAAAATGAAAATAGAAGGCCTAACAGAGAGAGCGGTCATTTTCTTTTCAAGATTGCGTTATTCGGGTAGTATCCTAACTAATATTTTAAATGCTAATGTAAGTTTGTTTGTTTATTTGTTACCTTATCACGCCTAAACCACTGATACGATCATACTGAAATTTTGCATATACGTTGTCAGGTTTACAGAAACGGACATAGGGTACCTTTCATCCCGAAAAAAAGTACTGTCCCCGAGGAAAACAACAATAACGTTCTTAACTTACAGATGGCGCCATGTGTCTTTCGAATCATGATTTAATTATATTATTACAAGCAGAGTACAACCCGAATTGTTTGTCAATTTCTAAGTTAACGCGTGCGAAGCCTCGGGCAAAAGCTAGTTTATCATACATTAAATGCACACGTACAAAGGTTATTTTCAAAAGATCAAAAATCTCAATCAAATCCTTTCCTCTTCAACAGGGAGCTACCACCACACCGTCGGTCTCGGCTTGCTGGAAGGACTTCGCAGCAAGTATGGCGACCTGGTTAGACTGGCGAAGGCCTCCAGGACAAGACCTGTGCTGTACATCTTTGATCCTGAGATGATGAGAGAGGTAGGTTGCTACTCCTTGAAATATCAATAAAAGAGCACGTCACTGGCTTTTGGAATTAGAATTAAGCTTAGCTTCAGGAAGAATTTACAAACAAACATGTACCTACATAAATCAGCCTACAACGTTCCCAATGTTGGGAGAGACGAGCATCCCATTTGTGAGCGGGAATCGGCCATATTCCTCAAAACTGGATTGGATAAAACGATGGTCTTTTGAAAAAAATCTTAATTTTTCTGAAATCATAATTGAAATAAAGTGAATTAAAATTGTTATGAATTCAAGACATTACATAAGGCGCGGATTAAGCGTGCCGCTTGAGTGTAATTTACGACACGTCGCCTACGTACATTTTGTATGAAAATGTTTTGAAGCGGTATCATGCCTGCGCCGCGCCTTCACCTTACGCCGTTTCTGTGTAATTCGCGTATAAGAGCTAATGAGATTAATTGACTATACTTTTAATGGGCGACCCGTAATTGTGGGTATACTAACTTACTTTGCAAGAGGAAAAAAAAAATTAATTAACCGACTGTATACAACTGCACATCCAGTCTATTAGGATAAATAAATTCCAATTAATTCCAAACACATGCATTCTGAGAGCGCTGTAGATCACAATAATGTGTAATGCCCTTTTAATTTATACGCAGTCTGACTCACCGTGCGCAGACAAATGCGCAGTATTGTTTTCTAGATTTTTTTATACCAACCAGAGCATACCGGTTAAAGTTGATTTTACAAAGTACCTTTAGCTCATTGTATTCGACATCGTTTGCTCGAAATATTCTGTCGCTCATGGGGTTTTAACAATAATTTGTAAGTATTATTCCATTTGTAGAGAATTAGGTTTTACCCGCGGCGTTACCTGCGTGGATTGTGGATTGAATCTGATAGAAAAATATTACTGGGATGAAAGGTCCTACGTCGTAAACAGCCTGGCCCAGTATCTGAAATTTTATCCAAATTCGTAAAATTAACCTGTTAGCAAAGTCATTTTAACTGGTTTTATTTATGAATTGTATTCAACAAAAGCACTTTTTTAAAGTTGTCATTTTTGACACTGACAACTTTAAGACAGTGCTTTGTAACTAAATAAAATTATACACAGTGTATCATTTTAGCTGGAATAGTATAAATACGGAGAGCAAAACATACTTCATCATCAGCATCTTCCTGCCCTCGTCCCATTCTACTTGAGGTCGGCGCAACACGTTTTCTTCTACCATTCTCCCCTGTCAGACGTCACGACATCACTTACTCCTTTCTCTTTCGTATCATTCCTCACACAATCCATACATCTTTTTTTTGGCCTCCCTCTCCCTCTCCATCCATCTCATCAACATTAATATTCATCACTAAAGTAAAACAAAACATAGTTATATGTATACTTTATTACACCTTTAATCAATTGATATGACTTTATATAAACTGGTCGAGTAGGTACGTTACTATGGTATATAAGTGGAACATACAAACTACGCAGTTCAGGACTCCACGTTTCGATCACGTGATGTTTTTTATCAACAACATGTACGCATTTTATGTAAATATGCAGGAAAAAAAGGTACCTTTAATATTTTTTTGGCATGGAAGGTCCTGAGACAAAGTTATTAATAGAAGGTACCTATTAGGATCAACATCTTGTTGGTCACAAAATAAGATGCTGTACCTCTTTGAAAAAAGAGGTACAGCACGTTTGGCGCAGTGGCTGAGCGATTGACTCTTGCGCTGCGTGTCGCAGGTTCGATCCTGCGCACGGAACAAATATTTGTATGGCCTAAAGGTAGTTATTCCAGGTCTGGCTGTATGTGAGTTTAAATGTTTGTAAACGCACCCACGGTACAGGAGAAATTCCTAGAGAGGGGCAACATTAAAAAAAAAACTTCTGTCAAATCATATTAGCTTCGTGATTGATTAACCGTTCTTTATAAAACCAACTTTATCTCCCTGAGAACCCAAAATAATAAAAACTATCTTCATCAAAACCAACTTACTTTCTCTATTACGTTAGATATAAAAACTTTTTAGAACTAGACTAATTAGTTTCACTCCGTCTGCGCGTGATTATAAAGTTGACAGATTTTTTGCTCTTTATATTTTGACCTCATTTCTAGACGTCTACATTGCGTCTCATTTCTTGGCGTTTTTTTTTTGCTCATAGCCTCAAGAATGTTATTTCCTGGGTCGTGTCTGAATAATCATGTTTACCAACTATGTAAGTGTAGTATATGGTATGTAAATATGTATTTATACGGACAATTTGTTGGTCTTGGTGGTTCTCAGATATTTGGCTACATAACAATGTGATAAAAAGTTGCAGTTTCTTTACCACATTGAACAGTTATTTCTGCCAGAGATTTAGTCATTAAAACTACCTGTTCTCACTAACACTCGCTTATATTCCAATGATGTTGATAGTGTTTATTTAACAGGTAGACACTAAGTTTATCATTTTCACAGGGATTGCCATATAGTTCATTTAGATACAAGTGGAGAAACTTTGTTATTGCAGCCGCGGCGGATATCACGCCCCAGCCGCAAGCAAGGATGTTATGGAGCCAAGATCGGGGGCATTTGTTACTGCAGTTCTCGGGTACATAACAACCTCGCCTGCAGCTCGGGTGCGAATTCCGACTCGACTGCAATAACACAGTTTTCCCACTAATATCAAAATGTACTATAACTGTTATAAATATTGTTAGATAATCTAAACACTGTTACACATCTATCAAAATTGCGGTTAGGTAGCTTCTGTCTGCTCCCCGCATTACGCTTTCTACAATATCTAGTTAGAAAGTAAACAGAGACAGATCTCGTAATGTAACAATCGCGCAAAATTTGGCAGATTTGAGGTCACTTGCCAAACGGTACTCATTCGCTTTCGAAACCGAGTAGGTACGTCACAAACATGTGACTTATCTATACAAGTCAAAGGACAATGGGCAATTTTCTATGAAACCTGGGCATAGGCCATCAGAATTGAAATATATTTCAAATAGTAGCTTTTTTCACTTCATACGAAAACCACAAGCTAAGCTTAGGAGCTCATGCCAAAATGAAAAAAAATACCGGTTTGCAATGATTTAAAAGCCATCACTACCCAGGGAGGTCCAGATATCGTTAATAAATCAACTTGAAAATTATTTCTTAAACTGCTAGGTGAACCCGTTCTTTTTCGATCTAAGTTCGAATAAATTCCTCCATGTAAATAAATACGGCTCCCATTACGGGGTAAAAGTCAGTAGGTAACTGTATCAAGAAGGCACGTTTCACCTAAACGATCTTTTCAACCATCCATTGGGTCGGTTCTACCCATTGGCCGTTTACCTAAATCCTCCTACCAAATTGCGATTGGTCGAACTACTCCTAACCGCTTCAAAGTAAACATTTCTTTTAAAAGCTCTCAAGATGTATTAAAGTTTCAGAAACTAGAAACTAATACTTACTTACTTACACACAAACTAATACATCATTGGGATACTTAGAAGTCTCTGTAGTAGATAAGTTTAGCTTTGAAATAAAGAGACAGATTTCATCTATTTATACTAAATACTAATATTATAAAGAGTAAAATTTGTTTGTAATTATGTAGGGGGTAATCTTCGGAACTACAGATCATCAAACTGGACAACTTTCTGCATGGGTCCAATATCGTAAATGCGAAAAAAGTATCAGCTGTCCCATACAAAATTTTAATAACTACTCGACCCAAATGTATGCGACAGCTGATATTTTTTTCATCCCACACCTTGGATTAATACAACCATAAGGCGACCGAAGCCGTGGACGAAAGCTAGCAAATGATATGAAACTGATATTATTCGTTGATGCACCTAAAGAACTAGTTAGAAAATCAGTCGTTATAAGGAAAATTTTGAGAATGGGTAGATGACTATAACAGTAGGGAAAGACCAAAGAAACGATGGATAGATTGTGTAGAAGATGATAGGACTGAAAATAATGGGGTGACTATAAATTGATATGACAACTAATATAAAATTGTGGAAGAAGAAGACACGCGCTGACACCGAATAAATTTAGATAAGGCCAAGACAATCATTACAGTTACTTAGACAAACAAAAGACTCAAAGTCAAAGAAACTTAACTTTAGGATAATTCTAAAACCATCGTCGAGATGGTTTGAACATTTTCTTAAACCATCTTTGAAATGCTTTAAGAATTAAGGTTCACCCCAAGGGGAATTCATCGGACCACAAATGTAATAAACGTGACATACACATCTTACCAGAAAGCCAGTACATATTTTTTTCCATTATCATTGAACTATTAATACAAAACAGTAATATCTATGACGCACGCAAAGGTCACTACAATTATACAGACTACGATACAGAAACGAATATTATCGACTGTCGTACTAAATGTAGGAAACGAAATTATAACCAAAAATATGGCTAGTAAAACACTGCTATGTTAAATATGAAAAATGTATGTAAGTTAATTGTTGTGACGTATTTTAGCTCCAGTTCATAGTAAATTAAAAACATGGAACAACTTCATGCTTGTAGCCCCAAAGGTTGCGTCCGTCGCAGTATAAATAACTAAGTGCCATACATAAAAGGTGTAAATACATAGATCCTTAACGAAGCCGAAAGGCACTTGTTCTCCCCGTCATTGCGTTCATTTTTTTCTGGATCATACCTTCTAGTTCCGGAGATATTGATGATCAAAGTTCCAACTTTTTCACAAGTTTTTTTTTTTAAATACTAGTTTTTAAGGTTATAACTTTACTTTAAATACCTCCATGACCCCCATACTATCAGCACAATGTTTTGAGTGTGTTATAATGAGTTTTACGTTAGTTTCCCAGCAATAATTTTTGCGTAGGGTTACTTAGTTTGATGTATATAATGCTTGATTGACGGCTTCGTGAAGGGTCCGTTTACACCTTGTATTTAGACTTAAACCCGACCGCTGGATATGCAACACTCCTAAATTCCTACGTTGCAACTTCAATATTTGCGGGTCTAATAATACTTAAAGCATGACGATCAAAAAATTCTGAAAAAAAATTAAAAACACCCATGTACTTTCTATAAAGATCATGCATGAAATAAATGCTACTGTATACAATGAAGTTCTAATTATAAGGAAAGATTATTATACTGTATTAGCTTAAAAGATCTTCGAATTTAATATATGACTTCTTAACAATGAGATATAAATCAACGAGAGATAATTATTTACAAGGAACAGACAATTTGTTTAATTTTATTACTTACATAGATATAATTGAACAAAGTGATTACGTTATAATATGAGATAATCCCGTCATTAAAGATAAGCCTACAATCTATTTTTAGATATCTATCATTAAACTCATTAATAGATAGATAGGCTGGTATAGTGACCTAATTATGAATTGATAGGTATTCCTTCTACGTCATGATATTGTGACACATCTGTCTAATCTTTGACGTTGAGTTTCCCAGTCCGCTTTTGATATAAGATTTATTAAATTCTGAAGTGAAGCGCCAGCTGCGTCCTCTTATAGAAACCGAGGTTTCGAGAAGGTATTAAAAGGTATTACCTACCTATTGATACAGTTAGGTAAGCACAATTTTATACATGTACCTATGCTGACATTATAAGACATAAAATATAATACAGTCACACATGAAAAGTAAGAAAATTCAGTATGCTTCTTGCAAAAAGCGATGAGCAGGAACCAAGGCCGAAAAATAAAACTCTTTTAAATCTATTGTAGTCCACTCCAGGCCTTCCACGCGCTCCTCAAAGAGATGTCAGCACACAGGAAGGAGTCCGCAAGGGCCGATGCCTGCCGGGGCTGCAGGACTGTTCGAAAGAGATACCGCGGCCCTGGAACACAAAGGGCAAAGAAGGAACATGGCTAGGTTTTAGTCAGTAAAAGTCTGACACTCCCTTCCACTCTGCCCAAAGCGGAAGGGGTCATTTGATGATTTTCCATCCGGAAAAAAAAAGGCCTTCTGCTTATCCCTCAAGGAATACATAACACGATGTATCATGTACTAAGTATGCAACTATGCAATAATAAAGAGATAAACAGTCTCATTGTCTCTATTAATTAATGCAACGAGATAATCCGGATGAGGTGTTGTTATTACCAGTCCGGTAACGACTTACATGCGCAGTCTAGACACATCATCGTCAGTCATCACGTCACACACGCCTCTGATTATGCTCCGGTGACATGATCCACGTAATAATGTAAGACTAAAGAGGAATTATAACGAACTGGTTTTTATCGTGGAGATGTATCTCTGGTAGCATCCGTCCGAAGGTCAATTTCTGGCCGAAGCCGATTAATCTGCTGTCGCCGCAACTTTCGGCCATTTAATAACCCTAAGGAATTCCGTTCAAGATTGGCTAAAAGTAAATAATATCAGGCTTTTGCATGTAAATAAACAACAGCAACTTGTCAAAAATAATAACATCGGGTAGCACGGATTGACGAATTCTCTGAGAAACTGTGTCTGAGAAACGATGGAGGGAAAATCTGTCTAACTTAAGCAGTTTATTAGTCTTTTAGAACTTTCGTGCATTTGGCAGAATATTTGAAATAAGCTAAAACAGATGAACCGCTTATGAGCATAACACGGAATTATAAATCTTAAAAAAACAAACTCCTTTTAAATATTAGGTTAGGTCAAGTATCAAATCACTATATAAATGTTTAAATTATGTAGCAGCAGCAGACATATTGTCATATTTTGGCAAATCTAAATAAAGAATGTCCATTACCGGTTTGTTGACGTTAGCATAAAATCACACTCTCACACCGTGGTATCTATTTACAAATATATTTTTACGACTTAATTATGCTTGTGCCCGATAATGTGGGTCGAATTCAAATGATAATGTAACCTCAATTGACTTGCAAATTGTATGCATAGTTAAGATTTTTGTGTTTATATTATTTTTAAGCTTATTATGATTCACGTGACTTAAAACTTCTATGATTTGAATTTAAACTTATGTATGACATTTTAAGCTGCTGTCAAGCCTAGTCAAAACAGTTTAAAAAGGTTTGAGTCAAGAGTTTCAAGTTATTTTTTTGTTCCTGTGTGCGCGCAATAGATTATTATTTTCAGCCAGTTATGTCAATTTTGTCCCAGAGACCACATTTTGCTGTAGGCACTTAAGGCATAGATTTTTAACAAGTAACGGTTAAAAGCAAAATTAATTAGTTCAGATAAAAATGAATTCTTTTCACAACAAAAACACTATCATCACGTACAGACATAAAAAAATCACAACAAAGTTACGTAACGGTGTAACAGGCGACCGTTGCACGCCGCGACCACGTGCGGTTATAAGTGTTGACTTATCTCGATTTATTTGTCATTGTTCCGTATTTAATGTTTGTGTTACCGTACACACAATGTCCCACTTCCCCCGGCCTAACAGATGTTCGCGAACCGATGTTACAGTTAGAATGTGGTGAGGAAGACATTGCAAATATTTCTAACACCTACAATGGTCTAGATTCTTTAAAGTCGAACATAAAAAAACAAGCAAGGAACGGAAGGAAAACCAACAAATTAAATTAACCCTATCTTTGGCTCTTTAATCAACTGATCCCACACAGGCGGGCCCCCGGGTTCACTGGACCTAATGCATGTTTGAATTGGTCATCTGGACCCGTTGACCAATTTTGTGATTTGTAGAGTCAAGTAGAAAAGTTTTCTTGATATTAATCTATATCTAAAGGGTGTAAATAGACCCTTAACGAAGCCTTCTAGTTACGGAGTTATTGGGGGTCAAAGTTCCAACTTTTTCACAAGTTTTTTTTAAATATATTTTTTATGTTATAACTTTACTTTAAATTCCTCCATGACCCGTTTACTATTCAATGCATCCACAAGCACAATGTTTTGAATGCGTTTCATTGAGTTTTACCTTAAAAGGTTATTTTTAACACAAAAAAAAAGTCATTTCCCAGCAATAATTTTTGTGTAGGGTTACTTAGTTTGATGTACAGAATGCTTGGTTAACGGCTTCGTGAAGGGTCTGTTTACACCCTGTATTATTAGTAGCCAATTACCGAAAGCCCATTTGGCTTTGTCTTGTTCAGTCACCATCACTGGAACACTAAAAACATTGAAGTATAAACAGTTAAAACAGTTTGCAAGCTCTCTATCTTCAATGCCAATAATTGAGTATGTTAAGATTCTTTACGCCTCATAAGACACCGACAATATTAAATTGGACCTAAATACGACTAGGTCAACTAGGTGCACACCTCTTTGCAATAACAATGACTATTAACCACGTACTGCATACATGTCTCAATGATTAAAAATGATTGTTTCCCAACCAATATTTTTATAACAGTGGACACAATGACCCACCTCGACTGAACAGATGGCAAGCGTAGGTGCCCGTTATTTATCTGACTGCATATTTGATAGCTTCCTGTATAAGCAAGATTTACTAAGGTTTCATGTAATAATAAGTTTATTATACATACTAGGTGTTGCTCGCGACCTTCTTTCGATTTGAATCGGATTTTGTTAACAATTTCAAGGGTTTTAATGTTTTTTGCACAGAACCCTAATTCTTTTTCTAAAATAAAAGTAGCCTTTGTTACTTATAACATCAGCTATCTTCTAGTCAAGTCAGTCCCATCAAAATCGGTCCATCCGTTTCGGAGATCAGCCGGGACAAACAGACAAAAATTAAAAAAATGATATACTGTAAGTATATACTTTTATCATCAAATAACTCCTCCCGCTCTGGGTGGAGTGGGAGGGAGTGTCAGACTTTTACTGACTAAAACCCATCCATGTTCCTTCTTTGCCCTTTGTGTTCCAAGGCCGCGGTATCTCTTTCGAACAGTCCCGCAGCCCCGGCTACAGTACTTTCATATGCATTTAGTAAAAAGCTGTTATTTTGAAATTACAAACAGACACTTCAATTTTATTTATTTTAGACAGAGAGAAGGGGTTCCACCCTACAGCCTTAGTAGCAATCTCAGAAATCTACAGATTGAAAATCATCGTAAGGATTCCCTTAGGCGTTGCAAGGGTTCACCGTAACTATGCTATTTTATTTCCTGGCTCGAAGGACCATTTGCACGCTCCGATTGCTTCGTTAGATAAAATGGAGCCTGTAGATGGGATTGAAGTTACATTATGTAAGTGGGAGTAGGTACTGCATTCTGAGTGTGTACAACATCTTTATTGACTTTGTATTTCTTATGTGCTGAGTTAGGGGACGGTTATGAGGTGGTTTCCAACCGTAGTAATAGACGTATAGTATAGAAGATTATGTGAAACTTTCGCCGAAACTCTATGGTTTATTTTTATTTTTGAACTGTTGATTATATCTTTTTACTCTGGACGCTCTCAGATTGCACTTCTTTAACATCGTTCTCATATAAATGTGTAGTCTCCACATAAATGATGTGACCAAGATTTTGTAACAATATTTTGATTGAAAAGAGTGTCCATGGAGTTTCTTGCCCATTCTTCTCCATAGAGATCTACGCCTTGGAATGGGTAACTAGAGTACTTTCCGAAATGATTATGCCTTGTGTCTGTGACTGCAGCTTCGCTTTCTTTGTTTTTTGTGACATTCAAAAGTGCCTGTAATGGTCTAACTGAAATAAGTGCCTTGAGTTTGACTCCGAGGCAAGACGAGTGTGAGAGTACATACATATGTACTCTAGCTGTAACTCTCGTCTAGCCCCGGTATTCCTTGCTCGGCTGTACACTCTCGCACTCACCCTCGAAGTGTCTCAGCGAGTTCACCGTTAGGGTTATTAAATAGAAAATCTGCCAGATAGAGTGGACGACTTTCACGTTTCTTTTTTTTTATAGTTGTCGAAAAATTACAATCACAGACAAACTTTTCGCATAGATTGAGTACACGATTCTAGACTGAATGATGTGTTGTATCCATGCTAAAATTTTGTGTGTGACACCAGTTTATGTGCTCCACGCGTTCGACCCTCAGAGCCTTACTATGGCAGTCTGTCAACTTTATAGGACCAGACCATAAAGTAACTCCTCAAAGTGAAATACCATTAAAGTGACGTCATTTGCCAGTCAGTATTACCCGCTCCATTGACACGTCCACTGCAGACATTGTGGGACAATGAGTGGGTGCGATTGTGATAAAATGTATACCAGGAAGAAGGAGCCATTATGGATTTAATGTCTTTAAATATTGTCATGACTACACCTATAAAGTAGGGCGCCATTTTCCAACACCAGAAATAGTGATATAATACGCTGCGGTACACCTCGGCGTATTATATTGCTATTTCTGGTGTTGGGAATCACCATCTTTTGGGAACCACATTTTGGAATAGACTATATCATGAGACAGCGCTGCGTGCATCTTTTGGAGCTTGTATGACGTTGACTGTCTGTGGAAATAGTCGAAATTCAAACTTTAAATATTGTCATGACTAACACCTATAAAAAAGTAGGACGCCATTTTCCAACACCAGAAATAGCAATATAATACGCCGCGGTACACCTCGGCGTATCTATAAGAAACGAATCGGATCGGATTTTCAATAAGTTTTCTGTACAAAACATGTCAGTTATCATTCACGGATAAAATATATCCGACATTAGAAAAAAACGTATTTTTTTCTTTTTTTGTCTCTTCTTGTTGAATTTATAAATATTTGTTATGCGTTGTATGTTTATTGTATTTTTTTGTCATGCACGTCATGTCCCTGCGACAAATAAATATTTTTTCTTTTTTTCTTTCTTTAATCTATCTGAAAAATCCAAAAGACATTTTAATGGCCAGTACCCTTCAATGTAACCTCCAAATTATTAGAAAAGTCTTCAGCACGTGTTTGTATTGTTACAGGTCTATGAAAGTTACTCAACGGAACCGCCTCGCTTCGAAAAATCCCCGCTGTATCAACATAGGAAGGGTGTGGGCCACTGTCCGGTGCACGGGTATGTTTACAATGCCTTTTCAATGTTCCCTTTGTACAGGCTAGCTAGGAGCGGTTTTTCCGTGCGAAAAATTTTCAGGAATATTCAGCCAGTGCGAATTTTCAGAATGGTGTTAAATTAACAGTTAATATGTTTCAGCGGCCCTTATAAAAGTTGATTTTAAAATGTAAAAATACTTGATTCACGTTTTGTTTTACATTACAACTGCGCCTAAATGTAATACTTTAAATAAATAAATTATTCTATTCTATTCTATCTATCTATTTAAAATTTTAAGAATTTATTCATATATCTATGGATGATATTGATACTGATTGTGATACTGAGTGTGCTCGTTGAAAAAAATTTAACTAAAATGCTAGATAATTGTATTTTCGATTAAAAAACCAACGTATTTACGTTACGTTTACACGCGCGCTCGTGCTGGGGCCTAAGTTCGTATATGTTCATAGCTAAGTAATGACTTTATGAGTAATTAACGTTTGTTTTATGGTCAGGTAATCATACAAGAAACAATTATGAAAAACCAATAAAATAAAATTCAATTATAAAAACCAATCCAAGAATTAGAAATACATCAAAACATGTTATGCAAACTTTTCATAAAGTCACGTTTTATTTAGTGTTGTTGGAATGAAACGTGTTTCACAATTCTAAAGACATGACGCGTTGCACTAAAAAAAGACATAATATTTACCTACCTACAATAACAATTGTACCTGAGTACAATGACACAATTTTTTAGCGTATCAGACATGCATTTTGTATGATCAGACATCGTGAGAACCACTCTAATCAAACGTGTCTCCTTATCACAAATGTAATACCCATTTATCAGCGGTTTCATTGTTCAAAGTGTCCATTTACTTATCGCTAGATTAGAGGTGCATTAAACTACCGAATTGTTTTCGATAAGTAGGATTTCCTGCTGATATCAAAGGATGTACGTTTTTGACAATAAATCGATAAAAATTTTATGTCATGTTCTGAAAACATGAACAATTTGTTTCTCTTTTGCTTAGTACTAAAACCTGAGGGGATACTACAAAAGACTTACATACAAGGTGTAAACGGACCCTTCACGAAGCCGTCAACCAAGCATTCTGTACATCAAACTACGCAAAAAAATATTGCTGGGAAACGACTATTTTTTTTGGGGTGAAAAATCACGTTTTACGGTAAAACTTTTGTGCTGATGGATGCTTTGAATAGTAAACGGGTCATGGAGGTTATTAAAGTCATTACCTTAAAAATTAATATTTAAAAAAAAAATGAAAATTTTGAGTTTTGACCTCCAATATCTCCGTAACTAGAAGGTTCCCAGGTATGGTCCAGAACAAAACAATTATCGCAATGACGGGGAGAACAAGTGCCTTTCGGCTTCGTTAAGGGTCTTTTTACATCCTTCATCAATTGGGATTGAGAGAAGCATTTCGACAGCCAATCCGATAGGTACTATCTCCAAAAGTTGAAGCTGCTCATTTTTAAAAACAAAATCCCGTGCACTCGATGACCGCATCTGTTTACCGTGCGGACTAATAGGTAGTAGTCAAACAAAAATAAACTACCCCTTTTGTGCGGACCAATACCGGTTTTTTAATAGTTGTCCCGGTGGTCAGATTCAAGTTTTGGTGACTGTACATTTTAACTTTACCATGTTCGTTTTCGCTTATAAAATATCACTTTGTAGTCTGGCCCTCTGGTAGTATCTTAATGGTTTATAAAACAAATTTTAGGACTTTTTTAACCATGCCCAAGTACGAGAATGAGTCTTATTTACAAGCATTTTCTTTACAGTGACGAACCCAAAGCGATATGGGCTGCGATCCGAGCGCTCCTGCAAGATGGAACCCTTCTCAAGTGCTACGACCAGGCTTTCGATGGTATCGCGGCAGATCTCACCAGGAGGTAAGTTATCAGGAAGTTCTCTAAGTTTCTTCTTCTTCTTCTTGTCGCTGGCACGACGGCACTTTGGCCCAAAACTTCAAACTTCCACGATGTCATCGGTGGCAGTGCAGAGGTCAGTTTGACTGCATGTCTTCGGACTCAAAGGTCAGGGTAGGACGTGGAACATAGTTTGTCTCACAGCTCCATACCCTGCTGCAGTTCAGTTCATATAAAAATGTCAGTTTGACATCACGAGTATGAAGCCGTGTGGGTAATGTCCTTGGAAATTTTACACTATCTTGCTAGACCTACGGAACTCCACATACGGTCAGCGACAAAAGCCAATTAGCACTTTAAAACTAAAAACTATTATAATGTCTAATAGTTTTATTGTGGGTTCGCTGACCGTACCTACACAAAAAAACAAATATGCATAACGGCTTGTCTAGACAATAATCAAAATGACCTTGATCTTAGGCACACAAACAACAAAAAGGCAATACTAAATACCTATCTCACACGATCTTCCTCAAACACTTCAAACAAAAGATAAAAAAACTACTCCAAAACCGTAAATATACAACAAAAAACAAAACAAATGTCATTCCTAGTTCATTGATCGCTTGATAGGCAGTTTTAATCTATACTAATTTTTGGTTGTTTGTTTGTTTGTTTGAACGCGCTAATCTCTGGAACTACTGGTCCGATTTGAATGATTCTTTCAGTGTTGGATAGTCCATTTATCGAGGAAGGCTATAGGCTATACAACATCACGCTACGACTAAAAGGAGCGGAGCAGCAATGAAAAATGTTGCAAAAACGGGACGGGATTTTACGCGGACGAAGGTCGCGGGGAACAGCTAGTAACATTATAAATATGCAGTTTTTGTTGAAACACTACATATTTTATTAGTCACGCAGACGAATGAACTGAGCACATAAATGCGTGACCTAGACAAAACAGGACAAGCTGATGAGGTGAAACATAGTAAACAGATTCATTTATCAACAGAACATTTCGATTCATTCACGATCACCTACCTATTAACATAATAAGGTGATTGTTTATTTTATTCACGTGTGCGTTTTTAAATATAGAATAGGCATATAGAAATATGCATGTATAATTATTTGAGTTGTAGAATTATCGAGTCTGTAACTAATGGGATAACTAATGGCTAGTGGGTTTCAGTTTTACTGATGTAAAACTGAAACAGACAAACTCCGGACTGGCTGCGGACACAGTCCGCACCAGTTCTACTCAGTTCTTAGGGATCTGTCCGAGGCCACCATCAACGCCGTCGAGGTGGCAGAGTTCTGGACAAAACAATTTTTTTTTAAAGGGAAATCAACGAAGAAGAAAAAGTTCTACTTATCCACCGTTCCAATCGCGGACTCGCTGTGGACACCAATTTGTCCGTGGCCTACGGTTAGACTGCTCCTTTTTTGACTGTCTCGTTGGTCTAGTGGTCGCAATCGCGACTGCTGAGCATGAGGTCCTGGGTTCGATTCCCTGGTCACGCAAATTGTTATTGGGTTTTTCTATAAGGAATTTCTCGGTTGATGGCAATAGGCTCGCCCCCTATTACATGGGGCTTAAACATAACTGGCGAAATACGGGTTTATAATATGTAGGGATACCTCTGCCGGCGTGATGTAATGTTATATTATGAACCTTTATTCTTGAGCGTATTGACGTCGAATTAACTAGTACATTGCGAAAAACAGTGAAGCCTTATTTTACATTAAAACTTCAAACTATCAATCATTTGACATCATCGTGATCGACACGAAATGTGTGCCTTATACATAAAAACTGCTAATTTTTAGATCATACCATTACAATAGTGTGAATTCGTATATTTCGTATCATCACAATCATTTATTCACACAAACAAATTAATGCTTGCTTAGTCAATATTTTTGTCTTGATTATTTCGCTTGGTTCCGTGTCAAAGTACAGCCTTTACAATGAAACCATATTCATAACTTTTACTGGAAACTCAGCCTAATTGTGTACAGTCATCATCTGCCTAGCCTTTTCCCAACTATATTGGGGTCGGCTTCCAGTCTTAACCGTATGCAGCTGAATACCAGTATTTTACATGGAGTGACTGCCTATCTGACCTCCAAAACCCAGTTAGTACTGGGTAATACTATACTCCGTGGTAAGACTGGTTGTCAGACTTTTTGGGCCACTGAATACCTACGACTGTCAAAGATCTACAAATGACAGCCGGGATCAACGGTTTCACGTGCTTTCCGAGGCACCCATCCACAGACCAACCTAGGCAAGCACGGCTTAACTTAAAGATCGACCCGAGCGGCTGTTATTATTTAGCCACGACGACTTGTGTACAGTCACGAGCCCAATATGTATACTTTTCCTAAAATTAAAAGCAATTTTCGCGAGAAATAACGGTTGTAACTTGGAGATAGGATCTTTTTCATAAAAATATGAATTCCTGAATACTATGTTCGTAACAACATGAAATTTTAATCAGGACAGTAGGAGAAAAACACTTTTAAACGTTGTTAAGTGTTTACTTAATGGTGCTCGTGACTAGTAAGCATCCAGTTAAAATGTTGTCTAATAATTCAACATGATTTTCATCTTAAACCTAATAAGTCATGGGACTTATTAACAGTATTTTGACTGCCTTGTTGGGCTAGTGGTCGCAAGCGCGACCACTGAGCATGAGGTCCTGGGTTCGATTCCCGGTCGGGCAAATTGTAACTGGGTTTTTCAATCAAGAATTTCTCAGTAGCAGCCACGGAGTCTGAAGCTGTGCCCGGTTTACGGCAATAGGCTCGCCCTCTGTTACATGGGTCTGGCGAAAGGTGGCTGTACTATTAGGTACACCTCTGCTTAACTCTTCGGGGATTACAGGCGTGATGTTATGTATATTATTTACTAGCTTCTGCCCGCGACTTCGTACGCGGATCCTGTTGCTTATGCCAGCGATAACGGGGTCGTCAAAATCGAAGATCTGAAACGTCTGATGTCGAATTCTAAGAGCCCGGGGACGGGAAAACAACGGGATGCGCGAGACGATTCGAGACGTTCCATATCTTTCATTTTTGTAAGTCAGAAGTCGATGCGTAGATACGCTTGGAACTCAAGAGCAATTCTCTATCCGTGAACGTCTCCGACTCGCGAGACAATGCGTGACGCTCACGATCAGCGGTCAGTCGCGCATCACGTTCCCCACTTGTCTCTAGAGACCTAGAAGTCGACGCGTAGATACGCTTGGAACTCAAGCGTAATTTTATATCCTTGAACGTCTCCGATTCGCGAGACAATGCATGGACTTGCACGATCAGCGGTCAGTCGTGCATCACGTTCCGCACTCGTCTCTAGATACCTCGAAGTCGATGTGTATACACGCTGAGAACTCAAGCGTAATTTTCTTTCCGTGAACGTCTCCGACTCGCGAGACAATGCATGACGTTCACGATCAGCGGTCAGTCGTGCATCATATTCTTCACAGTAGATGCGTAAATACCCTGAGAACGCAGGCGTGCTTCGCGATCCGAAGAGGTTTCCACGGAGCGAGTTGCAGCCTGATGTTCCGAACAGCATCAAGTCTCTCCTGACGTTCTTCGGTAGATTCTTGGGATCTTATGATCCTCAATCTTTTAGCTCCTTTGAAACATTGGGAAAGATTTGACCTCTTTCTAGGCATGGTTATAGTTTTATTGTGAAGATACCTGATCAATTAAAATCTAAGTGACTGTTCCCCTGCGTCACCGGGTAGGCTACCGGGTCACGAAGAAAAGTGGAAAAGGAAATTAAACACTCAAATAACATAAGCCCGAAGGCATATTTATTCGATAAAATAAAAAAATAAATGGGAGTTTTGTCCAGTAGAGTCAAATTTTCAATGACCGCCTTCACCGCGTGGAGGTACTCCCAGCTTATGTTATTTTATAATTATACAGTTAAATTAGTGTTAGCTTTGATTTCCACATCAGATGTTTCTGATCTTCGATTTTTATAAGTCAACAGGAAATGCCCAGCAGACCGAACAACTTTTGCTAAGACGTCATTCCTATATGTGTTATGGTGTAGCTGGGCTCTTGGAGTTCCACAACAGGTGTTCCAGATCTTTGATTTTTATAAATCAACAGAGAGTGCTCATCAGATTGAACAATTTTTGCTAAGACGTCATTCCTATATGTGTTATGGTGTAGCTGGGCTCTTGGAGTTCCACAACAGGTGTTCCAGATCTTCGATTTTTATAAATCAACAGAGAGTGCTCATCAGATTGAACAATTTTTGCTAAGACGTCATTCCTATATGTGTTATGGTGTAGCTGGGCTCTTGGAGTTCCACAACAGGTGTTCCAGATCTTCGATTTTTATAAATCAACAGAGAGTGCTCATCAGATTGAAAAATTCTTGCTAAGATGTTATTCCTATATGTGTTATGGTGTAGCTGGGCTCTTGGAGTTCCACAACAGGTGTTCCAGATCTTCGATTTTTATAAATCAACAGAGAGTGCTCATCAGATTGAAAAATTTTTGCTAAGACGTCATTCCTATATATGTTATAGTGTAGCTGGGCTCTTGGAGTTCCACATCAGGTGTTCCAGATCTTCAAATTTATTCTCTCAACAGAAAATGCTCTTCACGTGGAACAATTTTTGCTATGGTACTATTTTTGTATCTCTTATAGTTTAGCTGGTCTATTGCGGTTCTGCATCAGGTGTTCAAGTTTCCAAAATAAGTTATAGCCTATATGTTGCCCAGACTCAATACCTATACAACAAAAAAAAGATCTTTCAAATCCGTCCAGTAGTTCCGAAGATTAGCGTGTACAAACAAACAGACAAACAGACAGATTTTTTTTTTTGGATTCGTGCTCTATTACTGTTTCTAAACCACACCCAATTTTTTTTTTTTTATTATCTTCAATGTACAGACACAGTTTTTTTACTGTTTTATTATATGTATAGATATAGATTAACAGTGAACGCCCGATAGAACCTGTGAGACATGCCCTGCTGTTGTAGGTCTATCCAACCTCACATCTTATACTTTACGATCTATCATCTTTTCTCATAGACTGGGAGACCTACGCCACGCAGAGAACGCTTTGAACGATGAGCTCGAGACAGAGATCTACCGCTGGGCCATCGAAACTATCGGCATGATGATCTTCGGCATCCGGCTGGGCTGCCTCGACGGGCCTGTGCATATACCTACCGCTGATAACCAGTAAGTTGCTCACGAAATAGTCATCATCATCATCTGCCTAGCCTTTTCCCAACAATGTTGAGGTCAGCTTCCAGTCTAATCGGATGCAGATGAACTCCAGCATTTTGCATGGAGCGACTGCCTTTCTTATCTGAACAACCCAGTCCCCAGGTAAGACCCCTGGCAAGACTGGTAGTCAGACTTCCCGTATCGATTGTTAAAGATCTACAAAATATTACATTTGGGACGTGGGTTTAACGTGCTGTCGTGCAGAGAGGAAACTCGATATGACATGGATGGTCATCCAACAACAGACCGGTCTTGCCAAGCACTGCTTAACCTTGAAGATCGTCCTGTGTGGTTATTATTTAGCCACAAGCCCAGGAAAAACCCAACTTCACTATGTTCATAAACCAATCTCACTCATGTCTTTCTCCCACAGAAAACCAGAAAAAACCTCCCTCGACGATGAGATCCACGACCTCTGCTCCCTCTCCAAGCGGTCCCTAGAGGAATTAACTCCGGCAGAACGTCTGGTGCGAGTCAGTCGCGACATCGCTGATGGAAGCTACCTGGTCCGGAGTGAGGGGACCCTCACCCCTCAGAGTTCTACCTTCAACAGTGCGCTCAAGGCCTTTGACAGACATTTTACGTAAGTGTTTTTGAGGTTGTTTCATCTCATTTTTTTCAGATACTGTTTTCGTATTTTTGTTTTCAGAAACGCCATTTTATTGAAGATATTTTTCCATTAATGAATGAAATATGATCTTGCCGTAATTACCTACTCACGGTGCAAAGGATAACGAAGCGTAAACTGTTACCATGACTTCAGCACATCATTCTCGGCCCACTCGCGGTTTGAAATAGCTTAGATTCTGAATAGAATCTATTTTTAACAGTATTAAAAACTTGCAAAGAAGCATTTTACATGCTGACTACAAGCAGACATTGGACAGCTTTTCATATTGGTAAAATGATTGGTGACCAGAGTAATACACAAGTCTCAACTCTGATAACTTCTGGGCCAATCAAATAAAACGTCAGTTCAGAAAACATTAGTTCTAGTATGTACAAAGAACACCTCTACGGATGCACTTTTATTTATAGAGACATTGATATGGCAACATATTTACGTAGTTTATTGTCCTTTGTATGCGATGTTGAGTATCCAATATTTTGTCAGTATCAGCCGTCAGTATCGTGATCACATTCACTACAGATAGACACACTTGCCACGGTCAGGGGATTAGCATACACGTGACAGATTTGCATCGCATGCGCATATAGGATCGAATCTTGTGTATTTCGGCAACCTTGGTATTTATTGTGAGCAGTGACTAAACGTAATCTGCATATTTTAAACATAATGCAGTCTGGTTTTGAGTTATGCAGTAACTTAGTCTGGATATCGTATTTGACGGTATTGAGCGTCAACTTGCTAAGGTACATTCGGCAAACCTGCTGGGGAGTTTGTTGGGCCAGTTCTTACTCCTAGCTCAGACGCTATTACGTTGTGAAGGGCTAATGTTTTGACTTTTTGAGAGACCGTCTTATGTAATTTTGAGTTCCAAAAAGAGCCGCTTCGCAGCCTAATAATATTAATAGAAGAGACTGCCAGTTTGCTCATGGACTCAGCGGTGTTTTTGCCCGTAGTACCATCAGTCCAAAGACTGGAGGCGCTAGGCTTAATCAACATCTAAATAATTTTGAGGCAGTTCACAGAAAATAACATCTTTTTTAAATATACTTTTTTTAGCCTTGTATTTCCCACTGCTGGGCAAAGGCCTCCCCATATCTATAAATATAAATATACTTAAGACTGCAAAAACAAGTCCTTTCAGCAAGGTAAAAAGCCGCGGTTTTATAATACTTTCCCGTAACATAAAGAAAAGTACCAATTCAGATTAAGATTTAAATGCAAATTAAAATATACCGTTATGATAAGCTCAACAAAAACCAGATGTTTTTGAAAGCGGCGCCGTAATGAAATTAGCATACAGTACTTACCGTATTTTTACTTTAAGTACCCAGAACAAGGTCATAGGAAGATGTTTAGGATAAAACATAACCGAAATGGGACTATTATGCGAAGCACACAAAGAAAGGAAGATATATTCTTGTAGAACATTATTAAAAATTATAATAAAGTTAAACAAGCGTGTTCAGAAGTTTCAACCGAAAAATGACTGAGTATGATGATACTATCTTAAATTATAGTTCTTTTTAAATTTCATTTTCAGGGTTCCGTACCCGAAGGGTAACCAACGGGACTCTATTATTAAGCCTCCGATGTCCGTCCATCCCCGTCCGTCTGTCTGTCAGCGGGTTGTATCTCACGATCCGTAATAGGTAGACAGTTGAAATTTTCCCAGAATGTGTACTTCTGTGATAACAACAAATTAAAAATTAAAGGGGAACCCCTACTTCGATAGTACAGAACCCTTCATGCGTAAGTCCGACTCGCAATTGGCCGGTTTTTATTAGTTTCCATTCTGCCAAAAATCTAGATTCAGGCTTGGTGCAGCATGTATAACCGACCTCCCGCAAATATAATTATGCACATGCAGAAGATGCAACATTTATAATGTAACACAGAACCGATTGCCATGGATTTCTTCAAAGTAAAGCCCGATTCCATAACTTACTACATTAAACATGTTGACCAAGACTCAGAACATTAGAACTCTCGGCCTAGCTAGTCAGTCACCTTATACCAAAATTAGCTGGCTCCTAAACTGTTGTCCTATAACTTGTGTATGAGAGGAATACAAATATTGCTTCAACATACTTCTTTGTGTATAATCCGGAAATAATCTTTAATGTATGTTAAAGAACGTTTGTAACGTATGTTGGAATAAAGGAATATTTCCTGTCGAAATGATCAATATGTAGGTAAATAGGATTCTATAGGCATTGTATTGTATATATATTGTATGTATTACGTATATTATACTGCATGTATGTAGTTTAGTTTATAAAATTAATTAATTTAAGTAATAAAATGTTCTGTTAATGCACATAGGTATCCTCTTATGCAAATTTCGCAATCGAAATTTGGTTTGCTGTAAGAAAACCCAATTCTGGGTTAAGCTCGCCATTGTACATAAGCTATATTATTGCAATTTGTATGTATATTTTTTTTTGTTGTTTTGTGTGCAATAAAGAATAAGAATATGCCAGCACTTAAGCAGATTTAAGTTGGGATTCATGTCAATGAAGCATTAACATCGTAGGATAAAAAATGCAAGCTTAATAAACTGGTATTGAACCAGCTCATCAATATAGTAAAAGGTGTTTACTAACATCGGTCACTTGAACAGTAAAATTAATAATCCTGTCTGAAACGGTAAACATAATGCCAAGGACGTTTATTTATAAAACTACCAGATAAGCTAAGTACCTAAACTATGACGACGTAAATTAAATACAAAGATAAAATAATTTTAAAACAAATTATTATCATAAAGCTATTTGAATGCACTGAATAACAATCATATTGGGTGAAGCGGTAACTTAGACAATAATATAATACCAGCCTGTTACTGTCCCACTGCTGGGCAAAGGCCTCTTCTCATACAGAGAAGGCACGAGCATTGATCACCACGCTTGCTCAAGACGGGTTGGCGATTTCAGACTTATATTAATTAATATAATCCGCAACTTGAGAACATAAATAATCACGTTTATTAATACGATCAGGATCTCAACATTCATATCAAGTGCGGTATCTTGGGCTGAGGAACGTTTATTAATACGGGCCTAAGTATCGCTTATACAAAATGGCGATAATCAGCTACTCAGTATTACACCAACTAACGTCAAAGACTTACTTCGTATTTCATGAAGGCTGGGATGGATGGAGGCTATTAGATCCAATTCGTGAAAAGAATTTAAAAAAATCATACTGTTGGTTATGATGCACTTACTCGTAGTATGAAAACTATTCTGTTTATTCTACAAAATATATAACATCACGCCTGAAATTCCCGAATAGTTAGACGTAGGCTTACACCCACATTTTGTCAATTAGGTTGCCAGTCCCATATCACACGGGTGAGATAATCTATCCTAGGTATACCTAATATTTACATTATTTATATAATGTCATAGGTACTCATTTACATCTTCTTTGCAGTCTCACAGAACATTTCCTGCAAAAAGCACTGGACTCCCTGAACTCAGGTGAGCTGAAGCCGGAACAAGCGCTGCTGGACAAACTGAGACCGCTGCAGAGGCGGATCCTACCACTCGCTGCCGACATGCTGCTGGCTGGAGTTCATCCTGTAAGTTGTCTTTAAAATAAGCACCTCTACTTTTCTTATGATGTTTCCATGATTTTTTTTATTTCGTCGCTTTCGACATTATCTACATAATCATTGAATACAGGGTGTAAACGGACCCTTCACGAAGCCATCAACCAAGCATTCTATACATCAAACTAAGTAACCCTACGCAAAAATAATTGCTGGGAAACGACTTTTTTTTTTGGGTAAAACTCAATGTAACGCATTCAAAACATTGTGCTTATGGATGCATTGAATCGTAAACGGGTCATGGAGGTATTTAAAGTAAAGTTATAACCTTAAAAAATAGTATTTAAAAAAAAAAACTAGTGAAAAAGTTGGAACTTTGACCCCCAATAACTCCGTAAATAGAAGATTACCAAGTATGGTCTAGAACAAAAAAATTATTGCAATAGCGGGAAGAACAAGTTCCTTTCGGCTTCGTTAAGGGTCTATTTACACCCTTTATTTTATTGCTGCAGTTGTACCTTACCTACTGACTGATCTATGGGTTTTTTTAAGTTCAATATATTTTTTATGATTATAAGGAAACTCACGTGCAAGAATGATGCATTAATATCGGAAGCACGAATTTTCTTCACGATCTGTGTAGAAAAAATGGTTAAACAATAATTACGTATTTAATGCATTCTCCAAGAAATACCATTAGATAAATTATCTTTCCACATCATTACGTACCTAGATAGAGGAGGAGCTCGTGGCTAAATAATAACAGCCGCTCGGGTCGATCTTTAGGTTAAGCCGTCCTTGCCTAGTTTGGTCTGTAGATGGGTGACCACCCATTACATACCGAGTTTCTGACGTGACTCGGAAAGCACATTAACTCTTCAATTCCCAGTGTCACATGTAGTTTGCAGAAGTTTAATGATTTTTTTCTACCATAAGCCAATTTCATTTTAATTAGGTAGCCAAAGAATACTAAAAATATGTCCTATGTAATTTTTATTATTCTTTAGGTAGAAATTAATTACTATTTTTTTTTTTTAATTGTCTTGTGGTAGAAAAACAATCTTTAAACTTCTGCAACCTACAAGTGACACTGGGAATTGAAGAGTTAAGCCGTTGGCCCCGGCTGTCATTCGTAGATCTTTGACAATCGTTAGGTAGTCAGTGGCCCAAAAATTCTGACAACCAGTCTTACCAAGGGGTATCCTATTAACCAGTACTAGCTGGGTTGAGGAGGTCAGATAGGCAGTCGCTCCATGTGAAATACTGGTATCCAACTGCATCCGGTTAGACTGGAAGTCGACCCCAATATAGTTGGGAAAAGGCTAGGCAGATGATGATCATTACGTATCTAGATGCAAGGGAAAAAGCTGTAATATTCACACACAACATATCTAAATCCTAAGTTGCATTTCCTACTACCTAGTCTTCTATTATCAAACCAAGCAACAAATGATCTTCTCCCACAGCTTGCCCAAACAGCCATCAACATGTTCTACCAGCTGTCCCTGCACGCGGCGCGCCAGCAGCGCGCGCACGACGAGGTGCACTGGTCCGTCGCCTCGCGCGAGGCCGGCGCCGACTGCTCGCACCTGCCTTATGTGGCCGCCTGCGCCAGGGAAGCTATGAGGCTACATCCAGCTACGGGAGGAGTGGTCAGACGGAACAGAGAAGATATTATTGTTGGAGGTTATGAAGTTCCTGCTGGGGTGAGTGAAATCTCATTTATCTTTTTTTATTTTGTTTGTGATGGCTCCCAGTTTAACCCAACCTTCCGTCGAACTTCAAACTTCCTACAAATGAAGAAATTGTTCCTTAGTTGGCACTCTTCTTCTTCTTCTTCGTCGTGTCGATGATTTCCCTTTTTAAAATTAAATTAGATTTGACCAGAACTTTACCACCTCGACAGCGTTGGTGGTGGCCTCGGATAGGTCCCTCAAAGTGCACGTGGAACCACACATAGTTGGCACTGGTCTTGCTTAAGTAGATGGTACTCACGGCGACCAATTAAGCTATACAAAACCAGTAATCTCTCATTGTTCGGGAAATTTATACAAAGTGAGGCCATTTTATATTGGATATGCATAGCTTGTGTACTCCTTGTTTGCAATTAATTGCAACTTGTCCCGAAAACTATAAAAAGCTTATCCAAGGTCTTGGAGTAGAAATAAACTGTAAATGCAATGCAATAAAACACAAAAACAGTACATTGTTTTCATTTTATTTGGTGTATCTTCTAATACCATAAAGAAACTTTCAGTTATTTCATTTGTCAAGGTTTTTAAATAACTCAAGACAAAGGATGTCTAGTGTCATTCATGTGATTATTTCAAGCTCTGTACTACGTTTCTACACATAAAGAACAACGATGCAATTTTACTAGCTGTAACTACTCCCGAACGGAGCGACCGTCAAATCCGTCAATCTTTCCTAAATTACGGTTTTCATGCTCTTTTGTGTGATGTAAGGTAATAATGTTTCAAGGAATGATGTTTTGTTTTTATATTTTTTGCTGAGGTACTGTTTCTCTCTGTGTTTTCAACGGAATTGAAGATTTGAATACGGTATGTAATATGTTCAGAACGAGGTGATACCTTACTTTGGACAATTGGGAAAAGGATAGGCAAATATTTAGGAATTCATATTTTATTTAATCAACTGGAATTGATTGATCAAGACTATAAGCTTAGTCTAATTGGTTGCAATCGCAACCACAACTTTGGAGTTTTGCGTTCGATTCTCGGGTCGGAAATATGTTTCTGTATACTTTAAGGAAATTCTCCATGGCTGCCTGAAGTGCCTGACTAATATAATAAAGGGTGTAAAAAGACCCTTAACGAAGCCGAAACGTACTTGTTCTCCCCGTCATTGCGATCATTTTTTTGTTCTAGACCACACCTGGGAACCTTCTAGTTACGGAGATATTGGGGGTCAAAGTTCCAACTTTTTCACAAGTTTTTTTTTAATACAAGTTTTTAATGTAAGATTTTTAAATACCTTCACGATCCCCGTACTATTCACTCCATTCATCAGCACAATGTTTTGAGTGCGTTACCTTGAGTTTTACCGTAAAACGTGATTTTTAACCCCTAAAAAAAAGTCGTTTCCCAGCAATAATTTTTGCGTAAAGTTACTTAGTTTGATGTACAGAATGCTTGGTTGAAGGCTTCGTGAAGGGTCTGTTTACACCCCGTATAATAGGCTCAATCCTATAAAAGGACACATAAAAACAACCGACTATTTACCTTTATATTCCCCGGAAAATATAATATGCAGATGCAATACGACATTCAATAAATTATTAATATCCCAAAAAATATGAATCACATTATATCACAACCAAACTAACAGCACAATACCTTCACCAGGTCGACATAGTCCTAGCACACGGTGTGACCAGCAAGTCTGAGAAGCAATGGGGTCGAGCAGAAGCCTTCGTGCCTGAGCGATGGTGCAGCGAAGTTTGGGATCCCCTGAAAGCTTCCAGAGCACATCCATTAGCTTCGTTGCCTTTTGGTGAAGCCTGCCCAGGTATTTTATTGACTTTCCTTTATAATTTTACTAGTTTATGCCTGCGGCTTGGCCCGCGTGGAGTTCAATCATTGTCCCAAAATGCGGGCTTACATAACACCTCTGACTACCCGTTTTGGAAAAAACAACCGCGAAAAACTTATTCGTATAACTTTGACATGCCAGCAAATTGTTTTAAGTTGTGTTGCCAAATAAGGTAGTTACTTAGGTATTTTATAGGTCTCGGTTACACTTCTTGCAAATAAAAAATAAATTATTTCCATATCTTTTCAGGTACTGGAGCAGTCGGCAAAATGCTGGCTTCGTTAACCACCAGGGTCTTAGACAAGTACAGGCTGGAGTGGCACGGGCCCACGCCCACTATGCACACGGTCGGGGTCAACAGGTTGCATCCGCCTTATTACTTCGTACTGCAGAACGCTGCTTGAATTTACATATTGTGATATTTTTGGGTTAAGTTAGGTTTAAGTTGTGAAGTAACCAGAAATGTTGAATTGGTGAAGACATTTTATATCTGACAGCAGTAAAGGACGTAATTGTGACAGTAATAAAGTTCATTGTTGTTTTGACAATTTTGTTAAATCAGATGTATTATAATCGTGCAAGGACTGTACCATTTATTATTTAAGTTGATATCCCATTCCATCCCAATCAAAACAAAATTTTCTAAAAAAAAATTGAATTGCCAGGTAAAGCTGGTTTGTACTCCGCCTACATTTTGACTGTCGTACAGTTTTTTTCTGGCATTCCCATGGTCTTTAGCATTTGATCAATAATTGACTTACGGTTTCATCTTCGAAGATTACTTTCCAATACCTCGAATATTAAAATCTATGGAACAGGTCTCATTAGCCTTAATCATCTTATTCCCTTTTCTCTAAAGCCGACTTGTAATTCTGGGAGTCAATCAATCATGTTACGCCTCAATGGAACCCGACCCTTATTCAGCTCAGCAATGTCCTGATTAAGACAGATTTGAAACAAGCAACAAAAGATTAATTACTCGAGTAAAGAACTAAAAGTTTTCTAGGTCACTTGAGCTAAGTTCTGCAAAAGTGTACCAACCCACAACAAAATTTCTCTCGAAGTAATTGTAGCGATTTTGGATTTAAAATGAATGACGTTGAATGTTGGATTAATGTGACGTATTTAACAAACTTAAAGTCAAAATTATTTATTTGCTATAAATGTGGTACAAAAGATATGTATGAAATAAGATGAAGTTCAATGACACATTTCGCCATAAAAATTACATGGAAACATTAATAAACTCAAACATAAAATTGGCTAGGTAACTAAATAAAGTAGGATGTTTTTAAGTTCAACGCAATGCAAAACAAAATTTTGCTGTTAAACACTACAAATAAACTGTTAACATACAACAAATAAAATCAAATATTTTTTAATTATTAACTGAATGAATAAGAGATTGTGGGTTGGCTCATTATTGCAGAACTTCGCTCACTTAGTCAAGATTTATTGTTGCTTTCAAAGGATAAAAGATATTTCGTTAATTAGGTATTCTTTTTCAGTATCTTTTGTGCTTGTTTTGTTATGTAAGATAATTTAAGATTATCGTATTTACAATTATGTTATTGTTTAATTAATAAAAGTTCCTTTGTAAGAATGTATTTTCTTTTTATTTATTAAGATTTATAATTAAGCATTCTATTTACGATTATATTTACGTAATTAATAGAAATGACGTATTATTTTGAAACTATGATAAATAAATAACAAGAAGACAATTATGGTGTCTTTTATTTCCCCTATACCTCAGTAGCGAAGGGTCAATTTTTGCAAGAGGTAAGCCGGACTACATATCTGTGATGAGATTTTATTATTTGTCTATAGAATACTGATTGTGCCATTTTTAAAAGGGAAGCCGGTAGGGATAGAGTTGTATGGAACCTTCGCCACTGCTATACTACGCATTTACCTAAAACATTTTTCTGTTTCATTAAAAGATTTGAAGATAACAGAGACAGAATTATGTTTTAAATGTGCTAGTGGCGCCGGCCTAGCGCTAAACGCATTTAGTGATGTGGTACAAGTGGATTTTAGTTAAATCTTCAACTGATCATTAATTTTACGCCTTGAATTTCAGATATTATAAACCACATAACATCGCGCCTGGAATCGCCGAAAGGTTAGGCAGAGGTGTTACACCCACAGTGCGCTAATGTGTTTCTCGTGACTCCGTGGCTGCCACTGAGAATTCCTAATGGAAAAAAAACCTTTACCCGACCTGGAAATCGAACCCAGGACCTCACGCTCAACAGTCGCGCTTGCGACCACTAGACCAACGAGGCAGGCATAAAAAACCAATCAACCTAAAACCGATTGCCTCTTAAAGGTTCATTTTATTAGACAAAAGCAGTGATCGCTTAACTGAGGCTAAACCATGAACAACTAAGTAGAAACAAAAGCCTTGTTCCCTTTTTAACGTACGAGAGAGAGTCAGAGACAATTTGTTGCAAACAGTTTGAAACTTTTGGGTTCAATGGTTAACTAAAACTAAAACTATGTAACTGATGTGTTTTTAGTGGTTTTCAACCTTTTTCGAGTTTGGTAAAGAGGTTTGAAATGAGAATAAGTTCGTAATTTACTGGCCATTAATAATGCTGATTGTTCTTTGTCTATGGTAATTTTCGTAACGTCGTGTCACTAATGTGTTTTAAATGTAAGATTTAAAATTGGAATCTATAGCAATTATAGTTGAAAAGGTCTTTTGGCGCTTGAAATGTGTTGAGACTACCAGTATTATTAAAGATGCTCTGTGGTTGAGACTAAATTACTAAAGCAACACAGTACAAAAAGTACTGCAGCGCCATCTATGACACAAATAAAGAACTAACATCAAAATTCTTAATCGCGCTATTAAAGTTTTCCGCGGCTTCAGAACTTTAGAAAAATCTGACAACAACTATTGGGCAGTAGCCCACCAGACACAGCACCCGTCTGGTCGGAGGATCCTCCCTTTTCCATGGGGGATGAAGAACTTTACACTTTGTTCTTCATATCCCTTTACGCTGATGGTAAACGTTATTTTGTGGAATTGTTTAAAAAAGAAAATGGCCGCCATCTTCTTTGTTTCCGATTTCAGCCACGCGATATAAGAAACATGCAGCACGCCAATTAAATTCGATAGGTAACCAAAAGCCATAAAATATGCAAAGTTGACCGCCGAATGAAGTGGTGCCATATATCATTAAAGATTTTCATCCGAGCGACTGAATATTAGCGGCGACATTAATTCCTGAAGGCGTCTTGTCACTGCATGAGTTATGACCAGAACTTTGTTAGTGAAAACGTATGAGATAATATTCTGAGAGGTTTATATTAATATTGTCGGTTTATTGTGAGGTAGGATTAATTATAATGAGGCGTTTCTTGGTAATTAGCTAAATTGTTTCTAGGTATTTGTTTCACTGCCTCGCTGATCTAGTAGTCGCAAGCGCGACTGTTGTGCTTGAGATCTTGGATTAAATTCCCAGGTCGGGCAATGTGTTATTGGGTTTTTACATCAGGAATTTTTCAGAAGCTGCCACGTAGTCTGGATTTGTGCCCGGTTGATGGCAAGGCTCGCCCCTATTACATGGGACTTGAACATAACTGGCGAAATGTGGGTGTACTATTAGTTATACCTCTGCCTAACTCTTCTGGGATTACAGGCGTGATGTTATGGATATATTTATTTAATACCATCGAAAACCAAACGTAAACTTTTTTGGTGCTTCAATGACTTTGTCAGTCGGGCGGTGTTTGAAAACATTTAGGAAATTTTATAGACACCAAAAGCGACGTTAGTTCAGACTATGGCCACTCGCGGAAATAACCATTTATCGCGACCATTTGTTCAGAAAACGACTACTTTACATTTTCAGTAAAGTAACGCCAAACAACGTTAACGGACTTATTTTGGGACACGCTTTTATACTTAAGTTAGTAAAAATAAATGACCCGAGCATCACCAAGCTCACACAAATCGCACGCTCACTCACATTACAACGCATTTAGTTAGGCACTGCCTAATGTGTCCTTTCTCCGTGAATAAAAGGATCATCCGACAATAGGCGGATGATGGCGGCATCTTCTACTCCGGGCGATCCTGGGACATCATTAATCACAAAAACTGCGCTTTAGGTTTAGCGCACATTAGGCTTGGCTGCGGCAAAACGAGGAGTATTGGTGACCTCAGTGGTAACGGCCCTGACTTAGGTAAGTCGTGAGTTGTGGGCTCCACACCACTGATCATAAAAATAACAGGGTCGAACAAAGGCAGTCGCATTACTTTGTGCAATTTATTTCATCACCGCTGCTCTCAAAGGAAAACATCGTGAGGACATAAACATGTCCTCGAAAAGAAAATTCGAAGATATGTGACATCTACCAACCGGCACTGGACCCGCGTGGTGGTAACAGCCCATTCCCTCTCATAGCGACGAGGCTTTTGTCCCAACAGAGGGAACATCATATTCTGATTATGCATCCATCGCCACAACGCATTGCAAAAATCCTCCTACATAAATTTGATAAATCTTGTACATTTTGTACTTATTTAGGCGGGCCGCAGGCCGCAGCCCAAAGTAACGCGTTAGATAGTCGCGTCGGGCATATTTTTGCGGCCCGCTAGTTTGCGCGAGCTTCATTGCACTGGACTAGTAAGTAATTCTATTATTCTGAATTTGAATCTGTCCGACGCATTCATTATTGTATTCACGGCGCAGTCCGCCGCGGCTCATTATATGCTTTGCCGCATTTTTGCAATGCGGTGCATCGCGGCCCGTTGCGGTTGTTATCTGCGCGTAGCTTTAATGGATGACGAGCGGTTCTAATGTGAGTTGGTGGAGATGCGACGAGTTTGAAGTAAATTGGATGAGATGGCTAAGTAGTAGGGATGCTGGTGAAGCCTTGAGGCGTGTGGTAGATTGAGTTAATGAAAGTAACTTCGGGATATCCTGACGATTATTATATGTGAAAATCAAGTCTATTTGTTTGTTTGTCACACCTTCAGGGTAGTCGGGCGGAACAGATTTTGATGCTTTGTTCCTTAAGCTGAATTTCAGGACCAAGGTACCAAGGTAGAGTATACCTATCTATTGAAATCTATATAACTAGGTACCGAGTTTGCTACATAAACCCTTCTGGTTATGCTATCGCTCGCCAAAATCTCATTACGATTGTCCTCGACGTTACATCAAGACAAAACCAACTCGTCATCCCTTTGTCCTGGTTTGTCGAACATTCTAAAGCAAAACTTTTTGTCCTTCATAGGTACTCCTTTGTTTCAACTCAATTATACCGAGACATTTTAAATAAGTCGACTAATATTTTGAGGACATTAGACACTGATAATGTCGGGAAAATAAATCACATTTTTAGGCTGTAAGCTGAATTTAAAAGGGTAATAATTGTGTTAATAATGAGGTGCCCTAGAGGTGCCTAGAGTCTAGAATGCCTGTAATCTTTTACACTAATTAAATTAGGCTTAAAGATTAGGTACCTAGCTCAAAGGTGGGTGGCTAATAACATAAAAGGTAGATTAAAAGTACCTACATACCTACACTTTTAGTTACCAACTAACAACCCTATGCATAAACTAAAACTCATTTAGTAGTGCTAGTAGTACCTTAGTCGTTTACATTTTTAGTATCTAGGTGTTAAGAAAGTTAAATAAATTAGGATAAGGGCAGCGAAATGATGAAGAGGTATTCAGAACAGTGCAGCCGTGTGAGTTCAGCTCGTACGTAACGTTTTTTAGTAGGTACTAGCGGCCCGTCCCGGCTTCACACGGGTGCACATTTATTTTTCCCTAATTCCCCCCCCCCCCCCATTTGTTTTTCTAGTAATAAATATAGCCTATGTTACTCAGGGTGAATGTAGCTTTAAAATGGTGAAAAAATTTTTGAAATCAGCACAGTAGTTTTTGAGTTTATTCATTACAAACACACACACAAAAATACAAATCTTTCCTCTTTATAATATTACTGTAGATAACTACTTATAGATTAAATCTAATACAGGCTAGCTAAATCTGTGCAGGTACTTACTCGTAGAGGAACTTTTCAAGGGCGGCTGATCACCTCGTGTTATGTACCTAAGTAGGTTCTATACGTAACACGTAGCGTAGGTAGCCTACCTAAAGCTGCCTACGCTGCTATCGTAGCAAGGTAACCGTCAGAAGGCTGTTCATCATAGGTAGCCGTGTATTTAAAGCTTTCTTTAAGGGCCTGCGCAGACGAGGGACTGTCCGCCGGTTAGAAATGACCGTTCCTGTTCATTGATTGTTGTGTTGTTTTTTTTCATCTATTGGTTGACGTCCATTGGTTGTTGCAAATTGTGTATCGTCTGCTTAGTGCTTAAGTATCACCCTGTAGCAACATAAGATGGCGCGACCCAGAACCATAAGGACGTCTATCCCGCCCGCTCCCTGTAAATAGATCGTATTTTTAGTAGTCTATGGACCCACATAAAACGTTCAAGCCCATAAACAAGGTTTCCTTTTATTCTGACCTCTTACAATGTCACTTTCCAGAGAATCGCCTTGAATCGATCGGATCACTTTATTTTCGTGAGTTTTGGGTTATTTCTTTGTGTCAAGTGACGTTGCGTTCTTTTATTGGGGTTGGTCAATGTGTTCGGGTTAGTTTGATCCCTGGTATGACCGTACTGTAGATTGTCTTATCATAATATATCTATGTACATTTCATCCCGTTTGTATTCCCCAAAAAATCGGGCAACGCAGAGATATTTAGTACTTACTTACACTTACATTTCGTCAGTTATGTTTCTAATAAGTAGGCAATACAAGGCTTGCCTAATTATACTATTGCCATTTCCCAAAATAAAGACATTGGCTAATACTTTGTCTGACCTGGGATTCGAAATCGGGCCCCAAGCTCAGCAGTCGACCTCAACTGCAACCCTAGCCCAACACGGTAGTCAGTCCATTTATTTGTTTTAAAGAATATACATCTAAAATTCTGCATTGTTGAAAACTTATGCAAGTAGATATCAATTTAACCATGTCGATACTTAGAGGATTCGATTTCTTATTTAACACTTGCCGTAAGGCATTCATTCAGGCAAGTAAGGCTAGAACTAAGATGTGCTCTAAGTCTTGAGATAAACACGATCTTATTTTTCAGCATTCTCCCACGACAACCTAAATTGATTAAAACATGGCATACCCATCCCATCAATATTGGATCAATCCCACAACAAAATCAATCGCATCAATCTACGGTTCGTCGACGAACAAGTCACAATCCTCCACAGAAATTCACTGCGCGCCAATTTACCATCCTTCATAAAACGCTGGCAATTTCGCCAAACGTACCAAAGGGACGAAACAATTTGGACAACTGAATACACTCCAACTTTATAGGGCCCTAGTGGATCCGACGTGGACGACTCGAAGTTTTTGAAAAATGTATGTTTCTCAAGCGTCCCTGGAATGTGGGAACACTTGTGAAACTTATTTCGTCGGTAAAAAGACCTCTTTTTAGAGTCCCCTGGGATCTCGAGGGATATTTGAAAGTGTTCTACCCTCAGCCTAATGGCGTAAAGGTCAAGCCATTCTATCAAGTACGTGAGGTAGGTTTTATATTTTTAGCATTTAACTTGGGCACATTTCCCAGTATGACTAAGGTCGTAAAAGAAAACGCATTACTTTAATACATTATTCATAAACGTAAGTGTAAACGTTTCAATTTCTTCGTACTTATCATGTAAATTGGCAGGTTTGGCGCAGCAATGTATACTCCTGACCGTATTTTTTTCAATAGCGCTGTGATGATCATAAGCATTTTCTGCCTGTTTTCACTAAATTAAACTTGGAGTCACCTAAATGAAATCTATACAAATAAATAAAATTTTATTTGTCTCTTTGAATTTCAAAATAACTGTTTTTACTTAATGCATATAAAATTGTATACATAACAAAAAAACATTTTTATAAATTTTTGTCTGACTGACTGTTCCGGGTAGTCTCCGAAACGGCTGGACCGATTTTGACGGGACCTCTACTGGCAGATAGCTGATGTTTATAATTATTTCACACCGACGAAGTCCGCGGGCAACAGCTTATCCTAAATAAAAAGTGTTGGATTCTCAGCGCTCAGCTCAGCGCTGAGTGTCGAAATTCCAAAAGTGCAATAATATTTAAGCATTCATTTAGATGTCGCTTAGTAAAGTGAAAACGGCATAGTCTACCTAAAGGGTGTAAAAAGACCCTTAACGAAAACGAAAACCACATATTCTACCCATCATTAGGATCATTTTTTTCTTCTAGACAATACCTGGGAACCCTCTAGTTACGGAGATATTGGAGGTCAAAGTTCCAATTTTTTCACAAGTTTTTTTTTTAAAACCACTTTTTAAGGTTAAAAACTTTACTTTAATTAACTGCATGACCCGTTTACTATTAAAAGCTTCTATCAGCACTAAGTTTTGAGTGCATAACATTGAGTTTTACCGTAAAACGTGATTTTTCACCCCAAAAAAAAAAGTCGTTTCCCAGCAATAATTTTTGCGTAGAGTTACTTAGTTTGATGTACAGAATGCTTGGTTGACGGCTTCGTGAAGGGTCCGTTTACACCCCGTATGCCGTTTTCACTTGCCACACCACCACCTGTTTATTTTCTCTTTCTAATTAAGCTCGATTACTAATTAAGTCCAAGTGAATAGGGAGATTTTTCTTATTTCTGCGCGTAGTGTGATTGAAAGTAGCAGCGGAGCAGGACAACCAATCATGCTGATTATCTGATATTAAGCTAACGCAGTGTCCTGCTTGAGCGACGAATACGACGTGATGCGACGCGACACGATACGATGCAATGCGACACGATGCTACGCGCGACAAATGTCCTACGTGATTTTGGACATTACTTCTCGAATCATGGAGAAGTATAGTACAATTTTGCTTGAAAGTATCTAAAATGATGAAGAAAACAATTCTAAAATTATAAAGTGTTTTTGTCTCACAATAATCTTTGATCTCGCACTGCGGCGATCAAAGCTTCTGAATCAACCATTTCGTAGTTAATGCTGTCGCGTCTGGTCGCCCTCAAAACAAGTACGCGTTACGTCGCGTCTCGCCGCTGACTGCCATATAGGCTGCAAGCAGGGTTTGTCGTTGAGTTGATCGCGTTCGTCGCGTTCGCAGCGTCGCGTCGCGTCGTATTCGTCGCTGACGCAGGACACCCCGTAACACCGTCTATGGGTCAGTTCAGACAGAACAGAAAAATGCGCGAGCAACTTACTGACTGCATTGAAAACAGGACCGTATTGCCATTGTTTAAAATATATTGTATGAATATCGCGTGGACATCAAGCGTCGCCTCGCTCATTCTCGCGACACGGTCGCGCGCCTTTAAACAACGGTAATACAGTCCTATTTTCAACGAGCTAGTCAATTGCTCGCGCATTTTAACGTTCTGCCTGAACAACCAAGAATGCTCCTTTAAAAGGAAAAAGGAAGGTATGTACTTGATTATTTTTGTTTTCTTTTGATTCTTTTTTATTCTTTTTTTGGAGCCTACACAACAAAGCCATGTCGGCAACTTTCGTACTTGTTCAGTTGTCATGTCGCCTACAGGTTGGAGTGTAATCTTAGGGGCGCTATGAAGCGAGGACTTAAAAAAATTTCGGGCTCAGAAAATTTTTAGTTTTTTTTTTCGGAAATTTCCTAATTTTATTGCAGTATCGGGTTGACCTAGACCATAGAAACCATTTAGGTTCTGAGACGCATAGTCCTCTGACGCACCGTTTCTGAATTATGGGAAAACTAAAAAAATCTAAGAATCTTTTTGGATGGGAAATCATCAAATAACCCCCCCCCCCCCCCCCCGCTTTGGATGGAGTGGGAGGGAGTGTCAGACTTTTACTGACTAAAACCCATCCATGTTCCTTCTTTGCTCTTTGTGTTCCAGGGCCGCGGGATCTCTTTCCAACAGTCCCGCAGCTCATAATGCCCCTAAGCGTATACTCCAACTCCTACAAATCCGCCCCTAAGACGACCCACTGACCTACCGACATAACACACAGACAGGCTTTGGTATAAGCTCCATAATGAAATAAAAACAAAAACATGATTACGGTATGTATATTCTCATTTAATATAAAAATTATAGATATCCACTATAATATTTACATGTAAGTTAATGGCAAACAACTTGTCAAGATTTAAATATAAAAAAGAAACATACAATATGTGGAAGTACTCTGGGTTGCCAGATTTTTTTATATGTTTTAATGCATTTTCTATACATAATACTGTGTACATAAAAACTTTAAGCAGACTTCTCAACATACTTCTGTCCGTAATATGTCGAATTTATTTCTATAAAACATGATTTTGGAAGGTAAAGTACAGTAAATAGGTATATAATTATAAATGGAAGTCTTGTAGTAATGGAAGATGTTGAGATAGTTGGAATTTCACTAAATTACTTGTCACTGCGTTTCTTCATGCAAGGCGAAACCATGATATCACCGTGTAGCAACCAAATTTAACTTACGATTTTAACTGAACATCATTGATTAGGTAATATTTTAACAATAACAATACAGGGTGTAACAGAAAGAGGGCAATACCTCTTAGGTTGTGATTCAGATCATGAAACTGGACAACTTTCCCTATGTAATATTGGTCAAAAAAACAATTGGGACTTCCCAACACAAAATGGCTCATCGGCTGACGCAATTAGGGGATAAGGGAGGCCCAATATTTTTTTACCACCTGAATGCCTTGTAGCCTCTTAAAAGTTCGGTAATTATAATCATTTTCGTAAGATATCGGTATCGTTTAGTGTGAAACAGAAATACAGCACCCGGCTAACTCGTATGTAACATTCTTGTAAATAGAAAAAAACATATTCCAAGTATAATAAACATAAATCAAATATCTCATATATTTATGTAATAGTCAAGTATAAATTGCAACTATAATGGCCTACTTCACACAGTAAGCACTATCTACCAGATTTAACTTAACCGGTATTTATCTATCGCAAGACATGTTACGGACAGAAAAAGACATTCCCTATCACAGACTAGATACTCAATTTAGATACCAAAAATAATAGACCATTCTATTTTTGATTTTCTGCTAAAAAATGCAATGTTGTTTACGGTTCCACTTATTATGGAAGACATTGTACCACTTGCAACCCTCTTTTATTGGAAAGCACCAAAAATCTGCCATTTTTTTAAGACCTCCAAAACTTTAAGTACTTTTAGTTGAACTTGCCTAAATTAAGTTCATATTAAAATAATTTCTTCATTAAAAACATATATAAAAAGTTCACGTTACTATACCTCCTGCTTTTTCATCCAATAAATCTCGAGTCTTTAGTTCTGTGATACATCAAATACAATTGGAACCTTAAACAGCACTGTTTACAGTCTATTTTCGTTTGAACGCCTATGTTGCAACTTGGCCAAGTTAGTTCCTAGTATTTTAGCAATCAATACTAAATCTTTTACAACACCAATATAGGGCAGAACTGTAAGTACTAAATTTAAATAATATTTTTTCTTAAATTTGTGTTTAAAAGCAAAAGACAAAAGCTCATTCAGCCAAGTCACAACAAAACAGTTTATTTGATATTTTAAAATAAACACATTACCCTCCTTTGCGTCGCACAGTCGGGTAATAAAATACTCAGATCTATAATATCATCTAATCTTGAATTTTGATTGCACATTACACGCCTCCCATTCTGCCATAACTTTACAAAAAAAGGAAAAAAAACTGATTATTTATAATTATGTACTTAAAGAAAGCTTATTCGACGTGACGACTAAAATATAATAACCGTTTCTTATATATCAGTGATGTTATAGGCCATTCACGACAAGTTCAGTGAATATTCAATGAATGACTAATGGAAATTTAAAAACACTAGCAATTTTGACTACCAATATTTTTGCTAATCCCCTAAGATTTGTGCGTAGATATAATACAACAATAGTAATAAAAAAAAACTTAATATTCAACAAAACTTCCTTCTATAACCAGTAACAAAACTGATAAATATGAAACAAACTGTAACTATAAACTTAAATGCTGGTACCTACATAGAGATTGTACATTTTATTACAAAAGTCGCCGCTCTGGTTGTATAAACGTTGATATGTACAAGAAATTACTAACTATAGTAAGTTGCCCTTATAACTAGACTATATTACACAAAAACACGGTTCCTACACCTTGTTTTTTTACACACCAATGTCCTAAATTTTAGAACATTCACTAAAACTATTAATATACAGTAATGAATCGATCAGTATTCTTATTGCCATCGAAATTAAGTAGTTCCCAAGTTCTCTATATCTATATGACAAAGAACGATAAAATTAAGGCTCTATTGTAAGGCAGACATCTAAACATTAAATAAAGCTTTCCAATCTATTGGCATTATATTTTTTTAGTTTAGGCTTAGTTTTTTAGTCCAATATGTTGGCAAAGGACATTTGGATTTGGTATGTGTGAATATCAGAATAGTATAGTAGTAGTAGTATAGTATAGCGGGCTGGTTTCCGCAACTCCACGTCAAAGCGCGTATTTTGCGTGCGGAATATATAATATTGAATATCAGAATATTTGATTGTTTCTATGGCAGGCCATTTGCGGACGGTAGATTTAACCATGCAAACCCTCCTAGTTTCTAAAAACTTTTTCCATTTCATCTGTCGTCCATTTTAATGTCAACTATTATGATTAGTTGAGTTTACTTTACAATTAATTTTAAGCATTGACAGTCCTCGCAAAGGTATCTATTTAAATGCAATAATCTTAAGGTTGATCACGTATTGGTTCAATCAGTATCGTAATACCTACGTGGATTATTGGTTATTTTAAAGCAAATAACCTGTGGGATATTGTTAGGACTTTGTGGACGCTTAATGTGCCTTTGATGGGGCAAGACGGAGGACTCATTCTATAGAACAATGAAGGTCTTACATGCTTTATTGAAAATAGTGGTTTATTTATTTATTTATTTATTTATTAAAACTTTATGCACTTAATGTACAAAGGCGGACTTAATGCCTTAGGCATTTTCTACCAGTCTACCTTAGGGTGATGCAGAGACAAAAACAGTAGGTGCAATAGTACTGAACATTTCCAAAAATAAAATATAATAATAAATACATATATACATACATACAAAAATATATATATATACAAAGTAAAGAGATATGATAATACATAGATGAAGTAAAACAACAAATTAATTGTGAGACGAGTCTGCCAACTTCTTACGTAAGTGCTCGCGAGCTTTTACCTTGAATGTGAGACGACTGGTGGCCATTTAATTGGTCAACCAATCAAAAACAATATTTTGTATAAAATTCTTAAACCCAAAAAATACTGGCCAGTTTTAAATTTTTTTGAAGAAAGTTTATTTTGTAAACCTTTTTGAACGATTCTAAATTTGAATTTGAAAAAATAAATTAAAAACAAAAGATTTACGCGACATAATGATAGCGAAGTCCGAAGGTTTCATTTACCTACAGTAGTTTTTGGCGATTTATTTGTGTCAAATTTAAGTTTTATAACAAGTTATCGGTTAATTTCGAATTAATGTTATTGTGTTCATAATGCAGCGGCGCCATTTAACAAGAGAGGAAATGTTAAGGGCAGTAGGCATGCTCCAAGCTGAGGCTACTCAACGGAGTATTGCTGAGGAGATTGGAACAAGACAAAACGTGATATCAAGGTTATGGTCACGTTATCGTGCTACTGGTGAAGTGGCTGAAAGACACCGAGGCGGAAGCGCATAACCACTCAACGACAAGACCGATTTTTGCAAGTTGACGCGAGAAGACAACCAAATGTTACGGCCATGCAGTTGGTTTAGAGGCTCCAGTCAGAGCACCAGTTGCTTGTGAGTGACCAAACTGTGAGGAGAAGACTGTATGAAGCTAACCTTCATGCTCGCAAACCGCTTCGTACTCCAGCACTACGCCGAGGAAATCGTGGACGACAACTAGAGTGGGCTCGTGAACATTTGCTCTGGGAAGATAACCAGTGGTCTGTAGTGCTGTTTACCGATGAGTCCCAGTTCGGTTTCCATCCCGATACACGTAGAGTACGTGTTTGGCGAGTTCCTGGTCGTGAGAGCCGTCAGCAACATCCTCAGGAAGTCCATTCATACCACGGCGGGACAATTATGGCTTAAGCGGGAATTCGTGTTGGTGGAAGAACAGACCTCGTTTGGATCAGAAACACCATGACGACTGAAAAATACCGTAACGAGGTGCTAGTACCAATAATCTACCCCCATCGACAACAAATGGGCCAAGAATTCACGCTCATGCACGATAACGCCCGTCCGCACACAGCGAGAGTGGTGACGAGCTGGTTGCAGGAGCACGACGTATCGATCGTAGGCTGGCCCGCTCAATCGCCTGACCTAAACCCCATAGAACACGCGTGGGACACGCTCCAAAGAAGGGCTTTGAGAATTTTCCCTGCAAACATTGCGACGGAAGAGCAACTTTTTTTGCATCTTAGCCGGACCTGGGACAATATACCGCAGCAAGACTTGGATAACTTAATCCAAAGCATGAAAAACCGTTGCAGGACCGTTATAACGTCATGGGTGGTTTTACTGACTACAGATTTTTCACAAAACTGTTAAAAACAGATACATTTTCCCTTATATTTCACTTTTTCTTGAGAAACACATTCGTTGTTAGTTTTACCATTATTTCACGTTTTTTCTTTATTTGAATAAAAATTTGTTTACGCAAAAAAAAAACAGTTTTCTTTTATTCTGGAGTGTAGTCAAATAAATGGGCTTTATAAAAATATATACATGTTGTATGTTATTTTTAATAAATTTTGAGTAAATTGAGAAAATCCAAAATATCCCTAGACAGTGTTGATGTGTGTACTTAATTATTGATACCAATATATGACCTCGTCCACTGACGATCATCCACTTTTCACACTTATGCCCTGAGTTATAAGGTCGAAAAGTGGTAGACCATCAGAGCGCGCTAGTACATCCAAATCCAATCTTTTCTTCCACAGTAGGGAATCTTTCTAATGTCCACACACACCAAAATCACAAATATCCGACCTGCACCAGCAGTCGTAACCGAAATGATCCAATAATAACCCACCACTGTTCCAGTTCATTGCACATACACTGTATTTACACTCGCGATCACTCGCACTATCCATCCACTTTACTATACAAAAATGTACCAATATTTATTGTTTGTGTGTCAAGTATGCTTGTACGAAATTCTTTGTTGGACAAAACTTCCGAGTTTTTGCATTTTAGGGAGTAACCAGACTTATTGACGGGAATTGGCTTCAGGCCGTCAGAAAGCAAGGTTTATTGTTCATACAATAAAAGCGAACAGTTCGTCGCGGTGCAAATGCCTTGTTTTTCGGGTCCTTGTATGTACCATTTGGATACGTTTTTAATTCGAACCCAATTTGTGAATGAAACTCTTACTGCCGAATTGTACTTATAATTTAGCCATTCAACGAACTGCCTCCAGCAACAGTTTAGACTAGCGTTTCTTAATTCTTGAAGGCAACATGAACTTATTTACAACATTTATATTACAATTCCTGTATCACATTTTAATGGCAGTGATTTTCCTTTAGATTTCGAGTAGATTCGTCTCGAATATTTTCTATGAAAACGGTGAACGGCGAGTATATTGCCATCTTTGGATGTATTTCTTCCGACTTTGTGATTCGGCTTTAATACCAGAACATCACTCAAGACTCAACCATTACTTAACCCTTTCGGTGCCCAGCACCCAGCATATGGGTCCAACAATAATTCATTCGTGTGCCCACAACCCGTATCCGAGTCTTCGTTATAATTTGCTATAAATTGCTTGTATTTTAAAATAACCATTTTTATAACGAAGACTCGGATACGGGTTGTGGGCACACGAATGAATTATTGTTGGACCCATATGCTGGGTGCTGGGCACCGAAAGGTTTAATACTAGATTCAAGCCATTTGATTGGTTGAAACTAATTTCTAGTAGTGCTCGAGTCTTTGAGTGACTTTCTGTAATACGGACTTACTTGTCTGTCGCCTTCGGGAGAGGAACTTTATACTTATGGCAGTGAATTAATAATAAATGCCTTAGATTATGCGATTATAAGCTATCATTGTAGCTTCACTAATTTAATCGCAAGCCTAGTATAAGTCGCATATTTGGATACACATTTACACATACAGATCACAATGTTTGATTTGGTTTCAAATAGGAATAGAAATGTATTCAATGTAAATGTATTCTTATTAGCTGCAACATTAATCAAACGAGTTACCAATAAACTTATAATGTCGCTTACGGGATATCTTCCGTGATTGTTCATTATTTTGAGCTCCCGATATTTCGACGCTGTTGCAAGCGCCATGATCGCGGAATGATTGGAAAATGCGGGTGGATGGAAAATATTTTTTTTATTGTCAAGAGCAGATAAACATAAAATTTCGAAGAGTTTTGATGGTAATAATTCCGAGGTACAGACAGATAAATGTGTTTACTCCTCATAAGAAAATTGCACTAAGTCAGCGTTCCTCGAAGGATAAGATCCCGTATGAACATCCCAGGGTGTTTATGACTGCGGTTGCGACAGTTCATACATCGGTCAAACGAAGCGAACTATCTCATGAGCACATAAAGGCTGTGAAAAACAATGATGAGCAAAAATCTGCCATAGCTGAACACCTACTGCAGTCAGGGCCCAATCACTGGATCGAATTTCTCAAGCCACGTATTTTGTCAACTGCCAAACATTACTTAGCAAGGCTGACAAGAGAAGCAATTGAAATAAGAAAACACAAAAATTTCAATCGAGAGGATGGCTTCAAATTGTCGAGTACGTGGAATCCAGTTTTGAGTAAGTTCAAAACCTGGTGATACTGTGAGTGTGTTTTGCCGTGACTTAGTGTCGAGTTCCAGTAGTGCGCGTAGCAAAAGACAAAGAAAGAGGGTAGACAGATTTGTCTGCTCTTAACAATTTATTTTCCAACCACCCGCATTCTCCAGTCAACCCGCGATCATGGCGCTTGCAACAGCGTCGAAATATCGAAGGCTCAAAATAATGAACAATAAATAAATAAAAATCTTTATTGTTAATAAAGATTTTAGTAATTGTTCAAACATCATTGTCACCCTGGCTCTTGTACTAGGATTTCCTGTATCTCAAGAGCCAATCACGGAAGATATCCTGTAAGTGACAGTATAAGTTTAGTTGTAAACTGTGAAAGCTTAAAACAGTGTTTAAACGAGTTACGGTTTAGACAGCCCAAAACGTCACTCCTAAGGTAAATTCTTCGAAACTTATTCCACCTAAAGGGGGATTTTTTGGGGTGGAACGGAATAACTCAACCAACCCATACTATTCACATAGTTCATGCAGGTTTAAAACAAACAACAAAATATGCATCCAATTACGCGTCTTACTAACCTGTCATCTACCGCATTGCAACTAACCTCATATAACCAGCCATGTTCAGACTGCTGGGAGGTCTCCTCTCTATAAGAGGAAGCGGTTTGTTATCCACCATACCCAGCATCACAAATGTCTTCGAATTTTTGGTTCTAGGACCTACCGGTTCCTCACGACGTCGTACAAGCATACTTTCCACACATATATCACTAGAGTGTCACACTATCACTTTTTCATCCAGACCACCGAAGGTTCGTCTGGATCCCGCTTCACTCAGTCGAGTTGTTGCACTTGGACCACAGACGTGGGGGGAGGGAGGGAGATCTCGTATTTGATAAGGCCTGTTCGACCCGCGGATAGGACTAGGCCGCCGACTTCTTTTGCGTCGCCGCTGTGGAGGAACAAGGTTTGAAAATGTTATGTTTTTAATTATAATAAGGTTAAAAATTTGGCTTAGGACAAACCCGTGTTGTGCTAAGTCACTAGCTTATCCTCTTGTTGTTTGATGCAATTTATCATTAATGTCTTTCAATAATTGTACATACTTTTGCACGTTTCTTGTTTTGGTACGCGTGTACCTATTTAAACTTCTATAAAAGCAGACATGCTGATACAACTCCAGAGCATTATGCTTAGTTTAGATACTGTACAGAAATATGTGAGTATAACATAACAAACACACATCACATAGACAGTATCTGGAACTCCATTTTAAGGAAAAAGCCTGTCTCAACAGACAGCAGGCATTTGTTTGTGTACATTTGCATAACACATTTTGTGTTCTTCGCAGCTTGTTACCTGGTAGTATGCTGCCTCGCATGGTGCTTGTGCGTGAGATGCGCGATGTTCGGCTTGATGTCTCTCCCCACGATGTGTAGCGGCGCGACCAGGCGCCTCGTGCCGCCCAGGGAGCCCACCACGATCTGGTTACCGATGACTTGCCCTGATCTGTTCGTTACCTAAAACAGACGTTTTTTTAGTAAGTGGTAAAGAATGTGGCTTATCTGTTGGAAAGTGGTTGCAGCCTCCTATACAGGTTGGCGAATATGTCACCCACATCCGCAGACGAATCGGATTCGTTTTCTAGCGAACGTTGTTCTACATTACACTAACTTCTACATTACACTACTCAATAGGGTATTTGACTGAAAAAATCTACGGGGTGTAAACAGACCCTTCACGAAGCCGTCAACCAAGCATTTTGTACATCAAACTAAGTAACTTTACGCAAAAATTATTGCTGGGAAACGACTTTTTTTTTTGGGGTGAAAAATTACGTTTTACGGTAAAACTCAATGTAACGGACTCAAAACATTATGCTGATGGATGGATTGAATAATACGGGGGTCGTCAAGGTGTTTAAAGTAAAAAAATTACATTAGAAACATCTATTTAAAAAAAAACTTGTGAAAAAGTTGGAACTTTGACCCCCAATATCTCCGTAACTAGAAGGTTCCCAGGTATGGTCTAGAACAAAAAAATGATCGCAATAACGGGGAGAACAAGTACCCTTCGGCTTCGTTAAGGGTCTTTTTACACCCTTTATTTAGTCCGTCAGTTAGATTATCAAAAAATATTGGACATGTATTTTTTCTTTTGTCATGTAAACGAAAAATGACCACGATACAGCGCGTTGAAATCTTACGTGACGTTACAATTTCTGTTAGTTTTTACTGTCAAATGACGTCACAAGCCTCCTCTCTTGAACTTTGATGCGCTGTATCGTCGTAATTTTTTGATTATGTGACAAAAGAAAAAATACGCGTACAAAATTTTTTGGTGATCTAACTGACGGGCTAAATATTTTTGTTTTTTTCGATGTTGTCAAATAGTCTATTTTGTAATACAAATCAGCAAGCGATTTGTATTCCTAAAATTTTAATTAATGTTAACGACGCAACACTATAATGTACATCTAAAACAATGATTAATTATTATTATCAACATTACGCTTTTTTTCAACATTACTAATACAACTTTTAGAAGAATTTTGAATTTCATTCTTACTGATTCTTCTCCACTTGTATCTACAGGCATTGAAATGCTCAATTAGCCCCCTTAAACTCGATCTTTCCTTTATTTAGGGTTAGACTAGGCCATGGTTCGGCAAACTTTGAAGCATAACCATTTTCAATTGTAAGGAGCCACATGAAAATAAAAAGGATTCGAGTTAAAGCTAGCTCATAGACGATTCTACTTGCTTTTCATTTAATAACTCTGTCTGGGCTAAATAATAACGCGGTCGGGTCGGATCTTCAGGTTAAGCCGCGCTTGCCTAGGTAGGGATGGGTGCCAATTCAATTGTAGATCTTTGACAGTCGTTACAGGTAGTCAATGGCCCGAAAGTCTGACAACCGGTCTTATCTAGGGGTATCCCCCAGAACTAACTGGGTTGTGGACGTCAGATAGGCAGTCGCTCCATATAAAATACTGGTATTCAGAAATTCATACGACGAGGTTTCAAGAACGAGATTTTCTTCCCACGAGATTAAATCTCGAAAAATGGCTCGAGATCTCGATTTCACCAGACAGATGGGCGAAATCTTCGATCTCGCAAATTTCGACTCGAGATTACTTTCCTTTTTATCACCTCATTCCATTATTAACTTCGTCTTATTATATGAACTTCCTTACTGTACTTACAACTTGTATATGCGTGGCCTGATGTTCCTGTTGCTCCAACTCCAGACTGTTCTGATGTTGCACCTGTTGCTGGTGTTGCTGCTGTTGTTGCACCTGTTGTTGCACTTGTTGTTGCACCTGCGCTTGTTGCGCCGCCTGTTGCGCTGCCTGTTGCGCGGCTTGTTGCGTCACAGGTTGCACTTGACTCTGTAAGTATGTATTCAGATTAGATCTTATTCGGAAATATTTAGGTAACTTTAACCCACTATTTAATCTTTTGACCGCCATAGTCACATTTACGTGACAAGCAAGCACGTGCCCTGTACGTGTACACACGACACAAATATGTGACAAAATGGTAGGTGAAATTGTGGCTTGGCGTGCAGGGCACGCGCGTGCGTTTATGCTCTGGCGGTCAAAAGGTTAACAAAAGATACAAATGATAGAAGAAATTCTTATCCGCATGCATTCTTTACTTGTTTATTTAATTTATTAATTTTAATATTCACGGGCAATACTCATTTAATTTTCTACTATGACGCATAGAGGTGTTGCACACTGAAACATTTAAATCTCAACTTGACTCGACCAGTAAAGCATTGAAAAACTGAAACTTTATATCTAGTGGGATACAGTGCAATTTGCCATGCCCCTACGCCTGTGTTACGCTATTTCAGAGTTCACGAGTCGGCCGCACGAACTAGTTGGTGGGCGGGGTTAAAATGCATGCTATCTCATCCGACATCACGTGCGAAAGGGATAGACGCTGTGATTAGTAAGGAGCTAGTGCGCGTACACATACACACTCATAACGTGATTCAGTGTGATTCATACATGCGCGAAACGAGCGCGCTAAATTTTTTATAAAGACCTTTGGGAATATGGATATCATTATAAATTTATTGAATGTGTCAGTTCAAAATAAAATTATTTGCATTTGTAAACAACTAATCTATCCCTGTATGGTAACTATTTTGCAAGTATCCTTCTTCTTATGGTATTTCTTTCCGCCCAATGATGCGTTAAAATTAGTGTTGAAATATGGAATTTTCGACGTTCATATCTTTTAAATATATGTTTTTTTTACTTTTTTGTTTCCATATAGGGCTAGATAATGATGAGAAAAAAATGGTATTATTTTTTATTTTGAAAGTACACTATCAAACAGCGGAGTAATCGCCACATTACGTTTGTATGGAAGTATGACCGACTAGTGTACCTTTAAGTGCCGATAGTCTAAAAAGTAATTAAAATACAGTACCGAGCCGTTAGTAAGACGCATCGAGTATTGAAAAGAGACTAACACAATCGTGTATAATTATTTGCTATTAGTTGCTTTATAATACTGGATGTGCTTCATTAATAGCTTGGTGCTGACTAAGGTAGAAGAGACATCGTAACGAAAACTTGTTTTACGAATTCAGCACATGATTCTAATGTTAATTAAAACCCTTTGAAATTTTCACTGACTTCAAAAAGTATCAGCTGTTTTCGTTCCAAAGTCCCTTTCACCATTTAAATGCTGCATATCTCTGCTTACCTTGGCGGGAGCAGAGGCGTAAAGGTTAGGGTATTTGCTTACACTGCGGGGCGGCAGGTCCATGTGCTGCCGCTGGTGCAGCATGAGGTGGTTCTTCTGGAAGAACGCCTTGCCGCACTGGTCGCACACGTGCGTGCGCAGTGTACAGCTGCCGTCCGGATGTCTGGGTGACACGGGATTTTGTTATTTTATACTCTGCTGACTTCATACTCGCGGATTAGCTCTCGTTATTGATTTGATTATCATTTAATAGGATCCATGCATTTTTTCGGGATTAAAAGTAGCCAATGTGTATCTCCGACCCATAAATAAGGCATTTTTCTGAAAAGATCTATTTAGTCCGTCAGTTAGATTATCAAAAAATTTTGGACACGTATTTTTTCTTTTATCATGTAAACGAAAAATGACCAGGATACAGCGCGTTGAAATCTCGCGTAACGTCACAATTTCTGTTACTTTTTACTGCCTAGTGACGTCACTAGCCCCCTCTCTTGAAGTTTGATGCGCTGTATCGTCTTTATTTTTTGATTAAGTGACAAAAGAAAAAATATGTGTCCAACATTTTTTGGTGATTTAACTGATGGACAAATTTTTTTTTTTCTATGTTTTCAGATAGCCTATTATCTCAATCAATTAGGTCATTACGTCCTCTGTTGCTGCGTACAAAAAGGGCAAACTAAATAAGACCATTTCGCTTTCAATCTTAAAGACAAAGCTATAACGTCTCATGTGCTTGTTGTTCAAATCGAAACAGCACTGCTGCTTGGCGGAAAAGTGTGGTGCTAGTACTGCACAGACTGGTCTACATAACATACCTTCTTTGATGCGCTAAGAGACCATGTTTCGCTGCGAAACCCTTCCCGCAATCGCCACAAAAGTGAACCTTCGGTCTTGGGGTCGTTATTTGATGATTCTGCAATGTAAAGAAAGAAGGAAAATTATAAATATTTTAGAAATCTTTTTTGATTTATTTTCCATTTTCGAGCAAGGTACAAAATAAAATCAATTGACCATTTTGTTTATTGCTCATTTAAATTCGATGTTTATACTCGGTAAAAAAAAAATAGGAATTAAACTCACCGCCGCTATAACTTGCGTATGGCCAACGTTGTTAGAGTTCGACGAAATTATCTGTATATTAGGCTGGTCTGGAATTATGAAACCTGAAAATTATTGATGATATCCTTTAATTAAATTGTACAGGTAATAAACACTACAAATAATGAGGGCTGATAAAGAAGTATGGAGGAGGAAAACGTACTGCTGCAACATCTAATAAATATTTCCACAAATTGAAGTATTGCTTGCGTAAATCAGGTTCTCAGTATGGACAAGCCGGGACTGATTGGTACTGATCAGTGCTGATAAAATGTATTGTACTACTAGGCCACCATGGCTCACGTACAATGGTCCACTTTAAGGACTAAGTGCGGAAACCAAATCCCTAACATAGAACATAGAATGTATTGTACTCCTACTGTTTTGTCTCTGCATCACCCTAAGGTAGACTGGTAGAAAATGCCCAAGGCATTAATTAAGTCCGCCTTTGTACATTATGTGCATAAAGTTTTAATAAATAAATAAAATTGTAAGCGCCCGCATATAAAGAATGTGTGTGTAAGTAATGGAAGCAACACACACATATTCAGATCGACATAACTCGGCAAAGCTGGGTAGCATAATCAAATATGTGAGCTTGAATTAGTTAGAATTGTGTAGAGTCAGCGCAAACATGGCTGAGAGCATCTTGGGCGGGGTGGTTTTGGTTGTTGAAATTGTGATGGAAATAGAAGCCCGGGTGATGTAACAATAAGTAAAGACATACACGCGCCGCCGTGAGCGCGCACAGGTCCGTCACGCACGTGCGGTCGTGACGTAACAGAATGTAGGGTGATGTAACAATAAGTAAACACATACTGTGCTGCGAGTGCGCGGCGACCAGGCCGGGCTGCAGCGCCGCCGTGAGCGCGCACAGGTCCGTCACGCACGTGCGGTCGTGACGTAACAGAATGTAGGGTGATGTAACAATAAGTAAACACATACTGTGCTGCGAGTGCGCGGCGACCAGGCCGGGCTGCAGCGCCGCCGTGAGCGCGCACAGGTCCGTCACGCACGTGCGGTCGTGACGTAACAGAATGTAGGGTGATGTAACAATAAGTAAACACATACTGTGCTGCGAGTGCGCGGCGACCAGGCCGGGCTGCAGCGCCGCCGTGAGCGCGCACAGGTCCGTCACGCACGTGCGGTCGTGACGTAACAGAATGTAGGGTGATGTAACAATAAGTAAACACATACTGTGCTGCGAGTGCGCGGCGACCAGGCCGGGCTGCAGCGCCGCCGTGAGCGCGCACAGGTCCGTCACGCACGTGCGGTCGTGACGTAACAGAATGTAGGGTGATGTAACAATAAGTAAACACATACTGTGCTGCGAGTGCGCGGCGACCAGGCCGGGCTGCAGCGCCGCCGTGAGCGCGCACAGGTCCGTCACGCACGTGCGGTCGTGACGTAACAGAATGTAGGGTGATGTAACAATAAGTAAACACATACTGTGCTGCGAGTGCGCGGCGACCAGGCCGGGCTGCAGCGCCGCCGTGAGCGCGCACAGGTCCGTCACGCACGTGCGGTCGTGACGTAACAGAATGTAGGGTGATGTAACAATAAGTAAACACATACTGTGCTGCGAGTGCGCGGCGACCAGGCCGGGCTGCAGCGCCGCCGTGAGCGCGCACAGGTCCGTCACGCACGTGCGGTCGTGACGTAACAGAATGTAGGGTGATGTAACAATAAGTAAACACATACTGTGCTGCGAGTGCGCGGCGACCAGGCCGGGCTGCAGCGCCGCCGTGAGCGCGCACAGGTCCGTCACGCACGTGCGGTCGTGACGTAACAGAATGTAGGGTGATGTAACAATAAGTAAACACATACTGTGCTGCGAGTGCGCGGCGACCAGGCCGGGCTGCAGCGCCGCCGTGAGCGCGCACAGGTCCGTCACGCACGTGCGGTCGTGACGTAACAGAATGTAGGGTGATGTAACAATAAGTAAACACATACTGTGCTGCGAGTGCGCGGCGACCAGGCCGGGCTGCAGCGCCGCCGTGAGCGCGCACAGGTCCGTCACGCACGTGCGGTCGTGACGTAACAGAATGTAGGGTGATGTAACAATATGTAAACACATACTGTGCTGCGAGTGCGCGGCGACCAGGCCGGGCTGCAGCGCCGCCGTGAGCGCGCACAGGTCCGTCACGCACGTGCGGTCGTGACGTAACAGAATGTAGGGTGATGTAACAATAAGTAAACACATACTGTGCTGCGAGTGCGCGGCGACCAGGCCGGGCTGCAGCGCCGCCGTGAGCGCGCACAGGTCCGTCACGCACGTGCGGTCGTGACGTAACAGAATGTAGGGTGATGTAACAATAAGTAAACACATACTGTGCTGCGAGTGCGCGGCGACCAGGCCGGGCTGCAGCGCCGCCGTGAGCGCGCACAGGTCCGTCACGCACGTGCGGTCGTGACGTAACAGAATGTAGGGTGATGTAACAATAAGTAAACACATACTGTGCTGCGAGTGCGCGGCGACCAGGCCGGGCTGCAGCGCCGCCGTGAGCGCGCACAGGTCCGTCACGCACGTGCGGTCGTGACGTAACAGAATGTAGGGTGATGTAACAATAAGTAAACACATACTGTGCTGCGAGTGCGCGGCGACCAGGCCGGGCTGCAGCGCCGCCGTGAGCGCGCACAGGTCCGTCACGCACGTGCGGTCGTGACGTAACAGAATGTAGGGTGATGTAACAATAAGTAAACACATACTGTGCTGCGAGTGCGCGGCGACCAGGCCGGGCTGCAGCGCCGCCGTGAGCGCGCACAGGTCCGTCACGCACGTGCGGTCGTGACGTAACAGAATGTAGGGTGATGTAACAATAAGTAAACACATACTGTGCTGCGAGTGCGCGGCGACCAGGCCGGGCTGCAGCGCCGCCGTGAGCGCGCACAGGTCCGTCACGCACGTGCGGTCGTGACGTAACAGAATGTAGGGTGATGTAACAATAAGTAAACACATACTGTGCTGCGAGTGCGCGGCGACCAGGCCGGGCTGCAGCGCCGCCGTGAGCGCGCACAGGTCCGTCACGCACGTGCGGTCGTGACGTAACAGAATGTAGGGTGATGTAACAATAAGTAAACACATACTGTGCTGCGAGTGCGCGGCGACCAGGCCGGGCTGCAGCGCCGCCGTGAGCGCGCACAGGTCCGTCACGCACGTGCGGTCGTGACGTAACAGAATGTAGGGTGATGTAACAATAAGTAAACACATACTGTGCTGCGAGTGCGCGGCGACCAGGCCGGGCTGCAGCGCCGCCGTGAGCGCGCACAGGTCCGTCACGCACGTGCGGTCGTGACGTAACAGAATGTAGGGTGATGTAACAATAAGTAAACACATACTGTGCTGCGAGTGCGCGGCGACCAGGCCGGGCTGCAGCGCCGCCGTGAGCGCGCACAGGTCCGTCACGCACGTGCGGTCGTGACGTAACAGAATGTAGGGTGATGTAACAATAAGTAAACACATACTGTGCTGCGAGTGCGCGGCGACCAGGCCGGGCTGCAGCGCCGCCGTGAGCGCGCACAGGTCCGTCACGCACGTGCGGTCGTGACGTAACAGAATGTAGGGTGATGTAACAATAAGTAAACACATACTGTGCTGCGAGTGCGCGGCGACCAGGCCGGGCTGCAGCGCCGCCGTGAGCGCGCACAGGTCCGTCACGCACGTGCGGTCGTGACGTAACAGAATGTAGGGTGATGTAACAATAAGTAAACACATACTGTGCTGCGAGTGCGCGGCGACCAGGCCGGGCTGCAGCGCCGCCGTGAGCGCGCACAGGTCCGTCACGCACGTGCGGTCGTGACGTAACAGAATGTAGGGTGATGTAACAATAAGTAAACACATACTGTGCTGCGAGTGCGCGGCGACCAGGCCGGGCTGCAGCGCCGCCGTGAGCGCGCACAGGTCCGTCACGCACGTGCGGTCGTGACGTAACAGAATGTAGGGTGATGTAACAATAAGTAAACACATACTGTGCTGCGAGTGCGCGGCGACCAGGCCGGGCTGCAGCGCCGCCGTGAGCGCGCACAGGTCCGTCACGCACGTGCGGTCGTGACGTAACAGAATGTAGGGTGATGTAACAATAAGTAAACACATACTGTGCTGCGAGTGCGCGGCGACCAGGCCGGGCTGCAGCGCCGCCGTGAGCGCGCACAGGTCCGTCACGCACGTGCGGTCGTGACGTAACAGAATGTAGGGTGATGTAACAATAAGTAAACACATACTGTGCTGCGAGTGCGCGGCGACCAGGCCGGGCTGCAGCGCCGCCGTGAGCGCGCACAGGTCCGTCACGCACGTGCGGTCGTGACGTAACAGAATGTAGGGTGATGTAACAATAAGTAAACACATACTGTGCTGCGAGTGCGCGGCGACCAGGCCGGGCTGCAGCGCCGCCGTGAGCGCGCACAGGTCCGTCACGCACGTGCGGTCGTGACGTAACAGAATGTAGGGTGATGTAACAATAAGTAAACACATACTGTGCTGCGAGTGCGCGGCGACCAGGCCGGGCTGCAGCGCCGCCGTGAGCGCGCACAGGTCCGTCACGCACGTGCGGTCGTGACGTAACAGAATGTAGGGTGATGTAACAATAAGTAAACACATACTGTGCTGCGAGTGCGCGGCGACCAGGCCGGGCTGCAGCGCCGCCGTGAGCGCGCACAGGTCCGTCACGCACGTGCGGTCGTGACGTAACAGAATGTAGGGTGATGTAACAATAAGTAAACACATACTGTGCTGCGAGTGCGCGGCGACCAGGCCGGGCTGCAGCGCCGCCGTGAGCGCGCACAGGTCCGTCACGCACGTGCGGTCGTGACGTAACAGAATGTAGGGTGATGTAACAATAAGTAAACACATACTGTGCTGCGAGTGCGCGGCGACCAGGCCGGGCTGCAGCGCCGCCGTGAGCGCGCACAGGTCCGTCACGCACGTGCGGTCGTGACGTAACAGAATGTAGGGTGATGTAACAATAAGTAAACACATACTGTGCTGCGAGTGCGCGGCGACCAGGCCGGGCTGCAGCGCCGCCGTGAGCGCGCACAGGTCCGTCACGCACGTGCGGTCGTGACGTAACAGAATGTAGGGTGATGTAACAATAAGTAAACACATACTGTGCTGCGAGTGCGCGGCGACCAGGCCGGGCTGCAGCGCCGCCGTGAGCGCGCACAGGTCCGTCACGCACGTGCGGTCGTGACGTAACAGAATGTAGGGTGATGTAACAATAAGTAAACACATACTGTGCTGCGAGTGCGCGGCGACCAGGCCGGGCTGCAGCGCCGCCGTGAGCGCGCACAGGTCCGTCACGCACGTGCGGTCGTGACGTAACAGAATGTAGGGTGATGTAACAATAAGTAAACACATACTGTGCTGCGAGTGCGCGGCGACCAGGCCGGGCTGCAGCGCCGCCGTGAGCGCGCACAGGTCCGTCACGCACGTGCGGTCGTGACGTAACAGAATGTAGGGTGATGTAACAATAAGTAAACACATACTGTGCTGCGAGTGCGCGGCGACCAGGCCGGGCTGCAGCGCCGCCGTGAGCGCGCACAGGTCCGTCACGCACGTGCGGTCGTGACGTAACAGAATGTAGGGTGATGTAACAATAAGTAAACACATACTGTGCTGCGAGTGCGCGGCGACCAGGCCGGGCTGCAGCGCCGCCGTGAGCGCGCACAGGTCCGTCACGCACGTGCGGTCGTGACGTAACAGAATGTAGGGTGATGTAACAATAAGTAAACACATACTGTGCTGCGAGTGCGCGGCGACCAGGCCGGGCTGCAGCGCCGCCGTGAGCGCGCACAGGTCCGTCACGCACGTGCGGTCGTGACGTAACAGAATGTAGGGTGATGTAACAATAAGTAAACACATACTGTGCTGCGAGTGCGCGGCGACCAGGCCGGGCTGCAGCGCCGCCGTGAGCGCGCACAGGTCCGTCACGCACGTGCGGTCGTGACGTAACAGAATGTAGGGTGATGTAACAATAAGTAAACACATACTGTGCTGCGAGTGCGCGGCGACCAGGCCGGGCTGCAGCGCCGCCGTGAGCGCGCACAGGTCCGTCACGCACGTGCGGTCGTGACGTAACAGAATGTAGGGTGATGTAACAATAAGTAAACACATACTGTGCTGCGAGTGCGCGGCGACCAGGCCGGGCTGCAGCGCCGCCGTGAGCGCGCACAGGTCCGTCACGCACGTGCGGTCGCCCGCGTGCAGCCGCACGTGCAGCGACAGCGCCTCCTGGGGGGGGGGGGGTTCAAATTACGGTACAACCCTCGGTATTCCAAAGCCGTATACATACTTTGCGAGGCATGCACCGCGAACGCGCGCCTCGCACGCGCGCGTCTATGCGTGGCACATGCATGCCTCGCAACAAACATGAAGACAGACAAACGAGGCATTTGCTTGGCACGCGATGGCTCGACCAGAGCATAAAATATGTTGGTATAATTTTTCAACACGCACGCCTTAAGCAGAGGCATTCGTTGTGCATGCTCGCAAAGTCTGTATCCACCTCAACAAGCATAAAAATCACGCAATCTGCGCAGGATTGCGGGAAACGCCTAGTGACGTGAGAAGTGTTCAGTGAAAACTTTATAATTATCTTAGATTTGAATTGAAATACAAAACTATAGTTATAAATTCAAACATTATAGATCGTTTAAATTGTGGAGTAGTAGAGGTACTGTTAGCATACTAATAAAATGGCACTAACCTTCGTGTTGAAACAGGAACCACACTCTGGACACGCGTATCCCGGCGTCGTTTTCTCTGATACTATTTGACCGTCCGCACCAATAACCTAATAACAAAATGTCGAATTAAAAACTTAAACGGTTTATACAATGAAACAAAGGATTCGTCTCTTTTTGGATACAATGTGTTAAAGGTAGCCATTTCCAGAGAAAAGAAAAAAAAACATTTTTTCATCCTGATAAATTTTACCAACCCGCAGTGATAGCCTAGTGATGTGGCTGTCGGACTGCCAAGTCATAGATCTTGAGATGGAATACAAGACACGCACCTCTGTTTTTTCGGTTTCATTTGTTTATTGCATAATGACCACTTGCTTCGGTGAAGGAAAAAATCGTGAGAAAACCAAACCAGCATGCCTGAGAAATATTTCTCGACGGCATGTAAAGCCAAGTCAGAGCCCCATGGGCGGCATAAAATCTCTGGACACCCAGGTTAGGCACTAACCACACGAAAAAAAAAGACCCACCCGCTCAAAGCAACTGCAGTTATGTGAGAAGGTACCTTTCCCCAGCAGTGAGTCAGTAAGAAATAGTATACGACATTATTTTTAGTATATGCGAAGCCTGAATATAGTTTGTTCAGAATAAGTAACTGAATCGATTCCAATAATTTTTAAACCATGTTGTATTTTGTCCCAAAAATATTTAAAAAGGTTGCAAGTTGGACACCGAGCGGCACTAAGTACACACGGCGGCACATGAAGCCTTACATTTCCAGTATAACTTGGCCTCGCCTTGTATAGATTTCTTATACAATGAGAGATCCGCATAAACTGGTTTTGTATAGCTTGATTCGCCGTCGTGCGTACCTATCCGCAATCATACGGCGCGGGCGCATCGCTTGTGCGCCCGCGCGGGGGCAACCAGCCCCTTCAGTAGCCCGGGGGCCACAGATTAAAGCGCACGTGTCACGCTCCCGCATCGCGACCGCGCGCCCGGTGGGGCGCCGCCGTGAGCCCAACGATCGTTTAGTTTGAACGTGTACCTATCGTACGTAAAAAGTATCGTGTAATGTGTGTGTGATGATTAACATTTTTAAACACGCCAAGAGGGTTAATTGTAGAAAGTTACTATCTTTTCCTACAGCCTGCCGTGGTTTAGTAATGTGATTACTTGATGTTTACCACTTTTCATTCACATTGAACTTTTAATGGTTGGCATAAGGTGCAACAAATTGCATTGACTACCTTTTATCACTACGGCTGCATTTACGAATAAAGTACATAAAAATATCTACCTACACTTGACCATTACGGCAATCCAAAGTCTGCAAGTGTGATGGAAATGAATTACAATACAATTGCTGTACGGTTAGGTAACTACTGCCAAATTATTATCAATGAACGCAAGTCTACGCTAGACTCTCGGGGGCGCCCGCCGCGCGGTAACCGTGTTTTGTAGGGACAACTAGGTAACGGAACAAGCTTATAACTTTGTAATTTTTCATGATTTTGAAATTTTGTACATACATTCTTTACATAAAAATACTAGACACGTGTTTCGGGTTTCGCATAGTACTAAAACTAATGTTATAGAAGCATAAATCAAGATCAATTTGATAAGAAAAAAAGTCAAATTTGCAGCAAAAGTAAGCAATGACTAGTAATAAGCAGCCTTACCTGTACAATTTGAGGTTTAAAATCATCTTGTTTTATCACAGTTGCTTGTTGCTGTTGTTGTTGTTGTTGCTGCTGTTGTTGTTGTTGCTGCTGCTGCTGTTGTTGCTGTTGCTGCTGCTGAGCTTGTTGCTGTGCTTGCTGTTGCGCCTGTTGCTGAGCTTGTTGTTGGGCTTGTTGCTGTTAGATAAAATAGTCTTTATTGTACAAAGATACAAATAAAATTTAATCATAATTGAATGAGTGTAAACTGGATTTAAAAATAAATGCTGCAAAAAATAAATGATTGACATAGAATCGTTTCAAATGTATTCTAAGTTTCAACTTGATACACCATCAAAAGAAACCAATAAATATAAACAAATATAAAATGGGTGAAACAAAAGAGTAGTTTTACTGTAATCAGCTATTTCTGTCAAATGATATAAAGAACTAACCTGTTGTTGTTGTTGCTGCTGCTGTTGCTGTTGTTGCTGCTGTTGTTGTTGTTGTTGCTGTTGAGATTGCGTCGATTGTAGACAATGCCGCGTCATTTTACAGTGTTGCTGCAACTCTGACTTGCATTTGAAGGCTTCACCACATTCTAAGCACGCGACTGCACCTTCCCCTGTATGGATTCTGAAAAATAGATAGAAGAAGAAATGTTAAAACTGACCGCTATTTACTACTTTTTAGGCTCGGGTTAAGATTCCGAAGAACTCCGATGGCTCTGCTATTTATATGAACTTACTAATTACATAATCAAGCAGTTTATTATTCCTCTTTAAAGAGGAGGAGGAGGTTTTGGAGGTTATAACAGCAATTCGCCGTACGAATTGCTGTTATAACTAACGTTTGAGAAATGGGCTCTTAAGAACTGCGAAAGTGAGACACGCAATGAACATGAATGGTAGTTCATTGACTTCCAGTAAGAAAAGGGCTTTTGTCATGCAAAAGAATACCAGCAAGTAGACAAATTAACTCGCTCAGTCAAACGCACAATGGCCATCGCCCGCGATTATTGCCAGTGCTTGCGGATTGTCGCGCACACTAGCGCGACCTGCACTCGCCGGACACAGTCTGGGGGAATATCACACCATAGAGGATAGGTGTTTTCGATGCTGCGTTCTAGTGAGCGAGTTTACTTGTCTACTTGCTACATTAACTTAGCGATAAGTTGCAATTATAGTAGACAGGCTAGGAAAGCGCATCGTTGTAGCCTATGTTTAGTGGACTCCGATAGGCTGAGCTGACAGTTGAAAAGCACTTTACTTACTTCATATGCGCGACGAGTGTCCTCTTCTGTAGGAACTCCTTGCCGCACACGGGACACGCGTGAGGGACTCGCCCGTGCACTCGCCCATGGTTCACGAGCTGGAACTTGCGCGCAAACGTCACGCCGCAGTCTGGACAAACGTAGGGTGAGAGGGAGCCGTGGAAACGACTGTGCATTACTAGGTGCTCCTGGAACATTAAAATTTACTGTGTGTTGGGCACAAAGAAAAAAATCTTAATAGAGGTATATGATCGTGTCTGATAGTGATATGCCAAACGATGCGGTGCAACTACGTGCGGCGACGCAACGCCCATGCAACTGACAAGAGGACCAGAATCGAAGTGAAGAGTACAGTCCACATTGTGCAGCGTTTTGTAACTTTGTACCTAAATTTAGTTCATATTGCTCAAGTTTATGCCTAAAAGATTGGCTTGCACTTATAATCGATTACTCATCATAATTTAAAGGATAGTTTGCTATATCGCGCTTTATGCTTGCCGTAATGTTAGCCTCTAGGCACTATACTGATATTGACTAAGTATGCACGACATTATATCACAATTTTACAAATAAATCCATTTCTAGCTTCAAGAAGCCCATACCTTCTGTGCGAAGCTCTCTCCGCAGTCGCTGCAGACGTAGGGCCGTTCGCCCGCGTGGTACTTGCTGTGCGTCACCAGGTGACGCTTGAGAGGGAATCCGCGCCCGCACTCATTACAAACGAACGGACGCTCTCGACTGTGTACCTGAAATGTACCGGAAAACGTAGTGTTTTTAGAATTGGATTGCGGTTTTTTATTAAAGGTTTTTGGTGAAAACTCGCCTTAGACATTTTCTATTTAAACTCATAATACAACTACCTACACTACTACAATATCAACAAGAAAATAAGATATTGCGACATTATATGTTTGTGACAGGTAATCTCTAGAAATACTGATCTGAAAGCAAAATATTTTGAAGGAATAAAAAGCTACACTATTCCTCAATATTAGGATACTTTTGCGGCTAAGCGCTGATAAATGCTCAGAACTATTTCTTTTTTCAAGATTTGCTCTGAACGCCGTCAAAGATAGTTAAGTTACAAAATCAAACTAGTTGACCGGCATTAGTGTGCAATTTCCTCAACAAAATTAAAAACACTCACCCTAGAATGCGTTACAAGATGATGTTTCAACGTAAACGCCATCTTACACTCGTGGCACCTATACGGCCTCTCCGCAGAATGCAGCAACAAATGCGTGTTGAGACAGTGCTTCCTCGCGAACGCTTTCCCACAATGCGCGCAGACATGAGGCCGTTCACCTATGAAATGTCAATTTAAAGACGGTATTATTATTTGTTTTTAATTACCCTTGAGTGTGTGAGTAGGTGGTGTTTGAGCGTGAAGGTTTTCTTGCACTCGGGGCAGCGGTACGGGCGGTTAGAAGAGTGCAGTAAGAGGTGGGTGTTGAGGCAATGCTTGTGCGCGAATGTCTTGGCGCAGTGAACGCACGAGTGCGGTCGCTCACCTGAAACAGAGCGAACCGCATGGGTACGTGCACTCCGCCACTACTATACTTTACTCTACTGGTTAGTGTACAAAGCCTGGTTCAGACTAGGCTAGTGATTTTGTCGAAGAGTAATGTAGTAACTAAATACTTGCTACTGAACAAAAACAGCTCTCTGCTGCTATTTGGTTGGAGTTGGCAAGTTATACGTTATTTGACGATTCAATTTTATTATTCTTTGGTTAAATATTAGTAGAGACTTGGCGTATAATGTAAGTGGTATCATATTTCACATTTATCATTTAATAACACTGGCTTCCGCAATGGTTACGCGTATTTTATTGGTAAAATATAAACTTGTTAGGTAACTGGTAATTTAATTAATCAACTTTATCGATATAATGTAACCACTTTGAAAGAAGTAATGTCATTTACATAAAATGTAAATAGTTTTTAATTGCCTAGTTGCTTCACAGAAACATTTAAACCTCTTTGTCACTCCAGTGTTGGTTTAACAACACGTTTTATGTTCCTATACATTGTACCCATTGAGAAAAACATGGATTCGGAGAAGACATTCAAGTTCTGAATCAGTAACCGTAATAAATATTGTTTTAGAGGCGAAACGTGCTTCATATTTGTTGAGAGAAAATGGAACATGACATTTAATGATACAGTCGCAAACGAATTGTAAGCCAGACCGGTTATTATCGACTAGTGTCGGCGGTACGACGGAGAAGCAATTATTGACAAAAATTACATTTACCAACCCTCACTGGGTTCGCCATGGGAGGCCATGGACCACTAGGCGGGCACTGTTGAGATGACGAGTAATAGAGAAGTATGGAAGAAGAAAACATGCTGTATCGACCCCAAATAAATTAGGATAAGGACAGGAGAATGATGATGTGTGTGTGGGGGAAGGCCTGTGTCCCAGCAGTGGGATTATATGCTGGTTATCCTAATGCTTTTATGTTTTGCGCTTGCTCTTGTCCTCAGTCTCGCCTCACGATGGAGCGAGCGTGTCCAGGAAGAGATGGATGACGTAGAAGGCAGATCGTATGAAAGACCCCGAAAAGGCTGAGCATGAAGGAGAAAATCGGGACGAAAAAATCTTTTCACAGAGATAGCCTAGATGTTCATTATAGTGTGACTCCAACCAATTATCAACTATCGTTTCTAATCAACCGGATAGACCTACATACTACCTACTGACAAGCATATTCAGCAGGATTTGGTACGACCGTTGAACAAAGAGGTCTGGTCTTCAGTCCTCACAAAATCTCGATGTTCAGTTCACAAACGGTTAACCACACACACGCGCGCCAAATATTAACCGTGTACTAACCAACGCGAAAGGTCGCGCGAGTACAGCGTCACATTCATTAGTTCGAAAAACCACGGAGTGCTCTGTCCTCCCATTCAGGTTTGCCGAACAAAATGAAGGTGATGATCGCTTTAGTTAGTATTAGACCCAAGTTTCACTGTCCTATAGCAACATATTAATGGAGTCATAAAAATAATTGGGTCGTCGCTCGATCTCTGTCTGTCCGTCGAAAGTAATGCGGGTATTTATTACATTGTCTAAATATAACTCGTAAAGTCTGCGCTCTGTTGAATTTTTATGCAGCTATAAAACATGCATCAGAAACATTTTATAGCAGTGACGACAATTCCTTCACTAAAATAATAAATCCGAAAGTGTTTCTATTACTTTTTAACACATAAACTGCTGTATCGATTGCAAGGAAGTTTGTTAGTTTAAGCACGCTCAGGTTTATGAAAAAATGTAATGTAATGTAAATGGAAAAATCTTCAAAATGAAACGACAAGGCAGCCAACAGTTTTATGTTTTTAAGAATTTACAAAAATTTGAGAGAACAGCTATAGATGGAATTGGATGAAATATCTTAGAAGAAAAAAAATATTTTTGGACTTTGCCTATAAATTAACACAATTATCACAGTGTTTAGCATTTCATAGATATTTTATATTGAATGAAAATATGCCTTAGCTTATCTTTGAGGAAAAAATATGCTAACTATGGTGTCAATAAACTGTGTAGTAGTTGTAGAAGTGGTTATAACATGAATGGTGTTAATTTAATTAATGAAGTATTAATAACCGAGTCTCTGTGATGCCAGAGATCAAGTTCACAAACGTATGTTATTACTTCCTAGAATTTGATCCTAAATAGCGACACTATCGAATGATGTAATAATACAGCGTGTTTTTTTTTTTCTAAATCAGCGGGTTCGATTCCTGACTAGGGATATTGATTTTCCAAAAATCTAACGTTGCAATTTTGGTTTTCATTAAAATCGGGCTGGAGACTCCTTTGAGTATTTTTCGCTATTATTCATAGTTTCGGATTTGGCCATCCACGCCCACTTGAAAAATTCACTCTGAATAGTAGTTATACAAGGTATTATTGAAATAACTGAAAATCGCTTACATATTACTTATGATTATGATGAAAAAACAGATGTATCCTTCATTTTGTCGAGTTATGTAGCAAATTGTATGGAGCAGCAGTTTTATCGCGTTTTCAGGGTTTTTCCAAAGTAACAATTGTTTTTGCTGTTGTTCAAAGAAAATTACAAAATGGTGAGCACAGAACACAGAGTTTCAGTTATTTCAACTACACCTTTAAGAAAGGTCTATCCAAATGCGACCTGGTTTTGTTTACTATTCTAAATAAGGTACGTGTGTCAATCATTGATCGCCTCCTGAAACGCACTGCTCAATTTGTTTCTGTTTAAATTTTCCTGTATGCTAATTATATTTGTGTAGGATAGCTCCTAAACATAGGTACATACATTTGCGTTTATGGTTAGAGATCGACGTCTTTTATATGATATTCTGGCGCCATAAAACAAATCACGAGATGAGTTTATGATAAGGCGCCATAATATCCACGTTAGAGTACGACAGTATTCAGAAAATACGAAAAAATAACACGTACACAGAACAATTTTTTTTTTTTTGTAAAATACTTTTTAGGTTCTCATTGATCTGTGTCGACCAAAAATTTGTGCAGCACGCCTCCACCAAAGCGGAGACGCAAGGTGCGGGAATTAACCAATCACATTAATTGAAATCCACATCGTGCCTCTCGTCTCTCCTGTGATTGGTTGAATCTTGCACGACTCCGCACCATTCCGCTCATCTTCGTTTTGGTGGAGTCCGGGCCTAAGACAACATAAATAAAAGCGCACCAACCTGTATGAACTCTCGCATGCGTCGTGAGATGATGTTTGAGCAGGAAGGACTTTCCACACTCGTCGCATCCGTAAGGGCGCTCCTTTACCGCGGCGGGCGGCGCTGTCGTCATCACCGAATTCGTGTTCATCAGCTCCGTCTGCGAATATACCGTCTAACAACACGTTAGTTTGTGATACTTATGTATTGGGCCGCAGGTTTAGGGTGTACCATTTAGTACATGACGAAGTGGGCAAAAGAAAGGTAGCATCGTCAAGGAACCGAAGAACCCATTTTTGCGAAGCGTTTTTTATTAGTATAAGGGTGGCAGCAATAGGCCGCACGCAAAATACGCGCTTCGACGTGGAGTTACGGACACCAGCCCGTTATACAATACAATATACAAGGGTGGCAGTTAAATAGGACCTCAAAGACTTGTAATAGTTGTAATTACTTAGGTTAGGATACGTTTGTGTTCGTACAGTGAAGGATAGTGAGTTACAAGTTGATGCGTAAGGGCGTAACTTGACTTATCAAACTCAAAATACTTGAGGCACCATTTTCGCTAGATCCTAATCTGATTTCGGCCTCCATTACGTGTGCCATATCGATTACAAAAAAAAACACTATGAAGAATTCTCATACATCATCATCTGCCTAGCCTTTTCCCAACTATGTTGAGGTGGGTTCCAGTCTAACCGGATGCAGCTGAATACCAGTATTTTACATGCACCGACTGCCTATCTGACCTCCATAACCTAGTTAGTACTAGGTATAATACGATACCCCTTGGTAAGACTGGTTGTCAGACTTTTTGGGCCACTGACTACCTGTAACGACTGTCAAAGATCTACAAATGACAGCCGGGACCAACGACTTAACGTGCTTTCCGAAGCACGAAGGAAACTCGGTATGTAATGGGCGTTCACCCATCCATTTCCAATTTTCATACATCTTAACAAAATACTCATTAAACTTACTTTAGGCGAATTATTAGTAGTCCCAGGCTCTTGTTTCGTATGTAACAAATGATGCTGATGTACTGTCGTGGTCTGAATCGTCTCCGCCTGCGTTTGCTGAGTCGCTTCAGCTAGACTCTTCAGGCCCCCGTTTAATATCGTATGGTTCAGTTGCGACGCATCTATGACCGGGGTTGCGATACCTTGGGCCTGAAGAGCCCTCTTCATCAAAATCTCGTTGCATTCTTCAGCCGTTAACTGGATGGGACCTATCGGTGTCATAAACGGCTTAGCTGCTAAGTTCGCTGTAAATGATACATGTGTGATGTTATTTTTATTGAGAGTTGTGTTACTAGGGGCGTATACACACGGCGTTTTCTATAGGCTCGTTTCATGTAGAACGTTGACGGCGCGTCAAAAGACGCCGAGTGCATTTGCCCTAAATGGGTATGGTAGGCGGTGGCGAAATCAGTCGGGTTAGTCTTTAGAAGTTCTGACAAATGGATGGCTTGAATGAATTTTTGCCAAATAATATGGGACAAGTGCAGAAAGAGTTCGTTTTCTGCTTTTGAATATTATATTTTAGATCAGATTCCACAAACCAAGATATTGATCTTGAACTCAAGCATAAAGAACAGTCTTCTGCTAAATATGAAATTAAAGACTAAGGATTTGTCTACATCGCTGTCAATAGAAAAGTGCCTAGAATGCTGGCAGCATATTTCTATTGTGATCCTTTGGCCAAAAAGGGCCAGCCTTCTGGTCATGTTGAGTTGACCAACCGCTTGGCGATATCTAGAATTTGTTTTACAGTAAATTGTTTACAGTTTTCATGATTATATTTTTTTGTCTTGAAAATTACTGAGATATTGACTTATACAGAAGTATGGAAGAAGTACACATACTGCAATGACCTCAAACAAACGGGGATTAGTAGGATAATAAATGATTTATTGTCATTTCAATTTATTTTTTATGGGCAATCTGTGGACATCTATAGTATTCTCAATAAGGTTTAATCATTCAAATTAATAAGATCTTTACACTCACTATGTATAGTAGTGGTCTGATTCTGCTGTGTCACCCTGTTCAACGTATGGGCTGTGGCATCGTTCACCACAAACATCCGTCTCCCCGAGACTGGTGTGCCTGTAGTTACCACCCTGGTTAGTTGTGCACCAGCATTAGATACTGCTACAGTGACGGCACCTGCTTTTTCTTGTACTTGTGGTGTCTTGTGGGACATAACAGTCAGTGTTGTTTCTGGGGAAACCTGTAAAGGAATAGATGTTTTTATTAGAGTGGAGATTATTTAAGTTTTAATGGTTTTTTTTTAATACCTATGTAAAAATATAAAATACTAGCGGCCCGTCCCGGCTTTGCACGGGTGGACATTTATTTTTTAAACATTTTGGGATAAAATATAGCCTATGTTACTCAGGGATAATGTAGCTTTCTAATGGTGAAAAAATTTTTGAAATTGGCACTGTAGTTTTTGAGTTTATTCATTACAAACATTCACACACACAAAAATACAAATGTTTCCTCTTTATAATATTAGTAAGATGTGTGTAAAGATGAATAAACGGAATAATAATGTGGAATTTGTAAACTTTGGGGTACTGAATAGTTTTAATTCAAATTAGTCATCAAGTTTAAAGCAGTCATCCTTAACCAACTTGGGAAAATCATATTTTTGTGAAAAATTTAGTTAACTTAGAGGAAAATAAGCCTTATTTCTGATAAGATTTAAGCTGTAATACACCCATTTGAAACTCCTCATGCATGCACAATCCTACACACTCATCCACGCTGAACACTTAGCATTGGTTAGATAATGCTAGCAGTTCATTTCACTCTGTATGTTTCTGTCTGTTGCATGTATTGTATAGCTATTAAATTGTAAATCCATAATTGGCTGTAAGACTAGTCTATATATTTAAAGATAAAATTTCAAAGAGCTGTGGATTTTATGAAAAATAAAATAAGCAAGTTAAAAATATACTCTGTCAACTTTTGTTACAATAATTTAAAATCAAACAAATTAAATGGCACTTGAACCATTTCAGAAACTAACTATGATTCATTTATAAATTGTATTCAATCATTCTAAACTATAATAATCATAAAACTCACTGAAATTAAAGATAACCAAAACATAAGGCAAACATAAGGTTATTTTTAAACAGGATTTTAAACAAAGTGACCATAAATATTTAAGGTTTTCATAATAAAAATATGATATTACATTAGGAAGGACAGTAGGGGTCAATGTCAACCAGATTTCATGTACCTACATGGTTTGTGTTTCATGGTTCTAAGTGGAATATAACAATATGATGTAACAATAACATGTAAACATTGCGGTTTTTATTTATCTAATTGGAAACTTTGACTATGACTAATTGAATAACTTCAATTAAAGAAATTATATTGCATCAAAACATATTCGGCTTTCCATTGTACTGTGAAAGTTAATTACTATGCAAATATGTCACTTTGTCAGGAGTTTGGGCGACAGAAGATTAATTACATTGTTAAACATCTTACCGTATTTCCCAAAGTATAGCTCAGACTACTCGGTGTTTCCACTTCGCCCTTCGTAAGGTCCGCAGAACTCGTGAAGCCCCACGAGTAACCGAAGCCCGAAACATTGTTAGGAGTTGGCATACACATTTTTAACAACAAATATAATTCATTACAATTACAAAAACTAATTCACTAACACAAATTCGCTATTTGATAGTAAACAAGAGTCCTCATGACAGTTTTATCATTGCGAACATGTATGTACGCTTTCACACTTACAAACGCACAACGCACTCATCGATCACAATGCCGACAAAAACGTACTATCTATGTAAATTCATAGTTAACGATGCTTTTATTGACTGACGAACACCAGTCTACACGAAGAAATCTTCGTAAATTAGTCTAATCAACTCAATATAAACGGCGGCATAGGACAACGACGCTATGAGCAGGATTGACACGCACATTATTTTCAACAAAGGATGCGTGACTTAGTTTATAAGACACTTTATAACTATTCATATTAGTGTTTAAATACTAATAAACATGATTAATTAACTAAAACTTGGATAAATCTCATGATTTCATGAAAACAATAATTTTATCGCACACACAAAAAACCGGACGCCATTTTATTGTTTATGGTCAATTAAGGGTTTTAAATTTAACTCATTCACGTACAGCAATGATAATTTTATTTATTAATCGCACAACAATGTATAATCCAAAATATTTTTTTTTGTTTCCGTTCAATTGCTTTAGAGTTTTAAATTTTTCCAGCAAATTTTAATAAAGTTATGTTGCGAAAAATATACTTGAAAACTTGAAAAGCAAAAAAGGAAAATATTTTTCCGAAAAGGAGAAAAATAAAAAATTAAGATCTATGGTAAACGTTTTGAAACGTTTTGTTTCACCACAATGTTATAAAGTACAATGTTTTTTTTTTAAATCAAATATGCAAACTTAAATCAGACAAGTCCACGAAAATGTTTTTGTTTACTTTAAAATTGATAGTTTTTGATTGGCATAATGCTTTTTATTTGGTGAAAAAAAATCTGAAAATCGGTCCGAAAAAGAATTTGAATGGGCAACTAAACGCAACGCAATGTGTGACAGTGTGAGTGTGTCAAAATAAAATAAATCGTCGATTTTGTCAATCGCATCGCATTAAATTGTAAATTCACCAATCGTCTTTAATCAGTAAACGGAATTATTATAACAATAGACTGTACATTGTTTACTTAGTGCTTTCAGGAACCGATAACTGCAGAACTTACGTAAGAAAGTAAATAATTTTGAAACATTCACCATGAATCCGATGTCAATGGACCGAGAGGAGCCTTCTTCATTGTTGTCGTTCTCTACCAACCATCCTTTGGAGCAGTTTGTATTGTTAGCAAAGGGAGCCAAGGGATCAGCATGTGCGGAACTAATCAAACAAGTGCTGGAAGCACCAGGAGTTCATGTGTTCGGCGAACTTCTCGAAATGCCGAATATCAAAGAGGTTAGAAGTCATTGATCGGTTCTTATCTTCCATATTGTGCCCTACGACTTCTGAGAATGACTAGGAACCTAGTGGTTAAATCTGTACCTCATCAATAAATTTTAAGTAACAATGACTTATCTGAAACTTCATTGCTAATCTGAATTTGGAGGTACCCATGATTTACTAGGTACTTCTAAGTTCAAATTACCTTCCCAATAGCTAAAAACTACTTTCTGTTTTAAATAAGTACCTGCTAACTGTAAACAACAGCATAAATGTCATATGCACCTTTTTAATGCTATAACACTTTAGATGACCTTTGGAAAACTGCCACAAATTTAAAAATTGTAACTCAAATACTGAAAAAAAACTATTTGTCATTTCAGTTGGAAACGGGACCCTATGCCACTCACCTGAAGACTCTAAATCTATTTGCATACGGCACATACAAAGAGTACCTCGAAAATAAGTCTGAATACCTAGAACTGACACCGGCTCAATGCAAGAAGCTGCAACATCTGACTATCGCAACTCTGGCCACACAGGAGAAATGTATCCCCTATAGCGTTCTATTGCAGGAATTAGATATAAAAAATGTAAGGGATTTGGAGGATCTTATTATAGAAGCCATTTATGCAGGTGAGATGATAATTATTTTGTTTCTGCTTGACCTTCAAATTGACTCCTAGTTTTCCTTACTGGAAAGCATTCTTTAAACGAGGAACAGTTCTCCACATCTGAATCGAGGCGTTTGTGCGGCATGCCGTCCAGGGAAGTTTAGTACTTTTGCTGATTCCTCAGATCCTCCAAATCTTCTCTAATCACTTTGCGATCTGGGCTCTTCTTACTACCTCTACTTCAGAATTGCCTTCTGCTTTTACCATGAAACCAAGGTAGACAAATTTCTGAACGGTATCCGGGTCGAATAGCTCTGCAGTCCGTTGTAATATACCGGCACGATCCACAAACATCAGCATAGTTTTAGCTCGGTTGATATGGAGTCCATATTCCACACTCACTGTTTGTACTCTTTGCAGAAGCTCATCGAGTTCTTTTTCATTTGCCCCTGTGATAGTGGTATCATCTGCAAAGCGTAAATTATTAATGAGGTGTCCTCCAACCCGTATGCCTCCATTCCAACCTTCCAATACTCTTCTCATGATATTATGTTCGCCCAAAAGGTTGAACAGTTGGGGCGAGAGTATACATCCCTGCCTTACTCCACGGTTAGTCTGGAAAGGGCCTGACTCTGTGTCTTCTATTCGTATCTTCGATTTTCCGTCAAGATACAGGTTTTGTACAAGGAAAGTCAAGTGTTCCGGTATTCCCATCTCTCTCATGACGCCAAACAATTTCTTCCAGCTGATACAGTCAAAAGCCTTGGCATAGTCGATGAAACAAAGTCTCATGTTTAGGATCTGCTCGCGAGTAAATCTACCCCTTACTTAGCCCTGCTCTTATTACGCATCCTCAAGTGAAATTCTCCAGCCTCTTATTGATGCTGTGTAAAAGTAATTTGCTCGCATGTGACGTCAGCGATATGGTGTGATAGTTTTCACAATTCTTGGTAGAGCCTTTTTTATGTCAGGAAACTGCAACTGATTCCACCTAGTCAGCAGGACAGTGTCTTCTTCTCCAGACTTTCTGACATATCCTGTGTAAGTTTTTAATGCCATTAGAACCCAACCATTTGAACATTTGCGCAGATATTCCATCACCGCCACAGGCTTTGTGTTTGAGTCGTACGGCTGAGGCTTCCACTTCGTGAAGAAGGATATCAGGTTCCCGTTCAGTGCAGTCTATGCGTTCTTCAATCGCGTCGTTGCTTTCGCTGTATAGTTGTCGACAGTACTGACGCCAACTCTCAAGCACAAGATGTTTGTCCATGAGTGGAATTCCATTTTCGTCTTCAATATCCAAACTTTAAAGCCTATAGTCTTTACCCAAGAATTTAACTTTTGCAAACTTTTTGTCCTTGGTGTGCGCATGGTTTGACATTTTCTCAATATCTCGACAGACTTCGTCAATGGCAGCATTCTGCATAACTTTTGAACTGTGCCATATAGATCAAGGTATCGACGTCTTTCAGAGTCGGAGCTTAAGCCTTCTTTTTTTTGATCTCTTTTCCTCAATGAGTGACCATGTTTCCGGTTTTATCCAGTCTGCCTTGGAGTGCGACTCTCTGACTTTACTCGCTGCGTCTTTGGCGGTTTTCAGAGTTACGGTTTTTAAAGTCTCCCATGACGCTTGGGCTGAGTCGAAAGGATCTCACCCAAGACTTTCGAGTCGTTTTATGTCCAGTTCCCGATACACTTCTTCGACCTGTGTTGGCAAGTTTATGGGCTTCCTTGCTAGTTTCATATTTTAAGCTTTTAAACGCACTTTAACACTTTCGCTGCCCAGCACCCAGCATATGAGTCCAAAGTCCATATTACGCGGGGTGCTGTGCAGCGAAAGTGTTAAGGGCAGCTGCTAGTAGCTGATGGCCACTACCGCAGTCAGCGCCAGATTGGGTTTTAGTGCAAGTAATTGCCGACCTCCACCTTTTACCTATCATGAGGTAATCAATTTGGTTCCTATATTTACCGTTCGGTGACATTCATGTATAAAGTCGTCGCGGATGTTGTTTAAACCACGAATTAATTATAGTCAGGCTGTTTTCTGCGCAGAAATAAAGTAGCATCTGTCCACGATCATTCCGTTCACCTAAACCAAATCTGCCGACGATCTTTCATAACATCAGCTATCTGCCAGTAAAAGTCTCGTCAAAATCGGTCCAACCGTTTCGGAGATTAGCTGGAACAAACAGACCGACAGACATAAAGCACTATTTTCATATGCATTTAGGAAAAAGCTGTTATTTTGATATTACAAACAGACACTTCAACTTTATTGATTTGTATATATTTTTAATAGCAGCCCGTCCCGGCTTTGCACGGGTGGACATTTATTTTTTAAACATTTTGGGATAAAATATAGCCTATGTTACTCAGGGATAATGAAGCTTTCTAATGGTGAAAAAAATTTTAAAATCGGCACAGTAGTTTTTGAGTTTATTCATTACAAACATACACACACACACACACACACACACAAAAATACAAATCTTTCCTCTTTATAATATTAGTAAGATTTTGTCCCCCTGCGCCACTTCCTAGTATTTTGGCTGGTAAGAATTGGCGGAACAAACTGGCCCTTAATCATTCCTATTTCAAATCCAAATCATCTCTGTCCTTACTTACATCTTTACCCCCTTCACATTCCAGACATAATCCACGGCAAGTTGGATCAAGAATGCAAGCGCGTGGAAGTCGACGTCGCTTTAGGTCGCGACGCGCGCCTCGAGGACGCCTCAGCAATCGCCGATGTTCTAGCAGACTGGTGCAATGCTTGCGAGGCTGTTCTTAGCTCAGTTGATAGGCACATACAGCGCGCCAATCACCATAAGACAAGGGCTATTAGACATCAACAGGCTATTGAGCAGGAGGTTTGTCATCAGATCATTCCATTGTAGACCTGATTGAGAGGGAAATGAGGACCCGTTCATATAAAATCTGCGGGCATACAGATGAATAGGCTTATGGTCGCATCATCATTTGCCTAGCCTTTTCCCATGTTGGGGTCGGCTTATGCTTATGGTCGCAAATGCACTTAATATTAAGAATTGTCACTCTGTGATCATTTAATGAATTGTAACACGATTCATAATATTATTATCCTATTGGCTATTATGGTTCTGCTAAAGCGGTCTTTTTGAGGTCCCCAGATAACTGGACTTGGCGAAACTATACATGTCATTTGCAATAGAATACTAAAATCGGTCTTTTTTGGCAAAGAATAGGCCAACCTTACTTTAAAAGTGTTTATGAAGTCGAAAAGTTAACCTGCAATATTTTTTGATGTTTTAGAAAACTATTATAATAGTTAATTAGCAGGTTTACCACAGCTAATGGGTCCACTAGCCTTTGCGTATGTTATAATGTGTATTCTGGTAGTGTAATAATGCTGAAATAACACCCAATTCAAAATAAAGTGTAGGTTATTGAATAAAATACAGTTCTATAAATCAAACTTTAGGAATGAAACATTTTATAAATATCTTTTTCTACTTTCAGATACTATACATAAAGAAAACTTTGAAATCGCAAGCAGAGAACGACGAATCTGCCACGGGCGGCGGCAGCGAGACCCATTCCGCGCCAAAGAAGAACTCGGGAAAAGGCAAGACGCCCCGCAATGCCGCCAAGTTCTGGCAGAAGAACACATAATCACTGCCAACCTGGAAAAATAGTTATTTAAATTAAATTGTAATTTTTGTGATACTGTTAATAAACTCTAAGTATGCTCTCGATGGTTTGTTTCTTTTCATTCAAAAAGTAGTTAGCTTTTTTTGATAGGATTCTGTATCACCGTTCTTAGTAAAAAGCGAAATTGATTCTGCTCCAAAGGCAGTTGACCTTCATGGATAATTTCAAGCTAGAAAAGCGATGTCTATGAAGTTTTCAAATAAATTGTCTATGCCGAAAGGTGAAAGTTCAAAAGCTGCCACACATTTAAACTATTTTGGTATTTATACGTTTCGTCAGATTTTGGTCAACATTAGGTTGGGGGACAAATAGTGTATTTTTCCATTTTTATCTACTATTGTTAACGCTCGATAATCTAACATAGTGAAGACGACGTTCCTTTTGGCTAAGCAAAAGCCAGATTTACGTAGCTGCGACATTGCTGTAATATATCATAAGGCGCCTAATTATTAAATGTGTTTGATTGTTAGTGTAAACAGCTTCTATTTTGTGCTGATGAGCAAAATATTCATTAGCTCAATAACAAAATAGTTTTGGTACGATTTTCAAAGAAATACATTCTATGTTATGAAATTAAAACGCTGCAACCCAGCCGGCGAAACGTCAATTGTGAGAGTGGGACAAAACCGCGAGGTTTCCTAGGCTAGCGAATGAGAGGGCAGACCTCCGCCGACGAGGCGGCGATTTCGCCCGACATTGAGTGCCGAGAGACTGTTTTGTTGACGCAGAAGCGCAGCAAATAAAGTGCGCAGGCAGTGCAACGATTATCACGTTCGCAGGCCTCTAAATAGTGATGTAAATAACACATAAAACGTAATACATCGTAAACATAGACTACGTAAAGTACTTACGAAAACCATTCTAGATGAAAAAAGACTCGGAGTTAAGTGTCGTGATAAGTCACAGCACCATAGCAACCGAACAGTGAAAAACTACGACATAAGTGACCGTCGCGTTTTACACAACGATGCCGTGATAAAAATCATCATAGTAAACAGACAATCTTGTTTTGTAAAGAGACTCTTGTTCACCGGAGTGCCACAACTTGCGGGCCTTCGTGTATTGGATGAACAAAAAGGCAAGTACCAAGTTGCCCTTTGTTAGGTCGTATGTATTCACCTTTCACGTAGGAGGGCTGGTATTCATGGTCAACACTGTTTACTCAATACTTGAGCCCGTTGTCATGTAGCTGTGCTATAATAATATTAGATGGCGACGTCAAGGCTTGATAGATCGACCTTGATTTATCGAATGTTTGGCTTCAAAATGAGCCAGGTTGGCGTTGTTTTTGTATAATATCGTGTGGTAATCATTATAATGATTAGCGTTAGCGTAGTTGAAGGGTTTCAATCAATACAGTCGCGTGTACGGTTGAAAATAATAATAATGTATCGTGATTGTACGTAGCGTGTTATGTTTGTGTGGGTTGGGTTGATGTTCTTTGTTGTCGGCGCTGTCAGCTGTTCGCGAGGGGAGCGCGGGGCGGCGCGAGCAACTGGTCGGACTGGTACCGCGCGCGCGCCTAGCGTTGCATTATACTCGTGCCGTCCGACCCTCCTCCCGTTTGCTAAACTCGCTTTCTGTTGAACAAACCCTTTTGCTAGTTAAATTAATGGTCAAAGAATTATTTTGTCCACGAAGAATGACTTCAAAGAGCACGCGAGCGCTTTCAATAAATATTTATGAAGCTGTTTCTGATAAAAAAACAAGGACGCGCGATTTACTTTGTAACCTTCCAGCGCAGCGGTAGGAACGTACCTATAGATTGTACCTATCTTTAGTTGGTATACAACGTTTAGGCAAACCTGGGGCCTTGCCAACAACACTAAATGCGCGCAAAAAGCATTAATATTTGTTGAAGCGCTTTAGATAAGTATTGAATTATTGTGACCTCAACACATACTGGACGACTTCATTCGAATCTTGTTTGAATGAATAAATCATTTCGCTTTGAGCTTTGTTTAGCAGTTTTAAATAAGATATGAAACATTTGTTTGTGAACAATATTATGGAGCCCATAAGTATAAGGTTTTTTTTTGAATGGATTGCCGGAAACATCAATCGCATTTACTGAATAATTTTGGCACCGAATTTACGCTCCTCAATCTTCTAAACTTACAAGATGATAAAATAATTCTGTTAACTTATTTGTCCAAATCCTGTCCAATCTGGCTAAGAAGCAAGTTACATTGAAAAAAAAAATACCCCTGTCCTGCACGCGTAGCATGACCATCGTAGAAACGGGTTTTGTTGACAGAAGAATCGACAAAATGACAGAATGTGTCGACAAAATGAGAGATTTATTTTCACAATCTGTCATTTTGTCGATTCTTCTGTCAACGAAACCCGTTTCTACGGTGGTCATGCTACGCGTGCAGGGCAGACAAATTATAGAGCTACTATTCTTATGACGACAATATTCGAGCTATATTCTCATAATTATCTTAGCATCAATACCTATTAAAGATAATTGATTGTAAAACCGTGCCTTTGTACATTGATCTGCGTAGAAATAGTCCACATAACTTTTAGACGAGCTAAGATACATTTACGAGAAGATCCTCATCAAATTGAAACTCTATACTGTCTGGTAACATGCCACGATCGTCCATTTAACTAGACAGGATGTAGCCAACAAAGCCGCAGTATAAACTTGAGCATGCATTGGTGAAGTTAGAGCCTTTGTTCAATTCGCCGCGGTCTGGAGTGAAATGATATGCGCGTTTACTACTGAACTTCGTCGTTGTTATATTTCATTATGTAATACGTGAGTCTTGCGGTTATCAGACTTTTGCACTGGTCCTGCCACCCTGGTCTCTGCAGTATGCAACTTCCCTGCGAAATTCAGAAAATTCTTTCCTTTTGCTTGGTGTTTGGCTTGCAGACTTGGAGATTCCGAAATAAAATGCCAAGACAGGCATGGCATACCTTCGCAGCTTTGGTTGTAACTTAAAAAATTCTCGTGACAACATTTTTTGAGGGTTCAAAAGACTTTCAATGTTGTCATTACATTGCGGTACGAAGTAGAAGGATGACTAAATAACTTACTTACATACCAGGATTTCTGCCAAATGTCTTAAATTAGACGATATAATGCATGAATATGCTGCAGACAGAATATTAGTGTACACTGTACTTACCACGAAATAGCTCTTTTCACTGTTCTGTATGTAATTTAAAGTATGGTTGGGAAAAGGCTAGCCAAATAATGACGAGAATAACAGCAGGTACAGTCTTTACTACCCGTATCGAACAGAAACTCAATATTTGACAGTAAAAGTATGATGGTTAACACTATAGAGGAAACCGAACGTGCAACCAATCTCAATTTGCCTCCAACAGTAGTTAACTACTGGCCTACATAATGTTCCCCAAGGGATTACCAACTAATCAGCATAGAAACAAGCTAACAACAAAATGCATATTACAGAAGCCTGCTCATAATAAGTATGCATCGGTTGGGCTTCCATAACGGCCTGTAATGAGATATACCGACTTGTGACGTCACTATATAGGTAAAGCCATTATGTCAGCCTGTCGGCGCACTTCCTTGTCACTGGTTATACGAGATTAGTGAGCTAAAGGGCTCTACACACCAAAGCCGCTGCACTCGCCATCATGTTAAACTCAAAGCCTTTATTTCAATAGACCCATTTGAATTGTCAAAAACAAGAAGATGACGCTGCAATCCAACTACAAAGCATAATAGCTGTAAAAAGCTGTAGTTACCCATTCCAAAGCGTAGAATTCTATGGAGAAGACTGGAGAAGAAACTCCATGGACACTTAATTCAATGTATTGCTACAAAACCTTCGGTAAATCATTCATGTGTCGCCAAATAGCCCGTATTTGGCGGCTTCAAAGTATTGCAAGCAATTTTTTTTTAGCTTGAGTGTGGCAGGGGTCCTAAGTATTTACGAAAATCGCCAACATGTCGGCGGGTAGCACGTGCCTGTGGATGCATGTCGCTGATATGATTCTTTTTTTATATTAGGCTGCCGAGCTGGGTCGACGAGTCGCCGGCTTTGGTGTGTAGAGCCCATAAGATAACCTAGTTCTGTTGCAACGCACCTGACTGCACATCGGGCTATTAATACTTGTAATAGCCTGGTATTAGTTTGTATTAGTCTCCCCGGAGTTTCGTCATTAGTTGGTGGAGTAGGAAACTAGGAATGATACATTTCCGCTGGTTTGTTTACCGTTTTGGTCTGTCGTCTTTGGAAGAGTACAATTTATACTTTAAAGTGGAAGAAAATCTAAGTGTCTGACAATTATCATTATTTGCTCCTTATTGGCCACGTCAACATTGCTAAAATAAAAAAATGTAAAGTAGTGTAAATAGCTACAAAGTTTTACAAAATAGAGCTGTAACAATAACATGGAAAGATGGTTGCAACAATGCCGAAACATAAAAAAACTGCTATCAAATAAAACAATAAGTTATGGAGGATTCTGTACAGAAAAATAAGGAAACCGTACATGAACCAGCAGGCAGTATTATAAACTCAAAAGACAAAGGTACCGAAGACCATAACTAAGTAAAACAATAAAATTTCGTTAATCTTGGTAGACTTCCAGCTTTAACTTGGCAAGAAGCAACTTCGTACGTAACAACTTCAAAGATGGGGGGCCTTAGAGCAAATGGGATGAGAAACTATGAAATATGATAGACTATTACTTCTTAGAGCCCATCATTCAGGCGCAGGAGTCGAACAAATCAAATGTTTTGACTTTGAAGAATGGTTGCTCAGGAAAGTTAGTTCAAAGTTGTCGATTCTGCTATCTTCTAGTGAATACTGCAACAGCAGGTAAATAGCATTTTCAAAAACATATATATGTTTAATGATTTGGATAATGATGACTATTTTGTACGAAGCAAATAATATTTCAATATTTTTTTAAGCCCTTTTGCAAATTAAGTACCTACCTAATAACTTTACAAGATGCCATCTATCAGGCTTCTCTTAAATAAAGATATGTAAAATCCCCTCACAAAAAAAATGTTATTGTCGCACGTGAACAAAATTTCATCCAAATTTTTCTGCAACAACCGGCACTTGCAACCGCGATGTTCGTTCAGCCAGTGAAATTAGACCTCCGCCCACGAATTAAATGTCCCGCAAAGCGTTTGAATTCACAATGAATGTTCTGCGGTTAGCTGCAACCGCAGTTACTCCAGCGCAGCGTTTGAAAGCACGCACGTCATCTCGGATTACCCACATTAAACACTTTTATTGTGACCAGTACCTGTTGTAGAAAGTGCAACAACCTTTTCTGAATAGAACTATTTCTGTTTGATAGTATTGTGTGTGCCTCGCTCCGCTGCGTGAGTATTAAATGTCGTTGGACTGATCCTACAGCTTCGTTGGCTGCGGTTTAGCAATCTGGCCTTTGAAATTGTGATTTGGTGGTTTCGAACTTCCGTCTAATCTAGGGACAGGTTGCTGAACCCCACAAGTTTCGTATCAAAAGAGTAAGGACCAAGGAGGCCGAATTCAAAAAAAAAAAACTTTAGAAGGTTCGAAATGTCAAAGCGAAATTGACGTTTCAATTTTAAACCCATCCTGTCCTTTGTAGGAGGTTGGAGGTAAGGGGCGGAAAACGGAATTGAATAGAAAAAAAGTCTCCACAAAGTCAAAAGTCTTGCTCCGATATTGCTCAACCTGCAGACATCGCCAGATTTAGACAAACTTATTTAGTATTTATAGGTAAGACTCCAGATTTGAATCTGAGTTAGATCATCCGAAGTTCTGCTAGATATAGCACTCGAAGTTAGTTAAGTTTAGTCTACTTGAAAACAAGAAAATAAGTTTTTATTAGATTGTCTTTCTACTACGACCTTTTTGTACTACAACCTCATTAAAGTTATAGCATAGCTCCTCAGCTCTAGTACTCCTAATGTGACTCTCTAAAGTTTTATTTCACTCATTTTACTGAAAAGTTTGGTCGGTGCCAGAATCGTGACGAAGTTTTCATACGAGTGAAGAATTCGTGTGGAATACAAAGAAGCACAAAGTTGTGAAAAGTTGGAAACTGCAGCTATTTGTGAATTCTGCTTGATGCGATATGCTGGAATATTTCTTTGCTTGGCATGAAATGGCGAAACGTTGTGTGAAGTAAAATATGCTGTAAATATTCCTAGATTATTTGTCTTGATCTTTTGATTGATGGAGTCTGAAGTCGATTAATTACATAGTGTTCAGGAGTGTCTTTTTCTTAGCGTGTCGATGACAATTTAAATTGAGTCAGCCCAAAATTCGGCGACAAGTTCGTCATTTTGGATTGTTTTAATCGTTTTTTGGATTTTTTTAAATCTGCTGTGTTTTTTTTCTGATATTTCTGAGGGAATTATATTATTAAGTACACGTATTTGTTGTGAGTATTATGACTCAACTTATTTTCTCGTCCGAAACTTCAACCTGCTTAATATTCCCGACATCTATTTCATAAATAGAAACTGAATCAAGATTTAAGCTTATTCAGAGCTTTAAGATACGAATGTTTATCTTTCACGCGTCGCGTCGCCATACAATATGTAAGGTAATGCCATGGAATAATAAAACCACAGAGAAGCGAACTCTTATAGATAGCTGTACAAGGATCTATCAATTTCACAAAAAAAAACAAAATATTTACCAACGACGCCCCTCCATCAATTTCGAACTTGAACCGCATTTGCCAAAGCCAGAAGGGTTCCAATTTTCTTTGCAAGCGATGACACTACCCTGACTGCATTGAACATTTCTACCGCCCCGCAACTGTTGGTATTCTTCTGCTTCTTTCGTATCGATGATGAGCTTTTCAAATTATATGAGCCCAGCACGCCACGTCTATCATAGCGTCACCACTTTACCAGTGGCGTTTTTATGTCCTGGGTATTGGCATTTAAGAGGAGTTTATTCCATAAATTCATTCAGTCATTATCGTGTGCTTAGTGCCTAACCTGGTGTCGGAGTTTTTAAGCCGCCCATGGGCGTCTGACTTGGCTTTACATGCCGTCGAGAAATATCTCTCAGGCATGCTGGATTCCTCACGATTTTTTTTTATCACCGAAGCAAGTGATAATTATACAATACGCACATTAATCCGAAAAATCAGAGGTGCGTGCCACGGTCACATCACTAGGCTATCGCTACTTATTCTATAAATTGTATCTATGGTAATACTTAGTAATGGTCGATGAACCTAAGTCTTGTTACCGTGGGCCTTGAAGTGAGCGATGAGAAGAGCGATAAAATGAACAGCGTTGTAAAAGAAAATGTTATCGTACAGCTTGTTAAAAAGTTTGAGAAAATGGCTCGTCTCTTGTCTTCATGTCGCTTTATGATGACAACGTGGTTTGATGTTGTTTTGGGTTTCAGTAAGTAATTGCTCGGGATGTAAGTGGTCTAGTTTACTTGAATAAGTGTAACCCATTCCTTTGTTTCAGTATCGTTACGGTTTGTTATATTTAGTAAGCTGGTAATGCTGCAAAAGCTATACGAACAGATGACTAAGCTCCTGCGAGGACTAGAAATTGTCGATAGTCACTTTTAGTAGTTTTAGTCTATTTATCCATCCAAATTGTGAGGTTACTTGTTCTGGTCCTAGATTAAAACTAAGGCCCGGCGCCCACTATCGGTGGGCATCGGTGCGGCTCGGTACAGCTCGAGCGTTTTACGCCGGCTTCGAGCGGCTTAGGGCGCCTTAGAGCTCCGTCGGGCGACTTCGGGCGGCCTCGGCAACCGTAAGTATGGCTAAGGATGCCGAGGCGGTCTTCGGGTAGCTCGGGTGGCATTTTCGGATCAGACACGTCGCAGAACAGTCATTTCGATCACCGCACGCGCCTTCATTATCGTATCGTACAAGTAGACGCAAAATAACTTGGCAGTCCTGAACATAGGCTCTGCGAACTTCTGCGCATGTACATTCGTAAAGAAAACTGTTATTGGCATTTTTTTTTTAACCAAAATACTAATAAAAATGTCCTAATACCAAGTAAAAATAAAATAAATATCAAAACAATTTGAGACTCAAACTTGACTTCTTCTTCAGCAAGATGAACAATGAGAACTAAGTCCCAATCCACCATTATAAATACACACACATAACTGTTTTCACGGAACGTTACGAGTGACTGCTCTGCGATGTTTCTGCAGCCAGAACTATTCTTAGGCTACCCAAAATCAGCTACGGCGTCCTTAGGCGTGTTTACGACTGCCGAGGCAGCTCTCAGGCGCCCAAAGCCGCCCGAAGTCGCCCGACGCAGCTCTAAGGCGCCCAAAGCCGCCCGAAGCCGGCGTAAAGCGCTCGAGCTCTACCGAGCCGCACCGATGCCCACCGATAGTGGGCGCCGGGCCTAAGTGTGAACTTGCTTCTTAGATTTTGATTCTCCAGCTATAATATCGCCTCTCTAATGGCTCCATCATAACTCTTTGTTGGAAAACTAGAGATATGTCATATGCACTTTGACTCTGTTAACCTCTATACCGCTCAATAAAGTCTTAGCTTATAGCTAATTGTGTGAGCGTTTTGTTCTGAGAGAGAACTTATTCAAATGCGAGCACTTTACAGATTAAACGAACGCTGTGTGTTGTCACGATCTTTTTTAGTATGTACCTTACTTACTTGCTGTTATTTTCGAAGTTGGTTGAAAGCTTTTAATCCAGATTCTAGGATAGGTATTTTGAAGCGTGTGGCTGGAAAGATTTTCTTAGGTATCTTGTGGATCGAGTATGCAAAAGATACGGTATTTGCAGATGCAGAATCCATTGTTAGTCGTGTGTCCGATGAGGTTTCCATCGACAAAATTACTGAGTATTTTGAAGCGTCTGGCAGAAAAGATTTTCTTAGTTGTCCTGTGGATTGAGTAAGCAAAAAGCAGGGTGTTTGTAGATGATGAAGCTATTGTTAGTAGTGTGTCCGATGGGGTTTCCATCGACAAAAATACCGAGTATTTTGAAGCGTCTGGCAGGAAAGATTTTATTAGTTGTCTTGTGGATTGAGTATGCAAAAAACAGGGTGTTTGTAGATGCAGAATCTATTGTTAGTCGTGTGTCCGATGAGGTTTCCATCGACAAAAATACCGAATATTTTGAAGCGTCTGGCAGGAAAGGTTTTCTTAGTTGTCTTGTGGATTGAGTATGCAAAAGATAGGGTGTTTGTAGATGCAGAATCTATTGTTAGTCGTGTATCCGATGAGGTTTACTTCAGCAAAAATAACAAACTCCCTATATTTAATTTCATCTCCTTTTTAACGCGTTAGGGGATGAATTTTCAAAAATCCTTCATTAGTTCATCTTCGTTTTTAGGAAAAATTTGTGAAAGAAATCCTGCATTTAGATCCAGCGGGTTTGTGGGATGTCTGTTATTTTCGCAGCAGATTTAGGTAAAGTAGGTACCTAATAGATGTTTTTCGTAGCCAGAGCTGTTCTTTCCAGTATGTTCTCATTTTTAAGGACGGTTTTTATAGCTTTCGGTAGATAGGTGCTCAAGCAACAATAATAATTGTAAACATGATAAAGATTCATCGTAAAATTCACGCAAGCAAAATCTGAATTTTACGAGAATATAACGCGGATAAAAATGTATGTTATGTCGTAAAGTGGCTGGCTAATAAATCGTTATTTTATTTGTATCAGCTCTCAAAGTACTCGAATCATAATAACGGTTTTATTTTATGAAAACCTCTTTAATTTTATAACTTTATCGTTTTAAATTTGGACAGTAATTGTTCCATAATCTGCCTTCGTGGGAAGGAGACATCAGCTGAAAACTATCAGCATCCTATTGTCAAGTCAAGATTTTACTTCAAACCAGTGAATCATCCATACTTATCTATACTAATATTATAAAGACGAAAGATTTGTATTTTTGTGTGTATGTGTGTGTGTATGTTTGTAATGAATAAACTCAAAAACTACTGTGCCGATTTCAAAATATTTTCACTATTAGAAAGCTACTTTCACCCTGAGTAACATAGGCTATATTTATTGCTAGAAAAGATAAGGAATCCTTAAAAAAATCATGTCCACCCGTGCGAAGCCGGGAAGGGACGCTAGTATTATGTATATGTGAAAATTACTCGTCTGTCTATCTTTTGCCCTTTTCCTATTCAACAGCTGAATAAAATTCGTCTCAATTTTCATCTCGATAGCCGGCACAATCATGACGCGGGCAAATCACTATAAGACAAACATTGGAAACTTTGGACTAAGTAAACCCTTAAGTTGGAGGTGAACTACATTTCCTTTAAAAAACAACACGAAAATACCAAGTTTCTCGAGTCAAAGACTTTGCAGTGTAAAGGCTAGTTGAAACAATAGCCTGTGTGGCTGTGTTTCTTCCAGTACACACTCAACTAGCGGTCTGAGGAACTCTGAGAGTTCCTTTGCCAACACTTAGGAAAGTAACATAAGGTTTTGATGGCCAGTGAAAAATAAGTCTTATTGATTTTAGAAACTTTGGCAGTGACGTCTGAGAGGGCGAATGGAAGAAGAAAACGTGTTGCGCCGACCCCAAGTAGAATGGGACGAGGGCAGGAAGATGATGATTGATTTTAGCAGCTTTTAAAAATCTTGGTTTCTTCAGAAGAGCTTTCCCTCAATTGCGTCCAGCTTACCCTTTCGACCCTAGATAGTCAGCTCCATAATCAAATTGGCTGAGCTATTTAACATTTTTCTTAGACAAAGGAAGAATAATTTAAAAAAAGTAATGGCTGAAGTGAAAAGCCTGTACTAATCCTTCCTTGGAGACCTATTATACCTAACCTACTAATTTCACTAGGTATTTAGACAGATGAAACTGATAGACTGCAAAATATGGCGTTATAAGAACGAGGAAGTGACGTCTAAATATTTAATGAACCCTAATTCTGGAAAGGACTTCAGATAGAAAAAAAACGAAATAAACCCTATAGTGAAAGTTTTTAAGTTTAAGTTTGGAAGAAATAAAATAAAAAACTTTCGCCCCGCTATTTGACACTTACCCGCATAGAATCCAAATCCGAAAGGGGTGAAACAAAACACCGCTGCGCTAAAAAAGAATCTAAAGAAATAAATAAAATCAAGAGGTTTCCTTTATCCACAATGATTGTTATGAATGTTTCTTAAAACATTTGTAGCGCCTGTCACAAAAGAATCTGCAATAAACGCCGTCGAAATAAAAGTGATTAATGGAGATGAGAACGGGCTGTTTTATAAGCCACAATGGATGGACCGGGAAAAGAATTTCTTAATAATTATTATGCTAATTGTGTTTGGAGAAAATTTTGTATCATTTACGGGTTCATCATTCATGTGAGAGATGTCCACCTGTCATAATTTTCTTGATGAGGGATGGTACATTTATAATTTCTGAGCATCATCATCATTTGCTGGGGTCGGCTTCCAGTCTAACCGGATGCAGCTGAATACCACTATTTTACATGGAGCGACTGCCTATCTGACCTCCATAACCCAGTTAGTATTGGGTAATACGATACCCCTTAGTAAGACTGGTTGTCAGACTTTTTGGACAACTGACTACCTAACGACTATCAAAGATCTACAAATGACACCCGGGACCAACGGTTTAACGTGCTTTCCGAGGCACGGAGGAGATTCGGTTTGTAATGGGTGGTCAGTGTGGTCACCCATCTACAACATAGGCAAAAACGGCTTGACCTAAAGATCGACCCTAGCGGCTGTTATTATTTAGCCACGAGCTCCTCCCTTATGATTTCTGAGCATCCGATTCTTTATTTAAAAGGAAGATGTCTATGCTCATCAGACCCGTGAAAGTAACAATGTTTGGGACGAAAATTTTAAACGAAATGAATTCCATCGTCATGAAAAAGTAAACTGCGCGGACTTAGGGGTCATTTATCATTATTTGTCTTCAGCCTGTTCAAAACAAGGAATGGCTGAAGCAATTTGGAAAAAGTTCCCAAAACGGAACCTCTGTAAAGTACTTTCTTGAATTAGCTTTCTAAAAACACAAACTTTAATGAAAAAGTTAGGAGAGATAGAATACCTAAATAGACGAAATTCAATACTTTCTCATCACCCAAATGCACCCAAACAAGAACAACCCTCTAAAAATAACCGAGAGAAAGTTGGGAACTTTCATCGTTACAGAAACTAAGGCACAGATTTCGACCTTACTGTAACCCAAATACCGGGCTGCAAGTTCTCATTTGACCCGCACCGGCTATGTAGGGCATGACGTCACGATGCGGAGATGCAACCAGCGATAGGAGGTGATAGGGGAAAGTCAATCGGGTTGTAAGGGGTTGTTATATTGTTGACGGGTGACACGTGGCGTTTGAGGGGTTAATTTTTTTGCTGTCAATCATTAATGGAATTAGTTTTTTTTTTCGCGATTTCTTTTTGTTTTTATTGATGAAATAGCTTTTGCCTGCGGCTTCGCTCGCGTTAATTTAGTATTTGACAATCGATTCGGGTTGTACTCTGCTTGTAATAATATAATTCAATCATGATTCGAAAGACACGAAGCGCCATCTATTTTTTCGGGATGAAATGTACCCTATACTCGTTGATGGATGATCGGTTCAGTGGTTTAGTCGTGCAAAAGTAACAAACAAACTTACATTCGCATTTATAATATTAGTTAGGATAGTCAGGAACGATAGGATGAGAGGGCTGACGTGTGTGCGTAAGTTCGATGCTGAGGGAGGTACAACAAAAATCATGTTTTTTTTTTTGTAAATGATAATTTGGTGTTTAACTTAGAGTTTCATAATTCAGAATTTTACCAACGTCCTCCTGAAATTACTGAATTATTGTTATTGCGATAGAAGGTGTTGACGGATTGCCAAGTATCCAGTTTGAATCGGAAGAAGTTGCTGAAATCTGGTCAACGCCCACCAACGTTTTCAGGCGCCAAAAGCACTCTCGTCTGAACTTTTCAGACCCCGCCCTTTCTTAATGTGGAAACATTTTGCTCGCAAGCTTTTTTTATAGTAAATCGTTGTGGTTGTATGGAGGTTTAAGGTTTTTGTGGACGGTTTTGGTTTCAAAACCCGTAAAGTTTCCCAATGTGTAATTACTTTAGATATTCAAATTAAGTATGCATTCTCAGAAAGAATTTAGCCGTTTAGCCTAGTCTTGTACAAATTATTTTTACTTTTGTAACTTTTCCAATTTCGTAGCATTTAGAAAAAACCTGTACTGTCACTTACGGGATATCTTCCGTGCTTCTTCTCAAAATAATGAACAATCACGGAAGATATCCCGTAAGGGACAGTATACGTTTAGTTGTAAACCGTGAAAGCTCAAACCAGTGTTCGTAGCATTTTATTTTGGACAACTTAAAAAAGGCCGTGACTGCTGAGATGACGAGTAATAGAGAAGTATGGAGGAAGAAGAAGACATGCTGCGCTGACCCCAAATAAATTGGGATAAGAGCAGGAGAATGACTAACTGACAGCATCTGAGGTCCTTTTCAACTAGGTACTGATCCGAGGACACATAGGAGCAACAGCCGGAAATTGCCAACGTACAGAGAACAGGCGTTGTGCGATCAATGCTCTTTATTCTTGTGAGAGAGAGAACAGACCTTTACTCTGTGTTAGTAAATAATACCGTAACATTAATATAGGTATGTTGTGTGTAATTAAAATCCGGTAAACAGTGAGAAAAATAATGTTCCCACATTCATATCTAGGTGAACACATAACGTTACTTGTTTCCGACTTGTTTTTAAGATTCTTAATAACATCATTTTCATTAAATTCTTATTTAGACCATTTATTTTTTGAAGAATGGGCGTGAGAGGTTGGATCCATATAAATACAGGTTTACTCATTCTTAAAATAGTAGGACTAACGTGTATTCGAAAACCGAGAAAAAAGTTATATTTCGTACTTACCTAAACAACACTCACAGCATTCACCACGGATTCGCATCATATTTATAAGGTTTGTAAAAATACTGTTAGTGTCTATTGTAAAATCTTAATATATGTATACAAAAATCGCACTTCCGCTATTCTCCGAAACCGAGGCGGGTCTTTAATCCTTTTCAAATATCCCGTAAATAACTTTAGACAATTAGACCGAGTCTACAATTACGTTTTAATTTCTTAATTACAACAACACGCGAAGAGTAATCTTCGCGTGCTTATCTGCGATCGTAGTAATTTTAACTGTTGCTACAGAAACAAACGGTTCAATGGCGGGAATTTGCATAATTTACTTTATTTTCTATCTTCTGATAACTTAGTTTTTCTGTTATTAGTTTGTGACTTTTATTGAACAGAAACCTGCTAGGTTTCCAGGCTATAATTCAGAGATTCAGACAAAATGAAATTCTCAATGAAAAACACTGAAATATCGTAGTACTAATAAACTAGGTCACATAGTAATTTCTTTCACCTTCATTATTCTTCATATTGTTATTTTTAATTCAGTCGATAATCCCGAAAACGAAAGAGAGACCAAAAAAAACAAATTAAGATCACAAAATAAGAAAATGTATAAATTGGACATACAAAGAAATATGCAGCCTGGGGCTTCCTTCAAACAATGTAAAATAAGGTTATTTATTTTTAACCCGCCTTCAAGCATAAAGACCACATTAAATAAATAAATTAAAGTTATACATGAATGTTATAATTGACCAAAAAGGTTTGAATAACCTAAGTAAAGGCAAGTAAAGTCTTCGTAACGTTCAATCTCTTTTGGTGTAAAAACTGTGACTTGAGAACAAACAGCACAAGTGTTGCCAGTTCATTATTCTGCCGGTGTCTTGGACTGCATTATGATGCAGTGGCCTAGCTGCAAACTTTAGATAGATAATCCCTCAAAGCCTCTTACGGAGGTTACTAGTATATCGAGACCTATCGGCTTCCACCTTGACGGAGAGATTACATGACGATGTTCAAGTGTTTTCATGTGAAATTGAATGGAAAAGTGGACAATATTGACGGAACTATACTTCAGTTTGCGGGGTAAAAAACCCGTGTATAGTGAGGATGGTTGTTTGGCGTTTGAAATACATTTTCAGGAGAGCACTGTTGTTGGTAAAGACTTGTGAAATTGTCTATGGAAATTGTATTCAAAAAACAAGATGGCGTTGTTATTTTCGACTTGAAAGACGCGCCAAAATCATGCTGCACTATAATAGAAGCTTGTGTGTTATAAATCGATGTGGGTGTTGCCAACGTAACAAAGCTGTTTCTATTTACGATTTCGAGCTATTTTAACAATGTCTAGACTAGAAAGTTTTAGAAGCTCAGCTTTGTCTACAAAGCCTTCAGGATGCTCTCGTCGACCGTCCGTGTAACTGAAAATACCAAACGAAAATGCAATCTAATCTCGCTGGTAGATAACAGTCTAAAAACCCTTCAGCGAAATACTCACTAATGGAAAATGCAAAGGAAAACCATTAACTCTTTGAAAAAATAAAACAAAAAGAGAGACCAGAGACACTGAATATTTTAACCCATTTTTTTGGTGTGTTACTAAAATCTGCATTTGAATTCACAGTGCAGGGGAGCGTTACGAGTTTAATCGCGCGTTGTGTAGTGGGCTTTACACTGATAGTGTGTAGTCGCCATTGTTTTACGTGAAAAATATTTCGACTGTGTTGGTGCAAACTTGATAGAGCATTTTTTTGGCATTTTTATTTTTAAGTAGGTAAGTTTTTTTATAGTTTATGTTTATTCAGCTGTTGGCAGGTGTTGTATTTGGCTTATTAATTAATACAAACTGCGTTTATTTTATTTCAATAGTCATAATAGCCTCCATTAAATGAAGCGAAAAATTACTTAATACCTTTTCCTAACAATAGCATATTGCTCGTTTCTCAAAGTATTAATATAACATTTGCCCAATCATATCATGGATGTGAGCAGAATTCCCAAAAGAGAAGACGCAGTATTCCCAAAGGCGTTATTTGCTCAGTTCCCAGACATTTCCGGAGAAAATCGCGTCGAAAATCACGTCGACAAAGTTTCATCCGATACAGAAATAAAGTTTGATTCACACCTGACTAGTCACGACGCCAGTGTCACCTGCCGCGAGTTCTTGACTGCCAGCATTCTGCCAGTAAATGACGTTGGCATGCCTCTCATGCCAGTCATGCTGCGTTTATGCCCGAGTGGGTATCTGATAATTATCTAAAATACTGCATAGTTTTGCAATTGAATCAAGTTTCTATAATTGTATCTCTAAAAGAGTGATCGGAGGAACTTTTTTTCTGTTTTTTATTGTTGTTAGTAAACGAAAATTATCTAAGCAAGGAGTTCCATCAATTATCTTCACCGTCATCACTTTCATTTTAAAAGTTAATCATTTCGGATTCTTGTCACATTCTTGTCTACGGGATACTAGTATCTTCCTTAATTTATCTAAGTCTCGGCCATTTTGACCATTTAGGTACCAGCATTCTGTAAACTGCCTGTTTCAAGAAGAGGATCATAACAAAAAAAAAATGTCATATTAGCCTATGGCAATTTTCATCAGCCATACGGCTAGTAACACAAAAAGTCATCCCTTCAATAATGTGGCTCCAACTCTTTCTAAACAAAAAACCAAAATACTTAGTCACACGTTGCACCCACAATCGTTTAAAACAGTCTCCGCTCCATCGTGTAGCTCCAGTTATAATTGAAATCGGTTCCATTTAGTCGTTTTCAAAGGCCAAATGAAACCGATTTCGATGACCATTCAAGTAACTTGATTAGCCAGTCAGTCAGTGAGTCTGAACGCAGCCTATATCGGTAATACAAATCGCTTTGAAAATAGTCTTCGACCATTCAAGTGGAATGGAGGAATACAGTCTAGGTATTTTAATTCCATTGTTGCTATAGAAGTAGACGTTTTTTTTTGCTTGGTTTAATGTTTATTTATTTAAATTCTGTTTTATTCTGTGTGTTGTAATTTACTGCCTCGTTGGCCTTGGCCTAGTGATCGCAAGCGCGACTGCTGAGCATGAGGTCCTGGGTTAGATTTCCAGGTCGGGAAAAGGGTTATTGGATTTTTCAACAGGAATTTCTCAGTAGCAGCCACGGGGTCTGGATTAGTGCCCGGTTGATGGCAATAGGCTCGCCCACTATTACATGGTACTTAAACATAACTGGCAAAATGTAGGTGTACTATTAGGTACAACCCTTCGGGTAACCCTTCTGGAATTGCAGGCTGTGATGTTATTTTATGTGTTATTATTGTTTCAGGCTTATTGCCTGGTTTTCAGTCTTTCTGGTGTAATTTTATTTGTAAAACTATTAACTCCTTTCGTTTTTGCTTAAATTATTTTATAGCAATTTCTTACAAAATCTTTTTAATTATTTTGTGAGTTTTTTTGACCTGAACTCTAAGAGTTAGCTTGGTTAAAATGTACAGCAAAGGTTCTGCTATTTTATATATTTTATATGTGTAAATTGTAATCATCATGATTTCATCCATCTTCTGTCTTCAAACCCACCCAATGCATTTCTTGATACAAAATGTAACTTAAAGTCCATGAAATTAGAAACATTTCACTATCAGAATTTTTCTCCAACTTTCTCGTGGAAAGCTCGACACCTTGAACAAAGAATGGCCGCCAGCCAACAATACTGAATGCTGGGAGACTAGCCCTTGGCGGCTCGACTCACAATGGGACAATGCTGGCTGAATATAATACTTGGCTGGAGACAGTACTAGCTTACTTTACTCGTCTGCTGGAAAGCAGAAATCATCTTATTGGGTCTTGGGTTGGTTTACATTTTATTTTTTAGTTTATGGTAAGTTTTATTTAGATTCTAGAATGATGGCTGAGTTTGTGGTGTTCCTTGTCTGTAGTTTGTCTATGATTTTTTTTTTCGATTTGCTGGTTATTGGATCGGTTTTATTTGATGAGAGTCATGTTTTGGCAATTTTTGAAAGTAATCGTAAATCAGACTTGGTCAGCTTGGTGACTTGGTGGCGCTCAGACTTGGCCTTTGACTGAAGCATAGAAAACCAAACTCAACGTTTGCCAAAGAGAGATGGAACGTAGCATTCACAATATTAGAGTCTACGATCGAATGCGCAACACCTTAATACGGTCTAAGAAGACAGGCATCGCCGGTGTTCTCTGCCAGCTTAAAATGGGACTGGACGGGTCACGTTTCTAGGACGAAGTCGGGCAGGTGGGCGGAGATAGCCACACAGTGGGTGCCTGATGACGGCTGTCGTAACCGAGGCAGGCCCTAGAAACGGTGTCGTGACGATCTGGACTCATTCTTAACGGATTGGTCGGAGAAGGCAAATTGTCAAATTTGGAAAGCCATGGGGGAGGCCTTTGCCCAGCAGCGGGACAGAGTAGGCTGACATCCTTATCGTTACTAATATTATAAATGCGAAAGTAAGTTTGTTTGTTACATTTTCACGCCTAAACCACTGAACCGATCATCCTGAAATTTTGCCACCGTTCCATATATCCCTACTGATATATCCCCGCTGGTAGGGATACTTGGAGTTTTTTTCCAATTGGTCCTACCGGTTGGGATATATGGAACTTTCTACTCCATATATCCCTACCGATCCGCACTGGTGGGGATAGTTGGATTTTTTTTTTTCCATTTATCGCTACCAGTAGGGATAAGTTTTCAAGGGTTTCTTTATATATTTAATTAGAAAATCGCAAAAAATTTAATACTTACAAACAAACCCATACTAAATTACTGTAACGGACGCCGATCGAATCATCAGAAATATGTATATAAGTTGATTAAGAATTAGATAATAAGTTAGATAATAAGAATTACGTCGAAATAAACCAATAAAGAAACGTAGTATGACAAAGTCCCAGGCACGCAAAGTAAACAAACGCTGTGATTGGTCGACCGACGGAGCCGCAATCACGTTTTGAGCAGGTCGCGACAGGTTGAAACCTGTCGGGCGCCGCTCCGTCGGATCGCGCACAGCGTTTGTTAAAAGAGCGGGAGAATGTTGCGTGCCGCCGCGCCGAGCGCCTACGAGCGGATGTATAAAAGACGGGCCGGCGCAAACACAGTTACAGTCGACGATTAGCTCTAAAAGGAAAATCATTTTATTAAATCAGTCTTTATTTGTGCAAAGTAAAGTGTTATTATTATACAGTCCACTCCGAAAATACCAGGTACTGTGGGGCTGCAGTGAGTTATGTAGTCCACCACAGCTGTTGGTCCTTCTAGCCGAATCTATATTTCATAAACCAGTATATGTGTAAACCTTTTGTGTGTAATTCCAAGTATATAGTGTGTGTAATGTGTGTTACAACCAATGTAACGAACGTCGACTGTCACCAATGTGATCTGGGTAAACGTCGGCCTTGAGCAAGCCACCGTCCGGATCCAAACCTGCCTAGCTATACGGGCTATACATAACAAGTACGTACCTGTGCCTACGAACTTAGGCAGATCGTACAAGTGCGTGCCTGTGACTGTGTTAAAGACAATATAGTGTGCCTAAATCGGTTATCTAGGCAGAATAAGTGAGTGTATCAAGTGTGTACGTAAAACACCGAGCCAGAACGAGTGCCGGTGCTCGGCCTATCGAGGCAGGACTTTTACGCGCGTAAGAAATAGTACTGACTATTCGGGCGGAACATACAGTGCGTGCCGGTGCCTACGAACTTAGGCAGAACGTACCAGTGCGTATCTGTGCCCGGTATATAAGTGGAACTTTACGCGTGTGATAGTAACGAACATACAGTGCGTGCCGGTGCCTACGAACTTAGGCAGACCGTACCAGTGCGTACCTGTACCTGCCACATAGGTAGAACTTTACGTGAGTGATAGCAACGAACTTACAGTGCGTGCCGGTGCCTACGAACTTAGGCAGATCGTACCAGTGCGTACCTGTACCTACCACATAGGTAGAACTTTACGTGTGTAATAGTGACGAACTTACAGTGCGTGCCGGTGCCTACGAACTTAGGCAGAACGTACCAGTGCGTATCTGTGCCCGGTATATAAGGGGAACTTTACGCGTGTGATAGTAACGAACTTACAAGTGCGTGTCGGTGCCTACAATAATAGGCAGAACATACCAGTGCGCGCCTGTGCCTACTATATAGGCAGAACATTAGAGTGATAGACAGTACCTGTTTATAAGTGCGTGTCGGTGCCTAAAGTAAATAGGCCGAACTAACCAGTGCGTACTAAGTGCCTACGAACATAGGCCGAATCTACGAGCGCGTGTGCCTGCCTACCTAGGCAGAATAACGAAGTGCGCTGTATCTCAGGCACATCTTTAAGATGGTTTTGACAAGAAGTCAAGCAGACATGGCCGAGATGGAGGAACAGCGACGCAACCAAGAGGCCACACGTCGCCAAGAGGAAGAGAGAATTGAAAAAGAGCGACTTAGACGTGTTTCATTAGATCCGCCGGCCTCACCCTTCTCAAGGCTGGCGGATACGAGCACAGCTGGGCCCTCCGGGGTCAAAACCACAGTGACCACGCAACAAAGAGCGAGGTCACCAGCAAGGTCGCTACGGTCGCATCGGTCGAACACAAGTATAACGACACGATTGCGACTAGCGGAATTGAACGCCGCAGAGAGACTGGCGGCTCTACAAAGAAAACAATTAGAAATGGAAGCAGACCTGGTCAAGAAAAGGCTGGCAGCAGAAGTGTCTGCCATCAACGATGAAGAGAGTATCAACGATGAGCCAACCACTGAAGAACCTCATCAAAAGGTGGACGAGTGGCTAAGAACAAACCCACTCGACTCACGGGGGGAGGAAGCAGCCAAGGGTACCAGGGAGGAGCCAAGACAAATAAGGTTCGAGGTGCCCAGGGCACGATCGCCGACTCCTACCAGAGCGAGGAACAGCATCGAGCAACTAGCCAACACACTAGAGAAGATGGCTAGACCCCGTCCACGATACACAGACCTGCCTATCTTCACCGGAGCCGCCAGCGAGTGGTTGCCATTCAAAGCAGCCGTTCGAGACTCGACATCAATGTACCAAATACCAGCAGCTGAGAACATCCATAGACTGAGGAGCTGCCTAAAGGGAGATGCTCGGGATGCTGTGGCCGCCTTACTACATACGGCCACAGATCCTGACATAGTAATGAAGACGCTGGAACAGTGCTTCGGGCGACCCGAAATTATCATCGATCGGGCGCTCGAGGACCTGAAGAAGCTCCCAAGACCTGGAGCATCGGCAGCTGACCTCAACAGCTTTGCTGTAAAGTTACAGAATATCATCTGCGTGCTGAAGACCATCGACCGAAGGGGCTACCTATTCAACCCCTTGCTGACGAGGGAGGTGCTGGAAAAACTAAGCCCGCACCTCCGCTCCCGCTGGTGCGACTACGCCTACGACAACGAAGGGACGGCCGACCCAGAAATCGTCGTGATCTCCCATTTCCTAATGAGAGAGGCGGACAGGGCATTACGTTACACTTATGCCCCGACTACCTGCGCCGCCGCAACACAGAAGAGAGAAACACGACCCGCCGTAACCCTTAAGAAGAAAGCAACGGTATACAACACCGTAGCTGCAGCAACCGAAGAAGATGCAATACCGTGCCCTGGGTGTGAACAAGCACACACTCTACCCCAGTGCCCAAAGTACAAGGCACTCACGATCGAGCAACGATGGGAGTTTCTCAAAGCCAAGAGAATCTGCTTCAAGTGCGCCCTAAGACAACACCGACGCCTCGGGTGTAAGTCAAAGCCCTGCGGCGTAGACCACTGTCGCCGACCACATCACGCGTCCCTACACCAGGCGCCAAGGCGTACAGAAGCTGCCAAACCAGAAGCAGCCAAGCCAGCAGAGACTCCGAAACAAGAAGCCGTCTTGTCCGTGTCACCACAACCAGCTGTTGGGCAACGGACGGTACTACTGAAGATGTGTCCCGTCATTGTGTCCGGACCACGGGGGGAGTCGCAGACCTACGCACTCCTAGACGAAGGAGCAACAATAACTCTCATCGACGAAGAGTTAGCATCCAGCATCGGGGCAGAGGGGCCATCACAACCGCTGCATCTAAACGGCGTCAACATGTCACAGGAAGAGTCAAAGAGTCAGCTCGTCGCCATCGATATTAGAGGAATAAATGAAACTGAGAAGTATAAGGTCAGAGCAAGGACCATAAGAGACCTGCAACTCCATAAGCAGGCCATCTCCGAAACCCTTCTTCAGCACGAGCACCTGAGGGACCTTCCCAGAGACGAGGTGTGCTACGAACGTGCACGCCCCGGGCTTCTAGTGGGAACCGACCACTGGGAGTGCATCGTCTCCCGGGAGCTCAGGACTGGCGGTCCGGACGAGCCGGCCGCATCGAGAACAAAGTTGGGATGGGTGGTGCACGGAACCGCACCACGCAGCGCCATAATACAAAAAGGCAAGGTGCTGCACGTGTATGAGCCCGACCGAGAACCGAACGTGAGCAACCAGGAGCTCCACCACTTGGTCGAGGCCCATTTCAAAATAGAGGCTCTCTGCATAGAGGGGAAGCCACGCATCAAAGAAGCAGATCAGCGCGCCATCAAAATCGTCGAGGCGACCACCAAGAAGACCGACACAGGGTACGAGGTGGGACTGCCGTGGCGAAGAGACGACACCGTCTTGCCACCCAGTTATAGTCAAGCACTCCGTCGCCTCACAACCATTGAAAAGAAGATGGACGCCGACCCAAAGTTCGCCAAAGAATACTCCAGCCAAATCAACAACCTACTTCAGAAAGGCTACGCCACACCGTGCGACGGCTCAGAACGATCGAGCCCGGTGTGCTGGTACCTGCCACACTTTGCCGTGCTTAACCCTAACAAGCCCGGCAAGTGTAGGCTGGTGTTCGACGCAGCAGCAAGAAGCAGCGGAGTATGTCTGAACGACGAACTGTTGGAGGGACCAGACCTGTTGCTGTCACTGCCAGGAATCCTATTCAGATTCCGGGAAAAGGCGGTGGCAGTAACCGCAGACATTCAAGAGATGTTCTTACGAATAAAAATAAGAACCGAAGACCAACCAGCACAGCAGTTCCTGTGGCGAGGCGACAACAGAGAGACGCCTCCACTGAAATTCAAAATGAGAAGCATGATCTTCGGCGCCGCGAGCTCCCCGTACATGGCCCACTATGTCCGCAATCACAACGCAGACATTCATGGGCAGGAGTTCCCGCGGGCGCTGGGAGCCATCAAAGAGAGCCACTACATGGACGACCTGGTGGCAAGTTATGAAGATCCACTGGAAGCCTGGAAGGCGATTGAAGAAACCAGAACGGTACACGCCAACGCCGGCTTCACTCTACGAGGATGGAGCGCCAGCGACAAGACCGTGCTGCGCGACATACCTCCTGAACTCTACGCCACTGCTCCTACACAACTGGGGGGAGAACAGCCGGAGAGCAAGATACTCGGCCTGTTCTGGAACGCGGAACGAGATGAGCTCGGGTTCAACACCTCTATGAACCGAGTGCCGGCGGAGGTACGAGATCGAACTCGCGCACCGACCAAGCGCGAAGCCCTCAGCGCCGTGATGTCCATCTACGACCCGCTCGGGTTGCTGAGCCATTACACCATCCGCTCTAAAATCATCCTGCAGAGCCTATGGCGCCTCCAGACAACGTGGGACGAGGAAATACCGGCGGAGGAGAACGAACTCTTCGCGTCATGGTTGGCGCACCTGAGCGAGATCGCCAAGCTCAGGCTGACACGCTGTTACACGACAAGGAAGTACGACAGCATAGAACTACACGTGCTATGTGACGCCAGCGAACAGGCCTACGCAACCGTAGCCTACTGGAGGATCACAAGCAGCGACGGGAGCATCGCCGTAGTATTGGTGGCCGCCAAAGCCAAGGTGGCGCCGAGACAGGCGCAGACCATACCTCGGCTCGAATTACAGGCAGCGGTCATCGGTGCGAGGCTCGCCGGCACGATCAAACGAGAACACCGCCTGAAGATTGGTCGCACGACCTACTGGACCGACTCATCCACCGTGGTTCACTGGATACACCACGACATGCGACGCTACACACCATTCGTCGCACACAGGCTGGGTGAGATCGCCGAACTTACCAGAAAAGAAGAGTGGCGATGGCTGCCCACCGAACATAACGTGGCAGACGACGCAACCAGGCTCAGCGACACTCCTCTGAGCACACAGGATCGATGGTTCCAAGGCCCTGCTTTCTTATACCAACCAGAAGAGCAGTGGCCCAAGATGTCGACAACGCAAGAAGAAGACGACGAGGTCCTGCACACCAGGGAGCGACCAGAACCAGAAAGCTGGCTACCCGACCCTGCCCGCTTCTCTAAACACGAGGTCCTGGTGAGGGCCACTGCACGAGCACTCGCCTTCATAGACATCTGCCGACGTAAGGCAACAAGAATGGAACACAGACACATCCAGCGCGCCGAGACAGAACTAATCCGACGCGCCCAACAAGAGAGCTTCAACGAAGAGATAGCCAAAATCAAGCCGGCTCGCCCACTAACAAAGGCGAGCAGACTGTATCGCCTAGATCCGGTTATAGAAGAAGGAATCCTGAAGGTGCGAGGACGGATCGAGGCTTCCTCCGCACCCACCGAAACAAAGCGGCCCATTATATTGGACGGCCGCCATCCACTGACCAAGCTCATCGTGCTGCGGGAACACTGCGCTGCGGGTCACGCCAACAGGGAGCGCGTGACAAATGACCTGAGGCAACGCTACTGGGTCATTCACCTACGACCCACCGTACGCGCGATTGAGAGAAGTTGCGCCTTCTGTAGGAGGCTGAAAGGGACACCCAGAACGCCGGCCACAGGAGACCTGCCGCACGCCCGCCTAGACCCTTTCCACCGCCCGTTCACCAACTGCGGGGTGGACTATTTTGGACCCATGGTGGTCAAGGTGGGTCGTCGCCGTGAGAAGAGGTGGGGGGCACTATTTACATGCCTCACCTGCCGCGCCGTGCACATAGAAATCGTGTCGTCCCTCTCGACCGACTCAGCAATCATGGCGCTGAGACGAATGGCTGCACGCAGAGGATGGCCGCAGCTTATGTACTCCGACAACGGGACCAACTTCCGCGGGGCAGATCAAGAACTACGCAACGCCTACACCGAGTGGCTGCCCGCTCTGAACGACGAGGGGCTGAAACATCGGATGGAGTGGCGCTTCATACCCCCTGGCGCGCCTAATCAAGGAGGCGCGTGGGAAAGAATGGTGCGCTCCGTCAAGACGGCGCTCAAAGTAACCCTGCGGGAGAAGGCGCCACCAGAAGAGGTACTCAGCACGCTACTCACCGAGGCTGAGTTCTCCATCAACGCGAGACCCCTGACTCACGTAAGCGTTGACCCAAGCGACCCCGAGGCCTTGACCCCTAACCACTTCCTGTTGGGGTCATCGGACGGCCTACCGAAGACGGGACCCTGCGACGAGGCCGATCGACGAGCGTGGCGAGCTAGCCAAGCACTTGCCGACCACTTCTGGCGACGCTGGCTCCGCGAGTACCTGCCCACTTTGGTACCCCGCGGCGAACCGAAGAACGACGCTCGACCCCTGCAAGCCGGAGACGTGGTCCTCGTGATCGACCACACGCTGCCCCGGAACACCTGGCCGATGGGAGTCGTCGAGCGAACGCACCCAGCAGCCGACGGCAGCATCAGAGTCGTCGAAGTAAGGACGAGAACCGGCATCTTCCGACGCCCAGTAAGCAAGCTCGTCGTCCTATTGAAGAAAGAAGAGGCTACGCAGGCTGCGCCGGGGGGAGAACTGTAACGGACGCCGATCGAATCATCAGAAATATGTATATAAGTTGATTAAGAATTAGATAATAAGTTAGATAATAAGAATTACGTCGAAATAAACCAATAAAGAAACGTAGTATGACAAAGTCCTAGGCACGCAAAGTAAACAAACGCTGTGATTGGTCGACCGACGGAGCCGCAATCACGTTTTGAGCAGGTCGCGACAGGTTGAAACCTGTCGGGCGCCGCTCCGTCGGATCGCGCACAGCGTTTGTTAAAAGAGCGGGAGAATGTTGCGTGCCGCCGCGCCGAGCGCCTACGAGCGGATGTATAAAAGACGGGCCGGCGCAAACACAGTTACAGTCGACGATTAGCTCTAAAAGGAAAATCATTTTATTAAATCAGTCTTTATTTGTGCAAAGTAAAGTGTTATTATTATACAGTCCACTCCGAAAATACCAGGTACTGTGGGGCTGCAGTGAGTTATGTAGTCCACCACAATTACCTACTGTTAAAAACATAACTTCATTTGAGTCAAATTGATTTTTTTTTCCATTTATCCCTACTGGTAGCGATAAATGGAGAAAAAAAAAATCCAACTATCCCCACCAGTGCGGATCGGTAGGGATATATGGAGTAGAAAGTTCCATATATCCCAACCGGTAGGACCAATTGGAAAAAAACTCCAAGTATCCCTACTAGTGGGGATATGTCAGTAGGGATATATGGAACGGGGGAAATTTTGTATGTACGTTGTCAGGTGTACAGAAACGGACATAGGGTACCTTTTATCCCGAAAAAAGTACGGTTGCCGAGGAAAACAACAATAACGTTCTTATGAAAATAGATGGCGCCACGTTTCTTCCGAATCATGATTGAATTATAATTATTACAAGCAAAAGTCAAATTCTAAATTAACGCGAGCGAAGACGTGCGCAAAATCTAGTAAAATAAATAAAATGGAAATAAAAATATTTAGAGCTAAGTTTGCTTTTTGAAACTAAGATTTCACACGTTTCTGCATTGACTTATTGAAATACAGTTCTTTACAATTGGAGTCCATTGTTAACTGATTAAGTCTACTCTCACCGTTGTTCTACCTATTATGTTAAAATCAGTCCTTCGACCCATCAAAATATTTTTATTCGACACTAGAACTTGTTTAGGCAATACATCTACGAGGAACAATAGAAGTACATAGGTAGACTAAGTAGGTTTATAATACGTTCACAAGTTAGACACGCGTTGGTCTGTGACATCATAAGCCAGGAGTTGTGCAACTTTGTCAATTGTCACGGACCTCGTGCCAATGTCCTTTGTCTGCCTGTCTAGTTGTCTATGGCGTAGTTGAAGGGTGAGGGGGGGGGGGAGTAAGTGATGCTTTGTTGATAGTGATACGGTTATTAGCGTTTGGAGAAAAGATAAAGTATTTCCTGTACCTATTGTTTTAATTAAAAAAGGTGTCGTTCAATCGCGGCGTGAATTGTCTGAGATTTGTGATATGTGGGTTTCTCTACTGTAACCTAGATAATAATGGATGCAGTTTGTTTAAAGTATTTAAATACCCGTTTAGACTCGATAGTCTAATAGATAGTCATCATCATGAAAATAAAACGTTGAGTATGCCGTTTATCGAGCTGTTTGTACCATTATCAAAATCATTTATTTCAAGTAGGCCAGTTATAGGCACTTTTGAATTGTTTGAAATGAAGCTACAGCCCCATCACATGGCATAGTAACTGTGAAAGTACTGTAGTTATCAACAATGACAACAATGATTCCAAAAATTAGTTATTAGGAACTTACTCAAGTAGTTAAGGACAGTCTCTTTTCTAAGAAAGTTTTCCTGTAGCTACAACGGTTAATTTACTAAAATCCTTTTCCTGCCGCGTGACAAAAAAACATTCTGTATAGTGTTAGGAGCAACATTAGCAATTTTAACATAACATCACGCCTGTAATCCCCGAAGGATTAGGCAGAGGTGACTTTTCGCCAGTTATGTTTAAGTTCCATATAATAGGGGGCGAGCTTATTGCCATTAACCAGGCACGAATCCAGAATCCGTGGCTGCTACCGAGAAATTCCTGATAGAAAAACCCAATAACTCTATACCCGGGAATCGAACCCAGAACCTCATGCTCAGCAGTCGCGATTGCGACTACTAGGCCCACGAGGCAGTCCTAGTATTAGCAATTTTATCGTAGTAAGTAAATAAGAGTAGGAGGCCTTCCAACGCAACGTCTTCCGGTTCCGATGACCTGATGAAGGTTGCGGGGACCCGCTGGATGCGAGTCGCACGGGACCGGTCAATGTGGCGACTCTTGGGGGAGGCCTATTTCCAGCAGAGGACGGCTTTCGGCTGAAATGATGATGATGAAGTATATAAATACGACTTCCTTACTACTAGATGCTACGAATGTCAGAATTATCTTACTAATAGCATGTAACAACTTTTTCACTTGAAGTGGAAATAAATGGTTTCCTGTTAAATAAATTAATTTGTTAAGTACCGTATTCATTAGAAATGTAACAGAATGACTAACAGGAACTGATATGATATCAGTTCTTGTAACCGACATCTGGTAGGCGTTCGGGAGTTAATTGCTTGCTACTTTACTAGTTACTAGGAATTTGTTCATTACATTTTCTATCTATATCTACAAATAAATAAATTTGCAGTGTCTGTTTGCAATATCAAAGTAACAGCTTTTTAATGAAAACATATGAAAATATAAAGGGTGTAAAAAGATTCTTAACGAAGCCGAAAGGCACTTGTTCTTCCCGTCATTGCAATAATTTTTTTGTTCTGGACCATACCTGGGAACCTTCTAGTTACGGAGATATTGGAGGTCAAAGTTCAAATTTTTTCACAAGTTTTTTTATAAATACTACTTTTTAAAGTTTTAACTTTACTTTAATTACCTCCATGACCCGTTTACTACTCAAAGTATCCATCAGCACCAAGTTTTGAGTGCGTTACATTGAGTTTTACCGTAAAACGTCATTTTTCACCCCAAAAAAAAAAGTCGTTTCCCAGCAATAATTTTTACGTAGGGTGACTTGCTTTGATGTACATAATGCTTGGTTGACGGCTTCGTGAAGGGTCCGTTTACACCCTGTATGTCTGTCTGTATGTTCCGGCTAATCTCACAACAACCATCTTACAGACTTTATTTGGTGTTTCACTTTCATACAATTGTACTATCGTATCGTGATGACCTATTATCAACATGTTCAATATTTTCCATGAAAACACTTTAATTTAGGTATCATTAATTTTAATATAAAACATTCAGGCACATAACACGAATATGTGGAGAAATTACAGCTAATAACGTTATTACAATAGTAATACCAGTAATATTGAAAACTATACCTATGAATCGATTAATATAAATGAGCTTTTCAGGGCCATGGTCAACGATATACTGGTGATAGTGGATTCACGTTATATTGCATCATAACAAAATATCGATCACCCGCTCGGTTTACTAAGTAATTCTCTAATATGGATGCATAGGGCCGAAGTAAAAATTGAATTTGAATATGAATAGAGGATTTTAAGTTTTTATTTACATTACATTGAAAAGCACCTTCTAAAGGGTGTAAAAAGACCCTTAACGAAGCCGAAAGGCACTTGTTCTCCCCGTCAATGCGATCATTTTTTTGTTCTAGACCATAACTGGGAATCACGGAGATATTGGGGGTCAAAGTTCCAACTTTTTCACAAGTTTTTTTTAAAATACTTGTTTTTAAAGTAGTGGAGGTGTTTTAAGTAAGATTTTTACTTGAAACACCTCCACGACCCTCGTACTATTCAATCCATCCATCAGCACAATGTTCTGAGTGCGTTACTTTGAGTTCTACCGTAAAACGTGACTTTTCACCCCAAAAAAAAAAGTTTTTTTTTTTTTTCTTTATTTAAGGGGCTTGTTCATTTTGAAGATGTCGCCCAAAAAAAAAGAAAAAGTTGTTTCCCAGCAAAAATTTTTGCTTAAAGGTACTTAGTTTGATGTCCAGAATGCTTGGTTGACGCCTTCGTGAAGGGTCTGTTTACACCCTGTTTACAAATACAGGGTGTAAACACCCTGTATTTATTCTTGTTTACACCCTGTATTTGTAAGAACTTTGAGCTACCATTTCGGTGGAAGCTATGATAAAATGACCATTTTTTTTTATTAGCCTATTCGTCTACTGCTGGGCAAAGGCATCCCCATTCCTTTCCAACTCTCTCGGTGTTTAGCCTTCTCTGGTCAATCAGTCAAGAACGAAAGTCCAAACTCAAGGTTCGCCAAAGAGTGATGGAGCGTAGCATTTTAAACATCAAAGTCACTGATCGAATACGCAACACGAGAATACGGTCCAAGACAGGCATCGCCGATGTTGGCGATAAGTCTGCGAGGTTAAAATGGGACTGGGCGGATCACATTTCCAAGATGGGTCAGGACAGATGGGCCAGAAAGTTTTATCAGAGTTTTTAAGCTAGTTTTGATCGACCGCTATTCGGTAACCCCATTGATCACAAAAGAGCGTCTGATGCAGAAAACTCATCGCTATTTTCAACCACTTTCATGATAGGTAGGATTTACATTTTTTTAAATTCAAATTGTTTCCCCAAACCAGATGTAACTATCAAATGCTCAGACCAGAAGCATTTACTCAAACATGACAAGAAACGCACGCGTTTGGATTAGCTCCATCCCAATCCCAACACTGAGTAATCGCGTTCAAACAGAGCTGTCCTTTCAAACTGCACCATGCGTCTGCGCCTGCCTAACGTCATGTACTAATCAGCTGGCCGATGCCAATTGGCTCCAATTCGTCCGCAAATTGAACGATAACCGATACCATAGCAACTGTGTCGTCCATTAGACAGTATGATCTTCGAAGATCTGGTATACCTAGATATAAAATTCGATATGGAGACGAGGGTCAACTCAAAGACTATTTGCCTAGCAAAATAATCAGAGGGAAGAAATCTATGTTATTACCAATAAGAAAGCTTAGTAGCGGGGTTTTTAAATTGTGGTTGGTGCTGGTAATCCATGGAGTGTGTGAGGTATGATCTAAAAGAAAAATTGAATAGATAATAGTCAGATAGGGGAGAATGACAGTAAAAAACGTGGTGCGCTCACTCCAAGTAACATGGGACTAGAGCAGGGAAATGACTCATAGAACGTACAAAGGTCATAGGTGAACTTATTTGGAAACGTGGTTGAAAATAACGCTTTTCCAGTAATTTGTTAAGTTTCTGGAACTAAATACACAACTCCACTAATCGCTGAAGTGGATGTAAACTATTTTTAATAGAAAACCAACATTGTGGATTTTAGCTTACAGTTTTAAAGTATATTTATCTGTGAATCCGTCTTTTTGTTCTGTATTGTTTGCTACGGAGTTATTCTCATTACTTAAAGACATCTAGTTGAGATCATCATCATCATTTTCCTACCCTTATCCCAATGCATACGCGGTCTGCGGAGCATGTCTTCTTCTTCCATACTTCTCTTAGGCGTCTCAGTTGTCACCACCTTCCCAGCTATATTATCTTTCACACCATCTATCGTCTTTTGGTCTTCAGATATCAAATTGAGATGTTCATTGATTAACAAAGAAAGCAATTGCCTCGCCTATTCCTTATCTTGAGATTATTCAACCTCTTACATCGTATCTACAGAATCTCCATGCGTTATAAACAGCGGCCACTTCACACCCACGCGACGATTAAATCACACGAATTTTACGACTGCTTGTAAACTGACTGTGGTTACCGAGCTTGACTGTGTTGCAAGAGGAACTCACAGATTAGATGTCCTACATACACAGGGTTGCCAGATGTTTACTTATAGGCGTAATTGTGTTACCATCGAGTACAACATAAATCTTCATGGCGAGACCCTCCCGATTATGCGTTTATTATTTTTCGTTCCTTTTTCAAGACTGGTCTACAATTAGTTAGTTTGAAGCCAAATTGTTTATAGTGAGGCGGCATCTAAACTACGCCTTTTAGCTGACTTCACAGAATCTTACATCGCTCTAACAGAGTTATCCTCGAGATTAGGATAAAATACAGCAGCCTGACAAGCCCACCAGACACGAGCATCTGTCTGGTTAGAGGAACTCTCCACTCTGTTCCTTCTTCTTCTTAAACAGAAAGTACAATGCCGACATCATCGATCATATCAGGAGTCAGGACATAAGCCGCCACTCATTGGACCGCAGTTTCATATTTATGCACACACAAGACATTACATTCAGATAGAAACATCCAACAGAGCACAAAGGTACTGCTTGTTTCAGTTCCATGATAGACCAGCAGCGGTTTTGCACAAACGCTTGCTATGTCCAGCCAGTCCAGCTGTACAAAGTTAGGCTGTGGAACGCGAAGCGGAATTCATTTTAGTGAAGCGCGTTTGTAATAGAATTACCTTCGCTACGCCGCGCTGGATAGTGTACGTAGGTCTATATGTTACCGGCCAAACCCGATATTTCGGAGCGAATTAATTTTGAAATTTTCCAACCGAATGATTCAATTCAGTACCGGATTTTTTTGTCATTTTAGAATGAAAAATACGGATGTATTGGAAAAATCTGTTTGCAGAGAGTCGTACACGTAGTCATACATATATAACATATCACGTGAAACATTCATAAAATCTCGCCATTTACCCACCCATGCGGATAGGCAGAAACTACAAAACACCACGTGCTACGATTCTAACGCTACTCCTTTTGCTTCGTAGACGTTCATGATGTGGTCATACTCCATAATAATGACTATTTTTATTCGCTTTAAATCAAAATTAATAGTGCATTAGTAGAAGAGGCGCAAGTAGTGGCGATACCCACCTTAATGCGTGCAGCGCACCTTGCTGGTTGGCTAATCGTTTTACCGCGCAATTCATATATCATGCCGATAGCTCGATACGACAGAAGAAGATTAATGACATACTTACTACTTACTATCTACTAAGTATTTAGACAGCCCTATTTATAAGTAGGTAGTAAGGTACTACTTAGTGAATGCATGTTTATCAAAAGATGTGCAAATAGGTACAGTGCGTGGTCTGCTTTGTATGAAAGCGTTTAGAATGAGGTTATCTGTAAAACTGATATTTATATTATTAGGAGTGGTTCCAGCCTTGAGGTGAAAGCTAAATATACAGGTCTTTAATTGATGGTCTGCACATGTTATTGGTGAAATTCATTTTAGTTTTGACCGGTATTATAATTCTAGTCCTATAATGATATCGATGACTCTTATAATTCTTTTCAGCTGTATTACTTCAGATTTAGTCGTGTCAATAATAAAGACATCAAAGAAAAATACTCCTGAAATAGAGACTTTTTCAAAGAATTCCTTTTCATCATCGCCTTGTCTTGTCACATCAATAAATTCCCTGAAATACGTCCATCACCTGTCACTTTTAACGACAATCCAAATTTAGCATTTCAAACCACAAAGCTTCACAGTACATTTCAAGAGCTTAAACAACAATTTTAAATGAAGACACACATCCTCGTCCTATTTTCCTAAATAACCCATTTACGGCCAAAATGTTTCACCATTTATTATTCCAAGCTGCCCAAACTTCCTATGACGAAATCTTTAACCAGATTAAAGGGAACTTCACACGTTTACGCGATGTCGCAAGCCTGGAGCGAAAGCCGTATTCGACAGGATTTCGACACGCAACGATCCATCTGGCCCAATTTAGACGCATCAGTTAACTGATGTACTATCCACGTCACTGTATCTATTTGCATTTGCGTATAAACATTGTGAAACGCAGCGTCTGAATGTTTGTGTGAAAAGTTTCGTTGTTTCTGGGTCGTGTGTGTGATTGTGCTTTTATTGCGAACGTTTATTTGGTTTAGATATTATTGTTATGTGTGTATATCCATCATCCATGGAGTCCTGGTCGTCGTCAGCCAGTGGTAACGAGCCCGACTAACGAGTTACAGGTTGTGGGTTCGTAACCAGGCAGACGCATTATTTTGGGTAATTTAAATCATCACAGTTGCTCTCAAAAGGGTGAAAGAAAACATCGTGATGAAACCGGCATATCCTGGAAATGTGACATAGAACCAATCCGCACATTGCCCACGTGATGTATTACACCCCCTTCCCTCTGATAGAGAGGAGGCCTGTGTCCCAGCACTAGAAACATTAAAGGCCGATTATCTATCATCATCATCATTTTCTTGCCCTTATCCCAATTTATTTGTGGTCGGCGCAGAATGTCTTCTTCTTCCATACTTCTCTATTCTCGCCTTATCCATCACCATTATCCTATAAAATAATTATTTAGTGCAGCACGTCTTTTCTCCCACAAATCTATCAGCCGTCACCTCAACTTTCCCCTTAGCAGCAGTGATAGCCTAGTGGTGTGACCGTCGGACTGCCAAGTCATAGGTCTCGAGTTCGAACCCAAGGCACGCACCTCTGATTTTTCGGATTCATGTGCGTATAGTATAATTATCACTTGCTTTTCGGTGAAGGAAAAACATCGTGAGGAAACCAGCATGCCTGAGAGATATTTCTTGACGGCATGTTAAGCCAAGTCAGAGGCCCATGGGCGGCATAAAAACTCTGACACCAGGTTACGAACTAACCACACGATAAAGAAAGAAGAAGAAACTTTCCCCTTTTTCTAATCGTATCAGCATTTGTCTTCTCTATTCTCATAGCCATCAGCATCGTTTTATATTTGGAGCATTTAACAGTGCTTCTTCTTACATTGCACTAAATCTTACACAGTTTACAATGAGGATTTCGCAATGATGATACAGCAATAGTTTCTTGTAAACATTCGGTTAGTTGATGTCAACATGATCTCGATTTAGACGAGTCGACGTTGTCATTGGAATCTAGACCCAAAGGGCAACTCTAAGAAATGGATCATCATCATCTGCCTAGACTTTGTCAACTATATTGGGGTCGGCTTCCAGTCTAACTGGATGCAGCTGGATACTAGTATTTTACATGGACTGCCTATCTGACCTCCACAACCTAGTTAGTACTGGGTAATACGATACCCCTTGGTAAGACTGGTTGTCAGACTTTTTGGGCCCCTGACTACCTAACGACTGTCAAAGATCTACAAATGATACCCGGGACCAACGGCTTAATGTGCTTTCCGAAGCACGGAGGAAACTCAGTATTTAATAGGTGGTCACCCATCCACAGACCAAGCTAGGCTAGCACGGCTTACCTAAAGATCGACTCGAGCGGCTGTTATTATTTAGCCACGAGCCCCTCTAAGATATGGATATACTGTAAAATAGAAACAAGATTTTGGTAGAATAAACTTTGATAAGTTGCAATAAATTATACTCTTATTACAAATTCGTCTCGCGTCTTTTAAGAGCTTATTCACTATTGACTAAGGTTATTTAAGTTAGACCTCAGACTCATTTACTGGAACTTATATATATCTTAAGGAAACTTAGATATTTTACAGATAGTTCACCGTTCCACTTATTTATAATGAGAAAGTTTATTCAATTATTTGTTTTCGGACAGCGATAAATTCTAAAACTTTTGGTGCTGCCAGAATTTATTGTTTGAATCTTGTTCCTTTATGGCGAAAATTTAATGTTAGGAACTTTTTTATTAGATGGTTTCTTAGTTCATATTTTCTATTCGTGTCTATGGACTCATATTATATCCGACCAGCACGTAGCCAAGTTATCATAAAAAGTGTATACTGCATTTTATTAGCGTGTCGATGGCAACCCAAATTGTATCGCCCCAGGACCGAATCACGAGTTTGGCGCCTTTAGAAGCGTCCATCAGTTCCTGTAATGAACAAAAACAGTATAAGCAGGACATGATATAGTGAATACTTTTCATTGCTGACTGTCAAAGAAGGCTCTGCAAGAAAAAAAATTCTTGATCCTCCTGAAAATAATGAATTGACACTCATGGTATGACATTGGAGCTGAATAAGAAACTATATACAAATACTGCAGTTAATCTTTCAATTGAGGTTTTAAAAGGCTTTAAAACATAACTCTTTGTTTCTCTAGACGTGAATCCTTTATCGAATTTATATATTGTACATTGGTATCATATTCCCTATTTTTGCAATTGACCCTTAATCTTGCAATTGCAATCTGATCAACTAACTATAGAGAACTTTGATAGTTTCATTAAACTGAAGCTCAAGCCTATTACCAAGAACCATTAATAAGTCAAATATTTAATGAATTACAACCAAGGATAAGAGAGAGAAAACTGTGAATGAGAAAAGCACCTAAATTCAACTTGGACGCACATCTCTTGCAAGATGCAATCAGCCATCCACCGTCAACTCGGCCAACAAAATGGTTGTTTATTTCTGTTTTTCAGTACATTTGCCAAAACACGATGTATAATTCAACATGGGACGTAGGAAGTAGGCCGCGAAACTGACGAAGGTACGGTCCCTTTTCCGACATGTTTCAAAATACGACGACTGGCATTTTGGTCGTTTTTCCTGGATATGCAAAGTTGTGTCAGTGGACTGTCCGATATCGAAATGTTTGATGATTTATGGATTTGCAGAGATAGAAATTCGAAATGAAATAATGAAAACACGAGGTTTCGGACGAATTTGTACTCTTCAGTATTTCTAGCAGAAACCTCAAGTAGATAAGATTTAGGTAGGACAACAACTTAGGATGGATTGAGAAGCACATAACATCGTGCCGTCCTTCCTTGAAAGGTTCGGCAGAGGTGTACAATGTACATCCATATTTCGCCACTTATGTTTTAGCTACATGTAATAGGGGACTAGACACCACAAATCTCGACTTCAAACTAGTACTGGAAATTCCTGATAAAACCCATTATCATCATTATCAGCCTACAGCAGTCCACTGCTGGACATGGCCTCTTCAATCGCACACTCAACTCGATTCTCTGCAACTCTAATCCAGTTGCTACCAGCCACCCTGCGAAGAGCTACCTTACGCTCACTGATTCACCCATTTGCCGGTTTTAATAAAACCCTTAAATCCTTTGCCCGATCTGCGAATCGGACCTCGAGTTCAGCGCTTGCGACCCAGACCAACAAGACAGTCCAAAAAGATCTAAATATGGAAAAACTTTTTGACTAACGGTCCCTACTCCTAGACAATACAAAAATACCTGTAAATAATCCAATTGAAATCCTTGCTTTGACTTTGGAACAGAATCACAGCACATTGATAAGCCAACGGGCCGTTGATCACTGAGTCTGGCTCTCACAGTAGCAGGATCTGTCGCGTGCCGGACTAAGCCAATAGCGCCCTCCACATGAAAAGTTCGGACTGCGGGAAACAGCACGCGCCGTTCCATCCCTCGCTCCGAACTGAACGTGTAGATGTGCGGGTCTAACAATCCGATCTGGCATATCGACGCGAACGCATGTCTTACAGTTTTATGCGCGCATCACGTATAAACGTAAATTACAAAAATGGCGGTTTGGGGCGTCGAAGCTATCACAGAGTTCATTTCAGTCTGTATACCTGGGTGTATACCTCTGATCCGGTGCCTACACCGGTATATTGCATTCTTACGTGCGATTTTAATGTCTGTCTCTTTCCTGTGAGGATTTTTTCAGTGCATTTTCGATTGAAGTTTTCTTGTATTGATAGCGGATTTTTATGGGGTAGTTAACGGTGAAATCATGTTTATAAACAGATCAGCCTTTTTTTTCATTTTCTGTCTCATAGAATTGCAACTTACTAAAGTGAGGTCCAATCGCATGTTCAAAGTGCTTCCGATGCGAATGAATGTGGGTGCTTGCGAACAGACTTCTTTCTTCTTTCTGGCTCCACTAAATAACACCTTTACTTGACAGAATGATATAGAGATACTCGAAAACGCTGATCCGTGCGTGCGTGAGGTTTTACACTAATGGAAAAGTAAGGCATTATAATAAACAGAAAAATGTATAGGTAGGTATTAATTAGTAAGCTGTGCATCCGGTTAGCCTGGATACCGACCCCAGTATACTTAGGGAAAGGTTAGGCAGATGATAGGGTGAGCCTGAGCATTGTGGAATGAGTGCTTCTGGCCAGCACTTATGTCTATACCATTTAGTTCTATTAGAATAAAACTATCAATTCTCGTGCAATAACGTCATATTCATATTCCAACCGTTCCCAGAAGGTCATTTGCACTCGGCATAATTAATTACCCGTCATACTTTATTTTTAATATAAAACCACCATGGTTTATCAGCTGCCCTTCCACGCAAACCGATAACATCAATTAACGGGCTTACCTACTTGACATTTATGCAACATGTAAACTAACCTTTAGCTATAGATAACGGACGGCAAGCCGCCTTTATTATCCAATCCGCAGGCACACCGATCTGCTTGAGCCAATTAGAAGAGCGCAGACGAACAGCGTTAGCCAATCAGGGACAGGTGGATAGGTGGCTCGTGTCATCTGGCTTACATTTGGTTCTAGTGCTTTTATAGTGACGTTTTTGGACATCTGTTTTTTGAAGGTGGTAGCGTCAGGGTAGCCCGCAAAATTCAAATTTTCTTACATTTTTTGCAATTAGCAGGTCAATGTCATGTTGTCTGCCAGACACTGTGGGCGAATTTTCCTGCCAGACGCTGTAAAGCTCAGAATTCAATTATGTTCCGATCCAATTCATAGACTACCAGCTTTTTTTTGCCCGCGGCTTCGCTCGCGTTAATTCAGAATTTGGCAATCAATTCGGGTTGTACTCTGTTTGTAATAATATAATTCAATCATGATTCGAAAGAGACGTGGCGCCATCTATTATCATAAGAATGTTATTGTTGTTTTCCTCGGGAACAGTACTTTTTTCGGGATGAAAGGTACCCTTTGTCCGTTTCTGTACACCTGACAACGTTTATGCAAAATTTCAGGATGATCGGTTCAGTGGTTTAGGCGTGAAAAGGTAACAAACAAACTTACTTTCGCATTTATAATATTAGTAAGGATAAAGATAAATTGGATCGGAAAATCCTACTTCTTAAATAAAACTTACAAGCCATACATACAACAGTTCCATTTTATCTAAGTTTGCAGTATGCACCATCGTCTTTTAATGCACTGTCTAGACTCAGATCCCTTCGACGGTATTTACTCTATGATTAGGGGACGATAAGGAGTTAAAATTAGAAGTGTGTTTACATAGATAGTTACAACTGCTAAACATACAAGGCACTTCAGTTATATGAAGTACGCATTGTATGTAGCTTTATTTATTTAGCGTGCTACTGTGAAGAGTTGTACTTCATTGGGTCTTTAGTCTTATTAATTTGAAGACGTTTTGAATGAATCTTTGGTAAATTCCGAATCCCATGACTTTAGATCATCTTCATAACTGTTGGTACAGACGCCAGCATACAAGCTACTACAATCTGACTTTTTTAAATACATTTTCAACTTTATTTCTAAATCATTAGGTTCAAGGTTGATTGGGAAAATTTGACAGACTCGGGTAGTTTGATGTACTGCCGAGCTCTCTGACGGTCTGTCGCTTTTCACCCTTGTGCCCTAGGTAATAGGATTGAAAAATTGTCGACCGTTAGTGAATTCGGTAGAACCTACTAATCATTTACATTATTTTGAGAATTCTTCGCAAAAAGAATAAACGCAAAGTCTAGTTTGGTATTTTCCAGACTACCTAACTATAATTCTTATTTTAACTGAATTCTGCATGTGGCCGGTTCTTTGCTATTACTTTTCGGAGACTTTATCGTGGAAAGTTAGGCGGTTGTTGCCATATGGTTTACATTCATACATAAATTCACGCTGTACTGCCATGAGTGCAGACAAAAGAGCAGAACTCCATCTGCTACGTCCCAACCAGCATGCCTCTATCCTCTAGCCTGCGTTATCCACGTTCACGTTTGTTCGCGCTATTGTTAACGTTCCTTACTATTGTTACAAGCTTTTATTTTATTTTATTGTGTTTGGGTGGGTTACAGTTATCAATACAAAGTTTTATAGAGAGGCCATTAACGACAAGCCATTTACAAGTCTCCACAGTTAACCTCCGTCCCGTCCCTTCCGTTCCTTTGTTGTTCTTATTGCCTGCCTCTTTTATTTAACTTGCAATGTTTATTTAGGTCTAATCTTGCAACTAAATTTAAAAAACATTTATCCTCAACCCATTGACCAAAACTTGCTTTCACGTTTAGTTTCGATGACAATGTATGGTTTAGTTAAGTGACGTCACTCTAAATCCAAAATGGCGGACACCCAAAGACATTCAAATATTTACGAGCGATAGACGGGACAAGACGAAGAAAATTGTAATCCAATACTTGTTACTACTTAGTAACAAATCGTTTTGTCTTATGTCATACGCCCGCTTGTCAGTGGGCTTACCATGAGTTTGAAATGTATTATTCGTTATCGAATACTATCGCCCTGTCTCTTTCATATTCATCGACTGTTTTACGACACGAGAAGTATATCCGATAGTTTTCGATATCGAGGACAGTTTTTTTACAAACTCATGGTAAGGGCACTGGTAACATTCGTGTGTCAAAATCGAAAATGTCCGACATCAAAATATTTGTATTCTCAATGTCCGCTCTATAAGTCTATTAAATCTCTTTGCTCTCTTAAAGATGGCGGACTAGTTACTTGTATGCACCCCTGGTATGGATATCAATTTAAAGGATTTGCAGGGAAGAATACGAAAAAAAATGACATCCATATTTAAGCTAGTTTGTAAAAATGTTTTTTACTTAAAGCGTGTTTCACTTGTATAAATACAATTTACCTCTAAAATAATTGATAGCACACTCCGCTAGAAACACCTATAGTCGAGTGCAATTAGACAATAAGGTGGAACGAAGTTTATAGTGGTCGGATTTTCATGGGACTTTTTTTATTGAGTTTCTAGAGGAGTGGAGAAGAAAGTTAAAAAAAAAAATTTCGACGCTCGCGACTTTTTACATTTTTTTTTTGGTTTTCCTTTGAAATATTTTTTTTTCGATCATGAATAACTTCAAATTCAACAAATTCATATTGTGGCGTAATAGTGTGACCTGCGTGCATCCATTAAACGCCAATTTGGTCTGTTTCTTTGTTCATTATTGTCGATGTAATGCATATTTCAAGTATTTTTTGAAAATTTGCTATTTTTTCAATTATTTCTAAAATATCGAATTATAAGACTAAGATTTCTTTTGAAATTGATAACAGATACATTTTTACAGATAACTGGACAAGAAAATGTAAAAAAAACCATATTCATGAGTTTAGTGACTTAAAATTCATTTGCAAAAATGAGAAAATCGTCTTTGTTAATGAATGCATTTTTTTTCCGAAATTTTTCTATGTAACTCAATGTGCAAAATTATTTTCTAAAACCTCATTTTAGTAGCTATCTAATAAGGTATAATAACCAAAAAAATATTCAAGGATACTTGTTAAATATCAGTTACTGCTGAGAAAGTAAAACATGACAAAAGGGATCTATCGCTAAGAATTGGGAGTGGTATCGGTATCGGTATTGACATTAAATAAGGCGCAGAGACGCAAGCTTGCAACTAATTCTAAATATAAATTATGAAAAATGGTTACGTTACAATTACGATAATTTTTGTGAGTTTACCAGCGGCCCCATTTCACCTTCGTCAGCAATAATCAACATTTATCGAGAACCGCCGAATATTTTTTTTATTTTGTGTTCTCTGCGGATAGCTGATATAATAAGAATATTTTTAGGATAATATTTAAAATGACCGCCATAGAAACATTTTGAGAAAAATGGCCTTTTTTAACTTTTTCATAGACGATTTCCTGATATTTGCGAATGAATTTTTAGTCACTTCACTCGTAAATATGGATTTCTTGCACATTTTTACATCCAGTTATTTGTGAAAAAGTATCGGTTACCAATGACAAAATAAATCTTTTTGTTAAAACTCGGTATTTTAGAAATAATTGAAAAAATAGGAAATTTTCATTAAAAAATCTGGAAATATGCATTTCGTCAACAACAATGAACAAAGAAACAGACCAAATTGGCGTTTAATGGATGCACACAGGTCACACTACAATACCACAACATGAATTCGTTGAATTTGAAGTTATTCATGATCGAAAAAAAAATATTTCAAAGGAAAACCAAAAAAAAAATTAAAATGTCGCGAGCGTCGAAATTTTTTTTTTTAACTTTCTTCTCCACTCCTCTAGAAACTCAATAAAAAAAGTCCCATGAAAATCCGACCACTATAAACTTCGTTCCACCTTTAGAGTATTTTTTGTCTAATTGCACTCGGCTACTAAGCACGTTAGGTAAGATTACCCCAAACACATGTATTTAACATGTACCTAACAAGTACCACTCAATGTTTCACAGACGTAAGTATGTAGTACCTAGCTACCTACCCATTTGACGAGCTTCGGCTAAAGGTCTCTTCATGAATAGTTGAACATTCTCGAACTTTATCGCTTTACCTCTACCCTTTGATTTTCAGCCATAAAGTGCGCTGTAAGTAACAGCTTAGCTATTCAGTGGTTCTAGTAATGGTTTAGCTTTAAGTTTATTATACAAGGTGTAAACGGGCCTTTCACTAAGCCGACAACCAGGCATTCTGTACAAAAAAGTAAGAAACTCTACGTAAAAAATATTGCTTCGAAATCATTTTTACGTAGAGTTTCTTAGTTTCAAAAATCACATCGAGCCTAAAAAACAGACATGCTTGTTTCTATCTATTCGTTTAGTTCATGATCATCTATGTATACAAATAAATAAAATTGAAGAGTCTGTTTGTAATATCTAAATAACAGTTTTTTACTGAAAGCATATGAAAATATATACGGAACTTTTAAAACACATTTTTTTCAATTTTTGCCTGCCTGTCCTTTTGTCTGTTTGTTCCGGCTAATCTCTGAAACGGCTGGACCGATTTTGACGGGACTTTTACTGGCAGATAGCTGATGTTATAAGGTCTAATAAAAGCTACTTTTATTTTAGAATAAGAATTATGGTCCCGGGCAAAAAATTAAAACCCTTGAAATTTGTAACAAAATCCAATTCAAAAAGGGAAGTAATATTTTTTTATAGTATTATAATCTCACGCGAACGAAGGTCCAGCCAACACCTTCTTTAAACATTTTTACCTTCAATGTCTTCAAGAAAAAAGGAGTATTTCCCCCATATTTCATCACTAATTGGGAACCCAACTCGCTGCAAGAGCTAGGTGGTCGTTCATAACTTCTAATCAGCTTGCCTTTCGTTCTTAAAGCAATTCTTTGCGAACAGCTTCGTAAGCGTTCGTTCCCTACTCGTGTTACTTAGCTCTCTGTAGAGGCTAGTGTACTTATCGCTTTAACTTAGTGTGGGAGGACTAATATATGAGTGTACTTAAGATTGCTGTTGGTGCACACTGCGATGCTGGGCTAAGGATGCTTATGTGTGTGCCCTTGTCTTTATTCGCGACTGTTATTTGTGTTTAATTTGTTTTGGTATCACCTTACGTTTAAGTAGCGTTTTATGACCTATTTGGAATCATATTAGCCTAGTATACAGGGTGTAAAAAGACCCTTAACGAAGCCGAAAGGTACTTGTTCTCCCCGTCATTGCGATCATTTTTTTGTTCTAGACCATACCTGGGAACCTTCTAGTTTCGGAGATATTGGGGGTCAAAGTTCCAACTTTTTCACAAGTTTTTTTTTAAATACATGTTTCTAATGTAAGATTTTTACTTTAAACACCTTCACACGACCCTCTTACTATTCAATCCATCCATCAGCACAATGTTTTGAGTACGTTACATTGAGTTTTACCGTAAAACGTGATTTTTCACCCTAAAAAAAAAAGTCGTTTCCCAGCAATAATTTTTGTGTAAAGTTACTTAGTTTGATGTACAGAATGCCTGGTTGACGGCTTGGTGAAGGGTCTGTTTACACACCGTATACTACATGGTTTGTGTCAAACTCCAATTACGCATCTCTCACTCCAGTATGCCATCGAGAAGACGAATTTTTAAACATAAATGTGTCCGCGGGGCAAAAGTCCAGAAGTTGCACAAAACAGTGAGGTTTGGAAGGAGAAAGTTTAAGCCCTTGCCCAGCAGTGGGACACACTAGGTTATGAAAAAAAAAAGTGTGACCTTCCTAATGAGTTGCCTTCAAAATCCTTTAGATTTGAACAGAAAGCGTGTTACACAATACTTACACATAAGCATCTAAACATAAGTTAGAGTTTGGTACTTGTAATCAGAACATTTAATTCCTTACCAGACATACCACGTTTCTATTCTCACCAGCCTGTAGACAGGGTGCAAATGAACATCTGTGACTATCCAGGTGTGAGTACACTCGCTCACACAGGACGTTGAACGCCTGTAACGACTCAACAGTCCCCCAGCCCTGTACAGTCGCGTGCTACATAAAAGTAAATATGGCAGTTTGACATACGACAGCCGGCGTGCGTGTATGATCACATGTATGCACGTGGAAGCGAATGGAGTATACTAAGGCTGGTAGCAGGTTGCGTTCCGTAGCTTCTGTCTAGCCCCATGGGAATTGACGTGAGTTTATGCATGTGACAGGTGACAGGTTGACATATCACGCGAATTGTTTACTATCACAAGTTTGCATGATGAATAGAAAAGCGACGTAAAATGATAATAGTCACACGTGCCGATGTTTGGACTAGCACCCAATGTAACTAGACCTGCGGTGGAGTGAAAAAGAAGAACTGGATTTTCGTAAAGTTTTGTTAGTACGATTGCCTTGTTGGGCTCGTAGTTGCAAGTTGGGCTTTTTAGCGTATTGCCCTTGAAGGGCTGTGTTTTTTTAATGACTACCACTATGAATTTCTCCTGTATCTGCTGCCTTTACGAACATCTCACATACACAAACAGTCAGATCCGGAACAATATCTGTAGGCCAATAAAAATATCTGTTCCGTGCGGAGATCGAACCAGCGACAAGCAGCGCAGCAGTCAATCGCTCAGCCACTAAGCCAACCGTGCCGTCTTGTAAGCTTATTGTTAGTGCCGTAATTGTGATTTTTATTTCTTTCTAAATAGGGTTTTTCTAAGAATTTTTGGTGGTAACCCGGTAGTTGCCTAGTTAAAGTCAATACTATGGATTTACCCACAAAGCTTACTCCGTCTTCTGCCTTCTGCTTTGAAATAGTGTGATATTTATTTTGACAGACCGACACTCGGTTTCTGGTCGATGATATTATTTCGACACGTCAAAATTAAAGCTAGACATAAGTCGAGTGATGCCAACCAATTCAGTCAACACGCGTTTGATAATTAATTAGCTATTTTTCGTATTAAATACAAACCCAATGTAACGAGTCTAGATACACTGGATCCTAAACAAAGAATTAACTATTATAATCCTTATCCTTACTAATATTATAAATGTTGTTACCTTTTCACGCCTAAACCACTGAACCGAGTATCCTGAAATTTTGCTTGTACGTTGTCAGGTGAACAGAAACGGCCATAGAGTATCTTTCATCTCGAAAAAAACTACTGTTCCCGAGGAAAACAACAATACCGTTCCTATGATGGCGCCACGTGTTTGTCAAATCATGATTGAATTATATTGTTACAAGCAGAGTATACCCCGAATTGATTGTCAAATTCAAAATTAACGCGAGCGACGCCGCGGGCAAAGCTAGTTTGATATAAGTGCAGAAAGTTAAATAAACCACTATATTGCGTTAGACATTAACTTAAGGCGCAATTAGGGACCGCACGACATCTGTCAGTGAACTTATTGTTCTAGTTGACATGTGTTAGACTGAAATCACTTTATTTACACGTGGTATATATGCGCAGTTGTGTACTATCAGAAACGTATATCACCTTCTCCGTTTCACTGGCACGTACAGTCTGTAGCTATACTAACATTATAAAGAGGTATCTGTTTGTAATTTTGTATGTAGGGGGTAATCTCTGGAACTAATGATCCAATTCTATAACTGTTTTACTGATAGAAAGCTACATTATTCGTGGGTGCTATAGGCTATAAATTATTTTTATATCATGCATATTAGCTGAGCTATCACAGTTTTTGCGGACGAAGTCGCGGGCGATGTGCTGGTATTTTATATTTTGTTAGCCCAGAACTTCGTCACTTTCACGGCTTCGTTGGTGGCAGCTTCAGAGGTCACTTCGGCTGCATATTTTGGTAGTACCGGTATTTTACATGGAGCGACTGCCTATCTGACCTCCACAACCCAGTAACTGGGTAATACGATACTCTTTGGTAAGACTGGTTGTCACATTTTCGGGCTTCTGACCACTCGTAACGACTGTCAAAAATCTACAAATGACAGCCGGGACCAACGGCTTAACGTGCTTTCCGAGGCACGGAGGAAACTTGGTATATAATGCTGCCAACCATCCACGGATCAACCTCGGCAACCACTGCTCAATCTTGAAGCTCGACCCGTGCGGCTGTTATTATTTAACCACGAGCTCCTAGAAATATTAATTAATATATTTAGCTGAATCCGCTTTATCAGTCGCTCGGATCCAATCCCCATAAGATTATGTTAGTTTACGTCATAATAATATAACAAACACAAAGCAGCTTTTCCTGTTATATTTAACAACTAATGAGAAAGGGAGAGCGTGCCAATTTTCTTCGGCTAATAATCCGGCATTAGCGAGAAATTAATTACCGTGTTATCGATAAAAGAATATCCGGTTCCTTTTTCAATACAATTCCGCACGAGTAAAGATCTAAGGCGATAGAAGAATAGTATAATATTTTAATTTTTTTGTTTTTATGTGGGAGCAGACGGCTCTCTTCTTTCTTTACCGCCTGGTTAGTGCCTAACCTGGTGTCAGAGTTTTTATGCCGCCCATTGGCCTCTGACTTGGCTTTACATGCCGTCGAGAAATATCTCTCAGGCATGCTGGTTTCCTCAGGATATTTTCCTTCACCGAAGCAAGTGATAATTATACAACTCACATGAATCTGAAAAACCAGAGGTGCGTGTCTTGGGTTCGAAGTGTTCGAACTCAAGACCTACGACTTGGCAGTCCGACGGTCACACGACTAGACTATCACTGCTTCAGAAGGCTAATTCTCGTTATTAAAAACTTTCAAAACGTACTTTGCATGCTCATCTCAGCGACAATAGATTTCAAAACCTTTTCAAATTTTTAAGAACTTAAAACAAAGAGGATGGATAGTCTTAAATATACGTAGTTTGATCCACAGACGTTACAGACGACACATAGTTTACATTATTCCAGCTAGATTGCTTTGTACCAGCACTGAATCCTGACCGGTCTTCTTGAAACACAGCGCCACTAGAATCGTGTAAACGGCCAGTCTCTGCCTCTACTACTTATTGTTTATTGCGGAGATTTAACTTTCTCATTCAACAGCTTTTAAACGACTTAGATAGAGCAGGCTAACCCGTCCAATCTATCGCTAGACTGAAGGTAATTTACTGGTTTACTACCCTGGAATAATGTAATCAGCCATGTGCTGTGGGCCCCCCATAGCACAGCATAATGCTGAGTGAGACTTGCTTGTCGCAGTCACGACGTGGAAGCTGTCAACTTTTTTGTTCCGTCCTGTTGTATTTATGAATATTTGTTACGCGTTGTTTTGTTGGGAATCGACTGTCTTGGTGTGGACATATGATGAGGAGGGACGAATCACATGTGACTAAAAGAGTGATGAATATAAACTGTGATGGATGGAGAGGGAGAGGAAGACCAAAGAAACGATGGATGGATTGTGTGAGGAATGATATGAAAGATAAAAGAGTAAATGATAGCGTGACGGTTGACAGAGGAGAATGGAAGAAAAAAAACGTGTTGCGCCGACCCCAAGTAACATGGGATAAGGGCAGGAAGATGATGATGTTGTTTTGTTGTATGTTTATTGTTTTTTTTTTCTTTTTGAATGCCCATCATGTCCCTGCGTCAAACAAATATTTTTTCCCCCCGAGGGTCAATGCACACACACATTATATTTCCATTTGTCATCCTCATCTGTAATTATCTAGAACAATTAATAAAATTCGTGGTAATCATTGTGATAAACATCTAAGCTCAAATCGATTATTAAGATTACATTGTTCACAAGTATCTTTTTTCTTTTCAAAGTTCAGTGAACTACCATTGTTTTGTGGCTAATTATGTGAATGAAGTAATTGGTATAGAAAACGCGCTACTTTTGATATCTATGTGTAAATTGTTAATTACTTAATTGGTATGATTAATTAAGAATGTAACTATGTAAGTTTGAAACACGCCTTGGTGCAAAAAATAATTGAACTACTTTTTCAGCAGGTATAAATATAGTGGTTTGAATAAATGGATTATGTTTTATGATGACGCTCGGGTCGATCTTTAGGTTAAGCCTAGGTTGGTCTGTGGATGGGTGACCACCCGTTACATACCGAGCACGTTAAGCTGTTAGTCATTTGTAGATCTTTGACAGTCGTTAGGTAGTCAGTGGCCCAAAAAGTCTAACAACCAGTCTTACCAAGGGGTATCGTATTACCCAGTATTAATTGGGTTGTGAAGGTCAGATAGGCAGTCGCTCCATGTAAAATACTGGTATTCAGTTGCATCCGGTTAGACTGGAAGCCGACCCCAATATAGTTGGGAAAAGGCTAGGTGGCTAAGGGGCCACTGACTACCAGTAACGACTGTTAAAGATCTACAAATGACAGCTGGGACCGGAGAAAACTCGGTATGCAATGGGCGGTCACCCATCCACGGACCAACCTAGGCAAGCGCGGCTTAACCTTAAGATCGACCCAAGCGGCTATTATTATTTAACCACGAGCTCCTCTCAAAGATCGAGTAGGTACCAATAATAATTTAGGATATTGTTTCATGGAATCGAGAAAATCAGTACGAATATAAATTGTTTGTTATAATTCTCATTATTTTTCTTTCTATCTTGAATCTTGAAGCAAGCAATAAAAGCTTAATTACATTTAATCTCTATTTTGATATCATGTTTACGTTTTTACGAATATAATTTATGTTTATAGTCGCCATATTGTCTCGTTTGAACATGAAATGGATTGTCTGATAGACGTCGACTTATCTTATCTTACAAACATTGTGAATGTTATTATTAAGAGTTCCACACAACACCAAAACCGTCGTCGGCACTCGCTGACATAGCCCCTGCGACCTTATATAAATAATTATAACTGAACTGAGAATGACGTCACTTCCATACATGCATTGTCATACAAACTAAACATGCATGCAATATTTCAGCTCAATCGGAAACCGGGAAGTGGGTCAGATTTAACTTCTAAGATTTTTAACATAGAAACAGGTGAAGCTTATAAAAGCGTGTTAAAGAAAATCATGTCGGCGACATTCACTCGAGCGTGCTACCCGCCGACATTCACCCGACCGTGCTACCCGCCGACATGTCGGCGACCAGCTTACACTGTTGTCTGGCGACCCACAGGCTGCTGTAGTGTAAAACAAAGTTGCACATCTCTTGCCTCCGACATACCTCTTACACTTGCACCGTTTTTCGACTCGACTTGCAATGACTTAAAGGTGCAAACCCACCACGGCGCATGCTGTGCACGGGCACGCGGCGCATTTTAGCTGCGTAGACAAACAGTATATTCATTTGTTTGAAACGTAGACCCACGTTGTCAAACAAATGAATATACTGTTTGACAACGTGGGTCTACGTTTCCATTGCAGTACACACTGCACACCCACAACTATGTACAACTGTAGCGTACGTGGCCCACCGCGCATATTCGTGGGACTCGTGGGTTAATATTCGTTTAACATAGTGTGTACCGCATGCACAGCGTGCATGGCGTTGACAGCGTTCAGCATGTACTAATGAAGTCAATTGATGCATAGCTTGTCCGTGGTTTGCAGTGGACACAATCACATACATTTTATTACAAAGCGAAGCTTAAACCACTTGCGTGGCCTATACGTGCGCCGCGGTGGGTATGCGCCTTATACCCGTTAAATAGCCCGCTAACAACGTCACACACTCGTAGGCGGTTTTGGTGTGTAGAGGCCTTTATACTTCCGATATAAAGGAAAACGTCTATAGCGGGCAATGGATGCGTATTAACCTTTGTCCGGGTTTTCGTGTACAAAGATTTATTACACTTGATTGAATTACGTCCCACATGAAGTATTTCTGAAAGATATTTTTTCAAAGATCATTCTGCTTCATGAACTAGCACTAAGACTATTATACATTATTAGACACTCTTTTGAATGGGTACCGAAACATGTTTTATTAGGTGCTATTTTGATGGTATCGATAAGAAAAAACATCGATATCCCCTTGCCCGAATCAGTTTTTGGTGCTGAGGTATTTAAAAATGCCATACCATGTAGACTTTCTATTATGGTTAGTAGGGCTTATCCTAATCTTTATGGTTTTAACTGTAGCTTTGTTTTATTTTCCTATCTCTACACTGTGCTCACATATAGAAGCAACAATATTGTACCCAGGACTATGTAATATATAACTTGATTTGAAAAGAGTGTCCATGGAGTTTCTTGCCCATTCTTCTCCATGAGATCTACTATTTTCGAATGGGCAACTACAGTCCATTCACAGTTATTATGCCTGTGGCGGGACTGTAGGTAGCTTATTTTTGACTATGCAAAAGTGCCTGTCATGGGTCTATTTGAAATAAATGCTTTGAGTTTGAGTTTGAATGGAATCGTTGATGTCCTCGAAGCTCATTTTTTATAGCGTTACTAACATATGAAGCAGGTATTGGTAGTGCCTAACTCAAATCCATTAGTCCCTATAATAAAGCCATATTTACTTTACGCAATGGAGTTAATCCCACAAATTATAAGACAGACCACAGTATTCAAAAAGAGCTTAATACAAATTGCCCCCAACCAACCCCAGTCTAAATTAATCCTCTCCAACTCATTTCAAATAACTTCTACGAAAATGTTTAAATCCTTCCGTAATTCCGTAATTGAAAAAGATAATTAATAAATATCGTCATATCACGCCTGTAATTCCCCGAATGGTTAGGCAGAGGTGTACCTAGTAAGTAGTACACCCACATTTCGCCAGTTAGGTTTAAGTCCCATGTAATAGGGAGCGATCCCCTTGTCATGAACCGGACGCAAATCTGGCTGCTACTGAGAAATTTTTAATGGTAAAACCCAATTATACATTGCCTGACCTGGGAATCGAACCCAGGACCTCATGCTCAGCAGTCGCGCGATCATTACACCAACGAGGCAGTCGTTTGGAAATATATTTTAAATCCTTCCATAATCCCCTTCAGAACAAGATCACTTATTAATTTAAACAGTTAAGTGATTAAATGGGATCGTTCTGATTACCCCAGATCGTTCACACCCACCTGTAGTTGCACTATCAATCAACTAATTGATTTGGGACGCTAAGCAATCATTTGATTGAGATGGAATCTATTTGTAGATTCTTGGAAAATGTGGAAATACTTTTCTACGGTTGCTGTGCTGAAATGTAAACCGTAATGTCTTGCAATAGCAGCTTAGTCTCTCTTTTCTATACTGCATTAGAAGAGCCTCTTCCAGGTGAAAATATTTATATTTCTTGAAGTTTAGGCTAAGGGTCGTCCATTAATAACGTGATGTTTTTTATCAAATTTTTAATCGACCCGGGTGGCTGTTATTATTTAGCCACTAGCTCCTCTTTAGCCTGACAAATGTCGTACGATAATGCATAAGAAGAATGTGTTCAAAACGAAAATAAATATAATGTTTAAAAACGTGGAGCTCTTACGACTCTTCGTAAGACCTCCACGTTTTTAAACATCAATTGAATTGCCAAAAATTTTTGGCAATTAAATTGAATTGGACTATGAAATGTAAAACATTCCTTCAAACTGATAAATAATAATCGTTTTTCCCTTTTCGCCTGAACAGGTTCAGCACCGAATTTTTCCAGCCCTCCTCTGACGCCCTGTTACTCCCCTTTCCACTTTCACCAACGTAAAACATCCTTGGAACTGTCATACACGTGCCATACATTCATCCATAACATCCATAGACACACAGTCTTTGTAAACAAGCCATGTTTCATCATACGACAAGCAAATAACGAGACGTAATGTCCACTGGTAATGAACGTTACAGGATATTATGCACCGCCATTATGGACACGCATCCAGTTTGTTAGCTTACCATGACGTGTACCTTCATACCTTGTCCATCAATTATGACTGGCTTCCTTTTTATGCCATGGTTTTATGAGGCTTTGGTAATAATGGGTGTATGGGCTGGTGTTTGTGGACTATGTTGCGTTTATGGAGCCTTTTTAGGGTTCCGTGCCCGAAGGGTAACCAACGGGACCCTATTACTAAGCCTCCGCTGTCTGTCCGTCTGTCTGTCAGCTCATGATCCTTAATAGGTAGACAGTTTTTACAGAATGTATATTTCTGTAGCCGCTATAGTAAATTAAAGGGTGCTCCTAGGGTGTGTAAACTTGAATGGTTGAAAGACATTCAATGGCAATAAAATCCCACGAATCATTGGTTGATCGAGATTGATCCATGTTGACGAAAGGTCCAGAAATGCAGACACTATAGACGATTCGCATTCGTGAAATCGAAGGGCATAACGAACCGGCGTAAATATTTGAAATTCATATGAAGCAGTAATAAAATCCGTTTTAAATGAATGATATTGAATATAGCAGTGATACGAACAAATAACAAGCAACAGACATGAAGCTGTAATGAGTTCTCAGCGGATATTATGAGCTGAACTCGCTCAGTGTGGAACAGGGCCGGATTGACAGCTTCGTTTAACTCATCAGGCGTTTTTATAAGACTGTATTATGACACTTTCATGTTTCTAATATGTGGGTTCTTACGTCATTGTTATACCAACGTCCGTTTTTCGAGATTCCCGGTTTATTTCAGACTAGGTTTTGCGACGCGACTGTCCGAAATAATCCCTCGAAAACATTTTAGCGAAGTAAAAAACTCTTTTGTCTTTAATCAGATCATGGTCCACCTGTGAGCTAAATTATATCAAAATTCGTTTAGGCCTGTAATGTTGATTGAGAAAGAGACAGCGGTACTTTTGCATTTTGTTATTAATAAATAAAGATTTATTGTTGAACTTGGACTAGACATGGCAAAGTAGTGTACGATAAAGCACAAGCAAATAGTTACTTAATCTATGTAGTAAGTGGGTGCCGTACTGCTCTCCTAGATAGGTTACATAAAAACCTGTGTTTAGGAGAAAAGATTATTAGTATTCACAACGAGCTGTATGTATCTCGTTGCCATAACGTAAGACTAATCTGGAAATTGATATTAAAAGAACAAGCTAGTTTGATTTTACGTCAATTTTCGCCAATAAAATAATGTTTTCGTTAAAATATTAAACTTGGAAGCTAGTGCTAAAACCGCAGACTTCTGCGAAGAGCTTCCAAATAATGTTCTATCAATACAGTTCTTAACAATGTAAACACCAATACAATGGAGGATACCACACAAAAACCCAGTTATTACACTTATTTAGACGCTGTGGGCGTTGTGGCTTCGATAGACATTGTGACATATATGATTCACTGGAAGTAACCTTTCATTATACCCGAAATAGAAAACTATCATTACTCGATGAAAGCGTAGTAAGTCTATGACGCACGTCTGTCTTTCCTCGAAATGTGAGGGGTGCTAATCACATGTTAGTCAAAATTCATATCTGGACAACATCGAATACTCATAATGTGAATGTTGTTTTTTTTGTTGCTATCCTACTTGGTGTCCCACTGCTGGGCAAAGGCCTCCCCTTTCTCCTTCCATACCTCTCTATCCTGTGCGATCTCCGGCCATGTTAGCCCCGCAAACATGATCAGATAGTCACGCCACCTTCGCCGCGGTCGACCTAGACGACGCTGTCCTTCCTCAGGCGTCCACTGTATGACGATCTTAGCCCATCTCTTCGGGTGCATCCGTGCCACGTGGCCTGCCCACTCCCACTTCAGCCTGGCTGTTTTTTCTCCAACATCAGCTACTTGAGTTATGGAGCGCAGGGTGGTGTTTATATTTTATTTATTGTTTATTGCTGGCCCATATTCTCCCACTGCAGGGCAATTGCTTCCGCCCATTCCTTGCAACGGTCACGATTCTGCGCTACTTATTTCCAATTCTCAAGGAAGACGTCAGTTCGTCCCACCGAAGCCATGGCTTACTGCTCGTAAGTCGGGGCCGCCACCACTCTGCCACCGCTGCTCAGCGGGTCAGCTTTGTTATTCACCAAATACTGTCGAGTCACAGCAGTGCGTGAACCCATACCCATCCTTCAATATTGTAGGTAGTTATATAGTTTGTGATATGGCCCTGTCATTACAACGGTGAAATTCGTGGTATTTGTAGCCTTAAATTGATGTTACACGGAGGTTATTCCAATTTGGTGTCAAGTTACTAAATGATAATAGCCCCTCGGATCGACCTTCAAGGTCACGCATGGCTTGTCGAGGTCTATTACGTATCGAGACCTCTCCTTACTTCAAGCACGTTAATGTAACCCCTAAATTATTTAAAACTAGCTTATGCCCGCGGCTTCGCCAGCGTAGAGTACGGTAATTGTCCCACGGGATCGTACTACCGAGATGAAAAGTATCCTATGTGTTAATCCAGGTTATAAACTACTTGTGTGCCAAATTTCTTCCAAATCCAATCAGTAGTTTTTGCTTGAAAGAGTAACAAACATCCAGACATACATACATCCCCACAAACTTTCGCATTTATAAAGGGTGTAAAAAGACCCTTAACGAAGCCGAAAGTCACTTGTTCTCCCCGTCAATGCGATCATTTTTTTGTTCTAGACCATACCTGGGAACCTTCTAGTTACGGAGATATTGGGGGTCAAAGTTCCAACTTTTTCACAAGTTTTTTTTTTAAATACACGTTTTAAAATTTTTTTTTGTAGTACCGTGCTACCAACCGTGCTATTCAATCCATCCACCAGGACAATGTTCTGAGTGCGTTAGATTGAGTCCTATCGTAAAACGTGATTTTTGATCCAAAAAAAAAAAAATGTTTCCGAGCATAAACTTAGTTTGATGTACAGAAGGCTTGGTTTAGGAAGATTTAGCTGAAAACTTTAGAAACGCGACAAAAAATCCGTAGCTACACAAAAAATACCATTCCATCGTATCTCCTGACGCCATTCACTTGGCAACCAAATGCATAAATCAAATCCCATTCCAATTACGTCCCTGTGACAGTACGGTGGAATTTGCAACATTGTTGCCTATTCTGTTCTGTTGTTGGCCACTTGAGCTGCACAGGGATATTTATACGATGTGTGACGTGCAACTCTTGCAAGTTAGGAAGATGCCTCGATGCAGGTATGGTAGTTACGGAAATAGTTAGCTGTTGGTTAAATAGTGAAATGGTGTGTCCTTCTGTATGTATGGGCGATAGAAAAGAAATCTGTGGATCCAGATTCCAATTTTAAATCATGGTTCCTTAGAACAGACAGGGTCCAGGTCCAGGGTTGGGTTGTGGAGGTCAGATAGGCATCGCTCCATGTAATATACTAGTATTGAGCGGCATCCTGTTAGACTGAAAGTCGACCCCAACATAGGTGAGAAAAAGCTAGGCAGATGTTTCAAATTGTTTAATGTCCCATTTTGTCGCACTGTAGTTCGATCCACCTCCCCTATACCGCGTATGCTTACAATTCTCAGCGCGCTCGTGGAGACCAACCCTGGATTGGACTTATTTGCTGATGAATGGAAGACGATAATGTTAGAATGTTTGTGGTTATGTGAGAAGACCGAGTAAAAGGATTACTTAATTTAGTGTAAATGGCTTATGCTGTACTAACAGTCATAAGAAAAAGTTTGTCACATTACTTCAAACATTACGACAAGTTCTCAGATATTTATAGACCATCGTATAACACCGATAACTGAATATATCTAATTAGATTACCTACCTATAACTAACCAACAAGTATCTATTGGAGCTTGAGGTGTTACACGTGTATTTACCGGTCCTTGTCTATGTATAGAAGACCCTGATATTATTATCGGCAACCGTTGATGCCGAAGTGAATATTTATTATCAGGAATTTACGTGTAACTGAGGAAATAGGAAACTCTGAAATTAACATCTTATAAGCAGTTGAGATTGTTTGATTTCTAATCTATAAAGGATGTAAAAAGACCCTTAACGAAGCCGAAACACACTTGTTCTCCCTGCCATTGCCATCATTTTTTTGTTTTGGACCATACTTGGGAACCTTCTAGTTACGGAGATATTGGAGGTCAAAGTTCCAATTTTTACACAAGTTTTTTTTTTTTTTAAATTCTACTTTTTAAGGTTTTAACTTTACTTTAATTACCTCCATGACCCGTTTACTATTCAAAGCATCCATCAGCACCAAATTTTGAGTGCGTTACATTGAGTTTTACCGTAAAACGTGATTTTTCACCCGAAAAAAAAAAGTCGTTTCCCAGCAATAATTGTTGCGAAGGGTGACTTAGTTTGATGTACATAATGCTTCGTTGACAGCTTCGTGAAGGGTCCGTTTACACCCTGTGTATAACAAGAAACAATCAGAACTAGGTCAATTAAATAAATAATGTAAATACCAGATATATAAAGACCATATTCAGCCACAGAGGTTCACTGATAAAAAAAGTTATAATATTTCATTTTTCGTGGAAAATATTTAAATGCGTTTGAAAACCCGTCTTCGAATGCAAAGGTCGTCAATATTCTCGGCGAGCCGTGTGATTCACCTTATTATATTGCTGCTGCGTACGGTTCTTTGTCCTACAGCAACACCACACAAGGGGTGTTAGTCATCACCAACAAGAAATAACTGTCTTGGCACAGCTATGTAATTCCGCCTTATTTGGTACACCATAATCATGTAGATTTTTTTAATTCATGCGAACTTTTCACAAGATTTCCCATTCATCTCACTGTTAGTTCGCAGACGAGTACTAGGCTAACATAAATGTGTAGGAAGTCGGTCGGTAACTGAATGTTTAAATTAACGTTCTACTTTCAAAATAACCTTGCAGTCTCACAAAGAAACATCGGGAAAATGTATCGCTGGAGATTTCTTAGCTCGGAAATAATTCTGTGTAAACACGTATACGCTGTATTAATGTTTGATTATACGTTTGTCTATTTAACTAGTAGTGTTTATCTTCAGTCTAATTACCTTTACAGAAGGACTTGTCAAGGGTCTTATTAAATGCTTTGTGTTGCATTTGACACGTTAAGTCGTAGATACTGGGGACTGTACACAGTCGAATGAAACCGCTTTCCACTAGAACCTCCGTCGATCCAACTTGTGAATAATAAAGAAAATTAGCATATAAAGGGTGGGGTCTTATTACTCCAATTTAGTTGTTATACGACTGCTCTGGGTTGAACTTATCTAGCATACGGGTCGATGCTCCTTACGTCCTCGCCCTGTCGGTCTTAAATGCAGGGATTTACCTACACCGTCAATTACTTAGAGGACTCCTCGTGTTCAATCACTGCCTAGAACTAAAACAGACTAGAATAACTATTGTACTGTAAACTAGGACACGATTTTCAACGCAACGTTCCGTGGGCCACTTTGCTTGTGTTTATATACAGAGGTTCGGGGAACGACGAAAATATTCTTGCAGTGATCAATTATTGAAATGGTATTGGAGCATAAATAAACTGGAAAAGGGGACGTCGTTTGCAGCGCTTAAAGGAAACGCTTTTTCGCTGTAAGATAAATTAATCTGTTTGGCTCAATTTTTATGCTTCAGACAGAGGAGGTAAAGTAGAAATTACAGGTAATTTACCTGTTGAAAAAGAACCTGCAGTTTACAGCTAAATTACGTATACAGGAAAAAGTTGTACTTATCCGTAAACTGCTTTTTTCAAAGGAAAACTTTTTGCTGTATTCTAAAAACAATAAGATTCATCTAATAGAGAAACTGGAAAATCCTTTATGCAAAAACTGAGAAGAAATAAAAAAGTGTAGCTCGGAAAATCCTCGCAACCGTAAAAGATTTGTTTCGTACCAACAGACTAAAGTACTAGGATCACAAGAACGGGTGGAGGTTTGAGCAGATAGGTCTGGAGGTGGCAGGAGGGATGCGGGCGGCGGGACCGGCGACCTAGGCCGAGAGGTCAACTCGGGTCATGTGCCAGTTAACTGGGTCACAGGCTACTGCTTGTGTACCGATGGCTACCAAAATAAACCGCCCTGCAAAACACGATGCTCACTAGGCTACTACTGACTGAAATGCTCGATAAATATCGGTTTCGACTGTAATTTAGTGTTGTCGGATCTTCGTAAATGCTCGTCCATTATTAACGAAGCCATTTTGTCTTTGTTACAGGTATGTTTCCGAGCTCCAGGACTGATTCGGGCGTTCCGGGCACACATTGATCGGTTTATGCAACAAAGAAGGTGATAAAGTTGCATGAATTCAGTTTGCCTTTCATCGCAATGGTTTTAAGCAACGCAGTTGCACTCGATTTATTTTTACAGCTTCATCCTTTGATACTCGTTAAATACTTGATAGAATCTGCACTGTAAAACGTGGATTGAATGTTTTGATCTCTTCCATTAAAGATTGAGCGTTTCGAGATCGTCTCTTAAAACGTGTATTCGTGTAATTGATTTAAGCCAATGTTTTAACTAGAGACTTTAAACTTAATAATTATGGATGGTTTCTATTCCTTACAGTCCCGACCTTTCCTATTTTTAGATGGCTTTCTACTTCAGATTCATCGATCTTGGGCATTCATAAAACCAACCCATCCAGGTATTCAGAAACACTTCTGCCAGACAAATAAAGCTCAAATGTAAGGGTCAACATGCACTGCAATTATTCAATAAAAATAAATGCTGATTGTGAAAGCCAGCACTTCGCGTCAACCGTCCATTCATCTTTTTATGACTCAAACGGACGAGGGCTGCAGACGGCCGAGGAGTTCGTTTACTCCTGCTCAAAGACAATGCAATGAGGTACTTGCTTTATGAATGTGAATACTGCATACTTTTATATATTTTCGCGGAATACAAAATAGTAAGTTTTTGCTGTAGTGAAAGGGTGAGATCCGAATAATTGTTAGTTTCATACTTAAGTTTCACTTAGTATAGAACTGGTAGTAAAGGAAATTTATTTCGCTATGGAAATCGGGGATTAGACCTTTTTTTCGGGTCCTTTTTTTTCTTACAACGTTATTTAAGACATTCAGAGGAAAATACGGAAAATTGGTTTATTTTCAGCTTACCTGCCTTAGGTAGGTAGATACCCTCAAAATAAATATATTTGTTACATTGTAACAGCCTCAAACATTTTGTTTTTCATAATAAGAAACTTTACTTAATAATATACTTTTCAAATTCCTGGCAACCAAAAACAGCAAAGAGTTTGCACAAAGAAATCGTTACCACTCACTCACAATCTCGCAAGAAAAGAACAAAGGAGCTATCATAAGACGGAAGTCAAATCAATAAGTACCAGGCTGTCATAGGTCGAGGAAAGTATATCGACGCGTTTCGTCAACAGAGAGATGCAGGGCGAGGGCACCGGGTCAACAGTCTCCGCTAAATATAGGTCGCGCCGCCCGCGAGCGTGTCTGCAAACATTCTTTATTGCAATGTTTTTATGAATCTTATTCTAGAATTACACAGGCTCCAGATGTTGGTTTGTGTGTGTTTCCGGTTCAATAATATTCTCCCTCCAAATAATACAATTTCAGACTTTCTGTTTTGACGTATGGCCTTGACCGCCACATTCAATGAGTCAACTGAAAAACTATTTGTGTCAAGGTTTAATGACACCAATTGATTGTTTCAGGTTCAAGTTCAAATAAATAAACGTTCATCAATCATCATCATTGACAACCTTGTACGCTGGCTAAACCGACTTCCTATTATGCCATACCTCCCTGGTACAATCATTTAAGTTAATTCACAATCGTTTCAAAAAGAAAACAATAGTTTTCACCAAAGAATAATCTTTGGATGCACCACATTTTATTTGTTTTCGAACTCGAAAATAAATAATTTATTCAATTAAAAGACACGCTCCTCTGATTTTTCGGATTCATGAGCGTATTGTAGAATTATCACTTACTCCGGTGAAGGAATACATCGTGAGGAAACCAGCATGCCTGAGAGATATTTTTCGACGGCATGTAAAGCCAAGCCAAGAGGCTCATGGGTGGCATAAAAACTGACACCATGCTAGACACTAACCATTCGAAAAATAAAGAATTAATGTAAGTATTAGTTTAGTTCATGCAAATCTGTATCTGCATGAAAATCAGCATTCAGCATATTTTCGAACAAAATTAGTATCGTTTTCAACACGGGGTGGGTTGGGCTCTGTAAAAAAAAACCAGAGCGTGAAAAACGCTTTTCATTCCGTAAAAGTATTTTCGGCGGGTTGCGGATGCGTCTCGCTTTCAAAGCAAAAAAGAGTGTATTATAAAATACTGCACTGAACTGGTTTCAGTGACACGGCCCCATTAAAACTGACCCAGTTAATCCCGCTAACTGGATGAGCGTGCATTTAGATGCATCTAGATAGATAGATTGTCTTTTTTTCAAACAAAATGCGTCTATGTAATATTTAGAGTACCTTATGTCATCCGAATATGTGATCCCGTAATGCCTTTACAACCCAATAATTAGAATTATGGACTGACTGCCTCGTTGGTCTAGTGATCGCAAGCGCGACTGCTGAGCATGAGGTCTTGGGTTCGATTCCCAGGTCGGGCAAAGTCTATTTCGGTTTTCACATCAGGAATTTCTCGGTAGCAGGCACGGTGTCTGGATTTGTTCCTGGCTGATGGCAATAGGCTCACCCACTATTACATGGGACTTAAATATAACTGTGCTAAATGTGGGTGTACTGTTAGATACACCTCTGCCTAACTCTTCGGGGATTACAGACGTCCATACATCCTCACAAACTTTCGCATTTAAAATAGTATTAAGACTGCTCTTCATGATCTTGGGGATCTGAACAGCCTGCTTGCCTTATGGGCTTGCCGTATTTCAGGTCCCTAAGCATGGCACTGACTATCCCCATGGATTAAAAAAGGCGTGAGTATATGGTACGACTAAAAGCCGAAGTAAGGTTACACCTAGTTCTATCTGGCTATACCTAGGTGTACCCCGACCAAATGGATTAGGTTAGGTTAGGTTAGACTGTGACAAAGCGCGCGCGAGCCAAGCGAGCGCAGCGAGCATATAATTAATTATGTAATAATGAAATGTGCCAAATATATCTGTATAAATCTATTTTCCAAAATCAGTTTGCAAATGTAAATGTAAATCTATGAATACATGTTAAACCAATGTAATTCAATTGCTCTATCAATAGCAATACATTATTTATTTGTATGTAAACGGCTTAATTACGTAAAATATGCATGTTTGCACAGCGGGGGAGTTTAGCAATTGTTAATTTAGACCTTGCAATAAACATCTATGGTATTATTGAGTGTTTATTAATGTGATCACCCACTGAAGCAATGTACGCATTACGACAATAACTATCTGCTAAGCTTTTTTCCAAAAATGTTTGGATATGTTAGATCGAATCCCGGGTCGGGCAAAGTGTATTTGGGTTTTTACATCAGGAATTTCTCAGTAGTAGTCTAGTAGTACGGAGTCTGGATTTGTGCCCAGTTGATGGCAATAGACTCGTCCTCTAGCACATGGGACTTAAAGATAACTGGCGAAATGTGGGTGTACTTTATTTATATTAAAATTTGACAGTTTCGGGTACTCGGGTAGTACTTGCTGGCGGCAGTACATTAGAAGGAAAACCTTTGTTTGTAAACAAAGTCTGGTTAATAAAGACGGCAAGGCAAGGGTATTTACAATAATTATGTTAAAAAAAATCTGATCGCTAAGATAGCCAAAATTTAAAACTTTCTAACATTATTTCTAATAATCGGGTCAGTATCAGGTTGTTTGTTGGTCAAAATATGATTTTTATTGTAATATTGAACTGAAAATTGCAAAAACCGTAAGAAAAATTAAATTTTGCGGCCAACACAAGCGTTTTGACTTTGGCCTTTGGTTAAAAACCTTATAAACCTATGTTTCAAACAACAAACTTCTGTACAGCTTTATTAGCTGCCATCATTATAATCATCATTCTGCTTATCCCAATTTAATTGGGGTCGGCGCAGCACGTCTTCTTCCATACTTCTCTATTACTCGTCATCTCAGTAGTATGAGCTGCCATTCCTATTAAAACATTCAGCGCGTTCCCCTTTGTTGGAACATGTAACATTTCATCATAGACATTAGTAGGGCGTCTTGTAGCTGAACAATAGACCTGGAGTGCTGTAAATTGATCTGGATACAATCAGGAGTGCTCCCACAATGGCCCAGCTGTGCTTTGTGAGTAGTGATCCTATACAGTCGCGAGCACCAATGTTTATACACTTTCCTAAAAAGCAGTTTCGCGAGTAATAGCGATTGTAACTTGGATATAGGATCTTTTATGAATATGAGTTCAAAAATACTATGTTCGTAACAACATGAAATTTTAATCAGAACAGTTGGTCAAAATCACTTTTAAAAGATGTTAAGTGTGTACGTATTGGTGCTCGTGACTGTACTAGGCTTGTTATAACTGTGATTTTGTCATTGTAGTGATTTGTTTTTTGTTAGTTTTAAGTAAGAGGTATAAAAGTTTACATATGTAGGTTCGTGTGTGTGTACAACATTCCATAAAATAATGTAAAGGCAGCTGCTCCGATGGCCTGTCCATACATTTTTGGTTAGGATCATACCCTAAACATTGACACTTTTTGTTTAAAACGAATCATTTCATAAATTTTCTACAATTAAATGTGGCGCGTTGGACTTTTTTCAGGAAATAACTAATATTATTTACTGAGAAAAACAACCGTGAAATCTAGACGTTTGACACTTCTTTACATGTGTGAGTGACTTGTCAAGTAAACTAAACGCCATGATTGCGATAGTAAGATGGCGTCTTAATTAAGTCACTGACAGACAACGCAATGTCTAAACCGCTGGATCTAAAACCATGACATTTTGCAACATATCAAGGAAGGACGACATAACGGATGAAACGATACCATTTTCGCTAATCGGAAATCCCACAAGGCACACGGATTGTTCTGGAATAAATAAATAATTTCCACAATATTCGAAACTATATTCTTATTCTTTATTGCACACAAAATAACGAAAAAATACACATACAAATTGCAATAATATAGCTTATGTACAATGGCGAGCTTAACCCAGAATTGGGTTTTCTTACAGCAAACCAAATTTTGATTGCGAAATTTGCGTAAGAGGATATACCTATGTGCATTAACAGAACATCTTATTACTTAAATTAATAAATTTTTATAAACTAAACTACATACATACAGTATAATATACGTAATACATACAATATATATACAATACAATGTCTATGTTATGTAGAATCCTATTTACCTACATATTGATCATTTCGACAGGAAATGTTCCCTTATTCCTTTCCTGAACACTTCTAACGACGGGCTATCCCGCAAGGACTATAACTAACAACTACCACTATCATTTTAACGTTTATTTTACGTAGGATGTAAAAAACTCTTACACATAATATGACTTTATACATATTATGTATAATATCTTTATACATAATATGTATAAAGGGTATAAAAAGACCCTTAACGAAGCCGAAAGGCACTTGTTCTCCCCGTCATTGTGATATTTTTTTTGTTCTAGATTATACCTGGGAACCTTCTAGTTACGGAGATATTGGGGGTCAAAGTTCCAACTTTTCATAAGTTTTTTTTTTAAAACGTTTTTAATGTAAGATTTTTTGAACACCTCCACGACCCCCGTACTATTCAATCCGCGTACTATGCAATAACGTACTCAAAATTTTGTGCAGATGGATATCTGCACAAAATTTTGAGTACGTTACATTGAGACCTACCGTAAAACGTGATTTTTCACCCCAAAAAAAAAGTCGTTTCCCAGTAATAATTTTTGCGTAAAGTTACTTAGTTTGATGTACAGAATGCTTCGTTGACGGCTTCGTGAAAGGTCTGTTAACACCCTGTATACCAAATTAATCTTGTATTATTTTATACGTTAAGGACATATTAGCTTGTATCGTTACTTTATTAAGATGTAAAACATATTAGTATGAGTAGTTTATGGGTCATAAATATACATTTTTCATAACATTCACCAGTGCAATGTAAACAAGTTTTGTGTTAAGTAACAACAATTTATGTTTCAAGACATATATAGGGTGACTGGTAATTGGTGACCGATACTTACTTAAACTCGTGATTGTACTCATGATTACAAACAACTTTCCCAAAGAAACACGTTTAAGCTATCATGGTTTATAACTAAACTTACACTGTTACTTATACGGGATATCTTCTGTGATTATCAATTATTCTGATCTCCCGATATTTCGACGCTGCTGCAATACCTACATACACTCCATAATTATTTTCTTCTATCCTTGCTCACAGTGGCAAACCTAATCAGGCTTGAACAAATAAAAATTTGAATACGAATAACTAAGTTTCCGATTCTACTACTAGTCGAGTGCAATTAGACTTTAAGGTGGAACGAAGTTTATAGTGGTCGGATTTTCATGGGGTTTTTTTTATTGAGTTCCTAGAGTTGTGGAGAAGAAAGTTAAAAAAAAAAATTTCGACGCTCGCGACTTTTTTTTTTAATTTTTTAAATTTCCTTTTGAATATTTTTTTTTCGCATATGAATAACTTGAAATTCACCAGATTTATATTGTGACGTATAGTGGGACCTGTATGCATCCATTAAATGCTAATTTGGTCTATTTTCTTGTTCATTGGTGTTGACGAAATGCATTATTCCAGGTTTTTTAATGAAAATTTCCTATTTTTTCAATTATTTCTAAAATACCGAGTTTTAACACAAATATTTCTTTTGTCATTGGTAACTGATACTTTTTCACGGATAACTGAACGTAAAAATGTTCAAGAAATCCATATTTACGAGTGAAGTGACTAAAAATTCATTCGCAAATATCAGGAAATCGTCTGTGTAAAAGTTAAAGAAGGCAATTTTTCTCAAAATGTTTCTATGGCGGCCAACGTAAATATTATTCTGAAAATATCCTTATTAAATCAGCTATCTACAGAGAACATAAAATAAAATAAAAATTCGGAGGTACTCAATAAATGTTGATTATTGCTGACGAAGGTGGACTGGGACCGCTGGTAAACTCACAAAAATCATCGTAATTGGAACGTAACCATTTCTCATAATTTATATTTAGAATTAGTTGCAAGCTTGGGTCTCTGCGCCCCATTTAATATCAATACCGATACCGATACCGCTCCCAATTCTTAGCGATAGATCCCTTTAGTCATGTTTTACTTTCTCAGCAGTAACTGATATTTAACAAGTATCCTTGAATATTTTTCTAGTTATTATACCTTATTAGATAGCTACTAAAATGGGGTTTTGAAAAATAATTTGCACATTGAGTTATATAGAAAAATTTCGAAAAAAAAATGCCTTCATTAACATAGACGATTTTCTGATTTTTGCGAATGAATTTTAAGTCACTAAACTCATAAATATGGTTTTCTTGAACATTTTCTTGTCCAGTTATCGGTAAAAATGTATCTGTTACCAATTTCAAAAGAAATCTTAGTCTTAAATTCGGTAACTTAGAAATAATTCAAGAAAATACGATATTTTCAAAAAAAAACTTGAAATATGAACATTGAACAAATAAACAGACCAAATTGGCCTTTAATGGATACACACAGGTCTTTCTATTATGCCTCAATATTAATTCGCCGAATTTCAAGTTATTCATAAAAGAAAAAAAAATATTACAAAGGAAATCCAAAAAAAAAAAAAAATACTTGCGAGCGGCGAAATTTTTTTTTTTAACTTTCTTCTCTACACCTCTAGGAACTCAATAAAAAAAGTCCCATGAAAATCCGACCACTATAAACTTCGTTCCACCTTTTGAGTATTTTTTGTCTAATTGCACTCGGCTATACATCTCTAGTTGTGATTGCAGTTTGTTTTTCTGCATTTCTCGTCTCTCGCAACTTGAAGTTGCATATTTCTACTTGAGAGGTAACTTTACGGATGTTTAAATGGGTAAAATATTGCTGTATATATTCTCGTCGCAATAAAAATGCAAATACGGAAGGACTTTATAATGTTAACGCTACATTTGGTCGTAATATATGTTATTTATTTTTAAGTTTCTTTTTTTTATGTTAGCCGTACATTATTGTGATTTACGGGTTGATATTTTGGAAACCATTTTATAATTTATATTTTAACGTCAGTAAATTAAACGACCTTGTGAACATATATAACTATGTAAATTCGTCGGTTATTAAAAAAAACAGCTGTTTCCTACAAAACTGCAATTCCTACACGGTCAAAATGTATGGACAAGCTGATTTTTTTTTAAATAGCGACGAGAAATTTCTATGTACGTATTTAGGACATCATTCTGAGTGATGCACTGAACACGTGGTCACCGTTTTAGCGTCGATATCCCTTCCACTCTGTTTATTTTTTTGAACTGAAAATTATTACTCTGTTACTGTTAGCCCGCATCACCCCAAGACTGGAGAAAGGGCCTCCCCGCATCTTTCTATGACTTACAGTTATTTCGATCTAGAGCTAATACGCACCACTACCACTGGTCTACCGCGACACCTTCTGGTTGTGTCAGGGCTCCTAGTAGCTATTTTGACCCACAGCACGTATGAATACTATTAGTACACTGAAAGCTTTAAAATCATGATCATTGTAGATCTGCCCCCGCCACGCCTATTGCATTTCCAAACAAAGTTACTGTTTGCCTGTGTTATCCCACTGCTGGGCAAAGTCCTCCCCCCATGACCTCCAAATCTTTCGATCCAGGGCCAATGTGGACCACTGGTCGTCCAAGAAATGTAAATTAATTTATTTCAAAGTTACGTAAACCATGGTTTAAACGCATTTAAAATTATAAAGACAACTGAAAAATGCTTTATAATATTTCAGAACCAACTTTTCAAATGTATATTAAAATTATTTCAAGTTAGTTTTAATGAAATTCTAAAAGTCTGCAGATGTACTTTAATGTAATCTTTTGTTAATAGACCTTTGGCATAGAGTAGATAGTAACAGAAGTTCAGTTCTATGCAAAGAGCAAAAACAGGCGCAAGCACACAGATGCGCACCTTCTACGGAGATCTCAAACCGCAAACGAATGCATCAAGTGTAGGCGATCTCGATTGAGATCACGCAGGATTCGATATCTCGACCAATTTTTCGAGACACAATCTCACAATCAATTAAATTTACTAATGATTCGGACCTGATTTGGATTCCGGGGAGATCTCGACCCCAGACTTAACAAGCGCGATCTGGACTCTAAGCTTAGTACTAGCGGCCTCGAACAGCCAATCTCGACCCATTACTTGGCACGCGAGATCTCCAGATCCAGTCTCGATTCGAGATTGCATTCACTATTCGCTGTACGTGAAGCATGTCTATATGTGCGTACGTTTTCTCGTTGCATGAAGCGGGCCTTCTGTACCTATCTACTCTTTGCCAGTGGTCTGTAAGTAAAATCTCAGTCGCAAAGGACAGACAGGTCGTTGACCCGTCTGCTAGGGATGCGAAACGTCCCCAGTTTTCAGAACGTGAATTTCATACCTTTTGGGATATATTTGTATTTGTTTGATAATAATTGAGAGCACAATTAATAGCTAGCATTAAGCTTAGTTTGAGCAGTCCCTTGGGAGAAATCTGGGTGGGATAGGAGCATTAAACATGTGTTGATTTTGTCATACTTTGGAACAGATGTTCAAAGTAAGCATTTATTTGCTTAGGGATTATACAGGGTGGAAGGGACACCGCTGTACAAACGGTCACCACGGATTCAGTACATCACTCTTAACCCCCCCATAGAATAGAATTTTTTATCCATGATTTGTAAAAAAACAACACGTCAAACACACACGGTCTAAATGTATGGAACAGCACATTTTTTTTTTACTACCGAAAAAATATATGCTTCCAAACATTTTGCTGTGTGGGGTAGTGAATACGTGGTAACCGTTTGCACGTTGGTGTCCCTACATCCCTATGTTAAACCTCATGATCAACATCATTGGCCACGTTTCACCCACTGCTGAGTAAATACCTCTTTGATGCCATGCGTTCCTGGTATGTGCGAATCTCATCTAGGTCTTCCTTACGATCTTCAGTACATCGCCCACCCATCTGGCTGATGGTCTACCAACGCTCCTTCTACAATCTCTAGGTTACCATTTCGTAAGGTTTTTACTAAATATTGAATCTATTCAGTAGTAAAAAGTGATAAAGGTACTGTTAAAAAGAATTTCTAAAATATTATCTCGTCGTTTCGCAGCCCTAGTGGATCTGAATTTATTTCGTTTGGTATTTTCTCTTGAATATGCCCTTTTCGAAACATGTTAACCTAGGTCATTACCATCTATAATATTTAATGTCATTGCTTCATATAGTAAGCTCGCTAGCTCGTAGCTCGGAGGAGCTCGTGGTTAAATAATAACAGCCGCACGGGTCGATCTTTACGTTAAGCTGTGCTTGCCTAGGTTGGTCTGTGGATGGGTAACCACCCATTACATACCGAGTTTCCTCCTTGCTTCGGAAAGCACGTAAAGCCGTTGGTCCCGGCTGTCATTTATAGATCTTTGACAGCCGTTACAGGTTGTCAGTGGCCCAAAAACTGACATCCAGTCTTACCAAGGGTATAGTATTACCCAGTACTGACTGGGTTGTGGAGGTCAGATAGGCAGTCGCTCCATATAAAATACTGGTATTCAGCTGCATCCGGTTAGACTGGAAGCAGACCCCAACGTAGCTGGGAAAGGCTAGGCAGATGATGATGCTTCATATAGTAAGTACGTACATTTCTTGTATGCTTGTCATTTTCAGGAGATTCTTAAAAGGGTGTGAAAATACCCTTAACGAAGCCTAGAGGTACTTTTTCTTCGTCATTTTGTTCTAGAACATACCTGGAAAAGTGGGCAACCTTCTAGTTACGAAGATATTGAAGGTCAAAGTTCCAACTTTTTCACAATTTTTATTAAATGTTATAGTTTTATTTGAAATACCTCTACGGCCCCTATACTATTCAATGTCTGTATCAGTCAGCACAATGATTTCAGTACGTTACATTGAACGCCACAGTAAATCCAGGTTTTTCACACCAAAATAGGTCTTTTCCAAGCAAGAATTTTTGCGCAGTATTACTTAGTTTGATGTACAGAATGCTGAGCTGGTTGATGAAGAAGGGTCAGGTTACGCCCTGTTATCCATATTCATATTATAAGTGCGAAAGTAAGTTTGTTTGTTACCTTTTCATGCCTAAACCACGGAACCGATCATCCTGTAATTTTCCATATACGTTCTCAGGTGAACAGAAACGGACATGTACCTTACATCCCAAAAAAAGTACTGTTCCCGAGGATAATAATAACAATAACGTTCTTATGATAAAAGATGGCGCCACGTGTCTTTCGAATCAAGATTGAATTATATTATTACAAGCAGAGTACAACCCGAATTGGTTGTCAACTTCTAAATTAACGCGAGCAAAGCCGCGGGTAAAAGCTAGTAGCATATAATTTTTGGTGTGATGATAGTACTATACCGTAACCATATTTGGTTCAAGGAATACGAACAGGCAATTACCTTATTAAATTAATGGTAATAAACACATTTAAATAGAAATTAACCCTCTTACCACAATACAAAAATATTTCTGAATTAAATCGCATTCAGTGCACACGGTTTATAATTTCACAACCGCAGTTCAGTGGTCAACCGATTCGGAGTTTATTTTCAGTTTTCTGAACCATATACGTACGCACGGCGACATTTCAAGCTATACATTTCCAGTTTTAACATGGCCATGCTTTGTATAGATTTACCGTACAATGAGAGATCCGCGTAAACTAGTTTTGTATAGCTTGATTTGTGGCCGTGCGTACACCGTATTCACCATATTCGTTTCAATAGTTCAGCTTACAACATGTTTAATTATTATTTCTCTTTGTTTCATTTTAAATGTTATTGGATTAAAATGTGAAGCTGGATTTTGTGGTATTAAATCTGGGAATTATTATTGTTTTTTTTTGTTGTTTTTGATGATCTTGCTTTTCGGTGAAGGAAAACATCGTGAGGAAACCAGCATGCCTGTGAGATATTTCTCGACGGCATGTAAAGCCAAGTCAGAGGCCCATGGGCGGCATAAAAACTCTGACACTAGGTTACGAACTAACCACACGATAAAGAAAGAAGATCATGAAATCTTTGGAATTCATGGGATAAACGATGATGAACAATATTTGCCTCGTTGGTCTAGTGGTCGCAATCGAGTCTGCTGAGCATGAGGTCCTGGGTTCGATTCCCAGATCGGGCAAATTGTTATTGGGTTTTTCCATTAGGAATTTCTAGTAGCAGCCACGGAGTCTGGATTTGCGCCTGGTTGATGGCAATAGACTCGCCCCCTATTACAAGGAACTTAAACATAACTGACGGAATGTGGGTGTACTATTAGATACACCTCTGCCTAATCCTTCGGGGATTCAACCGAGATGTTATATTATAAAAAATATTTTTCTAATAACAATTTGCTGGCGGTAATTACAGTGTAAAACACTCACCATCTCAGTGATATTCATTTTAACAATTCATAAAAAAATGTTCTTTGCTTTGTCGAGCAAACCATTTTTTCAAAAGTTCTGCAGTGGCTTAGAAATTCCATTTCTTTTTCTGATCGGAAATCATCAAATGACCCCCCCCCCCCCCCGCTGGGCAGAGTGGAAGGGAGTGTCAGACTCGTACTGACTAAAACCCATCCATGTTCCTTCATTGCCCTTTGTGTTCCAGGGCCGCGGTATCTCTTTCGAATAGTCCCGCAGCCCTAGAAACTCCATTTTTTTTTGGGATGAGAAATCATCAAATAACTCCTCCCGCTCTGGGTGGAGTGGGAGGGAGTGTCAGACTCGTACTGACTAAAACCCATCCATGTTCCTTCTTTGCCCTTTGTGTTCCAGGGCCGTGGTATCTCTTTCGAACAGTCCCGCAGCCCTAGAAATACCCTTCAGATTGTATCCGGAATGTGATTAAAAGTTTCATGTAAAACTAGCCCTTCGTCTTCGTTTATTTGATACTAGCACTTCGCCCACAACTGCCTCCGCAAACATTGTAATAGCTCGGCTAATATGCATGATATAAATATAATTTATAGCCTGTAGCACCCACGAATAATGTAACTTTCTGCCAGTGAAAGAATTTTTAGAATTGGATTATCAGTTCCGGAGAATACCCGCTACACAAACAAATTTTACCTTTTTTTTTACTGATGGGAAATCATCAAATAACTCCTCCCGCTCTGGGTGGAGTGGGAGGGAGTGTCAGACTTTTACTGACTAAAACCCATACATGTTCCTTCTTTGCCCTTTGTGTTCCAGGGCCGCGGTATCTCTTTCGAACAGTCCCACAGCAACAAATTTTACCTCAACCACTGTTTTAAGCTTTCACGGTTTACAACTAAACTTATACTGTCACTTACGGGATATCTTCCATGATTATTCATTATTTTGAGCTTCCGATATTTCGACGCTGTTTATTTTCCATCCACCCGCATTCTCCAGTCAACCCGCGATCATGGCGCTTGCAACAGCGTCTCAAAATAATGAACAATCACTAAGATATCCCGTAAGTGACAGTATAAGTTAAAATGTTACCTCTTTTTATAATATTAGTATAGAAAGTAGAGATTCTTTTTCTTTCTTTCTTCTTAGGCATTCCTAACGTAGTTAATAGAACAGTTTTCTTTGTTGTCTATTCCATCAGTACCCAATTATGTTATTATTATAATAAAACACTCATTAACATTCCCATCATGTCACCATAGGCTGTATTAATGTTACTTCGTGAGTTAATACCATACCCCGTTATGACATTAAACATCACACGTAGGAGACTCATGCGCATTTTCACTAACACTAAACAACACCCACATGAATGCCCAAGTATGTTTGCATTGTTGGAATTTCGACTCTAAGTCGAGCTTCGAAAGTTGGAAATTAGAATTTGCCTATTATCAGTGAAAACGACGATAATGGCGAGTACTGTTGTAATGTCAATCAAGTAGGTTAGCGTTGACTAATGAGAAGCAAATGACATGTTGTCGTGCTAGCAGATGGGTGGAAAAAGTGGGAATTTGTTGTAGTAAATACTGGGCACTGAGCGTCATCAGCTCCTCAGCCTTTTCCCAACTATATTGGTGTCGGCTTTCAGTCTAGCCGGATGCAGCTGAATACCAGTATTCCACATGGAGCGACTGCCTAACTGACCTCCAGAACCCAGTTAGTACTGGGTAATACGATACCCCTTGGTAAGACTGGTTGTCGGACTATCGGGCCACTGACTACCTGATTTTGGCATAGCATAAGGCAAGGGTAAATACTTCATTTACTCAAAACTTTACCACTGTTGGAGCACAGGGCTCGCTAAGATAAGGAACGGGCAGGTAATCCACCACTCGGGCCCACTGCAGGTTGGTAGATGGCACATGTCTTCGAATTTTCGAAAACAAATTATTTGCTTCCATCTGTACTAATATTATAAAAGAGGATGATGTTGGGTGTAAGGGGTAATCATTGGAACTGCGGATCCAATTCCGAAAATTATTTATAAATAACGTTTTGTGGGATAATTTCAAACCTAAAGGCAAGCAAAGCCGCGGGCAAAGCTAGTTTTTAATTGTTAAAATTACAGGAATTGTGGTACGCAATATAAGTTAACTGTGAAAAGTAGTCGACCGTCACTAAGCGCGGTAATACGGAACGAAAGCTTTCTTCGGATCGAGCTGTTTCGGCACAGGCCAACACGACCACGTGTGCAGCTCGCCCTATGTTCTTTGAGTGCCTATAATGTTGAATAGATAGTGGGCATGTGCACCTGCACATTACATGATTGCATAAGCATGTAGTTGTCCACCTGCTTACGCTAAGTGCACTAAGCGACAGAACTACTAATTAATTCTAATTGTTGAAATAAGTATAATATGACGACCGCCTGACACATATGATGCTACTTTCTTTTGTTTTTTTTCTTCAGGATTTTCAGTAGCAGCCTGGATGTGTGCCCGGTTGTAGGATAGGCTCGCCTCCATTACGTAGGACTCAAACATATCTTTAGTTCCGTTCAAGCTTTATGGCGGTTCGGAAGTTAGCTGCGAGTGACGGTTTGCGCATTATACAGTCAAGACGGTGCGTCCTCTGCGCCCCGTTGATACCTAAAATTGTGTTCTGCGCAGCTTTACGTTAGTTGTTCCAAGCTCCGTCGTCTTAAAGTTATAACTATAAAGTGAAGTATTCATTGGAATGGCCATTTTTAATACCTAATAGTCATTTTCGCGCTGATGAATTGAATTATCTCACCACAATCTTAATTCTTTACCGGCTGCTACGTCCCAAATTCAATCATTCATTCAGATTTATCGAAATTCAATTCACCGTCGATCTCCCGAAAGTACTTTTTGTCTGTTAAATGGCCTGTAACGAGTCGACTTTAATCAAAGATGGAAAACAATGGAAAATGATTTGTGTGAAATAGAGTTATTGGCAGATTTCAATTTTGTAAACACGGTGCTTTGTCACTTGTAAACAAGGAGCCTGGTAAAGACAAAGGTTAAAGTGAAAGCGCCAGGTTAGCGATATTAAAATTTTCTTACGTTTTTTTTGCAATGCACGTTTGTATATTGATTAAGATATGATTCGCGACCGTAACAAATACTGAGTTATAATCATCAAAATCATCAATACAGCCCTCTAAGCAAGGGCCGATGCCTGCCGGGGCTGCGGGACTGTTCGAAAAAGATACCGCGGCCCTGGAACACAAAGGGCGAAGAAGGAACATGGATGGGTTTTAGTCAGTAAAAGTCTGACACTCCCTCCCACTCCACCCTGAGCGGGAGGAGTTATTTGATGATTTCCCATCCCAAAAAAAAAGCCCTCTTAGTTCATTTTAATCCCATTGAACGACTATTTCATGAAAAAAGTCATTCAATGGGATTGAATAAACTTAGAAGGTTGCATTGATGATTTTATGCTTCCACCTGAACGACGAATGTTCAGTTGATCACAATCTGCAGATCTAAACCGCGTTCAAGAGCTGTCATAGTTATCATTGTTACGGAATATTGAACGCAATTTAAACGTGATCGTTTTCAGTTTAATTAGTGAAATTCGCCCAAAGAAAACAATGGTGGATCTACAATTTTTTCGTAAGAATTTATCATTTAAATTGATTCAAGAATCAAAAAGTAAAATAATAACGATAGATCAATAATAGTTTTAAATTATGCACCTATCTATACATATAATAAAATCGTAAAAATCCAATTTTATGTTCCGACTTGGCTCAAAAACTACTGCATAGATCCTGTTCAAATTTTGCACAAATATTCCTTACAGGCTTCTTCACATGTTAGGCTATATATTATCACGCTACTCGCTTAAGGGGGTGAGCAATAATGCATTATGTCAGTTTCCTTCATTTGTTTGACGTTTCCGTTATGACAAGCACCAGAATGGCTATTTAAAGCTTATGTCAACAGAGAAAACAGCCTAGCGGGTTCTTGAACGTTCTGTAAGCTACTGGTCGCAAGTTCAAACCCCACTATTACTTTCACTTTTTTGTAATTTGTTTGAATATTTTTTTGATGCTTTTATATATTTCCATTTTTTTTTGTATTGGCATCGTTTGCATTTCCGTTTTTCTCCTTTTTTCTTCAAACGTTTCTCCAAAAAGTAATAGAGAAGTATGGAAGAAGACGACATGCTGCGTCGACCCCGAAAAAATTAGGATAACGGCAGGAGAATGATGATGATGATTTCTACAAAAAGTTCTTGCTTTACTAGAAGTCTGTTTCCTTCTCGATTTGCAAAATATCAATAATCAATCGCAGTTTGGAATTTTATTTTGGAATTTTATTGTTCTTTTATAGATTGGTTTAGTGTTCAGAAGCGAGCATAAGTTCCTGGGTTAGATTCCCGGTCGGCCAATGTGTTATTGAGTTTTTCCACCAGCAAATTCTCAGTAGCAACTACGAAGTCTGGTTTTGTGCCCGGTTGATGGTGTATCGGCACTATAAAAAATACAAAAACAACAAATAACAAAAAGTACTACAGCGCCATCTATGACGCAGGTGATGAACTAAACATCGAAATACGTCTAAATTCTGCCTGGGTCAAATAAATCGCCCAAATAAAGTTATCCGCGACTTAAGACTATATAGAAGTACCCGACAACAATTGTTGGGCAGTTATAGCCCATCAGACATTACACCCGTCTGGTCGGACTATCCTCCCTTTTCTATGGGGGATGAAGAACCTTACAACCTGTTCTTTATACAAAATGGCAATAGGCTCGCTAAATATTTCATGGGAGTTAAACATAACTGACAAAATGTGGGTGTACTACTAGGTACTATATACACTCATCGGTTTTCTCATTAAAATATGTATTAAAAAACAGATAGGTAATTTTATAACAAACACGATGGTATAACGTTTTGTTTTTTTAATTAGCCTATTCTGTCCCACTGCTGGACAAAGGCTTTCCCCATTTCCTTTCCAACTCTCCCGGTGTTTTGCCTTCTCTGGCCAATCAGTCAGGAACGAGTCCAAATCTTCACACTAGCGTTTGTTGGGTCTGCCTCGGTGACGATGACAGTCTTCAGGTACCTACTGTGTGACCATTCTGGCCCATCTGTCCTGACCCATTCTGGAAATGTGACCGGCTCAGTCATTTGAACCTCTTACACTTATCGCCAACATCGGCGATGCCTGTCTTGGAGCGCATTGTGGTGTTGCGTATTCAATCGGTGATTATGATGTTTAAAATCCATCGCTCTTTGGCAAACCTTGAGTTTGCCGCAGTTTCGCAGTTTTAAATATTCTTAACTTAATGATTAGGCAACCCATTCGTTATAATTTTTATGTAATCTTTTTTTTAGCCTTTATTGTCCCACTGCTGGGCAAAAACCTCCCCCATTGCCTTCCATTCTTCTCTCCGTGCGGTTTTCTTCGTCCAATCTGTCACAAACGCTTCTAAGTCGTCACACCAGCGTTTTCTAGACCTCCCTCGGCGACGACGCCCGTCTTCTGGCACCCACTGCGTGACGACTCTGGCCCACCGGTCCTGATGCATTCTACAGACGTGGCCCGCCCAATCCCACTCCAAACTAGCAATCTTATCGCCCAAATTAGCGATTCCAGTTTTTGAGCGTATTGTGGTATTGCGAATTCTGTCGCTGAGCTTAATACCCAATACGCTACGATCCATTGCCTTTTGACCAACCTTGAGTTTGGACTTTTGCGACTCGGTCAGAGACCAAGTTTGAGCACCGTAATGCTCAAACTTGGTCCCTGACCGGTTAGGATGGGCAGAATGCACATGTCGATGAGATTGTGCTTCAGGGATAAAGGTAGGTCACCCTTCATCAGCGACTTCATGGACCAGTAGCTCTTCCAGGCGTTCTCGACTCGGCAACTCTCAAACTCAAATGTACTCATCGACGTTATAGTGAATTTCTTGCCCATCTACCTCAACCCTACTTTTTACGCTATTGGTGATGACTTTAGTTTTTTTTATGTATATTCAACATATTTTTCATTCGGTGAACAGTTGGGGGGGGGCCTTATTAGGCATTTTTTCTATACTAAGCAGGCTTTATTTACAATTGTGGAGTGAAGAGAAATAACGAAAATAACAAAAAATTGAAAAATCGCCAAAATTGCCTCACGTAATTAATGGACGCCCCCTAACCCAAGTATCTCCTTGCATAAAAGGTGATCTCCAAATCATGTGTGTCATAACTTTATGTATCTAATTGAAATAAACATTCTTTTTTTTTAACACTTTGCCCGACCCGGGAATCGATCCCAGGACCTCATACTTAGTAGTCACGCTTGTGACCACTCGAGGCAGTCTTACACATACATACCAAAATTTCCACGCGAACGAAGTCGCGGGCAACAGCTAGTGTATTATAATAATGAAGAATATCATAGCGTCAAGGTTTTAACATTTAAATGACTGTTATTAATCATTTTGAATCTCAAACTATAGAATAGAAGTTAATCTAGGTAATCGTGCCAAGATGTGGTCAAAAGTTTACTAGGACCAAGGACTTATTTATTAGTCTTGTATATTATTATCTACCTGAATTAACTATTATTATGTTGCTGTTTACAATTTACATCATCATCTTCCTGCCCTCGTCCCATTCTACTTGGGGTCGCCACAACACGTTTTCTTCTTCTTCTGTTCTCTCCTGTCAACTGTCACGCTATCATTCACTTTCTTTTCCTTTATAATTACACTAGCTGTTCCCGGCATGCGTTGCAATTCACCTTTTTCCTATCCTACCTACCTATCCTACCTACCCTACCTACCCTACCTACCTACTTACCTACCCTTCTCTACCTACCTACCTACCTAATTACATACCCTACCTACCCTACCTACCCTACCTTGAATTTTTCTCGCCGTAAAAACCATCCTTGAACTCCAACGAACATTAAAAAAAAAAATTGGCCAAATCGGTTCGTGCGTTCTGGAGTTATAGCGTCAGGAAGGAAAATCCGACTTATTTTTATATAGTAGATATGTATCCTCAATTAATCCTTCCATCTTTGTTTGGCCTTTCTCATCTTCTATCAACAGTTATAATTATATTCTCTGGTTTACCACGTTTTCTGAGGTATTTGCGAGACCCAATTACTTACCAATTTGAAAATGTCACATTGTCTGATGAATCCGACGTTATCATCGTTCGGGCTGGTATCAAATATTCCTGCGATAGGTTCCAGCATGAAGATACCTTCAAGCCTAGACTGCTTTAACGGGTTATCCTGGCCACCAGCATGCAGCAGACACGCATATCGAGTAGGAGGATCTTCCCTTTTTCTAAGAGGGATGATAAAATTCCCACCCAGTTCCTCACACTTGTAAACCTACTTTGAAATCACCAGTTCGTCCTAGTAAAAAAATGTAGAGCATCTCAAATTCACGACAACTATTGTCAGAAAACCTCGGCTATTGGTTCTCTGTGGGACTAATTTTCCCCGCGGCAGTTTCAGAGCAAATCGAACTCTACAATTGAGTACCTAGGCACTAAATATCGCCACAAGCCACTGGCGCATTGCCAATTCGCCTTCGGTGTGACGCGCACTTTATAGCAAATCTATACTCGAACTAGATTCTGATCATAAATAAAAAGGTTTAACTATAAAAGTGCAGGCTGACGGCCTCTGTGTTCTAGTAGTACCAAGGGACTGCTGAGCCACTCTCTGGGTTCGATCACCTGGTCCCGATTTGGCAAAATGTTGTTCGGGTTTTTTCATTAGGAATTGTACCTGCATAGCTTTTCACATACGCTTCGATTCGGAAAGTCGTATGTCTATCTCGCTCGGTTTCGTAATGACAAAAAAAGATAGACATACGACTTGTCGAATCAAAATAGAATCGAAGCGTTTGTGAATAGCTGTCGCTATAGGGGCATTTCTGTGTAGTTTTTAGACTTATTTTGTTTTCAGGCGTGATGATGTATGTTTGTTAAATTGCTTACCTAATAATTGCAGTCTACTGCTTTCAGCAGTACCTTACTATGTGTTGCTACTGCTCGCCAGCATTACACCATAGAATTGAATTGAATTGTATAGCTTTACACTACAGGGGTGTATTGTGAATGAATTCTATGTTCTAATCCTATTAATATAATCTCTTTGGAGCTACTCAGCCAGCTCATGGCAGAAACTAAGCACATGATGAAGTACACGGCTGCAGTTCACTGTAATAATTGTATAGCTAATTCCACCCGAATGCGGCGAACCTCAAAAGCAGTGTGTGCATCCAGTTAGACTGGAAGCCGACCCCAACATAGGGTTTTTTAGTTGTACTTATATCACATTTTTACATTGACAAGCCGTCGCGTCGTCGGGGTTCTATCTAACTTTTTTCTATCCTTCTAAATACGAAGTTATTGTCTATTCTCCTTTTAAATTATATCGTGTAAGTAACTTCCGACCGTGGAGGTTTACATGTCCACACTATTCAAGTCGTCCATCAGCACAATGTTTAGAGTGCGTTACATTGAGTCCTCCCGTAAAACGTGATTTTTCACCCCCAAAAAAGTCGTTTCTTAGCAATAATTTTGCATAGAGTTTGCTGTACAGAATGCTTAGTTGACGGCTTCGTGAAGGGTCTGTTTACACCCTGTATGTGTCTGCCGTTTATCTTACGATCAAGGGGCCAAACTCACTTCACCAGCCAATGTTCCTCTAAATGGCAACCGACAGCAGGTATGAATTTTACTCCTTCTAGACTAGACAAATTAATGAGTAAAACGGAAAACACAGACGTGATGTGTGGTTATGTATGAACACATAAATTATAATATGTATTTACTTACCTAGCTCTAAAAAAATGACCTTTCAACAACCATTATACAATATCTACGTTTTTTCTAGGCTTAACTGTTTTGTCGTAACCTTGAACGATTATTTAATGAATAAATGATGAAGCTTTTGTTGCGCAAGAGTCGCGTTGTTTGATTTACGTAATTTGAATATCGAATGAGCAGCCATGAACTTCGGTTGCACTGCGTTCTTTATTGCGTGCATACTGATGAGATGACGTGTGTCTTTTTTTTAATTTATGTGTATATTTTGTCGGATTTTTCCTGGGATGCTATAGAATATCACAGATTTAAACCAAGCGTATGCCATAACAAAGAGGATTTGCTTTAAAAGATATTCTTTTTTAATGGCTACATCACTCCGACGTCGCAATTCTATGAAACTCCCTCTTCAATTTTATGAAAACTATGACCCTTCCTTTTGACTTTGCCGTAAAGGTTGTCTGGAAGATATCGCTATCAGCGATAAGACCGCCATTGTAACCATAGAATTAGCAACATTGTAAAGCAGTTGTCTTTCAATTTTGGTGTACAGTAAAGTATATTTAAAAGGTAAAAACTGGCAAGGAGTAGAAACTTTTTCTGTACCTACTTACGAAGGGAAAAGTGAAGTATACGCGTTTCGTTAACTGAAAAAATCTAGATATTAAAATGTATGTTTTGTTTTATTTGCAGGTAAACATTCCAGTTTCCGGTGTAAACAATTGAAGGAAGGAAGACAAAGTAAGGTCAAATACTAATTACAAAATAAATAAACATACGCAAACACACATTATATCTATTTGCAAGTAAATTAGGTTCAGTTACATTGACAGACTGAAGGAAAAATGCATATTTAATTCTTATACCTGTTACTGAGGCCAGAGGGTCGAGCCTAAGTGACATTGTATCGGCGATAAGTATGTAGTAATGGGTGGACACATCAAACATGTATTTGATTGACATAAAGTAAGTAACCGTCCCTTAATTACGTCAGTCGATTTTATCAATTTTTCCCCTTGGTGAGATATCGTGAGATTTGACTTGATCCCCTCACCCCCGAATCTCACGTGAGCTTTTTCAAAATGCTGACTTAGTACAGGACATTATCATTAACTCTAGAAACGGGATATTTACCATGTTTACTGTTTGTGTTGAGTTCCCGATATTTCGGCGCTGTTGCAAACACCATGATCACGGATAAACTGAAGTTATTGCAGATGGGTGCGTTTCTAGAGTTAATTATAATGTTAGTGACCATGAGAGTTTAAAAACTTATAGTACAGGACATGCCGGTTTCCTCACGATGTTTTCCTTCACTGTTTCAAAATTAAAATGTTTTATTTCACATAGGCCCAGATGGGCACTTATAACACGTCGACAAAAAGGTGCACGGTTCGGGTTAGTCGTTTCCTATGGAGAAGAACCGACAAGAAATTCCATGGTTACTCTTTTCAAATTATTTAGTGTTACAATATTATCATGGTTACAGCATTTGTACTTAAGTATGGGGGGACAGCGTAGGCCCGACAATAAGTCGTTGTTTACTACAAAAGATGTAAAAAAAGATACAAAGTTAACAAAAGTTAACAAGCAGCTGGAAATCTACAATGCCTAGTGTTCTCATATTCACATTTCGGGAGTAGTGCTGATGAAATAAATTACACAAAGTAACGTAATCTACCGAATTTCTCGAGGAGCTGGTTTCCATTAGAGGAAACTTAATGGGACAAGGTAAGGGGCGCGAAAAAGAATATTTTGTGTCCGTACCCTAATGCAGGGAGAAGTTCTAGGGGAAAATAGTGGCGGAAACATTTAAGTGGGTAAATGGCCAGAGCATTTACTGTGTTCTGTTTTGTTTACGTGCAAGCTGTTAACGTTTTTTTTCTTTTTTTGTTCCGTCCTGTTGAATTTATAAATATTTGTTATGCTTTGTATGTTTATTCTATTTTCTGTCATTTTGTATGATGCACGTCATGTCCCTGCTACAAATAAATATTTTTTCTTTTCTTTCTTTTGTTTCATGAGAAATAGTCTTAAGATGGATAGCATTTCAGTACAAATAGAGTAGTTAAAAATGCATTGTATTCATAATGTATCTCTCACTATCCGACGATTTATGGATATGTGTGCCATGTAATATTTTTTCCGCGTTAATTTCTTCTTGACTTCTTTCTTAAATCTTTCTATTTTCTTTTTAATCTTTTTATCTTTCTATTAGGCTACGGATACACGTTTATTTTGATAAGGACTAACTTCAGTGAGCTTTGCAGCTTGAATCTAGATTTAATCCCTGAAATCCGGAAAGCAATCTATTTCTTTTTAATCTCTTACATTTTTTTATTATCCGTTCTGCTTCTATGTTTGTCTATATTTCCAAACCACTGCTGTATATTTGTTTTTATAAATAGACGACACCGGGAATGTCGGAATGTTTTCATGGAATAAAATTGACGTTTGACAGTTTCCTTTTGTGTTAAAATATTTACGGTCATCATTTGTCTAGCCTTTTCCCAACTATGTTGGGGTGGGCTTCCAGTCCAACCGGATGCAGCTGAATACTAGTATTTTACATGGAGCGGCTGCCTATCTGACCTCCACAACCCATGCAGTTAGTACTGGGTAATACGATACCCCTCAGTAAGACTGGTTATCAGACTTTTTGGGCCACTGACTACCTGTTACGACTGTCAAGGATCTAGATATTACAGCCGGGACCAATGGCTTAGCGTGCTTTCTGAGGCATAGAGGAAACTCGGTATATAATGTGTGGTCACCATCCATAGACCAACCTAGGCAAGCACGGCTTAACCTAAAGATTGACCCGAGCGGCATGTCATTATTTAGCCAAGAGCGCCTCCTTGTTAAAATATTTACGATAACACTCAAAATTAAGATATTTACCTTCAGAAATATCAGCCCTATATCCAGCTCTTACAGGTTTATATAACGGTGTCTCGCCACCTACATAATACCTCTGTACATAACTGGGTGTCTCGCCAGCCAATCACGTGGGGTCGGCGATTCCGTCGGGTTCTTTGTTGTCTGCTGCACCCTGCACCGGTGCAGGCAATAATGCTTTTATGTTGACATAAATGTACGTCGATAGGGGTTTTATTGGTCTGACAGGGGTGTTACACTGTATGAATGGGTTTGAGCTGTTTTGCGAGAATATTGGTAGAGAATAAGTTAAGAAGTTATCATGCTGGGCGCGTATGGCTTTTATCAAAGACTATGCTTTTCATATTTTTGACAGACGATGGTGACAGTCGTGTTTCCCCCGTGTCTCGGAAAGCACGTTAAGCCGATGATCCCGGGTGTCATTTGTAGATCTTTGACAGTTGTTAGGTAATCAGTGGCCCAAAAAGTCTGACAACCAGTCATACCAAGGGGTATCGTATTACCCAGTACTAAATGGGTTGTGGAGGTCAGATAGGCAGTCGCTCCATGTAAAATACTGGTTTCAGCTGCATCCGGATAGACTGGAAGCCGACCGCAATATAGTTGGGAAAAGGCTAGGCAGATGATGATGGTCACAGCTGGTTAAGCAAGGAAATGCCTTTGCTCGGCAGTGGGTGAGGTCAGGCTCTGGATCACGATGATGAAGACGTCAGCAGGGAGTGCTTCTAATTATGTCACTAGGTCGTAATTATAGAATGTGCCAGAAGTGGAATAAGGTAAAATGATAATGAGGAGCATTTAAAATGATTGTGGTGCATAACGCGGAAATTATGCCATAGGTACTTGAGGTAGCGGCATTGTTTATTATTCGAACTCTGGGTCAAAGAGAAAGAGGTGAGAATTATGTCGATCTTTTTAATGCGTTGTTCGGTCATAGACACTAGACAGGTGGTAAGAATCTATTATATATGCTAAAGTAACTGTGTTTGTCTATTATCTGGCGCACAGATACACTATGAACTGGTTTGGGATACTTGAGGATACTTTACATTCCTGTGGGATAATTTTCTTTTCGTCTTGGAAGAGGACTTTTGGCCAGAGGGGGTGTTGTTCCGTCGCTTCCACGGGCAAGTGCCGCATGAACGCATCTAGTGGCATAGTGCACAAGTGAAATGTTACTAACTTAACTGTTACTACTTAAGGTTCTATTTACTAACACAAATTGTATTTTTCGTGTCTGTAAAGAACTACATATTTATTGGCCAAATGTTGCCTGAAATTAAATAAATGTTATATTATAGGTAATTTTCGACAACAAGACTCGCATATTTTTGAATCATGCCGTTAGAAGTCATCAATGAGGTCGTTAATGAGCGCAGACGAAAAGCCTACCTTTTTAATTCCTTTCCACCATTTCCTAATAATTCGTCTAGTCTAGTTCTTTCCCCTTAGCACTAACTACACAGGGGTGTGGAGGTCCCTGCCCCGTCAATTAATCACGTCGTGGCTTTGTTGTCTGTAGTCGCCGCCATCTTGGATTTGCAGTCTGCAACGGTAGTCGGAAGTAAATCTCGGGGAATAAATCAACGCATTGTTAGGTGCGACAAATCTTGTGGAGTGGCTGGGGCCTTCGGTAAAAGGTTTGATGTTTGTCGGTTGGTTGGGTTATTTTGTTAAGAATATCAGTAGAGAGGTAGCCAATCAATTTCAACGCTTCCACAGAAAGATGCAATCTCTGGCGGGAGCGGTTTAAACCCCCTGATAACTTCAACGATCCATCAGAAAAGCTTCCACCTGGGCACCAGTTGCCATGGCCGACTTGGAAATCTCTAAACAGACTTCGAACCCAAGTCGGCTGGAATCTCTGCCGATGGGGCTTCATGGACGGCTCAGACCTCGGGTGCGTGTCCGGCGTCTCCCCACATACAATGGCCCACCTTCCATCTTGCACCGCATGCCCTATCACCTTCGCTGTTGATGATTTATTTACTGCTTCAGTGAGAGTTTCGCGTGGCTGAGTTTTGGGTTAAACATATTTGAACTTTTTGCCATCGATACGCTAAGAAGAAGAAGTAGAGAGGTTAGCTTTCAAGATAAGTAGGTAGTACACTGAAAACTGCACTAACTCACTGTCTCGTTGTCGGCTCGATTCCCAGATCGAGCAATGTGATATTATTCATTCATTCATTCACATAAAATTAAAAGATATGTACACAAAATTACAATATATAGCTTAGGTATTAGGTTAGTTGGTGGTGGTATTAGGTTTTTCTGTCAGGAATTTCTCAGTGGCAGCCTCGTAGTTTAGATGTGTGCCCGATTGATGGCAATAGGCCAGCCCCCTATAAAACCTCTGCATAAACTGGCGTGCTGATGAAAACTAAGGCAAACTTTGAAGAAGTTAAATATAACTTGAAGAAAGTCTTGGAAACACCAACAGCCTAGACAAAGTGACAGCCTAGTATTGGATTGACATAAGCTGTCAAAAACTTCATGATAGTCACGTTGATTGTTTCTTACGAAATACGATTGCCATTCGTGTAAGTTCAGCTTAGTTATTTAAAGTCTGACATAACATAACATCACGCCTGTACTCCCCGAAGAGTTAGGCAGAGGTGTACCCTAATAGTACACCCACATTTCGCCAGTTATATATCAAGTCCCATGTAATAGGGGGCGAGCCTATTGCCATCAACCGGGCACAAATCCAGACTCCGTGGCTGCTACTGAGAAATTCCTGATGCAAAACCTCAATAACACTTTGTCCGACCCGGGAATCGAACCCAGGACCTCTTGCTCACCAGTCGCGATAGCTACCACTAGACCAACAAGGCAGTCCAAAAAAAAGAGTTCAAGGTCGAAAGTCTGACACTGTCTTAATAAATGTTTTAGTGAGGAAAAATATCAGAAAAAGTAAAAAAAATAAAGATATAAATATTTGGAGGTCAGATAGGCAGTCGCTCCATGTAGAATACTGGTATTCAGCTGCATCCGGTTAGACTGGAAGCCGACCCCAATATAGTTGGAAAAAAATCACAACTCAAAAAAAACTCAAACTCAAAGCATTTATTTCAATTAGACCATTACAGGCACTTTTGAATGTCAGAAAATCAAAGAAGGCGAAGCTACAGTCCCAGACACAAGGCATAATAACTTGTGAAAGTGCTGTAGTTGCCCATTCCAAAGCGTAGATCTCTATGGAGAAGAATGGGCAAGAAACTCCATGGACACTCTTTTCAATCAAATATTTTTACAAGATCAACTTAATATTAACCTAAAATATGGTAGCAGGGTTCCTATAAGCGGTGAATTTCCTTTGTAGACTGCACTCCGTCTACCCGTCAACCCCGGTAATGGGGCCCGTCATATAAATCAACTTTTTGTCCACATTACGACAAATCGTCTGAAATGTTATATCTACATTTAAATTATATACAAATGTTTTCGCAAAGTTCTGTTGGCTTTTTGTTAGAAATTCATGCAAAACTATGTTATCAGATTGTTTTTGAACTATTTGATAACTCGAACAACTTTCGGAGTAATTGTAAAGGTAATTCATATTCATGAAGAAAGTTTTCACTTTTAAAGTTTTCATTGTAGTTTTTAATAACATAACATCACGCCTGTAATCCCCGAAGGGTTAGGCAGAGGTGTACCTTATAGATACACCCACATTTAGCCAGTTATGTTACAAGTCCCATGTTATAGAGCGACCGTATTGCCATCAACCGGGCACAAATCCACTCCTGTAATCCTCGAAGAGTTAGGCAGAGGTTTACCTAATAGATACACCCATATTTCGCCACTTATGTTAAATTCCCATGTAATAGGGCGACCGTATTGCCATCAACTGGGCACAAATCCAAACTCCGTGGCTGCTACTGAAAAATTCCTGATGGAAAACTCAATAACGGTTTGCTCGACCTATATTCCGCTGCTGACCCGTATTCAGCTGCATCCGGTTGAACTAGGAGCCGACTCCAAAATAAAAAAACAAATAGTAAACATGGTGAATATACCGTTTTCAGTGTTAATGATAAGACTCCAAAATAGTTGGAAAAAGGCTAGACATTACTAACTGTTGCCCACGACCTTCGTTCGCGTGAAATTATTATAAAAAATATTACTTCCATTTTTTAATTCAATTTTGTTACCAATTTCAAGGGTTTTCATTTTTTAGCACGAAATCCTAATTATTTTTCAATATAAAAGTAGCCTATGTTAGACTTTGTAACATCAGTTATCTGCCAGTAAAAGTCCCGTCAAAATCGATCCATCCGTTTCGGAAATCCGGAACAAACAGACAGACAGACAAAAATTGAAAAAAATGTGTTTTTGTTATAAGTGCCGTATATATTTTCATATGCATTCTGTTATTTTGATATATTACAGACACTTCAATTTTATTTATTTGTATAGACAACAAATCGTTTCATAACCCGTTTGTTTACGTCATCACCAGCACTACATCATAACGCTTGGCTTGGACTCCCTTTGTTTGGACCGGTTCGGTTCAAGTGTTTACCGGATTTTGTCCACGTGGTGGTATCTTTAGAAAGTCGTTGTTTATAGTGTTGATTATGTTGCATAACCCTGTTTACGCCTACGTTCCTTTTTGGTGGGGTTATCTTGGACCTTTGTTACTTAAGACAGCAAGGAAGTGAGGATTACGAATCAGTCTGTATAATCGATAATCGGAATCCTGTTACTCGATTATTTGTCTGGAGTTGTAGTTATTGCGGTCATCTTTTAGAATCTTTCTTTTTCGTGTGGTTACTGTCTAACCTGCACGCGTAGCATGACCACAGAAGAAACGGGTGTTGTCGACTGAAGAATCGACAGAATGACAGATTTCTTTTGTTGAAGTAATTTAAAAAAAAAAAAAATTGTTCACAAACATATTTTTTTTTATCTACAATTTCCTCGCAATTAATCAATTACAATTTTGTCGATTCTTCAGTCGACAAAACCCGTTTCTACGGTGGTCATGCTATGCGAGCTGGTGTCAGTTTCTATGCCGCCCATGGGCCTCTGACTTGTCTTTACGTGCAGTCGATAAATATCTCTCAGGCTTGTTTGGGTTCCACGCGATGTTTTCATTCACCGAAGCTAATAATTAATTAAACAATACGCACATGAATCCGAAAAATCAGAGCTGCATGTTTTGGGTTCGAACTCCTGACATACGACTTCGCAGTCCAACGGTCACCCTAGGCTATCATTGCTTTTCGAATGACTTGACCGTATAGTCTGGCTATCATTATGTTCGATAGCGGATCTTTGAATTCCAAGTTCTGACAACAATGAAAAGAGTAAATCGTCAAATCCCAGATTTTATAAAGTTTAAGAGGTTGCTCAGATATTTTTATATAAAATCAAAATATTATATTTCATATAGGCCTACATGGGTACTTATAAAGCGTCGAGAAAAAGGTGCACGGTTCGGGTTGGACGTTTCATTATATGGAGAAGAACCGGCAAAAAACTCCGTGGTTAAATAATCGTTCGATCTTTTTCTACTAGTCACTCAACTTGCTTCTTTTTACACTTCTGTCAGCGAATACCCTCTCACAGCTTATCATTTCATATTCGATCTCACTCAATTCACACACAGTGGTCAGAGTTCAACAACCCACCCCACAAGTGCATCCATCACTTTAATACTGCATCTAATAAAGAGATAATTGAAGCTGCGTGGGTGGGTGTACCTCTGTCGTCTGTTGGGCGAACCCCCGCTGTGCTGATGTTGTTACAGTATTGGATGACATCAGAGTATCGTATCGGATAGTACAGCTGTGCAGGGTTTGTTATTATTCTTGGTAGTGATGAATGATTAATGTTTCCATTGCAAATGACTTTTAGAAGGAGACTGTTTATGGAAAATAGGGAGTAATTAAAATGGTATGTCGTAATACAAGGTGTAAATGGACCCTTCACGAAGCCGTCAACCATGCATTCTGTACATAGGTCCTAAGTAACTCTACGATAAAAAAAATGCTGGTGGATACATTGAATAGTAAAAGGGCCACGGAGGTATTTAAAGTAAAGTTATAACCTTAAAAACTAATACTTATTAAAAACAACTTTGACCTCCAATATCTCCGTAACTAGAAGGTATGGTCCAGAACAAAAAAGTGATTGCAATGACGAGGAGAGCAAGTGCCTTTCGGCTTCGTTAAGGGTCTATTTACACCCTTTAAATCCCAATCGATAGCCGCCCGGGCAGACAGCTAGTGTGGACGCTAACTAATCGTACCCGATCTGTTCTAGTTAGTAAGTACTATAACATAGGCTAAGTTACATTGGTACTAACACAATGGACCTCTTTGTAGTCTGATAAATAAATAATAATAATAAGTAGGTACCCTACGATGGGGATATTCCTCAAAGCGCAACTATTTTTAAGCGCAACCAACTAAGCGCAACTAAATTATTCCTCGAAGCGCAACCATTAGTTGCGCTCACAAATTAAAATTAAAAATATTATATGTTTATTCCTCAAAGCGCAACCATGATGATAAATATCGTTATTCAATCCATCATACCCAGCTCTATTTTTCGAGGAATAATTTACTTGCGCTTAGTTGGTTGCGCTTAAAAATAGTTGCGCTTTGAGGAATACCCCCTACGATGGGGCCAGTGGGTCATAGGTAGACTGATTGACAAATTACTGAAGTTGGTTAATATGACTGAAAACTAATCTTCCAAAAGTATTAAGAATACTTTTGTGTCACCAGTGATTATTAGCAGAGTCATCAGAGACTCTTTATTTTCATGAGTTGTCACACAACATGAATTGCCATTACGTTATTGCGCGCAGATTTTACAGCACATATTATGTAAAAAAAAACTTTTTTAATATGCAAACACTCGACCCAGTGCAAAGTGCAGAAAAACAACACAACGAGGTCATAAAACGCGAATACTCCAGAAAGTGAGATTATTCACATATTTGCATTCAATTGGTATTACTTCCACTGTTTTATGCAACAAGCATTTTTCATGAAACTGTAAACAATATAATTTGTATGAATGTTTAATTTACATAATGGTGTTTACAATCCGTACTTCCAAACTAATATTTTATTACGAAAGTAGCTCTGTCTATCTGTTACCTTTTAACGCCTTAACGGCTGAACGGATTTAGATGACATTTGGCACACGAGTAGATCATGACCTGGATAAGGATATAATTTTTTTTTTTTTTTTGTACGTAAACAATAACGGACGTAAATAATAACACCCGTCGGGTCGATTTTCGGTTGGTCTGTGGATGGGTTACCGAGTTTCCTCTATGCCTCGGAAAGCACGTTAAGCCGTTGGTCCCAGCTGTAATTTGTAGATCATTGACAGTCGTAACAGGTAGTCAGTGGCCCTAAAGTCTGCCAACCAGTCTTACCAAGGGGCATCGTATTACCCAGTACTAACTGGTTTGTGGGAGATCAGATAGGCAGTCGCTCCATATAAAATACTGGTATTCAGCTGCATTGGGTTAGACTGGAAGCCGATCCCAACTTCCAAAAAGGCTAGGCAGATGAGAACGTTCTGGTAGAATAATTTCCAATCTCTACGCGGGTGAAGCTGCTGCACAAAGCTAGTTTACGATATGTAGGAGTTCCATAATGTTAGTGAGTTTCCAAGTTTTGAGCTGTGAGAGCTTTTTGAGGAATAGTTGGTCTTGCTCTGGTTGGCGATAATTCCTTCCTCGTACGAACACGTGCAAGGAGTTTGAGTAGGTACTCCGAAAGCCTTGAAACGCTCTAAGAAAGAAAAGGCACTTGTTTTCATGTTTTTCTGGCAAATGAAAATATATAAGGTCCCATTAAAATTTATGGACGCTTTTTAACACAGCGTTCAGTACGTCTGACCAAAGATATCCAAGCAAAAAAACACTGATAAAAGTGCCTTTATTTTGACCTAAAATAATTAATTGCCGGCACTCTAGAATAAACACATCCATTATGGGTGCATTATGGGTGTACTTACACTCGCTTCCCGCCGCGCGCGTTCTCGTAAGTAGGTACCCAGTCAGTTCTGTTAATATCATTCTGTATTTAACTATAGTAACTTTCAGTTGACTAACATTTAGTGTATTTTCGTTAGCTGATTTTTTTTCTTGAAAGTATCTAATGCGTTTTTTTACCAATGTCCTAATTTTGGTGGTCTGAATAATTTCTAAAAGATTCTCGTAGTAAACTCCATCTTGGGTTTAGTGAGACCAAAGTAAGTGAGGATCTGGACAAGGGTTACAGCATTCTTTACCTGATATTCTTGACATTAATCATAGGTATACAAGGTGCAAAGGGCACAGACGACAAAACAGTTACCTCGTATTTAGTAAATCATTGTGAACATATAAATTTTTCGTCGGTTATTAAAAAAAGACAGCTGTTTCCTACAAAACTGCAATACACGGTCAAAATTTATGGAACAGCTGATAGGTTTTTTAAATTACCGATGAAAATTTTCTATGTGGGGGGTTCAGAATGATGTAATGAATACGTGGTAAGCGTTTTAATGTCGGTGTCCCTTCCACCTTGTATATGTTACGGCTAAAAGCCGAAGTAAGGTTACACCTAGTTCTAGCCGACTAAGTAAGGTTACACCTAGTTCTAGCCGACTAAGTAAGGTGACACCTAGTTCTAGCCGACTAAGTAAGGTTACACCTAGTTCTAGCCGGCTATTGCTGAACATACCGACTAAATGCATTAGGTTAGGTTAGAACTGTGTCGCGCAAGCGAGCGAGCGCTACAACTAAATTGGTTGCATTATAACAAACTGTTACCGGCCGCACCTAGGTATAGCCGGCTAGAACTAGGTGTAACCTTACTTCGGCTTTTAGCCGTAACATATTTACCAACGAAATAATTCAATATCCCTGCTATCACAGTAATAATATATTTTTATAAGTGGGAAGAAATTGAGTACTCTCTCGTTTGTGGTCTAAAGTAGCCTTTAAAGATATGACATTTTTACGACCACAGACTTGCGAATCGACAGACCCTTTCAATAAATAAAGATAAGTTGAAACCTCGACCGTTCAGTCGTTCACAGTAGTGCGGTTTCTAGATTTATTTGAAACATTTTAGTGCTCTAATGCAGTTTTATTTATTCAGCAAATTGGCTATAAAGCTTGAAGATGTCTCATGTTGATGACAATGACAGGTCGCATGAAGAGTTCAGTTTGTTTTACAACCGATGTAATTGGGGTTTATGCCTTTTTCGTATATGAATGGTTAGTTTATTAATTTGTGTGAATGGCTTTGTACAATGACGCTAGTTTATTACAGTTGATTCGACTGTTTCGTTGTTCCAGTCTCAAGCGCGAATGCCGAAAATGAGGTCTTATGGTGGCACTACACTTGGCAGATCTGCCACATATTCGCCTTCTATCATTATAACAAAGTGAACTATATCGCAATAGGCATAAAAAACATTTTGTTTTGATAAAATATCGCGAAAATTTTGACAAATACGCCAAGTGAGGTTTTCCAGATCGGGCAAACTGAGTCAGATTTTTTACCGTAGCTGAGCGGAGTCTCTCTATCATATGGGGCGCAGCTGGCGAAGTGTGGATGTAGGTATTATAGGCGCATCTCTGCAAAACCTTTTGGGGATTATAGAATTGTCTAGATGAATATAGCTAGGTGATAGGATACTTGAGTTGGAAATTTCATAGTTTCAGACTTTTGTTTTCCAGGCAGCAATTATGCTGTCGTTCATACACGGTAATGGATTCTACTCGTACTTACTTCGTTTGCCTTTCAAGTTGAATATAAACATCAATGATCGAAAACAAGAAGTTATTTTTAGATATTATTTTGTACCCTATAACAATGTTGTCCTTTTTAACCTAAATGTTGACTGGTAGAGAATGCCTTGTTGCATTGAGTTCGCCTATGTACCACTATTGTTCATGAAGTTTAAATAAATAATGATCAAGTTCAGCTAATTTCAACTGTAACTTTGCCTGAATGTGCCCACCTTATTTTTTGCTCAGACCTTTATGTCCTTGAGAACATAAATGATATCAAAATGAATAACTTACTACACAAATGAGATTTGTTCAAGATTAACATTCCAGTCTTCATCACACTTGAACAATTTTGAAATCATCCAGTCGAAATTAGGGAACGCACTTGGGGAATTCACTTAGATATGTTATATGTTTAAAACAGTACACGTGCCTAACAGTCTATTGTAGTATCTGTTAACAGAGATGTAAGTGGTATTATCGCAATTCGCATTATTTTAATAGCAGATATCTCGAATTTGAAATAAGGTAATGACTATGTACAACTTAGAAAGAATAGAAAGAGAAGACTTGTAGATCTTTGACAGTCATTACAGTCGGTAGTCAGTGGCGTGAAGGTTTGACAGCCTGTTTTACCACGGGACACTATGCAATACGATAGTATACGATAGTATTACATAGTACTAACTGGGTTGTGGAGGTCAGATAGGCAGTCGCTCCTTGTAAAATAATGATGTTTAAGTGCGTTCGGTTAGACTGGAAGCCGATCCCAACTTAGTTAGGAAAAGGCTGGGCAGATGATGATGAATGGAAAGAGAAGTGTCGGGTATCCGGAGACGAGATGGACCAACGATTTGTGCCATCGCGGGGAAAACCTGGATGAGGTTGATACGGGAGCATCGATGAAGACTGGCACAAACAAAGAGGACCTAAACCCAGCAGTGGGTGTAGGTGTCAGGCTGAGGATGATGATGATGATGAATGGCTACAAGTATGTTATCACAGTGTCTTGATCCAATAGGCGTAGTCCAGGTTTGTGCCAAATAAATAATTGTATAGCAGATTTTTAGTACATTATCTAAGTAAGTAGGTAAGTTAACTCAATGAAACTTATCGAAAGGTGAAACAGGCCATGAAGTCAAGGGACATGCTTTCTCATCACCGAGAAGATGAATTAGATTAACAATTTAGATCTATCCTTGACAAAAAAAACCTCATCTATCAACTTTTACTCAGAATTGCACAACCATTGCAAATTTTCCCCATTCTATTCAAGTATTCATAAAAATCTGACTAACCGCTCCTCTTGAAATGTATTCAGCACATTTGAATAAGTTGTCCCAAGTCTTTTCCCTCATGTATCGTTCACGTCTCCAACTGGAAACTAAATTGTGTTGTTACATTATATTATTACTGATATTTTATCTGTGGGAAGGATTGGTCTATGGTCTATTATTTGCATATTAGTTTTTAAACTGTCACGGTTACTAACATTATCATTGACACTAGAAATGGGCTATTTACCATGTTTACTGTTTGTATCCCGTTTCTATTTTATTAGCATATTAGTTGCCCCTGGCTCAAAACTGATACTCATTGTAAACTGCTGGATAAAGGGTTAGCAAATCAGCAGATTTTTATAACGGGGCTAATTGACCAAAGTGTGCCTGATAATCATTTATGGATATCACTCTTGGAGACACAATACCTATATCCAATATATATATATTTTTATGTTGACGATTTGTTCCAGACCAGTCGAAAAAACTGCGACATTTGACTTGTGAGTAGTAGGCTCGGACCCAGGCAGACACATCGCTGATACTGTTAGCATTCATCATCTCACTGCTGGGCAAATACCTCTCCCCATGACTTCCAGTAGTTTCAATCCAAGGGCAATGTGGACAACATATTACTTTGTGTAAATTATTTCATCACAGCTGCTCTCAAAATGGTGAAAGAAAACTTCACGAGAAAACTAGAACCAAAAAGCTCCGAAGTCATGTGACATACCCCAACCGTACTGGGCCCGCGTGGTGGATACCCCACGCTTCTCACAGATAGGAGATCTGTACCAGCAGTGGGAAGAGTTTAGGCTGATTATACTCACGCTAAACTAGATACTCGTTTAAGTATTTGGATGACCTCAGAGCCCAATTTCATACACTTGGCAGCCAAACATGCCCTGCCTCTATTACCTCCATTAATTAGTTTATACATTAGATATAATATTAAGCCTATTTCACAAGCGGTTTAAATGAGCTTTAAGTTTGTGGTGTGCCGTAATTTAGGAGCGTTGGCATACTCTAGGAAAACCAAGCAGTACATAAGTAGTACCTAAGTTATAGTAGCTTGTTATATTGGATGTTGTAGAGAACCTTGAAGCTTCAGTTGCTCTTACAAGTGGTTCTAGTGTTCTACAATATTATTGAAGCTGTATTGATAGTCAGGTAGAATTTCTCAAACCCCTTAATTATACAGGCTGTAAACAGACCCTTCACAAAGCCGTCAACCATACTTTCTGTACATCAAACTAAGTAACTTTCTGCAAAAATTATTGCTGGGAAACGACTTTTTTTTTTGGGGGTGAAAATTCACGTTTTACAGTAAAACTCAATGAAATCCACTCAAAACATTGTGCTGATGGATGGATTGAATAGTACGGGGGTCGTGAAGGTGTTTAAAGTAAAAATCTTACATTAGAAACATGTATTTAAAAAAAACTTGTGGCAAAATTGGAACTTTGACCCCCAATATCTCCGTAACTAGAAGGTTCCCAGGTATGGTCTAGAACAAAAAAATGATCGCAATGACGGGGAAAACAAGTACCTTTCGGCTTCGTTAAGGGTCTTTTTACACCCTTTATTAATTTGTGTAGGTGGCATCTACAACGCCACAAACGAAATAAACATCACACCTGGGAGCCCTAAATAGGCGCTTTCGCAGAATCATAATAGGATAATAATATGAATCACGTTAAAATTCTTAAAATGGACACAGACGCATAGTAATATTATAAATACTTGGTTTTCTTTGTGACTATTTTACGCATTGCGACGTAATTTGTAATGATTCTGCTAAAGCAACGTATAAGCAGAGATATACGCTCAATTAACATTATACAGAAACTGGACAACAACCATCGCCCACCAGACACAACACCCGGGGAAACAGACCTCTTTTCAATGAGGGATGAAGAACAACACCCTGGTCCTAATCGCTACGTGTGGCGGCGGCGCAGCCCGCCACTGCCACTGCTACTGGTACCTACAGCCAGAACTAACCTACTTGCCAAGGCACCTCTTACCAGAGCTATCCGTACCATCAACGATCTTCAAAATCAGATTGATGTGTTTACATGTTGTTTTAGTGAATTCGCAAGGGTATTACTATTTATATTATGTTACAGACGAAATAATGTATAATTTTTTAACTTTATTCGTGTACTTTGTTTATGTCTTTATGTTATGCTATGTTTTTGTGTTTTTTAAATAATGTAATATTTTAATAATGTTGTTAGTTTAATCTTTTCTATTTTTTTTTTTAAGTGTATGGTTTAGGTTTAGTTTAAGTTCTTAGCTGTCGCATTAGGGTAAACCCTGTAATGATAGTTTAAGGTGTTATAAATAAATAAATAATACCAAAACGGTTACCACGTATTCAGTACATCATTCTGAACCCCCCACATTCCATACATTTTGACGTGTAGGTGTTGCAGTTTTGTGCAGCGTCGGTGTTCCTTCCACCCTGTATATTGTGTCAGTCACACGGAAAAAGCTGTGATTTTCCTTCAACCTTCTCTCATAAAACCGCGATCTCGTATCACATACGCCTTTAAATGTCAGTTGTTTTAGTAAGCTCACAATTTATATACCCACTTAAAACTTTGTAAGCTAAATTGATAAAACGAAATATGGCTTAACTTTGCGAAATAATATTCACAAACACGGATACCGTCAGAACGAAAAAAAGAAAAACTCCGTTATTTAATGAACTGAGTTAGTATGCATATCAGTTGTTTCCAGGAAAACAAACAGTAGACTTAATCAGATGCTGACCCGTTCACACGCCGCCGCCGCCTGCGCCGGTCCTTTGGCCCGCAACCCGAGACAGTTCTCAAGGGCACGAGGTCCTCGCCTTCTACATTAAAAATATGGATTACAGAAGGACCAGTCTGATGTTATTGACAATGCCAATTAACAAACGGATGAAAAGTGGCGTACGCATAGCAAAATTCAACATCCAAACCCATATTGTTTGAAAAGACATTATAGATGTTTATTCCGCAAATTTGTTTTAGGTATAACACTTTTACAAGTGTTTTTTTTTTCATAAATTGTATGGGGTATCATAAATTGTATGGTATGGAAAAGTCGCGTACACAAATAGCAAAACGACGGCACGGTTGGCGCAGTGGCTGAGCGATTGACTGCTGCGTTTCGCGTGGCGGGTTCGATTCCCGCACGGAACAAATATTTTTATGGCCTACAGGTAGTTGTTCCGGGTCTGGCTGTTTGTGTATGTGAGTTTAAATGTTTTTTAAGCGCACCCACGATACAGGAGAATTTCCTACTGTGGGGCGAAGTTTAAAAAAAAAAAAAAAAAATAGCAACCTCCAAACCCATATTGTTTGAAAAGACATAATGATGTTTGTTCTGCAAATTTGTTTTAGGTATAACACTTTTACAAGTGTTTTTTTTTAATTGTATGGGCTCCTACCTGACTACTCGAAAATACTCAAAGGTCTCAGTTGCAGGGTTTCGATATTGTCCACAATGTCCACCAAGATTTTTATATCTAAGGCGGTTGTACAGATATCAGTCCTAACTAACATCTGTTTGTTGCAAATATTGCGCCTCTCTCGAGGTCCTGGGTTTGAGTCCCGGGTCGGGCAAAATGTTATTTGGTTTCTCCATCAGGAATTTCTCAGTAGCAGCCACGGAGTCTGGATCTGTGGCCGGTTGATGGCAATAGGCTCGCCCTCTACTACATGGGACTTAAACATAACTGGCGAAATGTGGGTGTACTATAAGGTACACCTCTCCCTATCCCTTCGGGGATTACAAGCTTGATGTTATGTTATGTTCACTAACACTACGCGACATTTGAATGCGTGTCAACCTTCGACGCTTTGCATAGAGTTTTATATCCAACAACACGTATTATTTACGCATTAATTTAGTTGTTGGCCATCAGCGTCTCATAGCCACTGAGCAATTCATCCGTCCTTTGGTCCTTCTGCGCATTCCTGTTGAGTGCCCCCTCACTATTTATATTATGATTGAGTGAATCACTTGATTAGAGACAATACGTCTGAAAGCTCCTTTGTTTTTTTCTAACGAATGTTTCTGCGAATCCCGACCGATCCCGATGTTATGGACAAGAGTGATTCGGTTTATAAAATTTTCATTTCGTTTCGCGTTTATATCGATTTTTATTTAACAAAAACATCTTTATTGTTTAATGTTATATCACTTTGAAAACTGATTAATTGATGGACGGTTTAAATTTAAGATTAATTGCTCTTGCAGGCGTTTTAAGTACTACGTGACAATACATAATCGTTTTGTAATTAATAAAGTTTATGAGACAAAAATATTTCTATTGCCGCAACGGTGCGTATTGCATATTTTTGACAGAGTTGGGTATTGTTTTAATTAGATATCTGCTAGCTAGGCCGCCATTAAGCGGAGGCCACACCGCCAGCTAGCCCGGGCGAGCGAGGCGAACGAGGCCCTTTTCATAGTTCGTTCGGCTCTTTCGATAGTTCGCGGTGTAAACCAAAGTATGAAAAGAGGTGAAACGATGCCTCGTTTGCCTCGCTCGCCCGCCCGCTAGCTGGCGGTGTGACCTGCGCTTAAAAGGTTGACATTTTTGTGATCCCTCCCAGATAAAAATGTTTTCTTCACAAAGTTAACTTAATTTCAAAAACATCTCATTTTTTCAAGTCGGTTCAAATTATCCATTGAATAATTCTGTTTAACCATTACTCGTCTTTCATAATCAAAGGAAAATAAACGAAACTCAGAAGTAACGTTACACGGGTTGTGAATAATTTAACAGTTTTTATTGAACTTTTTGTGAAACGAACATTTGTAACTCAGCAAGAATTATACAGAAATTAATCTATTTATTTTGAGGCGTGTGTTGTTCTTATCATAATACTCACATTATTTTTCTTCTATTTGTAAAAAGACTAGAATGTACGTATTTTTATAATGGACAATGAAGGTAAAATACTGGAATTCCTATTCAGCTGCGTTCGGTTAAACTGAAAGTCAGGTCAAGCCAGCCCCAACAAAGTTGGCAAAAGGCTAGGTTGTGTAGTGATAATGGCTGAATGGTGGTGAGCTACCCAGTTCTAAGATTCCAGTTATAAGATTTTTCTGGTCTTTGACGGGCTAATGTCCAGATACCAGGAATGATGCAATGTCGACCACTAAGAAGCCTTTGATCCCGGCTATTATTTGTACATCTTTGACAGTCGTTATGGGTAGAAGCCCTAACAACCAGTCTTTTCTAGGGTTATCGTGTCATCCAGATTCTGGGTTGTGGAGGTCAGATAGGTAGGATAGAGGTAAGACAGGCTCCACATAAAATACGGTTATTCAGCTTTGTTCAGTAAGACTGGAAGGTGACCCCAACACAGCTCTGAAACGCCTACGCAGATGACGATAATAATGTCGATCACTCACAAAATTGAAAAGCTTCTTGTGCCAACTGAAAAACAACCATATTGCCATTTCATTCATACCTAATAGTGGCAATTGGCATAATTTCAACCACAAACATAATTTTGCCCATTTACAAGACTTGGCGTTTACCTACAATACCGGAATAGATTTGCAGTAGCGAAATTATACCCGTTCCTTGAAACGAGGTTTACCTTGAGGTTAACGGTTACCTTTAAGGTTATCTTTAACTACCCTCTGATTAAACAAGTTGTAGTTTTCAAGTTCTCCTAGAAATGAGGAAAAGTTAAACCGTTTTAGTGAAATGAGTAAGCAGTGATAGTCTAGTGGTGTGAACGTCAAACTGTCAAGTGGTCTCAAGTTTGAACCCAAGTCATGCAACTCAATTTTTTCGGATTCATGTGCGTATTGTATAATTATCACTTGCTTCGGTGAAGGAAAACATCGTCCACCGAAACCAGCATGCCTGAGAGATATTCTTCGACGGCATGTAAAGCCAAGTCAGAGGCCCATGATCGGATTGCGATCGCATATATGTACGTAGATATGTTAACGATGGCAACGGCCATCGTTAAAATGAAATTACGAGATCTTACTCGGGAATGCATTTTGGCTCGCTGCTATATCTGAACGAACGATTTGTGGTGTCGACAGCCCATCCCTCTACACTTGGAGATTAATATGTTAACACTTATTTGTTACACTTCGGTAATAAAGTAACGTAACATCAAATTGGTTGCCTCCTTCCTCGTTAATTTCAGTTAGATCAGAATAATTTGAAGAGTAGCTTGTGGCTAAAGAGTAACAGCCGCTCGGGTCGATCTTTAGGTTAAGCCGTACTTTCCTAGGTTAGTCCACAGATGGGTGACCACCCATTAAATACCGAGTTTCCTCCGTGCTTCGGAAAGCACGTTCACCCGTTGGGCCTGGCTATCATTTGTAGATCTTTGAAGTCTGACAACAAGTATTGTATTACCCAGTACTAACTGGGTGTGGAGGTCAGAGAGGCAGTCGCTCCATGTGAAGTACCTACTGCTAATCAGCTGCATCCGGTTAGACTGGAAACCGACACCAACATAGTTGGGAAAAGGTGGGCAAATGATGATCGGAATAATTTGAAACGTTTCTTTCACTAATTTTGAGTACAGTGGTGGACCACTGAAGGTAATCGCTACTTACGAGTTTATAGTTCGTTGGTTCAAAAGACATTGAAACATTGACGAACGATAGACGGGACAACACGATGAAAATCGTAATACAATACTTGTTACTACTTAGGAACAAATCGTTCTGTCAAGTGCTATACGCCCGCTTGGTCAGGTAGCATTCTGTGTCAAAATCGACAATATTAGGGATCAAAAGTTTTGTATGAAAATATTCCCAATGTCCGCTCTAGTAGTCTTTTAAATCTCTTTGGTTGGTTCCAATCCAGGCAAGCACTTTAATTTAAGTAAATGATTTTTTCACAACTTCTTCCAACACAGTTATCATTGATACCTGAAACCTTACTATTGCAACATGATGACACATTTTTTTTTTCTCTCTGACTGCCATGCCCGATTCCCGGGTCGGGCAAAGTGTTATTAGGTTTTTCCATCAGGAATTTCTCAGTAGCAGCCACGGAGTCTGGATTTGTGCCTGGTTGATGGCAATCGGCTCGCCTATTACATGGGACTCAAACATAACTGGCGAAATGTGGGTCTACTATTAGGTACAGTCACGAGCACCAATATGTAAACACTTAACAACTTTTAAAAGTGTTTTTCTCCTACTATTCTGATTAAAATTTCATGTTTTTTCGAACATAGTATTCTGGAACTCATATTTTTGTGAAAAAGATCCTATCTCCAAGTTTCAATCGGTATTTCTCGCGAAAATTGCGTTTAAATTTAGGAAAGTGTTTACATACCTATTGGTGCTCGTGACTGTACACCTCTACCTAACCATTCGGGGAATACAGGCGTGACGTTGTTATTTTTTCTCCCCGCAAATCTCCTTCAATAAAAATAAGAAACTTATAAGGATGCTAACGTCATAAAACTGTAGTCAGTTACATCTTCCTTCGCGAATTGTTCCATTTCTCGCGAAATCTTGTTATGACTGCCTCCAATAACGCAATCTGTACTTTTGAAGTTATGAGCACAATGACATATTTCCTCGACACAGAATGTGGCTAGTAAAAATGTTATGACACTTGTTAGTTTTAGAGGAGTCTTAATTTTGTTGTCGTTTTGGTGTTATTTGGTCTAATTTGTTCTACTTTTGTCTATAAGTTTGTCTTTTCTTCAGTTGTGTTTTCTTTAATTAAAGGATCTATCTGTTGAGGTCCCAATTCTTTCGTTTTGATTGTAAAAATATGTCTGTCGTTCATTTTGGACATAAAACCAGGTAATCACTAGGTGTGCGTCGTGATAAGCTAGTACTCTACCTCACAGTTCTTGATCCTTCAACCCGCCTCGACCGGACAGCTGACCCTAGTCTCAATTACAATTAACAATATCCTCTACAATTTAACCCACTTTGCTGCAACATCTGCGTGACCCACGAAGACATATTAACTAGCTATCACGACTTGACAAATAAACGTGACACCGTGACAGTATGACAGTGGTCACACCAGCTGCCGGAACAGTCGATGATTTAGCAGCGTGACAAACGGCCGGATGTCGGCATGGTGTAAAACCAATTGATGTTGACACGACATTCATGAATATATGGATGAAACGATTAATATTCCAGATGGGTTTGGTAATATTTCAATGTTTGCTTTTTTTTTGAGCATATATTGCTATTGTTTAGTTCTTTAGACGAACCGAGACGTAGAACAATAGTGACCCTCGAAATACATCCGCTGTTACTGGAATGCTGGTAGTCGAATTGATTTTTGCCGTTATGTGGTTATATGACAACTGAGTAAAAGGATCGCAAGTTACTAGAGCACCTAAATGTGCCTTACATTACATACACACATACACTAGTCTCCAAGAAACCTTAATTACCAGGCGATGTTAGGATATGATGGACTGAGTGAAAGATGATATGGCTAGGCTAAAGGAGTGATTAGTGAAATGATACCTAAAAGAGAAGTATAAAAGAAAGGGGTCTGTCAGCGAGCAATGGAGCGCAGTATCTTTGGACTGAAACTTACTGATCGTATAAGGAACTCGATACTGCGTTCCAAAACTTAAATTGCCGATGTAGGTCACACGGCTGCCAAGCTCAAATGGAACTGGGCTGGGCTGATGCATGCCGGAGGAGCTATGGGCCACAACCACACAATTGATCACAAATAGCAGCAAACATGACTAACTTGACTCCTTTCACAAAGAATGGCTTATAACAGCACTGGATAGGGATAAGTGAAGGAAGGGAAGGGAGACCTCTGCCCTGCAGTGGGACACAAATGGCTGATTATAATAAATAATAATAGCCTGATTTGTTGTTTTTTGTTATATAATTGTTTGTTTTTATATAATTTTTGTTAGTGAAAATATTTAAAAATGTAAATAATATGTGACAAAAATGAATAAAACAAATAATAATAAAAGAAGATGACATCCTGTGCAGACCCCAAATAAATCAGAATAGATTAGGATATACTAATCGTTACGCCACGGCCAATACGCCAGTTCCGATGATCATTATAATTCAGTCTCATGAAAGGCAGAAGTTTCCTCAATCTTACCGAAACACCACGATTTCGTTCGTATTATAGTACTAGGTACTTTAATACGAACCAAGAGCATGTGGGTTTTTAACTTCAAGCGTTACAAGTAAAAAACCCATAGTCGACTTAATAGTAGTCTTTTTGTGTATTACATTGTTTTGTTAGTTATGTCACGGTTGTAGTTAAAATGGGCACAATGCACGTTTTTATTTAATCAAGTGTAATGCTAGACTTTGTACGAATGTGGGACTTAGGGCTGCTACGTTAACTTTAACAGGAGTTTTATATAATAGTACATATAATAATTAATATTTAGTTAATATAAAGAATGTTGATGATTGGAGGGAAAGAGGAAGACAAAAGAAAAAGATGAATGGATTTTATCAGGAATGATTTTAAAGATAAAAGAGAGGTAAGAAGAAAGCTAAGCTATACATATAAGAGCTCGTGGCTAAATAATAATAGCCGCTTGGATCGATCTTTAGGTTAAGCCATGCTTGCCTAGGTTGGTCTGAGGATGGGTGACCACCACCACGTACCGAGTTTCCTCCGTGCCTCGGAAATCACGTTAAGCCGTTGGTCCTGGTTATCATTTGTAAATCTTTGACAGTCGTTACAGGTAGTCAGTGGCCCAAAAGTCTGACAACCAGTCTTACCAAGGGGTATCGTATTACCTAGTACTAACTGGGTTGTGGAGGTCAGATAGGCAGTCGCTCCATGTAAAATACTGGTATTCAGCTATATCCGGTTAGAGTGGACGCTGACCGTAACATAGTTGGGAAAAGGCTACGCAGATGATGATGATAAAGGAGTAAGTGATAGCGTCGCGGTTGACAAGGAAGAATGGAAGCAAACAAAGTATCAACCCCAAGTAACATGGAACAAGAGCAGGAAGATGATGAGATTGATAAATAGAAAATACTATATTGTACCCCAAAGTTGTTACACAGTTCTTTTACAATATTGCAGGACCTCCTTTTTACGACTCATGGCCTTTTTTTAAGCGAAAAACCAATTATTTTTATTAGATCTCACTTCATTCGTCATTCATTTCATTTTTTCGTCTTTTTGGGTACTTTTTGGATAGATCTAGGCTAGACTAAAATGTTTTTTTTTTGTTTTTTTTTAAGTAATGAATAAAGTTTAAAAAAAAACATAAGTACTTACAAAAAGATCAGACCATTAGTACGGGTATTGTATTATTCGTATTTTCATACACAGTTTTTCGGAAAATTATTAGTTACTGCTAGGTATTAAATCATGTGAAGCACTTTAAATATTTTCCCCCATTTTTCATGGAAATCCTCTCAGCGTTGCGCAAAATAAAACCGATTACATGGAAAGTATTATATCGTGTTAAAAAGTTAATTGATTACATTTTATCAAAGACTATATATAAAATATTCTCTATGCATTTTATACTCCTGACGTGTAACGGGCGTTTTTTCGACACGGATCACAGTTTCTGGTAAAATATTAAAGCATAAAGCAATTATTATAAAATGTACTTATTTTCCGCACGCAAAATACGCGCTTTGACGTGGAGTTGCGGACACCAGCCCGTTATACAATACAATACAAAATGAACTTGTTAAAATTAAATTAAAAAACCGTATAAAATGGAGCAAAGCCCAGCGGGGTAGTTTTTGTAACACACTTACAATCGCAATGCTTTTTATTTTGAAAGCGGTATTTAGGTGGCCGAGTAGACGAATGTTTCAAAAAAAGAAAGCAATGTATTTGTAATTTAATCTGTGTAATTTAAAAAAAATTAAGGTACTATTTTTATATTTATTTAAGTTTAATTAGCTTTAGAACCTCATTGCCTAATATTTTACTAAAATACGCACTAGGTATTTATTAATGTAAAATTATATTAGCATGCCCTAAAAAGGCAAAATATGGTTTGTGCCTAAACCATCATTTGTACATCTGGTAACACCTACTTATATTTTTAGTAAATAAATAATTCTTGAATGGGTTAGTAATTTCGTTGAAGAAAGTGTATTACGTGATCTTGTAAATAGTATTAATTTTTTCTATCTAGCCAGTCTGGCATGTATTATTGTCGTGCTGCAGGACAAAAGCCTACTTCTTTCATTCCAGCATTTTTGATCGTTGTTCGTACACGCTAATCTCCGAAATCACCAAACCGATTTAAATGAAATTTTGTAAATGTGTATGGTTGATTCAAGCTTGAAACATAGGATAGTTTTGTACTCGATAGATGGGCGGGTCTCTAGTTAAATTGTAGATATTAACCACTATGCTCGACAAGATTTTGACACATGACACACCAGCTGAATCGGCGGGGAGATGTGAATTGTCATGAAATTCAAGAATTTTCGTGAAGTTTCAGCATTCGATTTTTTAATGAAAAACATGTCGCGGAAGCTGTTTCATACTATAAGTTTATGGTTAATATCTCCAATAACGTGTTGATATCAGTAAAACGGCGTCAGTCTATTTCCAAATATGTGTAAATTACGTACCGCTACACCCTTCCAAAAAATAGGTAACTTAGTTGCGCTGGAAATAATGTACATAGAAAAGTTCTCGTTTGCTAAAAAAACTCAAAAGGGCAAAATAAAGACAGTAACAAACTATCTGCGTTCTTATTTTTACCATTATTCATACATAATTTCATAAAAAACACGATCAAAGTCTTGACAAATATAACTAAAAAGTCTTAGTGCTGACCGTAAATCCAAGGTTCATCATTCGACTAAAAAGTTGGATTCAGCCTAATCGATACTCGAATTGAAATCAAGTTTGAAAAAAAGAGTTGAAACGGAATAAAAACTCTTTGGTATAATTTCAAAAAATTATTTAAATTTTATTTTAAATTAACTTTTTCAAGCTATCGGTTTACATAATTTCATTTAGTAATTATTCGATGTTTTTGGTTGACTTCAAGAGAAGGAGATTTATAAATGATAAGAAACACAGAAATGTGTAATCCTAATCACAAAAAAAAATTGCTTCTAAATAAACATTCTGATGATTATCTTTCTTTTAAAAACTTATAGATAGTCTCCTAACTTTCCGTTGAACTAGTAGCGTGGGATTTGGCAAGAAATAAAGTCTAACAGTTCAAGCAAATAAAAAATCTGGAAATGGATTGATTTTCAATTGTACATAAATACGCACGGTTGCGTTTTTTTTTTTGTTTCAAAATTTAAATTAGGAATGCGCTCGCATTTTACATTTATTCTTACTTTATAAGTGTAATAATTTACTATTACCATTTATTGCGAATTTTGTTTTGAAATATCTGAAGGTTTGATATAGAATCTTGGTAAAAAAAAATTGTTTGATCCGCAAAAGATATATAAATTGTTAGCAGCGTATTGTCGGTTGGGTTATTGTGTTAGATTAGGACAAACTTTTTTTCTTGTTTAGCCTTTACCACTGTTGAGCAAAAGCCTCTTCCATTCCTGTCCTACTCTGTCGGTGATTTGCCTTCTCCGGCCAATCAGCCAAGAACGAGTCCAAATCGACACGCCAGCGTTTCTTGGGCCTGCCTCGGTAACGATGACCGACAAACTTATTGTCTTTTATTACGCAATCGGCAATTCATAAGCCGTATCCTAAAGAAACGTTAGTTTATTCTTTGAAAGCGGTTCACTATCCACTCTAAAAACGTCTTTTACAACTGCAAAGTTCAATTTATCCATCATAGGCCCTGGGCCGTGTCACTTGAGTGAAGCCGTGAACAGCTATGCGACAGAACCCTCATGGCAAGAGTCCTACTCGCATTTGTAGTTTTCTTAGAAATATAATTTCATATCAAATTTTTTGGGTTGCAACTAAACCAAGCTCATTAAGTATAAAAAATATTCACCATTAAAAGTATTAGTCGGAGAAGGCAAAAGATAAAGAAAATTGGAATGCCATGGGGAGGCCTTTGCCCTTTTGAGAAAGAACAGGATGATAAAAGAAGTATTTGTAAGTGGTGAATCCCACAATAACCAATCCAACCTAACACAATTACTCAACCAAACTAAACCCAATTTTGTAGACTAAATAAAATTCATCTTGGGAACCAAATAAATTTTTACTGTGCCTAAGATATATAAGATCCTGGGCATTCTATATCCAACCGACCAACAACAATAAAAAATAAAATCATTAAAAAAAAAAAAACTTATTTCGGAATTTTTAATTTTGTCGTATTCTGTACATTTCTGATACCGCATCACTATATTATGCTATTCACCGTTGAGGAGTGTCCTCATGAAAAGACAATCCTAGCTGCAAATACGATACAAATTAGGTTTATTCATCAAAATTGAACGCGTATCTATACAAAGTTTCGTGTCTGGGCTATTAACCATTGAGGAGTTCCCTCGTGAGAAGGCGATTTTGGCTGCAGGATGAGGTCATTATAGAAATCATGAATATTTGTCAAATATGAACGCGCATACAAATTTCCGTATCCGTGCTATTAACTGTTAAGGAGTTCCCTCATGAGAAGACGATCCTGGTTGCAGGATGAAGTCATGAAAGAAATCATCTATATCTATCAAAATTAAAAGCGTATACAAAGTTTCGTGTCCGCGCTATTAACCGTTGAGGAGTTCTGTCGCGAGGAGACGATCCTGTCTGCAAGACTAATAGTAATGTTTGTCATAAAAATGTATTGTCACCAGAACCAAAGGCATGTGCAAAATTTCAGCTCAATCAGTATAGGGGAACTGGTTTGAAATTCAGTTGCAAGATTTGACCAATACTTACTAACAAGGGAAGTTAAATAAAAGCATATTTATATAATATAAAAAAATACTATAAATTATCTAGTAAAATACAATGTAATTTGAACAGCGAATGCGTTCATAAATTAAATTGTTATTTGAAAAAAAAATAGCGCGAATTTAGCCATAGATCAGTCTGTGCTGTTTGTTGTTTCAGTTTTAGTACCTATAATGTACGAAAAACTATTAAAATTACCATTATAAAGCTTAAAAAATATTATTGTATTTATTTATTGTATTTTAAGCTTAAAACAAAATTATTTTAATTTCCATCTATCGATTTCTTAAATTCCTTAATTTAATTTCTCGATTTGATCGAAATTTACAAAAAACGAATCGATTGAAATAACCGCATCCACAAAAGGCAGCAATTAAAAAAAAAAATTGCCGTCTATTTCGATTACAAATTGAGGAGTGGTAATGAATATTACGAGTTATTGGTCCCGTATTAGTAAATTACGCTAAGATCTGGGCATTTTCATGTTGTTTATAATATTTGGAAAGATATTTGTCATATTTGTTATCGAATCTGTTCGCGTCTGTGTGATGTAATGTGAAAAATAAAAATGTAAACACGCACGATTGGCGCGAAACTTCGACTTTAGATATCAAAATTCATCGTTACCACTGCTTATTTAAATTGAACTATGGATTAATTCGTCACATAATTTAATGACGAGTTAATCCATTCTCAACATAGTGGAGCTTGGATGTCCGAAAACCACAATTTTTATGATTTTTAGCCTCGGCCGGCACTGCCGTCAAAATGGCGATGACCGTAAAATCTATAATCTATATGACCTATAAAATCCAAGTGCGTAAATACGCACTTGGATTTTATAAGGATAAATTAAGAAACTTGCGCGCTAAATACTGAAGTTTTAATGGCGATGTCATATGAACTTTTTATCCAACTCTCTTAATTAACGCACACTCATAGTATTTGATAATCAGAATATTAAATATTTACATAAATAATGAGGATGACGGATGACTTAAACGCAGACCCCTTCGGGGGTATCTACCAAGCCAGCGGAGGTTTATGTGTCAGACCCCCGAAGGGGTACGTACCGAACTTTATGGTTAAAAGGCACCGTAAATCACTTTGTACCAGCCCTGCCACTACAAATCGGTCTTGGTTATGTTTCGTTATTCTATATCGGTGTCAGGGCGAAGTTTCATAGATATGTACTGCTATACGTACAGACACCGATATTTTAGTTGAATGTACAAGGTTAGGTGAGCGGCCGGGAACACTCGAGACTAGGTATCAGACGTTCTACTTCTGGTTACCATGGCAACTGCCAAACGGATTTGGGTTGAAAAGTCTGTTTGGTACGTTGTCATGGTTACCGCTGTTGTTTTGTTGTTTATGTAAGACTGAGGTGGAAAGGTCAGCAATATGCTGGCTCTGCTTAATTTCTTTTATTATTTGTTGTAGAACGTAGTGCTACAACCTTCTTTAAATCAATCATCATCTACCTAGCCTTTTCCCAACTATATTGGGGTCGGCTTCCAGTCTAACCGGATGCAGCTGACTACCAGTATTTTACATGGAGCGACTGCCTATCTGACCTCCAGAACCCAGTTAGTACTGGGTAATACGGATACCCCTTGGTAAGACTGGTTGTCGGACTTTTTGGGCCACTGACTACCTAACGACTGTCAAAGATCTACAAATGGCACCCGGGCCCAACGGCTTAACGTGCTTTCCGAGGCACGGAGGAAACTCGGTATGGTACCTATCCACAGACCAACCTAGGCAAGCACGGCTTAACCTAAAGATCGACTGGAGCGGCTGTTATTACTATTTAGCTACGAGCTCCTCCGATTTCAACTTCCAAACAAGAAAACTCAAAACAGCTTGAACCATTTATAACCATTTAAATTTATCCCATAACATAAACATCAACAACTTTTCTCCTCAAAAGCTACATTTTCAGCAAAATTCTAAAGGAAAATAACCTAGATCGAAAATAAACAGGTCTCCTTCCATCACAATAGCAAGTAACACTATTCCATTCGCCCACCCCCCTTGGGATCACTTGGGTAGGAAAGGATGTATAGGATATCGAATACTAACAGTCCCAACACTTGTGCTATCCACTCCCGACTCTCGAGTCCTGAGAGTTTCGGGGAACTTCGGGGGAGTTCGGATTTTGTCGTGGATTATGGAGGCAGTTTTTCTTTGAGGGTGTAGACCTGCACGCGTAGCATGATGACCACCGCACCGTAGACACGGGTTTTGTCGACGGAAGAATCGACAAAATGACAGATCAACAAAAGAAATCTGTCATTTTGTCGATACACGTGCTGGGGCGTAAATAAATAGGTGATCTATTTGTGAACATATTTGTTGACTTGTTGCTCCTGCTGAGTCCTGCTTTGTATGTTTGTTTTGCATGCTAAGTGTATAAAACTATTATAGATAATAAGACATTTTTATTTTTTGTTACAGGTATGTCCTGACTGTGTCGAGTCTTGGAATGAAAAGGTAGATATGAATGACGTTATGCAAGTAGTAAAAATACGGCAGGTTGAAAAAAATATACAGTGGTCAGTTGGTCAGTAATTTGAACTAATTCGTAAACATTTTGACTAAAACAAAAAAAAACTTGATACTAATTTAACTAAAACAGAAATAAATAATATACTTACACAGACGCACGCAATATACGCGCTTTGACGTGGAGTTGCGGACACCAGCCCGTTATACAATACAATACACTTACACAGGTTGAAATTCTTCTCAACCCGTAAAGTACGTGGAGTAAGCAAGTTGTCAATTTCAATATTTGTACTGTCAGCTCCATCCCCGTTCGTATTGTAGATGTAATTTTATTTCAAAGTGAGAAAAATCTAATAAATTCTGTGTTGGGTCGCCGCTCCTGCAAATATATCTGTGCTCGCAAAATTGGCTCATAAATGATGGGAACTGACAGCTGTCAATGGCATGTGAGAATATTTTTGTCCTTGGTTCGTGGTTTGTGTGCACAAGGACTAAGGGAAAGGGCCAATTTTTTATGTGTTCTTTTTAATAGGATTGGTAAATTTAAACGGCCCTATTGGACTATGTACAATGTAGGTTGGTTTCGTTTTGAAAAATAAACACTAAGTTTAGTATGAAAATTAAATAAAAAATCAGCTATTCTCTAAATGGTCGAGTAATGAGAACATAAATGTTTGAAACAGATTTTGAGCTTTGGTCTGGCTCTTAAATTATTCAGTGTGGTAACTAAACACAATGTTTTATTTTACCAACCTCAGCATACGTCATTACTAATTTATGATTCTGAATAATGCTGAAAGTGTCGAAAAAATATTCTAATTACTTTTCAAAGTTCTTTCTGACACATTATTATTCTTATCGTATTAACATTCCACACTGGCTCGCCAAAATTTTCGGATTGTGAGTTCATAATCAAAACTGACTGTTTTTTACCTGTTACGTTGTTCTACAAGTTGGTCGGTGAAAATAGCCCAATGAGAGCACGGAGAAATACAAATGAACTGGCTGGATGGACACATTCTACGGCACTGACCAGGCAAGCAGGAATGCGCATTTTTTTTATTATGTCAAATTCAAATTGTGTGTTGACAGCATGTATGAATTTTGCATAGTTCTGAAAACGTATTCAAACTTTTTAGTGAGTTTGAGCTATCTGAAATTCAAACGGGAGGTCATTGTCCTTTGTCGTGTCATAGTTGCGAATTCCAATGGGTGATGAAATATTTGCAATTTTTAAATAATGCGTTGTCACGCTTCACTCATACCGGACTCGTATCTATTACCGATTCACATTGCAGATTCTTAAGTTGTCTTATGGCTTGTGGTTCCTTTTCACATGTTTTGAAACTTTTTTGTGGTATGTGACTTCACTCACCATTATAACCTCTTCCTTCCAGACGGGCATCTGTTGGAGACCGTCCAATGGTTACGGTAAAAGGTCTGAATCTCATCATTGATATACCTTACTGAAGGTCGAGACCCTCAAGAGCCCCATGTGATTACATTAAATGGATTGATCCGATTGAAACCCTCTGCCAAGTGCCAATCACACTTCCTTGTAAACTTCAATCGAATACCAACAGATATTTACCTACAGCGCTCTTCTGGCAACATCATTTGAGCTTCAAAAATCCTTGTAACACTGCGTAATCTGTGTATCTGGAGTATTAACCACTACTCGCCAACTTGTTGTCTATTTTGAGGATCTAAAACTTTTTGCCCTCGTATGCTATGACCTGAGATTGTCTCCGTAGCGCGGTAATCGATGACCGTTCTTGACATGACATTGACGGACGCTATTCGTCCACTTGTGAAATTGTCTATGGATAGCGTAGTGATAAAACAAGATGGCGGCTTTGGCTCCGATTAAGACCCGCGCCAAAACATTTGCACTTTAACGAAGTTATTTCGGTTTTTTTTGTGAGTTCGCTTAGCACTGTATATTAGTGTATATCTAGAGTATTTGTATAGTCACCTAACTTTTGGTCCTTTTATCCAACTTTTTGCCTTCGCATGGTATGCCCTACCTGGGATCGTTTCCGTGGCGCGGTCATCGCTCGCCGGCTCGTCCCGCGTCGGGACGTTGACATCGCTTTGTCTTGCACCGATGGAATACAGTGCACAGTGCAACCCGTCTGCACTGTGCAGGCCACGAAGTAGGAAGGAAATAAATGCAGTTCTGGATGTGGTAGTAGTTGCATCGATTGAATACAGTTGGTTGTTGAGCTTTAGTGTTTAATTATGGTCTTTGCCTTGCATCGATCGAAAGTTCAACCAGTCAGCATTGTGCCACATGGAGTGGTAGTATAGTCAGCATAATTGTGACAGTCGGGTATTAGGCTAGCAATGAGCTATTAGTTGGTAGTAGTTTCTATGGGCTTTGTCTTGCTTCGATTGAATACAGTGCAACCCGTGTACACTATGCAGTGTACATAGAGTAAGAGTAAGCGTAGTTGCGGATGCGGTAGTTAAAAGCCAAAAACGAGTTATTAAAAACAGGCTGAGAGACATCGCTTGGGGCTGCGGGACTGTTCGAGAGAGATACCGCGGCCCTGGAACACACACAAAGTCTGACACTCCCTTCCACTCCGCCCAGAGCGGAGGGGGTTATTTGATGACTTCCCATCCGAAAGAAAAAAAAAGAGACATCGCTTTTTGAAGGTCAAAATTTTCATAAGACTTCCCCATAACGCACACCCACGTCGTAAGTTGCTGAACTGTACTTTATATAATATATAAAATGTAAAAAATATAAAAATACAGATCATAATATGATCTGTTCATGGTTTATAAACTTACAAGTTGTTTAGCAGGTCCCCTAAGTTTTATCCAGTTTTTCAGGGCGGATGAATTATTTCTTAGTGTTTATCAGTGTTGTTTTTTCTCTTTCGTGTCGCTGGCACGTACTTCAAACCAAAACTTCACCGCTTCCACGACGTCTACGGTGGCAGGGAAAAGGTCACTTTGCCTGCGTGTCTTGGATTTTTTCTAAATGCTACTACTAATTAAAATTGAGTGCGATCGGTGACTTTTATAATTTTTAATTAGTTTAACTTTTAGAACTAATAAAGGATGCGCAGAGCTTTCTACGTGAAAGAACAACAACAAACATTAATTTGTGCGTAAACTTAATTATCAAGCTTTTATTTTAATTACAAGACCTTTTAACTAACTTCGTCAATAATTACAATTTGATAATAGTTAATACGAAACGAGCTCGAGTTAATAGATTTTTTCTGAATAAAACAGTTTTACAGTTATAAATAAATATACAGTTAAACAGTTTTACTGTTGACAAATTAATGAATGAAGAAATTAATCGAGTTAAAAATAAGTAAAGTATTTCTAAAGCACAGATCAAAGGTTATTAAAAATATGCAAGACGAGAATTACATTTTCATTTTAAATAATAAAACTTACATAATATTCTAGTTTTTGATCGAAAATGCAACTGCAACACTCTTTTATTCGTGCATCTTGTGAACTCGTAACTTCACAAAAATAATTAAAACAACTGTAAGTAACTGCATAACTTACAAAAAAACGCAATTACACCAAAAAGAAAAACAAAAGTGATATTTTCCTACATTAGCGCAGTGAGACAGACAGACATTTACATAATTTCCACGGGCGACGGTACCGCGGAGGTTGTTGAATTTATGTGTCTGCTCGGTCCACAGTCTGGTAGACTGGTATAGAATCGTAACAGAGTGCAGGACCCCTGCACATTGCACTGTGCACACTCAGTTGTGAACGATACCTAACCGCGAGTGCCCGCGAGTGTCGCGTACCATCGCTCATCCAAAAAGTTCGTAGTGCATTTTCTTCGTAGTTCTGTGTAATCACTGACGGATTGTTAGCGTCGCCGCCATACAAAGAGGTGGGTTGATTAAACGTTATATTTATTTATAAATCCTTTAACATTTTTGTGGTTTTGTACGAGTTTCAAATTGTTTCGTTTCGGTTAAACTTTACGCTGAAAAGTTTGTTTGAAATATTTTGTTTAATAAATTCGGGGATCAATTTCCAATTAAATCTTTTGGTACATTTTCAACTTTTTGTAACCTTGGAGATTTGTAATGAGAAATTAAATAAGCAAAAGGTTGAAGCCTAACACGTTTCATTTTAGGAATAAACTTTAAATATTACCTACCTCGGTAATCAAATATTTTAGGGAACAGTGTTTCCCTGTTCGTCGATTAGCCGAAATCCATTAAAACCTCCTTTGAATTTCCTTAGAGAAATTTCAGAATAATAATACTTTTTTCTTTTATCTATCTCTATATTCTTCTTTATAATTCTTTTTCTTCAAAATTCAAGCAGTACAGTACAGTAGTTACAGCAAGACCGATACTTCAATTTCAGTTTTCAAATAAATAAACCTTAAAGAAATTTTAAATGAAAGTTATTAGATACCTCATCGCTGAAGTTTCTTAGTAATTCCAGTAACTAGAGATGTTTTAATCTACTTAGTTTATCGGGATAATACTGAGCCAAAGGTTGATTGCAAAAATATTTGTACCAACGACTTTGGTCCAAAGAAAATTGATATAAAAAATCGTCTTAAGGGAAACCTCAATTACATGAGACTTAAGCATAACTTACGGGGCCGAAACGTGGACACTCACGGTACGGCTGGTTCATAAATTCAAGGTCGCTCAGCGAGCTATGGAACGCGCTATGCTTGGAGTCTCTCTGAGGGATCGCATCCGAAACGAGGTGATCCGGCAGAGAACCAGAGTTGTCGACATAGCTCACAGAATCAGCAAGCTGAAGTGGCAATGGGCCGGTCATATTAGCCGTAGAACCGATGACCGTTGGGGTAAACGTGTTCTTGAGTGGAGACCGTGAATCGGCAAACGTAAGGTGGGACGCCCTCAGGCTCGGTGGAGTGACGATCTTCGCAGGGTGGCTGGTAGCAACTGGATGAGAGTTGCTGAGAATCGAGTTGAGTGGCGTGCAATTGAGGAGGCCTATGTCCAGCAGTGGACTGCTATGGGCTGATGATGATGATGAAGCATAACTGGTGAAATGTGATTGTACGGTACATCTCTGGCTAACCCTTCGGGGAATACAGGCGTGATATAATACAGGGTGTAAACGGACCCTTCACGAAGCTGTCAACCAAGCATTATGTACATCAAACTAAGTCACACTATGCAAAAATTATTGCTGGGAAATGACTTTTTTTGGTGCTAACGGATGCTTTGGATAGTAAACATGTCATGAAGGTAATTAAAGTAAAGATAAAACCTTAAAAAGTAGTATTTTAAAAAAAAACTTGTGAAAAAATTGGAACTTTGACCTCCAATATCTCCGTAACTAGAAGGTTCCCAGGTATGGTCTACAACAAAAAAAAATATTGCAATGACAGGGAGAACACTGAACAAGTGCCTTTCGGCTTCGTTAACTCTTCAATTCCCGGTGTCACTTGTAGGTTGCAGAAGTTTAATGATTTTTTTCTACCAATCTTACTTTTAATTAGGTAGCTAAAGAATAATAAAATGAAATGTCGTATGTGATTTTTATTATTCTTGAGGTAGAAATTAAAAGTATTTTTTTTTTTTAATTTTTAAATGCCTTGTGGTAGAAAAAAAATAATGAATCTTCTGCAACCTACGAGTGACACTGGGAATTGAAGAGTTAAGGGTCTATGTACACCCTTTATATTGATTCACAAATTATTTTTAAAATAAGAAATCGACTTCAGGAAAAACCTGATGAAAGGAAAATTATAGGCACTAGTATAGTAAGTGCACACGGAACGGCCATTAAAGAAATTAAGGGTAATTTCCAACGACGGTGGAACCCAGGTGTTTTTTAATGAAAGTTCTCAAGAACGGAACGCAATCCACGTAAGTGAAGGAGTTTTTCCCTCTTGAGTGTAGTTTTCATTCATGGTTTAAGTTTTTTAGTTCGGTCTTTTGAGTCGGAATAATAGATTTTAAAGGACCATTTTTTTGACTGGGCATCCAACCGGCAATGGCCCCGCGTGGTGGATTATAGCCCATTCCCTGTCATACAGAGGACGCCTGTGTCCCAGTAGTGGGGACATTGAAGGCTGATTGAAAAAATATTTTGATTGAAAAGAGTTATCCATGGAGTTTCTTGCCCATTCTTCTCCATAGAGATCTACGCTTTGGAATGGGCAACTATAGTCCTTCACAAGTTATTATGCCTTGTGTCTGGGACTGTAGCTTCGCCTTCTTTGTTTTTCTGACATTCAAAAGTGCCTGTTATGGTTTAATTGAAATAAATGCTTTGAGTTTGAGTTTGATTATTTTAAAGGACCATTTTTACAATAAAATTAGTGCAAAAATCGAAGAGGACACTGTTCTTTTTGTCAAAACAATATACCTCTTGCAGATTTTTTTCGGTCTCTTGTATGTGTCACTGTAGGTACTTCTGCCGTTACCAAAAATTAGCATAATCATGAAATAGCGTCCGACACATTTTTACAAAATAAGTAATGGAAATCATTTGCAACTCAAGAACAAAACAAAAAAAGTGACAAACACATTTCATCTATAATATCTGACTGAGTCATACATTCACAAGTGTTGACTAATTCTGAATTACTTACAAACGTTTAGGAAGAAAGCCAAGTATGTATGTTTCATTGTGGAAATATTTGACTGAAACTTCCGTTTCTTTGAAAAAAAAAATAACATTGAGGAAATTTTTGAAGCTTACTCATCAATTAGAATACTGACTCCGCTCTTATTTGACTAACTAGGATATTGATAGACTTGAGTAACCTGGCTGACCAGATAGTTATTGCATCCCTCACATAAATTCCTCAACACTGGGCTAATAGTACCTACGGGGTGTAAACAGACCCTTCACGAAGCCGTCAACCAAGCATTCTGTACATCAAACTAAGTAACTTTACGCAAAAATTGTTGCTGGGAAACAACTTTTTTTTTGAGGTGCAAAATTACGTTTTACGGTAAAACTCAATGTAACGGACTCAAAACATTGTGCTGATGGATGGATTGAATAATACTGGGGTCGTGAAGGTGTTTAAAGTAAAAAAAATACATTAGAAATATTGAATTTAAAAAAAATTGTGAAAAAGTTGGAACTTTGACCCCCAATATCTCCGTAACTAGAAGGTTCCCAGGTATGGTCTAGAACAAAAAAGTGATCGCAATAACGGGAAGAACAAGTACCTTTCGGCTTCGTTAAGGGTCTTTTTACACCCTTTATTATCAGAGTCATATATTCTGGAAAGAATGTAGTTTACAAATAAAGGTGTAAAGGATGACTGGTAATTAGTGACCGATACCTAAACATGTGATTGAACTCATGATAACAAACAACTTTCCCAAAGAAACATCTTTTTAAACGACTAACAGCTGACAGGTCACAGGCGCGCGCGTGCGAATTTCATAGGGCTGTTGTGTTATGATAAAAGTCTGTGTATAACAAAAATGTTTCTTTGGGAAAATTGTTTGTTATCATGACTACAATCACGTGTTTAAGTATCGGTCACTAATTACCAGTCACCCTATATACATAACATCACGCCTGTAATCCCCGAGGAGTTAGCACAGGCGTACCTAATAGTACACCCCCATTTCGGCAGTTACACAAAACAACTTGTATTTCATTTAATTGATGACTTTTTTATAAAGAAGGTCTATGCACCAAACGCACCTTTATATTAATGTAGCTAAAGGTAATCCCCGAACCTACCTATCCTCGTAATAACTGAACTGCTACTTACAGAAACTACACAAAAGGGCAATGAACGCGAAGTTCAACAAACACCATTTCAAACAACCACAGTTTGGCCTTACGAATAAATTCACAAAAATATCACGTTCGGGCCACCAACAGAGTGCGAAACCTGACCGATAAAGACCCCAGGACACGGTACTTTTCCTCGCCTTGTTTGAAAAATAAACATTTCCTTAGATACATACATACATACAGTGTGAATAACTGTGATACCTACTCGAACCAAATGTATGGGAGACCTGATAATTTTTTTTGCGATTACGATGTTGATCCCATGGAGAAAGTGGTTCAGTTTGGGAACTATATTTCTTGTCACCAAAATTTATATTTGTCACCTAAATTTATATCGTCACGAAATATTTTCGTTCTCAGATAAACAAAAAGTGTTCCCAGGTATGAATTATCAAATTAATGTTAATATACATATGTTTAAAATAAGAGATGGATTACCAATAAAAATGTAGTGCATTAGATGAACATAACTTCGTTCTTATAATAATAGTTTTATTCCTTAAATAATAGCTTTGTGCTCAGAATGGTAGATCTGTCATCAAATAAATCGATTACAAACCTATTATAATACATACAAAAACATTTATTTGGTACTAGACCCTATATCTCCATGATTTTAGGTTATTTATTGTGGAATTGATTTTATATTGTTTGGTGTCTACATTTTGGTGACAAATCTACTATTTTGAGGGCAAACCCTATTATTTAAGAAACACAAAACTAATTAAATTGGCGATAGCTTAAATGATACCCGTTCAGTTTGATGGTCTATGGTGGATTTTTAATCTTTTGTAAGATTCTTGATTGAGTGATTCCAACAGAAGACAGCCATTTTATTTTAAATTAGTTGTTGCCCGCGACCTTCGTTCGCGTTAAATGATTATAAAAATATTACCTACTTCCCTTTTTTAATTGAATTTTGTAAACCATTTTAAGGGTTTTAATATTTTTGCACAAAATATTTAATTAATTTTCTAAAATAAAATTAGCCTAAGTTAGACCTTATAACATCAGCTTTCTGACAGTGAAAGTCCCCTCAAAATCGGTCAAGCCGTTTCGGAGATTAGCTGGAACAAACAGACAGAAAAAATTTAAAAAAAAATGATTTTGTTAAATGTGCCGTATAAATTTTCATATTCATTCAGTAAAAAACTGTTATTTTGATATTACAAACAGACTTTTCAATTTTATTTATTTGTATAGATAGATTATTACCAGCTAAAAGTACCGAAAAACTGCAAAGGACACCTTGTTTGAAATAAACATTCCCTACACACATATTTCGATATCTGAATGTCGTGCATGTCAGACACTAATGGGACATTATCTGTGGTTCGATCGTGTGACGTCACTCATCGATTTCTGGTGCGGTGTGGTTAAAAACGACACGTGTCATTAGGCTTTAAGTCCTGGTCCGATGTGATTTATGTGCTAGTTAGTGCCTAGTCAGTTTTTCAGACATAAATGATTGGTGTTCAGTGGCCACGTGTATTTTCAGAATTAATGACTTCCGACGTTACTGCTTGACATGTCTTTTGATTATGTGTCTGCGACATTTCGCTGGTTAGATTTGGAATTTGGGATGCAAGGACCAAGTTTTCTTTTGCATTGAAGCTTGTCAAACTACGCACAATGACCAATCAAGCCATGCAAATCCAAATTAAGCTGATCTCTCATTGTACGGGAAGGTCATATAAAACGAGGTCAGGTTATACTGGAAATGTATAGCTTGATGTGCACCCTTTTGGGTATTACTTGAAGTAATTTAATATGCTTGATTCAAAAATAGGAAACGACAGTCATTTCCTCGTGACGTACACAAACATACATAAATAAAAATATTTTTCCGCGAAAACTGAAAAAAAAAATGTAAATTCATAAGTAAATCGCTATTATTTATTTGTTTAGACAAAGCATATCTAACTTAAACACAGCTTAGCTTTATTTAAAGTTGTGAAAATACATAGACTTATTTATTTGACTTTAATTCGCACACTATTAATCAGTGTTTTTTCAAGCTTTTCCAAAAGCAAAGGAGAAATTATTACAACCCTTTAAGCTTACGTATTTGTTTTAAAAGTTTTGATAAATTATCTTACTTTTAAAATTTATTTTTCGATAAAAAAAATCTTACGAAGCGAATGAGTTTATGAAGACAAAAGCGAGCTTAAATTCATTAGCGCTTTAGTAGCTAATTGTCTTGTATGTCATCCAACCTTTGAATACTTTCGTTGACCTTTGGCAATCAATCAATAAACGTGGCTCAGCCCACTATTACCAAAATGGGCTGACCACGCCGTACGAATGCACCCAGAGAGGTGGGCAAATATCGTTACTCACTGTACGTCAATCATACAAGCCTTCAAGCATGGCTTGCCCTGATAACCTACTACTCTTCATAATGTTAGGGTTTCTGAACAGTCTGCTTGCTTTATGGGCGTCCCGTATTGTTGGCCCCTAGGCACGCCACTGCTGGACGCCTGAGGGAGGACATAACCGTCGAGATCAACCCCGAAGGTGGTGTGACGAGCTGATCACGTTTGTGAGCAAACACGGTCAGTAATGAGTTTTGAAGAAAGGGGAAGTCTTTACCCAGCTGTGGGGCACGACATAGCCTAGCAAAAAAAATTTTGTAAGCTAAGCCATTCAGCCCAATCTATTGCAGCTCTGAATAACCTAGCCTCTCATCGTCATCATCATCACCTGCCTAGCCCTTTCCCAACTATTTTGGGGTCGGCTTCCAGTCTAACTGGATGCAGCTGAATACCTGTATTTTACATGGAGCGACTGCCTATTTGACTTCCACAACCCAGTTAGTACTGGGTAATACGATACCCCTTGGTAAGACTGGTTGTCAGACTTTCGGGCCACAGACTACCTGTAACGACTGTCAAAGATCTACAAATGACAGCCGGGACCAACGGCTTAACGTGCTTTCCGAGGCACGGAGGCAACTCGGTATGTTATGGGCGGTCACCCATAAACGGAGCATCCTAGGTAAGCGCGGCTTAATCTAAGATCGACCCGAACGGCTGTTGTTATTTAACCACGAGCTCCTAGCCTCTCGTATTGCACCAAATATCTTGAAAATTCAAAACAACAACAGCTCGTTTCACACTCAAAATCCACTCCAATAACAATTCGCTTTATTAATTGCTCATAAGCAACCAGTTCCATTTTAATCACCTTAATTGATTTCTCAATCAAAACCACCCGTTATTTGTAAACTCGAAAACAGGTTTAGTTACCTAACGTGATTAGTAGAAGGTTAAACTTGGTTTCGATCACGCAACTGACCAATCTGTCCCTAATGATGTATTTATTACTGGAAGCTCTCAATGTAGGCGTCCCAAAGGACCAGGACCAAAGTACTTACCTAAAGATCATTAATGGTGGCCTTTTGAATTTGGCGCCGCTAAAGGTTTTAGTGAAAAATGTGTCCGGAAAAACATTAGGAAAATTCCGGTGAAGATTAATTTACTCCAGATAATAGATCGTAGGTATAAACAGCACACGGCAAAAATGTATGTGTAAAAAAAGTAATTTGACAAAAATAACTACAAAACATCGTAAAAAAGACCGTTAGCTGTTACTAACTGTTTGCTACCGCGATGCAAATTAACCTCTAAAAATAAATTCTGAATGAAAATTTGACATAGAATGAGGTCAAGTGTTCATAATAACATACATCTGGTGACCGATATGATATGAATGTGGATTGTAGTTTGTGCACTCGACATGCCCCAGTTTTTACTCATAGATCCATTTGTGACTGTTTCGCGGTTTTTTATGAAACATTTTCACGAGAACTTTAAATTCCGAAACTGTGCTGTGGGAGAATGATGTCTAATTAAAACCTCTTTTTTTACCTCCAACGGTTTTCAAATTATGTATTTGAAAAGCGAACGCGTAAAAGTATAATAGCTGCCAGTATTATTTTGTATTATGATAATCCTCTTGCGCGTGGAACCAACGGTGGATTCTATTGTTCTCAATTTGAAACTGGGTTTTCTCTCGAATTTTCTATAAATTCATAACGTGAAACAGGTGAGTGAACATGCATGATTTTGTTCTAATATCGCTTTCAGTTCTGTGAAAACTCGTTCATACTTTCAAATCATGCATCTTCTTTAATATTAAAAGAAGCAATTCCACATAATTATATAAAACTCTACGTTTCATTCCCGTCATGATACCCGAGATTGAAAAATCTATTTTTCCTTATTTCCATTTGTAACAATTCTACGAAGAAAATTTTATCAAGGAGGAAGTATGCTACGAGTAATTCCCACTTCATATTTCCTGGTATTACGGATCACATCACGATAAAACATCCAAGAATTGTATCTGAGTAAATGGGCATAAATAAACTAGAAAACATATAACGTAATATTTGCGACAAATGACCGTGCCTCGGAAAGCACGTTAAGCCGTTGGTCCCAGCTGTAATCTGCACATCTTTGACAGTCGTTACAGGTAGGTAGTCAGTGGCCCAAAAAGTCTGACAACCAGTTCTTATGCAGGAGTATCGTGTTCCCCAGTATTAACTGGGTTGTGCAGGTCAGATAGGCTAGGATATGCTCCATGTAAAATACTGGTATTCAGCTGCATCCGGCTAATCATGATAATGGTAAATAATAGATGGTCGGAATAGTCATCATCTGATGACTGTGTATCATTATTCCTTATCCATGTCTTTTTTAACGTAACGTAACATCACGCCTGTAGTCCTTTTAGGGTTAGTCAGAGATGGCTACACAATCACATGTCTTCCTTTCGTGTTTAAAGTGGGAAAACCATAATCACTAATTATATAATAAATAAACAGACCACAGAGATACAAAGAACTGTATTGGAACCTTATCAGTAAATCAAGAGAGACTTTGAAGACTAGTCCTTTCTTTCAGGAGGACCTGAATGCAAAGACCATTTTTCTGACTTCTACGAAATATTAAAGTTATGCGGGCCCTCGGCGTACATAATTTAAGTTGTAATGCCAGATTTAGTGGTTTCTTTCATGAATTGGTTGTTAGCCTCACAAAGTACACCACTTCACCAATTGCCGAGTTTCATGCTCTTTAACTCTTAGACCCAATCAAGGATAATCAGCCTATAATGTCCCCACTATAGGGACAGGCCTCTTCTCTGATACAGTGGTTCGTAAAGTACCACGTGGGTCTACATCCAGTGCAAGTTGCTAGATGTCGCATGTCTTCGATGCTCGCTGGTTTCCTCGAAATTTTCCTTCATCATTTTGACAGAAGTGGTGCAAAAAGTAAAGTACTTGCTTCGGACCCACTAGCTGCAACCGCCACTGTTCAATTTGCCTATAAACCAATAAAAAAACGACACATAAAACATTTAAACACGATTAAAATACAGATCCATCAACAATTTCCGTAGTACACAGGTCACATGACCGCACAAATCGATCAGACTACACACTGCTACACAATTGGCCAGCACGCTACTTGTGTCAAGGACTCCACCAGATCCTTCCAGCTGATAGCTTGGGTCAAGGTGTGATGCACTGATTAAGGGCTTCCTTACTGTTAGATCATGGTAATACCCAATTTAAAGGTACATTATCTGTGATGGTTAAAGGCAACACAACCTAAAAGTTACAATGATTTTCGTCAACTACGTCTGAAAAAGTCGAGCGTTTTGAGAGCGTTCTCGGCGTGCGTTGCTTAACCCTTTTGGTGCCCAGCACCCAGCATAATATGGGCATTGCCCATATGCTGGGTGCTGTTCACCGAAAGGGTTAAATAGTTAAATGATACCAAATGTGAATTGCACCCGTGCAAAGCCGGGGCGATCGCAGTTTATGATATAAAATTGAGATCACATCCACATTCCACTGATCATATGGTAAAAAACAATCCAGTATCTAACTGCCATGAGATCTCAAAATTATGTAAAAATATTTTAAGGCAGCTGGATTATTACTCCTGCTTTAAAACTAAAAAAAAACTCTGTATCTTTCCTCAAAAATACTTTCATCTTGTACCATCAGCAATATATCCATTAAACTAATTCGAACGTAAAAAAAAATCTCTAGAAAATCTTCAACTTTTCCCAGCGTGCCCCTATCTTATTTACGAACTGTCATCCGCAACGTTGATGTTATAAGCAAAAACTGCTCGACATTGTTACGCACTTTGGCACAAAGGCTTCAAAGTAGAAGCAAAATACCACTTAAAGGTAAAGAGGAATCTACACGCGTATGTACTCGTGCGTATGATCAGACGCTGAGTTTTAGGATTCCGCTGTCGAATATCGAAGCCTTAGCTATATTTTTTTTAATCTTTCAATTAAATGGGCTTGCTCCATTATTACATGCATCTAATCTCACAGACAGAGATGTTGCTGGGGAGTATGTTCCTTGAAAAGGCTAGGCAGATGATTGAGGTTATTAATGTTAACTTGTTCTGTTATAACGCTCTTTTGCAAAGGATAGAGAAGGTAACCCTCATACTCCTCTTAATCGAACTCCTCATATTTGGCAGACAACATTAGGCCTGTTTCCCCGACGAGTTAGGCAGAGATGTATACCTATAACAGGTACACCCACATTACGATAAGTCCCAAGTTTTCAGAAACAAAAACAAAAGTCATAGTTAGGAAGCCACTTCTTGCTAGCCAAAACACTAGGAAGTGGCGAACGACGGGTGTTTTGGGGGACTGTCTCTTAAATTTTGATGTTCAAAAAGTGTTGATTATCAGCCTAATTTTAATAAATGACTTTTGTCAACCATGTTGGGGTCGGCCTGGAGGCCATATCTACGGTCGGAGTATTACCGGATGCAGCTGAATACCAGTATTTTACAAAAAGGCGACTGCATGCAGACCTCCACAATCCTGATATTAATAATATAGTAATACTGGGTAATACAATACCCCTAACTAAGATTGGTTGTCAGACTTTCCTGCCACTAACTACGTGCAACAACTGTCGCCAACGACTTAGCGTGCTTTCCGAGCCACGGAGGAAACTCACTAATATTAATAACCTAAGTATCAACTGAAAATCTTGATATCGTTATAAATATCTGTACAGCTCTCGCCTATTCGAAGGGGATAGCGGGGTCTAACCCCGTCATCCACTCATCTTAACGTAAAAGAGTCTTTCCAGAGCCCAGGTATAATATAAACTGGCATCCAGTTATTATAATCCGTTCCAATCTTGACTTCCAGACAGTTTACACACATGTTTTTACATAAATACATAAAATCTCGCTTATGATCTTGCCTGCTTGAGCAGTTACAATTTGTGCCAAAGCTTAACTTGGGAACGCGTTTGCATTTTCAGTTTTTGTCATACAACATCGTTCTTTAAGTTTAGTTAACAATGATAAACACATTACTTTGATTGTAATTACGTCTGATACTAGGGACCCGATAATACCCTTATTGTGAAAGTAATCGTGCCTCGTTGGTCTAGTGGTCGTAAGCGCGACTGCTTAGCAAGAGATCCTGAGTTCGATTTCCGGGTCGGGCAAAGTGTAATTGGGTTTTTCCATCAGGAATTTCTCAGTAGCAGCCACGGAGTATGGATCTGTGCCCAGTGGATGGCAATAGGCTTGTTCTCTATTACATGGGAATTAAACATAACTGGCGAAATGTGCCAACCATTCGGGGATAACAAACGTGATGTTATGTTATGTAATTAAAAACGGTAATTTTGACAGACTTAACGAGGATGAAGATGACTGTGATTTTAACAGCCTAATTATTAGTCATTAATTTTTATTATTAATTAGTCTGTAAAAGGACTAGGGAACAGGAACTGGGGGACAGGAAGGAGCTGTAGATTTACGTCAAGTTCGAAAGGTATGAAGGTCGGAAGGACCAGATTTGTTGTTTTTGGAAACATTCTGTTAAAAGGTCGTTAACGGCTATGACGTCCGCTGAAATACACTATCGTATATAATATTATGTAGATGTATAGGCAAGAGCTTTTTTCCCATGGGGGTAGGCAGAAACCACAGAACGCCGTCTGCTAAGATCCTTTTGTGTCGTCCACGTTCATACATCTGGGTCATACACATACATACATGCTCGCCGGGGTGGCGAGTACGACGCACCTGATCTTTCGGAAGAATATCATTTATATAAGGTATATTTACGAGAAAAGAGCACATGGAAGAAATTGGGGGAGGCCTTTGCCCAGCAGTGGGACAGTACAGGTAACTAAAAAAGAAAATATTATCGCATCCTAGGACTAAAACTCATATAAATAGGTCAAGTTCGAAAACCAAACATTTTTGTTGTTGGAAACATTCTGTAAAATGCCCGTTTACAAATATGACGTGCGGTCGTGCGCTGAAATATCCTGTTCTATACCAATATTATAAAGAGTTATTTGTTTGTAATTTTGTATGTAGGGGTAATCTCTAGAACTAATGATCAAATGCTAAAGATTCTTTCACGAGCCGAAAGCTACATTGTTCGTGGGTGCTATAGGCTATAATTATACTTAAATCATGCATATTAGCCGAGCTATCACAATTTTCGCGGACGAAGTGCTAGTTGTCTCTATGTATAGTAAATAATATGATTCATTCTCTGGGTAGTCTTCAAAAACACTCAATAAAAGTAATCAGTGATTCCACTTACCCTTTACGGACTTCAGGGCTGTTGTTCGGAAAATATTCAAACATCGAAGGTTGCGTCATTAGCTGATGTAATTAATTCGTTCATGGGTGATTTCGTCGAATTTCCATCGGTTCGACGAAGCGCGGGGGTGGAACAAACCTTTTAGGGACTTTTTATATGGTTTACGTACACTGATCATACTGTTTCGGGGAATGGAAGACTAGTCAGTGCAAAGGGGAGTTTATGTACTATTTTGGCTAGACGACTTTTTGCCCAGATAACGTGAGTAATAGTACTTTTCTCTTTCATTCTCGTGTTCTCATCTCATCCGTTGACAGCGTATCTGAAACAATATATCCAATATTTTAGTTTGTTCTTCTTCAAATAATACCTGACCTCCCCACCCACCCTAGCCACCTGCACAGCTCTTTCGTTGGCTTCGTTTAAATCCTGGAAGGTGCAGGTGGCTATGCAGGATGAGCAAGAAAGGAGGTGGGGTATATCCTGCAGTGGGATATGCTCCATATTTATTGCAGAATATTTTAGTTTAAAAACCTACAGATATTATTTCACTCCATCTTCTTGTGTTAGTTAGCTACCAAATTCATTGCAAATGTATAGAAAACCTAAATCGAAAAATTGATCTCACAACAAATCAGGAATGTTGTACCACTTTATAAAGAACTACTGTTGCCCGCGAGTTCGTTCGCGTGGAAATTTTGATAGGCATGTGAGAGGAAAAAAAGATAACCTATGTCCTTCCTCAGGATATAATCTATCTCCGTGCCAAATTTCATTACGATCCGATCAGCCGTTTAATCGTGAAAAGGTAACAAACAAACAAACACAGTTACTTTCGCATTTATAATATTAGTATGGATTTATATACGCCAACTACACGAATCAAAAGGTCCTAGATTTTCATAACATAACTCTAGTAGATATAGAATTTGTCTACCGTACGTAAAGCAATTTGTTTCTCGTGTCAGTTAAGCACTTATTCACAAATGGTGCTCTATTTCTCAGTAATTTACTTCGTTTACCTAGACCATGCTACATTTACTATATACCTTTATTTATGTATATAGATCGTAGAAACTTCACATAAGCACATCATTTCTATACTGAAATGCTGAGTAAAATGCTCTACTTACACCCCATTTTAACGGAGACAGATAATAGAGACACTTTCAAGCCGTATCGCGCTTAATATTTTTTTCATGTTTTAGCGATATTTATCGTTTCGCTCGTAAAATGGTATCAGTAATCTTTGATTTCGAAGCATCCTGCGCATATCTGAAATTGAATTTTGAAGTGGATTTAATAGACTACTAAAAATTTTATTTATAGTTCGTTGAATCATTTTCAGCTCCTCTCGTGCGAAGATTTAGAATTTTAAAATGTTTTTCTTTTGGTCACGATATTTTCAGCATTATCTTCCTGCCCTTGTCCCATTCTACTTGGGGTCGGTGCATCACGTTTTCTTCTTCCAATCTCCCCTCTCAGACGTATCACTTACTACTCCTCAAACAATCCATCCATCTTTTCTTTGGCCTACCTCTCCCTCTCCATGCATCAACATTTGTCACGATATTTTATAAAGTTTATTATCATGATTGGTGCAAACCCTACAAATAAAAGTCAGACTACAGCTAGTACTAGAATAGCATACTAACGTATGCCAAAGTAATCAGAGGAGTCTATTCCCAAATTGCTAAGCGCCAAACCAGAAACACTTCATCAAGATACACATTATACTTGCTAACGACCGAGTCCAGCCCTTATCAAGCGACATCATTAATAAACAAAAAGTTTGCACGACAAGTTGCCAAAACTCTGGCAAAAATGTGAAAAAGTAACTGATGAATTGATGATGTAAATAACAGCGACAAGCTTCGCAACACAAGAGAGGGGCGTATCTATGGCGATGCAAGGATGTTTTGGCGTATGAATGACATTGACAGGGAGGCGTTTGTCATAAACATTACTGCTCTTTCGTTTTTATTTTACCTCTGATTTTGCGGTTAACGATCTTTATTCTTGTTGACATAGAGGAATTCGTGGTTAATTAATAACAGCCGCTCGGATCAATCTTCAGGTAAAGCCGCGCTTGCCTATTTATTTATTTATTTATGGATGGGTGACCACCCATAACATACCGAGTTTCCTCCGTACCTCGAAAAGAACGTTCAACCGTCTGTCCCGGCTGTCATTTGTAGATCTGTAGAGTTTTAGCAAGGGGTATCGTATTAGCCAGTATTAACTGGGCTGTGGGGGTCAGATAATCCGGCGCTCCATGTAAAAAACTGGTATTCAGCTGCATCCGGTTAGACTGGAAGCCCACACCAACATAGCTGGGAAAAGGCTAGGCAGATGCTAATTCTGATCTATGTCAGAAGTGATTAAATTGTGCAAAGGACTGTAGTGCAATTTTATTGGGTAGTAATATGGCAGAGTTAGTTCAGATTTTGGCCGCTCGCCAAAAGACCCTTGTACAAGTATCCACCGAATTGTATAACACTATAATTATGATAAACTTTGACAGGCTTGCATGAAATTACGTAAGTAAAAATATTGCCCGTGTTTACTAACACCAAATACATTGTTAACGTTATGTAACACGCATGTTTAACAAACACGTTGGTTTAATAAGACCGCGAAGGGCGAATTTCACCAATAAAACTAACTGAACGCGGTGATCACGTCTAAACCGCGTTCATAAGCTGTCAGTTTAATTATTCTGTAACAAACATGAGTTCATAACACTGGCAGATCTTAAACGCGGTTTAAGCCTGTCACTCAACTTTATTGGTGTAATCAGACCTCCAGTTTAGGTCTGATTACACTAATAAAACTGAGTGATCGAAGTGAATGATCGGGATGAAAGTTTCAATCTTTTTCACGCGCCAGAAGATCCTTGCACAGCTTTACCTAGGTAAGGTTTTCAAAGTAGCATATTCAAATGTTTTCAGCCTTTAGCATAAAATAAAAAGGTCCATCAAAGATATTAATCCTATTTTTAAACTGTTGGTAAAAATGGTTCTTTTAAACGTTGATATAATTGAATTGATAAAGAACAGGTTGCATTTAAATGCACCAAAAAAAGAAAAGGAATCCGGCTCCCGATAACCAGTTCGTCTCCAAGAGTTCACTTTATGCAGCAGTTCCGGTTCATGATGCCAAAAAACCACACTAGGACCGTTGAAGTTTGGAAGACTGCTTTACTTGAAGACAAGACTCGTTAGTAACATTATTAATGACAGAACTTTTCTTGTGCCCGGTTGATGGCAATAGGCTCGCCCCCTATTAGATGGGACTTAAAAATAACTTGCGAAATGTGGGTGTACTATTAGGTACAGCTCTGCCTAACCCTTCGGGGATAAGAGGCGTGTTGTTATGTTATGTAGTAATTTTCTGAAAGCATCATTATTTTTGTCTTTTATAATCGTTCCCACAATATCGAACCCAATCGAATCGAATAACATCAATCGAAAATCGGTTGTGATTCCTAATTTGAAATTGAAATCAATTCTTAATTTAAACGAATCGATTCTTTTAATACAGGACATCGAACTTTATTAAGGTCGTTTGAAAATATTCGAGTACGGAGTAACAATGTATGAATTCATGCAAATATTTCGCATGATTTCAAAGTTTTTCGTAAAAATGATTTTCTTCATACTAATTTGTGCAGCGTAGTAGTTTGTTATCTGTTAACGGTAATGCATGTATGTGTCATGGCTACCTTTACAAAGTGAGTGGATTATTTAGCAATATCAGTGTGTAGGTTGTACTTGAGTTCAGCATCACTCATCGTCGAGTGAGTGATGTACTTAAACATGTTGTTAGTCATTAAAACCTGTGATTCCAGTCGACACTTAAATCATAAACATTTATATCTCTTTTATTATGTACACCTCTGCCTAACCCTTCGGGGATTACAGGCGTAATGTTATGTTATTTATATCTCAAGATGATTGGTCCTTGAGTCTGTACCACTTTTTCAATATAACATCACGTTACGTTTAAGTACCATGAAATACGGGTGAGCCTATTTCTATCAACCGGGTAAAAAGCCTTTCTTCGTGAAATTTCTGATGCAAAAACCTAATAACACTGCCCGACCTGGGAATCTAACCCAGCACTTCATCGTCAGCAGACCAATGAAGCAGTTTTCGACACGTGATTCAGAACAATGACCCACTGCATATAGAGTTCGCCCATATGTCAAATAAACGTCACCTTAATTTACCATTCACCAGACATTTTTAAATCGTATTCTAAGAATTAGTATTTCTATTAAAAATCACGAAGTCCAAAAGAAAGGCACCTTCAACATTATCATTGTTCCTATCTACGTAAAATATATGTCACGAATAACGTCCGTATGATGTAAATAAAGTCACTGAATCAAAATAAACAGTCGTTTCACAATTTGACGCAAGAGAGGCTATTTATCAAATGATTGGAAACTTGAAACGACGTCTCCGTCCGCTCGAGTGCGTTGACTTGATTAAATCACTCTTCGGACTTTGCGTCGGAATTTTGAAGTCGCTTGTCCTTCGAGTCAATGCCGACCCATTGACTCATAGGGCAAGGAAGGATACGCGCCTCTGCACTAGGCCTACGATCCTCTACGACGGGCCTACGATCCTCTACGACGGGCCTACAATCCTCTACGACGGGCCTACGATCCTCTACGGCAGGCCTACGAACTGCTACGATTAGTGAACGGACCTCAACGATTGGCCTACGAACCTCTACGACGAGCCTACGAACTGCTTACGTAGCAGTTGCCTTGAAAGTGGTTCAATAATTCAACTTTTACTATCAACGATTGACCATAATTACAAATATTTTTTGATTCTTAAGCCCAAGAATATTTGGAAAGTCGAAACATTCAATTAAATACCAAGGACCATATTTAACTAGATAATATTCTAATTTTAATCTTTAAGACGAAAGTCTTACTAGTAATTAGGTGAACCCCGTTAAACATGTCTTCTTCAGACAAATAAGGTGTGGTCCTTCAGGTATATTTCTGAACTAACTAGCTAGATCAAATATTGTTAGCCTAATGTTTACACGAGTCGTTGACTCGTAGTGCGCAGTTTTTTCCGATGGTATTTGTAGGACAATCGTGGTAGGGAAACCAAGATTTCTGAGACAGAATAACTGTCCCAATTTTTTAATGCAAAATATTGAAAATAATCTCTGGACATGATGTCAAAATTAAGTTAATTCTTTATTTATTTTCTGAAACAGGCATGCATGACTCAAGGCGAAACCTGCCTAATTTCAACAGAGACATAAATAATAATAGTTTCGTGTGTTAGTAAAAACAGGCATCAATACCTTTTGTTCTCCGAATCAAAATCAACCCCAGACATCTATAATACATTGTCATATCCAAATCATACATCTCTTGTCTAGCAAACCCACACCGCTATCGAAGTCATCATATCCGCTCAACACCATAGCATTGTACGTAAATTTTTGTTCGATGCACCGCTGTACAAAAATAAAACATTCTCGTACATTGTCCGCACTATTTCTCGCGAGCTATGGTTCCTACCCGCCCCCGCGTTTGGACCGAATTTCTTTCTAACGCACATCTTCAGGTTCACGGCTATTTAGTTATTTACGAATCGCGTGCCAACATTAGAACTGAATGTCCCAATGTTCGTGACCTTTCACGATTTACTTTCCGAACTACTAAACTACCCATAATTATGTACGAGTATGTGGTTGTGGAAACAGCTGTCCGAGAGTCTAGACTCGTTGTAATTGTTACCATTAATTTGGTATAACCAATTACTGCCGGTAGTCGGTAGTTCGGTACTCGCTATCGCGCGCGCCCCGATAAGGCCCTTGTTATTGTTTTGATCGCTCTTCGCCGCCTCATGTTCGCTTCGCTTCGACAATCTCTTTCTGCCGAAATTACGTTTCCGAAAAATCGCGGGCTTGCAAAACCTCGCGTTTATAAAGGTTCCAAACTTTTCTACAAACCGTTTTAATTTGTTCAGAGTGTCGGGCGCGACTCTTCCAATTTCACAGAATTGAGTACAGCGCAAATCTACTAATCTACTCAATGTTTACGTGTTCATTCACACGCGTTGTGTTGTGTCCGTGTGGCGTCGGTGCGCCTGCGCAGAAGGCTCGCCATCGAGCCCTCTTTGTTTGTTGACAAGCGGAGCGCGCGACTCAACAACTCAACAACCTGTTCTATTCGCGTACGGACTTCGTGCGCGACGGACGTGTTCCGCGTCCACACTTACTTTGTTTAGAGCTATCGTGTTATCGCGTATATCGGCTAAATTTAGTGCAGTTATTTTAAAGAATTCTTCCTCTTCTGCGCAATATTAGTGTGAAGTGTTGTGCTGTGAAGCTCTGATCCGTCAGCGTTTGTACCGAAGATTTTTTACCACGTCTAAAATTACGCATTCGCCACTGTGCCAGAAGGTAATTCGTTTTCTTTTATTTTTCTTGGACATTGTACGTAATATACGGCAATCGTGGAGTTGTGCTTCCACTTCCAAGGAAGATTTTAATCTTTAATTTTATTTATCGGGAGTGTAGCGACTTTACAATATCAGTGGACTCATCGATACATATGTATATCAATGCATATCGATGACTTTCAATGCAAATGTGTGCATTGCTCATAACATCGTGTTTTATACAGTAAACAACAAAGGCATAGTTACGCTGTTCATATAAGTATTCACACAGTCGATTGATCATCGCGAAATGTCAGTCAGGACAAGGATTGGAAAGTGAGTACCGACATGGTCATTAAATGTGGCACCGCACGATTTCACCGCAAATGAGATGCTTGCACACGAGCGACTAAGACGAACTTACGACTTCGATTATCCACCGCTTCTGTTGCGACTTGCGACTAGTTACAGTTATAATTTGGCCGGTTGCCGTAGAAGGCGTGTAGCGGTATCTTATGGTCGTCTGGTGGCCCGGTAACTCGTCTCTGGGCTAACTGTAAAGTTATTGCACCGTACGTAGTTTCTCATATACACAAACACTTACCACTATGACACGATGATTCAATTTTGCGGTCAACTGAACCGTACGGCACAGATGCGGTCAACTTACAGTTAGGAACTATTAATAGTAAACAAAGAGCCGTGATATTGTCAACAAATATTTGACAGCACTTCACTAGGTTCAGTCTTCCTTATGTCAAATGACAGTGTATTACTGTAAATGTCAATAAGAGGTCGTAAAAGTAATGTCCTCCTTTGTTTATTTATGCTTTTATCGCATAATTTACAAGTCGTGAACTTGCCACTTACAATAATTATGTGCATAATACAACAGATAAATGAAGTACTTGTCATTTGAGTGCAGTTCCTCGAAACGACGTTATAATATCAATACGTTCTGCTAATTGTATAGAAGTTGTAAAATACTTTATTTTGTCGCTCGATCTTCAAAGTTCTCGAAGACCTTTTCAGGTAAACATCTGCATACAATGAAGCCAAACTTAGTGCTACTTTCTTTGACTTATTTCTATAGGCTTTCTTTACTATTTAACACAGTTTACAATGAATTTCGTTTGCCTATTGTTAAATAATTCTTTTGTAGCCCGGCCCTCTTCATTTACGAGCTCTTTAAAATTCTTTAAAAGTAATATGGAACGCTTAGTTGGGTTAAAAATCTATAGTTTTAAAAGGTTTTGTGCAGTAAAGTAATTTTATCTCGTCCTCGCGGGTTGACCTCTTGCTTCCATGATTGCTGTGATACGCGTCTCGGATAAAAATAATCTCGAGTGAAAGTTGAATGCGTATTTGAATAGTGTTCAAAATTATAATATCAAGCGTGTTTATACCGTTTTTTGGCGAAAAACCGTTAACAAATAAACAATTTTATGAAATGAGAATAACAAATATGAAACTGTCAGCTGATTGTCGTACTGTTGAGGAAAATAGACACGTTTATATTTATAGATAATGCGAAACTGCGCAATAGTACCGACTATGTTTACGCGCTGAAAACTGAGCAAAAGAAAAACGTATTTTCATACATTGACATTGTAAAAAGGCAAGGAAAAAGGGTACTTATAATTATGTTTGTTACAGTATACTGCGTATAATTTTGTCTGTCTGGTGTTAATTAATTAATACCGCCAGTAGAAGAGGTTAATGCGGCAGTGTTTTCAATTCTCATTGTATCAAATTCACTTCTCCGTATAAGTAAACATTTTAACGTGCGGCCTACATCTGAACAAGCATATGTTTGATATCTAATTATCTACGTCTTTGTGCACTGATTGTACTCGCATCGTCCAGTATTATCCACCCTTTTATCTTCTTTCTTTATTTAAAGAACTATTGCTTATAATCTAGTCTGACTCATAAGCTATTTAATTCTAACTAAATATTTTACGTGATACATTATGTTAAAATTAACAAGTGCAATTTTCAATTTAACATAATTTTCTGGCACTTCCTTAGTTTGTTTATTTATTACATGTATACCACAGTATAGTTGCTACTATTTTTTCACTATCTTTACTCGACACTAACTCAAATGGCGTAGCCCACCCATCTAGTATGTTTCTCTAGTACTTTTGCACGGAACCTTAAAACGATCTGAAGTAGTGGTTAAACTTGTACATGGGTACTTTAGGCACCATTACTAGCAAATGTATTATTAGGTACTACAGTAAGTTTATAACGCTCTCAACGAAATTAGTGTTGTGCCAGCCTCATAAGAAGGAATGAAAATCTCTGTAATGATACTGGTGACTATCCATGAATTTACTTGAATATTAGGAAACGACTACTAAAAATAAAAAGAAGATAACTGCAAATGCTGAGAGATTTCCGAATGGGTCTGGAAATTATAAGTTTGACACCACTTTCAATTGCTAACAAAAAGGCAGTCATCCATCTAAAATTCAGCTGTATTCTTTAGATTTAAAGCTGACCCCAATATAGCTGGGACAAGACTAGGCAGATGATGACAATCTGCATGCTAGCAATGTTCTATCCATTAACTAATGAAAGTGAAAATTAATATCAAAATTGAATTAGCTATGAGAGACAGGAGGTGCCTCATTCTTATTCATGTCATGCACAATAATGTAGTCAGATTACTTAATGACAGCACAGGTCCCAGGAGTCACCATTTATAGGGCTCATTGCCAATTTGCTTAATAGGAAAACCCACTGGCTACATCTTACTGACTTGAATTGAATTCAGGTTGACTAGGTAGGCAACACTCAAAAAAATCTGTCAAAATTTTGACGTTACTGTTCATTTCTTGCCCACCCGCACTGGGCCTGCGGTGGATGGCCTAGTTCTTCTTACAGAGAGTAGGCTTCTGTCCCACCATTGGGAACATAATTGGCTGATTTTGCTGTTCATTTGTCTTCGTTGTCGTCCTCTCGACGAATCAGCTTCTGAATATTTGCGTCATCTTCAACAACACACTCAAATTCCTCACGACTATTAACAGACTCTTCAACATCCTTCAATCTTTCAAGAACTACTGTGATGTTCAGATCAACAAAGCCCTGATTCACAGAGAAAGTTCCTGTTAGTTACTTTATACGTTTTCTTGTGTTGTTGGCGGTTGGCTATAATCCAAAGAACGTGTACGCCTTTGTAGTACATTAAATCTTTTGTAATTAACTGGAGTTCGCGCAACAATGGATTCTTGCAACGTTGATGAAATTACAGGTGATTTACTTAACGTTTATTAGTCATCGGGACTTTTTGTTAGTACTGTCTTTGTAGTATTTACGTTAGGAGGTGCATTTGCCTTTCTTTGTCACGGAAGGTGATTATTTGCAATATTTACGATGTTATGACAGCTCATCGTAGATACGTATTTAATGAGGCGAAGATAAGATTTGGTTGCTCATTTATTTCAGTGATGTCCTTACGGGCACATGAGAAATTGAAGTCAACTGTAAAGACGAAGGAATGAAAGATAATCTACAAACAAAGAGTAGTAAAACTAAAATCCACCGATCTATCGTAGCACAAACTCTAACAGAACAATAGAACAAACACAAATTCTGCGTACGCCACAAAGTCCAATCCGGCCAAAACATCCAATGCATTCGTAGGCCCATAAAATAAACCACAAAGCTAATCTCAGCTATCTTTGGCCTGAAGCTCGTGACTGCAGTGGAACGACCGAAACGCACGACTGCACGATAGATCGCCTCTTGTCTGTCGATCCTAACGCTCCTAACTGTAGTAAATTGCGAAACTATGGATACTGTAAAGCTGGGTTTACACATCTGCTATGTTAGCGCACCGACTATGCGCAACACATCTCGTTTATGGTCGAGATGACCGTTTTTATCGAAATACCTATCACCAACCTAGACTTTCTGGAACTATGTTGGGGTCGGCGTTCAGTCTGACCAGATGCAGCTGAATATCAATACTTTACATGGAGCAAATGCCTATCTGACCTCTACAACGAACTTACTGGCTAAAACGATACCCCTTGAAAATTGTACATCGTATCCATCGTTTTTCGTCAAGCGAGATCGTGGCCTAAACAGGCCCATCCCAAAAAAAGACGAAAGTAATAGCGTGGATCACAGTCGGTGCACAAGCATACTGATACACAGCTTAACATAGTCACTAGTGTACGATCTATTACTTGGTTCCTTCGAAGCTAAGTGATCAGCCGTAAAAAGTTTTAAGACCCTATTGACCGTAAAATCTTATAAAATCTCCAGACAGTGAAGTTTTTGAGCTAGTGATCTTTGGTTTGCTCTAAGATTAACAAGAGTACTAAGGGACTTCCAGTGCGGAGACAGTCGGTAATTTGGCAGTTACGCTTGGCAGGTGGTCTGCTGATTCACAGACGCATAAACCAGGAAATGAATATGAGACTCTGTGATCTTTGTCACAGTTGGGCGTTCGTCTTGTGTTTCTCTTCCAATTTTCTCGTTCCTGAACTTTTAATTTCTACTTACGAACTTATATCAATCTTTAAGAAGTAATCACGGTAGTTTAAGCTAGCCTAATGGTAAAATCTATACCTTGGTACCTGAAGGTTATTCAACTACCTTGTAACACAGCCAAGAAAAACTACCTAGAACTTCCAACAATTTCATAAAAACTTTATTTCAACTATAAAACCGCAGAGAAACCATAATGGAGCTTGAAATTGCAGACAAAACTTTAGTATTCCACCTGCAAGTGTAGATGACCTTGGATATGAATAACGGCAGAAACAAAGGGGGCACACTGACATGCTCTGTCATGTTGTGACTTAATGATGTAACAGATTACCCCGCGTTGTGTCAACTTATGAATACAATGAGGAAGTTGTTATTACTTCGATAAAGTTATGAGTTGCTACTCAAGGGACTTCAGTCTTTGGTCCGATAGCGGCTTCATCGCTGACAGAAAAGTTGCCTAAACGACCAAATCGCTGCATCATCTCCGCTGTATCGATACCACTGCAGTATTACGCAATTCACGAATCGCAACGGTAAAAGTACAGCAATTACATCGCTCGCACTCATAACAAGACTAAAAGTCATCTCATGTAAGACCATTAATGTTATCCCCATAACAGCTACACTTGACATTGGTCGCAAATTGCCAAACTGCATAAATTCATGTAATTAAAGTGAAATCTGCACGACTAACCGGTCCTTCATTACTGTAACGGGTTCAGGAGATACCGTTGCAATGCACGCCAAGGGAAATAATCACCTAAATAAAGCAATTTTAAGGTATAAACTCGTCTCGGTAAGTTTGGCTCCCAGCCAACCAGTTTAAGGAAAATATTTACATGAAGGCGACTTGAAATACCGAAACCCTTTGTTGTAACTACGTACTCACTCTTCCTATTGCGTCTCAGATGTTTAAAAGGCACTTTGAAATTTTCATTGTTGTTAAAGAAAATGCTCTGGCCTTATTAAGTCTAATCCTGCACAGTTTCGAACAAACATTTCTGTAATAAAATTTAATTTCTGTCTCGTTAGTGTTCACTCTAATGCTTCTCACTTAAAACCCTGTTTCATTTCGTTTAACTAAAAACTACAGATTTCCCTCTAGTTACGTCACTTTTAACTAGAACTTTGTTCGTAAACAGTGCGATTTACTATGGATTTATTTCATTGTTGTCTGAACTAAGCGTTCCCAAGAATTTTGTAAATGAATCAAACGTTCATGATTGGTAGTCGGTAAAAATAAATAAATAGAAACTTCAACATAAAATGCATTTATAACTAAGAATCGAATAGCCAATTTCGTTTTACCGTAAAATCTATATTGGAGTAGTCTATGCCCAGACAGTGGGGTATACTTACATAATATTGTTACAATAAATTCTCTCTGGATTCTCCTGTCTAGACATGCGTGCATTAAACTTGAAGCTGCATCTCCCTTCCCCCGTCTGCATCGAAATTGCGATCCTTATTTTCTGCAGCACCACGAGGATGAAGTGTTGGAACACCGTCTGGACAGTTTTTCAATTTAGTTTTTACAATATTCTGCTTCCTCGTGTGTGTTGACTTCTAAGTTTTAGCAATAAAACGTCCCGGGCGAAGCGTTCGGAGATTTTAAATGTCTGGCTATTGTGCCCTGTCTAGCCGGCGGCTAACTTCAGTAATAATATCCAGCCAGTCCTTGGACTGTTGACAGACTACACATACATTACTGAACGCTCCCTTTTGTTTCTTTTTTAGACCTTTTTTACCTGCTCTGTCTCTGCGTATTTAGTTTCCTTTACTTTATTTTCTAGACTTGGTAATTCCGAACGGTCTTTTGTTAGTTTTTTCTAAGTCATTTTTGTTTTATCATTAGCAGGCTTTTATAATCGTGCCTCATTTAATGCTTATTCTTGTTTAAATTTAAGGTCCTTTCGAAATAATTTTAGTTTATTTTGGTTTAGGTACCTAGATACAAGAAAGATGCTTATTTAGGTACATCATCCGTCGAGATGTTACTTGATGTTCAGTTTTACTCAAATATTGGAGATGTCTCGTTCTTTTTACGACTGTCTCGTCTCGTAACCGTTTGACTTCGTGTCTTTGGGTCTCGCGATCTTCACTGCACACTAATTCACTTCGCTTGATATAATTTGCGTCTCCGTGCAATCCAGACGTCGACTTGTCGCAATTTGTAAATTGCGCAATCCGACTTGGCTCTGTTTGGGTGAACTTAGTTATTACTCGTATAAAATATGCGACCACTTGCACTGTTTTAGTTTCTTCGTACATTTTGATATTATCTTTAAGACTTCTTTAGTTATGCTTTTCTTGTTCATAATCTTCATTGTACATTAGTACATTACCATAGACTGTTCTAGTTGTCTACAATATTTTTTGTCGTCAGTCTGTTTTATTTTTTGTCTTAAACTTGATCCTTATTTTAATGAAGAACACAAAAAGTATCTGTACCTACCGAATGTTGTACATTAGCCTTTGTTATTTAATGAAGCACTTGAATATTGAATAAAAACTTAATGTATTCTTTTGTAATTCCTAATTATCTATCACCTGTAATGGAAGATATAGTTTCGTTATGAAAAATTTAAAGATATTCCAATGTTATGAATTCAAGATACGTTAAGTGCTTACTAGATAGGCGTTCACCTATCGGTTGTTGTCAGAAGTGCTTTATTATTAAACACGATATTATGAAGAGACATTCAGATGTTCGACATTACAAAAAAAAAAACCGAAAGTCTTGCTTACTCGATTACAGGTCTTTGGCCTTTGTTTAATATCCTGTTGCCCTTGTCTTAGCCTACTTATTTGAAGGTGGAGAAACAATCTCTTATTCTCTCCATGCATCTTTGCCAGCGTCCGTCATTTCAGTGTTCACCTCGATTTCTATCCATATCATCATTCACTCAATCCATAACTATATGTTGTAGAATGTATGATCTTCTCTTCTTCCGTACTTCGTGGTAACCGGTACCATCAAACAACATGGTTGAAGACTTCAAGGTCAGCGCTGTATGCAACTATGACAACAGTCCATTTATACATAACACGATATATCATTGTCATCATTTTTATGTCATCGTCGACAGCTTGTCGACTTCGTTACATAATAATAATATGTAATAGTCTATTGCTATTTGCTGATGAGCAGGTATAATTATTACTCATTATTTTTTTCCTTCGCGATAATGTTACGGTCTGTAGGTTTGTTTACGTTGACTATATGAAGAGAAAAAATAATTTTACGCATGGCAACATCATTGAAACTTGGGCACAGTCGTCCGCCCGTCGTTCTGTGGTAACACGTCTTGACCTAGCTAGTACGGAGTTTCAAGAGACCAACTTATACTGGTTTCGTTACCACTGACGCCCGGCCTACTGTATTCTAAGCACACTCATCCTTCCGTATATTAAAATAATCACTTACCTATTGGCACACGAATAGGTAACTGTAATCAATGAGTTAAATAAATAATGGATAACACAGCACAGCCCGCTTTCTAAACAATATGTGATTTTAAACTTAACCATACCAAAATAAAGCCCAATTCACTAAGCAAATTCGACGTAAATTCCAGTATATTTTATTTAGCACGTTCGGGACATAAATCTGATGATTCATCCATATTACTGAGTAAGGACCGTTGACTAGAAGATTTGGGGGCACTAACCGACGGTACTTCAAACAAGGTTGACAGATCTGGAATAAACTGGACGGACTTGGAATCTGATTGCGTTTCTTATTCGCTGATATTGACAATTACTATATTGTGGTGCTCACTACGTCTAACTGGGGCGTTGCAGATATAAGACGCAATAGGTCACTGTTACTGTTGTTTGCTTTTTTCTTTCTACATTGTGTTCAAAGCAACAATATTGTACCCAAATATCTAACTTGTTCCGGGGCTGCGGGACTCTTCGAAAGAGATACCGTGGCCCTGGAACACAAAGGGCAATGAAGGAACATGGATGGGTTTTAGTCAGTAAGAGTCTGACACTCCCTCCCACTCCACCCAGAGCGGGAGAAGTCATTTGATGATTTCCCATCGGTATAAAAAAAAAAAAAATATCTAACTTGATTTGAAAAGTGTGTCCATGGAGTTTCTTGCCCATGGTTCTTCATGAGATCTACGCTGGGAATGGGTAACTACAGTCCATTCACAGTTATTATTATGCCTGTGGCTGGACTGTAAGTAGCTATTTTTGGTTATGCAAAAGTGCCTTTCACGGATCTATTTGAAATAACTTTGAGTGAGTTCTTATTCGCAGTTCACCCTTAGCTAAGGAATCTATTATCAAGTTTAACCTAAGACAACTTTTCCAATATTCTAGAGCAACTAATTTACTCGATAATCTCGCTTGCTTTGTGAATTAAATTAGGTTAAAACTTCGATTCTCTCTCATTCTCATTTCTAGCTTTTAGTCTGGCATCAAACACAATTCTAAGGCTAAAATGTTGGAGATTCGATTTATTTTCACCCTTAGTGATGGCCTAAAAATTTCCAAAGTGACGATTGACAAACTTTTTCGAAACTGGCCCAAGGGATTCCTTCCATAAAATAGACAAGTCTATTTCTTAAATCACAAACACGAAGCTCTTCTCTGATGTTGTTACGCAAACCGACGTAAGTAAGATTTTATCAATTACTTACATACATTACGTGTAAGGTACGTTTTTTCTACAAGAAGCTCGTTATGAAACTTTATACAATATATTCATTTAATAATACGATTGAAGTCTAAAAAAGCTTTATATCAATTTAAAGTCATTGGACCGGAATAAATTATTATCTTCAACAACCTTTTTCATAATCAAGAAAAACACAGTTTTTGCCGTAACCGTACTCATATTGATTGATTTATGACGGAGAATTATCAATTATAAGAACTTTGTTTATATTTTTAAACGTTTCCAAATTGATAATGATTGAGAACTTTTGCTACTAAATGAACGGAATAAGAAGAATTTACGTCGATAGACCAAATGGTAGTGAATCAGCTTGGAGCAAAAACAGTGAATGCATTCCTCAAAGATTTCGTCAGTACAGATTTTGTAGCTGAAAACGGAAGGCCTTTATTACGTGAAGGCAACTCATAAACACACAAAGCATAACAAAACGTGTGTGATCTCAAAACCGTCACGATGGCGTTACTCAAACAGCTAATTTGCATAGACCCGGCGATTCGATTCATTGACCCGCCGACGACGTCGTGTCGTCAATCGATTGCTGCGTTTGTTCGAATTCATTCACCCCAGACCCCACATACACTCCGATATATCGAGAGCAATGTACTCGATACCAAATCAGTAGGGATTCATGGAATCCAATCTTTGAATAACACTCTATTAACCCTCAAAGTTACACGAGGTTGTAAACTCTCTTTATATTGACTCAATCTGGTGAATTCTAAAAGCGTTTTTCAATGTGTTGACTCAGTGCTGCGTTTCGAAACCTGGGATTTGGCTGGTCGTTAATAAATTGATGCTCCTATTATTCTTTAATTACTAGACGTTTATTTTTAATAATTACTTTTTAAGTATCGTGTTTTGTTTTTATAGTTCCAAATCTAAATGGATCATCATTATTTGATTCGCGATTAGATTCATTGACTGTTTTGGGAAATCAGCTGCTTATATCGTTATCATTTTTTATTAGGTCGGTTAATCCTTTTAGCATGAGCTATCAGTTAAATTTTCCAGTTTCCTTGCTTATACTCGTATTGATACTCGCATCAAAATTTTAGGTATTTTCCCACCCATCATCATCTGCCTAGCCTTTTCCCAACTATATTGGGGTCGGCTTCCAGTCTTAACCGGATGCAGCTGAATACCAGTATTTTACATGGAGCGACTGTCTATGGGACCTCCACAAGCCAGTTATTACTGGGTAATACGATACCCCTTGGTAAGACTCGTTATCAGTCTTTTTGGGCCACTGTCTACCTAACGACTGTCAAAGATCTACAAATGACACCCGGGACCAACGGCTTAACGTGCTTAGGTATTTTCCCACCCAATCTCAATTATTAATATTTTCCCTTTAAAAGCTACTACAAAAATCTTTCCACAAAGATTTCTTTAATTCAGAGATAGGGCGTTTAACCCAAGTAATGACATTGAGCGAATAATCTCAATCAATGCAATGGAACTCCCACTGTTTGCTACAAAAACTGTCTACGGTCGCAAATCAAGCGTGGGATTGTTTCAACGACAGCCACTAAGCATTCTGTGAATTTTTTCGCTGAACGTGCTGTGTCCATGATGTCTTATTTATCATTCCATTTATCACTTTGGTTTTCACTAGTAGGTGCACTTGTAAGAAGAGTACTAGGTTTACAAAGACTCATACTTTCTAAATGTTTCAAGACAATTTCTGATTTCTCATCCTCATCATTGAGTAGTGCTATAGCAGTCTGCTGCTGGACTTGGGTATTTCTAATCACATCCCACTGAGATCGCCTGATCCTTGACTATTCGCCACCATGTATTACTGCTTTTGCTCAGCCGAAAGTCTTCCTCGCTACCACATCAGTGTCTCATCTTTCAACGAACCCTTTCTCACAAACATCGTGAATTTTGATGTCTTCATTAATTCAACCGGCAACCAATAGCTCGTGAGGAAGGCCTGAATCTAGACATTCTAATTTAAGACCTGATGCTACATCTGGGATAAACACACGATGATATTTTCTTCAGAGTTCATTAGCTTTAGTGTTATTTTCTTCGTTGCGAGCGGATATAGGCCAATGTTTCTTGTAGATTTCTGAATTAAATTCTAAATTGACAGATATATGTGTTTGTGTTTTTATATTTATAAAAACATCAACACTCACAATCAGATGGTTATAATTTCCATCAACTGTTTCGTAAGTAGGGCAATGATCGCATTTAAAAGTATCTCGGAAGATATTAAATCTTAAAATTATATAAGCAGACATTATAATAAATAATTAGAGTACAACGAACCAAGGTTAATAATACTACTTTAAAATCTGGCGCCATCTAAAATTAATGTTAGAACCTTGAAAGGTCGCGTTGTGATTAATATTTATAAAATGTTGAAATACTGAACTGCTTTTTGACGAATTTAGAAACTGACTTCGCCGAACTGGTCGTGCATTTGATTTAGGTATAGAAAAAATCCATATCGTCATTTAAAATGTCTAGAATTCTAAAGAACTTTTCGTCAGCAGATCCGCGTGTTGGATAAGGGTAATAACCTGACTTCTTATTAGACACTAGCTGACCCGCGCAACCCCATCTGCGTCACATAAGATAGAGAGAGGAGAGCGATTAGAGAGAGTGGGTCGACATTTCATCGATGCTCTGCTCCTATTGGTCGTAGCGTGATGTTATATCTATAGCCTTCCTCGATAAATGGGCTATCCACCACTAAAATTTTTTTTCACTTCGAACCAGTAGTTCCTGAGATTAGCGTGTTCAAACAAACAAACTTTTTAGACCTATAATATAGTAGAGGCGATCCTATTGCCATCAAACGGACACACATACAGGCTCACTCGATATAGTATAAATCTTTGAATCTTATTGAGTTTAGTTGCTTTTCAGTGACGCGATTATTGTTTGCAAAATTATGTTTTCGAATACCAAAATATTTTGGCCAGTACCTAGCTATTACTTTAGCGACAAAATATTCCTATCAATGAACGTTTGAATAGGTATCTACCTACTAGGTAATGTCGTTCAGTCATTGACTGCCGTTTGGCAAAAATATTTAAGTACCTAGTGCTTAAATATGTATTTATACATAGTTTAACGTATATTTTGGCTTAATTTTAAAGTCGTTGACTTGTCACCTTCAAAATTAATGATAAAACTAACTTACCTGTAAGTGATGATCATAATTGTTATACGAACGGTTTGTTCGAAGAGATTATCATAGAAATGACATGTAGATATAGACGTTATGTCACATTTGTGAGATCCATGTGCATGCTAATGTCACGTGGTTATTTTTAATAACATAACATCAAGCCTGTAGTCCCAAAAGTAAGGTACTATTAGGTACACCCACAGTTCACCAGTTATGTTTAAGTCCCATGTAAAAGTGGCCGATAAATTCAGACTCCGTGGTTGCTCTGAGGAAATACTTATGGAAAAACCTGAGACCTTAAAATGTTGCAGCACCATGCTGAGATAGAGGCTTTTTGGCCTCGTGCAGGACAAATTTAATTTGTTTTATGTCTTTCTAATGTTTACTTTATTATATAATTTTTGTTTTATTGTTAATTCAACCATTTTTGTTTTTGTTTTACCCTGTGTGAGTCTAATAAATACTTTTTCTTTCTTTCTTTCTATACCACTTTCCGCGACCTGGGAATAGAACCCAGGACCTCATGCTCAGTAATCGCGCTTGCGACCACTAGACTTACCAACAAGGCAGCAGATTTTTTATAGGTATATTTATTCAACCCTTTTATCGAGCTAATCGTGCAAACCCACAACTTATGGTGGTATAATTTTGTTATTAGATACTAAACAAATAGGTTATTCATTCTAATGACATAAAACTTAAATACACTGATATAAAATATCACTACTAATTATAGTAACAACAATGTATGTAATAATAAATTAATAACCATCAACACTTCAAGAAACAATTACATAAATTTTAATTGCGCCAATAAATTATTACAACTGTTAGACAACTCCAATAAAATGAAACTCATCATCTGCCTAGCCTTTCCCCAACTATGTTGGGGTCGGCTTCCAGTCTAACCGGATGCAGCTGAATACCATTATTTTACATGGAGCGACTGCGTATCTGACCTCCACAACTCAGTTAGTACTGGGTAATACGATACCCCTTGGTAAAACTGGTTGTCAGACGACTGTCAAAGATCTACAAATGACAGCCGGGACCAACGGCTTAACGTGCTTTCCGAGGCACGGAGGCAACTCGGTATGTAATGGGTCACCAATCTAGGCAAGCACAGCTTAACCTAAAGATCGACCCGAGCGGCTGTTATTATTTAGCTACGAGCTCCTCCAATAAAATGTTACTATTTGTTCAATTATTTGGTATTATTTCGTAATAGTTGTATTAGCTGTATTACACGTGCAGAAGGCGGAAGGCTAAGGGACCTACTAACAAACCGGTCTGGCCAGCCGTCAGTCTAGCCGGAGCCTTCCTGCCGAGCAATAAACTCTGATTATTACTATTAAACACTCAATTTATTCAGCCTGTAAAGTCAGAGAAATTCATTGTTAAGCAAATTGTCTATGTTCAAACTGTTCAAATAAATGAATGACGTTTTCATGAAATACGTAGTCTTCAATGGGATTAAATGAACTTATAGGGTTGTATTGGTGATTTTATTTATTTATTTATTTTACTATTTATGTACACACAGTAGACAACACAGGAAAATAACATTATAATATATGAGTACATAGGTACTGCTTATTTCATACGAAATTTCTGCCAGCAGACCTGCAAAAGGAGAAATGAAAAAGAAATGTAGACAATAGTGTGTGAGAAAAGGAAGAGAATAATGAGTTTATGTGCCTTACCTAACTTAACCTAAAATATTATATATAAATACACATATAAGTTAATATTGTTGTTGTGTTGTAGTTGTTGTTAATAATTATAATTCTGTAAATACGTACGTGTAACGGCCGCCAATCATATACATACAGGCTGTAACAAGACCCTTAACGAAGCCGTCAACCAAGCATTCTGTAAATCAAACTAAGTAGGCAACTTTACGCAAAAATTATTGCTGGGAAACGACTTTTTTTTTCGGGTGAAAAATCACGTTTTACGGTAGGACTCAATGTAATTCACTCAAAACATTGTGCTGGTGGATGTATTGAATAGTACGGAGGTCGTGGAATATCTCACATTAAAAACATGCATTTAAAAAAAACTTGTGAATTAGTTGGAACGTTGACCCCCAATATCTCCGTAACTAGAAGGTTCCCCCAGGTATGGTCTAGAACAAAAAAATGATAGCAATGACGGGGAGAACAAGTGCCTTTTGGCTTCGTTAAGGGTCTTGTTATACCCTTTATTTTGTTCAACGTACAGTCACGAGCACCAATATGTATACACTTTCCTAAAATTAAAAGCACTTTTTGCAAGAAATAACGATCGTAACTTGGAGATCCGATCATTTTTATTAAATATGAGTTCCAAAATACTATATTAGTAACAACATAAAATTTTAATCAGAACAGTAGGAGAAAAGCACTTTTAAAAGTTGTTAAGTGTTTACATATTGGTGCTCGTGACTGTACAGCCTGACCCTGACCTGCAAATTGCAAAAAAAATAAGAAAATTTGGATTTTGCGGTTTACCCTGGCGCTTGAATGGCGATTACACTGTTGTCGTAGTGTCTATTTACTCGAAATTAAATCCCAGACGGTATATAAACCTTCGCTTGACGACAGTTTAAGTGAAGAAGGTAGTCAACTAAGAGTAAACGTTGTAATGGTTTCTGCACACGAATGTCCAGATTTGAATTTGATCAAGTTCAATGCACTGTGCGCCATTTGTCGAGTGCGTAAAGAAAACAATTTTATTTGTTTAACAGAAAATGAACATGTTTGTGGAGCTCGTGGCTAAATAATAACAGCCGCATGGGTTGATCTTCAAGGTTAAGCCGCGCTTACCTGGGTTGGTCCGTGGATGGGTGACCATCCATTACAAACCGAGTTTCCTCCGTGCCTCGGAAAGCACGTTAAGCCGTTGGTCCCGGCTGTCATTTGTACATCTTCGACAGTCATTACAAGTAGTCTGTGACTCTCGAAGTTAAGTTACGGACCCTCTGTGACCCGAAAGTCTGACAACCAGTCTTACCAAGGAGTATCAAGGGGGTTATGAAGATCAGATAGGCAGTCGCTCCATGTAAAATACTGGTATTCAGCTGCATCTGTAAGACTGGAAGCCGACCCAAACATAGTTGGGCAAAGGCTATTCAGATCATGTGTGTATTTTTAAGTCAGCATCATCATTGTTAGCCTTCATCATTGTACCCACTGCTGAGTAAAGGGCTCCTCCCTAGTATGCCATTCTTGTCCCTGGTCTGTGCCAGGCCCAATAGTTGGATGACTTCATTTGAATGGACCTATAAGTACCTACTCGTGGTATGTGATTTAATCGTTCAAAAATAACAAAAACATTTTTTAAATAAATTCTAACTCAAGAAATTTTTAATTAGCTGCCTTAAAAAGTCCTAACTCTAAAAATTCGATCTGTCTAACACATTTAAATGGATCAAAGGGCTCTAGAAAGCTATTTATACTTGACGCGAATATAATGCAAATTAATTTCGAGAATTTTCTTTCTTAGATTAAAAATCGTGAACATTTTTTTATAAAATTCAATTTGTATGGCAAAGGCATCGAAATTATAATTGAGGGTCGTCTGGTATATGAAATAAGGTTTTAAATAAGTATGACATGATTTATTAATGACAATAATCTTCAATATCAATCGACAATAACCATAAAATGTTGACTGTTAAGCTCAAAATCGAATGAGAAAATTTGACAGTTTGTAGTAACTTGATGCGCTGGCGACTGTATAAGTCTACTTCGTTAAAAAAAAACTCCCAGAAAAAGTAGAATGAACATCGTTCGTCCTATTTAATAGTGCCACTTTCCAATGAGCTATTATTTAATTTAATTTTTCAAACAAATTATTAATCTTCAACACTGTTCTGAATAATCAAACCATTAGTTTGACCTACTGAAACCTGTCTATTTCCATCTATGAACTAAATAAACCGGTTCCGGAGTTAGATATTTTCAAAGAAAGAAAAATATCGTCATCTGCCTAGACTTTTCTCAGCTAATTGGACGTCGTCTTCCAGTTAAATCGGTTGAACTAAATACCAGTATTTTAAACAAAGCGACTGCCTATCTGAACTCCACTACCCAGTAATTAAGAATTACGATACCCTTGGTAAGACTGAATGCCAGACTTTCGAGATTCTAACTACCTACCGATAAAAAAAAAATCGGTCAGGCACACCATTACAAAAATAATAACACTGGCCGATTAATCCACAAACAACGTGTTCTCACTAAACCATAGATTCACAGAAAACCTCTGTGAAACATTGTCTTTGGTATAATCCATAACAGCTGTCACAAAGGGTTCACGGTCGTTTGTTTGTGGTCATCCGATCAGCTGACCAACTGACACATCTGCAAACGACTTTCGCATTTAAATCTTTGTGCTAAAATCTATAATTGCTTAAAAAGTTGAGTTATTATTATCTTTTCTTCTGAATTTTAAGCCTTGTGTATTAATTTCATTGTTCTATTTTTCAGGTAATAACATTTTCGTGTGAAACAAGAATCCCAACTCATCTCGATATCAGTTAACATAAGGTATTTATAAAGAAAAACAAAACAGCTTTATATACAAATAAAAATATCGTCTCAATATTGTTTTGACTACATAATACGTCACTGATTAATTAACAATTATTCATTTTACTAATTACCAATTTAATGTTTTTTTAAAGCTTTATACAATCTTGTAGATACGGAATTAATAACACATAAAAAAAATGAGAACAGGTATAATTTTAATGTCAGTTTATGGTATGAACCGGTTTGTTTTTCCTTTTACCGCTAATTTTGCCTTCTCAACTGCACGTGGGTTGTGTGATATTCTAGGATTTGTACAGAGCAAAAAAGTCAGAAGGCCCAATTATTAAGGCACCATAGTGTTCACCACTGTCTTGTTCAAAAGATGAATATTTAGCAAAAAATTATAAAGTCATCACCTTGACCCCAAAATTTATTCAGATTTAAAACCCAAACTTTAAAACCAAAACACAAAATATATCACTATAAGATATATCCTCGTTTTTATGATTTTTGAAAGTTGAGAGAGTTCATTCGCATATTGTAAAAACTATTCCTTGTTGACCTACGTTTTTGACATTGATTGTCGCTTTGATGAGAGTTCAACCGTTTTTTTTATTCGCGAATTAGCTTTCTAAAATAATTCCTTCAAAACTTAAACCTGTGCCTCCTAACTTATTTGACCTGCAACACAATCTTACGCTATCACAAATACAACATCACTATCTCTGTCCTATTTCGCGAATGTTCCACATTCACACGTGGCCTGAACTCCTGATAACTCACAATAATCATCTCTGTAAACACACGATAAAACAGTTTTGACAACAACTGCGTAACGGTTCTTTGTACTTTGTGTTATTACGTTTTATATATAGAGATTTATCTTGAGCAGTTGGTGGGATGACTCATGGAGTGTGTGCTTTTGATTTAGGATGTTTCTCTTGGGGCATTGCGCATTTAGTCACATCTAAGGACATGTCCAGGTCTCCTCTTTATGAGAGGAATCTTCTAAGGGTGTATCTTGCTTGAACCATATTCCTTACCAATCCTAGATTATTTGGCTTTAAAAGACTTATGCGAAAATGCAATAAACTCTGACCATATTAACCTTGAAATTCTACAAGGGATACTGTATTAATAGACTATCCTACGGGCCAAATTGATACCCTTTTACAACCGCTGATATCTACCTACAAAACTTCAGATTCAGGTCAATGCCCAACCTCTAAAAATTCAATCTTCTCTGTATATTCTCTCACAAACATGCCAAACACTAAATCAACATTTATAAATACACATCAGCATCACACAAGTTTAAATAAAAAATTTAAAGGTCAATCGGACCTCCTTGGAATCATGGTATTAGCATTGGCATACACAAAGTCACTGGCCAGTGATAGACATTTGACATCCAACCATAGCTTACATTTTGTAGACGAAGCTACAGTCCTATCACATTTATTTCACCCCTGACTGCACCAACCCAACCGCAACCTAAATGTGTCAAAAATAAAAGTCACTGTAATTTTTACAGCATTTTTTTTTGCAACTATAATATACATATTTCACTAAGATCACTGTGATTTTGTTTGATAGCGACACAAGAGTCTAAGTAGAGTGAAAGGACTGTAGTTCAAATACTGAACTGTCAATATACGACAAAACAGAGCCAGTATCAGCCATTGTGGACCACGATTGCATGAATGGCCAATCGTTTGGAAGACCACCCGCACGGTACATTGGTTTCCTTTACAAAGAGGACTGTGTTGGCTATTTTTCTGCTGTTATTGCTATGAATATGACACGATACGAACATGGAAAGTGTGGAGATAAGATGTGACCTGACTATGATGTGACCCTTTATTGATACAGGCTGGAGCGAATGTTCTTTGTTTCTTGTTCGATGGCTATAGCGATTTTGATATTGTAGCTGTTTACTTTTCTTATGTAAGGCTCCAACTATGAAGTAGTAAGTTTTGACATTAACAGATACGAACTTCACATCCTACTTTCAAGCCGAGTCACTACTGATTATATGAGCATGTCAATTACTGCAAAAACTTTTAAGAACACTTTCATTTCATATACTTCCTCCTTTTAATTTCTGTTAGGTTTCTCTACAGTTGAGTTTTATTAAAACTTAAGCTCGATTCTCACTCGAACATTTTCTTTTCTTGAGAATGTCATCAAAAACAAACAACTTCACACTAACGAACTGCATAGCTGATTATGAAACAAAATTTATTACACAATATTATAATGAAAGGCTTTCCCCGTATCTTATCAGTATCACGATATTGCCCCGTGATAGCCTGATAACGTATCACAACGTTCGAATGTCGACAAATATAAGGATTAATATAACTGGGCTATCGCGTAATTGAGACTTGGATTATAGACTTATAGTTGCGGGTCGAGGAGAATGTAATAGACAAATATTTGGACTAGGAAATAACCCAGAAAAAAATACTGTAAATGTTTGTTGAAAATTTTAGATAACAGTTAAGAACAGGCTGTTGTTCGTCGCAATTAACCTCTCGGTGTAAATAAAACTTATGCAATTTAATAGTAGTCGAATCTTCAATTTACTACTTTATTTTAAAAAAAAAAACTGCTAATGCTACTCGTAGATTAGGTATTTTTAAGAGTAAGTCCCTAGCAAATGCAATTAGCTTCTGATATAAAGGTAATCTTTTTAGGTTATAACATTGGTTCCTTGAAGAGCCATATTTATTGACATATAATTAAACAGAATAACAGTCATACAAGCATGATACAATGGAGTTTTGGAGTTCCTTGTATCATGACGTTGACAGAGCGGCACCGTTGGTAAAATTATTTTGTGATATGTATTGAAAAACAATATGGCGTTAGTTCCTATTTTAACCACGTACTTAAAAAATCCATGAAAGTACAATATGAATGATGTTGACATCAAACTTGATACTACATTGAATTTATCAGGTGTCAATTCAACATTAATTTAATGTCATCTGGTTTAGATATAGTCATCAATTTAACTGTCAATTCAAACGACACGAATTCGTTTTTATTTGTGAAAAGGTCATGTCATAATAGACGCGCCATTTTTGTTTACACTCGTCCGACGAGTCTACTGAAATCGAATCAGGTTTATTAGATGGAGTTTGCAGAATTTCGTGACATAGGACAGAATAGCTAGCTGAAAATTTTTAAATTACTTTATGAAACTGATGCAAATATAGACCACGAAGACTGGAAAAAATCTGTGCCACCATAGACACAGTTTGTCAAAAGAATTCAGCGACATGCTTCGGTCTAAAAATGTCTACTTGTAAAAGACACAGATTAAAAAAAAAAAGTGCCTTTCTCACGTTCGGATTTCCTGGTTGTGTTATAGTAGGGATTAAAGACTCATATCTTAATTTTACCAACACCATTGAATACTCAGATTTGCAATCTGAATTTAATTATGACTCTCAGCATCTTACTTCTGTGATCTTAACTTTTTGCATTGTACATCATAGTCCTTCTGAATCTGTCCCCAATATGACAGACAAAAGGACTGGTTAAGTTCATTATAAATAACCTAGCCGGTTGATATTTGTGGCATTGTTATGCTAGCGTTAGTTATCATAATGTCGTTAACTATCATATTTTATCATCTTAGGTTAGGAAAGGAATATACATAATTGGTTTGTTTTTCCTTCGATTATTGGTTAAAATACTGCTGGATATTATGGCCTAAGAGTCCATTGTGGCGAAAATTAAATGAAAAAAGATAGTCTAGTCACTACACATTCGAACCCAGGTAAAGCCAAATCTAATTTGCGCAGTGAACGTTTTTACTAGACTAATAACTTAATTGGCAAGGGAATATAATCTTTATGACATTCCCCGTAAGACACATATAGTCTGTTCATTATTAATCATCAGTAATTCAGGTATACTTAGAATACCTTCAACATACTACTTAGTTATTAAATGTAGTCCCAATTTCGTTTAGAAGCCTATTAGAATCCATAAACTAATAGACTCATTTAGTAAGGAATTGGAGCATCTCTATTCGGGACTATATTCTCGTTAAGCCTAATCAATCTAAGGCTTTACCGTTTCCAACCGATTATTACTAGGCCTAATACTGGCTAAAAAAGATAATAATGAATTGTTTATGGTCTGACTCAAAGGAGGCGCTAATTAAAGAAAAGAACAATACACTAAAAAGTTTTATTGAGAAATAGATTTTTCTACGTTTAAATGTATTTTAATTTTAAACATAGAACAATAATATTTTCATCGTGTTCTAAATTCTAGCAAAAACATAACCTTGGTCCCTAATTCACGCTCGATTAGGACCAAATTGAGTGAAAAATGATTTTAATAAACTTTGAGTTTTCTAAGCCTTTGTGTCAGAACATTGCCATGTGGCTGACAGATAATCGACGCCAAAATATTTTTACACATACTTACAACATTATAATGTATCTCAGAAACTAACAAAAGTTACATTTTTTTAAAGTTTCTCATACCTAGGTACAAATACAAATGCACAGGAAAAAAAAACCAAAGCACAGTAATAAACCCAAAAATCATTGGATTCTTTGATATGCATAATGACAAAACAACCGTTGACAGCGTCTTTAAGAAAATGAGCAAAAATAGACAATTTATTCACAGAAACGATACGACCTTAGTAACAGTCAAAAGTACCGACTAAAATACTTGATAAATAAAAAGAAACATATACACATGAAGCTGTACACTTCCAGTATAACTTGGCATCGCTTTGTATAGATTTCCTAAACAATGAGAGATACGCATAAACTGATTTTGTAAAGCTTGATTGGCCGTCGTGCGTACACGGTACAACGCTTAATATTCTATTCATGTTAGTAAAACAACGTGCCACGAGACATATGAATACAAATATTTATGGTCCTATGTGCCGAAAATTGGGATTAATCGAATTTGGGAGCCATAATCCTCTTCGTATTGATGGATCAGTAACCATGATTGATAGATTAATTCAAATTGTATTAGACACATGGGCATACTGATACAAAATCTTTCATGAACGAGGTACTGAGCAGGAATGGTGATATATTGAATGTCCTGTTCTACATCATTATCTAAAGCAAGATAAAGTAGTCCACTAATGTATCAAAATTCCTGCGCGATTGTGTAAATCTATTATCTCTACTGACATGTTCATCGGTGTCAGTTTTGCTGATTGAGCGACTCATCATCATCATCATCCACAGCCCGAACTCACCCACTGCTGGGTATAGGCCTCTCTTTTCTTGTGCCAATCTCCACGGTACCGTGCCAGCCTCATCCAGGTTTTTCCCCCGATGGCAATTATGTCGAGCAAATAACTCTCAAATAAATTCTGCGAGCCGGTATTTCTGCCAAAAACATCGTAGCGGCTTGACATATTGTCTTCTTTCCGCACTTCTCTATTGGTCGTCATCTCTGTAGCCACACTCTATCTAGCCATATCATCATTCACACAGTAATTATGTCCATGTTTTTGATATATGAATCTCGGTGAGTACATTTATATCACCTGTCATTTAATATTCTGCAGCAGCTGCACCTGTTGCTTCTGTCAAAATCAATCAGCCCTTAAATGGTGATCAGGATGAAGCCGTAACGGAAGTCAGCTTGAATGGCAGGATGACAGGATCAGCAAGGCTTAGTATCAATGTGCTTTTAATCAGGCAGTCAATCAATCAGTTTTGCTCATGGTAGATTGTCACAGCCGCATTAAAGTGCTGGATATAAGGTGTGACGAAATTGCGACACAAATCTTGGTTCTTCAGCATCCAGATTTGCCTAACTATTATTAATCGATAGAAATTGATTTGGAATCTGTCTCTAAATGATGACACTATCCATAGATGACTTCATGACTATCTAGAAAACAAATATTGCGAAACACTTAAAGAGTTAAATACCTTAGACTTAGAGGTCACAGTCACAAGGTCGTTTATCTCTAAATTATACAGTTATGTATTTAAATCCGTTATCAACACACATACAAGTTTTTAAGTTAATTGCCCAAATGACTCAGCTGTCATAATTTTGCAAATTACTTCTGTGACGGAAACACTTTTGATTTCAAAGAAGATTTTTTCTTTTGATCCATATTTTAGCACGACAACATTAAAATTTAAGAGACGGGAAAATAAAAGGAATAAAAATGAAACTGGGCATGAGAAAACTATAAAGGTTCCATGTTTTAATACGTAGCAATCATGTTAAAAGCATTGGTTTTGGATTAGAACCGGCCATATTGGATTCATAAGTTTTCCACTTAGCGACTGTTAATTCAACGAAGCCAGTTCAAGCGTGAAGCCATTGCCGCAAAACTTTGAGCAACCTGTTATATGGGCCAGTAGTGTCTAAATAGACGTTTAATATTCCTAATTAATGTTTATTTATAACTTTAAAACTACAACACTCCGTTAGCTGATTTAGTTCAGATATTTAGGTGAAAAACACACAGACGAAAAACTGGTATTAAAAAAAAATAACAATATTCGTATAGTTCACGGTATTTGGATGCGTATAAAAAGCAAACATTCTCATAAGATAAAAATATTATTGTTATTGCGAAATCTATTTCCATGCGTTGTTTAGGATCGACTCAAATTGTTACACTGCGCAGTTTGCTTAAGACCCACCGCACTAGATTTTATCGGGTGATGATTTACGTCGATAGGCAATTTGTATTCAATAATAAATGGCGTATTAACATACACAGCTTTTTGATCAACCCAAAAAATGCGCACGCTTTACCTAAATTAACTATCAATATGTATTCATAATCTGTGAGCCCGTTCTTATCCACTGTAGGACTTACTCTGTATTGACCCACGGCAGGCCAAAGGCATTTGTCTCCCCTCTCTTTTCGAACGGTTCTGTTCGTAGAAAATATGACCCAGTTCTTTTGGTAGGAGTCAAGCTCGTCCCGTCCTCATCACCTTTGTCAGGTCTAAACAAGAGCGTTCGAAATTAATACCACCAAGCGGTCTTCTAGTAGCCATAATCACCACGCTTGGTCAACTCATTGGTAATGGCAAAATGGTAGTAACTATCTTTAATAGAGGTGCACAGGAGGATGCGCCTGCCCATCCCCAGGACACTTACTCTTAGCCGGAAACCGTATAACCGCATATCGTCCAACTCCGAGTTACTCTTGATGATTTAAACGGTATAATTTTGAATGTATCTGTTTTGGAGCTAAATATAGCATGAAAGTCGGTCGTAAAGAGCTTCTTTTAAAAGATCTTTGCCTTTCTTGTGATTTTTGTGGTTTTCAATTCAAAGTTAACAGTATATTTTATAAAGCTGTACTTGTGAATTTATTTTGTGTATTAGTTTTATTAGAATCCGGCTCACTTCCTCACACTTCATCCTTATGAACCGTGTCAGGACTAACAGTTACTGCATATGTTAGAATCGGTTTCTCAACTTCTCCAGTACCATTCCAATTTCCAGTGAATCGATAATATTCATAATCGTTATCTTGTTCGCATGTTTCCATAGGTCAATTCGTTGGCGTGAAACGTTTTCTTACGTATGTCTTAATTAGCGCATTCTTGGCACAAGCTGCAGCCCTACGTTCATTGACATTTTGAGTGTGCATTATAAATATCTTTGTTTTTATTTCCGTGTCGAAGCGAGCGCGGAGAATCGGTTATTCAAAATAATTATCGATTCGTGTGTTCATGTTTTATAACTTTACACACGCCTTGATATTTCATATTTTGCTTAAATCTGAAAAAAATACATCTTCGTGTTGGATTTAGGTACACATATTATGCTTGTCTGCACTTGTGCAGTATTAAACTTGCTCTCGTAACTGATGCAAGCAATATCTAAATAACTAGACCAGTCAAACTTAGTAGACGAGAACAAATAAATGCATATGAATTAGTAGACGAATAAATTGCAACACGTTAGGAACTCTCATCAAATTCTCCTCTATTGTAAGGTGATAAGCAGCTCCTTTTTTAAATTCAGGTTTAGATATAGCTAATAACTATGAAACAGAAACATAAAGATCTTTGCCTTGTAAAAGAGTTCAGATTGGTCAGAGAGCAAAACAAATCATGAGCGTCGCACTCAATCTGTGTCAAAAGATTCATATACTACGTGTATTACGTTTCAAGCTTGTTTCTTCCAATTGTATCAATTCTCGGCATGATCGTATCTCCATTAATTTATTCCGCGTGTGTCCTCATTATAGCTGTTGTCTCTCTGGTTCCTAGACGTGTGCCATCGGAGACTGCTGCGCGAAAATATTCCGTTTTTGGCTGTGAGAAAATGTTTCTTATAAAATTTAGGTGAGTGACCAAAGTTGTAGCTAGTAAGTAGTTCAAGTATATCTAGTTCCAAAACGGTACATTCTACTCCTGTTTTTAAATTGTTGTTATGATCGTTCGAAATTGTGTAGTGTTTTTCAAGAACCGGAAAAAACAAATTCTCGAAACTTTGTTGTGATTTTTGTGCGCTTTAGACAATTGTACGCTCTTCAAATTTATTTTTATGGTCGTGAAACGTAAACAAACCACGTCATTTCGCACGTAGCGTAATATCTAGAGATCGACGCAAGTAGTGATTTGAAACGATTTTCCTCAGTTCACAGATGTGTGTGGTAAATCTTAAATGCCAGCCATCGTAACGTACCTAATAATCAAGTAGAAACTCACTTATTGCCGCGGAAGTTGTTTCTATATGTCGACTCTGCAACTGTTTGCACGCGCTAATCAAAGGAAACATATGCCTTTGTTGCAAATAACACAAAGTGCACTCTATTGCTTTGTACTTTGATTGAAAATTGATTACCAATAGCCCTCACAGCCGGTTTCGCTTCGGCCAGATTATGTAAATGGCATACACATTACACAGCTGTGAGCCAGCGTGCTCTACTCTGTAAAAGTGTTTATCGTCGGTTCCAGCTGATTATGTGCCGTATAATGAAGGTATAGGGCTCATAATAGCATGTGCTAGGGTTAATGCGCAGCCAACGTTATCTGGTTGCATAAGAGCTGGGACTATTGTCTTTATCAGTTGTTGTTCAGGCGCGTTTATCTGACGCAATTGCGCTCTGAACCCGAGCCGATACGTTGTGTGCGATTACGAGAAAAACCATATTAATCGTGAAAATAAACAGATTTAATCCACGAAAATATTCACCAAAACACCTGAGTTCGACCGAACTTTCGAAGAAGTTTATGGAAAAAATACCGTTTCCGCCTTCAGCTATCGCGAATTTACTTTGCTGTTTTCGGTAGATATAAATCAAGTTGTTCAGGTAAACAGTGGATTTGCCAGCGAGTTATTAATAGACGAAGGGAAATTCAGGAAATACTGGCGCGGTATGCATGTTATCGTGACTTGTAAGAGATAAACATTTCAGACGACGGATGTTTTTAGTTCTGTCGTCGGCCTTATCTGTCGAAATAGGAGAAAGTTTACTATCTGCGATAACGCTAAGACTTTTGCTATCAATATTTATCGGGAAATCTTGTTTACGTAGGTAATCTAAAAAAATGTTTCGGTGGCAAAGACATATCACTTTCGAATCATGTTCCATACCAGTGAACACCGCCTTTTTCTTAGAGAATATTTTCTGAATATCTATAGAATAACATCAACTTTTAAATCAAATAATAATCAAGATTGATAGATGTGAACATGGTAATAATAATCCCCAGAAGAATATCGACCTTCCATCGTCATAGGAAACAGTTGATAAACTTTTCTCTTTGTCCAACGTCAAACGACGATCGCATCGATAACATAGTACGTAGCGTTGCAGTTGCAATTAACTTCTGATCTCGGTAAATGGCAAATTGTCATAATTGCGATAAAGGGGAAAACATAAGACATTTATAGCCATTTATAGAAGTAAGTATACAGAAATTGCTGTAAGTCAGTAAATGATATAATGAGCATTTTTTTATTAATGATGAAAAAAGACATTATGAAGAAAGTCAACAAGACGCATACGTAGACATGATACTAGCAGTGCAGTATAACAAAAACTTTCTGCGGTTGACGATGTTGAAAAGGATTCTAATTAAAGGCTTATTCCTAGCGTATCGATGGCAAAAACTTAAAATGTTTTAAGCCCAAAACTCAGCCACGCGAACTCCGCTCACTGATGCAGTAAATAGATCATCATCATAAATAAAGGCTTGAAACTGAATACTCAACAGATGAACTAAACGACATGTCCGGAGTAGTCCCGCCTTCGAAAGTGAACCGAAGTTAGTTGTCCCAAACATTTGGGATTTGATTGGCAGACCAACAAAGAAAGTAGGTATGTCTCTGTAATTGTAACAGATGATAATGATGATTGATGATCAGGATGATATAGTTCTTAGCCCCTGATGGTTTCTCGTGAGGCTGGAAATAAACTATTAGATATATTATTTTCCACTCCAATAACAATTATACCAAATCCAATTGACACCATTTTAGCAAGCTTTATAAACAAAATCCCCAAACCATGATAATATATCATGGTTTGGCACGATTTTATAATATCTTTTAAAAATCACGTCTCATGACTTAAATGTGAGCTATATTTTGATAGATATCCAGCGAAATCTCGGAGAAAAGATAACCTAATAAAAGCTAGTAATGCACTATCATAAATCATAGCCATTTCTCTTTCAAAAATGTAGCGAGAATCTTTGCAAAGAGTAATTTATCTCGATGCAGCAAATTCGCCAACGCCTAGTCTAAATTAAGACGGCTATAATTAGGAACATAGATGATCTTCTCAAAGAACCTTGGCGTTAATTTAGCTTTCAAGATCAATAGCTGTTTACGGTATGTGTATCTGCCATTCATACTTATGTTCGTCTTCAATAGCCTGTCCATTGACTGTTTGTCTATCAACTGTTAGAAGAAGATCTTTTATTTGGTCAAGCGTAGTCATTCTTGCTCCTTCTTCTTCTTCATTTGTTGCTTGTACTAGGCTTTTTTCACCTAAGAAAAGAAAAACGATAGAAATTTTCACAACCCTTTTTATCGAACCATCGATAGAGATGAAATGGTTAACGCATTTATGGAAGAATAGCTATAAAATTACAATGTTCAGAAACAATGAAGCAAACGGAAGTCGTTTACACTTTCAAATTGCATAAATAAATAAACGAGTGTGTAAATATTTACATATTGTTGTTCTTAGTGAGGTATTTTCCATGTGATATCCTTTATTTATGTCGATATAAACTTTACTACGCTGATCATATTCCAGCAGCGCAAGACGGATTATCGATATCATTGTTATTTTTCGTTTTGACAATATTACCCATAGCTATGAATTCATATTTACCTTGTTTGTATTTATCGATGATACTTCCTTTGTAGTTTTCCTACTTCTATAAATTAATAAACGTAATTAATTTACATACAGTGGAAACAAATAGTAGTATCATATAACAATACAGAATACTAGTATACATATAATTGGCATGATTGGTCTTTCTATCCGTGACCTTCATATAGCGTGGGACCGCAATTTACTTCATAAATTATTATAAATAAGTACAATCAAATGGCGTAGGAAAATTTTCATATGAAATGCGATACTTCTTGGTACAGCAGATGCACTTTAGTCTTCTTTAAAAATTGAGAAGCAGACAATGAATTAACAAAGTGACAGTTTCGAAACGGTTTTCCCAGTCTTCTGTCTTCTTGCTTTAAAACCTAGCGGCGTATTCGATCGACACTGTTCACAGAACAAAAAAGGTTTTATAAAGGAAAAGATGACTAAAGACCTGGCTGGCTTGCCTAGGAACCAGCCGTTTTCCGAACATGCATTAAGATAAAACAATGATATTGCAGCACGAAACTCAAGAACAAAAACAGATAATAGTCCTTAGCATTCATCTCACGTATTCCTCCTTTATATTCGCAACACATATCACACTGATTGGAAACAGTTGAATATTGTTCAGTTCTATAGTGGATGCTGTCCATCTCCTCAATGTGAATTCCTTTCACAGTTATGTTGCATCTGACAGCAACCTTATTGTCATTGAAATAAAGATCACTATAATATTGACAGACTTGTTTAGATAGCAACACAACAATAAACTTATTGCTACCATCTTCTTCTTATCGAATCGATGACTCAGTGTTTTCCGGCCAGTACGCAGCATCCTGGACAGCTCTGTCGTTTGCCTCACTTTAATACCAGCACGCGTAGCATGACCACCGTAGAAACGGGTTTCTTCGACGAAAGAATCGACAAAATTACAGATTATGAAAAGAAATCTGTCATTTTGTCGACGCAATCTGTCATTTTGTCGATTCTTCAAAGGCAAACGACAGAGCTGTCCAGGATGCTACGTACGGGCCGGAAAACGCTGTGTCATCGATACGGGAAGAAGAAGATGGTAGTAATGTGCTGGAGGGTGCAATTCGTTGTGCACTACGGGCAGGAGAAACTACCATAGAGACAGACCACTGTGATTTTGACAGACTTGTTCAGATGGCAAACTAACAACACCCTTTTTGCTGGGACCTTAAAGATTGTTTTGACAGTGATCCAAGGGCGGAGGTAAATAACTGTGGAAGGATTGTAGGTAATCCTTTCAGTCCCTCTTAGTACGTGGGTGTGGTACTGAAACGAAACCGTACGTCAAATGACTAATCTTAGCATTTGGCAGACGTTCGCTAACTACCAGACTATACGTCGACGACTGTCACACAAAAAATATGTAAGTGCTATAATAGTTAGACTTGCAAATTAATGAGTACCAGATATTGGTGCATTAGTTGCAAAATGAGCGAAAACAACTTTGTCGTTATCATCATCATTCACAGTTTCTGCATTTCTTCTTTTGTACTAATCCTCTTATTCTTCTAATTCTCTGTCTGTGTCTTGCTTTACTACTTCTTTAGGTTTATAATTCATCCACCTTCAAGAAGTCAAAAGACTGTTTCTTCTTTTCCAGGATCTTACTAATAAATGTTATTTTTTTTACAAAAGCACTAAACTCAGTTCCTGGTTTGGTCTACTTCATCACCTACATACAGGGTGTAAACAGACCCTTCACCAAGCCGTCAACCAGGCATTCTGTACATCAAACTAAGTAACTTTACGCAAAAATTATCGCTGGGAAACGACTTTTTTTTTAGGGTGAAAAATCACGTTTTACGGTAAAACTCAATGTAACGTACTCAAAACATTGTGCTGATGGATGAATTGAATAGTACGAGGGTCGTGAAGGTGTTTAAAGTAAAAATCTTACATTAAAAACATGTATTTAAAAAAAAACTTGTGAAAAAGTTGAAACTTTGACCCCCAATATCTCCGAAACTAGAAGGTTCCCAGGTATGGTCTAGAACCAAAAAATGATCGCAATGACGGGGAGAACAAGTACCTTTCGGCTTCGTTAAGGGTCTTTTTACACCCTTTGTACTATTATATTCATCTTTTACATCTGTGCGTCTTGTATATGCATTTCAAAGGCCTTGTAAAAAGATTTATTATAATTATATGTAAAGATTACTGATTCAACTCAAACCTTATTGTTGCCAACGCCAAGTCGTCTCTGTCCTGTTCAAAGTCTAGTCATTGATACAATCAGCTGTTGTCCTCCAATGAGCCAACACAAGCCAGACTTAAGGTTCCCATGGACTACGGCATATTCATAGCCTAGTCAATGATTGCTTCAAAATATGTCACAAATAAATCATCGGTATTTTTTTGTCTTCGACAGAGTGCAGTCTAGTTGCAACCTAACCTTGTGCCCTAACCAAGGCGATCGACGAAGACGTGATGGTCACTTTCAAAACTAATTTGTTCGAAACTCCAAAAGACCTAGAGTAAGATGTAGGCGCGACGATCTCTGGGAAAGTCACGGCGTAAAGCGATGTCCTAATAGAAAGCGAGCATCGAACGAAACCAAACACTAGTACAACGTACGCGCGAACTTGCGATCGTTGCGTAAATTGGTTTCTATTAGGACATCAGGGTGGGCAAAGGAAATTAAGTGTAAGAACAAGAAAGTATGTACGTTAGGAATAGTCAGGATGGCAGGAATCACACCATAAAGGCGTAAAACACTAGTTTTACTCCTAATAGAAAACTAAGCGAAACACATTTCTTACAATAATGACATACATACTAAAGATTTTTTATCGATAATCGTAATCACAAATCGGTCAGTCTTATATGAAAGCCGTCGACTAATGTGTTTGCCAGTCGTTATCACCTACCTAATTATTTATGTTGTTATTGTTTAACCTATAACGATAAATTTATACCTACCGATTAGATAGTGATTAGTTGATATGTTTTTGTTTTCGTTTTTTTTTTTTTTTGCGTCGCTACTTGGTGTCTGATGATTATGTGGAGTTCAACCACCCTTTTATGTCGGAAATCATTGTCTATGCCCTCTATCTGGGCTGGCCACACTCTGAATGGAGGAGGGTAATTCCCCACTTTTGCTCCCATTAACCACTATGCTCGACAAGATTTTGACACATGACACACCAGCTGAATCGGCGGGGTGATGTGAATTGTCATGAAATTCAAGAATTTTCGTGAACTTTCAGCATTCGATTTTTTTATGAAAAATATGTCGCGGAAGCTGTTTCATACGATAAGTTTATGGTTAATATCTAAAATAACGTGTTGATATCAGTAAAACGGCATCAGTCTATTTCCAAATATGTGTAAATTACGTACCGCTACACCCTTCCAAAAAATAGGTAACTTAGTTGCGCTGGAAATAATGAACATAGAAAAGTTCTCGTTTGCTAATAAAACTCAAAAGGGCAAAATAAAGATAGTAACAAACTATCTGCGTTCTTATTTTTACCATTATTCATACATAATTTCATAAAAAACACGATCAAACTCTTGACAAATATAACTAAAAAGTCTTAGTGCTGACCGTAAACCCAAGGTTCATCATTCGATTAAAAAGTTGGATTCAGCCTAATCGATACTCGAATTGAAATCAAGTTTGAAAAAAAGAGTTGAAACGGAATAAAAACTCTTTGGTATAATTTCAAAAAAATATTTAAATTCTAAATTAACTTTTTCAAGCTATCTGTTTAAATAATTTCATTTAGTAATTATTCGATGTTTTTGGTTGACTTCAAGAGAAGGAGATTTATAAATGATAAGAAACACAGAAATGTGTAATCGCAAAAAAAATGCTTCTAAATAAACATTCTGATATATCTCCTAACTTTCCGTTGAACTAGTAGTGTGAGATTTGGCAAGAAATAAAGGCTCACAGTTCAAGCAAATAAAAAATCTGGAAATGGATTGATTTTCAATTGTACATAAATACGCACGGTTGCGTTTTTTTTTAAATTAAAATTTAAATTAGGAATGCGCTCGCATTTCACATCCTGTACTTTCCATCTGTACTTTATAAGTGTATTAATTTACTATTATCATTTATTGCGAATTTTTTGAAATATCTGAAGGCTTGATAATAGAATCTTGGTAAAAAAAAATAGTTTGATCCGCAAAAAATATATAAATTGTTGGCAGCGTATTGTCGGTTGGGTTATTGTGTTAGATTAGGACAAACTTTTTTTCTTGTTTAGCCTATTCTTTACCACTGCTGAGCAAAAGCCTCTTCCATTCCTGTCCAACTCTGTCGGTGATTTGCCTTCTCTGCCCAATCAGCCAAGAACGAGTCCAAATCGACACGCCAGCGTTTCTTGGGCCTGCCTCGGTAACGATGACTGACAAACTTATTGTCTTTTATTTCGCAATCGGCAATTCATAAGCCGTATCCTAAGGAAACGTTAGTTTATTCTTTGAAAGCGGTTCACTATCCACTCTAAAAACGTTTTTTACAACTGCAAAGTTCAGGTTAGCCATTATAGGCAGGGGGCCGTGTCACTTGAATGAAGCCGTGAACAGCTATGCGACAGAACCCTCATGGCAAGAGCCCTACTCGAATTTATAGAGTTTTCTTAGAAATATAATCATATCTAGTTTTTTGGGTTGCAACTAAACCAAGCTCATTAAGTATAAAAAATATTCACCATTAAAAGTATTAGTCGGAGAAGGCAAAAGATAAAGAAAATTGGAATGCCATGGGGAGGCCTTTGCCCTTTCAAGAAAAAACAGTATGATAAAAGAAGTATTTGTAAGTGATAAATCCCAACTAACACAATAACTAAACCAAACTAAACCCAATTTTGGGGTTGGGTTTAGAATCGCGTCCTCTGAATTCAAGGATTCTGTCACTGTGGGGGGGTCAAGGGGGTTTATCTGAAGGTATCCCATGCGATTTTAGCTGCCGGAAATATTTAAAATTATTTTCTAAAAATATTGGTAAATCACTAACTAAACGTGAAACGGAACGAAACGTCTAACGTTTTTGACGTTATATCTGTCAAAATCATCTCAAAATGCGTAATAAATATTGTTATGAATAAATATAATTATGATTTTGAATGAAATATCGAAAAGATCCTTTTTTAAAAATGGTGGAAGCTATAAATTATGTTTATAAATTAAAGTGAGTTTCGTGTTTCATTGAGTGCAAAAGCGAGCGAAGCGAGCTCGGGATCTGGGGCACCCCGACTCGGACAGGTTAGGTTAGAAGGGGATGGCGGGGTCGAGTGAGCGAGCGAAGCGAGCGATTAGACCCCGCCATCCCCTTCGTGGTTATTTATTTTGTAAACCATTCAGAAGTTGGAGCCCCGCGAAGCGAGCGATTAGACCCGCCATCCCCTTCGTGGTTATTTATTTTGTAAACCATTCAGAAGTTGGAGCCCCGCGAAGCGGGGCTCCGTCGACCGGGCTTCCCTCGACTGCGCCACGTTGACTGGCAACAACTAACTCAACTCTCTCCCCTATAAATCAGGTTTATAATGTCAAAAACAGTAAGCAAACATAACACCAAATTGAGATTTAAAAAAATGTATTAAAAAAAACTGTGCGCCTCCGGCAGGGGGGGGAACTGGGGGGTGACTCTACAACTCCCGCCCCCTCTCCTTCCCACCTCTCACACCTCCCAATTCGGAGGAAGCGATTCTAAACCTTACCCCAATTTAGTAGACTAAATAAAATTCATCTTGGGAACCAAATAAATTTTTACTGTGCCTAAGATATATTATAAGATCCTGGACATTCTATATCCAACCGACCAACAACAATAAAAAATTAATTTTGTCGTATTCTGTACATTTCTGAAACCGAATCACTATAAAGAGTGTAAAAAGACCCTTAACGAAGCCGAAAGGTACTTATTCTCCCCGTTATTGCGATCAATTTTTTGTTCTAGACAATACCCGGGAACCTTCTAGTTACGGAGATATTGGGGGTCAAAGTTCCAACTTTTTCACAAGTTTTTTTTTAAATACATATTTCTAATGTAAAATTTTTACTTTATACACCTCCACGACCCCCGTACTATTCAATCCATCCATCAGCACAATGTTTTGAGTGCGTTACAATGAGTTTTACTGTAAAACGTGATTTTACACCCCAAAAAAAAAAAGTTGTTTCCCAGTAATAATTTTTGCGTAAAGGTACTTAGTTTGATGTACAGAATGCTTGGTTAACGGCTTCGTGAAGGGTCTGTTTACACCCTGTATTATGCTATTCACCGTTGAGGAGTGTCCTCATGAAAAGACAATCCTAGCTGTAGGTCAAATACGATACAAATTAGGTTTATTCATCAAAATTTAACGCGTTTCTTTCTATACAAAGTTTCGTATCTGGGCTATTAACCATTGAGGAGTTCCCTCGTGAGAAGGCTATCCTGGTTGCAGGATGAAGTCATGAAATAAATCATCTATATCTATCAAAATTAAAAGCGTATACAAAGTTTCGTGTCTGCGCTATTAACCGTTGAGGAGTTCTGTCGCGAGGAGACGATCCTGTCTGCAAGACTGAGTAATGTTTGTCATAAAAATGTATTGTCACCAGAACCAAAGGCATGTGCAAAATTTCAGCTCAATCAGTATAGGGGAACTGGTTTGAAATTCAGTTGCAAGATTTGACCAATACTTACTAACACGGGTAGTTAAATAAAAGCATATTTTTATAATATAAAAAAATACTATAAATTACCTAGTACAATACAATGTAAATTGAACAGAGAATGCGTTCAAATTTAAATTTTTATTTGAAAAAAAACGGCGCGAATTTAGCCATAAATCAGTCTGTGCTGTTTGTTGTTTCGGTTTTAGTACCTACAATGTACGAAAAACTATTATAAAGCTTAAAACATATTATTGTATTTATTTATTGTATTTTAAGCTTAAAACAAAATTATTTTAATTTCCACGTATCGATTTCTTAAATTCCTTAATTTAATTTCTCGATTAAAATTTGATCTAAATTTACAAAAAACGAATCGATTGAAATAATCGCATCCAACCATCACAGCAATTTAAAAAAAAAAATGGCCGTCAATTGCGAATACAAATTGAGGAGTGGTAATGAATATTACGAGTTATTGGTCCCGTATTAGTAAATTACGCTAAGATCTGGGCATTTTCATGTTGTTTATAATATTTGGAATGATATTTGTCATATTTGTTAACGAATCTGTTCGCGTCTGTGTGATGTAATGTGAAAAATAAAAATGTAAACATGCAGAATTGGCGCGAAACTTCGACTTTAGATATCAAAATTCATCGTTACCACTGCTTATTTAAATTGAACTATGGATTAATTGGTCACATAATTTAATGACGAGTTAATCATTCTCAACATAGTGGAGCTTGGATGTCCGAAAACCACAATTTTTATGATTTTTAGCCTCGGCCAGCACTGCCGTCAAAATGGCGATACCCGTATTTATGCACTTGGATTTTATACGGGTAAATTAAGAAACTTGCGCGCTAAATACTGAAGTTTTAATGGCGATGACATATGAACTTTTTATCCAACTCTCTTAATTAACGCACACTCATAGTATTCGATAATCAGAATATTAAATATTTACATAAATAATGAGGATCACGTATGACTTAAACGCCGACCCGTTCGGGGGTATCTACCAAGCCAGCGGAGGTTTATGTGTCAGACCCCCGAAGGGGTACGTACCGAACTTTATGGTTAATCGCGGGTATTGGTGGTATATTGGTCCTTGCTTCTTTTGCCATGCCTCTCGCATGATTACAAACCTGTAGGCATTGTCTTGTTTCAACAATTATTTGGTATCTTATCTTGCAAAAGTGGTCCCTTTTTAAATTTAGAATATCCATGAAAAAAAAAATGGTATAAGAGCGATAGAAGAAAATTATCGATTGATCACACACAATAGACACATTCACATACAAAATGTCGAATATAATATTAAATGCAATGTACGAGTACTACAAATAATACAAATAAATAATATTGAAGTGTCTGTTTGTAATTTAAAAAATACTGCTTTGCACTGAATGCATATTAAAATATATGCGGTACTTACAACAAAAGAAACTTTTTTTAAATGTTTGTCTGTCTGTTTGTTCCGGCTAATCTCCGAAACGGCTGGACCGATTTTAACGGGACTTTTACTGGCAGATAGCTGATGTTATAAGGAGTATTTAAGAGAAGGTAGGGTTCCTTGCAAAGAAATAAAAACCCATGAAATTGTTAGCAAAATCCGATTGAAATAGGGAAGTAATATCTTTATAATAATTTCACGCGGCCGAAGCCGGGCAACAGCTGTTACTAAATAAATAAAAGGAATCATTAACCTTTGCCCTCCGATTTACATACAATAGCATTTACTTATAATTAAAATGTAAACAACGCCCAAAAATAAATAAAACGTCTTCTAATGTAAGTAGGCCAAAGTTTGTACGCACTGTTGACCGATATGACTGATTACTGATAAACTGTTGTCCCGCCAAGGACGCTGTTATCAGTTACTGTTTGTTTGAGTTCCCTGTTGACATAATTTTCTAATTATTTTGTGCGTAATATGCGATGTAATTGTTTATCGTGGGAGGGTCGGAGTACATCGCTTCCTGGGGTCACTGGGGTCAGGGGTAAGTTTATATGTTGGTGACGGATTAATGCGTATGATGGTCGAAAATGAACTACTTCCAAAACAAGGCAATGATAAGTAAGTAGTCCATCTTTTAAGTAGACTAGCACGTCGCCGTGACTTTGCTTGCAATAATTGTGATAGCTCGGCTAACATGCATGATAATTATGAATATAATTTATAGCCAATTTTTTTTTTGGATTGGGTCATTAGTTCCGTAAATTACCCCCTTTATACAAAATTACAAACAAATTTTATCTCCTTATAATATTTTTATTCTTTATTGCACACAAAATTTAAAAAAATATACATACAAATTGCAATAATATAGCTTTTGTATAATGGCGATATTAGTATAGATGATAACTTCAAACTGCAAACAGCAACTTAAATGCCTAGGACACGGTATACCGTATTTCTCTACTAATTTATTTAATATCTTCAGTTAGTTCCCAAGAGGGTTTACAGGATTTTCGTTACGTTTGCCTGCCAAGTCTACTTTGGACGGTTAATTTAATCCTTATTTTGCTGGTTACTGAGTGGCTTATCCATAATTAATTAATAATACATTTTCTTTTTTTTTCGTCTTAATTTTGCTCACCTATAAATACTACAACTTTTGGTCATCTAATGGGTGTAAATAGATCCTTAACGGAGCCGAAAGGCATTTATTCTCGCCGCAGTATTTCTTTTTGTTCTGGACCATACCTGGGAACCTTCTAGTTACGGAGATATTGGAGCTCAAAGTTACATCTTTGCAACAAGGTTTTTTTCAACTACACGTTTTTAATGTTATAAATTTATTTTAAAATACCTCCATAGCCCTAAAGGGGTTATTATATATATTATTCAAGATTAAATCCCACCGTAAACCGCGATTTTTCACCCAAAAAAAGGCGTTTCCCAGCAATCATTTTTGCGTAAACTTACTTAGTTTGATATACAGAATGCTTGGTTGATGGCTTCGTGAAGGGTCTGTTTACACCTTGCATTATGATAATAGCGTTTCGTTTTCAATACTAACAAGTAATATAATCAGTCTGCCAGTTAGTTCGTCTAGACAAGCCTAAAAAATTTATTACGATGTCACAGCACAAACGTGATGCGAATTTAACTTAGCCTAACTTGTAACTACACTGGATTAAATTACCTTTGTTTCAAAGAAATTGTGAAACGTGTTTATTCAAGTTTAAAGAAAAAAACTTTGGTGTATGAGTAGTCACAGAATTCTTCTATCTGCGGGTAGATGTAAATAATATTCAAATTTTTTAGGAACTACAAGTACCTACGGACTTACTTAGTAAAACTAGTAATGTTCCTTGAATGTTGACAAACAGGTCAAAACAAAACACCTAGATACAATTTTAGTTCAATGTACATCTTATTTAAAAAAAAAAAATATTTTACCTATTTACTTTTTATATTTTTTGTTTTATGGTTAATTTTAACAATTTGGTTTTGTCCTGTGCATCATCATCTGCCTAGCCTTTTCCCAACTATGTCAGGGTCGGCTTCCAGTCTAACCGGATGCAGATGAATACCAGAATTTTACATCTGACCTCCGCAACCCAGTTAGGTAATACGATACCCTTTGGTAACACTGGTTGTCAGACCTTTTGGGCCACTGACTACCTGTTACGACTGTCAAAGAACTACAAATGACAGCCGGGACCAACGGCTTCACGTGCTTCCCGAGGCACGGAGGAAACTCGGTATGTATTGGGTGGTCACCCATCCATAGACCAACCTAGGCAAGCACGGCTTAACCTAAAGATCGTTCCGAGCGGCTGTTATTATTTAGCCACGAGCTCCTCTCAACGAGGTTTTGCCCTGTGCGAGACAAATAAATACATTTTCTTTCTTTAGATACAAGAATGACTCACTATGTATTTAAAAATTAACTTACCTACTTTAACAACTTAACGGATCCGCGTAAATCCGTACTAATCAAGAGAAAAAACCGTAAGCACACATTAACCGATACCGTAATCTCTCAAAGCAAAAACTTGCAGTTTCATAAAAAAAGTAACCTCCAATTCACTACTACAACATACCAACAACAATGTTCTTTCAGTAACTCAATATTTGTACAGCAAAGAAAAACATCCTCCTTTATTATGTTTGTCAAGCGATATTTGTATAAACAGAACCAAAAAAAGGTTTGTTTATAATTTACGAGCGTTTCAACAATGTAAATCAAATTAAAATGTTAATCAGACTAAACAAAGTGCACTACCATGTACATACCTACTTCATTTATAAAAACAAATGGGTAAAAAATGAGTTTTTATTTTCGACTGTTTCAGAGAGTTGAATCTCTGTAAGCTAGGGGTGAACGTACCGAAATACGGGAATTTTATTGCCTTGAACTTCAGTCGTAAAGTGTTTAATAAAAAGTTGATTGGAGTCTAATCTAGATAGAATGAATGAGCAATCTTATTGCAACTTGTAAGTATTTTTAAGAGGTATTTAATTTAAAATTTTACAAAAAGATGGGAATGGTCAATAACCTCTTTATAAGGTTTTCTTTTTTAACCGACTTCTGAAAAAGGAGATTATGTATTCGGACGTCAGCTCTTTTTTTTAATGTGTTTGCCCCAATTTCTCCATGATTACTGAAGGATTTACGTGATTATCGTGAACTTGTAGTTATAGTACACACTGTTATTTTATAAGGAATTTGTTTGGGAAATCACTAAAAAGGGTACCTAAAATAAAATAAAAAATGCAAAGTGCAAAATGTTTTTTATTTAAGAACTCAAAAGAACAACACACAGAATAAACCTTTTGTATTTGGGTAGGTAACAAGTTATGAGCAAAAATTACGTTTAATAATTTCGAAATGAAGTTACAGTCCAAAACTTAGCACCAAAGCCGTAACAAACGACAGTAATAAGAAAACTAAGTTATCTAATATTCATTAATTGATTAACAAGGGACGGTCGCGAAGTGTCGTAACGCAAAGTGATAATTTCCCAAGCGTCGTTACTATAGGAACAATAAGCATTGTGGAGCTAAACGCTGCTGAAGGTGTTGCAGCAACGTCTGCGAACAATACGACGTGCCAGCAGTTGCGACAGTAAGACAATCGGCAATACAATGTACAATCGACGGTGGAAGAAACGGTTTACAAAAATGTACGTACATTGTTTCAGAAAAAATATTTGACGAGGACAATGTAGGACGAGGAAAAGTTTATCCTCCCAAGTCATTATCGGAAACTATTGTCAAAGAAGTTAATGAAGATAAAATTTTGAATGAATAAATCTCTATTGCAGAGGCATCTGACAACAAGGAATATAATAAAGATGAAAATTATGATCATCATTCAGCCGGAAAACGTCCACAAATACTGCTAAACTTAGGCCTCGCCAGAGAATCGGCGCCAAGCATAATATTGCCACAAAAACGTATCCCTTGCTTTTTGTGTTTTTGCACAGTCAGAAATGACAAAATCGACACCAACATTTACCCAAAACAAATACTGATCAAGTTAACAATCAATCCAATAAAATCAAACGCCTACAGGCAACTGTAACAAGCCTATTGAAACAGGCTATCGAGTCAATCCGACTCTATTTTAATAGTATTTGTAAGCTCAATGCTCAAATAAGCGAACACAAATACTAAACACAGAGCATGGATGGCGAAATACTGCACGTGTGCTCGAATTTCGCAACAGTAACTGTACCAGCTCTATAATGGGTGGTAGAAGGTGAATTATTAGCTCTTATCAAACGAATAAAGGACTCTGAAGTAGATTTATTGGGTGATATTGAGAACATTTGTTATTTCGATATAGTTAGAAACAAATTAACAATCACAAACGCAATTACTGATTTATTTATAACGCTATAAGATATAATTTAAATTAGCAATTGTCAGGTCTTTGTTTACTTTCAATTAGTGGGTCCCACTAGAGGGCAAAGGCCTCCCTTGACTTTTCTCTCTCGACATGTGGACCGTCTTGTCTATAGACCTCAACCTCGTTAGTAAAACCCTTTATCACCAAAGAGTTTAATATAATATTCCCTTTGACCTCCACGACCCGTAGGGACTTAATCAGCAGTGTGTGTTCTAGCAATCAAATGTGAAGTTAATAGCTCTTTATCTAATACAAAGACTTCCAAGAACATTAACTGCTGCAATTACTCAAGCGATCCCTAATTTATAAGCTAGCCTCATTTCAATACAAAAAATAACGTTATTCATTTAGACGAATGAACTTCAGACGACTTTGGAAGTTTTTATATTAAAAAATCAAGTTTCATTCAACAATGTTTTTGGAGCGTAGTTAATGATCTTGCTTAATACAAAATTAACCTACCTAACCCTATATTAATGAGACATGCAATAGAACTATAAGTAAGTATATGTCACGATACCCCTTACTACTTACCAACTGGGTGGTGAAGATCAAATAGACAGACGTTCCATGTCAAATACTAGTATTCAACTGCATCCGGCTAGACTGGAAGCCGACCCGAACATAGTTGGTAAAAGGCTAAGCTGATGCAATTTTAGACCCACTGCAATAAAAACAAAGTTTAAAATTCCTTACGTCAATGACAGCATTGAGAGTTATAGTGATGAAAGTAATGAGATTAAAGCTAAGATGTGAATGAACATTATTAAATGAGACGGAAATAAATGATGGGGTCAGAGCTGCTACTTGAGCTCGAACGAGCTTTGATTGTAACGGTTGTGAAGTATGGAGGAGAACAGGAATATACTCGTAATCTCAGAAATGCAAATTTATTATATAAAATCAACTTATTCAAAAAACCAGAACAGTAAATAACAACAAGAACTATAATTACTTTAACAACGATAAAGATTTAGAAACAGATATACCGTTAAACAAAGAATCAGCAAGTCATTAAATAACAGCCTAATTTCATCATTTAGTTTCGACTAGGTGGCCAAAAAGAATTAGGAGATAATAATATTTACCTTGATAGTCGATTGATGATTAAAACGATATATCCTTGATTCTACCACACGAGATACAAAACAAAGAGCTACATAGCTGTTCTGTACAAACCATTAATCAATGAACATAAGAACCCAAGTCTTAACTATGACTAAATCCAATTCGTGACCAGCGCCAATTGTACCTAACTCGTGTTCTTACCGTGCAAAATGAATAAATAACACGTCCTGATATACGAACAAAATCTATTAAAACATCATTTGTGATGGATGGCAAATTGATTCGTAATGTCTCAGTTATTCTTGTTGAATCCTTTTATGCTGAAGTGGAATCTTAGTAACTATGGGAAAATGATTCTATTGACTACCCTCGGAATGTTTCCACTGCATTAACACATGCTCTACTTATTTGTTCTCCATATGAATGCAAATATTTTCCATCTCAACGTCTTTTCTTGTGTTTGTCTTAATTGATCCCACCTTTGATTTACAGTAATGTCCCCTTTCAACTTCCTCATTAACATCTTCACAACAATTTTGCAGAATACTTCCTTCCATTACTTCATCAAAGAAATATGTCTGATCTTTGTTTACTAACGTATCGATAAAATCAAGATCTGTTATGAGAATCTTGAAATGAAATCACATCATTTCATTTTTGCAGTTTTATGGCATCGTAAAGTTCTTAGACTAATTTTTATAATTCAATCCATTTTCTTTCAGGCCGTTATCTATCATTTGGCTAGACGTATTATTTTCTGTTATAGCTTCATCCTACATACATTTGTCTTGTGCAAAGAGCACTATATTTCTGATAAATACACGCATTTAACGCTATTTGCCTGCAATAAATCTAGGTGAAACAATCTTACTAGTTTATTGGCATTTCTCAGATCTGCTTTGAATATAAATCTTTAGCGTCTGTGCCTGCTAGTAACTGTTATATCTGAAGCAATGTCTGGCTTTCCCTTTATTGTTTTTCAATGTACCAATAGTTGTCAATTTACAATGCTCAGTAATAATTCTACAGAATCCTTTCTCCTACTACGAAAAATTTTCCCACAAGACACGAAACTTAAACAAGCAACCAATTGTAAGTGTGACACAGAAAGGACACAATGACAGAGCTAACGCGAACCGTGACAATCAGTGCAGTACATACAAACACTCCAGCCTGTTCTGGCTGTAATTGGAATATGGCGTTGTAACTAGTTACCAGCTGAACGATGTTGAAGGTTGTGAACTTGTGACTGATAAATGATGATGATTGTAACCGTACAACAACGATTTTTTCTGACTAGATACACCCGGTTTCTGAATTATTGAATCTGCTGTTAAATCATATGAAAATGGTAATAAAATCTGGCAACTCGACAATCTTGTCAATCACAGTTTTTTTTTTTAATGACTGTTTTGGTTTGATTCAGTCTCATAATAAAATTGCTGTTGGCATCATATTTGACAGCAGAGTGATGCTTTCAGAAACTGCGTTTTCTACCATAGTTCTAACACCGTAGAAACGGGTTTCTTTGACGGAAGAATCGACAAAATGACAGATTGTGACGACAACATGACAGATTTCTTTTCACAATCTGTCATTTTGTCGATTCTTCCGTCAAAGATCCGATCTGCTTTTTTTAATCTAAAAACAGAAGGAACATCATAAATCCCGTTAGTTCCGTTGTTTGCAGAGTTCCAGTGCTTTAAGTTTATATGTATGCAACAACCTAGTTTTCATGCCAGAGTACACAAATGTGGGTCAACTGGATTTATTCCAAAATTCCAGATAGTCAGGTTTAACGGCTAATCCGTACATTGAAATGGAGCTGTAGTCATTAGCGGAATGAGCCTTCATGTTTTTAGCTCCTATAAATTTAGATTTTAGAGGTAAACAAAATAATTGGGTTAACTATTAATGGTAGTGGTCTTATCAGTGCTGGAAATAAGTTATTGGTCCTACTATAGGACTTAAATTATTATATCAATGATGGGGCAAGCGGGTGTTTTTTAAGATGACGACTAGTAGAAATTCATGGAAGAACACATGCTGCGCCATCCCCAAGTAAATATAAGGACAACGGCAAGAGAATGACGACTATAATGGAGAAAAAAATTTACCAAATGACTGCTACCATGAATTTTACAAGCAGCAGAAGAGGCGTCCTTCTTCTTACAATATATCATTTTCTTGATTAAATTAGATCATTTTATACGCAGTTATACTTCTTTGTACATTATTCCGTTGCATGTATCATCTTTAATTGAGCTCAAGCGTGGTTGAGATTCATAAAAGCACAATAAATTATGAAGATCATGTGTTTTGTATGAGTAACACTCGTAGCTCGTTCCGTCAAACGTTGGCGCCAATATTGGTAAACAAATGGAACAAAGACTTGTGATTTATTGGCCACGTTTTACATTGGAACATGCATATTGATGTACATTGTTCTTTCTTCGTGTGGCCGTAATCGGAACTAGCGCCGCCATCGTGTTTTTCAATAAAAAAATCCTGTCATTCAAGTGTCAAAAGAAGCAGCACTGTAACAGTAATCTCAGTGACATATTCTAAAATTGAGGAACTTAGGAGAGGTCTAGAGATGTCCAACAAGGGACTTCAATACCGTTGTTGACTTCCCAAATAGATTGTTAATTTATAATAAGAATGAAGCCACAATATTTTTTCTAGAAGGCAATGTGGCCGAACGTTTTGTGCCAAGAGCAGAATCATAGACAAAACTAAATAAACTTTTTATTATTCAACCGATCGTGACCACGGGCAAGTGATAATAAAAGGCGCGTAAATAAAACGATTACTAACACTAACTGCGCAGTCATAGAGGATTCATGGTGACATTGACACAAATCATTTAGAAAACAATACGTTAATGTTTTGAAAAGGATATTATTATTCAATTAGTGTTATGTATTTTGTTAGGTTAGAGCCAAAATATAAGCCTTCAGTTTTCCAAGTTGAGCTTATAAGTGACTAAACTAATGGGTTGAAAAACAAGGCGCTAAACTGTCAAAGTAATTAAATCTTTAGCAAATTCACACCCAACATTCAAGTTCTAGAAAAGAATGACAAGTATGTGATTCTATAAGGACTATCCAAGACGGCCGCGATTCACTGAACAATATTTCATGCGAACTACGTGTTATAATTTTAAATCTTCGTACCGTTATTCATTTCCGTTTGACTCCATTTTTTGGACGATCACCTCTAGCCCAACAGTGGCAAGTCGTGATAAGTTTTGAGTGCCACTTCTTGTTCGTTGCGTGTTGCAGAATTTAAACTGCTTCCTTCCATTCTCGGGTCGTGTACCTTATATTAATAGCCCTTTATACTAATGCGAATTCTGACTGATATTCGTTCTTCTACAAGACTTTGAAATTAAAAAAAAAACAACGCAAAATTTTGGTTAGATTGCTGCATGGATCTTTTGGCGCTTGTATGACATTGACAGGAGGGGCTGTTGGTAAACATGTATTGAAATGACCGCGTTAGTTTCGAAGAAGGCCACGCGCCAAAAGGTCTATGAACTTCAACTAAACTCACTGTTTTTATTTTCAGTAATAAATATTGGAGCCTCCCTAATCGAAAGATTTTTAGTAGCATCATTATACTCGCGATTGTCGAATTAAAACTACAACCTACTTAACTTATAAACATGTGTGATCGCATGAATGGATATTAAAAGTAAACGACATAGTAATGGGTTCAAAACAAAGACATTGTTTTATAAAAAATCCAATAATGTAATGTCGCTTCACCTTTGTCTTCTCTCTAAAACAGGAAGGCGGTTATTTTGATTAGATTTTTAGTGGTCATAAACATTTTATTTCGTTTGTAGGCCATTAAAAAATCATTTCTTCTAACCATAGACAAAACAAAGACATTTTATAACGTGCTTCTGGACTCTGGAGCACGGTTCTGGAACTTGATTTCGTTCTAAATTCAAAAGTGAAATTGTCTATTCCATTTTCATGAAGCCTTTTCTAGATGTGCTTACTGCATAATATATTATGTGCACAAAGCAATAAGCACAAGCTATTGTATCAGAAATGTGTGGTCATATTTAAGGGACCATCAAATTGAACAACTTTTTCTATGAGACCAACACCGTTATCGCGAACAAATAATCAGTTGTCCCATACAAACCTTAAATGCCTACTCGCTTCGAATGTATGGGGCAGGTTAAGGTGGAAGCGCCAGGGTAGCCTGCGAAATTCATTTTTGTTACGTCACAAATTTAAAAAAAAAAACGAAAAAAAAAAAATTCGTGGGCGAACTCTTAAATATCACCACACCTTTTTGGTACACACTGTATATAAGACATCACCAAGGGCCAGTTATTAATACAAATTTTTCACCGGATACCCCTTATCTTTATGATTATGAGAAGTAATTTGGCCTAATATTTCCTATTCTAAAATATCAACAGTTAGGTATAATTTCCCAGACTTACTATTATATTTCTCTAATAACTTCCTTTTGTTTTTTCTGAGCATGGGAAGTAGCACAAACGGTACTGTTTGAGTACAACATTAACACACCGGATTTACGAAGAATTTAAGTTTTACACATCGCCGAATAACGTTAAGTTAAACATTGCTCTCTGAAACACGACACTGTTCGTGTTTTAAGTAGGTCTTATTTATTAAATACAAATTAGAAAAATAATGTAATTTTTTTAATGTGACATCATTTTTGTTTTTTAAATAATTTCATTTTAACTTGTGTTATTTAAGAAACTGAGTAGAAATTCGTATAACATGATTCGTTTTAGTGGACTCGTTCTTACATAAAAAAACCCTATTTTATTCTAATACATAATTCACTATATGAAGAAAAAAATTGCCGAAAAGATCCCAGTTGTCATTTTCACCAGCTGCTTCGTGATAAGTTTGTAATCTGTGTTTTTTGTTTTAATTTTTATGGATAATTTACAGCTGGGTAGCAAAGGTATAATTTTCTTTCATTCAAATTGTATATACCTACCTAAATCGTAATGGTAATAAAATACACGGATATGGCCATAGTGATTAGCTGCGGCACGCTACGCTAATTGCATTTTTTTATTAAGTGCTTATTTATAGAAAGGTAGGTTTTTCTATGGTAGTAAAACAACACGAACAAAGTCGCGTTTTTTTCGTCAGAATCATAATAATCTGATGGTGAGCAGCTGGGTAATTATAAACCGCCAGGGGTTCTAGATTAGGTATTCCAATGGATTCTCCGCGGTATAACTCCAGGGATCTATCAGTCATGTTTCACTTATAAAGGGATAGTTTTCATCAACCGTAATTGAGTATTATTTCAGTTACGTTTCAGACATTCTGTTAACAAAAAAAAAATGAATTTATTATCGATTTTGAATCATCTCTGAACATCACTCTGTATAATATGTAGTTTCCACCCATAATAAAAATAAATGTCAACAAAGCAAAAAGAAAACAACAGGTACTATAATGTCACTCTTCAACACAAAAAGCCTGTTAACAAAAAACCGTAATCCACGTCTTTCAAAGTCATATCCGCGTGCATTCTCGGCCAAGTTGCTCGTCAATGATGATCACGGGTTATTAGCCGATCAACAATGCGTTACTGAGTGCCCACATTACTAGAATATCAGCCATTCTTAGAACCATCCAGTCATTACACATTTCACCGGACAGAAATGCCATAGACTACTTTCTTGGTTCTAGAACAAAGGTACAGTCACGAGCACTATTGTGTATACACTTGACCAAATTCAAAATCGAATTTCGTATTCCATAAAAGTATGAGTGCCAAAACATCATGTTCGTTATAGCATAAAATTACAATCAGTACAGAAAAAGAAAATCACTTTCATACGTAGCTAAGTGTGTACATTTTGGTGCTCGTGAGGTCGTGACTGTACGTCGAGTGCATTGCTCTGAATTGAAACCTAGATTCTAAATTCGAAATAAGTGTGTTTCAATCAAAATCAATGATCTTAAATGAAAGCTATTGAAACGTTGATGGATGTAATAAATCGTATCAGAACGTCCATAGATTGTTTTTAGTTGGTAAGGCACAAACAGGGTGTAAACGGACCCTTCACGAAGCCGTCAACCAAGCATTATGTCTTACATCAAACCTAGTAACATTACGCAAAAATTATTGCTGGGAAATTACTTTTTTTTTGGGGTGAAAAATCACGTTTTACGGTAGGACTCAATGTAACGCACTCAAAACATTGTGCTGGTGGATGGATTGAATAGTACAGGGGTCGTGGAGGGTTGGGTGTTGCATTATTAACATGTATTTTTAAAAAAACTTGTTGAAGGTTGAAGGATTCAAATAAATTGTTTAGAGGTCATTTTTTTTTGGTAACCGATAAAAAAGCCATTGGAAAGTGCCAAAATATGCAGTTTATTCCAATTTTGACATTCGGCGCTATTTATTGTATGAATTGAATTAAGATTAAATAACACAAGGTTAAGAATGTGGTCAAATGATTACTGGAGCATATCGGAAACATTATCCTAAGATTACATTATGGGTAAGTAGCATTCTTCTTAGGTTTATTTGTAAATAAACAATCAATAATGTATATTCACCATCCACACCATTTTTTTAGTTGAAAAAAAGAATGATCCTCCTAAATTTTTTAAAATTATCATCATCACACCAAACTAATAAATAACTGGGTTGTGGAGGTCAAATAGGCAGTCGCTCCACGTAAAATACTGGCAACGCCGATGATGAACATCATAATACAGATAGTCCCTTAAAAACATATCATTGAACAAGCAATTAAAAATTCATCAAACCAATTTCACTTAGCAACAAAACCCAACTCCATCGCTGATTTGATCAATGTTTTTACACTTACACTAATTCGGGCATCAACTCCACAACTGACATAGACCTCTACGAAACCAATAGACAAAAACTCTGTTCACAAACGTCATACAGATCCATGGACAAGCTGGGTTCTTCACCCGCTGGTCATTGCTCGACTACCGAGCAGATACAGGCGGCCTTGTCGCTTCGGTGCTCAAAACTCGAGCGCTACTCAACTAGTCACTACCTTTATAAATGACTGACTTTTGCCCCTGGCTTTGCTCGTCTTGTTGTCGGAAATTACGTTTTAAATCTAGGCTATGACACTCGGGGATAATGTAGCTTCCCATTACTGTTTTTTTTTTCGAAATTGGATCAGCATTTCCAAATATTACCCCCTACATTCATGCTTATAAACATACAAACTTAATTTCTTTATAATAATAGTAAGTATCTATAGATTCGTATGCTCAAAGCATTGAAGCACGTGATTGTTTTTTCTAATCAATTGTATTTGACCGTTTACCTAAGGTACAGTACAGACAGTTGAACGATCGACGAATTCAATTAGATTCGTCGGTGAATTAATCAGTAATTTAGATTAAATAAAAACTCTTTTCATCGAGGTTAGCATAACTAATTTGCTTTCCATTTAACGTCAAAGCTTATAAGTAATGCAATTACAAATATGGAATTCGCTCGAAGCTGGCACCTCGCCAATGCTGCTGTGTTTTTAAACATCAAGTTAAATAAGCTAATATTGTTTTGCTTACTGCTATTTTTAGTACTGCAGCAGGTTTATTTGCACGATTTTGTTAATAAAAAGTGAACTTGGAGTTTCACTGTCCAATTTATAAGTACCTAGTGATCATTTTCAATTTCAATGGACTAGACACTAGACAGTCTGTACGTTTCACACCATCAAAGACGACTGCCAATAAAATTGACTGACATTTAATAGCACCATTACGTCATTTGATGGCAGTAACCGTGCGATGACTGCACATCGAAAGATGCTCAAGACTGGCTTCCCTTGGGACCACTGACCTCCTTTTTCTAAGGCCTGCCACACAAAGGCGATTCTTTGAGCGACGTCGAGCGACTATGTCGGTTTAGCTTAGCTGGATGAAGTGATAGCAAGTTGCAAAGTTATGTAGATTCTATGCCCACTAAAAATGTCGATTTCTTGGCAATAGAGTTATTCACCTAAATCGAGCTTTGATTAGTGCGCAAAACAAAATACGCGCTTGGACGTGGAGTTGCGGACACCAGCACGTTATACAATACAACAGCACAGATAACCGGGAACACGTCAAAAACTCCGTCGAGGCGCTACTTGTCTGATTTCCAAAACCTTCCAGTTCTTTTCCGCAAACTTGCAGCTCATTTCCAAAATATTGCAGTTCTTTTCGTTCTTTGTAGTACTTCTTATTCTAACAGCTCCTCTTTCTTTGTTCACAGAGGGTGGCGGGATCAAAGTGCGTGCGCGCGGCGCGGTGCGAGGGCGCGCGCGGCAGGTGACCGACGGTCTTCCCGGCTGATGTGGGCGGCGAGCGCTTGCTGCTCGCGCCAGGCAGGTCTGTACCTAAACTTGGTGACTATTAGGCCTAGTGTCCCCCAAAACAATAACGAAAGGAGCGAAGCGGAGACATGCAAAATTCGACCAATCACAAAAGAGACGAAAGTGGAGTTCAGATAGGCTGCTGCTCCATTTAAAACTGGGCTAGACTGGTATTCAACTGCATCCGGTAGACTGTATGCCGATCCCAACATAGTTGGGAAAAGGCTAGGCAGATGACGACAGGATAGACGAAATACGCGATTTGACAACCAATGTGATTGGTCGATTCCCGCACGTCTCCTCTCCGCTCCGCTCCTCTCCGCTTTGCTGGAAACTCCAGAGGCGAGAAAAATCTAGCGAAGTTGACCAAAACGAGGGGCTAGATGCTGAACTCTATGATAGTTTGCTTTGAAAATTACACATTTGCAGGCCCGTGTCCCAAAATGAGAAAGGGTACAGCTGAGACTGAGCTAACGTTGTACATTTCTCCCTGAATTGTATAACGAGAGATGAACTGCTATGCTATGCCATCAAACTATTATCAAATATAAGATATTGTAAGGCTTTCATTGAGGGGAAAATAATGAACACAAAGGTTAATTTGCAATATATCTAACCCAATAACTAAAAGATGAAATGAGCCTTTACTCGAAGCCCCTGAAATCTCCCGGTTTTAAGCAATGAATCTAGAGTCCAATGGTTAAGCCTGGTGGATTGTTTTACAGAATCTGGAAATTCCACTTTGACAGTCATTAGAAATGTTCATTACAAGCAAGTCACGTAAAATGGCCAGAAACAATCAAAGCCAGACTTCTTCACAGCTCCATTAACAATGTAGACAGCTGTTAATTAAAAGCTAATTAATGACTCTGTCTATATTTAACTAGTACCACATCTAGGCAAGCAAAGTAATTCGGTAGTGTAGTTATGTATGCTATTTTCCACTACGACCTGTTCCTCAAAAGCAAATGCAATGGCAAAAATCTGACACGAACTGAAAAAAGGATGTCTAAATATGACTCGCATGTAACCCCCATTTTTGTACAGTCGACAAAAATGAGTAAAATTGAATATAAAATCGTTTACCCAACATTGCTCGTTGATAATATTCTTCCTATTAATATATCTAAGACGCAAGTGACTGATGGCATAGCACACGTAATCTTATGACCTAACGCTAGTGATATATGTAGATATAATGGGTATCTATAGATATATATGGTTGGAATCTAATTAGAATTCTATGTAATACACTGTCCCATGAGTGCTGTTACTGTTCGCCCCACGTGCACTATACTGCAATGGCCGTTATTGAGATTATAGGTGTTCCAAAAATCCATTTTTGACGGTGTTAGAAGTTTGATTGACTCTCGGTTTTTCCGAGTTAACATCATTAGGCACTCCTTAATTGCAACCTCCTTAACACAATCTTAATCGCATAGTAGGTATTCATTTTTTCAATTTAAAATCCATTGCATCGAAGATCTTTTATGTCTAATTAATGCATTTGAGTAGGTTTCAATAAATTGTTAATGTGTTCAGGCTCATACTAGAACACTGTCTCTGTTGTAGTCACAATTTTAATCTAATGCAGAGCTAACCCTAGCAATCAGTGTGGTTACATTAGAACTGTGACCATGGAAATGGTAACCCTTCATTCGAAGAACTTTGAAGTTAAGCTATCCCAAGTCAACTTAAGTTAACTCACTCTTCTAGCATAGTACATAACCCCTAACATATCCAGTAAAGGAATATTAAATCTTTTCATATTTTATGGGTGGTAATCTTTCTGATTTGCAAGACGTTCAGCTTCTTTTCCAAATAATACTGCTAAGCTTCACCTAGATGAGGGTAAAGCCTTCAGAAAATTGCATTTTCTTTTGCAATACTAGGGTCATATTCTTGGACTGGTTCCAAATCTTGAGTGGTGGCAAAAATTACACTCACTTCTGCGCATACATTTCACGATATTTGCCTTCCTAAAATCAATGGCCTTTTACACTGTTGGAGTAACTACTTTCGTAACAATAACTTCAGACTTCCTGCTACTGTTACTTCTGTTTTCGAAAGCTTCATTTCACCGGATTGATTTCCCTTTGTTTCTTCTGTTGGCCTGATGCAATGCAGATATTTAGCATCTTCCATAATTTTGATAGATGTCTACCGACAACACTTTCTTAAGCACCAAACTTCACCTCGTGACATAAAAATTCTACCACATCACTATTCAAACTTACTGAAATGCAAACCTCTACTTCGTCAAACAAATTTCTAACACTTCGTCACACTTAAAATCCAGCAAAAATTACCAAAAAGCAACCCTCAAAAGCTGAATCACAGAGAGCGTCAAAATCTCCATGACGGCCATCCATAGTGCACTTAGGGCGCCCGCCAGTAGCTGACGGCGGTGTGTGTTGGTAGCTAACAGGCACTCATGCGTGACGGGGTGACTAACCGAGCGGGGCTGGCAGGCGAGGGCGGCGGCAGCGCCACGGCCGCGCGCACTCCCGTGAAGACCTTCCAGGCGTACCTGCCGCCGGCGCACCGCACCTACAGCTGTATACATTGCCGCGCGCACTTGGCCAGCCATGACGAGCTTATATCAAAGGTATTGAGCGCTTCTTATTTTTCTCTTTTCAAGCAAATTTTGGTCTATTGTGTAATTTCTTTCTGAAACTGTCTGTCATCTCTTTCCGACCCATCAATTTACAGCAGTAATTTAATTTAAACTTTATTTTAATTAGGTTTTCTTAAAACAGCCTTCTGGGAAACGGGGATTTTTAGCTTCCAAGCTGATAATTCCACCCTGTTCACTTGAGTTATAGCATATTTTTTTTATTTCTTTCGTCTTCGGATGATTTCCTGAATTTTAATCGAATACTTATTAAGATAACATTAATCTGTTGACTTTTCTTGGCAATTCATAAAACGGCATGGTTCTTTCATGTACCATTCTTCTGTTTCTAACCTTTACCTCAGAAACGTTTGTTTCTCTGAGTCATTTCTGTACCTACAAGATAAACATTCAAATTCGCACATTCATTGCCGGAATCTGTTATTGACACCAACAGAAATAGCCCGTGAACTCTTTGTTCAAATTAATATCAACAGCGCCAATTAATCTTCATTTTTATGAAGTGCTTTGTGGCCTACTCGGTGTAATGTATATTAATTGGGTCAACACACTAGGCCCGCCATTTCTGTCATCCCTGCTTTTATGACGTCCTTTAAATTATATTCATGTTCATTTTCATTGTTCACGCTTTTTCCTCCAGTGAACACTATTTGAAACTAACTTTAATAAAACTGTCCCTTCAAGAAAATGCTCGCTCTTCTCCATAACTTTTTAAATTAAAACAAACGCCTGTTGCTTCTACAGCCCGCTATTCAAAAACCGTTACAGTTTCAGTACACCATTTTCCAATTAAGCTATTACAATAAGGATTAATTTCTCCTTCTCAAACTGCATTGATGACCTTAATTTTAATAAGATGCAACATTAACGAAATTATTTTTCTGTTTTCCAGTCGTTTCAAGGCAGCCAGGGGCGCGCGTACCTTTTCAATTCAGTGTGAGTATAATAATATCAACGTCACTTTATATATTCTTTAGTCATGCATATTTCATGTAAGCGACCTGCACGCTACTAGGATTTCAACATCGGTATTAGCATTATTTGCCTCTCAAGTGCTAACTTACCATATCCCATGGCGTTTAAAGCGAGTTTCGTAAACAAATAAGCCTTTATCGAGATTAGGTATATTCGCACTTCACGGTTCTATTGCTAAATGACTGAAACTTGATACGTGTCCTTCGCTATGCAATAGACTGCATTACTGCAACCTCAGCTATTTTTCCGTTGAAACATTCAATACGGTGTCACCTTCAACTGTATTAGGTACTATTTTCTTTTTTTTCTGGCAATGTGACTTAGTACCTATTTGCTTTATAAATGTCACGGTCAACAGAGTTCGATTATAAATCTATCACAAATATTTGCCTTCAAATCCTTGATGGACGGATAGTATTTCTAAATAACTATACCTTTCAGTTGTCTGAACATTTTAGGCTTTTAGAATACACTTGATATTTTAAAAGCGAACACGATGCCAGCAAATATTTTTACATTTCAAATAAAGTTGTGTTGTGACGTGGAAAATGGCGCGAATATTTTTATACAAATATACAAAACGACTGACATTTCGAAAAAAAATAACATGTTGTTGTTTATGTCCATAAGTTTTTTTTTTCATGCCATTGATGTTGACATTCTTCCTATACTTTAGGATGTATAAAATAAAGGTTTTCTCGAATTTTCCAGTGTAAACGTGGGTTGTGGCCCGGCGGAGGAGCGCGTGCTACTGACAGGGCTGCACGCGGTCGCCGACATCTACTGCGAGTGCTGCAAGACGATGCTCGGATGGAAATATGTAAGTGTCTATATCGACCTGTTTTATTTTAGTTTAGTTTTAGTCTTTGCTCGGCTGTTTAACAATAATAGGTACTCGATTTCACAAAAACCAAGTGACACAACAGTTGTTTTCAACTCTCGGCGATAAGTCGAGCGTTGAAAATCCTACAGTGCGATATCATTTGGTAGGCAATCCATTATGTGCCGCTTAATTTTAGTTAAACCGGAAATGCTTACAAGAATGATAAATGATAGGGATAAAGACTAGTTTAGTAGTACCCATTTTTAGATCCTAAACGTAAGATAAAAGTTTGGATCGACTACAAAGAGCGCCACAAAACAAGTGGTTTTTCCTTATGTCTCGTTCTGTCTGCCTGATTGGTTGCCACTAAATATTTTATTCTACAAAGAGGTCCATTTTTGACTCGTAAATGCCACAATCAATATCAATTAAAAGTTAAATCTTGTACTAATTTACTTATTCGCTCAACTGTTACCTAATCTGAACTAAAAACAAGTAATTCTAGAACCCTTTAGAAACTTTCCTCGAAGTAACAACAGTCTGAAAAACTAATTATTTTTCTGTTCGCCCCTAATTATAATCCCAAAACAGTAGACGGGAGTCTAAGGCCTTTTGCCCACGACGATTTTTTGTAGCGATGCTTTCGCGCGTTTCATAAACGCGTTAGTCACATTTGCAACGCGCGACAGCATCGATATAATAGCTATGCAAACGAATAGTGCAATCGGAGGCATTTCTGGTACCGATGCTGAATCGCGTTAGTAGCGATTCCGAATGTAACATAACCAGGGAGCAGCATCGTGACAGACGTATCGCGGCCGCTTTGCATGTTTTGAATCGCTGGAAAAAGTTGCGGTGAGCAAGGATCCTTTATAGCGATTTTAACTTCAGATAAACTCGATATCTATGCCCTTTTCGTTTTAAAATGTAAATGCAGTCATCCCTTTTAATAAGCAACTGTTGTATTCATGAAAGTAAATATTTTTGCTGAGGTCAGGAGATCAAACTGGTATCGAAATTATTGAATACGTAATTAGGCGATGTTAATTAAGTAGAACGTTCAAATTAGTCTTTAATTAGTGCGAGACTTAAGTAGCCCACAAATAACCGTGTCATCATGTTACGCAGATGGAAGATTTATCATCCTCGGACGCAAATCGCATAGTTGGAACGTCATTGGAACATACGATTTTGATAAGAATTCTTAAGACGTAGAAAACAACAAACAACAAATCTCAAATGCGCACATGAAGTATGTGCATAAGTATATAGGAATTTCTCCTAATCTTGCAGAAAAACAGGCTATCTTCACAGCCTCCTGAAGGCCAAGTCTGAAGTCTAAGGCAGCACGTCGTGCTACAATATTTCTTTCTAGTCAATATTTACAAAAAATTATACCTTGTATCTTTTTTTAACGGTTTAAATCAATACATAAATCAATCGTCAGGCGAACACTGTAGTCCGTCCACGTAGGCAGAACATTTCAATAGATCTCACCCCTGCCCTTTAATCTTTATTGATCTGCATTCAGCGCTAAATCCATTGAAGTAGGGTAGGGCACGTGCCAGGTGCTGCTGACATTTATATCGTGGGTTCATGCAAAACTTTAAAACGTGTTTATGCTGTGTTGCTAATGCACCCTTCTGTTCCAGGAGCACGCGTTTGAATCGAGTCAGAAATACAAAGAGGGCAAGTTCATAATAGAACTAGCTCATATGGTGAAAGAAAACGGGTGGGAATAGGCGCGCGGTCCCCCAGGCCGCGCGCCAGACTACGAGTGTTTTGGGCCGGACTTTAGGCCTCAGTGACTACAGTGCTGTTGTGATACGATTGGTGGTCAAGCGATGGAAGCCCACAAACCGGCGCGACTACAAAAAAAGACTTTCCGAAGCGTCAATTACCCACAAACATCTGATATGCACCACGAGTGTTCGTTTTCGGCCATAAGGCCTCGATAGGCCCGCAACGATGAACTCCCGCCGGCAGATAGAGCCTTCGTGATGACGTGGCAGGCGAGTTGCACGGTAACGCTCGCCTTACTCCATGGAACAATCAGGAACAGTCAGCCCTTTACGTCAAAGATCACTTAAAACGATACCAACTAGATATAAAACCCTTTGACGTAGAGGAGCAATCTTTAAAGCTTGTATAGCTGTACAGATACAACGTCGCCGCGTAAATCGGTCAGGATCGATTGCATATTATTTTTATTATCACAACTAATTATTATTGGGAGATCGAAGCCGACCGACTTGCACGGCGCGTGCGACTGTCCGAGAACACAGTGAGGATATCGCCTTATGTGCTCTTTTACTTTTAATCGGCTTCAGCGCTTTGGCACCGCCAGTCAACGTAATGTTATATTGTTATAAATGTAAGTAATCGATCTCAACCGCCCCACGTAAGGGGCAATGGGCTTAGAATTTATTATTAATTTTTAAAAACGATTTCATTCACGCCCGCCGTGGCTGCGGCGCGGTCGTTAGTACATCGTAAGTTGTCTTAGTTTTTATATTATGTAGCTACGTATGTACTGTATTGAGAGAACACTAATACTTTCTCTTGTCCCTTTAACCTGTGATAAGTATGTTAGTAATAGAAATTTTGAATTTCTTGAACGTATTCTTTCAAGAAGTTGCTCAGATTATGTCAGTTGTATGTTCCTAATGATTTCAGCTGTACAATTTGCTTTTTATTTTGTTTTATTTTATTTTTTGTGAGGAACCTAGTCGAAACTTGAATGTGTTGTGGGAAGGTGATTTCCATTTTATTTTACTTTGCGCCTGATTTAGTGATTTTTAGTTAGTAATTGTATCATTTCGACTATTCCTCGTGTATCTTTGATATTTTACACAATTTTGTTTTTTCTAAATTAACTTTTTTTTGTTTGACTTATTCTTTGGTCGGAAACGAAATCTGAGCTCATTTTTATATGAACGAATGCGGTGAGTTAGCCATCGGACGGTTTTATTATTCATTTATTGTTTCCATTTTATATTATGAATTAGATACCTACCTTGTACCCGTATATTTTATCTTAATCACATGGTACTTCATTTATAATTGTATAAACTTATCATTGTAAGAAATTGCATGAGCTTCGATTATCTATGATTATGTGTATGTGAATCGATCGTAAACTCATACGCACTGATTAATTTCCCGAGAATAAATCGATAAATAATAATTATAATCGACTAACTTGACGTCCGACTTCAATAGTGATGTAAATTGGAAGTTTTGTATTTGTATTGGATGACTTTGCCGTCGCATGAGTGTGGAAGCTCACTAGGCGATTCGACTCACACGACTTATTTTTTTTCAATTTCTTTGATACCGCCTAAAGTTTATATAGCTCAAAATCATTACAATCTTCCATACTTTAACTTTCTCTACCAATATTAAGGCCTTAAACTATAAATGTGTGTAAAATAAAGCATTTGTGAAGTATGAACTTAGTGAGCTTTTAACCTACCAGTTGATATCAAGAGCGTTGATAACTGCCACTAGTATATACAATGTAATATACATAAATATAATACAAACTGTAAGTGACCGCTCGTTTGATCGAAATGTGTTGATTCTGGACACATTTAATGTGAAACATAACGGGTTCAATATTATTTGATATAAATAAACAAATATATTTATATTTACATTATATACTCAAAAACGATTACGACTTATTATGTATTGTGTACAAAATCATGGAATTTTATTATAAAAGGCAATATTTTTCACTAAATTTGTCCAGAACTATCTTAACATTCAGAGTTCTCTATTAATACGTTATGCACTGTGGATTATTTATCAGTATCAACATCACCCGGCCAATGCTGGCTCTGATATGCGGTAATAGAGGACTTTGACCCTTAAAAGCTCTGCCTGACTGAATATTTTGGTGAAGTATTTGACTGCGCCATTAATCCAATAATATCGTTACTAATTAATAAGAAAAATAATGTTTTTTCTTTACTTTATAATGCAAAATCGGCAACATTAAGAAATGCAACACGCACTCACAAATATTAATAATTCTTAACGTAATTATTTTTAAATAATGGCAGAATTAACATTGAATGCGTAGTGAAATATGGTGTCATTATAGAAGTCAAGCAGAGTTTTTATATTACATACTTATTTTTACAACAAAACACATGGTTGGCTACATAGAACGTCAGTAAGTGAATGTAAGACACATTCTTATATCATTTTATGTTCGTTGAAAGATGTATTTGGGGGTAGTCTTTGTGTTAGAAAAGTTTCTTAAATATTAAAAAAGGATCACTTTATTTCACTTCATATGTTTCATCACCATCTGCCTTTTCCTATGTTGGAGTCGGCTTCCAGTCTAACCGGATGCAGCTGAATACCAGTATTCATGAAGCGGCTGCTATCTGACCATAATAATGAAAATGACATTTTTGCACAGGGCCACATGCAAAAAAAAGGCAAGATGTTTTCAAAACCATTGATAGATATTCATTAAAAGATTTAGAAGACATTCGAGATAAATTAACTTTTAGACTTATGAGAACGATAAAAACAAGAAGTCACAATACAAGAAGGAGTCTGAGCTAAACTGAACTTTCTCCCCACACCATAAGGTTCTATTTCATAAAGCTACCAACAGATACGTCTTTCTGAAACACATATATCGAATTCAACGTAAAAATAAGGTCAAACGATAATGCATTACAAGTTCACAATATTGTCTGTTTAATGTAATCGTGTTAACTGTTATCATAGGGTTAATGTTAAGATTTTGATGCACAATGTTCAATGAAAATGTTTGAGGCTGAGTGCTAGAGGATAGAGGATAAAAAATAACCCCATTTGTATAAAGACATGTTCGACAGTGCGGTCTGTGTTATGTGAAAGAATATTGATTTATAGAATCTGTGACATTTTCATATTTTTGATTTTGACGCCCCACTTTGTTAGGTGCTATAGGCTTACCGGTTAATTCAGACGGTACCAGGAAGCTGCGGGATGCGGGTTTTATGCCCTCGTAATAGCAAGATGACGGTTTCAAGAAAAAACACAATATCAAACAATTTTGACACATCTGCTACATTCTTAATTATTTGACCACAAAAATGATACTAGCTCTCTTGATGTATTTTCAATACAAAAGACGATTAGTGCATCAGCTATTTCGAGGGCAGTATTGACGTCCGTCAGTGACGAAGTATCTGCGTTCTCGACCACCCCCCTTCCCTTACCTCGCAGCTACCTGAGACACCGTCTCGGTAAAGCGGTAGACCTGTAGCTGGGTATTTTTTTAGTGCTCATTTCACGAGTATACGAATTTATCTGATGTGTGGAACACGCTAGAAATCTCATCTTGAAAATATCTGCCTTGTTTTTCTTTTAACTTGAATTTGGGCACATTTACGGTATTTATTATCAACAAGGCAGTAACATTTATTAATCATTATCGATGTATTGTTATAAAATGTTCAAGTTATTGTGGAAAGCTAAAGAGTTCTCTACTATAATACTGGACGTAATGTTTCGACTGACACTATCAATAGACGCCATTTTGTGAAAATCGAAAGATTGGGAGCAGTATTCTGGGAGAAAAGCCCTAGAATAGGTCTAGATATATCGATGCCGAGGATTTCAATATCGATAAATGGAGCGTATCTGTAACAAAATGCTTTAAGTCCCCGCCCTATCTATCGATATCGACAAATGTTTAGTTTTATACAGAGTGATGTAATATTTTCATCCTGAACATTATGCAACACGATAATCGAAACTTATCGAGATTGTCACAGTAGTATAGATTAACACTCTTAGACCACAATGTAATCTTTGACGCAATTCGACATGACACAGAAGAAAAATAAAAATAAAAAATATATAAAATAAAAAAAGAAATTATATCTTGATGATAGTGAGGGAAAATTAACAAAGAAGCTAGATTTCTGTGAGGCATAATTAAAAGTATTTTTCTACTTGATCGTTTAGGAATGCTATTAGATATTTTTGGACCATTGTTAAGATAAAACTATGATCAGTATTGTGGAGTGAGGATAAGAGTTGATGTTAGTTTTTGTGGATGTTGGTCGAAGTGATTGTTGTTGTCGAGAATAGAGAAAAAGCGCTTTCTAGCTCTAAACAATGCACCCACACACTTTACCGTATAGTTTTTGGGACTTCTAGAAGATGTTTCTGTCATTCAAAAACATTCTCGACACGTTATGTAATTCATATCAATAGAACTTTCATCACGAATATTAAAAATCGATATTTCTCTGAACTTTATAATGTAGTTAATTCTGTGGGATATTATCGACCATTTTGCCTTCACCTGACTTTTTACGTGGACCGAAAATGACCCATGATTGCAAAGGCATTTATTTGAAGAACTTAACTACACTCCAACTGGAAGTTTTTAATTTTAAACTATCATGGTCACTAACATTATCATGAACTCTAGAAACGGGATATTTACCATGTTTAAACATGGTAAATATCCCGTTTCTAGAGTTAATGATAAGTTTTTAATTAGTATTTTTGTTTTTATAGATGTTGAAGACATGTTCTAGAAGCCCAAAAACAAAGGTCTTGGAGTGTTAACTGATGACCAAGATGAATGAACAGCGTATTATAAAAATGGTGCATTTCATTACGTATGTGTACATTTCGCATATTTTTAAGGTATCCCGAGTAGTTGTTTACCAAGAAACCGCTTAATATTTTTGTATTTTCTTAGTATGTAATGATGCATTATAACAAAAAAATTCGTGGTGTCTTCTTACGATTGTGTACGCATTATGCTATAGATGAGTAAACATATTTGGTTGAAATAATAAGTGCGTAATAAAACACATTTTCGTATTAAAAATACTTTGGCATTTTTATTTTATATGTAACAATCAATTAAAATTCATAATAACCTGTTTCTATTAACAAAATTACTAGGCCTACGTAGAAGGAGCGTTTTTATCGCGACGTTTTTTTACCTCACACTGGATTTTCAACTCTCAGCGTTAAGCCGAGTGTAGAAAATTCAACACTGCTGTAAGATTTGAAACGCGTGTACGGGGTAAAATAATGTCACAGTAAAATCGCCCCTGCGAACGTTTACTAAATAGTCTCAGGCTTAGAAATAATCCTCATGCTACATTAGACAATCACAAATAATTATGCCGAGATCAATCATTGTAAGGCGCTGGGACCTATGCGCCATTTCTTCATTAGCGTTATAGGCTCTCCCTTTACAAGGTTCTTAGGCAAACAATCATACAATAAATATAAAGAATCTCAAAAAACCTTTAAAAATTAACAAAAATATTATCAAATTCTTTAGACATCAATGTCATCATTCAGGACACATGAAATGTCTCAGGATAATTGGAAAAATAGTTTATTGCGACAATTATATGATTTTTGGAAATTCTAAAATCACCAGCAAGGTGAAATAATCTGGTTATTGGAAACTTGGTTCTAAACTGGATTATTGTTCGTTACTCGATTTGAAACCAAGAAAGATTCCTTTGCAAACACATCAGGAATTTAAAAAAAAAACATATTGTCTATTATCCTGCGACATTTAAAATTGGAGGCGACTGCCGAGATGAAGAGCAATAGAGAAGCGTGGAAGAGGAAGTCATGCTGCGCCAACCCCTAATAAATTGGGATAAGGGCCGGAGAATGGTGAGAATGATGGTGATATAAAATTATGTTCTTATTGAGTACCGGGTAAAACGGGGTGAATAGGAACGCAGGGGTGAATAGAGACAAAACTTTGAAAGGGATTTAACGTTGAATTAATATATTATGTTGGAAACAAGATATCTTAATAACTAAATATGTATAACTAAGTAAATAAAATAGAGTACTTATTGGTAACATATCATATCAATTCAACGTTTAAATCCCTTTCAAAGTTTTGTCTCTATTCACTCCTGCGTTCCCTTCACCCCGTTTGACGGTACCGCTGGGGCAGACAAGCCGACACCAGCATTGCTATTGGCTAGGCAGCAGTAGCGAAGGGTCAATTTTTGTAAGAGTTAAGCTGGAGTACTTATCTTTAATGTGATTGCATTATTTGTCTATAGATTACTGACTATGCCATTTTCAAAGGGAAACCGGTACGAATCGAGTTCTATGCAACCTTCGCCACTGCTAGGCAGATGATGAAGTACTACTGGGCTTCTGGAACGGTTCGATAATTCTAAAAATAATTGCCAAACTCGAACGTTTAAATAAGTTTCCTGTAGCGGACTTCACGAAGACTTCGAGGCATTCTCTTCAAATGAACTAGTTTATACGCTTTATGTTTTAGGCATAATAACAAGGAAAATCCTCCTCAATCCCTTCTTAATTAAAGTCTAAACTCTACTATCTGCAGAACTATTTCAGTCTTATTACTGTTTCTATAAACTATAAGTTTCATTGGCATAAACCAATAAAAACATGCGAGAACATACTTCGGCAGTGCTCTTTGCTTTACCGGTATATGTCCATAAAGTAATCATACAAATTATATCTCACTAAAATCATCCTTATTATAATGTTTTTTCTTTTAGAATGTCTTGAGTTGTTTCTGTCAACTATTCTGTTGCAACCATTTCAATCAAAATCAATTAATAAATTAGCCCTCTCTAATCAAAATTGCATTGAGAATGAATCAACTAAGACAAAAGATCACCAATAGAATCATTCCGAATTGGGGAAGGAACTTCTGAGAACAGTCAATAATAGACTTTATTTTCAGCTACCACAAAGTGCAAAAGACAGCGCTTGAGTGCGACCAAAGACCCGTTTGGCGAGTTAATTTTCGAATAGCTAATTAAACTTGCACCTTATGGTACCTAAAATAAAATTTATTATCATTGGCACACAATTTTCCTACTAAAGACTATCCTCAACAAAGCCTATATTCCTATCATCACTCACATTTTTGACTACTATCTGCCCATCAACCATGGCTTCGACTTCCAATATCAAATTATCACGTCTCGTTATATACTCACTATCCGTATTATGTACTACCTCCCCGTTTTCTATATAAACTACATTTGTACCTGCAGCTTGATTATTTTGTGTTACATATTGCATGAAATCCTCCATTAATATTTCCTGTGTGGGTTTTGAATCAGCTTCGTCCATTTCATTGGTAACTTCTTCATACTCTTGGTCATAGATGAAGTCCTCTTCTGTGGTAGGTTCGTTCTTGACTGGTGGTGGTAGTGTCAGCATTTCGTTTTCGTCGTATTTTAGTATGACTTTAGATTGTTTTATTTCTAGTTCTGTCATTGTTGGTAAGGTTTTGAAGAACATCTGAAAAGGAAAGCAGTTGTTTTAAAAGCCTTTGGGTGATTTTTCATAGACCTAGCAATAAGTACTAAATTACAATGTGAACACTCACTTTACGTGTAATGATCGACATTCCATGTGCTCTCTTCATGTGTGCTTTGAGTAGAGACATCCGGGGATATCTGAAAACGACATTAGTGTTCGTAAAAAATCCAAAAAAAACCTGTATGATTTTTAGTGTCCGACCGCAGGACGAAACCGAAGCCGACTGATCGGCTGGCGCCACAACCTTCAGCCGAACCCGAAGGTTTAGTAACCCTTCTTAGGGTTTCAATTCAGTTCAATCCTACTAAATGAGTTTTAACTTCACTACATAGTATAAAGCAAAGTCGCTTCCCGCTGTCTGTCTGTCCCTATGTATGCTTAGATCTTTAAAACTCCGCAACGGATTTTGATGCGGTTTTTTTTTAATAGAAAGAGTGATTCAAGAGGAAGGTTTATATGTATAATACATGCATAATATAGTAGAGAAACACTGATAATTTTATAGGTTTTTAATGTAAGGTCGAAAATAAACATATTTTTTTGCGTTTACATTGCAAACGCTGGCTGAACCCTACGAAATAGATCAAAATAATGTACTACAGTATTGTACACCTTAAAAAGGTCTACAAAAAAGTCCGCGATGGTATATGTCTATCTCTTAAGGATAACCCACAATAACCATTTTTTATCCTTTACTTAACATGTTTGTATTGTCTAATGACAAAAAAGCTGTGAACGTCGTATATAAAGACATTCTGTAGTTTATTTAGTATCAGCATTGCACCCGTGCAAAGCCGGGGCGGGTCGCTAGTTAAATATAAAATGTAACGAACTACTTAATTGACACTTAATTAAAATGACCTTGACAAAAATAATATCACTTCGAAACGTGTGACCCCCGCCTGTGAGGGCGCTGAGTCGCATTGTAACAGTTCGTTCTATTTCGGCACTTGCTAGAAACCCTCGGTTATAACTTCAGCCCATTTTGTCCAAAGCCAAAGGTGGATTTTTTGCCGAAGGTGGCCCAAGCCGAACCTTCGGTCACACACTAATGATTTTACAAGGACAAATTAAATTAGTTAACAAAACTTCTCACACATGCTGGTACTAATATCTAAACATAATGAAACTACATTTAGGTACCGATACTCAACACATCCGTCTAGTTTCGCTAGTAAGTTTAGTTTTATAAGTGTGGAGCTAGGTTTGAATACTCACCTCTTCGGACATATCTGACAAGCGCAGGGCGGTGGCAAGTTCCTATGAACTCTGTTGACGTGCAGCGTCAGCGCCGACTTCTGAGCGAACCGACGATTGCACTCCTCGCACCCGTGCTTACGCATTGCTATGGACAAGTAAATCCTACTTAGTCATCATAATCTTTCTGATCTTGTTCCACTCTACTTGGAGTCGGCGCAATGTTTTCTTCTTCCGCTCTCCCCTATCAGAGGTCACGGCATCATTTACTCCTTTCTCTTTCATATCGTTCCTCATACAAACCATCCATCTATTCTTTGGTCTTCCTCTACCTCTTCATCCATCAACAAGTAAATGTTAATGACAAATCCATTCTTTTAGACTTTCAACATACTCTGCCCTTCATATCTGACAAGCGAAATTCATACGAAACTGTCGAGTCATCATGTTAGTTTACTTTTTGGATGTAAGTTGTCGCTACCAAATTATAATCGACGGGCAAACCAATCAATCGATAATACCATATTGAGGTTTCAGGGACCATTTTAAAGTTCCACCAGTTTTTAAACTGTCATGGTCACTAACATTATCATTAACACTAGAAAAGGGATAAACGGTGATCACGGATAAACTAAGTTAAAGGATAACTAAGTTTATCCGTGATCATGGTGCTTGCAACAGCACCGAAATATCGGGAACTCAAAACAAACAGTAAACATGGTAAATATCCCGTTTCTAGTGTTAATGATAATGGTGACCCAAGTTTTCAAAGGCCTAAGGGTTAGCTAAATGTACACACAGCGACACATTAAGCTATACAGTCCCAGTATAACATAGCCTCGCTTTGTATACATTTCCCGTACCATGAAAGATCCGCATAAACTGGTTTTTTATAGCTTGATTGGTTGTCGTGCGTACATTGACAATATCAGGTTGTAGATAAACTTCGTCAAATTGTCTTGTGGAAATTGCATTGAAACAAGATGTAGTGTTAGCTCCGATTATTGCCACGCGCCAAAAGATCAATGTTCAACTATGTGCTTACGTTTATGCGTGTCCATGTGAGCAACGAGCGCGGCCTTGAGCTTGAACGAGCGGCTGCAGTGGTCGCAGATGAACTGGGCATCCGTGTGCTTTTTGGTATGACGCTGAAAATAAAGCATATTAAATATAAGGCTGGTTCGAGGTGGCGCAGGAGAAGATTACCTGGAACGATATGGGGGAGGCCTTTGCCCAGCAGTGGGACATTCAAGGCTATAGAAAAAAAAAGGAAAATTTCGAGATTCTTGAAAAATTAAGATGAAGAAAAACAAATAGTAGGCAACATTGGAAGACATCAGAGGATGATCGTGGTACAAGATAAATACTGGGTAGTACAAAAATATACCCTAAACACAATATACCATATTTGAATTTGTTTTATTGGAATAACGCGAATATTTACAGAAATACGCCAAGTAAAGTGCTACTCCCACTTCTGATTTTGCACCACTGTTAAAATCACAGTGATCTTTATTCTTAGTGCGATAAGGATGATGTTGCCTAGCTGCTGCCTAGATTAAATAACTACAAAAGGGATGTGCTTTATTTTTAATTAACATCATTGGTTAATTAAAATAAGTTTATCATTATGTAATGTTAAATAAAAAAACTACTTTCCTACATATAGCATATTGTTAGAGCTCCTGCAGCCTGTGATACAGGATTATCCTAGTATAGGTGTCTAACACTATTATACCTACATTGTTAGTTTCAGATTCCTATTGTGTTTTACCTTTGAATAAAGATTTAATATTATTATTTACTAGCTTTTGCCCGCGGTTTCACTCGCGTTAATTTTGAATTTGACAACCTAGTGGTGTGAAATATACTTCACGACCTATACCTAACAAATATACATTAAAAAAATCATAAAATACGTCGAGCCGTTTCGCAGGAGTGCGACCACAAACACCGTGACACGAGATTTTTATATATAAGAAGATTATTGGTGAATACAATCAACTTCTATAAAGTAAATATTAAATAACATGTGACATGTACTTACCGACAGCGCAGAATAAGACGTGTATGCGCAGGGACAGGCATGACATCGGTACGGTCGCTCGCCGCGATGCAGGTTCTCATGAGACTTCAGGTTGTTCTTAGTTATGAACACCGCTGAACACAGCGAGCAGGGAAACCTTGAAGGTAGTGGTATTGATTTAGCAGCGATAGAAGTCCTAAAACGGTATTTAAAACCATATTTTTGAAGATGTAATAATTGTAATAAAAATTGGTGTAAAATTAGTTTAGTGACCAGCTTTGACAGAAACACTGGACTGATTTACGTATTGTTGAAACGAAAGATAGTACGGGCCTAGAATTGAACCCTGTGGAACACCCTTGGTGATAACAGTTTCTACTTATTCAAAGATCTACATATTATTTTCGCCAAATCATTTATTTTGTCAATTGAGAAGCCTCAAAATCTAGTTCCATGCTCTCGATTATTACGTAATATAATTTCCATGAGTTATCATGATGAACACAATTGAAAGCCTTATACAAGTTTCGATTGCCACAAATCCTGAGAAGCTAGTCGAAATTTTACAAAGCGATGTTGCATTAGTTAAAGTTAGTCGAAACGAACAACTAAAACTGAGGTGACATTCGTGAAATCTGAGTGTACAGTTCCTAATCCCCTGCATGTTCCTTCAAAGAAAATAACAATCAACTCAACTTATCGCAATCAACTACAGGTTTCTTCAAATCTGTGCTGCTGAGGATAAAATCTTCTTGTTCCAGCCTTGTTTTAAAGGTCGTCAGACCATCTAGCTACGGGCGTTCCACTCTACGCTTTTACTTCAATTATACAATACGATGGACTTACTTATCCCGATTAGTACTAAACTTGTTGAGCGTAAGGAAGGGCCGGCCGCGCCCCTTGCGTCCGAGGAACACAGCCCGCGCCCGCAGTACTACCTCCGCGTCCGGAGCGATGCAACGCTTCTCGTGTTTGTAAAGGTTTGTTGTGCTGTGGGATAGCAATGGATAACTATTGAAGTGTGCTTAGTAACGGAACTTAATAATCGAAATGTAGCATTCTGGAAATATGAACCATTGTCTGATTAAATGGTATCCTTTAAGCAAACATCTGCAAATATAGAAGAGAAGGCAGAAATGCCATATTGTCTACTAACAATCCTGCTTGGCTACTTGAAACATAATCTCTTTATTAGACTTAAGTTCAGTCAGTATGCTTGAAATATAACTACAATACTGAGTGTGAGTGTGGCACTCCAGATCAAACTATGCCCCACCTGCTGGACTCAACTATCTGAATAAAGCCACTGATGCTGCAATAAATGTGGCCACCAACTGGGTCCAAACTCTATAATATAGAAGTAACATCGACAGGAAAAAAATACAAGGCTGGAATAGAGAGAAACAGATTTCTGTCTATACCAGCCTTTTCATTTCTCTTTTATATCATTTGTATAGCAAGTCTTTGATAAAGCTTACCTTCTAAAATCAACACCACATGCATAGCACACTAAATATCTCTGTCCATGCTTCTCCTGGAAATGTCTGCCTGCTGCTGGTATTGAATCCATGAGATACCCACAAAAGACACATCTGAAAAATATTACAAACTAGTTTATTTACAGTTTAGGCTGCAGAAACTCGCTGCATGGAGCCTCTCTGACGCGACATATCTACTGAGTCAGTATACCATGCACCCTAGGCAGTCATGGAGCTCCCACGCTGACTGGCTAATGCTTTGACCACAACGGCAATCCAAACTTCAAACTTGCAGTGACATACTATTATGTTGCTGCAAGTTTACAACATTTTGGTCTTCCAAAACATGTTGGGAATCCAACATAAATTTTTCCCGAATTGAAACCCAAAGGGTGCCTAAATTACTTTTTGGGCAAATATTTGGATTCCCAACATGTTTTACTTGGAATTTTGAGCTCTTATAGAACTTAAGAAATGTGTAACAAGGATGTTTTAAACACACTGTTCACACAGTTTTATAATGACCACTCACGGAAGATATCCCGTAAGTGACAATATATGTTTAAGGATGATTTTTTATTTTAGTCTATATTTAGAAACAAAATTTTTGCCCATGAACTGCATGCTAAGCAACATGCACTGAATTAATATGACAGTATGCCACATCCACTATGATACACAGTCATACCAAATCTGTCAAAATATCAGATAAAAGTTATTTGACTATTGAAATATCTGCCACAAATAAAACTATACTTACTCAAACATAATACCATTCATGATATAGAAATCCTGCGGCGGAGGTGGAGGCTTCACTGTCCGCATAATCCTTCCCAACGTATTAACCAGTAACTCATCATCATCCCTCAATTCCTCATACCGCTCCCTCAGTTCTGCTACAAATGACCGTTGCTGCCATGGCTTGAGCATTGAAAAGCGGTGTCTTTTACGTTGTGACTGCACAAACTCATCCACCGGAATATAATCCTCGTCATCAATGTCTTGGTCCATTTCCTCTTCTCTTGGTTCTTCTTTTATAAATAGTTGGTGGACCGGGTGGTTTGAACCAGTCTGTGAATGATAGGGATAGGTACACAGGTATTAGAAATGGGTACTTACATGTTATATTTTGTATAAGGTATCAAATTAAACTATGCTGATGATTACATTTTTACAATTTGGCTGTCATAAGTCAATCTAGCGAGCCAATACCTTTCAGTCTTTTAGTTGAAATTTTAATTACACCTGACCCGGCATTTTACTAGCCTGTTTTGAAAAAAGAATAAAGTAAGGGCCTACCTCAGATGTGTTTTCATCTTCAAGATAGTCACACTGGTAATCGGCGTCTTCGGGCTCTAACTTTATGTTAATATACTCTCCATGTTTTTGAGCTGTTTCAATTATATTATCCACTTCTATACAGGCTTCAGAAGGCTCAGATGCCACAAAATCCTTTTCAGAAGTCTTCACTTTCTCATCATCGTCCACAACGACCAAAACAATCATATCGTCTTCTGCCTCCATAGCTCAAAGATCAACCAATTTCATATATTATAACCTGAAAATAAATTACAATTCTTACTATCTGAACCATCTCAATTAATTATATTTAATATAAAATATTTTCAAATAAAATTTGACAACCCCGATGAGCGCCATCAATTTTTTTCACTTAACAACAATGAAATGCAAAGGTCTTTATTTGTAAAACCAAGAAGTTATGTAAAAGTTTATTCGTTTGTATGTAGTTATTGTAAAATAAAAAAGGTTTTGAAAACTGACCAATTATTATTTAGTATTTTCAATAACATTACACGTTATTTAACTCAAAAAACAAACGGAAGAAATCGCAAGAAATCTACGACGTAATCCATTTTTATTCCTTTGCCTGACTTTTGAGCGCAGATAAAAAAAAATTGTTACCGGTTGAAGATTTTTGCAAATGATTTGTTCGAAGAATTTGTTAGAAAAACTTAGTGAGCCGGATTAACTGTAGCTGTTGTTTAAACTATAATTATTCCGGCTCACTATTTAACTAGATAAGTACACTCAAAACACGTACCTGTTCCCCAAAATTTTGGAAACTGGCAGATAAGAATTCAGTTCCCGCTTTTCGTTTTCAGTTTCCGAACCATAGAATTTGATGTTTCGTTTGACACTGACAAAATGACACTGACGTACTTCAATGACAAGAGTTTGACAAGAATGACAAGTTTGAACTTAAACAAGACGAGGGATTTGTTGTGTTGTCAAAGTTTAATTTTTATTTTATTAGTTTTCACTTTGTAAATACAAGTTTTCGTTAGTTTTTAGTGATAATATTACTTAATATAGTAGTACACACAGCCTAACTATAAACGCTTACTGCATTGCATGCACACAAGAGAAAACAAATCGCCTGTACTTATTATTGGCGGTAAATTTTGTTATACTTACCTGTTTTCTCCAAAATCTTGTAAGAATGACTTTGATTAAAATATCTAATTCGTTTTCACCAGTGCTCTCTAGTAACACAAAAGTTTTAGCCTTGGAAAAAACATTATGCCAAAGTCTGCAGGACTTCAAAGGTAATGTTGTTTTATCTGAATTTATTCGTTATAGTTACTCTATCATCATCATTCTCCTGCCCTTAGGCCAATTTATTTGAGGTCGGCGCAGCATGTCTTCTTCTATTACACATTGTCATCTTCTTGCCATATTCTTCACAGGGTCCATCGTTTCTTTCTGTGGTCTTCCTCTACTCTTATAGCCATCTACATTCACATTCTAAAGTTCCCTCACTATTTTCCTCATTCCTCCTCATCACATGCCTGTACCAAGATAACCAATTACCACACAACTTTTCAATCACTGCCAACACTTTCAGACTTCCTTTTATGTACTCATTTCTTATTGTATCCATTCCACACCACACATCCCTTTAGCATTATCATCCCAGCCATATGTAAATACCCTCATTCAAACATTTTGTAGCCCAACATTCTGATCCATTCAAGACAGCAGGTCTAACTATTTTAGTTACTCTATCCTTGAACAAATATCACCAAGTAGGTCAAAACATTTGGAACTACTTTATCTTTATATAACTTTCTCTAAATGTGATGGGCATCAAGCCCCTAAACTGATCCTTCTGACTGGTGCTATTTGTGTAGTAATTTCAAAAGATTTTTTTTTTTTCAGGTCTTCTTTCTGACTTTGAGCAGCTTCACATTGAACATGATAGCTGCAAGACACAAGTTATGAAGCTACAAGAAAGATGTGGCAGGTATGTCCATTTAATTCAAGATTTGCCACAATTTTTTTGTCACAGTATGTCTCAGTCAGTGACTGAAGATGGCTGGGTTAGAGAGGATGCGAAAGAAGTGCTAGAAAGAGCCTGCATCCAGCAGTGGACTGTGTTGATAGTTGATTTGATGTAGCTTTCATTAGCACACCTGCCTTACAAAACCTATTAATTATTGTTGAAGATCATCGGTCATAACAATCCAGATATACAGATACTTGGAGGGAGTCTTATTCTTTAGTTGTGTTTTACGAAGAGCTCACATTCTTCTTCTTTGATTGATTGGAATTAGTCAATTATTGCATTTAAAAACAATTATGATGTATGCTCATTTCAAAATTCATTTTATACGGGGTGCAAGGGACACCAATGCGAAAACGGTTACCACATATCAGTACCTCATTCTGTTTTTTTTAAAATTACCTTGTCCCTTCCGTCCCATATAAACTTCTAGCTTATTCCCATGAACCTTACATAAGGAGTATGTAAGGTCTTGGTCCATGTTCATACAGTTATTTTACATTAGGAAACTTTGTCAATTTCCAGCAACAATTGCAGTAGTGCTGAGGCTTTAAAAAGGATTATTGAATCTAAAGACAATATCATACAATTAGTTGGTAAGTGACCACAAAATAGAAGTTACAAAATTGTAGAAGCAAGTGTTAAATAAAGATTTTACATTATTTTGTAACAGAAATAAATAGAGCTTCTTATTCCTTTTCAGCTTCAACACTAACTAGATTAAATGAAACAAAAGACTTGAAAATATTAGATGAAGTATTTAAAATACTCTTTGGAGAAACTCCAGCCCCTGTCGCATTGTACCAGGATAACAAGAACACTAAGGATATTAAAAACAAAACATCACCAATAAGTATCAAGAAAGAGGTCCACACCTCCTTAGAGGATTTATCATTTAGAGATGAGTCAGTGTCTGAGATTGAAGGCACGCCTACGACAGGACGTGTTAGTCCTATAATACCAACGAAAAAACTTAAGAGCTCTTTGATAACTTCTACTGATTTTAGAGATAAGAAAAAGTGTCCGGATAATTGGTGAGTTGAAAACAAATCTACTGATTGTTACACTTTAATACTTGATTTACTGTTTATAACAGCGGAGGACATAGCCGCTCGGGTCGATCTTTAGGTTAAGCCGTTCTTGCCTAGCTTGGCCTGTGGATGGGTGGAAAATACTTTAAACCGTTGGTCCCGGATGTCATTTGTAGATCTTTGACAGTCGTCAGATAGTCGGTGGCCCAAAAAGTCTGACAACCAGTCTTACCAAGGGGTATTGTATTACCCAGTACTAACTGGGTTGTGGAGGTCAGATAGGCAGTCGCTCCATGTAGAATGGTGGTATTCAGCTGCATCCGGTTAGACTGGAACCCGTCCCCATTATAGTTAGGAAAAGGCTAGGCAGATGCTGAGCAATACTAAACAGTACTTTCTTTTTTAGGTCTGACAGCTATCCTGAAGCTAAAGCGTTAAAGCTGTCCTTCTCCACACCACCGGGAGGCAAAAAGAGTGGCAAGCTGCGGCAAGCACGTCTGAACCTAGTCAAAGTGCCAGAGAGCAATATCATAGATATAACGAGTTCACCAGAATTTAGTGGCGGATGTAGGAGTAGTAGGGATGAGCATGAAGGAAATGTAGCGGTAAGATTTATTTTTGTTGAATACACGAGTCATGCCTTGTGGTTTGTTTAATAGTGGCACTACACTTGGTAGATCTGGACAAATATTCGCTTTCTACCATTAAAACAAAGTGAACTTTATCGCAATAGACATAAAGAACATTTTGTTTTGATCCAATATCGCGAAAATTTTGACAAATACGCCATGTGAAGTGCCAGCATAAGAGTGCTCACACTTATAGACGCTATATGGACTTGAGCTGATCACATATCTCCAAATTTGTCGCATTTAGGCCACTTTCAGAGCGAGATTGGCGCCGGTTGCGTGCGCCGGTCGAGCGTTTCTTTATCCGTAGACTTGTATGATAGCGTTCACTATACAACGGGCGCCGGTCGTTAAAATCGCACATAACGAAATGCCCGCAAACGGTCTCGCTCTAAAATAGGCCTTCGGCATAAATCCGAAAAAACGAGGAGGCTTTTTCACTTAAGTTAAGCGCCAGGGTAGCCTGTATGTAAAATGTTTGTAAATTTTATTACGTTTTCTTGCACTTTGCTGGTTAGTGACGGGTTGTATGTTGATTAAAATATGATTCGCGACCGTAACAAATATGGCTTTACAGAGTTAGTGTCATTAAAATCATCAGTACAACCCTCTAAGTTCATTTAAACCCATTGAATGACTTTCTCGTGAAATAGTCGTTAAAAAAAAACTTTTTGCAAAAATAAAACCGACTTTAAAAATACAAAAAAGTGAAGAATAACTTTTAACTTCAGAATTCGGTGACTTTTGTTTGTTTGATTCAGTTTTTTTTGCTACCTTTACCTTTTTTACCTTTTTTACAAAAAAACTTATTGAAAACCATTTTTATAATATCCAATGAGACAGCGAGGTTTAAACGGAGTAAACGATAATATCATCGATGTATACACATTTGAGAATTTAGTTGATTTTTCAAAAACCGTTCGACCGATTTCGATAAAATTTAAATGGAGGTCCCATTTAAATTTTATCTGGGAAGTTATACCCTTTGAAACAAAAAAAAAGTCCAAATCGGTTAAGGTGCCTTCGAGTAATCAGTGAACATACATGAAAAAAAAAAGATTCCGACGAATTGATAATCTCCTCCTTTTTTGAAGTCGGTTAATTAATTTCGTAAGCTACCCTGGCGCTTCCCCCTTCAGCTGTACATACAGCTTTTTCTAACCGACTCAAGCGGATACCCCGGCGATTATTGTGGCCACTGACTTATGTTTACAGAAGGTTTTTATTTTACTTTACAGCCACTCATCAAGAAAGAATCCCTAGAAAACGACGACACTATTTTGCCTTCACCTACAAGTGGACCAAATAATTTTAAGTAAGTAAAGCAACTCTGCCCAGCATGTTCATAATAATAGCAAATACGCTAGGTGTATACAATCAATGACAAAAAGCACACGTAACATAGAATGAAGTACTAGTGAACTGCCGGGGCTGCGGGACTGTTCGAAAGAGATACCGCGGCCCTGGAACACAAAGGGCAAAGAAGGAACGTGGTGGGATGTTTAGTCAGTAAAAGTCTGACACTCCCTCCCACTCGGAGCGGGAAATCATCAAATAACCCCCTTTATTTGATGACTTACCCTACTACTTACTAGTTATTTATATTATATTATTTTGTATTTCCACAGCTTCAAATCTAAAGAAAGTCCAATGAAATTCAAGAAACCAGCGTTAAGTTTGAAAATTAAAACTGAAAAGAAAACTCCTAAGAAGATCGATCAGAACACAAAACAAACTGTTATAAAACAAGAACAGGACTCAGAAAATATATTGATGCCAGAAGGAAAGATGAACCACAGTGTTACTTGTACTCAAGAGGATTCTATCAACATATTGAACCCTAAAAGGTAATCAAATTGTAGCTAAGAACTATGAGATAAGCGTAAATTGCGGAAATTGTACGACCGAGGCTACCTCGCGCGGCAAATACTTTGCGGACTGTGAATTTTAAGATCCATCTTTTTGCCATTTTATAAAGCTTGCTTTTGATTGACGAGAAGTGCAAGACTTATGTTACTGTTGCTTGCACTAAGAAGACAATGTGTAAAAAGAAAATTGAAATGAAGTATTTTTAACGTTTTGAAAGCCATTGTCGCATATACGTGACAACAAGCGCGTGCGCTGTACGCCAACGACACAAATCTGTGACAAAAAATTCGGTGCACTTTATAACACGATATAAACAATTAAATAGTTTCGGAATCCCTATTCTTTTTGTAGTATTTGCGATGAAAATGTGGCTGAGAGAGCTGTGGAGGGCACGCGCGTGCATTTATGCTCTGGGGTTCTAACCAAGCCATACTGTCCCATGGACCAAATGGTTTATGTGGCGACCACCAGCAAACAGCAATTTAAACACATATTTAAAAGCTTGTGTATAAATTTAGACTTTCCATCATATAATTACAGGTTACCCAAGAACTTCAGAAACCATTCCCCAATAAAAGATGAGCAGTACAACGACGAGACATACTGCGACACACAGTCTAGCATATCTCTGCTACATCATGTTGATCAGCTGGAGAACATTCATCAACAAGGCAATGAATGCAGGTGAGTAGTAAACATTGGGTGTATAGCAGCCATTTATGTTGCTAGTTATGACATGAGCTCGATGTGATAAGGCCAGTCTTTTTCCCATCAACCACAAATTACAAAGTAAAAACGATTTGTCCGACCTGGTAATCCCAAACCCAAGATTCCATGCTCGGCAAAAGACGCAGTGACAAAGTTGTAGGATTCAATAGTTTGAAAGTTACTTTTTTCATTATTATACATAGATAGCTGTAGGCGGTAGTACATTCTGACAATCGGTCTAACCAAGGGACTTGTAACTGGGTTGTAGAGGTCAGATAGGCAGTCGCTCCATGTAAAATAATTGTAGTCAGCTGCAACCAGTGTTAGACTGGAAGCCAACCAACATTGGAAAACACTAATCAGATGACCTTTTGTAATTACTAATTTGGTACTTATTTATTTCAGCCCCTCAAAGATGCCTCTAGCCGAGAACATAAATGTAACGAATATGCAAGACGATGACGATGATATACAGCCCAGCATGTCGGTACTACATCGAGAATCGAACGCTAATAGGAAGGCCGTGGACAACGTTAAAAGGTAAAATAAACTTACAACAACAGGTTTTCAGGCTACTTTGGCCCCGGGGCTGCGGGACTGTTCGAAAGAGATACCGCGGCCCTGGAACACCAAGGGCAAAGAAGGAACATGGATGGGTTTTAGTCAGTACGAATCTGATACTCCCTTCCACTCCGCCCAGTGGGGAAGGGGTCATTTGATGATTTCTCATACGAAAAAAAAAAGTGGCTACTTTGGCCCATAGATTTATACCTTACAGACTAACATACATAATTATGTTAAAATACAAATTGTGTTAGTAAATAGAACCTTAAAACTACGTTAGTAACACTTCACCTGTGCACTATGTGACTCTGCGTTCATGTGGTACTTGCCCCGCCTATACTTGCGGAACACGACTCCCTGCGGCCAAAAGTCCTCCTCCAAGACGAGGTGTAGATGACCTGGCTATTGCTGAACAGACCAAACTAATCCAGCATGTATTCATCAAATAAAATAACTTTGATAATGCGTTATTTTCTTTGTTTATGCCTGAGCATGCGCACGAACCGTGCACGCTACGCGTCCAAATGGCTATGGACGCATCTCATTGATGTTTCTATGATACGCGAGAACCGCACGGTTCGTGTCCGCGAGTGGACATTATAACCTGTCTAAAGGAGTACATATTATGTTCCTAAGATGAACGCGAACCGCACTGTTCGTGCCCGTGCGCAGGTGTGGACCCGCCTTTGTGATAAATGCGAAATTAACTCTGTTTGTCCATCTTTTCACGCCTTAGCAGCTGAACGGATTGCATGATAGGCACACTGAAAGACCATAGATAATTTTTATCCCGAAAGTATGTTCCCGTTAGAAAATTTTCAACCTCCAAACGTTAGCGTAATTATTAATACATAAAAGCTATCTTGAAAAGAAGAAATCTTGTGTTATATTTTTACCTATCTTATCACTCTTATAAAGTTAGGTATATCATCATTAGATTATCTGAATTGTATTTCCAGATAAACAAAATACAAGTTTTTTAACTGTCATGGTCACTAACATTATCATTAACACTAGGGACGGGATATTTACCATGTTTACTGTTAGGTTTGAGTTCCTGATATTTCGGCGCTGTTGCAAGCACCATTAGTATATAAACAAAATACAGTCATGCGTGTGTGTATAGTTAAATACGTTGCGGGTTTTTTTACAGAAAAATACCTGAGTTAGCAGAAATTGAATACGATGAACCAGGGAGAAAGACAAAAGCGGAGAGACGTCTGCTGCCCGGGTGGAGCTGTGACGAATGCAAAGAAGTAAGTATACAGCATCTGTCAGGAAGTTGTGGGTTTGGTACAGATCATCAAGTTGAACAACTGTCTCCATGGAACCAACACCGTAATCGCGAAAAATTGTAGTCGTATCTATCACTGTTTTCAGTAGCAAACGAATATCAACGTTACTGTCGTTCAAATAAAGTTGAATATTATTTCATAAAGCCGTGCAGAAAACGATATTTGGTCCCAATGTAAAAAAGCAAAGGAAACACTACTAATCGTAAGGCCTGGATTCCACCAAATCATCTCCACTTTGATGGAGTCCGAGCCCTACGATTGTAGGAGCGGAGCGGAGAGGAGACGTGCGGAAACCGACCAATCACATTGGTTGAAATCTATCGTCTCTCGTCTCTCCTGTGATTGCTCGAATCTTCCACATTTCATCTCTCTTTAGTGGAGTCCGGGCCTAATACTAGGGTACTGAGCCATTTTAAAGAATAAGGTACAGATAAAAGGATTCCTCATTGTTGGTCTTTTGTGTGCGTGTATATATTGTCTTAAGGTGAAATGAAACGTGACGGAAGTTGAGTATTTCTTTACTTGCGAAACGTTTTACAACGGAGTAGTTACTTAGGTTGCGAGCGCGTCTATAGCTACTGGCGGTTACGGGCGAACTGGAGTCGCCGAGCGCTGCGCGTACGACGAATACAAAATGCTGCGTCAGCGCTCCTACAGGTCTATAACTGTCCACTGTTGGACATGACCCTCTCTAATCACAAAACTCATACAAATTCCAATTTTCCAGTTCTTCGGCGAGCTCTACAAAGACAACCCAGAGATGTTAGCGAAGAAAATAAACGAGTGCTCCCATCACCGAGGAGTGAACAACCCCACAGAGAAGTCGAAGGCACCGGCTGGCTTCTGGAACCCTCGATGGAACGTACCCAACGATACTGAGGAGTTTAATAGACGAAATAATGTAGCTTGACAGTTGTGGGGCATTTTATGGGTTATTTTTTGGAATTATGGTTCGGAGTTTCGGTCTAAAGTTGAAGACGATCCCCGCCTTCTAACTAAAGACATAAGTAAAAAAACAAAACGCGGTCACGCCTACAGATGGCGCCTTCAGTTTTCCGAAAAAATGGATGATCTAATATTATGTACGCGCCCGACGGTCACTTGGGTTAGGACGCTACCTGCCGAATTTAAGGTGAAAGCGCCAGGGTAGCCCGCGAAATTCAAATTTTCTTACGTTTTTTGCAATTTGCAGGTCAGTGTCAGGTTGTATGTTGATGAACATATGATTCGCTTCCGTAACACGGACTAGTTACAGAAACACTAAATAAATATTTCATCTAAAGTCATTGAATGGGGTTAAAAAACTTGAGAAAATTTGAATTTTGCGGGTACCCCAGCGTGTCCACCTTAACTTACTCAAATACCCGAAACCAGTTTATCTTAATAAAATATTGCTGGTTCTGATTACTTATTAATGAACAATTTTTCTTAGGAACACCTCTGTTTTTTGGCTGTTTCTTCTATCTCTGTGAGTAGTAACACAACCACAAAAACTTTCATTAGCGCCTTCTTGCTATGTTAAAAAGAGTAGGCGGTGTGTTGATATTGATGCAATCAAAGTAAGAATAGGATGACCTTTGAGTCGTGCTAACTTCACATGAATGCGTAAGCGCATTCTCGATACAAATCAACTGAAGTAAGTTTGACACACCAAAAATGACAGAATTTGAAAAGTTAATTTGATTGTTTTAATTTCAAAAGTTCCCTCACATTTATAAATACGTTTTTTTTTGTTGCGATTATTAATAAAATCTCTTTAAATAAAAGCAAGTGTTGACGTGGAACATTATCGTATAGTACAAAACAAGATAAATATCACCGGTGCGCCGACCGTACCTAGCGGTGACGTCATTTAACGGTACATGTCAAAACAACTCGGTACTGCGTCGCAACTATATTGGAATTAAGGATTTTCTCAAAACAATTTATCCCTGAATTGTATCATAAATACATTAGTTACTTATTATCACGCCTGCTTTCCCGCAAAGGGTAGGCAGACGTAACTAGAACACCCACCTATCGGTAGTTTTCATTCATTCCCACGTATTATTTGATTTTACATGTTTAGTCTAGTAAAAAATCATCTTTTTACTGGACAGTCGTGTAAGTATACACTCTTGGGACCAAGATTACCATTATCTGTGATTGTACAATTTAAAAAGTTAGAATAAGTAATCTGGATCAACCTCATTCGTTTTAATTTAAAGTTAGTAGTTAGATTTGAATTGTAAATAGAGAAAGTGGTAATGTAGAAATACGAATAATTAAACTCGCGTAGTTGTAACAAAAATGCTCATGTAAATACTGAAGTTAGATTTACCAGAAATTATCTACTTACATTTTTTAAGGAATAAATAAATGATGGGATTAAATTTTCTTTGATTTCTCCTATTTGTAATATACCTAACATTGTTATAAATTTAGAGTTTTAGGTAGTAGGAGAAAATTATAATGGTTAATTTGTAGCAGCAGCTGTGTTCTCAAATGACCATAAAGTGCTAGTTGCAGTTGATGCCCTTCTACAGCAATATGTTCAATGTGAACCACTGCTTGATTTGGCGCTACTAGAAGGTACAAGTACTAGGTGTAAAAAGGTAATAAATGCATCATCTCTATATACGGCTAGTAGTACTACTGTGCTAACATTATCAGATTAGACAGTTGAACAATACTATGACTGTCTCAGGTCCCTCAATTGACATAGTGCCTTGTCTGACCATAAACACAAACATGAACCTTCAAGATTTTTTACCTGTATTTACTTATGCAACATTGGTACTCATCCAAGGATCCCTAAATGCAGCATGTTTGCAATAAAGAAAATCTTGTACTAGATATACATTTTGTTTATGTTGAAACCGTATTTGCATTCAGTGATTCACTGCAGTGTGTGCCAACAAGTTAAAATAACATGACTTGCTAAATGTGCGTGTGGGTGGAGAGGTGAAGGAAACAACCACTTGGAGAACACCTTTTATTTATCTCAATAAAACAGAATATTATAATTTTTCACTAGCTTATGTTAAAAAAGGAAATGTTAAATCAAATTAAAGATTAGTAGGTATATTCAAAAATGCATAACTTTTGTAGTAGTTAGGTGCCAATTGACACAATGAATCTCATAGCCCACATCTCTGGGGTTGCAGCAATTCCCCATTTTCTAGACAATTTTTTAAACATTTTCTGTAATTATTCATTTCACTTACAACATTGTGGTACAAATAATGCAATTTGGAATTCATTCAAAAAATAGTTCCATTTACAAATAGTTCAAACTGAAAATTTATGGTTACTTTGATATACATTATTATTTTTAATGCTACAACAAATTTACAGATGGGTCTATGAGAGTTTCTTGGCTTTCTGGTAAAGAGTATCAACAACCTTACTCATGTGGTGAATCGTCTCTAGGACGGTCTCGTAGGTCTTCTCAAGAGGGGACTCGTCAAACACAATTAGGACACCTTCACCTTGATCAAGAATACCATTGAGTTTCTTGTCCAGTATCATCTGGGAAAGCTTTTTCTCAACTTGTACTACGGGCAGACGGATACAACGGGCTACATGGTCAACTTGGACTCGCATGTATGGCTCAACAATGCGACAAAGGTTTTGCTCCAACATTGTGTCGTACAAAGCCCCGAGGTGAGCTCTCACCACTGCATCTTCCTCCAGTTCACGTTTGTAAGTTTTGAGAGCCGCCTGGAAGTCTGCTAAGGACCTCTTATGGGAAGCAGTAGCAACAGCCCGCATTGCTTCTAGTTCTTTTCCTGCATATTTCAGGGCAGTCTTCGTGCTACAAACTGAGCCTACTTCTTCAGCATTGTTCAACATGATCTTGGACAATAACATGTATTTCAAAGCAGTTAGAGCTTTTGGGCTGTCAGCACCATCATAACCTTCAAATGCCTCATAAAAGTATGAGTAAGCAGTTTTAAAATCACGCTCATCAGCAGCATGGAGTATACCAGATTGTAAGTCAAGGGCAGCTTGCATTTTAGGTGGACAGTAAATAGCGTTCGCCGTAGTTCTGGCCGACGTCAGCGAGGCACGGGCTTTCGGTAGATTGCTAAGGGCATGGTAAGTTTTACTTTCTAAAAGAAGCACTTCTACTAGTAGGTTTTTATCATCTAACTTTTTGAGCTCTTTGAGCAGAGCCGTGGCGAGGTCCAGGGCTTCCGTGTACATACCCGTGTCGTAGTAGAGCGCGATCAGCCTCGCTTCGAGAGACTGTCGCAAGAACGTACGACGCTCTTCCTTGGCCCATTCTATACACTCTTTACACAACTGAACTTCGATGCCGATGCCAGCTTCTAAATCCAGAAAGAAATCGACGAGGGAACGCACCAGTTTTGCTGCTTTCGCTTTACTTATCAAGCTTAGGAAAGGTCTCGTAGCTTTGATCAGTTCCGCTAGTTCTTTAGCCTTGCCTTCCTTCTTGTATTTCTCGCCGAGGTTCAGGATCCCCTGCTCCTTGGCTCTTATGTTTTCTTCGTCATCTTCGGGAACCTCGCCAGTGCTAACCATTTTGTCGGTCATGCGGACGTCCTCGTCTCTGTTCGTCGACGACGAGACGCGCGATCTCTCGAATAACATCGCTCCAGCCATGTTGTGTATTTATATGCTTACACTAAAAAACGTAGATAAACTGTAAAATAGCACTACAACGGATACACTTTTTCTTTGTAATTTTGTATAATCGCAAAGTCATCGACGACCTCTTCAGAAACAAATCGTAGACGCGTACAGGGTTACCAGTTCTAAGTTTTAAAAGTCTTCGGATTGGTAGAAAATAGATTTGTAAAATGATAATATTTTAAAAGTCTAGTCTACACTGAATATGAATTTAGTACGATAAAAATAAAAAGCTGAGAACAGCAGAAAGCCGAGATTCATATTATTAGAAATATGATTATTTAGAAAGCTAGGCGTCATACGACCACTGCTGGGCTACAAAACTCAGCTCGCCGCCCCGTTAAAACCTGTCACGCAGGCGTAGCTTAATATCGCTTGGAAATAGTTATTAAAACTTTTTTACTCCATATAATACTGCCCTTAAATGTTGAAACATAAAAAAATAAAGGATGAGAAAATTAAATTGTTGAATTGACAAGATCCTAATTCTGTGATTATTGTGGTGATTTTTTTAATACATTTTACCATTATTTCGAAATGTTAGAATCAAGTGAAGATGTAGAACTTTTATTTGATATTACAAAACAAATTAAAGACTTTTACGAGGCTACAGTAATATTTATTACCCGAAACGATTTTTCGGATGAAATATTTAATGCTCTTTGCTCTATTCGCACAGCATTACGACAGGAGGATAAGGATAGCATTTCCGAAAACGTAGTAGAATTTCATTTAAAATGGTTACGCGCGATATTAGAAGTAGACAAACGTGTGAAAGATTATTTAGATAATGACTCAAGGGATAAAGTGTACCAAGCTATTAGCTTTACTATAGATGCTGTAGACCATCGTTTGAAGTGCTTCCAAAAGTATATGGAAAAGTATCGGTCCGACCTGTCCAACGAAAAGCAAGCTAATCTTCAAGCCGATTTGGAAATTGTTGAAGATATGCACAGAGAGATGACGCTTGCCCTTTTAGAGAAACTAAAATGTTTTAAAAGTTACGATGATTTTGAACAATTTAAGGTCAAACTAAATGAAGCATCTCGTGAATTACTTACTTGGTTAGATTATAACTATGATGGGTTGGTAAAAAGATTGAGTAAATATATACATGTACCACCTTTTAAATTGACAAGAAGCTTACAAGAAATCGTCGGTGAACTTCTAACTGACCAATCCAATCCTGCTACTGTAGGGATGCTAAATCGATTAAAAGTTGACGACAAACCAATAGTAATTGGTGCGTTGGTACGATCCTGCACTGGGCACGGGCTTGAAATTAGCAAAGTATTGTCTAAGATTCATCTTCTCGAAGACACTATCGAGGCAATGAAGGCTGAACCGATTACCGCTCCCGTTCTAGCTTTAATACACAAGAAAAACTATCTGCAGAACAGACTAGATTCGCTCGAAAATGTAAAGATTACTTTAGAAGAAATTCGAAATGTAATTGAAGTAGATTTACAGGGTGATTTGGAAGCATGTCCATGTCCCGATTTTTATCAACTGAAAGTGTTTAATCACGTACTTCCACAGGAATACCGTGAACGCTTAGTTACTGAGTTATGTGTTTTATGGGATGTGGCTATTTTTGGTAAAAAAACTCACCAATCTATAATTTCTATTCTAAGCTCTGCTAATATGAACGAAGAATTTACTGATGAACATGGCACTTTCTCTATAGATGAATACAGTAGGAAAATATATAAATCAACAGAAGATGGTGAAACTTTGTTGCAACTCAATGAATGTGGCGATTTAGTACCTGTTGTCGACGATGTTGATCACATTTATTTCTATGACGGTTGTGGGCGTTACTTTAACGACCCTATAACAAGGGAAAGAATTTATAAAGCTCATGGTTCAAATAGTGAATATAAGATGGGCTTAACGGGAGAGTTATTAAAAATAAAAGAAATAAAAGATGGGATCGAATACTACTTTGATAGTTGTGGTCGTTACTACATGAATGAGAAAGGGAAACGTATTTATCGGGAGGAAGGCCATTTGAGTGAATACGAGAGTGATGAATTAGGAAATATAGTGCGTATCCGGAGCCAACTGGATGTATTTCAACCATGCCCTGATGATGCGCATGTCACGGAAGATTTTAAATATTTAAAACAAACAGTTGGTCCAGCGTTACGCGTATGTGTTACCGACGTTTTACTACACCAGCCTGCTGATCCAATAAAGTATTTATCGACGGCTCTTGTGAAATTTAGGGAAAATTTAGAGCTGAAAGACAAACGTTTACACGAAAAAGAAGAGTTAGACGTGGAAAGGGAAATTAAAATAGCAGAGGAACGCGCAGAAGCCGAACGCTTGGCCTTGGAGGCTATGACACAAGGAGGTAGTGAGGCTAGCTACGATTCTAATTTGGTGATGTACACTTCAATGCATGTAGACGAACCAGTTTCAGTTGGAGGGGCTAGTTCAAAGTAAAGTAAAGAGGAAGGAAGTAATATTGTAGTAACATTGTATTAAACTTGCTTTTACATATTAATTTTGGCGCGTGGAAGGGAACTTGAGTTAATAGGCTTTTTGTCTTTTATTAAATCTATCTTATTACTATTTACCCACTGCTGCTTTTAATTAAAAAAAGGTCACCCCGATGCAAACAACGTAGTAAGATAAAAATAAAAACTACCATTCGTTTTACATTGGTAGTTTATACCATTTGTTATCTGTATGTCTTTTTGACAGCTCTTCTGGCTCCAGCCAGTCCAGTCGGCCATTTGTGAACGAATTTCACAAAAATCTCCATTGGGTTCACTCTGTTGATTTTAACACATTGTGTGCGGTGGCTCTTAATGTTTTGCAAATATAATTGAACTCGTTTCTGTTCTATAAAATAAGCTTCAAAAGAATAACAAACGATGTTCCATAGTACCAAGTTGGTTATTATGACGAGGTGATCTCGGACCAAGTAAAAACAATTTCTATTATAGTGCCTACGTACTTCCTACAATGATTAATCTTTTGGGGCAAGGTTCTTTAATATTTTATGTAAATTAGTATGTATTGGTGTAGAGTGACGTATTGTGCATTAAGTGTTGTCATCACGTGCGAGGACGTACACGGAGACTACTTGTGAAGGTTTGAAGGGTCATCACTTGAATACTGAATTGCATGGTATCACGACGTTCGTAATTTATTCGTTTGCACCTGATGGCATTTGGCGACAGTGTCTGTTAGTGTAGTGTCGTCATGGGACCGAAGCCTCCGCCGCCGCCTGGGCCTCCACCACCACCGGGTCCGCCGCCTCCGCCTATTTTCGGAGGCAGCTCGAAGGGTGGTGGCAGCTCGAAGAGTGGTGGTCCTGATGATAGAAATGCCTTGTTGAGTTCTATAAGGCAGGGTGCAAGGTTAAAAAAGACAACGACAGTGGACAAAAGTGGCCCATATATTCCTGGGAAAGTGTCAAATGTGTCTGGTGGAGGCTCCCCGAGTGGGAGCGGCGTGAGGAGTGCGGCGCCCCTGCAGAACGGCGGCGGCGCTCCTACGGGGCTGGGTGGCCTGTTTGCTGGTGGGATGCCTAAGCTAAGATCTACTGGTAAACTGGCAGGTAAGACTACTCCATGATGAAAGAAAATTTCAACGTCATTAAGAGATAGCTGTAGTCTTATCTTTACAAGTTTTATATCTTTGAGTTACAACTGTTAACACATGGAGCAGTAATCAAAAACTTTAATACAAGTGTTGAGAAATTGAGCATATAATATCATCTGGAAATTTTCTTATTATTTTATAATAATATAAAAATACGTTGATCAACAACTTTTGCTACTTGCTTACGAGTCACAAATCACACTTGTTTAAACAAGATAAAGAACCTATGCCTGCAGGGGCTGCGGGACTGTTCGAAAGAGATACCGTGGCCCTGGAACACAAAGGGCAATGAAGGAACATGGATGGGTTTTAGTCAGTAAGAGTCTGACACTCCCTCCCACTCCACCCAGAGCGGGAGAAGTCATTTGATGATTTACCATCGGTAAAAAAAAAAAAAAAAAGTGTTGAGAAATTGAGCATATAATATCATCTGGAAATTTTCTTATTATTTTATAATAATATAAAAATACGTTGATCAACAACTTTTGCTACTTGCTTACGAGTCACAAATCACACTTGTTTAAACAAGATAAAGAACAAATGTGACTACCGAACTCATTTTGGAATGATCTATACTGAAATACCGCTACTACTGATCAATGAGAAGTTTAGCATGTATGAGTGAACTTATTAATGCATGTTGCAGGAGTATTTTTTTGTGCAAATGTGCCTGACAGCAGCTGAATGAAAGGTGCCGAGAATCTATGCAGTGCTTCTGCAGTGGACTGCTGTAGAATGATGATGATAAATATAATGCTCTCATAATACTTTTTTTTCACTAGCTTATGCCTGCAGCGTTGCCTGCGTGTAGTTCTGTAATTGTTCCACGGGATCGGACTACCGGGATAAAAAGTATTCTATGTGTTGATCCAGGGTATAAACTATCTGTGGGCCCAATTTCATCCAAATCCAGTCAGTAGTTTTTGCGTGAAAGAGTAACAAACATCTAGACACATCCTCACAAACTTTCGCATTTATAATATTAGTATTAAATCTATTGGTAACTCTGACTTTATAAAAATAGAGAAAAAAAACCAGTGGTTTTGATTATCACTTACTCATAGTTGGCCAAAAAAAGAAGTATTTCATAATAGCATGGGTTCCAAAATACTATGTTCATTTCAAGATAAAATTATAATCTATACTGTAAGAGAAAATCACTTTTAGGAGTTGCTTCGTGTAAACATTAGTTCAGTCTGACTAAATTTTGCTAGTAAGTGTTATATTTTACACACCCCAGCATATACTTTAAGGTTTGGAACTTTTTAAATTCGGAATTTTGAGCGCTGAAGTTCCCATTATCTTCATAAAAACGTATCCTTTATGATCAAGTATGAAGCATAATCGATTTTGCATGTATTTCGTATTTGATTTATATGATTGGGGTGTCACGCACCCCACGTTACCATTTATGTAACTTTTTAGACGTGCCCAATTAAGGGTTAATAATTGATTGATATTTATTTACAGTTTTGTGTCTCATATTCATATGTCATAACCATTATAGGCCTAAGTACTTTATTAGGTCATTTCTTTGTTATGTTACTATGAAAGTAAAGTTATTAATAACAGAATCTGATATTTTTACATCAGTAATAACTAAGTATGTAGGTACCCATTTATAGTTAAATAAATGTTAAAACCACAAACGGATCATAAAGGAAAATAACATGAAAATTTGAACAAATTATAGAATGATCCAAATAAAGGACAATTGTCAGGGAATACAGGGAAATAATATACATATTTATTGTACCTAATTATCTGTACATAAACAGTTTGTCATACTAGCAGTTCTCTCGCGACTTCGTCTGCAAAAATAGCTTTGTGATAGCTCAGCTAATATGCATGATATATAAATATAATTAATAGCCTATAGCACCCACAAATAATGTATCTTTTTATCAGTGAATTTTTAATGAAAATTGGATCATAAGTTCCAGAGATTACCCGCTACATACAAACTTAGAAATTTTACCTCTTTATAATATTAGTATAGACTAGGCCGGTTCTGCGACACCTTGTTTTATAATCAGTGGTCATTTTAACTGTTTTGAAGGCAGGAAAATCAGCCAATCAAATCACTTAACACTTACTTCAGCGTGGAAAGAATTGGAGTTGTACACCCTGTATAACTCTATCACTTTCCCACACTAAAGTAAGATTAGAATAATATTACTTTAAGAGGTGGTGGTACAGTCCCCAGTCCCAGTACGATTTCGGAAACTCGGGCTGAAAATATTACAGTCTTTTTTTAAATTTTGTTTCTTAGGTAAAAATGATTGACAAGCAACTTCGTATCAGTCGATACCACCAAAATGAGTAATGCGAAAGTTGTGTATGTGTGTTGCTCAATTTCGTCGTAACGGCTGAACGGATTTGGATGAGTACAGAGGTAGAATACATCCTGGATTGCGCATAGGATACCCAGTTTCGTCATCAAATCCATTTGGCGAAAGAAGTTTGGCTGGACCAACCCACCTGTGGTCGTGGTCGGGGTCGCATGAGTGCGCGTCTAACCTAACACCACACCCAGTATTTGGTGAATTTCTAATCCATGTTCCTTCTTTGTAGACCAAAAGTCTTAGCTTTATACTCAATTTGAATCCAGATTTTTAGGCAAAAAGGAACCCTTATCACGATAAATAGACCCACCAGTCTAGACTGGAGTCGGTATGTCTGATTCATTCAGCTATTAAGTATAACTGATATAGTTACAACATATCAGTTATACATAAGAACGTACATAAATTCACGTTAATATCATTATTAAAACGTATGAAATACGTCATTTAAATAGTGTTATGAGTAGCAAGTATTCTGGTCTATGAGTGTGAAAAAAATTACAATAGAATAAAATAAATGATTATTTTCACATCCACGTGTGAATGAGAATCATAACATAATACTTTGTAGAATAAAGGCGATAGATATTCACTATCTACCTACTAAGGGACAAGGCACACTACGAAGACGAACAGCTATCACTAGATTTTGACATTCTCGATTAATCAAGACAAGACGTAATAAAACAACCTTTCCTGTCCAAGGATTCGATTAGGAGTTCCTTTTGTACACAAAAGCACAAAATAACCGCCCACATTTTCGCAGGTTCCACACCCAATGGGCAAGTCAAACACGACGCGCCGCGGTTCCCACCGCCGCAGCCGCACCAACCACCACCACAAAGATCTTCCCCGGACAAAGTCCGATCAGCGATGCCTCCTGCCCCAACGGGCAACGTTGGAGCACTATCAGCGGCATTGTCAGAAGCATTGGCAGGGCGTGACAGAGGCTCGGCAGATCACTCTAGAGAGCATAGCCGGGAACATTCTAGAGAAATACAAAGAGAGGTCCCAAGAGAGCCCCCTATGAGACCCGCGGTTAGAAGACAGCCGAGCGATATCAGGACAAGGGGGCCCCCTCCGCAGCCGCCTACGCAGAAAATGATGCCTTTGGTAAGTCTAACTATGTACGAAAATCATACTAATTTCTGCATGTTTTTCTTTAGACTAAAAGATTGAAATGAGTTTGACTGTCAAAGGCTCCTGAGATATTGAACTGTTTAGCTTTCCATTTTGTTTCTTTTGATGCTTTGACGCCCAGTTCTAAAGAGCAGCATGATTACCAAAAAACTTTATGAAACATTTGAAATTCTACGCACTTAAATGCTAATTAGAAAAACACGTATTACATAATCTAGTTCGCCTAAAAGTAGCTATAAATTCTGATATGATAAAATTGATTAAATACGCTCATGAAAACGATTGTTCTTGATAGCAATGTGGACGAAAATATTACGAAACAGAATTCGTTTTTTATGTAGATGCCAAAAGAATTTCCCATTGTTTGGTGCCCGTGGTAATTAGATTGAATTTTGTTTAAGGTTTAATGACATTTCTTTCCGAATCAACAATACTATAAAACTTGCAGCGACGACGCTTAAAGACTTAATTTGTATCGTCGAGTTGGTCCCACACTTATCGGGTCCCGTGGCTTTCTAAATAGAATTTTACCCCGCGAAGTGTCAACAGGCATTATTGTTTTCTGAAATTGGTTTGTTTTTTGCGGTCTTGATGCTACGACATTCATTGATTAATTGAATCGTTTTGTTTGTGTTGAACGGTTCTACGTAATTCAGCAAAGTCAACACAAATGGAATCAAGTCAATCCGACGACAACAATCTAAGAAAGTCCAATTGCAAAAGAACTCCTTACTTTCCCAAACAAGAGGCTTACGATGACGTCAAACGGCTACCAATAAAATATACCGAAGCTATAGCATCTTCCTTATTGGGTATCGTAAAAACAATGTTTTAATAAACCAAAGTATCTTGTTCAATTGTTATTTACTTACATCACCAGACGTGTCGGCTCGTGGGGAAAGTTTAGAACTTCGTCGTTATAATATTTGTGCGCTGCTTACGTCATAAAATATACGTGATTAAATGTGCTTAGGAATTAGCTGTGCTGCGTTCTTTCAAATATTAGTAGAGAAGATGGGTCGAGCCATTTTTAATGAATTTCAGAAATACAGGTTAAGGCACGTAATCTTATTGACCCGGACAGGCCGTAAATCACAAAGGTCTCTCTCTAACAAAATAACTCGTCCAAGTGGCGAAAATTGGCTTAACAAGAAGCAACTAAGCTCGTCCTGAATTAATAATAGGCTTTGCCCTAAATTACGCACAAGGGGACGTCGAAATAAATAAATTAATCATAAGCACCACGAACAACCTTTGCTGATACAAAAGGCTAAAAGACAAAAGAAAGGTTCTGAACGCGCTCTATTTATTTCGTGGTAGCTGGTAGCCTCAAAAGTTAAGCATTATTTGTTAGAGAAAAACTGGCATTTCTTCACAGTGCAAATTTTTCTAATCGTTGCAGTTCTGTAGTTACATATAAATGGCAGAACAAAATGCTGCGATTTCTAAATCTGATCCCAATGGAAACTTGACAATGAAACAAAACGAAGACGCCGAAGTTCGCCTAAAAATAATATTTTCCACCCACGCAAGTGTTGTGAATGTAAAAATACCCTAAGCGGGGATGACGGCCACCGGCCACGTGTCGCAATAAAAAAATAAAGTTAATACCAACCATGTGGGAGGATTTCGAACGGATTTGGTAACTTGTTTATTTTGTGCCAGTGCGCACGATGCGCCCGCGCCACCGCAAACTTTATTATTAACCTTTTTTTTAGTGTCTGGCAGTATTAGGTGCATCTGGCTTTGCAGGAAGATAGGACCTTATTTACGTGTGAGTGAGTGGTTTCGCCATTTGCTCTTTGAATCCTCCTCTGCACATTCTGTCACTAGATTCCAAAGGCTACTTTGGGGTTTCTTAGTACTTCTTGGCAATGCTTTGACACATACATCGGGCTCCATAGATTGGAAGATGGGGCTGATTTATTTGGGAGTTGAGAGTAAATTCCCAGTTTACTCTTCTCTGACTCCAAAGGCTATGTTTGGATTTCTTTGGCCCCGTACTTATAGTCTTTCAAACAAAGAAAAACCTTTGTTTTATTTGTAAGAGAAAATCTGTCCAGATAAGATTTTTATCGTGTCAAAGGGCTAACATGCTCTTGTTGTTTCGTCACGGATAGTGAAGGGTCAAAGCGCTCATGACATTGATAACATCAGGCTTATCATGCCGACAGATGCGTGCTTATTGTTGTACGAATGGTTTCGTCATAATTCGTTTAAAAACAAGAGTTTTGTCATTTTAACGTCACGAAAATCACAATGCCAAAGCAGCCGCCAGATGGGTTGACGAATGATGATAAAGAAGAGATACTGAAGATTGGAAATTATGGAAGCGATGTGCTTGAATCGTAAGGAGTTTCACAGGGTTTAGGCTTAAACCCGGCAGTGAATTGATACAGAATGAAATGATGATGATGACTTTCCACCTTTTTAATCCTTTTACTTTTTGGCAAGAGTGTAGGTACATACACTATACATACAGTATCCATTGCTAAGGTTAACCTTGTCCATTGATATCTACATAATATGTAAACATACATAATTATGTATCTTCTGCTGAAATTAACCTTCTCAAACATTACGTTATGTTTTATTCTGACACGATCATTGATAAATTCTTCAAACTACAAGCTTGCTGCCATAACAACAACAACAATAATAAAAAATACGAAGACAATCAGTGAAACTCGTAACCGCTCAGATTATGTATACGCGAACATAGCCATTTGTTTGAAAGTAAAAGTTGAATTAATCATAGTGTTTATCGGTGCTTATGTAGCCTTTGACATGCGGATTAATCATCAAGCTAATAAAATTATTAATGTCACTGTCCGTATCCAACTTCGTCTGTGATTCAACTACTTCATCATCATCATCGTCCTTAGATACTTATAATCCATATTAATATTATAAATACGAAAGTAACTCTGTTTGTTTGTTTGCTACGTTTTCACGACTAAAGCTGATCGGATCGTAATGAAATTTGGCGAGCAGATAGATTATATCCTGGGGAAGGACATAGGCTATCTTTTTTTTCCTCACTCATACTCATCAAAATTGCCACACGAACGAAGTCGCGGGCAACAGCTAGTACGTAATAAATTCTATCGGGCCTTTGGCAGTTAGTTTAGCTATCACCAAGTCTTGTTGCCTTGCCTTTTCACCTCGATCTGACATATTCGTGGAGATGTCACCAAGACAGATATAAACTTGAACATCACCCTCGAAGATTCTTTACCCTTTACTGACATTTCCATTAGTGGCGGTACTTTCATACAAGCCTACAAGCTTGGCTTGCCCTCATAACCTACTCTTCATGATATCAGGGTTTCTGAACAGTATGCTTGACTTACGGGCTTGCCGTATTTATGGCCCCCAGGCATGCCACTGATCTCAATGTTCATTTTGAAACAGAAAGGAGACCTCTTAGCAGTAGATACGATATAGGCTGAACATGCTGCCATTACATACATAATATTAATAAAAAAGTTGTCTATCGTATCCTTTTCAAGAATAGATCTGACTAATCTCTGATAAATCGTTTGTATTCAAACCAATCTTTCCATTAATCTTCGTTCTTCTTTTCGCATTAATTAGACCTAGACAGTTAAATACTGGTATTAAATGACTGTCCTTTTATGGAAAACAACTTTGGTAATGTCAAGGACTTATCGAATGTTTGCTAAGAACAGTTTTATTGCTGTGACTATCGTTTCCAAGCCCTATCGAAGTTTCTAGAGGATTTCGGAGTTATTGGTAAAGTTTTTCTTAAAGTTGAGCATTGAAAAGGTTGAACGGACAACTAAGTTAGGAATAAATTAAACTTTCTTAACAAGGTTTTATTAAATGAAAAAAGAAAATTAGGTTTATCTATCAACATTGGACGCGTATACAAAGTTTCGTGTCCATCCTATTAACCGATGAGGAGTTCCCTCGTGAGGATTATGTCATGTCTGGCATGAAAATGTATTGTCATCAGAACCAAAGATGTGTGCAAAATTTCAGCTCAATCGGTTGGGGAAAACTGGTTTGAAATTCAGTTGGAAGATTTGACCAATACATACTAACAGACTAACAAGGCAAGTTAAATAAACGCTTATAAAAAGAATACTACTGATTTCCGATAATGTATATGCGTATTTCCTACACATATCCTATGTGTAGGAAATATACGGCCTTTATTACTTCTACAAGGTTTTTTTCATAGGCGATAGACGGTAGTAAACTGCTTAGGGGTCGTCCATTAATCACATTTTCTATCAACTTTTTAACCCCCCCTCCCCAATGGTGAGGTTTTAGACTACCCGTCCCACCCTACCCAAAATCACGTGAATGTTTTGGTACAAAGTATCTTAAAAAAATCAGAATATTAACTTTAAATACAGGTTAACAGGTATAATCGGTAAAATCTAATTTAATTCCGGAAAATTAAGCACCGTAATAAAAATGTCAAGGTCACGCACCGCTTTTCTGTAATCGCGCGTTCATTGAAAAAATAAATTCACGTGATATCTCACTACACCTCCGCTCCCCCCTAGTGAAATTCGTGATTTGTTCCGAACCTTTCCCCCCATTTCGAGCCTCACGTTATTAGTGGACGACCCCTTTCAACAAGCTGACAGTCTCACTACGTCAAAGTTTAATTGAAGTACCATATTTGTGCCAAATGACGCGGCGTTTCAAGTGCCGTAGTGTTTTGGCACTAGGAATTATGTAAGGTGCAATGTTGTGTCTGTTAGACAAATCATCTTTCGAGTTTAGTTTCCTTCCCAGTTTAGTTCTTCATATCCTCTAGATTTTTCGTCATAATACTGCGAATGTGCTAAAACACCAACATCTTTCTGCCGTGATTTCAATGAATTAACTTCATTACATGAAACTTAGTTGAACGAACAGACAGACAATAGTATAAGGCTTCAGTTCAACCTTTTAATTACAAAATTAATAGTTATAATGTAATCATCGAAGGTCACAGGCTATCTTATTACGATGCCGTGCTAATTATCAAGAACAGTAACAATGCCAATTATTAAGATAGCGGCCCCGTCTTCAATATTGTGGGGTTAGAAATTCTTTCACGCTTTAATTGAATAACAGATTTATCTCTTGATGATTCATTCAACGACATTTTAAATTAGCCGAAAGAACTTAGAACAAAGGCATCCTAAAATGAGCCATATTTGACGAAAATATGGGTGGTCCATACTTGTGTTTATTTTGTTTTTACTGTAATGACATACGATGATGTTTTCTTGGATTAGAGAATGCGAACAAGATGCCTGGTGTAGTCCAAAATTGTTGGGGGATTTACAGGGACAATTGAGATGATCAGATAAATGACTGGTCGGAAAAGCAGCTGAATTTGAACCGATATTCAAATCAAACCGACGTTTTATAGTAACACCGTAGTCTTAGAATTTCCTTGTGCACATAGTTAGACCACGGGCCCATTTAGCCCGGCACATCGTGTTGAAATCCAAAATTGAAATCTTAAGTATCACAGCCAATAAAAATGAAGTCTCTAAGATAGATAAAGTTCTGTGAGATGTGTATAAAGGATGTGCTGAATTGTATCCTCACTCACACATAATATAGGTCTCACAGTGCGACATCTATGTTTCCCTAGAGATTATGCGGAGGTCAGATATACAGCATCCCAGCTTCCCAGCATCATAACTTTTATTCCAATGAGACTTTATGATCAAAACTTAGTCCATAAAGGTCCACATGCATACACTCGTTTATCCGGACGCACCAAATCATGCAGAGTCATGTATTCAAAATGTTTCCGGCACAAGCAAGGGATTAGCTGAGGTCAAACGGGGAAAACATCACGACAGGGCGTGGTTCGCAGTCAATTTATTATTCTTTAGAGGAAGGATTTGTGCAACCAGATTGGGGGCAGAAGTAATTTGGAAGGTACTTAATAATTTAGTGATACTCAATCTTTGAGGATCGCAAGGGAGTCGCTCCTAGGATTTCTTTGGGTTTCCCTAGTACGTCGTTTTTAGATTGATAATGAAAAAAATGGGAAAGCCAAAAACACTAAGCTAACATGCGTAATCCTCTATCAGTACAAAGGTTTTTGCAAGATATAATCAATATCCAGATAAAAATGGCGTAATATGTACTTATTCTAGTTAGTCTTCTCTTTGTTTAAACCACGGGATGAGCATTAGTTTATTATTAACGCCAGACCACACAGCTAGTAAGAAAAATACTGTAATAATTAGATCTTACTATGCAGCATGCATGAAAAAATTCTCCGTTATTTTATAGCTATTACAGAAAACCACAGTATCAGTGGATTGAATTGTTATCGCTTTGCCCGTTAGCTGCCTCGAGTATTATCTGATAATTATCAATAACACGTATTATGTGCACGCTTTCATTTATTTTTCATACAGTTTTTCCTAGTTGATGTCGCACTATTTTTGGCTGCTATATGGACGATATATTTGTATCTGTTGGTAATTCTAATTTGTATCGAGAAGTAATACTGAAATGATATTCAAACGGATTTTGATAAAAATATGACTAATTCCAACATGCTTGTGGATTTAAGGAAAGGTAATAAATGTATTGATATTTTTTTCCGACGATATCATTCCTGTATTTGTGTCAAGGTTCCCTACAAGGAAAGTGCTACAAACGCTCTTGAATCTTTTACAATTACGTTGCATTTCATTAATGAGTTATATTTTTAACTTCAGCTGTTTTAAAGAGCCGTAATTAAAGTAAGGTTATCGTAGATGGTTTCCTTTTGGTCTCATTAGAGTAATGAGGTGTTAAGGCAAAAGCGGGCGGGGTTTTTGAAACAGTTATTCTGATGAAATAGTCCATCTAGACTTGGAATAATTGATATGTCGAACATTTTGTTTTTGTTTCAAAGGATGTCTCTGATAGCTTTGGTAATAAAGGTTTTTCTTCTAAAGAAGTTTTTGCTGTGGTTGCAATTGATTTGGCTTCTGCTGATCTTTGTCGTCCTCCATTGCATTTTCTTTGGTTAATTGGCAATTGTGTTCAGGTCACAATACAATATGAATGAACAGGTACACATACCTACATTATTTACGAGAAATATGCTCATTTCATGTAACTAGTAAACCCTACTACTAATTAAATTCATTGAGACGAAGCCGCAAAGATTTCAGATTCACAAGTAATTAAACGAACTTAATCACGTTTTATTACATAGTTATAACAACATTGTTTTAAAAAACATGCCATATGCGTAACGTTGCCCTGAAATAAAACTATTCCGTTGATTAGTTTTCCGGGCGATACACTTTGACCGAGTTTCAAAACAATGTGATACAGAAATAGGGCATCGGTGCTGCAAAAATGATTACTAACCAACATTGTGTTATGCCATGCGCGATTAATTTTACAGCTTATGGAATCATCTATGAAACAGGTTTCGTGAATGAATATTAATTCAGAAGATTAGAGGAGGTCCTTAGTTGTAGAGCAAGGATTAAGAAAACTCGGCAAGGAATAGGAAAACTCAGCAAGGATTAGAAAAAGTCAGCAAGGATTAGGAAAGCTCAAATTGAGCAAGCCTATCGGAGGTACAAGATTGAATGCGAAACGTAGATGATGAAGTAGTGGTTAACAGCTAAGTTTAGTCAAAACTTGAACAAACCTTTGAAGTTAGATGTGCGATATAATGACGCGTGAATTTTGCTGATCTTCTCCGCGAATAATTTCGCTACTTTGCTCCGATTTCATAAAGTAACATCAATGTCAAGTAAATATTAGATAAGAATGATAAAGCCAGAAAAATGCTTGATAATATTACGCCAGATAAATCGCTTTGTGTCCGTATTATTGGATTTACATCTTTACCTACGTATGAAATTGAAAGTTCTCTCTTGCAGTCGACAGGTCGTTTATTACAGCCGACAGGTCACGCGCCATTTTGAAATTCGATTTTGACTGTGCTACTGAATGTCACTTTTCGCGGCAAAGGGCGTTCTTTTTTCAAGCTGATTTGTAAGTGGCCAGTCAAACCCGGTCCATCGTGCACTTATAAGGCAGAATGAGTTGCGAACACAAAATACTTCGCCAGATGTTCATCTGGAATATTAAATGAGGAAGAGGCGATTTTTTTAAGATACTGGTTTAAAAGTATTACCATACTGCGTTTAAAGTGCTAAATACTTGAGTAGTGTGTGATGCAATCGACGAATAAATATAAATATTTAAGTCTTATGCTTTCTTCGACGTGATAGATTTCTTTACGTAAGAAGAACTTATGGAACTATTGATGACACATTACGGCGTGGACTTATACAATTTCTGATGTTTTTGAGCGATGCGAAATTTTTGACATGGTTCGAAAGGCTCTTGGTATCATAAAAGCTGACATAGTGACGTCATATTTATTTTGGGCTTAGCCGTGTGGTCTTTAGCTAAGAATAGCTCTACCTCTTACCGCGTTTGTTGTTAGAGGCAGTTAGATTTCATCTATCTACTATAGTAATGGCACCATTCTTAGTCAAGAAACTGTCATGGTGGATCAAAAAAAAAATGTCGATACTAGTCCTTTACCTCGCAAAGAAGGTCTTTTCCAAGTTATTCTTCAATAGTGAAGCCTCCGATTGTTAAATACAGTCTGTTTTGCCGTCTTTAGGATGATGTCCCTTCATTCCTTCGCCCTTCGAAACTTTCATAGAATGTAGACAAAAATCCTTACTCTTATATTTCATATAGTCAACTATCCAAGACCAAGTTACGTTTATTTACACCTATGTCTCATAATCATAACTAATTAATTCCAAAGCTAACAACGACGTCTTAGAACAATTTAATAAAAAGACAAAGATATAGCCTTAGTCATTGTCAGAGGTAGTCATGTCTGACCGTGAATATCAATGAATTGTGAATCACAATGCTATGCGATCGAAATAAGGATTAAGTAGGAATGACATTCCGCCATATTGGTATTTCTGACAGCTGTCAAACTGACATTAGTGTTTCTACGAATAGTTCCACGAGAGATGATACTTAGATATTTTTGGCGCACCCTGTGCGGTCAATTTCTTACTATAGACTGGTTAATTTAACCAAAGCATGGGCAAGCAATTCTTAAAAAATCGTGTCAATGTGAATAATTAATTAAACGATTTCGAGATGTAAACGTTTTTAAAATTGCATCTAGAATAATTTCTCAGTGCCACGGTCAAGTCCATTGCTGTTCCAGTTCGCTTTTGATAACAGTATAATTTACATTTATCCCTCAATTGTTCACAATTCTCGAAATTTCCAAGTTTAAAACAAGAATTAATATTATTTGACTGGGTAAATTGGATCTTGGTTTTCCTTTTGAAGTTCCTTTGTCTGCATATTGGGTCATGTTTAGTGACATTATTTAGTTTTGCTTGCATAAGGTTAATTTTTTGTATGAATATTCATTAGTATTAGCAGATTGCGACTTACAATAATAAATAAAATAGTGTCATTGACCTAAACAATGTTACATCTTTGACTAAACTATTCTTGCACCGTTAGAAAAAGTTCTCATTACATTTTAGGTCATTTGAGTAAGTTCATAATTACGAATACGCAAATTCTTTCTGTGTCATAGACTTCTTGAGGTAACCATGTAGATTCCATATGTCAGTACCATAGAGGACTATGGTACTGACTTCTGAATTCCTCTGATATTTAATGTTCTTAACCTTTTCCCAACTATGTTGGGGTCGGCTTCCAATCCAACCGAATGCAGCTGAATACCAGTATTTTACATGGCATATCTGACCTCCACAACTCAGTTTGACTTCCACAACTCAGTTGGTACTGGGTTACTCAGTTAATACGATACCCCTTGGTGAGGCTGGTTGTCAGACTTTCGGGCCACAGACTACCTGTAACGACTGTCAAAGATCTACAAATGACAGCCGGGACCAACGGCTTGACATGCTTTCCGAGGCACGGAGGAAACTCAGTATGTAATAAGAATGTTGTGCATGCCTGTAAGTGACATATTTACACAGCATTGAAGACTTGTAATTACCTCTTGTGACAGTTCTTGGAAATATGTCGTTGGTGTGCCTTACTTAATAAATACATGTAATGTAATGGATGGTCACCAACCCAGGCAAGTGCGGCTTAACCTGAAGAGCCCATAACCCAAGCGGCTCCTCTTGTTAAGAATGGTAAGAAAGTATACTTGAGTCTTAATCTTAAACCCTTTTGATATTTGAACTGGTACGCGAGACGCACGAATCGCGACAAGATTCTCAAAACGTGACCGTTACCTTTTTTGTCTATCTGACTTCGTAAATGCGAGACAAAAGGACGTTTTTATTACTTTACCTGCACTATATTAGATCTAGACAAAGAATAAACTTTTCATGACTAATCAAATGACAAATGGAAGACGTGATGGCGAGACGAAACATATAAAAGACACATACGTATTGCTGTCTGAACCAAAGATCGAAATGGTTAGTTGTCTTACGGTACTTTAGGTCGCGCAAAAAGGAACTACATTGAAAAGAATGAGCTCACACAACCTGCATGAAACGATAGATATTAAGTTCAGTATGTACATTAGCGTGTGGTTAGTGCCTATATGGTATATGGTATAGCGGGCTGGTTTCCGCAACTCCACGTCAAAGCGCGTATTTTGCGTGCGGGTGGGAGATCTATTCGATCCACCCCAACTCCCCGAGAAAGCCCAGCAGCGCCTTGGTGTTGCTGACGATCTCGCGGAGAGTACCTGGGTTACCGAAGTACTTTGCCCTGTATGTTGCAACCACTGGGCAGTGCATAAGCACGTGGGCTGCTGTCTCGTCTTCCTCCATGCAGGCTCGGCACAGGGGGCTGTCTGTGACTCCTATGACAGAGGTGTTTATTAAAAGAGCCGTGTCCAGTGATGGCGGCTGTGAGTGTGCGCAGCTGTAGCTTGGTCAGCCGAAGCACCCGTTTGGTGAGGCGGCCGTCGATGGTAGGAAGTGCTTCCTTGGCCTGCCTGCACTCACCATGGTCCAGCCACAGCTTGTGGTGTTGTTCACTAGTTCGATTCCTTACCAGTGTGCGTAGGTACCCGAAGGGGAGTGGCACGATGGGTTCGGGTCCCACTGGTGCCATACTCGATCCCCTTCTAGCGAGTTCGTCCGCTGCATCATTGCCTCGGGAATCGCTGTGTCCTTTGATCCATTGGATGGTTATATTATTGAGATTACCAACCTGGTTCAGGCGTTGGTGGCACTCGTGTATTAACCCAGAGTTGACTGTGTGGTTGCTTAACAAAAAGGTTAGTGCCTAACCTTTTTGTTTTTTTTTTGTTTGGGTAATCATCAAATAACCCCCCCCCCCGCTCTGGGCGGAGTGGGAGGGAGTGTCAGACTTTTACTGACTAAAACCCATCCGTGTTCCTTTTTTGCCCTTTGTGTTCCAGGGCCGCGGTATCTTTTAATATGCCGTCGGGAAATATCTCTCAGGCATGCTGATTTCCTCACGATGTTTTCCTTCACCAAAGCAAGTCTGATTTTTCGGATTCAAGTGCGTATTATACGGGGGTGGAAGGGACCCCACAGCTCCACCTATAGGGTCCAAAACTATATCTAATGTAGCCTACATTTTAAGTTAAGCAATTAGCAGTAGAGCGGTAAAAACAGCGTTCAAATCCATGCATTAGTTTTTGCGTGATACGCGCACAAACACAAACAAAAATTCTAAAAACTTGTTTTGACTTCTGTTGCTCTAAAAAAGACCCCTTTTTCCAACATCTTTAATGTACAGACATCGGCCTGTTACAATTTTATTATATTTTGTAGAGATGTCTCTTGAACATCAAAGTTTACTAAGTAAACTTCTAGTTGCCCATTCGCAAAAGGTAGTTTCGTGTAGAGCGTGTTCTATGGGCCACAGTGTGGGTCGCAATTTCGGCTGTCATTAACACTGTGTGCCTATTAACATTATGTCAACAGCCTCTCGGCACACATTGGGCAGGACGTTACATAAGCCCGCGGAGCCAGTTCACCTTGTTCGTCCAAATACTCCATTGCCGAAGTTACGAATATCTGATATTTGGAGCTTTGATACGGTATTGGTTTGCGATAAATTTCTTTAATAGATTTTCCACTTTATCGCTTAAGCATTATGTTCAAGGTTGAATGGGAAAATTTGACAGTTTCGGGTAGGTTGATGTGCTGGGGTCTGTACATACTTTTTACGCGCGCCTTCAGCCACGTGGACCTCGAAAATTACGAGAATGAATTGCCGATAAAAGGTCTATCCATCATTCAAATCCGTTCATATGCTGGAGGCGTTCTACAAGGCAAACTTAAGTAGCTTATTCTTGGATTTCTTTCTTTAGATATTCGTGTTCGTGTTCAGTACTAGAAAAAAATAAGAGTTACCCAACAAGGCAATTATTTTTTTCTATTTTCGCTTAATCTTGTTTCCAGACTATCCACAATTCCATACACAACGTTCTTATCAACAGCAGAACATTAGAGGAAAACTATTTTATAACAAATTGCCCTATCTTAAGAACTTGATAAAACTAATTCAATTAAGATAAGAACGAGGCAAACAGTTCCTGAATCACACATGGCGAAGTAATGTAATTATTTCAATCGACGTCTTATAAAGGGTGTAAAAAGACCCTTAACGAAGCCAAAAGGCACTTGTTCTCCCCGTCATTTCGATCATTTTTTTGCTCTAGAGCATACCTGGGAACCTTCTTGTCACGGAGATATTGGGGGCCAAAGTTCCAACTTTTTCACAAGTTTTTTTTAAACACATGATTTTAATGCAAGATTTTTACTTAAAACACCTCCGCGACCCCAATACTATTGAATCCATCCATCAGCACTAAGTTTTGAGTGCGTAACATTGAGTCCTACCATAAAACGTGATTTTTTACCCCAAAAAAAGTCATTTCCCAGCAATAATTTTTGCGTAAAGTTACTTAGTTTGATGTCCAGAATGCTTGGTTGACGGCTTCGTGAAGGGTCTATTTACACTCTGTATAATGTACAAGTATACAGGGTATAACAAGATCCTTAACGAAGCCGTCAACCTAGCATTATGAACATCAAACTAAAAAAATATTGATTGTAAACGACTTTTTTTTTGGGGTGAAAATCACGTTTCACGCCAATGTCACTCAATGTAACGCACTCAAAACATTGTGCTGATGGATGAATTGAATAGTACGAGAGTCGTGGTGGTGTTAAAGTAAAAATAAAATCTTATGAAAAAGTTGGAACTTTGACTCCCAATATCTCCGTAACTAGAAGGTTCCCAGGTATGGTCTAGAGCAAAAAAATGATCGGAATGACAGGGAGAACAAGTGCCTTTCGGCTTCGTTAAGGGTCTTGTTACACCCTTTATAATGTACCTACAAGTATATTCTTTAGTTCCTTCTTGACTGCTTCAACTGCCTCGTTGGTCTAGTGGTCGCTAGCACTCCTGCTGAGCATGAGGTCGTAGATGCGATTTTCAGATCTGGAAACGTGTTATTAGGTTTTTCCATCAGCTATTTCTCAGTTTTATCCCGGGCGTCTGAATCCATGCCTTGAGTCCCATTAAATAGGGGACTAAACAATTGCGTCTGGTTGATGGCAATAGGATTGCCTCCTATCATATAGGACTTAACATAGATACCGTTATGTGGATGTCCTATGAGAATACATACCTCTGCCTAACCCTTTAGGAGTATAGTACAGGCGTGATGATAACATGACGTATTATTTAGTATTTTTTATCTGAAAGCTGTTTCGTTTTACAACCTCTGATTCATCTTGTATGATGAATGGACTCGAAATACTCGGAAATACAATAATTATCATCTTGTATGGAAGTTTTATGTTCCGGGTAAATGGTCTATGATCACAAACCATAGGCCACAGGTGTGATTCAGAGTCATTACCACATAATAGACCTCGATATAAAGTAACCTGTGTAAGTATAGTTTCACTTGTTGACCGTGTCAATAAGGAATAATTTGAGTCATCAAGTTGAGTCATTAGATACGTACTACCGCCAATGATTCACCGGAAAACGTGTCTTGTGTGATTGTGTTAGGATTGGTAATTAGTTGCTGGGTAGGGCAAGGTTAGGTCCGACCGCAGGCGAGTTGCTGTGTGCATAATTATGTGCAAATCGTGTATGGGTTTTCAGAATTGATTGTTGTGGGATTTCCTTCCTTATAAGGCTATCGCTATAAGGGAGGAAACCCCTTATCACCCATTAAATTGTTTTTACACATGTAAAAACATGTTGTATTTCAAATTCCCACGATGTTCAAATAATAGTTAGTATCTTCAGTTAATATTAATATCCTCGGTCATGTAAAATGGATGAGGTTTTTTATGTTTTCATTAATATTTTTTTGGCTGACAATGTAAATGGCTGAAAAAAAAACAAGTTCGTATTTTAATTTATTGAAAGACCAACGAAATCATGACGTATTTGCCGTATCACGTTTATCTCGCGTAGATAAAATTACGATATTTATCATACTCGTTGAAATAAACCTGGAAAACCTCTAAACAGACAAAATTAGACAAAGGTTCTGTTGTATCCGCGCTAATAAGTATAGCTCTATGCCATGGTCAGAACACCAACCAGCCAGCAAGGTGGAACGGTGCTGGCTCCCAAACTGCACCGGACGTTATCATTCATAACATCACTCCTGTAATTCCCGAAAGGTAACGCGGCATGGTACACCCACATTTAGCCAAAGTGATAGATGTAATGATAGAATGAATGATGATGATGATGAATGATGTGATGTGATGTAGTGATAGATGTTGTATATTTGAAACTCCTAACGGCGATAATCTGAGTTGGTCCATCGACCGATAGCAAGAACCAATGGTTTTTGTACGGGGAGATTCTTGCTATCGATGCTATCGACACATTCTCGCCAACTTTCTGTTTGTTCACAACTAACTACACACTCCAGCCAGGCCTTGAATGAAGACAAACGACAGCTATCCAGGGCGCTACGGACTGGTCGTACAAAATCTGAATCATTGATTTGAGGGAAAGAATAGGTACATCATTCTGGTCTCCAATACGCTCATCTGCTGTCACCACACAGCCTTTATTTCGAGAAGAAGGACACATCATTCTCGTCTTCAATCTGTTGGTCCGCTATCACATGTTACAAAGCTTCTCCATATTTCGAAAAGACGAATAACAGATCATTCTCGTCTTCAATCTGCTGATCAGATCCGCTAACAAATGTAACGCAGCCTCACATTTACGTAGGCAGGTTTTGTCGGGCGGACACTTTCGCAAGCACTGACTCACTCACTGATAATGATATGATAACAATTATATCAGCACATTGTTTATTTACCGTGGTAATTGCACAAAATCGATGTTATTGCGAATCCAAACCATTGCTATGTATAACTTCCATAGGTATTCCTATATCCCTATTAATCGCGAGATGGTATTTTCATTGTGGGTTGTGTATTTGCCTTTTACGTAATTGGTGGGTGATTCAGTGTATCGTATTACCCAGTAATAACTGGGTTGTGGAGGTCTGATAGGCAGTCGCTCCATGTAAAATACTGGTATTCAGCTGCATCCCGTTAAGACTGGAAGCCGACCCCAATATAGTTGGGAAAAGGCTAGGCAGATGATGGTGGGTGATTCAGTGTCAGTTTAAACCTAAATAACGAATTAACTATCCTCCTTGGTAGGTACCTAGGGACTTGCAAAATGGTGACGTAGGTTCATTTGAGCCTTGGCGTTGCTATGTGGTCAGTGGTCGTCAGCGAAAGCTATCCTGTTTCCATGAAAGAAAGAGGAGGAAAAAGACAATGCCCTATTTTAGTTTAAACATAAAGACTTATTAGTTGTCATGCTAAATAGGCAGTTAGGCAGCTATGTATACATTATGGAGGTTCCTTTGCGATGTGATCGTCAGCGAAAAATCCTGTATGTATCCATAAATAAATGAGGAGATCGATACACAATACCCTTTTGGAAATGTTAATTGATCAACTTTACCTAGCTAGGCTTCTGCACTTGGTGAGACAAAGACAAAGCTCTTCTCCTAAATTGGCTAAATCGGATCAGAACATACGCCAGACAGACAGACACAGCTCCCAAATCGGATCATTATCTACATTCACGTCTCCGCCCTCTTTCCTAACTACCTTCGTCAGTTCGTCGCTCCGTCTGGCTCGGAGATAAATCCCACGAAGCTTGCCGATTCGCGATCCCATGATCATTGTCTTTGACTTTTTTATTTATAGTTTTTGCAAACTTATATTTATTAATAATCGTGTGAAATGGTATATTATACAAGGTGTAAACAGACCCTTGACGAAACCGTCGACCAAGCATTCTGTACATCAAACTAAGTAACTCTATGCAAAAAATTATTGCTGGGAAACGACTTGTTTTTTTCGGGTAAAAAATCACGTTTTACGGTAAAACTCAATGTAACGCGCTCACAACTTAGTGCTGATGGATGCTTTGAATAGTAAACGGATTATGGAGTTAATTAAAGTAAAATTAAAACCTTTAAAAGTGGTATTTAAAAAAAAACTTGTGAAAAAATTGGAACTTTGACCTCCAATATCTCCGTAACTACAAAGTTCTCAAGTATGGTCTAGAACAAAAAAATGATCGCAATGACGGGTAGAACAAGTGCCTTTAGGCTTCGTTAAGGGTCTATTTACACCCTTTATATGACCAAATAATAATGGTTAACTACAAATTCATGCGGAACTAGAAGCTGAGTCGGCTCTAGTTTGAAAGCTTTCGGATATTACAATCAAAATAAAGGACTACAGCTAAAGGACTTCCACTGCTAGACTTAGCCTTTCTTGGAACAAAACAGCATTAGAATTTATGCCAAAATACGCTGCCAAATCATGTCCAGGGGCCACAAAATAATTTCTCATACGACATCCTCTACTATTTCGGAAACTAACGAACCATTGTTCCTGATAACATAACACTTTATCCTTATACGTTTAAGAGACCTTCAACCTCACAAGCTCACGACCCGCCCGATGATATCGCTTTTATCGTCAGCAACCATATGCAGACAAGTTAGTGTGCTTGAACTTCGTGCATACATGAGTGGTGGCGGGTTTCTGGACCTCTGCCAAAACACGTCATAAAGAACCTATTTCTAAGTAAGCTTGTGTTTTGTGCGGTTACAGTTGATGATGACAAATAAAAAAGCTATTGTTCAGTAAAAGTTTTAAAAAGATGGATGGTATGTGTCACGTCAGTGTATACGTACCAGGCGAGGTACCTACATCCAACCAAGCTTGTGCATTTTTTTCCTGCAGTGACGTCCGTTTTGACAGTTCAGGAAAACTGTTTATGGTTTTAACGATGTATCGTTATTTTCAACTAAATAAATAAAGCTAGCTTAATAGCAATAAAACTACGCCTAATTATCGCTATCTCACTGTTGTATGTGTCATAAAACCCTGATGTTACAAACTGGTTGGGGAAAAAATAATGTTAAGCTACAAATAGATTGGAACAATTTATCGGTATCATCCTTCACATATATCAGCTTACACAGTAACTAACTAAATGAAAATGTTACCGGAAATGCATGAAACCTAGGAATTGTATACAATGACGGGTTGCATATTTTTCCGTTAACGTAAACACCAATCTCAAAAAAAAAAAGATCATTATAACCCTTCACACTTAAAATGTAAATACATAGTTTATTACTGTTGACTGCCATAAAATTAATTTAGCAGCAATTCCTCTACCTCATCGATACACACCATCATCATTCTCTTGCCCTTATCCTAATTTATTGGGGGACATCGCAGCAAGTCTTCTTCCATACTTCTCTCTCTCTCTCTCATAAGACACCCCCCTATCTTGAAATGTCATCCTTCACACAGTCCGTCCATCGTTTCTTTGGTCTTCCTCTACTCTTATAGCGATCTATTCATACTCAAAACTTTCCTCACGACGTTTTCCTCATTCCTCCGCATCACAAGTCCATACCAAGTCAACCGACTACCACACAACTTTTCAGTCTCCGGCGCCACTTTCAGTTTCGTATTTTATCCATTCGCTGAACACCACACATCCCCCTTAACATTCTCATTGATACTAAGTTCTTTGTCATTTTGTTGCAGAGCTCATCAGATTCGGTGCTGACGACGAACTCCATACTAGACCGTATCAGCAACCTTCAGCAACAGACTTCGGACCAGGGCCTCACTCCCCATGTCGCGTCTACATTGCAAAGAAACAAGAGCTCTCTCCATACTACTGGACAGGTCGCGCTGGGTAAGCATAGCATTATGCGTTTATCTGTCTAGCCTTTTCCTAAATATGTTGGGGTCGGCTTCTAGTTTAACTAGATGCAGCTGATTACTAGTATTTTACATGTAGCTTCTTTTTAACGGCTGTCGAAGTTCTACAGCCTGGACCAACGTCTTAATGTTCTTCCTGAGGCACGAAGGGGTCTTGGTATGTTAGGGATGGTCCCCCGTTGGGCTGCGGGACTGGTCGAAAGAGATGCCACGGCCCTGGAACACCAAGGGCAAAGAAGGAACATGGATGAGTTTAAGTAAGTTCGAGTCTGACACTCCCTCCCACTCCGCCCAGAGCGGGATGGGTCATTTGATGATTTCCCATCCGAAAAAAAAGGGATGGTCCCCCCGTTCACGGACCGACCTCGACTAGTGTTATTTAACCTTGAAGATCGGCCCTTACAGCAGTTACTATCAGTCACGAGCCTCATCAAATTAAATTCCGATATAACACATTTTTTTTACAATTCCAGGTGGCAGCATGACCTCCCTCTCATCCGCGCCACAATCCCCCGCCCCGGCGTCCTCCCTATCCACGTCCGACCTGTTCGAGAGACCCACGCGGGTGAGCCACGGCAAGCCCAACCTAGCCCCCAAGCCGCCGCAGTTAGCCCCCGCGCCGCCCAGCGATACCAGGCCCTCGCCGCCACCGAAGAAGCTCATTACGAATGGGAAGGTTACGGGCAGGACGCAGAGTATGAGGGTGCCTAGGTGAGTCAAGTTGTGATCCTTTTTGAAAACCGAAGCCTAATAAGAAACTGGAAAACTTTGTTTTATTATCGCATTAGCACTTTTTTGGTGAAAAAAGAATTGATATACTCGACTAGTTGTCTAAGAAAATAGTGTCCCGACTCTGTTTCACATGAGGATCAATTTATTGTATTAGACGAATCAAATGTAGCCAGCTGAAGTTAGTCAAAACCAATAAAATATTATTTTGCCTGGGTGTGTAAGAAGAAGTGATCTGGGTGAGTGGGTGGGTAAGGCATCTTCTCAACAAAGAAGCATTGCTCACCGCTTTTGGTGTGAATTCTGACCATTCTAATCTGGCTTTTATTTACGACGTGTTTTTCTCGCTAGTTTGAAAAAGTAACATTGGGTCTTGCTTCATGTTGCAAACACGTTTTTGTTACGGTTCTGTAAACATTATTGCTTTATTTTAATCTTTTATTCCTCAAATTTCGTCAGATCACCTCCGACATCGCCGTCGTCGCCACAGACGGGTAGCGGCCGACCGTTCAACCTGCCGCCTGCTCCTCTAAATCCACCTATTGGTACTAAGAATCCCGCTTCCCATTTCGGTAAGAGAAGTTCTTTGACATATCTTCGACTAAGTGCGAATTTCACCAATGCTGAACACAATCAGCACACATAAATCAAGTTAAAGACCTGTCAGTGTCAATATTTCATAGCAATTATGAGCCTTTAGGCGGGTCCACACCTGCGCATGACCCTTGTACGCTACGCGCCTCGAATAGTTATAGAGGCGTCACATAAGTCGCGCGCGCGCCTCTCGCGATCATGTCCAAAGGTCCAAACTATGTTCGTAAGATGTACGAGAACCGCACTGTTCGTGCGCGTGCGCAGGTGTGGACGCACCTTTACGTCAATGAAGATACAATTGCTCGTTTGTTCGCCCGTCGATCATTCGCCAATAGTTAAAAATTAAAATAAGCCTTCTTCAGAAATCAAGACCGTTCAGTCACTTACACAAGTTGTAATATGAATCTGTTCCGTTTCCAGGCACCCTGCGAGCCCCGCGCGGCATGCGCCCCCCGGGCGTGTGCCCGCCGCCCCCGCCGGGCGTGTGCCCCCCGCCCCCGCCGGGCGCGCCGCCCCCGCCCCCGCCGTCGCGGCACGCAAACCAGCCGCCCCCGCCCCCTCCGCCGCACCACCGACAATCTATAAACGTGAGTTACTCGATACGCTTCTCCTCTTAAGTTATAAGTTTTTAACAATGACGAAATATCAGAAACTCAAAACAAATAATTTGAGTTTGAGTCATAGTGGTGAAAGATTAGTCAGCTAGCACATGTGTTAGCGAGTGCTAGCTGCGCAGGGTGAGCTGGACGTAGACCTGTGCAGGTAGCTACATACTGGCCTGACAAAATTTGATTGTAATCGACACGTCAAGAAACAGAAGAACAAATAATAAACACGGTAAAGTGTTCGTCACTTATGCCTACTGCTGTACGCAAGGTCATGCAGCGACAAATTGGCAAGTCAGCATATTGGTAGCACTGTTGGAGGTAGGAACAGTAAACTCATCATCGATAGAACAAGCATAATCTTTCGAGCTGACGGGTCTTGGGTCTGGTCGGCTATTACCAGACAGTTTTGAGGGGCTGTTGTATTTATCCTATCCTCGCGGATAACTTTGCCCTGTTCAAGGCGTTGCTATGAGGCGTTGCAGATGCCGCCATACATCGAACTAAACGCTTATTACGGCCTCTGGGAACGACACTCTATATACACTTACATTGCATAAAAATATCACCTAAAATTCTGTCACAAAACTATTCAGCGTAAGTATTAGATACCGCCAAAACCCTTAATTTTTTACCCAATTAAAATTCTAATAAATGAGTGATCATTTAAACATCTGCAACATACTTCACATCACGCCTGTAGTCCCCGATGGGCTAGACAAATGTGCACCCACATTCCCCCAGTTATAATTAAGTCCCATTGGGCGTGGGAGGCGAGCCTATTGCCATCATACCAGGCACAAATCAGGCAGCTACTGCGAAATTCATGAACATCTGTCTAATTCACTATTCACTAATTTCCAGAGTATAAACGGTGACGAGGGCATAGCACCCCAGCCCCCAGTCCGTGGCTCCTCAATGAGCATGAGGTCCTTAGACCTGGAGGCTCGCTTCGCAGACCTGTTCCAGCATCCATCGCGCTTCCCGGAACCGGATCCTTTCATGCGCATCGCTAAGGGCTACAGCAGCGCCACCGTCGCCGGTAAGTACTCGTGAACGGGTGTAGGGAACTTTTGGGAATGTACTAAGACGGCGCCACGGAAATTTGTATTTTGATCGGTCAATCAATTTTGAACCGTCTGTCAATTTTGATCGGTCAGTCGTGACTTTTTGATGATACGGTCAAAAAGCTTTTGTTTGAGGTTCTTTTTGATCGATTAATCAAAATAACTCGATAGTTCTTGTTGCTGTAGTGGCGCGTTGGATGTTCGGAAGAAACAGTTTACTCTGTCTACCTAAACTTCTAAAGTAGTGCAATTCGAACAATTTAATGAAGAGTTAATGGTGCAATCAGCTCCATTTGTTTCTGTTTGAAAGTGTTGACTCAACAAAGAAGTATTTTGATGAAACACATAATACTTATTACTACGATTACGCGATCAAAAACATAGTGGCATATTATTTAATAATAAATGTCATTATTTCATTTTAATAGGAATGATCCTACATTCTGAAGCAAACTTCAAATACTTTTATTGTACTAAAGTACAATTGATTTTGTTTGTCAATATTTGCAATTATTACAAAGAAGTAAAATTGCTTATAAATAAATAGAGATGTGCATTTCGACATCGATATTTCCGTTCGAGTATCGATACTGCTTAAAAACAAAGATTACAAATAGTATCGATATCTTTTTTTTTCTTTTTAAATATTTATAGAGCAAAACGCACAAGCATGCTCTACTTAGTCATATTATATTAACGTAGTTTATCTAGTTTTGTAGGCTTATCTTTAAGTGCAATAGGTACAAGTCAAAATTGACAAGCATAATATCTAAGTAAAATTATAATAGTCAAGAGTATTTTACTGAACTTCGTCTCGAAGATTAAAATTGTTATAATATTATTATGATAAAGTATTATTTTTGTTATTAAAATGTTTATTTTTACGTGCATGACCGCATGACGTATGGTTAAGTGTCTATACGGAGACTGAAATTGGATTAAAGGCTAGCGCGCAATTGTTGATTTGTAGACTCGAAGCTTAATTTATACTTGGACATCCCTACTATATCGATATGTTTTCGCTCTAATACAATTTCTCCGAGATAAAACTAACAAATAAATAAAATATCTGAATTATTAATTTATAATTTAATTGAGTTCTTGGACCGTCTAAATATAGACCTAATAAGATAACAATGCATTATATTCTAATAAATATTGTTGTAACCAAAGCGAAGATTTATCGACAAGGAAAAAAAAAAGTATAAATTGACACTAATAGTCTCGAGGAATTTAGTGTGTCTTTTGCACAATAAATATATCACAAATGCGCGCTACACATTTATTTGTACTGAACTATACTTTGCTAGACACTGCACATTGTAGTATAGAATAGTTAAACTCTATGCTTCCAAGTAATATTATGTTCCCAAAATTGTTCTTTTTATAGTACATTTTATTTGAGTAAAAAGTACAGTGATTATTTTCCAAAAAGTTCGCATTTAATATGTCATTCCAGGAACACATTGGTATGGTACATTTGGTTGGTTGTTTTTTTTTAATGCAATATTTCAAATCATGGTAATGGACATTTCACATTGAAATCATAGTGTTCCATGTTACTAACATAATAAATGAGTGACGTTTTTTTTATTGAAGTACTGACTTAATTTTGAAAAAAACTTGAAATATAGTGCTCTTCATATTCTAAATAACAGCAATAAAGCAAAAGGGAAAAATATTATACTTATACGGTAAAAACTTGGACAAGATAATTGTATTTGTTTCAAGACGTTTGATAAATTAAAATATTTTTCCGTTATCGGTCAATCGCGACATTAGCGTTGAGTATTATAGAAAATTAAAATAATGTTGATCCATTGATATCGATCATCATAAATTAGTCAATACTGATTCATAATAATAATAATATCACAACGCGTGAAAGCTGAGAAAGAGAAACAAATAAAATATCTCGACTTGGCACACGAGGTTGTCGACATGTGGAATGTGAACTCGGCTATCATTGTGCCGATTGTCGTGACGGCCAATGGCCTCAACGACCATCTTTCGAGGCCCTCCTTAAGCGGTTGGATCAAGGGCCTGATTTAGAAGGCAGTACTCATCGATACGGCTTGCATTGTGAGATATATATTTTCTTACTCAAAAATATGAAATTCAGTTCACATTATAAAATATTATGAATTATAATTGACTATCTCTCTTTCGCTAGAGCCTCGAACGACAAAAGATCTGGTATAAATCTGATCAGACCAATTAAATGTAAAACTTGAGTCAGTATTTCAATTCACCACACTCCACATACCAATGCAAATCATTCGTTATCAGTATCACTTATCAATTAAACCATTCGATTGAATACCAAATTATATTCGTATATTATGTAAGCCTCTTATTTTATACACGGAGTGTTTTGTTCATTATTTAGTTATTAAATAGTATTCCATCTAGAGAACTAGTTCTGTCAGTCACGAAGGAGTATTAAAAGCAAAAAGGACTATGGGCATTTATATTTCTAGATGAAAATATGTTTTATTTAATTCTATCTCAAAACATAAGCGCCCATAATCCTTTAGATTTTTTTTGACGGCTGTCAGATTTCTAGTATTCTTGTTGGAGTAGTATGTTAGGACTTCTACCAATGTATCGCGTTGAGTCATTAAGCATATTTATATTTAATTATATTTTTATTATTATATTATAATTTAGTTTATACATACTGGATCGGTTGTTTCGTGTATCAAATGCTTGCACGATGTAGCAATGAAGGTTATAGACGAGAACTATGTTGTGATTCTTTTTTTTTTAATATAGTGAGGTGCCATTACTGCAGATTTTTTATGCTATTATTGTACCTGTATCGCTTCATGCCCATTTTATTTCACTCAAAAGCTGCTCAGTAAATTGCTTAACTGCTAAATAGTGATGTTGGCTTATTGTTGTCCATAATTTAAATTCAGAGGGAGTCAACATGCTTTCGGGTGTTCATGTTTTGTCAAAAAAATGCAAATTCGGCTTCATGTAAAATCTTTACAGTATTATTAGAGCTTCAAGCCCAGACCAGCTAACATACGCACGTGACTAAATTTACACATCGCTTTGTCGTGTTAGACACGAGTTAAAGCGTGGACAAAATTTTGTCGCGTGCGAATTTTAGCCAATTTCATACGTCTTCGCAGTTAAGAAATTTATTGACGGGCCAACAGTTACGCTTTATGTATTGAAACGCAACCGGTATTGTGATAGTGATGTGTACGACGCTCATAGTATTTATAATATTATTATTTTTTCGATAATAAAAGAGTAATACTTACCAATCAGTCGTCCTGTATTTTATTGTCCTAACATTTGTGTCGTATATGCTTGTTTGTGTACGTCTTCGTTCGTTCTGTAGTAGACTTTAACGTAGACTCCTTATTAAATCGATTTGGTTTATCTTTGTTAGTTAGCAACTCTGCAATTAAAGTACTTATAAAGCGCAGACTACACCGCCAGTTATCGAGCGAGCCGGGCGAGCGTTACACCTCTTTTCATACTTTGGTTCACACCGCGAACTACCGAAAGTGCTGAACCGAAGTATGAAAAGAGCAAAAACGATGCTCGCCCGGCTCGCTTGCTAGCTGGCAGTGTGGCCTGCTTAACACAGGTAGTGTCACTAATTAGTTTACGGACTTTGTAATTATTTCCATTTTGATATGGAAAATAAATTATAGAATGAATCCTCCAAAGTTGATGCTATAAACAGCATTTTTGAGAGGAAAACAAATATAATCAGATTTTAACTTTAAATATATAGGTACCTATTTCTTCTCATAAATATATCATAGAATTCCTTCATACAACTCTGTAGAATAATAGTACACTTATTGCAAGTAGATTTCTTGACCTATTTATTTCTGAAAGTCAAATTATTTGTCACTCTTTTAGTCAAGTTACTAAGTACAGTGTATGATTGTGGCCTACAACCACATGATCTGCATGTCAAATGGGTAAGTTCCTAATTATTATTTCAAGCATGATTTCCATCCTTCATCTATACATAGTCGTTATAACACTACACTGCATTGCATGTAGCATTTTGCATGAACATTTTTATTAAAAACTCATTGTGTGATCAACTTCTTCTCAAATGCAACTTAGTTTTAAGTTGTCATACTTGAAACGTCTTAAAAGTAAGAAGCATATCCCCATGGGCTGAAATTCACAGGCGACAATTGTTGTTCAACTGGTATCTTGGTAAAACCTCTATTGTCGAGTTTGTTACTGGTTGAGATGTTGAATGTTTTGTTTCGCCATGTGAAAATACGGCTTTGGGATTCGTCCATGCCAAAATACAGTACACCCAGTTAGTTGTAAGAATGTATTTTACTTGGTGATAAACCGCGCTCACTGACGGTAAACCACTTTTGAAACTTATTAATCAGGTCATAAGGGTGAAAATGGGTAGACCGTCAGTGAACTTGGTTGTACCTACTGGGTGTGATAGTAATTGATTGTTACAATATGTTTTTTTTATTCAATTGGACACTGTTTTTGGCAAGGACTGTACGTTTTGCATGGCATAAGGCTTCGGATTCAGGGGTCTAACAGACTAACAGTCATTGAAATATTATTCCGATATATTTCTGTAGCTACTACATATTAATATTTAGAAATAGGTTTTTGTTTTAAAAAAAAAACTGAAAAGTGTTTAGAATTTTGTGGCTACTTTTAAAACATGTTGCCAAAATGAAAAACTAATAACAAACTGTATAATACACCTGAAATTAGCATCAGTTCTTCTGGGAAATGGGGGTCTAGACATTCACAATTATTAAACGATGCTGATATAATCCCTCCCTCTCTCTCTCTCATAGAGGGGCCCTGTGTTCCAGCAGTGAGAACCTTACAGGCTGATAATGGATTGATGCTATTCTAATTTCTGGTTGGTATTTCCAATGTCATATACCTATCTTTGACTTTTGTGTGTGCGTGTCTAGGCCTTCAAAACTATCTGTGAACGAAGTATGTTTTCTGAGAGAACCGGTGATAACTTAGGCTCTATGTTCTCATTGTCTTTATCTAATTTTCGTTGTGTGTGGACAGTGAGCAAGGCGCAGGCGCCGCCACCGCCGCTGTCGGTCCCGGTGGAGGGCTGGACGCGCACCTCCTCCGCCTGCTAGCGAGCCCGGGGGGCCCACGCCCCCCCGGTACCGACGCCCACGACTGCCGCGCTACCGACCACGACTGCCGCGCTAACGACCACGACTGCCACGCTACCGACTACTACTGCCACGCTACCGACTTCCCCACCCGTGCAGACTGCACCCGCCCCAATCCCCGCGCCGCGAGGCAAACACGCGCCCCCCGCGCGCTCGGGCAGCACGGCGCACCTGGTGCCCGGCCCCACGCCGGCGCACGCGCTGCTGTCCGTAGCGCATGCGCTCCTGTGCCCCGCCAACGCTCTCGCCGCCACCCTGCTTCCCGCCTGCGTACAGGAACCGTCTACAGACCTCAACATACTGCCCATAGAAGAACCCATGATGCCCACCGATGACGTTAGCGACCTCAAGGACGTATTCGACGCCATCAACAGACTATGTGAAACGATGAGGACTTCCACTTACGACGAAGTTGCGGAGGACTCACCGGAGGAGGATAATATAGAAATAGAAGATGCGATTAGTAGCTACGCGGTCAGTGTAGCTGAAACCATCAGCGTGCTCGATGTCGAAGCTGATGTGGCGCAGGTCGTAGAATGCGACACTGAGCTGATAAGCCCGTCCGAAGTGTCGATAAGGACGATAGAAGCGTACCGCGCTGAGCGCTGGAGCGACGCGCTCGTGTCGCCACCTACCGACGAAACTGACACGTTTCCTTCGGACACAGAACCTGCGAACGCAGCTTGCGAACCAATCAGTGAAATGTATTTTACTGCGTCTTCCGAAGTGTCTTTACTGTCTGATTTGGACTTGCCCGAGAGGCCGACTGCAGATGAGGACGTGATGCCCGAAGCTAAGGATAAAGAGGACAAGAAAGAGGTTGTGCCTGTAGCCGGCCATGTGGCCGCTATGAGAGAGCGATTCGAGTCTATGACACGGACCAACACTCCGTGTCCCGACCTGGCGCGTTCGACGTCACCTTCGCTTGATGTGTTCCGAACGACGCCGTCGCCTGATCTGCTCGGGTAGTATGAAATAGAAGGATGTTTAATTCACAGTACGTGGCAGGTACTATATGGTGAGGTAGGCCTTCGACACGGTAATCGCAAAAGGTAATTAGGGTGATGAGTACGATGGTCCAGGCCTTCTTTAGGTAAAACTGCCTTGATGTAGTGTCAGGGTAAAGAGAAAAAAAATGAGGTTGACCTCAAAGGAAGCACGGTGTTTAAAACTTCCCCAATTTAGCGCCATTAACTTTAGAGAAATATGTGACTGGATAACATTTTATAACCTCTAATATAACATTAATCAGTATTCGTTTCGTATTCGATCGTTGCTAGTCCACATTGATATTTAAAAACACGAATTGTAACAGTCCGAGCGTGCCAAATGGTGTGTTCCCAATTAGCTGAAGGGTTGTGATTTATTTTCCTTAGCCTCGTCAGTCAGGTCGCAATTAAATGAACAGTTACATATCGACAAAGATTGGTTGTAGTCTAGTATGTATGTAGCCTTACGTAAGGGCAATTTATAATAAAGTAGGAGCTCAATATTCGCGGGATAGCGGCCGCTAGGAGTATAATCGTAACTTTCGAAGCATTCACATAATTATTCTACATTATACGGCCACATTTGTGACCATGGAAAGCTCAAATTTTGTAGTTTTGTAACTAAATCGTCTAAACTTGCAGTGAATTGTACACCTATATTTTCGTCAGACCAAGTAGCGTATATTGCTTAACTTAGATGTTACGGAACAGATAATTAATTATACAATAGTTTAGTAATCAATGCCACTTACAATTTTTACAGGTTTACGAGCTGTTTGCATTTTAAATTGCGTTTTTAAATGTTGCCATAAATAGATGTTAAGTATTTGTTGTGAAATTATTTAAAAAATAGCATCATTTGTTTATTTTAAATTAATTAATGTTGTGAATTTATTTACTAAAAGATTTAATTGGGTTGAACGAATCGTTTAATGGTGATACTAGTTAAATGCAATAATTGTATTATTACTTTATAATAATTAAGCCTGTTGTAATTCATGTATTTTAGGATAGATATGGTATAATAATAATATTTCTTCTTATAACGATTTAGCGAATAGTTGTCGTGTATAAATGTGTTATGTGTACAGACGAGACCTTTTATTATTATAATTCAATATACAGCTTTATTATATGCAAACTTTTATTTCATTTAATTACCTGTTGAATTTTGCATACCTAGTTACCCAGACGGCATTGTTGCCATCTCGGGAATATGCTGGATGAGGCTGGCACAAGAACGTGGAGCTTAGCAAAAGTAAAGAGAGACTTATATCCAGCAGTGGGTGGAATCGGGCTGTGGATGATGATTAGCTACTCAGATTCAAACAATCCCAGGTTCGACTTTTCATAGGCTACGAACGCACTGACAGGTGCCTTGCCTAGCTCCTGAAGCCTAGTGACTTAACATATAAGGTAATTTGCTAGCGTAGGCGCAGTGTGGCCTGTGGCCGGAAGCGATAATTCTACAACGTTCGTTTTACTTCGCTACTCGTTAAACAAGCAACCTGTCAGTACGTACGTAATCATACTGCTCAAACAGAGTAACTAAAAAAACCTTAGCAGTTTCTTACATACCGTAAATTGGGGTGAATAGATAGGTTTTCGTTCATTTGTATCGAGTCTTAGGTCAAATTAATGTAAAAATATTCCTTTCTATTCGGATATCTTCTTAGCTTGCTACTATTATAAATGCGTGAATTTGTGACGGCTGATGTTTGTAAATCCGACTCAAAAACTCCTGAACGGATTTGAATGAAATTTGGCACACAGATAGTTTATAACCTGGATTAACACTTTATCTCGGTAATAAGATCCCGTGGGAAAATTACCGAACACCACGCGGGCATACAAAGCTAGTTAATAAAAAAAAACCCTATAAAAGGGGACAATAGACGCACCTAATAAGCAAATGGAAAAAAATCGTAGAGGTAAAGGTTATTGAAAGAGTAAGTAGATTGTTTGGAAATGTGGAGAGGATGAGTATAAGGCGACTAACTAGGTAGTAGATCTGAGTGGAAACGCCTTAGTAGAACATACACGGACCTACTTATACTGTGAGGTTTTTCAGAAAGGTTAGGTGCGTAGATAGTACTCGCAACATGAGTGTGTGTATGACCAGATGTACCTATGAATGTGGGCGAGGCGAAAGGAGTTTGTAAGGATCGTAGCATGTGGCGTTCTGTGGTTTCTGCGTACCTATATACTTATGTACAGTCGCCATCAGATATATCGTAGCGGGCGAGGTAGGTACTTAAATATTATTTTTAGCTCGTTATGTGTTCCGAATTTATTGAAAAGTAATGCTGCTCCGAAATATTTGAGTACCTCGCCCGCTACGATATATCTGATGGGGACTGTACATACATAAACTCACGCATTTTTCCATGGGGTATCAATTTAATATAATAATGCATGTACTTAATTTATGCAACAATAATATATATTTTTTTTAAATCAGAATCATTACTAGAAAACTAGAACTAATAATATCAATATGCAATTTGGGAGATCACAAACTCGCTCACTTATAATACCCGCTTATTTTCTTGTCAATTTTAATTTGACGTTTTTTAGTCGAATGTTGCCAGGTTAAGAAACACAATACTACCAAGTTACTAAGAATGCGGATTATTTGCAAAGCTCGCAGTTTGGCCTAATATAACGTTAGTAATTATTAGATATAGGGTATCGAGTTTGTTCTTCTATTCCCCCATGAGTTCTGTTCACCCCATTTTAGGTTATGTCCTCTTTAGGCGAACAGTGAGCGGCTGACAGTTTGCTTCCATTTCGCTTCACCTCCCTACATATTTTAAATGGAACGCTCCATTTAAATATGTATACAGTTAGTACTGTACGTTCACAATTTGCGGCGTTTTGCTTGCCGACTCATTCTGTTAGTGGCAGATTCGCAGCAAAAATTGTTCCAGTCGGCAGCGAAGTACCTACGCTGACGGAGGCTGCCATCTTTGCAGAGTTCGGATTGTGCTTTGGGAATGACATAATTTAATTCCCCCATTCCAGCATCGGATGAGCAGCGACACGGCGAATTAGCCTCACAGTTATATGGTTGAAGTTCCAGGATCGCAAACGCGCTATGCATAACATAACATGACGCCTGTGATCCCCGAAGGATTAGGCAGAGGTGTACCTAATATAGTACTTCCACTTTTCGTAATAAGGGGCGAGCCATTAACCGGACACAAATCCAGACTCCGTGGCTGCTAATGAGAAATTCCTTATGAAAAACCTAATAACAGTTTGCCTGACCTGGGAATCGAACCCAAGCCTCATCCTCAGCAGTTGCCTACAAAAGCAGTGTTAGCGCCATGCTTCCACATTTATTGTGTGAACCGCCAGTCTGTGGAATTCACTGTCGGCTTCTGTTTCCCGAACATTATAATCTGGTTCAGTTCAAGGTTCGAGTGAATCGGTTTCCTCTTGACAAGCATGCTCCACCACAGGCGAGTTGAGGCCAAGCACAAGCCTAGCTAATGTAAAAATCACATCTAAACGAGATAACGCATTGATACCAGTTATCGTGGCGATTGATAACCAGAGATCTGAATCGGTTAAGTTTCATCTGTCTCATAAATGTCACATCTGCATGGTGTCACATTTTTTCATGTATATGATACGGACTGATGGAGTGTAGTCTATCCCACAAGAATCAGGTTCAGGAAACTACTGGAATGTGCTTCAAAAAATGGTTTCAGATGTCCGTGTCTACCGCCGGACCCACCAACGCCAATCGCTTCCATATTCGGTAATTAGTTCTCAATCTATGACAAGATTTAGTATGGAAAAGTAATGAAAGCTAATAGGAATCTGAATTTTTGGTCACTATAACTTTAGAAGTACCTAATTTTTGTATAGATTTTGGGAAGAAATCACTGAGTTTTTAATAGGGAAATATTGAAATGAAAATTTAACACCGTGACTCCACTCCACCAATGGCATGGTATATCTCGTAAAGTACATACCGGAGTAGTAATACTTTTGAATTTTGGGCACAAATTTTCTATGCAGGTTTGAGGAAAGCGACAAGTACCGTACCTCAAACTTAGAATCACCATTCAAAATCGTGGTCCTGCTGAACGAGCGCGCGAAAATTATCATCGTTGATGTCTCGGTAAATACAAATATTTGAGTTGTTTGTTTTTACGAAATGAATCACATATAAAGGCATTAATTATTTGTATACTACGAATATCTGTAGCATACCCTCTTTCGGCGCTCCTGCTGAAAGGAGCGTGACTACCGTCGGACCACCTTCAAAGTATATTTTCTCGAAAACTACTAAGGCACCAATTTTGTTGTCCGAGCACTAATTAGCATCATTTGAGAACTAATTATTTACTAAATATGGAAGCGATTGGCGTTGGCGGTCCAGCAGTAGTCACGGACATTGGTTTCAGCACTATTATAGCGCCTTTTCTGTTTTTAGGTAGGATGAGATGAAAAAAACTTATTAATTTTATCATTCCATGGATAAGTCGATGTCGTTGCTTGACAAGGCATCTAGAACAAATCTAAAGGAAAATAAAACCAAGGTATCAATGTCCAGAGCATTTATTGCGTAAAATAGTCAAAATTCTACAAGAGTAGGCAAACGTCACAACTTTTAATGTGGAAACGCTTAGAGAATCATCAAGGCAGATAACATTTATTTCATTATTAATCTTACACACATCTCTTAACACCAGAAATTTAATTAAGATTGGAATTCACTACTGAAATCTGCTGTTGACAGTCTATGTGAGAGCTTAGTGGTAAGGTAGGAATATAATGACTTATGCTAAGGGACAGGGGGCCGCCAATCCAACAACACTTGTTGTGACAGGAACGCGTCGCCTGCGGCCGCCCGCCGCAGGGAACTGCCGGCCCAACCCGAGCCGGGCGACTGCATCACCTGTCCAACCCGAGCCGGGCGACTGCATCACCTGTCCGACGTGCAACAGCCGCTCCGTCTTACCTTGTCGTTAGTATCCCCTCACCGCGTATTTAGCAACGAGCTCGGACACACAACCGGTCAAGCGGACGTATATAACGATTACTACGGAACGAGCGCCTACCTTCGCTCGGGGCCGGGGCTCGTCGGCGGGCGGCCGGGCCGGCTCTGTCAACAGAGAGGATCGTTTAGTGCGGCGAGGACCCGGCGGCCGGCCGGGAGTGGGGCGGCTATCGGTAGCGCGGCTGCATGACCATGCCGCTCGGGAACATCGCGCCCATCGGCATCATGCCGCCCGGCAGCAGCATCCCTGCACACACAAACACTCGCTCACTAGGGCGCCGGGCCGCGCGGTAGAAGCAACAGGGGACCGCGGAGGTCCAACACACGGCTGGGCCGTTGTGACTGCTGAACAATCGCCTGTCACCGACGCGCCCGGCCGCTCCCTGCGTGCATGTGCGACCATCCACGCAGCGAGCTCGGCGACTGATAAGGTGCAGTATAAGCAAAGGAACACAGGTAGGTAGGATAAATAATTCACATGAAAAATCACACTTCCAAAATACTCGGCGATGTAATAATCGTAATATCCGTAGTTCATGCATGTTTCAGTGTGATCCGAGAATGGTTGCTCGTAGAATCCAATTCAGCCAACGACTATTAACTCGTTCTTTTCATGCACATTGTAAAGCGACAAAACTACTGTACGTAAATATAATATTAGTGTACCCACCCGTAAACCGACAAAGTCATATTTTATATGACACTACGAGAAAATCGAGACAGTAATAAGATAAGAGCTACTACAATAAGCAAATCCATTAAGGAATGTGAATAAAATTACCGCTCATTTTCATTCCGTTCCTCCGATAGTGCGGATGGCACATAAATCACAGTTTAGCTCTTGACAGTGTTTAGTCTATGACGAGTGGCTCTGTACTAGGGGGGGGTGAGAGGTCGGTCGAGTTAGTGGGCGTTAGGGGTGAGTATCGACAAGCTGTTATGTGTTTAGATTACTGAGAGACAGATATCGTGTATGTCGCGGGCACCGGAGCTGACACCATCCAGTGCTATCAAATAATATCAAAAGGCACCCACCGGCGAGTGCCGCAGCCTGCTCGAAAGCCAAGCATGAGTGTCTTGTGATGCCTTCGAACTTTAGCGAACTAAGTGGAACTGCTCCACGCGCTTAAACACAAGCGATCATTTTCCTTACACACAGTCAACATCAAGTAAAGCTAGTCAAGTCTTAATTAGATCATACATGTAGTCGTGGAAAATAGAAAAATAAAATCAGTCGAGTGAATGCATTTTTTATTTGATGATCAAATGTTCTTGACACTCCATTTTCCACGTATATTGTAAAAAAGCACGCGTCGCGTGTGTAACAATACGAATGCGAATCAAAACAATAGTTGATTTACTGTCTTCTTATACTAAACTATCGTAAGCAATATTATTACTAAAGAAAACCACCCATTCTATATTATGCTTAAGTTCAATAAATGCAAAATTAATACCATGTGTCAGTGTTACAGAGCTACATTCAACGTGTGAACTGTGTTCTTGTCAATATTTTATGCGAATATAAAAATATGGACGACTATAGTGAGTTTTCAATCGGAATGTACTAAAATCCAGTCTTTTAACTAACCTTTAACATTACAAAATTTCTTTGGTTTACATTGTACAAAAAATTTTCAACGAGTCTCGGCTTTGGACCATTTCAACATCAAAAAATACATTTTGTTACAAGTAAATACATTTAACTTCATGTTCAATGTGCAACATCAAAGACAACGAGAATATATCATTACGAATTACCTAATACTTTGATATGTCCTACGTTACGAGTATATCATATCCATACAAATACATCATAATACTGTTCATTGGGGGGGTCATCTGAAAGGACATCAGAGGTTTAAACACGGACAAGAAAGGACAGCAGTCGTAAACATACGAGCAGCTCACTAACCAGCATATTTCGAGGACTTCTATATAATTCATCATGGAACACTGGTAAACATGATCAAAAGGGGATGTAAACATTATCAAACAATGTCTAAACATTATCGCTCTCCACAGAAAGTCCTGAGAACAGTCAGTGAGCGCGGGAGGCGCTCGGAGTGCACCCGGGGGCGTTTGCAAATTGCTTTATGACCACTTAGTGGGTTAACGAAAATATGAGGGAACTGGTTTTTGAATACCGGATACGTCAATCAACTAGGAGTCGAAAACGAGCCAATAATATGGCAGTTTGCAAATGCCTTGAGTAAACGCAGTTTGCAAATGCCGCCTGTCGGTAAGGGGAGTTCGCTAGAGGTCTAGCGGTATGGGTACTCGTTTGGCGCATAGTGCGGGTACTGACCGGGCTGGAGCTGGCGCACGAGGTTGAACTGGGGCATGACGGGCAACATGGGCACGACGGGCGGCATCTGCGGCACGGACACGGGCACCTGCACGCGCGGCACCATGCCCGAGGGCGGCAGCATGCCCACCATGCCGCCCATGCCCCCCATACCGCCCATGCCGCCCATGCTGGCCATGCCGCCCAGCACGCCGCGCCTCAGTGCCGCCGCCGCCTGCTGCTGCCGCGCGGCTGCGACTGCTGCGTTCATATGCGCTGCCACCTGTCGTCACAATACATTTTCATGTTAGTACTATTCATACTTTATCGCTAAACAATTATTAAGACTTATTGGAGGAATATGACTAGCACTTGACTTGCTTGCTTGTAGACATCACGTGCCTGAGAAATCTGTCTTCTCGACAGCTGGCACTGCTATGGATATTGTTGAATTGTCACCAGGAAATTTATTAAGGCTTAACATAAACAGTCTAGGAATTTAAGAAGTTGCTAGCTCCACTATAATTTAATTACATATTATCTTATGCAAATTCAGTAGCTATCTAAATTCTAGCGTTAAATAAAACTGAAGCATTTACGCATTCTACAGCAGAACTTAAATATTTCTTCTTGTTTAAAACAAACATTACAGGTAACTATTCTGTACAATCGACGGTTCGACACACAAATAAACATAAGCGCGTGCGTTACGTAAACAAAATTTTCGGTATCTTTACTTTAAATAAACATTTTCGTGCTGTTAGATTACAAAAATGTTTTTGAGAATTGAATCGAGTTAGTATGCTTTGTATTGCAATTTAAATCTGAATGCAAGGGAATTTACCTTTGTTTTTATCACTGACAAAAGTGACAATTATAGTATTAATAGCAAGCATCAAAAAATGTTAAAACAATGGTGTGCAAAAACAGCAAACTACATCAAAGTGCTTTCAAACGACATAAATAGATAAATATAAAAGAACCACTAACCCATACCTCTGCTTGACTCGTACTCGGGGTGATCATAGCAGGCGCAGGCGCAGGCTGAGCGGTCGGCGCGTCCGGCTTGGGTTTCGCTCGATACTTTGCGTGCCTTGCTCTTATCTCTTCTAAGGAGACGTCTTCGGGAGGATGTATGATCTTCGAGCCGGCTCCTGTCGCCGTGACAAGTGGACACATGTTGGCCGCCGGTGGCTTCACATCACCGTTCTCTTTCAGCTCAGAAGTGTTAGATGGCGTCGTCGTCGTGGGCGGCGCACTTATCGTCGCGTTGCTGTAGTAGGTAGTGGTAGTGTTTGATCCAGAATACATACTGAGGTGGGATTTCAAATGGAATATAGTTATAATTTTTTTTTTTTAAATTATCTTTTACATAGGTAGACATGCAATAAGTCTCGTTTGCCGCAGTCTGATCTCGTTTAAGGCCAATTTTCTAACATCGTAACTTATTTGGCTTGAGACCAAATAAATTAACAAAAGTAAGAGAATTCAGTATATTACAAGTTACAAGACTTATTCTTGGTAAATTGCGCGTCTCTTGGCAGGATATTATGCCTTTATGCTAAACATACTACTTTGTCGCTATTACATTCCAATGTGAACCTTTTAACATAAAAGCGATATGACTGTTTTACATTAACAAATAAATGACATAATTATGGGTCCATATTGGCTCACCTAAAGTTCTTTCCCCGAAATTGTTCTTCCTAACGATTTGTAATCCGAATAATCACTCTTCCTAAAAATTTTCATCCTAAAGTTTTCATTCATACTATTTGTAGTGCTACCGGCGATGTTCATAACACTCATGTTTCCGAAAATTGTAATTAATAATATCATTTATGTAAATATATTTAAACTCCTACTGTTTTTTATCATAACGCTTTTATCCCTAAACATAAGTACAGGTCAGAGTGTCGTCTTGGGGGCACTATGAAAAAAAAACTTAGAAAAATTTCGCAACCAATTTCGAAGTAACGCTCGCCGGCCGCTGCCGCGGCACCGCTCGCTCCGCTCGCTCGGCTCGCGCGTAGTTGGTCACAGTTCTAACCTAACCTAACCTATGGATCCCTTCCACATCGTTTTTACGACAAACAGTTACTCGGACACAATAAACCACCAAGAAATTTTATTCTTACATTTAGGTGTTTTATACGATAGAATCGAGAAAATAAACGGTTTGCAAAAATAACACTTTTTTGGCTAAATTTTTCTAAGTCTAAACAAAGAAATCTAAACAAAAAATATATGACTTTGAATAATAGTGTAAATGATGGTTATGTTGAGAAAATATAGGAAAACAAATAAAAGTATAACAGAAGTTTATTGCTACTGACATTATGAAGTTGAATGCTTCGGAATTATAAAATTAGAGACAGAGTAGTTAGGAATTGTGATTGTTAGGATGAAAAATGTTAGGAAGAACATTTTCGGATTTCCAATTATCGGAGTTGAAAATTTAGGTGAACTTTGGCGCACCCCATAATTATACATGTACACGCAATTTCTGCATCACATTGTCTTATTCATTTGGATATAAATAATGTAGCACTTAATAAAATAATAATGAGCTTTTTAGTTTCCCAAAAAAGAGCATAGTATATTTTTTATCCAGTTATCCAAAAATACGAGTGAAACTGCAGTCAACGGTTAGCGTATTACAATGACGCACACAATGAAAAATAAACAATGAGAAATAATCTATTGTACAACCTTTTTATAGCAAATTCCTATAGAAGCTGACTTCTAATAACTGTCTATGTAATTAAAACAGTTATTTTACAACGTAATTAGTAAACATTTTTCTGTTATAAATTGGCACTTTTATGTGACAAATGTCTGCATGTTGGCAGGGTTTAGTTGCCAAAATATTTAACATCCAAGACTAGTAATTTGCTATGCATTCCTAGTATGTTGTAAACATAGTATTATACTCCATATTTGGATAGGGACAGATATAAATAATAACTCGGTTGCGATACTCGAACTGGAGTAAAATTCTCTAATACATATTATATTCTCAACAGAAACTACAAGTCAATTTCTGCCTATTTTTAAAATGGTGAATAACACAAATATTGTTATTTCCGTTCGTGCGTTACATACCAGAGACAATTTCAGACGTATAGTCGACCTCAAGAACTTGGTAAGAAGAAAGCCAGTATAAGCTGGCCTCGTATTCTATTGAAATTCCATACTACTATAGGCCAGCTCAAGTGCAAAGTGGCGACAAATCAAGCTAATCATTTCCAGTATTAACATGGCTTAGTTTTGTATATATTTCCCGTACAATGAGAGATCCGCATAAACTGGTTTTGTGTATCTTGATTGGTCGTCGTGCGTACCAAATCGAAAGCGGCATTTCAACTGTCTTAACACACTAATCGCGTTGTCCTATTTTCAACTCTAGGCGCCGAGCCGATGGTTAAAAGTCCAGCAGCAAGCTCAATGTCTCTTACGACACTTAAAATGTCTACCGTCAAAATACTTTTGTGCTATTAACAGTCATCTAAGCATTCAATAGTTTCTTTCGTCATCAACATAACCTTTTTATTACATTTGCCTTCAATGTACACTGCATAGATAGAAAGATGTAAAAATACATATTATAAATAAATACAGTTAGTATAACAAGTTAGTTATAATTAGCGGACATACCTATAGGCGGGGAACGTGGGTTTACTGGTCGACGTGGGGGGCATGCTGGCCGCCGGGAACAGCGGCCGCATTCCTTGCATCATCATCCTGAAACAATTGGGTTAAACATTTTAACAAATAAAACATATCCTCTCGCCTGTAATCCCCGAAGGTTTAGGCACAGTTGTACTCACATTACGCCAGTTAGATTTAAGTAACTAATGTTTAGAAAGATACGTTTTTGAAAAGTAGTTCAAGTTTGATTTTGAAGAAATTTCTAATTGCCTATAGAATAATGTTGTGTGTTCGATTGCCTGATCAGTAGATTTTTTCTAGTAGATTTCATGTTACATATAATTAGGAGCTGAAGTATGACATTGGAAAACTCAATGATATAAAATCTTAAAACTTGAAACAGTTTTTTTTCTTCTTTTCTTCTGTTCCAACAATGCTATAGGGCATGGCGATAAGATTAAAAGACGAAAATCGATTTTCTTGGTGGCCAGTTCCGCTCAAGAAACTCTTGGAGTTTTTTATACGAAGACAAACAGTCTACATGTATGGTCAGCTAATTTTGCGTGTTCTGAAACCTCATTAATATGGTAAATAATACATAGCAAATAAGCGTCTTGTAAGTGATTGTTATTTACTCTGTGTCCCATATACTGTTCCCTTTGTTTTCATAAAATTTACAATACAAATTAATGCAAGCAAACACGTGTCTGCATCAAAGCCACACTAAGGTTGAGATCTATAAACGTTACTTGGCATGTACTTTGGCATAGCATTATTTCTGTTGCTGTTTCACAGCTGTCCAGCTTGTCTAAGTAACGTTTAATATCAGCCTAACACTATGCCAACAGTTATTGATTTTACCTGTCAAGCATGCGGTAGACACTCCACTCAATTACAGGTTTGAAGATACGAAAAAGAAGCATCAGTTCTGAATTAAAGCCGTTAAGATTTTAAAAGTTATTGATGTGGTTTGCCTTGTTCATTAATACGAAGTCACTCCATGTAAATTAGTGGTGTTTAGCTACATCTGGTTATTCTGAAAGCTTTGTCTTCCAAGGATGAAATCAGTTTTAAATCCACATAAGAGAATCAAAGTTATGAACGTTTTAAGGTGGAACTGCCAGAGTAGCCGGCGATTTTTTTTTTTTTACGTTTTTTGCAATTTGCCAGTCAGTGTTTTATACTATGAATCGATACATACACACACTTTACATAGTATAAAACAAAGTCGCTCCCGATGTTTGTATGCTTAGATCTTTTAAACTACGCAACGGATTTTAATGCAGTTTTCAGTTATAGATAGTGATTCAAGAGGAAGGTTTATATGTATATACTGCACCCGTGTGAAACCGGGGTGGGTCGCTAGTGTTAAATAAAATACATAACAAAACTTGTATTGCACAGGCTACCTTAGCACATCCTCTTCACATTACCTACTTTTCTTACCTTTACTAACCAATGCATTAGTATTACAAATAATTGTAATTGACTATCACATTAATTATGCACGCTTATCTCACATAAGTAAATAAACATAATCATACCATAATAATTTATGACATAGGCCATCATTTTGTATAGAAAATATGATTCACTTGCAACTATTGACCTTCTGATGTTCCAGTGTTGCTCCAAGGTGAACAACACACTTAAATATTTAAGTTGTTGCATCAAACCTGCACCTACCTAAACTGGATTTTAAATTAGAAGATTCTTTTTTGTTGTTCCACAGAAGTTTTGTTTTTATGTATTGTTTCTTTGAATATAAGTATGCTTCTCAGCGTGGTGTCGGACAGAGCCAAATCCTGAGACATTGGTTGCTCATACATGTCCAAAATAATAATTATTTTAAATTTTACTAACATAGCTATAAGTATCTATCTATCCGCACGCAAAATACGCGCTTTGAGTTGCGGCAACCAGCCCGTTATACAATACAAGTATCTACCTACTAACATAATATTATGGAGTTGTATTCCTTCATGTGTGCTTGGTCTGAAATAAATATTTTCAATTCAATTAATGATTCTTTAATTCAATGAACTGGCTTACCTAATAAAAATGATTTTCTTTCATAGTTTTTTTTTTGAAAACTAATCACTCAAAAAAAATTTCGTTTTTCCTAATATAAAGAATTTCTGTTTTATTTTCAGCCTAAAATGGACCCTGTATTTTCAAAAAGGATTGAGGAAAGTAACCTCCACAGTCAAGTCATTATGACACTGAACTGAAATAATCTTTATCTAATTACTGAAATAAGTAGCAACTCACCTAGGTGCCTGCATAAATGGAGGCATCATTTGCATTTGCATATGTCCGGGGTACATCCCAGGTGGGACTGGTCCCATGGGGGTAGGCAATATGCCTTGTGTCACTTGTGACGGACCGGGGCCCAGCTGTTACATAGAAGAAAAAAAAAACAAAATAAATAAGTAGCCTTCAGTATTATCTATGAGATAACATGACATGTGTTGTTGATATGGACAATAATAAGAATGTACTTGTGTGGAAAATATTGAATGGCTTTAGTAAATTATGTCAAGAGAGCAAAAATATTTGAACTGATTCAGAGGATTATAAAACTGGGGCAGTAACTATGAAGTGTTAGAATCACACAGTTGTGCAAGTGAGACAGAGCTATGAACAATAAACACCATTAAATCTGGTAGTTCAGGCCTAGATACACATACAAGGAAGTAAGATATGCTTACCAGTGCTGGTGTTGCCTTTTTCTTAGCTGCGGGCTCATCATCGTCACTATCTTCTTCACCCTTGCCACCACCTGTACAAATTACCACAGATAATGAAACTTATTCCCTAACAGCACATCACAATATTCTCCTACCTCAAGTTGGAACATTAAACAAACTACACACCTATGTACAGTAATAACTAGTGTCCCAAGCATAATAAAGAAATAGTACATACATCAATCCAAAGTCGTTCACTTGGAGACCAAATAAAAGAATTTTTATACCTGATTTCTGTTTCTCATGCTCCTTCACATCTTCTGGTGGTATACCTTCCATGCCATAGATTTCTATTTCTATATTTGACCTATTTGGTAATGAATTTGGTACTTTATCTATGGCTTCTTTGTGAACCTGTAACATAATTAATAATTGATATTACCACATGCTTTGTTTAGAATTTTGAAACTTGTTTTGTATAATCTACCCACCCAAGTGAAAATAGGGAAAGACATTCTGTGTAGTACTACTATGGGAGCAGAATTGGGCCTGTAAGTCGCGCCAAAATATCTATAGATATATGAACGAGTTAAAAAAAGCGAGTGCGCGTTGGCCGTGGGCGGGCGAGGCGGATGCCAAAACTATGGCACTGACGCACATACCTGCATGCAGTGTATTGACAGTCCAGGTCCCGTGTACAGTTTCTTGTGACAAATATGACATTTGAAATGTTTCGCCTTTTGATGTTGGATCAGAATCTTTTCGTCGTCGAACTCCCTGTTGCAATACCTGCATTACGGCTAAGGAAATCTTTTTGTGATCTTAGTGTGCTACATCAATAATACAAGTAACAATAGCGTTTGACCTGATTACGAAGGTCGTGTACAAATCAAATTTCGTAATCCATTTAGTATTTATTGGAAAAGGATACCAGCACCATGGCTTAGATGCCTTCTTCTTCTTTCTGCCCATTGTAACGTAAAAGACACGAAAACTTAGAACAAATTTAGATAAAAACAATTATATATATATCACTACTTAGTTACTAACAATCACAGCTTCGCTATAACAAAACAATTATTATTTATAGTTAAAATTAAAACTTCAACAGTCCACACGATTGCCAAGGGAAAGCAACGCAAAATGGCGACCGTCTTGATTTCGAAGTGTCAAAAAGGCCACGCCAGCTTTGTGTACTATAGACTAGAAATACGTCTATGCTTGAGGTTCCATTACTTGAAAATACCGGTTTTCAGTTATTTGTGTGAAATTAAATTAAAATTTCATAAAAGTCAATAGTTTATTTTAATATTAATATTGGTAAAAAAGCAGAAATAATAATATGAATAAACAGTTAGTTTTGAAATCGTAAAAAAATCGCGAATTGCTGCAGTTACGTTGTATGTCTATTGCTTTTTTTTCGTTCAAATAGCTATGTTATTTAATTTCATACAGCCTTGATTAATTTAAATACTTAAAAAAAAACAGCACCAAATCACCGTTATTATAACAAAATGCATGGTTGTTTAATTACTATTTGTAGTATAATATTATGACAAAAAATATTTGGTGAATTTAGAATTGTCGATAGATGGCACTGTTCACTATGGAGCATGAACTAACCGGTGGCAGTGGCAACGTTGAGATAAGTAGCTGATAATAAATCACACTTGAGTGGCAACGAGCCTGCCACTTTTGTCATAGAAGTGATAATAATCGCTGAAATGAATGTGTGTGTAATATGTATTGTGTAGGTAGATATTAGCACAGATAATATAATACTACTTATTAGTTAGGGTTATGAAGAAAAAGAGCTTAGAGCATATAAATAATAATAGATTGGCTAAAAAAGAGTCTCGCTGCTAATTAATACAGACTCGGGCGGTTTGGTCTAGGTTCGGTTGTTTCTACGAGTATATTATACTGCCTCATTCGCCTCGTCTAGTGGTCCCAATCCCAAGGGCTACTGCTGAGCGTGCTGAGCGCGAAGTCTTTGATTCGATTCCCAGGTTGGGCAAGGTTTTTGCGTTAAGAATTTCTCCGTAGCCGTTGGGAACTGGGCAATCAAGATTGTGGCCGATTGATGAAATGAATGCTTTCAAACATGCAGCTTAACCATAACTGTTGATGTGTGGGTATAGGTATACAAACCATAGGACCATACATCTGTGCCTAATGATGTATACATTACATGTGTCAGATATTCTTTAATCTTATCCTGGGCGACCATTTTTTTTTTCAGGTTATAGGTTTGCAGCGGAGAGCATGCTGTGAAGGGTATGACCTGATCTGGCGCTTGATCCCGCTCGCCGCAACGTAACGTGTCATCCGGGGCTTTGGCCTCCCCTGCCCCCTCCACGCTACGCAACTCTGTAGATTGTACGGGTAGGTAATTCTTTCAGTAAGAAAACTTTCCCGGGGAATAATTTCCGACCATAACACAAGAGGAGGCCCGGTCAAAATCTAGGTAACAATAACATAAACGGAAAACCAATATTCTACGTCAATATTGCCTCTTTCCTGCACTGCAGCGATGGTTGCTCGAAGAAAAAGCATAGGCGGGCGTTGCCTTCGATTGTAGGTGTGCCATAGTCCGCAGAGTTTTGTCTATCGCTGGTTTAGACAGACAGGGGTGGAGCATCAGGGATTAGGTGATATTATAAAAGAGCTGTGTAGCCATATTTTTGTACAATAAAGTAAATTAAAAATTGAAAATTGTCTCTGCATAATCCTAAGGTAGACTGGTAGAAAATGCCCAAGGCATTAAGTCCGGCTTTATAAAGTAAGTATTACGAGTGCATAAAGTTTTAATTAAATATATTTTTATATATACATATATATCTATGTATCTATATAGGTGAGTAACTAGGTATCTATCTCTTTTTGGGAACTTAGTGTTTGTATTTTGAGAATTGCTGAGCATGAAGTCGTGGGGTCGATTCCCAAATCGGACAAACAACATTGGGATTTTCCATCCGGGCATTTTTCAGTAGCACCCACGGAATCTGAGTTCGAGGCTCGCCCCATATTACATGGTAAGTCTTAAACATAACTGGCAAAATGTGGGTGTACTTACTATTAGGTACATTTCTGCCCAACCCTTTGGGGATAACAGTCGTGGTATTATGTCACGTATGCGAACGGTGGAGACAATTATCAATTTTTGTTTCCGTAGTAACTAACTATTGTAGAGGTGGTGGGCTGGACCCACGACCTAAGTCAGAGAAGCAGGCAAGAGTCGGAGGAGAGTACGGGAGGAGATCTAGATATACTAATAAACGTAGCGTGAGCTTTTCCATCGCGAGTCCCGACTAGTCCTCACTTATCCCGGGCAGCGAGTGCACGTACCCTTAAAGAAGTTCATCTACTTACTGATAATTTGGTGGTTTTATTCTAAACCCTAACTAGTGTTTCTAGTGAACACCTCAATGCTGCTCTCAGCATTGGGTGGACAGAAGAAGAAGAAAGCAATAAGTAACTACAATCAAACATTTTTTTATTCTAATTATAGCTAGGACCTAACCACTTAGCTACTGAAGTAGTAATGTGTATTGTTTTAGAACACTTAGATATAGTCCTACATATAGGTATCATCCACGTGCGGGTGCACTTGAGAAGTGCCAGTTGCAGTCATTGTCATATAAGATATTACAGGTATTTCAGACACTTTATCACACGACAAATAATGTAATAATAAATAATGCAGTATAAGTGAAATAATTACAGGTAGATTGAGTTGCCTAGCTCAGTCTTTCATAACTAGAGCCAGTCGGGGTGATCAGGGTCACAACGCAAGCTTCTCCGTTGGGCCCATGGTCAATAGTGCGAGCGCGGGGTATTGGGTTCGATAGTCGGTTGGGCAAAGTTTTAGTATATTTTTCCATTAGGAATGTCTCAGTAGCAGCCGGGAAAGCACTTTAAACTGTTGCCGATCCTGTCGGATTGCCGCCCCATCGTATCATGAGAGAGAGGTACTTAGACTTAGACTTTGCACCTGTGCTTACCACTTGTACCGAGTAGGTACTTATTTCCTGCGTCAATGGCTTGTCTGAGCTGAGATTGGCTGCCGTGGCTGAAACAGTCAGGACCATTGTAGACGAAGTACCTACTACATTATACATTGTTTCTTATAGGTACATTTTCTGACCAGACCGATTATACAGAGTGTAACAGAAAGGGTATAGTCATATGAAAGGATATGCTGCAGACCATCAAACTGAACAACTTTCTCCTTGGGTCCAATATCGTATGTGCCAAAAAATTATCAGCTGTCCCATACAACATTTCAATACCTACTCGACCCAAATAAAGGGTGTAAAAAGACCCTTAACGAAGCCGAAAGGCACTTGTTCTCCCGGTCATTGCGATATTTTTTTTGTTCTAGAGCATACCTAGGAAGCTAGGAACCTTCTAGTTACGGAGATATTGGGGGTCAAAGTTCCAACTTTTTCACAAGTTTTTTTTAAATACATGATTTTGATGTAAGATTTTTACTTTAAACACCTCCCCGACCCCGTACTATTCAATCCATCCATCAGCACAATGTTTTGAGCGCGTTTGTTGAGTTTTACCGTAAAACGTGATTTTTCACGCCAAAAAAAAAGTCGTTTCCCAGCAATAATTTTTGCATAAAGTTACTTAGTTTGATGTACAGATTGCATGGTTGACGGCTTCGTGAAGGGTCTGTTTACACTCTGTATTTGGGTCGAGTAAATAAGTAATAGTATTGAAATTTTGTATTGGACAGCTGATAATTTTTTCGCACTTACGATATTGGTCTGCAGCATATCCTTTCATATGAATATACCCTTTCTGTTACACTCTGTATAATACTTATACGGTCTAGGCTTATAAATGCCCTGGAAACAATTATCCAATAACATTCCTGCTAAATCTACTCAGACCTCTCGGAGAGAGGAAGTGGCCAGTAGTCCTTCAAGTGGACGACCTAGTTCGCGTAAGTGGACCACCAGTGGTCTAAAAGCGGAGCCTTACCGTATAAATAGCACACGCTTCACGTGCATGTACAGTTACATAACTAGTTAAGAACACAAATAGCTAAGGCACGTGAGTGACGTCAGAGGAAATAGCACTATTTAGCACTTCCCCTTTTCCCCACTGATCAAAATAGCCCACGTCTCCTCATCATGATTTAACAGAAATTCAATAATCATGGCTATGTTAAGTAGCAATCACGATTTTGTCACCAAATACCCATTATAATCTGCTAATAGTCGTAACGTGATATTTATTGAACTACGATCATCGGTAATGATGCTAATGTGGTCATCAATAGGTTCATTAGGTCTCGTTAGACCGTTTTGTAAGGCTTTTGCTCTAATTTTGTATAAGGAAGAGAATTCATAGGGCTGATTGATTCACTAAGTACAATTTTTTTTCCTGATCCTTTTTGGTATAATGAGCTCGTGGCTTAATAATAACTGCCGCTCGGGTCGATCTTTAGGTAAAGCTGTGATTACCTAGGCTGGTCTGTGGATGGGTGACCACCCATTAGGTACATACCGAGTTTCCTCCGTGCTTCGGGTAGCCCGTAAAGCCGTTGGTCCCGGCTGTCATTTGTAGATCTTTGACAGTCGTTACAGGTAGTCAGTGACCTAAAAAGTCTGACAACCAGTCTTACCAAGGGGTATCGTTTTACCCAGTACTAACTGGGTTGTGGAGGTCAGATAGGCGCTCCATGTAAAATGCTGGTATTCAGCTGCATCCGGTTAGACTGGAAGCGGACCCCAACATAGTTGGGAAAAGGCAGGCAGATGACGGTAGTTCCTGTATATGGTTTCTAACCATCCTCTAACCGTTTGTTTCTTACAAGCCTGATTACTATATCGCTACAAGGCAATGCCATCTCCTTTTCTAGAGGTTAAGCATGAATCCCGTAGTTTCGGTCGCAGTTACGGACATTTCCTACCCGTACCACTTAACGGACATAAGATTACTTAGTGGCCCGAAGTAAAAAAAAATACCAACACGTTTAGACAAAATGTTCTCACTCCCGAATACTCCCGGTGTGTTTTCAAAACTTATGCATCTGAAAATATAAGAGAAGGCTTTCGAAGTTTCGAGCTACTTTCGGACGGGCCTGTATACCAGTCCCACCAGTGATACGGAACTTATAAAAGATAAGGTAGTCAGCAACATTAGTAGCGCCACTGACTGCCCAGTCTGCACGTTTGCCTTCGATGAGTATTTGTACTGCAGCGGCAGCGGCTGCAACACTACAAGAAAAACTACCATTATCCTCGTCCCCGTGTCGTGTTCCTCATTACTGAGGGTTGTGATTCAACAACGTGAAGCAATCTTTTGCTTGATATTGTTTCGCCATCCGTGCCTAACCTTGGCCTTTGGAAGAGCGTCGTGGAGTTTTGAGTCTACTATCTTACTACCATTATCATCTGACGTCAAATCCATCCGTCTATCAACACTCGAGCAGTAGCCCACTCCCACAACAGCGGTCCTGCTTTCCAACCCTGGAAATCCTGGATCCTGCCTTTTCAATAAAATGACGGACTTTCCCACCCAGTTCCTCAGATCTCTTAAGTTGTTCAGTTCATTTAAAAAAAAAAATATTTACTAGCTCTTGCCCGCGACCTTTGTTCGCGTGAAATTTAAAAAAAAAATATTACTTCCCTTTTTATTCGAATTTTGTTACCAATTTCAAGGGTTTTGATTTTTTAGTACGGAACCTTAATCATTTTTCTAAAATAAAAGTAGCCGTTGTTCGACCTTATAACATCAGCTATCTGCCAGCAAATTCCCGTCAAAATCGGTCCAACCGTTTCGGAGATAAGCCGGAACAAACAGACAGACAGACAAAAACTGAAAATGTGTTTTTGTTATAAGTGCCGTATACATTGTCACATGCATTCAGTAAAAAGCTGTTGTTTTGATATTACAAACAGACACTTCAATTTTATTTATTTTTATAGATCAAGTATCAATGAAGTGGTTGACGCGAAATGTGTTCTTGGTAAAAATACATGTAGCAAGCGAGTGTGTTTCTCTCTGACTAACTTGGTACTGACGAGTGTCATCTGTAAATTAAAGATAAAACGTTTAGGGGCTTAAGTTGCATACAATTTAGGAAAAACATGGGAAAATTTCATCATCTGCCTAGTCTTTTTCCAACTAAGTTGAGGCCTGAATACATGTATTCTACACAGAGCGACTGCTTATCTGACCTCCACAATCTAGTAAGAAGGTAACACGAACAAAATAAGATACATACAACATAGGAAAATCTATTGGTGGTAAACAATGAGTAAGACTTGTCATTGATTGCACTGTTTTTCATGCAGTTTTATTCCCGTTCATGCACTTGACACACCCTTTGTCAACTAACAACTCAAAGGCTTGACCGCTTTCATGGGAATTTTATAGGGCACTGAGCGAGCTGCAATTCGGAATGTAATATAGTACCTGTACCTCTTGGTTACCGTAATACAGCGTGTAAACAGACCCTTCACGAAGCCGTTAACCAAGCATTCTATACATCAAACTAAGTAACCCTACACAAAAATGATTGCTGGGAAACGACTTTTTTTTGGGTTGAAAAATAACCCTTTACGGTAACACTCAATGTAAGGCATTCAAAACATTGTTCTGTTGTATTTAAAGTAAAGTTATAACCTTAAAAAGTTGGAACTTTGACCCACAATAACTCTGTAACTAGAAAGTTCCCAGGTATGATCTAGAACAAAAAAACGATCGCAATAGCGGGGAGAACAAGTGCGTTTCGGCTTCGTTAAGGGTCTATTTATGCCCTTTATGTGCATGCCTACCATAGAAGCCATTAATCTAGGTAAAGGTACACTTTATATGAGTTGCTAAGGCACATAATGATGAATTAATTAAAGGATTGCATGTTAATTACCAAAGGATTACACGCTCGGAAGTTTTACCATGACATTGCGAGGAACGCGTACCTACCTAAATAAGGCAATACCTTGCGGGATTGCAATATCTAGCTGATTGTGCCGTCTAACTAAATGTTTCTTAGATTTAGACTAAATGTTTTTAGAAGAGATTGCTAGGTAAATGTTGTTAAGGTACTTAACACTTTTGGTGCCCAGCACTCAGCATATGGGTCAAAAAAATAATTCATTCGTGTGCCCACAAACCATATCCAAGTCTTCGTCATAAAAAAATGTAATTTTAAAATACCTGTAATTTATAGCTAATTATAACGATTGTAATTAGCTATATAATTTAATGATATTATTTATAGATATAAATGTGGGCACACACATGAATTATTATTTGACCCATATGCTGGGTGCTGGGCACCGAAAGTGTTAATAATAGCTATTTGAATACACCTAAGTACTTAGGTAGGTTGAAATTTACCTAGAGTAAAAGGACAATTTCATGGAGCAACCTAAAAATAAATTGCATATTTTTTTATCCTTATTCAAGTTATTTATAGTTTTCTCAATCAACGTCACAAATGGGCAAATATCTAAAAATACCCATCGACGAAATAATAATAGTTTTCAACATACATAACAGAACCAAAAAACTGGTTTTTCTAAATTATGTATTCAGTTTTTTATGCACGGAATTCCGGAAGCTTTAATAGTCGTAATAAATAATAAATATCATAATTATTCAAGCTTCGTAGTTTCTAAACCATATTGGAAAAATACTGGGTGGTATTTTGGACGCTTATTTGGGAAGCCCATCTAGCTGATGAAGAATTTGGCATAACAACTTGAATACGTCAATGGACTTTTCCGAAGATACCGGTCTGCAGTCTTATAATAGTTGAATTCGGTTCTGGGCAACTGTCAGGGCCGGATTTATGGGTGTGGAGGCCCTGGGGCAACCAAGAAGTGGAGGCACCAAAATTTGTTTTGGGACAGACGAAAAAAAAAATAAACAAGGTGTAACTGATAACCGCACAACCCGCTTCGAATAAATTAGGTTCTTTTTTTGCTCATTCATTCAGAAGTGACAAAAGGCGTAAATGTGTCAACTAAAATTGAAATTGAGTAAGTATATGATTAGCATGTATTAGCGAGCGAAGCGAGCTCGAAAATTGTAGTATTGCGCCTGGGATAGGTTGGTTTCACTATAGATGTCCGAGATTTCGGGGGGTGTTTGAACAAATTACATCCTTTGTGTCCATGAGTCCTTCAAATAGTGATGAAGTGCCCCTGTTGCCCTGCCCTAAATCCGGCACTGGCAATTGTTAGACAGGTATCAGTGTTAGGCGGTGCCTGTAAAATGACAAAAAATACTTAGGGACCATTTTAGACGCAGGAGAAGGGCGGTGGCTGCCAAGCCTAGCCATGATTATTAATCTACAGCTGAACAAGGGGCTCGAAACTAGATATGCAATCGCAAGGATTTACAATCGTGATAAAACGTTTGAAAAGATAAAGAACAAACCAAATTGGCTCGAAAACAAAAGACAAGCGGCAATAACTTTCAAATAATTTCGTATTTCAACAAAATTGAAGCTTTTAATTTATTTGAAGTTTAGTTGTTTAAAATACGGTAGTACGGCAACAGTACGTACAACAATAAAAGTATACAGGTTAGGGTTCTTATGTAGGTACCAATTACAGGTGTAACACAATATTCTCTTAAGTGCAACAAAGCTAAGCTAATTATAACATCGTAAAGTTATAGAAATAAAATGTAATAAAGTTTATGTACAATAGTGGTACGTAGGCGGACTTAAGGGGAAGCGTCAGGGCAGCCCTCTAAATTCAAACTCATGTCAGGTTGTATGTTGATGAAAAATGAGTCACATACGTGTCACTTGCGCTTGAAAAATGAGTCGCTGACTCTGACCTGCAAATTGCAAAAAACGCAAGAAAATTTCGATGAATTTCGCGGGATAACCGGGCGCTTTCACCTTAATGCAACAAGGTATTCTCTACCAGTCAAATTTTGACTTAAATAGGACAACATTAGTGAAAGGGTCCAAAATAATATCTAAAAAATTATTATTTGTTTTCGAAAATTTAAATACATACTTATACTATTAATACAAGCTTTTCAGTAGGTTAGTCTTAGATGAGTAGGTCAATGGAATCGTTTTCCATTCCCTGATAGAATGCCGCTTTCACTAGGCCCTCGTCCTCCCATCACAAAAAAATTCACCCAACAAACAATCAAACAAGAACACACGTGCTAACCCTACGCATGGAACAAGTCGGAGGCACGGCTACAAAGGATTTAGATTCCTATTTGTCATGGCATTAGCGAGATTACTTATCATCATATCATATTTCTGTGACACGACTGTGAGAGAAGCATGGAGATCTCATGACACCCATGAGACGAGGGCGTGAATGAATACCGTTCTCTGATTGGCTGAGCAAAGTTGCAGTTACTACGAACAGTTTTATCAGTTTGAGTGTGGCAAGAGATAAGTGTTGAGAGGTTTCAGACAAATAAGGTGTGGTAATGAATGTTTGAGTGCGAACATGCTTGCTGTGGAGCTGATATTTGACGCATAGGGGATGGGTGGTCGAATTAAAAGTATTTCAAAGGGCTTAAAACGGGGGCTGCGGGACTGTTCGAAAGAGATACCGCGGCCCTGGAACACAAAGGGCAAAGAAGGAACATGGATGGGTTTTAGTCAGTAAAAGTCTGACACTCCCTCCCAGAGCGGGGGGGGGGGTTATTTGATGATTTCCCGTCTAAAAAAAAAAGGCTTAAAACAAGATTGAACCTTGAGATGAAGATAATATCTCGCCTCATCACGGAAATGTTTAAGAATATCGAATTCTGAGTATAGTGTACTAAAAATTCATTCGAAAATATCTGGAAATCATCTATGTTAATGAAGGCAATTTAAAAAAAAACATCTTCATCATCTTATCCACTGCTGGGTATAGGCCTCTCCTTTTTTCTGCCACACTACAAGCCTAGCCTTGGCCACCACTCGGTCAAAATGTTTCTATGGAACTCAGTGTAATTTTTAAAATAAATTCAATGTTTCTTTTTTTTTTATTACAAAATGAGCCTGCTCTTGACCTCGATCACGCCTGATGGAAAGCGGTAGATGAGCGTGCCCAGAAAATGTCTTTTGACTTATGCTTCGAAGGCAGACGGGTCAAATGTGGGAGGGAACACAGATGCCGGCAGAGAGTTCCACACTTTGGCTGTGCGCATAGTAAATGTGGAGGAGAAGCGCTGAGTACGACTGCTAGTCCGGTGACAAAAAGCTGATGGTGGGATCAGGTCGTGGAGCTCCTGCGCACACTCTCCGAAGAATTATGATAAAATGAGGAAATGATAGCATGACACGGGAGAATGGACGAAAAGTAATATGGGACAAAACCTGCAGCAGTACGCAGGGACTACTTATTCAAAAGTCAAACAGCTGTCTGGATGTTTGCTTCCGTAATAAAGAGACAATACTCATTTGTTTTGTGATAAGGTACCTACTAACATTCACACAACAAATAACATAGCTAGAACATGTGTCATTCGAATGGACACAAGCGTTTCACGGAACTAAAGGCTGTGTATGACCGTTACATGAATGTTTGGTGCAGACAAACAATGAAACAAATACAGACATTATCAATATAGGTACTTGCGTGTCTGTATGCTTTTACACTGTTTTCCTCGGAGATATTCTATTGTTTCTATTTTGCATATCCTAGACTGCATAGATATCTTTCGGATCAAGCCAGAGGTGTTAGACAAGGAACCCTTCCTGCCAAAATCTCGGCCCATTTTGGCCGAAGCCGAAGTGTTTTTTTTGGACAAAACCGAGGTTTCTGTCTGATGGAGACAATATTTTTCCGTGGTGCGCATGAACATAATACGCGTGTTGCAATTATGATGAAAGAAAGTTTTCAACCATTGAAATAAAGCAAAAAAGTTAGGAGAATCCTAGATTACTATTACAATGGCTCTTAGGTACCATCTGGTGAATAGCTAATGGAAATTATGATGCTGAACACGGAACACTAGTCGGGCTAAATCGTGCTGATAAATATAGGTTACGATTGGATTGAGGCCATGGTGTGCCAATCATTGCCAAGGATTCGCATTGAATTGTTGCGCTGTGCAGGCAGCAGGGTTAGGAGCACAGGTACTATCAGTACATAGTCTATGGCCTGTATTTTTGGGTGATGATCAATTATTCAAATTTTAAAGCGGTTTCAGTAGTTCCGATATCCCGATGATTATGGCAGTTTTGAATCAATAGACTTACTTCGGACTCAATATAGAATGATCATGGTTATTATGCTGCGCCGACCGCAGCACATCTCTGTCAGTCTTCTTAATATTCCACCTCTCTAAGGCCACAGTCATCAGCGATCCTCTTTCAAGCATCGCATAAACAGTATTTAAGTCTCATAATCATCTGGGACTTGTTCTTCAGCTTCCTTTAGCCGGGGAGCTGAAGTATGTGGTGAGTATTACTGGTACTTGTGTAGTTAGTCACGCTTCGCTGACCAGCCTTTTCCCAAATATTTTGGAACAGCTGATTTTTGCTGTTTGAAATTTATTTGAACTGCCTCGTTGTTCTAGTGCTCGCAATCGCGCCTGTTTCGCATGAGGTTCTGGGTTCGACCCGGGTCGGATAAATTGTTATTGCGTTTTCCATTAGGAATGCCACGGAGTCTGTATTTGTGCCCGGTTGATGTCAATAGGCTCGCCCCCTATTAAATGGGAATTAAACGTGACTGGCGAAATGTGGGTGTACTAGGTGTGGGTGTGAAGGTACACCTCTGCCTGCCCTTCAAGGATTATTGGCGTGATGTTCTGTTAATTGTTTATTTATTTCATATTTACATAGAATTCTTTGCTAAACCTGTCATCATAATATTATCTTTAGTGTATTGACTCAACCCACGCGGTGTCGCAGTCGCATGTAAGTACATAATTACGGAGTGTCTTAATTATATAGTTTAATATGTTGGTAGAAGGATCAGTAAGATATCAGGAAAACTCTCTGGGTTCATTGTAAAACTACTTATGAATCTGCGTGAAAGGCATGAAGTTACTGCGAAAAAAGATGGAAATGGCCAGGATGGAGCCTACCTATTTTTGCCTACATATTTTTGGCCTAAGGCTTTAAGAGTCCAGTGTAGGATGATTCCAACCCGGGTCGCGGGTGAATGGATGTTAGAATTACTATACTTTCGATAAGTAATTAGGGGTGGATCCTTCGACCAGACGGGTGTTGTGTCTGGTGGGGGGCTACTGCCCGACAGTTGTTGTCGGGTTTTTCTATCACGCAAGGAAACTCCGAGCATAGCCTTCTCCATTGCCATTTGAGTGACTTTAAGCCTTCTGATGAAGCCCATTGTGAGCGACCACGTTTCGAAAAAGTTTTAGTTTATGCAAAATTTGCAGCATTGTTTTAGCTATATAATGATCGCCGTGCTGCCGTGATATAAAGATGAAATCTAAGGTGGTAGCGAGAGAGCGGTAGAAACACCCGAGACACAAACATATATGTACATATACAATGTCGCCCATGCGCATGTGACCGCCCGTAATTTTCTGAATATTCATGAAGAAATGTCGAAAATAAACTTCAAAAGGGGGGTCTATCTATAACATTTTTCATGTTATTCAATTTTGAATATTTTAAGTAGAGTTTGTAGATTTGCTTTCTATTTTTTGACACATCTCCGAAGTTTATGGGTCAATTCGGATTATGTTTATTATTTCTAAAAGCTTATGAGTTATTTTAACAGGTTAATTAACATTTTTATTAAAAAATATCGACGACGAAAAAAAAAACGGAATCGAAGTAATTTTTTCGGTAAAAAATGTGTATTTATTTTAAAAAAACTAGTGTAAGTCCATAAATTATCCCGATAGGACGACTTTTTTAATCATTATTTGTAATCTACTACATAACAGCTACAGATTCACAGAACATTGTTGATACCTATCTCTAAAGAAAAAACAAGGGCGGGTATAACAAATCATCGCAATCTCCATGTGTGGGCCACTGAAAATCCACACGTCATTAGGGAAACAACTTTCCAGACTCAATTTTCCATTAATGTATGGGCTGGAATGATTGACGATGAATTTATTGCCCCTTTCGTGTTACCAAACAGACTAGATCAACACGCGTTTTTAGATTTAATAGTCAATACGTTGCAGTTGCTTTTGGAGGAAGTACCGCTGGAAACAAGAAGGCGGATGTATCTGCAATTAGATCAGATGGAGCTCCAGCACACTTCGCATGACTAGTTCGTGATTATTTAAATCAAAATTATCCGTGGCGGATTGGCAGAGGTGGTGCCATTGCTTGGCCGCCGCGATCTCCCGACCTTACACCCTTAGATTTTTATCTTTGGGGCTACATGAAACAAAAAGTGTATGCCGTGCCCATCGAAAGCCGCGAGCAATTAACGGCTAGGATTTTTGCTGCTACTGCGGAAATAAAAGAAAACCGTGAAGAATTACGTCGTACAATCAAAAGTGTTGCCATGACGGCTTTGGTTTGTTTACAGGAGGGTGGGGGCCATTTCGAAAATCTAATTAATTAAAATTCTTGTATTTTTTATTTTTTTAGTAAAAATCTGGCTATTACTTGTTTGTTTTTAATTCCATTATCATCCTGATTATTAGTTTAACCTTTTAGTACTCACTGCTAAGAGCAACTTTCAATTGACTTTCACATTATCTTTTCCTAAATTTGACTCATCAGAGTTTTAAGAGTTTTTCCTTGGATTTAGTTACAGTTAGGTATCAACAATGTCCTGTGAATTTGTAGCTGTTATGTAGTAGATTACAAATAATGATTAAAAAAGTCAGCCTATCGGGATAATTTATGGACTTACACTAGTTTTTTTAAAATAAATACACAATTTTTCACCGAAAAAATGACTTCGATTCCGTTTTTTTTTTCGTCGTCGATAACTTTTAGTAAAAATGTTAATTAACCTGTTAAAATAACTCATAAGCTTTTAGAAATAATAAACAGAATCTAAATCGACCCATAAACTTCGGAGATGTGTCAAAAAATAGAAAGCAAATCTACAAACTATACTTAAAAAATTAAAAATTGAATAACATGAAAAATGTTGTAGATAGACCCCCCCTTTTAAAGTTTATTTTCGACATTTCTTCATGAATATTCATAAAATTACGGGCGGTCACATGCGCATGGGCGACATTGTATATGTTCTTAGGGCGCGGATAACTTTAATAGCACAATTTATGATTTTAATGTTACATAGTTCTTCATTTGTGCTCGGAGGAGCTCGTGGCTATATAATAACAGCCGCTCGGGTCGATCTTTAGGTTAAGCCGTGCTTGCCTAGGTTGGTCTATGGATGGGTGACCACCCATTACATACCGAGTTTCCTCCGTGCCTTGGAAAGCACGTTAAGCGGTTGGTCCCGGGTGTCATTTGTAGATCTTTGACAGTCGATAGGTAGTCAGTGGCTCAAAAAGTCTGACAACCAGTCTTACCAAGGGGTATCGTATTACCCAGTACTAAATTGATTGTGGAGGTCAGATAGGCAGTCGCTCCATGTAAAATACTGGTATTCAGCTGCATCCGGTGAGACGGGAAGCCGACCCCAATATAGTTGGCAAAAGGCTAGGCAGATGATGATAGTTCTTCATTTGTGTCATTGATGGCGCAGTAGTACTTTTTATAGTATGATGTTGTAGTACTTTTTGTAGTTCCGCTACAAATACAAATTGTAGTTTTCCGCATGTCGAAACAATTTTTTCCTTCCTCCATCAACGAAACAGCTATTCCTAGAAAACAAAACGGATACCACGGAATAAACAAAATCAATAGTAAAGACGCTGCAGGCGGTGTTAATATAAGAATACAAAGTAGCCAAGAAGGCTAATTTTAATGTTTTCCTCGTTTGGGTAAGTAAGTACTTATAATTGAAAACCAGCACTTATAAAGCAATTCACACAGACGAGCGGTGTCGTGTCAGATTCGCCCAAAATACGGCTTTTGCTCGCGGTTTTGCCTACATGGAGGTCTTAAATTATCCCATGGAACGTATCGCCCTAAGCCAGTACTTGGTCATTCTTTGTGCTTAATGTTATCCAAGTCTGGTCAGCTGTTAAGACGTATACAGGTAACAGACGTACGCACAAGCATACACACATATAGGTTCTTCAGCATTTAATAATCGGTGTAAAAGTAACCTTAACGAAGCCAAAAGGCACTTGTTCTCCCCGTCATTGCGATCATTTTTTTTGTTCTAGACCATACCTGGGAACCTTCTAGTTACCTACGCAGACGGAGATATTGGGGGTCAAATTTCCAACTTTTTCAAAGGTATAAATACAAGTTTTTAATGTTCTTCTTCTTAGCGTGTCGATGGCAAAAAGTTCAGATGTTATGTTTAGCCCAAAACTCAGCCACACAGACCCCACTCACTGATGTTGTAACTTTACTTTAAATGCCTCCACGACCCCCATATTATTCAATGCATCCATCAGCACAATATCTTGAGTGCGTTGCATTCTAGTCCTACCGTAAAACGTGATTTTTCACCCCAAAAAAAGTCGTTTCCCAGCAATAATTATTTCGTAGAGTGTCTTATTTTTATGTACAGAATGCTTAGTTAACGGCTTCGTGAAGGGTCCGGTAATACCTTGTATTAGTATCGATTAAATGTGCTGTCCGCCAGCACATTGAAAACGTATCAGATTAATTCAAACAAAATGTATATAAATTCTGTACGTCTTTCGTATTCTGGTTCTACATATTTATATAGAAGGGATTCGGAGAGGAAGGTTGTACCTAGGTTTTATTGACAGATAGGAAGCATTTGCGGTTCCAAGTTTAATATTGGATTATTGCTGATTGAAACATTTTAGATTCGTTCCAACAATAAAAACTGAAGGGTATTCGCGGTTGAGTCATTTTAGAAGTACAGTAGGCCGCATAATTTTAGTTGTCCACGTGCTCTTTGAATGTACAGACGTCACCGGGATAAGAACAGAGACCCTTGGGACGCCCAGATCCTTTACAAATGTTCTAAGCAGAATAGAAGACCTAATTGACTTCTGGATGGAGGTGGGCTGGTTTAGGTTGACCATCGACGGCCACCATGGCTCACGTGTAATGGTCCCCTTGAAGGACTGACTGAGGTAACCAAACCTGCTAACATAGTACGGTAGGCTGATGTCTGTGGTAACAAAACTAGCGTAAACTAGCCTCATTCCATTGGAGCTCCGTACTACGCTAGTTCAGCTCAAGGTCAAAGTGTTACCAGTCAGTGTGGTCGACTGTACCCTGTTGTTAGTAACTAACCTTGGTGCCACGATGAGCTACGATTTGAATATACACTTAAGTACGACACAATGGAAAGGTCTAGTTTGTAAGAGGACCTATTAGATGACTCATCGGCGGAAGGACACCGAAATAGGACTGAAGGTTAAAAGCACAGAGCTATTCGAATTTTGAAGTTTTTGGCTTGTTGTAGATTGTAGATCTGTTGTAGAAATACGCAATAGAAAAGACTTTAAAAGATAAATGTCGGGGAAAGAATTGAATCATCTTCAATACCAGATGTGATTTGTAGATCTTTGACAGTCGTGACGAGTAGCCGCCAGCTCGAAAGTCTTACCAGTCTTACCAAGATCAGATAGGCCTTCGCTCCTGTAAAACATAAGTATTCCTGTTAGACTGGAAGCTGACCACAGCATAGTTGGGAAAAGACTAGACAGATGGTGGTTACTGGGAGATTTGAAGAGAAACCTAGTGTGTTTCCTTACTTGGTCTCTTTCAAGAAAAAAATAATCAAAGAAGGAAGTTACACTGAGATAGACAACGGTTCAAAATACATATAAGTCTGCAGATAAACCTGAGAAAAACACGCATACAGCATCAAGAGATATGATGAAATATCAACGATATCAGTTTACTGATAAAGCTGGATACCAGAACACTGTGATACCACTAAGATACCACGCGGTTTGAGGAAGTGACAAGTGTCGGGTGATCATGATTTGAACCTATCTTTATGATTATTTTGGGGGGAAAGGCATATAGCGTGTATCAAAAAGGTGTGGTCATATTTGAAGATCTGGTATAGACCATTACACTGAGCAACTTTGTCCATATTTAAATGTTGTATGGGACAGCTGAACGTAATATGTAATATAATTATATAACTTGATTTGAAAAGAGTGTCCATGGAGTTTCTTGCCCATTCTTCTCCATGAGATCTACTATTTTCGAATGGGAAACTACAGTCCATTCACGGTTATTATGCCTTTGGCGGGACTGTAGGTAGCTTATTTTTGACTATGCAAAAGTGCCGGTCACGGGTCTATTTGAAATAAATGCTTTGAGTTTGAGAGTTTGAGTTTGAACAGCCGGTTTTTATTTATTGGCCTCTCTGAAAACTGAAAGTGGGCCCTACCCAATGGGCTCCTATCTGAAACTGATCAAATATAGTTTCAGTGTTCTCTGTTATCCACTCAGTTATCAAGTTTTCATGCTGATCCTCTGGGATCACATCAATGGAGTCAGTTCCCTCCGTATGCCCTTTACTATACGGAGGGAACTCTGGGTAGTTCGGAAGAGACAAATAAATACACAAGATCCCCAAAAGGAGACGCTATCAAATTAGCCTTTAGTTTATAAAAGTTTGTTGCAAGAAGTTTTAATAAATCATTAAAAAAAACTAAACGTCAATGTCAGACTGATGTCATCTTTGGAACAATAATAATAATTTTATTTTTTTGTCGTTATCGCACTAAATACGAGAAAAATTTAAACAATACAAAACAAATTGCAAGATGTTTTGGAAAGTGTTCAACCAAAATTATTACACATTTGATGCAAATGAGATGCTTGGGAGTGGCGAGCATGTACAGGCTACATCTTCGGTGATGGATACCAAAACAACAAGTGAGTTTCACATGTTGAATTCATTATCAAAAACCGTATTGATACAAACCTTACCCACCATAATCTCACGAGAGCCACCGGTAATGGTCAGTTACCTCCAGGCAGAAAATTCTCGCGCACTTTTTTGATGCCTCTCTATAAAGTATTGTATCAAAATTGCATTGTACATTTGAAAGTATAAAATTCATCGCGCGTTCTCGAGGATGCTGTAGCGCTCAATTATATTTCTTTCTTCTTTATCTTATGGTTAAATTGCTTAACCTGGTCTCAGAGTTTTTATGCCGCCCATGGACCGCTGACTTGGGTGTCGTCCATTAATAATATTTCTACGTTTCTAGAGCGAGACAACTAGTTAGTCAAAATTCAAAATTCATTTAATCATTTTGTGAACTTAGCGTAAAAATATACAGATGTTATATAAATAAATGTTAGTCCATAGTATTTCCCGCCAAAAGGCATGCAATATAGCGTAGGTAATCGAATGTCAATTAACAAAATAAAAACCGAAAAATAAAGTTAAACGGTATGTAGATGTCACAATTTCATGCCAAACACTAAACTCTCTTAGTAATTTGTCAATAAATTAAGACGATAGTTAGTCGCTTCCTCGTCAGCGGTGGACCATGTACCTACTTTAAATTGAGATGATAATGTGGCTATGACCAACTAACTGATCTTGCGGTTTTGGGCCCTCACGTCAAGCATCTTGTAATGTTCTAAGCGATATGGGACTTCTGTAAGTTGAAAGACATATTTCTAACGAAGCAGGTATGTCCCGATTATTGCACAATAGTGATCTTTTAACCCGTCATGCTTCCACGTATGATCCAACCGACCCGCCATTCACGCAATCAATTATAACAACAATTCTCATATAATTTTAGACATGTTTTTGCGAAACACACAGCTGAATTCATACGGGATTAAAGACCTTAAAATAAATTTGTAATTTGTGCATAGATAAACAATAAAATTATACGGTGTGCGTACTTATTACATAACTAGAGACCCGCCCGTGCGGCGCTTGGTTTTAAAGACTTGACAAAAAATCGAGATTTCTTTATTAAGAGGAATTTAAATAAAATCTCGGTTCGTAATATTCATTTATTAGACACATAAACCTTCCCGAAGAAATTCTCTAAGTAATAGTGAACACCGTATCAAAATCTGTTGGGTCGTTTTGCAAAACGCGGCAACACAGACATACATACGAAAAAGCGACTTTATAAATTTGCAATGTGTAATGAGTACATTGTACAAATTCGACGTAATCGTATAAAAATTACATAATACAGGGTATTTTTTGAGATAAAAACTGTCTAAATTCTGTCACTTCGTGTATTAGATTTGATGTGAATCACTAGAATTCAAGTGGGTGATTCACAGTCGCTTTAAACGAATGATGTCTTAATGAGGAAATTGCGTGTCACAGGTACGTCGCTGACTTACAGTACAGTCGCCAGCACACCAAGCTACTACAATCTGTCAAATTTATTTAATAGATTTTCAACTTTATCGCTAAGGCAGAGAATTCGCTAATAGTCCGGTCATTTTAGACAATTGAAATAAAGAAAATTCCGACAGAGCCAAATCTTCGTAGAGACCTTAGGTTTACCACAAGGAATAAAGTGTCAAAAGTCCCCATCAGTCCCATGTGAGCTTAGGGACTTATTCGGGGCCCAAGGTCAAAATTTTAGGTTTTTTGGATTTTTCTCGAAAACGGTAAGTTTTATCGAAAAAGTACCTTAAAGCAAAGTTGTAGATCTTAAAATTCTCTATAAAAATGGTCCCTATGATTTTTTCTCTAAGACCCACTATTTCCCAGATATTGCGCTTGTAAGAATCATGTTCTACATAGTATGCACACATATGCCACGTATACAATGTCGCCCATGCGCATGTGACCGCCCGTAATTTTCTGAATATTCATGAAGAATTGTCGAAAATAAACTTCAAAAGGGGGGGTCTATCTATAACATTTTTCATGTTATTCAATTTTGAATTTTTTAAGTAGAGTTTGTAGATTTGCTTTCTATTTTTTGACACATCTCCGAAGTTTATGGGTCGATTTGAATTCTGTTTATTATTTCTAAAAGCTTATGAGTTATTTTAACAAGTTAATTAACATTTTTAATAAAAATTATCGACTACGAAAAAAAAAACGGAATCGAAGTCATTTTTTCGGTAATATTTTTTATATTTATTTTAAAAAAACTTGTGTAAGTCCATAAATTATCCCGATAGGACGACTTTTTTAATCATTAGTTGTAAGATACTACATAACAGCTACAAATTCATAGAACATTATTGATACCTAACTGTAACCAAATCCAAGGTAAAACTCTAAAACTCTGATGAGTCAAATTTAGGAAAAGAAAGAATTTAGGAAAATGTTAAAGTCAATTGAATGTTGCTCTTAGCAGTGAGTACTAAAAGGTTAAATTAATAATGAGGATGATAATGGAATTAAAAACAAACAAGCAATAGCTAGATTTTTACTAAAAAAATAAAAAATACAAGAATTTTAATTAATTAGATTTTCGAAATGGCCCCCACCCTCCTGTAAACAAACCAAAGCTCTCATGGCAACACTTTTGATTGTAGTACGTAATCTTCACGGTTTTCTTTTATTTCCACAGCAGCAGCAAAAATCCTAGCCGTTAATTGCTCGCGGCTTTCGATGGGCACGGCATACACTTTTTGTTTCATGTAGCCCCAAAGATAAAAATCTAAGGGTGTAAGGTCGGGAGATCGCGGCGGCCAAGCAATGGCACCTCTTCTGCCAATCCACCACGGATAATTTTGATTGAAATAATCACGAACTAGTCGTGCGAAGTGTGCTGGAGCTCCATCTAATTGCAGATACATCCGCCTTCTTGTTTCCAGCGTGCAGCGGTACTTCCTCCAAAAGCAACGGCAACGTATTGACTATAAAATTTAAAAACGCGTGTTGATCTAGTCTGTTTGGTAACACAAAAGGGGCAATAAGTTCATCGTCAATCATTCCAGCCCATACATTTATGGAAAATTGAATCTGGAAAGTTGTTTCCCTAATGACATGTGGATTTTCAGTGGCCCACACATGGAGATTGCGATGATTTGTTAGACCCGCCCTTGTTTTTTCTTTAGAGATAGGTATCAACAATGTTCTAAGAATTTGTAGCTGTTATGTAGTAGATTACAAGTAATGATTAAAAAAGTCGTCCTATCGGGATAATTTATGGACTTACACTAGTTTTTTTAAAATAAATACACATTTTTTTACCGAAAATATGACTTCGATTCCGTTTTTTTTTTCGACGTCGATATTTTTTAGTAAAAATGTTAATTAACCTATTAAAATAACTCGTAAGCTTTTAGAAATAATAAACAGAATTCAAATCGACCCATAAACTTCGGAGATTTGTCAAAAAATAGAAAGCAAATCTACAAACTCTACTTAAAAAATTCAAAATTGAATAACATGAAAAATGTTATAGATAGACCCCCCCTTTTGAAGTTTATTTTCGACAATTCTTCATGAATATTCAGAAAATTACGGGCGGTCACATGCGCATGGGCGACATTGTATACATATTTAGGTACTCAAGCAAGCAAAAATGCCTACTCGTGTCTCTTTTATGTATACATTATACTATTCTAAGATTTTCAATCAGTCAATGCTGAGGTTGATTGCACAAACGCTGCTTACGTTATTGATGGAGGATATCTACTACATCACGTTGTGTGGGATCGAGAAGAAACCTTTAACGTAATTTTTGAAAAATATGTTCAGTATTTACGTAGACATTATGGTCATACAGTTACGGTAGTATTTGATGGCTATAGTGACACAACAAAGAACATAAAAGCTGCAGAACAAAGTCGTCGTGCTACAAAAACATCCTCAGGTACCGACATAATGTTTGACGAATTTATGACAGTTCCAGTTAATCAACAACATTTTTTTGCAAACATTAATAATAAATCTCGTTTTATTTCTATGTTGAGTAACAAATTAACAGCTGAAAATATTGCCGTGAAACAAGCTCCGAATGACGCCGATGTCCTCATAATTGAAACAGCAATAGAACAATTTAATGCAAGAAATACAACTATTGTAGTGGGTGAAGATGTTGATTTATTAGTACTACTCACTGCAAGGACTCCATCTGATAAAATTATTTACTTTTTAAAACCTGGGAAGGCGCAGCAACGGACAGAAATATATTCTTCTAAAAGTTTATCAGCTTATCCAAAATGCCAAAACTTTATTTTATTTTTACACGCGATAACCGGATGCGATACTACGTCAGCAATGTTTAGAAGGGGCAAAAATTCAGTATTAAAATTATTTGAAAAAAATGATTTGATTGACTGCGCAAAAGTATTTACAGAAATTAATTCTTCACCTCAAATACTAATTACTAGAGGAATTCGGTTTCTTCTTGCGGTTTATGGAGCTCCAAAAAAAATTGATTGCATAGATACGTACAGATATTTAACATTTGTAAAAAATACACGAAACAAAAAGCAAGTACAGTTATCTTGTCTTCCTCCAACATCGGCATCTGCTACTCAACATTTGTTTCGAGTATACTATCAAGTTCAGACATGGCAAGGCAATGAACTGAACCCTGAAGACTGGGGTTGGAAATTGATAAATAATACTTTGGAACCGATTCGAACTTTACTGCCCCCTGCTCCAGAAAAACTTCTTAACACTATTTTTTGCAATTGCAAGAAAGGTTGTAGTGCCAAATGTGACTGTAAAAAAGTAGGGTTGCAGTGTTCTCCAGCGTGTACCAATTGCCAAGGTGTCTCTTGCTCAAATCTTCAATTAAATACAAGAGAGAAAGATTCATGTGATTTTGATGAAGAGACAACTGATTCATCTTCATTTGAACAATTTCTTAGCGTTCATCAACAGGAAGGAGAAGAAGAAGAACAAGAAGAAATTGAAGAAAACATGATTGTTGAAGTTGAATATGAAGAGTATGAGTCAGATTAAAGTAATAAAAAAAAGTTAGAACGACAGTTAAACTCAGTAACCCATATCAATAATCTTCATACTATTAAATAATTATTGTTCCTGAAAATAACGTCATAAAGGTTCGTGGAATAGGCCTACCGGGGCTACTACGTTAAAAAAAAACGCGCCGAGTACAATACCTCACAGGTGGTGTGGAAATGTGTGCATATTATGTAGAACGTGATTCTTACAAGCGCAATATCTGGGAAATAGTGGGTCTTAGAGAAAAAATCATAGGGACCATTTTTATAGAGAATTTTAAGATCTACAACTTTGCTTTAAGGTACTTTTTCGATAAAACTTACCGTTTTCGAGAAAAATCCAAAAAACCTAAAATTTTGACCTTGGGCCCCGAATAAGTCCCTAAGCTCACATGGGACTGATGGGGACTTTTGACACTTTATTCCTTGTGGTAAACCTAAGGTCTCTACGAAGATTTGGCTCTGTCGGAATTTTCTTTATTTGATCACTATTTTTATGTCTAAAATGACCGGACTATAAGGTTGATTGGGAAAGTTCATTGTAAAAAATGGCCAAGTTTTTTTTTTTTTTTTTTCATCAACAAGTATGAAATCTTTACAATAATTATTAGTACTTTTTATAATTTACATTACAATTATTACAATAGAACGAACATTTCAAATTTTGAAAACATTTTAAAAAGTAATTCACACAAAGGTGTTTAGTTACAAACAGAATAAAGCGATTGAAAGCGCTATGTGAAACGAGAAACATCGACACTGACAGTCAATGAATTGACAGATGAAATTTTGACATTTGATAGTAATGTCAGAATGACAGTCGCGTCATTTTTCACTCGCAATTATTACCCTCTATCTATTGGCCTAATTGTAACCTCAGATACCGAAAGTGTTTTGGTTTTTTTTACAATTCTCAGAAGTATCTGTGAATTATATTTAGTTTTAATTCAATTTAGTTTCATTATTTAGAACACAGAAAGTAATTCACGTCTCTGTTGGTTCTTAGGCGAACGATGTATGGACGCCGAACAATGTCCTTTGACAGTTACGGGCAGCTTGATGTGCTGTCGTCTGTACCTACCTCGTTGTTAATAAACATTGTCTTGTTCTTTATGATTTTTTTCTTAATACTCGGTAAAGGTGTCAATTGTTTTTCCGTTTAAATAATTTGAAGTAACTTAGAGATGAAAGGTAGGTACCTAGTTTCGTAAATTGTCACTTAATTTATTGCTTCATCATTAAAAATATTGGTAGGGCTAGATTTGTTTTCACTGTTATGTAGTGGTACCTCCTACGAACCTACGAACTTTCATCCATGGAAGGAGTTGATGTCTTCTAGGTTTAATAACTAGACCCCGGAACTTCAGTATTTTACTTGAAGGATTATGTGACTTCTGCACAGTTTTTATTTTATCTACCTTTCGGGGATTACAGGCGTGATGTTATGGGTTATGTTATAAAACTCCTATCAGTTACCATTCTTATAGTAAGCAATGATTTATGTCTGTGCCTGTTACATCTGTTATTCTTATTGATTCCTCTGATATCCGAGAGTTCGCAGATACCGATATTGGATGTTATTTAGCCGCGAGACTCCATTGAAACTTACTTTGATTCACAGAATTATTGCATGTTCTCTGAATCCACGACAATCAATATTTATTAAACATCAATCAAGTCAATGAATGGCTGGTCTTAAGTTCTGTCCGGTAAGGCGTGCTACAAACATCTTTAGGACAACAAAGTCGCGAAGAGCGCCATCTATCGGGTCTAAAACTATATCTAATGTAGCCCATATTTTAAGTTAAACATCTAGCAGTAGAGCAGTGAAAACTGCGTTCAAATCCATGCAGTAGTTTTTGCGTGATGCGCTTACAAACATACAGACAGAAAGACAGACAAAAATTCTAAAAACTGTGTTTTAAATATATATTTTTTCAATATCTTCAATGTACAGACATCGGCCTGTTACAATTTTATTATATGTATAGATATTCGGCTTCCATTCGTCCCGTGCCGATCGGCAAAGTCCGTTCGGTATTTACTTTTTGGTAAGACTGGTTGTCAGACTTTTGGGGCCACTGACTACCTGAAACAAAAATTAAGGACCAAAGTCACCCTCTTCTCCGGGGTGCATTAAAATTGGAGGCTTTATAATGCACCCATAAGATGAGGTGGATTTACTTCGGGAGGCGATACTTAAATGTACAGTAGAGTGTTACTAGGCAAGCAGCCTTGCTTGAATCAAATTCTCGGTAATCATCGCACTTTTTATAAGTGGTTTTATTCGGCACGAATAACCACATAATTATTTGTGTTTACATCTTAGCAAATAAGGATAATATTACAATCAATACGAGTCAAGTATGTACCTGTGATGTGTACACAATGCAAACTTTACATCTCTTTAAACCGCACGTAAAAATGTACAGAACCTATTCCAGAAATCGATGATTTCATTGGTTTTTAAACAATTGTAAAAAACAGTACGAATACATTTATACATGTGTGGAGCTAATGTCTGCGATCGTAAACAGAGTTCACGCGGTTGAATGTTCGGTTCATTCAAATCTACGAGGTAATAATTACATAACATACTTACTTACTTATAATGGAACTAATGGAAGATACCTAACCTAAAAAAGTAAGTACTTATTATAGCAATGCTCAATCTTACAATTCCGCAACATTCGCTTCATTGCCATATTTGCATTGCGGAGGAGATTATTTTTTCAAATATCAGAAGGAAATTCTATTCAAGAAATTTAGAATTTTCAGATTCTTTGGAGTGTGATAGAGAATTTTTTACGGAATACGGGGGGCTGAGTCGATAAATCGACGATAATCGAGTCGATAATCGTCATAAAAAGCACGGCGATCGAGGAGTTCGCACAGGAAATAACAACCACGATACCATTTTTTGCCGCAAAGCAGGATTCGTGTACTGGTGTAATGACAACGCATCTGCAGTGCCTGTGTAGTGCATATGTCATGGCAGCAACCACGTGCCATCAGTTCGGCCAATGACTTCTTTGCCAACCAAAAACATCTACAAAAAGTTTAAATAAATATGAAAAATCGAGTTTGATCTCACGAGTCACGTGCTAAGAGATGCAAAGATCGCGGCCTACGTTGATAAGATTAGGAAACAAGACGTCAGTCCCCACGCAGATGTCGACTGTTAATGTCAAGTTTAGAAATGTCGCACGCCTCAACAGGCCGTAGATTATCTCATCAATAGAATACATTACTCATCTTCTTAGCATGATAGCAATCTAAATAGAGTAGCCCAGAATTTGGTTACGAGTTTGGTGCCATTAGAAGCGTAGAGCGTAGCAGTAGTTTTGGTGATGAGCAAACAAAAGGCCATGCAGGACACGACATTATTGCCATTTATGGCTAGGACTGTATCAAACCGAAGACGAGCGAAGCGGAGAGCAGACGTGTGAAAACCGACCAATCGCATTGATTTAAATCGGCATCGCATCTCTTGTGTTTCCTGTGATTGGTCAAATCTGACATCTCCTGTCCGCTTTGCTCGTCTCCGCTTTGGCGGAATCCTGGCCTATGTACCCCGTCATTTGTAGAACAGTAACACAAACACTACATACTCTACTCTAAGCTAACATACACTACTACAAGATTTTTAATAAAAGAGATTATTCTAAAAGTGTTGGATGGTCTTTATTGCTTACTAGCTGTTGCCCGCGACTTCGTTCGCGTGGAAATTTTGGTTTGTATTCATGTGAGACTGCCTCGTTGGTCGAGTGGTCGCAAGCGCGACTACTAAGCATGAGGTCCTGGGATCGATTCCCGGTTCGGGCAGTGTTAATATATATATATTTTTTCATGAATTACATAAAGTTATCACACTCATTATTTGTAGATCACCTTTTAAGCAAGGAGATGCTTGTGTTCGGGGACGTCCATTAATAACGTGAGGCTATTTTTGCGATATTTCGACCCTCCTCCCCCTTTGGTGAAATATCGTCTGATTTGGCTTGACCCCCTCATCCCCCTCCTAATCTCACGTGAGATTTATCAAAATACATAGTTTAGTATAAATACGGTAATCTGTGCTTGATTGCGAAGAATATTAATAATGTTCACTTAATTAAACCCAGTTTTCACGCAATTTAAAGTTTCTTGCGGGGAAAAAAATTACGTGATATTTGCCGAGACCCCCCTCTCCCTCGTGAGATTAGGTGAGATTCTGCTCGACGCCCCCTCCCCTCTTAAATGCCTCACGTAATTAATGGAGCCCCCCTTAGGTGACTCCGCTCTTCCACTTAACATAACAATGTATGCAATTGAAAATATACTATAAAAAATAGTGTTATTGGGTTATTCCATCAGGAATTTCTCAGTTGCAGCCACGAAATCTGGATTTGTGCCCGGTTGATGGCAACAGGCTCACCTCCTATTACATGGGACTTCAACATAACTGGCGAAATGTGTGTGTAGGTACGATTAGGTCCACCTCTGCCGAAAACACTTTGGGGATTACAGGCGTGATGTTATGTTATGTGTGAGAACTGACTGCCTGATCAAAATGTGATCATGTACTGGTGACTACAAAAGGCGTCCTTTTGGGTACTGTAATTCTGGACGGCAGAGATCCGAAACAAAATTATAGGACGTTGAGGCGATGATATGGCTTTAAAAACCGGTTTATTTTGGCGCTATACAACTTTTTTTTCAAAATGAACCTTGTTGGGCACTTTTTATTCTAATACCGTTCTGTATAACATTAAATGGCTTTTTGCGAGGGCCCTTAGACCTCCTTAATGCCGCCCTGTCACAAAATCCGTTTCTAGCGAACGTCTACTAACTATTAACTACCTTCTGCCAAATTTCAAGTTTGTAGCACAAAAAATGAAGGATTTTCATAAAAAATTGCGAGAGCCGTAAGACCTCCTTAATCCGGTCCTATCGCAAAATCCGTTCTTAGCGAACGTCTACTAACTATTAACTACCTCCCGGCCAAATTTCAAGTCTGTAGCACAAAAAATGAAGGAGTTTCATACAAACTTGCCAGAGCCCTTAGACCTCCTTAATCCGGCCCTATCGCAAAATCCGTTCTTAACGGACGTCTACTACCTATAAACTACCTCTCTGCCAGATTTCAAGTTTCGTGATGAGTGAGTTAGTGACGTTTCGCTTTTATGTTTTACCTTACAAATCGTAGTAGGGACAAAAAAATTGACAACCCAACAGATTCTAGTCTCTTATGTTTTTTACGTTCGTTCCATTTTGGTTTCGTTTCGTTTGGAAAAACATTAGTTGTTAATTTTAATAAAAGTTAGCCTGGATTTAATTTTATTAGGCACTATTAAGATTGCTAAAAATATTGTTTTGATTCGGTAGACAGATGACTGAAGCTCGATCTTACAGGCGTCATGCTATGTTAGTTCTACACTCCGCCTGTAATACCCGAACGGTGAAGCTGAGGTGTGCCTAGTAGTCCTATGAAATATTGGGCGAGCCTATTACCATCAACCGGGCACAAAACCAGACTTCGTTGTTGCTACTGAGAATTTCCATGTGGAAAAACTCAATAACACATTTCCCGACCCGGGAATCTAACCGCGTCCGAACTCCGACCACTATACCAATATATTGAAGCGATTTGCGGCTAAAAACCTTTAACATCTTGCAGACCAACCGTAAAAAAATTAAAACTATCTACATTAACAGGTCTTCTCATAATACATGCTTATTTTTTTAAAGAAAATTCTTATTTGGTTATAGCATACATTTAAAATTCTTAAAAATGACAGCAACAAAAAAACTCCAAAATAAATTCAGTATCTCTCCATGACATATTTATAACCAAACTGCGTAAACTGCGTATTGATTATTGATAATTTGGAAATCGAGAAGTAAAAAGACTCCAGCACAGCAAGAACATTTGGGGGTATGACGAACAGGGTGTAAAGTATTTCATCCTCCATAGAAAAGGGACGATTCTCCGACCAGATGGGTGTTATATCTGGTGGGCTACTGCCCGACAGTTGTCGGGTTATTCTGTATGGTCTAAGTCGCGGATGACTTTATTTGCGCGATGTAGGAATTAGATGTATTTCAATTTTTAGTTCATTCTCTGTGTCATAGATGGCGCTGATGTACTTTTTGTTTCTATGTTGTTGTAAAAATCTCTGTAGTGCCGTTACAAACATGGTAATTCATCAGACTCTGTTCGCTATACTACTTTTTGGAGAAATCATCATCATCATCATTCTCCTGTCGTTATCCCAATTTATTCGGGGTCGGCGCAGCATGTCTTCTTCTTTCATACTTCTCTATTACTTTTTGGGGAAAAATTTGAAGAAAAAAAGGAGAAAAACGGAAATGCAAATGAATTCAATAAAAAAAAAAATTGGAAATCTAACAGCATCAAAAAAAAAAATCAAACAAATCACAAAAAGTGAAAGTTATAGTGGGGTTCGAACTTGCGACCCGTAGTTTATAGAACGGTCATGAACCCGCTACACTGCTTTTTCTGTTGACATAAGCTTTAAATAGCCGTTCTGGTGTTTGTCATGACTGAAACGTCAAACAAATGAAGGATACTGACATAATGCAATATTGCTCACCCCCTTTAGCAAAAAGCGTGATAATATATAGCCTAACATTTGAAGAAGCCTGTAAGGAATATTTGTGCAAAATTTGAACAGGATCTATGCAGTAGTTTTTGCGCCAAGTCGGAACATCGATTTGGATTTTTACGATTTTATTATATGTATAGATTATTCATTTGTTTTATCGGTACTGTCAACTTTTCCCGAGGCTATTTGTGCAGCTTATGAACAAAACGGGGTTCCAATTTTGAGAATCAACAGACAATTTGCTTGTCCTATTTCAAAAAGTATTCATGGTCTGGTCTCTTAACCACTCGTATGCCGAGTATCCAGACACAATTAAAAAGTCATTGTGTCTCGTGTAGATCTACGTTCCGGCACACGAAGGGTTAAGCATATTTTTCTCTAGGCTCCAATGGTTAAGGTTTTTAATGACCAATCTACCACTGTATCACGTTATCCAGTAACTGTGTCTTGGAAGAGAAAGGCAGACGCTCGTGAATATTTTTATTCAGCAGTATTCAGTTACACAGGAAGCCGACCCCAACATTGTTAAAGGCTAGGCAGATGATGATGATAAGGTCTTTAGGAAATCTAGGACTTAAAAGCATGCAGGAGAAGACTCAGATTATGGAAACCAGGGACCACATGATACTGATCTCAATCACTCTACGAACACAGCCATTCATAAACAGACAACCCTAGCCAATAGCAGTGATAGATAGCATGCAATTGCACGCACAGTGTCCTACTGATATCATATCTTTACAATGTGCTCTCAAGCACCCTTCTCAGGCTAAGCTTACACTTATAACAAACAGTACATTCAATGTGCTATCTTATGTATCATCATCATGATTCTTATGTATTGGTTTCGGAGGTAGGACTCTTCCTTTGCATGTCTTTGTCGAATGTTGTCATGTCATGCTTGATCGTATCTTGATCTTTCTTGAACTAACAAAGTATCACGCCCTTTTTATTACGCTTTTATTAACTTCACCTGTAACTACGTAACAAAATCTTAGAAGTTATATTTGACACTCTTCCCGATTTCCGATTGAGCTGATTTTTTTTTGATGACAGTGCATAGGTATCTATGAAGTCATTCTAAATCCAATATAGCGGACTCCCAAAGATGGCGGACTTGTTATTTTTTATGCATTCCCAAATAAAAGGGTTATTTATTTATAACTATTATATTATTTCGGGAAAGGTAAGTGGTGCTGTAGTACTTACTCAGACACCTAAATTACGTCAATTGTGTTGGAATAATTGTTATCGGTTCGGTCCCGGATCTGAAGGACCTAAAACTTCATATGTTGGAATTTGCACTGTGGTGACTGGGTGGGTAATTTCTCACGTCAAAAGTACCATAGGTACAGGTTTTCATTCGCCTTAATTTCTTCAGTTCCGGGTATTGATATTTTTTTCACAATGTTCGTTATTTTTAAAACATTTTAAACTTATCAAGTGCGCCTATGTGTGATGTCTGTAAGTTTTAGCATCAATATAGGCTCCAAAAACATATCGTTAGTCGGATAGACCCACTTGTCTGTTTACATAATTTTGTATACTTAGCGTGAGATTTTCTCCGGGTTATTTTTAGATGTTTCAATATAGCAGGATGGTTGTAATTTAATCGTCTTTATGTAAACAGAGGACACAGGGAACATAACCTAGCCATCACATTTCGTCAGTTCACCTCGTAGTTGCGCAACTGTTCCTAGAGATATTTCTTCAACGGTGATCGAACTTGTCGACAAGTTGACTGCCTTGTCTATCTAATCATAGTCGTACACAATAGATAAAGCGATTGCCCCAGTGTTTGTACTGATCTTAGGAACTATCTGTTGATCAGTAGGTATTGACACTGTGAAGATATATTGCAGTGGATTGAGTTGGTGCAGCTAGTCTAGGCTTTTAGGTTTAATTTGTTTTTAGGTTGAGTGTATCGTTAATGAAATGAAAATTAAAGCTTTTTACAGTTCATCTGATAAATCAAATGGATAAAGTAAGAAATGAGCATATGAGAGGAAGTTTGAAAGTGGCGCCTGTTACAAAAAAGATGAAAAGGAGTCGTCTGTCTTGGTATGGACATGTGATGAGGAGGGATGGATCACATGTAACTAAAAGGGTGATGAATATAAAATGTAATACTAATAAAAATCTTTATTTCCAGCTTACAATTCCAATGTCACTACATGCTTCAACAATATATATCTTATTTAAGTTGAGAATTGTACTTAACACAGACTTATTACAACTCTGACACCTAAGCTAAGAATGAATTTGTGTTTTGAGTGAATGTTGATGGATGGAGAGGGAGAGGCAGACCAAAGAAAAGATGGGTGGATTGTTTGAGGAATGATATGAAGGAAAATGGAGTAAATGATAGCGTGACGATTGACAGGAGAGAATGGAAGAAAAAAACGCGTTGTGTCGACCCAAGTGAACATGGGACAAGGGCAGGGAGATGATGACAGTTGATCTAATAAACGACTTTTTGGAGAAGTTAGAGACTTTATCTACAGTAACGATACTTCACAATCCCAACAAGAAGTTATAAAACCTTTATGATATAGAAGTACTAGCTGACCCGCGCAACTTCGTCTGCGTCACTTAGGGGTATGAAAAACAGATGTTGGCCGATTCTCAGACCTACTCAATATGCTCACAAAATTTCATGAGAATCGGTCAAGCCGTTTCGGAGGAGTACGGGAACGAAAACTGTGACACGAGAATTTTATATATTAGAAGATGATGAACGGCGGCGTGAGAAGTTCCTCATTTTCCGTGAATACGGGAGGTTCCTCCGACCTGACAAGTGTTGTGTGTCTGGGTGGTGCCCGAAGGTTGTCGTCGGGTTTCTGTAGAATCTGTATAAATGAAAATTGGATAACTTTGTTTTATGAACGATATGACTTCAGGTATGAAGAGTATAGTTTGTGTGTGGCGTTGCGGCTCACACAAGAAAGAAAAAGTCCTGACCTTTGCCCTTACCAAAGTTTTAAGTAAGTCAGGAGTACGGGACCAAGTTGAGACCGTTCACCTACTATGACCACGCATTTGCGTACTAAGTACGTCTGCATATCAAATATAAAGGACAATCAGGTCACCGATGGGCAAATAGGCAGCGAATAGCCATACTTCTAATATTTTACTCCAAGAGTAGAATATAAAGGGTTTGAAAAGAATATAAAGGTTTAACGAAGCCGAAAGGCACTTGTTCTCCTTGTCATTGCGATCATTTTTTTGTTCTGGACCGACCATACCTGGGAACCTTCTAGTTACGGAGATATTGGAGGTCAAATTTCCAATTTTTTCACAAGATTTTTTTTAATACTACTTTTTAAGGTTTTTACTTTACTTTAATTACCTCCAAGACCCGTTTTCTATTCAAAGCATTCATCAGCGCCAAGTTTTGAGTGCGTTACATTCAGTTTTACCGTAAAATGTGATTTTTCACCCAAAAAAAAAAAAGTTTCCCAGCAATAATTTTTGCGTAAAGTTACTTGGTTTGATGTACAGAATGCTTGGTTGACGGCTTCGTGAAGAGTCCGTTTACACCCTGTATATTGTGGTATTTACTACCTAGGTTCTGTCCGCCAGAAAGATAATTGGCACGCAAATACTACATGATCATTCGTCGAAAATTTCGTAAAGATTTGGCAACATCCACGCAGTAACTGCAGTGTTTAAAAAGGAAACCATCACTCCAAACTGTTGGTCATTGGCATTGATGCAATAGGTTTATGGTGATGCAACAAATATATGGTTTTAAGTTCAGCGTACACGTGAGCACCCGCGTCAATTCTATCCGACCAGTAACATAACATCACGCCTGTAATACTTGAAGGGTTAGGCAGAGATCCACCTAATAGTACACCCACATTTCGCCTGGTTTGTTTAAGTCTCATGTATTAAGGGGTCGCCATTCCCTATTGCCATCAACCGGGCACAAGTCTAGGCAACGTCGATGCTACTGAGAAATTTTTAAAGGCAGGGCTACACTAAGGCTTAATGCCGTTACATAACGTGTTAAGGAACACCTATTTATCAACGCAGAGCCTAATCTACTGTAGCTACAAGCATCACTTTTTTTTTTTTTTTTTTTTTAATAATGAAGCCACCACTAAGAATTTTTATAAATTCCACACCTCTCTCAAAATCGATATTTAGTATCCAATAACGCGTTTACAAATGACATTAAGCGTTAGTGTAGCCCCTGCATAATGGAAAAACACAATAACACTTTGCCCGACCTGGGAATCGCACGCAGGATCTCATGCTCACTAGCGCTTGCGACACTAGACCAACGAGACAGCCGATCACCATACTTTTGAAGCACCTTACTGCAACGCATAAGAACCACACAACGGCTAGTAAAAGTAAGGTCAGGTAATGCCGAACCGATGCAGTGCTTACACGTGTGGTACGAGCTTTACCTGTATCCTATTACCGCATCTCTCACGGACCGTTCATATTGTTACGTCAAGATTCTCTTTGTTTAAAAATAATCTGTTTAGAACATAGGTTGCACTATATCGATCGCTAGAAATAAATATTTGATAGTCTAGCTGAGCAGATACAATTTCAAATATATTTGAATTTTCTATTTTTCGTATAAGGCTGTTCAGCGGGTTCATACCTTTGCTTCTTCTTCAAACTAGCGAAAGCAAAGCGCGAAAAAAAAACGCAAATTAAATCATTGTTTTCTAATAATTAATTGAAGACAAAAATACTTTTCGTTCTATGTATTATTTTATTTCTTCGAAAGTGTATTGTAAAACGTCGTTTGGCACGTGGGCATTTGTTACTGCAATTGTCGGCTCCATACCAACCTCACCTGCGGCTCAGGTGTGAATTCCGCCTCGAATGCAATAACAAAGTTTTCCCACAAAAATCTGAAAATGTACTGTTTGTATACATTCTGTGGAAAATGTTGTAACACATTTGCTTATACTTGTTTTTTACATATAAATAATAAATCCTCATTCAGAAGACTAGAAGGTAAAATACAATATGACTCTAAAACTAACAATCTAGGTTTAATAATGTATGATGCCTGTACTAGGATAATCCTGTATCACAGGCTTTAACTTAAACTCTATTAACTTAGAACTAAATACATATTTATTACACGAAAATATTTGCGTCAGCAGAATTTTAAACTAGGTTGCAATACACGTTCTAGGCGCTCTTGTTTTATTCGACATTTGCACCTAGGGATTAATGCGTCACTGTTTATTTTCCCCGATAAATACAATAAAATAAAAATAAAATGATCTCATATAGGCCTACCTTCCGCCTGTATTGTACATAAATTATTGTACATACTGACGCATTCACAATTTTTTTTCCTGCTCAAGTTAATGATACTTGAGTGTATGTGTAATCAATTGTACTTTTTTATTAACCACGTAGGTACTTCTGTGTCACCTGCATTGTGGTTGTACTCGTGACGTCATCCAAAGTAATTTGAAGTACCCAAGTTTGGTGGCTCATCAACCCGGTGTTACTCTTTGTTCAACGTACCACAGGAACTGTACCACCTGCATTATTTCAATCTTTCTTCAGTGTCGGAAAGAGATGGAGATACATCCTGTATAGCTGCATCTCTTTCCCTAAAAGAAGTGGTGGTTGGCCCCCTAGTAACGTGTTTTGAATGTGATTTACCCGCGAAGACTGGTTGAGCATCTGACAGGAAAGTTTAAATTTTTTTTAGAATGTTCTAGAACTTTAGAGCCTGTGGGGTTACCATTCATTCGGATTTTTTTGGACGTGTCTGGCTTTTTTGCCCTCGACTTTGTTCAAGACAAGCATAGATCGACCTTGTAATTTATGCGGATTTTTTTATCGATAGGGGTTTTTTTGCTTAAATCAAAAAAAATATGATGTGATCTCTGAGAAAGAAATATTAAACCGTTTTGAATATCCGGACTTTTTTGCAAATGATCGGTTTTTCGATAGGACTTTCAGATTTTGTATTAGAAACCATAGTTAGAATTGAATTCAAAATTTTCCGCTGGCCTTAATTACTTTAGCTACGTGCAGAAAATGACCACAATAGTACGTATGAACGCGAAACTGTTTGTTTAAACAAAAGTTGAAAGTTGTTTTTGTTTGTTGTTTACTTAACGCGGTGTTTATTTTGTTAATTATTTAGGTAGAAACTTTTCTCTAGTAGACGTTTGGAACTTTTCGCGTGAATATTTCGTTTTTTATAGATAGATATTTTATAACTTCAAATTACCCGATTTTTTTATGGGTTGGTTATTTTTTCATTTTATTAGTCAGTCAGGTATCTGCACCGCAGGGCTAGGGTTACCATCGGTCCGGATTTATCCGGACATGTCCAGTATTTTGAACCCCGTTTGGACTGTTCGAAAACAGTTGAATGCGTGAAAACAAGAGACAAAAAGATTAAAATGTACGGACATTTCTGTAAATGTCTGATTTATTGTCTGGATTTTTCAAATTTGCGAATTCGTAACCCTCTGTGGGGCTTAAAACCCAGGGTGCGCTGGACATACGTACTTAAGTTCCTACCGTCGCGTCGTTGAGGCTATTCCAAATTTACCAAAACTTTAAATATTTCAAAGTCCTTGACAACTTTAATGACAAAATTACACGAAAAATTACAATGTTTTGCGGATTTATAACTTATTTATTTTGATTAATTTGGTGTCAATATCTACCTCTTTTATATTAGGAAACTACCTGCTAAAGTACTATTTATGGTTTCCTAAATAATTTTAAAAATAGATGTTTCACTGTGGAAATAGTTTAGGTATAAACGAATGCGTTATTATTAACACTACTTGGGTACCTATCAGGTAGATGGTACTTGTGTGTTAAGAATAATATTTATTTAGTCGGCTCTACCTGATGCGATGCAGTAAGTACTTACTGTCTGCATATTATAGCTAGGTATTTTAGTTTTTCATCTTTATTTGTACAGCCTTTGCATCTTAAATCATTGTATCTTTCCAATCAGTTTTTTTCTCAATACATCTTCATGGCTGTATCGGGGACTTACCCAAAACAAGAGAGGCCGGTATCGTTTCTCTTTTTTCCAAATATTTCATGCGACCAGAAATTTAAATAAGTAGTTGATTTTGGCGAAATTTTCATTACTATCATATTCTGGTTTATTTGAATATTTGTAAAATCAGATAAAACATAATATTTCGATAGGCAAGAGTAACTTCTCAAGGTAATATGGAAAAATACATATGTAGTTACTGAATATAACTTGTACAGACGCCAGAACATCAAGCTACTACAATCTATCAAATTTCTATAATAGATTTTCAACTTTATCGCTATAGCATTAGGTTCAAGGTTAACTGCGAAACTTTGACAGTCTCGGGTAGCTTGATGCGCTGGCATCCGTACATTGAGTCGTTATAAAACTAGATTGTCAAGTTAAACTTATAAAAAAAAGTTATTGACAGCTGGTAGTATACATTGGAAAGCTGTCAGTACGCAAATCAGAAATATGGCACATTGAAAATATTATCAAATACTTGGCACAGTGGCACATTCATCATCATCATCCGCCTCCAACAGTCCACTGCTGGACATATGCCTCTTGAATCGCACGCCACTCAACTCGATTTTCGGGAACTCCCATCCAGTTGCTAAGAGCCATCCTGCGAAGATAGTCGCTTCACCGAGCCTGAAAACTGTTCAATTTTCCTGGCACATTATGTCAGGAAATTTGAATTTTTTTGTTGGCAAGACAATAAGAGCATAGTGAATGAATTATTTAACAATAATTTAGTTAATGATTGACGGATGTCAAAAGATCTTCTATTTCCTATTTAAAATAAACAAACATTCCGCAAAATTCATATACAGGGTAAATTTTTCAAGTGGGCGTGAATGACCAAATCCGAAACTATGAGGAATAGCGAAAAATACTCAAAGGAGTCTCGAGCCCGAATTTGATGAACTAAAACTGCATCACTAGATTTAAAAAAAAAACAATATTCCTAGCCAGGAACCAGACCCATTGATTTTGGAAATAAATATATGAAAAATTTTCACTATTCCTCATAGTTTTGGATTTGGCCATTCGCGCCCACTTGAAAAAATCACCCTGTATACCTAAATAAATATATACAAAAGTCGTACTCAGAAACATAGCTAATACAATAACGTAATAATTCTTCGTATCTCATGTATGCATTAGTATAAACGCTTCGTGATTTATATAAATAAATATTCCTTTATTATAATTAATTCATCTAGCATCTTGTATTTAGAATACTAGATAGATACCTATTCTATGTACAAATGGTGCATATAATAGGTAGGTATATATAAAGTAGGTATCACTTTATTGCCTTAACTTGTACTGATACTTTTCATTGAAAGATATTTTCGCACATTTCTTAATCTGTAGATACACGTAAGTAAATAAAAGCGAATACGCTAAAGTTAGTAACATTAATAAAAATCAGTCATTAAAATAATAATAATTGTTAGGTTGGTTAAAATTAATTTTATTAAAATCCATCGATTTCTGTTTTTTTTTTAAATGTATGAGTAAAAAAATATCGATACTAATTTTACTTCAATTGAGTACCTAGGGTAACCAAGCCTACAAATGTTTTCGCCATGTTCCCGAAAGTCTATTCTTGCCCGTAATGCTTTTTTCGTAAAATAATTGTTAGGCGTTAATCATTATTATTTTGATTCGAATTACGATGTAATTTATTTGCGATTTAAATAAATGGTGGCGCTATTATTTTAATTACTTATTTTTGTTAACTTAAAAGCTACCCGCTTTTAAGTTAACATAAATTTAACATAAATAACACAATGTTTCAATTAGGCCTGTTAAGTGGGTTTTTGACTTTATAATGGCAACGATCGTTTATTTTTGTGGGTTATTTAAATCTAAGATCACATTAATATAATGTTTGTGTAACCAATTTAGTTTAAAACTCACCACCTTTTTTTATTATTCCTAAAATCCGTCTTTGATGCTAATGTGTGATTGATGGGAGGGCTAGGAAATGCTACCTTGAGGAGACACATCGGGAAAAGTGAAAGACTATCGGAGAGACATTATCCCAGCAGTGGGACAATACAGGGTGATAAAATAATATGGTTATCTCACAGTTTCCTGTATTTTATTTTAAACTATAAATATCTGCGACCCGCACGCGTTATTTCAGTGTGTCGAAATAGAAAAAGAAAGACTATTCCGTTTTCAGCATGAAAATTAACATAATAAAACAGAGTGATGAAATAAATCAACCAATTTATAGCAAAACTGAAGCATAAATATTTTAGATTTAAATACCTATCGTTTTTTTTTTATTTCTTCAAGTCTTCGTGAATTAAAGCTATTCAGTAAATTTCAATGGACCTGGTTGAATGAATTGGCAGCGTTGAGGAACTCTTTTGATTCCTCAAGGGGTGAATGTCGTGACGTAATGGAACTTAAGCACGAGCAAAAAGGAAGATTGAACTTTTATACCAATCTTCCTTTTTGTCTTGAACACGTTTGGCCATTCATCTCGATTCTTTTTCTTTTATATCAAAGGACAGCCTCATCATCATTAGCGTATTTTTAATTTTTTTAGTCGGGAATGACTGTTGAAGGTATACGTATTTTATGAATGAGGTCAAAACTTTTATCTACATATTGGATAACTTTCAAATAATAATCGCCATTTATCTTAACTTATTAAATTAAAATATTTTCGGACGAAATTGAAAAACAGTTTCGTTTATCTACTAAAGTACCTATTATTAGATTATCCTTATACATCCGATAATCTCGATCAGCCTTCATCTCCGCGATCGTGTTGATTACTATGTCAATTTCACTGATACAAACCTACCTACATACGCGAACGATCGAGTCAGCTGCGTGCCTGCAAGTCGCGTGCCTTAAAAACAAGGCTAGTCCATTGTACCGTGACAGTCGATACTAACCTTCGCGGACGAAGTACGCGGCCAGGCTCACCTTACGCGAGCATGGCGTTTTGACGCGCGCGTATTAAATTAAAATAATCAACAATAAATCGAAACTCATTTAAATTCTAATATTATAATAATAAAAATATAGACTAAAAATAAATACATCCAGCCAGTGCAAGTGATCGACGTGAATCAAAGCACCGCGTTCTTAATTTGACTTTTTTTTTTTAATTTTCCGGCGTTAGCTGTGTGCAACAACATGGGTTTGAAGTCTGAAGATGACAAAAGGCCGAGCAAGTTGGCGATCATGGATGAGGACTCCTCGGATAAGCCAAGTCAGTACTTAATTATTTATTTTTATTGCGTGAAAGTGGAAATTATTGTGAGTGTTAAGTATCGATAAGTTAATTAAGCCGTTGTTGTAGCCGACTTGTTTTTGCAATTGAAGATAAGAGCAGACATTGTTCAAATGTCCCTTAAATTAATTGTGCGCAAAAACTAGTTCTACTTACATGTAATTTGAACAACTTTGTAGGTAATGAAGATTCAAACAAGTTTGCTAAATTGGATACTTTTTAGGATACTTAGCAACTGAAGTATTTTTTAATTTGTGCTCCACATAAATTGTAGTATGACCATAACATATCTGATATATAGATAAAACGTTTTGTTTTTTAAATATAAATATTATTTTTTCGGTGCTCCTCTAATGAATACAGGCTGTCACCATTATCAACTCTGAATATATATATTTTATAAATATCGCAGGTATGACGTTTAGGTTAGACAAAATATCAAAAGAGCCATCGAAACGAAAAGAACATATTCGTACGTAGAAATATCCTTTCTCCTCCTACTTTTAGTGTGTTGAAAGCACGTTAAGCCTTTGGCCCGATAGTTATCGTGTTACCAATTAATCGGGTCGTGGAGGTCTGTTAGGCAGTCGCTCCTTGTAAAATTCTGGTATTCAGGTTCATCAGGTTAGACTGGAAGATGCGAACAAAACAAAAACAAACATTGAATAATTCTGCCTCCTAATTTTTAAGTCGGTTACAAGAATCGATCAAGATTATAATCTGTGCTTTGACCCCTCCATAAGTCATTCCTGAATGACGATTATCAAAGACAATGCTAGATCCAACCCAAACCGCAAAATAGGAACTAATAAACCATTTATAAGCATTTTGTAGTAAAACAATGAGTGAATAAAATTAATGGCGCATAATAAATATGTAGAACCCGGATTTGATTTATTTTCCTTATAAGAGCAATTTAATTTCATTACCATCGAGCGAGAAATCGAGAAAGGAAAGAATGATGACGGAAAAACGAACTGAAAAGGTGCTTCCTCATCGAGAGCATTCGCCTTAAGAAAATCCAAGAGACGATTATTTTATGTACGAAACAAGTGAACGTCCCCCTTACTCACAAAGGCTTCGATTCGATTTCGATTCGACAAGTCGTAAGTCGTTCAAGAAATCGCTGAAACGGTTAGCGCTGACCGCATTTATACTGACACTCTATTTCTGACAATCTTTTGGAGATAACATAGACAACGCTAAACACCTTTTGTGGTGCAACCGAACCCTAATGTGCCTAAATAAAATAGAGTGCAATCAGCCCGAAATCTGTGACACATTCTCCTTTTCTTAGAAGGTAGTGTAAACACATTTGTCTTCATCACTGTCACTTTATTTTTAAACAAGATGTCGAGCAGTTGATTACTGCCTTCAGGCATTGTGTTACTTGCCGTGTCGACGGCGCGTTCGTGTTCCACGCGCGCCTCAAAGAGATGTCAGCAACCAAGAAGGGGCCCGCAAGGGCCGATGCCTGCCGGGGCTGCGGGACTGTTCGAAAGAGATACCGTGGCCCTGGAACACAAAGGGCAATGAAGGAACATGGATGGGTTTTAGTCAGTAAGAGTCTGACACTCCCTCCCACTCCACCCAGAGCGGGAGAAGTCATTTGATGATTTCCCATCCGTAAAAAAAAAAAAAAAAAAAAAGGCATTGTGTTACTTGTGTAATATCTGTATTGAAAAAATAAATGGAATAATTGTCAATTACTTGATTAGTTGCAATTGCAACTAATTACTGATTGGCAATTAGTAATTTATAGTAGCGTAATGCCCGTCTTATTGTTTGATTCCGATAACAGGGAAACAATTCATAAACGGGGGAAAAAAATTCTACCTCGCCGTACATTTATGCCTTTCTTCTTTTTTTTCTAAAAAAAGGCACAAAGTGTTCTTAATTCAAAAGCGATAACGAACAGGCTCAACTTTTTTCACAAAGACTATTGAACCTATTTGGTACTAAAACTATTTGAATAAAATCTAGGCAAGGGAATCTACCTAGATTTATAAATGTTTACTATGGTTAGTCATGCTATTATTTAGTTTAAAATAATAGCATTCTTAAAAGAAAAATATTTGTATTGTTCTTTCATTCCGCTATAATTTTCCGTTTGATACGACGAATGGAAAGTATTTATTTTATTCATGGCGTTAATAAGTCCTATTTTCAAGTATTTATCGTACTTGAATGTGAATTTAGATGTTTATTGGTTGGCAACTACCTTATTACTTAAGTAAAATAGAATAAATTCTTCTTAATTAAATAATGAATTAAGTAAGTACCTCAATTTGATAAGCACCTAAAATTCAACTTCAAAGAACATAAGTGATTAGATACTTCAGGTAATGACAAATTAAAAAAAATCTATTCATATTAAGCAATTACGACAAAGGCCCTTTCCATAACTACGCACAGGAATTGATGACTCAGCCAAGTACGATTACCTGTTGCAATAATTATGATAAAAAAAAAAAATTAAGCAATTGATTATGATAATGTAACATTGCTTCGTTCTAAGGCCATTGCACACACTTGACCGGCTTACATATCAGTCTACTACAATATAAATTATGCAACAACAATAACAAAAACTTTTTTATCGGTTTTTCTCCTCACTTCACGTTTGATTACGAAATGTCAATTACGGTTTTTTACCGATATATGCGCTTGGCATTGTATCGTTAATGTTGTTTAGTAAATAGAAGATATTTAGTGTTATATTGATAATAGATTGAGAAATGTCTTTTTATTGTTATTTTCAATTGATGTATGTATGTTTGCATGTCAAGGCTTTGAGCTGCACGTGGTCATGAAACGCTGATAGGTAAATAATATTATTTATTATCTTCTCACGGCAAGTAACGTTAACATTAATATTGATTGGTTTCTCAGTTTAATAATGCACGCTTACTAATTATTGTCTTAAAAACCAACCATGTTTTATCTTCATACTCTTACGATTAATTAACTTCGATCGACCGATCACCATGAAACTTTACACAACATTATTTTTTAACGGAGAATATTTTTTTGGGTTTTTTTAAACCTCCACGAACGAAGCCGCGGGTAAAAGCTAGTCTACACTAATATTATAATGAGGAAAGATTTGTATGTTTGTGACGAATAAACTCAAAAACTACTGGGGCGATTTCAAAAATTATTTCACCATTAGTATGCTACATTATCCCTGAGTAACATAGGCTATATTACACCCGTGCTAAGCCGGGACGGGCCGCCAGTCGATTATAAATAAATAAGACTTGCATTATATTTGCAACAAATTGGTGCTACGGTGCTACGAATGTGGTAGTCGGTGGCTACGGCCGTAGCAATTTTGATCTGCGAGTCTACGAGCTACGTAGCAACCCCTCCCCAAAAAACATTGGGGACTATTTTGACATACTTAACATCCTATGTTACGTCATATAATGTCACTTTGAATAGTTCGGATTTATGTCCAGACAAAGAGCCCTTGTGTTCGGACTAAGTAGTAAAATGTGTCGTTTTATGAGTACGCAGTGTACGCACTTGAGTTTGGTATTTTCTTTAACTAGTAAGCGCTCATACTAAGTACCTACTCGGATAAGATCCTCAACAATTTTACAGTCACTTCTTTAAAAAAAAAACGTACCTATACGGTGTGGAAGGGACACCGACGCGAAAACGGTTACACGTATGGTTACATTTTGACCGTGTAGGTATTGCACTTGTGTAGGAAACAGCATTTTTATGTGGCCACATAGAATTTTTTATGTGGCCGGACATAGAAATTTTTCATCGGTTTCTTCTATTTTTTTTTCTTGATTTTCTGAATTCGTGGTAACCGTTTTCGCGTCGGTGTATTCCACCCCGTATACCTGCTACATGTAATAATATACGCACTAAAAGATGGGTAGCGTAAAAATCATTTCCAAAATATCTTGTGTCAAACATTTGACATAATTTCAAACAAAATAAAGAAGAATGTAGGTCTGTGTTCAATGTGCTGTCATTATTCATTAGCTAATGCCACAAAAGATCATTCACTGTGACTAATGGTTTTAGAGAATGCTTTTGTTAATCACACTTTCGCCCACATCGCTACATACTCGTACAGACCCTCTATTTCTTTCACCTTATCCTTTGAATACATGCCTCTGAATAGTTACTAAGGCCTTTTTGGCTTCAGTATATCATTTTCCAACACAAGTTGCTGTAAAGAAAATGTATGTATAGACCGACCGCTTTAATGAGTCCTCCGCCTTGCCCCATCAAAGTCACATTAAGTGTCAACAGAGTCCTAACAATATCCCACAGGTTTTTTTCTTTAAAATAACCACTATCCACGTAGGTATTACGATACTAATTGAACCAATACGTGATTAACCTTCAGAATATTCCATTTAAATTGATATCTTCGCGAGGACTCATTACAGCGTTCGGTCTATAGCTAAGTATAGATTTTACTTATTTTCCTATTCCGTGGCATGAAAGTTTTACCGTGGCACCAATAAATAACCCTCCAAAGCCAAGTTATAATTATTTTATAGGTCACTTGTTAATAATTGATAAATTATGTTCCACAACCTCATTCAATCTATGAATTTAGAATTACGTAAGTTATTTAACACGCTCATCTAACGGAGTCAATACGTAAGAAAAATTAAATTGCCGATATTAAATGGTTTGTGTGAGTTACTCAGGCGTGACTCTAATTGTCGGTATTTAATGCTAGCCTTATCAACAATCGAATAATCGGATATTTTTCGCAATAAGATGTCCGATTGTCGATGTCGCTCCTCCCTCTATCCGTTGAACAACGATACCCATACAGTCATTTCACAGCTTCATATCTGACATAAACCCTATGGCAACGAGAATAGAGGTTACTGTTCTGCAAAATTAAAGGTAAACAACAATGAATCGATAGTACTGGCTGCTTTGTACTGCATCACTATTTCGAAATTCGAATGTGTAATTTGGCCTCTTCCATTTAATGTCACGTCACGTCAAAGACTAAAGACCCTTAAGGGTTCGTTTCACAATCCGAATTCGTACTCGTAATTGGCAGTGCGTGACATTCGAACCAGCCATTAGTTAGGTTTATGGTACGAATCAAGTACTATTTCTAGAACAATAAAAAACGATTAAGTGCTTATTAAATTCGAGAGGTTAATTCTCGGGTTAAGTTTTTTGTTTCGTTAAAACTGGCTTTTTATGATGGGAGTAGATAATTATGTGTAATGTAGACTGGTTTGTGTAGATTATAAAATAAATGTGAACATTTAAATTCAGACATTTGCGCGTAGGTCAGTTTCCTGCTTAGATATTGTTTTTATTTACTTCTGAGTTTATGTGCTGTGACATAATTTTAAAGTAATTACCAAGGCTAGCATTGTCATTTTAATAAGTGAATGTGGTTAAGATAGGAATTTAAAGATAATAAAAGTTGTAAAACTGGACTTACCTATAGTCGTATAAATAAATGCCATGCCATGATCGCGGGTTGACTGGAGAATGCGGGTGGATAGAAAAAAAATTGAAAGATTTTTTTGATTGAGTATAAGTTTAATTGTAAACCGTGAAAGCTTAAAACAGTGTTTATAAGTATTTATGGATAAAAAACAGCCAACCATTTTTTAGGTCCCTTAGTAACACTAGGAACCCTTACGGTTTATAGGTTAGGTAGTAGATTTATCAATTTCGCCAAGCTATTTTTGCTGCTGATAAAATCAATACTGTGCTTGCGTATAAAATAGTCATCTGGACCACGGCACCCTTCAATGTATGCAGTACCTACGACAACACGCACTTTGCCGTTTTTTATACATACATAGGTATAGGAAAATGGTCAGAAAATTATTGCAGTGTAATCAACAATGATGCAATAAAAATATAACTGATTTCCTCCAGTCACAGAGTACATAAAGGCTTTCAGTGGTTTTTAATGAAAACGTCTTTTAACAGCCGCCTTGATAGTCTTCAGCTTAGTTATTATTTTCACATTAGTCAAACCATCTTGCTGGTGTACTTAACTATAGATAAATGAATTTATTGTGAGCTAGCTGTTGCCCGCGACCTTCATCCGCGGGAAATTATTATAACATATTACTTCCCTATTTTTATTTATTTATTTATTTCAATCAACTATGGACTATTTGAATCGTTACTCCTTATAACATCAGATATCTGCCAGTAAAAGTCCCGTCAAAATCGGTCCAGCCGTTTCGGATATTAGCCGGAACAAACAGATAGACACATATTTTTTTTAAGTACCGTATACGGTATATACCTACTTTCATATGCATTCAGTAAAAAACTGTTATTTTGGAATTACAAACAGACACTTCAATTTTATTTATTTGTATAGATAGGTACATTGTTTCAGTAGGTATGCTATGAGTACCTTCCGTTGGCCCTGTGAAAAGAAGTTAATAATTCATAGGAATATACTACTTAACCGTATGTGCGCTGTAACATTGACAGATTGTGAAATAGGTATTGTTTTGGTTAGGTACGAGGTTTCCGACATACCTGGTAGATAAAGTATTAAGGTTACGCCTCATCTACCAGCATGGACTCGCATTTTTTCATGATCCTAAAGCATTCCCAATCCGTTTCTCGCGCTAGCAAAATTAAATGACGGTTCTGTCTGAGTGATGGAAAACGATAGGAGCATGGAATAATGCGTGCTGCTAGATGAGGTTCAACCCTTGAGTATAATAAATAATTTGTCCTAACGAAAAACCCTCGCATTTCATAAGCAACAATGCGCTTGCGACTACTACAGTTAGAGTACTGCCTTATCTACCATGTAGCGATTACGAGGTCTATTTATGATTGCTGCTAACAGGTAATACTTAATAGTGACTGTTTAACCATACAATTATGATGTTTAAATGACTCTTAATTATAACCAGTGATTGTGAATAAACCCCTTTATTACCAGACTAGCTTTTGCTCGCGGCTTTGCCCCCGTTAAGTTCGGAAATTAAACCAGGGGAACGTGTTAAATGTAACCTATAACACTCGGGGATAATGTAGCTTCCCGTTAGTGAAAGAATTTTCGGGATCGGATCAGTAGTTGTGGAGATTACCCCCTACATACAAACTTACAAACTACCTCTTTATAATATTAAGTATAGACTAAAAATCATTTTTTTATTTGACAACTCTGTTAAATAATAAGTAAAGGTAAAAGCGCTAGGGAAGCCCGCAAAATTCAAAATTTCTTACGGTTTTTGTAATTGTCAGTGTCAGGATGTATGTAGAAAAAAATACGATTCGCGTAAGTGACACGTATGTAGTTACAGAATTATAATCTTTAAAATCATCAATACTTGACCCCTGACGCTTTTAAGTTCATTTAACCCCTTTCAATCCAATGAAAAAGTCATTCCACCTTAATACACCTTTGCAGATAAAGGCTTGTTCTCATTTGGGTCAAAATAGGCTTAAATACCAAGCTCTCGTAAACAGGACGAGTTCGGAGTTATTCTATTCATAAACCGTTTTATGGATTTAAAATTCGAAGGTTGTAAAACGTGCGGAAATATCGCCACAGATTTTATTTCGTACGTTGAACTAACAAAATAATTGGCTGGTTTTATTTTTAGTACAAAGAACCTTTGGGTGGAAACATTCTATTTATAAATCATAATAAGTAGCCAACTTTAGATGTATGTGTGACGCATGGTACCTATTTATTTTTTTACGGAGGTACCTAAATTGGAAAAACACCCGTTTATTTGTATCACAATTAAGTATGGATTTAAGTACTTCGGTCGCGACAATTTAAAAAAATCTCATAACACACTACTAAAGTTTCAATCATGATTCGAAAGTCACGTGGTGCCATCTATTATCAGAAGAACGTTATTGTTGTTTTCCTCGGGAACGTTACTTTTTTAGGGATGAAAAGTACTCTATGTCCGTTACTGTACACCTGAAAACGTACATGCAAAACTTCAGGAGGATCGGTTCAGTGGTTTAGGCGTGAAAAGGTAACAAACAAACAAACTTACTTTCGCATTTATAATATTAGTTAGGAAGGATGAGAAGGCTGTTGACTACACGGAATTTTGACGTCCGTCAAAACTAGATTGGCGTGTTCTAATTTTAGCATTACAATAAATCATAGCACGGTACATACCTATTATCTATCTATGAATAAATTATTTGAAAACAGAGGTAAACACCCATGATGGTGTTCGTTTATATGTATTTTGTTTTTGCTAAAACAAAACACGTTATGTACCTCAGTAAATGGATTTATAACGTTTAACACTTCCGTGACAAACAAACGGCTTTAACTCTTGACTATTTTTCTTTTTTCCCCCAACGTCTGTAGAGGTGTTGGTCTCAAATTCTTGGGTTAGGTTAGTTTATATCGAGAGAATCCCACGATGATGTAAATACCTACAATATAACGGGTCAGTATTAATAAAAATCCCTGACTCTTGTTACGTAATATTCAAATTAACTGAACCATCAGTTATGAAATGATCAATCAAAATAAAGATGCAATAATAATCATTTTGATTTTTAAACGACTTTTTGCGCAGTATTGGGTAACACATAAAATATTGAAGGTTAAAAACTTCATGATTGCTGTCTAGAAGCGTACCTACTGAATCAGCATAATTATTAAAACCGCACTGCAACCTGCAATTTTTAAATAGATACCTATGTAAAAATTGCAGGTACGACGTACGTAAATAATTAGAACATAGCCTATCCTATGTTAACTGACGTGCTTGGGAAATATGTTAGACTTATGTAAATAAGGAAGGAAACGATGGATGTATTGTATGAGGAATGATTTGAAAGAAAAAGGAGTAAATGATAGCGTGACGGTTGACAGAGGAGAATGGAAGAAAACACTGACCACAAGTAACCTGGGACAAGGGTAGAAAGATGATGATGCTGATGATGACGAAGTTAACTTACTTATAATCATAATTCCTCCGTGCCTCGGAAAGCACGTTAAGCCGTTGGTCCCGGCTGTCATTTGTAGATCTTTCACAGTCGTTACAGGTAGTCTGTGGCCCCGAAAGTCTAGTCTAACCAGTCTTACCAAGGGGTATCGTATTACTCAGTACTAACTGGGTTGTGAATGTCAGATAGGCAGTCGCTCAATGTAAAATACTGGTATTCAGCCGTATCCGGTTAGACTGGAAGCCGACCCCAACATAGTTAGGAAAAGGCTAGGCAGATGATGAAGACATATAATCATAATTCTTTTATTTTAATGAACAGGAAGTACTGATGACGCAGACAGACAAGTCTTTATTAGTGCAATTATGAACTGAACTGTTAATCTTGGGTGAATACCCGTAATTGTATTATAGCTGTAAGAAAAATGTTTGGCCAAATTATTGTATTGTGAAGTACTTACTTCGGTCATTAAAGTATTATAAAGGGTGTAAAAAGACCCTTAACGAAGCCGAAAGGTACTTGTTCTCTCCGTCAATGCGATATTTTTTTTGTTCTAGACCATACCTGGGAACCTTTTAGTTACGGAGATATTGGGGGTCAAAGTTCCAACTTTTTCATAAATCTAAAAAAAAATACATGTTTCTTATGTAAGATTTTTACTTTAAAAACCTTCACGACCCCCGTACTATTCAATACATCCATCAGCACAATGCTTTAAGTGTTACACTGAGTTTTACCGTAAAACGTAATTTTTCACCCCAAAAAAATAGTCGTTTCCCCGCAATAATTTTTGCGTAAAGATAGTTTGATGTACAGAATGCTTGGTTGAAGGCTTCGTGAAGGGTCTGTTTACACCCTGTATAATCATAATTCTTTTATTTTAATGAACAGGAAGTACTGATGACGCAGACAGACCAGTCTTTATTCATGCAATTATGAACTGAACTGTTAATCTTGGGTGAATACCCGTCATTTTATTATAGCTGTAAGAAACACGTTGAGCCAAATTAATCATATTGTGAAGTACTTACTTCGGTCGTAAACGTATAGCCAGTGTGTATTTTACATAAGGTATAGTTTTTTTCTCTAACCTGATAGAATCCAGCGTTGTAAACTTTCACGATAAAAATCACAAATGGTAATCAATCATACATTGTATCGTCCGCAATCTGGACATTTTCCTGCATGACTACAAGCTTCATCATGGTCGGGCCTGGGTGACGACTATAATCTTTAGGTCAAAAGTAGTAGATACTGATCATTCAATCTACATTGGTAGGCAAATTTTATTCATTGTGAGTAATTCCCCGTCCAATCAGGCCAAGATGGAGAAATCTGCACGCGTTCGTAACACAACTAGGCACCTATGACGCAAAAGTAACTAGGTACCTCATTGAGGACCGACAATCAGACAATCCAAGGTTATCCACTTGTCCAGCAGACACTTGACAAAATCAAAGATAAGATTCGAGACGAGCTGATTGTGTTACTGAAGTTGATAAAAGATCTAATGGCGAAATTGATAGCCTTAAAATATAAGACTCAGAGACGTGACCGTTGAGTAAGTATATCGAGATTACGTTATGCAATTCATGTTTTGTCATGTCTATACTTCGGAAGATTGTAAAGTGGATTGAAAATCAGATATTTGTTTATCTGTCTTGTAACTTGTCGTTATGATAATATAGAAGACATCGTAACAGTACCTAGATTTAGTGTCAGCTTTGCTGTATTTAAATTTAGGACGAAGTTGGATATGCTCAGCCATTCGCTGGAGAGCGCTTGAACAAGCAGCACACCAAAGCTCTCAACCACCTTCTTAGAAAGACATCCAATGCAGTCGCTGTGGCTGAAATTGTCTTGATGGCATCATTGTAATTTATCCTAGCTCCTTTTTCAGGAAACTGTGCGATCCAGGTACGGTTTCCTGGACGATCCAGGTACGGTTTAACCTTTGAAGGTTCTTGTGGGATTGCTAGGATCTACCAGAATAAAAGGGCCATATTTTTTTTCCAAGGCTTCAAGTTAGAATAAAAACAATTAGTGTCATTCAGTACACACACAATAAAATAGTAAATTCGTCAAACTCATCGATTACCAAAACGGCGTGTATGCGTCGCCAATAGTCCTCACCCCGAAAATTTGGCTTCAGCGTGCTATAGTTGTTTTCTTTATTCATCATTTTTGCACATCCATTACATTTTTAAATATTAAAAAAAAAAACATAAAAAAAATGTGGTCCGCTGGTGTAGGGAGCAGGATCCTATCTACCGGTGGTAAGGGCTCCAGAGACAGGAACCTCCTCACATACGGGTCGTATCGAGGAGCACTACCTTCTGAATCAGGCCCTTGATCCAACCGCTTAACGAGAGCCCCGACAGATGTTCGTCGAGGCACATCAGGCCATTGGCCGTAACGTCAATTGGCATAATTTTTTATTTTTATTTTTTATTAATACGAAGGTTTACCTTTCCGTAAACAGTTGCAGATCACGTCATCTTCACGGGCATTTCCTCTGTCACTGGTACTTGATGCTTATTTGTATTCATGATGTGTACCTAACTGTGATATATTGTCTCAGCAGTTTAGTCATACGCTGTTTCCGTAATGAAAGATAAGCAGGGAAACTGGGAGATTTTGGTTTGTTTAGAAGTTATATGGCTGTAAAACTAACCATAAGAAAAGCTCTTTGCTCGCATACTTACCTACTTAAGACTGCGAGGTACCTATTCATTCAAGGTGTAGACGGACCCTTCACGAAGCCGTCAACCAAGCATTACTGGGGAACAATTTTCTTTTGAGGTGAAAATCACGGTTTCCTGTAGTACAGTTTAACGCATTCATAACATTGTGCTGATGGATGCATTTGAATAGTACATACAGGGGCCATTTAAGTTATTAAAGTAAAGTAATAACTTAAAAACGTGTATTAAAAAAAAAATACTTAGGAAGACTTTGACCTCCAATATTTCCGTAACAGGAAGGTTCCCAGGTATTTTCCAGAAAAGAAAGATCAGTATGACTGAGAGACAAGTGTCTTTCGGCTTCATTAAAAGTTTTTTACATCCATTTATAGGTCAAATAAGATCCCAATGGGATTTCCATAAAAACTTTCCCAAATTCCATTTTAATATGAGTAGGTACATAGGTAGGTATGTAGGGAAGTTCAGTGTCGAATATTAACCTTCTAGACCCACTTAGGCAGTGTAAAAATGTCCTCAAAAAGTTGACAAGTCCACGGTTAACCACATATTATTAAAGACGACTTTGTGGAACTCGTTAATTTTGCATCGCAGACGGTAAAAAAAACTATCTACTAAATAACCAAAAAAAAATCTAGAAAAATCTAAAATATACCACGTTTTCAACGGTTTCGTCAAAACACGCGTTGCGATTTTCTTATCACTTCGTGGGCGAAATAATTACAGACATATCAATGTAGTAATTATTCCGTATGATAGGTTCATTGAGGTTGCTCAGGCACGTATCATGTACTAGAATGTTTACAATGTTGGTTGTTGAGCAACCAGAACAACCGATACGTGATCACGGTCACCTGTAGACGGTTAATTTGAAAAGAGAGATTTTTTAGTAAGGGCAAGGACTTTAGTTTCGATTTCCTTCATTTATATCGAAGGTCTACATTCACATATTTTTCTTCGGTTACATTCCGGTCTGTAGTAACCAATTTTCAAATTTAACGCAAAATATCAAAAGGCGTTAAATGTAGTCTAATTTAAACTTTTTAGAAAAAGTAAATAGTTTTTTTTATTTTTTTTATTTTGCATTCTTATCAGACACATATACCTATGCGGTGGAAGAGGTAGCGACGCGGAAACGATTACCACGTATTCAGTACATCATTCTGATAAAATGTTCAGCATACTGGTAAAATTGTCTAGAAAACTGGTATATTGGTATATCACGAAGCCGTCAACCAAGCATTCTGTACATCAAACTATAACGCAACGACTTTTTTTTGGGGTGAAAAATCGTTTACAGTAGGACTCAATGTAACGCATTCAAAACATTGTGCTGATGGATGGATTGAATAGTGCGGGGTCGTGGAGTTGTTTAAAGTAAACATCTTATTTTAAAAACATGTATTTAAAAAAAAAACTTGTCAAAAACCCCCAATATCTCCGTAACTAGAAGGTTCCCAGGCAGTGCCGGATTTAGGGCAGGGCAACAGGGGCACTTGCCCCGGGCTTCCACAAGGAAGGGGCCACCACAACTTGGTTGTCCATAAGTCCATCAAAGAGTGTTCAAACACCCCCCGAAATCTCGGACATCTATAGGGAGACCAACCTATCCCAGGCGGAATACTACAATTTTCGAGCTCGCTTCGCTTGCTAATACATCCTAATCGTATACTTACTCAATTCAATATTAGTTGACACATTTACTCCTTTTCTCCTTTCTGAATGAATGAGTAAAAAAAAGAACCTAATTTATTCGAAGATTGTTTTGCGGTTACTATGTTAAACCTTATCTATTTTTATTTTTTTCGTCTGTCCCAAAACAAATTTCGGTGCCTCACTTCTTGGTTGCCCCAGGGCCTCCACGCCCATAAATCCGGCCCTGTTCCCAGGTATGGTGTAGAACAAAAAAATGATCGCAATGACGGGGAAAACAAGTGCCTTGCGGCTTCGTTAATAGTCTTGTTACACCCTTTATCTATGGACGTTACAGATTGTGCTTGTTGCAAACAACTTAACTAGAATGCTATAGGATAATTGAATTTCGATCCATAAATCGACGTGACGATTGCACCGCGCGCTTGTGCCAGGGCCTCTGTTGACACAAGATTGCATTTTGGGAAGGCCCTAAAGCCAAAATACAGTACATTTTTGTATTCACAACACGTACACTTACTGGTTTTACTCAAGTTTTACCTTGAATGCAACGAATGCAATTTTAAGTTTTATGTTGCTTTCAGATTTTCTTTTTGTTTATGATTTAGGTAGCAGGGTCATTTAAATTTTTATTTTTCTATCGTAGGTTTTATAAGAGTTTTGATAGGTATATCTTAACGACTTAACCGTTTCTCAATTTAGCTGTTCATCAATACGTAAGTATATCATTTATTTCCTAAAAGAAAACACAACACGCAACAACTCCATGAAACATAATGGTTATATTATCTCCACTACAAACACATAAAAATATTTATCGCAATATTGTACTACATCGGTCTAAAACAATGAAATTTTTACGTTCGCGTGACAATCACACCTGTATTTGTTTTTTAACACGCTCACCTACCAATGGCTGCCAATCGGGGTTATCGGGAAAAACACCATGTACCTAACCTACCTATTTGAGTATGTTAGTACCTCGAAGATTGTATGTGTTCGCGGGCCTGTGGACGGTGAGGAATAGGCTAGCTTGCCGTCCGTCCGTCTTGCGACGACAGGTCGTGTCGACGGCGCTTTCGTGTTCCACGCGAGCCTCAAAGAGATGCCAGGAAGGGCTCCGCAAGGGCCGATTCCTGCCGGAGCTGCGGGACTGTTCGAAAAAGATACCGCGGCCCTGGAACTCAAAGGGTACAGAGGGAACATGAATGGGTTTTAGTCAGTACGAGTCTGACACTCCCTTCCACTACGCCCAGAGCGGGAGGGGTCAATCCGAAAAAAAAACAAAGATTATATTGTAAAGAAAACTCTTACTTTTTTAGCCATTTGGTAGCGAAATTTGCACTTCTCAATTCTATTTTCTAGACATGTACCAAAGCGTGTAATGTTATTTATCAGCATTAATAAAGTCCCACATTAATTTACGCAGAAAGCACACTCTTACACCTTTAATTTTTATAAAATACCATAGTCTAATTCTTTCCTCCTCGGTCACATTTACATTACTAGATAGGTATTAATTCACCTACTTCCGTAAAACGGGGTGATAAGAAATGCAGGGGTGAACCGAGACAAAACTTTAAGGGATTTTAATGTTGAATTAACATGGTATGTTGCCAAAAAGGTCTCTAAATAATAAATTAAAATTAAGCAAATAAAATAGATTAGGAACTTATTGGTAACATCACTACATAGTATAAAGCAAAGTCGCTTCCCGCTGTCTGTCTGTCTGTCCCTATGTATGCTTAGATCTTTAAAACTACGCAACGGATTTTGATGCGGTTTTTTTTAATAGATAGAGTGATTCAAGAGGAAGGTTTATATGTATATTGCAGCCGTGCGAAGCCGGGGCTGGACGCTAGTATCATATAAATTCAACGTTAAAATCCCTCTCAAAGTTTTGTCTCGATTCACCTCTGAATTTCTAATCACCCCGTTTTACCTTCTTTATTCATGAAGGCAAGTACCTACCTAAAGTAAAATGTCGAGGTAATTAGGTACTCAATTTACCGAATGTGCGCAGGACACAAGTTGGGAAAAACAAGTTTGAAAATGCGGGTCATTCAACCTTTTGCGAGTTGGTGGTTTTTTCATGGTCACAAGCCCTTGGCCGTTATTTGTTTGTCATAATTTTTTGCGAATTTCGTGCGGATTCAATTTTACGTAACCGATCATTATTTTTAATATAGGGTACATAATATTATTATGTTAGTAATTCGGTAGGTAGATACCTACCTACACCTTTATTGCAAGTCTTGGAAATCACCAATAATCATGTAGGTATGACGTTTATTTATTATAGCTACAAATTAAGGCTACTGTGCAATAAAGAAGTAATAAAAGATTATCCTTTGTCTATAGTAGTATTTTTTTTTTGCCAACTTATATCCGGTTTTTTAAAACAAGGTTGTCAACAGTGTTGCCATAACAAGTTGCAAATAACCGAAGACGGTAATTACTTCATTTTATTAACATGTTTATAGCTACTGGATTAGAATATAAATAAATATTTATGGGTAATTAAGTAGCCATTGATATAACAGATTAACAATTTGCATGAATTATAATATGAATGAGTATTTTTTTTTATTAGTGTGTTCTTAATTGTTGATATTGATATTTAAAACAGTAAATAAAATAACACAAGTTAATGATTTTATTAATCGTTTATTTTTCATTGTCACGTATTAGGGTGTGACCACACTTACTCAGAATCGGCCATTGTTTTATCCATCCATATCCGTACTTAATCCATTATGACTATTTGTGACTTACAGTCAGTTTTTGAATTGATAATTTGAAGCTGAGAGAACCTTTCAAACTTGACTTTAGCAGTTTATTTAGGTACCTTGTTGGTCCCGATTGAGGTCCCGGTTGATGACAATAGGCTCGCCCCCTATTATATGGGACTTAAAAACATAACTAGCGAAATGTGGGTTCTGTATTTAGGAATTTACTTAAGGTGATTCCTAAGAAATTCAAAGTTTAATAATCTTCAAATTCTCAATTCGTTACCTGGTCTTAAGCAATCAGGGTATTTTCTTATTGCCCACAATGATAATCTCTACAGCCCTTTCACATTTATTTTCCTTCTTATATAAACCTTATTGCTAACGAGAATAAAGGTCAGTGTACCCAAAATCAGGGGCAAAATAAATAACAATGAAAGGTTAGAAAAGCCGTAAAGCCGTGCCAGCCCGGAGCGGGCTTGCGCAACTGTAGGAAAAAGCCCGCCCGCCGGCATAGTGTGTACGAGCCTTTAGTTAGAGGCTTCCTCATACCAAGCATTAATACTTATTATAAGGTTTTTGTCATACTTCACACGCACGGATATTATGAATTGTTTAAATAATTTGAGTTTAAATCACTGTCTGTTGTAAAAAGGCATGTATTTTAATGGACGTTTTAATTTTACAAAAACAACAAGCAACAAATTCTAAACTGTCTTATTTATTAATGATTGATCGCATTTTTTTGTGACATAAAATAAATCAAATCAATCGTTATTTTAATCTGTTTAGAACCACGCAAAAAATTTTTGAGATGTAGAAAAAAGTTACTTGTTCGGCCCCAAAACTAAAAGAATTGAGCATTAAATATCTAATATTTTGATGCTTTTTTATAACAAAATCCAATCCGAAATCCGATTTATCTAAATTACTTTTTGTCTAATTCAATTTCACCTGAAGTCAAGGTCGAACACATCAAAAGTCAAGATCAGTCCGTCAAGGTAAATATCAAAATGTTCTAATAAGGCATATTCGACGTAGACGGCCCCTATTTCTGCCTGCAGGGTTTAAAGTAACCGGGGAAGTTTAAAGAAAGTCGGGGTGTCCCAAGTCCCGAGCTCGCTTCGCTCGCTCTTGCTAAAAAGACCAATAACTAAAAAAGGGGATCAAATATTATTTTTGTAAACCAAATATTAAAATTTTGATTATGTTTAAACATAATTGTCATGTTTCCTTGAATGCAGTTCTTTTATAATGTATCCGTAGATCAACTGATATAGACGCCATAATTAATATAAGATTAAACATACAAAAATACATCATTTATTTTTAACAGTGCTCATTTACAATAGATCATCCATCATTCATGTAAAATACTGGTATTCAACTGCATCCGGTTAGACTGAAAGCCGACCCCAACATACAGTACATGTAGTTGGGAAAAAACAGATGATGATTGTTATGCAGACCATAACTGATTTTAATTTACATAGGTATTTTCTCTACCATTCACTAACAAAGATTTGCATAATAATTTGAATGTCATACATACCAACTTCGCAAAAATATTAAATTCTAATTTTGAATACTTACGTTATAAAAATACGACGACACAGCGGTCAGTGGTCGCAAACCCAAGTGACACATGTCAAACTTTGTGATGAATTAGAAAGTTTCTATATTTAGTTATTTACTGTGTGTAAGTAGTGGTAAGTCTGGCTGTTTGTGTATGTGAGTTTAAATGTTCGGGAGAATATCCTAGTGTGCTGAAACGATTTTAAGAAGAAAAAAAAGTGTTTTTCTACTCAAACATCGGTTGAAAAAAAATAGTAATAAAGAACAAAGTAGGCATAATGTTTTGTTTTATTACCTTTGAACGATCGAAGATAACGAAACCAGCGACTTAGCACCTAGAATCATGTTCAAGCATGAAATAGCTTAGACAAGGAAAAATGCTTTTTTTTTCTAGAACTGTGAAGGAAAATCTTTTTTGACAGGATATTTATGACTTTCAACCTGCGCACAACTGCAAAGTAAAGTCTTTTCAAAGTTATTTTACCTCATGCTATTAAGTTAGCTAAGTTGAGGTTTGTGCTGCAAAGTCAAAAGTCAAAGTCAAACCATTTATTTCAATTATTCCATTAAAATACACTTTTGAACGTCAAACTGTAAAACAAAAGGAAATAGAATTGATTCTACACCCATTCGCAAGGGTACTTTCTTGTGGAGAAGAATCGGCAAGAAACTCCATGGGGTCTGAATGATTCAGACCCTCTACTTCTTTCTTCGTAGCGTCTCGATGACAATTTAAATTGAGTCAGCCCAAAATCTGGCGACGAGTCTGTCACTTTCAGTAGCGTTCATTAGCTTCTGTGATGTGCAAACAACAGGACAGACAGTACACGATAGCAAGTGTCTCATTGTTTTGGGGCAACACCACATTGACACTCCAGAGCAGAGTCATCTATGAATCTCCACCTGAACAGGTTTTCCTTGCTTCGGCCAACATGTGTCCGGAGTCCATTCAAAGACTTCCAGGTCAGCCATGGCAACTCACGTCCATGATTCCTCTGTAGAACATACATATTCAGGTTGGCCAACCTAATAGCGGGCTGTAAAATATATTTGAAAGGACCGTAGGCTTCTTTCTTTCTAGGCCGTAGACGATGCACAATTTTGATTGACTAACAATGCGCAATTGCGTTCAAGTCGGAAGACAGAATGATTCAGTAGAACATTGTTTTCTGTTTGTTTGTTTGTTGCAATAACAACCTTGTCACAGTCATCACCTGTGCTGAACACATAAGGCCGTTGTTTTTGTAAGGAAAGAGCATTTTCATTTTGTTTTGTGACACGTAACTTGTTTTAGGAACATCATTGTTTGGTTCGGTAATAAAGCCGCTGTAATGGGTTTTTTTGAGGTCAGCTTGTATGTAGAATATAATTTGAGTACTTACTGAAAGTTTGCGATTTCGGACAGTATTTGCAAATCAACATGCTTTTGTATTCAACGTGGTATGCTGCCAGCTTTCTGGGCACTTTTCCCAGTTGATAGCGATGCGGATGAATGTTTTGACGCCCTGAAATTATACAACATCATTTCGCCCTCATCACAATTTACCCATGGTGCATTATAGAACCCATGGTCTCCTCATAGAGGCTTGTTTCCCAGCTGTGGGAGTAATAGGTACAGGCTGATTATGCTACTATTATGCTACCCGTATTTAAAAAAAAGAACGGTTACGATTGAAATTGCTTTTAAAAAGATAATAAAGTAACAAACGTGTTTCGCCATGTCTGACATTATCTGTGACAGTATTGACAACGGTGGCACATTTCGACATTAAAATATACATATATCGCGGTTGCATTGTAACTTTATCTATTTCCAAGTAAGTAGGTATTTCTTCTTATTACGACAATGTTTCAGTAAGTTAAATATGACTGTCTATGACGATTCGTAGAATGAAAACAATGTTCTGCTTTTCATTGCGAAATGTTTGTTTTTATTATTTTGTCGTGATAACAAATGTTTATTCGAAAAAACTTCATACCAACGCGCGATTCTTATTTAAATCCAATTGTTGAATTCGACTACGTAGGTATACGACATATGGATTATCTATTGTCTTCTATTCACACGTTTTTCGGCTGAAACTGGCAGTACAACAAAAAATATTTTGTTAGGAAGTTTACAAGTGACTGTGTAAAGAAACCTAGGTATATCTAACCGCATGCATTGTGCTAGAATAAAGAAATAAAACAGTTTTTACTACAATCGTAAAATTAGCCATTTTCCGATTGTAGTTTATGTTTTTCTTTATCTACAAATGTCAAGTCAACCGATAGTAGGTAATTCAATCAAATCTTTGACTCATGTTTATTTGCTTCTTATTTCGGCCACAATGGTTTATTTGGGTATTTTGTTACGGTTCGCGTAACTTAAACACCGTTACTTAATGTAAATTCAAGACTATAATAATATTTTGTTACGTTTTTTTTTTTTTTTTTGCAATTATCCTACCACAGAGGCATGATTTGTTTTATCTTGGGTTTGCGGTCAAGTGATAATCTACAGATTTTTTTATCAAAGTGCCCAAAAAAAAAGTTTTTCCAATTTTACATATTTTAGGTTACTTCCTTTGTATGGCTGCGTAAAATCGATTTTATTATTTGAACAAGGACTTTCTTCTTTGATTTCACGATTTCCACGAATCTGTCAAAAGGTTCACACTCCCTGGTCCTCTGACATCCTTACTAATATTATAAATGCGGAAGTAAGATTGTTTGTTTGTTTGTTACCTTGTCACGCCTAAACCACTGAACCGATCATCCTAAATTTTGCTTATACGTTGTCAGGTTTACTGAAACGGGCATAGCGTACCTTTCATCCCGAAAAAAAGTACTGTTCCCGAGGAATACAACAATAACGTTCTTATGATAATAGATGGCGCCACGTGTCTTTCTAATCATTATTGAATTATATTATTACAAGCAGAGTACAACTCGAATTGATTGTCAAATTCTAAATTAACGCGAGCGAAGTCGCGGACAAAACCTATTAACTCATAACTGTGACACTGCCATAATTTTCTCGCTACAATTTGATATCATTTTGCAATGCCCTTGATTCGTCATCCATTTTATATTTAGCTACTGAAGGTTACTGTAACTACACGAACATTACCATAATGACCGTGCATGTTTTTTTTCTATTATTTGCATATTTTCACTTTTCTAAATAATTACTTTGTTGATGGTGTCTGTGCATAAAATGTTCGTGAAAATTACACTTACCTACTCAGTTTTTAAATGACGCAGACAAATGATGCTGAATTTGCAAAAAAAATAACTAATAGTTTACATGTTTTTATTCTAAGGGGCAGTGGTGACCCTGATGTTAATAGGCTCTGACTAATGAGTCATTGGTTCGAATCCAGACAACCAATTTACTATGTGTAATTTATTGCATTGCACTGTTTTCAAAATTGTTAAGATATACGTAGGGACTCGTAGGGACACCGGCATGTCCTAGAACCAAAAATTTCAAGACAGGTGACATCTACCAACCCACACTGGGCCCCCGTGGTAGATTACAGCCCTGGGGCCACTCCAGCTCTCAGAGAAGGCCCTGTGCCCAGCAGTGGGAAAATTATAGGCTGATTTTATTGTTCTAGGTACAAATAACCTATTATCAGTGTTTCTAGGCTTCCGCAATTAAAACGTCCAAATTGCATAATACAGTACCCATATGGCGCGTCTTGGTTGTATGTTTGTAATAGTAACGTATCAATTTCATTTACCTACTTAGGTAACATGAATATTGTAACGTGATATATCGGGGTCCGGTTCAATTTAGACCGAACATGAATCGTAACATTCGTAACCGGAGCCAAATTGAGGTCGTATACAGTAATAGACCCCAAGACTTTGAAACTGCTCATAATTCTTGCTATAGGTACACACAGCGTCAGTAAGTGCTAACCCCTCAATCTTTAAAATGTTAAAGCTTGAGGGGCAGAGATACCGCGGCCCTGGAACAAAAAGTGCAGAGAATGAACATGGATGGGTTTTAGTCAGTAAGACTGACTCTCCCTTCCACTCCGCCCAGAGCGGGGGGTTCATTTGATGATTTCCCATCCAAAAAAAAAAGAAGTGGGTTAGCACTTACTGACGCTGTGTGTACAACAGGGTTTAATTATATTATGCTGCGAGTAAAACAAACAAATATAGAGTGCTTAGCTAGCGAAATCTTACTCTTTCACAGTTCCTTCCTTTATCCTGGGAAAGTGGAAATATGCACAGACACCAGCAGATCAAGCTACTACAATCTGTCAAATTTCTTTAATCGATTTTCAACTTTATCACTAAAGCATTCAATTCAAGGTTGATTGGGAAAATTTTACAGTTTCGCGTAGCTTGATGTGCTGGCGTCTGTACTTAGTTCCAAAAAACCTTTGACAACTCGTGTTGGGTAGAGACTGGAGTCAAAGAAACTATAATGTACCCTTTTCTTGAGATCATTTTTAATCTGCGGTTATGATATGGATGTTATGGCTAAAGACGGGTTTGAACATAAACTTAAGATTAGCCGGCTAAACTTAGGTTAGGTTAGGTTCTGTTAAGTTTAGCCGGCTAATCTTAAGTTTATGTTCACACCTAGCCGGCTAATCGTAAGTGTATGTTTACACCCATCTTTAGCCGTAACATGGATACTACATAAGTCGTTTTTGTTTCTACTTTGGCTCCTCTAGAAGCGTACTCCACCCTAGCCCGCATGATCGCTTCACATCAGGCGAGCGAGATGCTTCCAACCGCAAGCGTATTTAGTGTAAAACAATCTTCTTTCAGGAAAATCCAATCTATCAGTGGCGAAGGTTCTATACAACTCGATTCCTACTGGCTTCCCTTTGAAAAAGGCACAGTAAGTATTCTATAGACAGGCTGCGGGACTGTTCGAAAGAGATACCGCGGCCCTGGAACACAAAGGGCAAAGAATGAACATGGATGGGTTTTAGTCAGTAAAAGTCTGATACTCCCTCCCACTCCACCCAGAGCGGGAGCAGTTATTTGATGAATTACCATCCGTAAAAAAAAAAAAGTATTCTATAGACAAATTATATACTTAATCACATTAAAGATATGTATTCCGGCTTACCTCTTACAAATATGACCCTTCGCTACTGCAATCTATACTACTAAATCGGTGACAAATTGTCCATACTTGTTTTTGTCGAACAGAATGGCGTATCTGTCTAAGTATTGTCTGCAGACACTAATATACCACCGTTACTGTGTTTATTTACGTTCGCCACGTGTATTTGTTTGTTTCTCAAATGCGCAGGTTATGTCTTAATTCTGTTTGTTTGAATAACAAGGAGTTAGTAGATACCTAAATAATAATATTGTGTCAATGACAATGGGTTATTTTTTTAATAATACGTAGAGTTTTATTGGAATCCTATGTAGGTACTAATAAGATTGTTTACATCTTACTAATATTATAAAGAGGAAAGATTTGTATTTTTGTGTGTGTGTGTGTGTGTGTGTGAATGTTTGTAATGAATAAACTCAAAAACTACTGTGCCGATTTCAAAAATTTTTTCACCATTATAAAGCTACATTATCCCTGAGTAACATAGGCTATAATTTAGCCCAAAATGTTTAAAAAATAAATGTCCACCCGTGCAAAGCCGGGACGGGCCGCTAGTATTTTATAAGTTCATATTCACCATCTGGGGGGTTATTAGGTACGTAACACGCTCGCATTCCCAATGCTATGCCATTCATTTTGTCAATTCAACTATATTGCGTGATTTAAGTGGACTACAGGTAGATAGAAATATAAAAATTTTATTATAATAATTTTAATCAATGGATTACAGTCCTCAAAAATATTCAGAGTGTAATAGAAAAGTGTGTTACGCAATTAGGGCGTTTGTGCACTCCAAGGAGTTTTACTGTCCGGCAGTCCGATTTTTTACGGTCCGCACCGATCCGAGTAAATATTGACAAGTGACAAGATGGACAAGCCACATTGGACCATAAAAAACCTGACTGCCGGACAGTAAAATTCCTTGTGTTGCACAAACGCCCTTAGGGCGTAGGTGTCCCTAGTTCGAATCAAATAGATACTACAGTAACGTACCTACTTAGAAAGATAATTATTTCATGAAATATTAATGAAGAATTTTTAGGATTTGAATAACGTAGCAACAAGAACTAAATACGGATCAAGCAGGAGTCTACTGGAACTTCAGTCGTGCATCGAAAGTCCGAATGTTTGCCGAAATCTGAATTTATCTCTACCTCTGAAAAAGACAAATGGTCACCTTTACGCAGAATTACGAGATGCAAAAGGTGTTCAATTGATAATGAATGGTGACGAATGTTCATTAAGTTCTGTAACCCATTAGATATTTGTGAATGAATTGGGTCTTTTGTATTTGCCTTGATTTTGAGATGTTTTAACTTGATTACAAGTCAATTGACACCAGTTCCCGCCATTTATCTTCATATAACGGATAAAAGATGGGTGGGTGACATTCAGAAGATCGCGGGTAACCTCCTGGGACACGCAATCGCGCAAACCGCGGAAGCATGGTAAAAAAAGCTAAGGTTCAATTATACCCAGTAGTGGCTGAAACAATACTGAAAACTACCAAATAAAAAAATAAAAAAAAATCGGTCCATAATTGATGGAAATATCAATGATGATGATACTTAAAAAAATACTGCAGAACATAGAACCCTGAATTCCTAAAGTTGGTTAATGAATGAACGCATAAAATGGCGCACGCAAAGTTAGTGAGATGACAGTAAATACCAGCATAATTTACTACCTGATGAAAGCGATGTAAATACGGTGCCTACATATTATTTGGTGTTTTCTACGAAATTATTTTTTTAATTCTTCTTGTTCTTAGTACTAATTAATATTCCTTCATTGGCGCCAACATGAACAAACATTTCCAAGTTATTTTCCATAGAAAAATGAAGACGTACGCAAGTAGGTCGGTACTCAATTATTCACAAGCAATCATTTGGCTTAAGTAAATACTTAATTTAGTAGGAAGCGTGATTGTCATGTACTCGTAGATTCGTTTCGGTAAATAGAGGGCAAATCCATGTAGATTTGATCAAGTGTGGAGATCTACGTAGGTAGGTAGGTATAAGTATACTTACATATAGAATGACTACTATGACTAGTGAATTAGGAATGCTTTTGTGTCGAGCACGACATTGCGTCGTCTATTTGATTTTCGTCCAGGTACTAACACGAAATATGGCACAATCTCTTTTAGTAATCTAATTCGGAACGAGTTAATCCGACAGAAACCCGAAGAAGTCAATACAGCTTGCAGTATAAGCAAGCTGAAGTGACGATAGAACAAATATATTAACTCAACTCAACTCAAAGCATTTATTTCAATTAGACCGTAACAGGCACTTTTGAATGTCAGAAAAACAAAGAAGGCGAAGCTACAGTCCCAGACACAAGGCATAATAACTTGTGAAAGTACTGTAGTTGCCGTAGCCGTATATTAGCCGTAGAACCTATGACTGTTGGGGTAGACGTGTTCTAGAGTGAAGACCGGGCATCGGCAAACGTAAGATAGGACGCTCTCAGGTTAGGTGAAGCGATCGTCACTTCCCTGGTTGCTGTTAGATGACAATTTCCGAGACCCAAGATGAATAACGCACGATTGGATAGTCCTTACCTTAGCAGTGGACTGCTGCAAGCTGAAGATGATGATGGCGATGACACACATGACAGGGTATCTCCCAAACACATTAGAGAATTTGATTCTGCATAACATGAAGTATACAATGCAGGTAACTGAAGTGAAATCCGGTCGTGCGTCAAGAATTAGCATGGGTCGGTGATTTGTTAACGCCTTGCCTGACATACTTGGACAGAAAAACATCGGAATAACATCACTCATCGATTACCATAGTATAATGAAAGGAAAAGTTTACGACAAGTGTGAAATTTCACTGCTAAAGAGTTTTAGTAAAGACTCCTTGAAGATACTATGTAGGGGTGAGATTTGAATTTGTTTGAGGTAAAAGTTTTGAGAACCTTCATCATAAGGGTGAAGAGAAGACCCAATGTAAGTTAACTGCTCCTGTCCTGACCTCTGGTCCCAAAAACATGCAGCCAAAGTGACCTCAGCACTGCCACGAGGCCGTAGTAGTGGCGGTGTTTTGGCGGCAACAAAATATTAGAAGAAACTGTCGTGCCATCGACACGAAGAAGCATGCTAAATCCTTCTTAGCGACAAACCTCTTTAAAAAGACCAAAGCGAAAGGGAAAACATAAACACAATAGACCAAAAAACTAACAATCAATTTTCACTGAATTGGATCAACATGGTACTTGAGACAAGTCGTTTTTTTTATTACACCGTCAAACTACTACACACCAAAGAATAGGAAATTCGACTCCGAATCGTATATTTAAACGCATAGCCAATCGGTAACCTTGTCGGTTACGGATCCAGTGTGAAAAAAGCAATCAAAGAAATGTTAAAACCTTCACCATTGACTGATTACGAGTCGTATCTAACTATCAACATTATGATATCAATGGACGTGGAGCGTTTTTGCGCTGCATCACTTTGGTGAGCGCTTTTTTCGCTGCATCACTTCTTTGAGCACTTTTTGTGGTAGATTGGTGAAGCGGTTTAAGCCATCTGCAATGATTAGCAGTGCTCTAATTGGCTCATAGTCGAATTGGTTTAGGGTATTCAAGTTCACAACAGGAATAAATCAAAATGATTGATTATATAATGCACTCTTCGACTTATATACATGAAGGTAGAAAGTACTACAGGTTTATGCGCAAGATCATTTTTAAAAATCAATCGAATACAGTCATAGTTTTTTTTCTAAAAAACTAGATTGAAATTGAATGAGGAAAAGGCAATCTACGGTGCGTTACGCCACTTTTTCTAGAATAAGAGGCAATTTGTCAAAGTCTGTCATTTAAATACCATAATTATGAAGTTCTAATTGCAACATTAATCTAAGTCGGGATGTGGGTAATTAAAAATATTTTTATAAAAGACTAACTTTTGCACAATGCTTCGCCCGCCTGGAGGAAATTACACTGTTGGAACATACGACAGGGAAAAAAACTATCCTAGGTTTGTTAGCGGTGCCAAATATCATCGAAATCCGATTACGAATGTAGATAATATAAAGGGTGTAAAAAGACCCTTAACGAAGCCGAAAGGCACTTGTTCTCCCCGTCATTGCAATCATTTTTTTGTACTGGACCATACCTGGGAATCTTCTAGTTACGGAGATATTGGATGTCAAAGTACCAAATTTTTCACAAGTTTTTTTTTAAATACTACTTTTTAAGGTAATAACTTTACTTTAATAACCTCCATGACCCATTTACTATTCAAAGCATCCATCAGCACGATGTTTTGAGTGTGCTACATTGTGTTTTACCGTAAAACGTGATTTTTCACCCCAAAAAAAAAGTCGTTTCCCAGCAATATTTTTTGCGTAGGGTTACTTAGTTTGAATGCTTGATTGTCGGCATCGTGAAGGGTCTGTTTACACCCTGTATATAATAAATAGGCAGACAGTTCCGCACGCAAAATACGCGCTTTGACGTGGAGTTGCGGAAACCAGCCCGTTATACAATACAATACAATAGGCAGACAGTTCGTATTCTAATAAATAGTAAGTCGTTTGGATTTAATAAAAGTAGATACTAATTGAGAAACTAAGCTGAACATTGTTGGTACATAATCAGTGCCTAGATATTGTTTTGATGTTAATGCCAATCCAAACACGAGTAAAATAGAAGAAGGAAAAGGTAGTAGCAGAAGGTAAAAAAAGGTAAAATTAACAGTAACACAAAATTACCTTTTTAAAGAAGTATAAAACATAAGAAAAAAACAAACGTAATTGGGCCTTTACGAGGCCAAAAGGCCCCTATCTCAGCAAGTCAGCACATTGGATAAAGTTAACAATTTATTTTTCCTTCATTACTCTGAAGAAGTATAATTAGCTACTTACTCACTATCACAGCTCACGTTGTATGTAAATTAAGCAATAGGAAATCAAGTAGGACGATATTTTAACATTCAGTTCCGTCGTTTTAAACTAATTATTAACATTTATCATCTTTTGGTTTTACAAGCATTAGTTCCCGAAGGGTTAGGCAGAGGTGTACCCAATTTTAGGACATAATATTACACCCAGATTTCGCCAGTTATGTTTAAGTCACATGTAATAGGGAGCGACCCTATTGCCATCAACCGGGCACAAATCTAGACTCCGTGGTTACTACTGAAAACTTGTCTAACAAATTTGAAATATGGATATTTATAGAATAATGACATGCAAATGAATGCAATGAACTTGCAGCAGGTAATTGCAAAATGCAAAGTTTATTACTCGAAAGCCTTGAATACTTTTTTCTTATAAATCGTAGGCTTTGTTTTATTTTGTTATGTGCGTCATTGGATAACAATAATTAATAAAAAACGGATTGTTTTATTGTTTCAAAGATTAAAAAAGAGAAGGGAAATGATCTTTATGATGTACAACTTCGTGTACCCGCTTTTAAATTAACATTGAAATCTTTCTTTATCTTGTGGTTAGTGCCTAACCTGGTGTTAGAGTTTTTATGCAGCCCATGGGCCTCTGACTTGGCTTTACATTACGTCGAGAAATATCTCTCGAACATTGAAATGTTACTTAAATTATTTTGAATAAGTGGTAAGTTGCCATTGAGGTTCTTCCCTGTAGTAAAATATGAAATATAAATATATATATATACATGTCACGTTACGATGGTTGCCGGAAGACGGACGGCGCCGCCGAGGCCGGCCCAGAAAGAGGTGGCGAGACGATCTGGATGCTTACCGCGAGGGCTGATGCGAGGTGGCACGAGACAAGAGCACGTGGAAGGAATTGGGGGAGGCCTTTGCCCAGCAGTGGGACAGTACAGGCTATTAAATAAAAATATATATGTATATATATACAATACTTACTTACTACAATACTTTTATCCATATAGCAAAGGGTATCCAGCATTTTTCAGACATCTAGCAATCGATTTAATTAAATACACGTAGCCTTTCGGCAATTATGTTTAATTCGCCTTCCAACTCAAGTATTGCATGTCAGTTGGCCATAACCGCAGGCGCATAGACCAAATTATCATTTTTGTATTAAGCATTGTTTGTCATTGTTTTCAATTTCAATTACATTACTTGAGGTTAAGTTTTCAATCCATCATATCCAAGATAATGATCGACAGATAGGTAGCCCTGCTGTCCTTGACGATCTTTGATGGTCAAAGTTACGCAAAGATAGATCTTTGTAATCATTTCTTTCATCTCTTCATGTTTTAATAAAGGCTATCAAAAGATCCTTAACGAAGCCGAAAGGCCCTTGTTCTCCCCATCATTGCGATCATTGTTTTATTCTGAACCATACCTAAGAACCTTCTCGTTACCGAGATATTGAAGGTCAAAGTTCCAATTTTTTTCACAAGTTTTTTTTAAAATACTACTTTTTGAGTTTCTAACTTTACTTTAATTACCTCCATGACCCGTTTACTATTCAAAGCATCCATCAGCACTAAGTTTGAGTGCGCTACATTGAGTTTTACCGTAAAACGTGATGTTTCACCCAAAAAAAAAAGTCGTTTCCCAGCAATAATTTTTGCGTAGTAGTTTGATGTACTGAATGCTTGATTGACGGCTTCGTGAAGGGTCTGTTTACACCTTGTAAGTACATCATTTTCATCAAATTAGGAATTGCTAGTATTTCTCCTTTGTTCGACTTGCCTCAATGGCTTATATGCATTTATTATTAATTTTATTTTTTAATTTACCTATATGTTGTAGCAATTACCCTATATGTTGCAGTTTTAACATTTTTATGTGTCTTTTAAAAGTCACGTAACAGACATTAACAACAGGATTTTTTGGAATTGAGGAAAATGTAGAATTTAAAACAATGAGTCAGTGCACATTGCAAGTAATTCAAATGCAGTTTTTTTTTGCAAACTAAATTCCGAGTTACAATAGCCACTCAAGTATAAGGTCGCATGACATTTTGGAAGTTTAAGTACCTACTCATTAAAATGTCAGTAAATAGTGCTAGGTAGCTTTGTTTCACTCTCTGCTGTATATATGTGAGTGTGGGGTTCCTCTCTCATGTTTTCTTGGTCTGTTCGAGTCTCAACCACGTACTACCCACGATGTTTTAGGTGTTACCCACGATGTTTAAGGTGTTTCCCGCGGTGATCCAGGTGTTACCCGCGGTCTTCCAGGTGTTACCCGCGGTCTTCCAGGTGTCACCCGCGATCTTCCACGTATTACCCGCGATGTTTTAAGTGTTACCCAATATCCACCCACGTGACTGTTGGACTGCAATCACCTCTACCGTCTCTCGATAACCATTCAATGACGGCTCTTCTCTATCTGTTATCGCCGCGTTTAGCCAAGTGTCCTGCCCACCTTCATTCCAGAACTCCCGTTTCGAAGAAATTATTCAAAAGAAACATCCCGTTTAACTACTTCACCTTTTGACCGTAAGCCACAATTACACCTACCATTTTGTCACAAATTTGCGTCGTTTGGCGTACAGGGCACGCGCTTGCTTGTCACGTATATGTGACTATAGCGGTCAAAAGGTTAATATCATCATTCTTATAGAATCTAATCGTTTAATTTTCAGACCCACTTCCCTCTTATAAAGACATTGTTAATATGTAAGTTGTAATAGCCAAGGCAAAGAAAATCATTGTAATTCATTTTTTAATTACATTTTAATTCTCAGTAATCAGAACTTTGTTGTTCATCTAATCAGATAGGGTTGTTTTCCTCAAGTCTTAGGGAAAATTGTAAGATTCCTTTCATTTATACAAGGCATACGAGCTATCATAGTAATTTATGATACAATGCAAATATATTTAAATATAAATTGCCTACTTGAAGGATTAAGACATTTCGTCTGCTTTGAATGCCAAGTTGCTGAAGGGGAATCCTTTGGATGTTTACATAGATAGATGGATGATAATGTTAACAGACACTAAGACAGCAGTATGTGATTCAGACGGAGATTCTTGACATGTAAGGGAAGTCAATCATTACAAATAGGGTAGTTGACACAAGAATCAATTGACATACTTTTTATAAGCTGTCAAAACGCGATTCCCCCTTATATTTTGTATGGTAATAGCACGCTGTGACGTCACTATTTAGTCAACTTAATAACTCAACTATTTATTGATTTCAAAGCAACTAAAAATCCAATTTTGAAATTAATTGCAATTTAATCGGGTTATCGGGTCTAAAATAAAGAGTTTTTTTAGAGAAGTTGTGTCTTGGAATTATTATTGAATGGAGTCAACAACCCTATTATAGCCAGATGCTTTATCCAGAATAGGACAATTAATTAATGACCATGTTTCGGATCCCAAAGAAATAATTAGGAATAATAATCACGATAAACGTATGGATGAAAACAAAGATTCACATGCGTGAATGGCAGCAACATCCCATACTGCACTTGACACATCTAGAAAGATAACATTGATTGTTTCAAGTGCCCGGATTACAGCTAATCCACTTACACACATCCTCGGGATGCGCCCACTTCAGACAAGTCACTTTATACTATAGTATTCTATACCGACTCCAAGGATCGTGGGTATCCTGTCGGGTGTTGCAATTAGGACTCAGTGCCATTTGAGTAAAGTTGTCTTTTACTTGAAGATGTAATAGTTGTATCTAGTTCTGACTACCTGGTTACGTCACCAGGTCAGTTCCTACTTTATTGTTCTCAGAGTTATCAGTACATCATCTAGTTTAGTCAATTGTTCATATTCTGAGAACATCGCAAGGTAGTCTTCTTCATTCTATCGTTTTCCGGCAAGGGCCCTAGTGATTGCTTCATACGGAGCGTGTTTACTTTTGTGTCATTAATGTATTCTACTATCTGACCTATCTTCTATAGGTGTTATCTACTTATTTGTTTTCAGTCAAATATGTAGATTATGCGGGAACGTAAAGTCAACATACTCAAATTGCTCCTAAAACTCTGGAAAGCGAAACATTTTTCTATTCTTTTGACGTCAGCGAAGAAATTCCGAATAGTATTTTGCAAGTTTACCAGCTATAAAAACATGAATGATTGGCCTAAGCCACGAAGGTTTCTGTAAGAGGGTGAGGTCGGTATTTCAGAGAGCGTAATAACATTAATTTACTGAACGATGAATCTTATATAGTTCGCTTAATATTTGTAGTTATTACTTTCAATCTTCAATATAAATTGTATAGGAAAGACAAAACCTTTCGTGAATACGAAAAAGAAATGCTGAATAATAAAAAGTGAAGTATTATTAAACAGTTAGAATAGGTAGATCATAAGCATTTCATCCTATATTCTATAGTAAAATAGTAAAAAACAAACAATCATAGTAAAACGTAGTAAAACACAAGCTGTTAACCTTCAAACCTAATCAACCGGTGCCACATCTTGATCCGTTAGATTCCTATTACCTAAAGAATTAGATAATTTATTCGGTCATAATGGGTTCGTTCCGAATTCGCAGAAAATATCCGAATTGTAGACTTTCTAGACGGTTTTATAGGTATGCTTGCTGGTAGTGACTAACTCTGTTAACAAGATTGACCGAGCCTATTTTTAAGAAGAAATAGTGGTAGACCAACAGCCAGATGAAGAATGAGATTCAGAAGAACATAGGAAAGTCCTGGTTGAGGCTTGCGCATACCAGGGAAGCATGGCGCAAAAGGAAGGAGTCCTTGGAGTGGAACACGGCCACCAATGATGGTGACGATGATTTATTATTAGGGAAAGGGCTAAATTCGAATTAAGAGCTTTGCAAGCTGTGCTACCTTTTCATATTTAGTCATAAGTCCATGAGAACACACGTTTCGATACACGTTCAATTTGCCGAGTGGTTAGACATCTTGGCGACATGCCACCGTATTGGCAATCGATTTAACATGCATTAACTCGATCGATTTGCCACGATTAAGATGCGGCTTGCATAACGAAATACTGTCGATAATAAGTGATCGAATTATATTCGCAAATCTTTAATGTTTATTACTTAGGTACTACCTTAACGTCGTGGCTTCGCCTGCTAGTACATGGGAAATGGAAATTATTTCACTGGTATGTGCTACCAAAATGAAAAGTATCCTTGGATTCCTAGGGCATAATATATTCGTGTGAATCAGCTAAAAAGGTCTCAGACAGAAAGACAGACAGAAAAACTGACAGCCAGAATTCACATTTAATTAAACAGGCATTTAATTAGGCATGGGTTATTATTAGCTTGAATACTATAAGGACAAATTTAAATTTTATAAGCTCCTTGTTAATTGGTTTCAAAAATCTTTCAAAACCAGCTCATTCTTATCCAAGAAGTGTTTAAAATTCACCATTTTTAAGGTCGTCTCTTGTAATGGGTATGTCTACCTATTTGAATTAGCATTGATAGCATAACTCATTTTTATTATAAACAAAGCCGTATTTAGAAACGTCGTTGACTTGTCTACATATTTTTTTTAAATATTTTGATCTGGTCTATCTGCATTTTATTATGCCCAGTCCTTATTTGGTAGCCAAAATTGTGGTCATCTGCGTTCTTATGTAAATTAATACCTACTGCATTCTTATGCTTTTTCTCTTTTGATTCATCGCGGGTGCTCCTCTTATGTATTTGTTGCATATTCTTTGGTATACACGTACTTATTGATTAGCTCCTTCCTGTATATTTCTGTAAGAGGATTCTTAATAGCCTACAACTAGTCTACAACCTACATCACTGCATGGACCATAAGTGTTATAATTCAATCAACGGGTCTCTATAAGTCTCAGCTTCTAGCTACTCCGTTCGTCTAAATTTTGATGTTTTGTTTGTCGACTTCGTATTCGACCACCTGCAAGTCTTTGCGTAAATTATCTAAATTATCAAGATCATATCAAGGTCCAGCGGTTATTGTCACACGTAACTTAATGTTATTTTAATAGACATCTACATTAAGTTAACGATTGTTATTTGTTATTATGTAACTTAATCGTTCTGTGCGTACTTTGCAATCAATTCGTGATGTAATTTGTTTATTGTTAACTAACAAAAATGCTTTCTTTTCAGGTAAGTCCTTGTTGATGAAAATGTTCTTGTTGGTCGGAAAATTCGACATGGCGCGTGATAAAAGGTAAGTAGGTACTTTAAAGTAAACGTAATGCAAAATAGTAACCTCGGAAGCTTAAAAAAAAGGTATTGGAATATGCTGGCAATCATCACGAATATTAGGTACATTATTTCCATTATTTATTCTTCACACATAAATTTTACATTAGAAAACATAGAAAAAGAAAATTATGTTTATTCAAAACAAGACAGTTTTTTTGCCTGAATTTAAAATCCTAATTTTTCACGAAGGGGGGTTAGTAAATTAGACTCTACAGTAGTACCCACCTAACCAAAGGGATAGCTCGTTCTCGTTAAAACATCTAAGTGCAGGGTCTCCAGAGGATTTTGAAATAGAGGTTTCTGATTCATTGGAGACTATTATTGGAAGAAGAAATACAAAATATTCCAGTTGTAAACATAAAATAATAATGGTTCAAAGCGCAATAAGATAATCGTCTCACAAATTACAATAGCAAAACGATTGTTGAGAAGAAACCTAATCAGTATCTAATTGCCAATTAAACTGTTATTGGCCTTATTTATGCAGGTAGGCGATCCAACGTTTAATTAAATGGAAAAATTAGAGAAAATAGGAAATCTGTTCAGAAGGAACATGGCTGCGCATAGAGCATTAGAAAGTTTTGTTGAAGTTGAATATTGGTGGATAAACAGTAAAGAGGTGTAGGAAGTTTTATATCATGTAGGTAACAAACCTCCTTGCTAGCATTGCTTACTTACGTTAAAGTTTAAACCTCCTTGCTAGCATTGCTTACTTACGTAGAAGTTTAATTGTCTTGACCCTCGGAAAGATACAAGTTTGCAAAGAAATAAAATAGTTTCATATTTAAGTAAAATACCTCTGTATTTTCCTTCCTTTATATATTGTACTTACTACTTTAGGTGTACTTTATGTCCCTTCCTTTATGTATTGTCTACAGTCTCTGGTGTTTATGTATCATGTTTATTAGTCACAAATATAGACAATGAGACATCCACAAGGTCACTGTTGTCTGAGAATGATATCCGCGACTATTCTTTAACTTAGAATATTTTAGTGTAAAGATATGTGAGAGTTATGTTATGATTCATTGATCTTTTCAAAAGAAGAATAGAAGATTTATTGAAGAATTGTCGCATTTGTTTATACTTAAGTATCCGAAAACAATGCATATCACACATTTTCATGGTCAATAACTTTAGTGTCCACTGTGTCAAAAGCCTTAGAGGAATCCACACGGTTGGAGTTCTTCAGGGAGCCACTTTTCTTTCAAAGATTATAGAAATGGCTAGGAATCGCATCGTTTGCACTCGATTATCAATTATTGTGGAAAAAGAAAAGTGATGAAGCACTCTCGAATAAGATCGGCCATTTATAACATCAGACGGGTACTTGCATCAATCAGTTTTGTAATCTAAACAGTAAGTATGCTTTTCGTAGCACGTGTAGATAATTGAAAAAGTAGCCGGCTAAGTGGTTGTCACACACAATAGACACCATAATATGTATAAAATATGAAAATTATGACACAATAATATGTATAAAATAAGAAAATTATGATAAGGAGTATTTTCATTTCATCTTGCGAAATAATTAAGCGAATGAACGTTTACAATTCTTGACTAATAACTTCAATGAGTTATATGCCTAAAGAATTATTGCGTGATTTACTCATTTCTGTTGGATGCAAATGTTGCAATATTTATTTCTTTAACTATACTAATATAATATTATTAGCTTTGCAACTACCTGTCGGATATAAAAATTCTTTTAGCATATGATATCCCAAATGTTTGAGGAAGGTTATAGGCTATATATATAGCTGTACCCGTATGTATGCGTTGCAATACAGCTTTTTCTCCCTGCCTACCTACCACCTACCAAATTCCGTGTTTCTAGCACAAAAATATAAGGATTTTCATACAAACTTGCGAGAGCCTTTAGACCTTCTTAATCCGGCCCTGTCGCAAAATCCGTTCTTAGCGGACGTCTACTACCTATAAACTACCTCCCTACCTTTCATCTTTATACGTCAAGCGGTTTTCGATATTTCGTGATGAGTGAGTGAGTGACCTTTCGCCTTTATATATTTAGATTTAATATCACGCTACGATGCTTAGGAGCTGAGCAAGCGGAAGAAACAGATAGGCACAGCTAGGAGGATAAATAAAAACGGAAACGATGAGACTAGCATAAAGATGTTAAACAAAATACAAATGGCTTCTACTAATACGTGAATTATTATCATGCCAAATTGTCTCTGTGGTTAACTCGAGTACATGGTTATCATGAGGCAAGAGAAGAATGTTGTAGACGATGTCTGCACAAGCCCTAATAAATTACAATGTTGTTTTGTGGTTAGTGTCGAAACCGCAACATCATTTCATAACAGAAATAAACACAGGTGAACGAATGAAAATGAAAGCCTAGATAATTTTAGTTTCCGCTCTTAAGTTTGTTTACTATCCAAATTTAATGCCGTTTTGAGCTCTTAGAGGAAGCTGTGTAAATGATCAAGCCTAACGATAGTTGTTAAAAGCTTGCAATATTCATAAAAAGATTGCGTTTCTTTTTACCCTACTGCCAGGGAAGAGTTTTGTTTTTCGCGCGTGTCTTGTATGTTTCTTTGTTTGGTTTTTGTAAATTTCTTTATTACCTCGTAGACTTGGTTGTCAGGCTTTTTGGGACTCTGACTAGCTAACGACTGTCAAAGATCTACAAATGGCACCCGGGACCAACGGCTTAACGTGCTTTCCGAGGCACGGAGGAAACTCGGTATGTAATGGGTGATCACCCATCCACAGACCAACCTAGGCAAGCACAGCTTAACCTAAAGATCGACCCGAGCGGCCGCTATTATTTAGCCATGAGCTCCTCTAATGTGTCATTTGTATAAACTTTAAAATTGCGAACTAGTTTGAAGGTTTATTCATAGATTAGAATTCAGTATACACAAGATATTATTTTGGACGCACCTAAAGAGACTCCTTTATTTACACAAGGCTAACATTTTTTGGTCTATTTAGGTGTTCAGGCAGGTACAAGTGCAATGTAAACTTGTATAGAGGTCTTAATCGCGCCATTCTTGGAAATAGCTTATGTAAATGTTTTTACAACCGAATAAACATCATTCATCATCATTATGCCGCCACATTGACTGGTCCCGTGCGAGTCGCATCCAGCGGATCCCCGCAACCTTCATCAGGGCATCGCTCCACCGAGTGGGAGGCCTTCCAACGCAACGTCTTCCGGTTCGCGGTTGCTATTCCTGAACTTTTCGGCCCCTTCCGCCATCCGTTTTGCGAGCAATGTGCCCTGCCCACTGCTACTTAAGTTTGGCAATTCTTCGGGCTGCGTCGGTAACCTTGGTTCTCTTGCGGAAGTCCTCATTTCTGATTTGATCACACAAACTCCAAATCCATAACTCAAATTGAAACTCCTAGCATAGCCCTTTTCATTACCCTTTGGGTGACTTTAAGCCTTCTGATGAGGCCCATTGTGAGCGACCACGTTTCGGTCCCGTATGTAATCACTGGCAATACACATTGGTATGTATATAATATACTTTCGTCTTGAGACACTGCGGCAAGTTGGACGAGAAGATACCGCGCAACTTCCCAAAAGCTTTGCTTTTTCAAACTTTGGGCAATTTTATGTCGCCGGGATCATAATAGTTTAAGAACTCCTATCATCGGTATTCGATGTCAGTATTAGGTCCTTTATCAGTATCATCATTGGCGCCTTTGTTTCACTCGCTGTTGATTACAGGCCTCTTCAAGTTTGTGGCATGCTTACCTGGTCTATCCGAGTCTCATTCAGATCTTTCATGTTTAGGCTGAATCGTTTTTTTTTACTTTCTAGTGTCACTCTGTTGGATCGAATATTAAATTTATTTAATTTCTGTCTTTATTTCCAGAGATCTTTTGTAGGTGCGATCTGCTCTTGGTCTTATTAAGTATCTAGGCCTTACGACTTTATTTTACTCATCGATATTATTATAATTATGACTAAAAGACTGTTAACCAGATTTTGATGACTGCGGAAGTCAGAACAACAATAAATGAAACACAAGTTAAAATACTGCAAAACTAATGCAAAGTCAATATTATGCTATGGTGTTTACACACTGTCTTATGTTTTAGCCGCACTGTCTTGATAAGATAATGTTTAAGGTTACATAGGCGTATCTACACTAATATTATAAAGAGGAAAGATTTGTATTTTTCCGAATAAACTCAAAAATTTTTGGACCGATTTCAAAAATTCTTTCGCCATTAGAATGCTACATTATCCCTGAGTATCATAGGCTATATTAAAAAAAAAAATGTCCACCCGTGCGAAGCCGGGACTGGCCACTAGTTTTTTTAATTTGTGTAGTAAAAAGTAAAGTCTCATTTAAGCAATGTGGCTTATGGTGACTGACTTTTTGTTTTGATTACCATGATTAGAACCTCCATGGTTAAGTCCGCATGGTGGAGTACGATCTTCTCCGTCTAACATAGAAGAGAACTCGAGGACGAGGAGTCCCAGAAGTAGGAACGTTAAAAGGCTGTTAATGCTAGTATGTAGTGATCAATTCAATATACTAGGTTATTTATTAGGTAGTTATTATGGCAAGAAAGGAGGTGTCTGATGAGAAGACGAGAAAAGTATAGAAGAAGTAGACATGCTGCTCTGGCCCCAAATAAATTAGGATAACCGCAAGAGAATGATGACGATGATTCAATAGGTAATTATTGAATGACCTAGTGAATTGAATTGATCAAGTTGAATAATAATTTGTTAATAATTCCGTGGACTTAGTTATAATTAACTAGTCAGCAAAGGGGTCACTTCACTTATTGAACAGGGCGCGCCAGAGTATCGCTACGGTGTAGCCTACACAGCTAATTTTAATGATGATAATCTAATGATCAATACTTAATTACGTTTGATGATTTGTAATTGTACGTATTTAGTAACCTAATTGTTTTTAGTAGGCTGTCGTGTCGGCGACAATTAGCTGAACCTAAATAATGAAAACTGGTTTAATATTAGTAGAATAATTGTATTTTCATTCGAATGTGTGTCACATTATGACACACTTTTGGATAGAAATATTTTTTATCAATAGTAAATAAATAAGCATTGATGAGCTGTTGACTGCTGCGGCATTTTAAAATGTGGATCTAGAACGAGGCGAGCATTTTTTACAATTTATTTAAGTAATTAAAGATAAGAATACCTCGAACCAAATTCTTAGTATGCTTCATTCATGATTGCGTTCCAAATGTTTTTAATAGAAGGATATCGATCAAAAAACCTAGATGTGTAAGGGTGTTACCACACTTATCGATACCAATCGATCAATCGCTGATCGCCAATCGATCCATGGTAGAAATGACGACGATCGATCAATTGGTGTAGTAAAAACCGTCGATCGACGCCGACTTAACCATTCTACCATCGATCGATGGCCTCGATCGATTGGTATTAACACCCTAAGTCCTATCTAAACCTATAACTTCATTGAATGGTCTCAGTGAGCAAGTCAAACAAATGAATGAATGCGTTTAGAAATAACAAATACAATGTTGAATGACTATCAAGAGAATGTACCTATCACCAATTTTTATTCTTTTGTAATGGTACGGCTACGGTTCGAAATTATGATGATTCGATAGATACGTGTACCTACAACCATTGAAATATTACGTAATGTCTTGCTTGATAGGTAGTCTGTGGTAAGTAGGTAACTATTTATGTCTGCAACAATTCGACTAGATATATAATTAAGATAATTGCTAACAAAACCAGTTCTTAGACCAAAGAAGTATTGTCTGCCTTCTACAAAAGAACTAAAAGTATCCTTATGTAACCACACTGTATCTACCGGATATTCTTATGTAGTGCTGAAAGTATGCGATGACTGATGAATTCTTTGGAAATTATCATTATTAGTTTTTTACATAGGCGTATCTTTTAGGTTTATTTATTTTATGTGGGTCAGGTTTTTGGGGTGTGCAAAGAGTACCATAGTGCAGATAGTATCCAAGTTTTTGTTACAGTTAAATCGACAACTTTTGGGAGTATTTCTCCAATGATACCGAACGCGATTAAAACACTTAAACCGCGTTCTAGAGCTATCGTGTCAATATTCCGGAACAGTGATGACTTGCTTTAGAACGTAGTTCATTAGTCATTATTAGATGTATAGTACTAAAATCTAAACTAAAGATACTTCTATACAAATATACCTATTTCGTATTAAATTTTACGTTATAAAGAACAAAATATACCTACCTAATCAATAAAATCATCATCTGCCTAGCCTTTGTCCCAACTATGTTTTACGCATTTCATAAGCAACAATGCTCTTGCGACTACAAAAGTTATAGTACTGTCTAACCTACCATGTAGCGATTACACGGTCTCTTCATGAATGCTGTTAAAAGGTAATACTTAATAGTGACTGTTTAACCATACATTTCATCACCTGCCTAGCCTTTTCCCAACTATGTTCGGGTGGGGTTACCGTCTAACCGGATGCAGCTGAATACCAGTTTTTTACATGGAGCGACTGCCTATCTGACCTCCACAACCCAGTTAGTACTGGGTAATACGATACCCCTTGGTAACACTGTTGTCAGACTTTTTGGGCCACTGACCACCTGTAATGACTGTCAAAGATCAGACTAGACCAACCTAGGCAAGCACGGCTTAACCTAAAGCGAGCGCCGAGCGGCTGTTATTATTTATCCACGAGCTCCTCATCTAATAAGTAACAACAGAAACAAAACATTGTCAAAACCGATATATTCGAACGTTTATCCGTTATTTTAAAACACATTGTCTTGTCTCACAAAACAATTCAATAGTAATGACTTAATCTGACACTGGAGGATTTTTCCTGGACATACCTAGTGATTATGTGACCCAACATAATAATATTGTATGGCGAACTAATTGGACAGTAGGCACTATACAAATACTTATCTACACTAATATTATAAAGAGGAAAGATTTGTATTTTTGTGTGTGTGTGTATGTTTGTAATGAGTAAACTTAAAAACTACTGGACCGATTTAAAAAATTCTTTCACCATTAGAATGCTACATTATCCCAGAGAAACATAGCCTATATTTATTACTACAAAAAATTGGGGGGGGGGGGGGGATTAGGGCAAAGTAAATGTACTAGTCTATACTATATAATATTATAAAGCTGCAGGGTTTGTTTGTTTGTTTGTTTGTTTGTTTGAACGCGCTAATCTCTGGAACTACTGGTCCGATTTGAATGATTCTTTCAGTGTTGGGTAGTCCATTTATCGAGGAAGGCTATAGGCTATATATCATCACGCTACGACCAATTGGAGCGTAGCAGTAATGAAAAATGTTGCAAAAACGGGGAAAATTGTATTTTTAATAACTTGACGCGGACGAAGGTCGCGGGGAACAGCTAGTTACTTATACAGGGATAAATTCAATTGGCTGACGAATCTCCATTTATACGATGAAAACTTAAAATTTTGAAAAGAGAAAAATGTTTTATTTTTTTTTTTTCTGATGGACTAATTTTCTATACTGTTTGTCACAGTTAACTCTGACTAAGACACAAATAGCGTATCCTCATATCTCATAGACGTTTTGTATTTAGTTAAACACATCATCAAAAACGTTAACTATCTGTTAAGCGAAAGTAAAAGCTGTTAATAACTAGCTGTCTAATCAGAAATCATGCAAAGTTAAGGTGGGTCTCATTAATAGCTTAGCTCTTAGCGTGTGGCGATAGCATGATGCCTAAATGTTGTAGCGATCTAGAACCTTAGTAACTGTGTACGACACGCCACAGGAAATATAAGTCGGTATATAACAATCGACGAAACGCTGGTCGAACACGCGATTTTGAGCTTTAATTTAGGTGCTTCCGAATTCTTTTGGAACAACCCAATTAGTGCTAAAGCTGAAATTAATGTTGAGAACCTTTCAAAGGCATTAATATTGTCAAAAAGATAACATTTTAAAAAGAGGTCAGTGACAGTGGACAGCCTGTTTTTAGGTTTTGCGTTGAAGACAAATTAACAGGAGTCATAGACCTAAATTATGCCACACAATCTCGCATTTACACAATGCCATTTTGAGATTGTGGGAATTATGATAATGGTTCAAGCAATTTCGTCTTAATTTATGTACGTACATAACATAACGCCTGTAGTCTCCGAAGGATAAGGCAGAGGTGTGTGTATTAGTACACTCACATTTAGCCAGTTATGTTTAAGTCCCATGTAAATGTCTTCGGGCGAGCCTATTGCCATCGACCGGGCACAAATTCTTTCCCGTGGCTGCTACTGAGAAATTCTGGATGGAAAAACCCGATAACAATAATTGGACCCTAAGACTGCATGCTCAGCAGTCGCACTTGCGACCAGTACCTAGACCAACGAGACAGTCACCAATAATATCGCTTCTTTTCCACTTCTTGAGCCTTGTGATTGGTTAGTTAGCTTTATTCACATACCTCGCTGCATCTCTGGCCTTAGACTGTTGAAATTCACAGAGCGAACGTCTACTTGACTCAAAATATGTACAGTAGGGTATATGCATGGAAGTCCTTGGAGGGGGCCTGTGTCGAGAGACAAGCTGCTACCTAAAATTAAACCGATTACCGATATACTTTAGAGACCATAATTATGTGTAACAAGTATTAGTGACTAGTATAACATATATGAACAAGATTGTAAAGAGTAACAGTAATGAAGGCTTATTTTATTTATTTATTTTATATGTGCAGTAGCATTTTACACGAAAAATGAATACACAATATACATAAACTACATAGACTAACGCTTTTTCATGGTGGTAGGCAGAAACCACAGAACGCCACTTGCGACGATTCTTACATGACACCTTTCGCCTCATCCACGTTCATATATGGTCATACACGCACGCCGATTGCGAGTATAGGTCCCGTCACGTAAAAAGAACGCTGACCGCTCAAACAAACTTTCTCAATTTTTTTTATTCCAGTCTTTTCGAAAGTACTAAGTAGCTGGTAAAGTACCTATTACGATTCTACAATGAAACAATTATACTTATATTGTAAAACAGCAGCTTAGTACTGTAGGACGCGCACGCGACTGTATAACATGCGCAAACACATCCGCTCCACTGTCGCTCAGCGTTCTTTTTACGTGACGGGACCACCTACGCACCTGGCCTTTCTGAATGAAGAACCTCACCAATAAGGTCTCAAATGAATCTCATTCGAAAAAGTTAATTTTATAACTTTATGAGTGGCTTGTTATTTAATACTATTTTTAGATTTTCGAATTTAAATTACGTAATGGACGGAGCATTTAAATTGGAAGTTTGATAACATCGTCCAAAAGTCTCGTTCAACAAGGGTTTTTAAGGTCGAGACGTAGGTTAGGGTCTCCTAAAACCAGATTTCATTAAATACTTAGATGATGTATGTGCGGCCCAGAATAGCTCACATCCTGCCTGTCCAATCTTACTAATATTATAAAGAGGAAAGATTTGTATTTTTGTGTATGTGTATGTTTATAATGAATAAACTCAAAAACTACTGTGCCGATTTCAAAAATTTTTTCACCATTAGAAAGCTACATTATCCCTGAGTAACATAGGCTATGGGTTAGGTTAGGGGAAAATAAATGTCTACCCACCCGTGCGAAGCCGGGACGGGCCGCTAGTACCTATATAAATTGAAACTTGTCAGGATCCAGTACCTATTACACCTTTTTAAGTCTTCATAGTAGAAGTATTTTAAGATGCCTTCAAGATTTATGGTATGATATGTCAAGAAGAAGACTCTAAAGGAATCCTTCTAGAACAAAAACAGTTCCGTATAAATTACTAGAATCACCGTTCACAATAACACAATACGAACCCAACCTCATCAATCAAATCGATATTTGAAATTGACATTTACAAAATGTTTCTAACGGCTTCTTCAAATATCGAACGCCCAAACGGCCATGTTATTGTGTACGACAATGTCAAGGCGTCAAGATATGAACACACGTGCGCCGCCATTGATATTCAGAACGGTACTTGTGTGGTCGTGTCCTAGTATGTCACCTATTGTTTTGGTACCGTTTGCTTTGATAAATTTGAGGGTACATATTACAACAACACGCTTGTAATCCCCGAAGGGTAAAGCAGAGGTGTAGGTACCTAATAGTACACCCTCATTTCGCCAGCTATGTTCAGGTCCCATGTAGAGGGGGCGAGCCTATTGACTTCAACCGGGTATAAATCCAGGCTCCGTAGCTGCTATTGCGATTTTCCTGATGGAAAAACCCAATAACATTTTCCCGACCCAGGAATGTAACCTAGAACCTCATGCTCAGCAGCTTTCGACCACTAGACCAATGAGAGCCTAGTCTTTTTACACTTCTTTTACCTCTGATTTCGCATCACTGTCAGTATCACAGTGATCTTTATTTTGCTTGACCTAAGGTTGCTTTTGGGTCGCTCTTACTGACACTTTTATCAAAATGACAGTGATCATAATATTTTGTTAATAAGGTTGTTATTGAGTTGCAAGGTTCGTGGATGGGTGACCTCCCGTTTCCTCCGGCTGTCATTTGTAGATCATTGACAGTCGTTACAGGTAGTCAGTGGCCCGAAAGTCTGCCAACCAGTCTTCCCAAGGGATACCGTATTACCCAGTACTAACTGGGTTGTGGAGGTCAGATAGGCTGTCGCTCCACGTAAAATACTGGTACTTATCTGCATCCGGTTAGACAAGAAGCCAATCCCAAACATAGTTGAGAAAAGGCTAGGCAGATGATGATTGCTATTGAGCAGCTGCTGTCACAGGTAAAATATCTTTGTCAGGGCTGTAGTATGTCACACTCTATTGTTTTGGTACTCTTTGCTTTGATTCACCTAGCCCCTTAGTTGATATCATTGTATTCGATTTTGAAGGCGGGCACAGTGGAATAATTCGGTGCTTTGTATATATCTACGATCTGAATTGTACCTATTGTATTGGCTCGAAGTATATTTTTATTATCAATGGCACAGGAAACGACAACGCGGCAGGCCCAGAAGGAGATGGTGGGATGAGCTGGACTCTTTCACAAAGGATTGGCCTATAATCGCACTAGATCGCGAAATGTGGAAGGAGGGAAGGCCTTTGCCCTGCAGTGGGGCAATATTGGCTTATAATAATAATAAGGCACAGGAAGGATGAACCTCCTAAAGCAGGGGTGTCCAACATAATTTTATAGAGGGCCATGTTTAGTATTTTTGTAACCGCAGCGGGCCAAAAGAAACGCAAAGTGACCTCTAAATTTAAATAAAACAAGCTTGGCCGCCTAGACTGCGAGGATGTCTGCATTCGTGGATAGGTAAATATGGCGTGGAAATAACTGACTCAGGGACATTTTTTGTGGTGGCTCCTGGCCACCGTAGGCGCGGGTCTGTGGACGGTGAGTAATGGGCTAGCTCGCCGTCCGTCCGTCTAATGATGACAGGCCGTGTCGACGGCGCTTTCGTGTACCACGCGCGCCTCAAAGAGATGTCAGCAAAAAGGAAGGGGCCAGCAAGGGCCGATGCCTACCGGGGCTGTGGGACTGTTCGAATGAGATACCGCGGCCCTGGAACACAAAGGGCAAAGAAGGAAAATGGATGGGTTTTAGTCAGTAAAAGTCTGACACTCCCTTCCACTCCGCCCAGAGCGGGGGGGGGGGGGTCATTTGATGATTAACCATCCGAAAAAAAAGGTACACTTTTTAAACAATAGCTCGTGGGCCTGACGAAAGACCTATACGGGCTCCTCGGTTGCTCGGGGTCGGGGGTCGTATGTTATAAAAATCGTTTCTTTTCCATTCCAATCCAATTTGTGATCCCAAATGATTATCATCATCATTCTCCTGCCCTTATTCCAATTTATTTGACGTGCAACTTGTCTTCTAAGTACTTTTATACTTCTCTAGTCGTCATCGATCAACTAATCATAATCATCTGCTTAGCCTTTTCCCAACTATGTTAGGGTCGGTTTCCAGTCTAAACGGATGCAATTAAATACCAGTATTTTACATGGAGCGACTGCTGCGCGGTCAACACCATTTTATATTTTTTTAGTTATCAAATTAAAACTAGGATCAATCTTTTTAAAATAAAAATAGGTAGGTACTGCGTTCATCCAATGACGTAATCTCAATATCACCAAGCTATTTATAGCACCACGGGATGTGCAGACCCAATTAGCAGAAGGAGGTGTGTTCCTAATTTGCCGTGGGAGGACAATAGGTTCGCTGTATTGCAACGAATGACTCTGCAGCCTTGATAACACGTGGCTTTCAAATCGTTTGTATATGCAAGTACCTCATAGTTAATGTATGAGGCACTAGGTCATTATTATCGGATGTAGAAATCCCCATTAAAGCGCATGCATACTACACATGTTCAGTATCGCCACAATTCCAGTCACCGTATTCACAAACAGCGAAATGTTTGATAGCTATTTGCGACGTTGCTCAATTTCTGTATTCTCTTAAAAACTAAGCGACTACACGCTATGCCATCAGCCTTTGTGCGGTACGAGTCTCAGTTTCTGCCGTCGCTGGGGGAAGACAGCAAAGGGACAGGCTGGATCGGATCAGATCGCCTCAACTCGAGCTGTTCTGTCATTTATGAAACTCCATACTTCACGCACAATTACGGATTTACGATTGAGACGACGCCGAGTCGATGCGATGAAGTGAGGAGGTCAGCCGATCCCATGCAGTACTTACCTACATTTGATTTGATTTGACCGTTAATTCGCAAAAACACCATGATTGTAATTTGCACAAAGTATGCAAGGAACGTGCACAGTATGCACACCATTCTGCCCTAGTAGCTTCTGATTGGTAAATGTTACAATGACATGCAAGCCAGGTAGGAAGTAGGACTCGCACAGGTTGCGGTCTGTCATTATAATTGGTTGGCGTTACCACTGCTGCTTGTGGTTGCAGTAGTCGTCTTCGTTCAGGTAAGCACCATTGAAAATGAGCCTTATGTTTCTATGAGCCGGTAACGTGCGTAGCAAAACGTTCACCGACACTCCGTATTGAGATATTATAAGATGTTTTAATAGTTCTATCGTGTCGGCAATACCTAACAGCGGTCACCGAGGCGTCTCACTCAGTGCTCTGCCAGCAAAATGTTCGCGTGTCCAAGCCCCCAATTTGATAAGTGGTTCCTTGAACGCGCCGCGCGCCGTTCGGTTCGTATGATTCAGGTTAGGTAGTATTCCAAGCTGTGCTGTGCACGCTAGGTTAACGCAGGGTTGCCTAAAAAATATTGACGTAATATTTGGAGTTGGTATTCCCCAGGTTTGAAAAAAGTAAGGCTTTTGCGTGGGAATTAAACAAATAATGGGTAACGGAATCTGCTTATCAAAATGTAACCTTATGAAAAAGCTTTTAGCCGAGAGGTTAGATCATAGAGAATCAATAGTCTTTGGGTTAGATAGATAGATAGAATATTCTTCATCCAAATAACTTACAGATAATCATGGTGAAATATTTTACATGAGTAATACAATGTGCGGTGGTTTTAATTGGTAAAATCCAGCTTTTGGTCACGTATATTTCAAAGGCTACACTTTTTTCCCAAAATCAAAGTATCCAAACATAATGGGGGGCTAGGATGGCAGACGGAATTTACGCCAGTAAATACTCCGGTGCCATCTTACTTACTAGGAATGTTCTAGAAGACACCGGCAGCCCTGTTATAGGCGTGGGCTAATTCTAAACGGTCACATCCGCCACACAATGAGATGCTACAATAGGCACTATGTTATTCAATCCTAACACAATAGCACTCAGGATCTCAATGGGAACTTACCTACCATTCTAGGTCGTAAACAGATTATTATGTCAGTTTTTTGAAGGATTGTCTCGATGGGAAAATATTGAAAACACGTTTGATTTTAGGACACTTTTATAAACTTCACCTGCACGCGTAGCATTATCACCGTAAAAACGGGTTTCTTTGACGGAAGAATCGACAAACTGACAGATTGTGAAAAGAAATCTGTCATTTTGTCGACACAATCTGTCATTTGTCGATTCTTCCGTCAAAGAAACCCGTTTCTACGGTGGTTATGCTACGCGTGCTGCAGCTAACTATGTAAAAAAATCTTAGAAGTGAAATTTGACCCACTTCCTGGTTTCTGATTGAGCTGAAATTTCGCATAAATGTTTAGTTTGGACAAAGCATGGTTAGCTAAGTAACATCAGTCTAAATCCAATATGGCGGACTCCCAAAGATGGCGCACTAGTTATTTTTTATGCATTCCCATGTTGTGGGTATCGGGAGAAAGGGTTGGCTGTGAATACGAGAAATAAAATGACATCATTCTAAAGCCCGTTTTTTTAACTAACGTATTGTCTAACGGGCGTATTTTGCGTGCGGGTTTATTTTTTTTAAGTTTTTAATGTCAAAAGTTTACCATTCAGCTCGATAGATGGCGTTGGCGTCGAATTAGAAGTCGCTATGGTTTCGTTGCATGGGCTGGTATATAAGCATCGTGACTATGGGATTATTCTAGGGTGTTGGGAGCTGTTCGATCTCAGCTATCATACGCTGCATTTGATCTGCGTTTATGAGACAGTGAATGTAGATAAAATGCAGGGTCTGATTGCTGAAATCGAACCCCTGCCACCACCCCTAAAGAACTGACACTGCAAGGAGTCCACATCGAGGACCCCGTGCTTTAAACCTGGGTTGTCCAGCCTTTTCCTCAGTATTTTAAATTGGCGTCGGCTTCCAGTCTTACCTACTGGATGTTGCTGATTTGATTGCTGATTACCTATCTGACCTTCAAAACCCTGTTTCTGGGTAATACGGTAAGAAGGTACCTCTTAGTAAGACTGGTTGTCAGACTTTCTGACTTCTGAGAACCTACCCTTAGCGACTGTCAAAATCTACAAATGACAGCCGGAACTAACAGATTTTCCGAAGCACCTAGGGAACTCCTTAACTTGGTTACCTAATTTAATGTTTGTTTCACTTAGCTATTGCGTTTTAAAATTAGCATCTTATTCATTAATTTTTATGGCGAAATGTGTCCTTGCAATACATATTATTTTTACCATCTTTTTTTTACCACATCGTTTTTTTTTAATTCCTAGCCTGCTCTGTCCCACTCTTAGGCAAAGGCCTCCCTCCACTCCTACCATGTCTCACGAACCCGCGTGTCCTCCTTCCAGTTCTGACGGAACCTGTCTCGTCCGTCCCGCCACATTTCCTGCAAATAAATAATTTTTACTTTTGACTTTGCTTGACTAAATAATGGATGGAACCCATCCATGGAGCGACCGTGGCAAGAACTACTTTACCTTAAGAGCGACCCGTGCAAGTTTCGACTGACATTATTTAACCACGTGCCTCTCGACTCACCGTTTATTTATTTGAATTCCGCGGAAAATCTCGTAAATTCAGCACTGAAGCGCCCTCTCTTTTAACGCAAACTCAACTTTTACACATGCGTTGTTCATTCTGTCAAATGGCTTCATTATGTAATCAACAGATGGCAGTAATCGCAATGTTGACAGTTTAAAACATTTCGCTAGATGGCGCTGCCGTACACATCGTAGATTATTTAGTTCAAATATCATCAGTTCATCACACACTGCTTTTGATGTTTACTGAAACTACAGTTTGATTGACGAATAGTTGAGACATTCATAAATCGGTTTTGTTGAATTTATTATTGAATCAGTTTTATTTTCAAAGTACCTACCAATATTAACCTCATAATTGTAAATTATAATTAAGAAATGTTTATTTAGTATTTAACTGTATAAAATTTAAAGTTAAGTAATAATAATATTGCTGTTCCCCAACAGGGTCCACAATATTGTAATTAGCTGTAGATAAGAGATAAACCTTTTTGTAACACCTTTTTACATTGTGGAAAGCAAATAAAATGAATATGAATCGTCTATTCGTTCTTTATGTACTAGTTTCGGTGAAAAGCATTTTATATCGAAAGTGTTCTTCTACGTTTCTACTGAGGCCAACTATTGTAAACTTTGTGGACCTGCCTACTTACCTCTATGGTTGTTTGGTAGATTTAACGCATTTTTTTTATTAATGAATAATTTATTACCTTCTGGCTTAGATTGTAATCTGAAATAACGAGTGTGGAATAAGCTTTGCAGGTGGCATTTTAGGAATTCCCCTCAATGGATAGTTCACTGAACTTGACGGATTTTTTGCGAACCTTTCTTACGTAATATTTTTATATTGAGGTTTACAAACAAACTACTTACCAACTTAAGGTGGAAGCGCCTAGGTAGCCCGCGACATTCAAATTTTGTTATGTTCTTTTCAATTGTTACACAGTACTATAGTAATGAGACAGAACGGCGTCATGCGGCTAACAGCTGAAAGGTCAAAAGCGCGCGCGCGCGAATTTCATACGGCCCGCTGTTGTATTATTGTGATAAAAGTGAATTAAAAAAAATGTTTCTTTGGGAATACTGTTTGTATGTGTACAATCACGTGTTTAAGTATCGGTCACTAATTAAGTCACCTTATTTAATCAAATCTTGGATTGTTACATTACAGGCGAATACTCCCAGTGAGGGAGCGCCTTATTAAGAAGTGAGGTTTACCTTCTCGTAACAAAGAAAAAAACTCTCTTCTAACAAACTACAAACTCTGATCCTAAAAATAAATGAATGAATACTAAATATTTTGCATAACATTGAATTAATAAATACCGCTAAAATCCTTTTTTTCTGGAAAATCTGAGACAAGTTTCTGTACTTTCCAGTGTCGGCGGCAGTTAATGTACTGACGTATCACTTAGGTAAGTGCCGAAGTCCGTAATAACATGAATGAACTGCCCTGAGCTTAATATAATTATTAACATTGCACCTACGCACAAACTTTTGGCTTAGCATGTAAATTATTTTTGTCACGGAAACCAAGATAGCTTCGCATATGAAACTGTACAATTAATAAAGTCCTCGTGAATTCAGTTAGGCGCAAGGTGCGTAGATGAATGGGAGTCCCTTTAGAAAAAAATACGATCTTCTATACAAAGTTTCATCCCATATTAAACCTCTTTATGTCTACTTTTTGACTACTACCAGCGGACGGACTATAAACGGTCGAAAATTGTTCGAAAGTGACATCAAAGACCACGATCTCGAGCGTAATTTAATCTAGAATTAGCACCAAACCCTGTATTTCCGGTTGAATCATTTCATACACAATCTTTTTACGCTTAGTCAACTGCCTGCTAAAAGATTTTGCAGATAAGCAATGACATTGTGAGATTGTAGGTAACCAAAGAGAAGCCTAAGCTCAAAGTAAGCCATGCCTGTCTCCTGTCTCCGATACTCTCTGTCCCTGATACCGAAAAGACCAATTGGCTGACGAATGCTGGCTAAAAGGTAAACTATCAAACAGAAAGATTTGACTGCTTAGTAGTGCTTAGTGCCTACCTACAGCAATATAATATCAAATCATCATGCCTGGAGTCCCCGAAGGGTAACTCAGAGGTTAATCCTATACCTGTAGGTCCATCCGCATTTAGTCATTTATGTTTAAGTCCCTTGTAATAGGGCGCCAATTAACCTTATTTAATTTTTGGGTCAGCCCGCCACACTATACCCAAACCACTGCAACTCCTGAAAACCAGAATTAACAGTGGAAACCACTAGAAAAGTGGCGAGACAATGAAGCTCGACGAAGTACTGTCTCGATTTCGTAACAATATTAATAAGAACAGATTAGCGGAGGAGTAAGAAAGGGGGCAGCTTATTGCCATCAACCGAGCACAAACTAAACTCCTGTTTAATGCTGTGAAATTCCTAATGGACAAACCCAATAACACTTTGCCCAACCCGGAATCAAACCCAAAGCTGAGCAGCAGTGCTCGCGATCACTAGGCAGTTCAATACATCTCAATCTCTTAAAAAAAAAGAAACCAGTAACTGTGACTACACTGAAACGCTAACCATGACTCAAAGTGGAAGGTGATAATTAATTCTTCTCATAGATAACAGAATCCAAACTAATAACAGTTCAAATATTATGCAAGACCAAGACATACCATTACTCACACAGTCACACACTTAGCAGACGAATTAGCTGTATAATAACATTACCAATACATTTCTGTCATCACGTACGTAATTCAAGAAACACGCTCACAAAACACGCAATGTATTTATAGCAATGATGTTTTGTAGTCTGATGACGTAGAAGCTAGCAGGCGTGTGCGCTGATGACTCAATAGTAATCAAAGGCATGCCTGTTGACCCGTCTGAACTTAGTGATAATGCCTATCATCTTATTGTCATCTCGTAGGTTCGGATTTCAGGATAATGGCAACATCTTTATTCGAACTGATGGTTGATTTTAAGATGATAACTGATCATTACAAATAGATAATGATTGTTAGAGGGAATGTTGATAGGGAGAAGAAGAATAAAAGAAAACGTGGTGTTGATATGTGACAAGGGCGAGAAAGTTATAATGAACTGATCATCACTGCAAGTTTTTTTGTAGATGCTAAAACTTTTTATGATCATGTTGAGCCCAGTTTCCCACTTTTGATAGTCTTTGGTTGTGGAGGTTAGATAGGCAGTCGCTCCGTGTAAAATACTGGTAGTTTCTCCTGTATCCCCTGGGTTTATAAAAATGCTGGGAAGATGATTTATGATGCCCAGCCGTCCGAAGTTATGGAAACAAGATAGCTATACAATAATGATGTTCCATCTCATGTTCTATATTATAGTCTGCATGTGGGTTAGTTCTATTTCAGTCACATTAGAGGGCTTCAAACAAAATAATTGCTTCAGGAACTGGTCATGCCCTTGCTAATCAGGTAATGGCCGTGGACCATCCATAATTAATCAAACTGGACCCTGGCCATAAGCCAAGGAAACGTTTCTATTAACATTTTCTTTATTATGAACAAACCCTTCATTCAAAATAATTTTGTGGAGACGGATGCATGTCAGCTATTATTTAAAAACTGTGGTTCAATAGTCCGAATGAGCAAAAGTTTTGACAAAGCCTTTTGATTCATGCTAACATTGTATTGTGGGCCGCCCATGTCCGTTCCGCGAAATCATTCGAATTACAAAGCAGTCTGTGAATGTTTGTTTGCCTTAGTTTAAATATGGACTAGTCTTTTTATCTTTGTCATCTAGGTCCCTACTTTTATAATGTAACCATAACATACTTAGCGAGCTTACTTAATTCTGCCATTAGCCGGCAAAAATCCCGCTGTGTGCAATGAGGATTTTTTTTATAGCGCGTTCTGTCCCACTGCTGGGCAAAGGCCTTCCCCAATTCCTTCCATGTGCTCTTTTCCGGTGCCTCCTCGAACCAGCCCTCGCGGTACACGTCCACATCGTGTCGCCACCTCTATGAGCTTACCGCTATAAAATGCATAGAACCTGCGATCAATAGAGCGTGTCGACTGTCAGTCTGAATTTCAGCACTAAAGTGCATCGTTCTATTTACAAGATTGATAGCAGAACACTTTTTAGAATATTATATCGTCGCGCCGCCGCTTCAGCGCTTTGAACTCCCGCGGCGTAGCGGTACCTATTCCTATTAGTTATTGCCGCCTGCTTTCAGCGTTCAGTAAAAAAGTTGAACCGCTCACGTCATCGCATGCTCTGAGCGCGTGCGCCGTTCCCCGCGCCCCGCTCGGCCCCCATACACCTCTATATTTACCGGCGCGACGCGTCGCCTCGCACCCGTCAGTCGGTCAACAGTCTGCTTCAGCAGAGCCTTCCCACAGCGTCACGTGATCATCCCTCATCATGTCAACCCTCTGTCACTCTCAACCACTCGTTGGCTCGCTCACCAACGTTACGTAGGTGGTGGCTCAGCAGACGCATTTTAGTTTATTTATTTTCTAATCTAGTTAAATTACGATTCTTTACGTGCTTTCCTCTCGATTGTTGAAATGGTTTCGTCAACCCGCGGTGCCCACGTCTTGGTGTGGGAGCAGCCTGGTTTGGAGGATCAGCGTCCTGGGAGCAAAGCCGGTGAGTTTCCCAACTGTTTACTATTCGGGTGAAGCGTCCCGTTGTAGTGAGTCCTATTGGATGACGTCACGGGGAAGGCCGTCCGTGTCCCCCATTCTTATCGTACGATACAGATTTTAGAGCGCGAATAAAGCGCTAATCTATGCGTCGCTTGATGCAATGTTTTGATTAACAACGGAACACGTGTCGTCGCTTACGAGAATGTAATAGGAATCTTCTATAGTTTTTCATTTTTGTGCTTTGTTGTCTGTAATGAATGCCCTATTGAATGCCCATTATTTTAAAGTTGGAATGTGGTTTTTATAGAAATCCTTTCCTCGTGTGCCACGCTTCGGGAGTTTGATTCATTAGAATTATTATCCCCAAACTGAATTATTTCTTAGTAGGTCTAAAATTGTTGCCATCGGGGGAAAAACCTGGATAAGGCTGGCTCATACCCAGCAGACTGTGAAGTCAGGCTGTGGATGATGATGATGATGGGGCCTAGAGTTATTTTTTCAAAACTTTTGGTCCTTTGGTCTTGTTACAAACATATAAATAGTTAACAACGCTATATTCCATATCTTTATTGATGATCTCTCCAAACTATCTGGTATTTTATATGTACAGGTAGGTACTATTTAGTCCAGTAATCATCATAATGAAAAACCAACGTCCAAACGATTACTTCCAATAGGAATGACGATGACAGGAAATAAACGATCATCATTTATTTCTCTTATCTAAAATCTGCAACTGGCCAACAGCTTCTAAGATTGTTAAATGTATACCTAAGTACGTTGGTTACAAGGTTGATATCTGTTGCTGACTATTAATTCTTTGAAACGAAAATGTCCACAGCAAGTCCGACCGTTATAATCGTTTCTTCCCCAAACGAAACGACTAATTATAACCATGCATTTACTTACTTACTACTGAGGTTTCATAAAATATGTTCATGTAAAAATATACTTGTTGAATTTTGAATCACAGTTCCATGGTTGCTTTATTGCCGAGAATATTCAACAAGTGTCAAGTTTGTTGCAATGATTCAGCATTTACTTCTAGGACAATATTTTAAATTTGAAATACGTGAGCCTCACCTCTATAGGAAAAGAGTCGATTCCAAAAAAAGACAATTCGAAATTCCTTTCCTAATTCCTATCAAATCAAGACATGATCCATCACAAAATGAACACTAAAAACTGTGCGCCCGAATATCATTGGATGACTAATGCCTAGATCTTGAACTTGTGACCTAACCAGCTATTTAACCAGAGCATCTTCTTGTTACCGATCGTGAAGCAAAAAATGAAAGTAGGTAGATATTGACCATATAATAGGATACCATTCTTTGAACGAGACGTGTAGGTTTAAAAAATATGGATGGATTGTGTGGAGCTGGAGAATGGAGAGAAAAACATGTTGCGCCAAACCCCAAATGTTTTTTCTCTCATCTTAACTTTTACTTCCTCTTTTTGGGTCGGCTTGTGCAATGTTTTTCTTTGCCATTTTCTCTTGTCAAGAATCACTTTATCATTCACTCCCTTGTGTATCCTATCTTCCTCTGCATTTCCTCTTCATCCAACACATGCCTTCCTTCCCCGATTTCATGCCTTTTTCATGATTTCCAGATTTATTTTCATAGCTTTCGAACAGTCATACTTGCGGCCGTAAATTCGTCAGTCGTCTGTTTATTTTTGGCTTGAGTGCGAACGTCTCTTCTTTGGTGAAAATTTGTCTGCTGTCTAAAAACAGAATTACTAGTATCTGGCTGGAAATCCCATTTTAATGTTAATAGAAAAAATAGAAGGGGAGAAAGAGAAGAAAGTACTGACATATGCTCCTCTCGCTCCTTTTTCCCGGTTGTTCAGCCTTCCATATCTTTCTCCGCCATTTTTTCTCTTCGTGGTAACCCTGACCTCATTTCATTAATAGCCACTTAATTATCATTAAAATCTTTAATTACTTTGAGAGATTCACTCACATTATTCCTACCTACGTGATCTTTGGGCAAAATAAAGTAAATAAATAGGAAATGAAGTGTTATTCTCACTGAAATTGCTGATGCAAAAACTCAATAGCTTACAATAATTACAAGAAATTGCGCTAAATTAGCAAAAAAGCGAAGTCGAAGTGTTTTCTTTATTCGTCGTCCTTGACTAGTTTTCCTTGAATTGTGGAGTCGACTAGCTCAAAAAACATGTTTTTGGTACCGAATCTGTGAATTGCATTGAACAAAAACTGTTTTATATGTTTCATTTTGTAAAATTGGAATTGGAAGTAAGTCACGTACTGTCCACATTTTTAGTCTTTTTTTGTACCCAAGGCTAAAGGCTTCTTTCTATACTCAAAGACATCTTTAGTCGATGACTAAGTACTAGTTAGTAAAACAAAATGATCCTCAGATCCGCACATAACGTTTACTGGCAGCTGTATCGTGAAAAGTTTTTCCAATAAATTGTATGTTTAAAGAAAAATATGTGGCGATAAAAGACGACTAAATTACCAATTTAACCTGTTAATTGGTAATTCCGTATATTTATTTCAACTAATTGATACATGACTGGGCTAATTTACGTCAGGTAATAAGTAGTACGCACGCAGCATTCCTAATTAATGGAATCTGTGCTAAGTTTACTTATCTTTTACGTGTTCGAAGTACCTACGTAGATAGTTGGTTATCTGACGGTAAATACCGGTAACCTGAAATTTTACGGGACTTGTGTTTGTTGAGTTTATCTCTCTCTGCAGAAAAAATACGTCACCAGTGTCATCAACTGAAGATGGGCATCACTGTCAAAATGACAGTAATCTAAATAAAACTTACTTCATTTTAAGATACCGTAAATTTATCATTGTCTAGAGTCATTTACATTTAATAGTCTCATAAATTCTGACCGCGGTTTATAAGAATGGCTGTGACATAAGTAATCTGTAATGATCCAACTCTGAAGGTCGTTTCCACAAAGGTTATATTGTGTTTATACAGTCACAGAGCCTGAACACAATCCTGTAGTTCGGATTCTGTAATGACTGCAATGCGATGCCATTCTAGTTTAGGTATACAACGTGACTGCAATTTAGTTTTAGCTATTATTGTTTCCTGTACGGTAGGTACCTATTATGGACTACTGCCATACCTAGTACCTATCTAAATTGTGGAATTAGACAATAACTACTGCGATTCAGTTTTTTTTTTAATTTGTAGAGTATCCGATGGCCGGATTTACGTACCTTTGCGACTGGCAATGGTTTTGCTACGTTGAGGAACCATTACCTACCAAAACTGTGTTTGGTTTTGGAAATGCCTCAAAACATCGACTATGAACGCGGTGCAAAATTATTTCCATTAGCTCTCGTATTTACATTACATGAGAATCGAATATAAATCATTATCCAGTTTCGAACATGATTCTACGGAATTCGATATCTCAAATCTCGATTCAAAACTTTGGCGCCTTTTTTGTGGCCCGTCGCCATTTTTTCGTGGAATTGCGGACAATATTTCTGTTTGATACCTGATCCATGTCCATCCTACAGATTCTGCTGTATCAGTTGCCGAGTTTAGGCTAGAGCCATTCTATTGTGAACGATATTTGCGAACTGTACTGCTTTTATAAATACACGTAGTTTTATATTAGGAAAACTGAACAAGTTTAGAAATAACTTTGTTTTTAGAATATGGTAGAACTAGAGACAAAAAGACAGGAAAAAAATGTTTTTGATAAAGGCTGAAACTATGTAAATTCAGACAAGTTCATCGTTTAGCAAATGGCCAATTGAGATGGTCCTTGTTTCATTCAAATCTTACCTGTTATTCTTTGACATTTGGGCGAAATGGCGGCAAATTCGTGCTGTGTCAATTAAATAGACACTTAATTCCCCTGACCAAGGTGCCCTGAGTTCTGACTGTATCTTATTCATATCATTTTAACAACGCTTGCAACACTTTAAAGGGTTAGGGTGTTATCACATCGATCGAATCGTCGATCGATGTCATCGATCGATAGTAGAATGGATTAGTCGATGTCGATCGATAGATCTCTTTCGACTAATCAATTCTACCATCGATCGATTAGTGTGGTAACACCCTTAGGAAGAGGAGTTTTTGCTTTATATACCTACCTACTTAGCATGAATGGGCGTAGATAAAAAAAAACTTTTTAATTTATTGACATCGATCATCGAAATCGATGTTCATACCTATTTGAAATTAACCGAGTGCGTGGGTCATGGTCGTATGATGTAAGAGAGGTCAATGAACTCACGAGGATAGTTGGTACCTACTCTTCACATAATGCCAATGGTAAGAGACAAAATTAAACAGGCTTATAGTAATAGACAACTGAAAAGAAGAAGTCTTTAAGAAGAAATTAGTGAGTAAACGGCTTTTTGGCTTCCTACTTTTATTTTATGTTTATTTAAAATGTGCGTGTTGTTAGGTAGGTACTGTGCAGAATAAATGGTATTTTTCTTCTTCTTTATTTCTTTAAAACTAATATGAATTGGGTTCGTACTAGTAACAAACGTAACTGAGGAAGTCGAAGGTAGGAACCAAAATGCCACAATACGAAAATAAACTCTCTACTTATAACATAATATTTTTCCCTATAACTACACAAACGGGAAACTCATATAAAATCACATTGCTAAAATATAGGGTACACATTTAAAAAAAATCGGTTCACATTTTATTAGTTCTAGTTATCAAGTTCGTCATGAAAAACCTTGTAGGTTAGCCTTGGTCTTCAATGCAGCCGTTTTCAAGATTGCCGCGTCAACTATGTTCCGATTCTGACGTAGCTAGTGACGTCACTGGTCTGTAATTCTGTATCTCTCGTGTCTTACAAGTTTGTAGACTGAGATGTTCCTATTTTCGTGTAGTTATAGTCTGTTTTTTAATCTCGGAGACTAAATTGACAAGTGAAAATGTCAAGACTGACTTAAATGCTATTGAAATCTATGTCAGTTTGCCATTTGTACTTTTCAATTTAGTCTCCGAGATTAAAAAACAGACTTTAGTTGTTTTTCCATGGGAATCTTCTAGCATCACAATGAATTTCAAGCGAAATTATATGAATTATGTGGGTACACGACAGAACCACAATTCGGCCATTTATTAAATGAGGTTTAAAAAAATGTTGGAAAGACCGCCACACTTAAGGAAAAAACTCTGTACCATAGGCAATTAACCTACTAAAGTCCACCACAATTAATTATTGAGTACCACAGGTTTATGACAGTGACGTTTTTGTATTAACCCTCATTTTGTTCCAATTTAAATTATGTCGCGAAAATAATAGATTCACTTTTTTCCGCTTGGTTTACTATATTCTATAAAGTTATTTCTACAAAACGAGACGTGCAAGCTCTGAAAATAAATTACCTAAAACTAAAATTCATGTCTTAATGTATTATCTAAAAATTACTAAAAATAGCCCTTAGATAGAATCAAAGACGTACGAAACTGTAGATGGTAGAGATATTCCCACAAACTTGGCAACACTAGTTCGTACACGAGCCAAAATGTCAGTTTTCCTTCACATGGCATTTATTTATCAACGATTTCGCTAATTCTGTGCAATTAGAAACATGACTCGATTGATGTAATCATATAGGTAAACAATTTATTTTAAAAATATAAAGTGGCAGACCACTTTTTTAAGATGCTTATGAACACAGATATCTACGTCAATGCCGAGTTCGTATTTTTCCGACCCCAAGAGACTGCGCGCTACCAAAGAGATTTAAAAGACTAATAGAGCGGACATTGGGAATATTTTCATACAAAACTTTTGATCCCGAATATTGTCGATTTTGACACACGAATGCTACCTGACAAGCGGGCGTATGACACTAGACAGAACGATTTGTTACTAAGTAGTAACAAGGATTACGATTTTTATCGTCTTGTCCCGTCTTTCGCTCGTAAATACTTGAATGTCTTTGCGCGCTACATACCTACATTTTAAACAAACAAATGTAGGTATATCATACAGACTAACAGCTTTAAAGAGGCATTTTGTTACAAGTACGCAAGTCTAAAGCACAATTCCCTGTAACAAAACCTATTCTGAATAGGCGGCGATGATCGATTGTTTTGTTGCTCTGTGTTGTGCATAGCATAGAGAATTCATTATAGTCTTTGGTGTTGTGTCATTAAGAAAATTCTTGGTCATACGAAAATAATGGAAATTCTTCTACTTATAGTTTTGATGTTAGACTACTAAATTATTATCATTGTTATTTAAAAACAAAGAATAATTGTTTTTTTTTTCATACCTACACGTGAAACCAAGTACATGATCAACCAAAAACTGACGGAAGCAAAAACTTCTGCTCAACTTTCATGAGTTTCATGTATTTACGTAGTTGCCAAGATAGTTGCATCGTAGCTATATTTAGAACCGGAAAGAAACGCGATCTATTTGATAGAAACAACGTCACTGAAAATTGAAACGTTTGAAAATAGTGAACTGGAGAAAAAAACGTTAGCTTTTTGGAATTTGGTGCGATCGTAGCGCGTCGTCGAAAGGCAAATTTTTAGCGGTTTTGACATTTTGATGCCGTTTCTTAGAGAATCGGAAGTCCCGTTGTTTCGGTTAGTTAGAAACAAGCAACGTGTCTAGCTAATTTGAAGTGAACACAAATTATAAAATGGTATTGTACCATTACCTAGGTATAATTATGCAGTTCTTTTCAATCTCCAGAAAAGTTGCTATTTTTGACCGTTGTTACAACTTAGCGACGATTTGCCCGGTTTCGCAGACACTATACTTCAACGAAATGATTGCCCAAGATATTATAATGGCACTGTCTGAAAACGCGTTGAAAATGCAACGATATACTTGTATTCATGCATTGATTTTGGTTTCGCCTACTGTTGGCGAAAAGGTCTCACTGGCAACGAAGAATATAAATTGGCACTGATTTCCACATCAGGTCATTCACAATCGTGTGAAATATTTTGAACGCCATAGTCACATAAAGGGTGTAACAAAACCCGTAATGTTTTGAGTGCGTTACATTGAGTCCTACCGTAAAACGTGATTTTACACCTCAAAAAAAAAGTCGTTTCCCAGCAATATTTTTTGCGTAAAGTTACTTAGTTTGATGTACGAAATACTTGTTGACGGCTTCGTGAAGGGTCCGTTTACACCCTGTATACCTACGTGACAAGCAAGCCTGTACGCCAAACGATACAAATATTATATGACAAAATGGTAAGTGAAATTGTGGGTTGGCGTGGAGGGCACGCGCGTGCGTTTATGCTCTGACGTTCAAAACGTTTTAAAAATAAAATATGAGACTGTAAGTAGTCAATCAAACATCTCTAAACATGTTTATTATGTAACAAGAAACACGTGCTTTCTGTATTTACCTTGGATTGCGTAGGAGGCTTTGTTCGAAGGCGAACAAAAATAAACTGAAAATATTTACAAAACTCACCGTAATTTTGACATGCTTTGAAGACGTCTTGTCTTAAAAGTGTTGTAAAGTAAAGAGGTAGGTACTTAATGTCTGTTTTTTAATCCCTGAGACTAAATTGACAAGTGAAAATGTCAAAACTGACATAAATCCTATTGAAATCTGTCACTTTGCCATTTTTTCTTGTCAATTTAGTCTCAGGGATTAAAAAACAGACTATAGAGTTTGTAAGTTTGGATCGAGGAGGTAATCTACGAAATTACTCACCCGATTTCTAAAATCCTTTTACTGTTAAAAAACACTATTACCTTTAGGATATGTTTCTTTGACGCAGATGAAGTCGCGCGCAGAAGCTTGTAGCTGAAAAATATTCGCTGAATGCATAACCTCTTTCTTGTGTGAAGTCGGCTAAAAGTAGGATGATTTTAGTATCTAGTTACCACGTGATATGTTCATTACGTGAGCGTCTACTAAAGTCATAACATCATCATCACAATGAATGATCTATGAAGCCGTCGTGTTGCGGCTATTCAGCTGCCAATAACTTATGTAAAATTATCTTATTTTTCATAGCTTACCTTGATGACTTAACGTATCATAAGGATATCAGAAGAAAAGTAGGTATTGACAATTTTCTCCCAAACATAACGTTTCAAATTTCGTATTTTATTTTCGTATCAAATTTTCTTTTACTCTAATAATATAGCATGAGAGAGGCGATGGCCAAGCGGTCACTGCTTACGTACACTTACTGTACTTAAGCGTAACTTACTGTACGTGGGTTCGAACCCAGGCAGTCGCATTACTTTGTGTAATTTATTTCATCACCACTGCTCTCAAAACGGTGAAGGAAAACATCGAGCGGAAACCGGCATCTCCCAAAACCAAAAATTCGAAGACATGTGACATCTACCAACCCGCACTGGGCCCGCGTGGTGGATTATAGCCCATTCCCTCTCATAGAGAGGCGGCCGTGTGTCCCAGCAGTGGGGACATTATAGGCTGATTATGCAATAACATCAGAGCTATTTAAAGTTTCAGTTCCTAATGTATGACAGTTATTCCACACAATTTTAAAAACGTGTGCAACACACAGAAACATCCATAAATTAATCTGTAATAGCTTTCAGAAATTGGCAAGATTTATGTGTTGCGAGCGCGTCAAAGACCCGCTGTCTGCGCGTGCGGCTACTTACGTAGTATGTTTCAATATTGCGATACATTCTCTGGTATTTTAGATACTCCTATATTTAATATTTAAATTATGCCCGTTTACACGAATGCCTAAATATAATTGGACTTGTGGACTTTAACTCTCGATGCTGTTTTGGTAAAAAAATTGAAAAGCAAAAAATGTTTTTTTTTGCAGGTTTTTTTTATTAAAACCTAGGTAAATTATTATAAAATATCACTTCTCTCCCTTCCCCCAATTTTAAGGCACAGAATCCTTATCCTTTTTCTAAAATAAAAGTCAGTAAAATCAACATCAGTTTTCTGCCAGTAAAATCCCCGTCAAAATCGGTCCAGCCGTTTCGGAGATTAGCCGGAACAAAATAGATAGACAGTCAGAACGACAGACAGAAAGAGACAAAACAAAATTCATTAGTAAAAAGCTGTTATTTTGAAATTACAAACAGACACTTCAATGTTATTTATTTGTATACATTGTATACTTACTTTAAATAAGAATACATTCCAATAAATTGGATAAAAAAAAAGAAAAAAAAATTGCATCTACTCTATGCCATCTCTAACAGTGATTGATTATAGAGCTGTGATCAAGTCCTAATGTTTCATCTGATTTGTTGTTAATGGAAGTTTCCAATTACTTAGTAGTAGTCCTAATAAAGAAGTGTGCACTTGTATAGTTTCTTTCATATCGTTTGATGATACCGTACTCCGAGCGCATGGCAGGAAAATGACTCCGCCACAACGTTGCACTTAAAATGCTTCCCTTTGTGGCTTTACTTAGCAACGGTGATTTGATTACACACCTAATACCTTAACTGGTTTTTTCTATACACTAATCTTATATATAAAATTCTCGTGTCACAGTTTTCGTTGCCATACTCCTCCGAAACGGCTTGACCGATTTTGATGAAATTTTTTGTGCTTATCCGGTATCTATGAGAATCGGCCAACATCTATTTTTCATACCCCTAAGTGACGCAGACGAAGTTACGTGGGTCAGCTAGTTAATTTATAAAGAGGTGATTTTTTTGTAAGTTTGTGTGTAGGGAGTAATCTTTGGAATTACTGATCCTATTCCGAAAATTCTTTCAGTAACGGGAAGCTACGTAATCCCCGAGTGTCAAAGGCTATTTAAAACGTCCCCTTGGGTTAATTTCCGTACATAACGGACGCGAAGCCGCGCGCAAAAGCTACTCTAAAGTAAAGTGTAACATTTTCAGTTATTAAGAGTCGGCGGATTTATATTTAAATATCCTTTGATAAAGTATACAAAAATGTTTGAATGACGCAAATCGGAAATCCTCTGAATATATAATACGTAGACATTTATTTAATTCATTCTTAGATACATTTTCTTGTACCCACATCTTGTAATTCTGAAGCAAACATTGCGAATACTTAATCCGAATGAGTTTAAAGATTTTGTGTGAGCTCGCCTTAATCAATTTTGGAGATGAAATATATTATCTTTAAGAATTGAAATTAATAGGCACACCTAGACAGTTGAAAATTCATCTATTTTCAAAATATAACACCAAGACAGTGTTCTATGGAATCATTCCCGCTATGTCGATTCGTAAAAGAAATGACATCTCTTTTCAAAAGTTTACGCTTGACCTCGAGGTTGGTCAAGAGTAAAACGCTTTTAGTTACAAATAAATTCACAAATCCACCTGCTGCTTTCCCGCGCTTCAGTGATGTACGTCATCGGTGGTTCCGTTTAAAAGCTTTCTTTTGCGCTCTGAACATTTTATGAACTATAAGTCCCGTCACGTAAAAAGAACGCTGAGCGACGGGCGAGGGGATGTGTTTGCGCACGTTATACCTGCAGTCGCGTCCTAAAGTACTAAGCTATTGTTTTATAATATAAGTATAATTGTTTCATTATAGAATCGTAATAGGTAATTTACTAGCTACTTAGTACTTTGGAAAAGGCTGGAATAAAAAAATTGAGAAAGTTTATTTGAGCGGTCAGCGTTCTTTTTACGTGACGGGACCTATACTAGCGACCCACCCCGGCTTCGCACATGCAATATACATATAAATCTTCCTCTTGAATCACTCTATCTATTGCTCAAAACTGCATTAAAATCCGTTGCGTAGTTTAAAAAACCTAAGCGTACAGGCAGTGGGAGCGACTTTGTTTTATACTATGTTAAGAAATATATCGGGAGACGACGTTAAAGAAGAAAAACTATAAAATTTTTCTTCACACATTTTATTGTAGTTGCCTAAATGGCCACTCGATCAAAGCAAGTGATCGTAAATAATATTCCTAGATCGTAAATTATTATTTGTTGCCTTTTCGCTATTCATGTGAATTTCAGCGAATATGTGGTCGTCTTTAGGATTTTGGGAAGCTTAAGAAATGAGAAACTGCTGTCTGCAATAGAATTCACTGGTCCTTTTGTTTTCGTAGTACACACGGCGGCAATTCAAGCTATACATTTCCAGTATAAGCTGGCCTCGAATTGCCATGGCCAATCAAAGATCTACATAAACTGATTTTGGCTTCTTTCCACTAATGAATGTTTATAATTTATCACCGACTAAAAAAAGGAGGTGTGTTACCTATGTAATTCATGGTGTTCAATATACAGGGTGTTTGGTAGATGGGTGCAAAGCCTGAAGGGGGTGATAACTTCGACCATTTAGAACTTATTAAGCTAAACTTGTCTTAGACGAAGTCTGCTCCTTGTATTTTTTTTTTAAACTCTACGGTTTTTAACAATAATATCCATTTTTTTTCAATTAATTGTTAACAGTGTCCAGTAAAAGCTGCTATGTTATTATTTTTTATTTATGTAATGTGTGATTACTCAAAAAAAATAATTCCCAAGCATCTGTGTCATCAGAGAAACATTCTACGCCATATTCAAGTTAAAGAAACTTTTAAAAATCAAGGATATGTTTTGTTTACGGCATAATAAAAAAATAAGAAAAATAGCCTCAGTTGTTCAAACCTTTTTAAAAACATGCTTGGTTATTGCCCTTTCTTTTGAGGTACTATTTACGCAGATATCTTATCAACTCTTGGATTTAGGATGTACAAAGCAAATTGAGGTCGAATATTTAATTTTTAAACAGACCAAAATAATGCAACATTTTTGTTAAAATAATTTATTGTTCATGTTCAAAATGTTGACCGCGGTTTCTTATACAAGCGCGTGCCCGTCTTCTCACTTCTGTAGTCGTGATTTTTAATTTCATCTCCTGCTTCATAACTTAAAAAGCCGTTTGATTCTTTCTATTAATTCTTCTCTAGTTGAAATTTCAACGTGCGTGTAGGCGAGCTCCTTAGCCCGTCCCCAAACGAAAAAATCCACAGGAGTTAAATCGGGTGATCGAGGTGGCCAAGGGATGGGCCCGTCTCTGTCAATCCAGCTCTCTGGGAAACAGTTATTTAAATGTTCTCTCACGTTTAGGGTCCAGTGTGCTGGACAACCATCTTGTTGAAAAATCATTGGTCTTCTCATTACCAATATTGGTATTTCGGTCTAAGGAAGGAATTTTAAGGTATAAGGAATAAGGAATTTTATTAAGGTCTAAGGAATTCCAGGTAATTTTCTCCATTTAAATTATGTGGCAGGAAGTGGGGATCAATCAACGTTCGGCCGCCCTAAACGTGAGAGAACATTTAAATATTTTTTTCCCACAGAGCTGGATTGGTAGAGACAGGCCCATCCCTTGGCCACCTCGATCACCCGATTTAACTTCTGTGGATTTTTTCGTTTGGGGACGGGCCAAGGAGCTCGTGTACACACACGTTGAAATTTCAACTAGAGAAGAATTAATAGAAAGAATCAAACGGCTTTTTAAGTCATGAAGCAGGCGATGAAATTAAAAATCACGACTACAGAAGTGAGAAGACGGGCACGCGCTTGTATAAGAAACCGCGGTCAACATTTTGAACATGAACAATAAATTATTTTAACAAAAATGTTGCATTATTTTGATCTGTTTAAAAATTAAATATTCGACCTCAATTTGCTTTGTACATCCTAATTCCAAGAGTTGATGAGATATCTGCGTAAATAGTACCTTATAAGAAAGGGCAATAACTAAGCATGTTTTTAAAAAGGTTTGAACAACTGAGGCTATTTTTCTTATTTTTTTATTATGTCGTAAACAAAACATATCCTTGATTTTTAAAGGTTTCTTAAACTTGAATATGGCGTAGAATGTTTCTCTGATGACACAGATGCTTGGGAATTATTTTGTTTGAGTAATCACACATTACATAAATAAAAAATAATAACATAGCAGCTTTTACTGGAGACTATTAACAATTAATTGAAAAAAATAGATATTATTGTTGAACACCTTAGAGTTTCAAAAAAAAAATACAAGGAACAGACTTCGTCTAAGACAAGTTTAGCTTAATAAGTTCTAAATAGTCTAAGTTATCACCCCCTTCAGGCTTTGCACCCATCTACCAAACACCCTGTATAACGCGTTTCAAATAAGAATAGGATCGACAATTACCGATATAACAGATGGAGTAGGTACCATCTGTCAACTGTCACTTGAAAAGTACGGTTTGCAATCAAATTTTAACGCAAATAATTTTTTAATAATATTAATGATCTTCTTAATGTTATCTTTGTCTTATATATCGTTTTTTAGGGCATAAGTATTGCAATTAATGCTAAATAAACTTGACATGATGTCGATAGCTGGCAATCAAACAACAGATAATTATGTTGTTTGATGAGTAATATTCCCGTATTACCCTTTATCTTATCTGGGGGTAATGTGAAATTATAGATACAGATTACCTATTTTGTAGGTAGGTACCACTCATATTGAGCGACCTATTTTTACCTGTCTCATAATCTGCCTAGCCTTTTCCCACCTATGTTGGGGTCGGTTTCCAGTCTAACCGGATGCACCTGAATACCAGTATTTCACATGGAGCGGCTGGCTATCTAGCATCTTCAACTTATTTATACGGGGTAACACGATACCGTTTGGCATACTAGATGTATTGATAGGACTGTTATCTATGTATGTGTGAACTAACCCAATAGAAAAGTGGATACTTCTGTAAACGTGAACATAACCCTGTCTGGGCTGTCGTGCAGTCAAGTAAAAAGGAGTGTATCTTTGTTCTACTTGTTGATTTCGTGGTGAGCAAACTGCAAATCAACGGGAGACCACAACAGAACAGCTTTTCATTGGTACAAACATAATAAACATTCTGCGGTTAGCCATGGCAGTAAATAACGAATTGGTGTGCCGAAATGTGCGTATAAAATGACGTCAGAACAGGAGTGCGGCACACAACAAAATTGGTGAAGAAGGATCAATAAAAATGGTCCTGAAAAAGGTTTGCACCATATTGCAAGCCTGGCTACGAGTGTAGCCGTGCCTTCTTTTTTTTGATGAAATGACAGATGTCTTTTGACACGACGAGCTTTGCAGCGACTCAGCTCAGAATGAGCACTTCTCAAAATGACAACTAGACGCAAAATCCACTTCTCAGTGACAACTTCTTAGAATGTCAACTTCGCATAGTGACAACTGCTCAAAATTAAGATTTCTCACAATGGCAACTTCTTGAAATGACAAACTCGTAATGTACGCTGTACCGTTTAATATTTCATCATCATCATCAAGCAGCCTCTCAACCAATCAACCAATGGGTTTCCTCTTTTTTGTGCTATTCTTCCCTGATCTTTGCGAGTCTTAACCAGATGTGTCCCGCGATCTTCTTTAGATCTACCAATCAACTTTGTTAGAGTGCCAACGCTCTTTCTACAGACTCTATTTAGGTACAATGTTTGTAGTGATACTTCTACTTGTCTTTCTTTACTGTTGCTACCGCGCAGAGTCATGCAGTTATCTCTCTATCGATCTAATTTCCAGCCAGTCGTTATCTTAATGCGTTTAATCCAATCGTGTTGTACATATTATCTCTATCTAGTTTATCTATTGGAAGGTTATTGCCGTATACTAATTCGTTTGGGGGATTCTTTACCTTTCTTTTCTATCTACTACCAGGGACTTACTTAAAATTTACGTAAAAGCAATCGTCAGTACAAATTCCTAAAATATTTATGGATCAACAAATATGTCACTCTCAACATTATACGCATTAAAATGACTGTCTACGTTTATTTTTCTAGCGATATGATAGCAATGTTAAATCAAGGTTTGTCACCAGCATATTCTCCCGTACGCAAAGACAAGCGCCTCAATTGAATTATACACTTTCAATTTTATGTGACGAATTAAGAAAGAAAATTCTTATCCACTGAAACAAATTTTTGAAAACATCGTCTACTCGACAATGTAAATAACGCGATGAATATTGTTGAGTCATCAAAATGAATATATATGCATTGGATTGTGAGCTTGTTACGAACATTACCCCACAGGCTCATTCACAAACACAACCACAGAACCTAACCTAACTGACGAATCTTTCTCTCTGTCCCAGGTGGCCTCGGCACTCGACACTGGGTGACGTTCATGCTGTTCCTCGGCATGGCCAACGCTTACATCATGAGGACCAACATGTCTGTCGCCATCGTCGCTATGGTTAACCACACGGCTTTGCCTGTCATCACGGAGCCGACTGATACTGAATGCGGAGTGCCCATCGGAAATACGACCAGTGTAAGTAGAAAATTTTATGACCTACTAGCTTTTACCCACAGCTTCAACTGCGTGAAGGTCGATAGTTAACCCACGGGAAGTTAATATAGGGGTAAGAGTATCCTAAGTTGTAACCCCGGTCATAGTTACCCTGTGGGTGTTGGGTTAGCACAGAAGTTACAATCTAGGAAAATGATGTAATTTTTCCGATTGCCTTTTGTTTGCAGTAGGGTTTTCTCGTATATACCTAGTACATAAAACACAAGACCTACATATCTCCAAGCTCCTGTAATTAGAAGTTTTCCTGACCAAGCAAGCATGAAGTAAGTTTGAAGAGTCGTGGCAGGAAGATCGAAGCAGAATGGCATTGGTATTTTGTGCCAATTTCAAAATCCTTGAAGTGTCTAGCAAGGAGGAAATATTTAGAATAACATAAAAGCATGTGTTCAGTGTTGTAAATCTTCTTTAACGCCCCAATAACGATGTCTTCTTTCTTGAATGTTTTATTAACAATGTATTTTGTATTGTTTTAGTCGTCGTCACAAGACGGCTCGTTCGTTTGGAGCTCGACGTTGCAGGGCTACATCTTATCCTCCTTCTTCTATGGATACGTCATGACGCAGATACCCTTCGGAATCTTGTCTAAAAGGTTTGTAAAATATTCACTACATTATGCAACAGGTCATAGGGGTTCCCCAAGGAACGATGTTCGGTCTAGTAGTCTGTGGTCTTATTTAGGATTCCTGCATTATCATTGGCATTATCATTTGTTAAAATAGTTCGGTTTTTCACACATCATGGATTTAATTATGACTAGGTAGGTCGGGACCGTTACGTAGTATCTCCTTCAGGTTCTTCAGTCAAAATACAATAAATCTTTTTATGTTGTTTAGATATAGCGTCATTTTACAACATCATAAAAGAAATCATTCATGAGTTAGGAAATTATTATGATAAACTAGCTTATCCAAATGGCTTCGCCCGCGTGGATTACGGTAATTGATACCGGGATAAACAGTATCCTGTGTTAATCCAGATTACAACCTATCTGTGTGCCAAATTTCATCCAAATCCGTTCAGTAGTTTTTGCGTGAAAGGGTAACAAACATCCATCCATCCTCACAAACTTTCGCATTTATAATATTAAATAGGCAGTAGGATGTTATTGTAGTCAATCTGATGACTTACTTAATAACTAAAATGTATCCATGTTGTGACTAATTAGTCTTGGAAATAGATATATTTAATAAGGTATTTCTTTTCTTGTTCATTCTTTATCCCTACTTAATCTACCTCAGGTTCGGAGCCCGCTACTTCCTGGGTATCGGAATGCTGGTGAACTCAGCGTTCGGTCTCCTGGTGCCTGTAGCCGCTGAGGCTGGGTACGGATACCTTATCCTGGTGCGATTCATCCAAGGCTTGGGCGAGGTGAGTCTTTTTCTCTAATTGCCTTTATAGTTCATGAACTAAGATATGAGCAACTTCAGCGACCATTCGTGCATTCTCGAATTCTGTATTTCGCTGAAGAACCAACATCTTATTTTTTTCAGGGATAGTTATTTTTTACGTTCTACCAGTTTATTTGGTCTTCTACTGAATATGTAACTACCTAATAGAAAGCATGCAATTCCAATAACAACTAATTTATTGTGATTTTCTAGGGACCGATCGTACCATGCACTCACGCTATGTTGGCGAAGTGGATTCCGCCTAACGAGAGGAGTCGGATGGGAGCCGCCGTATATGCCGGTGAGATATTATTCATACAGACTGCTTTAATAGGGCTTCAAGCAGAAACACACTCTTTCCTTATCAACTAAACTCGGTATAAGTAGGTTGATCGGGTCAGAAAGAGACCATATGTCCATAGAACAAAACGATTGGCAATGACGGTAGTCATCATCTGCCTAGCCTTTTCCCAACTAAAGGGTGTAAAAAGACCCTTAACGAAGCCGAAAGGTATTTGTTCTCCACGTCATTGCGATCATTTTTTTGTTCTAGACCCTACCTGGGAACCTTCTAGTTACGGAGATATTGGGGGTCAAAGTTCCAACTTCTTCACATTTTTTTTTTTAAATACATTTTTCTAATGCAAGATTTTTACTTTAAACACCTTCACAGCCCCCGTACTATTCAATCCATCCACCAGCACAATGTTTTGAGTACGTTACATTGAGTTTTACCGTAAAACGAAATTTTTCACCCCAAAAAAAAAAGTTGTTTCCCAGCAATAATTTTTGCGTAAAGTTACTTAGTTTGATGTACAGAATGCTTGGTTGACGGCTTCGTGAAGGGTTTGTTTACACCCTGTATATTGGGGTCGGCTTCCAGTCTAACCGGATGCAGCTGAATACCAGTATTTTACATGGAGCGACTGCCTATCTGACCTCCACAACCCAGTTAGTACTGGCCTACTGGGTAATATGATACCCCTTGGTAAGACTGGTTGTCAGACTTTTTGGGCCACTGACTACCCAACGACTGTCAAAGATCTACAAATGACAGCCGGGACCAACGGCTTAACGTGCTTTCCGAGGCACGGAGGAAACTCGGTATGTAATGGGTGGTAACCCATCCACAGACCAACCTAGGCAAGCATGGCTTAACCTAAAGATCGACCCGAGCGGCTGTTATTATTAAGCCACGAGCTCCTCTTAAGCCAAGGCAATTACGGCAGTATCGACCACAAATACTGTCGACGGAGCATATGCATCAGTATATTCTGGTGTTATACGGGGTGTAAACAGACCCTTCACGAAGCCGTCAACCAAGCATTCTGTACATCAAACTAAGTAACTTTACGCAAAAATTATTGCTGGGAAACGACTTTTTTTTTTGGTGTGAAAAATTACGTTTTACGGTAAAACTCAATGTAACGGACTCAAAACATTATGCTGATGGATGGATTGAATATTACGGGGGTCGTGAAGGTGTTTAAAAAAAACCTTGTGAAAAAGTTGGAACTTTGACCCCCAATATCTCCGTAACTAGGGGGCTCCCAAGTATGGTCTAGAACAAAAAAAATATCGCAATAACGGGGAGAACAAGTACCCTTCGGCTTCGTTAAGGGTCTTTTTACACCCTTTATTATTCAGAACTAAGTAACAGCCTCACAAAATTTTACCAAGGTATAGCCACCATGAACAAAATGATATCCAGCTTCTTGTGAACAAATTCATATAAACTTTGCCCATTGACCATTCTTGCAAAAATTCTCTAACCTTTTATCCCTTTTACAGGTGCACAATTCGGCACGGTGATCTCTATGCCCCTATCCGGTCTACTGTCAGAATACGGCTTCGCTGGCGGCTGGCCTTCCATCTTCTACGTGTTCGGTGTCATCGGCATCGTCTGGTGTATCGCCTTCCTGTTCTTTGTTTACGAAGACCCGGAGCAATGCCCCAACATCAAGGAGGCTGAGAAGAAGTACATCTTGAGCTCGCTGTGGGGTGCTGCTGGTTTCAGCGTGAGTATTTTGAGTGACTTTGGTCAATTAGTAACAAATTGTAATTTGCTTTACTCTGTAGTTCTTAGTAACTACTAGAATTAGATGATGGCAAATTTTAACAGTCTCTAACCAATGTTTTTTATTACAGTCACCACCAATTCCTTGGAGCAAGATTCTTCTGTCAGTACCTTTCTGGGCCATCATGTTGGCACACATGGGACAGAACTACGGTTACGAGACACTCATGACGGAGCTGCCAACCTTCATGCGACAAGTGCTGCATTTCTCTATCAAGGATGTAAGTACCTATAGTTATTTAGCAATATACGTACTTATTGAGTAAAATGTCCAGACAAAATCACTACAACACATAAAACCGAACCCATACAAAATAAACAACCGCCCACTTGGCTAATAAAGTAATTTAGCAATGAAGTCGAATACGTAATACAATTTGGATTGTTCAGGCCATTAATCATTCTTCACGAGCCGTCGTCGACGGGTCAACGGTTCACGATCGGTCAATTGTATCTACAGAGTTATAAGATTGACAACTCACAGACAAGATTTATTCGCATTTTTCTGCTTTAATTTTGTCGATGGTAGGACTTGGATCGCACTAGGCTCCGGTGGTAGATTACAGCCCACTCCCGATCAAAAAGAGGATGAGGAGAGATGTACTACCAGCCGTGGGAACATTATTGGCTCATAGGTATCCCAGGACTTGATTAGCCGGTTAATTTGCTCGGATAAAACTTCTTTAGCTCCAATATTATTTCTCTCAGCTAAGTGTTCAAGTTACAGGGTATTTCTGGCGACCTGTAACGACGATCAAAGATCCACGACATAACAGCTTGAGCGTGATCGTGGATAATAATAAAGTTATCCGTGTGTTGAAAATTACTGTAAATCAGATGACAACCCTATCTGAAACCACTTGAATCAGTGCCCTTTCCGTTTAGATTGATCCACGGAAATGTACTCGCAGATGAGTGACAACAAAGGACTCGTTTGTATGGAATACGCGCGGCAATTTTGACGTCATTTTATTACACGATAAAAAATAAAAATAAGGGGATTTAGATATCTGATTTAACTGCCAAGCCTACGGATACTCATAAAAACTCAAGCACTCGCATACTTGGTTTTATGATTACAAGAAGCTTTTTGCAACACTAAGTTAATTTTGACTAACGTTCATAAAACGTTCTTTGTATCGAAATATGGGTCTTCACATCGCTTTAACTGCATGGTTAATTAACAACATTTTTTCTTCCAGAACGGTTTCGTGTCCGCCCTCCCATACCTGTGCATGTGGCTGTTCTCCATGTTCATCTCTGTGGTCGCCGACTGGATGCTGTCCAGTGGACGGTTCAACCACACGCAAGTCAGGAAAATCATCAACAGCATCGGTGAGTTTCCACAAATTTTTGTTCTTGATCGCGTTTTATGTGATAGTGTCAATTCGCACTTTGTGGTCGAATTGTCCTATCTACTTCAAAGTTTTTAGTTTACTAGCCTTTAAAGGATCTTGTTTTGATTTTAATCAAATCGATAGAAACAAGGGAACTACTGACAACTCTGGAAGGAAAGACCTCCAAAATTGCGCTCCAAAGTCACCAACTTCCCCACAGCTCCCATAATCATAAGTTTCTTCATCTTTCAGGTCAATACGGTCCGGCGTGCGGTCTCTTTATCGCCGCCAACACCGGGTGTAACCCTGCCGCCACAGTCGCCATCTTAACTGTGGGTGTCGGTCTCAACGGAGGTATCTACTCCGGTTTCAAGGTAAGGATGAGATTATTTGTTTTTTTAGTAGTTGAGCACTATAGAAATGATTTTAGTTGAAACGTCATCGCCACTGCTAGCTAGTTCGGGAATATAAAGATGAAACAAACAAGTCCTCTAAGCGTGAAAGGGTTGGAAAGAAGTTTGAAAGAAAGAATAGTCAAATCATGTCCAAAAAGTTTCTTCACTGAATAGAAGATAACATTAAAGAAAAAAACTTAGTTCTCTCTGTACATAAGTATCTCAATCATGTTTTTTATTTTGTTTTCAGGTGAACCACTTGGACATCTCGCCGCGTTTCGCAGGTGTTCTGATGGCGTTCACCAACTGTCTGGCCAACTTGACCGGTCTCCTTGCACCCATCATAGCTGGATACATCATTGAGGGCAGGGTAAGTATCCACAGTTATTGGTTTTCACTTCGAAAAAACTTTTTTAAAGTTAAAATATTAAGTATTTAAACACGCTTTTGTTTGGCGATTATTGGAAATTATCTCACAGGAACGTTTTAAATATACACTCGGGGATAATTTAGCTTCCATTAGCGAAACTATTTTCGGAATCGGATCATTCATCTTGGTTCCGAAAATTACCCCCTACATCAAAACTTACCTACATACTTTACCTCTTTAATTTACTCATCGATAAACTTTTCTCCAACAGCCCACTCAAGAGCAATGGAGGAAGGTATTCTACATCGCTGGCGCAATCTACATTTTCTGCGCCACATTCTACAACGTGTTCGCTTCGGGCAGGAGACAGGCCTGGGACAACCCTGCCGATGACGCGGCTAATGCCAAGATAGCAGCCGACAAGAAAGCCAAGAAAGATGAGAAGAAAGCCGCCAAGAATCCGAGCGAAGCCGAAACCGCGCAATAGGGGTTAAAAAGTTGAGAACCAACAACGAATACAACTGTTTAAAGTTTTGACTCAATACGGCTTGCAAGACTGCTCCCTAACGTGTTTTAATTAAAATAATTGTTGAATTAGGGGTACAATACTTGCAAAACGTAATGTGTTAAATGGAATAAATGTTGGCTGAATCGCAACGGCTCACGTGTCGATTCTCTTGTAAAAAGTATTTAATGTTTCCCACGCGTTTCAATAATGGCGGTTGTGTTTGTTGGCTTTGTTCGACCAAACGCGAGATCAACATATTTTTAGGGTGAGACTGTATTTGCAAATTATAAGTAATTTAAATTATTTTTTGTTTTTAAATGAACTTTTTAGATACCTATGGTTGTAATTTTTTCTGATAAAATAAAACATTTTTTATAGACTGCAGTCTTTTCACCTGTCTACTGTATTTTTGAAATACGACGAGACGCACATCAATAGGGCTGTGATAATATCTTGTGTATGATACACAACGAATTCGTGTTTGGTCAACTTTTTAACTCTTAACATTGCTATTTATTATATTTAGTTTAATTACCATACAAGTATTGTTCATAGTTATTTTATAGTTTATATTGAAGACGAATGAAAGATGGAGTAGCGATTCTGGGGTCCAAATGAAACCTAATGTTACCGTCCTAGCCTAGCCAGTGACTTTTACACTTTTGTATCCTCGCAAGTAATGATAAATGACAGTTTTAATAAATAGGTAGTGCCATGTTGCCATCAAAGCATTTGATACTATGTTGCAGGCTCCGGAAAATTAATTTCCACTAATCCATGTCATAGACTATCAGGAATATCCAATCAAATTAGTTTTAAATATCAACTACGGTTAACTTTATTTAGTAAGTTTCCGACTCATGACTTGTAGACGAACGCGCTACATTATCCTTGAGCTTTTGAAATTAAATTTTAACCGTCAGCGGTGCAGTTTTCCCGCCAATTCCTCTCAGTCTATGCCTTCGTGTTAGTGCCAAAACGGTAATAGTGTTGTGAGTTCTGATTTTATAAAAATCATAAATTGTCCGCTGAAAGCGGATGTTGTTGCATTAGTTAAGTGGTTATAAATGTTTTCTCTGCAAGATTATTGTAATATTTATGGATTAGTTATATCATGTAACGTTGTAAGACGCTACACGCCCAGGAGCTTATGTGATCATTCTGTTATTACCTATAAGTTAACATTAAGCTATAGGTATTGTAAACCGCGTACAGATTATTAAGTAAATAGAACATTTTATTCCTGTAACTTGTAATTGGTTATACATAAACTTAGTACGTAATCACAAGCTTTGAATAAATAAATGAAATATTGTTAATTTTACCATTTTCGTAAAAGTTCCATGTCTTGTCTGTGACAATGTTATGTGCCTTGATGTGAGAGTACAATTCAAGGATGGCGGTGTGTGAGACACACTGGGTGATGTCCATCAACGCTGTAATTTATAATTAGTCGTTTTAATAATCGTATATAAGTTCTATTGTAATACGACAAAATAATACAAAATGATTTTTAAAACATTTTCGAAGTTTTACTCTTTCCCATTATTTCCAGTTAAGTACCCACAAAATAGTATACCTAGCTAACATGAATTAAATAATAGGATGACAGTCCTGTAACTAAGCACAATTTATTCATATTATTTTGAGTGAAATAATAAGTGAACCCCTGCAAATAATTCATAGTAAGTTAACTAGTTGCGAATAAAAAAAACAATTATATACAAGATATATTTATTCTTAAAAACAATGATCACTTGAATTGTACATGATTTCATGATGAAGACTTCATTCAGCTAATAACTTTACTGAAATGTTGTAAACTAAATGAGCCTGTCCCACTCCTACAAGGCTGGCCTAACATAAGACAACTAGATGCCGACCGAATGTTGTCCTTCTTCGAGTTCAGCACCGCTTCCCTCAAAAATATTAGCGAAGATTCGAAAGACATCTGCTGCAACGGCGAAGAAGATGCTTCCATTCCTTTCCGACTCATAGGTTCGAAGACACCGTTGTAAGTCATATAGTCAGCGACCAACGACAAATGTCTGGGATCCACTGTAATACCGTAAACGTTAAATACGTTCTGTATTTCTGATATGATCACTTTATTAGCTGCTTCTATGCCATAAGTGTTTGCAATAGCATGAATGTCGTTACTGTATAGTTTGTTCAAATCTAAAAGATGGTTGTACTTGAACATTTGTAGAATGTTTATACCTTCAGTTTTGAGGAACAGGACATTCTTCTCTTTGTTAGTGATGGCTCGTTTTATGTTCTTGACTTCGTGTATTACGGATTTCATTGCAGCTTCGCGGAGAGCCTGTGATAGATCGACTCTTAGGAAGGAGATCGGGAAGAGAACAGTCAGTTCGCACCATTTGTGGTGTTTGGTGTCGAAAGAGTAATTTGTTGCTTCTTTTAAGTTAGAAACTACGTCGGTCATGATCTTGCTGGTTTCTGCGTCATTGGCAGCAACAGTCGCGTCTAAAACATCTTCCTCTTTTTCTGCAGGTTGTTCGTCGCTGAGTTCTACTTCATCATCTGATTTCTCTTCTTCCCCTGATTCGGGATCTTCGTATTCTTGCTCTTCTGTTCTTTTCTTGCGAATTCTAGCCTGTAAAATAATTTAAAATAGGTGTTAGAACAAAAATGTTTTTCACTTCACATAAAAGTGTAATTGATAGTAGATGCAAGACTACTATCAAATTGATGATGTAAGTCTTACCAAATGATAGCGACAAAGAATTTAACCAGAAAAACTTTTTTAAAGCTATTTTATGGGTACGCTAAGTGTTTGTAAAAAAAAAATATCTAATGACTACCTAAACATATGAGAGTATATTGTTAAAAAAACTTACGTCAGTATTGTCGTCATCTTCGTTAGGAGCCTCGTCGTCCGAACTATCCAAAACCGCAGCAGGCTCCGCCTCAGGAGCGTCGTCTTCCTCCTCATCGTCACCTGCTTTAGTCCGTTTCTTCTTTTTCTCCGCCGACCAAACCACACCGCTGACTGCCTTCGCTTGTTTCCGCACAGTCGTAAACATTTCGTCAAAAAATTTGTTCTGCATGTGTTTTATTATTTGCTGTGGCTTCACCGCGTACTGAGTTTTGTACTGAGAATACGGCAAAAATTGGAAGCGCATTGTCGTTTTTAGCTGCCTATCAGGCTTAATCACTATCTGACATTGGACGTCTATCTTTTCCAGCACATCAGCTACTGTGACCCTGTTAAGCTTTTGACGTAATTTCTCAGCTTTCTTTGTTAAATCCGGAATGTCGTCCCGGAATGGGATGTCCATATTTGGTGTTTTGAGCTTAGCTGAAGCTGTCATAAGAATTTCTCTAAGACGAGGTATTCCAAGGGTTACGTTCATGTCACCACGACCGGCAAAGTGGAAAGTGTTCAGTGTCATCTGAGTAGATGGCTCGCCTATGGATTGAGCGGCTAACAGACCTACGGGCTCACCAGGAGCAGCCATTGATTCAAGATATTTAGCGTTCATAACATCAACGAATTTATCCTTAGCTGTATGTTCGTCGTACCCGCTAGAATGACGCTTTTTCAAGTAACTTTGTACCAGATTATCTAATTGTTCATTAATAACTCCGAATTTATATTCAGGGGACATCTTGCTTGGAATTGGGTCTGGACATTTCTTTCGTGTGTATTGTTGTCTTTCTTCCTCATCCATCTCACGCCATTTCTTTTCCAACTCCCAATAGAATGGATCTCTTGTTCTATCCGTCGGTACATCATCAAGCTCTATTTGTTTTTTCTCGAGCGCCGAAAATTGGACAAAGCCACTTGTTCGGACTTTTTCGAAAGGACTACCGTACTTTTTCTTCCACTTCTTCAAAGATTTAATTGATTTTGTAACGGCTTTTAAACCTTCGTCCTCTTTCAGTTTATCAATCACGGCTTCACCGACTACTGCGCTGGAATTTGTGTCAAGGAACGGAAACTGATCCTGTCTCAGGAATTGACATTTGAGAACATCTAACCCGTCTTCTCCGTAAGCAAATTGGATGATACTATCATCAGCATCCCTCACTGTATGGTCATAGGCAATAGATAAACTTTCCAAATGCTTGATTAGACATCTTTGCAAGTAACCAGATCGACTGGTTTTGACAGCAGTATCGATAAGACCTTCACGACCAGCCATACAATGGAAAAAGAACTCTTGAGGTTGTATTCCTGTCATGAATCGACCGTCAATGAACCCACCAGCTCTTGGAGACACATCATGTGGTGGAAAACTGGGCAGAGATCGACCAGATATCATAAGAGGCGGTCTTTTACCTTCTAACTCAATTTGACCAAGTAAACATGAAATCTGCATAGTGTTTACGGTTGACCCTTTAGCACCCGATTGGACCATCAATTGCAAGTTATTGTAAGGGAACTTTTCAAGCAGTCCCTCAGACAAACAAGCCGTATTTATATTATTTGTGTAAGAGTCGAGCATACTTTTGTACTGTCTGTCTAGATTCGCTCTAAACTTCGGATCCTTCGTGTAATTTATTTCGATGGTTTCTTTTAACTTTTCGTCGTCAATATCGATGGGTAAGTCGGTGGCTTTCACGGCTGCAGCCTTACCAGCATTACGAACCAAACAAATGAAATCATCGCGCTTTTTGTCTGCTTCTTCTACTACCAGAATATCCTTGACTCCGAGTGTAAATCCAATCCATTGCAAATAAAAGGTGAAGACTTTTGAGAAAGAACTTAGTAAAGCACTTGAACTGTCGCCTCCATATAATTCGTACATACAATGAACTAAACCATATGGCGTAGCACCATAGTGGGTTTTATCCAATACTCCGGAAAGAAGTTCTCCTTTCCTGATGATGACTTCTGCTTCTGTCATTGTGTTAAGATTATTGAAAGGAGTGCCTCCCGCCTTCCAAGGTCTTGGAGGTGTTTTCTGCCACGCTTTCGAACTAATTTTAGCTTTTCCTATCAAAGTAAGGCATGGCTTGCCTTTAGGTGTTGTATTAATTATAATAGTTGACAGAATTTGTTTTCCAGACCACAGTACGATAGGTTTTAGTATGGTAGGTGGAAGAAGCTTGATTGGTCCTTTATGATTAGGCAAAGCTTGGAAGACCAGCTGTTGATAGTCAGCTTTTCCGAAAAAGGCGCCTCTCAGGGACATTTTCACACCAGAAATGACGTGATCTTGGATTAATCCACTTAATGGTGTACCGTCTTTTGGTACAAGATATTGTTTTCGTACAGACATAATGTTGTAAGCTTCACTTCTTGCGATTTCATTTTGTGGGAAGTGAGCATTCATTTCGTCACCGTCGAAATCGGCGTTGTACGATTTACAGTTAGCATAGTGTAGCCGGAGTGTTTTTTCTCCTTTCAAAATTCTTGCTCTGTGAGCCATCATACTAGGTTTATGAAGGGAAGGTTGTCGGTTTAAAATCAGGACATCACCATTCACTAAATGTCTATGAACTGTCTTCAGTCCTGATCCCTTAAACTCATCAGGTGTTAGCAATCTTTTGGCAAGACTTTTTCTCTTTTGTATAGAATCAGTTGCTATTGTGATGACCCTTCCATTTTCCATTTCAATTTTCTCAGCACCTGGATGTTTGTTGGGCCCATTGATAACCATTTTTCTCAATTCATCAACATTCCATTCTGTTACTGGGACAGGGTAGGTCAGTTTCATAGCAAAGGCATCCGGGATGCCTATTTCATCAATATCTACATTGGGGTCAGGTGTGATGACAGATCGAGCAGCAAAATTGACTCTTTTGCCCATCATGTGCATTCTGATCAAACCAGTTTTCTTTTCAATAATCTGCTTTAGACCCTGACTTGATAAGCCTTGACCTTCACAGTTTAAAAGGTTATTGATACTCTTTTGTAGCTCTTGCCAGACTATGTGAAGTTTCTCTGGGGGTGATTTGCCCTGAACTGCCTCATAAGCCTGTCTCGGTACTTGATCTAGGCAGTCAATAGCTTTCTTTTGGTCTGAGGATGATAGTACATGTAAAACTGCTCTAGCAGCAAAAGCATTCTGTAATATGGTCTTATAGACATTAGTTTGAGGGTGTTCAATGAGTTCACCTCTCAAAACATTGCAAGGTCTTACACAAGGAGGTAAGACAGGAACAACATCTAAGAAAAATGCATTAGTGACGGGCTGCACATTTGAATGTTTCAGAACAGGGAAACAATGTTTTAGAATGTCTTCGTCATTTTGAGCTATGGCTGTACAAAAGCGTTTGATTTCATCAGGCATTAAAATCTTGATTCCTTTGGTTCCTTTCTCAGCACCCTCTGCACTAAGATTGTACATGATTTTATTCTCTGATGTGGTCACTTTAATAAGTTTGCAAGAGCAAAAGGCGCATTTCTTAGCAGTATTGATAACTCTAAAATATTGATTAATCAACTTCGCTCTTAATTTATCTACATTTTTGTTTTGAAAAGTTTCTACAACTGGATCTCTTGTTTTTAATAGTTTCTGATATTTCCTAATTACTTTATTCGGTTTTTCAGGGGAGTTTTCTTTTCCACTCATAATTTCTCCAACATAATTATCCAGGTCTAAGGCAGCTGTTATGTGACCTGCGTCAACTAGTTCTAGCTGAAGTTTTAATATAAACTTCATTCTATCATCCATTTGTATTTTGAAACATTTTAGGCAACTTACCCGGAAGAGTGCATAGATGTTCTTGATAAATAATGGATTGACTACAACTACGGGTAGTTCTATGTGCCCAAAGTGTCCTGGACAGTGTAACAAGACATTGTTACAAGTTCCACAAGTTTCATTCCTGTCTCTCAGAGGACCTAGAGCAGAGTCATACAGACCTCCCTTTGTAGGATTTCCTATAGCGTCGAAGCTCTGTACATTTGTGATTTTCGATACACTTAGTTTCTTGACATCTTCATCAGTAAACATCAGGAATTGGACATACTCGGGGTCTACGGACGTCAGGCCCGACGCAGACGAGCCGTATGATGACTTAAAAGCCATTTTTAGTATCTGAAATTACGAAAATACACTTAAATAAATAAATACGGCATGATAACATAACCTACATCAAACTCAATAGAAATATTGTACGAACTTATGATAAGCTGGTCCGCTATGTCATGGAAACTGTAGCTTAATATACGTACTTTTTCACTACAGCATACCCAATTTGGTACAATAATATTCCGATTTTATATTTTTTTCCCAAAAGCCTTCAAAACGTTCAACACTCAAGCACATTGTTTTGACATTTGATTGATTCTTGACATTTCGTTTTATGGCAACATAGTGTAATTTAAAACCGTACTCAAAAACCGAAGCTAGCGAAACACAGTTACGTTCTCAATGTTTTTAGTTTTTTCATGTGGCAACATCATTTCGGTCAGTCAACATGGCGGCCCAAGATGAAGTTGACGTATGTGAAAGTTGGGAGGATATGGACGAAATTGGCGTAAGTGTTACTGTGAAAGCAAAACCTGGACGTTTCCCGCGTCGGAGCTGGCTGCAGTGGAGTTATTTACATGTGGGTTTGTCTATTTCAGTTGGACCAGAAGATCAGGCTGATGTCAAGTGACTGCGCGCCAGTGCAAACTTCACTCAAAGGTTGCAAGGTTACTGTTGAAGAGAGCGCGTGTATTGGATCTCAGTGCGTGATGCCGGAGCCAGCTATCCGTATCCTTAAACGGCCGTCGTCCTCGGGCAGCGGCCAACTGAACGGCGAGAGTCGCGCGCGCCCGGTCAAAACACTCGAACAAAGGCAGAAGGAGTACGCCGAGGCTCGTCTGCGGATTTTGGGAGAAGCTAGAAGTCCCGAAGACGTCATTGATGACAAGTAAGGCCGGTTTCATTTATCAAACACTGTGATATTGTTTTACATAACACCCATGTTGGAGGTTTGTTCTGGGTTGTTGAAATCGAAGTTCAGTCAAGATATCTTGCCAATATTGCGGATGTTCAACACAAATTTTAAATTTAGGACTAGTTTGTAATTAAGCCCGTCGGATTTTAGTTATTCACCAGAAATCCCTCGATTTTACTCGATTGAACTCTACATAGTCTTGATTGAGAAGTATACTAATAACTTTCTGTCACTTGTTTATCAAATACAAGTTCAGGAAAAAGTCTTTCTCACTAGTAACATGTTTAGCTTCTTCTGAAAATGTATGGGCATGTTACTGCTATGCATTTAATACATCAGTTTCAGGCTAGCATAATCAGCCTCTAATTTTCCACCTGCTTGGACACAGATCTTGGCTCTGTGAGAGGGATTAGGCCGTAATTGCAACATGCTGGCCAAGTGCGGGTGGGTGGTTATAATTTTTAGAGCAGTAGTGACAAAACAATTTACACAAAGTCAAGTCTGGGTATGAATCTATGACCTACAACTGCAACTCGTAAATCACATCATGCTCCACTGGGCTGCCATCAGGGTGGAACTGGGGTATAAACTTGCCAGGCATCTAAGATCTTTCCATCCTCATAATAATCGCTTTATGACCAATCAAAATTTATCAGGTGGTATATAGATTAGTCATTATTGGTTTACCAATGATTGTGTTGATAAAGGCTACGTTAATTATCAACAAGTCCTAGAATTATCCTTTTAGGATGCTCTACTAAGCAATTTGACAATTGCATGCAGTATCAAGTAACAAAAAAGTAGGTAGAGATGTATTAAAAAACCATATTTTGCCAAATATGTTAAAGATCCTTGTAATTGGGGTAAGGTTCGGGCCCTAGCATAAATAAATAAACATGACATATATTCATAACATAATTTGTATGATTACACTAGTTTACAAATATTTTTTTCTTTGTTCATAAGATAGAACCTGTTGGATTTGTATTGTGACTACCTTCTAATAACTAAAATGAATTTCAAATATTTTGAACCCATCAAGTTTTTTTACCATACCCACAAGAAGTTTTGTCGTTTTGAAGCAGATTAATGCTTACATAGTAGTACGATGTTTGATTTCGAAGGATCTGAATTGAAGGATGGCAAACAGATGCGTGTCAGCATAGCGTGTCTTTAATAAATCATTTGCCTGAAAACCTGGGAAACGTGACCGATGAACATGATGTTCATTTCACCAACATTTGAAGGGTTTTGAGGCAGATTACTATTGGTTCACTTAAAAGAACACTGACATAAATCAGAATTAAAAACAGCGTAAAACTTGTGTGTTATGTTAAAATTTAAAAAATTCAAATGTAAATATTTTGAAAACTGGATGTCCTAATTTTTTTTTCTGAATTCAGAATCTTGTTAAGCATTAAATCTATGCATGGTTTTTATCTCGTGAACAAAAACCCTGTAAACTAGTGTTGTGATTCGAAAATACAATTTTTTTATAGCATTTTTTTGCAATAAGTTCATTTAGTAACTCCCTTAAATAGATATGTATAAAGTCTTAGATTAAATAGTTATTTAAATTTTATATGCTTTCGAATTTGCATTATGTTTCGTTCAAGAGTTCTTGCCAGGCCCATCATGCACAAATAAAACCTCAAGGCCATGAAAAATTCCAACAACATCAAATTGATTTTTAAAGAAGTTTGTAATTTTGAGGTTTTACTGAATATAGGTAGGTCTTGCAATTGATGTTTCAGCATCATTAATGAGTTTGAAGAGAAACCAATGGTTATTGGGGGCATGCAAATTGTTTGTGCCTGAAATGTATTGCTGAGAGATTTAAATAATGTCTGATAACTGTAATATTTATTGTGACTTGCAATATGATAATCTATCTAGCCTTTTCTCAAATATGTTAGGGTGGAAATCCAGTCCTTACCAGATGCAACTGAATGCCAGTGTTATGCAAGGAGTGACCACCTAACTGCTGTCCGTCCCTTGGTAAGACTGGTTGCCAGACTATCCATCACGGCTCTCTCACAAAATCAACAAATTACAGAACCAATGGTTTCTAACCTATCTATGCACCAGCCTTGGCAACTGGTGCTTAACCTTGAAGATCAATTTGAGCAGCAGTTATTATTTAAATACAAGTCTAGTTCTGTATGATATCATTCAAAATGTAACTGTTTTTTTACACAAACACACTGTTATTAAAACATCGAAATGTTAGTCATCTTTTCGTTTTACTGGAACTTGTACATATTATGATCAAGTTAGTAATACAGGCTTAGATAGATAGATAGAATATAATTTATTGTCAGGGCATTATATGCTAAGCTGATTTTGATGAATGTAGTTTAAAGTAGCGGTTTATCTAGAATATTTAGTTTAAAACTGTTTACCTTAAATATTTGTTAGGTAGACTGCATGTCTGTCATAAAACAGTAAACAAACAAATCAGCTGGTCACTCATACTATTGAAATTTACAATACCATGCTAGCCCAGCTCTGGGATCAAAGTATTGTGATGAATGTGGATGTTTGACCTAATGTCATCATCTGCCTAGCCTTTTCCCAACTATATTGGGGTTGGCTTCCAGTTTAACCGGAAATAGAAATAGAAATAATGCAGCTGAATATCAGTATTATACATAGAGCTGCCTATCTGACCTCCACAACTTAGTTAGTACTGGGTAATACAATAACCCTTGGTAAGACTGGTTGTCAGACTTATAGCACATGACTTATGGCCACTGACTACCTAACGACTGTCAAGATCTACAAATGACACCCGAGACCAACGGCTTAACGTGCTTTCCGAGGCACGGAAGAAACTCTGTATGTAATGGGTGGTCACCCATCCACAGACCAACCCAGGCAAGCACGGCTTAACCTAAAGATCGACCTGAGCGGCTATAACTATTTAGCCACGAGGTCCTCTTTTTGGCCTAATGTATCGAAACAAAATATTAATTTATTATTATTTTTCTCTGTTGCAGCCTCAGCCGGCTACAAGATAAGCTGCAAGCAAACAATCTCAATGACAATCAAAATAATAGTAATAATAAGACAAAATCTTCTCAAACTGACAATAATACCAAAGGAAGGGAACGGAAAGTCCTCAGCCGCCTGCCTACCGGGGCCACAGCCTCGGGGGTGTTCCCCTCTCCGCCTCCGCGCGGGGTTCTCGTCATCCGCACCCCCAGGGGTCCTGACGGCACAAAAGGGTTCCAGAAGAGGTAGCATCGCCGACACAATAAACCAGTAAACTCACAAAGACGTAATTCACTTCCATCCATTCGATTTACCCGTGTAATGTTAAATTGCCAGTCGTGCTACTGTTTTGATATTAGCATAATACTTGTTTCACAGTTTTTAATTGATTTATAACAGCGTGAATTTTGTTGTTTTGTCGAAATTGAATTTAAGTCTCTAGTGTCAACTGTGTCATATTTTAAGCGGAATCGCAAAGTTTTGATCATTGTGTTTTTTTCATTCGCAAAGTAAGTATGTTACGGCCATTTTCACCAACTCCATCGCTATTGACACCGAAACGAATGCCTAATTAAAAGCGATAACGGATTTTCGACGGCAGGCTCACCACCGGAGTTTAAATTCCAACACGGCTCATATTTAAGCATTCATTTAGTTGTCTAGTGTATATGAAAATATGTTTCGCATTCGCAAACTAAGTATGATAGGAATCTTAAGGTAACCTACACTTATTTCCGAATTGAGGCAGACTGATTTAGCATACATACATTAATTAATTATCATCGTTAGCAACATTTGCTAAGATCTAAATACATACAGTTATGCTTCAGTAAAGGCATATTTACACTTTGATTTGTGTAAATGAATAATATAAGTAGCTAACTACATTGCTTAAGAAACTAGTGGTTGTGGCACTTGTGCAACTGAATTTCTTCCAATTTAGTAATCACTTGTATTAATAGAAGTGTAAATTGTCTTTAAATATAAACATGCCAATGTCAATTGTAATGTATCACCTGTAACACCATTTTTTATGAAATTGTCGTAAAAACTAAACTAAGTAAAAGGATTAAAAATTGTGAAATGATATTAAAATGAAGAGTGCTCAGTTCAGGGAACAATATTATTGTTAATATTAACGTTTATATAGAACAAAACGTTGTAACAGTCTTGATGAGATTTAACTAAATGAACACTCTTGACTAAATTGTGTGTGCATTTACATATATTTTAACGTATATGAGCATAATTTAAAGTTACATTTCAAATTGAAAAAATTACATTTAACCACAAAATTATATGAATTTAGGAAAATGACTAAATAATGAACTATTACCATTGTGTGAATACGATTTATATATTACAAAAAATTCAAAGTTTTAGCATTAAACTTTTATATACAGTTTTTCTACATGTATAGCGTATTTTTAGGATAAGATATTGCTAATTGTATATTTATAGTATATTATTTTACTATGTTAAGTTTTTCGATGCTTGCACATAGTTTGTGTCAATTCTGGCATGCTATAACAACTTATTATTGTCTCAGTTTTTCTCTAAGTGTATATAAAACAGAATATCATATTCAAAATTTCTAATATCAGCTTGAGCTTCTGACTTTTAGAATATTGAGCTGTGGAATTTACACAAACTTTGTGAAATTGCATTTAAAGTGTGACTGATATTGTGTGTATGTGATTTGATCATATATTATTTTGATTATAATTATTTTGTGCGATATTATTTATTATTTATAAATATTGTCTCTATAAGACTGCATTGACCTCGCTGGGCCTACATAGATTTAAATATCTTGTGTAAAGGCACTTTCAGTGTCGTAAATTTTTAGCTAATTCGCTAGGTACATACTAATTAAAAAATAAATAATTATAATCAAAATAATGGTGGTCGCACCAAACCAACGCTAGTGTAAGTCTACATAATATATAACAAGGATTGTGATATAGAATAATTGTCTATTGCAAACCTTAACTCAACTGAAAAGTTGACTGTACAGAATACGGGAATACCCTCTTATTATTTGACATGTACTTTTAATATTGAACTTATAGGATTCGTTATAAGAAGTACAGGGATAGCTTATCAAGCCGGTACTGTAACATCTTATGTAGGACTAAGATAATTCAGTTGAAAATATAAAGAATGGATTTGAAAGTATACAGTCACTACCACTAATATGTATACGCTTCGTAATATTCAAAAGCGATTTTCTACTGCAATAACGATTCCAACTTTAATATCTAACATATTTCAGAATAACATGAGTTCCAAATACTATGTTCAAAACAACATACAATGAAAACCAATACAGTAGGAGAAAATTAATTATAAATTGCTAAATGTTTACGTATTAGTGCTCGTGATTGTATAGCTGAAAAAGTTATGTATACAGATAGCCTATAGTAAATATTCAAGATCTTGCTGAAAACCTCGCATCTCATTAAATACTCATTACTATGTATATTATAGGTTTTCTGTGTATATAAACAAAGTGTAGATTTGAGCCAGTGCCAATGTTAATGAGGTGGCCAAAAAACAGTCAAAAAATCGCCTTGACCGACTTACAAGTGCCAATTTCAATAATACGAAGATATTCACTATTAGAATTATATAGTTTCACGGTTTTATTCCTCTTTTCATTAACACCAAACCAAATGTAATGACTAAAATTCCAACTTTCTGTGTTACGCCCTTGTGTTGAAAATCAACAGTGTGCTTTTTTCAGCCATTACATTCAGTTGTCGTCTAGTTTTCTGCATCCATGAAACGCCATCTATCGGGGAAGCTCAACTGAAAATTGCTATGATTCTGCAGTAACAGTGCAACCATTGCCTTCGATTATTCTAAAGTTAAATTTTCATGATGTTTTCTCATCATCATTTTTGCCAGCCTTGTTCCAGTTTCTGTGTAACCTGGTCTATGCGACTCTCGTCCAGGTCTTCTCAACAGTTGACTGTAGGTTGTCCACCCACTTAGCTGGTCTGCCAACGCTCCTAGTACCATCTCCTGGCATGTTGCATGCTCTTTCTATAAGGTAGTAAATTCACTAGGCTCCTCAGTTAATAACCATCTTGATTGTATTTGAAGACAGGGTTTCAAAGGCTTGAAATTCAGATCTACATATAACCTTTATTGCCATCTGTATTGAACTGTGCATGTTCTTTTATTGACTTTCAATTTAATGGTTGAAGAAATTGAATAATAAACTTTATTATTAGCATATTAAAGTTCAAACGGGGGTCGCCTTAGTAACCGTTGAATTTATCAGCGTCCAGGTTTGTACAACTCAGCACTCAATGGTACTGAAAATAAAGTGTATTTATCATGATCACGGCATCACCAGCACTAGGAAAAAGTACTACTCTGCTGAGCTACTGAGCCTCCCAGTAATATTTAATAGTTACCTGCGTAGTTCACAGATGGCGTTACTTGTACACCCAACGATTTAGCCACCTTATATCTTGCCATTTAATTTCAAATTCATTCTTTATATTCAATTGGATGCATGTAACAAATAGAAGTGTTAATTGAAATTATAATCATTATTTATACTTTTATCGAAGCGCCTATTTATAAGATTCTCTGTTATTTAGTATTTTGTACTGAATAATGTTTGACTCAGATTCTGACTGTAAAGTGGAACTATTTTAACTGTACATTTGCTAGGAGTATAGAATCAGTACGGAGTCTACTGATGAAGTATGGAACTCGAAGTATTTTACTGTTTCTTATGACTGTTGTTACTACGCAACCTATTAGGTCGTCCCGCAATGGGGGCCTTAAGACACCAAATTGGTCGAAAGGGCGGATTGGTGTCATTGGTAACCACAGAGCCTTAAAGATTAGGGTACGTACCCTACTGGCCTGTGAGACTGGCCTATCTGTTACAAAAAAAAATAGTAAAACCAACTGTGTCTTTTATTTTTAGTATATTATAAAAGTTTTTATACGACCGAATATGTGCATATTAGCTGTTGATCGAGACACTCGCTAGAACAACAAACTTGTCAAATACAAACATTGTTGTAACAATAATTTATTTTAAAATAAAATATTAGTCATCTCATTTTTGTGTTTTTCTTTGCAACATTACTCTTTTGATCATAATATAACATCACAGCTCTAATCCCAAAAGGATTGGGCAGAGGTCTGCCTAATGGTATACAGTAAGACCCAGTAATTGGGGGCGAGCCTATTGCCATCAACCGGTCACAAATCTAGACTCCTTGGCTGCTACTGAGAAATTCCTGATGGAAAAACCAAATAACACTGCCCGACCTGGAAATCGAACCCGGGACTAAATGCTCAGCAATCGCGCTTATGACCACTAGACCAACGAGGCAGTCCATACCCATAGTAGTCTATGAGGCTGCAGTCTCTTTTGATCAGTACCTACATTTTACTGTTTTAATTTTGGGGTCACATGGCAGTTTCATACTGCACTTGTTTTAACTGTATGAACAGTGGCAAGTTGATATGTTATCCCAACTTTTCACCATGTAATTAATGTATGTAGCAGCTGTAGAGTTTCTTACCGGTTCTTCTCCATACTAAAACGATCAACCCGATCCGTGCACCTATTTTTCACCGTTTTATACGTGACCATGTTGGGCTGTCATCATCTTCCTGCCCTTATCCCATTCTATTAGGGGTCAGCGCAACATATTTTCTGCACCATTCTCCCCTGTCAAACGTCTCGGCATCATTTACTCCTTTCTCTTTCATATCATTCCTCACACAATCCATCCATCTTTTCTTAGGCCTCTCCATCCATCAAAATTAGGTAATGTTTATTACTCTTTTAGTCACATGCGTTTCATCCCTCCTCATTACAGGTCCATACCAAGACAAACGACTTCCGTTCAATTTTTCTGTAATAGTCGTCACTTTCAAACTTCCTCTAATATACTCATTCCTTACTTTATTCATTCTTTTCACTCCACACATCCATGTCAACATTCTCATCTCCGCTACATGCCATTTTCAGTGGCGTAGCGTGAGGCGGGGGGGGGGGGGGGCTGGGGGGGCCCTGGCCCCGGGCGGCGCGTTTCAGGGATCGGCAGAGAGCAAGAGCCAGGACGCTATGTTGCAAAAACAAGGACAACAAAGAAGTGGAGCATTTTCCTTAATATACGCCGTTGGCCCGGGGCGGCTTTTCATACAAGCCTTTTTTTTTTTTTTTACGGATTGGAAATCATCAAATGACTTCTCCCGCTCTGGGTGGAGTGGGAGGGAGTGTCAGACTCTTACTGACTAAAACCCATCCATGTTCCTTCATTGCCCTTTGTGTTCCAGGGCCACGTTATCTCTTTCGAACAGTCCCGCAGCCCCGGCAGGCATCGGCCCCTTCCTGGTTGCTGACATCTGTTTGAGGCGCGCGTGGAACACGAACGCGCCGTCGACACGGCCTGTCGTCATAAGACGGACGGATGGTGAGCTAACCCATTACTCACCGTCCACAAGCCCGCGCCTACGGTGGCCGGGAGCCACCACGTGGCCCCCGACGCCCGGTGCGTCGCCCGCGGCGGCTGGGACGAGATTCTCTCCCTCTCACGTCCCGCCACTTCCTTCGCTAGCATGACTGCTTCGCAGAAGGAGGTGACGGCTTCCCATTCCCTCTCGCTCCGGACCATGGCCTGAACCAGGGCCGGGCGCGAGAGGTCGCCGCCGCCGATCGCCGCTACGAGGACACGGCGGAGCTCCGCCCAAGCGGGGCAGACCTCCACGGTGTGCGCCACCGTGTCCTCCGGACGATCCTCACAATAATAGCACCCGGGCGTTTCCTCCCGCCCGATTCGGTGTAGGAACCTCCCGAAACAGCCGTGTCCGGTGAGGACCTGCGTCAGGCGGAAGGTGAGGGCGCCGTGGCGCCTCTCTAGCCACTCCTCAAGCAAGCCAAGCCATACAACACAAGCCTCACGTATATTCCGGTCTGCCGCCCCGTATTTTCTAGATACAAGCAGTTTATTCTTCTAGCCTGCCACCTACCTTTTTTTATATCTGTATTTATGGTAAAAAGAAAATCGAACCTATCAGGGATGCTTAAATTTTCTAGCTCGCTTCGCTCGCTCTTACAACTGAGTTTTCCTAATAGCTCTATATCTTTAATGCATTCGTAGAAAAAGTATGTTAAATTCCATTTGTTTGAATCGTGAAAAGAAAATCTGTTACCTATCCGAGGCGGGGTGCTGAAATTTTCGAGCTCGCTTCGCTCGCTCTTGCATCCTACTTACTCTCAAGTGTAAAGCTTTTATGCATAAGTCGATAAAAAAAAAATATTTATCTATATGAATAGTTAAAATAAAAATGTAACTTATCTGATGTGCAAAAAATTTAGAGCTCACTGTTTTTGTTAATTTCCGGAACGGCAAACTTTATACACTAGATATTCGCTATATTAGCAATTGAACATGACAATCCTGCATACATACGAACAAGTGATCATCATCATCATCATCATTCTCTTGCCCTTCTTATCCCAATTCATTAGGGATCGGCGCAGTATGTCTTTCTCTTCCATACCTCTCTAACTCTTTATCACTGATCGTCATCTGATCAAACACCTCCTTTCTTGAATGAAATTGTGTAAAAAATATATTTTACTGTGAAAAATAAACTTAACACGTTAAACGCCGTGGGGGACAACATATGGGCCTCACTTAGTTAGCAAACGGAGCCAGGTTAAAAATGCCCGATTGTTAAATTTTACGTATCAGTTTTTATTGCTTTAGGGGCTAGAAAATGTGCCAAATCACATGAAATAAATCGAAGAAAAGTAATTTGTGACTTTATTTCACCAAAATACTACTGTCACTCAACAGTTGCCCCCCATGGCCCAAGCGGATATAAATCGCGTTTTTCGTTGGTGGGGGCCGCGGGGGTCGGGGTGTCGGTCATCGGAAAATGAAACACATCTAGTGGGTACTATTAGAAAAAATAGAAGGAATATACCAAAAGAGGTTGCTAATGCTAAACTGAAGACGGGTGAATATATAGCTAGAGAGAGCGAAGATGGAATTACTATTATGAAGTGGAAAGATAAAAGAGACGTACTTGTTCTTTCGACCAAACATTCCGACCGTTTCCAGACAATTACAAAGCGAGGAAAAACGGTATCGAAGCCGAAAATCGTGCTAGACTGTAATAGGGCAAAAGGAGCTGTCGATTTGTCATACATGTTTGATGTAGTTTCATTTATCAAACTATCCCCGAAAAATTAAATCCTAACAGCTATGTAGTACAACTTTAACCAGATGTTAACTACTTAAGTAACAGTATAGTGTTTTACAACACATTATAAATAGTAATTTTATGGAAAAATATAAAATAACACATTATCACACACACTTTTTCCTTTAGAACTTACAAACAAGTCTTGTCTCGAAATTATTTGTCATATTTTTCTAAGTCATAGTTTTTACTAAAAACCAAATACAATCTATTTGTCTGCAGGGCCGTGGGGGTCACTTCAAATACATATTAGCTTCATATCTGTGCCTGCCGGCCCAATAGAGACACTTAAAATCACCTCTGACTCGCGGTCATATGTTGTCCCCCGCGGCCCCAACGGAACAGTTAACTGTCGACCAAATGGTGCCCCCCATGGCCCAAATGGAAAAACGAAGAAAACGCACTGGCGTTCAACGTGTTAAAGAAAAAGAAAAACATTTTTAAATAATTAAAAAAAATGCTTTGTATTTTGACTCTTTCCTACGTTTCTTGACTAATTATGAAATTAGAGGGGGCGGCCAAAATTACAGTCGGCCCTGGGCGGCAATACCCCACGCTACGCCACTGGCCATTTCATCCATTTTTTTCACAGCCCAGCATTCTGATGTGACCTTGTAGGCCTGTGTGAATATATTTTGAATTTGAACAGACTGGTCAGACTGGCCATCCTACGAAAAGACAATATTATACTAGGTAGGAACTTACAAGCAGAAGAGTATAGCAAAAGTGTTTCATATACCTACCTAGGTTGAGTGAACCAACCGAGTAACAATCATTCTATGAAAGGAAGTACATAAATGGCTTACAAAATAATTGGCATAGGTATCATGACATTTCCATTCCGTGGGAATTAGATTGGTTAAAGAGTAGGTATACTAGTTATTACATCAGATTTTGTCATATTTTTTAGAAATTATATTAAAATCTATACAAAGATTGTTATCTTATGTCGGTCTGATTACGTTTCTGCGCGGAAAATAAACAAGTAACCTGTTTTATAATTTACATAATGGTGATCGGAGTTGTGTCTAATCTTATTAATACTATATTACCTATTAATATTGCATTTGATTTGTGTTTTGCCCTAATAAAAATACCAGTCTTCTGTATGATTCGATTGTGGATTACAGAGTCGGTGCTGGTGCTAGGATGGGTGAGCGCTATGGGCCCTAGCCTTCAAAATTATCATAGGACCCGAGGTCCCTTGAACAACATATAAATACCTAGGTCTTCAAAAATAGATCTTGCTAGAGTAAGTGCCAGCGCACACCAGGGACGAGGGGGGGCAGAGCATTTTATCTTTAAAAATTCCAATGTTGATGTCCCTTTGATGCCTTGGGGTCGATATCTAAACATTGGAATCCGTGACTTGAATGAATTTACGTTAAGTAAAGATAAAAAAATAAAATTTTGAGTAACACATTAGGTAACCCAGCACAGAGGAAGCTTCAATTCATACTCGAACGCAACATGTTGGTACTGAACGATAAAGTGCGGCATTAGATACAAGACTTAGAAACTTTACACCTCTGTGGGGGGTTACTTCTTATGTGACCTAAGCACCCGAAATGCGGAGATTATCAAAGAGCATATATTTAATGCTTTAACTGTGCCGTATCTACAACGTTCATTCCTAACAAACGAGATACAAAAATCAACAAACAAACCCGTAAAACAACATACAGTCACAACCAGCATCGTTAACATAGGGAAACTGGTTCCACAATCCAGTTGTCAACAAGATTCGAGTCGGTACAGTCGTGTCCATAACTATGGCAGATTTAGACGACCTCAGTGAGAGAGACAAGGCAGTGCTCAGGAGTATCTTTGATCCGACGGCTACCATTGCTGCTGATGTCGTCGAGGATGTTGGGGACAAGTTCGTTGGTGATGAGGAAGGTAAGAGGGTTTTTTGAAGATTGTTTATTGATTAGTCTAATGATCATTGAGGGATAAATAGGTAACATTATGAGCTTTAAAGCCGATTTTATGTTTCATCATTAGAAATGTCCGTTTTCATCAATATAAATGTTGATATGAAGGATGGAGAGTGAGAGGTACACCATAGAAACGATAAATGGACTGTGTGAGGAATGATATGAAAGAAAAAAGAGAAAATGAAACGTCATGCTTTCATTTTCTGTTGACAGGGGAGAATGCAACAAAAAAACATGTTACGCCGACCCCAAGTAACATGGGACAAGGGCAGGGAGATGGTGATGAATGTCCGTATTCACTAACATTAGGCGACTTTTAAATGGATGCCCTACCTAAAAGTGCTTTGTTGGATTTTTAACGCTCAGATGCGTTGAGGTTTGAATCTTATTTCACTTCCAACAGCACAATAATATTTAGTTGTGTTTGTAAGTTTATTATATCGATTACTTAATTATGCAGGGTGGAAGGGACGTACACTATTCAGTACATCATTCTGAACCCCGGTTATTTAAAAAAAAAACTGTTTTCTACAAAACTGCAATACCTACACGGTCAAAATGTATGGAACAGCCGTTTTTAGCGTCGGTGTCCCTTTCACTCTATATATATAATAGGGTTCCCTGGGCACTACCCGTCACACATGCCTGGATTCATTTCAGTAGTGGATGGAAAATCTCACTTATGACGTTTTTATGATTATACATCTAACTTAGATTGTAAGTGTTCCGGCCTTCATAACTACCTGCTTATTAATGAGCAACTCACTGCTTGCTGATTTGTATGATTGGATAAATTAGCCTTCACTTAAATACTACATGGATTGTCTAGTGTTTCATTTAATTAGAACCACTTTACTTGGCTGCATCGTTCGTCTAGTGGTCACAAGCAATACTTCAAAGCATTAATTTATTTTATTTAAAATTACGTAAATAACACCTTAACAGCGATGTCACTACCACCAAGATATAAATACCTCTAACTTATATTGACTAACAAAAATACAATTAAAAACACAATTAAAATATATGTAAAAATACCTACAATTAAAATCACCTGTAAACATTTTCAATGCACTCCAGTGCTACTCCTGTTAACTTTATCAGCATGAGGTCAGTAGGCAGGTTACCGGGTTGGGCAAAGTGTTATTGGGATATTCTGATGATTTCTGAGTAACGGCCCAGTCTGAATTTGTGCCCGGATATTACTAATAGGCTCACTCCCTATTAAAGGACTCTTAACATACCTTCCTGGCAAAATGTGAATGGACACATAAACAAAGTGGAAGGAACACCGACGCGCAAATGGTTACCACATATTCAGTACATCTTTCTGAACACATGGAATTTTTCATCGGTAATTTAAAATTTTACATGGTTATACCGACGCCTCAGATTTACTTGCGGAGCTGTGTCAATTATTTGTTCCAAATAATTATAATCACTCTAGAAAGCATAAATTGTTTAATGTCCCATTTTGTCGCACTGTAGCTCGATCCACTTCCCCTATACCGCGTATGCTTAGGATGCTCAACGCGCTCGTGGAGACCAACACTGGATTGGACTTGTTTGCTGATGAATGGAAGACGATAATGTCAGAATGTTTGCGGTTCTGTGAGAAGACCGAATAAAAGGATAACTTCATTTAGTATTAATGGCCTATGCTGTACTAAATATATAATAAATAAATAAAAAAAATCTGGTGATTCCTACAAAAGTGCAATAGGTACCTACACGGTCAAAATATGACTTCCAACCCGTTTGTGTGTGTGTCTGTTTGTGCCATAGGTAAATAAACCTCTATCTAAAACCTTAGGGGGGAAACAGGCGTGATAATAAATATTGATTATTTCAGAGCCCACCACCGACGCCGACAAGGAGTCGACCTCGCTATTCGCCGAAGGAGTCCGTCTAGCAGAGGCCGGCAAGCTGGACGAGGCTTTGGAAGCCATGACCAGAGGAGTGCAGGCCGCACCAGATCGAGCAGCCGGATACAATGATAGGGCGCAGCTGTTGCGGATGATGTTGAAAGATGATGGTAAGTGGTGAGTTTAGGATTTAAGAAGCATGCACTTACTAAACATACATATTTAGTTTAATTTCACAAAACCTAGTCATTAAAAAAACCTAGCCTAGTTAGCAGTGAGTAGGTAGGGAAACATGTTGCAATTAAAGCAGTTTCTGAATGTGCATATTTTTGTAGACCAGAGGACGGTGCTGCTTTCTGCGTCTGAGCTTATTTGTCTTTGCGGAAATAAAACTAAATATGTTTGCATAATATTTTACGCGCCGGATTCTATATAAAACTTTTAAGAGTCAGTTATTGCCTGGTTTGCACAGGGTTGCTCCATAAGCATTATAATATTCCCACTACTGGGTAACAGGCATCCTCTCTGTATGAAAGGCTGGTAGGTCCAGCCTTTCCACTACGCGGACCCAGTGTGAGTTGGTGGATATCACAGCATGTCTTCGAATTTCACTGGGCCTCATTTATAATCATTTATTTCATATAAGATATACATGGCACCTACAGTACCACAAGGACATTTTGTTTGCCGCTAGTTGACAGGCGCTGTTGATAAACAAGATGGTGGCTGGTTAATTCTGATTTTAGCCGTACGCCAACAGATCTATGTACAGCTATATCTTGTAATTCCAGACGCAATGTCAGACCTCGAACGGGCCCTAGAGCTAACTAAAGGCAAGAAGTCTCGCGCACGCGCTCTGGCGCTGTGTCAACGCGGCGTGCTCCTGCGCAAGCGAGGGAAGGACGACGACGCGCGCGCCGCCTTTACTGAGGCCGCTAAGCTTGGCAGCAGCTTCGCTAGGAAACAGGTTTGAACTAAAGGATCGTATACTACTTAGAGGGAAGGGAGGCCTTTGCCCTGCAGTGGGACACAAATGGCTGATAATAATATACTACTTAGTTATTAGTGTGCTGCTCAATTCTTCAAGTGAGTTGTTGATTTGCACGTGTCTTAGACACTACAACAATTTTGCATTATTTTTAACTTTCTATTGTTGTTGTAAATATATAGATTTGGTTCAATCAAATAAATGTTTTGTGTAGAACAATATTATAGAATATACAGTGTTCAATATCATAAACACTTATGTTTGTAATCTAGCAAACTTGCCAGGATTCTAACTGATCTCCATATTTGCAGGTGGTGGAATTAAATCCGTACGCAGCTCTCTGCAACCAGATGCTCAGCCAAGTGATGCGAGGAGAAAAGGACATAAACTTATAATGTTGTGTACATTTGTATAGAGGTATATTTTGTAAATTAACTCAAAACTAGATTAGGGTTTTTCGTAAATAAAACACAGATAAAATCTAATGGATTAGAAATTTATATTGTTGAGTACAATCGACATTCACCTTCGAGAAAATCCATACAAACAACCAGAGATCCCAGTCACAGATCTACCGAGTGAGACACTCACGTGGCTACACGCCCCAACAGTGGCTACACTCCCCAACAAGTGGCTACATGCCCCAAAAATCCTTGAAAATGACAAATTTAATACTATAAATCGAAATACTGTTACTACACTATCGATATTAATAATAGAATATGCAATAAAATCTCATAAACCATGATCGCGTGCAGACACTCACAGATGATACTTTGGTAGCTATGTCGCACACGACCATCGTTTATCATCGCAAATTGGTTAAAATTCAAAATTTTAATAATATTGATTAATTAATCCTAGTGAGAGGCGACGACGGTAGACTAACGGAAATTGAAAGTGCACTTAAATATTTTAAAATAGATCTTTTCAAACATGGCGTCCCTTGTTCAAATTCGCGCGCATTCCTATTGCCATAGACAATATATTCCCACGCTAATTTGAATAGACCAATCTCCACTTTGAAGAGTTGCTTAGAGTTTTGGGTAATGGAAAAAAAATGGATGAACATTTTTTGGCACATGGTTCCTTAAAATAAAAAAGTTAATGAAGATTTTGCGAGATGTCAATTGATATTTTCATAATATACCTAATTAATAATCGTCAATTCTAAACAACTCTTTCCCGCAGATGTGAAAGGATGATATATCACAGAAATAGTTGCAGTGTAGTTTAAAATTCATTGAAGCATTGCAATAATAGTTAATGTAACAATATTAACAGTTCTTGTATGATATTATTATTTAAAATGGTTTTATAAATTCCTTATAAAGCATTGTTTAAAGTTTTTTAAGTGATTTAATGCGCCCTTACAATACGGTGGCAGTCTAATAATGATAATAATTAATTATGGATTAATTAGACTAAACTTTAAACAATGATTACATTAAGATAGGAATAAAATAACAGTGTATGATTACAAGTTAATAAAATAGTGCTTTATTATTTGCTTACATAATTGGATAACGTGCAAAAACAGTAGAAATTGAAGTGATTGTTTCTTTATTTTATTAGTGGTGCATTTATTATTTTAAAATACAATACAACTTCATACAATTTATTGTTTTAATCAATTTTTTATAAATAATATCGAAACCAGAATGCAGCTATTGAATGCTTAACTGTCAAAAGTAAAACCTGAATGTTACCAGTCGCAAAACTAGTTTCCAAAGTATTGCCACTAATAAAATAAAGGGTTACAAAACTAGGTAACAAGACAAAAATGATTGGTTACAAATATTCAATAGTATACTAATTTATCATGGAAAATATTTACATATTTTGGCACAGGTGATGGTGCAGTTAGCGACATCGTCTTTGTAAAATTTTAAACACTTGAATATCCTTTAGTAAAATATTTCAAAAGTATACTATAAGACCTGTATACACTACGGGCTTAATCTATAGAAAGGTTTAGGCCTATTTATGAGATATCAACAAAAACCTAAATAAATAATATCTCGGAGTAAAAACAATTTTTTTCATGATTTTTATTCCTCTCATCACAAGCACATGATTATAAAACATAAGAAATAATATTTTGTTAAATTATATATATCACTCAAAATATACAGAATACAAACTTACATCTTAGTCAAATAGAACCAGTCAAACTTGAAAAAGAAAAAAAGACCAACGGCATAATTATTTTAACTAAAAGAAAAATCATGTCGCTTGTCATAAATTGAAGGAATTTACAAGATTTCTGCAACACTGTAAACATATTTCTGTCCTAGCAAACATTTCGAAGTACGCAAAAGGATAGGATTGTCGGAAAAGCAACTTAACTCTAACACGTATATATCATAATCTATGCTAAATAATATCAACATATTAAAACTAATTCTCACTGAACACATACATTAACTATTCAACATTTTTTTCTAGATTGACTTGAGTATTCATACCCCTTCAATCCTTTTCCTAGTCCCAATTATTCTTAATTTCTTTTTTCATTGTTACCCAGAAATGCAATATCATCAAAAATTTTTTTACATGGCAACTAGTGATGGACTTTAAGAGTAGAATCGGTTTTTTTTTAAATTGGTAAATGTCACAGCACTAAAACAAAATGTCGAAGCATATAAAGCAAGTTCAAGACAGATTTGGAAACTTGATATTATGGCTTAATCTTAAAACTTACGTGCTAAGATTTAATATTCAACGGTTATATGGAAATGACTTAATATTATGACCAGAAGGTGAATTTCACTCACGCGACGAAACGAGATTTTAACCTATCTGTCGGCTTGAGGCAACCGATACCGCGTGTATGAAGGCTTAATTTCTTACTATGCCTTATTTACAAGTGAGATCTTACAATAATGGTTAGATAAATAAATAACTATAAGTTTTATAAACTTTTTAATTTAATATTATAACTATTATTGACCAAGTCAGAATAAAATAGGGTGTAAAAGGCATAAGCTAGCAGACACTAATTAGAAGTACGAAATAATTACGAGTACCTGATGTGCATATACATTGGTGTTAAGAGTGGATGTTAGTTTTTGGTGTTTCTGAATTTATGCAATAATGCCTATGGCTTTTTAAGATAATTTTCCACGATTATACAATGTTGATTAAAGACTATCTATGTCATTCAGGTAAAGCCAGAAAGTTTACTAGACATACTATTATGGAAAACACACATACAAATGTGGATGTGAAATAAAATCGAACATAAAATTGGGTCCTAGTTAAACAACAATATTTTTACCTTTAGGTTTTCAAAAGATAGGTACTCGAAATGAAAGCCGAAGAGTTTTGCTAAATAATTTTAAATATAAATAAATTGTAGCTGGGTGAAGGATTTGAAGTTTGGTATTGCTATAAACACTTCTAAAATACACTTCTGTTAGTTTACATAAAAACATGATTTATGTAAAGTCGCTACAAATACTTGCTTCAAATTGATCTTATTTACACTTAAATGAATATAGACTTTATTTTAAGTAAATTATGATTTTAGAATGACTACTCTTGAAGTTATATAAAATTGGTGTTGCACATACTGAACCTTATGCGTGGGTTTTAAAGTCGTTTTCTAGAATTTGTTTTCTTTTTTAAAACTAAATCCCGAACGCAGTAAGTTCTCATAATTATAAAGAAAATGGTGGTATTTTAAAAGTGTTCAGAACAAGACGGGGTCACGGGGTTGTGTCAAACTGTACGTAAGATTACGCGCAGTGACAGGGATGGGTGTGGGTAGCGCAGTGCGCCCGCTACGTTGTCTCCCGCTCCAGCTGTTGTTAACCTACGATGCTGGCTCATTTTCACTTAAAAATAACATGAAGAAACTGTTGTCAACTAACGAAACATAACCAGCTTAAAAGACATAAAAAAATAATTGAACGCGTACATAATTGATGTCAAATACGTACCTAAAGTTAAATAACATGAAATAAAAATTAAAGAATGTGTCAAAAAAGGTAAGGCTGTCAAATAATAACCAGCTTAAAAGAAATGGTGAGAACGAGTAATACATTTAAATAAAGAAAGTTGGATAAATGACGCCAACGTAAAAAAAAAAAACCTCTTTAATCTATGGTGGTTACTTTTTGATTAATACTGTAAAAATATAAAATGTACACAAAAATAAATCCCACTTGTTAATTAAACAAATAAAATGCATAAATTGATAACAAAATAAAGTAAAAAAGCAACGATTCGATTTCAATACTGTTAAAAAAAATGCATAATGGCGTGAATATAAGCCAGCGTCCTTAAATTAATGCTTATGCCTACTAAAAGAATTTAAAAATTACTATTACACCTAATTATTTATTAGCAAAACCGCATTGGGAATGCGCGGCAAATCGAGAATACTATTGAAAGATAATATTTAATTATTATAATTAAGCTAAAACGTACTTTTATCAAATAAAAACATAAACCACATAAATGTCATTTTATTACATTTCAATTTAGAATCAAATGCTTTCTTTTTCATTTTTTAATTCACATCGATTAATCTAGCAAGAGTTTATATACGATTTTAAAATTTATGTTTTATTAGCGATTAATATTATTAATTAAGTTAGTAAGGCTATTTTAGTAGACGATTATAGACAGCTATTTGCTGTTGGCAACTTATAACGATATTATAAGGGGTTGATTGTTAAAGTTATAGGTTAGTTTATAGTTCAAGAATGTTAATTTATTAATAGAACCATCAGAAACTTTCATGATTGCTGACAGAAGATAAAATAAACATTTAAATAGTCTAGTTACCTACGACGGTAACAAAAAAATAGTGCTGTCCCTCATAATATCGATACAAATCGAATCGAAACGAAACACGCACACATGCACAAGTTTACACTCACCCCCACACGCATACAAGCTAACAGTCAAGCTAATACGATACATTTGATCATTCATACCTCACAAAATGCTGTGAAAAAACCCTTAAAAACAAACAACGTGTTACCATAGACAATGAAAACTTAATAGTACGACCTCCTGGGTCTGTATCACCTACCTCTCACAGTAGTATTACTTTAATTTCACGGAGTGGAAGAGAGACAGAGTTATACAGGACGTCTAGCTCCATTTCTTTTGCACACTGAAGTGAGATCAAAATAATATTGCTTTAAAAGGTTAGGCCTATCAGTCGTACGTAATAAACAAAACGACATCTTTGGGCAGAAAAGAGAAGTTATAATATTATTATTGAATATAAGTTCGCCCAAAAATTATGAAAGTCAACAATTAAACGGTAAGTATTCATTAACTACGTAAGTAGACACGAGATTCAAATAATAATGAGCTAAATAATATTGTGAAAAACAACAAAAAACGAAACACATTTAGCTTACGCTACCAATCCATTCCAATCTAATATTAAGTTTAAACAACCATTCGCTCATCAAGGATAACATTTTACAATACTCATGTCTTTAAAATGCATTAGCAACTTCAATTATTAGTACTTCTAAAATTTTTATAGGCTAGAAGATCTAAAAAGATATTCAAGCGATCACTTTGGCTCCATAGCGTACGCTAAATATGTTTCTTTTAAGCTCCTTGGACAGCTATAACGCTTAACAATATTTCCATCCACACGACACGACAGTATTTACATATAAACAACACTGATATGTGATAAAAACGTGAAAATAAAACAAAAAACATCCACACAGTTTGACGCGATCTGTCAAAATTGCAAGCGATTATAAACTTTAATGACTTCTAATAGAGTATATTTTGACAGAAGGTATAAACACTGAGTGGCGATCAACATTTACTATATTTATCAAGTGGCCCCAAGATCATGATATTAGAGATTGCCATGTGTCGAGATTCTGAATATGATTCTCATGTTACTAATTAACAAATAAATTATCATTAAACATTGCCGAAAATAATATTGCCAATACATAGAGAGCAAAAATTCCAACAATAACTTTTTACTCCAATTAATATTGCTTAGCGAAATTCGTTGGATTACATTTCCGATTCAATTATTATTGCAGTTAAATAAATTAATTATTGCGAAAATTATACTTAAACAAATGACTACTCTTAGAATAACGTTCCATTTTTAATTCGATACACGGAATTGGCAACACTTATAATTTGAAATCTTCAAAGGTACCATAGAGTCAAATTATAAGTGAGAAAATCTCCGAAATATCGAATTTAAAGACGAAATAAATTAAATAAACTAAGTCATGTCGTATTGGATGGTATGTAGAATATCATCGACCTAAAATAAGAGTAGTAAAATTAACGGGAATGAGCAAATACATCTCCTAAACGTCCTTCGAAGAGCCTAAGAATGGCATTCCCTCTAGAATCAACGATACAATGATAGCTAACCGTTCGAACGTAACGCAGAGTGAGACAGCGAACGACGCGCGTCGTATGAGTGACAGAGACAGTCGACAGATGGAGTGAAGAGCTGACAAGTACCGGGTAGCCCCACCACGCAGCCAGCTTCAATAATGAGGAGAAATTCAACCCTGGAATGTGAAAAAAATAAGTTATTGTATTTCTTGTTAAATAACTGAAACTTTTAAAATAATTTTCTCTAATAAAACTAATATTATTACGTAGGGAATAATTAAAAATATTTTACTACGAAAGGATTAAATATTAAAATTAAATTTATTTTATTGAATTATTAAATTATATTTATAAATATTTTATAAGAAATTAAATATATTATTTATATACATATAATATATTACATAAATAATAAGCTTAAGCTCTCCAGCCAGCCGGAAAATCGATCCTATTTAAGGCGGGGAGCAAACATTTTTGAGCTTGCTTCGCTCGCTCTTGCATCCAAGTCGAAGCGGGGTGAAAACAATTTCGAGCTCCCCTCTTTGCCTGCGGTCGCTTAGGTTCTTCGCTCGGTTAAATTATTAAGGTTCTTTAAATAATTCGGAAAAGTTACTCCCTATAAAAATGCTAAAAACTAAGATATGTGTAGTGTGTAGGTGGGGTGATTTCGCTTCATTGCGCTGACGTCGCACCCCCCTAAAAATAATCTGCGTGACTAGTGCAATGTTTACCTTGGTTGTTCAGACATGCTGCACGAACTCGGGGTTGAGGAAGGAGAAGCCCATGAACTCTGTCTGGTCGAGGTTCATCATGAACAGCTTGTCTGTGGGCGTCAGTTCCGTCTTCTCTTGCGTGAACTGCTTGTCGAAGTTTGATACGTCCTTGCGATGTTTCTGTGGAAGAATGGAAGGAAATATTTTAGAATTTAGAAATATCAGTTTCAACTTAAAATCAAAATGGTTTTTAATTTCTAGAAACAAAATACGGCGTCTTAATTAAAAAATCTGTGTATAATCTGTTTTAGATAATGATAAGAGGTGGAGAGTGTAATGATTTAGAAACCAAATCACGTGACAAGGGCGTTTGACATTGTTAAATGATTTTTGACGTGACAACGTCTAATAAATCGATGAACGCCGGCTTCATGCACGAAAAAGGATGACTCATTGTCCCGTTACGCTCATTGTACGCTTGCTCCGCATCTATCTCTCTTCCACTCGATTGGTCTATGCCTCCGAGGAGAAGAAAGACAGCGGCAGCACACAACTTACATCTACACGTGAACTGTTTCGTCGACTGTTTATAAAGTGAGTTGAAAAGTTAATGTGGTTTTTATTGCTTATTACAACAACAATTTCGGCAATAAAGGTTAATTATTCTTGCATTTTAAAAATCTGATTACTAAATGTTTTGTTATGACGTTGTCACGTTAAACTATCGTCCGTAAACCAACTTTACAGACAACCAATTTTTTTCAACTCAGTCTATTGCAGTCTACCGCTGGCATAGTCCTCACCCAAATTGTACCACAACATCCTGACCATCTTTTGTAACCAGACCCAGCCATCTCTTCAAGGTCGTCGGTCCATCTAGCTGGGGAGAGTCCGTGTCCCACGCTACACTTGCCAATTCGATATACGAAAGTGATTTTTACAAACAATGGTACAGGTAGTTGTTATTCTGTCCCCATGGGATAACTTCCGACCTCTATACGGGCGAAGCCGCGCCAGCTAGTACTACGTCATAACACAAAATTGGCAAAATCACAATTAGTTTTATTATATCGACATCGCTACTCACAATCTTCGGCTTGAAGGGCGGCTGCACGTCCCTCGCCTCGATGCGCGCCCAGTCGATGCGCCGGAAGAACGGGTGCGTGCGCACGTCCTCCTCGCCGCGCGCGTTGCAGCCGAGCCGCTTCGTCGGGTTCTTCGTCAGGAACGACTTGCATGCGTCTTTAGCTTCCTGGAAGGTGAAAGGTGGGTATTTTAGAAATGGCAACCAGAACAGATCAAGTCCGGCGGAAATAATGATGAGCAACAATCACACAATATTGTTTCTGGCGATATTTAATGTTGCGAGATGTTCTTTCAAACACGATAAGTATGGAAGGAACATTTGTTTGTTGCCAGTAGCATTGTTTCCGGCAACATAAAAACTTGTCTGAAACAATTTTTGCGACACTTTGTTCCCGGTGTTTACGTACCCACTTAAACAAAAGACAAACGAATTTCCGAGGTCATACCAATTAATTGTCAAGGTAACGAATTGATTGTATCAACTTAAATTGACAGTTAATTTCAATCACTAGACCAATTCTTTAACAATCGTATGAAATGGCTAGAACACGAAAAACGTACGTGGTGTCGGAATCTGCTGAAAAATACATCTCTGATTGTCCATTGAAAATGATAGGAGTAAGCCAGAACTTCTCCTTTTAACCCACAAACAGTCGGAGAAAAAACTTATAAGTTATGCATTTAAATTACCTCTGTAGAAGGTAAGAAAGCGTAATACTAACCTTACTCAAAGTCTTCGGATACGACACACTGTTATCCGTAATAGCAGCGAACAACTCCTCTTCATCTTCTCCATCAAACGGCGGCTGACCGACCAGCATCTCATACAACAGAACACCATACGCCCACCAATCAACCGATTTACCATACGGCTGGTATAAGATGATCTCTGGCGCGATATAATCAGGGGTTCCACAGAAGGTCTTGGTAGTTTTGTCGCCGGTGATGCCTTCCTTGCACATGCCGAAGTCAGCGATCTTGATATGGCCGTCTTGGTCGAGAAGAACGTTATCTAACTTGAGGTCGCGGTACACGATGCCGCGAGAGTGCAGGAAGAATAGACCGATTGCTATTTCTGAGGCGTAGAATCTGGGGAGAAAATGAAATTGTTATGAGTACTTACTTTATATAGAGTGTAAGGGACAGCCCTCCACAAACTGATGGGGTGAATTCAGTATATCATACTAAGATGATCGGTACAAGACATAATTTCAGGAATGTTATGGGAATCCAATAAGTTTGATTTGTTTTATTTCCTCATACGCAATGTATCGTAACCGCAGTAAAACGCACGAAGCGAACGGCAAACGCGAAGACGAGTTCGATGAACTCTGTAGCTAGGCAGGAAGTGAACAGCTGATTTCACGCGTCGTTAATTAGAATATCTCAACATCCATTGTTGGCTTTTGGATTTTAGCCCTATTATTTACATAAATGGAGTGCAGGGAACGTAATTTTACATTGAAATAAAGGAATAGTAACTGAAAAAGAAAACCCGAGAAAAATTCCGGTGTTTTGAATCGAAAATAAAAACAAATAAGGTAACAAGTTTGAGAACTACTGTGATTGATTGTTTAAATTTTAAATGATCAACAACGAATTGTTATAATCAATTTAAATTGTCATCGACACGCTAACAGGAACAACGAATTGAAGTAACTGATATCAATTTAATTTTGACATTTTTATATGGACATGACTGTGATGCGGAGGAATGAGAAAATGTTGTAAGGGAAGAATTAAGTATGAATGTGGATGGCTATAAGAGTAGAGGAAGACCAAAGAAACGGTGGATGAACTGTGTGACGGATGTTATGGCTAGAAAGAAGATGACTGCTGAGATGACAAGTAATAGAGAAGTATGAAAGAAGAAGACATGCTGCGCCGACCCCAAATAAATTGGGATAAGGGCAGGAGAATGGTGCAATCAATAATTTTGAGAAGTCGTGGTCGTGTCTTTGTTATTGTGAGACAGTGTAAAGAATAGAAAGATGATTTCTCCTGGCACTGGAAAATGGCGTCTCTTTTAGCATAAAATATTACACCAGGGTTTTCAGCCTGTTGCAAGTTACTGAAAAATTGACCAATAGCAAAAACATAATATTTATACATAAGGTACAGTCACCACCAATATGTATACAATTTCCTAAATCAAATCTAAAACCAATTTTCGCGAGAAAAAACGACTGTAACTTGGAGATAGGATCTTTTTCATAAAAATATGAGTTCCAAAATACTATGTCCGTAACAACTGCAATTTGAATCAGAACAGTAGGAGAAAAACACCTTTAAAAGTTGTTAAGTGTTTACATATTGGTGCTCGTGACTGTACGACATAAAACTTAGGTGTGTATAAAAAAGGAAGAAATGGCGGCTTATGAATAACTTCCACGTACTAACCGTTATTGAATAAGCCGTTGTATGTACTTATGCTAAAAGCAAAGAGGAATATTTTTGCTTTCGATTATACGATATTTATGGATATTTCAATTCCATTAACAGTGGATTATGTTTGATATATTATATTAACTTGGTTTAAGTTAAATAAATACCATTTTCGAATATATTGAAACCGTTTCTAGTGAAAATATTTATAAGATATTTCTCAGAAAAGGATTATTTCAACATAATATAAAAATAAGCTTAACAAAGTCAATAAGATGAGAATATTGGTTTCTTAGCTCGATAAGTCTCTTAAATAAATCATCTCTTATAAAATATTAACGTCAAAGGTAAAAGGGTAAAAATAACCAATACCGATCGGTAAATTATTAGGGAGTCACCACACACACCACACTTATCGACGCGGAATTGACTTGAGCCGATCACAAACAGCTTTCATCATCATCATTTCAGCCGAAAGACGTCCACTGCTGGACATAGGCCTCCCGTAAGTGTCGCCACATTGACCGGTCCCGTGAATCTCGCATCCAGCGGATTCCCGCAACCTTCACCAGGTCATCGGTCCACCTAGTGGGAGGCCTTCCAACGCAACGTCTTCCGGTTCGCGGTCGCCACTGCAGAACTTTTCGGCCCCATCGGCCATCCTTTCTGCGAGCAATATGCCCTGCCCACTGCCACTTAAGTTTGGCAATTCGTCGGGCTACGTCGGTGACCTTGGTTCTCTTTGAAGTCTTCATTTCTGATTCGATCACGCAAGGAAACTCCGAGCATAGCCCTCTCCATTGCCCTTTGGGTGACTTTAAGCCTTCAGATGAGGCCCATTGTGAGCGACCACGAAATAGCTTTATGTCCATGTAATAAAAAATCTAGAAAGTCGCCATTCGACGCGACTCGAGACCGCGCCGAACTAAATGCGAGAAATACAGTGATCGCGTCGATAAATGTGGTCAGTGGGGCCTTAGGGTCCATCATCAATCCTTGTGTACTTACACGGCAACTGGCTCTTTGAACTTCCCGCACTGCTGGATCTGGAACATCAGATCTCCGCCGTTGACGTACTCCATCACGAAGTAAAGACGGTCCTGTAAATAAACGTAACACTATGTATGACTGAACAATAGGTGCAGTTTTGGATAGCAATGGTTAATGGAAAATGTTGACTTGGAGATAATCTTTGATTATAACGTAAAACAATAATAATATAACGTATAAATGTAACGGTTAATGGACTAATAGTAAAGAGCCTCGACCAACACCTTAGGAGGCCCTCATTACGCGGCTGAGTCAAGGATTTGATTCAGAAAGCAGTACTCCTGGACGCGACACGCATAGAAAGGCGGTTCCTCTCTCTGGAGCCCTGACCACCGGCAGCCTGGACCTTGTTCCTGATGCCGATGGGCCGTCTACTTTTTATATTTTGAAATCTTTTGTTTTTTAAAATATTTAAAAATGTAATAAATAAGACAATTGATGAGTAAAGGACATAGAACGTATAACACAAAATAATACAAGTATATCCAAGGAGTACAGTGTGTATAGTGATTTCGGGCAAATTGAGTAAGTATTTTGTATTGAGAAACACCAGACACATTTTGCAAAATTCCTCACCATAGTCTGGAAACAAGAGTGCAGCTGCACCAAGAAAGGCGGCTTGCTGCTAAGAGCCAGCACTCTCTTCTCGACCATGGTGCACTCCACGTCATCGTCCTGGATGATGATGTCCTTCTTCAGGATCTTGATGGCATACAGCTCGTCCGTGCCGCGGCGTTCGGCTAACATGACCTGTGTCGATGGAGGTAGAATTTAGGAAGTAGGTATATAAAACTTGTGTTCTCGATAGTGTTGAAAAATGTTGCTAAAAATCTATAAATCTTGCTGTTGGTGTACCAAATAATAAAATAAAATAAAATAGTGCGGTTGATGTTGAAAACTTCATGATAAGTTTTCGACGCAACTAAAGCGAGTCTACTTAAGAAAGTTTGTCCAGTATGTTCTTTTTTAACCTGGCAAACTATTCTATATTCAAGTTACCAACTATGTTGGGCTGGCCTACCAGTCTAACCACATGCAGCTAGCTTATTTTTGCTCTAATGTGCAAAAAAATCACAAAAATAAAAAAATCGCACAGTGAAGCAAATAGAAAATTTGCTTCACGGGAGTTCTCCCACTGGCGATATATTTACATAAAAACATGTTATTTGATCATCATCATCATTCCTGCCCTTATCCCAGCTTATTTGAGGTCGGCGCAGCATGTCTTCTTCTTCCATACTTCTCTATTACCTACTCGTCATCTCAACAGTCACCTCCTTTCTAGCCATATCATCCTTCACACAGTCCATCATTCGTTTGATAACAAAAAACAAAAAAAAACATGTTATTTGATAACATCAATAATTTCAGCTAAGAAGAGAGAAAAATACAGATTTCACCATGTTCTACGTGAGAACGCACCGTTAGTTACCACTTGATTGCAGTTAGTATAAACGTCATACAAACCTTTCCGAAAGACCCCTTTCCGAGCACCATAATGAAGTGGAAATCTGAGGCCCTAATCACATCAGCAGCGGCCATATTATGCGGCACCTCCCTATCAGGCGGAGGCGGAGGCCTACGAGCCCCAACACTGGTGGCTCTCATCTGGTTCTTCAGTTGGGCCAGGTCTGTGCCCTCCTCAGGAACTGGTACGTTGTAGAACTCCCCTTCTTCTTGGGTCAGGAGTTTGAACCAGCCGTCAGCTGGAGCCTTCATCAGCTCGGAGATCCCGAAGGATAGGGATCCCATGAAGTCGTTACGGGAGGTACGGTCCCAGTCCCAGATCTGGAAATATTGGTTGAATCATGAATTGATTGGGTGGTCTCGTGGTAGTGAACTAAACAGGCAATCATGCAGAGGACTTAATAAATCAGGGACTATTTTTTGGCCGAGTAACTCCGCCATCTATATTGGACATTGACTTATCATAATCTTTTTCACCTTTGACTAAAAAAAAAGAAAAAAAAAAGAAAAAAATGGAAGAAAAAAATCGAAAAAAAAAGATTGCATGACGCATTCAATAATTAACTGAGTTTTAAGACTTTATTCATACTACATTGTTCTTGTCGCAAAAAAGACCATAGGTAATGTAGGTTGATAAGTTGTTTTTTCGATTCAAAATTCGCTAGATTTTTCTACCGAAACTTGATGATATAGAAAATACTAGCGGCCCGTCCCGGCGTCGCACGGGTGGACATTTTTTTTTTAATATAGCCGTGAAATTTGGTGAAAGAATTTTTGAAATTGGTCCAGTAGTTTTTGAGTTTATTCATTACAAACATACACACACACACAAAAATACAAATCTTTCCTCTTTATAATATTAGTGTAGATATGATTTATCGCCCAATAAGCTGCACGTACAATAGGTACTTGTGACAACCCGTATAAATATAATTTTATTCTATTCAACATTTTAATAAAACCTCATTAAAAACCTATTTACTTCAACCCAACTATTTTAATAAAAACTGCTCTAAGGAGAAATTCATTTTGAACAACCAAATTGATTCACAAATGACGCCGATTATGAATTCATTTGCAAGTCTGAGAACGAACATTAAAATTATTTTTTTGTATGGGATTGAGCTATATTTTTCTTAAATAGTATTTATTTATTACGATTTCTTAGAAAAGACACCATTTGTTATGGCTTTTATGCAAATATTTGTTTTTCTATTATACAATTATTTATTCAGAATACGAAGTCAGAACGAAATGTATCGTGAGAGCAAGAACATTTTGACATCTGTTAGAAATGTCTTTTCTATGCTAATCTTGAAGATAATTTACATCCTTTTATATTAACAAAAATGTAGAAATTATTTATGTAGAAAACTTTATCTAAGATCAAATATAAAAAAATCTAAAAAGCTGTAAGTTAGCTGTTACCCCACATGTTACCAATGCAATCGGTCGCGAGCATATGCGATTGTCGCGTTCATATGTTACACACTTGTTTTCAAAATTCATTTTGATGTGGTGGTATTTTTTAAAACTTACCTCAATCAACAGCCTCCTATCCTTATCTTCAGCCTTCAGCTCGAAAGTCAGGGTCTCGTTCCACACGGGGTTGAGCGTGCTCCTCATCGTCTTGGTTTTTTTCTTCACATTGTCGGAGTCTGGGATGAGCTTCATCTTCACGTAGGGATCCGACAGACCGTTGGGGTCCATTGGGATCAGATTGCGGCCCTGTATCACTGGTGGTAAAAACAATTGGTTAGCTTATTGAATCGCCAATGCGTCTTGAGCAAGCGCAGTGATAATGTGTGCTTGGCTTATTAGGGTAAGCATAAATATATTGATGCTCGTTATTCTTAGCTATGACGCATACGAATGATACAGGCGAGCATAAGGTCCTGGGCTCGATTTCCAGGACAAACTGTAATTGGGTTTTGCCAACTGAATTTTTTCAGTGCTCGGTGGATAGCAAAAGGTCTCCCCGTATTATTTAGGATTGACACCTGGTGAAACGTGGGTGTACTGGTACACCTCCGTTTATCCCTTCGAAGAACAGAGCGTGCTGTTATACTACATAGCTACAAAAGTGAGCTTGTTTCGCTGGCACGACACGTTGACCAGCTCAATGCGGTCACACCGGTCTTTGTGGTCGCAACCACACAGGATCGGCACCGACTCCTCGCAGCGCTTGTGGATGTTCACTCATCAGTACATACCTACAATAGTGAGCTTGTTCCCCTGGCACGACACGTTGAGCTGAATGCGGCCGCGCCGCTCGGTGTGGTCGCAGCCGCATAGGTTCGGCACCGACTCCTCGCAGCGCTTGTGGACGTTCATGTCGCATGCTGTTCAGACGTTTAATGTGTTAATAATAACTTCATAATGTGTGATTTTTAGTTTGTGATTATATGATCATAGAATTGACATGGGGAAAACCCTTTATCCGCGGGCCTTGAAATTTTGTTCTGATATTTTGTATTTTTGCATCAAAAGAGGTCTTGTTTGCTTAACAGATGGGTGGGTAAACTAACAGAAATCCTCTTAAAAGGCCCGTGAATTGAACTTTTTACGCCTTTAGGCACTTGCTTTGTTCATAGGTACTTTTGCATCTAAGGGGTTCTATTTTGCTTGAGATATTGGTGAAAAATAAACAAGTCCTTTATTTAGGGTCAAAAGGTTAAATGAAGATACAGGACAGTCAGTGAAAACTAAGGTACCTAGTTTAAGAAACTTGGGAAAAGAAGTTCAAATATATAAGGTCCCATTAAAATAGATGGATAAATTTTAACACAGCGTTCAGTACGTCTAACCAAAGATAATAAGCAAAAAAAAAACACTGATTAAAGTGATTTTATTTTGACTTAAAATAATAAATAGCCGGCACTCTTGCACTCGCGTCCCACCGCGCGCGTGTTCGTAAGTTGGTACCTAGTCAGTTCTGTTAATATAATTCTGTATTTAACCATAGTAACTTTCAGTTGACTAACATTTTTAGTGTATTTTTGTTAGCTAATTTTTTTTCTTGGATGTATGTAACGCGTTTTTCTTATTATTTTTTTTTACCATTGTCCTTATTTGGTGGTCTGAATATTTTCTAAAAGTTTGTCCATCTATTTTAATGGGACCTTATATTTATCTTGGAGCAAAAAAATGGCAAGAATGTACGCAATAATATCGTAAATCATTCTCAATATGAGCTTTGATGATAAATTGCCTCATGCATTGCAAGTGCAGTTCAAAGATACTAAATATCAAGTATTTTTATACGTATGACGTCCATTGATACTAAAATATGAATCATTAAAATGTATGAAGACTTTAAACTGAACATATTGAGAATGACTTGCTAGAATATTGCCCGTTTTTAATATGTGCCGACTAGGCAACAACTAAATTAATGACTAAATAAAAGCGCACTATACAAATGTACGTTATTGGATTTGGAATTTTCGGCACAGAGCCAAGCGTTGAAAATCCAACAACGCGATTTATTTAGGCATTCATTTGGTTGTTAACGAAAACGGGCATAAATTGGACAGACATTAAAATTTTCAAGCAATTATATACACATAAGCAACGAACACAAACATGCATTTGAAGAGAATAAAAAAATAATTACGAAATAGAGTCTGAGAAGATAGCGAGGTTACCTTAGTAATTGTTCTGAGTAATTATAATATTAATTGCTTATATTACGCAGTCTACAGGGTTATTAATAATAATAATAACCTTAGGGAATGCGGATAAGTAACATTCAACAAGGGAAATTTATCAAAATTTTGAAATAATAGGCCCCGTTTTTCCTTGAGTAACTTTAGACAAAACATTATCCACATAAATTTTAGTTGGAAACAAGTGAATATCGACAATTGTGTGGAAAGAGTACAATTGTCTTATCTATTGGGTAGTTAGTATGTTATAAAAGGCTTTTATAAAATACTAACGAATTCATAACTCTTCCTTTTGGAAGTCGGTTAAGAATTGTTTTCCTTCAAAGAGCATTGCAGCCAATTGTGAAGTTAATATTTAAAGATAGTTTCATTGAACTTTCGTTATACGAGGCAAGAGAGTAGACATCATTTTTGAGGAACAAAAAGAACTGAGCGATATCAATTGGTTAGTAAGTACCAAAGCTAGCGGTTATCATAAATACTTAACTCTTAACCGTATCAAACTAAACAAAGGAGCTCATGACACACAACATGTTGCAGTAGCACTTGATGAATCCTTTGTCAATGCTCCATATACAACCGATGAGTAAACAATACCTCCACACAATAAACTACGTCTAACTACGTGTATTGTAACTTATAACGCAAAGACGTGCTCACACAAGCAAACAAACTAAGCTGCAGGAGACAGTTATATACAAAGGGGATAAACAAGCAAATAAATTAAAGTAACAGAAGCAAATTCAATTTGTTCGACGAACCTACGAGGGGACTTCGATATTAATAGTTCAGTTAATAAATACACATTGATCCACGATCCAGACAATTCGTGCAAAAGGACCTTCCTTGTCTCACTAATGGGAGCTGATACTTCAGACTTGGAACCTTCTTGTGCTGACAACATATAATTCTTTTAGTTGCAAAGGCATACATTAGTCGTCTCGTGTTAAAGCATTCGCTATCCAGGAACTAGTTTCCTCTCGTTAGTGTCATTCTATAGATACGTCTTCTATATTATACCTCCGCATTTTAATCCCTGATGGGCGAGACCATGTAGTAATGTACCGCAGTGTTCACAAAAAGTTGGCGCAAGGAACGTCCACGTGTTCCATTTGTGAGGAGCGTAGGCCGCCTTTGCAATCACAAACATAACATTATCAATTAAAGCACAAATAAAAAAGGGGCCCGAAGAGAGCGAGAGCGTACCTACACAAGAAATGGAGACCTAAAGAGTCTACGGACAAAAAAGAGTTAATAAAAAAAGCATTAGCAGAAAGCACCATCACCAATCTGAAAGTAGAGAGTTCTAAAACACAGAAGCATGTCCAAGCGTTAGTGGGTAGTCCGCGGTTCGCTTGGTACCTTGACACTTGAGGCCCTGATGGATGAGGCCGTACAGGAGGGAGCCACAGTGGTCGCAGAACGTCGGGGACGAGTATGTGCAGTTGCGGAAGTTGTGCTTCGTGCGTGTATCCTGTTGGTCAGTTTAGACGGGGTGTTACTGTCTTTTGAACTAGTGATATGGTCTGGGGTCTGGTTCAATCCTTGGGGTTGACTTATAAGTACTTACTAAGCGCCCACATTCTGTTTCATGTTATTTACATAAATCTGTTCATGATCCGGGCTTACTAAGACAAACCCCAGAGGCTTCATTGTGTGCCTGTAATTAATTTTGCACAAAATTGTTTTTCATAAATAAATATGAGGGCAGATTTTTAGTCGCCGATTTGGTTTATTTTTCGATGCATAAGAAAATGATGTGCCTTGGGTCATTGCTCAGATGCTGTCTCTTAATGACACCCACCTCCCAATACATGCGTTAATTCTCTTATATGTTTTTGACTTTGGTTTTTACCAAGTTTGTCAAACTTAAACTTAATTCCACTCTTCGCAAGTTTAGAATGTAAAGTAATATACAAATACATATTTGTCTTGAATTCACTGATGAATTTCGAATACAATGTTTTATGTGTCAACGCGATTATTTGAAAATAAATTATTTTAATATACAATTTTACTCACTCAACGCTACTTATCTTTTATACGATTTTTTATAAATTCGAATATACGATTTTTAAATTACCGACTACCGAAAGAAATTATTTTCTTCTGAATACCGCTCAGTACAGAAATAAAATAATCTTTGATTGGCTAATTATTGACGGTCGTTATAGGTACTATTATAACATTAATATTTTAATTGGTTATTACAGTTTTTTTTCAAGCTACTTATAGGACAAAAAGAGTATAGGTAAAAATCGTTTATTCAATATTAAGATTATAATGTAGAAATATCGTTGGTCCCCAACTAGGGCACCCTGTATTTTCTACAATAGTCGGACACACTTTAACTTCTTTTGGTCGACTGTCAATGAGGGAACTGAAGTAATCTCTAAAAAATAATAAACAAGTTTTATACGGACCCTTCACCAAGCCATCGACCAAGATTACTGTACATCAAATTAAGTGACTCTACGCAAAAATTATTGCTGGGAAACGACTTTTTTTTTGGGGTGAAGAATCACGTTTTATGGTAGGACTCAATGTAATGCACACAAAACATTGTGCTGATGTATGCATTGTATAGTACGAGAGTCATGTATATATTTAATTTAAAGTTATAACATTAAAAACAGGTATGGTTCAGAACAAAAAAAAATATCGCAATGACGGGGAGAACACGTCCTTCCCACCTTTATTGTTATCTATCAAACTACTAAAAGTTTTTTCAGTACTATACAGTTAAGATATCTCTTGAGAACCTCGTTAAGTATTAAGTGGATTACCTTCATCTACCTTTCCAGAAAAAAAAGAAAAGTTGATTACCATCTTTCAACAACGTTCATTCCATAACATCATTTTTGTTTAATAAAAACCATTTAAATTCTCAATTAACGTTAAACTACATTCTGTGTAATTGGCTCCCGTTTCAAATGTGGAAGATAGTATTAGTTATACAACGTGTCTTTTGGTGAAACTACTGGGCGCCCCCGCCCTAAAGACATTCAAATATTTTTGCGCCCACTCATAATTAGTATTTTTTTTAGAAATCTGGCTGTACTATTAGGTAAACCTATGCCTAACCCTTCTGAGATTAGATGGGTGTGATGATATTATATTAACGTAATTATAAGCACCTAACTTGTACTTCTTCACGAAAACTTGTGGGAAATTAGCTATTTAAGCTGCTAGACATCAAATGCATCTGCTACATCAAACCAGAAACGTTCTTAATTGGCTCATTGTGTTATGTTACTTCATATTATCAAAGTTAGGTAAAACGTAGTTTGTTGCTAGCTCCCCACCTACTACCTACTGAAATAGGTAAAGAGCTAGTTCTATCTAGTTGAACTTAAAGTGGCCAATGTAACTTTTAGACGTAATAATGTGAATTTGTACTTGCAGTGTTAATAACGGCTTATATTATTTATTCGACCATGTATTTGGTAAGTAATTTAACTATGTTTGAGAATATGCGTTAACAGAAAAGAGAGTTTAAATGTTTTGGAAAACCACAAAAATACACGACTTAATATCTCTGTTCTACCTTTTTCGTGGATAAAGGTCGACCCAAACGAAAAATACCGTAATGATCTTTCTTTTAACAAAATTGAACGAAAAAAACTTTGGAAATGAACGCTCGAGGCAACAGCAAATATTATTAAGATCAATCTTAACAGTCAGCTTTTACAATATTTACTCCGACGCGATTAAGTATTTTTAACAAAGAAAATCATTCTCGTAAAATATTTCAAATTCCTAGAATATTCAGGAGTAAATTATCCAAATATTTCAGCACAGAAATTACTTAGTTTTCCAGTAAAAACAAGTCTGTCTACAAATTTTAATTGGGTACTTAATTCTTGTCAGACAAACAATGTCTTTTAAGTACTGAGAAAACACATAAAAATGTTATCTTTTCCAACTTATTTAACCCTCTCATGCTGAGGGGAACAACGTTTTATGACGAGAGGAGAACACAACTACCCTCTTTGAAAAACTTGAATAAAATGGTACCTCTATGGTATGGTCATAAAGTCGCTTGAAACTTTAAGGCCCGTTTACACCACTAAATATATTATTATGCGTTTAACTCGAAATGGATTAATAACATATTTTCTGTCTCTGTCATTCTCAAACTATTGACCGAAATGGAACGATATTTTAAATACTATACTATACATAATTAGCACATTAAGTGCTAATTATGTACATACCACCACTAACCAATTATTACAAAACAAACCTTGTCTAAAAAACACTAAATATTAGACCTGATAATCGTTTTTTTTCAATTAACTGTAAAATTAGATTTTTAGATGCTTTCAAATCAATAAATAGTTGAGTCATTGTTGATTGTCATTGCTATACAAAATCTATGGGGGATCGCGTTTCATTTTATTTTTTATTTCTTTGACAGCTTAATAAGAAGTATGTCAATTGATTATTGATCATAACTACACACTGCACTTGATGATTTGTGGTGTAAGCTGGCCTAAAAAAAATGCCTGCTAAATAAAACAGGTATTTAAACTCACATTTACGTTAACAAAGTTGCTACAAATAAGACAATATTGTGCTTGCAAAAAGCAGTGTTTGAAACTGCGTTTGGCAAGTTGGGAATGGATAAAGTTGGACTGTGTTTTAGTACTATCAGGCTCAGTTGGTTACCCTTTAGCTAACAATATGTTTCAAATAAGTATTTCCTATCTACATTGTGCACAGACTAACATGTTAACCCATATTGTTTCTATTTCTTCTACTTTTCGTGCCACGTATCATTTTCCAATTAAGTCTGACACGTTTACATTTTCCATTTACGCAATATTTTTAACTAAAGTCCCACGGTGCGCTAGAAAACATAATTACTTACACCCATTTAATAACAGAGTCGATTCAACAAATTGCACCAATTGTGAACTATTTGAAACGCAACAAAATGGCGGTGTCGCGTTCCCGCCAATTAATCCAACATGGCCGCTTGCTGCTAATAACGTATTATTTCAAGTGATGAACCATTATTAAACAATTTTGTACTTGAGACACGATATTTTAATGTTCCTGACCTGATTTTCTATTATATTTTCGGGAATTCTCGTTATGAGGCCCATTTTCCTTTAATCTTTGCTGTGATAGCGTGGTTTAGCTTGTAATGAAACTACACGATGCGGATTTTCGTTAAACCAATTTTCTTTCAATTTATATTTTATTTTCTGTCTATTTTCTGTAGTGCGTTATAAAATCTTGTTTATTAACGTAAGCTTCATTAAAAATTAGATCTCCTGTACGGAATTTTGTGTATTCAAAATTATTTCAATTTTAATATTCCGAAGTTTTTTCCTACATTCTACAAAAGTTTCCAGACGCTTTTAATTAACGAAGAGTGGAAGTAAATTTAAAGAATAGTGTTTTATTATAAAATACTTTGTAATATTAATATTCTGGCACGTAGTCCCAGAGCTGCACACCGACTATAAACCCTTATCACAAGTAATGTATATATAGTGCCTGACCGTGTATTATGTACGATGTTGGGTCGGAAAAAAGAGACGATCGGCCGTATTCCGTTTAAATGCGACCAAACTTATGTGTGGTAGGTAGTTCAAGTGATGTCAAGCAATAAACATTGCAAGTGTTCCAGTCCATAGCATTTTTAGTCGTGAGTAACCCCTAGTCTGCCTAGTCGCCTGCTGGATCTTAATGGCACTAAGAGCTAATTTCGCCAATTAAATTGAACGCAATCAACACTTCTATCGTTTATGAGCTGTCACTGTCAATTTCCTATAGGAATTATGACACTGACAGCTCTTGAACGCAGTTTAAATGTGCGATTAGTTTAATTGGTGAAACTGGCTCTTAGTGTATTTAACTAAAATGTTCTAAAACTTGCACAAACAAAGATAAACTCGACAGAAAGACAGTCACGGACAGCACTATGCCCACAAAACAGATTTCAGCCGATTGTCTCTTACCGTTTCCCGATGTTCCACCATTGTATGTGACTGTATGTATAAAACACAATCTCATTATGTTGGAGTGCACGGCGCAATACTTGTTGATGGCCGTACCCCGCCAGTTGACATACACGCAAACTGATGTACAGTCACGAGCACTAATATGTACACATGTAGCCACTTTTAAAAGTGATTCTCCTATTGTATCTTTATAAAGCTTGTGCAGCAACATATAAAATATACTTGGATAACATATTTTCCTAAACAATGTATGGGAGTACAGGATTTTCAACTGCAAATGTAAGTTTGTCTTATTTATTATTACAATAAAAATCATCGTTTGGAGGCCGCATATTTTGACGGGCAATTACGGAACCCAATGTGCGTGGCCCGACACGCACTTGGCCAGTTTTTAAAGATGGATCCTTCTTCAGTCATGACACAATAATTATATACAAAATTCCGGTGTGCGTATGTTTGTAATTCTTGTCTGGCTTGATCGATTTTAATGTTTTTTTTTGTATTTATGTATTGATGGTTTTAGCTATAATTGAACCCAGTAGATGGCGCTGCACTTGACATGACAGGACCACTTCTGTCAGGACGGCTAGTTATTTGTAATTTTATCTTATTACGAACATGTATATTTTGGGACCAGTAGGTACTATTATAAAGTAGATCTTACCTCAAAGTTGCAATCGTTATTTTCAATACTCAAATCTTTATTGCATTCCATAAGTAATATAGATGGTGTAATAGTTAAAAGTAAAATATTACCATATTATTATACCAGTACATTGCTATTGAATTTTGCTAAGCGTTTACATATTAGTGCTCCTGACTGTACAATAATTACTTTATTACAGTTGTTGCTATTATTATAATTGAAAGTAATTTTTGATGTGTAATTTCTGTCCTTGTTATTATGTACGAGTTTTCTTATAATTAATTGTGTAAGGAGATGTGGCGTGTACGATTAAATGCAACAAATAATTTTGCTGCAAAGTAATAAATAAATGTCACAAGTAATTTATATTATACGTTTTATAACCTTAGAAATAGCTTAATGTAACTACGCTTAAGTTTTATTCATGAATAACAACAAATTCATATGTGTACTATATTTATTTATTTGCGTACACTTCAAAAAAACATTTCAGTATTGGTACTCTTCCGAAGGCAACAAAAACCGTAAACCGCGACGTTAATGTCGGTCAATTGGAATGACAGTCAGAAAGGATAAAAGATGAGCGACTGCGCCGGAGCTAGGCCAAGTCTGCATTTTAGGTCACAAATCCATACAAAACCAAGAACTATATGAATACAATGACAGGGAGGCGTCGCCTTCGGAATAGCTGTAGCGAATAATTTTACGATTTATACAAAACATTGAGTATCCACACTTATCAATAACCTTCATAGAACATCTCTGAAATCGTTCAACAGCAATATAAAGCGGTACAAGGATGATTTGGCGATTGAATGACATTGACAGCAGGGCGCTGTTGGAAAAACAAGATGGCAGCGTTATTTCCGAATTTAGCCACACGCCAAAATATCTTAGATCGCTTTCAGAAAGAACCCAGCTGTGGGAACGTTACAGGCTGATTTAGGGCTAAAAGATTTTGTACATCCTTGTATTGACAGCACGCATCAGAACGATTTAAGGATGTGGTATGGAACAGGGAGCCTAGTTCCTGAAGGCAAGCCGGCAGGAACCGGCTTTTTAGGTGCCTTCGGGCCCGATAGACCATCAAACTAAAAAAACTTTCTCCATGGGACCAAAATCAGCTGTCTCATACAAAAACTCAATGCGTGCTCGACTCAAATGCATGGGACAGCTATTGTTTTTTTCGCGATTACGATGATGGTACCATGGAGATAGTTATTCAGTTTGATGGTCTATATCACATCCTTTAATATGAGCACACATTTCTAATACACGCTGTATAAACAACAGTAATAAGATAAGCAATACTCACGTCGGAATCCGCCCCCTTGTCGGCACCAGGGCAGGTGAACGTCACGTACTCGTGGCATCTTTTGTGGACCACAAAGCTGCACACTGCACACAAATATAAAGATGATAACAAAGGTGCCCTGCCTAGCTCTTAGACTGCAAACGAAAAATGTTTAAAAGAATTTTAGAAGCGGAATATTTACAGTCTTTCCTAGACTCGGCAGTTTTGTTAGAAATTTTTTTAGAGATATCGTTTTTTTTTTTTAATATCATTTTGATGCAGTTTTGAAAGGGTCTGTGGCTTCTCAATCAATAGACCGAAAAGTGGATAGTGGACTGAAAAATAATTCAGGAGGACCAACTGTATACAGTATGGTAGTGTCCTTTGTACTGCTTTTCTTTTCTTAAAACGTATCCAAAGAATAATAAAAGCAGTAAGATTGTATCGGTCATCATTGGTCGACTCTCGCAAGTCTTCAGCAACTTCGTTTTTAAGTAACATTTTAATATAAGAAATATTGTGGCATTCTCACCTTGACACTGGTACCCTTGTTTTCCAAAGCCCCTGAAACAAGAAAAATATTTAAATTAATACATAATTATACATAATATTAATATTTAAATTAATTAGTACCTACCGGATTTACCGAAATAATTTTGTGGAGTAGCTACCGACCGCTTGGTTGGGAGACATTGTGGTTACAAGCCAGATTGACACACAACCATGGACATAACTTACTCGCCCGTTAATACTAATGACGGTTTCCACTAAATTTTAAGCGATTACTTAATGAATGACTAAATAGGGACAGTACTGTTCAATGCATCCATCAACACAGTAACATTGAGTTCTACTGTAAAACATGATATTTGGACTCAAAAAAAAAGTCATTTCCCAGCAATAATGTTTGCGTAGAGTTACTTAGTTTGATGTACAGAATGCTTGGTTGACGGCTTCGTGAAAAGTCCGTTTACACCATTTATGTTAGCACTAGGACTCTTAGTACTAAGGTAAAAACGAAGACAAACGCGCTTCAATGAGAATCGGTAATATCATTTCATTGCGACAGTGAGAACTATACCATCCTTTAGGGTACTTTCCTCCATTCGGTTCTACACTGCCAAAGGCTGCCTCCACAAAGAACCAACAGCTTTGATCAAAATCTCGTACCTATCTGTGTGTCGGGGCATAACACTGGGGATCCGGATTCCATTGGATTGTCGCCGACGAGACTGAATGAGACAAGGAACGCTGCGCTCGCTTATTGGACGTTTGCAGTAATGGGGCTATGGACGGAACAGCTGCCTTTGGGGGTACACTGCTATAGTAAGAATACTGGATATACCAGAACTGATTTTTTGTTGACTAAGTAGTGGTGCGCTCTAAAGTGCTTTCCGAGGTATGGTATCATACTGCTAGCTTCCAAACTCGCCAGGTAGTTCCTTAGCAACACACACACACACACACAGTTGACAGTTATTTTACATAGTTTTAAGGTTCTATTTACTAACACAATTTTATCATATACTAGCTGTAGCCCGCGACTTCGTTCGCGTGGTAATTTTGATGAGTTTGAGTGAGAAAAAAAAGATAGCCTATGTCCTTCCCCAGGATATAATCTATCTGCTCGCCAAATTTTATTACGATCCAACAAACAGAGTTACTTTCGCATTTATAATATTAGTATGGATATGTTTATGTGTTAGTCTGTAAGGTATATATCTATGGGCCAAAGTAGCCTGAAAATAAAAGGATGTTGTTGTAGAATGGATGTTATTAATTCTTAGTGGAAAAATCTAAATACACTTTGCCGTTCGTCCTACAGTGATATCTTTCCGGTCGTGACGGATTGCCGTCCCATCGGACTGTGAGAGTGCACGTCTGTGTTTACGTACACAATAATTCAACATCTGCCTAGCCTTTTCCCAACTATGTTGGGGTCGGCTTCCAGTCTAACTGATGCAGCTGAATACAAGTATTTTACATGGAGACTGTCTATCTGACTGGTTGACAGACTCTACGGCCACTGAGTACCTGTAACGACCTGTGACGTGCTTTCCGAGGCACGGAGGAAACTCGATATGTAATGGGTGGTCACCCATCCACAGACCAACCTAGGCAAGCACGGCTTAACCTAAAGATCGACCCGAGCGGCTGTTATTATTTAGCCACGAGCTCCTCAATATCTCCAGATGTTATTGCTTGCTAGTCTCCGCTGCGCTTGACCTGAAGAAGGACTATTCATTTTTCGTTCTATTTTTAAACTTTATTACTGGTTTAGAAGGTATGCTATTAAAAATAAACAGTGGCATCGACTACACGTTTCGGAGTTCGTAGTAAAGTACTACAAATACACGGTAAATTGGCAACATAAAGTGGCCGTAATTGGATCGACAATTGACAAGATGGATGAAGGAATTGTTGTGTTTAAATTTCGTTAAAAGTTTTAGCTCTATTGTAAACGGAGGATAGGATAAGGATCTCAATTGTAGCTCTAATTGGCTACTGGAAATAAAATTACCGACTTGTCACCATTAAGCGTAGAAACTCAAACAATTCACGCGCGCTTGACTATTTGTCAACTAATTTTAATGTTTTATTTTAATAAAACGTTGCCCCACACTAGGAATTTCTCCTGTATCGTGGGTGCGTTTACAAACATTTAAACTCACATACACAAACAGCCAGACCCGGATTGATTTTCGCTCCAAAAAGATTGGTAACAAAAAAAATTACCATTATGATTTTCCTAAAGATCGTTGTGCTCCGTACCCCGTCATTTTCCAAAATCTTATAATTTTCGAAGACCCTCTCTCTGATAAGGGTAAAAATCATTAATATGTAAATGTAATTGAAATATTATTAAAATCTGAGAACTCGCGCGGAGAACTTTGGGCAAGATTTGATATCATAATATTTGAAGGATGGCTTCCTAAACACACAGGGCAAGCAAACAATTAGCGACTGAACGACGTGTGGGAGTGAGTGAATGAGTGAACGAAAGACAACAAAATTAAATAATGAACGGGATTCGAGGAACGGTATGGGGGTAGGCAATGGAGTGACTATATGAATTTGTGGAAGAATGGCTGAGAAATCATTTAAAATTATGTCAAACAAGTATGTAGATATCGATTGGTAATAGACGATTATGGTAGGTTATGATATTTAAAAAATAACTACAAGTTTAAATAAGCATCAAAAAACTCAACACAGACACATTCAGTAAAATTGGAAGTAAAATTTAAATCCCTCTCCCATGCTAAGTAGTTTTATTGGTATGGTAACCCATCAAAAAGTCGTTTGTCCAAGTAAAAAATCAGTGTCAACATATTCGAGCCCCATCCAGCACTTTACCGCCCAACAGTACCTCGTTGAATAGGACGCGCATCGGAATTGAATCGTTCGCCCGCGCAGACTGCTATTACTTCAATTAGTGCGACTGTACTCGCTTGTACACCTGCGACGGCATTATATTGAGAACAGTGAACGGACGAACTGGCCATCAACAGTGATAGGTTCAGTAAAAGCAATTGGATTGGATTTGAAATTGGAATTAGCTTTTGTTTTTTACTACTTCGAATTGCTATATTGGAAAAAGCTGCAAATAGTTTTCCTTTAGGGCCAGTAACGTTCCAATATACTAGTAAAATAATTGAATGTGAACTTGTACCAAAAACTCCCAGTTTTAAACGATAGCTATCGCTACCCGTATTAACTGTCTCTATATATCACATCGCACGCGTATCATAATACACAGGTTCTGTATTAGGATCTCGTTTTTGCCTAGTTAAAGGGATTTGACTATAGCTGCTTTCAAGTAATAACTAAAAAGATTTTAATCGGTTGTTACAAAGTTTTCTGACACTCTGATTTAGTGGTAAGCATGAAAATGATTAGATATTTCGTTCAATTAAAGGCTGACTGACAGTACTGAGAGCACTAATAAACTCAAAATCGATGAATTCCTCTGTAAATCAATTTAAAACTTTCAGATGTAATATGTAAGATGAAAATAAAACCAATAATTGGCTGTTTTTATATGTGAGTTTTAATGTTTGTAAACGCACCCACAATACAGGAGAAATTCCTAGTGTGGGGCAACGATTAAATATATATATTTTCACGAAATTCGATTTACTTTAATTTGGTTGTTGGCAAATGTCAAATAAAACCTTTCTGATTGGTTGAAATAGCTCAGAGGTGCTGCCATCTGCTATAGTTAGTCTTTATTGCATCGTCTGCTCGAGTCCAGCTATTTTCTGCAATTAGTGCTCAACTCTAAACTACACCTGTGCCTTTGTTGTAATTGACGCTGAGTAAATGGCCCTATCAACCAGTGGCTAAATGGGGTAAAATAAAATTGAATTTCTCTCTGAAATTTTATTTGTTTTTTTTCTGTGCTGGATTAAAATGCTTTTATATAGGGGCTTTTTTAATTAATAAGCGAAACTTCACAGACTTGACGGGTGTCGGTATCTTACGGCAGTAAAAAGATTTTATAGAATCGTAATTTTATTAAGCGGCAGTTTACTTAACTTAAGATTTTAGGCGATCATTTTTTTTTGCTTTTAAATGTAGATTTTATAATTTACCTGAAACTTCTGAAGTATCGCTAGATAATTTTACAAAAGAAACCCTGTTTATTTAAAATTGTAACCAATATTTCATGAATTTTGAGAACCCTCGGACCGTTTACTCAGTTACCAGAATTACCACGTTAATAATTCCACGTAACCCTCAAGTAAATTGCCTTTGGAACTTTCTCGAAAGTTCCACCATGAATAATACACATTAGGGTATTCGAAACAACTACACGATCTAGGCGAAGGTAGTGCGTACATACGGCCAACCTTAGTCCATAGGTAACTACTAAACGAGTACATTAGTGAATTATATACCGTGCCAAAGTAACTAGATCGCTAGCTTTAACGACATCCTGAGGGTATTTGGCAGAAGTTTGATTGCCAGCACTTGAACTATATTAATATTATAAAGAGGTAAAAATTTTTTGTAAGTTTGTATGTAGGGGATAATCTTCGGAACTCCTGATCTGATTCCGAAAAATCTTTTACTAACGAGAAGCTACAATATCCCCGAGAGTCATAGGCTACATTTAAAATATTCCTGTAAGCGAATTTCTGTGAATAACGGGAGCGGAGCCGCGTGCAAAAGCTTGTTGAGTATATTAGTTACGTGTAAATTCTGTACCTAAGTATTTTTTTATTTTATTGTCTGTCTTATTTCGTAATTTTATTTAAGTCAATTTAAGACCTCAGCTAGTATCCGGACTTGGAAATAATAGAAAAATGAAAAACAATAGAAAATTTGTTGCATTGGTGGCAGCATTACTTTAGGTTCGCTCAGGGGGTTTCTATGACGTCTTAACCACTCGTATGCCGAGTATCCAGACACAATTAAAAAGTCATTGTGTCTCGTGTAGATCTACGTTCCGGCACACGAAGGGTTAAAGAAGAAGTAATTCCAATGTGGGAAAGAGACAGATCTATACAGGTCGTCTAGCGTCATCTCTTTCTCACACTGTAACCCCTCAGGTCAGTAAGGACAAATTCTGGACGCGGCTCCAGGCACTGGACAGTGGACAGTAACAAATAATTCAGCGTCCATCTGTCCGCACCGGTTTAACCGAACTTTTACAGCTGTCAAAAATCTGTCAAATCGAATACATTCAATTTTAGACAAGTGTGTCCATAGATTAACGAGTCCCGTTTTCATAACCGCGACGGTATTGGTGTCATTTAATGGCGGGCAATATTCCGACCGCTGCGAAAAATTACATTATCATATTCGTATTTCAACGTCTGAGGGTATTAACCTTTATTACAGTTGATTCAGGAATTTCATATCCTTAATACGTTATGGGGAAATGAGGATGTCTTTTTCACTTAAGTAATTTATTATAGCCTTATGTATCTATACTAATATTATAAAGAGGAAAGATTTGTATTTTTGTGTGTGTGTATGTTTGTAATGAATAAACTCAAAAACTACTGTGCCGAATTCAATATATATATTTTTTTTAATGACCGCCCTTGCGAAGCCTGGACGGGCCGCTAGTTTTCTATAAAGGCAAAATATTTTACTCCTCATTTTATTTGCTTACCCTTCTGGAATCTGGCGTGATGTTAAATGAAGCAAGTTTTTTACTTAAAGAAAATTTTAATTTGCTCAAAGTACAGTCGCCAGCACATCAAATTACCACACACTGTCAAATTTTCTCATTCGATTTTAAACTTAACCATCAACATTTTATGGTTTAAAATCATTTGGAGAAAGAACATCGGCCAAATTCGACCTGACCAAAATATGAAACGACCACCAATGATTGATATATCAAAAAACAGTGACTTAGGTGTATATTTAATTACGAGGTCCAGCTTATTTTATTGGAGCCGGTAAAATAATTTAGCTTTGTAATAAAAACCCCATTTCTTTACTACTTTTTATATGTTTTGAACGCATCTAAACCCGTCCCGTTTTTATCTGTGGTTCACGTTTCATCATAACATTATAATGACACTACCAGTATGCGTTTACTTTTTTAAATACTAGATTTTATTGAAGATTTTTCATTTATTTTCGTAGTGTATTATTAATAATATCATTTTTAGATGGGGAAATGGATTAAGTATTCCGAAATGAGTTGCAAATGATAGGTTGGCATTTGTACTAATTCGTAGAACGGAACGTTCTATGATGACATGAGAGCTGTCAAAGCGTTTACCGCGCAGTCCTTCGTTCGTTGCTCTTGCGTCGTTGCGTACTTAGAAAATAGTAGTATATAAACATAGTATTGCTTCGAGGAAGCAATACTATGTTTATATTTGAATAGAAAATGGTATATCAGGGAGAGAGGGTATAGCAGAGTATTGTTGCAACTGTTTGGTAGGGCGACGCACAGTTGGATGTTGTGCCCATATCATGAAGATTGTGTGGTACCTTGGATGGGCTCGACACCAGTCAAATATTTCTGCACCTGCTGAATATTTAGATTCAGTTGTTGTAAGGGAAGACATAGAATAAATTAATACTTAAAACCATATTGGTGTTTTATTTAAGGTGTCCTTTTATTATCTTTATTCTACCGATCTTTGAGATAGGTACGACAGATATTATGTTATATTTTTAGTATAAGATAAGGCAAGGAATCATTTTATATATTTTTCATAATAATTTACAACTAACTAACAGTCTAGCTTGGCTGTTGTATAATCATACCCTGATTCATGCACATTGCGCTGCACCTGTCTAAGGTACATAACAGTGAAAAGATTAGAAAGCTTATTGACTCATTTTTGTGGTTTGAGCCATTGACTTATAAAGTTATGTATTACTGTTTTTATATCAATGGTTTTAGCTGAGGTCCGAGTCGTTGTAGCAGAGAGTCATGGCTGCAGACGACTTATTACATCATAACCTCAAAAAAGACGCAATACATAAGTGTACCGTTCTATGATCCTCGGCTTTTAAATAATATATTTTCAATTTGGGATTGATGATTGTGCCTAGGGGAACGGATTAATCCATACACTATTCATGTTCGCAGTATTTTATAGCCAGGTCACAGCATGTATGGGCCGTGACCGATGTTCTTTGATAGTTTGTGGTAACTTGATGTGTAGGCGACTGTACATTTCAAAATTGGATATCTAGATCAATTCTACGTATTTAAGAGATTTGTTTGCGTGTACACATACATTTGAACGGATGGAGCTGCATTTCCACATACAACAGTTTCATGGTAGAACTCTCCAACATACTCTGATAGTAAATTTTACGAAGAAGTCATAAACTTGCAAAGACAGAGAAAGTGTCAGTTTATGGTAGACATGTTGTGTCATCAAACATTGTTTTAATGACATCATTATCCCGCATAGTCATCCCGCAATCATGGCGCTTGCAACAGCGTGAAATATAGGAAGCTTAGAATAATTGAAAATCACGGAAGATATCCCGTAACTCCGTAAGTGACAGTGTAAGTTTAGTTTTGTACTATGTGGAAATGCTGTAGAAGCAAAATACGTAATTATGTTACTACCGCATTTCACTAACAAAACCAGTAAAAGTCTAGGCCTTGTTTATAGCACAGACATGCGGCCTACTGTATCTAGTATTAGGTACATACATTGTTAATCAACTAAAGCCAAAAAGTTCATAACTTCCCAACTACCTACATTGCCCTGCAAACAGAATAATCTCCATCAACAAACTAACAATTAAAACGTACTCAAATATTAATATTATCTCTCGCAGAAGCCACATTTGCCAGTCATCTGTGAATTCCCTAGTATTTATTCAATCATAAATATTAATAAGTTCCAGTATAATCAACACTGGTCCGCGATGAATATTCATATTTGTGACAGTTCTGAATGATTCCGAGTGCTTCACACAGGTCTGAACCTGACCGACGTACCAATTTGTATATTAAAAGAGGACTTGATTAAATTTTCTTAGATGTAACTATAATTATGTATTTCTTTTCTTATGTGAGACTTCCAGAGACTTCCTTATAGGCAAAATAACTCTTGGTGTGGTGAAAAGATTAAGTACAAGGAGGGTTGGTTTTAAATTCGTAAACCTTATTGATTACCGGTTTTTGCCCGCGGCTTTGCTCGAGGTATCGTCGGAAATTATCCCATGGGAATGTCTTGTTTTTTTTTTAAATATATATAACATGTTGTGATGGCCCAGAGGTTAAGGCCTCGCCTCTCATGCATGAGGTTGTGGGTTCAAATCCGGGCAAGTACCAATGTGACTTTTTCAATTCATATGTACTTTCTAAGTTTATCTTGGACATCACAGACATCGGTGAAGGAAAACATCGTGAGGAAACCTGGACTTATAATTAATATAAGTCTGAAATCGCCAACCCGTCTTGAGCAAGCGTGGTGATCAATGCTCGTGCCTTCTCTGTATGAGAAGAGGCCTTTGCCCAGCAGTGGGACAGTAACAGGCTGGTATTATTATATATTATATATAGCCTTTCTTCTTTTCTTTTTCGTGTGGTTAGTGCTTAACCTGATGTTAGAGTTTTTATGCCGCCCATGGGCCTCTGACTTGGCTTTACAAGCCGTCGAGAAATATCCCTCAGGCATGCTGGTCTGGTTTGCTCACGATGTTTTCCTTCACCGGTAAAATCAGGCAGTCGGTCGGGCACACCCCTAGGCTATAGTGATAGCCTAGGGGTGTGACCGACAGACTGCCTGAATATACACTTTATGTCATATTCATATTTCATGCCTGAGCATAATCCTGAGTGTCATAAGCAGTGGCTTACTTGATGACTTTAGTTCCGTAGATTACCTACACCCTGCATTAAAACTTACTACCTTTACGTCTTTATAATACCTATATTAGTAAAGATAGTCATACCCTGAAACGAAATTCACAAAGAAAAAACTAGGTAATACGATTATTGTTATATCAGATTTTTTTTCGCAGCCTAAGCAGTTATGGACCAACTGAAGTACTGCACAACATTTTTCCTAAACAACTAAAGCGTCCTATAGACGGCGCTTCGTATCGCACAGAACAACACGATGACGCCTTTTGAGCGCGCAGTCGCGACACCCGCCGGATGGAGCGGCGCGACAACGCGACACGGCGACAACGCAACGTCGCGATAATATCGCACCGTGAATAGTGCGCCGCTGCGATAGTTTTGAATGGGAGCTTTTTGTGATTATGTTTTGTTTAGATGTGGTGAATTTGTAATGGCGACTGCTGTACCTAAGATTTATACTTGGTTAAAACATACATAGTATCTAAATACACACATAAACTCAAGTTTTTCCATGGTAGGCAGAAACCACAGAACGCGATGTTAATATTGCTGATTGTTGATGGCTATATTTAGTGGACTGTGTCCTTTCTAATATTATAAATGAAATTTTGCATAAATGTTGTCAGGTGTACAGAAACGGACATAGGGTACCTTTCATCCCGAAAAAGAGAACTGTTCCCTAGGAAAACAACAATAAAGTTCTTATGATAATAGATGGCGCCACGTGCCTGTGCAGAATACAACCCGGATTGATTGTCAAATTCTAAATTAACGCGAGCGAAGCCGCGGGCAAAAGCTAGTTGACTAATAATTTGGACGAGCAAGAAATTGCTAGTGACCATTTTTTACCACATAATCAACTAGACAGTAACTTTAAGCCAAATAACACGACTGTAGAAGAACTGACAATTTAGATCGGGGTATTTCTAACGCGACTTTTACCTACAATAAAGAAAACCTTCCAAGAAAATACTAATAACATCCCCTCAAGAACTTAAAAAGCCGATTCACTTTAATATCCAATTTAATATTCTCGTGAAAACGCTCTCTCAATCACTCCGAACCGTCGAACATTCTGGAACTTTCTGTAACGTTCTGGAACGGCCTGTAATTTTCACATCAATCCAAATGCTCGTGAGTTTCAATAAGTACGAGTACAAAGTGAACACTTACATTCTCACGTCAATTTGTGAATATTGCTTATAATGTGCCGAAGTCCCGAACTTTTCGGGCTGAGGGCTTTTATATTGAAACTTTTCGATGGAAAAGGAATATTGGATTCTTCTGACGAAAACCTCTTTAAAAGAAATAGTTTATTGAGTGCTAGTTGTCAAATCACACTCATGACAACACATTGACATTTGACAACAGATTTACTGCCAAGAAACTTTCTAAGAATTCAGAACACGGGGGATTGGATTACATTATTTATATTAATATTGAATAATTAATCCAGTTTGATTGTATTCACAGAATAAATCTTTTCAATTCAACTTTGACATTAGAAATGTCACAATGGATTTAAAACAATAGCCTAATAAATATACCTTGTTAAATAATTCTAGAACTTTCTACAAACCATACCTGTTCAAATTATATTTCGAACCACGCACACAAAATTAGAACACGGAGTATAATCACTACATAGTCATCAGCGTTTTCCAATCGGCTCTCTCGCGCCATTGGGCTGTAAAATTGGCACCCCTGCACCGCCTCCGCCCCTCATTGGCGCTGCCTTTGGAATTTTTATGTTGGCAACACAATAGAAGAAAAAAAATGGTGGGAAACTCTGTGGGCGTGAGTTTATATTAAAAAGGTTTTATTTATTTACTGAAGATTGGAGTGTTCCATATTTGGAAATGAATTGTTATTTAGTCAAATGAAATGATATTATATTGTTGTTGATTCGGTATTTTTCCTGTGACAAAATACCGGAGTATAGAATTTTGAAATATTACTCGTAATTCATGTGCTGGTTGCCTGTACCTGTCATCCATGGGTTAGTTAATGTTAGTAGTGCGGTGAGTGGGTTTCTGGTAATCAGTCAGCAATAAGTAGAGTAAACTCTGTCTAGCCAAATGAAATCATGTAAGTACCTAATAAATAACTTAAATTTTACCCAACCCTCAAAATGTCAAAATTAACATTTAGGTCTGCCCTAAGTTCAAGGGCGTATATTAATAATGTGTCTAAATTAGGCTCATGAGTTAGGTTATCCCTAACTAAGGGATACATAAGTTGACATCTTAAATTATCTATTCCGAGACAACTCTCTGGGGTCGTATCCATTAATTACTGAGTATCATGGCTCCACCATAAGTCATAAATAATTTGGAGGTCTGTGAGACATTTGGCTTGAGTAAACCGGGTCTTATCTATGGTAACGACGAAATTATGCTTACCAATGTATAAGCAGTTTAAAATTTATAATTTCAGATTTTTTTGCAGAGATATAAGTTAAAAACAGACTTTCGTCAGTTCTTGTAAATATGTCTCTGTAATTTATGTGTACAATAAAGAAGAAGAATATTTTATCTAATAGGTTTTTTTTATATAAAAGGTTCTATTAATTTGCAGGAGGAGCTTGTGGCGAAATAATAACAGCCGCTCGGGTTGATCTTTAGGTTAAGCCGCGCTTGCCTAGGTTGATCCGTGGTTTTTTTCGTGCTTCGGAAAGCCGTTGGTCCCGGCTGTCATTTGTAGATCTTTGGCTATCGTTACAGGTAGTCAATGGCCTGAAATTATACAACCAGTCTTACCAAGGGATATCGTATTACTCAGTACTAACTGGGTTGTGGAGATCAGATAGGCAGTCGCCCCATGTAAAATACTGGTATTCAGTTGCATCCGGTTTGACTGGAGGCCGACTCTAAGATGGATAGGAGAAGGCTAGGTAGATGATGATGTTTAATTAATTTAGAGACACATAGACACCCTTTTAAATTCGTTGTGTTTTAATCATTCAGATATACTAAGTAAGTATGCAGGGTGTAAACGGACCCTTCAAGAAACTATATCTCCGCAACTAGAAGATTCCCAGGTATGGTCCAGAACAAAAAATATCGCAATGACGGACGGGGAGAACAAGTGCCTTTCGGCTGCGTTAAGGGTACTTCTACTTGTACACCCTTTAGATGCATGGGTTTATTATTCTAAGAACTGAAAATGAATAATAAACAAAACACAATCACAGATCCCGTTTTCTTTTACCTCCAGATCAGCGTAAAATATAAGCTTTTATTACCGAATCGAGCAACAAAAGACGCAAGTGTCTCCACCGTATATCACAACATATGTTCCTCGGTAACAATGGCGTATGTACAGATAATATATTTTGTGCGTATACGGCAGACAAATGATGTGTGCGTGGCTGAAATACGTAAGTATTACAGTAAATAGAGGACGTTTCTGGTATACGTACGGAAAAAAAAAATGAAGATTGTAGGTAAATACGATAAATACGTAACGTGTAAGGGACAGCCCTCAACAAACTGATGGGGTGAATTCAGTATATCATACTAAGATGACCGGTACAAGAAATTATTTCAGGAATGTTATGGGAATCCAATTAATTTGATTTGTTTTATTTCCTCATACGCAATGTATCGTTACCGTGGCAAAACGCACGAGCGAACGGCAAGCGCGACGACGAGTTCAATGAACTCTGTAGCTAGGCAGGAAGTGAACAGCTGATTTCACGCGTCTTTCGTTAGAGTATTTCAACATCCATTGTTGGATTTTTGATTTTAGCTATATTATTTACATAAATGGAGTGCTGCGTACAGGGAATATAATTTTACATTGAAATAAAAAAATCCGGTGGAATATGATTCAAAATAAGGAGCTGAATGCACCCTGTCAGTTTGTGGAGGGCTGTCCCTTACACCCTGAATACGGTTAAGAGTTGCATTGCCGATGCTACCGGGTTCGATAGCATTCCCGTTGTTTCTCGCTCTAGCAAATGGCGGTTCTGAGCGACAGAAAAGGATAGGAGCATGGCAAAGTGTGATTTCTTGCTGCCAGAGATGAGGTTCACCATGGCTTTGAGAAATGTCGATCGCTTTCAACGCGTTGCGTGTTTCTGCGACTTTCAACAAGATTGGTATTACATTTCGGTAGCTTTTGTTACTCCAATACATTTTTGAATAGCGCTGATATAATGTCACTTTGACAACTTAGTTTGAAGTCAATTATAATACCCATGATTGGATTTTATAATAGCAGCTATTCAAAAACAGCCAATCACAGCGGGAAACACAACTTGACAAAATTTGACAGCACGTAATTTACCTAAAAATATCCAAAGCCGTGCAATATTTGTTATGTTTAATATCTCATTAAATTATATTTTGTCCTTGTACTCCTTTAAAAACAATATAAAGAGGAATAATTAATGGCCGCCGACATCAAAGCGGCCTAACCCGTCGACCTGTAGACATTACAAATAATCCACCCACGATTACTTTGTACAAGTATACAATTTTAATGTTGCCAGGGAAATATACTTTTGTAATAATTTTAGAATCAACTAGTAGATCTTCAAGAAGAAAATACTGTCGCAGCCTTATTATATTTTCTCGTGAATGCATATGGAATACTGTGGGGTTTCAGCCGGCAGAAAGTTTAATATATCTCCTCATTTTCCCAGAAAGAAATGCATAGCTGAAAATAAATTCAGGAGCAAGAAAACGTCGACAAATAGATTAATAAAAAATCAAATCAAATACCTACTTTATTTCGTACAAGAGTCCGTATGAGTTAGTAATGAGTACTTAAGAACTAACTATGTTAGTACGACTTTTAGAAAAACAGTTATTATTAAAATCAATTTAAAACAAAACTAATTCAACAGTCCAATTTAACAATCCAAATGAATCCAATTCAATATAATTTAATTTAATCTGATTGAATAGGTAAATATGTAAATAAAACGAAACAATATACTTTTTATTTTGTACATCATAAACGTGTAGAGACTACATTGGGTGACATAGTTACAGTCATAACTTTGCCGAACTAAGAGACCTAATTTCTTCTTTTTTTAGCGTATCGATGTCAAAAAGTTCAAAAGTGTTCGACCCAAACACAGCTATGCGAACTCCGCTCAGTGATGCAGTTAATAGATCATCAAGGGCGCAGGTGACAAGGTGAAAGATGGTGGTTCATTGTTTCAGGGGAGACGCTCAATAAAAGTTCTAACCTAAGTCCTGATGTGTCATTGGACATAAACTTTGTACACAATCGGACTTTGGTCTGTCAAAAAGTGAAGAGTTTTTTTCCAAAGACCCAGAACAATGTTACTTTTACTCTGTTGATTTAAAAAAAAAATAAAAGGCAGAGAGAAAAATATTGCTTTTTGTTGTTCAAGTAGCCACTAGCCTGCCTTGAAAATGAAAATACCCGTAGTTTACGAGTTGTCTCCGAAGAACACGTACAGTTCAGTATTTTCCTTATTAAAAGAAAAGAAACCAACGGGAAAAGATGCGAACAAAAGCTAGGTTATAAACTTCCTGTACGTCATAAGTTTTGTTTTTGCACTGTGGGTGAAAATATTAAATGTATTTTATGAGATAAAAATGTAAAAAGATGCAATGTTATGACTTTTACAAACGAGCATTTAAATTAGGTATGTGCAGATTTACATGTTTGTTTTTTGTTCAAAATGATGTCCGTTGCAGTTCACTGTGTTATTAATGCGTTTTATTTTTGTGAAGTGTATTTAAATGTTTGTTTTTGTCAGGTATGAATTAAAGGAGCTTGTTTTTTAAGCTTTGAGTGATGTGAATATTAAAAAGTATATGTTTTGAGTATTCTCCAAACTATATAGTTTACAATTTTGTTTGGTACAGCTGTTTCTTTGAGATACTTTTCAAGAAAATTGATGAAGATGTTAGTCTAAAATCAATTTGAAAGATGTAATTTATGTTCCAACCAGTCCTACCAAGGGGTATCGTATTGCCCAGTGACTGAGGTGTGGTGGTCATACAGGCAGTCGCTCGGTTGCACTAGAAGCCGACCCTAACATAGTTGAGAAAGAGCTAGGCAGATGATGATGATGCATTTATGTTCAGACTTATATTCACAAGCTCAATTGATAACCCATCAAAACGTAATAAATATCAACACAATTTCTGAATCAAAATATTCATAGACATTGCACCTAGGTGCACGATGCATAGAGTAAACAAACTCTATTGCACCTCCATAAAATATATTATCTGTGGCGTATTAATAGTTTGTCTGGAAACCAGCCAGGTACCCTACTATAGGCGACACGAATACGTCAAATAAATTATTATAATTGTATACGTAATCAGCGTAAATCATATTTTTGTAACAAGACTTCGAGTTGGAGAATAATGAGGTTTAAAGATCAAAAAGGTATTAGAGGGATAATAAATTACCTTTGCGCGTAATTTGTGCTCGGTCTTTTGATACTAATGATTATTCACTAAATAGGTTTTAAGGTATTTTAATAGATTTATCAAATGTCGTTGAAAATAAAGTTTGCTGCTCACACGTCACGTACTACGTCGGTTTTCCAAAAAACGCGCGTTTTTTTTTATTTTAAAGAAGAATTAATAAAACTAGGAGAGTTACCACAGTTAATAATATTATTTTGAGCGCTGTCAGAGCTGGGTCTTCCTTCTCAGCTTCGAGAAACTTTTCAGTAAAAGCTTATTGGGGTTAGGTTTATGACATCTATACGACTCATTTATTTACATTTGTTTATTCATCAACAATTTACATTGTGTTGTGTCATATTAAATAAAATTATCACATGCAGAAACAAATACATTTAAAAGCCTATTAAAATTAAAGTAAAATGTCTAGTTTAAGAGTCAATTCATTTAAAATATATCAACAAATAAATACAATGTCAAATTAATAGCAGGTATAATGTCTAATTCAATGTCAAAATATTAAGAGAACAACTTCGTCACGGTCCTGATAATAAATGATAAATTAAATTAAAGCTTGTTCACTGCTATTATTTTAAGTGACTATTTTTATCATTTGACACAAATGCTGATACCGATACATTTATAAAGAAGGCTTTTATGCTTCAAGTTTAAGAAAAAGTAACGTTATTTTAGTACCCAGTAACTGTGCCTGACGTTTCAATCAAAGACTTTGTTATCATTTCCAGAGCTCAAAAGTGATCCGGAAACTGTCTGTAAAAATCGAACTAGAAAAACAGCGAACAACAACGGGTAAAATCGAATGAAAACATAACCCAATATACGGCCATTTTCCACTGAATATACCGGACCGATATCCCAAAACGGTATTCAAATTCCGATATTTCAGTCGAGAAATCATTCGACAACCGTTGGTAGCAGTCCCATAGGATTTTTACGGAGCGTAGTACAGTAGCCCCTGTACAAATGCGCGACGTAAATATAACATAATATTCGAACGAGTTTTGGATCGAAAATACAACTATCATTATATCATTTTGGTTGTAATTTTTGAGACAAGCATCGATATGAATAAAGTGTCTCTTCCTCTTCCATACTTTTCTGTTACTCGTCATCTCAGCAGTCACCTCTTTTCTTGTCATCCTTCACTCAGTCCATCCATCGTTTTTTTTTTCCTTTAACTTAGTGAATATTATATAATATGTACTTACGTGCGGTAAGAAGTACTTTTAATTTTAAAATCGTTTGAATTTTCCTATGTTAAGTTTTTTATGTGATTTTGCAGAATATGTTATGTGTGACATAGTCTGTGCTTGTGTATATATAATACACGTATTTTCTTCCTTCCTTTCAAGTTTACCCCGCACGTTTGTGCTAGACCCTCGAGTTACGGAGCGTCGCTCGTAGTAGCAATATATTACCGCCAGTAGCCCGCAGTTTTAACAGTTTCCGACAATTTGTCAGAAACGTATGCGCTGAACACACGAAGTACGTTCTCTCCTGCTGCAGTGGCAATTTTACGCTTTATTTTACTTTTTTTATTACATTGTAGTGGTTTATACTAGTACATGTATAGGCAGATAATATTGTGTTCTTTGTTTCCTCATGAAATAGAAAGAGACTACGAAAAATTTAATAGTTTCTAAGAAGTGAAAAAATAAATTTACAAGCGGTTACAGCTTCGTTCGTTATGACCAGCAGAGTCAGTTTTCTCATAGTCGTTATATGTAGCACTTGAGTAGGTATCAACTGTACTCGTATATGCATAAAGATATGGAAGCCCTATTCAAATTAAATCAACATAAAAACTTTTAACAAAAAAAATTGATCCGACGAAAACCGGAAACTGAAAAGCGAAAAATAAAAATCCTTTTAGTCTAGCTAAGCTTCAAAGTTACAGTAAGTCATTAATTAATTTTCCACCTAATCTAGGTAACCTCGTGTTGTTTTCGTCGGTTAAAAAATATGATCACGTTTTGTAAACCTTTGAATTAGGTTAGCTGAAACAACAATCGCATTTGATAAAAACAAAAGCCAAGCACAGAATCAACGGGCCTGTGGACGGTGAGTAATGGGTTAGCTCACCGTCCGTCCGTCTTATGACGACAGGCCGTGTCGACGGCGCGTTCGTGTTCCACGCGCGCCTCAAAGAGATGTCAGCAACCAAGAAGGGGCCCGCAAGGGCCGATGCCTGCCGGGGCTGCGGGACTGTTCGAAAGAGATACCGTGGCCCTGGAACACAAAGGGCAATGAAGGAACATGGATGGGTTTTAGTCAGTAAGAGTCTGACACTCCCTCCCACTCCACCCAGAGCGGGAGAAGTCATTTGATGATTTCCCATCCGTAAAAAAAAAAAAAAAAAAAAAAAAGCACAGAATCAAAAAAAAAAAAATTGTTAATAAGCCGCGAACATACTGCACAAACTAGCACATTCTGAATTAATTCAAACCGCTCATATATCATGGCGGTACGTCTCCCTGACCACATTCCATAATCTTGTAACATTAAAGACGTGTTTTCCCAACTCACACGAGGGACTTTCCCGAAGGGCCATTTATACCGTACAGCTTTAAAGCAAGGAACGGATTTTAGCACTTCAAGCTGGAAAGTTGGCTGGAAAGGAAAAATGTACTCGCGGAGAAATAGGGCCAATAAGAGGCGTCATTCACGTGACGTGCTACAGGTATGTTCTTTTTGACTTCTGTCGTCTTTCAAGTGAGCATTTTGTTACTGAGAGACAGATTTTACAAGCAGTTTTCTGTATATAAAATAAGACTGGTAACAGGTACTACTCACGTGATATTGCATGACGCGATGCAAGTAGGATCCAAGCTTTTACAGTGATACAAAGATTTTGGCGCCCGAATGACGTTGATATGCAAGGGCTGTTGGTAAACATTGGTGAATTTGTTTTGTGAACTTTGTTGATAAAACGAGATGGCGATGTTAGTTCTAAATTTCGATTGTAGCCACGCGGTGAGAGACCTTTGCTATATATCTATGCGTCATCATTAACACTAGAAACGGGATATTTACCATGTTTACTGTTTGTGTTGAGTCCCCGATATTTCAGCGCTGTTGCAAGCACCATGATCACGGATAAACTGAAGACACCCACCCGCAATAACTTCAGCTTCTTCAGGAACTCAACACAAACAGTAAACATGGTAAATATCCCGTTTCCAGAGTTAATGATAATGTTAGTGACCATGACAGTTTAAAAACTTATATCTTTGCGTCTTCTAATAAATACATATTTTGTTTATTTGTTTATAAACATTTTGTAACGTCCGCAAACAAACAGTAGGTACAAATACGATAGACCGGCAAAACGTAACGAATAAATATCATCGAAAAAACTAAAAGCATTACTAGACGCCACGGCCCGGCAGAATCTAAGTGACGGTCATAAAATGTTTCATATTTTTATAGTTCTGTCTAAACTATTCTGAGTTATTATCTCTTTGGCTCGCCTTTTCATTCATCCGGTTCACATCAAGATTTCGGAGTTCGACGGCAAACTTGATGATTTTATTACACGATAAAATCGTTTTCTTTTAATTTTATAGGTTGTCGAGTTAATTTTGTAGAATATATCTCTCGTCACGTTGTTTTGTGAACAGAATTTGTAGAATAGTTATTATATTTCAGTGAAAACGTTTCTCATGTCCCTAAATATTTTTGGTAGAATTATGAAAAGTTTGATAAACAACTAACATCGCTTTTTTCATGCGCCCAACGGAACGGCAGGGTCATTAATACGAAATAGCCTCTTTTATGGTGTCAATACTCGCCCTACATAATGTTATGAAATAGGAAAAATATTATGAAAGTAAGAAAACAAAAAAAAATGTAGTTTTAAATAATTTTACGACTCATTAACCAGGCTATCATAACAACGTAGACGACTGCACGTGTGAAGTGGCTTTACAAAAACAAATTAAAATAGGAACACACATTTTTTTTTCTAAGCGGTCATTTCTTGTTGTTTTTCGTGGTTTTGTCTGCCAGGTTTAAATTAATCACATTGGAGTCGCTAGATATTATAATTATCCAGATTTCACGAAATATTTATCTCATACTTGAGTAACAGTATGGCGATGGGACATTTTAGCTTAATAACGAGAATATCCGCCGCATACTTATCCCTAATTTAGTCGTGGGTTCTAGAGGTGAGCAACACGCTTTTTGTTTTTAATTTCTGACCATCTTTTGTGGCAATAGGCCGGCCATATTAGCCGTAGAGCCGATGACCGTTGGCTACCCCAACGTGTTTTTATTTTATTTGTATTAAGAACACCAAGAACATAATTATTGTGTTCTTGAATGGATACAGCGAATCGGTAAACGTAAACTAAGATGCCATGCTGGAGCACGGAGGAGCAAATATCTTTGCAGGGTTGGGCTGATAGATGCCGAATGAAAGTTGGCGAAAATCGAGCTGAATGACGTGCGATTGGAGAAGCTTATTATGACCAGCAGTGGACTGTTGTAGGCTGACGACGATGACCATCTTTTATTATTTATTTGCTTTCAACCTTTCTATAACCGTCCGAACTGGAAAGAGGACGCGCGGGTTCGCGATAAGTGGAAGGAGTGGAGGGAGGCCCAGGAGTGGGACAGAGCAGGCTAGGAAATAAATATAAATAAATAAATAACCTTTCTATTATTAATGGGATCTTGTAATTAATTAGGCGTTTATTATCACACTTGTATTGTCAGTGAACGTTTGGCTTTTGGCCAGTGTCATTATTTATTAAGTCTTCTGTCAGTTTTGTTCCGCCCACTGGCTTATTGTGATAGTTTGTTGGTCACAGTACTAAGCTTCTAGATTAATGTAAAGCTTATAGAACTGTCAGATATGCAAGGTGTCAAGGGACCCTTCACGAAGCCGTCAACCAAGCATTCTGTACATCAAACTAAGTAACTCTACGCAAAAATTATTGCTCGGAAACGATTTTTTTTTGGGTGAACCACTGTTTACGATGGAACTCAATGTAACGCTCTCAAACCATTGTACTGATGGATGCCTATATCTCCGTAACTAGAAGGTTCCCAGATATGGTCCAGATGGAAAAAATATTGCTATGACGGGGAGAACAAGTACCTTCCGGCTTCGTTAAAGGTCTTTTTACACCCATTAGGTTTTCGTAGAATTGTTCGAGCTTTGCGAAGCGAAGTATAATGATACTTTAGTCTTCTTCAAGAATTTTGTTGGCCACTCTTAATCAATTTATTATTATTGGATTGACCCCTTTTACATGGGACTTTAACATAACTATAGAACACCTAGATTTCGCCATGTCAGTTTGCTATAGGTATAGTTTACACCTCTGTCTTACCCTTCGGGGATACAGCACTGATGTTATGTAGGAAAGTTTGGTCAGTGGGTCATCTTAGGGGCGAACTTGAAAGTGTGAGTGTTTTTGAACGTTAACAAAAATAATTAAATTAAACAGCAAAGCATTATTTCGCATAATATTGAGGTTATAAATCCTGCTTGTTGAAAATTAAAGTGTCATTGCACGTATTTGGCGAGCATGAAACAATGCAAGCGCCAACACGGAAAACGCTGTCTTGGCAACTGTTGCTAAGTGCATGTAACTTTCACGATGTATTACAGGTTAAATGAAGACTAGGTACAAAATATATCTTCAATTGACATCTCAAAAGGTAAAGAAACCTACAGGAGTAAACTACAACAACATTTATCTGTGTGGTTATTTCTTCAAAAGACCATCTCAGACATTAATCTGCATGGTCCTCATATGACATGATCAATGTCTGGACTTTAAACGAGACAGACCTCTGAGTTTGTTTCGGATGTTTCTTCTCAGAGTTGTCAGGTACTTTCGTACCACCGGCACATCCCATCTAGTTTTAAAACACACATGGTGACATGTAAAAGTGTTTTGCAAAACCAATTTACAGAAATAAATATGATTTATGATGACTTATGATTTATCGTAGAATACTCGTACAATAATTCACTCATAATTGAAACAAGCCGGTAAGTATAACACCAGAAACTCAACATGCATCATACAATATAATATACTTTATTGCAGGTACACCTAAATTGCAACACAACTGTTTTACAATATTGTTAATTCTATGGTTACAAATGGCGGACTTATCGCTGATAGCGATATCTTCCAGCCAACCTTTGGATGGACTATACGAACATAAAATATAAACGGGGGTAGTCAGTGGTGTAACATTAGTGTAGAGCTAGAACAGCTGGACCAGCCTTTTAAAGTATTTTTAATTGCACGCAATTGTACTCGATTCTCGCCCACTCTCATCCATCCAATACCAGCCACGATAAACGAATGAACAAACAAAAAAACAAATGCAAACACAGGAACAATCATTCTACCATTTTTCTTTTTCAGGCCACAATTGTCGGTCAACATGTCACATGCGTTAGCTCATAAATTGTTCAGTGAGAGCACTCGCCGAGACCAGCCCTAACGGGAAACGGTCAAGTGCGAAACGACCGCCATAAACATCCCCCCAGCTTAATTGAGATTAGTATAGAGAGGTGTGAATGTCACGCCTACATTCCGGATTAGTTTTAGGGAAAAGGGAAACATGAAATAATCAAGTGCTCATCAAAGCCCCGACATTTATTGTTCTTTGCACTTTTACTCAGCCCTTTATTTATTTATCTTAGCGTTATATCCTCCGTGCCAACGTTAAAGGGATTAGAGGCAAACACAAAAGGCTGTATATTTAAACTTACTATTGTTCGTGAAATAAATGAGTTGAAAATCGTACACCGTAAGTAACACTGGCTGAAACATAATAATCGAAACGATTCATAACCGAGCGAAACGTTGGGTGCAATCTCTGTAGAATAAATAAAAAAAACGTAAAAAGTCGTTGAAACCGCCTCGGTTCTCCAGATTCAAAAGTGGAACGTTGCGCGGGAATGTTGCGTGCCAGTTCCACTCGACAATGGCCCTCGAGAGCACCATCGATGTAGTATACGACCGCTTTTTACTCGATTCAAATTATTTTCGAACTCCCTTCAATCGATTTTTAATTTAAACTCGAGAGGAAGTGTCTTTGTGTGCTGAAATGAAAATGCATTGAATAATATTGTGTCACTGGATTGCTTTTGGCAACAACCGCTCCCACTTTGCATATGAAAAGAATGAAACAACAAAACTTTCAGCCCGTGTCAAGTTGCTTACAGAAACTGTAAATTGTCCCAAAACAACTAAGTCCCTAAAAACACTTACAAACATCAATAAACCACGAATAAAAGCCATCAAAAGTCCAAATGCGTCGCAAAACTAACGAACACAGTATTTACCATCGCTGAATACACAATACCGACTCAAAGGCCAAGACGTCTTGCTCGATTTATTTTTCATCAAACGTTGTTTATTTTGTGTTGATACAAGAATAATACTCGTTGGAACCACACTAGCGTTTGGCGAAATGAATATTTTCATAATGTTAATTGCAGTTGAAAGTTGAAAGTGGTAGACCAATTAGCATTTTCATTATAGTAGGTTGAAGTAATTGAAGCTGTTATATGAATGAGGTTGCGCTCTCGAGGTTGTGTGCAAGCCAGTAACGTTTAACTTGTCTGGGGTCGTTGACTTGAAATAATGCATTTTGAGCGGGCTTTAAAACGATTTGATTTTAGTGGTGAGTTGTCTTCAAGTTTGAGGGTGAGAATTAATAAGCTTACTAATGAAGTTTCAAAATACTTTCGAACTTGACAACGAAGGTGCATTAAGAGGGTGCATAATGAAAATTGCCAACGTCGCCAATTCGTCGTTCGTCGGCAATTATCAAATATTTAGCTGTTTTGATTAATTAATCAAAGTTATTACATGAAATTATAAAGAAATATTGCCCTGTTCTGTACTAATATCGTGACACCAAATTTGACAACATCTAATCCAGTGCTGACTGCCTCGTTGGTCGAGTGGTCGCAAGCTCGACTCAACGGTCGACTGCTAAGCATGAGGTAGGTGGGCTTTGTTTCCCGGGTCGGGCAAAGTATTATGAGGTGTTTCCATCAGGAATTTCTCAGTAGCAGCCAAGGAGCCTGGATTTGTGCCCGATTGATGGCAATAGGCTCGCCGCCACATGGGACTTTAACATAGGTGACGAAATGTTGGCTTACTATTAGATACCTATCCCTCTGCCTAACCCTTCGGGGATTACGGGCGTGATGTTATGTTATGTAATCCAGTGCTCCTAGTGCAATTGACAGTCATACCAACTTTCCTAGCCTTTCCCCAACTATGTTGGGGTCGGCTTCCAGTCTAACCCGATGCAGCTGAATACCAGTATTTTACATGGAGCGACTGCCTACCTGACCTCCACAACCCAGTTAGTACTGGGTAATACGATACCCCTTGGTAAGACTGGTTGTCAGACTTTTTGGGCCACTGACTACCTAACGACTGTCAAAGATCTACAAATGACACCCGGGACCAACGGCTTAACGGAATTTCCGAGGCACGGAGGAAACTCGGTATGTAATGGGTGGATACCCATCCACAGACCAACCTAGGCAAGCACGGCTTAACCTAGAGATCGACCCGAGCGGCTGTTATTATTTAGCCATGAGCTCCTCTGTACATCATAATGTACTGCTTCAAAATTGACAACAACGGCGAATCCTAATACGCAGTAACTGCCACGAAGTACCCTAACCATTATGCTGTGTCTGCCTCTTAAACGCGTTTCGTAGCAAGAGAACGACTTTCAAGAACGTCTCCTAAAGTTAAAGTGAAGTGTCGTTTAAGGGTTTGAGGGTAAACCAGTCACCTAGCAAGACTTCACGAGATAATTTTAGCCTGTAGTATTATTTTTTTGTTGTAGTAATTTTGGTTGCATGTAGGTCTTTAGGTGTGTGTGTACGGAGGAGCTCGTAACCAAATAATAACATTCGCCCGGGTCGATCTTTAGGTTAAGCCGTGCTTGGCTAAGTTGGTCTGAGGATGGGTGACCACCCATTACATACCGAGTTTCCTCTGTGCCTCGGAAAGCACGACAAGCCGTTGGTCCCGGCTGTCATTTGTAGATCTTTGTCAATCGTTACAGGTAGTCAGTGGCCCTAAAGTCTGACAACCAGTCTTACCAAGGGGTATCGTATTATCTAGTACTAACTGGGTTGTAGAGGTCAGATAGGCAGTCCCTCCATATAAAATACTGGTATTAGCTACACCTCTGCCTAGCCGTTCGGGGATTGCAGGTGTGATGTTATGATGTTCTTCTTCTTCTTTCTTTCTTCTTTGTCGTGTGGTTAGTGTTAAACCTGGTGTCAGAGTATGCCACCCATGAGCCTCTGGCTTGGCTGATGTAATTAGTAATTAACGTTTGTCTTAAACTATTTTCACAGTATTAATTTAGAGCCTCGTCTTTAATAAATTGTATTAAGCAACTTTTCGTATTGAAATCACTCGGAGTTAGATTGGCCTATCAAACTTAAATGAAGTCTATTCGCTTGAAGTCTGCTATTGACAGCTGATTAGGATTGGAACACACTTAGCGGGATATGAAACCGGATCTTTTTTCTTTATGCTTCTATTTTTGGGACAGGAATAATTTGTTTTTCTTTATGAAAAGAATATTACTTTTTTTCTTTATATTGGTTTTAGGAATGATTAGTATATTCAACTGACAAATGCGGTAAACTTTTTTTTTTACCAAGTAACAGTTTGGGGAGGTCACATATTTTTCTACTAAATTTTATTTTTATTTTTTAAGAAATTAAGTGATTCCAATTTCAATGCAAATATCATATATTTGCATAGAAATTGGAATCACTTAATTTCGGGTGTCTCATTTACTCATAACCATTAAAATTATCATAATTAATACTTAGCTATTCTGCAAACCGCAGCACGCTCTCATATAATCCGAAACTACCAACAATTCAATAAAATTACCTAAAACACTTTTTTTAAAATAAAAAATGATAGCAAACAACATTCAAATTACAACTTACCTATTTTATCTTTACTTTTAACTTGCCTACCCTTTCATTTCGCGTATAATTTTACGACATAAACAGACGCGTCGTCTGTTTGCTTTTCATTTCCGTATCAACATAAACGGAACATACCTATTACTGCTTAAGGGAAACTGACATACGTTCATGTACAGTCACGGGCACCGATATGTTTACAATATGTTAAAAAAAACCTTTCCGATCCGTGAGGGTATTATTAGGTAGCACGATTAGATTCTACTTATGTAATCCTTTTTGGCTAACAAGTAAAAAAATATACGAAAAAAATTAAATAAAATGTACTAAAATGAGGAAACTTTCATGGCAACACAGAATTGCGGGTAGCTATACTCCTGTCGGTTCTCGGTTGTGACGTCATAAACAAACAATTGACGATCGAACATACTAATGCCGAAGATGGTGTTGTCACAAATGTTCAAATTCAAATTTATTTATTGGTGTGATTTTTGGTACATTTTACATGAGATCTTAATAATAAATAATTAGTTCCTCAAAAATCTACCTTAAAGGTGTACACTCTTTCACATAATTAGTAGGTAAATATTATAAAAAAGAAGAATAATCAACATTTTAAAATAAAATAATTGCAACAAAACACGTCATAACTTAAAACAGAAAAAAGCAAGCAAAACAAAACATTAACAATTCAGTATACTTATAAATAATGAATGGAATAAGGATGTCAAAATTACAATGTCAAAATTAAATAATATGTCAAAATTACAATGTCAAAATTACAATGTCAAAATTAAATAAATATCAATGTCAATTCTTACAATTTATCATTAAGGAATTCGTCAATAGTGTAATAACATTTTTCCAATAATAGATGTCTTAATTTGTTTTTAAATTGAATAGTATTTGAGTCCTTAATTCCATTTGGTAATTTATTAAATATTTTCACGTTTTAAAAGTTTGTGAGATTTTAGGGAAATGGTGATAATTTGAGCACAAAAATCATACATTTTAAAATTCATTATTAATCTGTTTACTTTCGTTTTATATTTGGTAATTTCATTGGTATATCTATGTATATATTTTTTTCTGATCGGACAGAGTTTTTTTTTAACATATCGTACACTTCGCAAAATTCAGAAGCGATTTTCTCGCGAAATAACGACTGTAACTTGGACATAAAACCTATCTCATAATAATATGGGTTTCAAAATACAATGTTCGTAACAGTATAAAATTACAATCATGATAATAGGAGAAAAATACCTTTACAAGTTGCTGAGTACAATGCCCGAGTTTTAAAGAGGTGAGTTTTTTTTTTACATTTATAATTGCTCACGACTGTACATTAGACTGTATATAACATACAAAGGTTTATTATGTACTTTCGATGCTCGTAAAAATTCGCTTCTAGTAAAAGAAAGCTGCGGACGACTGTGAGAATAAAACTGTGATTTCTGAATTATTTATTTTACTTTTCTGTTTGTGTAAGTTGTTTTTATTGATTTACGAAATATTCATTCGGAAAAGTTTCTTTTACGATTTGTAACTTTTGTAGTAGTGGTCCAGACAAGTATTTTAAGCCTCATTGGAAGAAGATGATGTTGCGAAACTGGATGAATTGGCAGCATTGTTATTTTTTCAAAATCTGTGAATGCAGTCAGCAAGTAGTCAGCAGTCTCCTAAGAACGTTTTCCTGTATATGATTTAATTTTTTCAAAAATCCACCCTATATACAAGGTTTAAACGGGCCCTTCACGAAGCCGTCAACTAAGGAACTCTACGCAAAAATTATTGCTGGGAAACGACTGTTTTTTTGGGGTGAAAAATCACACTTTACGGTAGGATTCCATGTAACGCACGTGCATTGTGCTGATGGATGCATTGAATAGGGAGGTCGTGGAGATATTTAAAGTAAAGTCATAACATAAAAACTTTGAAAAAGTTGGAACTTTAACCCCCCGTAACTAGAAGGTTCCCAGGTATGGTCTAGAACAAAACAATGATGGCAATGACGGAAAGAACAAGTGCCTTTCGGCTTCGTTAAGGGTACTTTTACTCTCATCAATTATAGCTATTTATCGTCCTTAACTCTTCCCCCCGTAGAAACGGGATATGTCGACGAAAGAATCGACAAAATGACATTTATTTTGTCGATTCTTCCGACGACAAAACTCGTTTCTACGGTGGCATGCTACGCGTGCGCTTTATTCTTCACACACACGAAAGCAGGACCAAAGAAACGCACACATCTACAAAGTTAGCAAGTACGTCCAACCAGCTGATCCTTTAATTTAATACTGCACGGTAGCGCACAAAACGAATTATTCACAAGTGTCAGACACTGCACACTCCGGCTGCAATTTGTGTCGTAGATTAATCGCAGCTTTGTGCTAATTAGTGTAGAATACGTGTTTCTATTTACGTTTAAAGTTTCAGCAGGGTGATGTACGTGTTTTTGTTTGGAAACTTGTGTCTTGCTGTCTTTGGTCTTAAAATTGTATGTAAAGATATGCCAAGTGATTTATTTGTAAAGTAATACTTTGTTACTAGGTTAAATTCAATTTGTATGGCCGTATTAATATATTGGGAGTCATTAGTTAAAATTACGACTCGATCACACCGCGCAAGAAGAATGTAGCCAGCCTTATTATGGCGTAGCAAACGCTACGAAGGGTGGCGAATCTCCCGTAGCATGTGTCTACGCCTGGCGTAGTGCATCCGTTTCGTAGCAATGTCTACGAAACTGTAGCGTAGGCTAGTGACGTAGGCTCGTAGCGTAGTACCTGGTTTACCCCGCTACGCTTTTAAAGATTATAGTGAGTTTTTCACTTGGATTTAATTACCTTTAGACTAAATTGTTTATTTAAATCTTATTCAGGGACAATAGATAATATATTTTCCTACAAAGTCAAGAAATCGCTCATAAATATTGAAGAAAGAAATCCCACAATACGCTATCCCACTTCGGATAAGCGTGTAAATCAAGTGCTTAATAGTCGAAAGTGTCACTCGATTATCCCGTGCAAGCGGCGCTCGGCGTACTAATCAATGCAGTTAGCGCCTTTATGCTCTCACACTCGATACTATCTTGTTTTCTTGTTTATTTCACGTCAACAACGCCCGCATTTAATGCGTTTAAACTTTATTTTTTATGCCAAGTCTTGAGAGGTGATGCAGCGGTAGCCCGATATCATAATTAATATACTTTTTATTACTGTTCTGGGTTAAAATAAAGCAAATGGCCAAAGATAGAGATAAATGGAAAGAGGGAAGGGAGGCCTTTGCCCTGCAGTGGGATACATCAGGCTCATAATAATAATAAAAAACTGTTCTGGGTTAAATTTCCAGTTTGGGAACTTTAACAGTTTTATAATATTTAAGTATTTACTACTTCCTATGATCTAGTCTTACCGTGTTTTCATTTATTGTCGTACTGTCGGAGTCATCCTGTTTACTTACGTAACATCTTCATATCCCAAAAGCCTTCATTCACATCTCAAGGCTGACACAACACAAGGTGTGATACCAGCTTAAGCCATTGAGTACAATGCCTTGTCTGGAATTCCATCGGTGGTTAGCCAATAATGCCAGTGCGGGCCGCAGCGTGACCGCTGCGTAATTGGAACGTATACAACGCGGGGTGGATAGCAATCTGTTGTGGATGTAGAGGATATGTGTCCAGCAATGTACGGTGAAATTGGTATTGTTTGGGTATGCTCGAGTGGGTAGTTGAGGCTTTTACTTCTAACAAGTCGTGCGTCCGATTTGTTTGCCATTTTTTCGATTGGTAAAAATTGCACGCACTGATTCACTTCCATACAAACTTTCCAATGTAGAGTACCTGTGCATTTGCTTTTTTTCAATCAATTACTGCTGATTTATAAAAGTTCTAAAAGAAAATATATTGTAGATAATTAATCAAACCGAGGTGTCCTCTCTTTAGACAAACATAATTCAGTATTCATTCCGTTGCACTATATGTTGGGAGACCTAAAAGGGTATTATATCCTTTAAATGTTGTTCTCCAATTAACATAAAACACAGTCTTCAATTCAATACAACAAGTATTTAAACCACGAATTACCTTACTCAACGGTTGTACAACGCTGTAATGAAGTTGGAAACACACAGAAAGTACGGAATGAGCAGCTAGCCCCGAGGCGGTACGACAGGGAGAGACTCGCACAATTACACTAATTTACAACAAATTCTGAGTTGCGAATATTGAAGAAAATGAGCCGAAGATTCACGAAGTTTCCCGAAATCTCCCGAAAGACCCATTTTCGTCCGAAACAAACACTTAAACAAATATATTTTGCGATTCCTCTCTCCAAACTTTGGATTGGCAGAGAATTTTAATATATTAACAGAGGTAGGAGATGGATTGATAAATATTTATTAGATGTTAACAGGCTAAGAAGCTTTTAGGATGCTGTTTTTTTTTCTTCTTCTTAGGCGGAAGGGGAAGTTTGTCGGTTGGGAAGATTGGATCGCTTCTGGGAATTGCTCGGTTTAAATTCACACCCTTGCAACTTTGCGTACTTAGATATACAATGTTGCACGTTGCGTTTGTTGCTGTGAGCAGTATACTTAATATTCGATTGGGAGACAGCTAGAGATATAGAATACACTTTGTTGGTTAGTAGATTTCAATAAAGAGTGATGAATATAAATGTTGATGGATGGAGAGAGAGAGGAAGACCAAGGAAACGACGAATGGATTGTGTGAGGAATGATATGAAAAAATGAGACATATGTCTCTTCCGCGTCGCTTTCATACAAAATGTATAGAAGCGTCGTGACGCAAAACATATAGAAAAGACAGGGCGCGGACACGACGCCGCGACGCTTCTATACCTACGCTTTTAGCCTGCGCTTAAGGTTATTACGGAATTTCTTTTGAAAATTCATCATCTAGAGAAAGCTGAAAGTTGGTATGTAAGTTAGTCACTTTTATCATTGGGATTCAAATTATTATTTCCTTTATTTATTTATATGCAAATCTAGTACATTTGTAAGTATTTCTTAAAGTAAAAATCATTTAAAAATATAAAAAATTGTAGCCCACCGGTATCGGGAATAGGGCCTTAAATAGCAATTACTCGTCCAATATAATGAAGAGGGATGGATTGTTATTATACGCTTATTTTCAATAAATTTTGCTACGGTTGCTACTAGTTAACAGCAACATATTTTTACAAAAGGGGCTAAAATTATTTGTGAACTAGAATCTCTTGATTATGTTAAAAGACTGCTTAGGGCAAATTCATATAACGGAAGTCGATCAACAGATGTAAACCGCATTCAAGAGTAGCCAGAGTCATCATTGTTGTGGAATATTGACAACTAGCACTTGGCCCGCGACTTCGTTAATAAAAAATGTGATAGCTCGGGTAATATGCATGATATAAATATAATTTATAGCCTATAGCACTCACGAATAATGTAGCTTTCTGCCAGTAAAAGATTTTTTAGAGTTGGATCATTAGTTCCGGAGATTACCCCCCCACACACAAACTCAAACTCAAAGCATTTTTTTCAATTAGACCATAACAGGCACTTTTGAATGTCAGAAAAACAAGGAAGGCGAAGTTACAGTCCCAGACACAAGGCATAATAACTTGTGAAAGTACTGTAGTTTCCCATTGCAAAGCGTAGATTTCTATGGAGAAGAATGCGCAAGAAACTCCATGGACACTCTTTTCAATCAAAAATCTAAATATTTTACACACCCACAAACTTACAAACTACCTGTTAATAAGTATAGATATAGATAATATTTTTAAACGCGGTTTAGGTATGCTTCTCGAGTGTAGTTTTATCGGTGAAATTCGTTCTTCGATTCTTAGAAAAAGAAACCTAGAACGCAAAAGCAATAGAGTTTCCATCCGAACGAAATGAAGAATCGAATAATAAAAATGGTAAAAACAAACCGAAGATATTTCAAGCGAACCCGTCTACATAATATCGATAGGAGGGCTCATTTCCATGCAAAACCCAGTCAGACATATTTGATCTGCTACAGTATGATAGATTTTGCACGTGTAAGGAATAAAGGTGGAACATGTGAGAATAAAGCTCCATACAAATCATACAAAAGCTCACACAAAGGCGTATTGAAAATTATTTAAAGTACATTTCCGTTATCCGTTTATAATACACCCTTTATTAGAAAGCCCCTTTATTCCAGACTAGCTTTTGGCCGTGGCTTCGCTCGCGTTAATTTAGAATTTGACAATCAATTCGGGTTGTACTCTGCACAGGCACGTGGCGCCATCTAAGATCATAAGAACGTTATTGTTGTTTTCCTAGGGAACAGTTCTCTTTTTCGGGATGAAAGGTACCCTATGTCCGTTTCTGTACACCTGGAAAAGTATATGCAAATTTCAGGAAGATCAGATCAGTGGCTTAGGCGTGAAAAGGTAACAAACAAACTTACTTTCGCATTTATAATATTAGTAAGGATTTTTTGAACAAAAGGTGGCCTACAGAAGAGTACAATAGGGTACGAGACGATCCAAGAATTTCTAGGAAGATTCTCAAAGGACCGGACCTAACTGACAATGAATAAAGGGTTGCCTCATACTACTTACTTTGGCCTGCCTCATAGGTTGAGTGATCGCAAGCGCGACTGCTGCTTGCATGAGGTCCTGCACTCGGTTCCCAGGTCGGGTAAAGTGACTTTGACTTCTGATCGACTTTGGAGTGGTTTTTTCGGTTTCCGTTCAGTTGGAAGGCGCCACTCCGGAGCTTGTTGACTAGTTTGCATCTCAAACGCGTAAACCCACGTCTCGTCACCAGTAACGATGCGTTTCATGAAAGCTCCATTCAAATCATACAAAAGCTCACACAAAGGCGTGTTAAAAATTATTTAAAGTACATTTCCGTTATCCGTTTATAATACAGCCTTTATTAGGAAGACTGGAAGATTTTTTGAACAAAAGGTGGCCTATACAAGAGTACCACAGGGTACGATCCGATCCAAGAACTTCTAGGAAGATTCGCAAACGACCGTACCTAATTGACAATGAATAAAGGGCTATCCTATCTACTTTTGCCTGCCTCGTTGGTCGAGTGGTCGCATCGCAACCGCGACTGCTCCCTTCATGAGGTCCTGAACTCGATTCCCAGATCGGGAAGTGTTATTAGGTTTTTCCAACAGCAATTTCTCAGCAGCAGCCACGGAGTCTGGCATTGCGCCCGATTGATGGCAATAGGCTCGCCACCTATTACTTAAACATAAGTGGCGAAATGTGGGTGTACTATTAGGTTCACCTCTGCCTAACACTTCGGGGATTACTACGGAACACTTAAAAATAAAAATATCCACAGGTTTTATTTAATCAATTATATTTTTTGTATCTCTAGGGTACTGAAGACGCTCCCTTAAGTAGACCACGAATGTAATTTTTATTCATTTAATGAGCAATTAATTTTTACTGTTGCTAACAATTTGATATCTGATATTTTCAGTTTATTTAGAATTTCAATATTTCGTAGACAGAGGACTTAACGACGAGTAATTAGGGAATTTTACTGTTTAAAATGTAATTGGTTGAAAATAAGTTATTTATAGTAACTATGTGGTAAACACATAGGCCTAAGTAATAACGCGCGTTAACGTAATGTGAATTCGTATAAGTTTTTAACCAAAAATGCAAATAACCTACACAACATTTTGATTCAAAAATATGCAACGATCATGATTAGTAATAGTATCTACCTACTGGGTGGAAGGGACACCGACGCGACGCACGAACGATTAACAAGTATTCAGTACATCATTCTGAACCACATAGAAATGTTTCATCGGTAATTTTTTTTTAAATCAGGCGTTCCACACATTTTGACCGTGTAGGTCGTGTAGGTATTGTGTACACTTTTGTGGAACATAGCGATTTCTTTTTTGTAATTACTGAAATTACTGAATATATGGTAAGCGTTTGTGATTCGATGTGTCTTTCACCCTGTATAGATCCCATAGTATCCATAGACCGCTACACGAAACGAGTTTTTTCAATTTTAAAATCATTCAATTTCAGGTTTCCGTTACATGTCCGCGTTCGTGCCGTCTGTGACTTTATTGTAACACACATTTAACGTCGCCTTTAATTTCATTATTGTGAAACTGTAATAAAATTTTCATGCAGAATATGTAATTTTATACCCTCAAGTACGAACGTTGCACGAGTAGGGGCATTTTAAATTATTATATTACATGTTTCATTCAGTATGCAGGAAAGCGTAAATTGAATTGTTGCGTTTGCAGTTCATAAAGGACATTATACATACAGTTGAAACAGTCATGTCACAAATTAAGATAAAAAAATCAATGATTTTTGATACTCTGCTAAAAACGCATTGTTTTGAATTCAAATAACGACTAAACTTCTATGAGCTTTTTTAAAATACAAAAGAACTTAGTATGGGTATGCACGAAAAATTTAAGTTTAATAATTATATTAGGAGCGTTTACGACTTACGGCATTTCATACAAAATTTCAAGTCCTTTTTTTTCGAAATTAATTGAAAACGAAACGCAAAGAAAACTTTCGGTGTGAATTGACCCGGAATACTTACTATACATACAAGGTGGAAGGGATACCGATGCTAAAACGGCTACCACTTATTCAGTTCCCGTTATACAGACCCCTCCCCACATAGACATTTTCATCAGTAAATTAAAAAAACAGCTGTTCCATACATTTTGACCGTGTAGGTATTGCAGTTTTGTTGGAAACAGCAGTTTTTTTTTAATAATCTTTATGTGAGGTTCAGAATGATGTACTGAATACGTGGAAACCGTTTTAGCGTCGGTGTTCCATCCACCTTGTATACCGCTAAACCTATGGCTATCAATCACTTTTTGTCATATCCCAAGATAGTTTCCATCAATTGTCTAAGAACCAAAAAGCCTTTGTGCGTAACACGGTGACGAGTTAACAGCGCATTTGTGGCCGTTTATTAGCGAAGACTAAACTATTCGCTAAGACACTTAGCTTTGATCAAAAGTTCAGTAGCGAGCCCTTGGGGCTAATCAGGGTAGTCAACAGGTTCATTATAAACTGTACTAAGTACCTATTGTATGTCTGTTAAGGTGTATACGTTTGAAAGATAGAAGTATTCCGCTGTTTGTCTAGAGAATTGGGTTCAGCTTTCGTATTTTACGATTAGCAAAATATTACGGTTTTAACATGCTGAATGTTTAAGTTTTCTATAATTCTCAGAGTATGTTTTTTTTTTTTATCATTCTTTCATTGCAATATTTTTTTTCTCTAAAACAATAAATAAGAGTATGTATGAAAATGTAACATCTCAAATACTCTGTAACTACCTATGTTAACAAATAAACATTCTGTAGTTTAATTTTTAAAATTAATTAATTTAAGTAAAAAAATGTACTGTTAATGCACATAGGTACATATATCTTCTTCTGTAAATCTCGCAATCGAAATTAGGTTTGCTGTAAGAAAACCCAATCCTGGGTCAAGCTAGCCATATATATTTTTAATTTTTTGTGCAATAAAGAATAAGAATTTATAAGAGGCAACAAAACCAATTAAGTAGCAATAGCCAAAGACCAGTTTCCAGAAAACATATGACCAAAAGATACGCCGCCAAAATTCTCCAAGTCTAATAAAAAAAAAAGAAAATCTCCTACAAAATACCGGGACGTTTCCTTCGGCCGTCGTGCCGTCAAAAGAATAAATTACTTGATTACATTCCATTAGGATCTCGACCTTTTTACGGCTTGTTTAGCCTATCATGTTTTATCGCCGTTTGTTTTAGCCTCGCGTTATAACATCGCTGATAGTCTAATTTGAAAAGTTTAACGAGATAGTTAAAAAATCGTAGAAAATGTCAAGTTTAGGGTCCAACAAATAGTCCAATTTGCCTGTTATGTCTATAGCAAACGTAGTGCTGTGCTTTTGTAACCATTCAAAGGATACAGAGTGCTACGGTAGTCACTATACTACTACGCCCAAAACTTTAGTGCTACGGCAGACGCTAAAGTGCTACGCCAGTTAGATACAGTGCTACACCAGTTAGGTACATTGCTACGCCAGTCAGATATAGTGCTACGCCAGTCACCATAGCGCTACGCCAGTTCCTATAGTGCTACAGCGGAGGCCATAGCGCTACGCCAGGTAGATGTAGTGATACACCAGTCCACATAGTCCTACGCTAATCTAAGGCGCTACGATTCTACGGCTGGCACTAAACCCCGGTGTTACGCCAGTCCCTATAGTGCTACGCCGAGCACTAAGGCGCTACGCCACAGCGCTACGCCAGGCACTATACGGCCACGCCTGTAACTAAAGTGCTACGCCTATACCTAAAAAACTACTCATGTCACAAGCGTGACAAGTACAAGGGTAATTAAGTTACAAGGGTGTCGTACACTTACCCCCAGTTTGATCGGGCATAATTCAGTGATCGTCTTTACCTTGTTCGAGTAGTGTAACGCACATAACTAAATAACTGCACTCAAAGTATCGATCGAATACACCGAAGTACACTGAACGTGAAAAATTCTCCGTTCGGATTTTGATCCCATGTGGCACGGCCAACAAATTCAATCTCGACTATGAATTCCAAGATTCCGAGTATCCGGGAATCCGAGTATACTTTATGAATGAACGAAACGAGTTATTGGATAAGCGCCTTTACATCGTCCACAAACGATATAAAAGGGGGGATTCTGTGGACAGGAAAATAAGGGTGGAATTTGTATAGCCCATTCAGAAGTGAACTTATCTTTCTAGTTACTTAACGAACAATGTACCTATGTACTGTGGTACATAGAATTGATTTTCTATTGTCTGCTGCATAGCGTTCAAAGGCTCATTATACATTCCCGCGTCGTGATAGAACCTTATACTTATTAATGTGACCTATATATTCATTTAACTGACGTCTAATTTACACAATGGTGAAAAGGTGCTTGTTATACACAAGCCAGCTGACACGACGATTAGAAGAAAGATTTTATTGAATATCCCAGTAACGTCTTCCATTTCTTTTAATATCCCTGTCACTTTATGTTAATTACTGTTCAGCCGAATCGGGTTCGACAAGCCAACAACAACTGTCGAACATAGTTGGGAATAAGCTGTTGCAGGCTCATGTTTTGCAGACAACAATAGCCTTAGTTAAGGAAATGCTAAGCACATAACGATTTTTCTCAGGATCGGGGCCTTACTATGATTCATAAAAAGAATCACTAAGAGTGCCGTACACTTTAGTACTAAAACTGAAACAGTTCCACTACCAACCTACCTAAATAGCCAAAGGAGAATGCTCACGAAGTATGAAAAAAAAACCAGGCTTGGCGCAAATGAAACGTATCTCAGATTTTTAGTGTAAGCGTGTAATAAAATGCCACATAGGTAGTATCCTCGAAATCGATGGCTAAATGTAAGAAATTGCTATTTGCTTAGTGGCACGGATTAATTGTTTTACTGATTGAAACTACGTAAAATCACTTGAATTTTTCCGATTATTTGTACATCGTACGCATCACTACAGCGCTCCATAAGACGTCTAATTCATAATTCATCTAATTTATATTTTATTTTTATAGAACCTGAACACCTACCAAAAGAAAAGAAAAAAAAACACGACAGTAACAAAGCGTCCTACAAACATTAAAAAAAAAATACAAAGGCATCGCTTCCTGCCATACAAAGGCGTCATTTCCTCCAATGACTGGGCCTCTATTGGACAGTTATCGCCATGACATATCGAGTGTTTAGGAGGGCCTGACCCAAATACTGCACTGACAGGAATAAAGATATTGACACACGTATCCGTGGTTTTATTAGAAGACTGTATGAGGATAAATCGTGTCATTGGTTAAGAGGTAGTTTATCAGCTACATACATATGGAGTAATTTTGAAGAGGCCTATGTTAGTATTGGAATGAGTTGATCGATTGAACACTAAAATAAATCTGAACGGTCCAGATTTGATTCTTAAAGTAAAATAGGTTTGCATAAGTACAGCTAAACATTTTCTACAAGAGGCAGCTAGTCGTTTCGTGTGATAAAAATAAATATACTTACGATGATAAAGTAGTTACGGTATTTGAGGAAAAAACTACATAAAAAAATATACTGTGATTGCACCGCACACTATCAGAGTAGCTTTGATTTACAAAACGATTCTTTGTCTAACCCTACACAGACCAAACGCGCGAAACTATGATTAAGCCATTGTTATCCCAGACTAAATACAACGAGAAGTGAGACCTAGATTCAGACAGGAATTTCATCAGACGTATTCGCTTACAAACTCATGAAATTAAAACATTTCTGTTGAACGTTTCAGGCAGAAAGCCAACGCATTCGATCAATTTGCGAAATTCAGTAAAGGAGAATTTACTCCATGAACTGCAAACTTTAATCCATAGCCAAGATTTCTGGTTCAACTCTTGATTTAAAATTGTCACGGGTCAAGTATATCGTCAATTCCCGGTCGGCTGAAACAGGGGCGCTTTTAGCTTCGTATTCTTGCAATCTTCGGACCTTTATTGAATTAGTTGGACACGGGACGGCTATCGGCACAATTCTGTCAAGTATTTCTGGAACAGACGACTTTCTCGAGTTGGAAACAGATGTAGGTTTTTCTTGTCTCTTTTGTGCTTGGTTTGGTATTGGTGTCAGTTCAAGAACAATTGTCTATGAATAGGAAAACGGTTCCAAAGGCTGTATGACGCGAACTAAACATTATCAAAGTTACATCCACTCGTAGTAGGTCTGCAGGAGTCATGAAAAGTTTATTAGTTTAATTGGTGCTCATTTGCTATGAATTCTTTGGAAAAAGACGAAATAAAAAACTACAGATTTGAAGCAGGAATGTTGTGGTTTCTATACTCTATCTATGAATCGGTCATGAAATCCCAATTCAATCATGTTTATCAAATACACTACCAACAAAGAGAGTTAAGGTACTATGGGATGGCAATTAGCAAAAATTTAATAGAACAATTATGACTTGTATGAACAATTATGATGGCTCAATATGACGCTTAAAAGCAAATTGGCATAATTGTCCAGTTTGACACTACCTAGTGCAGTGTGGTGTAGTGTCTAGTGTGTCAAACTGGGCAATTATACACGTTTATCGACATCAACCATTCGATTTTTTCGCTTTGTCCCGTCAGCCTTAAGTACATTTGAACATCTTTTACTGTCGAACATTCTTCTTCCCATCCTTCATTCAATTCAACCCTCAAATCCTACCATTATCAAATCACGAGCGCAGCGATCGGCACAATTCTGTCAAGTGTTTCTGGGGAACAAGCGCCGACCCACATTTGCAGGGTTAACCGTCGGGCTCGATGCAGCGCGGTCGATCTGCGCGCGCCGCAACAGGTGAACGGGAACCGGGAGTCCGACATGCTAATTAGGTGATGTTTTGTGAATTTGTGAATCATTGCGTCTTGTAAGCGTTTGGGGGTTAGAAAAGATGTTTCATGAACTGGCATGAGACTTTTAAATGGCAATTTTAATTTAATGAGCCTTAGAGCTATAATAAATAGGTATTTAAGAACAATTTTATTAATTATTTTCGGTATAAAGGAAAAAAACAGTCACACATGTTGGTATAAATTGTTCTAGCATTAAGACTGTCCATTGTACCTACTGTTTTCACTTAAACCTGTACTGTTTTGGCATATTTATACCTGTATCTAAAAATAAAGAACCTCGTATGCTATCACAATTAAGTTATGTTTAATTCAATATTTGTTTATTGTTATATTTTATTACTTCAGCACACTCTTTTGTTGGTTTCACACCGTCCATTGACAGATTATATACCTATCTTTTGATGGATCCGTTTTAAAAAAAAAAACGCCGCTCAATTTGCAAAAAAAAACAACACATAGAATGACGTTTGACATAAGCAGCAAGGTTTCCACAGATAAATAATGAAGAATGATCGATGAATGCCGGTAATTCCAAATTAAAAATCGAATTCTATCGTCGTCGCTGGCCGCAACCACCGCAAATAAAGAACAATAAATGACAATAATTCAAAATTGGAATATGGTCTCGAATATAAAGGAGAAAATATCGTTTTTGAATACAAAAGGTAATAAAAGACAGAATGGTCGCGGTTTGAGGTCTGCCAACAAAGACTGTAGCCAAAAATAATTGCATACCTGTTGCTTACAGAATTCCAATGTGTTTGCTTTCTACTTTTTTGTGTTTTTATGAGCCCCTGTTTAATTCAGTTTCAGGCTTTTGTGTGAAAACCGCAGGGAAATGGCGGCTCAGCTATCGATTGGGCACTTTGTATTAAACGCGTTTTCACGTTCGTGGTACTTAAGTGCTTACTGCGTTAACTGCTACTCCCTCTAAATAAAAAAAAGAACTATGGTGCTTTGCTTATGTGTGTATGCTAATACAGAGATTTTGAAAGCAGATTCAGGAAACAATATACCAGTAAATGCTAAAAATCGAAGATCTCTTTGTAGTAAGTTATGACACGCATACGACAAGCAATAATCACCAAATAAACACAATAAAAAACTCATAAATACAAATCACTGAATTACCAAACCATTTTTCTCGACATACCAAGAACAACGTCAATCAAAACAAAACCTTAATGCATGAGTACAAGGTGCGAAATACCCTAAATTCACCTCAAATTATTGTATTAGAAACTCAGTGATTCAGAAGGGGTACATATACATTTCCGTATTGATATCCTTAGCCCAAATGGATTGAAATTAAATCGCTTGGCTGGACAAACTTTGAACGGGGTTTAGATCCCATTGAGCACGTTAATTTGTAGGTTCATTGACCAATCACAATTCGGGAATTTATTCTTAGGTTTAAGTTCTGTTGGATTCAGTTATTGAAATCGTAAAGACATCATTCTCCTGCCCATACCCAAATTATCTGTCTTCTTCTTCCATAGTTCTCTATTACTCGTCATCTCAGCAGTCACCTCCTTTTTAGCCATATCCTTCACATAGTCCATCCATGGTTTCTTTGGTCTTCCTCTACTCTTATAGCCATCCACATTCACACTCGAAACTTTTCTCACGACATTTCCTCATTTCTCCGCATCACATGTCCATACCACGACAACCGATTACCACACAAATTTTCAGTCACCGGCGCCACGTTTAGGAGGACTAGCAATCAGTAGCGAAGGCTTAGTTTTTATAAGAAGTAAGCCGGAGTACATATTATTTGTCTATAGAATACTGACTGTACCATTTTTCAAAGGGAATCCGGTAGGAGTTGTATGAAACCTTCGCCACTGCTAGCAATAAAATGTATTCACTAAAATTGAACGAACCAAAATACATGATAGCTCTATGCACTGGCTGTCATTAAGTCACTTAGGTACTCTAGCGAGTACATTTTCATGTAAAATATTCCGAGGTGGACGCTAGGACGCTACGATTATGAAATTAGAAATTAGCATGTACATCACTAAAATAGCTTTCAGACTAAATTAGTGCTGTCGAGATTTTAGCACTCGCTTCTAGTTTTAGCTGTACGTGTTTTTAGTTTTAGCTGTCCTCTGTGTGACTATGGTTGTCAGGCTACTGATACAATGTATGCCTTTTAAAACCTTAATTAGAATCTATTAATAAGTGTTTGGCAACCGTGATATTTCAGCTTTCGTCTGAGAATTATTTCATGTGAAATGTATGCTTATTATTTTGAATGTGAGAGAATTATTTTGAGGGAAAATGCTGGTTTATTTTAGGAAATCCGTTCGTGTTTGTTTTATATGTCACTGGCATTTATTACTTGAACGACATAATTATATGTAATACGGTATCAAAAGTAGCCTAGTGTTTCAAAATAAACCTGAGTTATAAAAGGAAGATTATTAATATTATAAAAGCAACATTTCGGGGCAAACAGAAGGATTTTATTTGTCGTGTTACTTTGTTAACATTTACTATGAACTAACAAAAGCCAACAAAATATAAAATAAAAACTACCCTAATCCTTACCAAGAAAAACATCAAACTACCCTACATTAAGAACGACATTTATTTGCGAAATAAAAGTTAATTTGTGACCTTTTTCTCCGTGAGTGAGTGGAACCGTGGGCTGAATATTGAAATGTCGTCGGCCCGACTGAAGTATTCATGTTCCCTCCAATAAAATGTACATTGTTTATGTTCCGTTTTTATTGTAAGAGCAAAGGTTGGAGCTTATATCGAGTTATTATGTATTTTTGGGGATGGAATTAATAATTAATGAAAGGGTTTTCAATCAAAGTCTATTGATTTTGTTAGGATGCGCCACACACAAAAGCTTATGGTAGCTTTAGGGAAGCCAGTCATGGAAGGAATGTGTAGGCAAAATCAAAATCTAGTTAATTAAAATCTTGAATTCATACATTCACTTACTGCCAGACAACGCAAATACAGTATAAGCCATCTAAATATATAAAAGCGAAAGGTCACTCACTCACTCATCACGAAATATCGAAAACCGCTTGACGTATTAAGATGAAATTTGGCAGGGGTAGTTTATAGTCAGTAGGCGTCCGCTAAGAACGGATTTTGCGACAGGGCCGGATTAAGGAGGTCAAAGAGCTCTCGCAAGTTTGTATGGAAGGCCTTCATTTTTTTGTGCTACAAACTTAAAATTTGGCAGGGAGGAAGGTTGTTATCGCGGACGAAGTCGCGGGCAACGGCTAGTCCTACTTATATTATAAATGCGAAAATATGTGAGGATGGATGGATGTTTGTTACTCGTTCACGCAAAAACTACTAAACGGATTTGGATGAAATTTAACAGAAATAAAGTTTATAAACTGGATTAACACATAGGATACTTTTTTATATACGGTCCCTTGGGACAAATACCAAACTCAACAATCTTGATCCCGTGGGACAAATACCAAACTTCTCGCGAGGGAATCCGCGGGCATAAGCTAGTTATAAATAATTTATTAGCACAAAGTGCAGGTACATTGCACTGTATTCCAGATTGAGGTTCTTAATTTAGCATTGATAGATGAGTACAATATGTTCCACCCTGTCCCCTAAACTAGGCTAGACCTGTATCTAAGGGGGCTTTGGTGAGCACCAATGTGTAATTACTGAAAATTCATCCCCATTCATACGGGTTCATTAGAAGATGAAAGTTCGAATGGAGTTTCGCCAGTTTCGCAAATGGAAAATCTCATTGGCTTGTTCATCGATAAAGGTGCATGTTTGGATGAAGTACTGTTTATTAGAAAGATAGAAACGCATGTATATGCAACTCCTTTTGTTAATCCAACCATAAAAAAGATATAACCTACATATCTTTGAAAATACTGTTTTAAGCTTTCACGGTTTGCAACTAAACTTATACTCCACAAAACCTGGTGATACTGTGAGTGTGTTTTGCCGTGCCTTAGTGTCGAGTTCCAGTAGTGCAAAAGACAAAGAAAGAGGTTAGACAGATTTATCTGCTCTTAACAATTTATTTTCCATCCACCCGCATTCTCCAGTCAACCCGCGATCATGGAGCTTGCAACAGCGTCGAAATATCGGGAGCTCAAAATAATGAACAATCACGGAAGATGTCCCGTAAGTGACAGTATAAGTTTTCTTTGAAAATTCTGATCCAACAATGTTAAATCACTACACAGTAGACAAAACGACTACTCTACAAGACCAACTATAAAAGGCAACAAAGATTTTATGACGTCGGTCAAAGATGTTCGTGATATGAAGCCGGGCTTTACTTCGTGTTGCTTGTGAAGTAAAGTAACTAACAGGAGAGTTGGTTAGATCCTTGTGAAGGTGACTGACTTGAAGTGATTCGGGGAAAGATTAGAGATCGTAGATAACGCGAAGTGTTATTGGGTTTTTTCATCAGGAAATAGGCTCGCCCCCTATTACATGGAACTTAAACATAACTGGCGAAATTTGGGTGTACTATTAGCTATACCTCTGCCTAACCCTTCAGAGATTACAGGCGTGATGTTATGTTAATTACTCAGAAGCAGCGCGGACTCTGGATTTGCGCGTGGTTGATGGCAATAAGCTCACCCCCTATTACTTTACAAGATTAACTACAAAAGGCTTCAACAAAGATTTTACGAGCACTGTCAGTCAAAGACGTTCATGTTATAAATCCGGGCTTAACTTCGTCTTGCTAGTGAAGTAACTGACTAGCGAGAAGGTAAGGCTTGTGTTGGTGACTGACGTGAGGCGGTTTGATGGAAGACTAGCAGTGGTGGTAGGAAAATTGTATCTTATCTGCTTATCTACTACTAGCTTATGCCCGCGGCTTCGCCCGGAATAAAAAGTATCCTATGTGTTAATCCAAATTATAAACTACCTGTCTGCTAAATTTCATCCAAATCCGTCCAGTAGTTTTTGCGTGAAAGAGTAACAAACATCAATCCATCCATCCCGCCAAATTTTCGCATTTATAATATTAAGTAGGATAGTCATACCATTATAATTGCATAAAAGAATAGAGAGAAGATATCTTTATTCTACTTCTCCTTCAAAGAGAAAAGAAGAGGATGAGAATGTTCACACGCCTAAACTGCTTAACCAATTGTGATGAGTATGGTTTGAAGCTCGAGGAAGAACCTAAGGTTACCTACCTATACCTACATAAGTGTAACAGTCACGAATCATATATTGTTCAACATACATCCTGACACTGACCTGCAAATTGCAAAAAACGTAAGAAAATTGGAATTTCCCGGGCTACCCTGGCGCTTTCACCAAACCCGAAAGGGTAACTAAGCTGAGTGTTAAGGGTTGCGGGACTGTTCGAAAGAGATACCGCGGCCCTGGAACACAAAGGGCAAAGAAGGAACATGGATGGGTTTTAGTCAGTAAAAGTCTGACACTCCTTTCCACTGAGCCCAGAGCGGGGGGAGTCATTTGATGATTGCCATCGGAAAAAGAAAAAGAAAGCCGAATGTTAAAGATAATTATAGGTAGGAACTTATAACAGACTCTTAGGCCCGATTTCCACCAAAGCAGAGACGAGCGGAGCGGAGAGGAGATGTGCAAGATTCAACCAATCGCAGAAGAGGCGAGAAACACGATGTAGATATAAATTAATGTGATTGGTCGGTGTCCGCACGTTTCCTCTCCGCTCCGCTCGTCTCCGCTTTGATGGAGTCCGGGCCTTACACCTGGCTTATGCTTATTAATTTTGAAAGGGAACTTTTCCCATGAGTATCAAAAAGGTTTTAACTACAGGCTCTTTATCAACTGATCCCACACAGGCGCGACCCGCGGGTCCGCTCGACCTAATACATGTTTGAATTGGTCAACTGGCCCCGTAGACCAATTTTGTGATTTGTCTATTCAAGTAGAAATATTTTCTTGATATTAAGTTATGTAATTAATTATTTAATTATGTACTCCAAAAGTACTAGGCTGGCATGAGTTTAAGGTGGTATATATTTTAAGAATCGGTCTACTAGTAATGAATACAATATCATTTAAATACCATCTTGGACTCGTGCTAGCCTAGTACTTTTCGCGAGGTTACTGCCCATAACTAAGAGAACGTGTCGTGAACAGAATATAAGTGTATGACAGCCTAGTAGGTACTTCTTTCTTTTTTCAATAACAATTTTAATTTTTTTTAATATTTTAATAAAGTCCCGCTGGCCCCACTAGTGGGGGAATCGGGCGGTGGGGCCAACGGTACTCCCGTTTACCATTAGTATAAGCTTAACATGGTGTATTATTTTTATTCCTCATAACATTTTACTACACGATGTCATTTTTTTTAACTTCAACAGCGGGTCCAATCGATAAAAGAAAATAAAATAATAAAAATTAGTAAACTCATCCCGCGGGTCCAAAATGAGTGGGGGGGGCAGTTGACTAAAGAGCCATATTCCTACAACAACAACAGCTATTTTTATTATCCGCCCAGCCATCCCCCAATAAGATAGAGGTCAGCTTCCAATCTAAGAACATGCGGTTGAATATCAATAGTTCAAGGAACTACCTCCGTCAACTCTAGTCTTAAAACAGTTCTATAGTGTCGTATACTCGGCCGATAAATTGTTTTGCCTATTTTTAACACACTTTTTTTATCTTCACCTACAAAAACCTTAGAAGTAAAATTTAACCCACTTCCTGGTTGAGCTGAAATGTTGCCTACATGTTTAGTATGGATGACAATGCATGGTTAGCTAAGTGACGTCATTCAAAATCTAATATGGCGGACTCTAAAAGATGGCGGACTAATTATTTTTTATGCATTCTCGGTATCCAATATTTAGGCCTTTTTTTTGGGATGGGAAATCATCAAATTACCCCCCCCCCGCTCTGGGCGGAGTGGAAGGGAGTGTCAGACTTTTACTGACTAAAACCCATCCATGTTCCTTCTTTGCCCTTTGTGTTCTAGGGCCGCAGTATCTATCGCGGTAGGCCTCAGGGTGTGTCACGGACCTCAATTCCGTGACACACCTTGAGGCCTAAATATTGCTTATATATTCTGGTTATAAAGTATGTGCTTTCATTCAGCTTAAGGGTAATAAAGCAATTACGTAGTCGACTTTACCAAGTTTTTAGCAATAAGAGCATCGATCGTTATGGTCATTACCGAGGGGTAGTCTCGAGAACCAATTATGCAAACGACTAGAATAAATTAGTAGTTCAATTTCAATTATCGATTGTTCAATAAACGATTTTTCATTATGCACGAGTAGGATAATCGAATCGAATAGATAGCTGACTTCTCTGTTATTAACGGCAGTCTTACACCTTGGCCACGACCTACACGCTCAAGCGTCGCGTTTTGTGACAGCGACTGCGGAGGTAACAAATGAAATTACTTAGAGCAGGGGTCGGTAAGTAGTTTGAAGTGGGGTCCGGACACCGTTGAAATTTTTTATCGATTTCCCAAAAATAAAACTCATAATGCTTTGTTACTAATCTGTTATTTTGCTTCATCTAAGTAATTATACAGAGCATTTTTCATATCAATCATAGGTACAGACGCCAGGACATCAAGCTCCCCGAAACTGTGAAATTTTCCCAATCAACCTTGAACCTAATGCTTTAGCGATAAAGTTGAAAAGAAATTTGACAGATTGTAGTAGCTTCATGTGCTGGCGTTTGTATTTATTTGTATTTATTTTGGCTTTCAAACGTATGAAGTTGTATATATTTTTTTTTTAAATTGAGTTGCTAGGTATATTTAACAATATTTGGCGGTCCAAAGTTCGACCTTCCGCGTTCCAGATACAGACCAGGGTTCGCCTGTTGCTGAGCGCTGGTTAGAGCATGCCACTACTCACCGCAATGCGACTTGCCACACGATACTCACGGGAAGAAAACAAGTGAAGTACGAGAGTGTGGGCCTGGACACAACACCACGGCGCGGCACCATCCCGCGGTACGACGCCGCGCCGTGGCGATGTGTCCGGACCCTGTCGCTTAACGCAAATCGCGTGGCTATAACGCCTGAGGGCTGAATACGAATGACGCCATGGCGTAAAAATCTTTCAGTGACAGCCGCTTTCTTTTTGAATGTTCAATCATTGCTTCGTTAGTTTGAAAACTTCGTCTATTAGTCAAGACAATAAGTTAATTGTGTTTTTAAAATGGACAAAATGAAAGCAAAACGGGTTCCTTATCATAATCATACGAATTCTACCCAAAAAGGTCTAATTTACAACCCGAACGAACCCAACATGATGAGACAATTCCTAAAGGAGTAAAAAAATATTCATTTTCGTATTCAGTGATATTACAAACTCAGTGTGATTATAGTTTAATTGAAAAGGGAGGTAGACTCTCGGACTATTGTTGTAGCAACCAGTAGAGCTGATTCTACAAGTAGTCTAAGAGCTAGGAAACATCTGGTTTTAGTTATAGAAAGTAGAGTTTGGCTTTTAGTGAAGTAGTTATCGAGTCCTATGGTATGTGGGTGCACTGTTAGGTACATCGCTGCCGAACTCTTCGGGGATTACAGGCGTGAAGTAACGGGCTACATAACCCTAAGGATTTTAATACAAATAGAATACAATCAACTGGTCTATATAATTAACAGACAAGTAATTGTCAGGACAAAGTAACTAAGTACCTAAGTTTAATCTTTTTTCAACAGTAAAACGAAAAGACTAGCCTAAGGACCTAGAAATTCTATCAGCAAAAAGTTACCGAGACCTGTTGAAAGCCGTGGCTGAAATATGAAAGCTATTGCCTAGACTCTCAGTTCAATATAAATTGTATTCTTCACTAAAATAAAGCAAAAAGAGCCTATTCCATAATAATAAAATCAAATAGAACATCTGCACTTAACATAAATCTTCTTACTATAAAGCATCTCGCCACTTCGCTGGCTCTTAGCCTATAGTCTAAAAGGCTATGCGGCCATTCAACGAGACTTTTCCCGTCAATAATTGAATTGAAAGTTCTTTGATAAGTTATTGCCGCCCTTAGCCAACTAAAGCGTTTAAAGTTGAGCCAATTTCATTATATTGTCGTTTGAGCGACGCTTTATTAAGCACTTTTTGTTTCATTTCAATTATGAATTTGAGTTCTTATCGTACTTCAAAGATGATGACTCAATTTTTTTCAGTGACTCAAGAATCATCATCATCATTCATTGGCCCTTATCCCAATTCATTTAAGGTCCGGCATGTCTTCTTCCATACTTCTCTATTACTCGTCATCTCATCAGACACGTCCTTTCTTATCATATCATCTTTTACACAGTACAACCATCGTTTATTTGGTCTTCCTCTACTCTTATACCCATCCATATTCATACTCAGAACTTTCCTCGCGACATTTTCCTCATTCCTCCGGATTTCATGCCCGGATTTCACGCCCACATGACTTCTTGGTAGCAGCCACGGAATCTGAATTTTTACCTGGTTGATGGCAATATGCTCATTCCCTATTACATGGGACTTAGAACATAACTGGCGAAATTTACATAGGTGTACTATTAGGTTCCTTACCCTACGGGAATTACAGGCGTGATGTTTTGCTTTAACGAGGTTTTAAATAACTTGAAAAAAAAAATACATTTCAAGAAGTTGGTTGTTCTGGAACCTGCCGATTATTTTCAACAAGCAAGAATATATATTATGATGAACAGTAGTTCGCATTCATTCATTCATTCACTTAGTAAAATACAGTTGACCAAAAATCTCCGACATCAATCTTTAAGTTCCAAGTTCGAATCACAAGGTTCCTTTTCCAACTCCTCCACGATAAGAGAACCGAACTTATCCGATGTGAAAATTATTTAAATCGCATTCGAAACGATAAAACCGAGAAAGTTCGTTAATAGAATCAGCGTGGATATCTTCACTGTGTTGAAAGGACATTTCAGTTCTACAAATGTGAAGTTCTATCCTACTAATTAAAGTGGTGACGACTGACGAAGTCTACCGCCAAGTTTCTTAATGAATCTTATTCGTAAAAGTTCGTGAAACTTCGGTAGAGTTCGGTCAAGAAAGTTTCGGAACGTGTGTGAGTTTCCATTTTGGTTTTTGAGTGTGTACTGGGCAGTTTCAGGGTGAATATTTGTTTTTAAAACAATGCCGCTAATAATGCGGCTTTTTACGTAATGATGTAACGCTTTGAAAAGTGTTTGGCAACTAAAGAACGGATACTAAATAAAAAACAAGAATGTGTGTGGTACAACTAAAAAAACTAGACTATTGAAAAATCACGTTCTAATTAAATTCGGGGTTTATAAGGTAAAATCGACTCCTCCTATTGTTGAATTAGCCTATATTACCCGGGCCATAATAACGCATCGATTGGCACCTTATTCACCAAAATCGGATGAATAGTTTAGGTGCTACGGAGGAACATACGTAAATACAAACATAAATAGACTGCTAAAATTATAACCCTTCCTTTTGGCTAAGCCATAATCGGGTAAAAAAACAAATAGCTGGATTGAACGACTCTAATCTTATAAAGATGGATTAGTAAAAACAATGTTGTAAGGAACAGTACGAAAATACGAAGCTAGGAATTTAAATGATAATATAAAATTATATCTGAAATCTGAAAAATTTCAACAACTTCTGGAGGATACTGATCAAATCCTCATAATTATGAATTATCTATATGAGAAAGGAAGAAATGAAAAAAAACCCATGAATGCATATTAGATTTATGTATTCGTACATTAAGTTAATATTATATTGTAAACATACACATTAAAATTAAAATTATAACGAATTACATTACAATCATCATGTAAAATACATTTATTTTAAACAGAAAAATTAAGTTAGTAGCCACGGCCCAAATAATATAATTTTTCTTCTAGCAATAACTGATAAGAGTCTCGACAGTACAGGAATTGTGACAGCAATCATCAACAAGCCCCCTCTTAGTCCTGCCGAAATCCAGAGCTCTCTGAGTGTCCATCCACGGCCAGCTATTCACGCCACCATATCGCGGCATCGAACCCTCGTTCCTCTTCCCAACCATTCCGTTTGCTTCACAAACTGAGGCCATAGCTCTTGCTAGAGGCCTCCCACATAACCTTATTTCGTTTGCTGTCATTTCAGTGAAGACAGAACCAACAAAGGTTAGTAAGAAGAAGACTGAAACTACTTTCGTGGTAGTCATGGTGTCGAGTGTGATGAAAGGGAGGAAGCTGCGGCTTTTATAGTGTGAAAGCTCATTAATATTCGATATTAATATACATCGGGTAGGAGTAATGAGATGTTAGGATAAGATGACAGAAATTAAAGGTTTCATTAGTGTGGTTAGTGAAACCCCACTGAGCAGCTCGTGGCTAAATAATAACAGCCGCTCGGGTCGATCTTTAGGTTAAGCCGTGCTTGCCTAGGTTGGTCTGTGGATGGGTGACCACCCATTACATACCTCCGTGCCTCGGAAAGCACGTAAAGCCGTTGGTCCGGGGTGTCATTTGTAGATCTTTGACAGGTAGTCAGTGGCCCAAAAAGTCTGACAACCACTCTTACCAAGGGGTATCGTATTACCCAGTACTAATTGGGTGCATCCGGTTGGACTGGAAGGCGACCCCAATATAGTTGGGAAAAGGCTAGGCAGATGATCAGTGTAGTTAGTGAAAACTGAAGAGCAATTCGTTGGTCCCTAAGGTCTGAGGATGATGCAGGTTGAGTGAAATCAAATGACGCTCAGCACACGTGGCATACCGCTACACACCTAATTGCGATTTGTGTCGCACTATACTTGTTTTTTCAACAAAGCTAGTAATAGATATTGCTTAATTTTTGCTATTATATATTATATTATATTGTACGCTTGTTTAAATTCCAACCTATGTTTGATTCATTTGATTTCAGTTGGCACTAGTTAAAATAATGATTGCTTCGATGAGTTCTGCAAATGAACCCTTTAATTTGTGTCGCACTATACCTGCTAGAATTAGTGGCGTCATACAGGTTAGCACGGTTCAGTAAGCACACTATTAACTGATCTATCTAGGCAGCAAAAGTACCTAAACATATGTTAAATATTAAATGAAATCTTTCATTATCTACATGTTTCAATTAATACCTACACACATAGACAACGTAATAAACATACACTATAGGTCCCGTCACGTAAAAAGAACGCTGACCGCTCAAATAAACTTTCTCTTTTTTTTTTATTCCAGCTTTTTCCAAAGTTCTAAGCAGCTAGTAAAGTACCTATTACGATTCTACAATAAAACAACTATACTTATATTATAAAACAATAGCTTAGTACTTTAAGACGCGACTGTATAACGTACGCAAACACAACCCCTCCACTGTCACTCAGCGTTCTTTTTACGTGACGGGACTTGTACCATAATTATAACACATTCACTGCCATAAATAAGCTAGTTTTCAGCCGCAAACTCACCCGCATGAATGTCGGAAATTATTCCTCTGGAACACACTACAAGGATGAAAGTATTCTATGTCCTAACGCAAGTCATGTTCTACCTGTGTGCCGTACCGACGTGAAGGCGTGAAAAAGGTAAAGACACATCATCATCTTCCTGCCCTTGTCCCATTCTACTTGGGGTCGGCGCAACACGTTTTCTTCTTCCATTCTCCCTTGTCAGACGTCACGGCATCATTTACTCTTTCTCTTTCATATCATTCCTCACACAATCCATCCATCTTGCCCTTCTCCCTCTCCGACAATCAACATTCATGTCCATCACTATTAAGTCACATGCGTTTCATCCTTCCTCATTACATGTCCATACTAAGACAAACGACTTCCTTTCAATTTTTCTGTAACAGGCGCCACTTTCAAATTTCCTGTAATATACTAATTCCTTAATTTTGAAAAAGGTAAAGACACAAAGACAGATAATTTTAGATGAATCCTCAAATTACTTAAATCCTTAAATAAAGTACTTACATAGGAGTTTTATTAGGGCAGGGTTCACCACTAAAGTTCAGAGGGATCCAATTTGAAACCGCGAAATTTCGATCAACCCACGTCCTGACTTTTGTTAGAAGATACTTTTAAAATTACTATGTATTTTTACCTTATTTTCTGTTCAGTCCTTGTAAAATATATCCTTTATTTGTTATTATTAAATTTTGTATACCATTGTAAATCGTTGAAACATTTATCTGAGTATAACTTTTTTATTAATCTGAAAATATTTTTAAAAATCAGATAAAATCAGCATTTTTGGATTGATGTTTTTATCCTAAAACATTATCCTGCTCGTTGAAAATGATAATAATTACCTTTTCTTAGACCAAAGAAAAGGGATATTAAAAGATTATTGCGTCGCGTTGGAATAATAAAAACTGAATTGGGCTACGTTAAAGTAGGTTTTCCGAAAAAGCATAAAATATTGACCCAAACACTCGATCAACTTAAAAAGACTACCACCACATACCACTTACCAAATAAACAGATTTCACAAACATATCCATTTTCAGCACAAGCAACCGTGTACACAAACCTCCGAATCTCCGAAAACTCCCGAACATTTCCGAACACATCTTTACTTACTACCCTCCTCCGTACACATAAATATGTCAAATTTAAATTATTACTTTGTATGTAATATTCTTTTATTCCACAAATAATACCAATTAACTGATTAATTTCTTTCTTTTTTTTTTTATTAATTTATTTAATTTTTAATATTATAAATTATTATGTTTTTAATAAAAAAATTTCTAATAAAAATAATAACTTAATAATTAAATTAAAAAATTTTAATTGAAAATGATAAGTAATTTATTTTCAATTTTTGATCCTTCAACTAACTTATTTAATATTCCATTTAATTGAATTAGAACTATTTTAGGAATTTTATTTATTCCTTATTCATTTTGATTAATTCCTAATCGACATTTTTATTTTTGAAATTTTATCTTATTAAAACTTCATAATGAATTTAAAACTTTATTAAAAAATAACTATTTTCAAGGTTCTACTTTTATTTTTATTTCAATATTCTCATTTATTTTATTTAATAATTTTCTAGGTTTATTTCCTTATATTTTTACTAGAACAAGTCATTTAACATTATCTTTATCAATTTCTTTACCTTTATGATTATGATTTATAATTTATGGTTGAATTAATAATTCTCAACATATATTTATTCATATAATTCCTCAAGGAACTCCATCTATTTTAATACCTTTTATAGTTTTAATTGAAACTATTAGAAATATTATTCGACCAGGAACTTTAGCTGTTCGATTAACAGCAAATATAATTGCAGGACATTTATTAATAACTCTTCTTAGAGGAACAGGACCAGGAATAAGAAATTATTTTATTATTATTTTAATTATAATTCAAATTTTATTATTAATTTTAGAATCAGCAGTAGCAGTTATTCAATCTTATGTTATTGCAATTTTAAGAACATTATACTCTAGAGAAGTAAACTAATGAAAACAAACTTTAACCACCCATTTCATCTAGTAGATTATAGACCATGACCTTTAACAGGAGCTATTGGTGTAATAGTTCTTGTTACAGGAATAGTAAAATGATTTCATAATTTTAATATAAATTTATTAATTTTAGGATATTTAATTGTTATTTTAACAATATATCAATGATGACGAGATATTTGCCGTGAAGGAACCTTACAAGGTAAACATACAATTTTAGTCACTAAAGGACTTCGTTGAGGAATAATTTTATTTATTGTTTCTGAAATTTTTTTTTTTATTTCATTTTTTTGAGCATTTTTCCACAGAAGATTAGCCCCTAATATTGAAATTGGAGCTATTTGACCTCCTACAAGTATTATTCCATTTAATCCATTCCAAATTCCTTTATTAAATACAATTATTTTAATTAGATCAGGAGTATCAGTTACATGAGCTCATCATGCTATTATAGAAAATAATAACTCCCAAATAACTCAAGGTTTATTTATTACAATTATTTTAGGAATTTATTTTTCTATTCTCCAAGCTTATGAATATTTTGAAGCATCATTTACTATCGCAGATAGAATTTATGGAGCAACATTTTTTATAGCAACAGGATTTCATGGATTACATGTAATTATTGGAACATTATTTTTATCTATTTGTTTAATTCGACATTTAAATAATCACTTTTCTAGTAATCATCATTTTGGGTTTGAAGCAGCAGCCTGATATTGACATTTTGTAGATGTAGTCTGATTATTCCTTTATATTTCAATTTATTGATGAGGAAATTAATTATTTATATAATATATTTAGTATATTTGACTTCCAATCAAAAAGTTTAATAATTTTAATATAAATAATTATTTTAATAACAAATATTTTTTTAATTATTATGTTAATTTCTAATATTATAATATTTTTATCTATTATTCTTTCTAAAAAAACTTTCTCTGATCGAGAAAAATGCTCACCTTTTGAATGTGGATTTGACCCAAAATCATCAGCTCGAATTCCTTTTTCCTTACATTTTTTTTTAATTACTGTTATTTTTTTAATTTTTGATGTGGAAATTGCACTTATTTTCCCAATTATCCCCTTATTTAAATTAGTAAATTTTATTTTTTGAGTAAAAATTAGATTTTTTTTTATCTTAATTCTATTAATTGGGCTATACCATGAATGAAACCAAAATATATTAAATTGAACAAATTAAGGATTATAGTTTATAAAAAACATTTGATTTGCATTCAAAAAATATTATTATTTATAATTTATCTTAAATAAGAAGCAATACTGCATTTAATTTCGACTTAAAAGAAAGAGTTATTTAAACTCCTTATTTGAATTTATAATAATTATATTAATTGAAACCAAAATAGAGGTATATCACTGTTAATGATAAAATTGAATTGTAATTCCAATTAAATAGAAATATAAAGATTAAAATTAAGCTGCTAACTTGATTTTTAGTGGTTAAATTCCATTAATATTTCTATTTATATAGTTTAATAAAAACTTTACATTTTCATTGTAAAAATAAAAATCTTTTTTTTTATAAATAATTTAATTTATTATTTAAAGATATTATATATCTCCCTAATATCTTCAATATTATACTCTATTTATAAGCTATTTAAATTAATTATTAAATAATAATATAAATAAAATAATTATTATTCAAATAACAAATCTAAATAAATAAATTTTAAAATTATTTATTTGATAAATATTATAGAATGTAGAATATTTTTTTATAATATTTATTATTCCAAATCCTCTATATAATTCTCTTCAACCTAAATCAACATTTTTTAATAAATTTTGACCGAAATTTAAAAAATAATAACTTACTCCGTAAGTAGATAAATTAGGTATGAATCATATAATTCTTAAAAAATTTCTTAAATTATAAGTTACAATGAACTTATTTAAAGAATAAATTTTTATATTTCTAATTAAATAACCTATAAATCCCCCAATAACTCTAACATAAATTACTATTATTTTTAAATTAAAAGGTAAATAAATTATATAAGGATAAGAAAAAATTATTCATCTTAAAAATCTCCCTCTAACAATTCTTATAAATAATAAAACAAACATTCTTTTTAATATAGTGTAATCTTCATCATATAAATTATAAATTCTTATTAAATTATAATCATTTACTATTAAATATATAATTAAACGAAAAGTATAAAATATTGTTAATCCAGTTGAAAGATAATATAAAAAATTTTTTATTAAATTTAAATTTCTAAATCTAACTATTTCTAAAATTAAATCTTTTGAATAAAACCCTGCTAAAAAAGGAATTCCACATAAAGCTATATTAGAAATATTTATACATAAAGAAGTTAAAGGAATATACAAACTAATCCCTCCTATAAAACGAATATCTTGTATATCATTTATTATATGAATAATAACACCTGCACATATAAATAATAAAGCTTTAAATATAGCATGAGTTAATAAATGAAAAAAAGCTAAATCAGGTAAACCCATTCTTAAAATTCTTATTATTAACCCTAATTGTCTTAAAGTTGATAAAGCAATAATTTTTTTTAAATCAAATTCATAATTAGCAGAAATACCAGCTATAAATATAGTCAATCCAGATAATAATAATAATTGCTTTGTGAGGCGGGCATTCTCGGGAACTGATATCAGTCCCCGAGAATACATGTCACGAGTCACAGAGCGCATCGACTTCCTGAAGCAGAAAGTTTATGCATGGGCTAACCGTATCCGTCGATATAGGCGAAGAGTGGATCGATACACTCAGAACCGCATGTTCCAGAGTGACGAACGGTGGGTATACAGAATATGGGAGCGGCCCGTTACCATTCAAGGAGTGACTGACACGCATCTGCCAGATAACGACGCCATGAGTGCTTTTTGGCGAAGTATTTGGTCGGTACCCGTCAGTCACACTGAGGGTGATTGGATGCGTGTTGTTGAGCAGGCGTGTGACTCAATCCCAGAAATGGAGGCCATTTCTATTAGTCCATTGGACGTAGCCCGTGCAGTCCGTCCGCTACCTAACTGGAAATCTCCAGGGCCGGACGGACTGCACAACTTTTGGATTAAATGGCTACAAAGGTCACATGCTTGCTTAGCCTCACAATTCCAGTCATCCTTAGAGACTGGGTCGCTGCCATCATTCTTTACAACAGGAGTTACCCACCTGCTCCATAAATCGGGTAGTACTGCGGAACCTAAAAACTATAGGCCAATTACGTGTTTACCGACGGTCTATAAAGTTCTTACATCCATTCTGAGAGCAAAAATTGTTCGTCATATAGATAGCAATTCAATTATGTCTGTCTCTCAGAATGGATGTAGGAATGGGTCCCGCGGTACTAAGGAGCTGCTCCTTATCGACATGGCCATTAGCCAACAGGTTCGTCGATCCCGGAGGGATCTGTCGACGTGTTGGATAGATTATAAGAAGGCCTATGACTCAGTGCCACATACATGGCTCAGGAGGGTGCTGGAGTTGTACAAAATAGATGCAACTCTTCGCACCTTCTTGGTGTCGTGTATGGGGCAATGGAGTACAGTCCTTCTCTATCCAGGATGTCGGCAGGTTCTTAGGAATGATGAACCGATCAGGATTGAGCGAGGAATATTTCAGGGCGACAGTTTGAGTCCGCTTTGGTTTTGCTTGGCCTTGAATCCTCTGAGCACACTGCTGGAGGATTCAGGTCTAGGCTACCGGTTGAGGAGAGGTGGTCAGGTTATATCTCACCTCCTTTACATGGATGACTTGAAAATATTTGCTCCAAGCAATTTGCAACTGATGGAGCTACTAAAAGTGACTGAAACTTTTAGTAGCGCCATCAGGATGGAATTTGGTGTGGACAAATGTGCGGTCATGCATGTAAAGCGAGGGGAGATTATGGAATCCGTGGGAACTCAACTCTCGGATTCCATATACCTTAGATCCCTCTCCTCAACCGAGACCTACAAGTATTTGGGTATGTCGGAAGCTTTAGGCATCAATGCTACCGACATGAAACAATCATTGAAGGAGCGCTTCTTTGGCCGCCTGAATAAAGTATTAAAGAGTCTTTTATCGGGCGGAAACAAGGTGCGCGCCTTTAATGGTTGGGTCATGCCGGTTTTGATGTATTCTTACGGCATACTCAAATGGACTCAGACGGAACTTGACGCCCTGGATAGGAAGGTCCGCACACTACTGACCGCAAACCGGATGCATCACCCACGGTCATCGGTGATGAGACTGTATATCCCGCGGAAGTGCGGAGGTCGTGGCTTCTTAAATGCTAAGACCTTGCACAACCGCGAGGTATGCAGTCTCAGGGAATACTTTCTCGAAACCGACGTGGGGATGCACCGAGATGTGGTCTCAGTGGACAAGGGCCTTACCCCGCTCTCCTTGGCTAACGAGAACTGGCGCAAACCTGTGGTATTGGATACTAATGACCGCAAGGAGGTATGGCAGAGCAAGGAGCTACACGGACGCTTTTTCCGGGCCCTACATGGGCCTGATGTAGACCTCTTGGCGTCCGTATCCTGGCTACGATTCGGTGACCTCTTTGGGGAAACCGAAGGTTTCGTCTGTGCGATTATGGATGAAGTTATCATGACGAACAATTATCGGAAATACATTGTCAAGGACGGTACGGTTGACATTTGTCGGGCATGCCACCGTCCCGGTGAATCGATCCGACATATTGTTTCCGGTTGTTCTCGTCTTGCTAACGGTGAGTACTTGCACAGACACAATCTAGTAGCTAGGATTATCCACCAGCAACTTGCCTTGCAATACAACCTTGTGGGTACTGAAGTACCATACTACAAGTATGTGCCCGACCCAGTTCTCGAGAACGGTCATGCCACATTGTATTGGGATCGATCTATCATCACGGACAGGACTATTTTAGCAAATAAACCTGATATTGTGGTGATAGATCGCCGAGAGCGCCGTGCAATGATTGTTGACATCACTGTCCCTCATGACGAGAATCTCGTGAAAGCTGAGAATGATAAAAAAATTAAGTATCTTGATTTAGCACACGAGGTTGTCGACATGTGGGACGTGGACTCTGCAATCATTGTACCGATAGTCGTTACGGTTAATGGACTAATAGCAAAGAGCCTCGACCAACACCTTAGGAGGCTCTCATTGCGCGGCTGGGTCAAGGGCTTGATTCAGAAAGCAGTACTCCTAGACACGGCACGCATAGTGAGGCGGTTCCTCTCTCTGGAGCCCTGACCACCGGCAACCTGGACCCTGTTCCCGATGCCGGTGGGCTACTATTTTTTATATTTTTAAATGTTTTGTTTACTTTTGTTTTTTAAAATATTTAAAAATGTAACAAATAAGAAACGTAATGAATAAAGGATATAATAATTTTAAAAAAAATATACTTTAATTGCAGTAGTAAAAATCACTAATATTTTTTATGGACCAATTCGATCATCTTTAAATTAAAAATAATAATGATAAATAAATATTTAACTATTCGAAAAACTCATCCTATTTTAAAAATTATTAATGGATCATTAATCGACTTACCATCACCATCAAATATTTCAGCTTGATGAAATTTTGGATCGTTATTAGCCTTATGTTTAATTGTTCAAATTTTAACAGGTTTATTTTTAACTATGTATTATACAGCAAATATTGAAATAGCATTTTATAGAGTAAACTATATTTGCCGAAATGTAAATTATGGATGATTAATTCGAACTTTACATGCTAATGGAGCTTCATTCTTTTTCATCTGTATTTATTTACATATTGGACGAGGAATTTATTATGAATCTTTTAATTTAAAATATACATGAATAGTAGGAGTAATTATTTTATTCTTATTAATAGCTACTGCATTTATAGGATATGTTTTACCTTGAGGACAAATATCATTTTGAGGAGCTACAGTTATTACCAATCTTTTATCTGCTATTCCATCATTAGGAGTAATATTAGTAAATTGAATTTGAGGAGGATTTGCTGTTGATAATGCTACTTTAACTCGTTTTTATACATTTCATTTTTTACTACCTTTTATTATTTTAATAATAACAATAATTCATTTATTATTTCTTCATCAAACAGGATCTAATAATCCTTTAGGTATAAATAGAAATTTAGATAAAATTCCCTTTCATCCATTTTTTACTTTTAAGGATTTAATTGGATTTATTATTTTATTATTTCTTTTAACTATTTTAACCTTAACAAATCCATATTTACTAGGAGATCCTGATAATTTTATTCCTGCAAATCCTTTAGTAACTCCTGTTCATATTCAACCAGAATGATATTTTTTATTTGCTTATGCAATTTTACGTTCAATTCCTAATAAATTAGGGGGAGTAATTGCTCTAGTAATATCAATCTTAATTTTAATTATTTTACCTTTTACTTTTAATAAAAAAATTCAGGGAATTCAATTTTATCCTATTAATCAAATTTTATTTTGAACTATAGTAACAATTGTTATTCTTTTAACTTGAATTGGAGCTCGACCAGTTGAAGATCCTTATATTATCACAGGACAACTTCTTACTGTTTTTTATTTTTCTTATTTTATTATTAATCCTTTTGTTAATAAATATTGAGATAATTTACTTTTTAATTAAATTAATGAGCTTGTATAAGCATTTGTTTTGAAAACTTAAGAAAGAAATTTGTTTCTATTAATTTATACTAAAAAAAATTAAATTATAATAAAAAAATTTTAAAACCTAAAAAAAATAATAAAAAATTTAAAGAAACTGGTAAATATCTTTTTCAAGCTAAATATATTAACTTATCATAACGATAACGAGGTAAAGTACCCCGAACTCAAATAAATAAAAAAGAAATAAATCTTAATTTTAAATAAAAAATAATACTTAAATTAAATCCCCCTAAATAAATTAAAACAAATAACATTCTTATAAATAAAATTCTAGAATACTCAGCTAAAAAAATTAAAGCAAATCCCCCACTTCTATATTCAATATTAAACCCTGAAACTAATTCTCTTTCACCTTCAGCAAAATCAAAGGGGGTTCGATTAGTTTCCGCTAATCTAGATCTTATTCAACATAATCTTAAAGGAAATATTAAAACAATAAATCATATAATTTCTTGATAATAAAAAAAATTTAATATATTAAAATCTATAATTATAATAATTCTAGATATTAAAATTAAAGCTAATCTAACTTCATAAGAAATAGTTTGAGCAACAGCACGTAAACCACCTAATAAAGCATAATTAGAATTAGAAGATCAACCAGCTACTATAACTGTATAAACCCCTAATCTTGTACAACATAAAAAAAATAAAATTCCTAAATTAAATCTAATTAAATTAAAATAATAAGGAATTAATAATCAAATTATTAATGATAAAATAAATCTAACAATAGGAGAAAAATAATAACAAATATAATTAGAAAAATTAGGATAAGTTTGCTCCTTAGTAAATAATTTAATAGCATCAGAAAAAGGTTGTAAAATACCTATAAAACCAACTTTATTAGGACCTTTACGAATTTGAATATAACCTAATACTTTACGTTCTAATAAAGTTAAATAAGCAACTCCCACTAAAACCCCAATAATTAAAATTAATAATCCAATTATAATTAAATATATATCAAATATAAACATTTACTATCTATATAATTTAAATTATATATTAATGAATTCTAAAATCATTACATTTTTCTGCCAAAATAGTTTATATATATATATATATATATATATATAATTTATAATATTATTTAATTTTTATAAAATATTTATAAATATAATTTAATAAAATTCAATTAATTAAATTTAATTTTAATATTTAATCCTTTCATACTAAAATATTTTAATTATTAAAAGATAGAAACCAACCTGGCTTACACCGGTTTGAACTCAGATCATGTAAGATTTTAATGATCGAACAGATCAAAAATTTTAAACTTCTGCATTTAAATTTTATCTTAATCCAACATCGAGGTCGCAAACTCTTTTTCTTATTTGAACTAAAAAAAAAAATTACGCTGTTATCCCTAAGGTAATTTTTTCTTATAATCAATAATACTGGATCAATTATTCACTTATATATGTTTTATAATAAAAAAAGTTTTATATATTTTTCTGTCACCCCAACAAAATAAATAAATTAATTTCAATTTTTTATATAAATAATCTTAATTAAATCATTTATAAAACTCTATAGGGTCTTCTCGTCTTTTTAATTCATTTTAACTTTTTAATTAAAAAATTAAATTCTACATTTAATTAAGAGACAGTTTATATCTCATCCAATCTTTCATACAAGTCATCAATTAAATGACTAATGATTATGCTACCTTTGTACAGTCAATATACTGCAGCCCTTTAATATAAAATCAGTGGGCAGATTAGACTTTATATTATTTACAAAAAGACATGTTTTTGATAAACAAGTGAATATAAATTTTTCCCGAATTCCTTTTAATTAATTTTTTTAAAAATAATATTTTTATTAAATTTTATATACTAATTTTATCATTATATCAATTTTTTTATAGTTTAAAAATTTTATTTTATAAATATATAAAATTATATTAAATTTTATTTTAAATGAAATTATTTATAATAAATTAAAATTTTTTAACACACAAAAATACACCCTCCTCCGTAAAATACTTTTTGTTGAACTTTACAAAGAAACTCTAAGGAATGCTGCGGAGGCGATAAGTGGTATTTATCTCAGCTAAGTGGAGGTATAGGGGCTGAACACAGGACTAGTTGGAAACTAATACCTTTGTAATGGAACACTGATCTAAGAGCTGAAGAATGTTTTGTAGATGTTATGCAGAGGTGAGTGTACTATCTAAGTACACTCACATGAGGGCGAGCATATTGCCATCAAACGGGCACAAATCCAGACTCCGTGGCTGCTACTGAGAAATTCCTGAAGGTAAAACCCAATAATAATTTGCCCGACCCGGGAATCGAACCCAGGACTTTATGCTGTGCAGTCGCAATTGCAACTACCTACTAGAGCAAAGAGGCTAGACTTAATTCTTAGTATTTTGTTTTCTTGTATGGCTAAGGGTTTTTGGGTGGCTGTCGTTGGGCAACTAGTTATAATGATGCTTTAGTAGATAATCCCTGATTTAAATATATATTATCTACTAGCTGTGCCCGCGACTTCGTTCGCGTGGAATAGTGACTTTTCGGGCAGCATATTTTGAATTACATATACCGTCGTTTGGGTAGCTCAAAATTTACTTTACAGTAATGCTTCTCTGTATACGATATTTGAAGTATGGCCATCGGGGATGAAAGCATACAGGCTCCTAGGATTGCTAACCCGTGACAGAGCCACATATATTTGACCGTGCGAGAAACAGCTGATACTTAGATCTACACCCACAACTATCAGCGTCTGACCTTGGGCTTTATTAATTGTCATCGCATCAAACATAGGCTGACTGGAAACTGGACTCGTTTAAAACTAAATGGAAAATTGTTTGGAATGAGAGGAATCCGAGGAATGAAAACACTTTCACCTTTTCCACACCCTGTTAAAATCTCTGCTTCTATCAGATTTCGTTGTAAATTGGTCACTTTTAACCTGGTGCCATTGCATAGTTTTGGGGGGCTTAAATTTCTAAGAAGCATTATGGGTACGCCTACTTTTAATTTTATTTTATGTGCTGGTAGTCCAGGAGCACTGAGGGATTCTAAAAATTCTACTGGGTAGCTTGTAGATTCTCCTTCTTCCATGACTTTGTTAATGGAGATATAGGTACTCAACATAATCCCCCGGAACATAGCTCAAAATTTCAGCGTTTATTGTTGCTGCTTGGTCGTTTCGTGGCGTCAAAATAGCTCTTTCGCAAAGCCAGGAATTTTCTCAAGTTGGTATTTGCGTTGCGTTTCCATACACAGATGATATTATGAGGTCTCGCATTGATGAAACTATGTTGTATAGGTTTTCATTAAGAACAACTTTTCCTTGTTCCTGCGGATACACACCGTTACCAATCTCAAGTAGCAAATCTGAAAATTCTTGAACATTTTCGTTGCCTCCAATTTGCGCACGCATATTTAATGTCAAATGCAAAGGGATAATGTAATGCCACAGTCGAGAACTCTTTAGGCAGGCTCTAACTTCATCAGCCCTTGTTCCACGTGGTATTACAGGGAGAGTCTGACGAAAATCGCCACAAAAAAGCATAGTAATGCCACCCATGGGTTGATCATTTTGCTTGACATCACGCAACGTTCTGTCTACTGCTTCTACTGCTTTTCGATTGGCCATTGTGGACTCATCCCATATAATACAAACCCTAAATACAAATTAAGATAAGTATACCAAAAATCAATAAAAGAAATGCCTAACCTATAACAAATGCTTCCAATATTTATTTACAAACCCTAAATAAAAATTAAGTAAATACCTAAAAATCAAGGAAAGAACCGACTAACCTATACCAAATACTTACAATATTTATTTACGAAATTTTAAAGAAAAATAAGAAAAAGAACCTAACCGATACTCACCCAGGATACGTGCGTTCGCTACGAATAACTGAATCCTTATGGCAGCGGCGCGTTTTTTTTTTTTTTTTTGGCGTCTCGCAGTCCAGCCTAGAGGAGGCTGGCTTCTGCTTAACCGGTAAAATCCCTATGGATGCCTCTAAGTTAAAGGCCTCCAGCCAGGCTCTCAGCGCGCTTTATATAGCCACGGACGCTCAGGCGCGAGGCGTGTAGTACGTACTCTGTACGTTAAAAATGTTCGCCGTGATTCTTTAAATTGACATAACTTTTTTATTTATGAACCGATTGACATGAAATAAACACTGAATGTTAAGTGAAGCTTACTACAATATATTAGTGAAAACCGTATCTAAATCGAATAAGCCGTTTCTGATATTAGCGTGCACAAACACACAGACAAACAGACAAACAGACAAAAAAAAAATTAATTACAATTTCGGGTTCGGCATCGATATAATAACAACCCCTGCTACTTTTTTTTTATATATTTCCATTGTACAGACACCACTTTTCTACAGTTTTATTATATGTATAGATCACTATTTATTTCGTAAGTAGACTATACGTCATTTTAAAAACAGAGTATATTCCTTTTTTCGTAAATCCTACGTAGAGATAGCACACTTCAGTTATTAATATTCCATCGACACGGAATAATCTTTAGGGATGAGAAACTTCATAATAAAAAAGGCGATTTAGTCTGAAGATTTTATTTATTACTAGTTAATGTCCGCGGCTTCGCCCGCGTGGTGTTCGGAAATTGTCCCACAGGATCGAACTGCCGGGATAAAAAGTATCCGATGTGTTAATCCAGGTTATAAACTATCTATGTGTCAAATTTCATCCAAATCCTTTCAGCAGTTTTTGCGTGAAAGAGTAACAATCCATCCATCTATCCTCACAAACTTTCGCATTTATAATATTAGTAGGAAGCTCGTAGCTAAATAATAAAAGCCACTCGCATTAATTTTCCGACTTCCACGCGGGTGAAGCTGAACCCAAAAGCTAGTCTAATTCATATTTAAATTACCATTATGCCGTCATACTGCCTAGATAGATTAGTTAATATTGTGCCAAGTGATCCGTGCTAACCTGTATGACGTCGCAAATCCAGCCAGGTGTAGTGCGACACAAGTTAAAAGCTCCACCGGCCAAATGCACCAAACATGATCGTTTTTTAACAAGTGCTATTTCAAATCAAATGATTTAAAACCAGGCAGGAATTGAAAACGTCGTGAACGTTAGATAACTCGTGTCTAGAGCAAGAACTTAGCCATATCTTATACTAGATTTCTTGTAGCAACCTCTCCGAAATCGCAATTCCATGTGTATTGGTATGCCACTCAACCCGAGTCGCCTGCGGACTTTAGGGACCAACGATTTTGTTGCTCTAAAGGGTGTAATAAGACCCTTAACGAAGCCAAAAGGCGCTTATTCTCCCCATCAATGCGATCATTTTTTTGTTCTAGACCATACCTGGGAACCTTCTAGTTACGGAGATATTGGAGGTCTAAGTTCCAACCTTTTTCTTAAATACTGCTTTTTAATGTAAGATTTTTACTATAAACACATCCACGACCCCCGTACTATTCAATCGATTCATCAGCACAATGTTTTGAGTGTGTTGCATTGAGTACTACCGTAAAATGTGATTTTTCACCCCAAAAAAGAAGTCATTTCCCAGCAATCATTTTTGCGTAAAGTTAGTTTGTTTGATGTACAGAATGCTTGGTTGACAGCTTCGTGAAGGGTCCGTTTACACCCTGTATAATTTTCACTAACCACATTGATGAAACCTTTAATTTTTGTCGTACTATACTCACATCACACTATTGCGACCTGCTGCATACTAATATCGAATATTAATGAGTTTTCGCACTATAAAAGCCGCAGCTTCCTCCCTTTCATCACACTCGACATCATGACTACCATGAAAGTTGTAACAGTCCTCTTCATACTAACCTTCAGTGGTTTTGTTTTCACTGAAACGTCTGAGAGACAAGTAAGGTTGTGTGGTAGGATGCTAGCAGAAGCTAGGGCCAGGTTTTGTGAACTACATGGAATGGTTGGGAAGAGGAACGAGGGAGTTTCGATGCCGCGATATGGTGGCGTGAATAGCTGGCCGTGGATGGACGCTCAGAGAGCTTTGGACCTCAGGACTAAAAGGGGGCTCGTCGATGACTGCTGTTTCAACCCGTGCACAGTTGAGACTATTCTACAATATTGCTAGAAGGGTTGTGTTATTTGGTTCATATGCCTACATACTTATGTTCTTTATATGATGCTTGTTATGAATTTTGTTGTGAAAGTATGTTATGTACATGTAAGCAATATTATCATTGTGTAATGTATTTATTTAAATGAAATATAAATACAAGTCAGACAAAGCATTTTTATTTATTTTCTTTTACCTTTCATAAGATAAAACAATGTTAGGATATGTCTTATCCTCAGAAAACACACCTTTATGTATTTAAAATTCCTTTTTTATCAATATTACTGGATTACTACAGCTGATACACGAGCGGGAGCTCGATCACAAACATAAAAACCAATCACACAGGGCAAATTAAACCCGTCAAGTGATAGCCTCCAATTTGGCATCTCTTCCTAAGAGCTCCACGGCTTTTAACGATTATATTTATAGTAGTTTTGATTCCCTTTTTTTGTACACATTTTACGTATATAAGGTCCCATTAAAAAAGGTGGACAAATTTTAACACTGCTCTCAGTACGTCTAACCAAAGATATCCAAGCAAAAAAAAAACACTGATTAAAGTGATTTTATTTTTACCTAAAATAATAAATTGGCGGCACTCTAGAATAAACACATCCATTATGGGTAGGTACTTGCACTCGCGCCCCGCCGCGCGCGTTCTCGTAAGTAGGTACCCAGTCAGTCCTGTTAATATATTTTTTTAATTAACCATAGAAAGTTTCAGTTGACTAACATTTTCGTTAGAAGATTTTTTTTATCTAATGCGTTTTTCTTATTTTTTTACTATTGTCCTTATTTTGGTGGTCTGAATGATTTAGATTTAAGCTTTTTTTACGCACTTTTCGCATGTTACAAATAAATGTATTTTCATTCTTTCTTTCTTACATATTTAATCATTTTCTTCTCGAATCGATTACTCAGATTTTCTCCGACCAGTTATGTAACGACCTGGACAGCTCTATCGTTTGCCTTATTCAAGTCCAAGAGGGTGCAGTTAGTTATGAACGACGGGCAGGAAAGAAGGTCTGGCATATTCTGTCTCCAAACTCGTATTGTGTTCGAGATGGGTCCAGATTGGATCTACACCGCCCAACTTGAGCCCGCAGTTGGTTCAAAGATTTTTCTTATGTTCTATCGTCAGTTCATACTAAATTCGTCGGATTAATTCGGTGGCAATGTACGACAGACGTTATGGGAATTCTAAACCGATACTATAGCTGTTGTTTTTTAATTAGGACAACTCGTCACTTTTTCAGCCGCTATTTTATTTATTAAAATTTTATGCACATAATGTACAAAGTTCGTCTTGCAATTTCCTTATCTTGCCAACGTGCTATGGAGCGCAGTATCTTAGGTGTAAAATTAACAGATCATGTACGAAACACTACACTGCGCTCCAAAACACAAATCGTTGACGTGGCTCAAAAGGCTGCCCAACTTAAATGGGACTGGGCAGGACATGTCTGTCGCATGCCGAACGAACTGTGGGCCCGAAAAGTTCAGGATTGGTGCCCTGAAACAGTGACACGGGGTCGCGGCAGACCACGAAGGAGATGGCGGGACGAACTGGATGTCTTCCTTGATAATTGGAAAGAAGTAGCACAGAATCGTGACCTTTGGAAGGAATGGAGGGAGGCCTTTGCCCAGCAGTGGGACAATATGGGCTAGCTATAATAATAATAATGTACAAAGGCGGACTTAATGCCTTGGGCATTTTCTACCAGTCTACCTTAGGGTGATGTAGGTGCAATAGTATAGAAAATGTCTAAAAATATATAATAATAAATACATACTTATATACATACATACAAACAAAATATACAAAGTAAAGAGATATAAAAATACATAGATGAAGAAAATCAACAAATTAATTGTGAGACGGACAACTCATTTTACAAAGCCATCTAACGAGACAACAAAGTGCAATGAATCTCGGCGCGCCTCAGATAATTGATTTAACCGTCTTCGAACTCACTTGGACCTCCGTACACAACAGTCAGTCTATTCATCTTTCGGAGAAAGATGGATGCTGCTGCAGTTCTTTTATTAATGGACTGTTCAGACAATGTGAATTAACGTTATATGCGTCTAAAGATATACATGCCTTGTTGTGAAAATGGCAAATATCTAATCTTATATATAAAAATCACGTGTCAAGGTTTTTGTGGTCGCACTCCTCCGAAACGGCTCGGCCGATTTTTATGATTTTTTTATGTTTATTTGGTAGGTATGAGAATAGGTCGTAAAGTATATTTCACACCGCTAGGTGATTAGGGTGTCCCTATCCAGAAAAAATATATTTCAGAACAAAATTTGCGGTGTCAGCTAGTATATAATATATAGTGACTTGATCTCCTGATTCATATGAAAAGAGCATGTTAACCTACTGTGGGCTCGCGTGGTAGACTAAGTCCCACCTTCCCGTATGATGATCCTTTTCAATACACCATTTTACTGCAATAATGACCAGGGCATCCTTACGAAGGCATCATTTTATCACTACCCAATGACAGCACCCCAAGACACATGCAAGAACATAGTCATTATTATAAAACATCTGTGTCCCACCGTTGGGCAAAGGCCTTCCTTCCTTCTGATCCCTATCCAGTGCTGATTGCGGCCAAGATCTGATGGAAGTGGGCTGGCCACATTTGTCTCATATGAGCTATGGGCTAAAGTTACCAGGCAGCGGGTCCCAGCAGCAAATGGCAACGCGGCAGGCCCAGGCAGAGACGGCGGAACGAACTTGATTCTTACCTGAAAGAAAAAAGCAAAATATTTAATCTAACATCTACGGAAAATACTTCAGCACTAAGCGTCCCTAAGACGACCCACTGACCAAGATCAGTATCAACTAAAACGGGATAAACATGGTAAATATCCCGTTTGTTTTGATTTCCCGATATTTAGGCGATGTTGCAAGCACCATCTATGATCGCGGATAAACACGGGTGTTTATGAGCAGACAAATCGTTCTATCCTCTTTCTTGTTCGTTTTTTGCATTGTTAATGATAATGTTAGTGACCATGTCAGTTTAAAAACTTAATTACTAAGATCAGTGTTCCATTACAAAGGTATTAGTTTCCAACTAGACCTGTGTTCAGCCTCCACAACCCAGTTGGTACTGGGTAATACGATATCTCTTGGTAACACTGTTTGTCACACTTTTTGGGCCACTTACTATCTAACGACTGTCAAAGATCTACAAATGACACTCGGGACCAACGGCTTAACGTGCTTTCCGAGGCACGGAGGAAACTCGGTATGTAGTGGGTGGTCACCCATCCACAGACCAACCTAGGCCAGCACGGCTTAACCTAAAGATTGACCCATGCCGCTGTTATTATTTAGCCACGAGCTCCAGCGAGGGGGATTGCAGGAGTGATGTTATGTATATTATGTACTCTAACATCTACAAATCATTCTTCAGCTCTTAGATCAGTGTTCCATTACAAAGGTATTAGTTTCCAACTAGTCCTGTGTTCAGCCCCTATACCCCCACTTAGCTGAGATAAATACCACTTATCGCCTCCGCAGCATTCCCCAGAGTTTCTTTGTAAAGTTCAACAAAAAGTATTTTACGATAGTACTACTCGTAAGTAAAGATGTGTTCGGAAATGTTCGGGAATTTTCGGAGATTCGGAGGTTTGTGTACACACGGTTGCTTGTGCTGAAAGTGGATATGTTTGTGAAATCTGTTTATTTGGTAAGTGGTTTGTAAGGGGTGGTACTTTAACGTAGCCAAATTCAGTTTTTATTATTCCAACGCGACGGAATAATCTTTTAAGATAAAAACTTCATTACAAAAGAAATGCTGCTCTTATTAAAAGATTTTTATTCCGTTCTGGTGATAAAATCCGTGAATCCGCGAGATTTACCTGCGTAGATAAATCAGTAATTAAATAACTTGATCTGATTGATTTTTATTTTTTAAATTTTCATACTAAGTAAATAAGAGTACTTTAATCTCGCGACAAGCTTTAATATCATACAAATTGTGTAATGACGTTATAAGTTACCAGCTTTTGCCCACGGCTTCGCTCGCGTTAATTTAGAATTTGACAATCAATTCAGGTTATGCTCTGCTTGTAATAGTATAATTCAATTATGTTTAGAAAGACACGTGGCGCCATCTATTATCATAAGAACCTTATTGTTGTTTTCCTCGGGAACAGTACTTTTTTTCGGGATGAAAGGTACCCTATGTCCGTTGCTGTCCACCTGACAACGTATACGCAAAATTTCAGGATGCTCGGTCCAGTGGTTTAGGCGTGAAAAGGTAACAAACAAACAAACTTACTTTCGCATTTATAATATTAGTATGGAAGTATGGATTACTAGTTGGAACATTTAACATACCATAATGTCGTCATACTGCCTAGATAAATTAGTTAATAGTGTGCTTACTGAACTGCGCTAACCTGTAGCGCGTCAGTAATCCAGGCAGGTATAATGCGACACAAATTAAAGGGTACGCCTGCAAAATGCATCAGTGCGTCCGCTAAAACACGCGCTCGCAATCACGCTCTCGTGTGTGTTTTGAACAAGAATTTGTGTGGTTTATACTACAACTAAAAAACCCGACTACTGAAAAATCATGCTCTCATTTAATTCGGCGTTTGCAAGGTAAAATCGACTCCTCCTATTGTTGAAGTCGGTTTAAATGGAGCATATGATACCCGGACCATAATAACGAATCGATTGACACCTTATTCATCAAAATCGGATGAATAGTTTAGGCGCTACGGAGGAACATACGTAAATACATAGACTGCTAAAATCATAACCCTTCCCCGACTTTTACCCGACTACGGCGAAGCCAAAAGGCATCGCCGTAGTCGGGTAAAAATAGTATGGGCGCGTAGGGATTTAGTTTTCATTTTTTTGTATCAATTGCTATTTGAGCTTTTACAAACCCATACCAGAACATTTAAAAACTCTATGCACAACATTAAGCGATTGCTATAATTCGTTCTGGTCGTTTGATTAAGTGAGCCAGTGGACAGAAATAAGCATCCACCTTACCAAGGAATTTTCTTAGCAAGGTGTATACCTATATCGGTCCCTGACTGTACATCGATGGTACATTTAAATTGTGTCGTACTTTACACACTGACACCTCATTATTGCAACCCGATGCATTTTAACATAGAATATTAATGAGCTTTCGCACTATAAAACCCGCAGCTTCCTCCCTTTCATCACAGTCGACACCATGACTACCATGAAACTTGTGACAGTCCTCTTACTAACCTTCGTTGGTTTGATTCCCACTCAAACTACAGAACATAAAAATAACAGAAAGTTGTGTGGACGGGATCTGGCAGAAAATATTGCCAGGCTCTGTGAAGCATATGGAATGGCAGAGAAGAGAAACGAGGGGGTTTCGAAGCCACGATATGGTGACGTGAATAGCTGGCCGAGGGTGGACAGTCAGGGAGCTTTGGACTCCGTGACGGCAAAGCGAGGGATCGTTGACGATTGCTGTAATAATATCTGCCAAATGGAGACACTTCTGAATTATTGCTGATAAAGTTATTTATTTGGTCAGTGTACCTACATTCTGCAAATGTTTTTTGTGAAAAAAAGTATATTTATATGATACTTTTAATGTATGTTCGTTACGAAAGTATGTAATGTACATGGAAACAATAAAAATGTATTTAAATTTTGAACTACAAACATGGTATTTTTTTCTTCAACCTTTCATTGAACTGGATCTACTGGCATCATTTTTTTTTGTGAAAATTGGCTATCTTGCAGACTTTCCGAAATATTTTGTCGGGTAATTTCTCACATAGTTGTGGATAGTATCCTGAGACTGTTTCCCAGTAGCTACAGCGGTTAAGGTACCTGCAATTACTGACCCATTTCTTAATTTTACCCTTTAATATTTAAAATAAGATTCGACTTTCCCCATACTGTCCCACTTAAAATAATTACACCGCATACAATCATCGCTCTCCTGCCCTTATCCCAATTTATTTGGGGTCGGCGCAGCATGTCTTCTTCTTCCATACTTCTCTATTACTCGTCATCTCAGCAGTCACCTCCTTTCTAGCCATATCCTCCTTCACACACAGTCCATCCATCGTTTCCTTGGTCACATACAATATTATTTTATTCACAACAAGAGCCAAGACCGTGTTACTAATTCCTCAATAAATTAAAATAATAAATGGTAAAATTACTCACATTTTACATCTTTAAAAACCTATTTCTTAAACCTATATGCCCTAGGCAAATAAAACTATTCTATTCACACGAAAAAAGGCGGCCATATTTATATTTGCTCGTACCATTTCGTGAATCCTTCGTGAACCCGTTTACTCCAGTCGTGTACAAGATTGGCCGAACTTGTGGCGTTCCCTTGAGACTCAGACATGATACAATCCTTGCTTTGCGAGGCTTTTAAGGGTTAACACTTGCCTAAAAGCCGTTATAGGGTTGTAACACTTGACTGGGCCGTAATGAAGGGTTGGGCGTTGTAAAGAAGCTATAAATCGTATATTAGGTACTAGCTGTTACCCGCGACCTTCGTCCGCGTGTTATTATTATAAAATATTACTTCCATATTTGAATAGGATTTTGTTAACAATTTCTAGGTTTTTTTTTTTATACGGAACCCTAATACTCTTTCTAAAATAAAAGTACTAGAGCCTATGTTACTCCGTATAAAATTAGCTATCTGCCAGTAAAAAGTCAAAATCGGTCCAGCCGTTTCGGAGATTAGCCGGAACAAAATAAAATAATAAATACCATAAATACGTATGTACTTTTATATGCATTCAGTAAAAAGCTGTTATATTGAAATTATAACAAACAGATAGATTATAAGAAACAAACACTTTATTTTATTTTGAATTATGTTTGTTGTTATAATTATCAGTCTTACCGCGGAGCGCGGAGTCGCAGTCGCTTTACGTAAAATTCAGCTGCAATCGGTTAGACTGGAAGCCGATCCCCATTATATTTGGGAAAAGGCTAGGCAGTTGATGATGATGAATTTAGTAGTTATATTCATTTATTAACACGCTTCAGGAGAAGAGGTTTCAATAAAATAACTAAAGGCTGGATTCATCAAGAATTATCGCTAAAGGTAACGTATATAACATTTAATCTAGTAGCTTCATAGCAATTCATTGGTTTCAGAAGACGAAACGATGTGAAAGTCAACAGCTTCTCGCCCACTTCGTAAACCTATTAATTGCAGTTCAGCCACTAATATATCTTGATATAGAAACACCGCCCTAAGTTCCAAACTAAAGACATTTTGGAGAGACCGAAATAGAAACGTGTACGTACGTACTCCCACATAGGTAATTAAAACCGTACAAAGCATAGACACAAACTTGGTAATCATTTACTAATTGATTTTAATATTCAACAAATAAATCAAATATAGCCATTAGCACCTGTCATCCCCGAAGAGGTGTGCAGAGGTGTACTTAATCGTACACCCACATTTCGCCAGTTACGTTTAATTTCAATGTGGGCGAGTCATTGCCGTGGGCGTAAATCCAGACTCACGGAGTCTGCTGAGAAATTTAATAACACTTTTCTCGAAATGGGAATCGAACCCAGAACCTTATGCTCAGTAGTCGACGACATGCAAGATGTTAACGTATTTTTTTCTTTTTTTTGTCCCGTCCTGTTGAAATTATAAATGTTTGTTATGCGTTGTATGTTTATTGTATTTTTTTGTCATTTTGTATGATGCACGTCATGTCCCTGCGACAAATCAATATTTTTTCTTTCTTTCTTTCTTTTAGTCGCACTTACGCCCACTAGACCAACGAGGCATTCAATCAACTTGGTAACCATTAACTAATTAATTTTATATTCAACAAATAAATCAAATATAGCCGTAAAGGATCAATTAATTTGCAGTATACATTATTGTAAATGCTTCGTACATAGGGAGCTACGCACAAAAACCTGCCAGTACATAAATAAGGGTCTAAACTCAGCGGGCGACCGCCTTGAGCTAAAACCGACAAACATACTACTTCACTAGATATGGCAAGAAGTAAATTGTGTTTTAATTAAATATTTTAGTTGAGTAGCCGCTGTTTGGGACATGTACCTTGTGTTTTTGTTGATTGATTGCAGCTGCAATGTGTATGGGATTACTTGAATTTTAATTTGGTTTTAAAGTGTTAAATGTCGTGTTTTGGCGTGCGTTTATGTTTTAATTTAGCACTTAGATCTTTAGTTGAATTTGAAATATTAGATAGATAGATAGATAAATCATTTATTTAGTGCACACAAAAGACATAGCACAACACACAGAAGCACAATTAAATAATAAAAATTACACGACTATATAACTATACAGGGTGTAAACAGACCCTTCACGAAGCCGTCAACCAAGCATTCTGGACATCAAACTAAGTAACTTTACGCAAAAAATTTTGCTGGGAAACGACTTTTTTTTTGGGGTCAAAAATCACGTTTTGGGGTAGAACTCAATGTAACGCACTCAGAACATTGTGCAGATGCATGGATTGAGTAGTATGGGGGTCGTGGAGGTGTTTAAAGTAAAAATCTTACTTTAAAAACATGTATTTAAAAAAAACTTGTGAAAAAGTTGGTACTTTGACCCCCGATATCTCCGAAACTAGAAAGTTCCCAGTTATGGTCTAGAACAAAAAAATGATCGCAATGACGGGGAGAACAAGTACCTTTCGGCTTCGTTAAGGGTCTTTTTACACCCTTTATAACTACCTATATTTAAAAACAAGGCGCCAATTTACAAAAAGAAAAACATATTTAAGAAATAGTATGTCATGGTGTCACATATTATGGAGACATCTAATCACTTCATTATTCTCCTGCCCGTATCCAAATGTATTTGATATCGAAGCAGCAGGTCTACTTCTTCCATACCTCTCTATTACTCGTCATCTCAGCGGTCACCTTCTTTCTAGCCGTATCATCCTTCACACAATCCATCCATCGCTTCTTTGGTCATCCTCTACTCACGTCACTTAATTAAATCTTTAGCTGATTATAAGGTTCGAATTTAAACCTTATTATTTAGAGCATAGATCACAGTACATGCTGGCTTTATCCATAAGTCGTGTGGACCCAGGCAAGTGGCAGTCACTTTCAAAGCGTTTCGTATCTCTACAACGACTTTAAAAAATATTGTCAAATTGTCATCATTGTTATTAATTTTGGGGTATTCCTTAAAACGCAACTATTTTTAAGCGCAACCAACTAAGCGTAACTAAATTATTGCTCGAAGCGTAACCATTAGTTGCGCGCAAATAAAATGATTTTATCTTATCTCACAAATTCAAATTAAAAATATTATATGTTTATTCCTCATAGCGCAAACATGATGAAAAATAGAGAGGCTTATAATGGATTAATTATTGATATCGATAGACAGTTTTAAATCAACTGTCCTAATTGTTTATTTATTAAAACGCACTACCAGGCAAACATAAATTGACTGGAACTAAGTGTTTAAGCAACTTTTGGTCAATAATGTTAAAAATACATACAGCAACTAATGATTGCGCTTCTAGGAATAATTAAGTTGCGCTTAGTTGGTTGCGCTTAAAACTATTTGCCCTTTGAGGAATACCCCTTAATTTTTCGGTAGCATAAGTCAATCCAATATATTTTTGACAGCACTATCATCGATATTGCTGATAGAATGCCATTCTATCTAGGGCCTCAGGCTTCCCTATGATTCTTTTACCTTAATAATGGTACAAGCAGGATTAATAATTACGATCTTGGAAACGTTGAGAACGTCCTTAACCTACGGGCCTTCAACACTGTTCTACGCTCAGAGCTACGTGTTTTACTGCAGAAATATTTTGTACTATCTTCTCCCCGCGACTTGTTCAGCGTCCATGTAATTTACCGGGATAAATAGTATCCAACGTGTTAATCCAGGTTATGAACTATCAATGTGTCAAATTACATCCAAATCCGTTCTAAAACATTCACAATAATTATAAATTTTGTGGGATGTTGGTTTTAATTTGGCAAAACATACCCCAAACTATCAAAATAAACAAAGCCACATTTTCTACAACATTTAAAATCATAAAAGGTCACATTCGCAAAAACTTGGTTTTCAAACACAGTCCACGTAAAATCCTTTGATAAATTCGTTCTTCGACTGAGCACAGCGTAGGTCGTACATTATAGGAATTATTCATATAATATTCATTTGACAGATACGGATTTATACGACTTTTATACTTTACGTGTAAATCATAGCAAGTTTATGGCATAATACTGAGTTGATATAATAATATATATTTTGTATGTTTTATTACCATGTTGTGGAAGGGTGATTATAGTCTTACTATTAATCAAACGCCATTCATTTTCAAAGCGCCCCAAAGTCTGCTGTTTCTAGTTCCAAGATATAATAAAACATCATCACGACTGTAGTTCCAAAAAAGCTAACCAGAGATGTAGGTGTACCTAATAGTACACCCACATTGCACCAGTTATGTTCAAGACCATGTAATAGGGGACGAGCCTATTGTAACCAACCAGGTACAAATCCAGACACCGAGGCTGTAACTGAGAATATTTTTTTAAGACATCTACTTAATGTAAATACTTTTGCCTGCCTCGTTAGTACCATGTTGAGATAGGGGCCTTTTCGCCTCGTACAGGACCAATTTAGTTTATTATTTGTCTTATATTAGTTTTTTTTTCGTTATCTTATTATTTATTTTGTCCTGTGTGAATCTAATAAATACTTTTTCTTTCGTTGGTTTAGTGGTTCTGGGGTAGGATTCCCAGGTCAGTGTAACTGGGTTTTTCTATCAGGAATTTCTCAGAGGCTCGGAGTCTAGATTACGGCTCAGTTGATAGCGAAAGGCTCGCCCTCTACTACATGGGACCTCATAACAGATGATTTTAGATACATTTCTGCTTAAGACAATACAGTATGTGTGAGGCAAACACGTGAACTATAGCTGATAAATAGAGTGATGATTCCTATACTTAAAATAGAATGTGCGGGCAGCACTTTCACACACCAAAAGCTTCTGGGTACAATTGAAATGGCTTATCAGTAATTTTCGTGGCACCCAATTTTTTTAAATCTGGCTGAAATAATGCTGCTATGGCACATACTGCTTTTAAAGAAACAATCAATGGTACGAACGTAAATGAAACAAAATACTACATTTCATACCGTTACATCCCCAAAACACTATTCAAGCAATAAGGAATAAATAAACACACAAATGCAGCAATATTTTGATACTTACAGAAATATTTTAATATCCATTTTTATCTCTGTCCCTTCCTTTCACTCTACATCATGGTCGTCCCACAGCGTCTCATTTTCTTTTAAATCTATGGCCGTTTCTCTTGTAATCTCAGAAAATGTATCTTTTTTAAATTGTAAGATATTCTTTCCTTATTCAAGTATATTTAACGTTTTTGTCTTGAGAAGCTTAATATTATGTTTTTTATTAAATATTTTTCCACAATTATGTTTTCGTTTTTTCTTTGATACTAAGCTAATTTAAATGAGTTTGTTTTTCGGAATGTGCCTGAGGCTTCGGACGTGATATTATCAAAAACATTTTGTTTTTTGTTTGTTGTAAGTAAGGTTTTCCTGTTGTGTTTTCCACATTGGGTAAACTGATAGCATAATTTATTACCTTCAAAATTAAATAAATGTTGCTGGCAGAACCTTTCATATCATCATCATCACCGTCCACAGCCCGACTTCACCCACTGCTGGATGTAGGCCTCTCTTTGCTTGTGCCAAGCTGTAACAGTCTTGTGCCAGCCTCATCCAGGATATTCCCGTAATGGCAACAATTTCGTCTGCCCATCTCGCCGCCGGACGACCAACACTTCTCTTACCATTCCTTAGACGCCACTCGTTCATAGCTTTACTCCACCTGCCATCACCACACCTTGCTAGATATCCTGCCCAACTCCATTTGAGTTCCATAACGCGATTTCCAATATCGAAGACCTTCCGTCGCTTTTCTTCTTTGGCTTCGCTTGACTTTTTGGGCCACTGACTACCTGTAACGACTGTCAGAGATCTACAAATGACACCCGGAACCAACGGCTTAGCGTGCTTTCCGAAGCACGGAGGAAACTCGGTATGCAATGGGTGGTGCCCCATCCACAGACCAACATAGGCAAGCACGGCTTAACTTAAAGCTCGATCCGAGCGGTTGTTATTATTTAGCCACGAGCTCCTCTCGAAAGCTCATTAATATTCGATATTAATATGCACTAGGTGGCAGCCATGTTTGTTTTATGAGTGTCTCGATACCGCGTGCATTTCGCTTTGTTTTGACAGGGATTTGTTAATGGCGAAGATTGGCCCAAGCTCATCGTAGATGCCGTTCATAGCTTGGTCCCAATTTGTCTAATGAGGTCAAGCTATTTATTTAGAAATATAAAATGACGTATATAGATTTTCAAAAAAAAAATGAAGTCCAGTGATCGCAAGCGCGACTGCTGAGCATGAGGTCCTGGATTCTATTCCCGGGTCGGGCAAAGTGTTTTTGGGTTTTTCCATCAGGAATTTCTGAGTAGCAGCCGGTTGACGGCAATAGGCTCGCCCCTTATTATATGCGGGACTTAAAAAACAGTCCTGGCGAAATTTGAGTGTACTATTAGGTACACCTCTGCCTAAACGTTCGAGGATTGCAGGCGTGATGTTTAAAAGGATGAAGCTACAGATCAGCCACAAGGCGCAATAACTGAAAGGACTGTAGTTGCCCATTCCAAAGCGTACATGTTATTATAAGTACGTATAATGTTTAGTCCTTCCTACAAAAGTACATCTGAGCAAATATCTCCAAAGCTGATATACGTTCCCAACACTCCATTACGCACGCCGACCATGTTTTAATTACCCCTCTAACAAGTGTAATTACCGACTGTTAATGAACGTTGTTTATTGTCTACAACTGTTACGTTATCATGTATTTGGTATAATGCTCTTAAGGATAGGAAGGGGGAGGGTTGTTTATGATATAGCGAGTATGAGCGGAGTGGAGCGAACATGTGCCAGAGTCGACCAATCACATCACACACCCTGGTGCATTGTGTGTACTTTTTCGAATACAGGCGTCATATTTTATACTGGTACGCGTTGCCGTGGCTGACTTGGAAATCCTTATAGACTTCGAACCCAATTCGGCCAGACCAAAGACAATCTCTGCAGATGGGGGTTCATGGACGGCTCAGACTTCAAGTGCATATGCAGCGTCTCCCCACAGACAATGGCCCACTTTCCGTCTTACACCGCATGCCCTAATACCTGCGCACTTGATGATCTGCTTACTGCATCAGAGAGTGGGGTTCACGTGGCTGAGTTTGGGCTAAACATAACATTTGAGCTTTAATGTTAAAAGAGCAGAGGTGGCCAGTTACATATTATGTTTCAAGTCCCATGTAAAAGGGGGCGAGCCGGGCATAAATCCAGACTCCGTGGTTGCTGTTGAGAAACTGTTGATGGTAAAGCTCAATAACACTTTGCCTGACTTGGGAATCGAACCCAGGACCTTATGCTTCTTAGTCGCGCTTGCGACCATAGACCAACAAGACGAAGGATACAGGCAAGGTGATATTTTGTACTATGGTAGAAGTTATAGATGCATATTGATTGCCTAAACCTACATATGCATGCTATTGATGATCGCTTCTATTCGTATGTGTTTGCGTTTATACAACCCAATCAGGCCAAGTTTACACCAAAGCGTAAATGAGCAGAGCGGAGATGAGATGTGGGTATTCGTTGAAATCCGAATCGTATGTTATATGTTTGTCACGATGTGCAAGCTGTTAATTTTTTTTTTTGTTCCGTCCTCTTGAATTTTAAAATTTTTGTTATTTTGTATGATGCACGTCATGCCGCTGAAACAAATCAATATTTTTTCTTTATTTTCTTTCTATTTGGCCAAGAAATTCTGATTTTAGGGCACAGACGTATAAGTTTCCTCATGATGTTCTCCTTCACCGTTTTGGGAGCAGCAGTGATGAAATAAATTATACAAAGTAAAAGCCTGTCTGTGTATCATATACTCTTACAGTTATCGTGCCATTTTTTTAATCCATGATACTAAAGACTCCTTATAAATAGCACCGATTCAGCGCGGTTAAGTTCATCAAATATGTAATGTAATGTGATTAAAATGTCCGCGTGACCTCTGACTTTGAGCCATTTCTCTTAGTCCGACATCAATTATGTAAAATGTTGCTTTAGCGAGACATAAGACTGTGCTGCACTGGAAGACACGCTATCGATCCATTGTATTGAGCGTAGTATCTGACTATAGTTGCTGACAATTAAGATTGCAATAGCGGTCATTGCTCTTTCCATAATATCTCTTCGTACAAAACAAAACAATTGAACCATGTATCGTTTTTCATTAGAAAAAATGTTGAAGATCACGATAGATGACGATTCAAGACATGAAAAGGCTTATTTGTGGATTTCAAAGTTACGAACTTTAATAAATGTAGGTGGGTCAATGACCGCCATTGCGATCTTAACTGGCAGCAACTATAGACGTGTAACCGGTTCAAATTCATCCGAATAGACGCTAACGACAATACGCCTGACGAATCTTCCGACAAATGTGCGTCCATCTTTTTATAGAGGTTTAAAAAGTGTGAGTGTGTCTTTCTTAGCCTATATAGCACTACTTATTTAATTTAACACAATTTTCATCACTGTCGCACAGCTGAGAAAGTACTAGTGTTAGATAGAGACGGAAATATGATCTGCCAAGGCACAAGGGTAAAGTTTTAAGAGAAGCACTGCAGTTTAATGTAAATTTATTTATTTTTAGTGAGCTTACTGAACCGTGCTCACCTGTGTGACGTCACTAATCATGACAGGTACCAACTAACATCTCATTATTGCTACCTGGTGTATATTAATATCGAATATTAATGAGTTTTCACACTATAAAAGCCGCAGCGTCTTCCCCTTCATCACATTCGACACCATGACTACCATGAAAGTTGTTGCATTTCTTATTTTTACTTTCCTTGGTCCTGCTTGCTGTGAATCCATAGGAACTCTTGAACGTAGCTTGTGAGGAACATAGATTGTCGACGAAGAGGACGGGTGACACTATGATGCTGCGACTTAGTGGCGTGGAGGGCTGGATGGACTCCCAGAGAGCTTTGGATCTTGGCCGGACAAAGAGGGGCGGAATCGCTGATGAATGTTGTATCAAGACCTGCACGATGCAGACTCTTTTGTCGTATTGCCCTCCTAGTTACTAGTTTGCATGCTTTTGTGAAATACAGAATTAGTAATTTGTTAATATCTCATAAAATTTAAGTGATCATTACTTTTTTTTGATTTTCGTTAATGAAATACAGTATTAGTAATTGCTGAATATCTGATAAAAATGTATGTAATGTTTATTCAATTGAAATACATAACTTTGACCTTTGTCTTTTTCTAACTTTGAGGAGTTCATGGCTAAATAATAACAGCCGCTCGGGTCGATCTTTAGATTAAGCCGTGCTGGCCTAGGTTGGTCTGTGGATGGGTGACCACCCATTATATACCGAGTTTCCTCCGTGCCTCGGAAAGCACGTTAAGCCGTTGGTCCCGGGTGTCATATGTAGATCTTTGACAGTCGTTAGGTTAAAAAAGTCTTACAACCAGTCTTACCAAGGGGTAAGGGTATTACCCAGTACTAACTGGGTTGTGGAGGTCAGACAGGCAGTCGCTCCATGTAAAATACTGGTATTCAGCTGCATCCGGTTAGACTGGAAGCCGACCCAATATAGTTGGGAAAAGACAAGGCAGATGATGATGTCTTTTTCTAACTTTATTAACCAATCCCATACTGACAAAGGTAGCATTAAATTATCTTCTCTATCGTTTAGCACTGGACGACTAGCCCTTACAAGCGCGGGGGCTCGACCAGGGCCGAAGAGACCTCGATTAAATATGCACAGTGTTGCCACCGTCAAAATCATCCTCAATGATTTATAATTAATTATTTTAAGTGGTGTATTTTACTGGACTCCTTGTCGTTTTTATTTTTATAACGCTTTGTAGAACTGCAATTGTTTTGTTTTAGAGTGCTTGCATACTTATACAGCTTACCAATATAGACTAGTTGGAACGAATCGGTACAATCGGTGCGGGTAAAATAGTCCTACACTTTTTATATGCGCTCGCACATTAACCTAGTGCATAAAAAGAATAATTCTTTTCTAAGTCTAAAACTCTATACAAACAGGGAGCCAGAAAATCTGCATCTTTATGCAAGCACCCAGCCTAGCTGATTAAGGATTATAAAGGGTGTAAAAAGACCCTTAACGAAGCCGAAAGGCATTTGCTCTCCCCGTCAATGCGATCATTTTTTTGTTCTAGACCATACCTGGGAACCTTCTAGTTACGGAGATGTTGGGGGTCAAAGTTCCAACTTATTCACAAGTTTTTTTTTAAGTACATGTTTTTAATGTAAGATTTTTACTTTAAGCACCTCCACGATCCCCGTATTATTCAATCCATCCATCAGCAAAATGTTCCGAGTGCCTTATATTGAATTCTACCGTCAAACGTGATTTTTGACCCCAAAAAAAAAAAGTCGTTTCGCAGCAAAAATTTTTGCGTAAAGTTACTTAGTTTGATGTACAGAATGCTTGGTTGACGGCTTCGTGAAGGGTATGTTTACACCCTGTATGATAATAACTAGGTAGCAGTTCGATAATTGTCCCACGGCTCATACTACCGGGATAAAAAGTATCTTATGTTACACCAGGTTATAAACTATCTGTGTGCTAAATTTCATCCAAATCCGTTCAGTAGTTTTTGCGTGAAAGATTAACAAACACCCATCCATCCTCACAAACTTTCGCATTTATAATAGTAATAAGATGACAGTAAAATCCAATGAAAACTCAAAGAATTCACTACTTAAAACTTTCATCCTCTCTGTAACATTTCGACAAATTCAGTATATACCTCACTAGTACCTAAATTAGTTCTTAAAACTTAGCCTTGACTTCAACAGAGGTTGTTCTTAACCTCAATTAGAATTTAAGGTAACAGTAAGACCTTCTTAGACCCATTCGGTGGCCCCAGGCTGACTTGTACAATTGTACATGTTTTCGTCTCATTTAATTAGACTTAGACAGACTTGCTCGATAAAACTTGCGTTGTTTTGGTTTACATTGCTGAAAAAGAGGTTTTATCAAATGGTTTTTTAAAAGGTGCACCCACAAAGAATGTAGGTACTACACTACATTCTTTTTAAAAAAAAATTGTTCATTCTACTGCTGAATTTTTGACCAAAAACTCAACAAATACCATCGAGCAACCATCACTAGATATGGCTCCAGCCGACTTCTTTCTTTTTCCTAAACTCAAATAACCACTTCGTGGCACCCGTTTTCATTCGGTAGAAGACATAAGGGAGAATTCGCGGCGAGAATTGACTCAATTCCGGAAAAAGCATTTAAAAAATGTTTTGATGGTCGGATTATTCGTTGGTGTAAATGTATCGTTTCTGAAGGAGCATACTTTGAAGGAGATAAAATAACTTTGAATAACTAACATTTTGTGTATTATTGATCGTTTCCCGGTACTTTCTTGACAGAGTAGTATAGTTTAAGCGTTAATGTGTCTACAATTATCCTTTTTTAGTGTTTGGTATTTTGTATGTATGTTTGTTAATGCTTAACTGGTCACGAGTTATATACAAGCGACACGCGCATCGCGATAGCAACTGTGTTGAAGAAAACGTAAAAAAATTGCTAAGAGCACGCCAAAGTCACCACAACGCAACGCTTACTCAGATTGACGCATACGTCCATCCGCATACGTGAATCTGAGTAAGCGTCGCGTTGTGGTGACTTTGGCGTGCTCTTAGCAATTTTCGTTATTTTGTTCGTGTAGGTTGAGGCAAGTGGGGTCGCAAGTCGCAGTCACTGAGGTCGTGGACTGGGCGTATGTAAATGTTTCGTCCAACCCAACTAACCAGTACAGTAGATATCTCTTTAGTTTTATAATTTTGAATTATTGCAGAAAATTAAAAGGAACTATTTATGTATCCCCTATGATTCGATAGTTTGTGGCAGTCAAACACTTTAGTGCTCCCCAAAGCATCGTTAGCGAAATTTAAGTCGAGCACAATTTTGAGATAAACCGCTTTTGGTTCCTAGGCTAAATTGGTGTTAAATTCGCGTACCTAATCGATTAAATAACCGACTTAAATGGTCCCGTGTAAGTTTTGCGCAAGGCATGGCATAGTTATAACTTTGATTGAAGGTAGTTTAGCCGGAACTCAGCCGTCCCCATTGTAGCCTTGAGTCGAGCGTGATTCCCAAGAAAACATTTTTATCGACAAATTCTGGTTCCTCTTGATCCAATCGACGGCGCGGTTGGCGCAGTGGCTGAGCGATTGACTGCTGCGCTGTTTCGATTCTCGCACGGAACAAATATTTGTATGGCCTACAGGTTGTTGTTCCGGGTCTGGCTGTTTGTGTATGTACATTTCGATTTCGTTCGATACAGGAGAAATTCCTAGTGTGGGGCAACGTTTTAATTTAAAAAAAAACACACTATGGCACAATCAACATCGTGAGGAAACCAGCATGCCTGAGAGATATTTCTCGAAGGCATGTACAGCCAAGTCAGAGGCCCATGGGCGGCATAAAAACTCTGACACCAGGTTAGGAACTAACCATACGATAAAGAAGAAGAAGATTACTTTTGACATTTCATTTGATAGAGCAAATCTTAAGCCATAGTTGGAAAAAGGCTAGGCAGATGATGATAGGTTGTTCTGGAAATTAACTACCGCCTACATCGAAACTTACAAACTTTACCTCTTTATAATATTAGTGTAAATAAAGGCTTTGGCTTTTATGTAAAGATACCACAGATTAGTACACCCACATTTTGCCAGAAAGGTTAAGTCCCATACGTGGGTGGGAGTCGGTGTACTATCAGGGATCAGGGGACCATCTTTTCCTACCCTTTCGGGGATTACAGGCGTGATGTTACTTTAAGATTACAGATTACATAAAGGGTGTAAAAAGACCCTTAACGAAGCCGAAAGGCATTTGCTCTCCCCGTCAATGCTAATTTTTTTTTTGTTCTAGACCATACCTGGGAACCTTCTAGAGATATTGGGGGTCAAATTTCCAAGTTTTTCATAAGTTTTTTTTTTAATAGATGTTTTTAATGTAAGATTTTTACTTTAAACACCTCCACGACCCCTGTACTATGCAATTCATCCATCAGCACTATGTTCTGAGTACGTTATATAGAGTCCTACCGTCAAACGTGATTTTTGACCCCAAAAACAAAAAGTCGTTTCCAGCAATTTTTTTTGCGTAAAGTTACTTAGTTTAATGTACATAATGCTTGGTTGACGGCCTCGTGAAGGGGACACTGTATACACAAATAACCCCTCATTATCAACCTATCGAACTAGCGATTTCAATTAAGATTCCGACGAACACATTTCATCTTTACGACTAAGATTGGTTTTCTTATCCAAAGTCGTATAAATAACTTGTTTATCAGTAAACACTTACATAAATGTGCTCCTGACCAATTCATGTGATGTATCGGTATTTACGAACAGAGAAACGAGATTGTTGGTTTAGAATTATTTCTATAAAAAGTATGAATCGAGATACCCATGTTTGACGGCGTCAAATGCTATTAGTGGCCATATTTGTCTACCTTATCCATACTTCCAGACTACTAATATAAATGCGAAAGTAACTCAGCATGTCTATCTGTCTATCTGTAACCGATTGACGTCTTCAGTTAACGTATATCGATGAAACTTGGCACACACGTAGACCATGACCTGAGTTAGGTCAGTGGATACTTTTTCAGCAGGATTTCTCGTGGGATAAATTCCGCCCTACACGAGGACGAAGCCGCGTGCAAAGCTAGTTAGCTATAAATGCAGAAGTAACTCTGCCTGTCTGTTTATCTGTGACCTTATTATTACCTTATTCTATTTTTTTTTTGTAAACAGGTAATTCACAAATACCTACTTACCAAAATGTCTTGTTTTGTTAACTATCATCAACAATTTTTTTTTGTTTTTTTTATTTTTTTTTTAAATTAACGCAACACTCTGGCCCCCAAGATACAGGCGCAGCCTAATTTATGTACCTCTGTTTTCTAATTATGTTAAAATATAACTTGTTAAGAATACTGATATTCATAACGCTAAGTTAGATTAAGAAAATTTAAACAATGGCTTAATTTTATTCTTACCTGTTCACGAGTTAACTACAAATGAATTCCTACAAATGAAGTTTGATAGCCTGGAGAAGAATATAGGCTACTTTTCATCCTGGATATTTGAATTTAAAAAATCGAAATACATACAGACGAAGTCACGGGCAAGAGCTAGTTACTCATAAAGCTTGTTGTAAAGTCGCGATTGTGCGATTAAGATGCGAATGGAAGTCGTCGGATAGTCGGTTAAGGGCTTATGTAGTGTAGCAATATTGTCGTTACGTTTTTTTGTCTTGCTTTTATGAGAAAACTTTACAATGTGCGATGGAATTAACTCGTTGCCGTGTCACTCGTATTGGTAGCTCATATTGCTATAAAAAAAACAAACAAAAGGGCTGAGTTCAGAGTGGCTTGCATCAAAGGTCGGCTATGAAATTTTTTTCTTCTTCTTTTTAGCGTGTCGATGGCAATATAAATTGTGTCAGCCCAGAACTGACCTACTAGTTTGGCGCTTTCGGTAGCGTCCATCAGATCCTGTAGTGAACAAACCACAGGACACGCAGGACACGGTATTAAGTGCCACATCGTTTGTAGAACAGCATCACATTTACACTCCAGGGCAGAGTCATTAATGAATCTCCACCTGAGCAGGACCAATTTTCTTCTTGTTGATATGGATGCTCTGACAATTATAGGAAGAGGCCCTCTTGCATGCAGTTTGCTGGCGATATTGTTCTTGTCGGAGAGGATGGACTTGAGATACAGATACGAACGACGATGATGTTGAACAAAAAAAAGTTTTTTTTTTTTGTCACTTTATGGTTTTTAATTCTCTTCTTTCAAAGTCTAAAGCCCGCACACAGCCTTAAAACGTCAGCTCCATTCGAAATTCGAAGTATGTCTATTAAGACCACTGGCAACACTTAATATGTGAGAAACGTTCCGTTATAATTGTGGCCAGTAATTTTCAATGGCCCTTTGAGTCGGACTAACATAAATACTAAAATTCAATTATAGAGAAGTGGGTTACATGCTTGAATGGCATTACTGTCTGGATTCGAGCTGACGACTTCATTGGACACATTTGCTATGTAAATCTTGATACTATTAACAAAAATTTGTGAGGATGTATGGATGGATGTTTGTTCATCTTCCACGCTAAAACCACTGAACGGATTTCGATGTAACTTTACAGCAATATGTATATCTACATAGGAGCTCATTTATAAAGATGCCGTGTAAAACAAAATATTTACGCGGGTCAAGCCGCGGGCGCAACATAGTGATGTTATTTAGATGTTCATTTAGGTAAAACTATGCGGTTTGTGGTATTGCATGTTAAGCAAAGGAAATTGATTAAGCCATGTACGTTTTAAAATGGTGATTCGCAATTAATGTTTGGTGATTGCGCTGATTGCTTCATTAGTTTATTTGACATTTATATTTTTTAATAGAAGGTTGGTCGAGCAGTCCCAAACGCGACTACTCAGCATGAGGTCCTAGGTTCGATTCCCGGGTCGGCAAAATGTTATTGTGTTTTTCCATCAGGAATTTCTCAGTGGATTTGTGCCCGGTTGTTGGCAGATGGAAAGTCTACACCTTAGTTACTGGACTATCAGTATTAATGTCATCTAGGATGACCCGCTAAATCTTTGCAAGTATATTAATCATCGAATAAAGTTGGACTCAAACACCAGTTACAGCCAGAAAAAGAAAAAGTAACCGTACATGGCTTTGTAAGTAATAAATACTTTGTACGTGTAACAAGAGCGCCTAAATCAAGCCAGGAAGCGTGGAACAGGAAAATGGAATATATCAAGAAATTGTACACGAATGTATTGTTATATTAAACGGTGTACACTGTACAGTCGGCAAAATCAGTGGCTTAGAACAATATATATTTTTTTTATCTGGCTGCGGGACTGCCGAAAGAGATACCGCGACCCTGGAACACAAAGGGCAAAGAAAGAACATGGATGAGTTTTAGTCAGTAAAAGTCAAACACTCCCTTCCACTCCGCCCAGAGCAGGGGCGGGAGGGTCATTTGATGATATCAAATCCGAAAAAAAAAACACAATTTTATCGACAAATATACCTTAACGTTTACCCATCTAATAAGTAACGAATCTTTAATAAGTAGGTGTTTATAAACAATAATGTCAACAGTATCTTGTTACCCTGTAAAAATAGTGTGTTTTCTTTCGTATAACTCGAAACTGCACATTACCCACAAGAGTTTGTATCTATGTATCTGCCGATTCCCTGACCTTTATATCTCAAACATTATAATGATTCTTGTTTACCCCCAAAAAAAATCAATGTAAAAATTGGTGATTAATTATATCTGCTGTGTCACTATTTTGTCAAACATTTGTGTCTGGAGCATAAAGGCTTGTGCCTTTACCCACTGCGGCGCACGGATAGGCTGCGCACGTGTGTTAACCTTCGCTTTGCAAGAAAATGTATGTGATTGTGTCCACTGTAAACCACGGACACGCTATGCATCAAATGACGTCATTAGTACATGCGTGGCTTGCTCGAATAAGGCGCTCACATAGTTCAACGCTGTCAACGCCATGCACGCTGTGCATGCGGTACACGCTACCCACGACTATGCCGCGGTGGGTCACGCACGCTACAGCTGTACATAGTTGTGGGTGTGTAGTGTGTACTGCAATGGAAACGTAGACCCACGTTGTCAAACAAATGAATCCACGCAGCCAAAATGCGCCGCGTGCCCGAGCACAGCGTGCACCGCGGTGGGTTTGCGCCTCAACAGTTCGTTTAATAACCAGTTAAAAATAATATTAAATGCGAATACGTCTTGTAATAAATGAGTAAGTCAACCCTACTATTGCAAACTGTACTCAACCTATGTATATAAAACGTTGTAGGGCCTGTAACTACACCGTTCTGTTTTCGACTGTACTCAACTATATCCGTATATGTATATTAAACGTTGTACCTTCCCTTACACGTGCGATATAGATCCAACTAGTTCCTTCTAAATGAATTTTATATGCCGCGGGCGATCCCGGGATAGGGTAACTTTTACTTTACCGAATATATTGCGTTAGGCTGTAATCTTAGAGGAAATGTCGTGATAAGATATATTTTATTTTAAGTTATCTTTTAAACTGTTTTTATGGTGGCTGTGTGTATACTCTCGCCGACACACTCCGAAACAAGTGAGAGATTATAGGCAGGTCCTATATTTTTGCACTGTATTTCTGTTTACAACGGGAATAAAAATATTAATAATGTATGTTATTTTTGAAGACTAAGGGTCATTGGGTAATTTTGAATGATTTTTTAATAAGTTTTTGAATTATTTTTTACTCGATTTTATTCGATTCAATTAGTTATTTATTGATGTATATGGGTCTTTTGCCTGAAATAAAACACAATTTATTTTATTTTTATTTATAGTAGCGTTCGTCTAGCGTGTTCCTCGCTTGGCTGTACACACTCGCACTCGGAAGTCGTAGTCGTGACCGCGCAGTTCGTGAGGTCTCTTAGACTATTTAAGGGCGAGAGGTGTGTGTGGGGGGTTCAGGGCAAATTCCACCGCTAAATCTCGTTCATGAGCTGTCAGTGTCATAATTGACAGTTCTTAACCCCGCGCGTTGTTAAGATGTGTTGATCGCGTTCAATTTTATTAGAAAAATCTGATCTTATTGTACTGGGAGAGAACTATAATTTAACTTTTCAAACATATTTTAAGTTTGTTTTACGTTGTTTATGTGAAGACAAACACGAATACCGTAAAAGAAGTAGTTTTGTTTATAAAACGTGAGTAGAGGCGCCGAAATTGTGGAATTGTCAAAACATCTTTAACATTGGCAAGGTTTTGACGCAATTCGCATAGCTACGCCAAAAATAACAAAGCCTTATCAAAAGTGTCATTATTTCAAGAATCACACGATTTGGGATTTCCCTAAGAGCTTAATTTTACATTTAAAATGAGATTTAACTTTTGTAGAAATGAGCGTTAAGGTGTAACCTCGTCCAATGGTCCCTGATTCAGTCTCGCAGATGCCATTTTAAAATGTGCTCGGTACAAAAGAACATTAGGGTACCTGTATTTTATTTAACTTTAGCGGTAAAAGTTCTGTGAGGTAAATGGACTCGAAAATGTTGTTGTAGTAAAATCTTTTAAAATATCTCATTCTGAATGCACTTAATATTTCTCTAGAGAGGTATCCTGAGTTTTTTTTTAAAGAGTCGTAATAAAGTAACCGTCGAAAATGCAGAGCTTTTACGGAGGAGTTTGTATTAAATAATTTTCTGCAATACTAAATTCTGGAGCTAAAAACTTATGCACTTTTCAGTGAAAGCTTTTCTAAATACAAAAGAAGTTCAGTTACTTTTGTGTGCTTCAAAGACAAATGAATTTCACGGGAAGTGCTAAAAACAGAGGGATGACTTGGGAAAGTCAGAATAAGGCAGATTAGCACATGAGCTTTTAGTCTGTTACCCCTTAAGTTAGTAATGGACATGACCCATTGTGTACCTTGTCGGGTACAGGTATGAGTCTGAAAGAAGGTTTTAATTTCCCAATTTAATTATTATAATGTACTTAAGGAATTAGTAATTACTTAATTCTTGCTGAGCATGAGGTCCTGGGTTCGATTCCTAGGTCGGGTAAAGTGTTATTGGGTTTTTCTATTAGGAATTTCTCAGTAGCAATCTGGTACAATTCCTGATGGAAAAACCCAACAACACTTTGCCCGATCTGGGAATCGAACCCAGGACGTCATGCTCAGCAGTTGCGGTTGCCACCACTAGACCAACGAGGCAATAGAAAAAATAGTAAGGTTACTTATGGCGATCGATAGGACAATATATTCGGGAGTGCGCGGGAGAGTGACGTGTTGTTTTAATTTCTTACAATATATTTGTGATGTTATAAGTATCCATTATCCATGGTTTGATTTGAAGACCTAACAGAATTTTAAATGTATACTAGAATGAGGCTCCGAGAGTAGTCATCGTTCAAGAAACACGTTTAAGTAACCCTACCATTTCCTCCACAATTTTTCACATGAAAATATAAAAAGCGTCAATCAGATTCAAGCAACCATTAATCAGCGCGACAGACTTTAATTGATGGTCCTAAGTTTTGCACTTTCATCCATTAACCAACTTCGTAGACTTGGTTTTACAGAAGCAGCGTTTTTGTAAATACACGGGTTCCGTATTAAAAGTTACTTTTGAATATGTGTTTGGTTTTTGGGTATGACCCTTTGTATTTTTGGGTTTGTCATTGCGAGGAAATGGACACATTTGTAGGCCTTCGAATTACACGTAGCTATTATATATCACGTATTTAGCATCGGGGCTATGTGTGCACGGCTCCGGTAATTGGTATTGGTAATTTGACTATTCAATTAAAACAATTGGCCGTACTTATGAGTATCATATTAATATTATGCTTATTGCTAGAGTAAGCTTATAATGTGTTTTTTTTTCAATGAAGGAACATGGATGGGTTTTAGTCAGTAAGAGTCTAACACTCCCTCCCACTCCACCCAGAGCGGGAGAAGTCATTTGATGATTTCCCATCCGAAAAAAAAAAAAGCTTATAATGTGTTGAAGTTTTTGTTCTGTTACACACAATAATGCAAGGTGTAAACGGACCCTTCACGAAGCCGTCTACCGAGCATTCTGCTATCAAACTAAGGACCTACGCAAAACTTACTGCTGGGAAACGACTTTATTGGGGCTAAAAATCACGTTTTACGGTAGGACTCAATGTAACGCATTCAAAACATTGTGCTGATGGATGTTTTATATAGTTCAGGGTTCTTGGATGTATTTAAAGTAAAGTTACAACAATAAAACTGGAACTTTAATACTAGAACAAAAAAAAAACGCAATGACCGGGAGAAAAATTACCTTTCAGCTTCGTTAAGGGTATTTTTACACCCATTATGAATATCCAGAACTCACTACAACAGTAACTTAAAACAATTGAAACACTATGTGACAGACAACTTCTATTTTCAAATTCCAAATACTATGAACTACGACTATTCATCACAACTTCGGAAATCCGTCTTCATATCAGAATTTCCTCGTAAAATAACCCAGGGCAATACCAAAGGTTCAAATTCACCCCGGGAAAAACGCCCAACCCTTTTGTGTGGTCCGCAGTAAACTGAGACATCAAAGGGCTGTAGCCACAACAATCGAATGTACGTCAAATAAATTGTGTGTTTCGGCCTTACAGGTTAATCGAGGAGACTGTCATACTTTTTGAACATAGGCAAAGGAGAATGGTGAAACATGGGAATATTTGAAAGATGTCGTGTAAAGAAGATTGGAAAAACATACGCGATGAAATGGAAAGCTGAGTTCTGGAAAGTCGGAAAAACAAAGAATAAATCATTGCTATATTTTTTAATATTTGATGGGGATCATAAGGAAAGACGGATGGATTGCCTGAGGTATAATAGGAAAGAAGTTACTCCTTTAGTAACTGATAGTTATGGCGTGCCTAAGGGGCAACCATACGGCAAACCCATAATGAGAGCAGACTGTTCAGAAACCCTAACATCATGAAGAGTAGTAGGTTACAAAGGCATGCCAAGCTTGAAGGCTTGTATGAAAGTACCGCATTAACTGATAGAGTGACTGCTGACAGTGGACATTGAAAGAAAAAATCATGTTGCGCCGACCCCAAATAACATGGGGCAATGGCACGAAGTTTATAATGACTGCATAATCTGGATTAATTATCTAGAGACAACGTTAATGAAATCCCAAATTATTATGTTAAGTTTCTCTTCCAGATGAACCAAATTAACAATTACATTCTGTTTTACAAACTAAACTAAACAGCGCTATTCCACGAAACCGTTACCTAAACACGAAACTGCTGCACACACGAAATACTACAATTCTAAGAACCGGCCTTTAATCTCAAACGGCGAACAAACAAAGACCAAGTTAAGTCTATCAAGCATTCAATACACGTCAGGATAATTCTAATTGGCCACGATGTTCCGCTTGTTGAAACTCCCCCTTATTTAATAAGCTCCAAATGCGGAGGCGGTACATTTCAATTTGATGTCTCTTTTTTTTCAACAGGCAACTCCAGAAGAAAATAAATTAAAGTACTTTTTTATGTCGTGGAAGAGGGTAACTCTAGACTTGTCATGAAGATTATAACTGGCCGCTTGGAAATGGAACACTTCATTTAAATTAAAAAGAACAAAATGGCGTAACCTTTTATCAATTACGTTGATGAATTGTTATGAATTGTGGAGGAGCGGACGAAATGTTGAGTTTGAAAGTTTTTTTAATGAAAATGTTGACCCAGTGAGAAGTATCACTGACGTTTGTGTCGCTTTATGATCTAATAAATTATGGAGCACTGTTTGAATGTTTAATGAACTCTTCAAAACTTAAACTAGATTACAATAATCTGACAAAAATATCATAACTGTACTGAAACTGGTATTTTTTTTTCTGTCAGCGTGGAACAACATTATCTTAACCCTTTTATAGAACAATCTTACTATTTAAAAAAGGTTTTAAACTCTTTCTTTATATACCTACTTCCAAAAATTACTGGTAATTATTTTGTTTCTAATAAAGTTTGAAAATATAGGTTTCCGAAATCTTAGGGCTTATTTGCGGAGACACAAAGTGCGGCGTAGCGTCGCGTGTTTTTTCTCCGTTTACGGAGAGACGACGCGTGCAGCGGCCTGCGTTATCACACGCGCAAACATATATGACAATGTACGTTGTTGTTAACGGAGACGCGGGGCGTGAAGCGGCGCGTGCTAAGCCGCGTGCTCTGTCGCGGGTATCGCTACGTTTCACGTTTCAAGGAACTGGCTGGCCGCAACGCTGCGTGCGCTGCCGCGTTGAACGCCGCGTGGGTCGCGGCGATGCCCTCTGCCCTCCGCTACAAGTAACGCTGCATTCGAAGCAAACGTGCGCAAAATCGCTTCTCCGTAAATGCTCACATATAGCACCATAATTATGTTTAAATTTATTGCGAACCGCGCCGTATAACGCGCCGCGTCTCCGGAAATGAACCCTTAGCTATCTATTCAAAATATGATTTAAAAGTTGGCATCACGTTATTATTAAGTTGCGACACAGCACCGCTGGCGCTTCCTTGCCAAACTATACGTTAGTATTAATACAAAGAGTAATATGAACTGGGTTAAAAGAAACTTATACGGTACCACTGTGACCTAGAATAAAGAATAACGGTCTTTCACGGAAACTGAAAAAGTTGTTTTGAAAGTATTTTACTAGAATCTCTTTATTACGTGGTCGTGGCCAGTGTATTTGGTATTTTTGTGTGGCATATTGTTGTTTCATCCTTAAGTATACCCATATTTATGCAAAATAAATGATTTGATTTGTTTTGATCGTCAAAATAAAGACTATATAGCCCTCATAATAAGGGTACCCAGTACCCACGTCAAAAAATAAGCATCAGTCAAAAATTTAATTGCTCAATACAATAAAAACTCTGACACTAGGTTACGAACTAACCACACGATAAAGAAAGAAGAAGAAGAAGAATACAATAAACCAATATTTTTTTCTTTATCTAAAGAATACTTACACTTTCTTCCTCTCACAGTTTCCCAATTAATTTCAAGAGAAAAAAAACAACATTTTTCCTTACAAAAATAATTCTTAATTAGCTGAATAATCATATTTCGAATTCCAAGCACGTAAGACATTAACAATCCTAATTCATAATTCAAAAACGTAACAGAATTACTCGAATTCCTCGGAAGGGTATAAAAGGGGGAAAAATGTGATTTAATTTAAGTTTGTAAGGAAGATTTAGAGGCCGTTAGTTAATTAGAAGCGGCTGCTTTTTGCGGTCCATTTAAGTACAGCGGGCCGGTTCCGCTGAAGCGCTTTGGTGAATGGTACAAGGTTTAGACGGCAGCGGAGAATCCGCTGTTTTGTACGATCTTGTTTTTTTTTAATGCTTGTAGCACACCAGCATTTTTTGGTGCTAGAATGGTGTTGACATGGGGAGGGCATTAAATGTATTGAAAAACAACATGGCGGCTGTGTTTCGAATTTTAGTCACGTGCAAAGAGATTTTTGTACTCACAAAGCATCCGTCAACTTCAACCTTTGAGTTAATGAAAAGATTCTCATAATTATGCTTACCAATACGTTACTACGACCGAGAATGTTGTAATATCGTCAATTTTAGGAATATTTCTGAAAATTTGAATTAAGACATAGAAGACCTTATCGAAGATTGTCATCTATTTAAAGTCCTACTGCCGTTTATAACTGTTGTAACAGAGTTATGATCTTCTTTCAATATACCAGTACTTATACTTTAGTCTATTGTATCGACAGTTTTCCTTTCTGAAAGAATCACCACACAAAATACTTTACTGAAGATTTACTCCTTTTCCAAGTACTCCTGTCGACAGAGTTATTATCACAGAAATTTTACTCCTCGCTAGCATCTAGCAGTAGAGCGGTGAAAATTGCGTTCAAATCCATGCAGTAGTTTTTGCGTGATACGTGACAGAAAGACAGACAGACAAAAATTCTAATAACTGTTGTTTTGGCTTCTGTTGTTCTAATAAAGACACCCCTTATATTTTTTTCAACGTCTTCAATGCGCAGTCATCGGCATGTTACAATTTTATTGTATGTATAGATACTTACTGTATCCTACAAAATATTGTATTTAAACCGCGATTATACTTTAATTATACTTTAAAATTCTACCTGTACCCGCCAACTCTTCTCACTCGTACCACACTGCTGACTGGACAGTTCACAACTGTCTAAGTTTACTGGCGTGAACTTTAACTACTCGACTCTTACCTGAAATGAACACAAAGAATGTTAATTCAATTACACCTCCCACGTTTTCTTTTAACACTAACTTTGGACTAGTTTAACTGGGTTTATTTGGGACTGAACTTAATTTGCGAACGATTGAGGAGGTAAAGGTCAGAACTGAAATAGTTTTGAGAAGGTCATCATGAAATCCTTAGGTTGTCTCAAGGTTACAACTGTTTAATGTTCTGTTAAGGTAGATGCGTCAGGGTAGTCCGCGAAATTCAAATTATCTTACGTTTTTTACAATTTCTAGGTCTGTGTTAAGTTGTACGTTGATTAAAATATGATTCGCGACCGTAAAAATACGGCTTAACAGAGTTATAATCATTTCAATCATCAATACAACCCCCTCAGTTCAGTTAGTCCTCGGACATTCAATAAGTTAAGTAAGTCTTCTGAGTTGCTACAAGGAACAACAGTTTCCACAGCAACCAGAAATCGATAATCATCATCATCTGTCTAGCCTTGTTGGGCTTGGCTTTCAGTCTAACCGGATGCAGCTGAAGACCAGTACTGCGAAGCGACTGCATATCTCAACAATCCAGTTACCGAAAACCTCTTGCTAAGAACGAGAAACTGCCTCGATTGCCTCGTTGGTCTAGCGGTCGCATGCGCGACTGCTGAGCTTGAGGTGCTGGGTTTGATTCCCAGGTTGGGCATAGTGTTATTGTGTTTTTCCATTAGGAATTTCTCAGTAGCAGGCGAGTCTCAGCAATAGGCTCGCCCCCTATTACGTAGGACTTGAAAATAACTTGCGAATTGGGGGTGTATTATTAGGTGCACCTCTACCTAACCCTTTGGGAATTACATGCGTGATGTTAAGTTATGTTATTCGCATTTGCAGTTCCACCACAAAAAAACTAATCAACGCTTAGTTACTTTCAGAGCGTTGTTAATTTATCTTCCTGTCCCAAGCACTTAATAAAAGCTAAAAGACAAATTCGACACCTAAATAACGCCTTTAACAAACTTTCCAATAATGTTAACATTCCAATTTGTAACATTACCAGGCTCAGTCGTATTTGGGTATTCGCGGCCAAACCCCGATTAACGGATCAGGCCTAAAAAGCTGGCACTAAGCCTTAAATTGTTCGTCCTAACGAATTCAGGCCGTGTCACTGTGGACATTGAATATTTCGATTATATCAAGGGTATCTGAAGAATTTGAAGTTATCGACGGTGAATTTTGATGTTTAAAAGTTTGTAGTTTTGCCAAGATGTTTGCTCTTTGTAATTCATGATTTTACTTTAACAATCTTACTCGTTTCCTCAATATTAACGATTCTTTTGAGTGAATACTTATGACTCTTGTATTCTTGACTTGTAGATTCAGAGACCTATTAAAACAAAGAAAAAAAAAGTTTAAAAAGTGATATGGCTTGCTATTTAAATAACTAAACTTATTCTGTCACTTATGGGATATCTTCCGTGATTATTCATAAGTTGTTGAGAGTTGTTGTTGTGTGTTGTTGTTGTTGTGTTGTTGTTGTTATGTGTTGTTGTTATGTTGTTGTATTGTTATTGTAGTTGTTGTGTTGTTGTTGATGTGTTGTTTATCCCGTAAGTGACAGTATAAGTTTAGTTGTAAACCGTGAAAGCTTAAAACAGTATTTAAATAACTCTTCTGGTATTACGAAAAACTGCGAGGTATACGCAGTTTTTTGATTAAAAAAAAAAAAAAAAATGAAATATGTTGTAAAAAATTAAATTAACAACAATTTCTCAATTATAAATTGTATGGTTTAACTAATCCAGTGTCCAAAACTGCTTATTACTGTCAACATATCTATTCAACTAACGGCTTCATGCACTGATTTAAAAATACTCCAATCGATAACTACTAGACCAAAGTAGAAAGAAAACACTTTTTATTGCCATTCAAAGCTTTCACCAATCAATACAATACGATTATCTCATAACCTTCGGTTTCCAGTCTAACCAGTTGCAGCTGAATACCGGTATTTCTACGAAGAAGAAAAAGTACTTTCATTTGGTAGAGGAAACTACCGCGGTGGTTCCATATATTCGTATTATATTAACTTTACTTAATATAATACGAATATACGGAACCACCGCGCGAGCTTTACTTAATATAATACGAATATATGGAACCACCGCGCGAGCTTCCGCTACCAAATGAAACAAGAAACACGAAAATCAGACCAGTAATCGCAGAAAAATAGCCGTACAAACATGCAAAAATTAAAAGATGCTGGTCGTTTCATCAATTTAACACTCTCATTTTTCACCTACACTCCTTGAATTTTCATTACAGCATCTTCCATCACTCCACTTATAAGAAATTCTATTGACCCTGGCAGACAAAATTCTAGACAGCGCGCAGCCCGCAGGGTTCCTCATATAAATTCCTTCGGAGGCCATTCCGAGAGCGTGTAGGAACGTCAAATACGTACGTTACAGGGACGGTTTGTCTTGGGTTCTGCAGGTATTACTGTGTTAGATGAAAGGTGAATTGGGGTGTTCAAGTTTATTTGGGTGTAAGTGATGTATTTGAAAAGGTTAGCGTGTTTTGTGTTCGTGAATGTTGAAGAAAGGTGGTTATTTCTGCTGTGTGCAAGGCCAAATACTTACTAATCCTACTATAACATTATAAATAAGAAAGTTTGTGAGTATGGATGGATGGATGGATAGATGGATGTTTGTTACTCTTTCACACAAAAACTACTGCACGGATTGGGATGGAATTTGGCACACAAATAGTTTATAAACTGAACTTATACATGGTATACTTTTTATCCCGGTAGTATGACAATTAGGAAAATGCCACGCAGGCGAAGCCGTGGGCACAAGGTAGTGATTATTATATTTCCCGTAACAAGTCACTAGACTGCCTCGTTGGTGTAGTGGTCGCAAGTGCGACTGCTGAGCATGAGGCCTTGGGTTCGATTCCCAGGTCGGGCAAAGTGGTATTCGGTTTTTCCATCAATTGTTCCGTAGCAGCCACGGAGTCGTCTGAATTTGTGCTCTGTTGATGGCAATAGGCTCGCCTCCTATTACATGGTACTTAAACACAACTGGCGAAATGTGGGTGTACTATTAGCACCTCAGCCTAACCCTTCTGGGATTACAGGCGTGATGTTATGTTAAGTCACTATACTGGGTCAAAATAATTTAGCTAGCGAAACTCAACAGTGATGTGACTTATCGTGCTGAGATATGGAAACCCATTAAATCTGGTAAAACACAAAAACTGATAACTAAAGTATCAGAGTTCGGGCCTCATTTTTTTGTTTTATCTTATTTTTAAATATCAATACCTACCTATTACGACCAGTGAAGTTTTGCTAGTTTATTTAAATTAACCCTTAATAATAAATACCTTTTACAGGATATATAACCAATTTATGTAAAAGAAAGGCACGTTTTGTCCTATTTTTTTTTCTAGGTATAAATGTCTACAGAAATCAATTAGTCCCTCGTAGACTGGGAAGATAAATGGTCGCAAAGAGTTATTGGTTTAGTTACTAAGCTAGCCACGCACATCGATATTAATCGTTTGTTGCAAACTATACTATGTTCCTTTATCTATTTAATTAATCGTAATCCGAAGTTATTTATGAAAAATTGCTGTTGCCATCGACCTTCGTCAGCGTGAAATTATTATATTATATAAAAATATTACTTGACTATTTGAATCGGATTTTGTTAACAATTTCAAGGGATTTAATTTACAACATCAGCTGTCTGCCAGTAAAAGTCCCGTTAAAATTGGTTAAGCCAGTTTGGAGATAAGCCGGACCAAACAGACAAAAAAAAAAGTTTTAGTTTTCAGTACCGTATATACTTTCATATGTATTCAGTAAAAAGTTGTATAAAGTTGTATTTTGAACAGACAAACAGGAATTTCAATTTTAATTATTTGTATAGATGAGAGGTTGAAATTCAAGACTGAATTCAGTAAACACGGTATGACGGTATAATACCGATATACTCAAATATTCAAGCTTGATTAACCAACCGTAAGCTGCTTTAAAACTCGATAATATGGTAATTTAAATATGAACAATATGAACGTCTGTAAAGATAAGATAAGATAAGATAATATTAATTTATTTGTCAAAAACACGTGTAGGTTTCAAAGCAATCGTTTTCATTATTGACTTCAAATATGTGTGAATAAACAATGAACAAGATTCAATAATATCTGATATAAAAACCACACATCCTCGTGTCAAACTAAACCATCTTCAAAAATACAAAAATCCGAAGCTCTTGATTAAAGTGGTTCCGTGTGAAATAATTTGAGAGGATTCGAGTAGCTCATTATATCGTGTCAGTGCCGGGTAGCAGCCGAAATCTGAACATGTTCCAGCACAGCACTCGAAGTAAACTTAAAGCTCATGGCACACGTATAGGTACTGCATCGAATTGTCATCACTTTTCAAACACTGTTTTAAGCTTTCACGGTTTACAACTAAACTTATACTATCACTTACGGGATATCTTCCGTGATTGTTCGTTATTTTGAGCTCCCGATATTTCGACGCTCTTGCAAGCGCCATGATCGCGGGTTGCAGTTCGTGAAGGGTCCGTTTACACCTTGTATACGTGTGCGTTGAGCTCAAAATGTAGTACTAAAAACCAATTACCTATTTTGCATTCCGCTGCACGGAGCAGGCGAAATAATTATGCATAGCGTCAGAAAATGGAGTTTTAAAGCACCATAAAATATTAAACTGAAACTAGAGATTAATTCTGTATACAATTTCTGCTTTTAGAAAACATTCTGAAAGTTGGAACCGAAAAGCTGCAAAATATTTTCGTGTTTTGTTTAGTTTTTCGATTACCTTTTGTAAATATGAAATATAGCTATCTAAATATTCATTATTACATACGAGTACATAACCTCACGGCTTTTTCCCATGAGGGTGGGCAAAACTACGGAGCACCACAAGTTACGATCATTACATACTACTCTCGCCTTGTTCACGTTCATCTCTTGAATTTCTTGGCAACTTAATGAGAGTAACTAGTATTAAAAACATCAACCTACAGTATTTCCCTTAGTTAAACACGTTTTACCTTTACAGCAAAATCTCAAAAACCTCGATATAAAATATCATTATTTTATATCGATCTGACCTCTACAGTTCGTGCTGGGTTTAAATACGATTCCCCTCGGTAAGGCTAGTTGTCAAAGTTTCTGGCCACTGACTACTATGTCAAAGATCTACAATTGACAGCCGGGACCAACGGCTTAACGTGCTTTGCGAGGCACGGAAGAAACTGGGTATGTAATGGGTGGTCACCCATCCACAGACCAACCTAGGCAAGCGCGGCTTAACCTGAAGATCGATCCGAGCTGCTGTTATCATTTAGCCACGAGCTCAAGAGAAATCTCAAAAATTCTCCTTTAATACAAAAACAAATTCGCCGTATACGAAACTATACGGCTTAAGTTCATCCATCCACTCCCGGTACACATGTTCCGAGCTCCCTTATTCCCCCGATTCCGTTCCATTCACATGCAAATCCAAGCTCTGGAAGTCCCATTAGCTCTGTAAGCCATTCTAACCGAACAGGGCTGACACGTTCTGCGCTGTGCGCCACGATATCACGGGGATGTGGGACTACTATGGCTGTAATAAAATACTGTTGAATCGTGTTAAATGGTTTGTTTGTCAAATCTAAGAAGTAAACAAGGGATTGCTTGTAATATTGGCGGGTTTAGGGTAAGGAAGCATTGTGATATAACTCTGGAGTCTGTCCGTTTGTCTGTCACAGACTTCAAATATTCAGACGTTGTGGAAAATTGCGTGTTAACATCTGGAAACTGTTATACCATTCATTTCACTCGATTTAACTTGTTTATTGGAAGATCGCCATTGTTATTAGAAGATCAATAAAGATAAATGCAAAAGTGAGCAGCATTGTCAATTGGTTAATGGTAATAAAATTCGAAGATTGAAGATTTGCATTCAGGGATATTAATTGCAAAGCTATGTCTCTAGTCTAGTCTATGAACTTTGGTCCGTATATTAAAATCACTAATGTCAATGTTAAATAACACGCTCAATTGACGTAGGCTGTCAATTTGCTTGTATTTTGCGATATATTATTACTGTAAACAGTTACTAAAACTACCAGCCCTCCATGAAACCACAATTAAATCAGAGAATGTCTCGTGATTTCTGCTATCTATAAATACAGCCCACCCGTCGCTCCCTGTGGTAATTTTAATAGAGTATTTTATGTACACATAGGTATGTAGACAAGTAAAACTTGAGATGAAAATCGTCTAAATATAGGCATGTACGAGGTTAATTCGGTTTCTCTAGGGTTGTGAAATTCAGACTCTGCGTGAATTTTAAACCGTAGCTAGCCGCACACACATTGTGTCGCTGTGTGTGTTTCTGTGTTCGCACAGTGTTCCGGAGGTTCGAGTATATTTAAAAGTTAGTAGGACTGACCAGGACAAAGTCTGGACTTGGATAAACCATTTATTTCGATGTTTCTGCTCAGAGTTGTCAGATAGAAAAATCATAAAACATCTAATTAAAAAAAAAACAAAATTGGCGATGAAAGATGTTTTGAATACATAACAACTTACTGAAATAAATTATTTTATCAATTTTCTCATAAAATATATACATTATTTACTAAACAGACCTAATATAATAATAAAATATGTATGGACATGTATGAAAAGCAGAAAAGGGCGTCAAAAAGTTCGTTCGCATCGCCGTCAACGGGGAAGGTACCCAGAAGGCTGGCAGCATTACCACCTTGGATGTCTATGCTATTTCTTTGGCCGAGAAATAGGCCAGCCCCCAGGTCACGAGAAGAGTCGACATCCCGAAATGAATTAAGTCCAAACATCACCCAGTTTAACTCAAAATTCACATTTTTGTTCCAATCTCGCCGTTTGGAAGACACCCCTTATTCATACAAGCTTAACATTACAAAGCCATGACAAATAAATACAACCCATCTTTATCATTTTAATGTCAATCAATTGAGAAGTCAACGGAAAACATTTTAATAACAACGATCTCATGAATAACCGAGTAACACTGTAAAACCAGGGTTGCCAACAAAAAAATAAAAACCTATCACCACGCCTGGATTTCCCCGAAAGCTTAGAAAGGGCTGTGCCTTTTAGTACACCCACATTTCGCCAGTCATTTATTTATTTAATTAATTAATTACGACGGTTGTGTTTACAACCAATTACAGTAACTAAAATTATAAAAATAAAAGAGACAATTATAACACATATTAAAATATACAAAACAATAGTATAGTTATGTTTAAGTCCCATGTGATAGGGGGCGAGCCTATTGCTATCAACCGGGCTTATAGGTTCTTCAATCAGGGAATTATCAGAGGAAACCCGAAGTGTAACAGAAAAAAAAAAAAACTACTCGAAGTTTCCGTCACGACAGAGGTAAGAAGGAGGGCACAGCCCTATACCGACCTGCTTAATGCACTGCTTATTCCTATGAATACCGTCAACTTGAAAGGGTGTATTAGCATACGTTTTGCCTCCGTTCTACAGTAATTGTACCCTGCCGTTGCCGTGCCTACAATTTGAGGCCTGAAATATTGCGAGTAATTTATTCTTGAAGTAAAATATTTTACATGGTTGAAGTAAAGTATAAAGGGTGTAAAAAGACCATTAACGAAGCCGAAAGGCACTTGTTTTCCCCGACATTGCGGTTATTTTTTTGTTCTACACCATACCTGGGAACCTTCTAGTTTCGGAGATATTGGGGGTCAAAGTTACAAATTTTTCACAAGTTTTTTTTTTTAAATACATGTTTCTACTGTAAGATTTTTAATTTAATCACCTACACGACCCCCGTACTATTCAATCCATCCATCAGCACAATGTTTTGAGTGCGTTACATTGAGTTTTACCGTAAAACGTGATTTTTCACCCCAAAAAAAAAAGTCGTTTCCCAGCAATAATTTTTGCGTAAAGTTACTTAGTTTGATGTACTGAATGCTTGGTTGACGGCTTCGTGCAGGGTCTGTTTACATCCTGTATACTTTTATACAGGATGAAAGGGAGATCGACGCACACACAGTTACCACAATGAGGTAACCATTTGTGGTCATACCGGGCACATAGAAATTTTTCATGGGTAATTAAAAAAAACAGCTAAACTTATACTTTCACTTAGGGGATATCTACCGTGATTATTTATATCGGGAGCTCAAAATTATGGACAATCACGGAAGATATCCCGTAAGTGATAGTATAAGTTTAGTTTTAAACCGTGAACGCTTAAAAAAGTGTTTAAAAAACTGCTGTTACGTACAAAAGTGCAAAATCTACCAGGTCAAAATGTTAGCAACAGCTTTTTTTTAAATTACCGAGGTAAAATTTCTGTGTGGAGGTGTCCAGAATGATGTACTGATTACGTGGCTACCGTTTGTGCTTCGATGTCCATACCACCCTGTATATTGTGCCTACATCTGCCTGTCTGTGCCTTTCTGTAGGTAAATTATGATATCGTATCATAGAGCTTTTCTGATATTCATTTCATCACACTGCTCTCAGAAAGAAAGTTTAAGGAAATCGTAATATTCTCGGGAACCAAAAATCCCACGACATGGTGACATCCAGCAATCCGCGTCGGACCCGCGTTGTGGATTATGGTCGACTCTCTTACACAGAGAAGAGGGCTATATCCCAGCCATGGGAATGTCTCTGGGATAACAACTAAATTAGCATTGCAGATTTTAAAAAGCTACAGTGACCTCTGAACATCAGATGAGCAACCTGCTAAATTGAAACAATGTATTTTGCTCTTTAATTAATATTTTATTTATTCAATTATATCGTAGTATTAAATTTCTTGCCTCACTTCAATTTATTGTTTTAATTGAATTTTGATCTGTCTGCCATACAGATTGGAATTAGTTAAAGTGCTCTCTATTTGTTGAATTAATCAAGTATTTATTATTTTTATATTATAATCATCTGCCTTACCTTTTGCCAACTATGTTAGGGTCCGCTTCCAGTCTAACCGGATTCAGCAGAATACCATTATTTTACATGGAGCAACTGCCTAACTGACCTCAACAACCCAGTTAGTACTGGGTAATGCGATACCTTTTGGGAAGACTGATTGTCAGACTTTTCGGACCACTGACTACCTGTAACGACTGTCAAAGATTTAACCGAATTCGCTGTATTTGGGCGCGCGCGCGTGTGTGTATGTGTGCGTGCGTGTGTGTGTGTAATGTCAATGTGTTTTATTTATGGTAGTGTCTGTTTGTGAATGTTGCATGTGGATTTATATCTGGTAAATAAAGATTCTATTTAATTTTTTCATTTCATTCAACGCGCTTTCCGAGCATGGAGGCAAGGAGGAAACTCGGTATGTAATGGGCGGTCAGCCAATCACGGACAGACGTAGGTAAGCGCGGCTTAGCCTGAAGATCGACCCTAGCGGATGTTATTATTAAACCACGAGCTCCTCTTGCTCCACAAGCTAATAAACTAACATAAAAGTTCCAAAACCCTAACACTTGGAGGTGACATAATAATGTATGGCCCTGCACTAAGAATATTCGATATTCTCCCTCAACCAGATATTATAATTTACATAAGACTGAGCAGGCCCATTGAATAATCTATTAAAGAGGCTATGGCATTCATGACAGTTTTTCGTTAAGTCAATAATATCTGGATCATAAATTACTATGGTGGTAATTTAGGTAAACTAATATTATAAAGAAGTAAAATGTGTTTGTATGTAAGGGGTAATCTCCGGAACTAGTGATCCAATTTAAAAAATTCTTTCACTGGCAGAAAGCTAATTATTCGTGGGTGCTATAGGCTATAAATTAGATTTATATCATGTATATTAGCCGAGCTAACACATTTTTTGCGGACGAAGTCGCGGGCGAAGTGCTAGTAGGCTACAAATAGGGTCCATATCTACATCGTTTGTGAAGTCAACATAGCCTGGGTTCTTCGCTCGGCTTTACACTTTAGCACTCTCACCCTATCTCGTAGACTCTCGGCGAGAGTGTACAGCCACCTTAAAAAAAACTGGACAAGTGCGAGTCAGACTCGCGCATGAAAGGTTCCGTTCCATCGTAGTACGGGGAGCCCCTTTTAATTTATTTTTATTATTTGTTGTTATAGCGGCAACAGAAATACAAATTCTGTGAAAATTTCAACTGTCTACCCATTACGGATCATGAGATACAGCCCGCTGACAGACAGATGGACGGGCGGACAGAATAATAGGGTCCCGTTGGTTACCCTTCGGCTACGGAACCCTAAAAAACAAAACATTCATCTTTAACCAACTTTTAGAAGCAACACGTTATACCTCTGTTGCCAAATAGGTACCTACATACAACTCAACTTGTACGTGTTCAACACGAACTGAATTTCTCCCAAAGGATACTTCAAGCCGACCCTCGAACCACAATACATTTGACCACACATCTTAATGCGCTGACAGATTTATAGTCCTGACCCTGACTTTCGCAGGTACTACGAGTACCTACTATAGATATGTCTATGGACCGTTTACTTTCTGAAATAAGCCGTTTGTTTCAGGAATCTGTGGTGGTTATAAAAACGTTTTCGCTAAGTCAGATCGGACAGTGTTTGTGATGCAAGATAGAAGGATCTCCTAAATACAATTAAACTTTTAATACATGGAGGATTCATTTGTATACTTTGTATACTTTAATAGGCTGTATAGCTAAGCATTTCTAAACTTTACAAAAGTATTTTTCTGAACGAGTGATAGAACGCGTGTAAGGTGAAGGAAAAGAAAGATGGCGATTAGAGAGATAATAAAAAAGACGTTGTTAAGATGTAAAGGTGTTATCTGGCGTTTTCTTGGAGATCCCACACACTACATACATTTCTAAGAGACATCTAAAAATGTAAACCCATAAACACGCGTAAGTTTTTCGACTTTTCTATGCGTTTAACATAACTTATTATGTAATATGGTCGTTTACAATGTCAAAATTTAAACTAACGCCGCCATTTTAGTTTTCAATGTATTTCACAAAACATTTTTTTTTCTTTTTTGGTAACTGAGACGATGTCTTTTCGGCCAGTGTCATGTAGTAAAAAACAATTTTAAATATGCTCACAACCTGTTCTAAACGCCCCTTTGTAAACGTGTTTCGTGTGATAAAAGATCCACGTATACTTCAATTAACTTGAATTCACAAGGAATGCTTTATTTGTAATTAGTTATAAGTAACAATTAAGTTAACCTAAGTACGTATTGAGGCACATTTACCGCATTGGTTAGCTGTAATGGTAGATGTAAGTTGATAAATAAATAAACTTATCTGTGAAAGCGGGAAAACACAGAACTAAAACAAATGTACCAATTTTGACATATCGGTGAAAATTTTCATGACAAGCAACGCCACCTTGAACTGTACACTTTTTTTTTTTCGGAAATCATATCTCCTCCCGCTCTGGGTGGAGTGGGAGGGAGTGTCTGACTTTTACTGACTAAAACCCATCCATGTTCCTTCTTTGCCCTTTGTGTTCCAGGGCCGCGGTATCTCTTTCGAACAGTCCCGCAGCTGAACTGTACACTTAAAGTGGTCATACTATAGCGCTCAAGTAGCTGTCAATATCTATCTTACAAATTAACCAGCGGCAGAAGGATATAAGTCCAAAAATACGCCAATAACCCAACATAATACCAACTGAAAGCCTGACAAGCTGGAAATTATTTGGGAAGACAAAACCAATAAATAAATGTATCTGTTAGATATAAAAAATTACTTCGGACCTGACAATATTTGTTCGGAAAGGTTCGAGCACTCGGGCGAAGTCGTTCACTAGGTACGTATTTTCGAGTTCACTGACGGTCTGCCACTTTCACCCTTATGCCCCAAGTATTAAGGTTGAAAAGTGGTCGACCGTCAGTAAACTCGGCAGTACAGTACTTTCACAGTAACTTTACCTCCGACTATGTATCACTGTCAAAATCATAGTGATCTTTATTTTCGTTACAATTGGATTGTTGCCACTTAAAAGTCTGTTAAAATAAAATTACTATGACCTTTACACCGGTCAAAATCAGGTTGGGTTTGGAATGGGTTGTTCCCGTCAGAGGTAAAATAAGTGTAAATAGACTGCACTAAGAATCTTGGTGAAAAACTTCTTAAAAAAAGAACGTGAGCGAAGTGAAAAATACTGGTATTGATTAAATACAAACTTTTTGAACGTTTATTTTGTGAGGGGAAAAAACTTTTCTTTAAGTGGTTGAAGTTTTTCTGTTGTTTTGCAAAGTTCATGGGCAATTGTCAAACGCAGAAATAAAAGGACATGGCGGATTATAATTTTATTATGTCAACTCAGGAACGTTTAGCATGGGCATTCGGCATTGCCATAATGGACAACCAAATTTAAGAACGTAGAAAAGAGAAGGAGTATTTATGGCTCGTAAAAAGTAAGGGTTCTGTAAATTTCGCCTTCTACCAAGGAGGTATCCTTGGAAGTTTATGTCTGTATTTCCGTTATCCTTAATGCTAAAAGTCGAAAGGATCGATCTCATAACCATGATTTTGGAGGTTTCGCTATTATTGGCAGCAATGGCAGGTCCAGGTCCAAGGCAGAGGTCCTAGGGTATTTCATCAGGAATTTCTCCGTAGTCACCACGGAGTCTGGATTTGTGCCCGGCTGATGGCAATAGGCACGCCTCCTATTACATGGGACTTAAAATATAACTGGTGAAATGTGGGTGTACTATTAGGTACACCTCTGCCTAACCTTTCGGGGCTTTCAGGAGTGATGGTATGTTATGGCATTGTAAAGCACAATACTTTTATTAATTAGGTTGGTAATTGTATGTTGTATTGCCTGCGTGGGACCAGAACAAGAGTTCTTTTTATTGCCTACCTTTCTATACTTACATTTGTAGAAATATGGTACTGGCATACCTATCTTTTATACATGAATGAACGCTTTCCACCGGAAGAAAAGGCAGAAGCGTCTTGTATTTCAAAGCATCTTTGTCAATTCTTCCACGTTCATGCATCTTTTCATACATGCCCCGGCGAGTTCTACGCACCTGACCTAGATTCTTCAAAGGCTCAAAGGTACAGTGTTGGCACAGCTCTATTACCGCCAAATTTTTCATAACATCGCTCAAAATTCAAATTGAAAATCGAACACGTTTTTTTTTACATTCCAGAATAACGTTTTAAAAAATGGCTGCCAGCAAAATGGCGACGAAAAAGGTTATAAATCGAATTTGAATATTATTCACCATTTACGAGGCCTAAGCAAAGAGTTCAAATAGGGGAGCGCAAACAAAAAAAAACACTCGATAAATCCTTGCAAAGCATCTATAAAAAGAAAAAGAAAATAAAGGCGCAAACACACAATCACGGTCTTATACTCATTTATTCAAGACAGTAAGATCTTTAAAAGTGTGTTATGTAAAGGGAAAACGTGAGAATTTCCCTTTGATAAGGTAAATAAGACGGATAGAGCGACAGTGTCATTATGATATTTATGAGTATTCCACTTGCCAAGATACTTTTGTTGTATTGTGTTGTAGGAAAACGGTGAGTGCTTTCACGAGTAGACATTTTTAAATTTTTCATTACTTGGTTCAGAAGGCATAGCAGGTTATTTATAAATTTCGGGAAAAACAATAATACGTTCCAAAGAACGAAGCCACACTGTTCAGATGAGGCATATTAAAAAAAAAATGCTATTGCTAGGTAATCTGTCAAATAGTAGAATCAAGCAGAGATAATTTTGAAAAAAAAAATGTTCCAAATTCAAAGTTTTCAAACTTGAGAAAAGTCGAAAATATTTATTTGCAAAAAGGCCTGTGTCCCAGCACTGGCAACATTTTAGTCTTATTATGTGGTGTTCTAAATTCAAACTACAGCATACATGATTAAACTATCCAGAGACTAGTCGTCGAGCACACACACGTGTATAAAAAAAAACGATCTGTCTTGTTCTTTCCTCATGTCTCGGAACACTAAATAACTTGTATCTCAGACCAAATTGTGTCCGAGATTAGACAAAAGAATTCCTTATTTACAGCTAGAATGTAAGTATAGGACCAACTTTCTCATCCCGATAATAGGTTCGTTCCTTTTCTGGAAGCAATGCGACCTTTGTTGGCACCTCCTTTGTGACCCGCTTCCTTCCTCCATCTTGTGTCCGCCATAATTACGTATATCTCACTGTGAGGGCAAAAGTTTTGTGAAGGTCAAGTTTGGCGAAAACTTATCTATAATATTTAAACGTTTGTAAATAAAATGCTACCTGTCCCTCTCGTTTTATGTGAAAGAAGCGGGATAGCGATAGATAAGGCGAATAGATAAGTTCTAATATACTATTTGCGATCATTTACACCACTCATAAAAAATAACTGACATCGCCAATAAAGTATAAAAAAAACTACATTCCTTGAAAAACCGGCAAACATTTTATTGACATTATTGATCTTCGCGCGCAAAAAATACAGATAACGAAATATTACCTCAACATCATCCATTGAATCATACGACAGCAAAATAAGAAACCGGTAACTAACGACAAATAGACACATTTCACCGGTAATCGATGGTTCGCGCCGAATCGATTGTTGATGAATCGAGTCGCGACTCGAGATCGTTTACCTTACCGATTGATTTATGGCCAGTCTTAAGGTAGTTTATAGAGGCACGAGTTTTTCACTTATCATGAACTACGTGATTTGAAGTCAGGTCGGTAGATGTTCGAAGAGATAGTAGCCATATAAAATCTCCTTGTGTTTTACGGTGTAGTTTGAAAATACATGGCGTATAAAAATGAACGCGCTGTTAAAACAAAGCTGTCGTTGACAAACGAGCGGGACAGACGTGAATAATTTAAACAGCAGTAGAGAAACGCTTTCAAAGATATAGTTCGGTATTTGTGTTTCTTAAACATTTTCTTCTGTTCTGATAAATTACCGTGCTAGATAATAACGGTAAAAATAGTGGGGAAAATGTCTATTCAAAGCAAATGTATAAAATCCAATTTTCTTTTCTGTCAGTTTAATCGTGTAATAACTTTCAGTAATACCGTTTCCCAATTTAATCAATACCGTTATAATTAAACTTCGGGTTCCGTCGTTCAAGGAGCGCTCAGACCTTCCAAAATAATCAAAATTAAATCACCACAGTGGGGATCTTCAATAAATTCAATCTCTTAGGATGTTCGGCCACTTAAAACATCATATCAAGTGACTTAATTTATTGATCCCTGATGGTATCGACATGTTGAATGAATGAACCGTCTAAATGAATACCGTTCAGTGGAATTTAATTTCGGAACTTTACGGTTTTAGCGTTCCGTGACATCGATTTGACTCGGTGAGTGTGATATGGAAACCGTAAATTCGGTTTTGCCAATCGAAGTTCTCGGTAACAAGTTTGGAATATGTACACTTTATAGAAGCAAAGTTTCTGATGAGAGTAGTTTTAAAACCACTGAGTTGATTCCAAAATCGTTCGCATACCAATATTTCCAGAACTTTCGAAGATGAGAAAATGAAATTGGATTTCTTCGCTAAGGATAATAGGTGTGGTTTTTCGATGAGAGGTATACTCTCTTTTCTTGGAAGACATGATTAACGGTTAAGGAAAATATCGCAAGGAAAACAGGACTTAATGATCTAAAATTGCCGTAGGGATCAGACGTAATGATCCATGCTCATGCCTTTATTGTTTGACCAGAGGGCTTGGCCTTACAAAGGGACAATTACAGGCTTATATTTTATCGTATCAATCAAACAAAATCAACTGAGCCTTGCGCAGTCCAGTTCTGGGCATAGGTTTTCCTAAGCTGTCCCACAACACCCAACGCCAGACCTGCGTGTTTTTTTATTGGATGTATACCTAATATAAACTTCTCGAATGTTGCCAACTAAAAGCTCAACAAGTCATCATCTGCCTAGCCTTTTCCTAATTATGTTGCGGTAGGCTTGTAAGACAGAAATCTTTGTCCATGAGGAATCTTCACGCCTGAAAGGGACTTGGCGGTTGTCTCTCCTCATGACAAGGGGTTGTCCATTAATCACGTGAGGCTCGAAAGGGGGGAGGGGGTTTAACGAAATATCATCTAGGGGGGGGGGGGGGTGTAGTGAGTGTCTACTTATAACTCATTAATACAGTTGTGCAAGGATTTTTTAGAGCTTGTCCAAAATCAGATCTAACGGAACACCATACGAGTAATTCTAATATGTTTCACACATCACATCCTCGCGACTGGCTATCAGATCTTTACATCCCAATTAAAGGGCAATACATTACCCCTTGGTTTAACTGGCTGTCAGACTTGTCTTTGTCATTGAAATGCCAAAATATCCTTGTAGTACTAGTTTACAATCACTCAGGTAAATAATAACCAAGCTTTTGTTGAGCATTGCACGTGGCACATCCGCCATAAACAAGAAATTAAATTAAATAATTTCACACACAACATTAACTACCCCTCTCTTCACTCATGCAATCAGTCCTATAGTAATGTAATTATCAAGAGTTGCTGAGAAAGCGAACTACTGCGCATATCGCAATTTACAACACATAGTGTCGGTAGCGTGTGGCTTTAAAAGTTTTCACAGAAGTACATCTCTGTTCAACTTTATGGCGGCTCGGAAGTTAGCTGCGAGTGACGGTCTGCGCATTATACAGTCAAGACGATGCGTCTTCTGCGCCCCGCTGATACCTAAAATTGTGTTTTGCGCAGCTTCACGTTAGATGTTCTTAAGTCGAAAGTGGGCTGTTAGTCCTGTAATTACTGAAACAACAAACAAACACGTTGGTCCCGGCTGTCATTTGTAGATCCGTGATCTACAAATGACAGCCGGGACCAACGTGTTTTCCGAGACTCGAAGGAAACTCGGTATGTAATGGGCGGTCACCTATCTACGGACCAATCTAGGCAGCGCTTGCGTAGATTGGTCCGTAGATAGCTTAACCTGAAGATCGGCCCGAGCGGCTTTTATTATTTAGCCTCGAGCCACACGAAGCTTCTGGCTCTTGCATAGTCTTTAAGAAGTCGTGTTTTTATGGCGCTGATACTTATCAACTGAGACTTCTCCCCTACACCTTCTGAGTAAGTCTAACTAAAATGAAGACAGCCCTGACGGAGCCCGCTTTAATTTGAGAAACTTCGAGCTACTAGGTGCAAGTTCCGACATGCGGATAGTGTTACGTAAGGATTTAACTTTACGGTAGGTGTTTTCACCAGCTACGTTGCCAGTGCTAAATCAAGTTTGGAAGAACACCGAGATACAATATTATGAAGAGAACAAAAGACGGTCTGTCTTGGACGTCACGACTGATTTCTATGTGTGTCTATGAAAAAACTACCGCAGATAGAGACATTGCCTTCTTCTTAGTTAAGGTTCCGGTAAAACCACGTTCCACCATCTTATAATCGGGTACCACCTTTTTTTTTCGGTTGGGAAATCCTCAAATGGCTCCTCCTGTTCTGGGCGGAGTGGAATAGAAAGTCAGATTTTTACTGACTAAAACCCATCTATGTTCCTTCTTTGCCCTTTGTGTTCCAGGGCTGCGGTATCTCTTTCGAACAGTCCCGCAGCCCCGGCAGGCATAGGTCCTTGCAGACCCCTTCCTGGTTGCTGACATCTCTTTGAGGCACGCGTGGAACACGAACGCGCTGTCGACACGGGCTGTCGACATAAGACGGCCGGACGGCGAGCTAGCCCATTACTCACCGTCCACAGGCCCGCAGGTCTCACCTTCCCCTATTCTCTATTTCTCAATAACAAAACCCTGTATTTAAACTACACCTTATTACAACGCCACTAAAACTCAGAACGAAAATCCTTCCGAAAACCTTAAGTTCAGTCGTTACTCTGAAGCTAGATAAACCCCCTTATGTCCCAGCCTTGCAGTTTTATCTCTCACCTCCACTATCCATGTAATCCGTCTGTCGACCGCACTAATGACTTACTTAGCACACTATTCGTTCGTTCGGTGGGTCGCGTATTGATGAAAGCTGCTTTAGTAAATCACATACATAGGCCACACGCCCTTTAACGCACTTTTGAACGGAAAAAACTTTAGTATGCTAAAAGCCTAGATACTCAAGAATTTGCTGTTTCTTTGTTCAGGTAAACACACTTACATGCGATATGACATCTAATCCGAGATATATGGAATAATTAGACAAGTGATATTCATGACACTCATTGAGTTTTATAAAGCATTTTCTGAAAAAACTTCTGGCGCTTCACAACAAAGCAAATCTACATAGTAATTCTGCCATAAGAAGCGAGTTCGACATAATAATAGTAATCCAGCATCTTACACATTTTGCCAAAAGTTCACATGGGAAACTCTACCTCATCTCAGGGCATGTTCAGACGAACTAAACTAGCATTCCAACTTACGCCTCCAGGTCTATCTCTACCCTTAATGACATCACGGCATCTTCAGCAAGATCGTGTAGACATTTAAGCACTCATTTGTGTAAGATGCCCTAACTTTGTGAGTAAGTGACTCATTGACACTAATTTATTGGTCTTGTGAGCCGAAAACTTTTAGTTGAAGCGTAATCTTAGGACCGTGTAATAGAACTTTGTTTAGACATGAATTTAGATTTAAAATTAGATTTTGTGGTTTTGAAAGTGTGTGGATGAAGGAAAAGGAGGAAGTGAATGTAGAAGGTGGTGTTCCATAGTTTCTAGCTACATAACATAACATCACGTAATCCCCGGAGGGTTGGGCAGAGATGTACCTAATAGTACACACACATGTCGCCAGTTATTTTTATGTCCCATGTAATAGGGGGGCGAGTCTATTGCCATCAACACATATCCAGGCAGCTACTGAAAAATTCCTTATGAGAAAACCCATTAACGCTTAGCCCAACCCGGGAATCGGACTCAGGACCTCATGCTCAGCAGTATGCGAACACTGGACCAACGATGCTGTTTCAGTCCACTTATGGGCGAACGGCGTAGCTTTATGTAGGTGTATGTATGAATAAAAGTGTGTTCTAGCAGCAAACAGGCAGAGGATACAAAGCAGATAATGTTACTGTAGCACTGTTATTTATGGGATGTTCACCAAAGAAACACCTCTCACTCTCTAAAAACCTAGTGTCCTAACTATCGGTTCATTATAACCGCCGTCCATTATAAACCCGGCCGACGCCCGATGTAAGCTGTGGGAAAACGGCTGTCCCCCTCCCACTCACTACTTACGACTAAGTGAGCTTCTTCCTGCAGGGTCTAACCTTCCATGGTCCACCTGGAAGTCCTTGAACCGTCTCCGGACTCAAGTAGGAAGATGTAACTCCAACCTCGTTAAGTGGGGATACCTCAATGAAACAGAAGCGGGGTGTGATTGTGGAGCTATGTCGCAAACTATGCTCCACCTCCTATCCTGCTCTCTTAGCCCAAAAACATGCAGCCGAAGTGACCTTTGCGCTGCTACCGACGACGCGGTGGAAGTGGCGATGTTTTGGGCTAACAAAATATAAAATTTGTCGTGCCAGCAATACGAAGAAGAAGGTAACCGCCTTTCAACTTTTCCACAAGAAACTTTCTTTTCCAACTTCAGGATCATCCAACTCTATATCAGAACATCTCAATCATCCCCAGATAGGACCAGATGTGTCACTCCATGTCGCCTGTCACAGTTCTTGAAGGACCTCTACCCGCCACGGTATTAAGTCGCAGATATCTTCAGTTGCCTTCGTCAAACCGCGGCGGCTTGATTTATTGTAACAGTCTTGACTGATACGAGTAGGTAACTGTGGTTTATGGATAGGCTTGTGTTTCACTTTGGATAGGAACTACACACTAAGACAGTCTCCTTTTTTGAAAGAAGTACCTTTAACTTACGACTTGTTAAACTCGAGAGACACAAGAACCCTGAAAATAAAATGTAGGTAGTTGCGGAATATGAATAGAACTAGCCTATGCCCGCGACTTTGCCCGCGTGGTGTTCGGTACTGCCCCACGGGATCTTAGTACCGGGATAAAAAGTATCCTACATGTTAATCCAGGTTATAAACTACCTGTGTGCTAAATTTCATCTTAATCCTTTCAGTAGTTGTTGCGTGAAAGAGTAACAAACATCCATTCATTCTCACAAACTTTCGCATTTATAATATTAGTAGGATAAGTAGGAAAACCTGTCGCAGGTCTGCTCTGCTGTTTTTCCTGTATGTGTTTTGTGTGTACATAAATAAATAAACATGATAAGGTTTACAAACAAAATCATCAGACTTCCTAGGTTAATTGTGAAACAGAAATCGCGGTTTACGGTAGGACTCAGTGTAACGCAATCCAAACATTGTGCTGATGGATGCATTGACTAGTACAGGGAGGTATTTAAAGTAATCGTTAAAAACTTGCCAAAAATTTGGAAGTTTGACCTCGAATACCCTATTAACTAGAAGGTTTCCAGGTATGTTCCAGAACACTATGACGGGGAGAACCAGTGCCTTTCGGCTTCGTGAAGGGTCTTTTTAGACCCATTATTTTGAAAACAAAAACAAGCAGAATAGTCAAATGTCTATTTTATGACTAAGGTATCTAATGACTGAACACAAACCCCCTAAGTATACCCTAAATCACACATACAAGGCGATACAAGCTTCAAACTAATGGTAGGTCCATTAGGCTACGTTCAGATCGCTAACGACGGTTTAACTGTACAATAGATTCGGTAAATGGTTGCAAAACCGCTGCTTCATCGCTGTTATGTAAGTTTCGGAGGTGTAATTAGTGAGTATTAAAACTGATTGCTACGTCATCATCTGCCTAGCCTTTTCCCAACTATATTGGAGTCGGCTTCCAGTCTAACCGGATGCAGCTGAATACCAGTATTTTACATGGAGCGACTGCCTATCTGTCCTCCACAATCCAGTTAGTACTGGGTAATAAGATACCTCTTGGTAACACTGGTTGTCAGACTTTTTGGGCCACTGACTACCTAACGACTGTCAAAGATCTACAAATAACACCCGGGACCAACGGCTTAAAGTGCTTTCCGAAGCACGGAAGAAACTCGGTATGTAATGGGTGGTCACCCATTCACAGACCAACCTAGGCAAGCACGGCTTAACCTAAAGATCGACCCGAGCGGCTATTATTATTTAGCCACGAGCTCCTCCTGATTGCTACGTATGGACAGTAATTAATCTGAGGTTGGTAATACTAGATGACAAGCTACTTCATTTGAAAATATCACATAAACATGAATTTAAATTTAAGTGTCTAAATAACGTCTATGTTGGGTGTAAAAATACCCTTAACGAAGCCGAAAGATTCTTACTTAAGCTTGTTCTCCCCAACATTGTTTTTTTTTTGCTCTGGACCATATCGGGGAACCTTACCGTACGGAAATATTGGAGGTCTTTCCAAATAAACTCAACTTTCTTTCTTTCCCAACTTTTTCAAAAAGTAGTTTTAAATGTTATGAATTTACTTTAAATACCTCCACGACCCCTGCACTATTCAATACATCCATCAGCACAATGTTTTGAGTGCGTTAAATTCAGTCGTTCCCAGCAATAATTTTTGCGTTGAATTACTTAGTTAGATGTACAGAATGCTTGGTTGACGGTTTCGTGAAGGGTCCGTTTACACCTTGTAGACTGATATTGTTTATGTTACCTATGCTACGGAGGAGCTCGTGGCTAATTACATACCGAGTTTCCTCCATTCCTCGGAAAGCACGTTAAGCCGTTGGTCCAGGCTGTCATTTGTAGATCTTTGTCAGTCGTTACAGGTAGTCAGTGGTTCGAAAGTCTGACAACCAGTTTTACCAAGGGGTACCGTTTTACTCAGTACTAACTGGGTGGTGGATGTCGAAAAGGGCCCGGGCCCGGTTTGCAATCTCTACTTATAACGACTGTCGGCCCGGTGCCCTTTTAGACATCCACCGGGCCCGGCCATTCATACCGGGCAATTGCAATCTCTAGTTGTGGAGGTCAGATAGGCAGTCGCTCCATGTAAAATACTGATGCTGAGCTGCATCCGTTAAGACTGGAAGTTGACATCCACGTAGTTGGGAAAAGGCAAGGCAGATGACGAATGTTTATACTACCATCGCGGCAACGCTAATTTATTTATTTTGCGATTCTTAGCAAAACGTGATTTTTTAAGAAATCCTTTTACATCCAAAATAATGTCTGAAGCAAAGTAAATGCGCTTCGTCTTTATAGTGTCTTAAGTAATAAAATGTTGAAATAATCCACTTTGCACAAAGTGCTGGCCGTCCCGCGGTCGATCCGCACAAAGACTTGACATAAATAACAAAAACAATCACCCTTTATGTATCTCTAGTAGTCTCAAAGGAGTTCAGTATGTTACATTACAATGCATGAGGTTTAAACAAAGAGTTTTTAGCTTATGAAATGCTTGGTAAAATCTATGGGTGCAGGTTATCCGCAGAGAATGATCAGAATCCACTTGGGTTCTCAGATTTATCCATACAGACATCAGTATGGAGAAGTCAGTTGGTAAAGAAAACTCTTGTAATTAATTGTGTATGTGTTTAGACAAGGAGCAAACGCCTTCAATTAGGAAAGTAAAAAAGTAATAGAATATGAATTTATTGTTGTTAACTTGTCTTGTTCATCATCATTCTCTAGCCCTTATCCCAATTCATTTGGGGTCGGCGCAGCATGTCTTCTTCTTCGATACTTCTCTATTACTCGTCATCTCATCAGACACGTCCTTTCTTGCCATAGCATTCTTTACACAGTCCATCCATCGTTTCTTTGGTCTTCCTCTACTCATATACCCATCCACATTCATACTCAAAACTTTCCTCACAACATTTTCCTTGGCTTGTTATCAGCTTTTATTTATCTTGCCTTGTTAGTTAGTATGTATTGGTCAAATCTTGTAATTGGATTTCAAACCCGACACCCCCAACCGATTGAGCTGAAAATTTGCACACACCTTTTTGTTCTGGTGTCATTTTTATGCTAGACATGACTTGATCCTGCAGCTAGGTCCACTTCCTCACGAGAGAACTCCTCAACGGTTACTAGCAAGAACACGAAACTTTGTATACGTGTTCAATGTTGAGATATAAACCTAATTTTATTATATATTTTTTTTACGGTTACTTTCAACAAGTTTGATATAAAGTTTTCGATAGCTTATGTCAGTACCGTATATTTTTGACTAGTCTATCGTAGCTATCACTGATAGAATATTACTATTTCTAGTCCCTCTGCATTCAACGTTTTTTCCCCGAACGAAACCTGCAGTCAAATAACATAATTCAGATCTGTATTTTCTAAGTCAACATATAGCCACCGTAGGTCATTCATAGTAACTAATACATCTATTCTCTACGGTTGAGTTTATTTTGAGACCACAGACAAACACTTCAGTTTTATCGACATTCTTACTGGCTATTATTAACACGTGCCGCTTTCAATAATCATTGATGTTCATATCCTACAGAGGAATATTTAGGAGTAATTCGAATATTTTTTATTCAAGAATAGTTTGATGTTATTTTCAGAGAGTCGTATTTTAGAAGGTTTTGTGACAGTAGGAAAGCTTTTTCTGGTTTAGTAGTTCGTTAGTGAAAACGTATCTTTTTCTGCGAGCAGGACGGAAAAAAATGCCACCCATAATGAGTATAAAAATACCCTTAACAAAGTCGAAGGGCATTTGTTCTCTTTGAGGCCCCCATCATTGCGATCGTTTTTAGGGTTCCGTAGCCGAATGGCAAAAAACGGAACCCTTATAGATTCGTCATGTCTGTCTGTATGCCTGTCCGTTTGTATGTTTCGATTTTTATACAAACATTAAAAAATTAAGGGGGCTCCCCATACATGGAACTGAAAAAAAAACATCATCAAACCTATACGTGAGGAGTGTCTATAGATAGGTCTTTAAAAGTGACATGGAGGTTCCTAGAACCATTTTTTCTCAAAGTCCTCTAATCTTAAAGTAAGTCCCCTAATTTCTAAAGTAAGAGGATGAAAATTCTGAAATATGGGAATTTTTAAAAATGCAGCAACAACTTTCTTTTCATTAACATACTATGAAAAACAAATTTAGTTTTGCTGTTGAATTTAATACATTATGAATGAGCCTTCAAAATATTCTTATTATATTGTTTGGTGCTACGGAACCCTGTGTGCGTTTGAGTATGACTCGCACTTGGCCGAATAACAAGTTTATAATGTTATAACTTTACTTTAAATACCTCCATATCACAAGTCTTAACGTAAAACGTAGATAATTATTCAAAACAAAAAAAAAAATCGTATCCCAGCAATAATTTTCGCGTAGAGTTACTTAGTTTGATGTGCAGAACGCTTGGATGATGGCTTCGTGAAGAATCTGTTTTCATTGAAATCAACGGATGCGGGAAAAAGTTACTTAACAGACAGAGTTCCTATCACATTTATATATTAGTTTGGATTCCTACTTGTTTACAATTTTAAGGATCTCCAAGAGCGTACGTTACTGACATCTGCTACAATTTGGTGATGACGGTACTACATACATATCCAGGATTCCCTTAGGCAGTATTGCAACCACAAATAATTATAATTATTAATTTCTCCCCAAAATTCCATTACCTTTCTGAAATATTTAAGTTATTTTGTAATAATGTAACCCTAAACTTCTGACAGTCCGAAACGATACGGTCCGATCTCATCCGAATATAATCGCCAGTATTTACTGGTTGGTTTCTGAGAAAGACGGTCCAAAATAATTATCCTTTCATAAACGGATAATTTATTGACCATTTTGTGAGGTAGAAAGGCTTTATAATCCCGGGCAAAATATTTTAAAATGATATTGATTGAAACCTACGTCTCCTCCGTGCCTTGGAAGGCATGTTAAGGCGTTGGTCCCGGCTGTCATTTGTAGATCTTTGACAGTGGTTATAGGTAGTCAGTGGCGCGAAAGTCTGACAACCAGTCTTACCAAGGGGTATCGTATTATCCAGTACTACAGGGTTTTGGAGGTCAGATACGCAGTTGCTCCATGTAAAATACTGGTATTTAGCTGCATCCGGTTAGACTAGAAGCCGACCTCAACATAGTTGGGAAAAGGCTAGGCAGATGATGATGATGATTTATACCTATGTTACGATAGAATAAAACTTTTTACCAAAAAGCTTTCTAAAAAGTTTATTTTCCATAAAACAATTTTTATTTCAGTTTAACCTGAAATTCCATGTGAATGAAAATAAGAGACCAAAACTTAAAGCAAGATTTTCTCAAACCGATAACTGTGATCAAATGTCGAATGTGATAACTACTTCGACTACTAGATCTTAACTAATATTATAAATGCAAAAGTAAGTTTGTTTGTTACCTTTTCACGCCTAAACCACTGAACCGATCGTCCTAAAATTTTGCATATACGTTTTCAGATGTACAGAAACGGACATAGGGTACCTTTCATCCCGAAAATAGTACTGTTCCCGAGGAAAACAACAATAAGGTCCTTATGATAATAGATGGCGCCACGTGTCTTTCGAATCATGATTGAATTATATTATTAACAGCAGAGTACAAACTGGAATTGATTGTCAAATTCTAAATTAACGCGAGCGGAGCCGCGGGAAAAAGCTAGTACTCAATAAACTCACTAAATCACACATATTCACTAAAGAAGAAAATCAAACACATTATTGTTTGTATACTTAAACAGCCTTACTAAAACAAAGGCAGCTGTGTATTTAAACTATTTACTCAAAAGAAAGGCTCTGCTTGAATAGGTACACAAGTAGCGTAAGAGGTACTTACACATACTTACTCAAATACTACGAGTACAATCCCTATCCCATTACAAGTGCGAAAATCTATGTTTACACCGTTCACCATAAGTAAGTACATGCAAGCACTCACAAATGCAAAGAAAGAGATAAGTTTATGAGTGAGTATCATTGATATCAGCATACTATAAGTAACTAGTACTTAGCCCGCGACTTCTTTTGCAAAAATTGTGATAACTCGGCTAATATGCATGATATAAATATAATTTATGGTCTATAGTACCCACGAATAATGTAATGAGGGGCTCGAGGCTAAATAATAACAGCCACTCGGGTCGATCTTTAGGTTAAGCTGTGCTTGTCTAAGTTGGTCTGTGGACCACCCATTACATACCGAGTTTCCTCCGTGCCTCGCAAAGCACGTTAAGCCGTTGGTCCCTGCTGTCATTTGTAGATCTTTGACAGTCGTTATAGGCAGTCAGTGGCGCGAAAGTCTGACAACCAGTCTTACCAAGGGGTATCATATTACCCAGTACTAACTGAGTTGCGGAGATCAGATAGGCAGTCGCTCCATTTAAAATACTGGTATTCAGCTGCATCCGGTTATACTGGAAGCCGACCCCAACATAGTTGGGAAAAGGCCACGCAGATGATGATCGATTTATCAGTGAGGTTGGTGTTCGGATAAACTTTTTTCCACTTTTGCAAACTCTCGGGCATAGTAATTTTTCACGTGCCTACCTTAACTCTTTCGCTGAGTGGACGCGAGACGACCAATCAAGATGTAAAACACCAAATTAAGCGGATCTCTCATTGTACGGGGAGCTTATACAAAGCGAGGTAAGGTTATACTGGACTAGCTGTGCCCCGCGGTTTCACCCGCCGCTTCCGACTTTTTTATGTGTGCTCGGCTCCTATTGGTCATAGCGTGATGTTATATAGCCTATAGCCTTCCTCGATAATTGGACTATTCAACACTAAAGGAATTTTTCAATTCGAACCAGTAGTTCCTGAGATTAGCGCGTTCAACCAAACAAACAAACTCTTCAGCTTTATATAAAGGGTGTAAAAAGACCCTTAACGAAGCCGAAAGGCACTTATTCTTCCCGTCATTGCGATATTTTTTTTGTTCTGGACCATACCTGGGAACCTTCTAGTTACTGAGATATTGGAGGTCAAAGTTCAAATTTTTTCACAAGTTTTTTTTTAAATACTACTTTTTAAGGTTTTATTTTTACTTTAATTACCCCATGACCCGTTTACTATTCAAAGCATCCATCAGCAGCAAGTTTTGAGTGCATTACATTGAGTTGTACCGTAAAACGTGATTTTTCACCCCAAAAAAAAAAGTCGTTTCCCAGCAATAATTTTTGCGTAGGGTGACTTAGTTTGATGTACAGAACGCTTGGTTGACGGCTTCGTGAAGGGTCCGTTTACACCCTGTATTAGTATAGATATGTATGACAGTCGTACAGCTTGATGTATCGACGTGTGTACACATAAAACCCATACCCTGATCAAGTGTCATCAAACACAATAAGCGACACTGAAAACTATATATAACTACTATTTCTATCTCAAAAGAAGCTTCTACTATTTACAGTCGCTGAGGAAAGTCCCATCAGACGTACATACAAGACTTTTCCATTACGGTTCGAGACGAGAGTCAAGTCAGGTCACGATTAAGTGCAAATGAATGTTGCCAGGGTCGATTTTGTTTAAATGTTTATTTTTTGAAAAGTATAAGCGTTACTTGTTTCGCACAGTTTTTACAACTTGATAAAATATCGAAAAATTCTGCTTACACATACATATAACCAATATTAGGGTGCACTAAAAATACCTGCGCGAATATTTCGACGGGCTGTCAATTTTCTTGGACTGGGCCCTTAACTGAAGATAAATAAAATGAAATAAGTTATGTTAATAGTCAATGCTTTGACTCCAAAAGAAAGACAAACTCGTAGCCATTAAAACTTACGAGTAACTATCTAACTTCAACATTTAAAGCTACACAAACATTAAAAGACCATCCTACAACCTTCCCTACTTGCCGAAACAAAATCAAATAACGTTACCCACATCGGCAACGTTCGGCATTCTTCGCCAAACATCGGGAATCCATCGAGACAATATCCATCGTATTTGTAAGAACAGCAATCACAATTCAAAGGCATTTGAGGGATTGTCCAAGCATTGTTCAATAATGACTTTCTGTACTGCAATCTCGCATACCAAATGAACGGTCAAAGTGGAATAGGGATGGGACACTGTCGATATTAACATTCACGATGAATTTATTCTACTGTCTCTGATTTCGTCTTTGTAAAGTTGGTATTGCTTTCCAGAATAGTTTCGGAAGTAATATCTTTTAGTTGCTCTGGATGCGGTGGGTATAAGGGAAGAAGCTTTAGCTCGTCCTAAACCCCGAGGCTTTGAACTTTACTCAATAAACGGCTAATTACTATTGCGATCTTGTTGAATCTCTGGTGAAATGAGGTTCTAAGCAAACAGATTGGTTCAATTCATTTGTCCACATTGGAAATACACATCTGTGGCTTTTTTCTTATTGAAGAAAAGTATACACAATGGTTTGTGTTCAAAATAGCGAAAGTTTTATTTTGAATATAATTGTTAATTATGATTGATATTGACATGGCAGTTGGACATGGATTTATTCAAGATACTAGCAAAAGAACTCATGAAAAGCGGTATTAACTTTAGATGAATCATCTACTTAGCCTTTTCTCTATGTTAGGATCGGTTCCAGTCTAACCGGAAGAAGCAATACAAGTATAACTTTACCCTGTCCAACATGAATAGGGTATTTTTCTGAAAAAATCTGTTTAGTCTGTCAGTTAGATTATCAAAAAATATTGGACATGCATTTTTTCTTTTGTCATGTAAACGAAAAATGACCACGACACAGCGTGTTGAAAACTCGCGTGGCGTCACAATTTCTGTTAAAGTTACTTTTTACTGTCCAGTCACGTCACAAGCCCCTCTCTTGAACTTTGATGCGCTATATCGTAGTAATTTTTTGATTATGTGACAAATGAAAAAAATACGTGTCCAACATTTTTTGGTGATCTAACTGAGTTTTTTTTTTTTTTTTCGATTTTGTCAAATAGCCTTTTGATGTAACATTCAGTGTTGCAAGGGATTAATAATGCATTACTTATACACTATTTTGCATCTATAAAGGATTTCATGCACTGTTTGCAACTCATGATAATTATAACAGGCACGTTCCAGATAACTAACGACGTTTCGATATCCAATTTCTCAATAATATCACAATAGTACTGTTATGCTAATACCTCACGTATTCAGGATGAAATGCGACCGTATTGCAGCCACTAATTCCGTTAATCAATCAAATTGTACGTATGTTGTGAATGCATGATAAGGATGGACGAGGCCACTAATCATACTATCGATAACTAATACCAGTACCATTCTAAAACAATGGGATTTAAATTGTTTATATTTATTGTGACATCTACCAACCCTTACTGGGCCCGCGTGGTGGATTATAGCCCATTCCCTCTCATAGAGAGAAGGCCTGTGCCCAGCAGTGGGAACATTATAGGCTGATTATGCTTACGCTATATTTATTGTGAGTTATTTGTTACCTGCTGCGTTACATCAACTGTTTTGTGATGCACACTTAGGCTCGTTTGCACCAGCCACAACATTCATAAGAGTCTACACGTTAATAACGATTATTACTGCGCTATGTTTTTTTTTTAATGAGGAAATTGTAAAGATAACATATTTAAATTTCATCCTGTGTTTGTCCTCTTCAAACAATATACAGAAACGATTTTAGGTGACCATAACATGACGGGGCAGGCCCAGAAGGAGATGACGGGACGAAATCGACTCTTTTCAGAAGGATTGGCAAGCAAAAACACTGGATAGAACTAAGTAAAAAGAGGGAAGGGAGGCCTTTGCCCTGCAGTGGGACACATATGGCTGATAATAATAACATGACAGCAATAATTTTTTGTACATTGTTACAGTGACAAAATAAAATGATTTATCGATAGATTATATGCATGAGTACATCACTAACCGACAAATAACAGGGGGATGAGGGAGATACCGAAGTTTTACGTTCAAGGAAGCGATTCGAAGCTTGACTTCATTTCTTCCATTCTTCTCTCTGAGTCAAAGATCACTTGTCAAAGTTGTCCCAACCAATGTTCTTTTTGAATTGTTTTCATTTAAAACTAGGGACGAACGTTTGCGAACTGTGGTTGGAGAACCTTGAGGAAAGTTCGACGTTTGTAGTAGTGAAACTACGAGTTGAAAATTAATTGGTTTTTATTTTAATTTCTTTTTTTATGCGATAGTCCCAGTTTGAATGAGGGAAGTGTCGTGAGGAAAGTTTTGAGTATCAATGTGGATGGGTATAAGAGTATAGAGAAAGACCAAAATAACGATGGATGGACTGTGTAAATGCTGATATGGCAGGAAAGGAAGTTTGCAAGGGAAGATTCCTTCTCTTGCAAAGGAGACTTGCCTAACCGAAAAAATGCCGAATAAACACGAATGACTCCCGAAGAAGCACGAACTCTTACGAATGACTCCCGAAGCAAAACATGTCTAGATAACCATCCACAGGTTGTTTTATTTATGTCGTTCGCAGTTTCGCGACAAATTTTACACATCATAAACAGCCATAAAATGTTTATTTCATATTGTAGGGTCTGCCATATGAAAGAAACGTAAAAATAGTTTATTTAACTACACGTATGTATATGGTTTATGATTTTGAAAAGACCATACCTAACTATTGTATTCGGTAACGCTTAGGTAAGAAGAAATAGTAATTATTATACCCGGAAAATAAGTAGCAATTTTCTCGAAACCTTTGGATGTAGTGAAAAAGGACTTCAATAACGACAGAGATTCGCTCAATAGCGTCCCTGCACGTCATTGATCACTTCTTTTTGTCAATTCGGACTCAACTAAACCGTCTCTTTCTTCTAAACATGGATAACGAATTACTTATACCTATGCATGTGAGTATTAAAAAGTGTATAGCTAAAAAGTGTACAGCTAAAAAGTGTATAGCTAAAAAGGAGTTGACTGCTGAGGTGACGAGTTATAAAGAAGTATTGAAGAAGAAGACATGCTGCGCCGACCCCAAATAAATTGGGATAAGGGCATGTGTATCAAAAGGTATACTGCCCAAAATAACTCCTTAAAATAGCAATTAAAGCACATTTTAACTGAAAATCCCTACTTAGATGCAAGTATTCAGTATCTTATTTTTAAGTACGGCCACTTTATTAATAGAACCGCTCCCAAAAGATAACACCATATAGGTAAAGTTTACCTCTAAAATAGGCCAAGCGAACATGACCCTTTGAGTATTAAGGAAGCTTTCATAATGGCCCCTTGAATTTCCTGTATCGTATCGTAACACACACAAGCAAACAGGACAAACATTGAGTATTGAAACAGATATCTGTGAGCAAGGCTAATATTTGATTTAGTGCGGAAACCGAAACCGTAAACGGAGTAAAGGTAGACGCTTTGGCGCTTTGCTCTTTGAGCAGTCATGTGTATTTTTGATGGGCAACTACACATTCTATCCATTCGTACCTAGATTGAGGACAAGGGTACACAAGGTGTAAACATACCCTTCACGAAGCCGTCAACCAAGAAATCTGTACATCTAACTATTGTCAAAGATCTACAAATGACAGCCGGTACCAACGGCTTAACGTGCTTTCCGAGGCACGGAGGAAACTCGGTATGTAATGGGTGGTCACCCATCCACAAACCAACCTACGCAAGCAAGGCTTAACCTAAAGATCGATCCGAGCGGCTGTTATTATTTAGCCACGAGCTCCTCCTTTTTCATAAACCTGATGTGCTACATTAATGGCTACGTAGATATTGCAAAATCGTTTCTTGACCAATGTACAAGAGATCTCTCGAAAACCTATTAGATTTTGTGACTTTCGTATCAGCACAGCAGTGTTCAAGCAAACCTGAGAGCTTAGACAAATTTACATTCAATCAGCTATAACAATGATGAAATGTATCAGCAAGAATTATATGAGATTCGTTTTGAATAAGCTGAAACATCGTGAAGAAATCGCAGTGTCCATATACCGTATGTAATCCGTATTCTGTGTATGTAGTTTATAGAACTAACCACTGCTGGACACAGGCCTCCCCAGTCGTCACCACATCAGCCGGTCCTGTGCCTCTATGCATCCAGCGAATACCCGCGGCTTTCACAAGAGTACCGGCCTGGGGGTTATTTGAATGCACTTCAATCAAATAACCTTCCCTAAAAGGGCGCCATTAGTATTATTCTCTAGCAGTCTTCATATTCTCGGTTCAATTTCGTTTATTTCACGAGCTCTTTGCGAAATTGAAAATTCTTGTTACTTTTCGACGTCAGCTACAGTCACAAACACTCCTGAACTCAGTTTGTAGTTATTTTAAGTAATATTTTGTGAAGTACCGAAACGTCACGTCTCTAATTCTTTAAGAGGCGGGGTACTCTAAAAGTGCAGCACAAAATTATAATCTACACTAATAATATTCGTTGTAAGTTTGTAGGGGGTAATCTTTGTAACTACTGATTTGATCCCGAAATTTTTTTCACTAACGGGAAGTTAACAATCGCACTAGATCGACAAATATGGAAGGAGGGAAGGGAGGCCTTTGCCCACTACAATATAGGCTTATAATAGGTATTGGGGTCAAAGTTCCAACTTTTTCACAAGTTTTTTATGAAAAAGAATTTTTTAATGTTATAACTTTATTTTAAAAACCTCCACGACCCCTGTACTATGCAATGCATCCATCAACACAATGTTTTGAGTGCGTTACATTGAGTCCTACCGTTCTTTCTTTATCGTGTGGTTAGTGCCTAACCTGGTGTCAGAGTTTATATGCCACCCATGGGCTTCTGACTTGGCTTAAAAGTTTTTAACTTCTCTTTTGTCCTACCGTAAAACGTGTATTTTTCACCCCAAAAGTCGTTTCCCAGCAATATTTTTTACGAAGAGTTACTTAGTTTGAAGTACAGAATGCTTGGTTGACGGCTTCGTGAAGGGTCAGTTTACACCTTGTATGACATCAGCTACCGAAAAGATTTCAAACCCGCGCGCTGTAGAAATTCAAAACGCCATGAAAGCGATTGCCGCTTGTTAAAAACTAAATGAAGCTAAGTAAATGATTACCCGTCCAAGTCAACTCAGAAGTTAGTTAAAATATTGTTCTTCAGAAGTTAAAGTCACCAAGCTGCACTTATAAGTCCAAGAACTGTACTTTATAACTTAGTTTCAATAACAAGACTTTGTAAGTTCAACTATCTTGTAGTTATTTGATGGAAAACCGGAAATTGAATTTTGTGATGAGGAGAATCGTTGTTTTTTATCCGAAAAGGTGTTGCCTTATACATGTAATAATGGATATGGAGTGCCTCGTTGGTCTTGTGGTCGCAAGTGCGACTATTGAGCATTAGGTCCTGGGTTCGATTCCCGGGTCGGGACAAGTGTTATTGGGTTTTCCATCAGGAATTTCTCTAGCAGCCACGTAGTCTGGATTTGTGCCCGCTTGATGGCAATAGTCTCGCCCCTATAACTATGCGAGGGTGTAGTATTAGGTACACTTCTGTTTAACAGTTCCGGGATAACAGGCGTGATGTTATGTTATGATATAAAAAGTATTAATCGCCACGACTGCTCGCCAAGGGCCATAGACAAAGTGACATTCTAAGAGCGTTGCTATGAAAGTCAAATATGTATGGGACTGACATGACTTACCGGAAAGTCTTTGTAAACATAATTTTGCAACGCTTTGGAGGTTTTCGAAATAACAAAGTCTAGACTAATTTGCTATGTTTGTTTTAACCATACAATTGTATAACAGAACAATCCATGAACAGAAATGTACATATCAGATATTTCAGGATTTACGCCGGTTGGCTTGTACATCATTTGGGCAGATGATAAGTTTCGTGCTATGAAAACACAATGGGTGTGATACACTGTTTCTAGCAAAACTAACGAATTACTTGAGATTACACCTTAACACAATAACACGGGGCACAATGAATCGGCTACAGTTCCAAGACGAACTCCGCCGCGATCCGACACTGAATGTCGCCCTAGCCTCGAGCTGAACATCAGGCCTCTGTAGAAGCACGCTGTGGTGATAGACTTGTAAGTAGAATGCGTAAAATAATAACGAAATTGTAAAATGTACCTTGGAAACTAATCATACTTCCGGGGCTGCGGGACTGTTCGAAAGAGATACCGCGGCCCTGGAACATAAAGGGCAAAGAAGGAACATGGATGGGTTTTAGTCAGTAAAAGTTTGACACTTCCTCCCACTCCACCCAGAGCGGGAGGAGTTATTTGATGATTTCCCATCCTTAAAAAAAAAAAACTAATCATACTTGATGTCTTTCTACATGTATTCTTACAGTTTTTCTTTTACTTCGGACAATCACACTACAATAAAGCAACATTAAACAAATCCAGTTTCTTGTTGCGAAACCCACATTAAATTGTTTACTACATTCCACCTACATTCATCATGTTCCTTTCTCCACCTCCACAACATCCTCGCATTCACTCTCAAACGAACTAGATGACGAACTCGCAAACTTAAATAACCCTTTCAATCCTATACAATGAATTCGGTCCTCAAAGGACCTCACTGATCCCATAGGCAGTGGAAGACAATGGTGACCACAGCCGTACACAATGGTGTCCACAATCGTAGCCAGGCTTGCTAGCGAACAAAGGTTGGGTGGACTACGGAAGCTTATTGAGTTGAGACAAAAACTGGGATGGTTGGGATTTGAGATCTGTTTTGTGAAGATAGATGGAGATGAATATAATAATATAGAGCAGTTATTAAGACTTTAGAAGGAGTTCTATAACAAAGGAGTTCTCATTAAAAGCAATTTATTTATTTCAGCACTAGCTCTTCATCCGCGACTTTGTCCGCAAAAATTGTGATAGCTCGGCTAATATGCATGATATAAATATAATTTATAGCCTATAGCACTCAAGAATAATGTAGCTTTCTGCCAGTGAAAGAATTTTTAGAATCGGATCAATCGTTCCGGAGATTTTCCCTACATACAAACTTACAAAGATATGTTACCCTTTTATAATATTAGTTAAAAGAGTTTTGATATAACCTAATCAGTGATTAAATCTGTTGTTATTCCAGCTATACTTTTAAACCTTAGTATACCATCTTCAATTCGAAATACCTATAAAATACCTACAATCCAACTTTAAACCACGACTTTCGTGCTCATTATTTCAAAGCTATGAAAAGCAGCAAGCTTCAGCGTCTCCAGCGAAACAATTCAAATCATTATATTCAAGAGATACTTCAAACATTTTTCAAGTTCCTTCTCGTCTGTCATAAGAACAAACCTAGTTTCTAGCACATTCAAATAACAGGTCAAACTACGTGTGTTGAAGACTTACACCACTTATTGATGGACTGTGTTCGGTGTGAGTCTGGGAGGATTACCTGTTCAAGGTATTGAGGTTGAACAGACTTGAAGTAGGCACATTCCATAAAACCTGGCTCAACCAAATGACGATGATACGAAGAGTCTGTTTAGGTTCATGGCCCAGATATGAACAATGTGTATTTAGGGGACGATGAGAATGACTTAGACATTGCGATTATAATTGTGCCTAAATTAGTAAGAAAAAAAAAACAAGCCTAGTTTCCAGCACATTCAAATAACAGGAGGTCAAACACCAGCCGGTGCATTTTGACTCGACTGAGAAGCTATGCCTGGCAATATGGTTGGACAAATCTTAATAATATTTTATATGCGAAAGTTTGTGAGTACGGATGGATGGATGTTTGTTACTCTTTCACGCGAAAACTACTTAACGGATTTCGATGAAAATTGGTACACAGACAGTTTATAACCTGGATTAACACATAGGATACTTTTTATCCCGGAAGAACAACCCGGTGGGACAATTGCCGAGCACCACGCGGGCGAAGCCGCGGGCATCAGCCTGTTTCTGTGGAACAGGATGTTTAGGACTCGAATACACCATGACTTGGTAGGTCATCTCTTCCAGATTTTGACCTCGGTAGTACGATCTTGTGGTATTAATCCTGACCAACACGCCGGAGAAGGCGCAGACAAAATCTGGTGTTTTGTTTGATAACTGTTTGAAGCAGCTTTTATACAATGCCGTCAACAAATACTACGGAAAAAAAATTGCCGTAAAACCACAAAAAAAGAAGAAAATCACAATCCCAACGCTTGGAAAACAGAATAAGGATTTCAGCTTGTTAGTAACAACAGGAAAGAAACCTCTTACAAATTTACGAAAGGCCAGGCCAATTTTTCAGAGAAAAAGCATTTTTCAACCTTTTCAACAACACAAAATACTAACCAAGTCCTCCACAAAGAAAATCTCCTTAATTCACAATACTAAGCTGTCCTCTAATTGGGTATTACAGACAGAATTAGTTTTTATTACTGTACCTTAATTACAATTTTCTTAAAGCAAAATGTAGCTCCCAAAATTTAAAAACGACGATTTTACCCGGGACAAAAGACCACTTTACTAAGTTTTTAGTTGGACATTTTTTAGCAATATCCGAGGTTCAAATAGACAGAATTTGTCCACAAAAAGTTGTGTGGGCTGTGGCGGTGGGTCGCAAAATGAATTAATGTTTTTTAGATTGTTTCTGGGCCCAAGGTCGCCCTCTGACGGAGACAAATTGGAGCAATAGAGAGATTGTGTGGTAATACTGCATGCTGGTAATATTTTACCGAGATATTTAGTGAAATTGGATTCTTTTTATCGACAGAATGAGTTTAAGTCTATTGCAGAACAATTTATTGCTATAATTCTTCGTTAAAAATCTCACGCTTTTTTCCAACGGAGGGACGGATAACCTTTTTTTTTGGATGGGAAATCATCAATCCCCCCCCCCCGCCCCCGCTCTGGGCGGAATATCAGACTTTTACTGACTAAATACCCTTACAAACTCCTTTTGCATCGGCCACGTTCATACATCCAATCATACAAGCACGCCAGTTGCGAGTACTACGCACAAAGGGAACTCTCTGGAGAACATCACCAATAAGGTCAGTCTCATCCTCTCAACAACGATTTCAAACTAAGAATACAAAAGACAAAAAGACCATAAACCATATTAAGAAACCCCCTGCAATAACATTTCATTCAAATCCCGAAGAAACCCCTAAGGAAAGCGATTTTAAAACTGTTGTGACACCCTCTTCAGTGGAAACTGCTAGTTATTTTTTCTGCTGAAACAATATCGCGGAGCTCATTGGTATTAAAATATTCTCGCTCCTGACCTCAGCCCCGCCTCCCTGAGATAAGCAACCATCAACTCATTCTGCGCTCAAGTCACTGTAGGAAGCTGGTGAGAAGATTCACTGAATTTTAAAAGGGTTCTGGTTAAGTTTTGTCATCATCTTTTCCCAACTAAAGGGTGTAAAAAGACCCTTAACGAAGCCGAAAGGTACTTGTTCTCCCCGTCATTGCGATTTTTTTTTTGTTCTAGACCATACCTGGGAACCTTCTAGTTTCGGAGATATTGGGGGTCAAAGTTCCAACTTTTTCACAAGTTTTTTTTTAAATACATGTTTTTAATGTTAGATTTTTACTTTAAACACCTTCACGACCCTCGTACTATTCAATCCATCCATCAGCACAATGTTTTGAGTACGTTACATTGAGTTTTACCGTAAAACGTGATTTTTCACCTTAAAAAAAAAGTCGTTTCCTAGCAAAAATTTTTGCGTAAAGTAACTTAGTTTGATGTACAGAATGCTTGGTTAACGGCTTCGTGAAGGGACTGTTTACACCCTGTAAATTGGGGTCGGCTTACTGTCTAACTGGATGCAGCTGGATACCAGTATTTTACATGGAGCGACTGCCTATCTGACCTCCATAATCCAGTTACTACTGGATAATACGACACCCCTTGGTAAGGCTGGTTGTCAGACTTTTTGGGCGACTGACTACCTAACGACTGTCAAAGATCTACAAATGACACCCGGGAAAAACGGCTTAACGTGCTTTCCGAGGCACAGAGGAAACGGTATGTAATGGGTGGTCACCCATCCACAGACCAACCTAGGCTAGCATGGCTTAACCTAAAGATCGACCCGAGCGGCTGTTATTATTTAGCCATGAGCTCTTGGTTAAGTTTTGTAATGTAGAATTATTATTGAAACATTTTTACATAACATAACATCACGCCTCTAATCCCTGAAATGTTAGGCAGAAATGTACATAATAGTATGAGAGCCTATTGCCGTCAATTGGGCACAAATCCAGATATAACATGTAACTGTTTTGTTTGGTCTTATTGTATGTTCAAAGTTATACCATAATATTTTAGTTCAATTGAAGGTTATCACGAAGGCTGGTTCGAGGTGGCGCAGAAGAAGAGTTCCTAGAAGGATATGGGGGAGGCCTTTGCCTAGTAGTGGGACATACAAGGCTACTAAAAATAACAAAATAAAAATTGAAGGTATGCAGTGGCTATTTCAGGAGGTTTCTGCACCGAATCGGGCGGGAAGAAACGCCAGGGTGTAACCATTGCGAGGTCGTTTGATGATTTCCCATCCGAAAAAAAATAAAAAAGGTATGCAGTGGCAGATTTGTGTGTCAGTTTTACCACTGAAGGAAGAAATACGATACTTGGAAGAAACAGTTTAACCTTTTGACACACCATTGTCACATATACGTGACAAGCAAGCGCATGCCCAGTACACCAAACGACACAAATATGTGACAAAATGGTAGGTGAAATTGTGGTCTGACGTGGCATGCGCGTGCGTTTATGCTGTGGCGTTCAAAATGTTAATATTGGTCCTTAGAGGTCTACCTCTTCTTAGTAATGGACTTGAGAAGTACATATGTGTGTCTATCAACCATTACTATAGTGGTTCAATTATGAGAGACGTAGTATACGATAGTTTTGAAAATTATACTATACTAGCTGTTGCCCGCGACTTCGTTCGCGTGGTAATTTTGATGAGTACGAGTGAGCAAAAAAAAAAAGAGCCTATGTCCTTCCCCAGGATATAATCTATCTGCTCGCCAAATTTCATTACGATCCGATCAGCTGTTTAGTCGTGAAAAAGTAACAAACAAACAAACAGTTACTTTCGCATTTATAATATTAGTATGGATATATTCTGCAGCTGAAAATGGTCCTTCTGAGCCAATTTTATGATAACTCAAGAGAAATGTATTATTTACGGACGCACGACGTTACAAATCACGAGTAAGGATGTCTGTCTTTATTATTTACATCAAGGTAATCTGCAGGTTTCAGGAGCTTGGATTATTTAGACTTAAAGCGTTGAAATCCGCCCGGGGAAGGAGGCCATTTTTGCTCGGAACACCAATTTGAGAACGGCGTACGACAATTTTGTTTTAGACGGCATACGACTACGTTGCAAAGAAAATGAAATATTTTTTAATTTTATGAAAGTGTTTTTTCTGACTAGAACTTAGATTCGGGAAAATATTTTTTTACCATTGCCACTCGAAAAATAGTATAATTATGATTCATAGATAACAGCGAATAGAACTCTCTTTTCTTGACTGAATAAAAACAAACGTGCTGACAAGAGTATAACACTGGATTTCGAAAACAGTTATATTTTCTCTACACATTTTTAATGTTTACATTTAATAATTTGTTCTCTTATTCTCGACTATATAATAAAATGTGATAAATATAAATACTATACTATTGTTTATTTTCTCGCAGTCCATGCTAAAAAAGAGAACACAACTCGTGAAAAAAAAAATCACTCCGCTCAGGATTCTAATCAAGAGTCCCTTGCTACGCTCGGGATTCTACTCAAGAATCTTTCGCTGCTCTCGACTTTTTTACTATTTACTTTTTGTTTCACTTGTTGTACAATCTATTATTCTGCTATTGTTTGTGAAGAGTAGATAATAATTTTCAAGACACACTTTTAGTGGGACACAGGTTGGCCGAAGCAAGGAAAACCTGTTTAGGTAGAGATTCATATATGACTCTGCCCTGGAGTGTAAATGTTGTGTTGCCCCACAAACGATGGGACACTTGATATCGTGTCCTGCCGGTCCTGTTGCTTGCACATCACAGGAGGTGATTGGACGCTACTAAAAGTGCCAAAATCGTCGCCAAATTTTGGGCTGAATCAATTTAAATTGTCATCGACACTCTAAGAAGAAGTACTTACATGAAATATTTTTAGTTACATATCCACAACGAACGTTTTAAAAAATCGTAAATTCTAAATTCAAAACTAAAAAAAGAAAATCAACCAGCCACGAAATAAATTAAAAAGCAAATCAAAGAATCGCCAAAGATCAATGTAATCTAAAACGGGCACACAGAATCACCCAAAAACTTGGACCGTAGTTGTGCCATCCCTAGTCAGCCTGCGATAAATTCAGCTCATCAGTAATTATTCACGCAGGCGGAGGTCAGACCGGCGGGTGACAACACGTGAAATAATAATGCGCCAACGGCCAGTCTAGTTAGGAGCTCGCAAGGTTTATACTTATTAATTAATTGCCTAGTTTCTGTTTCACTAATGCGTGTAGCGGCTATGTAACTCTTCTTTGTAGTGTGGTTAGTGCCTAACCTGGTGTCAGAGTTTTTATGCCGCCCATGGGGCTCTGACTTGGCTTTACATGACGTCATGAAATATCTCTCAGGCATGATGGTGTCTCACGATGTTTTTCTTCACCGAAGCAAGTGATAAGTGGAAAAATCAGAGGTGCGTGTCTTGGGTTCGAACTCGAGACCTACGACTTGGCTACGTAACTATACACCACTAATTTTTAATTAGTACAAATACTTAAAGGGCTTCTTGTAGAAGGTTTTGTTATTTTTATATATGTAAAGTTTCAATAAATAATAATCATAAACAGCAAAGTTATTAGCGTTTGTTTATATCACAAAATGTCACTCAATTTATGGAAATATTGTACAGGCTTATCATAGTAGTATTCATTAGTCATATTCTTAATTGTAGTTAACTAAAACGCATCTTTATGCTTTACGATTCAAAACTAATACAAAGTAAAATAAATTCAAAAATATGATTTTAAAAAAATGATAAAAAAACAGAAATATGATCAGTAACGGGTACAGACAGAGCCCCATTTTTTTGTACTAATTAAAAAATAGGGGTGTATACCTACTACGCGCCAAAAAGTGTCAACAATTCTAAGTAATGGCTGTAGCATTGACCTCATTCAATCCCGTACAAATCAAAGCCACAGCTTAGATGCACCAAGCCTTCTTCCCGCTTTTGATTTGCTAGCTGGGATATGCGCAATTAATTTATTTTAAGATCAAAATCTATTTTCATACCACACTTTCCAAAGGTAGACTGGACATTGAAGTAGTGAGGTCGATTCTCGAGTTGATTGAAATCACGAACTTACCTGAAAAAAAGAAATACATTAATCAATATATTTTTTTAAATAAAATAAGTAAAAATGCAAACGTAAGATATTTCCTGACAATATTGAGATTTACAATGTGACTTTCATTATCAATTAATCTATGAGTAAATAGATATAAAATCTTACAAAAAAAAGTTCATGATACTTTTACAACTCAACGTTAAAAGTGGAAACAGCAACAACTCAATAACGAACTAATTTCAAGCCACCTTTTTGATCCAAAATTGAGTTTCAAGTAATCTTATTTCACGACTCCTAAACCAAATATCAGCAATTACATCACACCATAAACAAGTAAACTCTATCTTACATCTCTTTCTTTACCGTAGTGTTAGACAGAGAGGGAAGATATAGGAACAGCTGCCAATAAAGCATTTACGAGGCGTTACGCTTACGTTCACGTGTGCCGTAAATCTTTACGTTTTACGTTTTATCATTACGTTTTAGTTTACTTTGAATTAGTGACGATCATCTTTATTTTTGTGAATGGATTTCGTTTGATTAAGAAAAGCTATTTGTTCTTTATATAGATGTCGTTATTATAACCAAAAGTCATTTGAATATTTAATTTTTGTGCCATAGCATCTACAGTGTTGCATGGTTATATTGGCGCGATTGAAGGCCGTTGTTGGTAAAGATTTGTGAAGGATGCGTGTTCTTGCCGGTCCTTCTCCATAGGAAACGACCAACCCGAGCCGTGTAGCTTTTTGTCGACGTTTTATAAGTGCCCATCTAGGCCTATGTGAAATTAAATATGTTGATTTTTTTAATTTTATAAAATACAAGATGGTGGCGTCAGCGCCGTTTACGGCCAGCATTTCTGCCTTTTTGTCACTTTATCTAAAGTCGTTGAAACCAAAAATTCATCGAAGAATCCTATCCAGAGTGGAATATATCGACGTACAAAACGGTTACCACGTATCCTTCCGAACCCCCCCCCCCTCTGATATTTTACATTGGTAATGTAAAAAAAACTGTTGCCGAAAATTTTGACTGACCGTAAAACCTCGCTTTTGTAGGAAACAGCAGATTTTTTTTTCAAATTGCCGATGAAAATTTTCTATATGATCGAAATGATGTACTGAATACGTGTTATTCGTTTGTGCGTCTATGTCCCTTCCACCCTGTAAATTCTTTATGAACACTATACAAAAATAGCGAAAAAGGATTAAATAGACTTGTATAGATCACGCCACGCGCCGCTACAGCATTTCATTTCTTGAGACCACATTTCTTTTATCAGCCAATAAGCTCCCTAGAGGGGAAGTCGAGACTTTAAGCCGCTTATAACCCACTTTAAAAAAAGCCAACTATTGATTTTCCTCCGGCTCAGAAGACTTGTTCTGGTATAGTTTATCCAAAGGGTTCCGTGCCCAAGGAATGCCAACGGGACCCTACTACTAAGACTCCGCTGCCTGTCCGTTCGTCCGCCTGCCACAGACCTGTTTCTTTTGATAATAGGAGGGCACTTGAGTTTTTCACAGAGTGTGTATTACTGTGACATAACAGCTATAACAGAAAATAATGAAAATAAAGTTAAAATGAAAGGGGTGCTCTTTAATTTGTTTTCATTCCCCATACAAAAAATGAGGTGGTTTGTTTCCGGTGATTTTTACGGAACCCTTCGTCCGCGAGTCCGACTCGAACTTGTCCGGTTTTTATCGCAAACGCATTTATTTTAAAGAAACTTTTAACAAGCAGGGTGAAGTTTGTTCACGCGATGCTAAGTTTTTAACAAAGATCTTCTACTTATTGTAAAGTAGATCGACTTTAAAGATTTCTTCGATAAGTAGGTAGGAAAAATAAAATGTAATCAGTTTGTTAAGTTTCTTGCAATTTTTGCAAAAGGCAATTGCTGAAAATCGAAACTTAAAAAAATTTGATCAGCCTTATTTTATCCCTCTTAGAAAAAAAAAACAACATTCGAACATGGAAATGAGTTCTATGACACGATTCGGTTATAGCTCTGCCCAGGATCGACATGGTCTGTTTAAGTAAGGGTAACCTAATGGCACGGTAAATAACAGATCAGTGGCAGACATTTAATGGCATCCACATATTTAAGCAAGCTTTTAAAAATAGGTGTTACGTCATTTTTTTTCAAATTTTTGTCAGCAAACCCTTCTGTTTGATACAAGTTTCAGCACGATCGGTTGGGGACAACTGTTTTAAAATTCAGTTGCATGAATTGACCTAAACAAACATACAAACATTACAAGTTAAGCACTGTTTTAAGCTTACAGTAGTTAGTAAGTTACGGTTTACAACTAAACTTATACTGTCACTTACGGGATAACCAACCCGCGATCATGGCGCTTGCAATAGCGTCGAAATATCGGGAGCTCAAAATAATCAACAATCACGGAAGATATTTTATTTATTTATTTATTTATTTATTTATTTAAACTTCATGTACAAAAGTGGTACATAGGCGGACTTAATGCCACAAGGCATTCTCTACCAGTCAACCTTGGGGTCAAATAGGACAGCATAGTGATAGAGTACAAAAAAAATAAATAAGAAAAATATAATTTTGTTAACATAAATTGAAATACATAAATAGGCACATACTAATACATATATACAAATATAATGAAATAAACTAATATATATTATAATACATACAAATAGTCCAAAATACGAGAAACATTATAATAATTACTATGACTACTAATGACAAGCATATGAGCAATTTAGTCAGATTTCAAATAGTACTTACGTACTGTTCTTTTGAAAGCCATTTTGCTTTCAGCTTTTTTAATGCCAAGGGGTAACGCGTTCCAGAGCTTTATAGTTGAGACAGCGTAAGAATCGGACATAAAACCAGTACGATGTGAGGGAATTTCAAGGAGTATGTTTTTAGAAGCTCGAAGGTTACGATTGTGTGAACTGCCCAACACTTTGAAATATTCTTTTAGGTAATCGGGAGCACGAGGATCCGTCAAAATAGTGAAGAGCATACAGAGAGATCTGAGGGACCTCCTGAGTCGGATAGGCAGCCACTTAAGCTGAGAACGATATGAAGAGATGTGATCGTACTTGCGAAGGCCAAAAACAAAGCGAATACAATTATTAAGAAGACGATCCAATTTGTTTAAAAGTTCTTGGGATAGATCAGAGTAACAAACATCAGCATAGTCGATAATGGGAACCACAAGTGACTGGACCAAAGTTAATTTAGTGCTAGATGGGAGAAAATGTTTGAATCTATAGAGAGACCGCAGCGAGTAAGTGACTTTCTGGCAAACCTGAGCCACCTGCTTATTCCAACTAAGTGTCTCGTCAATGTGCAGGCCCAAGTCTTTTACGTGTGGTGAGAGAGAGATCACAGAGTTGTCGAACACAAGCGGCATTAGCTGGCTAGTATCCAGATTTCTCAGATAGTACGAACTACCTATGAGGATGGCCTGGCATTTCCCGACGTTGACAGCAACGCCGAATTTAGCAGACCACTCTCCGATAGTTTGAAGATCTACATTAAGTAATGAGATGCAATTATTAAGGTTAGCAATGTCGGATTGAGCGTAAAGTTGCAGGTCATCAGCGTATAGATGGTAAGAGCACTTGAGGATAGTAGTAATAGAGTTTATAAATAACGAAAATAAGAGAGGAGAGAGTATACCGCCTTGTGGAACACCAGTTGCCAGGTCGCACCAAACGGAATAATCCTGATCAGCACGCACCGCCTGCTGGCGACCACGAAGATATGATGAAAACCAATCACGTGACAACGAGGAGACCCCAATTTGAGACAGTATGGCTAAGAGAATATCGTGGTCCACGGTGTTAAAAGCGTTGGAAAAATCGATTAAAACCAACACCGTAACCCTCGAATTCTCCAAGCCATCCCTAATGTCTTCAGTAACCTTAAGCAGGGCTGTGGCTGTGCTGTGGCCGGGCCGAAAACCAGATTGGAATTTGGACAACAGGTTATTCTTGAGAACGTAAGAAGATATTTGCCTAAGAGCAGCCGCTTCAAGGATCTTGGAAAGGAAAGGGAGAATGGATATGGGTCTGTAGTGAATTGGCATACTGGGACTGGAAATTTTTGGAAGAGGGATAATGTAGGCCTTACGCCACAAAGCTGGAAACACACCAGTATATAGAGAAAAATTTATGATGTGAGTAACAATAGGAATTACGTTATCAGTCATAAAAGATAACATTACTCTGCTGATCCCATCACAGCCCAAAGCCCTAGATTTAATCGAGGTAAAAAATTTAAGGACCTCAAGGTTAGTCACGGGGGAGAAAGAGAAAGAGTCAGGAGGTAACATTGGCTTGGAAGTTATGTCATGAATAGTTTTATTCTTAATATCAACTGAAAGCGTAGCTGACGTTGCAAAATGTTTATTTAGAGCATTCAAGGACAGATTAGAAGGTAAAATACTAGAGGGGGACTTTGTTATGCCAAGTGTTTTGAGAAACTTCCAAATATCAGCCGGTGAAGAATTGTGGACATTTTCACAAATGTATCGGCGTTTAGATGCCCTTACCATCTGGTTGCAGCGGTTTCTAGCCAACTTGTACAGGTTCCAGTTCTCCTCACTGCGATCCCGTCTATATTTTCTAAAAGCCCTGTCACGCCGTCTCATTGCCATCCTAACTCCAGGGGTTATCCATGGAGCCGGAGGGCGCTTAACGCGGACGGCCCTCAGTGGTGCATGAGCGTCAATGAGCTGGAGAACAGACCTATTAAATATTTCAATTTTCTCCTCCACTAACGATGACTGGACAAGATCATTCCAATCAAGGGCTTGTGCATCTGCATTGAGCTTTTCTTTGTCTAACCTCGCAAAATTCCGCATGAAAACAATAGCAGGCCGCTGCTTAGGGGGTTTAATTTTGTATGAGAGATAAATTAAATCGTGTCTAGATAGCCCAGGAGCAGCGACCTGTCCATGGTTAGCAACGAGATTTACAGCAGATGCAAGCATGAGATCGAGCCAGGAATCGCTTGAGTCAGAGTTGTGATGTGTCGGACTAAGCTCGAGGAGGGACAGACTCGACGACTCCAGGATTGCTCTCAACCTACGCGACCTAGGGTTGTCCTTCAAAAGGTCGGTGTTAAAGTCACCCATCACTATGTGATGTTTGTACTCTGAGGAAACAGATTCAAAGAGTGATTCTAGAATGGAGAAGTAATCAATAGCAGGTGGGCAGTAAACAACTCCTAGAATGGCCTTAACCCCTTTGACAACAATTTCCAGAACTAAGTATTCGGGGTTGCCATTATAGATGGGGGGTGAGGAGGATAGAATTTTATAAGGGATGTCACTGCGCAAGTAGATGGCAACACCGCCGGCTCTTTTCCCCGTACGATCATTACGAATTAAAACAAAGCCTGGTAGAGAGTAAAAAGTTGAGGGAAGTTCGGGTTTGAGCCAACTTTCGGACACTAATATAGCATGTAGGGCAACGTCACTAAATAAATCCAACATCTCAGAATGATGCTGAGGGATACTCTGGGCGTTAACATGACACACGTTTAGGCATTTATCAAATCGCTGGCACTCACTACCTAGAAAATTATTCAAGGACAGAGAATTATCAAGAGATGAAATAGACGTGGAAGAACTATGGCAAGAATAAAATGAGTCGTCGTCAGACATAATTATTATGAAACAAATAAGATAATTTAAGCTAAAAATAATAGATAAGATAATTTAAGCTAAAAATAATAGATAAGATATTTAATAAATAATAAATGTGAAATAAAATTCACTCAAGTACAAACTGCATAACCTGCCGGCTGACTGTTCACAAAAAAAAATAAAAATAAAGAGTATAGATAAGTAAAACTAATACGCGTTTCCGAACGCAATAAAAAAGAACTAACAATTTTAGACACTGTGACGTCATATAGTCGTCAGATATCCCGTAAGTGACAGTATAAGATTACAAGTTAAATAAAAGCTTGATAAAAAAATCGGTCCTTTCGTATGCAACGCAATCATGGTACTTTCCCAGTTCATCAACAGCACAATAATGCATTTCTTCTTTTATGCCCCCTTAATCGAATGAACAGAAAAGAACTTCGTAGGCAGTCTTTTCAACGTAGAATCTACAATAGCCATTAACTTTTAACGACCACTTTTCTCTCATTGCGACCATTAAAAAGATTATGTTCTGCATAAACAAATCAGTCATTTATTCCAATTGATGAGAATTCTCGTACAAATAAACGTTTTACATTCTTTAAGCAAAGAATACCGGTCATAAATGAGATTGGTCGGAATCTGTTTATGCTAAGGGGTAATTAAACACCGATTTTTATTGGTTTCTTGTACAAAGCTGTAGCTGATGTTTTTAAATTCAAGATACGATACGATACGTTAACGCTAGTGATAATGTACTGCCTCGTTGGTCTAGTGGTCGCAAGCGCGTCCACTGCTGAGTATGAGGTCCTGGTTTTGATTCCCGGGTCGGGAATTTTGTCAGTAGCATCCACCTACAGTCTGGATTTGTACCCGGTTGATGGCAATAGGCTCGTCCCTATTGCGAAATATAGGTGTAACTGCTAAACTGCTATTAGGTACACCACTGACTAACCCTTCGGGGATCACAGGCGTGATGTTATGATGATAAAACCGAGTATCGTCGAGCTGAATGCCTTACAATTGGGGAGGTCCATGTCTAACAGTAGATTGCTATACCTAGGTTTCTATGGTGACGTTGAAAAACAAACACACTAAAGCATCGGTGATTTTTTTGGTGTTTCTGTCCGTAGAAACGAATACTTTTAAAAAACTTTTTTTTTTGAAAAATTGACTAAGAAAATTTTTTTTATTTAAATTTTAGAAAAAATAACGTAAAATTCGAAATTTATATAAGCCGCGCCGCTAAGAAAAACAATCGATTTATTTGAGCGAGCGCACAATTTATTTTCCTGATTTCAGATAAATCAGTAAAGCAAACCTAACACAAAAGTATTTGAACTCAATTTCCTCCATTATTCCTCCCATAAAACACATCTCAAAAACTTCGGCGTTAAAAAGATAAATTCTTTGGGCGACATTTTTTTATTAAAGTTATTTATCATTCACACCAGTTTGTGAGCTTACCTCGGAAGTTTTCAAGTATCCTTTGTAAGGAAAAACTCTAGAACAATAACTAAGTTACAAATTCTTAAGTTTCGCTATGTATATTTTGTTGGTAAACCCTCGTAAGTTCGTTGTACCATGGTTCAGCCTGGGTCATTAACAGTTATTTTGGGTAACCAAAATTATTGTGCTAAAATAATGGCAATATTTGTTTGCTAAATTCATTGCTTTTTTTTCTAATTAGTTCTTTTAAGGCGGATGTCACCGATTCCGAACTGAACGCGATCAGGACCGCGTTCAAGAGCTATGGTAGCTCACTGACAGCTCTTGAACGCGGTTTAATTAGTTGTGGTAATCGTGACGCTGAGCTGAACCGAGGCAAATTGCGGCCAAACGCAAGTAAAGTGTTAAATTATAAAAAAGTTAATGATAATTTCATGGTGTTAGCATCTGTATGGAAACGACTCTCGCGCGTACTCTTAGGCAAACTTATTTTAGCTAATATGACTTCTGTTCTATACCAAAAAAAAAAGACTGAAAGTAACATTAATATTCTTCTCAGAATTCTGTTCCCAAAAACGTGATACGTCGATAAATTATACATTAATTCATTGACACACTCTAAACGCACAATAAAAAACACTGTATTATGAAAAATGTCTTTGTATTCAAATGAATAAGTCAATTCGATCAATTTACAAATGTTAACATCGTGTTAATAACCTATATGGCGCCAAATTTTTGGTGATCGTGTGTTGAATTACAAAAATGAGTTATTTATATTGCCAAAATGCTAAAATACATTTACTGTTTTATCACGTATGTTAGTCTGAATAGTTACAGACTTGATTCAAGCCCGTATTCTGGGTCCATATTGGCTCACCTAAAGTTCTTTTCCCGAAATTGTTCTTCCTAACGATTTGTAATCCGAATGATCACTCTTTCCTAAAATTTTTCATCCTAAAGTTTTCATTCATACTATTTGTAGTGCTACCGGCAATGTTCATAACACTCATGTTTCCGAAAATTGTAATTAATAATATCATTAATGTAAATATATTTAAACTCCTACTGTTTTTTATCATAACGCTTTTATCCCTAAACATAAGTACAGGTCAGAGTGTCGTCTTGGGGGCACTATGAAAAAAAAACTTAGAAAAATTTCGCAACCAATTTCGAAGTAGCACTCGCCGGCCGCTGCCGCGGCACCGCTCGCTGCGCTCGCTCGGCTCGCGCGTAGTTGGTCACAGTTCTAACCTAACCTAACCTATGGATCCCTTCCACATCGTTTTTACGACAAACGGATAGTCGGAGACAAAAAACACCAAGAAACTTTTATTCTTACATTTAGGTGTTTTATACGATAGAATCGAGAAAATAAACGGTTTGCAAAAATAACACTTTTTTGGCTAAATTTTTCTAATTCTAAACAAAGAAATCTAAACAAAAAATATATGACTTTGAATAATAGTGTAAAAGATAGTTATGTTAAGAAAATGTAGGAAAACAAATAAAAGTATAACAGATGTTTATTGCTACTGACATTATGAAGTAGAATGCTTCGGAATTATAAAATTAGAGACAGAGTAGTTAGGAATTGTGATTGTTAGGATGAAAAATGTTAGGAAGAACATTTTCGGATTTCCAATTATCGGAGTTGAAAATTTAGGTGAACTTTGGCGCACCCCCGTATTCTTTCTATTTCGAGTGGTTAGTGCCTAACCTGGTGTCAGAGTTTTTATGCCGCCCATGGGCCTCTGAATTGACTTTACATGCCGTCAATCTCTCAGGCTGGTTTGGTTTCCTCTCAATGTTTTCCTTCACCGAAGCATGTGAGACTTATAAATATACAATACGCACAAATCGGAGTTGCGTTATATTGGGTTCGAATTCGAGACTTAGTAAACGGTAAGTGAAACCATCGAGAAGAAACCTTAAACGTAAGACATGTCCTAGAAAAATCAAATACATTTGATATCTACAAACCCGCACTGGGCCCGCGGCTCACAAATAGGAGGCTTTTGTTCCAGTTGTAGGAATATCATAGGATCATTATGTATTTACAAGATAATGACTGATGACCCATCTAGTTCGCTATTTTGTAGTGATCATTACTCCGAAATCAATAACAATTTTTAGAGAAGTTAACGGTTGTATCAACAAATATGTACACTTGTAGAACAATATTTGTACGTACATATGTATGCATGGCCATCACAAATGACCGATTGAATGCATTCAAATTCATCAGTCAAGCAGTGAGCATTCATTCCACAAATGAATGCATTTTTTGTGACAGACACTGCATTACGAATTGAGAGATACAGAATAATACGTAGGTACTGTAGTCATATGGACAAGTTCTCGAGGTTGCGCTGTATTATTACGTCATTTCCTTGTGTTGTCTAACCACAGACTGCCCATTCAATATAGCATCAGGCCCGCATTCTTCGAAGGGAAATATATTGTAATATGTAGTAATAACTTACGCCCGCATTCTGCCTATTGTATGTTTCTTAACGAAAAATAAGTTAGTTGATAGATTAAATAGGATTGGTTGAACCAACCATGAACTCCCATATTATAATAAAAATAATATGTCTGAACAGGATTTTGGTGTTCATATGGTCAATTCATTTAGATAAGGTAATGAAACCGCAATTTACGATACGTCATTACGAATGGTAAATTGCGGTTTGAGGCGAATAAAATATCATATTTTGACATGTATTCTTCATTCAGAAAACATTGATATATATGTCGGATCCGGTCGTTAGTATGGATGGACATAAAATGAATCGCAAGTACGCCGGTGGTGACATCACGCGACCTACTTACAAATCTACCCACACCACAGCGCGATATTCAATGTCTGATAGAGGGGAGTTGAGACGTTTTTGAACTGTGCCCAATACATTGTGCCCCGTGTTATTGTGTTAAGTTGTAATCTCAAGTAATTCGTTAGTTTTGCTAAAAACAGTGTACCGCACTCGTAGCGTGTTTTCATAGCACGAAACCATCGTCTGCCCACATGATGAACGAGCCTAACGGAGTAAGTCCTGACATATCCGACATATACTTCAAATTCCGGAGCCGAAGACGTACATTTAATACCGTCGATGTATCTGCGAATTCATTTCATCGTCACCTCTGATTTAAAACAGCGGTCCAAAAAATATTTGTTCAATTTTATTTCTGTCCCAATCCCAAGTCACAGACTGCGAAAGAACGTGGATTACGCAATAGCAACGACCATACACAGAGATACGAGTCTTTTATACAAAAATGGGTTGAATGCTCAAAGGTTAGGGTTCAAAATACCAGGGTTATGGTCGTCGTTCCAGAAAATTATGCTTCAAACGACGCAGTTTCGCAATACAAGTGAGCTTTACGTGAATTATGAGTAAGATTACACGTGCTACATTGTGGAAAGGTTACAACTTACAATTTAAAAGACTATTCTGATGTTCGGATTACGAATTTATTGTTAGCTGGAGTATGTTTGTGAGATTCGAAATCGGAATACGGATTGTGTTTTGTGCCTCTGGGAGTTCGATTCTTTTTCGTGTTTCGGTTTAGATTATTTATGGCATTTCAATACTCAAGCGGTGAGAAAAAAGCCTTTACTTTTTTTCTCAATTATTTGACGAAATTGTATCGTATTTCACTAAAACAACAGAAAAAGTAAAAATATCTGTTGTGATGGAGCCCTTACCAATATCCAAAAATTAAGTTGCTATACACCAAATTAAGCTAAGGAAATTCGGTCTGAAAAAGATTTTCCTGTTCCCTACCGCATATACGACGAATATCCGAGAGGAACCCATCAGATAGGTGCCGAAGACATTACAATTTACGAGGCATTAACTTAAATACTTGTCGTAAGTTCCGTAATGTTCCTGATAGCGTTACCTGATAGGTTGATACGAATTGCTTGTTGTTGTTTACCTCCTCCTTTGTATGCATGCCTGGTACTTTTAGATTGTTACACTGGATTACGGGTTAGAAAATATGAGGCTTACTTACGTGTAGGAAAACTTTAGAGAAATCCGGAAAAACAGATTGCGCCAAATACTTTATCAAACACAGAAAATTACTTTTTCTTTCACTCATAAAAATGTTCGGAACCTCCTTTGAATTTTTGGTAATAGTCCTCCATTCTGTTTTCCTCTTTTGAAAAATAACAGAGTAAATATTTGAGCGTTCATCAAACGTTAAAGTTCATAGAGAGAACAGTATAATTATCTGCCCCAGTTTGGTATATTCTATATTTCCAGAAAATTCCAAACTGTAGCTGTTTTTACGTAGTAGAAACATCGTTAAGCAATAATTGAAACACAATATTCAACACCACTTAGTCTTAAAAAGAAGATCAAAAGAAAAACTTTTACAAGATGGCGGATTTTCGCGCCATTTTAAATTCTGCGCTCACTGTCGCCTACCTATTCATGAGGCTTTTCTGTCTCATTAGTCTCGTAGAATTTTAAAACAATCGATGCCTCGCGAAGGCTCAAGGCAAATATTTCTTTTATTTTCTTTCGCGCCTTTGAGCTGCGAAAATTCTTTGAGCTTCGTCGTGTGAGATAAGATTCGATGAGGATTTATTTGTTGTATTTTGTTTTTATGTAGTGAGCATGAATTCTCACGAGATTGAGCAATAGGTAAGTAAGTTGTTTCTATTCCAGAAACGCTTCTTTCTTGTTTACATAAGAATTGATCCGCCTACGGCTGTAGAAAAAAAACACGCTTCGATAAATCCATAGAGACTATAAAAAAAATGATAATTGTTTACTTAAGAATTGAACCGCCTACGGCTGTAGAAAAAATTAAACACCGCTTTGATAAATCCGAGGGACTTCTAAAAAAAAAAGTTACTCTGTCTGCCTGATATTTACTATAAAGGGTGTAAAAAGACCCTTAACGAAGCCGAAAGGCACTTGTTCTCCACATCAATGCGATCATTTTTTGTTCTAGACCATACCTGGGAACCTTCTAGTTACGGGGATATTGGGGGTCAAAGTACCAACTTTTTTGCAAGTTTTTTTTTAAATACATGTTTTTCAAGTTTTTTTTTCACCTCCACGACACCCGTACTATTCAATTTATCCATCAGCACAATGTTCTGTGTTTCATTGAGTCCTACCGTAAAACGTGATTTTTCACCCCAAAAAAAAAAGTCGTGTCCCAGCAAAAACTTTTGCGTAAAGTTACTTAGTTTGATGTACTGAATGCTTGTTAGACGGCTTCGTGCAGGGTCCGTTTACACCCTGTATGATGTATTTGTAAGAACCGATCGCTATGATATTTTACAGCTGGGACCAGGGACCCGGAAAAGGCCACAGGCCACTTCTCATACAGGATACTAAAGTTAGCAAATTTTTACCAATACTTCCATTTCTCAGGTTTTTTTTTCAAACAAAAAGGACCACTGAACGTTTTTCCCTTATAATATTTAATGCTACACTCATTAACTATTTTTAATCACGTTAACGATAATAAGTTGTTATATACGTGGAACTATAATAACCAAGTTTTCATGTCCTGTTTTCGTTTCTATAATGTAACATTATGATGATAGGCAATTTCTTTATTAGTGGGATGGGCGCAACTTACAATAGGCATTATTAGGGAAAATTATCTTTTATTTTCCTGAAGCTTTTTTTTAAGGTTTCTGTTTTTTAGAAGTTATTCCTAATTATCGGGTGCATGCAAGCAAAGCCGCAAGCAACATCTAACAATATATACGTTTTTTAAATGTGCTTCTTAAGCCTTTTCATTCGATACCCAACACGCCATCATTATTTTGTTTTTATTTTTTTAGTTCATGACTTTATGTTCTCTAAAAGGCGCCATATCCAATTTAATGTGACGTCAAATAGCTATAAACAGCGGACGATCTAGACGCTTCCAACGATACCTCATTTGTCAAATTATAATAAGTACCTAGTTCAGAAGTTATGACAACAGATGAACATACATACATACATACTTACATACATACTGGTCAAAATCATAACCCTCCTTTTTGCTTCGCCGTAGTCTGGTAAAACAATAGGCATTATTAGGGAAAATTATCTTTTATTTTCCTGAAGCTTTTTACTTTTTATGATGAGACGGGCATTAAGTATCTCCGTTATCCCTTGCTCAGGATTTTAATGAATTACTATACGTTTGTAGGAGAGGTAGTTTAGTTGGGTAGGTATTTACTAAGCGTAAGCAGTTTCATTACAAATGTTCATCCCGTTCTTTTCTTTAGAACCTAATAGTCAGTGCTTACCAAGGGGTATGGTATTACCTAGTACTAACTGGGTACTGGAGGTCAGATAGGCAGTCGCTCCATGTAAAATACTGGTATTCAGCTGCATCCGGTTAGACTGGAAGCTGACACTAACATAGTTGGGAAAAGGCTAGGCAGATGATGAGTCAGTCCTGCTGTCTTCAAGATTTAATTACCTGCATGTAGCGGGCTCTTAATGTAAAACAAGAAAACGCAGCTGACTTGACTGCCTATCTTTTCCTATTTTCTAAATAGGTTTCATCTAATCATACGCCAGTTACTTATTTTATAAATAGTCGTAAAGATCCCTTGGCCGAGCCATCAAAATAGAACCTCTACATTACTTAATGTAATGGGTATTGGACCTACGCAAAATACGCGCTTTGTACGTGGGAGTTGCGGACACCAGCCCGTTATACAATTCAATGCATATTGGACGACTTTAGCTTTTATCAGCTCTGAATTTCTTTGTTATAAGATTATTATCATCTACCCTTATCCCATTTATTTGCGGTCGGCGCAGCATGTCTTCTTCTTCCATACTTCTTCTTTGTTATAAGTTATTCATCGGTAATTTTTCATAAGATTCATCGGTAATCCTTACTTCCTTACTAACATTATAAATGCGAAAGTAAGTTTGTTTGTTACCTTTTCACGCCTAAACCACTAAACCCATCATCCTGAAATTTTGCATATACGTTGTCAGGTGTACAGAAACGGACACAGGGTACCTTTCATCCCGAAAAAAAGTACTGTTCCCGAGGAAAACAACAATAACGTTCTTATGATAATAGATGGCGTCACGTGTCTTTCGCATCATGATTGAATTATATTATTAATAGAGACTTTAGTAGTCCGAATTGACTGTCAATTTCTAAATTAATGCTAGCGAAGCCGCGGACAAAGGTAGTTCTTCATAAGATATTAAAATTACTAATACAGATCATAAAGCCCAGCACTTAAGCAGCTAGTACCTTCCCTCATTCAGCTCCCAGTAAAGAAACAACGTCACGTATCTCCATCGCCAAACTCCAAACAGTTGATGACACCCCTTTCCAACAGATTACATCGTTCCATTCCACGCTCATCTCATTTGTGTAATTTTACGATTACTTTCATTCAATGGAGTTTCTTTACGAATCTCTTCATTTGCTGCTACATTTCTTCCATTGACTGTTTTGAGCGAGATAGTTTAAGATCTTCAAAATTGTTTTACGAGTACCTTAAGATACGGAAAATTCATAGGAGATTTTGCCAAATAGGTGATTTTTGATAAAATTACCTTTATTTATTTCTATACAAATCTTCACATTTTTAAATATTCCTTAAAATAAAAACAATATAAAAAACATTTAAAAATATATCAAAATTGTATTCCACCGGTATCGGGAAAAGGGTCCAAGCTACGGGTGGTCAGAGCTCCAGAGACAAGAAACAAAAAAAAACAAAGAAAATATGTGTTTTATAATTGCTTGTTGTGAATCTGTGTGTGGCAATGGGTGATAATTACCTGAAAATAAATGAATTTATTATTATTATTATTGCATAAAAACTAATAAGTTAAATGTGAGTCTTGAAAGTTTTAACGTTTTAAGTGTTAACAGTCAACAAGGCTTCTGACATAGAATCTAGGTACACAACTTACTTTAATTTCAATTGTATCCGTCAGTTAAAGTATCTTAAGAGACCATGATTGAAGCGAATCCTTACGGAAACTGAATGGATGGTTAAATTGCTGTATTATTGTCTTGTATGGTAAGATGCCTTGGTTGTCCAAGGAAACGATGGATGGATTGTGTGAGGAATGATATGAAAAAGGAGTAAATGATAGCGTATCGGTTGACAGAAGAGAATGGAAAGAAAAACTCCAAGTAACATGGGACAAGGCCAGGAAGATGATGAATTGTCTTTTAAGTCAGTACAAAATTATATTTGACTTTAAATTACAGGCTAACAATATCTTAATGTAAGCACTAATTGGTGATTTTGTCGCTAATCACAAGCTCAACAAAACAGACCACAGAGTTAACAAAATCAACGGCCCCATTTAAAACGATTAAGCATTGTGTGACATATAAAATGGCGGCCGTTCGCGCCAATTCGCGGTAACATGACGTTGCGTGCCGCGCCACAACCGCTGGGGAATGTATTTAGTGTACTATTTACACACATAAGTATATAGTAACGGATGTCCGTTGGTGGGCTTATTAGGACAGTAATGGGACGGTTTTAGCGCATTTTAGGTTTAATATGTGTTGGTAGAATGCTTGTTGAATCTGGATTATTCCACTCGGCCTCGCCTGTTTTTTTTACAGTATTCCTGTCGTGTTTGTATCAAACACAACAGAACAGAGAGGAGTGGCAGAAGATAGGGGGATGGGGGAAGGCCTATAACCTAACTGGGGGTCATTCCGGGCTGAAATGATGAATGATGATGATGGTGATTATATCAAAAACCACCAGTCCTAGTGATAGTGTATTGCCTACATCTGTAATTGGGGCTAAGTAGACATTTAAATTTCAAACATTTCATTTGTTCTACTGGTGGGTTGGTAGAGCTGCATGGAATAATCCTTAAATCTGAATATAACGCGTAGTTTTTTTTCCGAAAGCTCCCTTTTTGTGTCCTGCTAAACGTTGTGTTGAAAAGGCTACAAATTCAAAATGTAATCAAATGTGTATCAGCAATTTTTATTTAGGAAACTAGAATAGAGAATAGCACCTTCAAAAATCGATTAAAAGTGTTCAATCTGAGAAAATAAAAGAAAAATTGGAAAACAATAAATAAATGCCCCAACAAAAACCTATTTGCCTAATCACAACTACAATTCCTACCCAAGTTACTCTACCTCTGATTTTGAATCAAACTAATCTTTATTCTAGTTGTTATAAGGTCGCTGTCAGAGAGGTCTACCAACCTAACGAACCAGTTGATTCTCTCTCCAATAGTATTAGAAACTCATTGCACGTATCAAGTACCCTTATCACTCGTATCAGACCTTATTAACTAATAAGGAGCCATCTTCCCGTAACGTGTAGTAATTTACGGTAATGACGCTGCCCTGGCGGTTCGCGTGACACCACTGGGGCCCAAGGGACGTGGATTATATCCTCATATCCATGAAACGAACGTTCTAGAACGAACGGTAGTAGTAATGAAGTAGTTGGTCCTATACTATCTGATCGAAAATTGTTATTTATGTGGCTGGCTTTTTGTGACACAGGTATTTTAATTTGAACCTGTTTAAAATAGGCCCAGGGGGGTTAAGGGATTTTTAAAACTCTTCGAATTAAAGCAAACTGTTTATTGGGGAAAATTTATTGAAAACTTTGTTAAAAATGACAACAGTAGAAGCAATTTTAGGAAGTCCAGAAAGAAAATGGGTATATAGCATTAACACATATTTACTAGACTTAAATACATCTGCAGCGGGACTAAGAAGGCCAGTACCAATTTTATATGATTTCTTTTGAGTCTGGATTTGTGCTCTGTCGATGGCAATATAGTAACTTAAATATAACTGGCAAAATGTGGGTGCACTACTACTACTGTTGACTGCCTAAGTATTCAGGGATTACAGGCATGATGGTTATTGTATAAGTATATACTAGCTTATGCCCGCAGCTTCGCCTGCGTAATGGTCTTACTACCGGGATAAAAAGTATCCTATATGTTAATCCAGGTAAACTATCTATGTGCCAAATTTCATACAAATTATTTCAGTAGTTTTCGCGTGAAAGAGTAACAAATATCCATCCATCCACACAAAATTTCGCATTTATGATATTAGTAAGATAAGACATTTTTAAATGAAAAGACTACCCCTCCTAACTAGCAAATTACGAATATTTCTCCATTCTTGTCTAAATCCCTGACATTCAAATAAATGAACGAGCGTGAATTTGTGAAGAAGAAAAAAACGAATTCGTGGTGATTCTGATTTCCCTACAGAGTAATACATCTAGATTAGACATTGAATTTTTTCAAGGTAGCTCCATTATTTTCTTTGGGTTGTTACACGATTTGGTTAATTCGGACGTGCCTAGAAAATTTTATGGCTGGAATAATCGGATGAGTACCTAGAGGATCAGTTAAATTGGTATGAAAAATTGTAGACCAGCTGCGGACACTGAACCGGATGTAATATGTCGTGAAAAGTTATGAATTGAAGACTACTAGCAGTACTAGCCGACCCGCACAAGCATCGAATGCTGACAAAGGGCCTTTTGGCTTGGTACAGGACCAATTTCGTTTGTTTCATTTTTTTCTTATGTTTACCGATTTTCAAACAATCTCTCAACCCCTATTTTACCTCCTTAGGAGTAGAATTTTCCATTTTTTTTTGTGAGCGGATGCCTACATCATTTTAGCTTTCTGAGTGCCAAATTTTAGTCCGATCCGACCTGTGGTTTGAGTGTGAGTTGACAGTCAGTCAGGGCAAACGATTTTATAAGTGTAGTTATATAGATGGGTTGGAACATTAGAAACCCTATAGGAGTGTTTCAGGTGTAAGTAAGGTTTCTAAGCTTACTTACTTAGCCTCAATATTTAGCTAAATGTAGTAAGTGTTCGTCGTAACACTTTTAAATAAAAACCGGCCAAGTGCGAGTCGGACTCGCGCATGCAGGGTTCCGTACCATAGTTGTAGGGCAGACCCCTTAAAAATTCATCAATTTTTATTATTTGTTGTTACAGCGGCAACAGAAATACACATTCTGTGAAATTTTCAACTGTCTACTTATTACTTATTACGGATCGTGAGATACTGCCCGCTGACAGACAGACGGTCGGACGGACGGGAGGACAGTGGAGGCTTAGTAAAAGGGTCCCGTTGGTTACCTTTCTGGGACGGAACCCTAAAAAAGCAAAATGTTTCAGGAGTCATTAACATCTGTGATATAGACTTTCTTTGTTAATCTCAATGTGAAACTGTTTTCTCACCCAGCGACTTTCCAAATTTTAACTTAACTATAATCCTCTTTTATAAGCTTTTATTTAATTTTCCTTGTTAGTTTGTTTTTTATGTGTATGTATTGCTCAAATCTTGCAACTGAATTTCAAACCAGTTCCCCCTAACCGATGGAGCTGAAATGTTGCACACACCTTTGAGTTTGGTGACAATTCATTTTTATGACAGATATGACTTGGTCCTACAGCTAGGATCGCCTCCTCACGAGAGAACTCCTCAATCGTTAATAGCACGGACACGAAACTTTGTATACGCCTTCAATGTTGATAGGAAAACCATGTTTTTCTTTTCATTTGAATAAAAGCTTGTATTTCAAAGAAAATTTGTATTTTTTTTTTATTCACATGCTCCTATCTTCTTAGTTCTTTCAATTTCTCTAAATCAATTCTCAAACACAAAAATCTTAACCACAAAACTAAGGAATTAAATTAAGAAAATTAGTACTAAACAAACTAATATATTTCGAGAAAGAGACAATGAAAAACGAAAACGCCCGTCCAGACGAGCACGACATAAATTAAAAGACGCTTCAACAATAACGCAATTAAAAATAAACTTTGTTGATGAATGTATATTCTTTTAGAAACATCTGCAATTCCGTGAGAGAAATACGAATCAGTACCGAGTACCCAAAGGTGCTATGAAGATATTCTTTCGTCCATTTCGAATTTTCAGAGTTCATTTTGAAGTGTCGATCAGGGACCGTTGAATGGATAAATGTGTTTGGATCTTTTTCTGTTTATTTACGTATTGATTCGTATTGAAAGGGTATTGAGAATCGGAGTAATGTGGGGGTATATTTACGATTGTAATACTGGATGGCCTTCTTGTATTTGTAAGTAGATGGTTGTGTTTTGGATGAAGGAAAATGGTGGCGTCAATTTGTGGATTGTACTTAAATGCATTTGGAAAAGTTTGATGAAATATTTTCATAATTTTCCCGAATTTAAAGAGTTGCCTTCAAATGGACTCGAAAACGGTATACTTACAAAATATATGCAATTAGATCACATTTCGTTAGTTTAAGGACAGTGTACAGACTGTCTGACGAACGTACATATGTTTAGATTTTTGGCTATTTTGGTATACAGTTAAAACCCAATTATTAAAATTAGTGCATTTTTTTCGGCGACCATTATGGAAATTTTAAACATTTCGTAGTCACAGGATGTTGTTTTTTTTGTAGAAAACAATCGACGCCATTATACTAGTCATTGGCATTTATCCATATTACTGAGCTTGCAAGTGCGAGGCTTTTTGGCTTCCTATTTTATTTTATTTTAAGTTTGTTTATGTGTGTTGTCACTATGCAGAATAAACAGTTTTCCTAACTTTATTTTATATTTCTCCATTAATCCAGTAATATTACCTATTATTATGATAATGTCGAATAGCCAAGTATGCCCAAGGCGCCCGGCCGCCAAAAATAATATAATTAATGAGGCTAACCCCAAGATTGTTAGCGAAAGGTGGCCCCACGCCTACGCTCCTGAACGCTGGGAAACTTTTTGGACAGGTAGCTGACTGTAAAAAGGTTTTAGTAATGTGCTGAATGTACATAAGGTGACACAGAATGAAGAAAGAAAGAAAGAAAAAAAATTGTCGCAGGGACATGGCGTGCATACAAACAAAATAAGTAAACATTAATCATTTGTATTGTATTGTATAACGAGCTGGTTTCCGCAATTCGCGTATTTTGCGTGCGGAACAATAATCATATAAAGCATAATAAATATTATAAATACAATAGGACAGACACAAAACAAAAAAAAAAAGTTAACAGCTTGCACGTCGTGACTGCGACAAGCAGGACCACTCAGCATGATGCTGTGCTGTGCAGGTTGTGTTTCAACTTTGGAATTATTGTAGAAATGGTCTTAGTGGTTAGGTGAAGAGCTTCTGTCTAAATATTAATAGCCGCTTGGCGCGATCTTTAGGTTAAGCTGCGCTTGCCTAGGTTGGTCCGTGGATGGGGACCATCTGTTACATAACGAGGTTACTTCGTGCCTTGGTTAGCATGTTAAGCCGTTGGTCTCGGCTGTCAATTGTAGATCTTTGACAGTCGTTACAGGTAGTAAGCGGCCCGAAAGTCTGACAACCAGTCTTCTTACCCAGTAGGTGTGGTAGGCACCGTGCGTTGTGGAGGCTAGATAGGCAGACGCCATGTAAAATACTGGTATACACCTGCATCCTGGTTAGGCTGGAAGCTGACCACAACTTTGTTGGGCAAAGGCTAGGCAGATGATGGTCTTAATTAAGGAGTTCGTTCAGGAAACTCGCTCTAAAGGAGAACATCCATAACTACAGTTTAATCGTGACGACTGTCATCCCAACATTACGTGAGATTATTAATGGAATGTACAACTTCTGTACACCCAAGAACTTTAAGAAACCCAAACTTTGTCTACACACCTTAGAAGCTGTCCTAATATAAGCGACCGTTGCGCGAATACGCACGTTCGAAACCGGAATGCACCCTTTGGCCTCTTGGTGGCGTTCACACATTTTTCCATGAAGATAATCTACGTTTCATTCGCCGCGTCTTGACCTCTAGGGCGACACGATGATGGTAGATCTTCACGGCGAATCAATAGTCGATTTTCACGGGAAAAAACATTTAAAAAACTGGCCAAGTGGAAGTTCCGTACCATCGTACAAGATTTAATTTTTCATTTATTTTTATTATTTGTTATTATAGCGGCAACAGAAATACACTTTCTGTGAAAATTTCAACTGTCTACCCATTACGGATCATGAGATACAGCCCGCTGACGGACCGACGACGGACAACGGAGGCTTAGTAATACTGCCCATTTGGTTATAGAACCCTTTTTTTAATCTCCTTTATTTAAGGGATTATTGTACACAATTGCGACGATGTCAATCCCATCGTACTTTTACAAATATTAACTTACTTCCTAGACTAATTTAGCTTATAAAAATTATGGAACCTTAAAATGCATGTATGCACAAAAGGTCTTAGTCGACTGGACGAAGCGTTCATGTTTCCTGCAAAAACGTACACGGTGATCGCGTATTCGAGCGACGATCATTTTCTATTAGGACATCGAATTGCTGTTATTAATAAAACGAATAGTTTTAGTCTGTTGAGCCGATATTAGACGATTTTCAAAAACTTTGTAACATCGACTAAATAAAACGGTTGGAGGGATATTTCCTTTACATCGGGATACGGCATTAAATATTAAATGTTGTTATTTTTACGAGGATAAAAAGGACTATGAAGGTTTACATAAATAAGTAATGAGTCAACAGAAATATTTCGTAGTGGCCTGGGAATAACATTTACCCGATGGATAGTCGACAAGTATCAAAGTGCCTTTATGAATTTCATAACAATGTATTACAAAGATGTAGTTCAAATACTCATTGTAGTAAAAATGTAGTCTAAGGTACAATGAGTAAACACACTTGACGAACGGATCGATTAGACAAAAAACCTTGAGGGAATCTGGATTCATAGCCTGTTTTCCTGTATCAATAACTAGCTTTTGCCCGCGGTTTCGCTCGCGTTAAATTAGAATTTGACAATCAATGCGGCTTGTAATTCAATCATGATTCGAAAGACACGTGGCGCCATCTATTATCATAAGAACGTTATTGTTGTTTTCATCGGGTACAGCACTTTTTTTCGGGATGAAAGGTACCCTATGTCCGTTTCTGTACACCTGACAACGTATATGCAAAATTTCTGGATTTTAGGCGTGAAAAGGTAACAAACAAACTTACTTCCGCTTTTGTAATATTAGTATGGATGTTGCCGGATATTGTTAAAGTGTATTTAGTTTACTTAAAGCGAAAAATATTAAAAAAAATCGTAAACCGCAGTCTAAATTTTAATATAGCTCTATAAACAATGAGACCGTCAGTCGTTACCCCATATTAATTGGAACACTTCCCGATGTGACATTTTTGAGGGACGCTCTCCCCTGTTTTTGCAAGGGAACGTTCAACACCATTAGGCCTGCGTTAGGGGAGACACGGGAACACAGACAGGGGAGGTACAGGGGAGTATTTGGGGCATCGTGTCGGACAAGGGAGGAACTGGTTCAAGGACACGTTCGGAAAGTGGAATATTGAATGTGGGGAAAACCGTGACTTACACGTTGGGACTTACAAGGTGATTCGGCATTGGGGAACTATAAGAATTGTAACTTGCGTTTATGCGTTCATGCAGAATAACTGATACTGTTGTCGACCTTATTGCGTCTCAGGCCGAGATCTACAAGCATAACATGGCACGTAAGTTTTTTCACGAGTGACCACTGAAAACCAGCGCTATGCGGTGCCGCATAGTACAGCATCAACCAGCTTTTCGCAGTCACGACGTGCAAGCTGTAAACTTTTTTGTTCCTTTTTTCTGTTTTTGTTTTTTTTTCTGTTCTGTTGTAAATATTTGTTTAAATGGGTTCTTTGTCATTTTTTAAGCACTTCTTCAAGTGCTTAAGTTTAGACCAGTTGGGTTACTATGACTGGCTGGTCGACCTGTATAGCTCAGTCTCTTTCCCACACTGGAATTACCCCTGCTTTAAGACGTCATGGTAGGCCACCTGTTCTAGTCTCTTTCTAATTTGACAGAGGCGATAGTGGTAGAATAAAGCTGAGATTATCGTGTAGATAACCACTGCTGGAATCATAATTTACACTTGTCATCATCATCATTCTCCTGCCCTTATCCCAATTTATTTATTTGGGGTCGGCGCAGCATGTCTTCTTCTTCCATACTTCTCCATTACTCGTCATCTCATCAGACACCTCCTTTCTAGCCATATCATCCTTCACATAGTCCAATTAATTTCCTCTTTTATGATAGGAAAATCTAGAGCGTTGCCTAAAAAATACGAATAAACAATACCTAAGTGAAAATGGACCTTTTTTTACAGCGAGCGGGTCTGTGCCAAAAATAAACAAAAATGAAGTACGAAAATGTTCAGCCTCCGAACGAATGATAAAGAATTTGGCTGACCGACTCCCAAATTAAATAACTGCATGAACCCACATGGAACACAAATTAATAAATTGTTCGGACGAGAGAAAATATTATTATTTAAACGTTGGAATACCGTCCAGTGGTCTAGCATGAAGGTAACGTAAAATCGAACGATTTAAAAAATGAAAATACACCGTGAGTTTTTAGTCGTCTTGCAGCGGCAGCCCACTTCATGTACCCAATGTCTACTAAACATTGATAAAAAAATAGGTATTTATGAGATTTTAATAATTTAAAAATAATCATATTATTCAGTATTATGACGCATGACGTAGTTAAAACACACTGTTGTTCTCCCGCTTGACACGTAAACATCATTAACAGGATGTTTCATATTTTTTTCTAATGTTTTATTTATTTTTCTTTGTACACCTATTGTGGTGGCTAAAAAAAAAATGGGGCCTAGAGCTATTTTATGTCGGGCACATTGAGTGGACCACCTTTGTAAGACGACTAAAAAGTCACGGTGTATAATTATTATAACCGTATTAACGCTATATTCATATCAACGGATGATTCTTATTAATGTGATATTCGCAAAAACAACGGAAATGTCATGCGCTAATTATGATTTCGATTCAAAAATTGTTTTCATGAATTTACGTTGCGTTTACTCATCATGTTCGTGCTACCACAATATTCCGATACACATAGCTGTGATGAATTACAAAAGCAATTTCTGTACAATCAATCACCGGTAAGTTTGGACGACTTCCATTACACGACATGAGGTTTAAGATCTGACAGTCGCAACCAACAAGCTAATTAACTTTTTTTTTTAAACTGGCTTTAGCCCGTGGTTTCGCTCGCGTTCTGGTCGAAAATTATCCCACCGGAACGTTCTAATGTAGCCTATGACACTCGGGGGTAATGCAGCTTTCTATTAGTGAAATAATTTTCGGAATTACTGATCAGTAGTTCCGAAGACTCCCTTCTAAAGGATGTAAAAGTACCTTTAACGAAGCCGAAAGGCACTTGTTCTCCCCGACATTGTGATACTTTTTTTTTGGTCTTGACCATACCTGAAAACCTTCTAGTTACGGAGATATTGTTGGTCAAAGGTTCAACTTTTTCACGAGTTTTTTTTTAAATACGAGTTCTAATGTTGTAACTTTAAATACGTCCACGACCGCGTACAATACAATGCATCCATCAGCACCATGTTTTGAGTGCGTTACATTGAAACCTACCGTAAAACGAGATTTTCACCCCAAAAAAAAAGTCGTTTCCCAGCAATACATTTGCGTAGAGTTACTTAGTTTGATATACAGAGTGTTTTGTTGACGGCTTCGTGAAGGGTCCGTTTACAGCTTGAATATCCAAACTAACAAATAAAAAAACTTTACTTCTTTATAATATTAGTAGATATAGGAAAATTGGAAATATCTCACGCATAGCAAAGAGGCAGTCCCAAAATGTTGTTATTAACTTTAAGGATCGATGGACGGCTTGGAGTTTTCTGCGACACCGACCAAAAACCATCCCTTACAAACTTTATTCGTAGCCACGACCTGCCAGACTTGAGTAACATTTTAACTCAATTGGACCGCGTCCCCCGTACCCAAATATTTGTACGAACTTCACATCCCTAAAAGACAGGTAATACATATTTATATCGATGTTTTCCTCTCCTACTTTTTGTGTCGTTGCCAAAAAAAGATGATGGATGGAAATAAACTGGGACGGATATGATAGGCTGTCGATTTTCATCCTAAAATGGAAGGCCTGAATTTTAGAAGAGCTTTGACCGTTTCGGTTCCGTGAATATTTTCTTTTGAACGATGGATTGGTTTGAAACTTGGCCGATGTTTCAATCCTTATTATAAGTGCGAAAGTAAGTTTGTTTGTTTGTTTGTTACCTTTTCACGCGTAAAGCACTGATCCGAATCAGAAACGGACATAGGGTACCTTTCATTCTAAAATAACGCGAGCCAAGCCGCGGGCAAAAGCTAGTCTTTAATATCTTGATGAAATGGCTGATGTTAACAGAAAAACAGAAAAAGATCAACTTTTATACAGGAACAAAGAAAATATACAGGAAAACAGAACGTTATGAGACCTTTCTAAAGAGAATTGTAAGGCATCTTTTAAAACTGTAATCTTTTAATCTTGCTTACGCGTAGAAAAAGGTGGAGCTAGCTAAAGAAACAGGAAAAATAGTTCCGAGAAGGAAAAGTAATTCTTTAACAAAGGGTCACCCTCTATAGCGGTTGACTATGAAGGGTTACCCTAGTGGCTTGCCCAGAACGACATGGTAATCACAAAACATATAATCACTAGAACTGAAAACTGCCTCGTCATGGGTTCGATTCCCTGGTCGGGCAAAGTGATGTTGGGTTTTTCGATCAGGAATATCTCAGAAACAGCCACGGTGGTTTTATGCCCGGTTCATGTCAATACGCTTGCCCCTATTACATGGGACTTAAAACATAACTGGCAAAATGTGGGTGTACTATTAGGTACACCTCTGCTTAATCCTTCAGGGATTACAGGCGTGATGTTATGTTACGTTAAAACATAAATATAATATTTCAATGGAAGTATTTACCCAGTCCTATTTTTAGACAGAAAAGATTGATGACATCTCTATTGACCATAATTAACAAAATTGATTTGAACCATGAGTATCTGGACCTCATATTTTATCTTTTCGTAATTTAAATTTCACCGAAATATAGGGTTGTCACAAATGATAAGTTCCGTACATAATCACTGATACTTATAAGTCTTTGGAGCGAATATAATTAGATAACTAATAGGAATTTCGTGAGTCAATCAAGACATATTACTAATTTGTTTACAATTTTTAATTCTTTGATTTTTCGTTGTGAACTTTATTTATTTATTTATTTATGTACACACAAAAAACTTAACAGGACTTTACATTAAGATAGAAGAGCACAAAGGTACTGATTATTTCATAAGAAATTTGTTCCTGCAGATCTGCGACAGGAAAGTTGGATTCGAAATCCTAATAATACTTTACATCGTCTCTCTCTACCGGCGTAGCTAGGTAGCGTTCCCGATACTGGTGGGATAATTTTTTTTAATATTATTAAATGTTTTTAATTTTAAGGAATATTTTTTAAATGTATTAGAATCGTTTAGAAATAAATAAAGGAATTAATAATACCTACTTTACTTTTTTATAATACTAATACTTTATACGAGTATTTAATAAAATCCTAAAACCTTAGCACTTTTTCAATATTTTTCCCGATCCTAGAAAGTTTAGTAAAAAGGTATTTCTTATCCTAAAAGAAATTCGGTTTTTAACGGACAAACATGAACGTCTGGCAACCCTACCTCGGGGTTAAAAAGACCATTAATTTTGTTCCGCGGACATTTTTAAGGAATGAACTTTGACTATCGATTACAGAATTAAAAGGTGTTGAGAGGTAAACAGGAGCTCCGAAATTGATACTTCTTTTAATGGTTTTCGTCCTTCCACCTTATTTTGTAGACTTTTTTATTACTTTATTTGTTACTTTTAACATTTTAGAAGCAACTAAATACAAGATCAATGGCGATGGAAAAATTATACTTGAGTACCTACCTACTTTACATTTTGGAATATAAAAACATTTAACGCAGACACAAATATAAATGAACTATCGGCCCGCTTCTGCTTCGGTAGATTTTAACGACCTAAGACAATATCGAAATTCATGTCACAAAACCTGTACAAATTTACAAAATTGAAGTGTGTTTGAAATTTCAAAAGAACAGCTTTTTACTGAATGCATATGAACGTGCATAATAAACGGCAAAGACATTTTTTTCAATTTTAATTTTTTGTCTGTTTGTTTCGGCTAATTTCCGAAACGGCTGGACCGATTTAGACGGGATATTTACTGACAGATAGCTGATGTTTAATTATTATTTTTTCTAAAATAAAAGTAGCCTGAGTTACTCTATTTAGGCTACTTTTATTTTAGAAAAATAATTAGGGTTCGGTGCAAAAAAATTAAAACCCTTGAACTTGTTAACAAAATCCATTTCACATAGGGAAGTAATATTTTTATAATAATTTCATGTGGACGAAGGCTGCGGGCAACAGCTAGTCGTAAATAAATTCTGTAAATGATGACAAAACTGCATCAAAATCCATTCCGAAGAATAACGTGGTCTCACAGACAAAAATGAAAAGCGACTTTCATTTTTACTAATATAGTCAAAGAAAGTCTTCATAGACCTTTCGTGAAACCCTGAGTACTCCCGGCAATCCAGGCATCACCTCAATACCAAATACCAGCTCATAAGCTAAGTAAATAACTCAATTACGGCACACAGCGTAATCCAATTTACGCATTTGCTTTCTAACCATTTGGTCCTAACTGGCATTAGGACCACTGCTAATCCCCTGTCAATACATTTGCCGGAGTGTGTTGTTAATCGCTCATTACTTAGGAGCGTTTTGGCTGGACGGGCGTTAAATAGGGTTGGGAGGGAAGTAAGCCTCGATGCGAGATTTCGGAAGAAAATGTAGCTTCGCCACCGCTAGTTTTAACGGAGGTCTTGTAAAGAATTTTGGCTCCATCTTATGGAAGACTCTTCTTTAAGCCTTTAATAAAGGGTGTAAAAAGAACCTTAATGAAGCCGAAAGGCACTTGTTGTCCCCGTCATTGCGATCATTTTTTTTGTTCTAGACCATACCTGGGAATCTTCTAGTTACGGAGATATTGGAGGTCAAAGTTCCAATTTTTTCAGAAGTTTTTTTTTAAAAACCACTTTTAAAGGTTTTAACTTTAATTAACTCCATCACCTGTTTACTATTCAAAGCATCCATCAGCACTAAGTTTTGAGTTTTACCGTAAAACGTGATTTTTCACCCCAAAATAAAGTAATTTCCCAGCAAGCCATGCCCTTCCTTCCCTTCTACACTACTAAGCCGCACCACTGGTGATGTCGTGGGGATTTTTTTTTCCCTTCTACACTACTGGTCCAGTGGTGTGTAGAAGGGAAGGAAGGGAATTTTCTACCAGTTACTAATAAATAAATACCTAACAAAATTTCTACAATTTCAATAAACATTACATCAATGTACCTAGTCTCGACCCCTGAACTAGGACATCCAGTACGACAGGGGTAAATAAAAAAAAGGCGGCTAATGTAAAAATAGTCTAATTGTGGTAGGTGCAATGATTTTGATAGGTTCGGTAAGTGGATAACCGTTTAATTTAAGGTATGAAACACTCAGAAATCGTTTTAAACATGAGAAATATCGTCTCCTCAAAATTGCTGATACCAACACTGTCAACTTTCGTCTTTATCTTTATTTTTTAACCCCCGACGCAAAAAGAGGGGTGTTATAAGTTTGACCGCAATGTTTGTGTGTGTGTCTGTCTCTGGCACCGTAGCTCTTAAACGAGTGAACCGATTTGGATGCAGTTTTTTTTTAATTGAAAGCTAGTTTCTTGGCAATGGTTCTTAGATACTCTTTATCAAAATCGGTGCAGCCATTTACTAGATATAGGGGATGAAAGTGGGTATGAAAAATCGCATCTTTTCAAATATACCCAAGTGGGCTTTCATTTGATACCCATCAAATGAAAGCGCATGATGTGTATATTAAAATAAGACATGTTTAATTAAAATCGGTGCAGCCATTTACTAGATATGGGGGATGAAAGTGGGTATTTATCTTACATCTTTTATTTTTTCGTTGGGGGTTCTTTAAATTTTAAATTTAATTTTAATTATTCACGTATATGTTACATCCCTAGTCTGAAATGGCCAGCACAAAAACCTTTACACCAAAAGCCTTAACTTACAAGAACAGGTTCTGGCTGTTATAACCACCATTAATTTTAAACCTCTATTGATTCAGCTGAATGGTATAGAGGATCGGAATGCTGCAGAACGGATACCAGCTTGACACCGTGCCAATTTGAGAATGGATAGCAATGGCATGCCAGTTGTGTGAGCGTAAAATCCATCGCGTAAATGGATTTAATGAAAATTGTTTCGGACATTGTTTTAATCAACGTGGTAGCCCGAAAATGGGAAATCCATTAGAAGTCAGGGTTAACTAGTTAGTCTTTTATTTTATAGCTGCATATGTGTGTGCCACATATGTAGCTATAAAATAACAGCCGCTCGGCTCGATTTAGGTTAAGCCGTGATTGCCTAGGTTGGTCTGTGGATGGGTCCACCCATTACATATCGAGTTTCCTCCGTGCCTCGGAAAGCACGTTAATACGTTGGTCCCGGCTGTCATTTGCAGATCTTTGATAGTCGTTACAGGTAGTCAGTGGTTCAAAAAGTCTGACAACCAGTCTTAAGGGGTATCGTGTTACCCAGTACTATACTGGGTTGTGGAGGTCAGACAGGCAGTCGCTCCATGTAAAATACTGGTATTCAGCTGCATCCGGTTAGACTGGAAGCCGACCCCAATGTAGTTGGGAAAAGGCTAAGCAGATGATGATACTTAGACGAGAAAAAGTTAAATGCGAAATCAGTATACCACCCGGTATACTGATTTCTCATTTTATTTCTTCTTCTTCTCGAATCGATGACTCAGAGTTTATCCAACCAGTACGTAACGACCTGGACAGCTTTGTCTGTTGCCTCATTCAAGTCCTGGAGGATGCAATTTAACTTAAAAAGCTTCAGGACCTAAAACGATTATAATAATATAATAATAATAATATAATACCAGCCTGTTACTGTCCCACTGCTGGGCAAAGGCCTCTTCTCATACAGAGAAGGCACGAGCATTGGTCACCACGCTTGCTCAAGACGGGTTGGCGATTTCAGACTTATATTAATTACTTCGTCTGCGTCACTTAGGGGTATGAAAAATAGATAGTAGCCGATTCTCAGACCTACTGAATATGCATATAAAATTTCATAAAAATCGGTCAAGCCGTTTCGGAGGAGTATGGGAACGAACATTGTGACACGAGAATTTTATAAATAAGATAAGTCCAGATTTCCTGACGATGTTTTCCTTCACCGATGTCTGTGATGTCCAAGATAAACTTAGAAAGTACATATGAATTGAAAAAGTCACATTGGTACTTGCCCGGATTTTAACCCACAACCTCATGCATGAGGCGAGGCCTTAACCTCTGGGCCATCACAACATTTTTACGATTATAAACAACCTTAAAAATACCTCCAACCCAAAATGACCTCTACACATAAACCAATTAAGTCACAGAATTTAATATTCACAAAACAGGAGCAAAGTCTACACGTATTGTTTAACATAAGTCCCGTAAGCGACAAACTTCGGCTAGTTCCAACAATGCTGGGAAACCTCTAGAACGGCTAGTGTTTAATACCATTGTATTGTTGTTGTTAACTTGGTTTCCAGAATATTAATAAATAGTTGTGTTATGTTACTTTGAAATGTTGTTGGGGAGTTAGTTGTCGATGTTGTTGGGAGCTTAGGACTTCGGAAGTATGGTCTTGGGTAATAATTATTTACTGATAGCCTACAATTCTGTAATTGAAGGCCAAGATACTTTTTAAGATTCAGGATTAACCGACCGACATTTGATGATAATTTCGATTTTCCGATAATCTTCTCGAATCAGAGAATATAATAAAAAAATCGGGTATTTAGTCTGAACGGCCCAAATCGAATGTCCCGCGGGCCATTCGATTGTAACGAGAAATTGTCTACGTTCCAAAGGACCGGTGATAAAATGAAGTCAAAATAAATATAAGGGACAGTCGCAATCTTTTCAAAACACTGACAGAGGTGACTCTGCCTAGCATTTTTAAACTAAGTAGGTTTAAACGCCCATCTCATCTCCACAACCCAGTTACTACTGGGTAATACAATACACCTTGGTAAGACTGGCTCCTAGACTTTCAGACCACTGACTTCCTGTAGCGACTGTCAAAAATCTACAAACGACAGCCGGGAACAACGAGTTAACTTGCTTTCCGAGGCTCTGAGGGAACTCGGTATGTCATGGGTGGTCACATCCACGGACCAATCTAGACAAGCGCGGATCAACCTGAAGATCGGCCGGAGCGGCTGTTATTATTGAGCCACGAGCGTATGTCAATTCAATACAGTTTTAAATCCTAAGCCAAAAGCTAAATTAACTAAAAACTACACAGAGACGACATCTAAGCCACCAAACAAATACCTAAAAGTCTTAAAACCAGTCTTCAAACTCAGGCTCTCGACAAAGCCTCAGAATATTCAAGTAGCACTCTTAACAATTTAAAGTAACGTCGGAAGAATGCAGCTCAACAGTGTTTCCTTGGCAGGCCGGGATCTGGTAAATTGATAGCGTTTGCCTAACTCAGTGAGAATGTCAGCCCCGGGATCTTCCTAAACTGATTTTAAAACTGGATATAAAAATGTTGAGACTGGTTTTGCAATGTGTAACAGTGCAATTCATGTCGGATTTTATACACGGTTGAAGATCTTCATACCATATAATGAGATGATCTTGATCTTGTAGATTTGTGTAGGATTAATTGTGTTTTATTGAATTAAAGAAGATATAAAGAAGAACGACGAATACGAAGTAGGTCAACTAATAAAAACTTTGACGCCACGGTTGCAGTGGTTGAGTGTTTGGCTGCGTGTCGCGGGTTCGGTTCCACATGAAACAAATATTGATATGGCCTACAGGTAGTTGTTCCGGCTCTTTGGAGTTGAATTTTTGTAAACGCACCCACGATACGGGAGAAAGACCTAGTGTGGGCCCAAGTTTATAAAACAAAGAAAAAAAACAAAAACCTAACGTTACTCGGACACCTAACTAGCCATTTTCAAATCAATTTAAGCAAAGCAAAGCTATGATTAATACCAGCTTCCAAAAACGTCCCAACATCATCATCAGAAATCCGTCCATGATCTCTACCACTTGAACCGCAATCCTATTTAAATACTAACGCGGCCTAATTGTTATATCCTAGATAGCAACAAGCCATAAAACATAGGTAAGTAGGCGGAGACAAAGCCGGTGTATAAGTGGATGAGAGAAGCCTTGGGAAGCCCCACGTGCCCTCGGCACAGCTTAATACACAGTCGGCTACAATGTTTATAATTAATTATACCTTGTTTAATCTTCTAGTACATGTATGTGTACAAGTGTATAATAATATTAAAGACTGTAAATGAAATTTGAACTTTACTTCAAAATATCGGTCCTTCGAGCCGGATGATTTGGTATTTTTCAATTCGAGTTATTTGGTATTTTTTTCTTCTTGCTCAACATACACAAACGGCTACAATGATTATAATTGATTACACCTTGTTTAATCTTCTAGTAAATAAAGGTTTTGGTACATACAGAAAAAAAGGACTTAAAACAATGCTGAAGTTATAACGTTATCTTAAAATATTGTTCCTTCGAGCCGGATGAGAATCAACGTGATTACGGTCTTTTTGAGCTGCGGTTATAATGCAGTATAATTTCACCGCTACATTTAACAAAATAAGAATTGCACGTATCCACGAATAAAGAATTTTAAATCCGCAATACCCAAGCACATAACAAGGTATATAGTGACACCTGTCTGTTACAACAGTGGTATTACGTGTCATTTGTCAATCTTATTCGAAAGACTGAAAAAGCACTTACTTTATGTATTTTATTTACTTTCCTAGAACTTTTCGCTACTGTAATATTACGTCCTGCATTGAATATTGAGTTTGTAAACCTTGCTGTTCAGGCAGGATTTGATTTCAAGAACTTTTGTTATGTGTTTACTATTATATTATATACATTTAAGCAAATAAATGATTGGATTTGATACTACTTCGTATTTTATTGTTAAGAAGTAAACGAGAAACGAGAGAAGAGGCTTAATTTTTAATCAACAAGCAAAGAGTACCATAGCTTTCAGGACCTTAACCGAGAAGATATTAAATTGTTACCCCAAGGTAAATTAATTACCGGAACGAGAACAATAATGCAACAAGTGATATATGGCAACATTAACGTTAACTTTAGCGAAAATGATACCTTTATGGGGTAGATAAAGATATAAACATTAAGGACCAGTATTTAATGATTGAAGTTTTACCTTAATGAGAGAACAATAAAAACTTAGAACGTTCTGGTAATTTCCTGATGATTTTGTTACAGACATTAAATAAGAAGGATAAAAGCGGTCTCTTGGATTATTTTGAGTTAAAATTCTAACTGTGCAATACTATCTATGTTTTTAATAAGGTGTAGCTTAGTGTTAGTGAAAATGGGGATAAGGCAAGTAAAAACGAGGTGTACCCCACAGTGTCACTACCTTTGGTAGTTTCGTTCGCAAGCTACAGTAATTTAGTGAAGTTTTAAATTCGAAGTCGCTTTAACGCAGCGTGCACCAGGAAGGTGTGGTCATGTTTAAGGATTTGTATAGCTGTAGACCATCAAACTGAACAACTTTATCCATGGAGCCAATATCGAAATCGCGAAAAAATTATCAGCTGTTCTCTACATTTGCAGTGCAGTTTTATATGGGACAGATGATTTTTTTTTCACTGTTGCGTTTTGTGTCCCATGGATAAAGTGAGTATACGCGGTATAAAAGCTACTTTGAACTTCACTAAATTACTGTAGATCCTGAACGAAACCACCAAAGGTAGTGAATAGGCACCGATAAACAGGACAAGTATCATTATAAGTACCATCTCGGGTCCAGTTGAAAACCAGCGTCGGGCACTAGCTGCTCGGCAGTTTGCTGAACTGGGCCTATTTGGCGCAGCCGTGAAGCACACAATATTGTCTCTTTTTTCTGTTTAATTTACGTTTTATATTGTGTAGATTTAAGTTTTTTTATTGTGTGCACTTGTGGCATGTGCCAAATAAATATGTTTTCTTTCTTTCTTTCTTTCTTTCATTGGTCTTTTTATTAAACTCCCTAAACACATACACTCTAAAAGGCCAGATTTAATACGCCATCCATTTTCTAGAACAAATTGCACACGTGGCGCGGAAACATTTGTTAAGGCAGGGTTCGAGAACCTAAGGCACGCTATATAATATTGTCGGAATACATTACATACTACGCCAGGAATTTTTTGCAAAGGTGCAATGTGAATTTTAAACGCAATATTTTGTCCAGGGGTAAAGGGGACTTATATGGTGGTCGTGTGATGTGTGCTCTAATCTAGACAGGTACTATCATCATCTGCCTAGCCTTTTCCCAACTATATTGGAGTCGTCTTCCAGTCTTACCGGATGCAGCTGAATACCAGTATTTTACATGGAGCGACTGCCTATCTGACCTCCCACAACCCAGTTAGTACTGGGTAATACGATACCCCTTGGTAAGACTGGTTGTCAGACTTTTTGGGCCACTGACTACCTATCGACTATCAAAGATCTACAAATGACACCCGGGATCAACGGCTTAACGTGCTTTCCGAGGCACGGAGGAAACTCGGTATGTAATGGGTGGTCACCCACCTACAGACCAACCTAGGCAAGCACCGCTTAACCTAAAAATCAACCCGAGCGGCTGTTATTATTTAGCCACAAGCTCCTCAATCTAGACAGGTACTATGTGTAATTGATTTCATTACCACTGCTCTTAAAACGGCGAAGTTAAACATCGTGAGGAAACAGGCATGACCTACAAGCAAAATTTCGAAGACATATGACATGTACCAACCAGTACTGACGCGTGGTGGATCATAGCCCACTCTTTCTCAAAGAGAGCAGGCCAGTATCGCACCTGTAAGAAACTTCATAGTCTTTTTTATTTAAATAAAAAAATACAGACTATGAGGTTCGGACTGTAAGGTTTTCTTTTGAAAAGCAAAGGATGGCAAAAAGAAAACAGGAAGCATTGGGTAACTAGAGCATCCGTAATGATACCTTTCATTATATTGGATTAGAAGAATTTTATGATCCAATTAGAGCAGCGGCTGAACGATTGGCTTTCCGACCCAAGGGTCGCAAGGAATCTCTTTTTAACGATATTTTTTCATCGATAGCAATTATATTGGAATACTTGTGTGTCTCTTATTATACAGTGTGTATAAAGGACCTATCTCATCTGTGAGTGTGTTGTTAAATATCGTGCTAAAAACTTAAGTAGGCAGTTTTAACCTGCGATTTTTATCATGGGTGTCCATGGCATATTTAGGGTTTTTCTTTACAATAACGGGTAATATTTTCGTTTTATCCATACTAATATTATAAATGCGAAAGTAAGTTTGTTTGTTTGTTACCTTTTCACGTCTGAATCAGTGAACCGATCATACTGAAATCTTGCTTATACGTTGTCAGGTGTACAGAAACGGACATAGAATACCTTTCATCCCGAAAAAAAGTACTGTTACCGAGAAAAACAGCAAAAACTTTATAAAATATAATAGATGGCGCCACGTGTCTTTCGAATCATTATTGAATAATATTTTTACAAGCTGAGTACAACCCGAATTAATTGTCAAATTCTATATTAACGCGAGCAAAGCCGCGGGCAAAAGCTAGTTGGCTATAAACCAACACCTGTTGACACTGTTAATATTTCAATTAAGGATTTACAATAATCACTGTAAATGTAACAATTTCTTATAGGTTCTTACTGATCAGGCAAGAAGCTTATTCTTATGTATGTGTAGTAGCTGACATGACATATAGGACTAACAATAAAAACTATTGGCCATCCCTAATCCATTCATCCAAGGCATTCAGAGTCCAAATACGTGACGTTTAGAAGCAAATTGTGATCGGAATAGGCATTCAGTAATGGAATTGACTCCCTCGGTACGTATTCGGAACGGCAATAGGCCTTCTCCAGCTTCCCAAGGCGATATAGTCGGATGTGCTGCAAATACGAACCAATTGGGAACTATTTTTGTAGAGACGAGAGAAAACTATTAATTTGTAGTTTGGAAATGTTGTTTTAAAGAACATAACATCATAAAATCACGCCTGTAATCCCTGAAGGGTTAGGCAGAGGTGTACCATCGTAGTACGGGAGCCCCCTTTTTTTATAATTTGTCGTCATAGAGGAAACAAAAATACATATTCTGTGAAAATTTCAACTGTCTACCTATTACGGATCATGATATACATCCCGCTGACAGACAGACGGACGGACAGACAGCGGAGGCTTAGTAATAGGCTCCCGTTGGTTACCTTTTGGATACGAAACCCTAAAAACGACATAGTAGGTCCTAGATCATCGTAATTACACGTATTACGGCATCCAGAGCTGACTCTAACGTTGCGATGCGTTGATCACGTGCAGTTTCTTAAATCAAAAGTCATTTATGAAAACTAGCTTTAAGATCAGCCCTTTTATGTAACGTCAATAACACAAAACAGTCCTCCAAAATGCCCACCCTTCGCCTCTTCCAAGTATTTTAGCTGGGACGGGGACAGGTGGGGCGAGGAATAAGCTCCCCGGCAACTCCTAGGTAAAACTCCTCCCTAGCAGATGAAACAAATAACCCTAATACCTAAGCTAACCTTATTCCATCAATAATACGGTCCAATACAACAGCACTTTACAGGTCAGTTGACACATTAGGCCGAATATTGGATAAGCGAGCGATCGTATTCCCAATTTGATTAGCTCCGTGATTTGGATCGTTTCATTTGGTTCGCTTGATTATATACCTATGTATTTCTGCGTTTATTGTTTACGCTTAACCTGAGTAATATTGGTTTGTACATAAATATGTCTTGTTAGCTTTTGGACACGGATTTGCTTGGGTGGAAGTCGGAAGTTTTCCGACAGGAACGTAGTACAGGAATAAAAATTATCTTGTCGTATATCCCTGATCCGATCGGCTGGTGTTCATTCGACACTTCTTCACAGCAAAAATTCTAGGAAGGGGCGAAAGGTGGACGCTTTGGGGGACTATTTCGTGTAATATTGATGTTTAAAAAGTGGTCATTATAAGTCTAATTTGGATAAATGACTTTTCTTCTTCATAGCGTACACAGCATCATGCTGAGTGGTAACCTGCTTGTCGTAGTCACGACGTGCAAGCTTTTAACTATTTTTTTCTTTGTTTCTATCCTGTTGTATTTATAATATTTGTTGTGCTTATGATTTTGTTAACTTATTTTGTTTGTATGCACGTCATGTCCCTGCGACAAATAAATATTATTTCTTTCTTAATGTTTAGCCCAAAACTCAGCCACGCGAACCCCGTTCTCTTATGCAGTAAATAAATCATCAAAGACTTTTGATTCTGCTGAAAAGTAATAGAAAGACAGACTTTTACTGTCAGTTACTTATGTATTCATTACATTAGTATTAATAACCCAACAATTAGATGTCACAAAACCCTCCAATTTTAAGAACAACCCCGTCTGATAACACACACAGCCACACAAACCCCGTCTGATAACACATCGCGATCAAATCCGTTCTAAACAAATTCTCGTTTGAATATTTTCGCTCGGCGGCTGGTGTCGGTTCAGTAGGTCGGTTCAAAGCGGCTGATATAGCTCCTAGCTATAACCGTACCTCTGACGTCATTCATGCCGTACGTGGGTATACGGAGCCTGTTTCGGTTCTCGATGTTTTGTACTGAATATTGTCATTTAGGTTGTTTTGTCTTTGAATAGGTGTGGGTTGTGACGTTTGTCGTATTGTTGTCTCTGTCTTGCGGAATTGGTATAGGTGTGTTTTGTGGTGTGCCTCAATGTGGAATTTGTTTTTTGTAGGGATCACGATTGTTAGGTAAAGCGTGAAGCTGTTGGTTCCGGCTTTCATTTGTAGATCTTTGACAGTTGTTACAGGTTGTCAGTGAGCCGAAAGTCTTACACAAAGGGGTATTATGCCGATGCCTGCCGGGGCTGCAGGACTGTTCGAAAGAGATACCGCGGCCCTGGAACACAAAGGGTAAAGAAGGAACATGGATAGGTTTTAATCACTTTAGTCACTTCCTTCCATTTGATGACTTCCCACCTGAAAAAAGGGGGTATTATCCGGTACTAACGGGGTTGTGTATAAGCTATTTATATATAAAGTTACATTCAGAAGAATGGATGGTATTCCTAAGTAGACTGTAGTTGGCTTAGCATAACGACTTGTGTCTGAAGACGTAACAGGATCAATTTTAGGCCCATCGCAAAAATAAACTTAAGATCTACCTCTGTTCAAACAATACCTGTTCATCAACCGCCAAATTAAAACAAAATGGCCGCTCGTTATCCTTTAATTTCACCTCACAATAACGTTACGGAACCCACGGATTTCCCTGACCAAATCAAACAAGGGTTTTAAACTATCTATTTTGAGAACAATAGAGCCGTACCCTTAACCCGTCTCACCGATTAATAAATCAAATCGATTCAATCGGAAAGCCTGACAAATCGAATCTCCGTATCAGTTATATCGGGAATCTGTTCAAGTATCTACGAGTTGGAAAATAAAATGGAACACGATTGAAATACGGGGTTAGTTTGAAAAATGTTTAAGGGTGAATCGTTTTTATTATTTTATAATAAAGAAATCTGTTTAAATACTGTGCGAAAAAGACGCACTTTTTTGTGGAAATCTTTTTTTACTGTGCGAAAAAGACGCACTTTTTTGTGTCTTCTTTCAATATTTTTTTTTTAAGTTTTAAAAATATTTTTTTTTATTCAACCATGTAAATTTTAGTTACTGAACTGGAAGATAATTTCATGCAAAGTATTTCTGTTGTATTTTTAATCTATCTAGCAAATAGTGCTAATCTAAGGAGCATATAACATGGCTAATTAATTTTTCTAAAATATATGGGTTTAAAATTTTGGCAGACAGAATAAATTAGGATTCCTGTGACATACACAGTAAATACTAGTAAATACACCGTAGGTACTGGAAGGTATATAATAATATCGCGGAGTCTAATTTCCTAATTTTCTATTAATATTATAGTTTGTTAGGATGGATGTTTGTTACTCTTTCATGCAAAAACTGCAGAACGGATTTGGATGAAGTTTGGCACACAGATAGTTTACAACTTGGATTAACACAGGATACTTTTTATTCCGCTAGTACGACAATTACCGAACTACACGCGGGCGATGCCGAGGGCTAGCTATTTAAATAATTTCAAAATGAGTGTTCACTCCCACGTACCACAAATGAGAGCTGCCCACTGCTTAAACTTCCCACACTAAAACCAGGCTTAAAAGCTTTAGTACTAAATAAATACGACAATCCAAATAATAACAAAAACTCCTACACGTGTAACATCTACTCTCCTGTTCTGTGACGTTCTGTGGGAGTGATGAACGAGTGAAGTTCTTTCCTTTCGCTTGTGCGTCGTCCACATGAAGCGAACTCAAATAGTATTATTATTATCAGCCATTTGAGTCCCACTGCAGGGCAAAGGCCTCCCTTCCCTTCTTCCACTTATCCCTATCCAGTGTTTTTGTTTGCCAATCCTTTTGAAAAGAGTCGAGTTCGTCCCGCCATCTCCTTCTGGGCCTGCCGCGTTGCCGTTTGCTGCTTTTTGGGACCCATTGTGTGGTTACTTTAGCCCATAGCTCCTCCGGCATGCGACAGATGTGGCCAGCCCAGTTCCATTTTAGCTTGGCAGCCGTGTGACCTACATCGGCAATTTGAGTTTTGGAACGCAGTATCGTGTTCCTTATACGATCAGTAAGTTTGACTCCAAGGATACTGCGCTCCATTGCTCGCTGACAGACACAGAACTCAAATAATAAGTTTTAAATAATACTTTGAGATAACAAAACTAACATTAATTATGAAATTTATTACCACAGTGGATCTTATGTTGTCCAAAATAAATAATTTATTTATTTATAGCAACTACCCACATAAAGGATAAACCGCAGAAAAGGGAAAATTAATGTTTAAACATCAATGAAATAACCTCGGGCGGTTCAGTCCAGGTAAAATAAAGTGAAATCCGATGCAGACAGCACATTAATCAAACCACATGGGACGCCGTGCCCACATGGTAAATGGGACCAATTTGCCCCATTTCATAAATGTCCATTCAATAGTGCTGTCAATATGACATAATTTGATCGGGAAAAACCGGGATATAGGTAAGTGGGGATGGGTGAAAAATGGTCGTCAAATTATTCAGAGCGGAAGGTATTCTGACGCAATCTGAATCAATTTGAAAGTGTATGCTTATTACTGTACAGATTACTAAATAATCATCTGCCTAGCCTAGGCCTACTTTGTGGGGTTCGGTTTCCACTCTAACCGAATGCAGATGAATACCAGTATTTTACAAGGAGCGACTGCCTATCTGACCTCCATAACCTAATTAGTATGGAGTAATATTATACCCCTTGTTAAGACCGGTTGTCAGATTTTCGGGCCACTTTTCCGACTACCCCTAACGACTGTCGAAGATCTTCAAATGACAGCCGGGACCAACGGCTTTCCGAGGCACGCAGGAAACTCTGTAAGTAATGGTTGTTCCATCAGCGCGGCTTAACCTGATCGGCTGTTATTATTTAGCCACGGGCTCCTCAGTACAGATTAATAAAAATCTAGGTTTAATAAATCTAGGCCCAGGTGACGCCAGATGTTTCTATCGTCAAAACTCCCACAAAATACGTGTACTAAAATATAAAAAAAACTTCTACCCAAAATGATAATATTAGTTGAAGACATGACGTTGTTTGAGGAGGGTCAATCGCCCACAGGCTGCCAACACACGATACCCTTAAAATTAATCCGTCTCTTAAAACCCGGGATCCCCCGATGATGGACTTGTCCCGCGGTTTGACATCCGTATGTAATCCGATGGTAAATTGCGGCGATTGTCCGGAAAATCGCGAAATTTGGTCGAAATAGAAATAGTTTGAATTCAAAGAGATTTAAAGGACTTATAGAGCGGACGTTGGGAATATTTTCATACAAATGTTGATGTCGAAAATTTTCGATTTTGACACACGAATGCTACCTGACAAGCGGGCGTATGACACTAGACAGAACGATTAGTTACTAAGTAGTAACAAGTATTGGATTACGATTTTCTTCGTCTTGTCCTGTCTATTGCTGGTAAATATTTGAATGTCTTTGTATTGAAACATCATGCTGATTGGTGATGTCAATACGATTGAGTGATTAACGTTATGGATTTTTAGGAGTCTATATCGCTTTGGAATTGGTTTTGATACGACATTATAATAACGAATATTGTTTTTAAATTGACCAGCGCGTTTTGTATGGTGGATTTATTAGATGGAAATGTCAGGGTCTCTAAATTTCGTTAGATACAAATTAAAAGGACCAATAATATACAAAGTAAAACAAGGACTACGAAAACCAACATTACCAAAAAATCAACGCACAGTCGCTAGCACATCAAGTTACCACAAACTATCAAAATTGTGCAAATGATTTTAAACTATAAAATGTTATTAGTTATGTTCAAAATCGAATGAGAACATTTGACAGATTGTAGTAAATTGATACGCTGGCGACTGTACCTAACACCTACTTGTTGGACATACCTATTTACATAACGAAGAAACTATTTACCATACAAAATCTTCCCCATAACCCAAAAACCAGATTACATGTATCAATTGACCTAGCATCAAAAACTAATACATACATATAGAATCTAACCTAATTCCGGGCGCGGTGCGCTCCAATGGTTCAGAACCGTCCCGCTAATGCGATCGACGACCGTCCGTCTGTCCGTTTGCTCGCAAAATATTGCTCTTTTTCAATAGATTTTTCTATTAATCACATTTTTCCACTCCATTGCCGGTATTTTGATGTAAGTTACCGAAATATTGCTTTTATATGTGAAAGGCTTTTTTTTACGGATGGGAAATCATCAAATGACTCCTCTCCTCCCGCTCTGGGTGGAGTGGGAGGGAGTGTCAGACTCTTACTGACTAAAACCCATCCATGTTCCTTCATTGCTCTTTGTGTTCCAGGGCCACTTGTTCCCAACGAGTCACACTGTAACATGTGACAATGTGACTCGTTGGGAAAAATTGAGAGTCAAATCCCAACCAGTCACACTGTTACTCGATAGGACAATTTTTTGTGTTTATTCCCAACGGATCACACACCATGTGAAGAGTGTGACTCGTTGGGAACTATCGTTTTATTTCGGTTCGATTTACGAGGTTTCCAATTGTTAGATTCCTTTGATTGAGGGAAAGGGCTCGTGGCGAATAAAACACTTGTTTTTCTTCTAGAGAGTAAATCCAGAAAGTCCTTAATGACGAGACTGATTTGACAACAAGCACGCGGTGTTGCAAGAATAAAAAATATAAAAATAAAATGTTGGGGATGCCAACACTTTGACGATTTTGTAGTTGAAAAGCTACTAGGCTTGTTAAAAGCGTAGGTTTAATACTTCGATTCTTTAAGACAAGCTTTAACTTTCAGTTCCATACTTCAACTATTAGTACGCCTAGGTGTTGTATAGTCTGGGAAATCAATTGTTTTCAAATAGAGTGAATAAATTGCCATTCTTTGACAGTTTTAGTTTAAAATGGGTACCCCTATATCACGTTCATACCGTTCAATTTATTTATGTGACCGTACATAGTTACGTTACATGTTTAACTCATCTAAGAAACTGTCCTATTCCCAGAAATATCTTTATAATAAAACAACAAAACCCACAAACAAAAACCTGTAACGCTGTAAGCGTTAATGGGTTAAAGTTAAAATGCACTGCGTATTTAAGGGACAGGTAATAATTTCTACTGAATAAGACATCGAATCGAAGGACGGCGGTTTTTTTTTATCTTGTGTTTTTGACGTTTGAAGTTCAAAAAGTGCTAATCTTCAGCCTAGTTTGAATGGCTTCCTTAATATCATAAATAATAAAGCCATTACTTCGAAAATATAAAGAAAATTCCGTAAAAGATAATATTAACTATTTTATCAAAATAATATATTTTCTTTTTCCCTGAAACATAATTTTATTGAAAAAGATAGCCTCAGCGCCTTCTCATATTTTATCTTTAGTCTTTATTTTTTACAAAATATCTACGGCCTCCAAACTTAATTGAGTGTTCCCAGGCGTATTTATTTTCAATCTAGACTAGTATTTGCCTTGTTACATGATAAAATACTCGATATTTTTGTAGTAACAGTTTGGGTTCATACTCTTTGCAAAATAGGCCACAGGTTGGTGGGGATATGAAAATATTTCTTCTTTGTTACACCGAGTTCTCGTCTTTTATGGAGTTTCAAACAAAATTATTAATGTTTGAGTTTCGAGTTAAGTTGGTCCTTTTTGACTTTGTTTCGAGTGTATCATTTTTGTTGGTGGATTTATTAATTCATTATTTTGCGAATAACGTGTTTTGTTTATTTCGTAGTTGATCACTGAGGTCGTGACTAAATAATAACAGCCGCTCGGGTCGATGTTTAGGTTAAGCCGTGCTCGCCTAGGTTGGTCTGTGGTTGGGTGACCACCCATTACATACCGAGTTTCCTCCGTACCCAAAAAGTGCCCAAAAAGTCTGACAACCAGTCTTACCAAGGGGTATCGTATTAACCAATACTAACTGGGTTGTGGAGGTCAGATAGGCAGTCGGTCCTTGTAAAATACTGGTATTCAGATTCATCCGGTTAGACTGGAAGCCGACCCTAATATAGTTAGGAAAAGGCAATGCAAATGATGATCACTGCAAAAAAAGACAATCTTCCATATCTGGGACGTTGAGTAAATTCAATAACTAACAACCAATACCTAATGGTTCACTTCAAACGGCATCCGATACAACAAATTACGTCCAGAAACCCGCAATTATTTACTTTTCCTCAAACTGGCAGATCTAACAAACCGTGACAGCAAAAAATCGCATCGATCGGCAAAGGTTGCGCTACGGGGTTCTTCCGCCACGGAAATTAACAGGAACAAAGCATCGTGACGTCAGAACCAAGGGAAAACTGACAAAATGACGGATGTTCGCACGCTTTTTTTTTGAAAAAGGAATTTTTTGTATGTCGATGCTAATTCTGGGTGACCGAATGATGTGTAGTTTGAAGTTCGAATAGGTATGTTTAAAAAAAAGTCTGGTGGCGGTTTTTGCAGAGCTTGGAATGAAATGTACTGTCCCCGTCGTATTGCCGTAGGGATTTGAAAACTGAACTGCAATGTTTGGCATCAAAGGTTTTTTGCATTTCAAAAAGGTATTTGTTCAACCAAATCATTTATTTGCTTGAATATGGGTACACATATTGTTTCACTATTTTATTTATATCATCTGAAAGTCTGACAACCAGTCTCACCAAGGGGTAACGTATTACCCAGTAATTGAGTTTTTGAAGTCAGATAAGCATGTGCTCCATGTAAAATACTAGTATTCATCTGCGTCTGGTTAGAGTGGAAGTCGACCCTAACATAGTTGGAAAAGGCCCGGCAGGGTTACTCTATGCTATAAATGGGTTTTTGCAGTCGACTGAGCCTATTTTCTTGAAATCTGAAAACCATCAGTACTCCTGATAATGTAACAACCTTTGACTGCCCTCTTAGCGCTAACGATGCCTGAAACAAAGGTTTTTCAAGGGTCACAGCTCCTAATTCTGCGGTGTTACCCAACAGCGTGGCAACATTTACATGGCAAGGCCTTGTTTACATAAAACATTGGGTTACGAACGGTAGTCGATATGTACTACCACAGTATAAAGAATATCAGTAGGTAAACCAACTTAGTTCTTTTTGGGAAATTAAACGCAGAACGCAGAGTTAAAGTTGTCAACTAAGTTTTTGTTATGCTGCACTACACACATAACCACTTGACCCGATACATCATCATCATCAGCCTACAGCAGTCCTGGACAAAGGCCTCCTCAATGGCACGCCACTCAGCTCGATTCTCAGCAACTCTCATCCAGTTGCTACCAGCCACCCTGCAAAGATCGTCGCTCCACCGAGTCTGAGGGCGTTCCACCTTACGGTTTCCGATACGACAGCCTCGAATTACTCTCGACTTACCTGTTACATGAACCATGCTTAGAACTATACTGAGCAATGGCCGTTTTGGGTGGATGTGACGTATATTTTCCTAATCATTCTCTATGTGCCTTTCTGTATTATGTATAATGTTCGAACGCAAATCTTAGTCTTTCTTTTTCTTTTCGTTCTTTCTAACTCTTGTAAACGCTATGCATGTGTGACAACTGATTCCGACAAATTGTTCCGAGTTGCAATACTGTATGTTAATATTAAGACGCCTACTGTGTGTATTGCCTGCCTTCGATTCGTTAGGATTAACTGTACCACTGACAGATCGGTACGGTCCGACTGCGTAATTTAATCGGACCCCAGTTCGTTATTTTCACGCCTTTCTGTTTTTATTTATTGGTTTAGATTTTCGAGATAAAATGGGATGAAACGAAGCAATAGGTATTTAATTGGTAGTCTTATGCGATTTCATTTTGTTCTAGTCTTCGTATTTTATTTACAGTTATTACGAAAAAAAGCACATGCTTTACCAAGCACAGTTTACTTACGACACAAATTTTAAGAATCTTTCTGTTTCATTATTTTTATCTGACCTTATTGGTGCAGTGGCGTCATCTACACATACGTACTACACATCTTACCTGAAGTCACGAAAAACTTACATCGTGAATGCAGGTGGAAGATTCTAGTGAGATCAGGATAAAAAGATATGCCATATTTACAACAGCCAGACTACAACTGTTGCTCATCAGCCCAGCAGACATTACCAGACATCAGTCTGGTCGGATGATTCGCCCTTTTTTAATCGATGATGAAGAACTTTCCGCTCGTGGCTAAATAATAACACCCGCTCGGGTCGATCTTCAGGTTAATTCGTGCTTGCCTTAGGTTGGTCCGTGGATGGGTGAACACCCATTACATACCGAGTTTCCTCCGTACCTCGGATAGCACGTTAAGCCGTTGGTCCCGGGTGTCATTTGTAAATCTTTGACAGTCGTTAGGTAGTCAGTGGCCCAAAAAGTCTGACAACAAGTCTTACGAAGGGGTATCGTATTACCTAGTACTAACTGTGGAGGTCAGATAGGAAAAAATACTGGTATTTAGCTGCATCCGGTTAGACTGGTAGCCGACCCCAATATAGTTGGGAAAAGGTTACGCAGATGACGAGATGATGATGATGAACAACTCTCAACCTTATTCCTCATACCCTTAAAGTACAATATAAAATTTTGTCCTATGCCTATTTTTTTCAACAAGACCCAACGTAAAATTTTGAGCAAAAACTGTGTTTAATCTTCGTCACGTCACGTTAGGATGTGGGTGTTGGATTCATTCCAAGTATTTTTGCCAGTAAGGTATTTAAGGGCTCAAAAAGGCTTTTGGTAAATTCCATGCTCTCTACCTGAGTAGAAGAATTAATTAGGTACTTACGAAAGTAAATAGAGCATTAAAATAACTTGATACGTTGCCTGGTGTACAGAAACGGACACAGGGTACCTTTCATCCCGAAAAATAGTACTGTTCCCGAGGAAGACAACAATAACGTTCTTATGATAATAGATGGCGCCACGTGTCTTTCGAATCATGATTAGAATTATATTATTACAAGCAGAGTACAAACCCGAATTGATAGTCAAATTCTAAATTAACGGGAACGAAGCCGCGAACAAAAGCTAGTACGTCTATAATTTGCAAATAACGACCAGAACACTATTCAAAACTCTAGCAGAACAACAATCCAAAATTTCACCACTCCAAGTGCTAATTCATTCGAGAAGTTATCCCGACATTAGTTCGAATAACGCACTTAATAGGATCACGGGAATTGATTCCGATACGGAATTGCTTCCCGGAATTATCGGATGATTCCCGGTTTAATTCAGGTTCGATAAGCCTTTGGGCTTCTACTTAAATTGTAAGTAATAGCTTTTTAAAAGGACGGCGCTTTTTTAATGGCAGGTTTTCAGCCAGTAAATGTTCTGATTCTATAAAGGTTTTAAAATTTTAATTATATATGTTAGGTATATAGGGTGGAAGGGATATCAACGCAAAAACGAATACCACGTATTCACTTGCTCCGGTGAAGGAAAACCTCGTGAGGAAACCAGCATGCCTGAGAGATATTTCTTGACGGCATGTTAAGTCAAGTCAGAGGCCCATAGGCGGCATACAAACTCTGATATCAGGTAAGGCACTAACCAGACGATAAAGTAGAAATAAGTTCATCATTTCGAACTCACCCACATACAAATTTTTCATCGCCAATTTAGAAAAAAAACTGTTTCCCACAAAAGAGCAATACTTACACGGTCAAAATGTATGTAACAGCAGGTTTTTTTAATAATGTCCCTTTCACCTTGCATAGTAGGTTAAAATAGCCTTAAAAAACATAATTAACAAAATCAGTTATATTCTATCAAGAATGATGCTTGGTTCCTTTGACACTAAAGTTCATTTAGCTGAGAAATACAGGAATAAGAAAACGTTTTCATGTAAAAAGATGGAAAATACAAGCGCAGTCAATGGTTTAAACATAATTCAACAAACATGAATGGATTTGTTTCTTTGTAATCTGTGATCACGTCCCATTCTAGACGATTCCCATTCGATTCGATTTCCTCTTTAACAAAGGTTCAAATCGTTAGATGTGTTTATGTTACCGGAAATGTATGAAACCTAGGAATACTGTTTAAAGCTTTCACGGTTTACAACTAAACTTATACTGTCATTTGCCGGCTGCTACCTTTGAGCTTACTCAAAACTGAATTCCACGTACTCGACAATTTGAAGCCATCCTCTAGATTGATTTTTTTTTGTTTCTTATCTTAATTGCTACTCTTGTCAGCCTTGGTAAGCCGGCATCGTAATAAGGACTCCACAAAACTTGGTGATACTGTGAGTGTGTTTTGCCCTGACTTAGTGTCGAGTTCCACTAGTACGCGTAGCAAAAGACAAAGAAAGAGGATAGACAGATTTATGCTCTTAATAATTTATTTTCCATCCACCCGCTTTCTCCAGTCAACCCGTGATCATGGCGCTTGCAACAGCGTCGAAATATCGGGAGCTCAAAATAATGATCAGTCACGGAAGATGTCCCGTAAGTGACAGTATAAGTTTAACTTAGGAATAGTACACATTTCCTAGGAAATATATACAATTCCGAGCCTACTTAGGAAATGTGTAAAATAAAGTTTCAAAGATTCTTAAATACACACATCTCCTGTGAAATGAATTTCCTAGGAATTGTATGCAACTCCGAGATGACACTAGGAAATATATAAAAACGAGTGCTCTCTGTGAATATTATATAATGAATAAAACACGAATAAAATCAACGCCAAGGTAAATATCAAAATGTTGTAATAAGGCGCAGTCGACGTAGCCCCGCTACACGGGGCTCCTATTTTTATCTGCAGAAAAAAAAAGAAAATTAAAATCATAGCTTCCTAACAATTCATGACAAAAATACTTTTCGTTCTATTATTTTATTTCTTCGTAAATGTATTGAAAAATGTCGTTTGATATATGCACGTGGGGGTAACAAAGTTTACCGCAGTTCTCGGCTCCATAACAGCCTCGCCAGGCGGCTCGGGTGTGAATTCTGCCTCGAATGCAATAACAAAGTTTCCCCACTTATGTAAAATGTACTATTTCTTTCTTTCTTCTCTTTAGGAGACATTATAAAGTTTTTCCTCCTAAAAATATTATCACAGCACGTTAAGTAAACGCACGAACATCGTCGATTGATTTCCGTAGCCCGTATGTAATGGTATGGCCACTTCCGGGGTTCCCTTGTAGCAAACATCGCCGCGCTTGCTCGGTGATAAGTCAATATTATTGCAGGAGGTCCAAGTGCTATTGGTTTCGACGTTTTTGGGTCACGCTTGACGGTTTTGGGATGACCGAACGGGATTTTCTTTCTGATGAATCGCGAACTGAATTGGGCTGTCAGTTTATTTGAAAGTTCGAGGATATTTTTCGCTTTGGGTGTTGGCAACAGGTCTTAAATGTACCTTAGCAGCCAGCAAACAATTTATCACTAATTTAAGGAAGAAAATCTCACTAGTCTCAAAATTGGTCGATACGGATATAGTGCGAACGCGGCTCCGGACACGGACACTGCAGTAAAATATGTATGGTCCGCAATATGTCCGTTAAGGTTTGACAGCTCACTTTGGCCGTCACGGATTTGATGAGGTCAAACGGATCTTTAGGTGATCGCGTAACCATTTATACCTTCACAGTTTTTTCCTGCTGAAATCAGGATACAACCGTAAAGGTAATATTGATCATGCAGGACAGTTATTTTAAAATACCAATTAAAACTACCAAGTATAAAAACAAAATTAACTACATTTTCCCTATCAAGTCAACAATTCAGTTTTATCCTCCAAACGGTGATTTAGAAACGACATCGGAATGCAAAATATTGAAGTAGTAGTTTTCCTACTACTGTGGAGCTCGTGGCTAAGTAATAACAACCGCTCGGGTCGTTCTTTAGGTTAAGCCGTGCTTGCCTAGGTTGGTCTGTGGATGGGTGACCACCCATTACATACCGAGTTTCCTCCATGCCTCGGAAAGCACGTTGGTCCCGGGTGTCATTTGTAGATCTTTGACAGTCGTTAGGTAGTCAGTGGCCCAAAAAAGTCTGACAACCAGTCTTATCAAGGGGTATCGTATTACCCAGTACTAACGGGGCTGTGGAGGTCAGATAGGCAGTCGCTCCATGTGAAATACTGGTATTCAGCTGCATCCGGTTAAACTGAAAGCCGACCCCAATATAGTTGGGAAAAGGCTAGGCAGATGATGAGTTCTCCTACTCCCATCAACGGGTATGTATGCTTAGTTGTCCATAAAAATCTACAAGGCCATCAATCAATCATTTTGTGTCGGCAGATGAAAGTTATTGACGCCGACACATCTGGGTACAGTTAAAAGATATAATAGGCACATCCTATCCCACTAATATTATAAAAGCGAAAGTTTGTGAGGATGGATGGATATTTGTTACTCTTTCACGCAAAAACTACAGACCGGATTTGGATAAAATTTGGCACATAGATAGTTTATAACCTGGATTAACACATAGGATACTTTTTATCCCGGTAGTACCATCCCGTGGGACATTACCGAACTCCACGCGGGCGAAGCCGCGGGTATAAGCTAGCACTGATATATGCCGTGATGTATGTGCCTATTTATGTATATCAATTTTATTTATGTTAACAAAATGGTTTTTTCCTATTTATTTTTTTTGTACTCTATCAGAATACTGTCTTATTTGACCCAAAGGTTGACTGGTAGAGAATGCCTTGTGGCATTAAGTCCGCCTATGTGGTACTCTTGTACATGAAGTTTAAACAAAATAAACATAAATTCACTTAATCCACAAATTACACTCAAACAAATACACCAAACTCTTCATACTCTTACATATAAGTGGTTTAAATGACGATGTTATTTATAGTTTTGGTCCCGTACTCATACACTCATACAACTCACGTTAATAAGGATATAGTTAGCGTCGAGAGCTGGGTGATGTCATACACACACATTTGAAGAGATGCCCTGATTTGAATAGAAGATATTTGAATGTTAATTTCAAATGGAATGTTGATCTTAAGGTTGAAATTTCAATGGTTACGGGTAAGTTGTCGTGAAGGGGACTCCTTTAGATGATGTGTGACAATAGTTAAAGATATTAGTATTTCGGATATGTCAGGATTTATTCCGTTACGCTCGTACATCATGTGGGCAGGCGATGGGTTTCGTGCTATGAAAATACACTGGGTGCGAAACACTGTTTCTAGCAAACTAATGAATTACTTGAGATTACAACTAAACACAATAAAACGGGGCACAATGAATCGGATATAGTTCCAAGATGTCTCAACTCTGCCGCGATCAGACATTGACTGTCGCATCGCCTTGAGCTGAACATCAGGGCTCTGTAGAAGTGCGCTGTGGTGTCACCACTGCACACAAGCGCGCTTTCCAATTCATTTTAAGTCCATACTAACGACCGGATCCGACAAGTATAACATGATAAGCTTATAATGTTCCCATTGCTGGGCCGCTTCTCTCGCTACGAAAGTGTTCCATGTTTTCTGACATCTGTTTCGCTGATAGAATATAATTTTTTAGGGTTCCGTACCCGAAGGGTAACCAACGGGACCCTATTACTAAGCCTCCGCTGTCCGTCCGTCTGTCTGTCAGCGGGCTGTATCTCATAATCCTAAATAGGTAGACAGTTGGAATTTTCTCAGAATGTTTATTTCTTTTACCGCTATAACAACAAATAATAAAAATAAATTAAAAATTAAAGGGGGCACCCCTACTACGTAGTACGGAGCCCTTCAGGCGCGAGTCCGACTTGCATTTGGCCGGTTTTTTTGTCCCTCTGGTTACATTTTCGAAAGTTCCTAAATAAAAATTACAAAATAAACAATTTTACTTCAGCAGCCTTTAATGTCTATCAATCTAGAACAATGTCCCCACTATCCAAGTGAACGGTTTGTGGAATACTTTTCGTGCTCTTAAAAGTATGCTCTGGATGGTATACCTCAGAAATTTAAATACAACAGAAACAATAGCTATTCATCTCACGATAACATTGCCTCTGGCCTTTCACTAATCATTAATCACGATAACTTTAAACCCCATATTGTTTACCTCCCGTACATCAAAAACAATAAACAATTTAACTAAACAAAGATCAACTCAATACAAAACCCGGACTCCGATTAATTAATCAATTCAATTAAAGACGGAATTTAACAAAAGCATGATATTATATCCGGCTCTCAATAGCGTCCTTCGGAATCAGACAGACGGACGAATCAGTCAACGATGTGAAATAATTCTTGAGATTACTGGACAAAAGCGGTTCAAACTGGTTAATCAACGTCCTGGAACGGTTTTGACTTTTCTCCGAGTGTTTTTAGACGACTAGTTTTTGCCCGCGGCTTCTGTCGCGTACATTTTAAACTTAACAATCAATTCAGGTTGTACTCTGATTGAAATATTATAATTCAATCATGATTCAAGAAAGTCTACTACTACTATGTCCGTTTCTGTACACCTGACAACGTAAATGCAAAATTTCAAGATGATTGGTTCAGTGGTTTAGGCGTGAAAAGGTAACAAACAAACTTACTTTCGCATTTATAATATTTTTAGGATTTGGAGTTATAGAAGATGTGGATCTTATTTGAATGTAGCGACATTTGTGCATCTGTTTGCTGTTTATCCTAGAGTGATACTGGTATTCTGCGATTAGACTTGTTTAAGTCATCGCACTGTGGTTCCCCGCCCATACTAAGGTGCGACAAAAATACTAACTACTTTATTTCTGGGATTTAATTAATGAAACATGTTAGATTAGGAGTATTAACGATTTAATAAAGTAAATAACAATAAAAAACAGTATATTACCAAATTAAAAATACAAATTTAAATAGTAAAATTTAACAAACAAACATTATTCTTAAAAATTTTACAAATCTAAACATTCTTTTATGTTAAACTTAATATGAAATAATACAAAACCCTTACAATATATTAAAAACTCAGTAGTTCCAAAACAGCTTTTGACAAAACTGATTTTTTCTTTCTAGGCAACCTCCTAAGTCCTGTTATAAGTGGGTCAGAACTTTATAAAAGCCTATTTAAGAGGTCTCTATTACGGCGCGTTCGTGTTCCACGCGCGCCTCAAAGAGATGTCAGCAACCAGGAAGGGGCCCGCAAGGGCCGATGCCTGCCGGGGCTGCGGGACTGTTCGAAAGAGATACCGTGGCCCTGGAACACAAAGGGCAATGAAGGAACATGGATGGGTTTTAGTCAGTAAGAGTCTGACACTCCCTCCCACTCCACCCAGAGCGGGAGAAGTCATTTGATGATTTCCCATCGGTAAAAAAAAAAAAAAAAAAAGAGGTCTCTATTTGTCATAACCCTCGAAAACTTCCTAGTGTGACGAAGTCTAAACATCTTAATGTCTTTATTTCGAGTCGGGTCTATATGATGTTACAAACAAATTACTGTCATCATCGGTATCAGAATCACGAAAGGCTTGCTTGTACTCACTGTGCCCTGTACTCCCGTCGAATCCCCATTTACCTATTAAACACAGATTTAATGAGTCATCATTATTGGGAAGCGTGTCTAGCACTTCCTTTTGTGACTCGAAAAGCCTGGAAGCCGTATGGTCAAGCAAAGCTTGTAGTTCAACTTCAGCACCAGATTCTGTGACTGTAATTTGTTTGGGGTAACAATTTTCCTTTTCTTTCAACACAGATTTATATGAAGGTAAAAAATGTAAACTTAACCTATTATTTACAAATTCCTTCATGAGTGTGTACTGATGCTTCGTAAGCTTTGCTTCCACAATTAAAGAAAGTACATCACATACTGACGCAGCTGCAGTACCAGTTCTATAAGCAGTATCTCCAACAGAAGATCGGTCACTCAATGCAGAAGCCATTGATTCACTAACTCTGCAAGCTCCTTTCTTTTCCTCTGTTGGGTGCGCTTCGAGCACTCTGCGTACTGTTTTCTAGGTCGCCCCCGTTTATTGGCTTGTGAATCACCAACATCCTGGAATGTAGTTGCCATCATTTGCATTGGCTGCTGAAATCCCTCCAACAAGACTGTTTCGCAAGTGTCAAGCCAATATTTCCGAATCGCCAAGAATCGAGCTTTAATGTAGTGATTTTTTTTCCAAGTGACAGAGATATTTTGGCATATGTATAAAATTCGGCTTTTCAATTCTCCGAAATCAATGTTATCTTTATCGCTTTCATCTATTGAAAGCGCGGTAAGTATATCTTGAAATACGAGCTTAGCCCGTTCAATAACGGTCAACTTCTTGTTATTTCCAAACTTCAACCAAATTTGAAAGACAAAACAAATAATAATAAAAATAATTATATATATAATTTATTTTTGTGTTTATATACCCGAAAATAAACACTTCCGACTTAAACCTAGAAGAAAAACCAAAATTTTTAATAAATAAGAGCAAAATAAAAGAAATTAAGCGATATTTAAAAATACTACGTGTTCGTAGCAAAATGCTACGAAGAGACAACTTTCGTGTAGCACCTAAATAACTCAAAATGTTGGAAACAATTGGTCAAAGTTAAAGTAAAATTATAAAAACTAAGGTATCACCTAACATATAAAAAAAAACTGAGACCGTATGATTTTTCTTTGTAAACTAAAACTCGAGAAGTATCTATCTACAATTTAAAATGCTCACGAAAAACAGCACATCACGTAGCAGTCAAATTAAAAAAAAAACCAATAATCTTCAAACTCTAAATACAATAAAAAAATATTGTACATACCATGTTCTTGGAAATCCATCATAAATATAAATCACTTGTGAAATAGGTTTCCGGGAATCGATGAACAAAAAAGGTAACAAATGTGTGAGTCACTGATAACGAGTCGGAGCACCTGCGGTAGTCACACTTTCGATGACGAAATGAGAATGAAAGTAATTAGCCGAGTGCACTTAATTTATATTTTTGTTAAGTTTGGACTTCGTAGATGTTATAATGATTATTACTTTTAGAGAATCGCAGAGTGGCCTTGGGTGATTTTTGTCGTACTCTAGGGAACCATAGTGCATCGGTAGCAAAACTGGTGATTGAGTTGTGGAGGACTATACAGGGCTTACCAAGGGGTATCGTATTGCCCAGCACTAACTGGGTTGTGAAGGTCAGATAGGCAGTCGCTCTATGTAAGATATTGGTACTCAGCTACATCCGATTAGACTGGAAGCCGACCCCAACACAGTTGGGAGAACCCTGGGCAGATGATGAGATACTGATATTCTGCTATTCGACTTTTTATTGTCATCGATAGCAAGACTATTTGATAGCCGTGTGTATTTAATATATTATATGCAAGCAGCTATCTGTAATACGATCATGGAAAATAAATTAAATAACAAAATAAATCACGCGTAACGAACGCGAGTATTTCAAATAAATTGCAACACAAATTATTTCAATAAATACCTCCAATAACAATGAAACAATTCAGCGAAATAATTCCGCCCATTACCGTACAAAAGCAGTAGTAACCGGTTCACGGCGGTTATTAACCGGGTCATACCGGTTCGAGGCGGTTCTAGCTGGAACTCACAAGGCATGTGGCTACGCCTGGGCCGGGATGGATGCAACGTACAATTAATAAATGTAGGTCGTCAGCAGCAACGTGTAATATCCCGGGGATATTGATTTAAAAGAGCAATGGTTCGCTGAACAAAAAGAATTGAATACAACAGGTATACAGGTGTACAATACCTACAATGTATTTAATATTTGTGTAAAGGTTCTTTTGTGTGTGTTCTCGTTGAGTGTTATGTGGCTTGTTTTAGTGCCAAGATTTATCTTGCGCGACTGCAGCGGAGAGAATCTTCATGTAGGATATAGGTGTAGCAATAAAATTGACTCAGAAACTGTAAGTGGTGTGGGTGTATACAGGGTGTAAACAGACCCTCAACGAAGCAGTCAACCAAGCATTCTGTACATCAAACTAAGTAACTTTACGCAAAAAAAATTGCTGAGAAACGACTTTTTTTTTGGGTCACGTTTTATGGTAGGACTCAATGTAACGCACTCAGAACATTGTGCTGATGGATGGATTGAATAGTACGGGGTCGTGGAGGTGTTTAAAGTAAAAACATGTATTTAAAAAAAAACTTGTGAATAAGTTGGAACTTTGACCCCCAATATCTCCGTAACTAGAAGATTCCCAGGTACGGTCTAGAACAAAAATATGATCGCAATGACGGGGAGAACAAGTGCTTTTCGGCTTCGTTAAGGGTCTTTTTACACCCTGTATATGATTAGAGTTGTTAAAATAATTATTTATTCAAATGCGAAATACGAATTAACTTCAATCATATTTCTCGTCTTCCCTCTGGAATATCAAATCCAGAATACAAGATGCTTCAAACTCAGAAATAATAAACTGAATTTCACGAGAACTGCAAACTTCAATTAATTTTCTCTTCTCCAAGAAACTTAAGTAATATCAAAATATTACTTGCAAGACAGCTTGGATTATACTGTAGCTGGATAAGAACGGGTAAGAGCTGAGAAAACCCACAAACGTGCAAGTGATGCACGGGATATTCCAGTTTTCATATGTGCCCGGCTTATGTACTCAACGTAATCCGGAGTACGGTAGCAAAGATTTAGAGTAGAGTTGAGATATTATGATTTTTCAACTGACGTACGGAAACCGTATTTAATTTGTTTTAAGACGTGTCTTTTTTTCATTTTATGTTTCTAGTTATGTATGTTTGGAGGAGCTCGTGGCTACTTAATAACAGCCGCTCGGGTCGATCTTTAGGTTAAGCCGTGCTTGCCTAGGTTAATCTGTGGATGGGTGACCACCCATTACATACCGAGTTTCCTCTGTGCCTCGGAAAGCATGTTAAGCCGTTGGTCCCGGGTGTCATTTGTAGATCTTTGACAGTCATTAGGTAGTCAGTGGCTCAAAAAGTCTGACAACCAGTCTTACCAAGGGGTATCGTATTACCCTGTACTAATTGTGTTGTGGAGGTCAGATAGGCACTCGCTCCATGTAAAATACTGGTATTCAGCTGCATCCGGTTAGACTGGAAGCCGACCCCAATGTAGTTGGGAAAAGGCTAGGCAGATGATGAGTTCTGTATGTTAAGTGGTAAGTGAACATACAAATTTTCTGAACTCCTACTTCTAGTACGCTTCTATTTTTTTTGCTGTTCTTTCATCTGTGGATAAGGATAACCGTCTCATCAACAGAATATCGCTAGCTAGTGTTATTTGAGCCAGTATTTAAGCCCTTTCGCTCGTTTAGGCTTTTAAATATTTAAATTACCATTTACCTACTAACAAAGAACAATTACCGCACAAGTAATATAACTCAGTACTAATTAAGCTTAAAACTAACATTAAAATTAATTACGGCGAAAACCAAACTATGTAATTATTAATTCCATTTAATTCTACATCCATTTCACATTACACAAACTAAATTTTGAATTTCGCTTACATTACGCAAACGAAATTCAAAGCAGTGATAACGTAGTGGTGTGACCGTCGGACTGCCAAGTCATAGGTCTCGAGTTCGAACCCAAGGCACGCATCTCTGATTTTTCGGATTCCTAATATTTTGTTGTATTCTAATTATCACTTGCTTCGGTGAAGGAAAACATAGTGAGGAAACCAGCATGCCTAAGAGATATTCATTGACGGCATGTAAAGCCAAGTCAGAGGCCCGCCCATGGGCCTCTGACTTGGCTTTACAAGTCAGAGGCCCATGGGCGGCATGACACCAGGTTAGGCACTTACCACACGATAAACAAGAAGAACAAAATTCAAGCTAGAACAATCACTTATTAAACGTTAAATTCAACGAGCGGTCAAACTGAACAATGTTTTAACTGCGTACCAAAACTCCATACAAAATTGTTACTCGACATATTTTTCAAGCCTTACATTTTTTACCTACAACGTTGTATGTATATTTTGGTGTACATCCGTACTTTTGAGCTTGTTAAAATACTCGTCTGTATGTACAGATAGCAACAAAAGTCAGTTCTTCTTTTCGTGTGGACGTTACTTTGATTTGCTTCTAATTTATACAGGGTGTAACAATACTCTTGACGAAGCCGTCAACCAAGCATGATGTACATAAAACTAAGTAACTTTACGCAAAAGTTATTGCCGGGTAACGATTTTTTTTTTTTGGTGAAAAATCACGTTTTACGGTAGGACTCAATGTAACGCACTCAAAACATTGTGCTGATGGATGGACTGATTGTTCCCAGGTATGGTCTAGTACAAAAAAAATATCGCAATGACGGGGAGAACAAGTGCTTTTCGGCTTCGTTAAGGGTCTTGTTACACCCTTTATGTTCGAGCTCAATAGGTGATCACGTTGATTTTGGCATCACTGGCATTCTTATGGTTCGCAATCTTTCAAGATATGATCAAAAGTACCGCATTCAGTTAACTCTATAGTATTAAAAAAAAACAATTAAAATAAAAAGCGTAACTAGTAAGTGTTCAGTACATTACATTTGTATACGAAACTGAATACTAAAATTAGTTGGTATTATTATTTTTCATCGATTCACAACATTATTATGTAAAGTAAAGTGATAACAGACTTACTTTGCTGACCATACGTGTGCCATTCGTATGTATTGAATTTCCAGCTTTTATTGTACTCTGTTTCACTAAAAGCCTGGTAGCTGGAAAGTCCATTCGTAAAGGGGATTATCGTTTTTAAACTGCACATATGGTAGACATATTAGTTATGTATATGAAGCCAATGGAGCGGTAGTCCAATCGTCGCGGAATAAGCTCCGTATTTATACAACACTAGCTGGGATGGCTTTTTTCATAATTTTTCTGGCTAAACCTTCCTTGGCCTTTGTAGGACAACTGTGCAAAATTTCATCAATATCGGTTCAGTAGTTTAGGAATCTATAGATTTCGAACAGTCGAACAGACATTGATTTATATATATATTGGTAAAATATGCATTTACAGAGCTTTCACGTTTCAATCACCTACTGAACTAAGTTATTCTCAAATAGTTCGTATTAAAAAGAGAACCAAATACGTCTATTATACATAGACACATATTTTAGTGTCACACTAAATAATGATCAACCGGGCCTGCGACTTGGATTACGGTTCACCTACCGACGACGACGACGCCTGTGTACCAGCACTGGAACATTCCAGGCCCATTACACCAGCCAAAAGGTAGAAAAAGCTAGAAAAATATGTACCCTTTTGACTCGTTCCTTCCTTAACATTAAAGGCACAGGACAGATGGATGGATGTTTGTTACTCTTTCACGCAACAACTACTGACCAGTTTTGGATGAAATTTGGCACACAGATAGTTTATAACCTGGATTAACACATAGGATACTTTTTATCCCGGTAGTACAATCCCGTGGGACAATTTACGGAACTCCACGCGGGCGAAGCCGCAGGCATGAGTTAGTAAAGTTATAATAGCTAAACAAAGTCTTTCTTAGCTGTATCTAAAGTAATCATAATCATAAATCTTTATTTATCTCGACACCAAGAATTATACGCGCTGGTTCACATATGCACAATCTTATATAGAGGAAGGTGTCTGAATTAGGAAGGTCCTGAGGTACAGATCACCTCTCCAGCTAAGATAATTATAACATTTTATTTATAGCAAAAATTTCAAGTTAAATTCAAGTACATTATCCTTGTTTCCAATTAATGTAACATCAACTTTATAAAAACGTTTATGTAGTTGATTTTAGAATGACTAAACACTATTGAAAATGTCATGAATTTAGGTAAAAGTCGTACCGCAAACAGACTTACGTGCATGTTCACCAATATACAGTAGCCCTCCAAAGAGTTTATTTTGGCTTGAGCCAATAATAGCACCCCTTACCTGCAGAGAGAACGTTTGTTATTATTAATAACCGACCCGAACCTGCCGGCTGGAGATAATACAAAACAATGAAAGCTTCGCCATAATCTTCACACGTTATCCGCAACATCTCAATAACGTTAAGTAGATGTGTTTTGTTGAGTAAGGAGCCAGAAGTCAGACATAAAATGTGCGGTTATTATAGGTATCTTATGATGGTTCGAAAATTCTGAGGTGATACGAAAAATCATTGCTAAGTAAAGACTGCCTTGTTGGTCTAGTGGTCGCAAGCGCGACTGTTGAGCATGAGGTCCTGGGTTTCGATTCCCAGGTTGGGGAAAGTGTTATTGGGTTTTTTAAATCAGGAATTTCTCAGTAGGAGCCACGGAGTCTGGATCTGAGACTGGTTGATGGCAATAAGGTCGCCCCTATTACATGCAAAATTTGGGTGTTCTAGGTGCTAACACCTCTGCCTAACACTTCAGGGATTACAGGCGTTATGTTATCTAGTAATGCCTACCAATCTTGATACTGTAAGTCAAAGCATACACACGGAAACCAAAGTGTTCATATAAGATCACGAAAACAAACATGAACCCAAAATAAACAAAAGTTATAATCCCAAACAAAAATTAAAGCCTGTCTCTTGGATCAGAAAAGCGTGGAGACACACCAAAGTACAGTAAATACTTTAAGCTCCTTATACACCAAGTAACAATGATTTTGTCTCGGAATGTGAGACGGAACAAAATGTACAGTTAAACAAAGAAATATATATACAGGTAGGTATCTCGGTACTACTGTATCATATGATTTAACATTACAGGAATACCATCAGGATACCAGGGCTGCACAACTATTTTTTAAATGGGGCCTGTTGGCCTCGTACAGGACCTATAATTAGTTTAATATTATGTTCTAGTATTTTTTTTTGTTTGTCTGGTTTTTCAATTTTAGTTTTGGCCAAAGAATCAGCATTGCCATCCAACGTGGCAATGCTGCCAGCCTTCTGGGAACTTTTCCTGTTGACAGCGATGTGGACGAATTTTTTGACGCCCTGTAACCGTTTTGATGCTTGTATATTTTTATTACGATTGTAGATTTGTAGTTTGTAAATAATGTAAATATTCATAATCAATTTTATAATCAGTAAAAAAAAATAAAAATAAAAATTATTTATTAAGTTTTGATTCCTTTGTTTAATTTTTCATATTTTATTGTTTGTCCAATTCGTTCTTTTTCTTTCTTTCTTTCGAGACGCCTGTAATCCCCGAAGGGTTAGGCATGGGTGCAATTATCGAACACCCGCATTTTGCCCGTTAGATTTAAGTACCAGAAATAGGGGGCACCGGATTTAGTATGCCTAATTAATTAACTCTTTTAAGATTAAATAGTTATAATGAATACGATTAATATTAACATTGACGGGGTGATAGAAAGATATATATTTTTGCCGGTATAATATATACTCTTTTGTTAACTATACAACAGAGTTTATGGTTCATAGAAACTCCACAGCTCGTTCATTCATTCCTTCAGCTAACTTTGAGCGAACTTATTAAATTTTCAAGCTCATTACGATTTTGATTCTTGTGGATTAAGACATTAATTTTCGCGTTGAATTTGCAGTGATTGTACAGTAGAACAATTGTCTGCGAGGTACTTTCTTAAGAATAGTTCATTTCTCGAGAATTTCATAGTTTTCTCTCTCATTGTTTCATGAGGAGGAAAATGAAGAAACTTATCTTCATTGTAGTGCTTTTAAATTGCACTTGTTCTAGTTTTAAAGTTTATTTTTGTCTCGTTGTTTTATACTTTTCTCTTACGTGATATAAAGAGAAGGTAGAAAGTATTTCTTTTTCTGGAGATCGGGCAAGCTTCTTGTATAATGTTATCGGAATTAGTGACAAACTTCCATACAAACTGTCATTCCTTATTTAGTTCATTTTAGAGATAAATTTCCTAAAATCCTACTATAGTGCTCATTTCCATTGTGTTACAAATAATTTTTTTAGCAAAATTTTCATGATTTTAGGCCTAGCAATTTAGGTTGCGCATTTTCTGTGAGTGAATTCAAGAGTTTATGTAAAAAAGACAAAGGTTGCATAAAAAATACAGACGTATACTTCAACCAACTTATTAGTGCAGGCGGGAAAACACAGAATTAAAATAAACGTACCAAGTTTAACATACCGATGCAAAGTTTTTTGACAAGCAACGCCACCTAGAACTGCACACTTAAAGTGGTCATACTGTAATTTTTATCAAAGAATATCAACTATCATATGATATTACAGTTGAAAATAATTTTAATACTGTTTTAAGCTTTCACGGTTTACAACTAAACTTATACTGTCAGTTACGGGATATTTTCCGTGATTGTTCAACCCGCGATCATGGCGCTTGCAACAGCGTCGAAATATCGGGAGCTCCAAATAATGAACAATCACGGAAGATATCCCGTAAGTGACAGTATAAGATCATTTTAATTGTTTTGATGAATGGATATGAATAATATCCATTCATTAAAACTATCCACACTATTACACTATTAGAAAACCATACAATTACAACATTAAGAAGGCAATCTATTTGAATTACGGCAAGCCTAATTAACCCTATAAGTGCCCACCGCCACCGGTTGAGCACACATTTCACTATATATTAATTTGTCGAACGTTGGCTGACGTAAATTCAATTGGTTTGGAACTTAACTAAATGTTATTTTAACTAATGGGGTGACGTTTTTGCTTACCAAAACGTTTCAAATGTTATGTAAAAGTCGTCGTCGTCGTGTATCTATTCGTTTGGGTATCGATTTCAAGACAATATCTTTGATTTAAAAGAATGTCCATGTCCATGGAGTTTGTTCGTAGCAAGCCACTGCGCATTGGAATGGGCAACTAGCTTCATCTTTTATTTGTAACTAGTTGTCGCCCGCGACTTTATATGAATAAGTAATTTATAAAAAGTGTTTACTTACTCGACTTTCTTTGCTACAATAAAGTAGCCTAAAATACTAGTCATAACATCAGGTATCCGTCAGTATCTGTCAGGCCAGTAAAAGTCCCGTCAAAATCTGTCCAGCCGTTTCGGATATTAGCCGGAATGAAAAGATAGACAAAAATTTTAAAAACGATTTTTTATTATATTCGTAAGTACTGTATAAAATTACATAATTCATTACGACGCTGTTACTTTGAAATTACGAACAGGTACTTCAATATTATTTATTTACATAAATTGACTATTTAAAAGTGCCTAAGTGCCTTAATGTTAAAACTGAAGTATGGATGTAAAACATAGTGAGATAAAACAACTCGAAGTCAAGAGAGGTAAAAAGAAAGAATGGGCGAGGTCTTTTTCCAGGAATAGGAAAATACAACCTCATTTCAATATTGATATTACAATGTAAATTAAAGCAAACAGAATTCTAACTATAGACCGACCGCTTTAATGAGTCCTCTGCCTTGCCCCATCAAAGGCACATTAAGCGTCCACAAAGTCCTAACAATATCCCACAGGTTATTTGCTTTAAAATAACTATAATCCACGTAGGTATTACAATACTAATTTGACCCATGCGTGATCAACCTTCAGAACATTCCATTTAATATGATACCTTCGCGAGGACTCATTAGTGCGGTCGGTCTATAATGTCACATGAGACATCTATACTAACAAAAACGAAATAAAATATTATTTAGGGCTCAAATGCCACGAAATTAGGTCTCACCAAATTGTTACCACAGAAAGGGTACTAGGACAACATAATCAAATAAGAGAACCACATTTTCAGCTCGAAACATAGTATCAAATAAAAGCAACCGAACAAATACGAACTGTCACAAATCTGGGTTAAACATAAGCTTTATCAAAATCGTGGACACTGCTATCAAGGGTCTTTGGACCCGGTTACCCGGATACCCGGGTCGAGATACCCGGGTTGATATACCCGATACGTTTGCCATTCTGCGCACGTGAAATTGGTTTGTACAAAGAAAAGGATGGTAGGTTACCTTTTTGGATAATGTTTTTAAAAGTATGAGTGGCTCGGAGGATGAGAATGAAGTATTTGATGGCAAAGGGTTTTATTATTAAAAGAGGATGAAGGTTCTATGAGTACGTTTTTGGGTGTTACTTTGTTACCTGTAGCAAAGACATGTAATATAATTTAAAAATGTTTTAGTTAACCCTTAAACGGGCATAACGATCCGGGAATCGCAAAATAATGCTAAATTGGCACAAGTATTATTGGTAGAAAATTTTTTTTTTTTTTTTTTAATGTTTTTTGAATATTTAATGAGTGATTGATAAGTCTTTAAATAACCTTTGTACAACAATAGAATACCTACCAGGAACACTTTATTTAATTAATGAGCTGAAAAATATGGTGGGAAAACTATTCCCTTTGCCTTATTAAGGGTAACACAGAGTTACTCTCCACCCTGTTCTAGATAATTTACACACAACAGTTAGTCACGCAGCTACGATAAATTAGTAACATTGCTAAAACTATCGGTCCAGTTTGAGAGGCCATTCAAAGCTGCGTCTTCTTCTCCGCTTGAGGATCGATAACCTGGTAATGTCCGCGGGGAATCTGCTGGATGGGAGAAACACAAGGAAACATGACCAACAGTGGACATCTTTAAACTTATATTAATGGTGATGTGATGTTATGCACAGAACTGCACAAACTTGCTCAACTATGCCATATGTGTTTCTTGGCCTCTGATTAGGCTTGACATGCGATTTGATGTCTAGAAATACCTCTAAAGCAAGTCATCATCATCTTCCTGCCCTTGTCCCATTCTATTTGGGGTAAGCGTAGCACGTTTTCTTCTACCAATCTCCCCTGTCAGACGTCAAAGGAGCATTACTTCACCGAAGCGCAAGTGATAATTACATTAATTCAAAAAATCAGACGTGCGTGCCTTGGGTTTGAACTCGAGACCTATGACTTAGACAGTCCGACGGTCACACCACTAGGCTATCTCTGCTATAAATTATGCCATATCAGCCACTTAATGAAATGATTGAAATAGCTGGGATAAGCCTGTTTTTTTTTTTTACGGATGGGAAATCATCAAATGACTTCTGCCGCTCTGGGTGGAGTGGGAGGGAGTGTCAGGCTCTTACTGACTAAAACCCATCCATGTTCCTTCATTGCCCTTTGTGTTCCAGGGCCACGGTATCTCTTTCGAACAGTCCCGCAGCCCCGGGGATAAGCCTTACTTGAAAATTGTACTACGTTATATTCTCTTGACTCAGATGCACACAAACATTTTAAGAAAAGACCAGCTGAATAAAAGCACTAGAAAATGGCTAGAAACATTCAACTCAGATCGGCTGTAGTTATCTCACATCTCTGTGAGCGAGTTTCCGTTTAGAGTTCCTACGTTTACACTAAAAATATACGAAACAAAATGTTAGTGAGCCTCGCGAGTCCGATCTCTTCAACTGAATACTACAAAATGGGCTATAAGATAACAAAGCCTGGAAAATCTAGCTAGTTTTACATCTGAACGGACTGAAAATTCATTTACTCTTTGCAAAGAACAATGTTGGCTTAATTTTGCAAGCGAGTGTAATGAGAATATGTTGTAGCTTGTAGTGTAATTTAAAGCCGAATTTTTTGTCAACAAAAACAAATAGTTTTAATGGAAGAATATTTGAATGTACATGTAGTTTCCGTAAAGGAAAAAAAGGCTCTTTTATGCTGAGAATTTTGCGCAAAACGATATTTTAAGATTTGACGAAAGCCTATCGCGGTCGTAGAAAAGTAACATAGCTTGGGTTCAGCGGTTGAATTGTGTGGTTGATCAAAAAAATACATAATATTCACTGCCTCGTTGGTCTAAGACTGACAACTATAGACAGACGCGCATAGGAATAACGGGTTTTCCAACCAGCCGTTCAAACACAACATTCCTTTAGCCATATCTCCCAACGCACAGAAAACTGGAAGCCCTCGCCAACATTGTACCCAGGAAAAACAATCTCAACTAAAATTTTAGAGCGTCATTCAATATCGTGGGGTTGTCTGGCTCTCCAGATACGAACACAAAGGGCAAAGGTCAAACCATCAATATTTATTGTTGCCCCAACCGAAAATATTGTCGGTAAATATTGAAGACGCGACGAAACGCGTCAAAATTCAAAGGTAACGTTCTTTTTACACGACCAATTTAGATAGGCTTCATTTTAGTGGGCAATGCTCGGTTTATTGTAACATGAAGTTACACCGTATTATGGTCGAGTTACAATTTGTTTGGGCCGTAAAAACGTGTTAAATGGCAGTTATGTTTGAAGATCCATGGAATTGTGTGACACTTTTTTTATTGCATGGATGGACGAAGATTTTATTGGTATGTCAGAAGTACTGTGAGATGAATTTATGAAAGTGTTGTTAACCTTCTTTTATTTAAGTTTTCATTTTAAATTTTGCTTTATTTTGTATATTTTAATATGTGTTATAGTTGCCTCTTTTAGTTTTATAATTTTAATTACTGTAATTGGTTGTAAACACGAACGTTGTAATTAAATAAATAAATAAATCACTACAAATTACTAAATAAATTGTGACATAAATTATACTAGCCCATTGGATAAAGTTTGCGATGGTGGAAATAAAAAAAACAATTTTGTACTTAGTTCAAAGCGTATTCGATAAAAGAGAATGAAAAGTATTTGAGCTTATAATTTATAGCTGTTGCCCGTGACCTTCGTCAGCGTGAAATTATTATAAAAATACAATTTTTCCCTTTTTTGCAACTTTTTTCATAGATGCTCCGCCCCAATTGGTCATAGCGTGATATTATATAGCCTATAGCCTTCTTCCATAAATGGGCTATCCAACACAAAAATAATTTGTCAATTGGAAACAGTCGTTCCTGAGATTAAGGCGTTCAACCAAACAAACATTTCAGCTTTCTAAAATTAGTATAAGATATGCTTTTCAGTTTTATGAATAGATCTTCAAAAGTTCATTCCACACTTGAAAAACTCCGCGAGATGTTAACGTAGAGGGTGCTACGAACTAGTTACACGCGCTACGCACGTAGCAAAGTAAGTGCTACGAGTCGTAGCAGTAAGCTCCAAAGTTCTGAGCCTACACGTTTCGCGGTCCAATGTTTTAATACGACCACTTAGCTAAATTATTTAAATTAATTCGGTTAAGCGTCCGCAAGCTTGCTCGGGATTTATGGCAAAAAACTCTTTGGTGTCACTTATTACTTTTAAAGAATGAAAACTTTTTTGTTTGTTTATTATTCTTTCGCTGTAGCGTGAAGGGTGAGTAGGGGGTTGTGAAGCACGAATAAGCTACATTTTTATGTTATTTCCTGTACCGATCAGTCCAGACTGCCTCGTTGGTCTAGTGGTCACAATCGACTGCTAAGCATGAGGTCCTGGGTTCGATTCCCGGGTCGGGTAAATTGTTTTTGGGTTTTTCCATCAGAGGAATTTCTCAGTAGCAGCTACGGAGTCCGGTTTTTCCCGGTTGATGGCAATAGGCTCGCGCCCTATTACATGGGACTTATACACAACTGGCGAAATGTGGGTGTACTATTAGGTGACCTCTGCCTAATCCTTCGGGGATTACAGGCGTGACGATATATTATGTCGATCAGTCCGTAATTATTTTTTTACATCCCATCCTTCTGAACTTATACAACAACAAAATAAAACAGAATCGATTCTCGCGTATCGGTTGAATTATTCGAAAGCAATTGTTCAATTTTTGTCGAATTTCATCGCAGTATGATGCATTGATATGAGGCTGCGGCTTCAATATCGACGCCATTTTGTCACTATCCCGGTATATTGAATGTTGCCATTACGTATTGTTTTAGATTTCGTTTTGTTTCTTGACTTTTCGATGTTGTGTTTCAGCAGATTTATATTTACTGTAGCATAGAGCGGGTATGATATAAATACCGGTGTTAAATAACTGATACCATGATCTGAGCGCTGAACACATGTCATCTCATCTGACACCTCATTCCTTCCCATATCACCCTTCACGCAGTCCATCCATCTTTTCTTTGGTCTTCCTCCACTCTTATAGCCATCCACATTCATACTCAAAACTTTCCTCACGATATTTTCCTCATTCCTCCGCATCACATGCCCATACCACGACAACGATTACCACACAACTTTTCAGTCAACGGCGCGGCACGGCGGCGCCACTTTCAGACTTCCTGGTATGTACTCATCTTATTGTATCCATTCGCGTAACACCACACATCCCCCCCTTAAGCGCTGGACACACAGAAAAGACGTAAGACGAGGACGGGGCGCGGACAGGGCGCAGACGGGGCGCCGTCGCGAGTTTTTAAAACACACAGAAAAGACGAGGCACGGACGAGACTGGTCGCCGCGAGAGATGACGGTTTTAACATGTCTTCTTCCGAGGATGAAGTATGATGAGATGGGTACATCCGGTATGGTGAAGCAATGAAGACAATAGAATTTTTAAAATAATGGAGGATCTACATATTTATCCAGATCGTTTTCAAGAAGTATATAAGCCCCACCCCGCCCGCACCCCCGCTCTCGCCAGCCCCTCGTCCGCCCGCGCCCGTGCCCCGTCCTTTCTATAAACAGGGTGCAGACGAGTAAGCGTCGTGTCCGCGCCCTGTCTTTTCTATGTTTTTTCGTCACGACGCTTCTATACATTTTGTATGAAAGGGACGCGGAAGACACATATGTCTACGCCCCGTCCGCGTCTTACGTTTTTTCTGTGTGGCTTGCGCTTTAGCATTCTCATCTCATCCAGAAGCAAATGCCTTTCATTCGTCTCTTTTGTGGCCCTATAACTATTTGAAATGTTGCGTCCAAACTTTTGTCTGTAGAATAAACACGATACAATGCAGAGCTGAACAATCTAATATTGAATACCCTTTTTAGTAGATTAACAAACATATTTATAACAAAAAAAAAACAACCAGCCCATTCACCGTTGATTAAAATCAGAATCAACAACCCACAAAAATATGATTACTTGAAAAGCCTTCACGTAGCAAAAAGTTCCATGTATAATTTTATCGGTAGGTAAAGTCAACCGCTTATCAGTGGAACTGGGAAAACCACCCTTATAACTACGAAATGAAGGTGCTGAAAAGTCAATTGTTGGGTTGGCTGTGCGGTTGGTGGTACAGGGGTTATTGTTTTAACATTTGTTTATTCGCCATTATGCAAATGAAATCGTTAGCTGATTGTTTGGTCAGCGCCCGAGCGCGGCCCGTGAATCTTTTAATGGCCGCCACGCGAATTACTTTTATTTTAGGTTTGTTTATTGGTGACTAGGGAGTATTTTTTAGTGTTGATGTATTGGTAGGGGCTTGTGGCTAAATAATAACTGCTGCGATGGATCGAGGGTTAAGTTACGTTTTTCGAGGTCAGTACATGAATGAGAGACCATCAAATACAGGTTGAGACCCCTCCGTGCCTCGGAAACCGCGTCAAGCCCTCCGGGCTGTCATTCGTAGATCTTTGACAGTCATTACAGTTAGTAACAAGCCTGAAAGTCAGCCTCAGACGGTAGAGTGGTTTTGTTTCGAACTTCTGTAGGTAAGCCGTTGGGAATGGGCTTCTTTGATACCTTCATCCCTGGTTTCCTGTAAGGCTAGAACTTAGAACGCAGACTTGAAAGCAGAAGGGTACTTACTCGCTGTTTGCGCCCTTGGAAGTTGTTTTTTCAATAACTGTAGGTACAAGAACTTACCTGAAAAGTAAAAAGATAAAATTTATTATCATGAAAATTAAAAGGCTTTCTACAAGTATGTTGGCTGTTATTGTGCTCTGTTGCATAAACAATAGTTATGAGTTCATGACATAAAATCAGGTTTCATCTCAAATCCTTTATTCATTCAATCATCTTATTATTATTATTTTTTTAAATATTTTATTATATTTTTTTATTTTGTTGTTAACGATGAAATTTAGAAGTGTGTTTAGTTTATTAAAGAATTATAATAAATAATACCAGCCTATTGCTGTGCCACTGCTGGCCAAAGGCCTCTTCTCATACAGAGAAGGCACGAGCATTGATCACCACGCTTGCTCAAGACTATATTAATAACGTTACTTATTTATTTTAATTTTAATAGATTGTATTTTAATTAATTTAATAAACCTATTCTAATTTTGTTTTTTTTTTAATTATCATGTATTTTATAAATTGATGCCTTTTTGAAGAAATAACTAGACATCAGGCAACTGCAGACAAACTCGAAGACATCATGCTCAGCAGAAGCTCCTCCGACCTAAATCAAAGAGTCAGGCAATTGTTAAACCAATTACTTTTCTCATATCATAAAAGGTCAAGACCCCAACCCGGCAGTTCCATACATTACATTCCTAAGGTTGACATCCCCTGAACAAGGTTACGATAAGACCTGCAAACGCAGTCACCCGTACATATCAATTCTGTGTTAATTAAGGGAAAAGGGTCTAAGTAAGAAATGTTAATTAACTGGTAACCCTGAGAGAAAGGTTTGATAAATGTTCGTATGGTAACATTCATAAATGGAACGGTCCGTACTCTGTGGGACGTTTCGTGAATAGTGGTACATTCTATATGGGTCGTTTGATATTAGAGGTTTTGTTTGAATAGGAAGAGCTTTTCTATGCTATTAATTAAGTTAATGGAATACGTGAATACTTTGTGGTTTTTCTGGATATAATGGGTGTAAAAAGACTCTTAAGGAAGCCGAAAGGCACTTGTTCTCTCCATCATTGCGATCATTTTTTATGTTCTGGATCATTCCTGGGAGCCTTCTTGTTAAGGAGATATTGGAGGTCAAAGTCCAATATTTTCACAAGTTTTTATAGAAATACAAGTTTTTAATGTTATACTTTAAATACCTCTATAAGACCTGTAATATTCAATGCTGATGGGTATCAGCATAATGTTTTGAGTGCGTTACATTGAGTCCTACCGTAAAACGTGATTTATCACCACAAAAAAAGTCGTTTCCCGGAAATCATTTCTGCGAAGAGTTACTTGGTTTGATGTACAAAATGCTTGGTGGACGACTTCGTGAGGGATCCGTTAACACCTTGTAATAACATCAAGATTTCATTCTTGGAAAGATTTGCACGAGTACAGTCACGAGCACCAATATGTATACACTTTCCTTAATGTAAAAAACAATTTTCGCGAGAAATAACGATTGTAACTTGGAGATAGGATCTTTTTCATACAAATATGAGTTCTACAATACTATGTTCGTAACAACATGAAATTTTAATCAGAACAGTAGGAGAAAAACACTTTTAAGAGTTGTTAAGTGTTTACATATTGGTGCTCGTGACTGTACGCCTACTTTTCTTTAGTTATGTTTAACTCTCATCATAACGGAAAGCGAAAATGTTTGTAGTAATCTGCTACAAATCAACGGGAAGTACCCTAAAGATCTTGCGAATATTTTATTATTTATCTATATTCTATACATATAATAAAATCGTAAAAATCCAATTCGATGTTCCGACTTGGCGCAAAAACTACTGCATAGATCCTGTTCAAATTTTGCACAAATATTCCTTACAGGCTTCTTCAAATCTTAGGCTATATATTATCACGCTACTCGCTTAAGGGGGTGAGCAATATTGCATTATGTCAGTATCCTTCATTTGTTTGACGTTTCAGTCATGACAAGCACCAGAACGGCTATTTAAAGCTTATGTCAACAGAGAAAACAGCCTAGCGGGTTCTTGAACGTTCTGTAAGCTACGGGTCGCAAGTTCAAACCCCCCCCCACTATTACTTTCACTTTTTGTAATTTGTTTGAATATTTTTTGATGCTTTTAGATTTCCATTTTTTTTGTATTGACATCGTTTGCATTTCCGTTTTTCTCCTTTTTTCTTCAAACGTTTCTCCAAAAAGTAATAGAGAAGTATGGCAGAAGATGACATGCTGCGCCTACCCCGAAAAAAATGGGATAACGGCAGGAGAATGATGATGATGATTTATTACTAGAAGTCTGGTTCCTTCTCGACTTGCAAAATATCAATAATCAATCGCAGTTTGGAATTTTATTTTGCAATTTTATTGTTTTTTTATAGATTGGTATAGTGTTCAGAAGCGAGCATGAGGTCCTGCGTTAGATTCCCGGTCGGGCAATGTGTTATTGAGTTTTTCCACCAGAAAATTCTTAGTAGCAACTACGAAGTTTGGTTTTGTGCCCGGTTGATGGTGTATCGGCACTATAAAAAGTACTACAGTAACATATAACAAAAAGTACTACAGCGCCATCTATGACGCAGGGGATGAACTAAACATCGAAATACGTCTAAATTCTGCCTGGGTCAAATAAATCGCCCAAATAAAGTTATCCGCGACCTAAGACTATTTAGAAGTACCCGACAACAACTGTTGGGCAGTAGCCCACCAGACATTAGACCCGTCTGGTCGGACTATCCTCCCTTTTCTATGGGGGATGAAGAACTTTACAACCTGTTCTTTATACCCCAAAATGGCTATAGGCTCGCTAAATATTTCATGGGAGTTAAACATAACTGACAAAATGTGGGTGTACTACTAGGTACTCTATAAACTCATCTGTTTTCTTATTAAAATATGAATTAAAAAACAAATAGGAAATTTTATAACAACCACGATGGTATAACGTTTTGTTTTTTTAATTAGCCTATTCTGTCCCACTGCTGGACAAAGGCTTTCCCCATTTCCTTTCCAACTCTCCCGGTTGTTTTGCCTTCTCTGGCCAATCAGTCGGGAACGAGTCCAAATCGTCAAACCAGCGTTTGTTGGGCCTGCCTCGGTGACGATGACAGTCTTCAGGTACCTACTGTATGACCATTCTGGCCCATCTGTCCTGACCCATTCTAGAAATGTGACCCGCTCAGTCCCATTTGAACCTCTTGCACTTATCGCCAACATCAGCGATGCCTGTCTTAGAGCGTATTGTGGTGTTGCGTATTCAATCGGTGATTTTGATGTTTAAAATCCGTCGCTCTTTGGCAAACCTTGAATTTGGACTTTTCAGCCTCCGTCAAAGATCATGTCTGGGTACCATAGGTTAGGATAGGCAGGAAAAACAGGTCGACAAGTTTACGCTTAAATGAGATTGGAAAGTATAACGTTGTCTAACTAAAAGCGGTCAAGCCTAGCGTCTGTCGCAGTTTTAAATATTCTTGACTTAATGATTAGGCAACCCATTCGTTATAATTTTTATGTAATCTTTTTTTTTAGCCTTTATTGTCCCACTGCTGGGCAAAAACCTCCCCCATTGCCTTCCATTCTTCTCTCCGTGCGGTTTTCTTCGTCCAATCTGTCACAAACGCTTCTAAGTCATCACACCAGCGTTTTCTAGACCTCCCTCGGCGACGACGCCCGTCTTCTGGCACCCACTGCGTGACGACCCTGGCCCACCGGTCCTGATGCATTCTACAGACGTGGCCCGCCCAATCCCACTCCAAACTAGCAGTCTTATCGCCCACATCAGCAATTCCAGTTTTTGAGCGTATTGTGGTATTGCGAATTCTGTCGCTGAGCTTAATACCCATTACGCTACGTTCCATCGCCCTTTGGCCAACCTTGAGTTTGGACTTTTGCGACTTGGTACCTGACCGGTTAGGATGGCTAGAATGCACATGTCGATGAGATTGCGCTTTAGGGTTAAAGGTAGGTCACCCTTCATCAGCGACTTCATGGACTTCATATTCAACATATTTTTCATTCGGTGAACAGTTGGGGGGGAGGGGGGCTCTATTAGGCATTTTTTCTATACTAAGCAGGCTTTATTTACAATTGTGGAGTGAAGAGAAATAACGAAAATAACTAATAACTGAGATAATAACTGTTTCACTCGCGGCACGTCGTTAACGTTTAGATGTGGCTGCACTAGCATTTTAACTTCGGAGCAAAATATTAAAAAAATAAAAGCAAACATGTATAAAAGCGAAAGGTCACTCACTCACTCACTCATCACGAAATATCGAAAACCGCGTAAAAAGATGAAATTCGGCAGGGAGGTAGTTTATAGTTAGTAGACGTCCGCTAAGAATGGATTTTGCGACAGGGCCGGATTAAGGGGGTCTAAGGGCTCTCGCAAGTTTGTATGAAAGTCCTTCATTTTTTGTGCTACAGACTTGAAATTTGGCAGGGAGGTAGTAAATAGTCAGTAAAAGTCTGCTAAGAACGGATTTTGCGGCAGGGCCGGATTAAGGAGGTCTAAGGGCTCTCGCAAAAACTCTCTTAATGTAGTAAATCAAAAGCAAAATATCACGACATCTCACCAAGGGGAGAGGGGGATGTTGAAAAATCGCCAAAATTGCCTCACGTAATTAATGAACGCCCCCCTCACCCAAGCATCTCCTTGCTTAAAAGGTGATCTCCAAATCATGTATGTGATAACTTTATGTATCTAATTGAAATAAACATTCTTTTCTTTTAACACTTTGCCCGACCCGGGAATCGATCCCAGGACCTCATGCTTAGTAGTCGCGCTTGCGACCACTCCAGGCAGTCTTACACATACATACCAAAATTTCCACGCGAACGAAGTCGCGGGCAACAGCTAGTTATAAATAAAATATTCGGAGGTAAATCAACATCTATCTAGCGTTGAGTAAAATGCTTGAATTTTTTACAGCTCCAAGGGACCGTAAACCTAAGTATTTGATATTAATTTCAACTTGATACCACCACGCGTTCTCGAGAAAATGGGAATAGACAGACAGGCAGACGGACAACGAAGAGATCCTGCACGGCTTCAGATTTCCTTTTTGAGGTACGGAACCCCAAGAAATAAGATAAAAAACTGGCAAAGTCCCTCCCTAACACAAACTATCCACCATTTTAAAGCACATTATCCTAAATGAAGTTGTATAACACAGTCCCAAACAAAATGACCCGCTCCAAGTGCTCCGTAATCCATATAATTAGCTGGCGAGATCGGGCGGCCGGATAAAACTGGTTACATCCAGTTTAATCCGGCCCTAACAGGTGCGCCGACAAATGAAGTCTAGTGTGAATTAGTGGCTATATGATAGAGGCAATTGTGGGCGGAGTTCGTTGCTAAATAATAACAGCCGCTCGGGTCGATCTTTAGGTTAAGCCGTGCTTGCCTAGGTTGGTCTGTGGATGGGTGACCACCCGTTACACACCGAGTTTCCTCCGTGCCTCGGAAAGCACGTAAAACAGTTGGTCCCGGGTGTCATTTGTAGATCTTTGACAGTCGTTACAGGTAGTCAGTGGCCCAAAAAGTCTGACAACCAGTCTTACCAAGGGGTATCGTATTACAAAGTACCAACTGGGTTGTGGAGGTCAGTTAGGTAGTGGCTCTATGTAAAATACTGGTATTCAGCTGCATCCGGTTAGACTGGAAGCCGACCCCAACATAGTTGGGAAAAGGCTAGGTAGATGATGATGATAGAGGCAATTGATGTTGTTGTATGCAATGATCCCCATCACAGAATAATCTTTATAAATGATGACATCTTCGTTGGTAGTCATAAGCGCGACTGTTGACCATTATGAGGCCCTGGGTTCAGGGATATTCTATCAAGGATTTCTTAGTCGTAGTCACGGATTCTGGATTTAGGCTCGGTTGACGGCAATAGGTTCACCTCCTATCACATAGGACTTAAGGTTAAAGCGCCAGGGTAGCCTGCGAAATTCATATTTTCTTACGTTTTTTTGTTATTTGCAGATATGTGTCAGGTCGTATGTTGATGAAAATATGATTCGCGTCTGTAACACGTATGTAGTCACAGAATTATAATCATTATTAAAATCAGCGATCCAAACTTCTAAGTTCATTTAACCCCATTGAATGACTTTTTCATGAAATAGATATTGAATGGGTTTCGAAGGTTGTATTAATGGGCTGCGGGACTGTTCGAAAGAGATACCGCGGCCCTGGAACACAAAGGGCAAAGAACGAACATGGATGGGTTTAAGTCAATAAAAGTCTGACACTCCCTCCCACTCCACCCAGAGCGGGGGGAGTTATTTGATGATTTCCCATCCCTAAAATAAAAAGGTTGTATTGATGAGTTTGATTTGAGATAGAAGGCATGTATATTTTACTTCTGGCAAAATTCAGGAGCAAACTACGTACTGTTTTGCAAATTACTTAGTTCCAAAAATACCTTAAAACACAACCTACAAGAACTTACAAATCGTTTTTAACTGACAAACTAGCTCGGTGTGAACCCCTGACCTTTTCGGAATGAGAGTAATTTCACGGCCCACGCGTCTTCAAGACGCAACGCCCGTGCATCCCACAAAGACTAGGAAATCTTACAGCTTTTATCACTGACCTACAAAAATGTAAGTGGGGGGGAAGCTTGGAATTCAGTCTTGGTGAAAGTAATGCAATATTTGCTTCGAGTCAGCACCTGTGTGAACTTCAGTAGCTAATTTATAAATTTACTAGCTGACCCGCGCAACTTCGTCTGCGCATTGTATTTTCCCCGTTTTTGTGACATTGTTCACTGATACTCTGCTCCTATTGGTTATAGCGTGATGTTATATAGCCTATTATATAGCCTTCCTCGATAAATGGGCTATCCAACACTAAAAGATTTTTTCAACTCGAACCAGTAGTTCCTGAGATTACCGCGTTCAACCAAACAAGATCTTCAGCTTTATAATATTAATAATAATTAATAATAGTATAGATATATATTTAACACTTCAAGCATAAAGTACAGAGCCGGACTCAATGCCATAGCCATTTTCTTCCAGTCAACCTAGAAATCGGTGAACCGACTACGGGCCAGATGAGGTATCATCGACACAACCTAAACACAGTTAAAGTGTGGAGCTCCGTCACAGAATATGCTCTCCTGCCCGTCGTGCATAACTACTTGCATCCTTGGAAGACATAAATAAGGCATACGACATAGCTCTCCAGGTCTACGCTACGTTCGTACGTGGGCTACGTTCTAGGCTAATTCCATGTTCGATTCTCGACACAGTTCTGTATTTTGCAATAGGCTCGCCCCTATTGCATGAGAATCAAACATATGTAGCGAAATGTGGATGTACTGGTACACTTCTGCCTAACTCTTGGCGGATTACAAGCGTGACGTTGATGATGAGGTTATGTTTTCTGGCCTTTTCAAATTAAAAACGTGTTTTCTAGGATCAACCACACCTAAAATTAAGTCCTCAAAGAACAATTTAAAAAGCACCACCAATTATTCAAAACACTCGAACAAACATAGCCTACATGTGTTATATCCTTCCATTGGACCAGCAATGTGACACAATGCTACGTGTATTCCACGTTCGTCCTATATTCACGTCTCGTCGAGCAACAGTCGCGTTTCGCCGTGTTTATTTTGATTCCGCTGTTTCCTATTACATTGGGTGCTGTGGAAAAAATCTGTAGAACATGGCGTGCTTTTTTATTTGCAATGTGAACGTTTTTTTGCGTTCTCTTTGTTCAATCAAACCACTTTGACCCGAAACGTGAAATTATTCAGAGAAACCGGTGCCGGTTCTTCTGCATAGGAATCGATCAATTGAAACCGTGCAGCTGTCTTCTACGGTTCGTAAGTGTCCATGTTTATGTGACACAAAATATTTTGAATCAGGGTGTATTTTGAATAACGGTGTGAGAATTTCTTTCCTGAATGATTTGTAGATGATAATTGAGAACAAACAGATGGAAAAAATTAAAATTAAAAAGCGTTTTTTCATGTTAACCTTCTAAGCATTACTTTTGGCCACAGAAGCTGCGACCACAAAAAAATGTTTGCCTAGCGTCCAACCAGTTTTCTTCGAGATAGCGGTCATGCGACAAGACTAAATGGAATCTTATTGGCCACCATCACCCCCCCCCCCCCCAATTTAAAGTAACATTATAATATCAAAGAAAATCAAGTCTTTAATCAAGATCTGTTTGTTTGTCGAGCAATCTTAAGAAAGCCTAAAAATCCAACTTGAGCCCTAACGAACACAAAAATAATGTAAAATAGATTCTACGCAAATAACAAATATTTACAGTAATAATAGGGCTTTTGAGTTTATTTTCTTTATTTTAGATTTACAGCCGAATTTATTACATTAAGTGGTTGTCAAGAAGTCGCCAGTAATGATAAAATATGTGTCACCGAAAGTGTTTCAAGCGCACAACTTCTGTCACTGATCGCTTTCAAAGCCGTTAGTTCATAACATAACTTCACGCCTGTAATCCCCAAAGAGTTAGGCAGAGGAGTACCTAATAGTAAACCCATATTTCGCCAGTTTTGTTTAAGTCCCATATAATAGATGACGAGCCTATTGCCATCAACCGGGCACAAACATAGACTTCGTGGCTGTTACTGAGATATTCCTGAGGGAAGCACCCAATAACACTTTGCCCAATCTGGGAATCAAACCCAGAACTGCTCGCCAGGGCGCTCAGCAGTCGCACTTGCGATCACTAGACCAACGAGGCAGCCCGTCAGTTCTATACGTAATTAGTGTCGTAGTGCGAGTAAACGGTGACAATTGGTTTGAACTAAATGTGTTGACAATGCATGACCCGTCTAGCAGTTACCGCTAAGGCGTCTACGTGCTCTGTGATTTGGAAACAACATCGGATACGCGCGAGCTAACAGACACGCACGTATTCACACGCGTAAAACATCTTATCTGTATAAGGAATCAGCCTACCAGTTCAATAGGTTTACAACAAGTTTCGTCAGCATTTTTAGAGAAGCTCACGGCGATTTCAGACTTACGTTCATTTTTGCGCGTATGAGCTCGTATCGGCTTACGCGCTCACACGCGCGCCACATTATGCGCTTCATAAACGCGCGCTTATTCCGCCGTGTTCGCTCTCTCGAACCGGTGGGTCCAGTCAGTAGCAATATGGATTCCGACGAAGAAACATTCCTTCTACGAGCTTACACGCGCCGAAAATACGCTATTCTGAAACCAACCTTATTTACTTCCAGTAGTGCTGTGCTTAATTAAAAAAAAAATAAACAAAAAAGAACTCCCAAAATAAAAAAAGAAGGTACCATTTTAAAAATGGAATAACAAAGCTCTTTACATATTACGAATAAAAATTAACGGGCAAAGAGTATGTACTCTCTTTGTTCATGTATCTGGTCGTTACAGGTACAATGGTTGTTTTTAGTACGCTTTTCACTTTGTTAAATAAAATTGGTTTAAAACGACAAAAACAACTAGAAGGTCGCCATGTTGGCAAATGTTTTACGTCCACTTCATCATGATACGGCTTCAAATAGATGAAAGGATATGTTGTTATAAAACCTATGCTTCTTTATTGATAAAGACACGAATGAGCTAGAGAGAAGTATGGAAAAAGGGCTGAAGATTCTGTTCGACACTTCAGGGGTCCGGTAATATTTTAATCGTTTTTCATCATCAAAGTAATTATTTTATGACACTACATGAAAGTTCAAAGTTCAATAAAAAAATAAAAATAAAACTTCTTTCACATCTTTAGGTAGGTAATAATAACAGCCTGTTACTGTCCCACTGCTGGGCAAAGGCCTCTTCTCATACAGAGAAGGCACGAGGTAGGTACTAAAGGTAGGTTTACTAGGTAGGTACTAAAGGAAAAATCACTGTCCTTTAATTTAATTTCTAAGGCACTATTTAATTTCCCAAGACTTTTTCCCATTTTCAAGACCCATAATATACAATATTCCCAGGAAAAACTATCCATCTTCATGAAAAAACATATATTCAATACTGTAACTGATAACCAATGAATATTTCAGACAAAGTCGAACGTTCTTATTTTCTCGTAGCGCTACGAGCGTAGAGGCGGCGTAGCACGTAGCTACGATTTGTTCGAGACCTACGAGCTACGTTATTCAATATACTCGTCAGTGCTACGAATTTATTTTGTTGAATCGAAAATTGTTTACGAAGTGTCGAAAAATGAGTTTGGAAATCGGTATATTTCTTTTGTCGGATTTCAGAAATAAAATCATTTACTCAGTGCACTGAATGGGAACCATATTTGATGCTGCAGAACAAAGCTTTTGAAAAAAACTCTCTTTAAATAAATAATGACGGTACTATATTTAAGTTAATAAAGATAGATTGTGTAACATTTGTTGGCAGTTGTATTTACATTATACAGGGTGTAAGGGACACTGTCGCTAAAACGGTTACCACGTATTCAGTACATCATTCTGAAATGACGACAATTTCCATGTGGCACATGGTAATTTTTCGCCGGTTATTAAAAATAAAATTATCTGGACGTGTAGGTATTGCAGTTTTGTAGAAAACAGATGCTTTTGTTTCTAATAATTGAAATAAAATATTAATTTAAATATTTGCTGATTTTAGTTTTAATTCTATGAGGGTGGGTTTAGAATGATGTACTGAATCCGTGGTAACCGTTTTAGCGTTGGTGTCCTTTTCACCCTGTATATAAAACTTCATAAATTGCGAGTATTAGGAAAATGAGTTTTATAGCTATAACAATAACCAATATATTTCAATGTTAAAAACGTTGATAAAAGCAAAAAAAAAATGCAAAACACGGATAGAGTTATTTTTACATAAACAAGTCAAAAAAGCTTTTACCAAACAATCTATAAATACAAAGTGATGGATGATAATAATGACAGCAACATATACGACAAAAGATGATAAAATATGTTATAGGGAAAACCCAGTCAAGTGCAAGATATACGAGTACACAGATATATTTAGCACTAGCGGTTGGCCGCGACCTTCGTTCGCGGGAAATTATTATAAAAAAATATTACTTCCAATTTTGAATCGGAGTTTGTTACTAATTTCAAGGGTTTTAATTTTTTTTTTGCAAGGAACTCAATTTTTTTTTCTACAGTAAAAGTTGCCTCAGTTATTCCTTATAAAATCAGCTATCTGCAAATTGGACTAGCCGTTTCGGAGATTAGCCGGAACAAACAGACGGACAAAAATTTAAAAAAATGTGTATAAGTGCCGGTGACCAGTCAGTTCACCAAACATTAATTCAAAAAATTTTACTTGACAAGCAACGATTGGCAAAAACATTCTTTGTCATTTCATCATTCTACAACTACAAGTTTACTAAATATTTCACTTGGCAAAATAATTATCCGATAAACTTTTATTTAATAACGTATTATTTGACAAACAATTCATTATTTTTTATTTTATTCCATAAATAACGTTTGGAATAAAGACATTACACAATTTACTTAATAAAGGGTGTAAAAAGACCCTTAACGAAGCCGAAAGGTACTTGTTCTACCCGTCATTGCGATCATTTTTTTGTTCTAGACTATACCTGGGAACCTCCTAGTTACGGAGATATTGGGGGTCAAAGTTCCAACTTTTTCACAAGTTTTTTTTTAAATACATTTTTCTAATGGAAGATTTTTACTTTAAACACCTTCACGACTCCCGTACTATTCAATCCATCCATCAGCACAATTTTTTGAGTGCGTTACTTTGAGTTTTACCGTAAAACGTGATTTTTCACCCCAAAAAAAAAGTAATTTCCCAGCAATAATTTTTGCGTAAAGTGACTTAGTTTGATGTACAGAATCAAAGAGATTTAAAACACATATAGAGAGGACATTGGGAATATTGTCATACAATAATTTTCATCCTGAATATTTTCGATTTTGACATACGAATGCTACCTGACAAGCGGGCGTATGACACAGATGACACAAGACAGAACGAATTGTTACTAAGTAGTAACAAGTTTTGGATTACGATTTTCGTCGTCATGACCCGTCTATAGCACAGAAATATTTAAATGTCTTTGTGTCATATAAATGCGACCTGACAAGGCGACGTATCGCACTGGACTGATCGACTTGTTACTAATTTGTAACAGGTTTTGGAATTGTCAGTTTCTTGGTCTTGTCCCGTCTATAGCTAGTTATATTTGAATGTCTTTGTACAGAATGCTTGGTTGACGGCTTCGTGAAGGGTCCGTTTACACCCTGTATAACGTAATTTAAAAAAAAACTCACATTAGCATAATTGCTCTGCAATTGTAATTAAATGATATTTAGTAGAAACGTAATTTATCCTAATGAATCTAAATGAGAAATGAAAAATGTATAGATGATTAAATATCATCTGATGCATTTGTAAAAAGAATTGTTTGCCAAATAAATGTATGTAAAACGAGTGTTTATAAAATAATACATTTGCGGAATAAATTGTTTTCGAAATCAAAAGTATACGAAACGTTGGTTGTAAAATGAAAATTTGTCAATGGAGTTTTGGTGAAACTTTAGTGAACCATAAGTGCCGTATATATTTTCATAAGCATTCAGTAAAGAGCTCTTATTTTGGTATTACAAACAGACACATAAATTTTATTTATTTGTATAGATCATAACGAATAAACGTCTAACAAAAGTCGGTGTATTTGGTGGTGGTGTTGTAAATACAAGTCAGATGTGAGTGGCAAGGACGGGAGGGGACGACCTCATTGGTGAGGTTCTTCAAAAAGGTCAGGTGCGTAGTACTCTCAAACGGTGTGCGTGTATGACAAGATGTATGAACGTGGACGAATCCACAGGAGTATGTAAAGCTTATAGCAGTTGGCGTTCTATAGTATCTGCCTACCCTCAAGGGAATATGGCGTGAGTTCATGAATGTATTGTATGTATTTAGTATCATGTATCCGAAAACAGAATGAGACGTAGATAACAATGGTTGCTGCATTAACAGAGGGAAACTAATGGTGGAGGCGCCCTTTGTCATGTGACGGCACAATGATATAGAGATGCTGAGGTGTGGTGCAAGGTAGGAGAGAGAGGGAGACGAAGATATTTACGTGATGGTGCAAAATGTAAGGCAGGAAAGAGATGAAGATACTAAGGTTGGTTTTAGAGCTGGATTGAGAATACCTACGATTGCAAAAGAAGTAAAGTAGGTACTTTAAAACAACATCCTGCGTCGGTGAACTTCAAAGAGGAAGAGGAAGATGATTTAAATACCTAAGTTTTGCGCTTAATGCATTTAATGATGCAACCGAGTCTGAGTAGTATTTTCGTATTTTCTATACGTTAACTACTAAGAGGAAAACTAAATTGATTTTTTCGGATGGAAAAGTCGTCAATCGGGCAAAAAAATATGCATAGAAATACAATAAATTCTCCGCTTTCCGCTCAAAACATACTCCAAACATATCACACGACATAACGCGACGTCTCTCACAAGTTTGCCGACACCTCTCAGGCGGTGTCCGACACTCCCAACACTCGTGCCGACACTCGCACTGCAACACGACATTGCACTACCCACTGTGCCGAGTCTTGTCATAAAATGATTTAGACTGCATTACGACGAAACAGTGTTGCAATGGGAGTATTGTCAAAGAATGTCAATGAGTGAAGTTATAAGGTTGACTTTTATATAAAGAAAATGCTTCACTCTCTATCAGAGAGCGGTTATGGCCCAGCATTATCAGTCGCGCCTAGGCAGCGTATTAGATCGTGTCATCCCACTGCTGGGCAAAGGTCTCTCCCCATGACCTCCAGTTATTTCGATCCAGGGCTAATGTAGACCACTGGTCGTTGATTTTTGTCAGCTCAACTCGCCATCATCTACGAGGTCTGCCGCCACGCCTTCTGGCTGTGTCAAGCCGCTGAGCTGAAGTGGGACTGGACTGGCGACGTCTGTCGCAAGCAGCATGAGCTTGCCAAAATGACCACTTCAGCAATAACTTTGTGTAAATTATTTCATCACCACTGCTCTCAAAACGGTCGAGGAAAACGTCGTGAGGAAACGGGCATGTCCTAGAACCAAATATAAGGTGGCATCCATCAAGCCATACTGGCTCCCGTGGTAGATTATAGTCCACTCCCTCTAACAGAAGAGAGAAGAGACCAGTGTCCTACCAATGGGGACGCTATTCTTTTCTGATTAATTTCATTGCGGGATCCAAGACAATGAAATTGTTCCTCTGGGACTTCGTCAAACTTCATCGTTTCGGTGCTTTTCTGATGGTCGTCACTGTTGATTCTGATTTTCAGGAGTTGCAGTGGTTTGGGAACAGTGTGGCGGTCCCCAAAAAATACAGTAGGTGCATGGGACTTCAACATAACTGGTGAAATGGGGTAAGATACGTTAGACCTGCATAATAGATACAGTTCGGCCTTCGCTGACAGGCTTGATGTTATGTTATAAATATAACTATTAAGCTGAAACTATTCTTAGCCAGCGGCCCATTCTGTTCCCCAAGGCACAGTGGGAGGCGATCAAGGTATACTCGCGGAGTAGTAGCATGATTAATGAGTTTTTTCGACTCTGTAGTTTCTGCTTATCCCTTGGGAAAAAGGCGTGAGTTTATGTATAAATGAAAACTTATGTTTCTTTTATAACAATCAGCTTTGCTTCTTACTATCCGTATAATTCTTTTTTTTTTACAAGTACCTGCAATGTAGGTTCCAAACTTTTTTTAACCGTAATCCAGAAATATCTATTCATAGAAAATTAAATAGGATTTGTGAAGTTTTTACATAAAATACATAATCTTTAACATTTTAATTGTACATCTTACTTTGGTATTATTATAACAGAACAGCTACCATGATGGATGTCTGTTACTCAATTACGCCAGAACGGCTGAACGGATCTGGATAAAATTCGGCATAGAGATAGATTATAGTCTGGAATAGCACATAAGCTATCCAAACTCCACACGGGCGAAACCGCGGACATAAGCTAGTACTCTTTATAACCTATTCATTTAAAAAGTAAATACACAACATTACATCATCCTACCATCGACATGGCGAACAACGAAAGCTTTTTGCGCAGATTATAACCAGTGAAAGCACACAACATAAATTGTACCCGTAAAGCCGATTACAAGACTCATACATATGTAAATGTATGTATGCGATTGTTAATTAATTACACCTACATACTTACCACATCATTTATGTAAATGTGGTTGAATAACTACCTTTATGGGTCATTTTTACTTTATTACCGGAATACAGGATGGTCACGGTCAGTCCCATCCATACTAATATTATAAACGCGAAAGTAAGTCTGTTTGTTTGTTTGTTACCTTTTCACGACTAAACAGCTGATCGGATCGTAATGAAATTTGGCGAGGAGATAGATTAAATCCTGGGGAAGGACATAGGCTATCTTTTTTTTTCCTCACTCATACTCATCAAAATTACCACGCGAACGAAGTCGCGGGCAACAGCTAGCTTGTTATGATACAGAAATATTTAATGTATGTGGTTAAATGCCATATACAAGGTATAAATGGGCCTTTCACGAAGTTGCCAACCTAACATTATGTACATCAAACTAAGTAACGACACAAAAATGATTGCTGGGAAAAGATTTTATTTTGGGTGAAAAATTTAAGTTTGCGGTAGTACTCAATGTCAAACATGGTGCTGACGCATTGAATAGTACAGGGGTCATGGAGACATTAAAGTAAAGTTATAATGTTTGCACTATTATTAAAAATAGAAAACTTGTGAAAAAGTTGGAACTTTGGCCTGTTCCCAGGTATGGTCTAGAACCAACAAAATGGTCGGTATATCAGAGTGAACAAGTACTTTTCGTTATGAGTCTTTTTACACCCATTATACTAGCAATCTTTCAATGATCGTTAGATAATGGTCTTTACTATTAAAGTCAACCTGTTTCAAGAAAACTGGTTTCTTAAGGACATTTCACCTCTGTCGAAAGTATGGGGTCTGTTATGACCCCGAAATAAATTATGTTCTTCATATTTGCAATAACCTATTTAATAATCTTCTATTGACAAGATGTTTATCTTAATAAATTGGTACCTTAAGACAGTGCAGTAATATTTTTCAGTAAAATCAGATATCATTATAATTTGCAGATTTAACACACTAAGAAAATAATGCACAGCATAAGCATAATCAGCCTATAATGTTCCCACTGCTGGGACACACGGCCTCCTCTCTATGAGAGGGAATGGGCTATATATAATCCACCACCCGGGCCCGGTGCGGGGTGGTAGATGTCACATGTCATCGAATTTTTGTTTTTGCTAGGACATGCCGGTTTCCTCACGATGTTTTCCTTCACCGTTTTGAGAGCAGTGGTGATGAAATAAATTACACGAAGTAATGCGCCAGCCTGGTTTAGAACCCACGACTTACTGTTCGTAAGTCTGGGCCGTCACTTGGCCACCGCTGCTCTGTAGGTCACCGCTGCTCTAAATAAAAAATAAAGCATAATTTATTCCAAATAATCCTATTTACTCAGCCAGTACGTACATAAATAAAGACCAAAAACAATATTTATAAATACATCATATACAAACAAACCACGAGAAGCAAAAATAATTAATGACAAGTAAATATTTTGTTCAGTAAAATGTTATTCCATGTCCTTTACATTTTTCCTCATACTTTGCAAGAATAAATATTATTATCTTCAGTCGTCCTCTTTGGCAGAAACACAACTCGGTTCAGACTGAAAATATAACGGATGGCGGGACTTATGCAAAATATGTATTTATATTTAAATATGTAGATGCACTAATGCAACTGAAAGCAATATCTAAATCAAATGAATGCTGAAAACTTCATTACAATCTTACTTTAATTACCATATATACAGGGTGGGTAAAAAATCGTAGATCAAATATATAGTTGGGGTTATTTGCAGTGAAAAATATATGTGTGGCAGAGTCCTAACTAACCATTAAGTTATGACTACTTGAGTGTTTTTTTAAGAAAATACCCTTTTTTTACTTAACAGGCAATTAGTAGTGTTTAGTTGCTTCTAGGAAATATATCATCACTACAAAAGTGCTTTTATGACAGTGTGTACCGTGATTTATGAGTATTGGCACTTTATTAAATATTTTTTAAGTCTCACGAAAAATTATTTGTTACCCCAACTATCGTCCTGTTTCGTTTGATTCACGATTTTTTTCCCACCCTGTAGATCTAAGTACCTTTTCTTTACATAACTTTAATCTGTAAAATAATTACATATACAGGTTGAATTTTTCAAGTGGGCATGTAAGGCCTAAACCGCAACTATGACTACACCCTGTATTCACTATAAGCACAACGGATAGTGGATAATTTCCAATTCTAATCACTCTCCTGCTTTAATACCAATTTTGTGGCAGAATGATTTTGTTTTCAGCATAATTCTGTACTGAAAAATCAAAATCCTTGCCAGCATACTGTCACCATAAAATAAGAAACACCTACTACAAAATGTCGTAAGGATTTACACTCTACGGCGTAGAGCATAAGCACATAATTTGGCGCCGATTCTGAAACGTAGAGTGTTAACACATATCTAACAAGTAAAATGTATTCATGACATAATAATATGGTGCATATAATACGAAGCAACGACATGCATGCACGATTATCACATGTTCATCTGTCACATGACGCGAATATACTGAGGAAATATTTACTGAGTGCAGTCTAGTTTATGGCTGGTTTGTATGTGTTTGAGTACTGAGAATAATTTATGATAAAGACGATATTATACTGTTCTCCTCTTTGATCTAGAGGTCGCAAGTGCTACTGCTGATACCCAATAGAACCCAAGACATGATGGGGTTATTGTATGAGCAAGCATGTGAGCAGCGGTGGTCCAGTGGTGCCCCCGATTTACGAGTCGTGGGTTCGAACCCAGGCAGGCGCATTACTTGGTGAAATTTATTTCATCACCACTGCTCTCAAAACGGTGAAGGAAAATATCTGACATCTACCAACGCACTGGGCCCGCATGGTGGATTATAGCCCACTCCCTCTCATACTGAGGAGGTCTGTATCCCATTAGTGGGAACATTATAGGCTGATTATGTTAACCATGATTCCCAAATCGGGCAGTGTTTCTCGATGACATCCCGGAGTCTAGATGTGTGAAATTGATGGCATCAGGGTCGCCCCCAATGGGTGCACTTTACGCATACCTCTGCTTAACCCTATGGGTGCGCTTTACGTATTCCTATGCCTAAGATCGGGGAAATAGATGCGTCAAAGCAACACAAAAATTTCGCTAGTTATGGTCATGTAACACGGGTTGGCATTTTCCATCAGCCGGGTAGAAAGCCCTACCCCGGGTTGTCACTGAGAAAATGCTCAACGAAACACAAAACCCGCGGTCTCAAACCGAGGACCTACTCAGCAGTTGCGCTTGCAACCACTAGACCAACAGGTGCAGAGGAGGGGGAGGAGCAGGTGGCTACATACTGGTCTAACACAATTTGAGTCCATCGACACGTAAAGAAGAAGAAGAAGACTAGACCATCGATGAATTTTCGGCTGCTAAACAACAAACTAACTCCATCAAATCTTCCTTACATCTCAACTAAGACAGCAAACTAGGTTTCCGCATAGACAAACTATTAACAAGACTTACCTACCGTCGGTAAGCGCTGACAAGTTCACGAAGCTTCTAGAACGTTATGCAACAATGCAATTAATGGCACACAACTTACGAGCGTGATTCGGATGCTGCACGTGTTAGCAGCTTATGTTTGTGGGGTAATAAGCTTGTATTGTTTGTAGGTAACATGGTTACAAGATGGCGTGGTTTGCAAGCAGGAATATAATTAACTAGCTTTTGCCCGCAGGTTCGCTCGCGTTAATTTAGAATTTGACAATCAATTCGGGTTGTACTCTGCTTGTCATAACAATAATGATTCGAAAGACACGTGGCGCCATCTTTAATCATAAGAACGTTATTGTTGTTTTCCTCGGGAACAGTACTTTTTTTCGGGAAGAAAGGTACCCTATGTCCGTTTCTGTACAACTGACGACTTATATGCAAAATTTCAGGACGATGGGTTCAGTGGTTTAGGCGTGAAAAGGTAACAAACAAACTTGCTTTCGCATTTATAATATTAGTAAGGAAGTAAGGATTGCAAGTTTTGGAAAAAAGCTTTAACAGAGCACAAATTCTTGCTAGGTTATCTATGGGTCCACTTCTTGTTCCTAGCTATATCTTTTGGTAGTTTCAAAAGGCTTTTTAGATCGTTCAGTATTCGAAGTTCAAAAGTGGCTGACTTTAATTCTGCCTTATTTGAATTGCATTTTACAACTTATTATTAAATAATTATAAACATAAAGCAGTGATAGCCTAGGTGTGTGGCCGTCGGACTGCGAAGTCATCCCATCATCAAGTTCGAACCCAAGACACGCCTTTGATTTTTCGGATTCATGTGCGTATTGTATAATTATCACTTGCTTCGGTGAAGGAAAACATCGCGCCTGCGCGAAACCAGCATGCCTGAGAGATATTTCTCGACGGCATGTAAAGTGAAGTACCAAATTGGCTAAATAGAGCAAAAAAAAACAAGATAAATGTTTCTTTTTTTTATATGTCATTTGGGGTTGAAACACTAGGGCCATGAGGTCCGAGTGCCCACCACCTAGTATTTCGGGAAATCGCTAAACGGTTGGTCGACTCTTCACGTGATCAGAGGGCGGGCCTATTTTTTGGCCAAAGAATCAGCATTGCCATCAAACGCGGCAATGCTGCCAGCCTTCTGGGCACTTTGCCTGTTGACAGCATTTTTTACGCCCTGTAATCCTTTTAAATAATTTTGTTAGATATAATTTTGTGTAATATTAGTTTTTACTGTTAAATTTGAAAAGAAAGATTATCACTTAGATAATTTTACAAAAATGGATAATACAATAGAGCAAAAAGGACCCATCTAAACAATGTAGAAAAAAGAACAAAATGAACTCATATTTTCTATCCGCTCTATTGCAGCTTGTGCTCCACATCTATTGTCAGTTCCTCAGATTAATAGAACTAATAATTACTTCCTGAAGTCGGGTCACTCGTTTCTGTTAATGATGAAGCTACGTGTGTTGAGTAAAACATTTTTGTTGGTTCTCTTTGAGCATTTCACTGATGGTCATATTGTATTTAGGGCCTAAGGAAGGTGCATATTTAGGTAATGATTTTGCTATCATTAACACTGAAAACGGGATTTTTACCATGTTTACTATTTGTTTAGTAATCATGGTGGGATATTTACCGTTTTTAGGGTTCCGTAGCCGATTGGCAAAAAACGGAACGGATTATCTAAAAGTGGGTGTAAATAGGTCTTTAAAAATGACATTGAGGTTCCTAAACCATTTTTTCTCAAAGTCAATCGTTTGAAAGACAGACACTTCCAAAGTGGGAAAATCTGTATGTCCGTCCCCCAATTAAGAACTAACTAATTTGCAAAGCAAGAGGAGAAAAATTCTGAAAAAATTTAGGATTGTAGAACGTAAAAGAAACTTGAAAAACAAATGTAGTTTTGCTGTTTATTATAATACAATACAACTTAAGCCTTAAAAATAATTTTATTATATTGTTTGGTGGTACGGAACCCTGTGTGCGTGTGACTGCGCTTGGCCGATTTTTTTCAGTCAATGATTAGTAGTCAATCAATGATAGTGTCAGTGACCATGTCAGTTTAAAAACTTATATAAGACTATGCTGTTTATTGATGTTAAAGTACGGGTAAAAAAGAAATGATGTTATAGTAAGTCCGTATGTCTTCTGACTGTTGTTCTGCTGTATGAATAAGGATTCTAGGATAAAAGATTATTTTTATTATGACTGGGGTAGGTAAGGTACCCATTAAAAAATAAAGACTTCAGAAAACCGTTGCTCAAATAATAAACTCCTACAACCATCTAACAATATACGCTTCTCTGCATTTGCAAATTTTTTAAAGCAAGTTATTTTTTTTAAAGAAAATATTAGTTCAACGAATCCCGATCAACTTTAACGGTCTCGATCTTTTGTTCAAATTAAAAAAAAGAACGGCGGAACTTTTCGAACGCGTTCGGATCTGTTTCGAAGTTTGCTTGAAAATTAATCGGGTTCCAGAACTTTCCATTTATACTTGAAAAGAATTAACGATCCTTAAAACACGAGCTCGGTTCCTAACTGAGTAAACTTTTTAACTAATTAAGGTTAGCGATGCGGTCGCCGGCGTTTAACTAGAAAGAGTGTGCTTTAGATTTTTTTGTTTCGTATTTTTTTAGAAGTACGCAAAGGGTCATTACGGTAGCGTAGTTCAAGCTTGCTGAGCGGAGACATTGTTGGCACAGCTGATTGGATCAGCGACGGACAAAATACCTATAAAGACATATAGGTACAATATCTTTTTTTTTCGTATGGGAAATCATCAAATTACCCCTGCCCGAGTGTCAGACTTGTACTGACTAAAACCCATCCATGTTCCTTCTTAGTCCTTTGTGTTACAGGGCCGCGACCATTACCCTCAAACTACGTTCAACTAAAAGTTCCTCCAATCGCATACTTAAGCCTAGTGTACGACCTCAGGCAATGCAACATGCACCAAGCGAGACGCGGATGCCGCGAGAGCACGTAACTCGTGGCCGAGCGGATAGACTACTCCCTCCATAAATGTCTGCATTCAATTTTAAATAAGACTTCTCCAACGACCAAATCTCCAGCCAGCACGTCTCGATAGCTACCAAAGAGACATAAATTATGTGATCGCGACCATCAAATGGTGTTTATAGCAGTGCCAACTGCATTTATCGCCAAATGGCCGGCATAATGACTTCAAATGCATTGCATATTGGAGCTCAGTAATTATAGTGCGTCTACCGCGTATGCGTGTCGTCAAGCATGTTATTAGGAGCCTGCACGAGTGATTACCGATGACTGGTGTAGCAAACGAGTGTTGTAGTGGAGAATGCGTATCGGCAGTGGTGTGGGATCCCCAGCTGGATGTACCGCCTACCTTAAGGGGGAAGCGCCAGGGCAGCCCGCTAAATTCAAATTTTCTTACGTTTTTTCCAATTTCCAAGTCACTGTCAGGTTGTATTTTGAACAAAATATGAATTCCAAAAAAACTGCTGATTGACGACTGATTATAGCAAAGTACGGTCGGTGTGTCACATGTTGTCTTTGTAACATGGCCTATGTTAATGCAGTTAGTTGGAACGTGCGTTCATTTTTGCGAGAGACACAACCAGAGGGCCCTGTATTATGATTCTGCTGAAGCGGCCATTTTAGGCGCCCTGGACTTTTATGTAATTTTTCTAGTATGAAATTAACGCAATACATAAAAAAGTTAGTAAATCTTCTAACTAAAATCTAGATCCGAAACTTAAGTACTGAATGTTGCAGTTTAAAGTTCCCTCGAAGAGACTCAAACGACGGAAACTGTCGTCTTTATTCAACAGCAAAGCGGAGACGATGAAACGATTTCTGAAAGCGAACAGTTAACTATGTGCAATCTATACTAATTCGGTTACTCTCTCGAGGATCTTGCAAAATGATGTTCAATTTTAAACTGAATTTGTGCTTCACTTACTTCGTCTTCAGGATCTATATTAACTAGAAATTAATGTTGATTGACAGAGAGGGAGAGGTAGGCCAAAGCAAAGATGGAAGGCTTGTGTGAGAAATGATCTGCCGCGGCACCGCTCGCTGCGCTCGCTCGGCTCGCGCGCCTTTTGTCACAATTCTAACCTAACCTAACCTAATCCATTTGGTCGGTGTGTCTTAGCAATAAAAATGATAGTTACCGGCCTAACCTAGGTACAGCCGGCTAGAACTAGGTGTTTTTTACTTCGGCTTTTAGCCGTAACAAATGTACTACTTTCTGACAAAATTCACGATGTTTTGCAGATTTTCAATTTAGATCCAATAAATTGTAGGCTCATATTATACAAATTAAGCATGACAAAGCAACATAGCTTGGCTGCAGAATTAGTCTGAAGTATAAACTTTGCTCGAACATCACAGAGATTGGCACAAGAAAGAAGGCCTATACCTAACAGTGGATGTGCATGATGGCGTTGATAAACCTTTACCCATACTACTTTTTTTCGCAAAAATCCTATTTACTATTACGTCGTCAGTTTTGTCGAGATCCTAGTTAAAGATCGCTAGAATTTCAATTTATACTAGACCCCCCATAAATCTTTATCTTTACAGCCTCTACCCATTTCCACTTCAGTATACTTCAAGCTTCACTTCGCTATCGTTACTGTAATAAAATTATATCACAGGCTTTATTTACCAAGTGCTATAAAACGATATTAAACAAGTCGTAACAATACTCAATAAACAATAGAAAACCAATGAACAATTGCTTTCAATCAATCTTCAAGTTTATGATGTAACTGCTCCGGTATGAAATCTTTTCCATTGAAGACATGGCAAGTGATTCAGTGGAATTTTATTGATATTTTTTTCTGTTACCTCGTAGGTTTTTTTATATTATTCTTTGGTGTCGGCACGTGCGACATGGGAATAGAAAACAAAAACAAAGAACAATGGGTAAATATGTATGGAGCTTCGGCAAAATATTCACCGTCAGCGAGATCTATGGGCACTGTTGTCCATTTTCACCAACCCTACGTCACACCGCTTTACACAGACAATTTTTTTTTTAAATCTTTATTTAAATATGACACTCTTTATTTAGTTTATGGTTAACTTAACAGGAAGAAAACAACAAAACATCATCAATCGGAACTATGTTCTAGGCCTGTTCTTCAAAGCGGACTTAACCATATTTATTATGGGAATTATTTTATCTCATAGAGGGTTAGATAAAGGTATATTGTGTATACCAATTTGAGATCTTAACAACTGATTCCGGACACATCTCATCAAAATGTGGAATTGTGGTGTGTGTACACAGACACTTAAACTTCTACTAATTTCATCAATGAATAAAACGACTACGAACTCTTTTTCTAATTACCATTTGCTCTTCTCTCTATCTTCTTCAATCTTTGGCCCCAATGCTGAGTGTAGGTCTCTTCGGCTTCCAAATCTCTCCATATTATTTGAGCTCAATGAGAAAGTAATTTAAGTTCCACCACGATCCAAAAACTTTTTAATAAGAAAACCAACATAAATGTATGTAGATATCATGTTTACACTCAAAATATTCGACGTATAACTTACCTAAATCTGTACGAAATGTATTCTTAATATTATGTTTGTATCTGGAATACAAAAGGTCTGGCATATAATATACTGTATAAATACAAAAATATGTGGTTGAGATGTATAAATTCATTCTGATTTGTATGAAGGTCGCGTTCGTAATGTATAATAACAAATCTACTGTTATTTCTGAGATATAAATGGCTTTATTGTCAGTCGATTGAATAAAAGGATAGATCGAAATAATCAAATTAAGATGAAGTTACTATCTATTCAGTCACGTCTGTATAGTTTGAGGCTCACTCGCAAAGAGATACCATTATCATCATTTTCCTGCCCTTGTCCCATTCTATTTGGGGGCATTCGTTTCATACAGCTGTTGTGTTATTGTGATAAAAGTGAATGAGTAAAAAAAAATTTTTGGGAAAGTTGTTTGTTATCATGAGTACAATCACGTTTTTAAGTATCGGTCACTAACTACTAGTCACCCTTTATATAATAATAGCAAGAAGTGTAAACAAAATTATGAAATTGTGACAGAAATTTGGATTCCAGTATCATCATTTACACCGCACTGCAGCTTTTTTTTTTTTTTTGTTTTTTTGTATGATGCACGTCATGTCCCTGCGACAGATAAATATTTTTTCTTTCATTTCTTTCTTCTAAAAGACCAAATCATCAATACACAATTTTGCTTTCAAAATAAAATTTACTTTTTCACAATTTAGAGCGAAAAATGTCACAGCTGCCAGACATCCCACGCAAACATTGAAATTAGCATATGCATACAAACAACTTAAAGAACCACCAACTCGTTTGCATTAATTTGGCGGCAAAGGATTCTGGAGCTGTTTAAATAGAATGGATAGCTCGAGGAGAGTTGAAACCACTGTTTAAATACAAACTGTCTCTTCATTCCAGGGTAAAAGTTTAAAACTAAAGAGCAAACAAGACTTTAGTACGCACTTTATCTACTTATGCATTTAAATTCAACAGTAACTTAAAGAAACCTCGTGGCTAAATAATAACAGCCGCTCGGGTCGACCTTCAGGTAAAGCCGCGCTTGCCTAGGTTGGTCCGTGGATGAGTGACCACCCATTACATATCGACTTTCCTCCGTGCCTCGGAAAGCACCTTAAGACGTTGGTCCCGGCTGAAATTTGTAGATCTTTTAAACTCGTTACAGGTAGTCAGTGGCCCGAAAGTCTAACAGCCAGTCTCACGCAAGGGGTATCGCATTACCCAGTACTAACTGGGTTGTGGAGGTCAGATAGGCAGTCGCTCCATGTAAAATACTGGTTTTCAGCCGCATCCGGCTAGACTGGAAGCCGACCCCAATATAGTTGGGAAAAGGCTAGGCAGATGATCAGGAGATTGGGGTTTTACTCTTGCTTTGTTTACATCTCACCAGTATTACCAAAAGAGCTAGGCCGAGATGTACTTATAGAAACCTACATTGCGCCAGTTATGTTTAAGTCCCGGTGTCACAGGGACAGAACCGTTATCCGGGCACGAATCCTGACCTATCCGGGTAACTACTACTAGGTGATAGAAAAAAACTTCGGAAGCCCAAATCTATTATTCCTTATGTGGACAGGACAGTTCCACCTACATGACGGGATAAAGACGATCTCTTCGCTCGAGAACCTCCATGGCACGGTAAAAGGGTAAACTTTTATGTTTATTTGCAGCTAGAGGGGAAATAGCAAATAAATCTTTAAGAAAATGTGTCCCGGAATGGCGGACTCCACTTTTGGATATGATCTTTTCGATAAAGGGCGCGTGATTCTGAAGTTTTTGCCTTAAGTATCTTGGGAACTACTATGACATTAACTTATATGCTTTCAGGGTGCTTGCAATGGATAGTCGAGCTTCCGCCATGGCGATATACGGTTTTTATTCCCTCGTCGCTCGATATAATATTAGAGGCGTGGTAAAAATGTTAGCCAGTCAGTTAGAGAGCAAGACAATTTAGTATCTAGACTGCTCACGTCAGTGAAGCACATACAAGACTTCCTTAATTCTTTACCTACCACAAACAAAGTTGGTAAGTCACTACGATTCGGTGGCGTCGAAAACGTTACAGAGAATAGACAGCAAGACAGGCTTTTCTATTCCAACGGCGTGATTACATTTTTCTCGATTTCAATACGACCACCAAAATGTCGAAAACAACAGTCGCTGCCAAACACTATCTCAAAGAGGTTTCGTTTTAATATGCTCTTGAATTCAGCGGATTTGTAGGTGTCACGTTTTCTTATACAATTGCCGTTCTACCGCACCAAACCTGTATCGTAGCGGTATCTAATATCATTTTAAAGAAATCGGATTCCGTCGTCGTCTTCGATATTGGAAACTCCAAGTAGGGAATACCATTTGAAAATTCAACTGAATTGTGACTGAAACTTCCAAATACATCGTGACTTTTTAGTCGTCTTACAAAGGTGGTCCACTAAATGTGCCCGACATAAAATTGTTGAAGGAGCGATTTTTTTTTTAACCTACCGTAATAGGTACAAAGAAAAATAAATAAACATTAGAAAAAAATATGAAACATCCTGTTAATGATGTTTACGTGTTAAACGGGAGAATATACCTACCCAGCGCTCGAGTCCAGTAGATTATCGCTCATAACAGGGTGTTTCAACTACGTCATGCGTCATAATATTGAATAATATTTTTATTTTTAAATTATTAAAATCTCATAAATACCTATTTTTTTTATGAATGCTTAGTAGTCATTGGATACATGAAGTGGGCTGCCGTTGTAAGACGACTAAAAAATGTCACGGCATAGAAATACAAAGCACGACGTTAAAACAACGAATAAAACAAGGACCAACACTCAATCAACAGCAATCAGGACCAAGGTGAATCCACTGAGAGAGGAGAAGCTCACGCATATTCTTACAAAAAAGAAATCGTTATTGAAGATTCTTGTTCTTGGTTCTTGTTTGCCTTCTCATTTATTTATTTAAGTACAAAGTACACAGACGGACTTAATGCCACGGCATTTTCAGTCAACCTTTGGATGATGCAGAAATAAACAGAAACACACACAAGTTCTTCTTCCATACTTCTCTATTAATCGTAATCGCAGTGATCCCTGTCTGTGTCCCTGTCTAGACATATCATCATTCACGCAATCCATTCATCGTCTCGTTGGTGTTCCTCTAGTATTACAACCCTCATTCATACTTAAATCTTATCTCATGACATTTTCCTCTTCCCTCTGCATCACATACCAATACCATGATAACCAATTCTCACCCAACTTGTGTGTCACTATCAGACTTCCAAACTCATTTCTTATTCTATCCAGTCTTATAACCACCAGTCAAACACAGTCACACATACACACACGCAAACAAACACAAACACAGGTCACAGTCTTGTCACCACACAAATTTAGCATAAAATAATAAGTAATAATGTTTTACAAAACAACCTCGATAATAATAAAAGTACCCAACATCATTAGCTTTTCAATCTCAGGAGATTCCTACTAATTAAAAGTTGTATCCAGTAGAATCCTGTAAGTAGCAGTCGCGGCGAATTACTAAAGAGTCGTGATTCCAAATTAAATCTTACATTATGAACCGTGGAATTGGATTCAGAAAAACCCAAGTAGCTTGACTTTATTTTGTTGCAAAGTAGAGGTAATTTGCGGGGCATTATGACTGGTTTATGATACTTTAGTTGCTATACTGTGGGATACAATGAACACATTAAAAAGTGATGGTCATATTATACCAAGACATGATAGGTCATTTAGTTCGACTGTCTTGGTATTGACATGTGATGAGGAGGGACGAATCGCATGTGACTAAAAGAGTGATAAATATAAATGTGGATGGACGGCTCTGTCTGTCAGCAGGCTCTATCTCATGATCCGTAATAGGCAAACAGTTGATATTTTCACAGAAAGTGTATTTGTGTTACCGCTATAACAACAAATAAAAATAATTAAAAAAGTAAAGTGGGCTTCCCTACTACAATGGTACGGAACCCTTCACGCGCAAGTCCGACTCGCACTTGACCGGTTCTTTTGTTGTTTCATCATAGCTGATAGAATGACCAAGGAGGTATTTTATTTTTTTATAGCTGTTCCCCGCGACCTTCGTCCGCGTCAAGTTATTAAAAATACAATTTTCCCCGTTTTTGCAACATTTTTCATTGCTGCTACGCTCCTATTGGTCGTAGCGTGATGATATATAGCCTATAGCCTTCCTCGATAAATGGACTACCCAACACTGAAAGAATCATTCAAATCGGACCAGTAGTTTCAGAGATTAGCGCGTTCACACAAACAAACAAACAAACAAACACTGCAGCTTTATAATATTAATAATATAGTATAGATTCATTACTAATAATAATATAAATATGTGCAAGTATCCAAATGAGAAAAGCACTACAGGGCGTCAGAAAATGGACAGGAGATTCTATTTATCTCCATAAAATAGAATATTATTATTTCAATTCAATACTGGATAGGAACTTCAAGTTCTGCTACAATTATTGGAGAACTTAATCCCTGGCAGAAATTTCGTACCTTAAGATATTGCGTTAGCATCGAATACTTCATATCTCAGACTATCGCATTCAATTGTTAAGAATCGGATTGGATCGGTAATTCAACAGTTAAACATTGGTGGATCTGTCCATGTCTTCTTATGCGCCTTTCGTAATAAAGGGGAAAATCTAGGACCTTTTATTTAAGTAGTGCCGACAAAATGCAAAATACCAGCATTGAATACCTTTAGGCTCAAAGGGCGTATCTACCAAAACACGATTTTTCAGGAGAGCCAAAAAAATAAAACAGTTTTCCGACATAACTTTTTTGTGCTTATAAATGACAAAACCTGTTAGAATTTAGAGATAAAGAACATCATAGAATGATATATAAAGTAAATCTAACAATTAAAAGAATAGACTTCGTATACACCCTAAAATTTTAAGAAAATCAATGTTTAGCAATCCAAAAATGATGGCTGTTTCCACCTTTTTTTGCGGATATCGAAATTTTAAATATACCAATCGAAAGAAGACGAAAAACTAAGTATGACAGCATTAAAATCTCATTTTGGCCAAAATGGCGGTTACTAGAGATTGCAACCCGGTATGTTTTTCAACCCGGCCGGGTCCGGCAACATTCGCCGCCAACCCGGAGCCCGGTGTGTATGGCCGGGCTCGGCCCGGGCGGGCCCGGCCCGGCCGGGCCCGCCCGGGCCGAGCCTTGCAATCTAATCTAATCAATCGAGGTTTGCAATCTCTAGCGGTTACGCCCTTTGAGCCTAAAGGCATCGAAATGTGTATCTCTGTCAACAAAACCAATCCGAATGCTGACTGATCTGAGCCAGTAACGTCGGCAATTCACAACACCCTAGCAAAACCCCGCCTCAATCCCCCTTCATTCCCTCCACCAAACTTGTCCCACGTATACTAAGTTCGCAGGAAATGAGATGTGTCATATCAAGCAGATGCGAGCGGCGCGTTAACTCGATAGCTGCAGTAATCAAACTAGCACGCCAGGCGGCAGGTGCAAGCCTGCTTCATCGAATTAAGTTGCCATGTTTCGACTTCAATCAGGGTAAGAAGATAGGGATGTTATACTAGCGACACGTGTACAGTCACGAGCACCAATATGTATACACTTTCCTTAATTTAAAAGCAATTTTCGCGAGAAATATCGATTGTAACTTGGAGTAGTAATAGTAGGAGAAAATCACTTTAAAAAGTTGTTAAGTGTATACATATTTGTGCTCGTGACTGTACGAGGCAATGAACAAAGTTCAGTGTGCTTATGCCTGCCTCTATTTCGAGACGATTTTATTACGCCGACGACGAGACAATACGACTACGACACGAGACTTTTCGACTTTTTGTTTTGTCAATTTTTTTTTTGAGACGATTTTTTTTTCGAGGTGCTTGAAAATAATTGAATGTTATGTTTATTCCCAAGTCGAAATTACGTCGCGTTAATTCGCATTGTAGGTGTTTCGACTTCAATCAGGGTAAGAAGATAGGGATGTTAAACTAGCGACAAGTGTACGAGGCAAACACGAGTCAGTGTGCTTATACCTGCCTCCATTTCGAGACGATTTTATTACGACGACGACGAGACACTACGACTAGGACACGAGACAAGACGATTTTTCGACTTTTTTTTTTGAGACAATTTTTTTTGCGAGGTGCTTGAAAATAATTGAATGTTATGTTTATTAGCAGACTTGGGCCTCAAGTCGAAATTCCGTCGCGTTAATTCGCATTGTATTGCCCCACCTGCTGGTGCCCCAGGTGTCCGTTTACTTGCACTCTTGACGACCGCTGCAAAACCGGGCCACCTACTGGGCCCAAACTATGTAATATGGAAGGAACATCGATACGATAAGAACACACTGAATCGCCACCGCGTCTGTTTGGATAAATATGTCGCTATTTAGATGTAGGTACGGTTGGAGGGTGTCGGTGATTTTAGTGTTATTTGGATGGTCATAAGTGTTGGTGATTGCTTAGAAATGCCTAGACAACTTTGAACAGACAAAACATTCTGAAACCCATGGTATACCTAGCTCAAATAAAAAGAAAACGATAGGTCTGTTATAGATCCCGTCACGTAAAAAGAACGCTGACAGTTAAAATAAACTTTCTCAATTGTTTTTGTTCCAGCCTTTCCCAAAGTACTAAAAAACAAGTAGACTTTATTTAAAACATGACAGATTTTAAAAGCGAACGAAAAAACATCCATTTTCTTAATTAAATCAATAACATCATATTGTCTATATCTCCGCGGGACCACGGATCGCGAGCTCCGCATTCAAAGGAAGTGGTCACACAATAACTCATAAAGACCGCGTCACAGACGAAGAATTTATAGCCATGAGTCCTTGACCGAGTGTTTGTTACGTGGCTCAATTATAATGTACGGATCTCGGAATTAATTGATAAAGTTGCGGTACTACTTATTTATTTGGATGAATCAAGAGTATAAAACTCGAATTTCGCAAGATACTGATTTAACTATGATTTACATAACATAATATAACGCCTGTAAACCCTGAAGGTTTAGGCAGAAAAATGCATAACATAACATTTCGACAGTTATGTTTTCACACGTAATATAAGCCAGCCTGTTGCCACCAACCGGGCATAAACGGATTGAATATTGTAGTATAGAGCCTGGTCTGTCCAACTATCCGCCATTTTATTTTAGTTTCAAAATAGCAGCCACGCATAAAACCTAATAAAACGTAAGCGAATAGATTTTAACTTAGATAGCTTTTATCTCAGAAACGTGAAGTTTTCGAATATTTTGTCTCACATGAAATACTGCCGGTATTGATATAAACAGGTACTAAGCAGGTCGCAATTTAAAAAAACAAAATGGCGTACGAGTAGGCAGGTCAATACATTAAAACTTTAAAGGAACGCTGGTATTAAAATTTTCACAGTAAAAATACCCGTCAAACTTCTTATAAAGAGGTTTACAATTCCAACCACCTAAGGAAAATGGCGCATAAAATAAATAAATACAATTCAGTATTGGCCTACTGCATTACTGTCTATCCTATGTTTACGTTCGCTCTGTTTACTATTTACTCTGTGGATTTAAAGACTTCATTATCTGACGTTTTCTTCTATTTTTACATTCCTTCTTTATGAATAGAAGATAAATTGAATGCAGTCTTTGTGAATATAGTTATGAAAAGAACATTAGCATCATTTTTGCAAGGAAAAAATTCTTAACGATTTCTGGATTCTATAATTTTATATTGTTCTTTGGCACAATTACTTTTACCATTATGTTTTCAATTGTTGTCTGATTTGTACAACAATAACATGCTAATACAATTTGTCACCCCGAAACAACTTATCCGACTAAAAAAAAAAAAAAAAAACTTTCAATAATGAAAAGCTACATGGTGCTGAGTGCCATAGAATGTGTTCTTCGCGCGGACGAAGTGGCATGTGGAAACTATCTAATATACAATAATGAATGTTTGAATGTTCGTTTGTTTGTTCGTATTTTATGCGCTGCCTTACCGTTCATCCGATTGAGATAAAACTTAGTGAACTTATTGCTGGTTAAGAAGGATATAGGAAAAAAAAATGTAATCGGGCGAAGTTTTGAACGTCACTGCGCTTGTAACTCATGACATTATCTGGCTCACTCGTATTAAAATATACTCTACTATGTTAACATCGAGATAATCCACCGTAATCTCAAACATCAACAGATACAAAGGTAAACAAAGTCGTCTGCATCACAAGTCACATGTGTCAATACACATCTGACGCAGGACTGATCGCATCGCTTCGCTGACTGCGCTACGGATCATGAGATCGACTCCTGACACAGAATAGATAGCAACAGAAGGCCTTCTACTTAACTTGGCACCTGTAATCCCCGAAGGGTTAGGCAGAGGTATACCGTAGTAGTTAATGGCATTACATAATATTATCTGTGGTGCTAGGCAACTGGGCTTATTCTAGTTTTCCTTGGACTTGTTTTGTTCTGTCTCCTGCTGATATGTAGGGAAGTGGAAATGATGTATTTCATACTCCTCCGCTATTCTTTTCTAATTCATTTCTTTGCGTAATCCAAGACAGTTACATTGTTTCTCCAAGATTTCGTCGAGCATCATTGTCTCGGCGCTTTTCTGGTGATCGATACTGTTGATTCTGGCTTTCAGGAGTTGCAGTTGTTTGGGAATAGTGTGGCGATTTGTTCAAAGAAATAATACCATAGCACCTTTTTAAGGTGGCTGGATCAGGATCTGGGATCTGGATGCGAAATGGAGAGGACAGAGTGGTGTGGCGCAACTTGAGGGACCTATGTCGAGCAGTGGACTGCGATGGGCTGATTTGAATGATTGATATTATAGTACACCTACATCGCGCCGGTTACGTTTACTGTTATGTAATAGGAAGCGAGCCTATTGCCATCAACCGGGCACAAATGCAGACTCCGGGCTCCACTGAGAAATTCCTGATGGAAAGACAGAATAACGCTTTGCTTGACCTGGGAATCAAACCTTAGATTTCAAGCTCCACAGTCAACAGTCGGCTCTTTATAAAGAGCGAAAACAGGCAAACGCATACAAAGAAGCATACGCACGGGATCTCTAAACAAGTGCCAGTCGCGAGTGGGCTTGCACTAACCGTACGTGAAGTTGTCTATGTGTGCGTGCGTTTTCGCCCGTTGTATCGAGCTGAGCTTCTGTACCTACTATTCTATGTTAATAGTGTATCTACGACTACGATAGTCTTCTGTTCAGTGTACTTAGGTCGTTATGTTAATTTTACGACTCTGCATACAAAGGCAATGTTGACCGCAATTCATACAACAACTATTTATCTACAAGTCTATATTGCTGACCGTTGGTAGACTGAAAATTGCCTTCGAGCAGAGTGAAGTTATTTATGAGAAACATTTTAGCTTAGAGCATTTTAGCTTATTATATCAGTGTTAGTGATGATAGAACAGTGAAACCGATGGGCTTATGTGTTAAAGCTATTGCCAAGTGTCTAGGGCCTCCAATTATCACTAAGTAAGGCTTTCTTGCTGCGGGACTGTTCGAAAGAGATACCGCGGCCCTGGAACACAAAGGGCAAAGAAGGAACATGGATGGATTTTAGTCATTAAAAGTCTGACACTCCCTCCCACTCCACCCAGAGCGGGAGGAGTTATTTGATGATTTCCCATCCTTAAAAAAGAAGGCTTTCTTTACCTTCGCTAGGCATGTCGTAACATGACTAAGCAGATAGGTTAACATTATCTAAGCGATTTAATAATAGGTATCGTTTAATAAGTGAACCCAATGATAACCTCTAAATATTCTCATAGTCAAGGCTTGTTCTGAAAGACGAAATGAGACCCAGAAAAAGGTCCCAAATGAAAATTGAACGTTAAGCAACAAAACCTCAACCTAATTACAGTTTCTCCAACAAAAAGGTATAGTCACTAACACGTTTATAGCGCTGATTATACATCCAGCTATTTACAAAAGTCCATTCAAGCCGTAAAAGATCACGTCCTATTCGAAACTCACTCGTTACATTAAATTTTTGCTGAGATTTCACCTGAACAGACCAACAGAACATTTTAAGTAAACCACTCGATTTTCAACCCAAAACACAACTACCTAAGCCTCAAAATTCAGCAGCAGCACCTAATTATGAAGCTTGCAAAAGCACAAAACAGGCAAGGACGAACTTTCACTGACTAATCAAGGGTTCGTTAATGACTTGTTGTGCAATAAGGGATTTTCTGCTGTATGTATTTGGGTCACAGTTCACTTTAGGTTCACGGGTATTTTCTGCTGAGTTAAAAATATATCGGAATACTTTTTTCTGAGGTGACGTGAGACGGTGTGAGTAATAGGATGAAAGATTGCCTTAATATTGGCTATGATTGTGACGTCACTCATACGTCGCGTCTTTGGTGTCACATTTGACATGTGTCAAACGAAAAAGAGATGCAGCCCACGAGTGGAATTGTCCGTCATTAAACTACGAAGGACCTTGAATGAATCGTTTGGTCTTGGCCTTTCAATTTAAAGCGTCTTTTGTGCTATTGACCAAAATAAGAAGATTCGTCAATGACAATTTTATTGAAGTAATTGGCGGTTACATCACGGGCCTACAGCTGTAGTTAATTTATGTTAACAAAAATTGGGTCATTGTTGCCTAGTTTGTGTTTGTTTGTCATGAAATTGGACCGATCATAACTTTAATTCTAGGCACCCATATTATTGGCGCCTTGTTTTTATATAATATTAGCTAGTTATATTTGAATGTCTTTGTATAATATGTAGTTACATAGTCGTGTAATTTTTATTATTTAATTGCGCTCCTGTGTGTTGCGCTATGTCTGTTGTGTACAGTAAATAAATGATTTATCTATCTATCTAGCATATTATGGTCCAAAAGGCGGTCTTTACTTTGATAAATAAATAGAACGACTGAGCTATCACTCGAAGGATTTTATAACTTGTATGAGTATAATTACAAAACTCGTGGAGGAGCTCATGGATAAATAATAACAGCCGCTCTGACCGATCTTTAGGCTAATCCGTGCTTACCTAAGTTGGTCCGTGGACGGGTGACCTCCCATTACATACCGAGTTTCCACCGTGCCTCGGAAAGCACGGCAAACAGTTGGTTCCGGCTATAATTTATAGATTTTTGACAGTCGTTACATAACAGGTAGTCATTGACCCCGAAAGTTTGACAACCAGTCTTATCAAGGGGTATCTTATTACCCAGCGCTAACTGGGTCGTGGAGGTCAGATAGGCATCGCTCCATGTTAAAAACTGGTATTCAGCTGCAGCCTCCAACGTAGTTGCGAAAAGGCTAGGCAGATTATGATGATTAAAATTACCATACTTTATTAGTCTCTACGTTAATAGTAGTATAAAGTCAACACGCCAAAAATATTAATTAAATAAATTGTTTAACGCAACCAGTTATTACTCGACAAACAAATAACTTACTAACAAATACGTGGTTAAATAAAACAATTAGTGACACTATAATTGTTTTAATATCGTAAGTGTTTTGTTTATAGGTGATGTCATGTATTTATAAGTACAAAACAAACTGTTGTTTAAAACGTGTAATTTTTAGATTCAGATGTAACATGATAACGATTATTATTTATCAGCTTTTAGCGGTTACTTGTATTGTACCCAACTGACGATAATTGTCGAAAAATTTTAAGGATTATCTTTGTACAGTTTTTTTTGTTTTTGAATCTTTCATGTCAGTGGCGTGCCTAGGGACCAACAATACGGTAAGCCTAAAAGGCGAGCAGACTGAGGAAACCCTTAATAAGGGCAAGTCAAGCTTTTAGGCTTTTTTTCTCGGATGGCAAATCATCAAGCAAAACCCCTCCCGCTCTGGGCGGAGTGGAAGGGAGTGCAAGACTCGTAATGACGAAAACCCATCCATGTTCCTTCTTTGCCCTTTGTGTTCCGGGGCCGCTGTATCTCTTTCGAACAGTCCCGCAGCTCTGGCAAGCTTTTAGGCTTGGCTTGCCTTTATAAGGCTTCTATTAAAGCACCGCCACTATTTAATGTGTTTTAAAACTAATTTGAAAAAGGCATACTTGCTTAACTCCTTAGCTCGTGGCTAAATAATAACAGCCGCTCGAATCGATCTTTAGGTTAAGCCGTGCTTGCCTGGGTTGATCTATGGATGGGTGACCGCCCATTACATATCGAGTTTCCTCTGTGCCTCGGAAAGCACGTTAAGCCGTTGGTCCCGGCTGTCATTTGTAGATCTTTGACAGTCGTTACAGGTAGTCAGTGGGGCTAAAAGTCTGACAACCAGTCTTACCAAGGGGTATCGTATTACCTAGAACTAACTGATTTGTGGAGGTTAGATAGGCAGTCGCTCCATGTAAAATACTGGTATTCAGCTGCATCCGGTTAGACTGAAAGCCGACCCTAACATAGTTGGGAAAAGGGTAGGCGGGTGAATACTTACCTTCGTATTGTAACGGTTTGTACCAGTCAGACAAAAGCTTAGTAGTGAAAACAGTAGTCACAATCTTAATTTTCAGTCACCGGACGTTTTTTTTCTTAGACTGTTATGTGTCCCACTGCTGGGCAAATAGGCTGGCCCTTTTCTCTTTCCAAACCTCTCTCACTTTTGCGATATCTACCGGTCTTTTACTCACATAAAAATCTCCTCGACTCAGCAAAACCTGAGAACCTTACCTGAAAAAGAGAATCATAATATTAGATTTAATAAGCACACATTGCCTGTTCCTACGCAATATAATTATATGAAACACAACGAGGAGAGCAACTTCAGAGCGCGTCATTTTAATTAGAACAAAGGAGTATTGTGATATCATTTGCACGAAATTGAGGGTAAGCTTTCTAATTAGTGTTAAATTGTTTGGGTAGATATAATGAACTAATGTGTGGGCGGTAATGGGAAGGTAAAGTGAAATGCTTAAACAAGTTAGTTTCATATAGGCCCTTTTTTCGGATGGGATATCATCAAATGACCCCTCCCGCTCTGGGCGGAGTGGAAGGGAGTCGACTTGTACTGTCTAAAACCCATCCATGTTCCTTCTTTGCCCTTTGTATTCCAGAGCCGCGGTATCTCTTTCGAACAGTCCCGCAGCCCCGGCAGGCATCGGCCCTTGCGGACCCCTTCATCGTTCCTGACATCTCTTTGAGGCGCGCGCGGGACACGAACGCGCCGTCGACACGTCCTGTCGTCCGAAGACGGCCGGACAGCGAGCTAGCCCATTACTCACCGTCCACATGCCCGCGTTCATATAGGGCTCGATCAAGTAACTGGGTTGTGGAGGTCAGATAAGCAGTCTCTCCATGTAAAATACTCGTACCCAGCTGCATCTATAGACTGGGAGCTGATCTCAGCATAGTTTGGGAACAGAGCTAGGCAGATGATGATGATGTTGATAAAGGGTGCGATCAAGTCTGATCACGGTCTACTAGAGGTAGCCAGTAAACTAAGTTGGGCTAGAATCACTTTTTACGATCTTTAGACTTGTTTCTTTGTCTGTTCAAAAATATAATAACTTGGACAGTAAGTTAATTTTAGAAGCAGGCTTACTTACTACCAAGAAAACTTCATAAAAACTACGTTTTTTACCGATCTGGCGGAAGTGCTTATTTGTACGTTATGAAATAGGCAGTCACATGCAAGAAGATATTACTAAGTTCTGGTAACATTAAGGACCCATATGAACAGTAATTCAATTTTTGAAATGCACAACAATACCTGTACTAATATAACATATTTTGAGAAGAATCTTTGCATTTTAGAATGGCATGTACAAAATGAAATACCTAGTAAAACATTTTCCAGCTTCGTTATACTTTTAACGTCGTGTCGTATAAAAGTCGTAGAAAAGCGTACCCGCATCTTCTTTGCACGCTTCCGTGCAGTTAGGTTTATTTGACAACCCGTTCTTCTGTCCCAGAGAGAGTAATGAGCTTCATGTGATTTTCACAAAATTTCGTGGAAACAGAACCAAAGGCTCATTGTAAATGAAAAGTCTTTTGAAAGGTATTCGCTCTGAATTAATTACTTCCTGATTATATATCTACATTTGAATTTATTCCTGGAAGATTGTGAACAGAATAAAGTCAAAGAAGATTTTCCTCTTTCGGAGACTGATCTAGAAAGGAGTCGTTATTTCACAATGATAAAAAAAATACCTTCAATAATTGTACAAGAATCACTTATCCAAGTACTATGCAGCGTAACAACAAAGGAAAAGAGTGTTTTCGATGAGCTCTATAGATAAAAATAAATACTCTCTCTGATAGTAAATTAATCAAACCAAATAAATCCAAATAAAAACCACATTATGTTACATCAGAGAGGACGCATAACCCTCAAACAGTGGCAGTTTAATAATGCAGAGAAAGAACTCAGTCATCGGGGTATACACGAAATTGTTCTGTGGGCGTCAAGGTCACAGGCAACCTGCCCCGCCTCACTTAAAAAGCCATTAACCAAACGCCCCAGTTTCGAATATCCCGCACAATGTTTGAGATATATTATGAAACAACTTCAGTGTTCAGCTTCTCTCGTTAAGGGATGGGGATTTGATAAAAGCCGCTTTCTAACTCCAGTGGTGCTCTGTGCTTCACAACAGTTGCTTGTGTGTTATCTTATTAACAACTAGCGGCCCGTCCCGGCTTCGCACGGGTGCACATTTATTTTCCCCTAATTCCCCCTCCCCCCTTTATTTTTCTAACTTAGTTATAAATATAGCCTATGTTAGTCAGTTAGTAATGTAGCTTTCTAATGGTGTAAAAAATTTTGAAATCGGCACTGTAGTTTTTGAGTTTATTCATTACAAACATACACACACACACACACACACACACAAATACAAATCTTTCCTCTTTATAATATAGTGTAGAAGTGTAGATGTAGATTACATTTTTTTTTAATACTTATTGAATGTTCATCGTCAAGATCTTCTAAGCCGTTATCTCTAATTGGTAGTTAACATTATTCACACTGCAGATTTCTTTTGTAACATGTAAAACATTAGTTTTATTTCTCAACCCGCAATGAATCAAATTAAGTATGTTAACAAACTAATCTCATTTTTCATTTTCGCATTCCTTTGCCTAATAGTATGCTAGAATTATTATTATATTTATGTTAATGTTCTCCGTAGGGATAGTCCTAAAGATTTATTAATATTATAAAACAAACATCAAAACGTGGGCTCTCATTAAATATGGATTCACTGGGTGCTAATGTTCTCTGAATGACTTTGTGAGAATTTAAATAGGCACATTTGAATTATTTATATCAGATTCTAGTTTAAAATGTAGATATTTGGCATATTTCAGTTGTTCACCCGCTATGATTGATTAATAATGAGTGAGTAAATGACACAGTTGCGAGTGAAAATAAAATAAAAACTAAAATTATTACACTCAATAGCAGTATTTTACGTGCATCTCGTGAGTAATCAATCAAGCATAAGAATCTGTGCAAATACCTATATCTTGCTTTCAACGACCTAAACGGCTTCATGTTTGTTCACCTTGTGTGCCCTACTCGCTCAAGCTAGCTTCTCTCAAGTTTACATAAAGTTATTCAGGCGAAAAACGGCCGGTAGTAAAATGCAAAGAATGTAGTTTCGGTCTTATTTACCCCGTTTTACTATCCGCTGCTGTAAAATGGAAAATTGTATCTAAAAGCTCGCATTATGCGGGTAAATCTGGCATATTTGTTTTGTAAATGTATACCCTTGCCTCAACGGACAAGGAGTATTTATTTTGGATCTGCATGTGATTTGTTGAGGCAGCCATGATGCAGGAAATCCCAGCCTAGTATGACGACACGAAGCTACATGGTCGGTGAGTGAATCATTGTTGTGTTTCCCCATCGTTTTTTCCGTATAAATTCACTTAGTAAACTTTACTGTCTCAAACATTGCATTGCAAATATGAATTACACGACGTAAACATTGCACAAATGAATTGAAATCTGGAATGAATGACACAATAACAGCCAACGTAGGTACTAATTTCATTGTCAAGTATTAAATCCTAAAACAACTTCAATTTAAGTCCCTTTTCCAGTAAACAAACAGTTTTATGACCGTCACTATCCGTAATACACATAACAAGATTCTAAATTCCGTCAAAACAAGAGGCACGAACGCTTTCAGGATCACCTGAGGTTAATCATAAAAATGAAAATTATTCCCTTGGTACGTTCCTGCACGTCACAAAGGGCCCAGGTAACGCTTCATTAGTCCCTCGTAATGGCAACCCCACGTTTGTGATTCGTTATTTCGCGTTAATGACTGGCAATTTTGGAAATCTTTTTTTTTATGAACACTCTATGGAACACGGAAGGATTTTAAGATGATTCAATAAAACCACACATAGTTTGGGAAAATACAATTAAATAAACTGTAATAGAAGAAATACGTTTAATAAGATTCCGTAACTTAAATCTTCCTCGAGGGCTATGGAATATACGAGTCACAGAATAAAGTTACATCCGTGCAAGACGGCAATACAAAAACTTTTATATTGGACAATCCTATCCCTATTTAGATAAACACAATAAACGGACAACAATGTAAGAAACTATTAGGCACAGACTTGGTCCCGCGTTGGGCGCCAAAAAGTTACACTACCCGCATCCCGCATGTTCGTGAGCTAGTAGCTAGAGTACTTATAGTAAAATGGTTGTGTTGAATCGTAGCCCATTATAGATGTTAGACGTTTGTTCTGCACACGTCTTATTGACGATAGTCACGAAACTCGTTGGCTATACATATAACACTTAAACAAAAGGATTCTTGAAGAAATAACGAAATGACAATTAATGCCAAGCGATCAAAAGTAGTCTGTCTAGACGACTAAAAACTCACACATCGAGCGTTAATTAGTCTGGCTTCATTTTACACTACAACAAAACGAAAGATCATAAAATTTTCCTTCGAGTAGATACATTTTCATTCAACTATTCAACTTCTGTTTGTAAGTGAAGCGGGACGTCGGATATTATAAAGGCAAAAGCGACTGTGAGATAAGACGTCAGTGACGGCTGTCGGCCGGTAATGATATTACGTTTCAACGCCATCTAGCGGCAGACGATACAATTGTGTTTGCTCAAATGTTTCACCTCGGGATGACGACCGTTCTATTTTTGTATTTAATTGAATCAATTTTGACGTTAGGAACGAATTCAATTATCGCTTTGGCGCGAAGCTTTTGGTTTTGCAAGTTATTAATTTAACGAAATCATTTGTTTGATAAACATTAGATCATTGACCGTCCATGACTCTTACAAAAGCTGTAAGAATTTTCTAACATCTTTCGGCAATACATCACGGAAATCGACAAAAAACTTTGAGTACGGTAAATCGCTTCTAACTCCAACACTATCGCGACCATAGATTCAAGCGAAACTTTTTCAAAGTATTATGCCGGCCACACACGTTCCAGTATACTTGCGCAAGTCCAGACTTGCACAAATACACGTATTTCGAAGGTGACCACAGACGGCTCAAGCATGCTTGCACAAGTATCATTTCAATGATATTTGTACAAGTGTGCGTACATGCAGCGAGCTACTTATGCTATGGATATAATATTACATATTATATTTATTTATTACGTTTGGTTCGAATTTTCGGTATTGCTCAATTAATTTATTATAAGCAGCATTTTTTTTGTCCCTGCGGTGGTGGTCTTTACTTTTTATTTGCCAAAGACATGGCTCATTTCTGTATATATTTATAAATTCTTCTATAATATCGCGAACTCCATGCCTCTCGGTCAGGGCTACCAGATTGTATAATTGGATACAAAAACTGTATAATTTGGTTACTGATTGTATCCTCTTTGTATCCTGTACCCTCATGTATAATTGGATACGGAAAGCCTAAATTCTATTATCTGAGTTTTCTATGGTGATATTTTTTGAGTTACCATATGGATGCGCGTTAAGCCTGTGAAAACATAATAAATAAATAAATAACATAGGTAAAAGTAAGTTAAATTTGTAAGTTTACGTGATTAATCTTTATTGTGTATGTTTAAAAAAATTAAGCCCTGTGTGTATCCTGACATTCAATTTTGTATAATTTCAGAAACATTTCCGAATAATTTAAAAATATCTACTGGCAGCCCTGCTCTCGGTAGTTTCGTTCATTTTGGCGCGAAAATGACGTGCGTACATGTAGGTGGCTAAAACAATACTGAGACTTGCGGGAAATGCTCCCACACACGTTCATGTAAACTTGCGCAAACGCCAGTTTGCGCAAGTTGGGAATTGAAATTTTGAACTTTTTCAAGAACTTGCGCAAGTCGGAAATTTGCGCAATTATCTTCCAACACACGTTCCAGTATACTTGCGCAAGTCTGGACTTGCGCAAGTATACTGGAACGTGTGTGGCCGGCATTAGGGTTCTAGAGCTATTCAAGATTTCAAGGAACGCCCTATTCATACTAGCAGATTAGTATTCTCACCTAGTACGCTTCACACTTACACATCTATCCTTTTACAAAGTTCCACCTGAAAGTTATTCTACATGTTGGTTATTCCCAAAATCGTTGTTAACTGTATTTTTATCATAGATATTATAGACATGTGCGTTTGTTTGTTATTACAGCTAGCGTTTTTGACCTAAATACGCGGACTCCGCAGTTGCCCTAGGTCAGTTTTATTTTTTCAAGTCAGTTTTGTCAGTTTTAAATATATAGATCTGTTGGTTTTGGATCGCAGATTTGTAATGGTAGTTGTAGGTAAGATTTGCGTAAAAAAATTAATAAATAGTATCATATTTACTTCTTAAAGTCGACAAATTGGGCCACTTTCATTTGATTTACCACTTTGATTTTAATGAATTGTTTAGTTACATAGAAGATACAACATAATAAACAAACCATAACTTTAGAAACACTATTTCACCAATGATAGATCGCTGTGCCGTTCCAACAATATCGTTATTGCCCATAGCTCAAAATACTGCAAAGGAAATACCCTTCTATTTTTAGAGCTAGCCGTTACTGAAGCGTAAAATATCCAACAATACTCATAAAAACCTTTTTAGTCCAAAAACAGAAACATGCCATCTGATCCCGAAATAGGGTAACGGCCACAACTTTCAATTTAGAACAGACCCCTGGAATGTATCTATAACCCGTCAACCTTTAAAGCAAGAGTATTTAGTAATCTTCTGGGTACGCTCGTTCTACCGTAGATCTCTTACCACGCTCTCTCAGGTCAATAACGTTAAAAAAAACAGAGCCATAAAACTAAATATTAGAATAAATAGATCCAGGAAAATCAATCGCCACAATTTAAACACGGAACGCCAAAGACCACACTAACAAAGACAGTTTGTGTAATCAATGGAATTCCGCAAACTATTATGATGGCCAGTAATATATGGCACCTGTGAAAACATCTGCCAGATGTGTAGTAAACGACCTATTACGTAATATTATGGAGATTTGTTGCTTTGAAACTGGAAGATCACTTTTGCCGTGAAATTGCTTTTGTGTGCATGCGAATAATCTAAAATATCTAATTCATCACCCGCCGGGCTAGCCAACTATGTTGAGGTCGGCTTCCAGTTTATCCAGATGCGGTGGAGTATCAATATTGTATGCGGAGCGGCTGCCATCTGACCTATGCATCCCAATTACTAAGCAATACGGTTAGAGCAGTTGCTGCATAGTTTCAGGCTTCCGACTGCTGATTCCTATTTTCTTTTACGATTTTTAACTCAGTGGGCGTTTTGTAATAGTACTTTTTATTGCACACAGTGTTGCAGATTTCCTCAGAAGACAGTGCGTCAGAGGAAAATGTGAATTGTGGAGGAATAGACATCCCACCCTTCCCAGTTCATTAACCCAGCAGAACATCGGGATTCTGGACACGAACTGCAGTGGCAAATCTGGAAATCTCTTAACCGTTTGCGGGCCCAGGTTGGCTGTAGAAATAATCTGGCCAAATGGGGTATCTAATCGACCCGTCGCAAATAGAATGTCAGTGTGGAGCCCCTCTGCAGGATATGCCCCACCTCCTTTCTTGCCCATACTGCACAGCCACCTGCACCTTCCAGGATTTAAACGAAGTCAACGAAAGTGCTGTGCAGGTGGCTTATTATCATCATCATCATCCACAGCCCGACTTCAACCACTGCTGGGTATAGGCCTCTCTTTGCTTGTGCCAAGCTCCATGGTCTTGTACTAGTCGGATATTATTTGAGTCCATCGACACGCAAAGAAGAAGAAGTGTTACAAGAGATGCTAAAATATTTTTGGGAAGACGTGTATTAACAGGTTTTATCGCCAGACAACCCTAATTCTTCATCAATAGCTTTTGTTTCGTCCTAAATCCCTACCGTATTTCAAAACCATTCATGTACCCTGCAGTTAGTGAGCTTAAACTGAATTGTAGAGATAAACCGACGTCGTTGTACGAATTAGTAGGGCAGTTCATTAGTACCGCTTAGCAGCGCCCCCTGGGGGTCATGGTGGAGATTAACCGCTCACCATTCTACGCTATGAAAGGACGGGACTGAGGAAACTTTCTTAAATTTAACTAAGTTTTGCCTGCGACTTCGCTCCAAAATAGTAAGAAATTTCCACGGAAACGTTTCAAATATAGCCTATGTCACTCGATAGGTGATAATATAGCTTCCGAATAGTAATTTTTTTTTGAATCGGATGAGTACTCCAAAGATTACCCCGTATATCCAAAGTCACCTCTTTATAAAATTGGTTTAGATTTAATTTCTCTTACTTATTTTTAATACTTTGCTTTTAAATTAATTATCTCTAAATAAATACATAATCTTTTTTTTATTTTATTGTATTAGGTCTACTAACAATTGTTCACACTGGATACAGCGAGATAATTCATTCTTAAAATTAAATTACAGCGCAACAATATAGTCGGAAAATAAGCTAAGCTTAATAAGTACTAAGCGCCAATATTCAATTAAATTAAATTAAAATTGGAAATAGTGAAAAAACAATACTGACAAAATTTATTAAAAATAAAATTGATAAAGTTGACACTATGATAAATCATACTGGTATTTTGTACTTTAAAGTCGAAATGAGGCTGGTCCAGGAGCGTGGAGATACAAAGAGAGGCCTATACATAGCTGTGGGTGATGATGAGATTGATGATGATTGATGATGATTACAAATCCGGGATTCGTGAATGAAGACACGTATACAAGCTAGTTAAATAATTTTAGGGAAGGTCATAGGTTAATAATTATGATATAATATAAACATACCATTGAAATCTGTGGTTATAATTTATATGATAAAAAAATATCGCATGTAATGATGTTAATTTATGCGTACATACCTGTTATTGTATTAAATTACTGCTAAGATACTTTTTTACATAAAACCTTTGAACTTTATAAACTTGTTTCTATTATTTACCTTATGTAATGATTAAAAACCCGTTCAGAAGTGTGTTTTTCCGGTTTTTTTTTTAAGATATTCTTGTTACGGTCAGGTTTACAAACTAGATAGATAATAATTAATCAATTATGTTTACTATAATATATTATTAATAAAACAAAGCTACACAAAAAAAAAAATTAGACAATATTTTTAATGATTTCACGTTGTAAAACACAACGAGGTGTATAATTAAGTTCATTAATACACAATCATAATCAGTACAGCCGCTTATTATTATATTATCTTACTAATATTATAAATGCGAAAGTTTTTGCTGATGTATGGATGTTTGGATATTTGTTTCTCTTTCACGCAAAAACTACTGACCGGATTTGGATGAAATTCGGCACACAGATAGTTTATAACTTGGATTAACACATAGGATTGGTTAATCAAGACATTTTATCCCTGTAGTACGATCCCCGGGACAATTACCGAACTACGCGGGCGAAGCCGCGGGCATAAGCTAGTTATTATTATAATATTTTTATGAACTTTTGTTTTCGCTTCATCAAAGAAATAACCGGTTTGACTACAAACAATTTCAAGCAAGACAAAAACGTAGATTCATTGAGGAAAAAAATATTAAGTAGTTACATCATTTTATCGCAACACAATTGCCTATTAAACATAATTCAATAAACTGGCAATACAATACCAAAGAGAATAAGTCTCAAAACCTAAAACTAACATAAAACGTTTAAGTGTAAGGTTCAAAATTGTCTGCATAACTGTATTTGGTAAAATATTTAAGGTTGACAGTGATAGATTGTAAGCTGAAGTTGTGAAAGACACATTATAGCGATCAACACGCAAACATACGCCATTGATACTCATGTTGTTGGTAACAAATGACATGTGATACGCTATTCTGATTGGCTGGCCGACTCCATTAAGGTGGACAAGAACTTCTGATGGTTCTTCATAGACATAGAGGCTTTTGGCGCTTAAATAACGTTGACAGGAGCGCTGTGGGTATTGTTGGTTGGTCTATGCTAAACTGTATTTTTTTTAAAGATGGCAGAATTAGTTCCAATTTTGGCCACGCCTCATAAGTCCAATTGTACAGACATAGTCAAACTCGTCGTTCATAGATCAATTTAGATTGCTGGATTTTCTTAATTCCCGGACCGTAAAGTGTAGCGATATACGTTTCGTTTCAGGTAATAAAACTGTGGTGATGAAAATCACCACGCACGTTGCACCGATTTAAGCGCTTTTCCGTACATAATAAGTAGGTTTTGAGTTTTTAAGAACTTTTAATCAACTAAGTCTACCGTAATCCAAAGCTAAGCGCAGGTTCAGAAGGCCGTTTGCAAATATAACAGAAAACAAAACTGAAAAGAGAATACACCTTGTCCAGCGAAGGAATATGGGTATTTATACCAGTCTTAACCTAATAATGCTAGCCACAAGAATACCTAAAAAACGATAAGTGAAATTAAAACAAAAGGAAAAGAAAATATCAAAATACCAACTCAATCAAACAGAAACATCTCAGTCGTTGACCTAGAAAGTAAATTAAAAATTCACAATAGACCGCTCTCATAATGCGCCATGACATGCAGCACTTACGCTGTAGCTCAACACATTCAATAATAATCAAGTGTGAATTTAATTCTCTATCACTACTAGCCACTACTGGCTAGCCACGCTGCGCATTAAGCGTGACGAAAGGATATCACACGCTGCCATTTTGAATGCAAACGTAAACCATAGACGCAGTTAGCAGTCAGGCGCCATTAGTGTTTTTTTTTTTCAGTTAAATATCGATTCCACAGTTTTTTTTTAATGCCCAATGTATTTGGACCTTCAGTTTGCAAGCTACGGCGTTCAAAATAGTAATCGGTGGTGTCATCAATAACAAAAAGATTTAATGAAGATAAAGGACAAAAGTATGTAATGGTACATTTATCAACAATACGACACCGTAAAGAAATGTCAAGTTCAATAGCCTTACGTAGCCTCTAACAACATCGATAAACACTTTCAATTCTTCGACTTCCATTCTATACAAACTATTTACATAAACCTTTTTATCTCAAAAAAGGCGCCAATTTATTTGACTTTGAATTTAGAACCATGCTACTAACCTCCATTGTGACACTGACCGAGAGAGCGAGTGAATCACGTACTACTGTTTGTTTTATTACTTCATTCATTGTTCGGAATATTTATTTTAGGCTCTAGATAAATCACTTTGGAGACAGTACTTCCGTACGGTGACAAAACAATGATTTATTTACAAAACTTTGATAAAACGATGTAATGAAAGTCACATTGTTTTATTCCTTTCCTTTCAGTTCAATGCCTTATCTGAAATGCATGAATGGAGCAGAAAGTTGGTATTTTCCTAGCTAAACTAGCTTGGAAATAGATTCAATATTCCGATATTCACAACGCTACAAAGTTGTTATTTTCCGGGTTTGCATAGCAAATGTAGGTTTCCAGAATGAAGTTGATTCTAAAATGTTCAATAACATCCTCATTTTTAAACCATCCTTCCTTGCGTTATCCATGCTCTTCTCCAGTAGGTTTAATTTTTTCAACAATAAGGTATTAGTTCGCCAACATCTTTACATTTTGAGACAGTTCTGTTTTCCGATATCGCCGCAAAAACATCCTGTAACAGACCCTACTTCTGTTGCCTTTACGACACCAACAGGATAAAATCGGGTGACCTGAACTTATCTCCGGGACACACTACAAACTTGCTAAACTCTGCCGATAAATCCGTATCTAAGAATTTAATGGAGCGGAACTTCAGCAAGTCTTAAAGAACAATACGCATAAAGCTTGGAAAACAAGTTTAGCACTCACTCACTTAGCCACCAAACAATATTGACAGCACTGAACTTAATTCAGCTCCAAAAAACGACGCGAAAAAACGTCCACATTTTTGACAAAAAACGATGACGATTCAGAAAATTATTTCCTCCCTCCTCCGTCCCAAATTGATAGGCACCTGAGTGACTAGCTAAAAGGTGCTGATTCAGCCAATAGCCATTAAGCACTCGCGAGTTTTCTGCCAACTTAACTGACCTTTATCGAGAAAAAGTAGTTACTAATGGTTTGTCGTTAGGCGAAAATGTAGGGATTTTCCTGTTTACACGCAGCTTATAGGTAGAATAAGGAAGATTATTCCCGAGGGCACAAAGCACCAATAATTAATGTGGAAGGAATAGCTAACTAAGAACATTGTGTCGACGGTCGAGGGCCCGAGGAGTTTCTCTTAGAATTTGTTACGAATAAATGTCACGTAGTTTTCGGGATCTATTTTTAATAGCTTGTACTAAGAACTGGCAAATAACAATCAGAGGAGCAGTAAAAGACACTGAGATAAGATTTATCTGCAACCCAAAGAGCGCACGACCATTTGTTCATATTTAATAAGACTTCTGTGGGATTCAATCTTGCTCGCAGCCTGTTTCTGAGGAGATTCCCATTCCAAACAATATAATATGTGATACTGTTAATATAGGTGTTTTGATTACCTGAGATATTTCACTCTACCAGTCACAATGTAAAACTCATTTGAACCCTGCACGCAAAACTGAAACCTTCCTAAAAGCTTTTTATTTACATAAATATGAACCACCGGAAAATGATAAAGCTAAAGTATGCTTTTAATACCAATGTTTAGAAAACCAAACCTGGTTTATCCTTGAGGTTTAAGCCAGTCACTCCAAAGATTAGATTAGGTACAATCACGCTCAATCTAACTCTAAACGTCTCCGGAAACTTGAAGGAATGGCAGTTCATGGTAAAGTCAACAAAAGAGCTAAAGACCAGCTAAAAAATATTTGCATTAGCATACAGCATTCTTCAACAGCAAGCAAAAGCTTGTAAAGAGTTCTTCATCTGTACAGACCTCTTAGCACAGATTTAAACGTAGTGTCAGTTTAAATCGTTTCTGTTATGTTCACTGTACACATTTAAACAGCTCCATAACATGTCATCCAACCCTGATTGGTCAATTTGTAGCAGTCAGTGCAGGAAATTTCAATTGGTAGGTACGTTGCAAACGTATTTTTACTGAGAAACTGGGTCAGTTCATACAGGTGAAGTAAAGTATGAAGCATGCAAAATACTCTGTGGCTGAAGTAGTGAGCGTTTAGACCACAACGAAAATGGCGACAGAAGTGCTAGATGATTTTGCCAGTGGTTAACTGCTTTCTCAGTAGAAAGAAGAAATAACAGCTATGGTTCTTGTTCTTCTTTGTTGTCAATGGTACGTTTTATCAAGTTTCTTGGGCCCAGTAGGTGGCGATTTAAGTTTAGCTGTAGGGACACTTCGGACACTCCAGCAAGTGGGCCATCTCTGGCCTAGCAAAATTCTTATAACTTGTGGATCTTTTCGAAGAACAGGTATAACGAATACTTATAGTAGTCTTTTTTGTCCCGTTATGTAAAATAATAGTTAATTACGATGACTTCAGTTGAGTCATAAAGATAATGTTATGATAATCAGCGCAGACCAGCATTATATCTAGCGATCACACACAGGCGCAGCAGTAAGATAAACGTCACAATGCATTCCATTTTTGAATCCCATTTGTTTATACTGCGCTATAAAACGTATCTACTTGCCGCCATTTACGCAGACTTGGTGACGTCAGTAATAGCATCTGAGGACTTCACATGTAGACTTTTTTTTTCTCTATTACTCATCGCAGAGATCCCCGGTTAAAATTCTAAGTTATTCCCTTGCTAAAACAATTTACCTTTTAAGTAACAAATAAATCAGAATCGTTTTTTACGTTACAAGTATTTCCAAGATTGCTGATTAAATATGGTACTCATTTGCATTTGTTTCTGAGAAAGCTATTGCTCTTGGTAATGACGCAGATAATTCGATTTTAGCGAGAGTAATCCTCGGAATCTTGATTACAAAATTGGTTACGTGTATTTTTCGTCAATCCGTAGAACCGAAAGGCTTGAACGGTTTAGAAGGATATTGATGGATTTACATGTAATAATGGATAATGTCATATTAAAATACTCCTTGGCGTTTTCACAATGGCCCACGCTGGCATTTGCAGTGGTTATGGATGGGTGTTATCTACTTAAGAACTCATTGAATAAGGTTGAATAGACTCTCTTTGAAGATGCATCAATGCTACACATTGTTCAAAGCTAATGGTCAATTTAGAGTAATTGATTTACTAAACTCAAATGTTGCACCGTAATTCACCGTATCAAGCCTTTCTATTGACATTGAATTAACTCTTTGTACCAATTTTTGTTCTCATAGACCAAAAAATATTTTAATTAATAGGCAATTTATGTCGTGATCAACCTTTTATAAAGATAATAAAAATAACTAAGTATTTATTAATAAAATCCAAGTCTAACATAAAATATTTTGTTGAGAGTAGACTACTATGCTAGTTCAGATCCTAGGAAAGAAACATTGAAGCCAGGACCTATCGAATACAAAATAGGATGGGGACCCAATCCATTAACGCGATTTAGAACCGAGTGCTTTGACAAAATAATGCTAGAGCTTTGTGTGCAAGCAATGCATTTGCGCTAACACCGGCGAGAGATTGGTCTATCCCACTCCATATAATGGCGAAAACCGAGCATATCAAAGGATCTGTCAGAGAAAGCGCATTGACAACAAGTAGGGATATAGATATGTCAAAAAAAACTAAATAAATATCTTCATTTCAGTCCGGAATAACCCACTGGTGGGCCTCCTTTTACTTCACGGTTTCGTGCGTCCCACATTAATTAAAGCACGAAAAAAAAATACTAGCCGATCGTTGTCCTGTATGTACTTCTCTTTTTGACTCTTAGTCACATTTTATTTAAATAAAATCAGTTTGAGCACCGATGCAAAACTCCGTGGATTCCCGTTAACGACAGCCCTTCGCCAGCTGACAGCAACTTCCCTTACTCCATGTATAATATAACACCTTACACGTATCTCTGAGCGGTGCTTATACAGGGTGTAAACGGACCCTTCACGAAGCCGTCCATTAAGCATTATGTACATCAAACTAAGTAATTTTACTCAAAAATTATTGCTGGGAAACGACTTTTTTTTTGGGGTGAAAAATCACGCTTTACGGTAGGACTTAGTTTAATACATTCAAAACATTGTGCTGTTGGATGGATTGAATTGTACGGGGGTCTTGGAGGTGTTTAAAGTAAATTTCTTTAATTAAAAACATTTATTTTAAAAAAAAAACTTGTGAAAAAGTTGGAACTTTGACCCCTAATATCTCCGTAACTAGAAGGTTCCCAGGTATGGTCTAAAACAAAAAAATATCGCAATGACGAGGAAAACAAGTATCTTTCGGCTTCGGTCTATTTATACCCTTTATACCAGCCGTCGAAAGAAAACAATTCCCCACAGATAAATATGTTACATAATATATTCCAAATACACTCTGAAAATTATGATAAAGGCTGGACCGATTAACGACTGCTACAGTTAATTGGGGCAGACGGTTTACGTGCTCTCTCAACCGTAAAGCAACGCTGGAATCGCTGATTATATCTACCGATCTGAGCTCTAATATTATGGACCATATTTCTATCTGGCAGCAGAATCGATTGCCGACTTCAATAGAATACAGAGCACGTTTGATCGTAGGCTGGATCGAGGTCTTTCTCATCTTGTATTTATTTAAATGCTAACGGCCAGGATTCTTCGGTATGTTTAGTTTACTAACCACCATATTTTCGTTTTATAATTCAACTGATTGTCGCTAGATGTAATGGATTTTAATGAAAAAAATCGGAAAGAGGTGGTTAGTGACACTAACCAACAAGACTGAAAGAGTTAAGAAGTAACAGTGTTGTGGGGGTCAGACAGGCAGTTTCTGGCAATAAAAATACTGGTATTCTGCTGCATCCGGTTAGACTGGAAGAGGAACTCACTATAGTTGGGAAAAGGCCAGGGGATGATGATGATGATGTTTGAAAGATTATTTCTCATGGTAATAATGACTTGATTAAACTTATATTTCAATCATTTTCAAGCAGGGACGAGAAATATGCTGTCGAAAATCACATGTAAGGTGAAGATTTGTAGAGCGATTGCATATCATGAGGTCATATTCTTTTTTTGAGAAAAACCACTTCTTGGCTTCCGTGTCTCATAGGGCCTACATAATAACCATGGCAATATAGTTATCTGCAGCCTTATTCATCTTTTTGTCCTAAAATCCGCTTAAATATTAAAAAGATATTATCAGAAGTGGTTTCGAGCTTTGACGAAGGTTACTTTTCGTTAGGATCTTCATTCGGAGTGGGATAGGCTTGTGGTTCAAGGGTTCAAGGGTTTCAAGATAACCTGGGAACAGATGAAAAAGATTGTTTAATAAAGCCTATTTCAAAATACACGTTACTTAATTATTATTTTCAAGTTTGGCAATTGGGATTCACAATTCAATGTTTTACTGTAAAATTAGCTGTTCAAAATGAATTTTATATGGCCGGTTATCTTTCGACTTGTTATATCATAAATATATTGTTAAGCCGACCTTGAATTTAAATTGTGTAGGTTTATATAATGTGATACTAAACCAAATCTGAGCGAAACATTTTAATTTTAAATAATAGCCTCTTTGGTGTAGTGGTCGCAAGCGCGACTGCTGAGCATGTGGTCCGATTTCGGATTGTGGTGGATTCGATTCCCAGGTCGGGCAAAGTGTTATTGGGTTTTTCCATAAAGATTTTCTCAGTAGCAGCCACGAAGTCTGGATATTTGCCCGGTTGATAGCAATAGGCTCGCCCCTTATAACATAACTGGCGAAATGTGTTTGCACTATTAGAGGTCCACCTCTACCTGACCCATCGGGGATTACATGCGTGATGTTATGTTATGTTATGTTAAATAAACTTATACTTGAATAACCAGTTTAAATTATGTTACGGTATCTTAATGATTAAATTACTTATACGTATAAAAAGGTTTTATTTACATTAAACAATGAAAAAAAAAAAGTGTTCAGTCATTTTTTTGAATTCTTTCCTGTACTAAAAATCTATCATAAATAAATTACTTGTTTGTGTTGTTTTTTTTTATATACACTCCTTGCCATATTACATAACCGGGTATTTCCTTATACATATTATTCTTGACCAAATAATATAATTATCTTTCTACTGTGTAAATTAACTTTGAAGTAAAAACTTGCTCTGTGGACAGGTTAAACGAGTGTAACAAGGGGAAACCACAACATAATGTTTTTTGTGGTTCCTAATAAGTAAGTAAACTAACACGGAATATATTGTTTTTTTTTTACAGAGGAAAACGATTTCTTCCTGAAATCTTAGTAGGATTTTTTTTTTGGATGGGGAATCATCATGGGCGGAGTAGGAGGGAGTGTCAGACTTTTACTGACTAAAACCCATCCATGTTCCTTCTTTGCCCTTTGTGTTCCAGGGCCGCGGTATCTCTTTCGAACAGTCTCGTAGCCTCGGAAATCTTAGTAGGATAATAACACAACCTTGAGTCTAGCTGAACATGGAAATAAGTCATTTTTTAAGAAATTATTAAGACGGATGACTGCCTCATTGGTCGAGTGTTCGCAAGCGCGACTTGTGAACATGAGGCACTGGGTTCGATTCCCAGGTTATTGTTATTGGGTTTTTCCATCAGGAATTTACCAGTAGCAGCAACGGAGTCTGAATTTGTGCCCGGTTGACGGCAATAGGCTCGCCTCCTATAACATGGGACTTAAACGTGACTGGTGAAATGTGGGTTCACTATAATTGTGTACATCACTGCCTTATCCTTAGGGGCTTACAAGTGTGATGTTCTACTATGTTTATTTAAATGGACGCTGTATAGGTGCACCTACACGCGTAGCATGACTACCGTAGAAATGGGTTCCTTTGATGGAAAAATCGACAAAATAATAGATTGTGTCGCCAAAATGACAGATTTCATTCACAATCTGTCATTTTGTCGATTCTTCCGTCAAGGAAACCCGTTTTTACGGTGGTCATTTTACGCGTGCTGGTATTTAAGAAAGATTTCCTCAAAACCCCTGAGTGAGTTGCCAAGAGGTTTAATTTTGTAGAGAGAGTCGTGGGCAACCTGGCAATAAATTCCTGCATAATGTGTTTCAAACCACAATTTATAAGTAAATACAGTAAGAAAACCAAAGACCCCTATTCCAGAGAACCCAAGACTAAACCAAGGAGTAAGCAATTAATTAAGACAGAGACCGCAAGAACATTTCATCACAGGTCAGAACGGGACAGAGTACAGTTACAGAACAAATTACGTTTTGCCCACATTTTACCTTATACGCATTAATTTATAATTAACCGTAGAGGCTCGAGCTAATTAGATCGGCTGCCCCTGATTGGGTTTCGATTATGAATGCTCGACAGTGTACATATGAAAACAAAGAAGAACGTATTGAAGGCGAGAAAGTACAAAAAAATTACTCTTTTTTTTTTAAATTTTATTGTGCTCAAGTTAATTCGTCCTTAAACCTTTTTATCTTATATTTCGTAGGTTTAAAAAAAAAAAAGGTCGGTTATCAAAATAGACCAGAAAGATATAGTATACATTCATTTATTCAGATAACCAGGATCCATTGGGTTATTAACAATATTCTTAATTTATGTTTGACAATGTTAGTACTTAACTAAAAACACAGACAGTGTACAGGTGACTAGTGACCTCACCAACTGTCATGCCTGCCGACTAGGTCTAAATGAAAAGAACACAGCAAAAACTCCTGCACTATTCCGGCCATAAAAGTTAGATGATCAAAAAAGAAAATAAATAAAAAGCGAACATTATAAATCTCTATGCTAACGACTTGCCTGGATGTCAACTCAATTCCCACAACCAGACCAATATTTGTATGCTCCAACAAATGTTTGTTTCGCGTCTGACTATTTGCTATAGCGATTGTGTTGTCTATGGCACCCACGCATATAGGGAATCCTACAGCAATATAGCCTTATTTCTTCTCTATCTGCTTTGTGGATACAATTTATTTCTGATCACATCTTCCTACGAATTTTAAATATTGTAACACTGCCTTGCTATCATGTACTGACAGCACATCAAGTTACCCGAAACTGGCAAATTTGCCCAATCACCCTTGAACAATGCTTTAGCGATGTTGAAAATCTATTAAAGAAATTTGACAGCGTTGATGTGCTAGCGTTAGTACACATCAATCAAAAATAAAATAACGAGCGGATAAGACTGATTAATTTATGACTTAATGCTGACATCTTCACACAATTACCTGTTGCCAGTCTGACAACACCTTGGCCTTATTTCAAAACGTCCTCAAATATAACGCGACATTAATCCCTCAGTTAATAAATATAACATTTAAGTGGGCAAAATCAATAAATTTTGTTCTGGAGCCAAGAGCATGTCACTGCTGTGCGTTTGTGCAACTAACCATTCTCCACAACCATTCTGACATAAAAATAGCGTCAATAAATCAACAAGTACAGTCCTGTTATATTTAGTTTCGTAGACATAGTAAAATTTCCTGTTAAAATACTCGGTATCGGTCTAATATAGATCGTACCTTCACCGTTACGTTTTATTGAAAACTAAAATAGTTGACGACTCCATACCGTGCTGTTTTTTCACCGACTTTATTAATGGCAATGATCCGTATGTTTGTTATCTCACGGCAAACTCTCCACGGATATAGATAGGAGCGGAAGATCCCTCGTTGCTAGAACATATGTTGGATGCGCAAGATCAAGCATGACATGATAATTTAGAACTAACGCCGAGATTTTGCAGTTACGAAACTGCGCTGAATTGAGCAGCATACATAAATAACAACAGCTTATTAATAGACTCTGTTTCCTTTTATTGTTTATTTTATGGTTTTGTACAGTCGTTACAGATATTGTGGGAAGCAAATGAATGGAGCGACTCGTGCAGATTGGTGTCAGGTTCGCAATTAAGAAACAATGTGTTTAATGCATAACATTTCGTAATATTGTATTTATACACTTCGACTCGCCTCAAAGTGAAACCAATCCTTGCTGGATTAACTTTAGTTTTTGATTCGAATACCTGGCTAACGCGTTATTTACGAAAGTTAACCAAGGGTGGCCCAAGAATAGAAGCATGAAAGAAAATTTCATGCTTCTATTCTTGGGAAAGAAAATTTCATGCTTCTATTTTTTTGCATTTTCGTTCAGCGAAAATTTTCTTTTGGACATTGGACGTCTTTTCTTGGGCAACCCTGCTAATGAATCTGGTTTTTTTTTTTTTTTACGGATGGGAAATCATCAAAAACCCATCCATGTTCCTTCATTGCCCTTTGTGTTCCAGGGCCACGGTATCTATGAATCTGGTTTCACGATAGATGTCGTGGCTACCAACCAATATACGAATAACCAATTAGGTTTTCAGAAAAGGTGGGTTGACTTAAAACTAAAAAAGAGCATGAGGACCATGCCATAACTCACAAAAGAAATTTTCGTTTGAACTTCATAAATCTCTGTGTAAGCTATTGTTATTAGTTGACGAAAACGCCAATTCGGTTTCCAGAAAATGAGGGGTAGACTAAAAACCACCCTAAAAAGCGTAAAGACCGTTCCTCAGAAAAATTAACCTATTGTTTTTTGTGAACCAAAGCACCAACAGCCAATTAGGGACGTAGATTGCCATCGAAATTTCCAGAAAGCTGACTAAAAACCAAAGGCCAGGCATACAGACCGTTACTCACAAAACATATGTCGTTCTGCGAATATGCGGCTCTAGCAATAAGCTCGTGTCGCCTGTTGACAAATGGGCAATATCTATCAGTCGTTTCGTGAGGGTCAAAGGCTCTAAAAAAGGTCGATACCACCTCAACCCTATAGGATACGACGAAACGTATTTTGTTCTGTTTTGGTATTGGATTCATCTTTGGGTATGTACTTGTACATACATATATTGATTTAGCTATGTCGCTGTTTTTTCAGAACGTGGTTGCGTTTATTGCTATAAATGCGAATGAAAACCAGTATTTTTGAAGGTTTACACGTAAATGGCGAAGGTACTTGCGGCAGTCAAAGAGTCTGGTCCATTTCTTGGCCTGCTTACGATGTTTATGGGTAAAGACTTGTAACCGCAAGTTCTCATGCCCACTAATGAGCAAAAGGCCTCCTCTCTGTGTGAAAATACACAAACAAGCGTCTCTTATTGTAATTGTCTAAAAAAACTTAATCATTATAAATACCTACTATCAAAACTATTCCTGAATATACCTTTTTGGAGACCACCAAAATGCAAGTCATTAAAAACAGCTAGATCTGGGTCACCTTATTCAAAAGAAAAGGGCAATGAGTTCAATACACCCAATTATAAACAAAAAAACTGTATAAAATCTCTCTCTTGACACATCCCGTGAAAACAGTACAGTCATGATATAAAAACAACTGAAGAGCACATTATTCTGTATCTTCTGTGTGTTCAGATTGTGTTGTTATGACATGTGTGTCAATGTTACCGGCTTCTAGTATTTGAACATGTGTCTATCAAGCCAAGAGTTTGAATTCGGGCAGATTTATTGATACAATAATATTATTGCTATAGGTATTGTATGTTTCAGTTGGATAGATGTGAAAGGGCAATGGGTAGGGTACTTCCAACGCTGCAGAAAATGAGTAAAGGTATGATAACATTGAGCTTTTGGTATTAATAAATCCAAAATCTTGTAAAGATTTCTTTAATAAAATTAGCTTTAGAATAGATGTTTCTCTTATATACAAAATTACTTAAAATATTAGTAGGTAATGTGGTGATTTTATTCAGGCGCTTTGCTTTAAAATATTCCAAGTGCGGAATATTTTTTTCTTTCATTTTGGCTAGTTTTATAGAAGGATTTTTCCTCAAAATTAGTTTGGAATTAAGTAATGACAACAAATTATACTAATTATGTAATTTTCTTAGTAAATTAAATGGCAGAGGATAAAATACAATTTTTTGTGCCTTCAATATTTGTTTAATTTATGGAATAACTAATTAATAATTAATGCTTATCTGCTGTTGTGTTTGGAATTTTTTGTTAAACATTGGTAACTTAGTGAACCAGTCTAAAATACTTTTCTAAGGGTCTTTAGAAGGTACACCTACAGTAACTGAAGAATGTGGTGAAAAATGTGCTTTCCAATGCAGCACAGTAAAATATGGCATAAAACCTGAGTCCTGAGAGATATTAAAACCAGACCAATAAGAATCTTGTATGAATTTATTCTGATGTTATTTAATAAATGAATTATATTTCCTACTGCGCTTTAGAATAATTATCTGCACACATTGTAATCCATCCCACACAGCTTAAATTATCAAAACATGTAAATTATAAATACACTAACAGGAAAACATGTTATCATTGTCATCCCAAACAATACAGCACCAAATAGGTAACTGCACTAGCAATAACAATCACTCATACAGCCTACTTTATTTTATACAATATGATCGTTAGGCTGAACCGCCTGTTACCTTCGTCTCACAAGCCACAACCAAAAAAAGCTAAGCCGCACAGGGCGCCTCCTCATTGTAAACAAATAGTGTATTTTTAATACCCCACAAACAACCTACACAATGCGATATTTGTTGACTTACCATATAAAGTCCTTGCAGTGGGAACAGAACGTAGGCTGCTTGAAGAACCTCGGCATGAACTTGTGGTCTTTTATCAGATAAACATTCTTCTTTTTGAGCGCACCCTTGCGGCCCCGCAAACGGAACGCCTGCCCTGCTTTATATTCACCACCACCGTCATCACAATTATTCTCCTCGTCCGCCATGGCTACCCGAGATCGCTAGGGTGCCGGTTAACTCGGAAATAATAATTATCTCACAAATATTCGCCAGAGAGCGCGGCCCACCCGAACAAACCACCGCTCTCAACGGAACGTCATCGCGATTTGTCAATGAACGGAGCGAGCTGTCAATGTCAAACTGAAATTGGCCCAGCGAGTTGCCATACCGAGATTTTTAATACTACGTGATATGAGTGAAATATTTTACGGATTCTTAATAAAAGCTACTATGTGGGACATTGAAATTATTAATTTACGGTTTGAAAGCTAATACTAACGTCTCCAATTTCATTGCATATTTTTTAAGTTGATCGAAGATGATTTTTTAAGTTGATCGAATTGAAGTTGCAAATCCGCCTCTAAGACGACCCACTACGACGAGCGTTCAAGTCCAAACTCAAACTCAAACTCAAACTCAAAGCATTTATTTCAAATAGACCCATGACAGGCACTTTTGCATAGTCAAAAATAAGCTACCTACAGTCCCGCCACAGGCATAATAACTGTGAATGGACTGTAGTTGCCCATTCGAAAATAGTAGATCTCATGGAGAAGAATGGGCAAGAAACTCCATGGACACTCTTTTCAAATCAAGTTATATATTACATAGTCCTGGGTACAATATTGTTGCTTCTATATGTGAGCACAGTGTAGAGATAGGAAAATAAAACAAAGCTACAACTAACCAAAATAGAAAGTCTACATGGTACTCACACTTACAAAAACTCAAATAATGCTTCTAATTTATATAAAACAATGGTTATCAAAGTAACTAAGTTTCCAAACGAGAAAAAAAATAAAAGAAATGATGAAAGAACTAAAGGGGGAGCATCTCTTCCAAACATTAAAATCTTAGTATGTGAGCCCAAGTGGCAGTGGAGCAGGACCAGCATTGAGCCAAGCATTTTTATCTACGATATACTCTTCTAACTTATAATATGCTCGCTTACATAGTGTTTGTTTTATGCATTTTTTAAATTTCTTCTCATTAAGTTGTAAAATGTCAAGTCAAAGGAATGCTTTTTTAGGTGTAACTGAAGACGGACAAAAATATGAGTTTTGTTCATTTAAAAAATACTGCAAAGTATGAAATAACTCTAATATCGGTAGTTGCCTTTATATCTGCGAGTAAATGTAATTTTATGAAACACACTACCAATGTCAATGCCTTTCAGTTTCTCAATCAAACAGCAACATACTTAGCATAAATAATATATAATATGACGAGCACACAACATTTTCAAATACTACGGAGCAATAGTCTGGGGATTTTCTGAAAAAACCTTAATAGGATGTTCCGCAATTGGCTCCCTAAATTTAGTTTTTTTTTTTTTGTATTTTACGTAACATAATACTAAGACGTCTTGTTTTGTCAAAGCTTGTTTGTGTGTAGCTGTAGATAACAGGATTAATTAATATAATTTGTGTCCAGCGAGTAAAGTATGTTGAAACAGCTCTCGACTGGTCCGTCAATGAAGCATTGTTTTAAATAGAATATATAAATATAGAATGCAATAATGGAGTTTCTTCATTTCACCGGTTGCATTTTCGACTAAAAATAATGTATCTAATCTACCAGTTGAACACCGGTCGGTCACAAATGGCAACATCAATGGTGCCGTTCTAAAACTATCTTAATAAAAATGACTTCCTAAAAAAATTACAAAATAACCGAACAGTACAAAATTGCGGTACACAAATACGAAACTATAAATTTTTATGATTACGGAATTTCAATAAAATGATCAGTATTTCTGAAAATATTGATTATTTTATTAAAATCCGTTAATGAACCGGGTAACAAAAATCAGCTAAATATATTTCGAACGCCACCTGTTTGCATTTCTCATCTGTCAGCCATTTCAATTTTCAAGCAAAAAGCCGTTAATTTTCAAGTATTGTACGGTTGACAAATAGTTTTGCCGATCTTTGCAAACCGAAATGTGAAATAATTGCAAGATTATTGAAGTGTTTGTATTATTTCGTGTGTTTAACAAGAAATTTAACCAAGATGAGTACAGAAAACTCAGATTCGGGACCTGGAATGACTTTGTCGTTGGTGGCACAATTCGATGATATAAATCGGTTGAATAATATTCTCAACGATGGAGCAGCTGAAGAATGTAAGTTTCCAATTACTCTCTTTCATTTTTTATTGACAACAAGCCATTAATATAATATCAAAACGAATGTATTGTAAAGTTGATAGGTTGCAGACTTGCAACTGATTTCGTTTTCCATCCACCTTCATTCCCCACTAGAATTCCAGTTACCGCCAATAATTTCTTTGTTACACTCGTTATTAGTTATATTTTGGTGAAATGTTATATTGTTATACACCGGAAATCCATTGTGGACCATGGAAATGATGTTAAAAACTTGTACTTATCTTGCTTGTTTGATAATATGATTCAGAATCCATTACATCCTTTGACCTTGATGAAATCTAATGAATTTAGTTTTTTGGGGCGTATCTCAGTCACAATAATTGTTTAGAAACTGATTTATTTGAATGATGAGTCAATGTATGATTAAAGTACTGTTTCATCATAACACTCCTAAGTAAACTATTAGGCTTTCTATTGTTAGACCCACAACTCTCCCAGGGCTCAAAAATATTTTTAAACTTTGCTTTATTTCCTAGTGTGCTCAATAGTCAATGAAAAGACAACCCTCTGGTGCATTTATAAATAACATCCACATTTTTCTCCAGGTTTCCTTGCATTCCTTAAACAAATGGAATGGGTCCGTGGGCAATGGGCCGCAGCTGAGAAGGAGGCGACTCGGATCCAATCAGAGTTGGACGAGGCTCTTCGCACACTTGCCAAGTGGGAGGCCAAATTTGCACATGTGAGAAAACTGCTGGACGGAGAGAAGAGAGAGCGGAATATTGTGCTGAAGAAGTATAATGAACTGGTATGTTTTGTATCTATTTCCTTTATTTATTTCTATACAAATTGATACATTTTTAAATATTTCTTAAAATAAAAACAATATTAAAAATATAAAAATTGTAGCCCACCGGTATCGGGAACAGGGTCCAAGCTACCTGCGGTCAGCGCTGCAGAGAGAAGAACCTCCTAACAATATAAGCCGTGTCTAGGAGTACCACTCTCTGAATCAAGCCCTTGATGCAGCTGCCTAATGAGAGCCTATATTAAAAAATTAAAAAGATTATTATTAAAAGTTTTACTCTCCAACTTGACTCTTGTTATATTGTTTTGTTGTTGTCTATATCTCAAGAACCAAGCATTTTTCTAGAAAAAAAAATAGCATATTATGCTCTGTTGGCCATAAACTGTCATGGAAAAATGATGTTGAACCATTGCTGTATGAAAGAAGGACAAACCTTACCAAAAAGTTCCTTCAAGTTCCCAGAAAGTAGAAACGCTGGCATGATGATCTGGAATTGATGATGAGTTTAATTTGCAAATATTCTGCAGACTAACACTCATTTTTTAGTCAAGCAGATCCAAACACTGCTTTATAATAATAATTATCATTATTATTTTATTATCAGGCAGGCTGTTGATACAACTGATAGCAGCCTGTATCCTGCTGTTGCCCACTAGATTTTTTTGCAGTATGATATATGTTGGTCTTGTTGATGAAAATAATGCTTTGAAAATATGTTTTCAGAGTAAACTTCTGGATATGGCTCGAGACCTTCTCTTCAATGACAACCGTGCCAAGCTGAATGATGAGACCCTGCAGAAACTTGCTTTCCTCAATGGAACTGCTCAACAGGACCACAATGCTAAGCTCAACTGTGTACCAGAGCTTAATTCTACTGGTAAACATTATATATCTCTTCAGTCTGCTTTTATTTAAACTTTGTGCACTATAGTGGTACTTAAACAGACTTAATGAAGGAATGATTTAAGGAATTAAGTTGGCAATGGTAACACTTATTTGGGCTTATAATTTTAATGATTTAAACTAGATACTCGTAATAATGGGTGTTGCAGTTGTATGGAAATCTAGGCCTTAAATCCACTGCACACTTGGAATTGTCGTGGGGGCAGCAGCTAGAAACGACAGTTCTTCTAGAATGTGTTGAGTGCCCAAGATCTCTTAAAAGTCTGCCATCATAGCCAGCAGTTTCTTTATTAGTACTGTGGTGCTTATGGTGTTAGGTTAATTTTTTTGTAGAGAAACCCGCTGTTAGCAGCAGCAGCCGAGGCATCTCCGTGCTCTGTGCTATTTGTGCTTCTGCTTTTATCACAATATTCTCATATACTAAGAACTTCGGTCTCGTTTCCCAGGTACCCTCCTATCAGAGATGTCATACTCCCGCTCAGAAGATGACTTGGATCTGTCCCTCGCGTCGACGCGTCGCTCTTGGGTGGCGCGCGGTGGGTGGAACGCAAGGGAGAGCGCCCCCGCTACTAAGAAAAGACGTTCCTCTACGTCTTCTGCTACTAAGGTTAGATAACATAACATCACAACTCTATTCTCTGAAGGCTTAGGCAGAGTTGAATATATGGTACATTTCAATCGGGAAATCGGGTCAATCTAAAGGCAAAACTCCAGAGTAGAAGATCCTACGAAAAAAAAAAAGATGTAGTGTTTGATTATGACAATAATGCTGTAAATTTTCTCGGTTTTAACTGGGATAAAGTAGCACGTGGTGTGCTACTTTATCCAAAATTTGAATTTCGCGGACTTTCCTGACGCACGTTCAAAAAGGCAGATTTTCAGTCTAATTTGTATAGGGTGACTGGTAATTAGTGACAGAAATTTAAACACGTGATTGTACTCATGATATAAAAAACTTTCCCAAAGAAACATTTTTTTTAAACGGCTAACAGCTGATAGGTCACCGGTGCGTACGTGCGAATTTCATACGGCTGTCTTATTGTGATAAAAGTCTGTTTATAAAAAAATGTTTCTTAGGGAAAGTTGCTTGTTATCATGACTACAATCATGTGTTTAAGTATCGGTCACTAATTACTAGTCGCCCTATATAAACGAGTTATGGGTTGAACCCAGTTCCCTCTGCTCAGAAGTCGCGCTTGCGACAACTAAACCTCATGCAACCGATAGAGTCGATTTCTATCTGAAGTTTATTATAACTATGACTTTTCCTTTTAGAGACAGTTCGACAGTAGTCGTGCAATGTTTCCTGATAGCCATGTGAGTGCATATATCACTCATTAAGTCAATACATTATTTTTAAAGAGAATTTCTTATTTTATGATTTCGATCTACAGTTTACTTCATTCATATAAGTTTTTAAACTGTCATGGTCACTATACTTCATTCATGATTCACATCTCATCATCTGCCTAGCCTTTTTCCCAACAATGTTGGGGTCAGCTTCCAGTTTTTCTGGTTGCAGCTGAATACCAGTACGGACATGGAAAGACTGCCTACCTGGACTATTACTGGATATTGATGATTGAAATCTCTGGGCAAAATTTTAGTTTTGTGCTTTTTTAATACATAACATGACATCACGCCTGTAATCCCCGAAGTGTTAGGCAGAGGTGAACCTAATAGTACAACCAGATTTCGCCACATTAGCCTTTTAAAAATTATACTCTATTATAGTGAACTCTACATTAATCAAAATAGTAGTAGTACTCGTAATAGTTACACTATACGTCGACTCACCAGTATTTAGCTATTTGTACAATAAATGTCTTCCCTGCTGAATAATCTTCATCTAATTTTATATTCATTTAATTTTTAATACTTCGTCTCAGTAAACTATAAAGTATATAAGGTGCCATTGAAATAGATGGACAAATTTGAACACAGCGTTCAGTGCGTCTAACCAAAGATATCCAAGCAAAAATAAAACACTGATTAAAGTGATTTTATTTTGACCTAAAATAATAAATTGCCGGCATTCTGGTAGGTACTTGCGCTCGCGCCCCGCCGCGTGCGTTCTCGTAAGTAGGTACCCAGTCAGTTCTGTTAATAACATTCTGTATTTAACCATAGTAATTTTCAGTTGACTAACAATTTTAGTGTATTTTCGTTATTAGATTTTTTTTCTTGTAAGTATCTAATGCGTTTTTCTTTTTTTTTGTCCATCTATTTTAATGGGACCTTATATTTATTTGTCAAACACTATTAAGCTTTCACAGTCAAACAAAAAAAAAAAAACATAACAACAACAGCAATAATGAACAATCACGGAAGATATCCCGGAAGTGACAGTATAATAAGTTAATATCTGTGTGTACTTGTGTGCCAGACGGTGGAGCTGCAAGGTGGTAAAGTGCTGGCCACTGCCACCACGACGCTGACGCTGGAGCGCGCGCCCACCGGCCACGACCTCAAACCGCCCACCAACTTCGTAAGTGATCCGTCTTAGTGCGCACTACATAACTTTTCACACAACTTCAACTTAAAAAAATTATGAAGTAGTCTGTCTAAGCCCACGATAACACGAGCGCTTATTCAACGTGAAGCTTTTTTACCGCGCACTGAACTTTCAAGTTGAAGCTTTGAGTAAGTCAGGCATGCCATTACAAAGTTAAAGAGACAATAACATCTATCAAAATTTCAGTAGAAATTGCTTATTGCCCATTATATTTATTTAAACTTCCAGCACACAAAAGCAGGTGCAAAGGTGGTCTTGATGCTTAATATCTTTTTTTATTCTTTAATTTTCTTTATTCTTAATACCTACAAATTGTGCAATAAACAGTAGTCTACTATATAGGGTGACTGGCAATTAGTGACATACCCTAACGTGATTGTACTTATGATAACAAACAACTTTTCCAAAGAAACTTTTTTTTTAAACTTCTAACAGCTGATAGGTTACAGGCGCGCGCGTGCGAATTTCATACGGCTGTTCTGTTATTATTATAACAGTCTGTGTATAAAAAAAATGTTTCCTTGGGAAAGTTGTTTGTTATCATGACAATCACATGTTTAAGTATCGGTCACTAATTACCAGTCACCCTATATGTAACGTCCAGTAACTGATAATACCATCTCCATACAGCAACCGATCTCGGAGAGTAGCGACGAGGCCCCCCCGGCGCGCAAGACGTCGGCGCGCCTGTCGGGCAGGACGCCGCACGCGGGGAAGGGGAATGAGGAGTGCACGCCCTCCGCGCCGCCACGCACTGGTACGCTTGTATTTGTATTTTATTCTGCTGAGGTGCATACTTACCATTACCATTATTGACGTAATGAGCAAAAGTGTGTCTTATTCAGCTAATAAAAACAAACTGCTTTAACCTTTCATGGTTTACAACTAAACTTATACTGTCACTTACGGGATATTTTCCGTGATTGTTCATTGTTTTGAGCTCCCGCATCAATCACGGAAGATCTCCCGTAAGTGACAGTATAAGTTCACACTGTTTTATTTAAGTCCATTAATGCAGCTTCCATAATTCAAGAAGTAATGGGTTATTTGACCAATCAGATAAATTGCTGAAATCTGGTCGAAGCTTATCTAACACGACAACGAAGAAGGAGCCTTCTAAACCCCGGTTTCCCTACAGACACGGAGTCGGGCTCGGAGACCCCGCGCGCAGTCCCGCAGCGCACTCCGTCGGTGCTGTCGGCCGCGTTCGGGGGCTCCCCGCGCGGCCGGCCGCGACAACACAACTTCGTGGCCAAGAACTTTTACAAGAGAGAAACTTGCGGCCCTTGTGGGAAGACGTAAGTATTGATCATCATTTCAGCCTGCAGTCACCCACTGCTGGGAATAGACCTCCCCTTTCTTCTACTACACTTCCCGGTTATTTTCTTCACTCATCATTATATTCTAGGAATATTGATGTTGTTCTATGTATTAACTGTGATTATGTGGCAGCCAAAGCAGGGGTGACCCAACCGTAACGACCCCGGAACGTTATAGGCAGATTACGCTGCACAACCTTTTGCTTTTTTTCTCTTTCAATTTTTTTTTCTTATTTTTGTGTTAAACTGTCTCCTGTAATTATAGGAACACAATTAAAAAAACCATATGTATAAATTGTGACCTATATTGTATCTGTGTATCCTTTATTGCAGATCCAAATAAATAAATAAATAACAAAAAGACAATTATTTGGTTTTTCTCTGTCCAGCATAAAGTTCGCGAAGCTAGGCGTGAAGTGCGAGTCGTGCCGTGCGCAGGCGCACCCGGAGTGCCGCGCGCTGCTGCCGCTGCCGTGCGTGCCGCCCGGGCCCGGCCCGCGCCGTGTTAACGCGCCACAGGTAACCTTATCTTACAATAACTATTACGTTAGTTTTCCTGACACTGCGCACAGCTTTTGTTCAACATTAAAACGAAAGTATCATGTTAGGAACACTGAACCCATGTCCCAATAGACGCGATAATCGCGTTCATACGTCACTCCTTTGTTAGAAAAATCGTATGGCCCCGTATGGGCACAAACATTCATCGAGATTCGCGAAAGTACATGGTCCCGTGTTCGCACGACGACCACTTAGGTTGGGGCACAGCTGAATAAAATGAACGCGATTTTCTCATATTAGCATGACTTTACATTAGACACATCCTGCAGCAAGTTGCCAAACTAGAGTTTCATCAATTCTTGTCTAAAATTGCTCCATTTTCAGGAGGGTTGCATCTCGGACTACGCACCGTCTACCCCCCCGATGGTGCCCGCACTGCTTGTGCACTGTATTAACGAAGTGGAGAAACGAGGACTCAGTGAGAAGGGCATCTATCGCATCAGCGCCACCGACAAGGACGTCAAACGACTCAAGGTTCGTAGAAAAAAGATAAGATATACCATAACACCATTTTTCCACTTTAATTAGGGTTGGGGCATTATGTCTTCTTCCATACTTATCTCGTCGTCTTCGCAGCAGTAACCCCCTTTCTAGCCATATCATCTTTCACAAAGTCCATCCATCGTTTTTCTGGTCAAGATAGAACATTCATTGTAATAAAATCAGCATCAAAAATATTGGAAATACCGTATGTTCGAAATCTCTCCTGTACAATGAATAATAATTTAACCTTTTGAACGCCATTGTCACATATACGTGACAAGCAAGCGCGTGCCCTGTACGCCAAACGACACAAATATGTGACAAAATGGTATAAGCTATTTAGAAATAACCTGGCCAAATGGGGTATCATCGATCAGTCCCAAACACAATGTCAGTGTGGAGCCCCTCTGCAGGATATGCCCCACCTCCTTTCTTGCCCATCCTGTACAGCCACCTGCACCTTCCAAGATTTAAACGAAGCAAACGACAGAGCTGTGCAGGTGGCAATATACTGGTCGGGTATAATTTGAGTCCATCGACACGCAAAGAAGTTAAATATAATAGCAGAAACTTTCTGTTTTTCTCGTATCAGATGAATATCGTTTTCAAAATTGTCGTGCATAAAATCTAGGCGACTGAAACGATGCCAAATTTTGTAAATATCATTTTGTAATGTATTAATTAAAAAAATAAACATTATCTTAATTTTTTTTTGCAAGTTTAGTTTTTCTAATTTCCGACGGTGAAAACGGGCAGTAGATATTCAGTTAGGTGTCTCGTAGAGTTTGTGCAAACGGGCAGGAGGCATTCAGTTAGGTGTCACTTAGTGTTGGTGAAAACGGGCACTAGGCTTTAACTTAGGTGTTTCGCAGTGTTGGTGAAACGGGATTTAGGCATTCAGTTAGGTGTCACTTAGTGTTGGTGGAAACGGGCAGTAGACATTCAGTTAGGTGTCACTTGGTGTTGGTGAAAACGGGAATATCAATCATATTTTAATCATATTTACGACTGTAACAAAATATATGGCTTTACTAAGTTATAATCATTAAAATCATGAATACATCCCTCCAAGATGAAACTTGACAATTCAGTAAATAAATAGTAAACCTGACACAGACCGACAAAAAACTAAAAAAAAATTGAATTTCACGGGCTATCCCCGCGCTCCCACCTTAACAAACAATAAACAATAACGGAATCCCATTGCCAGGAACGTTTCCTCCGCGGCTGCGGCTCCCCGTCCCTCGCCCACGAAGACATCCACGTGCTGTGCGGCTGCATCAAGGACTTCCTGCGCTCCCTGCGCGAGCCGCTCGTCACGTCGGCGCTGTGGAGCGACTTCATGGAGGCCGCGCGCGTCTCCGAGCCCAGCGACGCCACCGGCGCCATCGTGCAGGCTGTGAGCCAGCTGCCGCAGCCCAACAGGGACACGCTGGCCTTCTTGGTGCTGCATCTGCAGAAGTAAGTCCTTGTCTACTTAAGTAGGACCAGCTTGTGTCGGTCAGACATACCTTTAAGTCAATACAATAAAGGTGAATAACAAGTCATTCGCCTCGTTTCAGGTGCAACGATGCAATTCGATACTGCGTCTGACTATTTAATTGTTATGCTTAGACATAAATAAAGCTTTTTCTGAACGTGTGATTACTCGCTTATCAACATAACACAAAAACAGCATGTTCTTAAACCAAAAAAATTTGACTATGTAACATCCACTAACTGTCATTGGACTCCCGTCGATCACGGCTCACTGCCTCTCCAAGCAGCCTATGTTCTAGCAGTGGGAACATTATAGCCCAGAGTCTAAAATCGTGCCCAGTTGATGACAAAAAGCTCGCCCCCCTGTTACCTGGGATTTACATTAACTACGTGGACTAGGCGAAAAGAGTAATTATATGGTTCTTAGCAGACTGACGGCGTTCTGTAGCTTCGGCCTACCCCTATGGGCAAAAGTCGCGAGTTTATGTATGTATGTGTGTGTGTGTTTTAGGGTTTGGCCAAACGTAGCTGTGAAATCCACTTCTGACTTACACTTCGGGGTAGAAAACGTGATGGTATCTTACACATTTCTTTTCTTCAGGGTTGCAGAGAGTGCGGAGTGCGAGATGGGTATCGACAACCTGGCGAAGATCTTCGGGCCCACGCTCATCGGCTACGGGCTGATGTCGCAGCCCACTGAGATGTATAACGCTACTACGCAGATGTTCTCTGTAAGTAACAAAAGATTCTATTGTGTTTACCAAATTAAGTGTTTTTTGGTGTTCTTGGATGGCAAACTAACTGAAACTGGTAGACGAACTGTTAATGCCCTAATGATCGGTTATGAACAGCAATACCAAAGGCAGGTGCGTCGCCTTTTTATAGGCATGAGAAATTTGTTTTTGTGCCTATAATTACATTGGCACCCGTACTTATCATATCGCAACAAATAGCAACACTGCCTAGCAGCACAAAATAAGTAAATTGTTTTTGAACAAGCTCCTTCATAATAAGAAATGTCACGAATATGAATATAATTGTACAATAGGCATTGCATTTTTGTGGACTATTCGCCCGCTGGGCAGAAATGACTGCTAAAATAAATCTTGCTGCCTGTATTACTCGTAGTTGTCGCGTTGTTTTTCATCGAACGGTTGGTGCTAATAGGGAATATGCAAGAAACAAAACTTTTATATTTCTTAAAAATACCTTGTATTGGCCCATAAGAACATTGTGGTACACTTGTTGAATTTTCTAATGCATCACTTAATTTACAATTTATTATTTTATGTAGTGTGTTTTTGGTGAAACGGAACGGAAACTCAAAACGCAGCGTCCTCGTTAACGTAGTGACGTCAAAAGCTATGTCAAAGAAACACATTTATTTGAAAAACTAGCTTTTGCCCGCGGCTTCGCTTGCGATATTTTAGAATTTGACAACCTAGCGGTGTGAAATATACTTTACGAGTATTTCCGACCTATTCTCCTACCTATCAACTATACATTAAAAAAATCATAAAAATCTGTCTAGCCGTTTCGGAGGAGAGCGACCTCAAACACCGTGACACGAGATTTTTATATATAAGAAATATAACTTAAAACAAAAACATTTTATACCGGCAAAATAGTAAATGATCGCCAAAATAAAACCCCGTTTTGATGTGAAATTATAACGAAAAATTTTACGTTTTGCTATGCTTTACTAATCCTGTTAAAGCAAATGACTACAAAGTTACAAACTAAGCCGTAGTTGACGTAGCCCCGCTACCCGGGGCTCTTATTATCAGTCTGCATGGTATAAGCAACCTAACGTTTTTTTCGTATGGCAGCTTTGAATACCGAAGTATTTTTTGGTCATCTCTTAGCTGCCACGGTTTGTTTTTATTTTTGAACTGTATATGATCTTTTTACTCTGGACGCTCTTAGCTTTCACTCCTTTATACATCGTTCTCACATAAATGTAAAGTCTCCACATGAATGATGTAACCGAGATTTTGTAATAATATTTTGATTGAAAAAAGTGTGCATGGAGTTTCTTGCGCATTCTTCTTCAGAGAGATGTACGCCTTGGAATGGGCAACTACAGTACTTACACAAGCAATGCCTTGTGTTTGTGCTTCGCTTTCTTTGTTTTTCTGACATTCAAAAGTGCCTGTAATGGTCTAATTGAAATAAATGCTTTGAGTGTGAGTTTGATGGTCGGTATATTTATTCCGGAAAAAAAAATACCTGTTACGAATATCACAATCTTTTTTTTCATCTACCTGGGATACCTTGCACTACCTAAACATTTACCTCTAAAAATCACAAAGGACCATGCCACCATACGGGTCCATTCCTTGAAAAATCTCGTCGACACTCGGGTTTATGCTAAGGGGTACCCCCCTTTGCATCGGGTCGGGGGGTTGTAATACCTCCTAAGACTTGCGACCTCCTTGGTTCACGGGCCATTCGTTCTAAGATCTAGGTCCAAGTAATCACAGGCTAGCCTAACACGATTTACTGAAGTACTTGTATAAAAGAGTATTGAGTAAATTTAATTATTGGTAGTAAACTGATGTTCTGGAATTAGTTAAAGTTTATTTAGGTGAGTCTGTCGCTTCGATAAATTCAAAATCGTTTCGTAGATGTTTTTATTTATTTATAAGGTGCATTTTTAAAGGTACACTTATTGCCTAGCTGCCTAACTCTTAGAAAATAGTCCCGCGTTTATGGAAATTTATTAGTTTAAAAATAAATATTAATATTGTGTTTATTCGTTTTAATATGTATCATCCTTCCATCAATAGTGTAGCTCACCCTAACAGAATCATTTGGACTGCTCGAGATGGATAGAATATAGGTGGCTGGGAAAGCCGGGGTATTTGAATTTGAGCTGTCATTCCGTGCGCCCTTAAGGTACATTTTTGCAATCTTATTTAGCATTTCATCTTAATTAGTTTATCACATCGGAACGACACAAACGTGTGTAGTTCCGATGTGAACTTTTATAACGTAACAACGTTATAAAAGTGAGCATACACGTAATCATACAGGGTGTAAGCAGACCCTTCACGAAGCCGTTAACCATGCATTCTGTACATCAAACTAAGTAACTTTACGCAAAAATTATTGCTGCGAAACGACTTTTTTTGGGTGAAAAATCACGTTTTATGGTAAAACTCAATGTAACGCACTCAAAACATTGTGCTGATGGATGAATTGAATAGTACGGGGGTCGTGAAGGTGTTTAAAGTAAAAATCTTACATTAGAAACATGTATTTAAAAAAATTTTAGAGGCGTGACTGTCAAAAAGCTACTGACACGTGGTTAACGTAGCCATCTGGGTGTTAATAATTTGATAAGAGGTTCCATCGATTCGAAAGAAGAAGAAGAACAGGGCAATGATATTAAATCTCGTATTTTCGAAGATGGACCATGATTGCCTAAGCGGATACTGCCAGCCACATCTAAACTTTAAAGACGTGCCGCGAGTGAAACAGTTATTATCTCAGTTATTAGTTATTTTCTTTATTTCTCTTCACTCCACAATTGTAAATAAAGCCTGCCTAGTATAGAAAAAATGCCTAATACCCTCCCTCCCCAACTGTTCACCGAATGAAAAATATGTTTAAAATACATAAAAAAAGACTAAAGAAGAAATAAAGAAAGACAAAAGACAAAAGTCATGACCAATAGCGTAAAAAGTAGGGTTGAGAGAGAGTAGATGGGCAAGAAATTCACTACGTCGATGAGTGCATTTATTTGGGCCAGCTAGTTTCCTTCGAAAACAGGCAAGACAGTAAAATCGACCGCCGAGTTGAGAACGCCTGGAAGAGCTACTGGTCCATGAAGTCGCTGATGAAGGGTGACCTACCTTTATCCCTGAAGCGCAATCTCATCGACATGTGCATTCTGCCCATCCTAACGTACGGTGCTCAAACTTGGTCCCTGACCGAGTCGAAAAGTCCAAACTCAAGGTTGGCCAAAGGGCGATGGAACGTACCGTATTTGGTATTAAGCTCAGCGACAGAATTCGCAATACCACAATGCGCTCAAAAACTGGAATCGCTGATGTGGGTGATAAGTGTAAGAGGTTCAAATGGGACTGAGCGGGTCATATTTCCAGGATAGGTCAGGACAGATGGGCCAGAATGGTCATACTGTAGGTGCCTGAAGACTGTCGTCGTCACCGAGGCAGGCCCAAGAAACGCTGGTTTGACGATTTGGACTCGTTCCTGACTGATTGACCAGAGACTCCGACCAGACGGGTGTAATGTCTGGTGGGCTACTGCCTAACAGTTGTTGTCGGGTACTTCTATATAGTCTTAAGTCGCGGATAACTTTATTTAGGCGATGTATTTGACCCAGGCAGAATTTAGACGTATTTCGATGTTTAGTTCATCACTTGTGTCATAGATGGCGCTGTAGTACTTTTTGTTATATGTTGCTGTAGTACTTTTTATAGTGCCGATAAACCATGAACTGGGCACAAAACCAGACTTCGTAGTTGCTACTGAGAATTTCCTGGTGGTAAAACTCAATAACTCATTGCCCAACCCGGGAATCCAACCCAGGACCTCATGCTCGCTTCTGAACACTATACCAATGTATAAAAGAACAATAAAATTCCAAAATAAAATTCCAAACTGCTATTGATTATTGATATTTTGCAAATCGAGAAGGAAACAGACTTCTAGTAAAGCAAGAACTTTTTGTAGAAATCATCATCATCATTCTCCTGCCGTTATCCCAATTTTTTCGGGGTCAGCGCAGCATGTCATCTTCTTCCATACTTCTCTATTACTTTTTGGAGAAACATTTGAAGAAAAAAGGAGAAAAACGGAAATGCAAACGATGTCAATACAAAAAAAATTTAAAAACATCAAAAAAATATTCAAACAAATTACAAAAAGTGAAAGTAATAGTGGGGGTTAGAACGTGCGACCCGTAGTTTACAGAGCGTTCAAGAACCCGCTAGGCTGTTTTCTCTGTTGACATAAGCTATAAATAGTCGTTCTGGTGCTTGTCATGACTGAAACGTCAAACAATTGAAGAACACTGACATAATGCAATATTGCTCACCCCCTTAAGAAAGTAGCGTGATAATGTATAGCCTAACATGTGAAGAAGCCTGTAAGGAATATTTGTGCAAAATTTGAACAGGATCTATGCAGTAGTTTTTGAGCCAAGTCGGAACATAAAATTGGATTTTTACGATTTTATTATATGTATAGATACTTAAAGTTTCACTAAGATTTTATTATAATATTGTTATTGGAATTTATGCTTGAATGAAGCACATACAATTAGTAAAATTATTCTATTAAGGGCAAAAAATTAGATGTAAATGACGTCACATCATGGATGCGACAGCCACAAACGTTTGAACTGTCGTAGAAAATCGTCGGAGTTTAATTATTTTTTTTGCGACACTGGGATGAACTTAATTTTTAATACTTTTCTAGGGGTGATAAGACTGTATTTTATTGATTTAAGTGAAGAAAAAATTACATGCATATTCCCTATTGTCTGCGTTTTCCCGGCGGACAAATAGACTCCATCGTCAGCTCAGAGCCTAGAACAGCTTTTTTGTTTATCAATAATTTAGACTTTGTCGCATAGCCCATAATTTTCCTAGCTATTGAGTTGATTAACATAGCAGTGCGTGCACTCCGCAGGTGATGCAGTTGCTGCTGCGCCTGCCGTGCGACTACTGGGCGCAGTGGGCGTGCCCGCACGCAGACGCGGGCTCGCCCGGCGCGGGCACACTCTCGCGCCCGCGCGGGTTCTTCTTCTCGCCGGCTGATACTGGGTAAGTTCCTTACATGTCAAGTCGGTGTGCTGTGTGCTTAGAAGAGCGTCGTTTCTGCCATTTTTAGCCGAGTGAAATGGCATATAACGTGGCTTAATTTGAACGTCTATTGAATCTAATAGATTTAATTGATTTGCACTGCTTTTCTTATTTTACTCTGATTAGTCGAGTGCAATTAGACAAAAATGTGGAACGAAGTTTATTGTGGTCGGATTTTTATGAGACTTTTTTGTCGAGTTACTAGAGGTGTGGAGAAGAAAGTAAAAAAAATCGCCGCTCGCGACTTACTTTTTATTTTGTTTTTTTTTTTCGTTTACGAATAACTTGGAATTAGATGAATTTATTTTATGGCGTAATAGTGTGACCTTTGTGCATCTATTAGGGCGTCCGCTAAAACTCCCGGGCCTGCGCCTTCTAGCGTTGCTCATACTTATTTTCATCCGCCCGTGTTTTAGAGTTTAAACGCCAATTTGGTCTGGTCATTTGTTCATTCTTGTCGATGTAATGCATATTTCAAGTTTTTTTTTTTATTTCTTTTTGTTAAGTTTTTTTTCTACTTGCACTTGGCTACATACTTTCATCCTGACTAGAGTGCCATCTAGTATGACTCCTAATGATAACCAATATTCATTATGTCTTTTTCTTCATATTGCAGCGTATCCAGAAAAAAGAGGAATTACTTCCAGTGACATTTGCAACTTCAACCGTAGTGTTAGCGTGTTAGAGTAACTTTTCGTTTGTTCGTGTAAGAGAACATTTATGTTAACCATCACTTTTGTAAATTCTAACTTCGTATTTATCGTTATTCATACTAATTAATATAATTTTGACTACTTAAGTTATAGATCATTATTAAATTAGTGACATTTTCTGTAAATTAGGTTTATATTTTTATTATTTTTGTAGTTAAGTTTTCTTGAATAACTTCGGATACACATGAGTGTGTTTAGAAATTGGCAAAAAGGAACCAAAAAAACAACGTTGTATTTCATGACATAGATATTAAATAGTCCAGTCTGCTCGTTCCACGTCCACCCCGCTCTCGCTGCCTCGACAGAAGACCACAGACTTCAGGGGATGTTTCTAGTATGCCAACACTCGCTGCTGAGATGATCTGCCACATAAGATTCATAAAAACAAAACAAAATTAAATAACATTTGAAAAAAGTCCTCTTAGAAAAACAAAAGTATGAACAGCAAATACATTATAAATAAAAATACATGCATAAGGCGAGAATTACACAGAAAAGGCGTACGGTGAAGGCGCGGTGCAGGCATGATGCCGCTTCAAAACGTTTTCATACAAAAATGTACGAAGGCGACGTGTCGTGAATTACACTCAAGCGGCGCGGCGCAGGCACGTCGTTCTTTCGTTTTCTTATAAATTCCATGCCTGCGCCGCACCTTACGCCGTTTCTGTGTAATTCGCGCCTACGGTTTATCATCTATCGGCAAGACATATCTCTCCAAGCGGCTCGAGACGGCATCACGTTTTCCAAGAAAACACGTTACTTATTATTTGTCGACTAAGATACAAGTAGGTACAGACGCCAGCACATCTAGCTACCCGGAACTGTAAAATCTTCCCAATCGACCTTGATCCTAATGCTTTGGCGAAGTTGAAAATCTATTCAAGAAATTGGACAGGTTGTAGTAGCTTTTTTTATTTTTTGGGGATGGGAAATCATCAAATAACTCCTCCCGCTCTGAGTGGGAGGGAGTGTCAGACTTTTACTGACTAAAACCCATCCACGTTCCTTCTTTGCCCTTTGTGTTCCAGGGCCGCGGTATCTCTTTCAAACAGTCCCGCAGCTCAGGTTACACAGTACCTTGATGTGCTATATGTAAGTCATCGCGCTGACAGGGGTCCTATTGTATTTATAAATATTTGTTATGCGTTGTATGTTTTTTTCTTGTCATTTACAATGCACTTCATGTCTGCGACAAATTAATATTTTTTCTCTCTTTCTTCCAGTTTCGTTTTTGTAAACAATGTCACGTTTTGTACTTAATTTTGCTTTTGTTTAGTTATTTTGTGAATAAAATGTATGTTTTACGGTCATATTCATCCACTTTTATCAATAAAAACCGGCTGAATGCGAGTCGGACTCACGCATGAAGGGTTCCGTACCATCGTAGTAGGGATAATAAAAATAAATTAAAATTTTAGTTTAATTTCTTTTTTATTATTTGTTGTAATAGCGGCAACAGAAATACACATTCAGTGAAAATTTCAACTGTCTACCTATTACGGATCATGAGATACAATCCGCTGACAGACAGACGGACAGTCAGCGGAGGCTTAGTAATAGGGTCCCGTTGGTTACACTTCGGGTACAGAACCCTAAAAGTGGGCGTTAATTCGCTACCTTCTCTGTTCCGACAGTTAACTTTATGATAAAAACAAACATTTCGGAAACCATTAAACAACAAAATACGTTTTAAACTACACCTAAAACTAAATAATTGGCCATTTTCATTAATTCTAAATAAAAAAACCCTGTTGAATTTTTAACGCTAAGATCAGTACCGTCAAACTTTGTTGCCACTCTTATAGCTGCTAATTATTATAAGGGATGTAAATAGACCCTTAACGAAGCTGAAAGGCACTTGTTCGCCCCGTCATTGCAATCATTTTTTTGTTCTGGATCTTAACTGGGAACCTTCTAGTTACTGAGATATTGGAGGTCAAAGTTCCAACCTTTTCACAAGTTTTTTTTTAATACTAGTTTTTAAGGTTATGTCACTAAATACCTCCATGACCCGTTTACTATACAAGGCAAGTCGTTTCCCGGCAATAATTTTTGCGTAGGGTTACTTAGTTTGATGCACAGAATGCTTGGTTGACGGCTTCGTGAAGGGTCCGTTTACACCTTGTATAAAAAGTGAAGTCATGCTATTTCCTTCCTAAAGGTTGAATCTGAACTAGCAGCACGGAATTGCATTTGCCATGCTCCAATCCTCTGTCGCTCAGAACGGGAATGTTATCGCACGCGGCAGCATCGACGATACGATCGGCAGTACTCTCTGTTTCTCGCTCTAGCAAATGACGATTCTGAGCGACAGAAAAGGATAGGAGCATGTAAAATGCAATTCCGAGCTGCCAGATGAGGCCCAACCCGGTCACCAGCCCTTCCATGTCCTGCACGTCACTTGCCCTGTGGAAAATTATGATAAGAACTATAGACCGACCCCTTTAATGAATCCTCCGCCTTGCCCCATCAAAGTCATTAAGCGTCCACAAAGTCCTAACAATATCCCACAGGTTATTTGCTTTAAAATAACCATAATCCACGTAGGTATTACGATACTAATTGAACCAATACGTGATCAACTTTCAGAATATTCCATATAAATTGATACCTTCGCGAGGACTCATTAAAGCGGTCGATCTATAATCATATTGGAAGTTACCTCTAAAAATTTGCCCGTAATATTAGTATTAGTTAACTTACATTATATTTAAGTTCTTGTTTCCGTTATCGTGACGTCACACTACCGCCTACGATCAACGACTTATTAATATATAAGGTCTAACTTTTTAAACACTAAATATTTCAAGAGTAACTTCTATAGGTCGTAAAGTCACCATAGCAACGAAAATTTTTTTTTTATCTAAGTGAATGTTTAATAAAAAAAAAAAAAAATGACTTGACCCACAAAATAAATACTGTCTAAAGGTTTAAAAAGTAAAAAAAAGTTTAAAAAAGTAAAAGTAAGTAAGTAAGTTTAAACTTTGTAAAGGTTTTATGCAAAATGTCGCAAGAATATTTAGAACTATAATAATTTCGTAAAAATAAAAACATTCAGAAAAAAATTTTTTTTTCGTTGCTATGGCGACTTTACGACTTGTAGAAGTTACTCTTGAAATATTTCGTGTTTAAAAAGTTAGACCCTATATATCTACATATACTTGTATTTAGAACCTTAAGTAATTATCAAGTTTTGGAAAGAATCTATGTCATACTTGATAAAGTCCAAATTCCATTGCAAAAATCTTTCATCACTCAAAAATCAACTTAGACTACATAAAGATAAAGTACAATGTTAAGTAAGAGTGGCAATGAATGTAATATTTAAGATTCTGCATTCAAGTAAACTTATAAACTTGGTGTAACTTGGTGTGATACACAAGCTTTGTAAGTCTAAAGCTTGGCTTGGTTTTGTCATCTAATGTCTAATTTTTAATCCCTAAGACTAAATTGACAAGTGAAAATGTCAAAACTGACATAAATCCTATTGAAATCTATGTCAGTTTGCCATTTTTACTTGTCAATTTAGTCTCAGGGATTAAAAAACAGACTATAATTAGCCTCGTTTTTGCAAGTATGATAGATACCCACCTTCTTAGGATAATTTTTAACATTAATTAAATACTTCTGGGATAAAATGTATTAAAAATAATTATTTAAGTTTTCATAGTCAGTTAGTAGCCAACCTCGGACACTACTGTTAACTCTTTTCTTAGTGTGCATTATGTTAATATGTTAAAATTGTCATAAAAACTATGCAATTTTATTAATAAAATTGATTGCATCTTCGAGGTTTTAGAACATCCTGATTGATCATACTTTCATTTGGGAGGTACAATGGTATCAATAAAATGATAAGTGGTAAGATTTTCTTTCTTCAAATCTTGTCCCAGTTTCAAAAAGATTTTACTTGAAAACGACAAACTGGGATTCCAATTTGCACATGCAACAAACATGTTCCTTTTGATGCACCTATTTTGTTTGTTTTACCTTTATTTTACTTTATATAACACTCTACGGCCATTTCTTAGTTATTTTACATCTGATTTTAATAATAATCAGATCAGATCAGATAAAGAGATCTTTATTTTCGTTGCTATAAGGTTGCTAACAAGTCAACAAAGAGTGCTCTTTAGGGTTGAATCTCATCTGTCAATCACGGAGTCGCACTTTTGCCATGCTCCTATCTCTTTCTGTCGCTAAGAACCGTCATTTGCTAGAGCGAGAAACAAAGCGGGAATGCTATCGCACGCGGCAACGTCGTCGATGCAGTCGGCAGCATGCTCGGGGGGGTTACTATGACGAGTAATTCCAGTGTGGGAAAGAGACAGAGCTATACAGGTCGTCTAGCGCCATTTCTTTCCCACACTGAAACTACTCCTACTATAAGACGTCATGGTAGGCCACCTGTTCTGGTTCTGACGGATAGAAAAGAATAAGAGAAGGGTGATTCCGTGCTGCCAGATGAGTTCAACCCTTAGGCTGCGTTTCCACCAGAGATGAGCCCTAACCAATCACATAGCTAGAATAGCTCAAGCTGTAAAAGGAGCGATATTATTGGTTAGTTTCACACACATCCCTCGCTACGCATCCTCGCTCATCTCTGGTGGAAACGGAGCCTTTTTCTGAGTAAAATGAGCTTGCAGAAATCCAAAACGTAGCTGGAAAATATCTGAGAAAGGACTGTAGAAAAAAGACATATAGGGTGACTGGTAATTAGTGACTGATACTTAAACTCATGATAACAAACTACTTTCCCAAAGAAACAATTTTTTTTTAATACTCTTTATACAATTTATCACAATAACAACAGCGGGCGTATGAAATTCGCGCGCGCGCGCGCCTTTGACCTATCAGCTGTTAGTCGCATGACGCCGCTCCGTCTCATTACTATCGTACCGTGCAACAGTGGCAGAGCCTCCACGCGGCTCACAAGCCCGCTCCGTAATACTCCGCTGTTGTTATTGTGATAAAAGTGAATGAGTATTTAAAAAAATGTTTCTTTGGGAAAGTTGTTTGTCATCATGAGTACAATGACGTGTTTACGTATTGGTCACTAATTACCAGTCACCTTATATACATATATGTATTTTGTTTAACTGCTCATGAGTCACATTTTGTTTAGTCGGCTGTACCAAAATTGTTTTGCATCATTCAGCCGGGCCTCATCACACGTGCCTAGTCACCGACTAGTATTTTAGTTTTACACAATTGTGTACACTGTACCTATGTTAGATATTTAATTAGTCTGTAATCATTGACTGTAAATGAAATAAACTTGTCTAACTCTAAATTTCGAGTTTTTCTTGTTGGAGCTTCCACTATCTATAAAAATATTGATACCTGGTAATCCCTACCATATTATTGTCTCACTGTAGGACAAAATTTTACCGATTTTAATGATCTCTGATTTGTTGGATTCGTCTTCGCCCCGAATAGCAGTATAACTATTAAAATATATGAAACATTTACGGGAAAAAAAAATAGGTTGGCATCTTCCGCAATTGACAGCTCATGTCACGATGGTAGAGTAGGTAAGTGGGAGTAAGGTAGGTGGTAGGTAGGGTAGGGTAGTAAAAGGTAGTAGTAGTAGGTAGGAAAAAAGGTGTATTGCAACGATAGTTGCCAAATAAAATAAGAAACATAAAATATTCATGAAAGTAAACATATTGATGATTTTTAAAATGCAAGACTTGTACCCAAATCTCCGGCATTAGTATGTTCGATCTTCAAATGTTGGTTTATGACGTCACAACCGAGACGCAAGAGTGTCGTCTGACGTCTCCTGCGCCCCTGTGTTACCATGTTAGTTTCTTAATTTTAGTACGTTTTATTTGAGTTTTATCGGGGTATTTTTTTTACTTGTTATCCAAAAAGCATTACCTACATAAATATAATGTAATCTCGATACATAATACCCTCTCGCTCGGACAGGGTTTTTTTAACATCTATACATATAAAATTCAAAGTCCTGACTGACTGATTGACCGACTGACTGACTGATATATCAACGCACAGCTCAAACCGCTGATCCTAGAAACATGAAATTTGGAGGGTAGTATTCTTTGTAAAGAGTAGGTATCCACTAAGAAAGGGTTTTTCGAAACTCCACCCCTAAGAGGGTGAAATGGGGTGTTGAATTTTCTGTGAAACTTTTTATTCTCTGAGTCGATTGGCTTGAAACTTGCCCGGGTGTGAGGACCTAGTAGCTAGTGGATAATAACAGCCGCTCGGGTTGATCTTTAGGTTAAGCAGTGCTTGCCTAGGTTGGTCTGTGGATGGGTGACCACCCATTACATACCGAGTTTCTTCCATGTATCGGAAATCAGGTTAAGCCGTTGGCCCCGGTTGTCATTTGTAGATCTTTGACAGTCGTTAGGTAGTCAGTGGCCCAAAAAGTCTAACAACCAGTCTTACCAAGGGGTATCGTATTACCTAGTACTAACTGGGCAGTGGAGGTCAGATAGGCAGTCGCTCCATGTAAAATACTGGTATTCAGCTGCATCCGGTTAGACTGGAAGCCGACTCCAATATAGTTGGGAAAAGGCTAGGCAGAAGAAGAGTCGATTGACTTGAAATTATGAGACACGTGTATTACAGTTTTTCCAAAATCATCCTCCAATATTCAATTCAAAGTCCTGACTGACTGATATATCAACGATTCTACTATTATTATCCCAAAAGTAAGATCCTGTGGGCAATTCCCGAACTCCACGCGGGCGAAGCCGCGGGCATAAGCTAGTATTTCATAAGGACCAAGGGGTCCCGAAAAATGATGCACGCGATAATAATTTTTTTACTGCCTGTTTCGTGAGGACGAAATCAGCTCTAGCTAGACCTAGAGCAAGCGTGGATCTATCCTGCATAAAGGGTATCAAGCTCGTCCCACCATCTACACCTGGTGCTGGCGCGATGTTGTTGTAAGTCTGCCGCGACCCACAATGTGGTTGATTTGATGGCACGGCTGGCGCAGGGGCTGAGCGAATGATTGCTGCGCTGCGTGTCGCTGGTTCGATTGCCGCACGGAACAAATATTTGTATGGCCTACGGGTAGTCGTTCCGGGTCTGACTTATTTTGTATGTGAGTTACCCCTCTGATGTTGAGTATCCGTTGTGTCGTATAGAAACACGAGTGTATCGTATACATTTTTATGTTATTTACACAATGAAATAAATCTTTACCAGATAAACCAAAAAGGACACATTAAAGGTGTAGTAAATAAAATACCGATTTCCAAATCACGTTCACGTTTGTCTTTATTTGATAAATAAATAAACACATTGACACAAATAACTTACATGAATGTACGTCCTAATTTTTGGATTCGCACTTTTTTGTCTATTTGTCATATAATAAAAAACGATGATTTTTTCTAAAATCAAGACAATATCAAATTACAGCCAGTTTATATTTATTACAATGATGTCTTACATAAAACTATTCCAAACATGCTACTGGGTATTTTTAACTAATTTTCTATAAAAGTGTAATTCTAATCTACTTAAATGTAATTTTCATTGTATCAAAGTATGTTGCCAATAACAAATAACATCATCAAAATTACAACACAGTAAAATTCAATTAAAAATATCGATATGTTCAATCGATATTCCTAAAACTAAAGAGTACAGACAGACCAAGAATAAGATAAAAGAATAAATAGATTCTGCACGGCAAAATGCAAAGGTCTAAACTTGAATTCAGAATGTCATAGAATTCTCAAGGTTTGGAAACACGAAACAATTTTGGCAGTTTGGTTTTTTTTAAGACCTGTATAGATGAGTAAGTAGCAATTGAAGAAAAAAAATAGTATTCTGAATTCAAATCTTAGACAGAAGTAAACGCTGAGATTACGACTCAACAGACGCAAAGAAGAAAATACGTAACGAGAACGCCAAATAAGAAAATAGGGAGGAAAAAAGAATTAAAATTATGAAGTTCATTTTTTTTTACAAAATCAACGGAGTAGCAAGCAACTTGTTGGCGTGTGTGAGTTATCACACATAGCATTGTATTCAGCAATAAACAACTTTATCCCAACCACTATAAAGATCAATGTTATTTAACAAACTTTTCAGTCTCAGCAACCTTAATGCAAAACATAACACCACGCCTGTAATCCCCCAAGGGTAAGGCATAGGTGTACCTAATAGTACAGCCACAGTTTGCGAGTTATGGGAGCTACCCATGTAAAAGGGGGCGAGCCTATAGCCATCAATCGGGCATAAATTCAGACTCCGTGGCTGCTACTGAGAAATTCTTAATGGAAAAAACCAGCCCAGTGCAAGTTGGAGTCGGACTCGCATACACGTTTCCGTAGCACCAAACATTTTAATAACAATATTTTCAACGCTAATAACGCTAATGAGCGGTGAAAATATTGTTATTGTCATAAGGGACTTTTTCGTAAAACTGCAACACTAACTTTGCTTTTCATTAACATACTATGAAAAACAAATGTAGTTTTTTTTTAATTTTATTAAAAAAAAACTAAAAACAAAAAAAAAAATTTTCAAAATTAAATTTAATATATGGTTATTATATTGTTTGGAGCTACGGACGCCTTTGTGCGCGAGGTCGATTAACGCTTGGCCTTTTTTTAAACACTGGATACAATGGTACTGAACATACTTAGGAACCACGCGCGCTCTACGACCACGACTCCCACAGGTTGTACCACCGGCCACAATCATGACGACAAAACCTCCGACCAAAAAAAGCCTGGTCGGACGACCGCTCGTGCGTCCACACTTACTCCTTGGTCGAAGCTTCTGCGGCCAGGATTGTGGTCGGTGGTACGACCAGTTGAGGTCGTAGCCGTACAGTGTACGAGATCCCTTTGTTCTTTCACAGTTAGTGTAATTCTGATTGGGCACTGTCAAACAACAGCTTTATGTTCGTTACAATAGGGTTGCTGATCGGTCGCTGCCACTGACAAGTCTGTCAAACAACAGTGTTCTTTATTATCATCACGATAAGGTTGTTGTTGGGTCGCTGCTGTCAGGCTGTAGTACTCACTGCTCCGTAACACACTTATGAATAATGGTAACTATGTGATATGAAAACGCTACCGCCGTGCATCCGCAGTGTTCCTACATTTTACTCTTAAATCTATTAAGATTCTTTGGTAAAGGTTACAGGTATGTTTCATACAAAATCTTAGGCCTCACCACCGAACGACGGTTTGTCATCGATGAAAAATTAAATATTCTCTATACGGGGTGTAAACAGACCCTTCACCAAGCCGTCAACCAGGCATTCTGTACATCAAACTAAGTAACTTTACGCAAAAATTATCGCTGGGAAACGACTTTTTTTTTTGGGGTCAAAAATCACGTTTTACGATAAAACTCAATGTAACGCACTCAAAACATTGTGCTGATGGATGGATTGAATAGTACAGGGATCGTGAAGGTATTTAAAGTAAAAATCTAACATTAAAAACATGTATTTAAAAAAAAACTTGTGAAAAAAGTTGGAACTTTGACCCCCAATATCTCCGTAACTAGAAGGTTCCCAGGTATGGTCTAGAACAAAAAAATGATCGTAATGACGGGGACAACAAGTACCTTTCGGCTTCGTTAAGGGTCTTTTTACACCCTTTATACTAGGCTTTGCCTTCCTTCTTTGGGTACCTATGAAAAAGTTAGTTCTAAATTAAAATAATTACAAAAAAAAAGTTTTACAAACGACCGATGGAAATGAAATGTGAACATTATTTCTTGATGAAAACATTCAGGAAACACTTCAATGAACGTCTAAACACAGAGCTTTGAAAATCAAACTGCACTTTTATTCAGGGGCCATCCTTTAATCACATGAGGTATTTTAGGCCACATTTATAACACCCCCCCCCCTCCCCCTTGGTGATATGAAGTGAGGTTTAAGGGTACCCCCCCCCTCAGCATCACGAAAAGCATTTAAAAGATCAGCTAATAAAAAAAAAAGGATTTTTAGACACAAATTCACTTGCTTGGGTTTTTAATTAATATTGGTAAAAATATTTTACACATCACACATGAAATCAATTTTTTTGTTCCCACGACAAAATTCACGCTTTTGTAACACTGACCATCCCCTGTATCGTAATTAATGGCGTTTTTTTCTGAACACCCCCCCCCCCCTATTTATTCGAATCTCACGTGAATAAAGGAAGTTCCCCATAGGTATTGCCTACTGTTAGTAAAAAGGGGCAAAAAAGTCGTAAGAATTATTGAAACTATTACTAGTTATTAGTCTATTAAATAAACAACTTTCAAAGTAAAATGACAGTAATCTATTTCTAAAAATTATAAAGTTCTCCAGAGCAGCAGTGGCAGTTATTTTTGTAGAACATGTACGCTTTGTTATTTGTTTACATTCGTATGAAAACACACCACTAGATATGAGACTAGCCGACTTATAATAATTTACAGTAAAGGTGCATCCACATCGGTGTTACTTTTTGTTGAGCAAAGTTTTGCAAATCGTAACTTTCTTTTGCTTTTACGGCTTTAACTATGTATATATAACTTACATGGGACTTAAATAGAGATGAAACGGATCTCCGGTAACTATCTGTTATCCGGCCAATTTTTACTATCCGGCCGGATACCAGATAGTAACCCAGTATCCGGCCGGATACCGAATATGAAAGAAATCAATAATTTCTCATTAACATGAGATAAATTCTGGCACAGTAGCTTAAAAACACCATGTATTTATAATTAAAAATGCAAAATTATTATATATTACTTGCTATAAATATTATTATTGATAATAATTTGGTAAGTACTCAAAATTAACAAGTGGAAAATTATGGTGAATAAATACTAAATTTTCAGCAATTGATGGTAAAAAGCTACTCCGCGTGGCTTCGTAAACACCGTGCACTTGTGCGGCAGCGTTAACTCAAATCAAACACGTCACAACACGATAAAGGGCCGAATATCCGGCTATCCGGCCTCGAAGCTTGCCGAATATCCGGTATCCGGCCAAATTACTATCCGTTTCATCTCTAGACTTAAACGTAACTGGCGAAACGTAGGTGAACTATTTCGTTCACCTCTGCCTACCACTTCGGAGATTACAGGCGTGGTGTTTGGTTTTTATCATTCTCTGTTGCCAACTAACATTTGCACACGTTGCTCCACAAGAAGTAACTACAGCGTGGATGCGCCGCGTCATATAACACTACTTTGGCTGAGTCATTCAACTACAGATTAACTTCACATTTGAACTTAAATAAATTATAGTAAGGAACATTTAATATGACTTAATTTAATTTAGTATCGTCACTGAATTGGAGCTTTCGACTATCCTGGTCAAAACTAAGATTTACCAAATTTTGAATCGGTAATTAACATTTACGGAATCAATATTATATTGATTGTTGTTGTCGTGAAAAAATAATTAAAATAGGTACGTAAAAGAATATAACTTGTAAATTATACTAGTAAAAAGCTCCAATACTCAGTAACAACAAAAATGTGTCCTTTTCGAACGCATTATTAATTTCGAAGTCAGTGTACACAAAAATATACAAATTATATATAATTTAATTAGTATGTAAATAACTCGAATTAAATAAAACTCAATTATAAAAGCCAAAAAAACCCTGTTATAAAAACATCTCAAAATTATTATGACGATTTTTATTTTTTAAATATTATGGCAAGAGACCTTTAACTTTAACCGTAACTTATTTAAAAAAAAAACTATTATTTATAATTAATTGTGATGGTGAGACTTGCTCGTGAATTTATCACGTCATTTAACTTTTTAGCTTCAACGGTGTGAATAGTGGCGTATGGAACGTAACATTTTTTACTTACTAATCAAAGGCCATACTAACTATACCAGTACAGTCAAGTGCAGAAAAAGTTATGAGATACTTTCTACTAAAGAGTATCGATTTAAATTATGAGATATCTATCTTGATGGAAACACTCTAGGTTATTAAATATTTTTACACCCGACTGTACTTACCGTAACAAATATTATGCCCTTTTGGTAACTTAAATTCGTCATTATATTAATTTTCTAATATTATACAATAAAAACTCCCAAATATACATAATATACACATAATTATCTACAATTATCCCATTAGTTATTTTTTCAGACTTGAGGCGAAAGCAGTCGTTTATGGAATGTTTTGAATTAATTTAAAAAAGGAATCGGTCTTCTCTTTCTTTCTCTTTCGAACACTGAATATAACAGGATTTTGAGGAATACATGTAATGGATTTTTGATAAAAAAAAAGTATGGCACGACAAATCGTTCTGAAACAACCTTAAAACGAATTCGCTAAAAGTTACTAATTATTTTGACGCTTGAGGCAAATTACAACGCACGAATTTTCAAACATCATGATATTTTCTAAAATTTATTTTTTCCAAACCCTAATCTATAATGCGAATAATACATATTTATAAAACCATAGATATACCCACCTAGACAACGCAAGAGTACCTACTTCGCGTGCCCGGCTTAAGCATTTTATGCTTAACGTGTCGCAGCAAGTTAATTTGTTTAAAAAAATCAAGAACTTGATTCTAGACATTTAAAGAACAAAACCGTAGTCTATTTTGTTTAGTAACTAAATAGTGCCTATTACGTTATAGTTGGTAGTCAAAAATGGCACGCTTGGTTTTATACGGATCGTGATACTTGCGTTATCTAGGCTTACCTATAGCTGTGGAAAATTACCCTAGTTTAAAGTACAACTAAGTCACCCGATAGAGTAAAGGGACATTTTTACTGTGTAGGGGGCGTTCATTAATTACTTAATGACCAAAACACCCCCCCCCCTCCCCACACCAATCTCACGTTATATTTTGAAAATGCTTATTTTAGTGTAAATACGTTTTAGTGCTTGATTGCGTTAGATTCATTTAAAAATACAAAATTTGCTAAATATTATCATTGAATATGTACGTATGTATTTATAAATATGATTTTATAGGATTTGGTCATATTTTAGTGGAGAAACATGTTAACCTATTTAAACCCAGCTTTAGCTCGCTCTTTTACTGCGTCTGCGGAAAACAAATACGTGATATTTGCCGAGACTCTCGTCTCTTCCTCGTGAGATTGAGTGATTTCGGCTCGACTCCCTCTCCTCCTTAAACTCTTCACGTAATTAATTAACGCCCCTGTAGGAGTATTTTAATACAACATCTGCTTTTCAACTGCTAACCAAATAAATATTTCTCCTTTGGGAGTCTAGAAACATGAGCTGAATTCATAGTAACAATTTGCACGTCGATGTCCCTTACATAGTGTAAAAATCATAATGTTTCAAAAAGCGCCATGATGTCATCGATTGACCGTCTTGTGTACCCTTATACTTTTATCTCACAAAATGGGAAAGGTGTTTTTAAAACCAATGGCGCTACGTAGCTAGTTCCAATCGTCGTCATTGGTCGAAAAACTGTTAACGTCACTTTACTTGACGTCATTGTCCCTAGCTATAGTCGCGCCATCTATAATAAGCTTTACCCGACCTTCCTCATTATTCCTAGCTACAACTATTATATTCAGCATAACAAAAGGTCTAACGTCGTGCGATCTCCTTGGTGGTGTTGTCGTTACCTCGCAACAGTTTGGGCAGGGTGCCGCTGCCCGGCTTGATGCCGTAAGGTCGCAGGTGGTATATTAAGTAGTCTAGTTCGTACATGAACTGAGGCTTTACGTAGTGGAAGGTAACCGCGTGGTCTGAGCAGCAGTCGAGGCCCTGGAAGGAGTAGAAAGTAGGATTTAACAATATTTCATAATGGCAAAGCGGATTTAACAATATTACTAGTATTCGTGTGAGGAACTCGTGGCTTAATAATAACGCCGGTTGGTCCATGGATTGGGTGACCACCCATTACATACCGAGTTTCCGTGCCTCGGAAAGCACGTTAAGCAATTGGTCCCGGCTGTCATTTATAGATCTTTGACAGTCGTTACAGGTAGTCGGCGGCCTGAAAGTCTGACAACCAGTCTTACCAAGGGCATCGTATTACCCAGTACTAACTGGGTTGTGGAGGTCAGATAGGCAGTCGCTCCATGTAAAACACTAGTATTCTGCAGTCTGCTGCATCCGGTTAGACTGTAAGCCGGTCCCAACATAGTTGGGAAAAGACGAGGCAGATGACTAGTATTCGTGTGAAATTCTACTCGTATCATACCCATTATACAGGGTCAAATTTATTTGACGAAATTTCACAGACTGGATTACCATATTTTTAAATGACTTACCTCATCAGTAGGATAGAAGATGTAGTTCCAATACCAGAAGTCCTTGTCTTTACTAGGGAACAGATGGTCTTGTGGCACGAACGGGAAGAAGCGACCTCGCTGGTGTTCGTCGCGGGAATCCATCGCACGCACACCAATCTTGTCCAAGCATTTACCTGGAGGAAACATGGAAAATAATAATTATTTATGAATATTGGAACGCAACATTCTTGGCGTCAGATTAACGGATCGCGTTAGCGTATTGTGCTTTAAAACAAATCGCCAGCGTCACACAAAAAAGACAAGCTAAACTTGTGGTGGTCACCTATTTACGGACCAACCTAGGCAAGCCCGAGCGGCTGTTATTGCGCTCTTAGCTTGCACTTCTTTATACATCGTTCTCACATAAATGTATAGTATCCACATGAATGATGTAACCAAGATTTTGTAACAATATTTTGATTGAAAAGAGTGTCCATGGAGCTTCTTGCCCATTCTTCTCCATAGAGATCTACGCCTTGGAATGGGCAACTACAGTACTTTCACAAGTTATTATGCCTTGTGTCTGTGACTGTAGCTTTGCTCTTTGTTTTTTTGTGACATTAAAAAGTGCCTGTAATGGTCTAATTGAAATAAATGCTTTGAGTTGGAGTTTGATTGTATTTGCATTATGTTATTGTATTTGCAACTTTCAGTGCTGAATCTAAAGTTTCAAATTCAACAACTAGCACAATGTTCCTTAAAGGCCACCGCACACCGGGGACTCCAGGCCAGAGCATTTTAACTTAAGCCAGCGTAAATTAATACGTAGCTTGTTAACAGATCGATCCCAAAGCATCAAAGCGGATTTGCCTTCGCGGTATTGAACAGCGCGCTAGAGGATGCCGCGGTGGAATGCGATGGCATGCGACGGGACGGCACGGGATGCGACGGTATGCGCTGGACTCCGTTAACATACGATCGCGGGGTGAGGCAGTGCAAGCAGGGGTTCCCTGCCCTTCCGTCCCCGGTGTGCGCTGCCCTTAAGACATTACAAATTTTCACCGTCCTTCAGTTTATGTATGTAAGATAGTCTTACCCATCTCAGCATCCTCAGCTCCGTGATCGTCGTCGCGGCAGAGCGCGGGCGTCGGCAGCGCTTTGTTCACGAACATGTCCAACGCTGCTCTGCTCAGCACGTAGCCCGCGCCGCCGCTCATGTAGCCCTGCAAGTTTATAACAGTTAACTGAGTACTAATTAATGGAGTATTGGTTCAACGACGTCTGTAGAATGCAACAGGAACGATGGGCCAGAAACCTGCCAAAAGACAGGAGTCGTCGCCGAGGGAGTCCTAGGAAACGACTTAGTTGCGTTTGTGAGAGATTGGCCGACGCGGCTGCGGGACTGTTCGAAAGAGATACCGCGGCCCTGGAACACAAAGGGCAAAGAAGGGACATGGACGGGTTTTTGTCAGTAAAAGTCTCCCCTCCCACTCCGCCCAGAGCGGGGGGGGGGGTTATTTGTTGATAAACCAAACGAAAAAAAAAAAAGTTCGGCCGAAGAAAACCGCACAGAGAAGAGTGGAATGTTATGGGGGAGACCTTTGCCCAGCAGTGGGACAATTTAGGTTTAAAAAGATTCGACAAGATTTATACATGCATCGTTATACTCTGTCTACTGAAAGGAGTCTTGATTATGACTCCTGAAGAAAAATTACCCCGTATATCTACTTAAACTTTTGAACGCCATTGTCACATAAAGGGTGTAAAAAGACCCTTAACGAAGCCGAAAGGCACTTGTTGTCCCCGCCATTGCCATATTTTTTTTGTTCTAGACCATACCTGGGAACCTTCTAGTTACGGAGATATTAGGGGTCAAAGTTCCGACTTTTTCACAAGTTTTTTTTTAATACATGTTTTTAATGTAAGATTTTTACTTTAAACATCTCCACGATCCCCGTACTATTCAATCCATCCATCAGCACAATGTTCTGAGTGCGTTACATTTAGTCCTACCGTAAAACGTGATTTTTCACCCCCAAAAAAAAAGGTCGTTTCCCAGCAATTTTTTTTGCGTAAAGTTACTTAGTTTGATGTACCGAATGTTTGGTTGACGGCTTCGTGAAGGGTCCGTTTACGCCCTGTATACGTATACGTGACAAGCAAGCGCGTGCCTTGTACGCCAAATTACACAAATATGTGACAAAATGGTAGGTGAAATTGTGGCTTAGCGTGAAGAGCACGCGCGTGCGTTTATGCTCTGGCGTTCAAAAAGTTGCTGGTATAGAAGACAAAACACACCTGCGGGGAGAAATGCTTGAATCTGCAGCCGAAGTATATAGGGTCCTTAGGGTCGTAGTCTGCCAACATGTACCGAAGGTTTTCAACCACCACATAACTGAAAAAAAAAAAAACATTTTTACACAGTCACTACCATCGAGTCTTAGAAAGAGATAGTTACAAGTATGAGTTACACAAATGACGTTATATAAACGCTTTGAGGTCGAGTTTACACATAACATAACCAACGGCTTTACATACTTTCCGAGGCACGGAGGAAACTCGGTATGCAATGAATTAGTGGTCACCCATCCACAGACCGACCTTAGTAAGCGCGGCTTAACCTTAAAGATCGACCCGAGTGGCTGTTATTATTATTAACCCACGAGAAATAAAAATACTATACTTCTATTTATTTTCTCGCAGTCAATGGTAAAAAATAGAGTACACAACTCGTGAAAAAAAAAATCATCTCGGTTCTTGTATCCCTCGCTCAACTCAGGCTTCTACTCTAGAAACCCTTGCTACGCTCGGGATTCTACTTTAGAATCCTTCGCTGGTCTCGGGATCCAACTTAATCCGTCGAATTAAATTCTCTTTTTTGTCACTTGTTGTATAATCTACTATTTTGTTAGGTCGTTAAAATGTCGCTAGTTAGGTATGTACATATAAACAGTGGAGCGAGGTGCTGCAATAATGTTTATTAACCCTCCAGTTTAACAACAAAAGTTAAAATTACAGCTGTTTTGTGGAGCGCAGTACTAACGTAGTTTATCAAATGGATCGAACGGAAATTACTGCGGTAGTCAGGGACAATGCCGACAATTTGTCACATTATAACTGTAGAACAAATTACGAATAGCGGTAATGCCACGTATTTATTAGATACTAATTTTTGCCCGTGGCTTCGCTCGCTTTAATTTATAATTTGACAATCAATTCGGGTTGTACTCTGCTTGGTATAATATAATAATTCAATCATGATTCAAAAGACACGTGGCGTTATTGCTGTTTTTCTCGGGAACAGTACTTTTTTCGGGATAAAAGGAACCCTTTGTCCGTTTCTGTACACCTGACAACGTATATGCAACATTTCAGGATACTCGGTTCAGTGGTTTAGGCGTGAAAAGGTAACAAACAAACAAACTTACTTTCGCATTTATAATATTAGTAAGGAAAAAAACCTTACTGTGAAACCTGAAACCTTATTGGTTTGACATAATAAACGCACAACCTCTCATGCGGTGTCTCTGACCTTGAAAGGTTTTGTGACCGTTCTTCTCCATAGAGATCTACGCTTTGGATTGGGAAACTACAGTACTTTCACAGTTTTTAGCGAATTGAGCGATTTGACCCGCTGCAGCTCGACATAATCTGCGCGAACCTTAAATTCACACGTTTTGCACACATTGTTTAATGTTAAGTGGAAGAGCAGTCAGACATGAACAGAAGCCATCATTACATCACGCTTGGTTTTCCAATAGGCTTAGGTAGTGGTGGTACACCTAGGAAACTGAGTTGGCTCAACGCTCATTGGATAACTTTATAAATTCATAATATACAGTTATGAAATTATACCTTATCAGCTTCTAGACTAGAGATTTATCCCTGGTATCTATTATATAGCCAAGTTAAAGTACACTTGAGTATAAGTAATTACAGCAACCATTTTTATGCAATAGACTAGATTTTGAACGAAGTAAGAACCCTCAAAAAAAGCAAAGCTAAAAATTCTAACTTTTACACAGTTACAGTTCTAACTTCAAGGAATTACTAAACTATAGATTAAAAATGGTGTCTTAAGTTATAACTTCTACTCAAGTAATCACTTTGTCTTGTTTACAGATACGAGTGTGTGAGTAGGTTATACATTATCAGTAAATATTATTTTTTCTAGCAATAAGAATAATAAATGTGATTGTGAATTATGCACAATGTGAATTTGTTTTGACATTCTTCTAAGAAGTGATCAGCCTGGGAAAGGCATTTATTGGCTCGATCTAGTTTAAAAAAACACTGATAAGAGGACGTGTGACGGAACATCTTTAAAAGATGTAAAGTCGACCTAATCACCCTCAGGTTGATTACCCCTAGGGTCTTTTTTTGCATGTGACATACAGGGTGTAAACGGGCTCTTCACAAAGCCGTCAACCAAGCATTATTTACATCAAACTAACTCTACGCAAAAATTATTGCTGGGAAATTACTTTTTTTTTTGGGGTAAAAATCACGTTTTTATGGTAAAACTCAATGTAACACACTCAAAACATTGTGATGATGGATGCATTGAATAGGGGGTCATGGAGTTAATTTAAGTAAAGTTTAACATTAAAAACTTGTAATTTTAAGAAAAGTTGTGAAAAAGTTAGAACTTTGACCTCCAATATCTCCGTAACTAGAAGGTTCCCAAGTTTGGTTCAGAACAAAAGATTATCGAAATGACGGGGAAAACAAGTGCCTAAAAAAATTTTTGGAACCATTAACAAATCATCCATTCCCGATTCTTTTTTGACTGAATGCATACCTAATAATATTTACGATGAGACGCATATTCGCTCCAAGTTTTTATGTTTGTGCAAGGGGGACTTAACATATTTCTTATTTATTACATCTGAATGATATGATACGTAATCTTGAATAAACATTAAAATAACGTTGTTTAATCGTAAACGCGTTGATTTAATAGGTTGTGATCGATACTTTAGGCGTAGAACTTTGCGGTAGGACAGGTGTGGATGATTAGAATACAATATACTTTATTTTATTATATGTTATTTTTTATTTATTGTATAAAATTCCAATGACATGCCACTTATTTGAAATTTATAATTGTAAAGAAACTATTTGCATGCCCATGTGTGTGTGTTATTATAAAAGAACGTCTATGTACCTATTACCCATGTTTGCAAAGAAATAAATGAAATGATTTGATTTGATGTTTATTGTATTTTATTTGTTATTTTGTATGATGCACGTCATGTCCCTGCGACAAATAAATATTTTTTCTTTCTTCTTTCTTTTTTTTACAATAAAATTAAAACAACTGATTTAGAATAATGGTAACAATGGCGGCCACAGATGGCACGGCAGACGGCAGGTGGTGTAGATGGCAGACGACCTTCAGATGGACTGTAGGACCATAAAATAGAAAGGGGGAGGGGGGGTAATCAGTGGTGCACATTACTGCACAAAAATAAAAAAATAATTCAAGTAATGTTATTTAGTTATACTATAATTATAATATCAATATAATGTGGTAGAATGTGTTTTGGTGGGGTAGGTGGTGTGTAGTATGTGGATAGGTGATAAATTTTGACTTGGAAAGGTTTGGTTTTGTATAAAATAAATAATCTCTAATACTAAGCCATATCTGCTACTGCCGCCTAAAAACATACACTCAAATTGATAAGCTACTTTTTTGTAGTCAACCAACATTTCCTCGAAACAGGAATTAAATATTTTTATCCTCGCTTTTTTGTTGGAAAAGGAACAATTGTGTTGCCTTCGATATCTTTGTTTATTTTAATTATTTATTACTTATAACTTAAGAATAAAGTCATTAGTGTACCAGATCAGCTTCATTGCCATCATTTTTTATAAAAAATATCAAAATAATATTTTGCTCCTCCAACCACTTATTCTATTTCATAGAAATTTCAAACAGTAATAAAAAAAAAATTGAGCTTATCTCCAAAACCTGTTAATTTTTCGTTATTCCTGGGTATAAGGCTAACCTAAAACCACTCTTATATCAAGAACAAGAAAATCACTGCTGTCGTGTTATTTACTATCAGTCCTTGACACACATATGTATATTACATATGTATCTACATTCAACAATAGAATGTACAAGACACACGACCGTATCTAAAAAGGGTATAATGTGTTTTTCTTATGTAAATTTTCTGAACAAATCACGTCATTGGTTTAGGTAAACAATATTTATATGGCTTCCACGATTTACTAGGTTAAGGACGCATCGAGTAAGATTGAGATTTAGCTAAATTAAAAAGGCTTCCAGTCTAACCGGATGCAGCCTAATACCAGTATTTTACAAGGAGCGACTACCTGTCTGAATTCCACTAATCAGTTTCTGGATAACACGATACCCCTTGGTAAGACTGGCTATCAGATTTTCAGGCTTCTGACTACCCGTAATGACACTCCACAACTTGTGTGTGCCTTCCGAGGCACGTTATTGTCTCGATATGATTATAACACCTACCGAGTTCTAATAATATAATAATATTAATAAATCCATCATTCGCGTCAGTCACGGTCATAAAACGAAGGAGCGGCACGACGCCCTTCACTGTCCTGCTCGCACATTTTATGACCGCGACTACAAGGTATCAAATAGCAAAATCAAGGACTACGTTGAAGATAAAGATTTTTGGCTTTAGTTCCTTCTGCGCATGCAGCTTCCCTGGTAGCGGCACAAATGCGTGGATGTCTCTAACTATTCTCAATCTCATTTTTTCTTTTAATCAGATATTTTACAATACTTTTCAATTCATTTAAACACCTTTTGTTCAGAATAGTTACACTGATGACAATATTTGTGTCAAATGTTTAATTTAGACTTTTCATAATATTTTCATACATTTGTATAGATTCTTTTATACCGATTGTTTGTGAGTGTGAGAACAGTGTAGGCCTTGTAGATTCCTGGATGCTTGTTAACCCTTTATCTTGTTTTACGTTTTTTGTGTAGTAAGCAACGACTTATTGTAGGGCCTACGCTGTTCCCTAATTAAGTTAAGTAAACATGATAATATTGTAAAACCAAATCATTTTAAAATAGTAACCATGGAGTTTTTTGTATGGTTCTTCTCCATAGAAAACCAACCCGAACCGGCACTTTTTCTCGACGTTTTACAAGTGCCCATGTAGGCCTATGTGAAATAAAATATTTTGATTTTGAGGATATTTCGTATGAAATAAGCAGTACCTATGTACTCATATATTATAATGTTATTTTCCTGTGTTGTCTACTGTGTGTACATAAATAGTAAATAAATAAATAAATATTTTTTGCCGATGGAGAATTCTACCACACACACTGCTAGTAAATAAATAAACTTACGTATCATCGTCAGCTTTCATGAACCAGTCGGCGTCTCTCCGGTGATGTTCGTAGACGTATCGGAAGGCTGCTTTCGTCTTTGCCCATAAGAAGTCTCGTCCTTCACCCACTGGTAACTTCACCGTTGGAAGGCTTGCGTCTGGAAGTAAAACAAAACATCTATTAAATTGTTTGATACAAGAAAAAGGTGAATACCCATCACACTATTTGGCTTAACTTAGAACTAGCTTTTGCCCGCGGCTTCGCTCGCGTTAATTTAGAAGTTGACAATCAATTCGGGTTGTACTCTGCTTGTAGTCATTTAATCATGATTCGAAAGACACGTGGCGCCATCTATTATCATAAGAACGTTATTGTTGTTTTCCTCGGGAACAGTACTTTTTTTCGGGATGAAAGGTACGCTATGTCCTGTTCTGTACACCTGACAACGTATATGCAAAATTTCAGGATGATCGGTTCAGTGGTTTAGGCGTGAAAAGGTAACAAAAAAACTTACTTTCGCATTTATAATATTAGTAAGGACTAGTAAGGATGATCAGCCATCATTTTTCCCACTACTGGGGTATAGGCCTCCTATCTTCTAAACTCTAAAGAATCAATTCCATTTCCTTTGGTTTGAAGTTTGATGTTGAAAAGTAAATTTTAATAGCCGACAGTCGAGGTTTACCGCGTCGCCTTCTGGCTGTGTAAAGGCACCACATAGCGGTCGTTTTGGCCCACAGCTCATTGGGCATACGGCAGAAGTGGCAGCCCAGTCACACATAATAATAAAGCTTAGCTTAATATTATGTCAAAACATGCACTCTAATATTAATACAATAAAAAAGTACGATGTAATTAATCTGCATAGTCCTCATGTGAGTTGATCAAGATTATGTCTTGACCTTAAAAAAGATATGGCCTCTGAGTTTGTTTCGGCTGTTTCTTTTCAGAGTAGTCAGGTACGAAACACCGGCCTCATTTTTTTTTAAATGACGTGTAATAGTGCTTGTACGAACCTATTTGCAAAATAAACATCATTTATTTTTTATTTTTTTCATTATCAATAACCTACGGTGCTGAGACATGGACGCTCACAAAGGAGACTGTCCACCGTCCGACGAAAGTCTACGACGTCGGGAACCGGGCGGTGCGGTGCTTCTCAAGTGGACCTGGGTTGGACATCAGCCTCGACGTGGAGATGGCCGATGGAGCAAGGCTTTGACCGAGTGGTGGCCAAGGTTAGGCCAAAGAAACCAGGGCCGTCCTAAAGCAACGAGCTTTAGGACGGCCCTGGTTTCTTTGGCCTTGGGTCGACGATATCTTCAAAGTCGCGGGCAACACCTGGATAAAGGACGCACAGAACCGGGAAGTGTGGCAGAAAAAAGGGGAGGCCTATACCCAGCAGTGGATAATTCCGGGCTGATATGATGATGAATGTATTTACTTAATATTCATTCTTATATGTTATTTAGGCGAGAACAGTGTCTGTATAGGTGTATTCTTACGATGGGAATTATTATGTAAGTTGAATGTTCGCTAGTGTGGGAAAGAGATGGAGCTGTACATCCTATATAAGTCCATCTCATTCGTTCGTATTAGAGGTAGATAGGATCCCAGACTAGATGAAGATGATGAAAATGAGGAAATGTGAAAATCCACGTACCCTCTTCAGTGCTCATGAAAAGCAGTTTGTTGCATCTCTTGCCCCACGTGGCCTTCACATGTTTGGCTTTGGCTTCATGGTTATCGGGCTGGGTCATGATCCAGCATAGCACCCTGACTTTTTTTTGCAGCTCGTCAGCCAATGTTCTGTCCTCATCCTTGTGTGCCGGCTCATCCTGGCTGTGTTCTCCGATACCAATGATCGGGTGCTTGCCCAAATCCCTTACCGATGCCCTGAAATGTTAAGAAAAATATTAATGAAGTATTGGAAAAGTAGGTATTTAGACTCCGATATATTTCTATGTTTCGGTTTAAATAACCTTGGTTTTTATTTGGCATCTTTTCTACAAAATTTTATGAAAAAGCTAGTGAATGCGTTTGGGGTTTTCTTTGATTTATAGGATACCAAAACATCGAATGAAATGCATCGAAAAATAAACTTGCGGAAGTTGAAAAACGGTAATTAAATTAGAGCCTTATAACATACGCTAAGTGGACAACTGATCGAATCAGATTCTAAGAACACTGTTTGCTTAATTGGTTTATAAAGTACGATAAAGTTTTCAGTAGATATCTACATATCTGTCAGGTTTTTATCGAATCCGGTAATAAATCTTTTGCATAGATTACTTAAAAAACTTGTATTAAAATTACTGACAGCATGAAAGTTACGTAGGAATTTAATTTACAAATTGACAGTTGAACAAAATTTTTGGTCGATTATTTAATTTTCAAGTACTAGCATTATTCAATACGAGACTTTGGAACGAGCCGCTCTGCAGAGTAGTTCAGCAAAATTTACTCAACACGTCTGCTAAGCTACTACTGCTGAGCATGCGCGCAACAAGCTCGCAGGCTGTGGGTGAGTGGGAGTCAGGTCTTGGCTTCATGCACTGCCGACGTCGAGCATAGGCACTTTGTTCGACGAGACGACCTTCCGCTTCGCTGCTTCTTTAAGCCTTGGAGCCGCCTTTTGTTCTCCTCATTGCTGTCACTGTGGTGAAGTTATCAACAGCCTCGGACACCACGGCCTGTCATTTAGCGTTTTCAAGTACCGGCCGTTTTTTGCGGCACGCGAACGTAAACGACATCATCCGACAAGCTCTTGTTACCGTCGGCGACGATGGCAAAATACCGAAGAAGCAGCATGTGTCCATACTCTTGCGCCATCACATTTTCCAAGCTCATCGTGCTGTGCTGGCGCTGCCGCTGCGGCTGCGAAGAACTTCAAGCGGCGTAAATATAGTAACCTTTGTGGAAACTATATTTTCAAGCCTTTTGAGGTTGAAACTCTGGAGGCGTGAGGTCCGAGTGCTCACAGTCTTTTAACGGAAATTTCTAAACGCCTAGTTGACATTTCCAGTGACCCAGGGTTGTCTTTTACCTGGTCAGAAGCTAAGGGCTCATTTACGGAGTCGCGGCGCGTTGTGCGGCGCGCCGCGCTTTTAATTCATACACATGGTGATGTATGAAAGCGTTTACCGAGAAGCGATTTTACGCGCGTTTGCTTGAAATGAAGCGTTGCTTGCGGCGGAGCCAGCAGATGACATCGCCGCGTCCCCGCAAATGAGCCCTAACGGCCTGGTCAGTGGTCACGACTTCGGTCTTAGCGGCGAGCGGCGCGGCTTTCGGGGCGGCGTCGGTAGGCGGTGCGTTTTCGCTATGAGCGGCGTCTCGTGGCGTGCTTCAAACATTTTTATACTTTTGGTCTTACCGCTCGCCGCCCCGCGCTTAGCTGCCGCTCACAGCGGCAAGGTCGTGAACGGGCCGTAAGTGTTGTCATACCACGTGGCAACGCCGCCAGTCTCTTGGGCACATTACCTGCTGACAGCGTTGAGGAGTTTTTGATGCCGTTTCATATTCAGAGTACTTCACTCTCTTGAAGTAATGCCCACGTTTAAACAATCACCCTCTAAAGTCTCTAAACCGTACAAATACGTCCCATTAGTTATTAAATAATGCTAGTACTTCTCTAAATCAGGCGTTACTTTTCCAACATACAAATATTTTTTTAAATAAAATTATTGCCTTTAACTTACAGTTGAGACTTTTACAAATAAGCATTTTATTTATATTTGAATGGACTGTATGTTCAACTATTCAAGGAGCCAAACAATATGACTTCATATCTCCGCATTATCGATTTTAACGAGAATTGCTGTTCAAGGCATGAAATAAAGCATTGTACTGATAGCAATACAAATATTTTAGAAAGATATTATTTTCAAACCCTTTATTTGATAGATAAAATTTAATCCCCGAAGTATTATTTCGTACCTATTTATATTTTAAAATTGATTTAGGAAGCACCCCCATATCGGAGATAAATGATTCCCTAATTTGACTCAAATATATGAAACAATGTTTGTCCTCTAAGTTTACATTTTTCGAAACACTCCATTCGATACACATAACATAACATCACGACTGTAATCCCCGAAGGGTTAGGCCACATTTCGCCAGTTATGTTTAAGTCCCATGAAAAAGGGGGAGAGCCTATTACCATCAACTGGGCGCAAATCCAGACTCCGTGGCTGCTACTGAGTAATTCCTGATGGAAAAACCCAATAACACTTTGCCCGACCCGGGAATTGAACCCAGGAACTCATGCTCAAAAGTCGCGCTTGCGACCACTAGACCAACGAGGAAGTCCATTCGAAAATATGCAACTTAAGGAAAATTAAAAATAGTACCATTCATAAATAAATGATCCAGCAAGCGCCCGAGTGCGACCTAGCCAAGCCTAGCAAAGCATGAAAATGATAAACAAAAATAGAATGCTAGTTTTCACTATGTGCTACCAATATACATTAAAAACAGATAAGACTAAGAATTATCTACGTTGCCATACAAACAAGATACATACACATAAGGCGAAAGAAATCCTGCAACTTACATAAACCTTTGTACACAATTATAAGCAAAATCTTATAAAAAAAAAATCAGGCGAATTGATAACCTCCTCCTTTTTGAAGTCGGTTAAAAATAAATAACACAAATAGTTTTGTTTAAACCTCATAATTAATAAAAAATCATAGCTACTAAATTCATAAAAAAATTATTCAACAACAGGGTGGTCAATTTGGACAAATCAGGGGGCATTTTTTTTTTCTTCTTTTTTTTTGAACTGACCACTCGCTGTATAACGACTTTAGAAGGTTGTTACTGCTTAACCAGACTATCTTGTGGTGGCCGAAAATTACTTTAAGGCCCCCAGTTAGGGTTTTTTTTTTCTTCGGATACCATCATCTATACGTATACTAATATTATAAAGCTAAAGAGTTTGTTTGGTTGAACGCACTAATCTCAGAAACTACTGGTTCGAATTGAAAAATTATTTTAGTGTTGGATAGCCCATTTATCGAGAAAGGCTATATATAGGCTATAACATCACGCTACGATCAATAGGAGCGGAGCAGCTATGAAAAATGTTGCAAAAACGGGGAAAATTGTATTTTTAATAATTTCAGGCGGATGCAGGTCGCGGGGAACAGCTAGTCTTTTATAATTGTAGCCTAGTTGAGTAATATGTCACTTCAGGGTGGGAAATCGATGGGAGCTATACAGGACTTCTAGCTGCATTAACTTTGAGGAAAAAAAAGTTCTAAGGAACCACGTCGTCATTTTTGAAGTAATGAAAAATTTCATTAAAAATTGATTATTTACTGCGAAATTGATAATAAAAGAGCAATTGTCACAGTATACCTCTCGCTATCATTTAATTACAAAATAAACAAATAGGTACCCTCCTTTCCATCAGTCGGGTAAAAATATCAATATAAACGCCTTTTTAGAAAGTTTTAATGTACTTACAGGGAAATTTGCTAATCAAATTGATATACAGAATTGATTTTTCGTGCTATTTCAGACCATTGTCAGAAAAAGAAAATTGTGATTTAAATAGCTAAATAATTGAGTCATCCTGAATTTACTTGCTAAATTGAAAACTTAAGTGTTTTCATCCATTATTCTTTAACAGTAAACTCTAATATCAAATTATATTTATTTCGATTAGCTATTAATTAATAACACTAAGGCAATGAACCTTAATTATATAAAGTTAAAGTTCATATTCTAAAAATAAAACTACTTTGATAAAGCTAATTAAAGAAAATAAATTTTATTTAGGCGTTATTTATCTGAGTCCTGAAATAATTTTAGTGAAACTGTCCATATACCTATGTATTAACAAATGAAAAACCGCTGTTATTTTTCGAAAAAAAAAACCGCATGCGAATACAAGATGAATAAAAATAAAATTTATCTATTTTTCTCAAAAACAACCACGATTTACTTAAATTGAAGATTATAATACACGCTTAAAAAGATAATTTAAAAAATAAACTATGACTGAACATTTGATATAAAAGATTATCTTAAATGATTAAATATTTTTTACTAAACATTAATTTATTTGTATTGTAATCAGAGTACCTACTCATAGATCACGGATGTAGTCCGTAAATCAAAAGGTGATAAGGTTAAAAATAAATATTATTTAAGCGTTATTTATCTGAATCCTGAAATAATTTTAGTGAAACTGAATAATAATATGTTTGTTCATTTATGTATTAACAAATGAAATACCGCTGTTATTTTTTGAAAAAAAAACCGCATGCCGTATGCGAATACAAGATGAATAAAAATAAAACCTATTTTTCTCAAAAACAACCACGATTTACTTAAATTGAAGATTATAATACACGCTTAAAAAGATAATTTAAAAAATAAACCATGACTGAATATTTGATAGGCATAACATTAAATTTTACAAAAGATTATCTTAAATGATTAAATATTTTTTACTAAACATTAATTTATTTGTATTGTAATCAGAGTACCTACTCATAGATCACGGATGTAGTCCGTAAAACAAAGGAACTCAATGTTCAAAGAAAATATGACGTTTATGACATTATACAGAGTGCTTTTTTATGGACGGCCAAATCAAAATAGAATAAGAAATAGCAAAATATACCTTCTAGAAGGAGTTCGATTTTTTATTTTATTTATGTAATTACGTAACAGCCATCGCATATATATATGTTTGAGCATCCACTGTTGAGCTTGGCGTTCCAATTTCATCGGTGACGTGTTAAATCAATAACAGTTATTACAACTACATATTATCTTATCATAACATGAAATATTTCGATCAGATTGTACACGCAACCGCAGCAAATTCTTGTCTTTGGTTATCTCTGTAGCCGACTTTAAAAAGGGAAGGTTATGTATTCGACACGGCTTCTTAAAAACATCTTTACAACTTTAAATTGGCTTTTATCGTAAACTAGCTTGATTGTCGTGATTGGTGTGGTTTTCTAGTAAACTTCCAAAAAGCTAGTTTTGCTTTTACGGAACTTTTACAAAAATACTATAGGTACTCTTTTTCTTGAACCTAGTGTTCATTGTGATGATAACTCAAATGGTAAGCACTTTAGCATGAGTAGTGTCAGGTTAGTGAATGTCTACATTCCAACATTAACATATTTTCTATTTAACACAGTACATTTTAAATACTGACTTAAAAAATCATTGGGAAAGATGGCTTGTGTTAGAAAATGGAACAGCTTGTTTGACAACCGCAATCGTTTCTTTCTGCCCATTTTGGACGTTCAACACTAGGTAATAATTTGAGGTTTTTGTTACTTTGGAGACTGCCAGTATCGAAACAAATCGAAGCCTGCACCCAGGAGAGGTTTTAATCAAAGTTATATTATTCACAAGGGGGCCACTGCACTGCTCGCGCGTTTTGTTCTCCGTGAGTGCATAACATGCACTTTTATTAGAATTTCAGTAGTGTCACGTTGTTTAATGGGTTATCTAGCAAGGAAACGGTAAAATAAAGGCTCGAAACTACTGTGGTGAATATAATAAACATAGTTGTTGTATGTATTATCTATGGTTCCCACTACGGAGTTAATTCGGTTGTAGCTGACAACACTGGTCTAGATACTCTATGGCTAGACCAGAGATGACAGTAACAAATACCTACAATTGGAACGGAAAGGTTTCTTACTTGTTAAACCCTTTGCTGTAAATAACAATCGCGTACTGCTACTTATATTATTGTATGTCTAACATACCTAGGTGCATAGTGTATGCAAACACCAAAGTAAAAAAAACTACCAAAGTTCTCCTTTAGTGCGATAAAACAATTAAAAACCTGTTACGCTATCGCTTCGTATGTAGAATATTTAAAACGTAGTCTACGTTTATTTCTCTTTGGAACCGCTGATAAATTAAACTAGGTTTTTAAATGGGGAGTTGGTCGTGGTTGGTCACGAAATATTTTCGCAATTATTACTTCAAAATGTTTTTTTCACCTCTCATTTACCTATACAGGGTGTAAACAGACCCTTCACTAAGCCGTCAACCAAGCATTCTGTACATCAAACTAAGTAACTTTACGCAAAAATTATTGCTGGGAAACGACTTTTTTTTTTGGGGTGAAAAATCACGATTTATGGTAAAACTCAATGTAACGCACTCAAAACATTGTGCTGATGGATGGATTGAATAGTACGGGGGTCGTGAAGGTGTTTAAAGTAAAAATCTTACATTGGAAACATGTATTTAAAAAAAAACTTGTGAAAAAGTTGGAACTTCGACCCCCAATATCTCCGTAACTAGGAGGTTCCCAGATATGGTCTAGAACAAAAAAATGATCGCAATGACGGGGAGAACAAGTACCTTTCGGCTTCGTTAAGGGTCTATTTACACCCTTTATTTAACCACCTGTGCCTACCAGAACAAGGCTAGGTCAATAATATTTAAGTAATTTATATTCACTGAGAAAGTTCTAAAAACTAAAACTGGCGTAATGGCAGGAGAATGACGATGATTGAGAGTTACTCTGTATGTCTGTCTGTCTACGTTTCCACGCCATAACGGCTGGACAGATTTCGATTTGATTGTAATACTGTGACCTGGGTAAGCTCAAAGAATACTTCTTATCCCGGTAGTAAGTCCTGTGAGATGAATTCCGAACTTCACGCGGGTGAAGTAGCGGCCAAAAGCTTGTATTGATTTATTAAGCATGTTTGGTATTCCCACCGGATATCGATATTTGAATGATGAGAACTCTATCATTCAAATGTAGAACAATGTATCAAAATATGAATATAGATAGTGCTGTAACTATCAATAGCGTCATCTGTGTTAACCGTTTTCGCGTCGGTGTCCCTTCCGACCCGTATAGCACAAGCAGTAATATCTAGTATCGTATCGAAGAAAATAAGTATTTAGATTACACAAAATATTATCTCTGGGCAAAATAATTGAGCCAATCATTTTCTTTTACGTAAAGATAGGTAGCTACTAGGCCAAGGCTCCTGGACGAAGAATGTTTAGCTGGTGAAGAAGATACATATAGAACAGTTATAACTCCAAAAAACTACGCTCTACTCCAGGCTATCCTCTACGATATCACAAAGTGGGCCAAATCATTTGCTTTCCGTTTTTGCCAGTAATCCTTGAGAATCCCAGATTAGATCAAATAAATACCTGTCGATAAAACATTCACAAACTTGTGAGTAATAATCATAAATATCACTTGAGTAAAGTATTTGTCACAACAGTATTTGTACAAGTAAAACTAACTCTAATGATTTCGTGTTAAAGAAATTTGTGTCGAGTGTCCAGAGAACATTATTTTGTAGGACTATGGAATGACCAATAAAAGGTACTTTTAACAATTATGAGTCTAAATATCTGACGGCACGTTGAGAAAAAATTACGTATTAATTTTATAAACAATACAATCATTATTTCTAATACTTACTAAATAAAATTTTAAAAAATGCTAGCAAGAAATGCACTATTTACAAAATTCTTTTTTTGTTAAATTAGCTTACAAAATCACAAACATGCCATGCAAATTCATGCAAAATCAAGAAAAAGAAAGAAAAGGAGTCATGCGACATGCAAAATTCTAGATAGGGTTACCTGTAGTTATGCCAAGCAGTGTCTCGTGAGAATCCAGTCGATGTTAATAGTATGTATGCAAAACTAAATCCAGCCGAAATCCCAATCACCAGCGTTAAAAAGAAACGTCGACCCATCACCCGACCTTCTGCCTGCAGCATATTAGTGTACATTGCTAAACGATCTACGCTCAATTTTTTTTTTAATATTTTTTTTTTATCGTAGACTGCTCGCGGCAGCGCGTCTACGCAACGAGTCGTCGAAGCCGGCCTTACACTACTTGTACTTTACAACAATTAGACTATTCAATACGTTTACATACAATTTGTTTTCTGATCAATAAGATATAAAAGTCGTTGTTAATATGAAAACGTTCGCGCGAGTTCTGTTCATAACAACTGATGAGTAGGACGTACCTATTATTTGGTGCATTCTGACACAAAACTACGTCACATTATTTTTTCATATGCTCTACTCACCTGGTTTCGTTTAGATTTTTGAATGAAAATATTAATAATTTTTTGAAATAATGTTTTCTTTACATTTTTTGACTAAGCAAATGTGTTTTGATTGTATCTCAAAACAGGAATTTTAGTAAGTGTCGAGTATCGTGTAGTTTAGCGCGCGTACAAAAAAGCGTCAAGAGCAGAAAAGGCTGTTTTTAGTATTTAGTCATTTATGTGACACAAATTTTACTTAATTAATTTCACTTGTAGTCTCGCTGGTCTGGCGGTAAAATTCGACAACAGTGCTCAGCAAACCTAAGTCATCGCTGCCTTTTCATACAAATTAATGTGTGCATTCAATAACATGCACAAATGTTCACAAAAGGGAAAGTGCTATGGGTTTTAGCTGTTTTTTAAATTCAGTGGTTATTATTTATATTACTTTGGTAGTTGTTATTATTGGTTGGTATTTAGTAGTTTTAGTAGTTTTTGTTGTTAAAAAACAAGATGCACTAAAAAGAAAGGTAACACAAGATAAAATCGAACCGTACCGTATAAAGTAAGCTGAACATTAAATGTTTTTCCACATGATTACGAGTGGTCTCTCTTCTTTCCTAGTAGGTACGATGTGACGTGGCACATGGGTACTTCAAAGTGTTATCAAAACAACACCCAGTCGGCCAACGATAGCGCGATAACCGATACTAAGGTTATAAGGATAACACTGAACTAATCAAGGATCGGAAATAACCATAATTAAAATGTAATACACCGGTTTTCTTTCCATTCCCTGGCGTAAAACAAAAATAGTATAATTTAAAGTTTATCGATTATTATTGTGACGAACAAGACGGCGCGGCGTGGACTCGTTATCAATTTAACACCTACAATAAGACCTCACATCATTGTCTATTATGCTTTGACCAACATGATGCACACAGTAAAATATGTTATTGACCAATGATACCAATTTGGTTCTATTGATGACCCAGTTTACACATACTCAATAAGCTCTCGACGAAAACGATTTAAATAAAAACTGAATAACATTGTCCCGATATTATGAATAAGATTTTTTGTTGAATTATTTTATTAGATTTTGCGGTTGATTTTTTTTAAATTTCCCAAAAAAAAAAACGAATAGCGATTTTTTTTTAAAACATGCTGTATTAGTTATTATTTGTTTACGATTAAGGTTTGTTTACACAAGTGAAAAAAGACTCGAATATAATTGAAAACGTGTGAGCGAGCGAAACGAAAACTTGTTGTAATAATAAGGGTTTGATTTTTATTTTAAATCTTAACATCACTGATGAAAAATTATGACTGAAAACGAACATTCAAATATATTATATAATTTTTTTTTAAATAAAAAAACATTTTCTTCGACGACTCGTTACGTAGAAAACACTTACTAAATAATATGTATACGCAGACCGCATTTTCACTGAAAAATTATCGGCTTAAATCGCGACCGTTTGCCAACTCCGCGTCAGAATTATGGTACTCGTAATCCTCAATCGCAGTGCACATCGAAAGGCATTAATTACCTCTTATTGTTTATTTGTTTATTAACCGAGATTATTTGTTTTTATGCACGCCGGTGGAATCATGTTGCCATTCTCGCATACCTAGGTCTCATTATCTGCGAGCTAACTGTATTGAAGCCGGCTTCCAATCTAACCGGATACAGCTGAGCACCAGTATTTTACATGGAGCGACTGCTTATCTGATCTCCACTACCCAGTTAGGGGGCGTCCATTAATTACGTGAGGCAATTTAGGCGATTTTTAGACCCCCCGCCCCTTGGTGAGATGTAGTGAGATTTGACTTGACCCCCTCATCTCCCTCCCCCCCTAATCTCAAATGAGATATGCATATCAAAATGCGTAGTTAAGTGTAAAGACGTTAATCTGTACTTGATTGTGTTGATGATTTAAAAAACATAATTTGCTTAATTATTTTCATTGAATATTTATTATTAAATATTATTATGTAGGATTTAGTCATATTTTATTGCAGAAACATGTTTACTTAAACCTAGTTTTCACGCAATTTTACACGTTTACTTGTTGAAAAAAAAAATACGTACGAAATTTGCCGTGACACCCCCTCTCTCCCTCGTGAGATTGAGTGAGATTGGACTCGAGCCCCTCCCTCTAAACGCCTCACGTAATTAATGGACGCCCCCTTACTGGGTGATAGAATGATACCCCTACCATATTTACAATAATTTCGTTGTTGAGAGCGTCATCCTACTCATCAATTAAAAGTGCGTAAGTTAGTAACATTATCACTCTTAAAAGGTTGATCGGATTTGGATGAAATTTGGGTAGTAAACAGGTAGACTATGACATGGATTAAGATATAGGATACTTTTTATATGGTTGCATGTAGTAGTTTCCCCAAGATGTGAGTGAAACCACGGGCAAAAGGTAGTTTTTAGTATTTTTTTATTAACTACCGCGTCGTTAATTGCCGTCTTTTGATAAAACATAATAAACTTAAGGCAAGGTTTTTTCAGTTTCCTTTTACCAAGTGCGACGTGCACTTCTTTTTTATTATCAGGTGGGTAACGAAATTAAGTTAAGAAATTTTGGAATATCTTATACGGATAGTCACATGACACAAGGAATTTTGGAGTTTTGTAGGTACACTTAATTCTCCTGAAACTAGAGAAACAGGACCAATCAGAATGCACAAATGCTGTGTTGTAAATGTTTCGTTAGAATAAGGAAAACAGTTGCAGTAGGTAGGTACTATATGGTGGACTAATTTTTATCAAATTAGTCCGACTTATTCGTTTTTTAATAGAGAATGTTTGCTCGAAAACGGCTCGATACCAGAAATCAGAACTATAATAAGTTATTTGACCTAACTCCATTATCCAGAGGAAGATATAATAATTATGATCAATATTAAGAGCGTGCATTCAAAAAATTGGCAACGTCGCAAATAGCTGTCATATATTTACCTTTTTTAATTAATTTGACATAAAAATATGGCTAACTAGTGAACTAGAATATTAATATTAGTGGTTACTTCATTTTGTTTTATTCAACTAATTTTGTATGCAAGATCACGTGGCAAACTGAATTATTACCATGAATAACAGAAAGCACACCTCAGCCTGATCCTCCAGGAATAACAGGCGTGATCTTACGTGATTAGATAACAATTGACCGTAAAATCTCAAATTATTAACACTTTTTTTTTACGGATGGGAAGTCATCAAATGGCTTCTCCCGCTCTGGGTGGAGTGGGAGGGAGTGTCAGACTCTTACTGACTAAAACCCATCCATGTTCCTTCATTGCCCTTTGTGTTTCAGGGCTACGGTATCTCTTTCGAACAGTCCCGCAGCAAATTATAAACACTGATATGCTGTTTTTTTATTGTACTAGCTTCAGTATTAATAGTACATAAGCAAAGATATTTAAAAGATTTATAGAGCGGACATTGGGAATATTATCAAACAATTTTGATGCCGATCATTTTCGATTTTGACACACGAATGCTACCTGACAAGCGGGCGTGTGACACTAGACAGAACGATTTGTTACCAAATAGTAACAAGTATTGGATCACGATTTTGTTCATCTTGTCCCGTCTATCGCTCATAAAAATTTGAATGTCTTTGTACATAAGTAATACGGAGGAAAAAAGGAGGCACGGGAAAAGAGCTCATGGAAGGAATTGGGGGAGGCCTTTGCCCAGCAGTGGGACACAACTGGCTACTAAAAAAAAAATAATAATAATACGGTATACCTACAACATGATTCCATAATATTTGTCACTATTTGAATATAACAAGCTTTAATACGACCTTTTTAAAAGTTTCTCCGACTTCAATATTTTTTGTAGACATCATGGCTCTTGTATGTTAAACTACCGATTGAAATTAAAAAGCCGGTCTCAATCAATTGAAGAAATCTATTTTACGAGTAATAAAATACTTTATACTAGCATGACTTAACCATTCGTTTCTCATTATACTGAAACCATAAAAAGTAATTTTAAAAGTCCTCAACAGAAACATACAGGACTCATACATTTGTAGAGCAGCTTAATTATGATTTGCAATTGCCCATACAATCTTATCGTATGACCAACTAAGTAAAATTCAGTGTTAAGAATTGTGCGATAAGAACCTTTATGGACTATTTCTTTTTATTCACATAGTCACACTTAAATATGCCTTTATTTATGGTACGTTAAATTATAATGAACTTATAGTTATTTACGATATTTAACTAACATAATTAGCAACAGTATAAAGTACTTACTTACCTACAAAAGGTTTAAAAACTATAAAACATTTGAAAAAAAAAACGTTATAATTTAACAAATAATAATTATGAATAAAAAAAATATTTATCACATAGAACTCGATTGTGCAGAGCTTACTAGTTAACTCATTGAATGAACTGAATTAACAGGAAGTTTTACATATTTCAACATAAAAAACTTATTATGACATCCTTTTGATTAAAACTATATTTTATTTAATCACTGACATACTTGTTGAGTGGGTACAGTATGTGTTTTACATAATCTGTATAAAATTTACGAGGATTCACTGAGTTTTGATCAAAATCTCAAAAAAGCGTTAAGGATTTTAAAAAAAACTGACCTTTTGTGTAAGTATAAGTAGCCTTGTTTGTAAGTTAACAGAAAAAACTACATTTATGATTTCAATCATCATCTCCCTATTTTGGGGTTTCCAGTCTTACCGGATTCAGCTGACTACCAGTATTTTAGATGGAGCGACAGCCTATCTGACCTCCACAACCCAGTCAGTACTGGGTAATACGATACCCTTGCTAAGACTGGTTGCCAGACTTTCGGGCCAGTACCTGTAAAGACTGTGAAAGATCTATAAATGACAGTCGGGACCAACGGCTTAACGTCGAGGCATGGAGGAAACTAGGTATGTAATGGGGGATCAGCCATCCACGGACCAGCCTAGCCAAGCGCGGCTTAACCTGAAGATCGACCCGAGAGGCTGTTATTATTTAGCCACGACTGGCCACGAGCTATGATTTCACTAGAATCCCTAATTTCACTGATTGTTACAGATGGAGAAAAACTGTTGACAAGATGAAACAGACTGTCAGACTTCCTCTTTTGTACTCATTTCTTATTTAACACCACACATTATCCTTAGCATTCTCATCACAGCCACATGTATGCCTTTCATTCATCCGTTTTGTGGCACAACATTTTGATCATCGTCATTCATCAAATGTGACAGTCATGAAATTACATATTATTACTAACACTTGAATATATTCGTAAAAAAAAACTTGGTACTTTGTTATTACTTTATTCATCTTACTTCTCATATTCCAAGTTTTTGTAACTAGCAAACTGTAGGTCCCCATGTGAATTGAAGTTTATTGAAATACAATTTATCTGTTCAGAAATTTTTTGCTTACTATTGTAATTATAAAAGATTTCATACAGCTGGCAAAAAAGCAAAAATATGTATGAAAAAGAAAAATTTTAGAGACTATGGTTGGTTGATATTAAATTCAAACTTGACCCATTAAAACTAGTTTTTCTATCTTGTTTGCTACCAAATATAGATTATTTTTTATCCTGTCGAGCGATGTGTACAACCCCCTTTTTATAAGAGTTCCCTGTTTTTAACAATTATTGTTGTTTAGAGTACATTTTTCTCATTTACTATTGCTAGTTCACACAGTATTTGTTGGGTTAAATGAAAGCTTATTACTTAATCTATACGTGGAAAGAAGGAAATAATACTTTTTTTTCCGGATGGGAAATCATCAAATAACCCCCCGCTCTGGGCGGAGTGGGAGGGAGTGTCAGACTCTTACTGACTAAAACCCATCCATGTTCCTTCTTTGCCCTTTGTGTTCCAGGGCCGCGGTATCTCTTTCGAACAGTCCCGCAGCTCCGGCAGGCATCGGCCCTTGCGCGCGCGTGGAACACGAACGCGCCGTCGACACGGCCTGTCATCATAAGACGGACGGACGGTGAGCTAGCCCGTTACTCACCGTCCACAAGCCAGCGAGGAAATAATACTTTGAACTTCTTTTAATGAATGGAGTCGTAAACATAGTGTGTTTCCGTTTGCCATGTGAATTGTAATATTGTTGATTTTTAAAACAAGTTTGTTTAGTTTTAAATGTACCTACAGTGCATTTATTTGCTTTTGTGCTCTTATTACTTTAACGCTAATGACGACTTAGTAAATATTATTGAAAATGTTTTTCTATTTGAAGTAATTGTTAAGGAATTTTCTATTTAATTGCATTATTAGTTCAGGTGACAATAATAACTTTCGTATGTACCTAAGGTTATTAAGGGTAGAAGTAAATACATTTTTATGAATAATATAATAATAATATTTACATATTATGAATTGAAAAAGTCACATTGGTACTTGCCCGGATTTGAACCCACAACCTCATGCATGTGAGGCGAGGCCTTAATCTCTGGGCCACCACAACAATTTTTTAATTTTTGTTTTTTTAATATTATTTATTTAAAGGAGTTGAACACATTGGTCAGGTGAATCATGTCTGCAATAATGTACTACTTTTGTATGACCATAGTGCACGGCAGGTAAACATAATTATTATTGTCATAAAATGTTATTGATTTATGTAATAAGAGAAAAAAAATAGCATTCTTAAGCCACGCAGTTGGTATTAATAATCTTGACAATTTTACAATTAATAGGTAACTAGGACTAGGATCACGTAGTAGATAGTTCATTTTAAACCGAGTTCAACAAAGGAGGAGGTTCTATGTTCGGCTGTATTTGTCTGAAAGTTTTTTTTATGTATACTCATCGATATTTTTGTCAATTATGGATCGATTTATGGTTTGTTTTTTTCATTTGGCAGAGGAAGCTTGCGCGTTGGCTCCATATAAAGGGCATGGAAGATTGTATGAAGCCTGGCCGGTCTAACTTCCGCCATTTTATTTTGTTTTCAAAATATCGGCCACTCATAAAACCTACATTAATCGATAGCTGGCAACAATACAAACAAGTTTTGTAAAAGGCAAAATGTTCTAAAATGTCACGTTTCCGAGATATGATCTATCAAAGTTAAAGTCCATTCACTGATCGCATCTTCAGCACAACTTTGATAGCTTAAATCTCGGAATCGTCACGCTTTAGAAGATTTTGTTCAATACAGAACTTGTTTGTATTAATGCCAGCTATAATCTGATACAGGTTTTATGCATGGCTAATCTAATCAAAGTTGTGCTGAAGATGTTCTATGTTAAGGGATTTAGTCCTTAAAGTGGACCATTGTACATGAGCCATGGTGGCCGTTACTCCAACCAGTCCACCTCCCTCCAGAAGCAGATCAAACTTCCCGATCAAAAATCCGCAAGGGATCTTAGTGTTCCAAGAGTCTTCTCGCGGAACTGGGTGACGCCGGTGCACTCGAGGAGAACGTGTGCCAACGTTTCCTCCGCCTCCATGCACGCTTTGCATAGGGGACTGTCAGTGATATCTAGGGTGTGGAAGTGTTTGTTTAGTGAGCAGTGTCCAGTGATGGTCCCCGACACCAATCGCAGGCTATCTCTGTCCAGGCGTAGAAAGCGCTTGGTCAGCTTCCTATCCAGGGATGGCATAGTTTCCTTGGATTGCCTACACCCTGGTGTCGAAGTCCACCATTTCTCCGCTTGTGTTTGAGTGTGATCTTTTAATCAACTTCTTAGCTGCTTGAAAGTAATGGGCACAATGGGTTCGGGTCCGAAGGCTTTTGTGCTGGATCTCTTTCTGGCGAGATCATCAGCTGCATCGTTTCCAAGCGATCCATTGTGTCTTTTGATCCATTGTAGTGTCAACGTGTTGCGGTTTAGTACCGTAACTCGTTCTTGGGCATTATGGCATTCTAGCATTAGTCTCGAAGTGATCTGGTTCCTCTTTAAGGATTGAAGAACTGAGGCACTGTCGGAAAGTAACAAAAAAACCTACACACTCTGCTTGATAGGCAGAGTTGAGCATTCCTAGGGGTCTGGATATTTTTATGTTTAGGTGGTCTGAGAAGACTCCGACACCTATCCCGTCGTCGGGTTTTGGTCCATCAGTGTAGATCCTTAGCTCTTTTGGGCCTGAGTAGTCACACATTTCCGCTGTGAGCTCTATGTTGTAGTGTTTGTGAAAGCAGTGAGTCTTCAGGGTTCTGTCGCTAGGTGATGCCATCATAGGCTATTGTTTGATTGCATCCTCTTTCAAGCGTGTATATTTTTTTAGATTCTGGAATCTTTATTTAGGGTGCCGGATACTTCAAGCCTGAAAGTCGCTAGTGCCGCCTCCTCTCTTACGACGTGATGTAGAGGTGGTAACCCCAGCAACACCTGTAATACCTTTCCTTCTATGTCATGAAGGGTCATTTGTGGTCTACTGCACATTCGATCTTTGAGATAACATTGTGTAGTGTGGATTCTGTTTATTTTCCTGCGGAGTAGGCGTGCTGTTGTTTGTGTAGCGGCAGCTACCGAAGAGGTCTGTCCCGAATTGAAGATGCCATCAGTAACTTTGATAGCTCATATCTCGGAAACGTGACACTTTAAAACGTTTTCCCTTTAAACTTCTGAAGCTAAAGTTATCTTTCAATTTTTGTGTTTTTGAGGTCGGTTTTATTTTTTGCAATATTTTTTTTTTTATTTTTACATTTTTAGTGGTAATATCCTACACAAATACTTTCTATGCATTTATTTTAAATTGTAAACAATACATGTCATGGTAATAGGCTAGTCCCCAATAAAATGGAACTTAACATACCGAACTGTCGAAATGTGGGTGTACTGTACACATCTGTGCAACCATTCCGAGTGTACAGGCGTGATGTTATGTTTTGTGATTGCGTAAACAATGCATATTTATGACATAGCAGCAATCGCAATTGATTTGCTGTCATTTTTTGAAAGAGTTCCATTGTCTGTCTTAAATTTAAATGGGACCATTTCGGAATAAACCCCTTTCGAACAAAAAAAGAATTTTAAAGCCCTCTATCTTGATATCACTGATCAGTAGTTTGTTTTTTTTTCCATTATTAGTGTAAATAATCGTAGGTACGTAGTAGGTTGAACTACCTACGTCATATAACGTAATTATTCTGACTTTGATTTTGACTTTTAACCATTAAGGAGTTTTACCTTCCATAATTAGGTCACCTAGATAACTTGAAAGAATACAACTATATATATGTATGACCCCATAATATTTTATTGAAGTATTATCCTCCAACTCCTAACCGTTAAGGAGTTATACCTTCCATCATCAGCTCAACAACATGAGGTGATGACTCCCAGATGCGAATACTTGAATAGCTTTAGAAAAAACATGAAACACGTAATAAGTGCCTATAAAATTTGAGGGTTGCCATCGATTTCCCTGGGATTCCATCATCAGATCCTGACATGGTGACAATAGGACTTCGGGAGTATACTCTTTCGAATAAAAAAAGAATTTTGAAAATCGGTTTTGAATTGACTGAGATATCGGTCAACATACCTTTTTTTTTTGGGGTCATAAATCACGTTTTACGGTAAAACTCAATGTAACGCACTCAAAACTTAGTGCTGATGGATGCTTTGAATAATCAACGGGTAATAGAGTTAATTAAAGTAAAGTTAAAACCTTTAAAAGCGGTATTTAAAAAATACTTGTGAAAAAATTGGAACTTTGACCTCCAATATCTCAGTAACTAGAAGGTTCCCAGGTATGGTGCAAAATAAAAAAATGATCGCAATGACGGGAAGAACAAGTGCCTTTCGGCTACGTTAAGGGTCTATTTACACCCTTTATATACATACAGTCGAACATAGAACCTCCTCTTTTTTGGAAATCTGTTAAACGTTAGACAATCAATCTAAGCCCATTCTGGAAATGTTATTGGTTAGTTAGAAAATTCGTAATAAAGAAAAAGTTATTAAAGTATTGACGAAAACAGTCTAGTTGTCCCTTTATATCGATTAATCATTTACCATAAACTACTCTTTTAATAAACAGAAATATACCCCAATACATTTTACGTAAGCATCTAAGAGCTACTAATCAACTCGCTTTTATACATCGTTTTTATTACTGTTAACACAATTAAAGAGGACAAGTTTAACCTTTTTATCGGTCGGTAATGGCATACTTAGAAGTTTTAACAACATTGTAATCTGTCCATCGCAATGAAATCACTAAACAATTGAAATAATATTTTTTGGAGTAGTAAGACTTACGGCCATCCTGCCTGTTTACTTAGCACTTGTTAATAGGATTAAGGACATATTTCAGAGTTTGTACAATTTGTAAATAATTGACTATTTCATATTTACTATAACGAACGTCAAAACTTGAAGTATTATCGCATGGCGTTATCAACAAAAACGTCAATATGTCAAACAACAATAATTTATGGTTCCTGTGATTTCATTTTTTTAATGAAAGAGAACGAGGCTTTTAGATAAAAACAACAATTTAAAGCAACAAATCACAGTCGCGTTCCAGTTTTAGATTAAAAGACTGAGGGTGTTAAGTGCCAAAAGACACAGTCATCGTCTTCCGTACTCAATCACTCGATTTGCTGTCATAATTATCCAATCGTTTGACAGTGTCATCGAACAAGTCCTCTAAACGTTATACACAAAACGCAAACCGAACAATCGGTTCGATTGTGATTCAATATTATTATTAGACATCAATCCAGGTTCAACAGAAAATGACGATCATAACCCAGAAAAATTTAAATAGTCACAGTGTCATTGCTTTTTTTTAACCGATTTCAAAAAAAGAGGATGTTCTCATATCGTCGGAATCTTTTTTTTATGTACGTTCACCGAATACTCGAAGACGCCTGGATTGATTTGGGAAATTCTTTTTTGTTTTAAAGGGAAACTTCCCATTTCAATTTTATCGAAATCGGTCGAGCGGTATTTGAAAAATCATTGGGTTAACATAATCCTGACGTCGTTCTCAACTTTTTGTCGGCTCGAGGCAATATTGGAGTGGAAACTAACTTATTCTTGAGACCTTTATCATCCTTCAGCACAAGGTTTGATGCACAGTTTGATGCCTCTACCTTCATCAGCCTTACCTGGCTGCCGTACCGAGGATATGAAAATAAGAATACTAGACATTTTGGGTAAAACGGGGCTAGTAACAAACGGATGCCAGCCATCTGGCTCATTCTATAACACTAGCTGCTCTGTAATAAGTCCAACCGGATACTAGACTAGCCTTCATGATAAAATCTCTAACTAATAGTGTTCGAGTTTGCGCGTCGGGAAGCATTACGTCGGTATCACATTCGAGAATAGTACCTACTTGCTGTGATCCGTCGGCAAACCCCTATGGTGTGTGAATGATCCCTGAGGTTAGATGTGTAGAATGCTTGGTAGACGGCTTCGTGGAGGGTTCGTTTATACCTACTCTGTATAGGTGAACCCTGCTAATTATTCATCTTCGGCTAAACGATGTGCATGTAGAATTGCATCGCAGACTTTGCCTCACCTTTTTTCTGGCCAGTCCGGCCGGCTCTGTACCCAAAAAGCTGGAGTAAATGCGACCTCTGTAGCTCCAGTTTCCACCATCGTGACAATGCTGAATATAATATCTCCCTTGTTATTTCAAAGACCCCTATACATTTTTAGCTATCCCCAGCCATGTAGAAATTGCATCAAATATTTACCTTTTCTCAGTTCGGTACCTACAATACAACCGCGTGGGTTTTCGTAACATCTGGTTCGGAATTTCCAACTTACGTTACGTTGGAGATTCCAAAGTGCCTATGTTCGAAGAAGGTAGTGTGTGAAGCCAACACCCGAGTCGCGACATATGTGTTCAGTAGATTGTTCTGAACCACTCTACAGAGCGCCTCGTCCCACCGTCTCTGGGAAAATGGATGGTCAGGTTCTTCAGTATTTGGGTAAGCGAGTTTCCAAGCATAGATCGCCGCGGAGAAGCACGGCACAGCAAAATCAATCAGTTTGGAAGCCAAGATATTCCTGATTAATTTCTTAGTGCCGTGGACCGAGGATATATAAGCCGGTAAAGTGATACTAGCAATTTTGCGGACGCCGAGTCCTCCTATGCGAATGGGAAGAGTAGCTTGTGTCCAAACTCAGTCGTCCAAAGCCACATATAAAATTGATGTTAAAGTATGTCTGATAATTTGATCCATTTTGTCCGAATCCATTACGTCATCATTAATAGTCGGGCGTTGAAATACTGTTATTATGAAAAGGACTTATGAGTTGTTGTTCAACGTTTTATATTAGACTAACTTTTGCCCACGGCTTCGGTCTCGTTAATTTAGAATTTGACAATCAATTCGGGTTGTACTCTGCTTGTAATAATATAATTCAATCATGATTCGCAAGACACGAGGCGCCATCTATTCATATTCATTCATTCTATCATAAGAACCTTATTGTCGTTTTCCTCGGGAACTGTACTTTTTTTGGCAATGAAAGGTACCCTATGTCCGTTTCTGTACACCTGGGACGTATATGCAAAATTTCAGGATGATCGGTTCAGTGACTTAGGCGTGAAAAGGTAACAAACAAACAAACTTTATTTTTGCATTTATAATATTAGTAATTAAATGTCCGTACAGGTTGATACTAGCTAGGTATATTACAAAAACAATTTAAATTATAGCATAGCAATATTTTACATGTGCAGAAAAAAAATGGCGATGATCACCACCCTAGCTCAATCTCTCGTTATGATTTTATTCTACGCCTTCAATCATTACTAACTTTAATAAGAAAGTCGTCATTATCATGATCACTGGCATCCTTCTTCCACTCCTGATAAGTCTTGGCTTCCGCAATTTCAGGGTATAGGCTATACCCTGAAATTATACCTATAGCTATACCGTATAGCATTCAAGGTGTAAATTCATACATACAGGACCAATGCAAGGCCCAAATTAAAAAAAATCCTTTTTCCACGATTTTCGGCGTTTTAGATCCTTAGGAGTTATATGTCTCCCTTTATTTTTGCTGTCTGCTGCACAACACTGCGTCAATTTTATAGTATTCAATAATTATTTTCATTATTTGTTTACTTGGAAATAGTACTTAAAGTCAGTACGGATTTTGACAAAATTAGGCAAAGTCGATCATGCAACATCTGATGGGTTAAAAAGGCAGTTTTTCACCCCAATTGGTTTATATTCATAATGTAAAAAACATTTTATAACACTCAACAGTGCTGCCATCTCACGAGCGAGCTTTTCAAAACCATAATAGCAAACATCATACTTACCTATTCTGTGGTATAGACTTTATGAATGCTAATAATTATACAACGTTAAAATGCGGAAGTCGGAACGCAACCATTGCGTAGTTTGATTGTGGACTCAAGATATCGCGTTGTAAACATTTTTATTATTTTTTCACTTTTTATTTAACCAATAGATAAAATAACCGGGCAAGATGAGCACTTAATCATGTGTTTATCTTAGATATATTTATGTTCATATCTTACCCTATAGTAAAATCGGACGATATCAAAATGTGGCGAAAAGTGTTTTTAGTGTTTGTTTGTTTTCTGCAATATGCTGCAGCTGGATATAGTCAGTTATGTGGGAATAAATCATTGGAACTTAGCTGCACTACAGAGGTATGTAGTCAATTTGGTCCTTTATAAGTGCACATATCCGCATCTGCATCAATCACTATTGATTTTTGCAATGAAAGAGCAAGACATTGGTTGCACTATTTGACATTCACGTCCTTCACCATTCTGACCCATCATTTTCCTTAAATCGCTAATATTATTCAAATAAACACGTTTATGCTCTGTATTCAAGATAAAGAAGTTTCCTCAATGATGGATCTGCATGAACTTATAAAATTAAGTGATCAAAATTTCCAATTAGAAATCCTAGTTTTTAAGTCCGTTTCAACATAATTACCTAATTATCCCAAGTTTTTCAACATAGTTTCAATCTCAAGGCTAGACCTAAAGTAAGATGTAGATCTAGATAAGTAACGAACTACAGTAGAATGTTGTGTATGTGATTTTATATTATTATTTGAATATGGGCCATTTATAATGATTGTATTAGTTCCATTAATTATAATATTCTTGTCAATACGAAAATAGAGCATGTACACAGACAATATTACTAGTGTTTTTGTTTTGTTTTAACCAAGTTCACCAATGAAAGCATTTCATTAGCATTTAATTCTGATTATCATTAGGTTGTCTACAAAATCACAACAACTGCCCAATTGCTCACTACCATGTATTTAGCATAGTAAATATGTTGCTTGTAATATATAAAACTAATTTTAACATATAATAATTATGAAAAGGTGTCACAAAAACATTTTTGTCTTGTGAGTTCTGTTATAAAAGTGGAGAATACAAGAAGAAAATGAAAATGAAGGTTTTTAAAGGCTAACCATCTTGTTACCCACCAGCCAGCAGGAGACATTATTAATACATAACATAACATTAACACTCCTGTAATCCCAAAGGTGTATTTATAAAGGGTGTTTTTTTAAGAGTCAGAGAACTTTAAATTTACATAAAACACAGAAAAATGTGCTCAACATCCATGAAATTGGCATTATTTGATTGATAATTTTATGCCATTTATGTTTGAATATGATTACGTGCATGTGGCCACTGATACGGAGAGGCGGCGTCTTGTTGAAACCACAATGTGTGCAACATTAATGTCTTATGACTTGGGCACAAAAAGTTAGTAATCATGTCTCTGCGTCGTTCACCGTTCACTATAACGTTCTGACCATTGACAAATTATCAACTTCACGAAATTGAATTGTCAACCATCATCCATTGTTTCTTTGTTCTTACCCTACTCTTTACCCAAAAAGAGAGTCTGACCGATTAAATAATAGTCCTAAAGTCCCAATAAATAATAATAGTCCCAATATATGCTGAACAGTCAACAATACACCCTCCTCATAACTAAGCTTGTAGGAATAACAAGCCCGCCCAGTTACAAAATACTTATTTGAGAATTTCTCGGCATAGGTCAATTCAGATAGAATACTAGGATATTATTAATTTAGTACTGTATTTTCTGTTTTGGAGGAGCTCGTGGCTAAATAATAACAGCCGCTCGGGTCGATCTTTAGGTTAAGCCGTGCTTGCATAGGTTGGTCTGTGGATGGATGACCACCCATTACATACCGAGTTTCCTCCGTGCCTCGGAAAGCACGTTAAGCCGTTGTTCCCGGGTGTCATTTGTAGATCTTTGACGGTCGTTAGGTAGTCAGTGGCCCAAAGAAAGTCTGACAACCAGTCTTACCAAGGGGTATCATATTACCCAGTACTTACTGGGTTGTGGAGGTCTGATAGGCAGTCGCTCCATGTAAAATACTGGTATTCAGCTGCATCCGGTTAAGACTGGAAGCCAACCCCAATATAGTTGGGAAAAGGCTAGGCAGATGATGATTTCCTGTTTTGCTACAAATCCAACAGCAAAAAATGTTAAGGTATATTTTTTACTTTGAGACAAATTCAAGGAGATACGCAATTTTTTCTTTATATTGATGATAAAACATATTTTATCTACTTAATCTTTGAAGATTGTATTGTGTTCATTTTATTTTAAAGACCAAATGATAAAGACAGGACTCTATTACTAAGCCTAAGGTTAATTGCAATTGGTAGCTAGAAGCAGGTTTCTCTGAATATGAGAAACTACCATAATATGACAAACTAGCTGTTGCCCGCGACTTTCGTTCGCGTGAAGTTATTATAAAACTACATTTTTTCCCGTTTTCGCAACATTTTTCAGTGATCCGCCGCTCCTTTTGGTCGTAGCGATGTTCTATAGCCTATAGCCTTCCTCGATAAATGGGCTATCTAACACTAAAAGATTTATTCAATTCGAACCAATAGTTCCTGAGTTTAGCACGTTTAACCAAACAAACTCTTCAGCTTTATAATATTATTAGTATAGATAATAAAAAGAAAGTACACGTTAGTGGTACGGTACACTTTAGTGCATGTGTGCGACCTGCACTTGTCCAGTTTCAAGGTGCTCAAACCATAATCTATTATTGTTAAATTTCTTGAACTAATTTGGTAGTATTGCTCACCCTTTGTTTTATTTTATTACACACTAGCTGTTCCCGGCATGCGTTGCAATGCACCTTTTTCCTATCCTACCTACCTACCCTACTTACCCTACCTACCTACTTACCTACCCTTCTCTACCTACCTACCTACCTACTTACCTACTTACCTACCCTACCTACCCTACCTACCCTACCTACCCTACCTACCCTACCTACCCTACCTACCCTACCTACCCTACCTACCCTACCTACCCTACCTACCCTACCTACCCTACCTACCCTACCTACCCTACCTACCCTACCTACCTACCCTTCCTACCCTACCTACCCTACCTACCCTACCTACCCTACCTACCCTACCTACCCTACCTACCTACCCTACCTACCCTACCTACCCTACCTACCCTACCTACCCTACCTATCCTACCTACCCTACCTTGATTTTTTCTCGCCGTAAAAACCATCCTTGAACTCCAAAGAACATTTAAAAAAAAAATTGGCCAAATTGGTCCAGGCGTTGTTGAGTTATGCGCTTACCAACACATTTTGCGATTCATTTTTATATTATAGAAGATTAGTATGCAATATATCCGTTTTAAGTCTCACCTAACACCTTGTAGTAGTTTATTGATTTCGAATCGACATTGACGTCATAAAATATCGCAGAATGAAATCATTGCCTGCATTGTAATCATAATAATACGATAAGAATTTATTATTGACGCTGTTTGTTGTCAAAAAATTCTGTATTGATGACGCCTGGTGTCCAAAGGTGCGTCCTTGCCGCGAGCATTTGATTTACCGTAACTGCGATCGCGATTTAGTTTCCATATATTTCGTTTTTGAAAAAAATAATAAGTAGGCAGAATACTTTATTGTTCTCCAAAATAATGAAAAAGATGAACACAAAAGTGAAGGCGAGCGAGACTTTTTTAAACTGCCTATTTTTTAAAAGTGCTGAAGTCTTTATATACTCCATTTTATTCCAGATCCGCGGCCAAACCAATGCGGACTACGATTCCTGCAGTATGACAGTGTACCCTCCGGATAGCCAGGAATGTGGAGCCATGACGTTTGGACCTCTATCTGAAAACACCCACATCGGGGGAGTCACCCTGAAGCCGTACATCATGCCAGTGCGCCATTACAACTCCTTCGATTTGAACCACACGGTCCTGAATATTATGTTCAGTAATATTAAGTGGAAAAGTAAGTTTTATGTCGAACTACTCACGTACTGACTACCTAGTACCTACTTATAACTGAGCGAGCAATATAGACTTTCATAGAAATAATCCCGTACGCCTCGACTGGTTCCGATGCTAATCGGGTGCAGTGCTTTAACCCTTTAACAGGCATAACGTAAAATAAAGCTCAATAGGCATAGGTATAATTGGTGGAAAATAAAAAAAAATAAAAACTTCACTGTTTTATGTTTTTTGAATATTTAATGAGTGATTGATAAGTCTTTAAATAACTTTTGTACAAGAATAGAATACCTACCAGCAACACATTATTTAATTAATGAGTTCAAAAATATGGTGGGAAAAATATTCCCTTTGCCTTATAAAGGGTACTGTGTGTTGACTTTCAGACCTTATGACCCAAAAGTGATAGATGTGCTGATTCTATTGCAAGAGGGTAGGGGTGGACCACTGATTTCAGCTACGACTCACGAGTACGTAGCTCTTGGGTATGAATTGAGGCAGGCGCACACAAATTAAACCTTGCGCATTTTTGGTGCGCTTTGTTTTATCACATCACTGCAAAAAAAAATGTTGAAGGAAAATAATGTGAGAGAACGCCATGTCTTAGGAACAAAAATTTAAAACATGTGACGTCCACTAATTCGCTCAGGGCGCACCCAATTCGAAAAAGCAACAGCATAAATTATGGATAATTAGCATTCACAAAGAACAATTCTATTATTGGACCGATAATGATGTGTGTCATCGATGTAGCTTCCGATCTAGGAATTTCATCCAGCAGACGACGATAATTCGTTAGCGATAAGCATTTGGCAATAAAATGACGCAAATGATCACTTTGTGGGCTAAGGACTAGTTCAGACAAAAGCATGAAAAGAACCAACAATCCAATGCATAGCATGTATCAGAAAGTATGTTCATATTTAACCCTTAATTGGTCGCATTAGGTGCTAAGAAAGGTACGGTCTGTCAGTGCGTACGTAGCCTAAGTGTTATTTACCCGACTGTATATCAGTTTAAACGTGCGCCACAATTTTGCAAAAAAAAACAAAAAAACAAAATGGCGATGGGGTGATAATGACAAATACAGTTCAGACCCCTTTAAAATGCCTTTGTTATTACTTATTATGTGCGAGCTTACTATTAAAACAATAATAAAATAACAATGTACCTATTCCATAACGCTATCTTTAGGGATGACATCATTAAACACGTGTCCTTATGTTTATTTCTGTACTTGCGTCTAGTTTTCTGAAGTACTCTATATTGATCGAGTTTTCCTGTCAAGAAATATTACTATACTTACTTTAGTTACTGGGGGTTTAAAATTACAACGGGCCTTAATGTACAAAGCAACATGTTTTTGTGTTGCGAGAAACATGTTGCTAGCAACATCATCATCTGCCTAGCCTTTCCCGAATATATTGGGGTCGGCTTCCAGTCTTACCGGATGCAGCTGAATACCAGTATTTTACATGGAAGCGACTGCCTATCTGACCTCCACAACCCAGTTAGTAATGAGTGAAGCGGTACCCATTGGAAAGACTGGTTGTCAGACTTTCGGGCCACTGACTACCTGTAACGACTGTCAAAGACCTACAAATGACAGCCGGGACCAAAGGCTTAACGTGCTTTCCGAGTCACGGATGAAACCCGTTATGTCGCCCATTCACAGACTGACCTAGGCAAGCGCGACTTAGACTTTGAAAATCGTCCTGTGCGGCTGTTATTATTTAGCCACAAACCCCTCAGAGGTGTTGCTAGCAACATTAATTTCAAATGAGGTTTCAATGACATTTGTATAGTGTCTCTCTCACTCCTACTGTACATGGTATTGGTCCCATGTAGGATTTTTGAGCTCGCTCTTGTCAGTGGGAAAACTTTCTAACGCTATGTTGCGCGGACACATCTAACGATTTAAATCTTTGGAGGTAAACTCTGTTTCCCTAGAAACGTTGTTTTACTCTTCTGGTTAAAGGAATACAAACATTAAATACAGTCACATAAAGTTGATTTTCTTTTACAGCCATGAGGTTCCGTTTCCAAGACAAGTACAGAGACGTGAAGAACCACTGCAGAGATATAAAGTTGTCGAACCAGGTGACCATCAACGAAGACTCGGTTCTGTACTACGACTGCTACTGGCCGAAGACTGACGACCGAGATGGGCAGAGCCATATACTCGACTTCGAGGCGACTGCTGAGGACAAAACTGTTAATAGGGGACAGTATTACTTTAATATACCCTCTGCTGAGATGCTGAGTAAGTGAACTGTGATTTATATTCGTCTAAAGTCTATTCAAATTCTTGTTTCCATTTGATGTTATTTCCACGTAAACAAATATCAACTTTGTGCTAGAGAAAATTAAGTTGATTTCAGAGCGACTAATCTATTGGAAAAAGTATTGACAATCAATAGTTACATGTTTGGAAACTCAATCGCGAGGGCAGTAATATACAGGGTGTAAACAGACCCTTCACGAAGCCGTTAACCAAGCATTCTGCACTCCCTCCCACTCCACCCAGAGCGGGAGAAGTCATTTGATGATTTCCCATCCGTAAAAAAAAAAAAAGCATTCTGTAAATTAAACTAAGTAACCCTACACAAAAAACTTGGGAAAACGTTGCAACTTTGACCCCTAATAACTCCGTAACTGGAAGGTTCCCAGGTATGGTCTAGAACAAAAGAAATATGGCAATAGCGGGGAGAACAAGTGCCTTTCGGCTAAGTTAAGGGTCTATGTACACCCTTTATGTTTACCGTACCCAAGGTCAAAATACTTTGGACTAAACCGATGCTAACAACCTGTACAGCTTCAAAACTGATAAATCATTCGTTTTTAGGTGAATCAACAACAGAAGAGAGATGGAAGCCGTTCATATACATAGAAATATTCCCGATGATCATGCGTTTACATATAATGCCTCCTCCACATCAGTTGAAGATACGCGCGTACCGCATACAGGTGGTGGTCACTCCGACCGCCAGGGGTCCCCATCGGGAGGTCAAGGCGACTACCGTGCTTCTACAGAATAATACCGATGAAGTGACCTATGACTACTACTATTTTGGGTCGAATGGGTCCTTCAGTTTCGTGGTCACCCCTTTACATGAGAAGTGCGATGTCAAGAGGAGCATCGGTTGTAAATCTGTGGAGAGTCCAAGGATTATGATTAGTGAGTATTTATTTATTTTTCTTCTTTTTAAACTGTCTCCTTGGTCTAGTGATCGCTGAACATGAGGCCCTGGGCTCGATTCCCGAGTCGGAGAAATTGTTACTAGGTTTTTGCATCAGGTATTTCTCAGTATCAGCCCCGGTGTTTGGATTTGTGCCCGGTTAATGGTACTAGGGTCGCCCCCTATTACATGGGACTTGAACATAACTGGTGAAATGTGGGTGTACACCACGGCCTAACCCTTCGGGGATTACAGGCGTGATGTTATGTATGTTATTACTTTTTAAACATAAAACGTCATAAGTCAATTACATTGGTTACAGAATGTTATAATATTAGACTAAAATCATACTATAATGCATCAGAAATAAATAATGCTACCTGTCGGTAAGGATCAGAATGTTGGGTCCCAAAAGGCAATTGCATGTGACTGAGATGAGCATACTAAGAGGGATGTGTAGTGTAACGTGAATGGATAGAATAAGAAATGAGGACATAGTAGGAAGTCTGAAAGTGTCACCTGTGTCTGAAAGGATGTGTGGCAATCTGTTGTCATGGTATGTGATAGCTGCGGGACTGTTCGAAAGAGATACCGCGGCCCTGGAACACAATGGGCAAAGAAGGAACATGGATGGGTTTTAGTCAGTAAAAGTCTGACACTCCCTCCCACTCCACCTAGAGCGGGTTGAGTTATTTGATGATTTCCCATCCGTAAAAAAAAAAAAATGGTATGTGATACGGAGGAATGAGGAAAAAGTCGTGAGGATAGTTTTGAATATGAATGTAAGAGAAGAGAAGACCAAAGAAACGATGGATGGACTGTGTGAAGGATGATATACCTAGAAAATTGGCGACTGCTCAGATGAAGTATGGCTGAAGAAGACATGCTGCACCGACCTCAAATAAATTGCGATAAGGGCAGGAGAATGATAATAAATTCAACTCGATAAATATTATTTAAAAAATGTAATGTCGGACAGAAATATAAATGGAATGTAATACAGACTTTGGAAAGTCACGGATTTTACTTTGTAACAAATTGTAATTAATTAATTAAGTAAGTCCATGAAAATAATTGTAGATGAACTGGGCCCGTACCTCTTAAAGCAGTATTACTACCTATTACTAAAATGTCACTAATGTGGGACAGTGATGGACCTATATGGGTGTAAACGGACCCTTCACGAAGCCGTCAACCAAGCATTCTGTGCATCAAACTAAGTAACTCTACGCAAAAATGATTGCTGGGAAACGACTTCTTTTTTGGGGTGAAAAATCATGTTTTACGGTAGGACTCAATGTAACGCACTCAAAACATGGTGCTGATGGGTGCATTGGATACCGTGGAGTTATTTAAAGCTAGAGCATAAAAAAAAACTACTGAAAAAGTTGGAACTTTGACCCACAATATCTCCATAACTAGAAGGTTCCCAGGTATGGTCTAGAACAAAAAGATGATCGCAATGACTGAGAGTACCCGTGCCTTTCGGCTTCGATAACGGTTTTAGACCCATTATAGGATGTCCAGCTCTATCTCTATCCCACACTAAAATAAGAGGTCATGGTAGGCTACCAGTTATGTCAAGTCAGTAACTTCCATCCTCTTCTTCACCATCCTCATATGCAGACACTTCCTTCTTCATCGACTTTGATTGCGCCGATTTCTTGCTGCCGCTACCGTCTCCGCCACCTTCTTGGGCGTAGTATGACTCCAGGTCTTTCTCATACTGCTCCTTGGCTTTGGCAGCTTTTTCTTGCCACACAGATTGGTCGAGCGCCCTCCAAATCCCAGCCCCCTTTTTGGCGAGTTCTGTAACTTTCATACCGGGGTTCTCCGACTTGATCTGTTCTCTCGCGCTGTTCAACCACATCATATAAGCTGACATAGGACGTCTAGGCTTGTCCATCATTTTTACTTTTTTTCTGCAAGGAAACGAACATAATTATGGTTAGTTATTGAGAAAATTCTTGGCTAGGTTATGCTATGAAGAATCTTTTACGTCATGTTATCTAAGAAAAGGAATGAAAAAAACATTAATTTGCGCGACAGCTTAACAAAATATGCAAAAAAGAATAAGTTATATGCATATTATGTCGTCAACTTATGTAGACGTCTTATTTTATTTTTGATATAATACAACTTTTACAAAGAAAAAGAGTAATAAGGAAAATACATCAATAAAAAAAAAGTTCTATTCTGAATCTCCTGCGCATATTATCTTTCGGACAGTCGCTAAATGCGGCACGTAAATAACATTAAGCGAGATAGTAGTCACACTTTACATACGAAATAATAACAAAAACCGCAAAATTAATTAAGAAAACCGCACTTAAAACTACGAAATAAAGGCTCTTTCAATGTAAAATTTCTATTTGTATTGTATAATTGTAACGGGCTGGTTTCCGCAACTCCACGTCAAAGCGCGTATTTTGCGTGCGGAAAAATTTCTATTTACCCTCGTATGCTTTTATGTAGTACCTAACAGGAAAAACGAAACGTGTTCTTATCACATTTGTTTTTAACGTTCCTGGCACTTCACTATCTATTAAACATACATTGTTTACTATAAACTTTTGATCATATTATTGACTAGCTATCCGCACCTGCTTCGCGTGGTTTTTATGACTTGAAAAGATATCGAGATTTCTGTAATTTATGAAATGTTAATTATTAAGTACCCATAAACATTCTTTACAAGTCGTTTGCCTTGGTATGGATATGAGGAGGAGAGATGAAACGCATGTGACTAAAAAAGTGATGGACATGAATGTTGATGGATGGAGAGGGAAAGGAAGGCCAAAGAAAAGATGGATGGATTGTGTGAGGAATGATATGAAAGAGAAATGAGTAAATGATGCCGAGACGTCTGACAGGGGAGAATGGGAGAAGAAAACGTGTTGCGCCGACCCCAAGTAGAAGGGCAGGAAGATGATGATGATTATGATGATGATGGAACATTCTTAACAACGCGCTAGACCCTAGAAGGGTCAGGAGGAGGTGTACATATTTATAGAATACTAGCTTTCGCGCACGGCTTCGCTCGCGTTAATTTAGAATTTGATAATCAATTCGGGTTGTACTCTGTAGTAACATAATTATATCATGATTCGAAAGACAAGTGGCGCCATCTATTATCATAAGAACGTTATTGTTGTTTTCCTCGGGAACATTAAATTTTTCGGGATGAAAGGTACCATATGTCCGTTTCTGTACACCTGACAACGGGTTTGACGCAGATTGTGCACTTCGCAAAATGTGCACTTCGCAAAGTGTGCACTTCGCAAAATAGCACTTCTAAAAATGAGCAAGTTTTGCCTAACATTTTGAAACAAACTATCAACTATTTGATAGTCTCAATACAAGCTGACTTTGAGTAGTGCTTATTTTGAGAAGTGCTCATCTTGATAAGTCCTTATTTTGAGAAGTGCTATTTTGAGAAGTGCACATTTTGCGAAGTACAAGTTTGCGTCAAGTGCACATTTTGCGAAGTACACATTCTGCGTCAAATCCCTGACAACGTATATGCAAAATTTCAGGGTGATCGGTTCAGTAGTTTAGGGTGAAAAGGTAACGAACAAACAAACTTACTTTCGCATTTATAATATTAGTAAGGATTTACATTTAGTTATGTTTAAGTCCTTTGAACAGAGGGAGAGTCGCTTTTATAGTTGCAGAGACAAATTACATACTTATCATTGCAATTTATGTCTAGAAATTGTGACGAAATAAAAGTGATTTTATCCTGTCCACCCTGTGAAGCCCCAAGATGGCACCTACAATGATGTCACTGACAGACTTTAATAGCATCTCAGGACAATGCAGATAAACAAATAAGTTTGGGCAACTTAATGAAGTTGTTGTGTAAACAATGGTTTAAAATGACTAAGCTTGCCATGAATAAGCTTGTATAAAATCTTGTTTTTATTTCAGTTATTAGTCATACGTAGGTATTTCAATATAAAATCATTCTCGGAGTATTAAGATTAGTGTCAAATTAGATTAAAAAAACTGTAATAAAAATGTCCTTAATTGCAGTTGTCCGAAACCAAAGTCTTAACGTGCTTTCCGAGGCACGAAAGGGTCTCGGCACGCGTGGCCCATCCACGGATCAACCTCGATAAATTTTGCTTAATTTTTCGTGATGATTCCTCGCGGCTGCTATTATTTAGCCACGAGATCCTCAACTCGCCTTACCATGTTATATCCCTCTTTCCAGGCAGTGATCCCCAGACCCTGAACATCTGCATAGCGAGTGTAACAGCCCTGATAGTGGCGACACTGTTCGCTTACTACATCGTATTGCGCGGGATTAGGCGGTATTGTTGCCAAGACAGAAACAGAGACGCTGAGTTGGGTAAGTTGCACGAGCATTTTATGAAGTTCAATAGCTGTAGACTCTTTGATATCAGCCTCATTCAGAAGAAACACGTCTACTTCTAGCCCAATGATCGTCAGATGTCATAGCAAATCAAAGCCAGATTTTTAAACAAGAACCTCTTCCTTTCCAGCCGTAATGATACCCACACCGCCGAAAATCCTGGTAGCATACTCCCCCGCGAATCGACTGCACGCCGAATGCGTCGCGTCATTCGTCACCTACTTGCGATCAGAATACGGCTTCATCGTCATGTTCGATGGCGACATATCCACCACCTCGCACGGAGACCCCTTCATCTGGGCAGAGGAAGCCTTCAGGTTAGCCACACATGTCATTTACATCGTTGGACCAGCTGAAGAAGCGAACCTGTGCAACAACATCTACGACAAACCCATAATAAGCGCTCATAAAAATGTCGACACCCTGATTCTCTCGTTCGTCAAAGCTAGCAGAGCCCTAAAATGCTCGAAAGATGTCATCAATGTCTTGTTCGAACATTCCGATGGCCATATTCCAATTGAAACTCGACTCGCGAAGACGTTCACTCTGCTCACGGATTGGCAGAAACTAATATCTTATCTATCAAAAGACTTGCTCCCCAAAATACATATACAGCGTTCGGAAAAGGGTAGGTGCTTTTACGATGACCTGAAAAGGGCCAAGAAACTGTTAGGCTCCAGGAATGACGAAGTGATCGTGCAATTCGAGCAGAATAAGAATTTTGAGAAGATATTGTTGTAAGATGGTATTGTACAGGTTTTTGGGCACAGTATTGAGCGCGTTTGGAGTAGAATGGGGGAGATAGAACAGCCGGGATTTTTATAGCTTCACAAATTTTATCACCAAGAACATGTGTTATTGCGAAATGTTTTATTGTTGCTGAAATCATGCCAGCAATATTGTTTTCCCGCAACACGAAAACAAATAGCAATGCTGCGCTCCTTTGTATCCCTGTAAATACGGGATACATTCTACTATTTATCTATAATATACTTTGAATATTGCTAAAAAAGATTCTAGGATCTTTACTACGTAGATAGTAAATGTTTGAATCAAATGTTGTAAAAATCTCGGTGTTTAATCAACCCGCCCACCGCCTCGCGCGGCCGTCACGATCATTTTGAATTTGGAAACTACAGCTTGTAGTTGTTCACTGTGATTGTACACGTATTGGATGTTTAGTATTGTTGTTGGACTAAATAATAATATGCGAAGGTATCTGGTGACATGTCCATGTTATTTCAATGTTTTGTAGTCATAAAAGTTTGAATAGTCATAAGATCATCATTTACTGTTGTGGTTATATTTTAAGATTGCTTGACTTTTTTAGTTCACTAAAATTAGGAAAAGATTAATGTTATAATAATAGCCATATTATTATTTAGTCTACAATCTCTATATTCAAATATTTTTCGATTGAAAGTTCAGAAAAAGTTTATTTTGTGTTACATATTGTAAGGCAAATATATAATTGAATTTGATAATATATTTATCTGTGTAAAAATGAAAAGAAAATAATTAAAAAAAAGTTTATGAAGAGCGTGGCTCAAGGAGGAATCATTAAATGGTTAGATTTATATTCCAAGACCGTACTTTAATGTTAGATACACTATTCAGTTGCGGACAAAGACGTCACCTTAGATGTAAGTCTGTCTCTTTCTCGCACACAGATTGTTAATAACGCTCTCTCCTTCGCAACTAAATTGTTCTAACATTTAATACGACGCAATAGGCCTACTCGTTCATTTGTTTTGGGTTTGAAAGAAGCTCGAACATTGGGGGCAAACCGTGTATCAAAAAGGTACTCTATTCCTAGCCGAAAAACGACACATGGAAAGGGTCTTGGCCAAAACGGGTGTAAGTCCAATATAATTGAAATTTATCTCAAATTATAGCTCTTCTTCAATAATAAGTTCTTCAATTCATAGTACTGCGACAACTCCCTAAGTCACCGGACACCAGAGCTACAGCCAATTGAGACTGTTGTTAATTCCTGTATTTTCTCGTAGATTTGACTACAACAGTTATTTGTTTTTAAAATGGATCCTGTCGAAAACATTTTGCTAATGCTAAGCACAAAGTAATAGAGCCGACCTAGGCCGATGAAGCCCTTGAATCGACTAAGGACTATTAAGGCTATAACGGAACCCCCATTTTAAACTAGGTTTATTTTTAGTCTGAATAATAGATCAAATCATAGGCAAAATACAGGAAAAGGTTACATATTTCAAGTATTTAAATTTCTGTTCTACGGCGATTTAGGTACTTGTTGTTTTAAAATTAATTGAAGTACTAATTAAAAGCTACTATTTGATACACATTTCAATTCTTTTTCTTATTTTCTTGTCTCATGGTCTTACGCCCAGAGTTTATAGAAAAATGCCCATGGTCCTTTATAAAAAGTCGTATTTCGTTTCTGTCACTTGTAGGTGTAGAATAGTCTCTTTCGAAAGCTTAACCAGGCCGGTACTGTATAAAAGAGATCGAATGAAAATAAAAGAAAGTTAACACCAAAGATAAGGCAGATCTTTTTCCAAACCCGAAATAATAAACTACAGTTTTGGGCACCCAGTATATCTTTTCCGGATTCATGAATATTTTTGTGGTTATTTATAATTGTTGTCTTTCCCAGTACGATGCATATCTAATGGCTTTTAGTAATAGGTATTTTTATATTACATTTTTTACTTTTAATTTTTAAAGGCATTATTCACTTTTTGAACGTCGCACTTCTATCCCACCTGAAAAATCGGTTCAAATTTTTTTATGATGTATGTAGGTAGTGTGGCCTACCATGTCGTCTTAAAGCAGGAGTAATTCCAATATGGGAAAGAGATGGCGCTAGACGACCTGCGTAGCTGTCTCTTTCCCACACTGGAATTACTCCTGCTTTAACACGTGATAGTAACCTCCCTGGTGGTCTACCATGACGTCTTAGAGCAGGATTTATTCCAGTGTGGGAAAGAGATGGCGCTAGACGACCTGTATAGCTCTCTCTTTCCAACACTGGAATTACTCCTGTTTTAAGATGTCATAATAAAAATACGTACTAGATGTAAAGTAAACTATTATTATTTTTATTTTCAATATTAAATTGTTCATAGATATTTACCTAGTCACATATTATGACACACTTTCAGTGTGCACATCTTAAAATGACATAATGAACATTTGTAAAAATTGCTATATATTGCTTACATTGTTCTAATAAATATTTTTTCATGTAAAGTAATTGGCGTTCAAAAAGTTGAAACAAATTACTAACTTTTATTTTTAAATATTTTAAACGTGAAACGTTTATGTTGTAAATTCTTATATTGCATATCTTTTAAGTATCAATGACGGATAAAAAAAAACATTAATTTAGTAATCTAATACTTAAAACTTTTGTGTAAAATCTTTTCTTTCTGAATTTTCCAGATTTATTCTCTTTAAATTTGGTGTGCCATAAACTACACTAAATCGGTGTATTGTTTCTTTGTGTAAGAAGTTAGTGTTTGACCACAAAGCACCTTTACACTGCACTAAATAACTAGAGTGGTATAACGTAAGATATACGCTTTTATATATTGAACTGAATAAGCTATAAGTAAAAAGGCGCACAACTATCGCATAAACAATCTATGGTCGATATTAACCTTTTGAACGTTATTGTCACATATACGTGACAAGCAAGCGCGTGCCCTGTACGCCAAACGACACAAATATGTGACAAAATGGTAGGGGAAATTGTGGCTTGCCGTGGAGGGCACGCGCGTGCGTTTATGCTCTGGCGTTCCAAAGGTTATACAGGTTGTGGCAACTCATTAACCGATTTTAACGCCACAGTCTGTACATCTATGAAATTATGAGATTTCGTTTTCTCTCTTATCTTAAAAGTATCACATTGATATAATTATGATGTAGTTTGAATGCTCTTTGCACTTTAAAAAAAAACACGCAAAAATTACTATTAATTAATTAAAATGGGTATTTTACATCCATTGATCCATATTATATCTTATCAAGACTTGCAACCTATTTATATGTGCTTCGGAAACTCTATTTTGAGTATCTATATGTGATATCAAACATTCTTATGTCGCTCTTTGCGCTGCTATTTCTATCTATACTTTTTATCTTTTTGGTGGGACTTCCCGGTGTTTCCGAGTTTTTTTTTTTTTTTAAGTCAGAAAACGTCTTGCATTCTTCTATTTTCGAATAATGCAAGCGTTGTATTAGATATTTCGAGGGCATGCATTTATTTTATATTGCAAGCTTTGCTTAATATTACTAGCATAATAAAATTGTTATTGATATTATAAACTAGCAACTCTAGTTATTTAGTGTCAAATTTGTACCTTTTTATATACCTGTTTCCTCGTTGATCTCATTGGTAAAAAACTGTTGAGTGTGTTCTATCTTGATACAGGACCTTTCAATTATTAAGCTCAAAATATTATACCTTGTGATGTATTTTTTATAAAATAAAGTCGTATATTACATGAATTTTGAGGTTGTTTTATTAATAACTAGCTGACCCCGGCATGCATTGCAATGCACTTTTCCCTACCTCCTACTACCCAACTACCTACCTACCTACCTACCAACTACCTACCACCTACCCACCACTTACGTACCACCTGCCTACTACCTACCTACTACCTTATTTTTTTCTTTCATAAGAACCTTCTCCTGACAATAACAATCACAACAAAAAAATAATCATCAAAATAGGTCCAGCCGTTCACGCGTGATGGCGTGACAAAGAGAAATAGGGGTTCATTTATATATATATAGATATAGTAACTATAGTTTTTTAGGTCCTAAAGAACTATTTCTTTACCATTATACAAAGATATTTTTACACCTTTTCGTGAACTTGGTAAAATCACGACCAACACTCTGGTCACACTGAGGCGGATTCCGCTGCGGGATGTGGAATACGATTACGAGTCGATTGTTTTAATGATTAAAAAGTCAGTTTGAACCCCTCCATACAAGGAGCTGGAACAATCGGCGCGAGGCTGGGATTAGCTGTAGTTTGGATAAAATGAGTAAGAAAACACGAGCTATATCATTATCATTTTGGTTTATTTATCACGACGCGGGTACACCAAAACACCAATATGGAATGTTGTACATTTATGTATACAACGATAGTCTTTTAAATATTTTATTGAATATACATACACTGAGCAATTTTAAAGGAAAATGGATACATTTTTAATGAGTTACATGGCAAAAATATTTACGTTTATTAAAATTTAATCAAAAATGAATGTTAACTAAATAAAATTAATTAAAAAAAACAATTCCAATACCTTCTAATTTCCATAAACCCTTACGGGTACATTTTGTACGGTATTGTATGGGCGTAATAAAATATCAGATATATATGAGCAATGTGATCTAATGCAATAGATGGCTCACTTCTAGAAAACAAAGATGGTCGAAATTTCATTATGATATACAGGATCAAATCAAATTAGCTAACAAAACTCATCAGACGTAATTTTTAGGGTTCGGTAGCCAAATGACAAAAAACAGAACCCTTATAGATTCGTCCTGTCCGCCCCGTCTGTCTTATCAGTATGTTACAGCCATTTTACTCCTGTCCCGAGACCGTTCACACTACCCAGTTGAGTTGGAACACAACTCTTCCCTCAGTGAGTGAGTAAGACGTAATTCACCACGGACATGTCGGTTTCTCCACGATGTTTTTCATCATCATCATCTGCCTAGCCCTTTCCCAACTATGTTGAGTTCAGCTTCCAGTCTAACCGGATGCAGCTGAATACCAGTATTTTACATGGAGCGACTGCCTATCTGACCTCCACAACCACGATGTTTTTCATCATTCTAATAATTTTATAACGCCCATACAAATTGTTCTACAAATAATAACAACAACAAAACTATAAAATATTAATGACTAATTTATTTTATAGCGAAACAAACATGATTATGCGAGTTTACTACTCATCTTTTACTTTTGATACACAAAATAATTCCTAGTTTGTTTTAAAATGTTTAAGACGACGCATTATGTTTGTACTTTCATAATTAATGACCCGTAATAATAAAGGTGTAAGGTACAAGTTCCTCGAAATGTGGCAAAGATTCATAGAGGTCTATATTTGTTGAGTCACGTGAGCATCGCATACGAATGTAAATATAATTCGTATAGAATTAATGCTCATATTCGACTGAAACGCTTGCTCACATACGCATACGAATTAGGTTCATATTCGTATGGAACGCCTACTTAGTCCAAGCACGGTAAATATATAGGGTGACTGGTAATTAGTGACCGATACTTAAACGTGTGATTGTACTCATGATAACAAACAACTTTCCCAAACAAACATTTTTTTAAAACGGCTAACAGCTAATAGTCGCAGGCGCGCGCGTGCGAATTTCATACGGATGTTGTGTTATTGCGATAAGTGTGTGAATAAAAAATAAAGTTTCTTTGGGAAAGTTGTTTGTTATCATGATTACAATCACGTGTTTAGGTATCGGGCACTAATTACCAGCCACCCTATATTTATACTGTGGCCCAAGTCAAGTACAAGTGTTATAGAAACTTGCCTTTCCTTACGAATCGACGTACACCTATGCCTTTACCTTATAAATGCTAAAAATGCGTCATCTAACAAAATCTATTGTCCGAATTTTAAGTTTCAAAGTCGTATCGTGTTTCCCTAAATTCGTACTGCGTAGTTGCGTACTATTAAATCAGATCGCAACTATGCGTATTATTACCAAAGAGAGCGTAATAATTGGAAAAAATATATATCAAAGGATGTATGACATCATGCCTGTTTACCCTGAACAGTTGGACTGAGGTGTTCCTTCTACGCAGTCACATTTTGCCTGTTCTGTTAAAGTCCCATATAATGACAGGAATTATTTTGTGTTTCAAAATAAGTACAATAATTCTATGTATAAAGGGTGTAAAAATACCCTTAACGAAGCCGACAGGCACTTGTTCCCCCCGTCATTGCGATATTTTTTTTGTTCTAGAGTCTAGAACAGCAAGTAGGAACGGAGATATCGGGGTCAAATTTCCAACTTTTTCACAAGTTTTTTTTTAAATACTTACATGTTTTCAATGTAAGATTTTTATTTTAAAGACTTCCACGACCCCCGTACTATTCAATCCATCCATCAGCACAATGTTTTGAGTGCGTTACATTGAGTCCTACCTACGGGGGTCATGGAGATATTAAAAGTGAATAAAAAACGTGATTTTTCACCCCAAAGAAAAAAGTCGTTTCCCAGCAATAATTTTTGTATAAGTTTCTTAGTGCATAATGCTTGGTTGACGGCTTCGCGAAGGGCCCTTTTACACCCAGTATACAACTACATAGTCCGTATACCTATAAAACCATCACACAATAATAAAAATTGGCAAATAAGACTAAGTAGCCATTACAAAAGGAAAATAAAATATTATTTTAGTTTTTTTTTTTTACTTTGGTTTTTTAAAAATAAAATTCAATATCAAGGTTGTATAATACAGTATAGTAAAATAAGAACAGTCGGGTACATGTAGTTATAGTGATTGAAATGTTTCGCAAAGTGCTTCAAACAACGGATAGCCTGAGGTCATTGCACGCGTAAAGGCATTGCACCGGATCAGAATGGTAAGGGTCTGCGCAGACGACGGACTTTTGTCCGCCGGATAGAAATGACCGTTCCTGTTCATTGGTTGTTGTGTTGTTTTTCAATCTATTGGTTAACGTCCATTGGTTGTTGCAAATTGTTCGCAGACAAATAGTCCGTCGTCTGCGCAGGCCTTAAGGGCCTCAGGCCATATTATATGCAGACAAGACAGATCGAATTGTATGCAAATGCATATTTGTATTTGCATATTATGGCTTTTTTTTTAAAGACCGAATTATATGCAAGTCAAAATCATCGAAATATGTATGCATCATAAATGCTCGAAATATGCAACATAAGTGCCAAAATATGCAACATTTTTGCATTTTTCAAGTTATATGCAGTTAAAATTGAAGAATATGTACTCAAAAAATGCACAATATGCAGATTTTAGTGAACAGCCATAATATGCAAATACAAATATGCATTTGCAAATAATCCGGTCTCATAAGCATCGTAACGCCATCGCCTGGCATCAGGACCAGTTAGTTAAAATGAGGTGAGGTGATGCCGATTCGATATCATAGCTTATAAAGCTATGATATTTTTGAAGCTACTTTTGAAACTATAACGCACACTGCTCAAAATCATTACTGCTTCTATAAAACCCGACGTATAAAAAGGCAAGAAATTAATCAAAAATATATAGGAAAAAAGTATAGCATATTATGGAAAAATCCCCAAACATCTAACCTCACATAATATTTATTAACAAAACCCCTACAATTTCAATTCATATAAATTCTAACTAAAATTTATTTATAAACAGACATGATTGTAACTACAATATCGACAAAATTCCTCTATACAATGTCTTTAATGTTGTACGATTTTGGACTCTAAAGTATGTGTTTAGAGTCTAAAATTACATTAGCAAATAATACTTGGATTAAAGCAAAAACGATTGATTAATATTTCAATTTGACTATTTATAGACGCCTTTAGGTAAAGTAACAGTGGATTAAAGATTAACTTAAATCATGTTAGAAAAAGGAGTGTTAGGCAGGGGTGTACTATTACACCCACATTTCGCTAGTTATTTTTAGGTCCCATGTAATAGGGGCGAGCCCATTGCCATCATCCGGGCATCAAATCCAGACTTCGTGGCTGCTGGTGACAATTTTCTGATGAGCAACTTTCCCCGACCTGGGAATCGAAACCGGGACCTCATTACCTCAGCAGTCGCGCTTGAGACCAATAGACAAGGTATTTATTGTACAATTCTCGGAAATAACCCAATGACGTTTCTGTACATATTTTGTGCTTATAGGATTAATAAAAATATATTTATCTTCTTCATAAATCAATGCAGTGATCTTCCAAACATTGCCTTTTTATCGAAAAACGTCAATTGATGGTCTGATAAGGTCAAATCTTTTGCCCGCCAACGTAAATAACGCAATAAATGTCGTTGAACTGGCAAAATAAAGAGCATTGAAATGAAACGATATTTATCTTTGTAAGTAGGTTGTTAAAAACATTCTGAGGTCCCGAATCAGAGGCATGCCTAGGGGGGCAACAATACGGCAAGCCCATAAGGCTAGCAGACTGTTCAGATACCCTAATATCAAGAAGAGTAGAAAGTATAGGGGCAAGCCAAGCTTTTAGGCTTGTATGAAAGTGCCGCCACTAGCCTCCAGTAGCGAAGGGTCAATTTTGTGAGAGGTAAGCTGAAGTTTTTTTTATTTGTTTTATCTTGCGATCAGTCTTTCCGACTATGAGCAGATGAGATGGTTCGGATGGTGTGTTGGGCGCTACTTCAAGTCTGCCCTATCTTTCTGAAGTCATCACTGACTGTTCTGGTCGAAAATATACAGATGCTTTCTGGGATGACAAGTTTCTGGGGTAAGCTGGAGTACATATCTTTAATGTGATTATTAGATTATTATTTGTCTATAGAATACTGACTGTGCCATTTTTTAAAGGGAAGTCGGTAGGAATCGAGTTCTATGAAACCTTCGCCACTGCTAGCCCCAGTCTCTTTTAAAGTCCAGACATTGTCTTAATCAGATCATTTAGGTTCTCATTTTAAGTGTGTTGTCTTTGCCAAGACCAGCTGTTATAGGCTGGACTCCGGTCTGAAATAAAATTTTTCTATTCTATTCTATTCTATAGGCACCCCGTCTCCTTTAATCCACTATTACTTGATCTACAGACTTCGAAGCCTACTTACTTTACATCTATTGCAACAACATTTAAGAGGAGTTCATCACTAAAACAGTCCAAGTCCCACACGATTACACATTCACTGATAAATACCTGCCACACTACCAATGTCTTCTTGCGTTTCAACTGCGCGCAAGTGTGGTACTACCCTAATACCTGCTGCTATTGTTGAAGTACTTGTGAAGATGGTTTCATGTACTGAAAGTAAAAAAATATGTTTAGTTACTGCTGTTTTGATGTTATAATTGATATGACTGTACACTCGCAGAACGAAAGTAATAAGCCTTTTCGAACTATCGTTTGCGTTAGGCTTGTTTCACATGTACCACAACAACAACACGTGGGCGGACACTCTCACGGGCCACATTGTAAACAACGTGTAGGCGATACCGAATACATCGCAACCAGCTGCGACACCGCGCACTAGCGGCCGGCCACATCGCGAACACAACGTTGCGACGCAAAGAACGCGCGCGCACTCCTGCGCCCTGCGATCTGTATGTCTACACACAGCCACAACGTAACCACATCGACATTTTGTAGTTACTACAACGCAACTGCAAGAAACTAAAGCGACACTATTCACACGTAAGTGTAACCACTGCTTGACCACTTTTTGTCACTGCGATGTGGTGTGGTTGTGGTACGTGTGAATTCTCCTTTAGATGCATGCATATGAAAAAAAGTAGAAGCTTCATGCACGGTTAAAAGAAAAGTTGGCCTAGAGCATAACCTTTTCATTTTGCGAGTGTGCGTTAATGAAAATTGCTTACGGTCATATGGAATACCTATGTCATAATTCTAGTTTCTCTTTTGACAGGTAGGTGGAGCCAGTATCACTCCATGTAGAATACTGGTATTTAGCTGCATTTGGTTAGAGTGGAAGCCAATGGTGATTGTGAGATACGAATAGTTTTCTTTGGTTTATATAGTTAAAACCTTTTTTTAAATATATTTCTATTCTTCACTATGAGTTTTCTTCATTAATGTAGTAAGTTAGAGGACTTGTGTGTAACAGTAAAACATTGTTTAAAAAAATAAAGGGTGTAAATAGACCGTTAACGAAGCCGAAAGGCACTAGTTCTCCCCATTGCGATATTTTTTTTTTCTAGCTAGTGGTGTCCAACATAATTTTATGGACGGCCAAGTTTAGTATTTCTGTAAATTAAAAAAAAAACAAGCTTCGACGGACTGTACTGCGAAGATGTATGTACACTGCCGGCCAAAAGTTTGAGACCACTTGTAAAAATCTTTGTCACCAACAAAATATTTTAAAAGTACACATTATAAAGAGCTAATTTGAACACCTAGGTATTCTATTGTTATTAAAGAATTTCTAAGAGACATTATTTCTGTATATTTTTAAGTTATCATCCTATAAAGGTCCATTATTTCAAAACATCAATGAATGCCGCGCAAGGACCAAGTGGTAGAGTCATTGTAATAATTTTATGTGCTACTCATTACTAATTATTTTGGTTTTGTTTCGCGTTAACCGAAATTCAGGATTATTTTAGCTTCCTAAAACATGATTATTACCTGAATTTTCATGGAGTAAAATTTTTCTCTATCTTAGTTAGTCTGAGCTCGTCGTTGTTACAGTAAGACATGTTAAAATGGGAAAAGTGCGCTAAATTAGCAGTGAAACTCGTTCTACCATAGTTGTTTTACACAACGAAGGTAAATCTGAACGTGCGATTGCCTCTCAACTTAAGTTGTCGAAGACTTGTGTTCATAACACATTAACCCGATACAGGGAGACTGGTAGTAATCAAGATCGTTTGCGATCGTTAAGGCCACGAGCTACCACTTCTAGCGAGGATAATTTCATTGTCGTTACCAGCAAGCAGAATAGACGCCTAACAGCACCAGAAATCCACGCAGAAGTGAAAAAATCCCGGTCTAAACCTTGACATTGACTGCAGTAAAAAGACGATTGAGAGATGCTAAGTTATTTGGCCGCGTCGCCGTTCGAAAACCACTACTAAGACCACAAAATAAAAAGAGACGGATCCAGTGGGCCCTTACCCGTCGAGACTGGACTGAAGAAGACTTTAAAAAAATTGTTTGGTCAGGTGAATCCATATTTGAAATATTTGGATCAAAACGACGAATTTTTGTTCGATGTAGCGCCGAGGAAAAGATGATGCCAGACTGTGTGGTGTCAACAGTTAAGCATAGTGGTGGTTCCATTATGGTATGGGGATGTTTCTCGGGCCATGGAACCGGAGATTTGGTACGAGTCGAAGGAATCATGAAAAAGGAGCAGCATAAACGAATACTACAGCAAAATGCCGTTCCGTCTGGTTTAAGATTAATTGGAAATTGATTTTTTTTCCAACAAGATAATGATCCAAAACACAGTTCAAAATTATGCAGGGGTTATTTAGAACATAAAGAGACAGAAGTGGTGTTAAAAAACATGGTGTGGCCACCTCAGAGCCCGTATCTCAACCCAACTGAGCTTTTGTGGGAAGAGCTTGATAGAAATGTGCACAGTTGTTTTCCCTCCTCGCAAGAAGACATGTGGAAGGCTTTTCAAGAAAGCTGGAACAATATTTCACAAGATACAATCGACAAATTGATTGATCGCATGCCGAGACTAGTGAAAAAAGTAATAAATTGCAAGGGAGGGTTTTTTGACGAAAAATCTGTTTAAAATTTGTGCGGCATTTTAATGTATATGGTTGATATTTTTCTTTTTTTTTCTTTTTCTTCTTGATGTATTTGTATTAGTAAATAAGTATTTTAATTAATAATTAAACCTCTTGCTTTCTATTTAGAGTTTTATTTCATTTTACTTCTTTGATGTAGGTGGTCTCAAACTTTTGGCCGGCAGTGTATGGTATGTATTCGCGGGTAGGTGAGGTGGGGCGGGTAGGTAGATATGGTGCGGAATAACTGACTTAGGGACATTTTTAAACAATGTTCGCGTAAAATTTATTGATGTCTTATAAAGTTATAAAGTAGTAAGTTTTTAATAGCTCCCGGGCCGGATGAAATACCTATGTGGGCCGGTAGGTGGCCCGGCGGCAGTATTGGACGGGCCTGAGCTGGACCATACCTGGGAACCTTCAGATATTAGGGTTCAAAGTTCCAACTTGTTCACAAGTTTTTTCTTAAATACAATTTTAAAATGTTCAATGTCCCTGTACTATTCAATGCATCCATCAGCACAATGTTTTGAGTGCGTTACATTGAGTCCTACTGTAAAACGTCATTTTTCACCCCAAAAACAAAAGTCGTTTCCCAGTAATCATTTTTACGCAGATTTAATTAGTTTGATATACAGAATGCTAGGTTGACGGCTTCGTGAAGGGTCCGTTTACACCTTGTATGTTTATTATAATTTAAGTTTTATAGGTGGGTACAATACAAGTAATCAGTCTTACATATTACAAAATTAAAGGTATTATTGGATAACTAGCAATAAATGCAATCATAAGTTCCCTAGTTTAATATATCGTTCTGCGCATAAAGTAGATTACGAAGCGTTTGAAAAGTAGGTACCAATAGCGCATCGGTTCAGGCGTAGACGCAGATCTTTGTATGAGGCCATAAGTTCAATCCCCATCCGATGCAATATTGACGTCATTACGTTCTTAGCTTATTTCAAAAGGTGACAGGTTATAATAATCTAGAATATTCCGTTCATAGATCCACCGATCACACTCCTGACGCGTTTGTCTTTCCCGAATTTGATTGGATGGCATCGCCTGGGTCGCTGCCCCTCATTGAGTGGCAACTTGAGGATGAAGTATCCATATAGAAACGAATTACAAAAGCTAGTCTTGCAGTAACGCTTCGGTATTCATAGATTCATATTCGCGTTACTGCAGAGCGCGTTCCGTAGCTCTGCATTGTATAACTCAATGTATTTTTCATGAAGCTCCTTCGCTTTCGCGGCTTTTTCAAATTGGTCCTTCGCTTTCGCGGCTTTTTCGTCCCATTTAGACTTGTCCATAGTCTTCCATATTGAGACTATTTTCCTTGCTAACTCAATTACGTTCATGCCAGGGTTCTCAGCTCTAAACTGTTTTTTATTTTCGCATAGCCACATCATGAAAGCCGACATTGGATGCCTGTGCTTGCGAGTTTTAAATCTTCTCCTGATGACAAAAAGGTTGGTATTATTTTTTAGATTGGTGCGTTTTCTTTGGTTCACTTAGTTTCATGTGGTGCACTATCAAGTCAATACGGAGAGTGATGGATTTTATTACTGTTGAAGTAAAAATTCGCGACGTTACGTTATTCATCCGATCTTGCCGCAAACCGGCTGTGGACGAGCGCGTCGTGAGAAATAAATCGTCAAACACTCCACACGCAGTTTTATTACCAGTCAAAAATCAACCTTATAGTCGTGTACACCTGCTTTGAAAATAACCAAAATAGACGAAAAAACTTTTTGATTACGCGTGGCCACATACGCTATTCAAACGTAACGAAATACGTCCGTTTACGGTATAAATGCCGGACGAAACACAAAACCTAAACAAAAAGCTTGCTCAGCCTTTACGTTTTTTTAACATGTAGATATGTATTTATAATATTATCGGTTGAGTTAGGTAAGGCACATAAACACATCATTCTCTTCCTTTTCTCACACACTATTGTCTACATTTCTTTTTCATTTCTCCTTTTGCAGGTTTGCTGGCAAAAAATCTTAAGAAATAAGCAGTACCACATATTATAGTGTTATTTTCCTGTGTTGTCTACTGTGTGTACATAAATATTAAAATAAATAAATAAGGTTAGTTCCATATAAGGAGCGAAAATGTTTGCACACGCTTAACGCACTCACGATTAGCAGTCGTTTCACATAGTTTAAGCGCGCCGTATGTAATCTGCGTTCGCGATGTGTTTTTAGAACAACATCTTATACACCCATAGTTCGTGGCTAAATAATAACAGCCGGTCGGGTCGATCTTTAGGTTAAGCCGTGCTTGCCTAAGTTCGTCTGTGGGTGGCTGACCACCCATAACATACCGAGTTTCCTCCGTGCCTCGGAAAGCACACTAAGCCGCTGGTCTCGGCTGTCATTCGTAAATCTTTGACAGTCGTTACACGGAGTCAGTGGCCCAAAAAGTCTGACAACTAGTCTTACTAAGGGGTATTGTATTACCTAGTCTCTCCATGTAAAATACTGGTATTCAGCTGCATCCGGTTAGACTGGAAGCCGAGACTAACATAGTTGGGAAAAGGCTAGGCAGATGATGAATATAGTTGATATTCGTTTAAGAGGAAATAACGTCAATTAGAAACAAGAATTGGAATAGACTTTACGTACGCGAGTCTGCGTACGTCTGTAGGTATTCTTTTACAGAGCAGACCTTCTGATCATATTTGCCACCTGTCCTTCGCGACACATATCAGACGGCACATGGCCAAGCTGCCTTTGCTATGGGTAGGCTCCATTACATGTTAACGGCAAAGAGCAAGTTGTCACTCAAGTGCAAGTACCGCCTCTATACCGCAGTGATCCGTCCCATCATATTCATGACATAAGCCTATAGGCTTATGTCATGAATATGCAGACCCTTCAAAGCCGGTGCTTACGTGAAGTCACGGAAGCCTCCTTCTATGTCCGCAATGACTGTCTACACTTAGACCTCAGAATGCCCACTGTCCTTCAGTTTATGAAACGCCTTTGTAAGCGCTTCTTTGATTCTGCCATAAGGCACCGTAATCCTCTGATTGCAGCACCTGCCCGTTACGAGCCCTCGCGCATTAGTAAGATTCGCCGACCAAGGCATACCCTCGTCACTCCCGATGACGTTATCACCCTCTTCCAGGAGAGCAGTAGGGTAACTAGCACGCTCAAAAATACACGCTCAATAGCCGTCATTCAGTCCTCTCCATCGAGGTCCGTCACGACATCCTGATCCTTGCCCTCCCCGTCCCTTGCTCGAGCCAGCCCGCGATACTGAGCCTGCAGTTTTAAATCAGTCCCTAAATAATGATATCTCTCAGATTATGTCTGTCCCTTTGCTGTCCTTCCCCAGCGAGGCCCTAAGCCGAGGCTCGAACCCCACAGGGGGTGCCCTTAGCGTGTAGTCGCTAATTTTGTAAGGCAGCCACAGAATGGTCTGTTTAAGCAGACAATCTCCTAGGTTGACCCGTGAAATGCCATACAAAAAAAAGAACTTATTTAGATACTTAAGTGGGATACGCTAGGATAGTCCGCGAAATTCAAATGTTCCTAGGTTTTTTTGCAATTCGTAAGCCACACATTTACACGCACAGATCAGCATTTTTTCGCATCTTTTTCCCTCTCTGTCACTTAGTATTGCAACTCACTAAAGTGCGAGGTCCGGTCGCACGTTAAAGCGCTTCCGATGCTTGCGACCGGACTTCTCGCTCCACCAAATGACGCCATTACGTGACAGAATGAGATAAAGATAGACACTCATCATATACTCACATTATCTCTAAGCTACTGTCACTGTTCTTGGTGGCCTGCTCTCCCTCGCTAGAGTTGGATCCGCCGGACTCCGACCGCTGGCTGCGACTCCTGTGGGCCTTCTTCTTGTCTTCAGGTGGACTCGCACGCACTTCAGTGGACGTCGCCTCTTCTGACTGCCGCTGCCAGTCGGGGATCGAAGGTGGGTCTGGGCGGGTCTTTAGAGCGGGGAATTGGTTCCTGGAAAATGTGCCATTTCGATAACTTAACATAATATCACGCTCGAACGGTAAGCACACCCTCATTTCCAAGCAGTGGATGGTAAGCTGATGCGATGAGCGAGGAAATGAGAAATATATCGACGATTGAATCGAATTCGGAACCATTCTTAGAGAACATTCTAGCCCTGAAGAGAATAGGTGTTAGCAGACAACAACAAACTGGGTGGATATCATTTAGATGATTATGGGTAAAAGCTGGTTGAGGCTCGCGCAGACCAGGGAATAATGGCACAAATGCACAAGGCTGACAATGATGATGGTGATTCTTAACCTAGTTTTTTTTTCTCTCTTGATCGGTGATGGCCAAGATAACCATTAGATCAAAGTACATTTTCAAAGACAAAATCTTACCTATTCAGCATAATCGCCTTAACAGAAGCTACTTCCGACTTGATGGTATCAAGATGCGACCGCAGCGCGCTCTGGTGAGCATTTGTCGTCATCTCGCTGCGCAGCGATGTAAAGTTAGCGTTGAGGATGTCCACACTCTTGCGCAACTCGTCAATACATTCTGCCGTTGTTTTGCGCTTCGGTTGTTCTACGAAGAGTAGGTGTCTGACGTAGTTCTGTGGGTAAAATACCAAGAGTTAAGCTTCGTCTATGGGTGGGTGCAATGGTGAGCAGTAGAAGCTGGACGTATTTCCACAGGATAAAACAATAACAACACGATTGTAACTTGAACGAGACCCTAGAATAATAGGGCCAAACCACAAGACACGTTTTTAAAAAGAGAGGAGACAAGTGAGAGGCGCTATTGGGTTGCAGGTTCAGGGTCACGACATGCGGTGTCGTAGCAAGTTCACTCAGACCTCGGGACCAAAAGGACAAAGAGTAAAGTCAAACGGGCATTGCTGGTGCTATGCGAAAACGCCACTCTATAGTATGTCGCAGACATACACTAATTACTAAAAAAACTAAAATTAAAAAGAGTATGCTTAGATCGTTTGGTCATGTGGAAAAGATGAGTGGAAGGCGACTAACAAAAGGTATTATTACAAAGCAGATGTCAGTGGCAACGCCGGGAGGGGACGCCTTGGAAGGACGTACACTGACCTTATTAGTGAGGTTCTTCAGAAAGGTCAGGAGCGTAGTACTCGCAATCGGTGCGTGTATGACCAGATGTATGAACGTGGACGAGGCAAAAGGAGTATGTAAGGATCGTAGCAGGCATTCTGTGGTTTCTGCCTACCCCCATGCGAAAAAGGTGTGAGTTTATTTATGTATGTGTGTTTTAGGAGATGATAAGGAAATTGATATGAGATTCAATAATTAACAGAAATTTTCTAATACGAGTATGTTACTTTTATCTAATATTAGTCTTTTTATCAATAAGCCTATGCAGATAAGAGAAGTACAAAATTGAGATAATTAAGATTATGCATTGTGTTTTAATTAAATCGGAGTTTATTCAGACATCATTCTATAACTCACAACTATAAAGTTATGTGTGTAACAATGCGATAACATCGTAATGAATTTGAAGTTACATAGAAAACTTGTTTTTTGACCGCAAAAAATGAATTGTCTGCGTGACCGCTTTCTTCTGCTTTTAAACTAAGCAATGTATTTGTTGTGGAGAGAGGCAGGTTACTAGTTTAAAAATTAAATTGTACGGTCCCACTGCTAGAAAAAGACTGCCTTCCTACCAGTAGCGAAGGGTAAATTTTTTTGAGAGGTAAGCTGGAGTACATACCCTTAGTGTGGGGCAACATTTTGAAAATAAAAAAAAACAACAACATACAACCATACATAAACTCACTACTTTTAACTGATCCTGGTGACATTCTTTAGAAAAGTCAGGCGATTAGTACTCGTAACCTGTGCCCCGCGAGGCAAAAACAACAACCAAAAACAAGTTGCAAACTTACCCTCCTCGAAGCTGTCAACCAATCATTCTATACATCAAATTAAGTAACTCTATACAAAAATTATTGCTAGGAAGACTTTTATTTTTGGAGTTACAAATCACAATTTACAGCAGGACTTAATGTAACGCACTCAAAACATTGTGCTGATGGATGTATTGATTAGTGATACCTCCATGACCCCTGTGGTCATGGAGGTATTAAAAGTAAATTTCATCATCATTTTCCTGCCCTTGTCCCATACATCCCTACGGTGTCCCTGCTACGCGTGCTGGGCGTAAATGGGTTGGTCTTTACAACCATTACTTGAATGTAGCATGGGGCATCAGAATGCCACCCATTCTCTAATTTCTACCTACACCCATGGGAAATAGGTGTCAGTTTACTATTGACAACAACTTACTTTGTAAAACCAGTAGGCTCCATACATGAACCCTCCGTACACCAATAATGGCAGCACATTATCCCTAAACCAGGATCTCCGTGACTGATGGAAGAACATGAGTTCCGATGTCATTGTTGGCACATCCAGCATTTCAGTGCATTTTCCAATAGCTTTCTGTATCTCGGGATCAGTCAGGCCCTTGCTTCGTAGGAACCGTTCCTTGCTTTCTATGGTGCATCGTTGCACGCTGGGGTTTGTTAGGAACTTGACAGCGGTTGTCACCTGTACAAAAACATTGTGTGTTTTAGGTATGTTCAGTTTTTTGACTAAATAAATCAGCATTTTTATTAGTCCTGATTTTGGGTACTCTCTTCCTCAGGTATTATTTTTTTTATTTATAAAAGTACAAAGGGAATTTGTTCATCATCATCATTTCAGCTGAAAGTCATCCACTGCTGGACTTAGGCCTTGGTTATGCCAAGGAGGACTTGAAAAGGAGGATTCTAGTCAATGCCTTTGCTGCCCTTCCATTACCATTAGAATGCTGTGGAAAGCTTAATGTATGTTACTTTCTATTATTGAGTTGAGTCAACCTTACAGTCTAACCAGATACAGCCAGTGATGTGGCTAGTGGCCAAAAATCTCACATACAATGGTCCATTTTAAGGACCAACTGTGGAAACAAAAAGCCTAACCTACAACATAGAGCCCCTTGGAAGGTTAGTTCAACAGAGGCAACTTCTAAGGTCTTTCTGTCTGTTTCGGATCTGTCTACTCCTAAACAGCAAAACTAAATTTAGTAAATTTTCAGTCATATAGATTTAAGATAATATGTTAATAAATCTTGTTATTCCACAAAAATGCAAATACAAACATTAGCCCAACAGTCCACTTATAAGTTTAAAATATGTTTGAGTTTACAATGTTTGTTTATGGAATTTTGAACTCTACTACTTAGAAGTTAGTAGTTAGTTCTAACTAAAACATTCTTCGCAATCTAATGCCAAAACATGACCTGAATTTAATAATTTATTACTTGATTGCATGATAAGAAGTTTTGCTTGAAAAAATTAATAATTATGTTAATGAGATAACATTCAATATCTTAAGTACGAAGTAGCTTTTAAGTGTGCGTTCTTTGTTTACGAAGTCTTATTCGCACCTGAGAAGGTGAACGTAATAAAAAAAAAACAAAGACCAACAGATTAATAAGTAGAGTTATCAAGCAGTGCGAAGGTCGATTCACGATTGAACGTAATCAAATACGAAGTCATGTTACCAATAACATTAGATCAACGAAACTGGAATACTAATGACAGATTCTGCATATCCATATAATTAAAATGCAAAAATATCCAAGAAATTACCAAATTCTCCCGAATGTCTCCTCCCGCACTCGCCAACGCCTCTGAAGCCATTTTCACTCAATTTTGTTAAATTGCACCAATATTTTAATCACAAATATAATCAAAACGAGTTTTTATTGTTTGCACAGTACAAAATTAAGAAAACATTAATTATAATCCGGGTATCGAAGACGATAGAATTAATCAATTTTCTTTGACATTACATGACATTTAAATTTTTTCTTTTTTCTGCAGGGTTTTGCACAGACTAAATAAGAAACGTCAATTTCGTTCAGTAAATCTCGAGTGAAGATAGTTTTATACAACTAATCTTTTCAAGGTCTTACTGAAATAATACTAAACAGACAGTTTAATTCATACAAGTGGTTTAAAATTATCATAAGACAACATATGATGCACTTTTATCTAACTGCAAATTAAAATTTCATGGCTACATAGGAGATAGCGGACATGTTGCAAAAACAAATAAAAGAATTTCTAAACAAAACATAGTACGTCGCTGTCGGGCATTTACAGATGATAAATTGACAGCTTAAAATTTGAATGTCCAGAACCAGGTTATTTAGTATTTGGAGCATCTTGATAGTTTAGTTGTTTTGGTTGCACTTGTCGGAATTAAATCTTGCTGTCTTATTTTTTCATGGAAAACGATTAATTAAACACAATGCATGGTTGATCAGTGAGTGTCATTGTCATTTTAAACATTTCATTTTTGTTTGTAATACATGTTTGGGAATTCTAATGTGTTAATCGTGGAAAATGAGTGACTTTGTTAACGCAACTGAGGCTGCGTCCTTAGCTGTACAGTTTGATCAGGCAAGATACATAGATAAGGCTGTAGAATGCTATCGTACAGCTGCGAGGTTGTTGGACAGGGTTCGAGATCGTTTCCCTCCAGAAAAACAGGAAGAAGTAAGAAACAAAGTGCAGGAATATCTGGAAAGAGCCACTTTCCTGACAGAACAACAAGGTATGATACTTTTTTATCTTTACATTTGCTGGTATAAGAACATAGAAGTAGTGCTTTGTTTTTCTTCTATTAAGCCATAACTATGACTCATAGATCCTTTAAGTGTTCACTGTACACAGTAGCCATTCAGTTTAATTTGTATGATGACGATGATATCATATATTTTTTTAGTCCAATCAGGTTTAAGTGCTGTCTATGACTGTGCTTTTGACAAATACAATACTTATTATTGTTTGAAAGAAAAGAACACTTTTTTGTTACAAGAAAGTTATGTGCAAATAACTAGTTACAATGAAGTATTTTTATATGTTTATTCACTAAAGAAATACTATGCTAGTATACTACTATACTACTAATGAGCTACTTTATTTAAAGACTACACATATATAAACTTGGGAGTTAAGTTTTTTGAGATTTTTTGTTTGAAGAAGTTAAGTTTTAGAAAGTAGGAATAACATTAAGAAAGAGCCTTAGAGAGAGTTTTTGGAAAGTTTCCAAATGCCTTTTTTTACACCTAAAACGGTTACAACATCAAATTCATTATTAATATTCTAGTTCACTACTTAGCCATATTTCTTATTTCCATACAGTAATATTGGCAAATTAATTAAATTAGGTAAATATTTGACAGCTATTTGCGACATTGCCAACTTTTCGGATGAATGCTCTTAAAAAGGTTGTATAGAAAAGAAATTGACAGATCTAGTAATTAATAAATGTTATTACTCAATTGACGACGAATGTAGCAAACCATACCAATCATTTTATTATAACATCCTATTGTAATAAAACCTACATTTACGAATAAATTTGATTTGATTTGATTTGACGAATTTTTGACCGGTAAGAATTTCAATTGAAAATATGACATCTCTGAATTCCTGACTTAAAAGATTAATGTAATGTAATTAATTTAATTTCTGACGACACAATGTAATGTAATGTAATGTTACATACATTACATTACAGGTGTCATTTGTTTTCATTATCAACATTCCAATTCCCCATGACTATTTTTAAAATTTAAATTATAATATGTACTAGTTTTGCACACCTGTTAAGGAAGGATATGGTCCTGAGCTATATTGTTGTGTTTCATCCTTATGTATACCCATATTCAGGCAAAATAAATGATTTGATTTGAGTAGGTACATACTATAAATTGAAAAAGAAACTAAAAACTTATTTTATTAACAGATAGAGCACAGCAAGCAGAGAGTGAGCGATCCATGCAACAATGTTACTTCCTCATGCAACAAGCCTTGGATGCTGACGAGGCTAATCTTAAAGATAGTGCACTACAACTCTATACGCAAGCTGTGGAATTTGCTGTTTCCATTGTGAGTATATTTACTGCAAAGCACGGAGAGGCTTTGCAGAAAACTATTTTTCTGAAGATACACAATGTCATCAAAATATTTAAAAAAACATTTAACTGTACAGAAATTTTAAATGTAACAAAAAAGTTAAGAAAGCAAGTATAAAATATATGAATTACTATCGATCTGCTCTGGCTTTGCATGCTTGCTATTTTCTTCTGAAGAAAATGAGGCTCATATAGCAAAAATATAAAAAAATATTTCGTACAAACCTTGTGTGCAAAAAAAACAGCCAAATTGTTCAAGCCGTTCTCAAGTGACGATCCTTCATACATGAAGCAATCGATTTTTATTTATTTAGATTTTAAGTCATATTTTGCAAGTCATAAAGCATTTGACTGTCTTCATCACAACTAATTGTTAATTACTTCTTGCTCTCACCTTCTCATTTATTATTTTAATATGCAAAAATATCAGAGACTTGATTTTAATATTACTTTAAGGGTCAGTAGTCAACCCAGGTGTTCTGCAAGGTAACATTACAAGTCCTTTTGTGTTTTGTTATTAATTTCAATCTCTTATGTTTTTTGTGCTTATCAAAAGTAACTATTTTACAGAGAACAAGTGATCCAGAAGTAAAAGCAAAAATTAAAGGTATAGCTGAACAGGCCCTCGATAGGGCTGAGGAGTTGAAAGGTATAAAGAGAATTGGATCCCTTTCTATTAGCGAACCAAAGAAGCCAGGTAAATTATTATATTTTGAATGTAATTTTTTGGCTACACCTTAATTCAGAAAGAAGAGCTTTATTGCAGTTCAGTTTTATTTGCTTTTAAAGTGTAAATGTATGCTTATGTCTTACCTGTTACTATAAGTAAGTATAAAGTAATTTCTAACAGAAATTAACAGTAAATAATAAAAAAAAAACAAAAAATTCTTTCACTCAATTAATTAAGTACACAACATCTTTTTTAACATATGAGCTTGTAAAATACATTTTTTAATTTCAAAATGTACAATACCACTATCTTTAATTTTCCTTTTAGCCGTAACACCAGTCAGACCCGTATTGCAAAGAGACCAAAGCGTCCATTTAAAAGTTAGCGGAAAGCAAGCCACATATTCCGAAGAAGAGAAAGAAGTATTACGCACATCATCAAACATAAACAACAATTGCTTCCTCCCATTTATGGATGTGGATTTGTCAGAGAGATTCCAGTATGCTATACCTTTTGAGGACAGGGCTAGTGAGTTGAAGCTCTCTTCGAAGCAAGCGAAGGAGTTTGATGCCTGGGTGAGGCCGCATGAGCTCTGTACAGACCCCAAAATGATTGTTGGAGATCATGTGGACTGTTTTAGTATAAAGCAGACTGTGAGTATTTTTAGTAGTTAATAGATAAAATTATGATACCTTCTTTACACAGTGGCCCTCTCTGTAGTCTGATAAATAAATAATAATAATTAATAAGGCTCGCGCTTGGCAGCTAGATCAAGGGCTTGATTCAGAAAGTGGTACTCCTGGACATGGCGCGTATTGTTAGGAGGTTCCTCTCTCAAGAGCCCTGACCACCGGCAGCTCGGACCCTGTTCCCAGTGCTGGTGGCCTACTATTTTTTTATATTTTTAAATGTTTTTACATGTTTTTTTTTAATAAATATTTAAAAATATCAAAAATGTGTATACATGAATAAAGGATAAAATACAGTTAAAAAAATATCCTGATCCAGTAGCAATATTTTTAATGTTCCTAGGGAGGTCTAAATGTATGCAAAATATGTATGTTATAATTAAAACAAAACAACCATGTTACAGAAATTAATTAATGATATTTTTTGTGTAAAAAGTTACCTACTGGACTTGATAACCAAAATTATTATTTTCAGATAGTGTCAGACTGCTCTTTTGTAGCATCTTTAGCAGTAAGTGCGCTATACGAGAGGCGATTTAACAAGAAGATCATAACCTCTATTATATATCCTAAGAATAAGAGCAAGACGCCAGTCTACAACCCGTTCGGCAAATATATGGTGAAGTTACATCTGAATGGCGTGAGGAGAAAGGTAAGCTAACGTTCAAAAGACAATAATAAAAACATTGAATAGGTATTTAAAAATCATCTTTAGGTTTCTTATAATTATATTTTTTCATTTCGAATGCCTATTTAAGATTTATAATTAATTCGACCCGGTAAATCATATAAAGGTGAAAAAATCAAGATGTTCAATCGTATTAAACAGAACAACTGGGGGAACCATTGAAATGTAAAATGATTAAAATATGAGATGGGTCCCGCCTGTTTCCAAATGCGCTTGTTTTTTTTTTATTTTCTGTCGGGTTTTTTAATTGTTATAATTAGTTTTTTTTTTATAAAAAGGGGGAAAATAACATCGGAAACAGAATTTTGTGTGGCTTTTATAAAGCTCGGAATTCAGTCCAGACTGAGTTAAATCTATTTATACTCTTTCCACAGATTGGTTTGCCATAGCGGTCGCACACTGTACCAATAGTTATTTATTTTATTTATTAAAACTTTATGCACATAATGTACAAAGGCGGACTTAATGCCTTGGCCATTTTCTACCAGTCTACCTTAGGGTGATGCAGCGACAAAACAGTAGGTGCAATAGTACAGAAAATTTCCAAAAATAAAATATAATAATAAATACATATATTCATACATCCGCACGCAAAATACGCGCTTTGACGTGGAGTTGCGGAAACCAGCCCGCTATACCATATATACCATATATTCATACATACAAAAAAAATATACAAAGTAAAGAGATATAATAATACAAAGATGAAGAAAAACAACAACTTAATTGTGAGACGAGTCTGCCAACTTCTTACGTAAGTGATAGTTCACGAAACAAAGTCCAAAAAGTAATTAAAACTCTTTCGTTTACAGGTGATAATAGACGACAGATTACCGTACAGCAAACACGGGCGGTTACTGTGTTCTTACTCCAGCAACAAGAACGAGTTCTGGGTCTCTCTGTTGGAGAAGGCGTATATGAAAGTAATGGGGGGATATGACTTTCCTGGCTCGAACAGTGTGAGTATATTTTGTTATTTATCTGAATTGTGGTTAACCGACGTCTCGAATCGAAACATATTTATTTATTTAACAACTAGCTTTTGCCCGCGGCTTCGCTTGCGTTAATTTAGAATTTGTCTATCAATTCTGGTTGTATTTAGCTTGAATTCCATCATGATTCGAAACACGTGGCGCCATCTGTTATTATAAGAACGGTATTGTTGTTTTCCTCGGGAACAGTACTTTTTTTCGGAATGAAAGGTACCCTATGACCGTTTCTGTACACCTTTAAAACATATGTAAAATTTCAGGATGATCGGTTCAGTGGTTTAGGCATGATAAGGTTACAAACAAACAAACAAACTTACTTTCGCATTTATAATATTAGTATAAAAGTATAATAAAGTAAGGATTTATATAGTAAGGATTTATGTACTAACACACTAAATACAGAAAAGAAGAAAGGAACGGCAAAAATAGGTGCAAAGGTGATGCTTATTTCTAAAGAGATCTCTTCCAGCATACCTGCGAAAGGAAAGTAGATAAAAAGGGTGAAGACACAGTGTTGAAAAGAAGAAGAGAAAATCTGTCTGACTAATATTATAAATGCGAAAGTTTGTGAGGATGTAATATGTTTGTTACTCTTTCACGCAAAAACTACTGAACGGATTTGTATGAAATTTAGCACATAGATAGTTTATAACCCGGAGTAACACATAGGATACTTTTTATCCCTGTAGTATGATCCCGTGGGACAATTATCGAACTCCACGCGGGTGAAGCCGCGGTCATAAGCCAGTAGGATACATAAAAAAACATAAAGCAAATAACGAATTTATATAAAACATACACAAGTACGGTACATAATTGATAGCCAATGAATTAATTAATTGTTGCATCGCTTGTGACGATCATTACCTGTACTCCCTAACTAAGGTTAACTATGCAATTGACATTCAACCTTAGGATGATAAATATACAAGGTCGAATATACCACAGCAAACTGATCTGAACGGTCAGTGTCATCGATCGGCCGCAACCTAGCTGCACCTTTACTACTAAGAAATGGACTGTTAAAGGATTCCGGTTTTCATTCTACCGCGATTTTATATACGTAGGTTTCCTCCCAAACTAAAAGGCCAGTGACTTGTAAAATTCATGCCAAAAAATACGTTTTAACAACCTGTCCTTAGCATCTTCTTTACATAGTATGAAACAAAGTCGCTCCCGCTGTTTGTATGCTTAGATCTTTTAAACTACGCAATATATATAGTGATTCAAGAGGAAGGTTTATATTGTTACGAGCTGGGTATGGGATAAATTAGATACTACCGATTAAACACAAAATAACTTTATTAATTACTAAAATACTTAAAACTTAATCACAACTACACTACTCACAAACTACACTATTCACTTAGATATCGCACTTCTAGTTCACTTCGATTCGCTTCGTTGTGTAGCCAAAATCAGACTGACTGTTCCCGCAAACACGACGGCTATTTATATGCCGACCGATCTTCATAGTTCTTAGTGGCACATCATCTTTCGAGAAAGTTTCACAACGTTCTCGAATCTTCTAGAAAGCTTCATAGTAGAACATTGTCCTTCGAGAACGTTCCACAACTCTCTCGAAACTTCTAGACAGTTCTATAGTGGAAGATTCTGGACTCTAATTTTTTAGATAGGTCTTTACGAGAACATTCGAGACTCGCACGTAATCTAGAATGTTCTCTTAAGCAACCGACGTAACAATATGTATATTGCACCCGTGCAAAGCCGGGGCGGGTCGCTAGTTTTATTAATTAGTTATATTAACTATAACAATATTTATTTTATTTAAACTCAACCTAATGCGTCCATATTATTATAAGGTTCTGAATGAACTTACAAATGTCACCAATTCATTCTCAGAACATAGATCTCCACGCCCTAACCGGTTGGATACCCGAACGGTCAGCCATTCGCAACGGAGAAGCAGATTTCAACGCAGACTCACTATACGAGAAGATAAGAACCAGGCTAGAGAAAGGAGATGTTCTAGTGACAGTAGCTACTGGCCCGCTATCTGACGCAGAGGCAGAGCGCACGGGGCTTGTGGCGACGCATGCGTACGCCGTGCTGGACGTCAGACTGGCTAATGTAAGTAGATCACTCAATCAAGCCAGCATATGTAGTCCATTGCTGGATATGGCCTCTTTTAAGTAGTGCCACACGCATTCCGCATCTAGTCTGTGTCATGGCGCGTTTACATTAAGTCGGTCGTACATCAATTCGGTTACACCGAATGCGGTCGCCGAATTGATTCATCGAAATGGGCTATTGACATTAAGTCGGTTACCGAATACGGCCACCGTATTCGTTTAAGTTGTCGGTTTACCGAATTCGGTGACCACATTCAGCTGAATTGTGTACACTTGTGTTGAAAGCATCATCATGGACAGACATATTGTGTTACGACCATGTTTTTTTATTGTGTGCGATGTAATATAAGAATCATACATCAATCATAATACAAGGTATGCGGCCAAATACGGCTAACCGGAAACCTGTTTACACTAGCCGGTGACCGAATACGGGCTGTGGTCGAATACGGCTAACCGAAAACCCGTTTACACTATTCGGTGACCGAATACGGCTTGCAATCGAATCGGTCAAAACGACCTTATGGAAATGAGCCATCACTTTCATAGGTATGGTCTGAAAATCATCTCATTGGAGGCATCCCACGTTTCGTTTGCCGATAGTCGTTCTCTAACGAGTATTTGTTCGGTCGGTTATTCGACAAACATTCCCGCCACTGTCGCTTTAGTTTCCTAATTATGCAAACAGCTTAATATCTATCTTCTTTCAGGGTGTAAAACTCCTTAAACTTAAGAACCCCTGGTCCCATCTACGTTGGCGCGGCAACTACTCAGAGTTGGACCTCGAGCATTGGACGCCGACACTACGCGCGCTCCTAAACTACGACCCCGACAGCGCAGCGCAGTACGACAACGGCGTATTCTGGATAGACTACGCCAGTATACTGAACTTCTTTGATGTCTTCTACTTGAATTGGAATCCTGAGATGTTTCAGTTTACGTATTGTATTCACCAGTAAGTTTTTTTTTTTTTTTTGGTTTCTGAAGAAAGTGTTAAAAAGTGCGCCTTTGCAAATTAGGTTTATTAGTTTTTAAACTGACATGGTCACTAACACTATCATTAACACTGAAAACGGGATATTTACCATGTAACTCTCGAGAGCCTGGAATGCCGAAAAACACCGAAAAAGAGCCGAAAAAAATTCGCGAGCAGACACAGTGAGTTTCGTGTGTCGGAAACAGAATCCAGTTGTGAATGACAGTGGTAGCGGTACCGAGCGCGACAAACAAACAAAAATTAAGCGGGTAGACCGATTTGTCTGCTCATAAACACCTACCCGCAATAACTTCAGTTTATCCGTGATTATGCTTGCAACAGCGCCGATATATCGGGAACTCAGAACAAATAGTAAACATGGTAAACATCCCGTTTTCAGTGTTAATTATAGGTTCATTAGGCAAACTAAACTTAATGTTCCTCTATAGATATTTAGTTCTACTAAGGTTTTACTTTTTTCTTATTTCACAGCCTTTGTATTAGCTTTAGCCTTTTTTCTTTGCTTCGTTTATGAAAATAGGAAGTTCTTCGCAGTGATCAACTCATGACTTTTTTTAAACTTAATTTATTTAAACTTCATGTACGAGAGTGGTACATAGGCGGACTTAATGCCACAAGACAATCTCTACCAGTCAACCGTTGAGTCAAATAGGACAACATTGTGATAGAGTACAAAAAAAAATAAGGAAAATACCATTTTGTTAACATAAATTGATATATATAAATAGAACATAATAATACACATATGCAGATAAAATGAAATAAACTAATATATATTATAATACATACAAATAGTCCAAAATACGAGAAATCATACATGAAACAAAACTGTGACTACTTATGACTAGCTTGTGAGCAAATAGTTCAATAGTTTAGTAGATTCAATTTATTATGATTTGATTATCTGATTATGAGTAGGCACCCAACGACTAATAAGTAGTGCATGATGTGCTTACCTGTAAGAGGTTGATACACTTATATGTGAAATAAAATAATTATATTTTCTTTCCTTAAACTATTTTAGCCCAACTTTTGTTTGAAGATAAGAAGCCAACTTAAGCATATCTTACCTCTAATGTAACCTATCTTTCCAGAAAATGGGACGCAGGTACGGGCCCAGCTAAAGATGCGTACAACATCGGGGAAAACCCGCAGTTCACACTACACGTACAGGGCAGAGGACTCGTGTGGCTGCTGTTGACGCGACACATCACGCAGATCGACGACTTCAGGGACAACAAGGAGTATATCACGCTGTTAGTCTACAAGAACGGAAGAAGAGTCTATTACCCTTGTGAGTATTCTAGGATGTTCCATGTTGTCTTAAGAGCATGGGGATGAGATAAAACTACGGTTCGCCATCACCAGGTCGGTAGTGGAACGGCTGGGAAAGATTTGGGGGACAAGAGGATTACCAAGAAGACGAAGGTCAGATTGATGAAATGCCTTGTCTTTCCGATCTTTCTCTATGGTGTCGAAACTTGGTCTCTGCGAGTGCAGGATCGCCGTAAACTCGAAGATGTTGTGCTGGAGATGCCTTCTAAAGATCCCGTGGACATCGTTTGGAACCAATGTTTCCATTCTCAAAGAGCATCATATTCTGGACCGGCTTTTGTCTACTGTGCAACTACAAATATTAAAGTTCTTTGTTCACATTACTAGAAATAAAATTTGATGGAAAGACTGGTGGTTCAGGGCCAGATGGCGTTTATACAGAAAGTGGGCAAGGTCGCAAAGAGCTGTCAAATATCTCGCTGTTTTGATTAATTTGGCAATATTACTGTATGGAAATAAGAAGCATGGCTAACTAGTGAAAATCCCGCTCTGAATGAGTTCTAAATCGTGTCATCATAGTACAGCCTTTGGGCGTATGATACGCCCAGTTAAGCTTCTACATGACGTATTTATTCTACTTTTTAGCAGGAATAAGAATAAGTTATAATAGGAACAGATTATGTTTTAATTTGGGTTTTAAAATGGCCAACATCCTCTATTACAGTTTTGATCCATGTGTCGCTTTTCCAAAATGTAATTTCAAAATACATGTCATTTTGACATAATAATGTCAATACTCATCATCTGCCAAGCCTTGTCCCAACTTTGGGGGGGTCGGCTTCCAGTCTAACCTGATGCAGCTCAATACCAGTATTTGACATGGAGCGACAGCTTATCTGACCTCCACAACCCAGTTAGTACTGGGTAATACGATACCCATTGGTAAGACTGGTTGTCGTCAATACTAACATCAAAAATTATTTTCAGACGATCCCGAACCTTATAAAGACGGAATAAGGATCAACAGTCCGCACTACTTATGTGAGCTGTTGATAGGGGAGGGGAGCGCGGATAGATACACGCTAGTCGTGTCACAGTATGAGAAGAGTAAGACGATATTCTACACGTTAAGGGCGTATGCAACGTGTCCCTTCACATTGAACAAGCTTGAGCCGTATCCGTATAAGAAAACAGTAAGTGGAGTATTTTTTATCCAACCAATACGTGATCAACCGTCAGAATATTCCATTTAAATTGACTCCTTCGCGAGGACTCGTCTTTAGTAGTAGTAGTTTTATAATAAGTAGTAGCTATATGTAAGTAAAAGACAGATATTTGGCTTTTCTGCAGTAGGAAAAACCTTCTTTAATGAAGAACCTTCTGTATTATAACCATTATGATGATTTTCATACAAGTCTTCAAGATTCGTTAAATCGGTGATAACTCTTGCATTGCGAAAATCGCCCTTATCGTGCTTTGATTTAAAAGCACTTTCAATGTCAAACACTTCACCACTGACAGGCGCTTGACTTGTAATAAAACATTATTTATGAATAAAACACCAACCAAAGTTCAAAAATCTTACATAAAACCTCCTTACAGCTAAAAGGTGAATGGACAGCCCGCACCGCCGGCGGTTGTGAGAACCATCGCGAGACCTACCCCAACAACCCCAAGTTTATCATCACAGTACCCGACGCCAGGTCCCCTTGTAACATCGTGGTGGAACTGAAGGGACCTAAGCAGTACCAGATGGGGGTGGACGCAAGGGTCGAAGCGTTAGACGACCCTACAGTCACTGCGCCGTTTTTGAAGGAGTCTTCGGGGCCATATCGGTAAGGAATCACATTGGCTTAAAGACTGTAGCAGATCAATAAGGTTTTCATTAACACACAAATATCAACCTTGCCAAGTAGAAATAAAGTTGTAAATAAATAAACTTCAATAAAATTTGTCTGACTGTATCAAAGCAGAAGGAGGTATAACGTTGAAGTTATTTATTTTCGACTTTAATTAGGCCCAGCTCAGTTTTATTTATTTGTACAGATTATAAGTATTGTATATAGGGTGACTGGTAATTAGGGACCGATACTAAAACACGTGATTGTACTCATGATAACAAACAACTTTCCCAAAGAAACATTTTTTAAGCGCCTAACAGCTTATAGGTCACAGGCGCGCACTTGCGAATTTCATACGGCTGTTGTGTTATTGTGATCAAAGTCTGTGTATAAAAAAAAATGTTACTTTGGAAAAGATGTTAGTTATCATGAGTACAATCACGTGTTTATGTATCGGTCAATAATTACCAGTCACCCTATTTACTTTCACATGCATTAAGTAAAAAGCTGTTACTTTGAAATTACAAACAGTTCTTCAGTTTTATTTATTTGTATACAGATTTCAACCATTTTTTTGTTCACAGGGCCGGCTTCGTTGTCCTAGAGTTGCGCAGCCTACCCGCAGGCAGGTACATACTAACCCCGTCTACCTTCTACCCGGCACAGGAGGGACCGTTCTTCTTGGAGCTTCGATCCACATGCCCCATTACTTGCGAAGGACGTAACTAGAGAGCGGTTGGCAGGAGAAAACAAGATGACTGCAGGTGTTGACTGCAGGTTTTAAATCAATTTTGTGTGTTTTTGGGCTCATAAATCGAATTACTCAAACTCAAAGCATTTATTTAATACTAGCTGTTGCCCTCGACCTTTGTTGCGTGAAATTATTATAAAAATATTATTTACCTATTTGGATCGGATTTCGTTAACAATTTAAAGTTTTTTTTTGCACGGAACCCTAATCCATTTTCTAAAATAAAAGTAGCCTAACTTACTCCTTATAAGATCAGCTATCTGCCACTGAAATTCCCGTGGAAATCTGTCTAGCCGTTTCGGAGATTAATAGCCGGAACAAACAAACAGACACATTTTTTTTTCAGAAGTATCGTATCATATGCATTCAGTTTAAAAGATATTATTTCGAAATTACAAACAGATACTTCAATTTTATTTATTTGTAAAAAAAAATAAAGCTACACGTTGTTACGTGCCAAGATCTCTATGGAGAAGAACTGAGACGTCATATCGAGTTCTTGTTTATAACGAACGAAGTTAGAAATCAGACATTTTAATTGGTCAGAATCTCATATCCCAAGTGATTTTCAACGCTTGGCGCTGCAATGAGAGTTCGATTTCGCAAGTCCAATAATATTTTGGCATTCATGTAATACGTAGGTGTCTTTTAGTGTTGCTGAAAACGGGCGAAAGGCAGCTTGGAAGTTAGTTAAAGTGTTGTAATATCGTAACTTGTGTATTTTAATGTATTATAAAAAGATCTATAGACCGACCGCTTTAATGAGTCCTCGCGAAGGTGTCAATTTAAATGGAATATTCTGAAGGTGATCACGTATTGGTTCAATTAGCATCGTAATACCTACGTGGATTATGGTTATTTTAAAGCTAATAACAGTGGGATATTGTTAGGACTTTGTGGACGCTTAATGTGCCTTTGATGGGGCAAGGCGGAGGACTCATTAAAGCGGTCGATCTATAACAAAATTAAGTGATATTGAGGGAAAGTTATGTTTTTTCGTCCATTTGGCGATATGTCATGTCGATTTTTGAGCCTAATTATATATTTAATTTTATTATCATTGTAAATAAATAATGTTGGTATGGATCAGATTTTATCGAGGTGTTCATAGCTACAGTTAGTTTATAATTAGTGACTAATATTACTATATGCTTTAAGAATGTTGCTTACCATAATGCAGTTTTATTAATGTTATTAAAATTAAGGCTTCGAAAGAGGTTTCTAAATATTGTCTATTGACTAAGTCTCGCTCATGTAGTGTTTTTGTTCATTTCCAATAAGTTCGGTTAAATAAAGTATAAAAACCTAAAAATATTTTCAGACAATCTGATTAAAATGTAATCAATATTATTTTCTTAAAGTTTCGATTATGTTGCGCTTCTTGAGACCTTTATATTTTATGTAAAGACTAAAACTATATTTTTTATAACTGTTTTTTAAATAAAAATGAAGTGATGTATTAGATCTGTGCTTTTAAAGACTTCGAAAAAAGAACATGATAACAAGCGCAAGTGAATTCTATCTCATAAATACACGCCTTTTGCCCATGGGAGTTGGCAGTACAGTTCGCGTCACGTAAAAAAAACGCTGACCGCTCAAATAACCTTTCTCAATTTTTGTTATTCTAGCCTTTTCCAAAGTACTAAGTAGCTAGTAAAGTACCTATTACGATTCTACAATGAAACAATTATACTTATATTATAAAACAATAGCTTAGTAGGTACTTTAGGACGAGACAGTATAACGTGCGCAAACACATCCCCTGCACCGTCGCTCAGCGTTCTTTTTACATGACGGGACTTATAACAACAACAGCACCCGCTACGACCTTTCTACTTCTCCTTTTGGACCGTCCTGTCCGTAGGAAAAAAAATCCAATAAACAAGAGATAATAAAGCTACTTGAGAGATTAACTCGGGCATTTTTAGAAGGAAAATCGCTTAGCCCTATTAAGTGTTTTTCCGCAAAGACTCATGGGTATTCCAAAAGATTCCATTTGTGTCGCCCCAATCTCTTTAAGCGACAAAATTCGGGTCGCCCACTGGGAGTCAGGCTCAGGAAATGGTGTTTTTCAACGCTTGGTCGGAAGTATGTAGTATAATAAAATTGTTTATCACCTTTTATACCATGTTTTAGCAAATAAATTATATTCTATTCTATATTCTATATATTCTATTCTAAATTCTATTCTATATATTCTAATCTATATGTTGTATTCTAAATTCCATATATTCTATTCTATATATTCTTTACTAGCGGCCCGTTCCGGCTTTGCACGGGTGGACATTAATTTTTTAAACATTTTGGGATAAAATATAGCCTATGTTACTCAGGGATAATGTAGCTTACTAATGGTGAATTTTTTTTTGAAATCGGCATAGTAGTTTTTGAGTTTATTAATTATAAACATCCACACACACAAAAATACAAATCTTTCCTCTTTATAATATTAGTAAGATAAGATTATCTTTGTTCATTTCAATGTTACTTTCATTTAATTTTTGAATGTTTTGTAATTTATTGAATGACTTTTTCATGAAATAGTCATTCAATGGGGTTAATTGAACTAAAAGGGATTATATTGATGATTTTAATGATTATAATTCTGTGAATACATGCGTACTATGGCCGCAAATCATATTTCTTCAACATACAGCCTGACACTGACCGGCAAATTGCAAAAAACGTAAGAAAACTTTAATGTCGCGGGCTACTGCGGACCTCGACCTTAAATGAATTTCTTCAAAAGTCGGTTTTCTGCGCCATGGGACGCCCTTCGCGAAGTACTATTTGATTTTTTTAATATTATCATTACATATTGTATGTATTCCTAAATGTTTTATATAGGCGCCTTAGTCTGCACAAAACACCCAATCATAATGTTTAATGCTTTTAGAATAAGATCTGAATGTCATTTATCTGTTTTGTTTATGTTAAAATTAAGAATTTTCAAAATCAAATCACTATTTGAATGTCGATGACATTTCTCAGGGCCGCAAACACGCCGCGAGTGTTTTCATACTTTCACTGAAATTTTATAATTTAAGCTGTATTTCTTATTCAACATTAGAGTAAAGGAATTAGGTAAATGGACTACAGGACTTCATAAAATAAATTTGGGAACAATTGTGTTTATCCAAACTACGATGTGGAAAAAACCCCTCAGTGCAGGAAAACAAAATATAATGTAGATCATACTGAACACTCACGTCTAGAAACCAGATTATATGCAACTTAAAATCGTTCAAATATGTAACATAAATCCTGGAAATATGTAAACAAAAGTACTAAAATATACTCTTAAAATTGAAATAAGTACAACAAAATCATGTTTTATTTTTTAACTAGCTATGCCCGCGGCTTCGCTCAAATGGCCGTGTATTCTTTTGTCAAAGTTTATTAACGAAAGCACAATTATTTTTTGATTAACTATATTTTTGCCGAGCTATTATCATTTTTTTTCTTGAAAACCGAGTGCAGTTCCAAATCATCGGTAGTTCGATTAAGCCTTCTATGAATTTAAATATTTTTATATACTTGAAAACGAACGTTTTACATCCATTTGGTCAATGTTCAGTATTTGAATTTAGATGCCTTTTTTGCGGATTTCACCTCAGACTCAATTTTCCGGTTAGATACAGTAAAAATTAAATGAAGCATGCCCAAAATATGCAATGAATATGCAAATTAATACCTTAAAAAATCAGAGATAATATGCTAATGCATAAGCATATTCCCATTCAACTTCATTTAAGCTCAAAGTTCCGGGTTCCAAAAAACAGTAATCTCTTTCGAAATATTCACAAAAACTCGACTCACGCTCGAGTTTTTGTCGCAGCCAATTCTAATTTCATTTAAAACGTGTCTGAGCAAAGTTGCTAAAAACAAAAACACATCGCGTCGTGGGCGACCGCGGTAACTGCTAATTGCGTTTATGTAAATGTGCCGGTTTTTGTGTCGTGCAGTGTGCGCTGGTTCTAATATGGGCGATAACACAGCATACGTAATGCCATGTAATGTCGTGAGAATGCATCTAGTTTGTTTTGTTAGCGAGTTTATTGTGTGTTTTAAGGCTAAGATATTAAATGAATTTTAGTAACGTTATGCAATTTTTTTTTTTGGATTTCGTGTAAATGAGCTTTGGACTAAGAACTACGCTTTTTATTCCCTAGTCTCCTTATTTTAATTACTTATCCGTTTATTTGTCAATAAAACATATTTCTAATTTTGTTAATTTATTTGAGTATAGGAAAAAGTGTATAAATAAAAAATCCTTGTGATCCGTCACTTCGAGATGCATTTGTTTAGTATTTTTGATATTTCTGTAATCATTTTGTTGGCCTAAGAAATAAATAGATACAGTGTACCTACACATTAATAATTTTAATAACAAAACTAACACGCATATCAAATAAATGTATGTTTACGATAAAACTAACAATAAATGCCTAGTCACGGTAAATCGTCCAATCAAGCTATGTTTAAGTTTATCGCAGTATAATACATAAATATTGTTCAGATTTAAAAGATTTTTTGACCTGATAATAGAGATCTGTAGATCAAATCATTTGCTTAAAAATTCCCATAGCACTGTTGTTAAAGGTGCTTCCTCACCGGCGCGTGCGCTTGTAATGTCACAATCCAAGATTCGATTTTGTTCAGAAACCCGTGATGGTTAGAAATTATATCGTTACAGCAATGTAATGCTCGGTCCTCCTCACTCACCGATGTAATGATCTGTTACATTACAGGCGAATGCGTAGAATGACATTTCCTACAAACTATTTGCCTTACGAAGCCGTAACTAAACGTCAGGCTCATATGTTTTTCGGGTCAGTTTCTAAAGACAAAAATACTTGTATTACAAATTACATGACCGCTTGCAGGTTTCAGCTGGTTCGATTTAAAGCCTTAATCTAAGTGGAATTTTAGGCCTTTCTCAAGACTAACCTAGTTTTCGCTATCTGGTTTAAAGGTTCTCTCAATGAGGAGCTCTACTCCAATGCGCAATTGTACGCTTGTTCTGCCAACGCTTCCAAAGTTACGCATTTTGCACGTAAATCACATGTCTCGCTCTGCTGTGATAAATTAGTTATTAAGGTCAAATCACAGTGTATTATAATAATGTTAAAAATCTATTTTCTTTTTATAGAATGTTAAGAATAAAATATTTTGATAATTAACTTGTTTTTTTTTAAATTCCTCATTGTAAAGCTCGCTTTCCGCGAGTTTTGGTAAACCATAAACGCACGCGCGTGTCCAGCCACAATTTCACCCAACATTTTGTCACATATTTGTGTCGTTCGGTGTACAGGGCACGCGCTTGCTTGTCATGTATGTATCAATAGCGTTCAAAAGGTTAACCGTGTAGGAATTTATACTCCAGGTTGCTAATGAAGAAATCCCAATAAAATACCCAACAACACTGTTAGACCTGGAGATCATGCACAGGACCTCACGCTCATCAGTCGCACTTACAACCATTATACGGAGGAGGCAGTCAACTCGCAAAATGTGGGTGTGCCTACGCTGTACGTTACACTCCTGTCGAGGAACCCCTTCTGCTAATTAGGAGTCGTGATGTGATGTTCTAAAAATGTAGCATTCACGCGATTCGTTACAAAAACGAGGAAACAGCCTGAATAATAGTAAAATATCCACGCAAATTACCATCCCAAATCACGAAGATATAATGTAACTTTTATCCCATGTCAACATCGCCAGACCTGTGTCAACAAACGTTTAGTAAAGAGCTTATGACTAATTAAACATACGGATACACTCACCTGGATTCGTGCGGAGGTCGAGTTGGTCTATTATCCGGCATTGAGAGGATCCGTACGGATATTATCCGGGTTTGGTGGCTTGATTTAAAATAACGAGGGCCGTTTCTTACTTATTTTAGGTTGTAGGTACTGTAGATCAAACAAATAAATGGAATAAAACCCCGTTTCCAAGGGAAATCAGTCGAGAAAAGTTGTTGATAAATGGCTTGGAAGATTTTTGTATGAAGCCTGACCGGCCTAACTTCCGCCATTTTAACTTTTTAACCCTTGATAACTAAACATTCGTCCGCGCGACGACGCAACTCCGCGCGAACATCAACTTACCCGTGCCCCCCGACGTCCGCTCATTTTTTACCTTCCTAAATTGATAAACAATGCAACCCGTGATGTACTTGTCGTCACAAGTCAAGTAGGAAGAGATCCTACAGCTCTCTCGTAGTCCCCTCGACGAATGTTTAGTAACAGTGTAAAGTGTAAAATAAGTTTAGTTATCTAGGGTTAAAAAAAGTTGCGGCCACGCGTAACACCTATATTAATCGATAGCTGGCATTTTCTTTTTTTTTTTTTTTACGGATGGGAAATCATCAAATGACTTCTCCCGTTCTGGGTGGAGTGGGAGGGAGTGTCAGACTCTTACTGATCAAAACCCATCCATGTTCCTTCATTGCCTTTTGTGTTCCAGGGCCACGGTATCTCTTTCGAACAGTTCCGCAGCCCCGGCAGGCATCGGCCCTTGCGGGCCCCTTCCTGGTTGCTGACATCTCTTTGAGGCGCGCGTGGAACACGAACGCGCCGTCGACACGGCCTGTCGTCATAAGACGAACGCATTACTCACCGTCCACAGGCCCGCGCCTACGGTGGCCGGGAGCCACCACGTGGCCCCCGACGCCCGGTGGGTCGCCCGCGGCGCCTGGGACGTGAGATTCTCTCCCTCTCACGTCCCGCCACCTCCTTCGCTAGCATGACTGCTTCGCAGAAGGAGGTGACGGCTTCCCATTCCCTCTCGCTCCGGACCATGGGCTGAACCAGGGCCGGGCGCGAGAGGTCGTCGCCGCCGATCGCCGCTACGAGGACACGGCGGAGCTCCGCCCAAGCGGGGCAGACCTCCACGGTGTGCGCCACCGTGTCCTCCGGACGATACTCACAATGATAGCACCCGGGCGTTTCCTCCGCTGGCATCAATACAAAAAAAAATTGTACGCGACAAAATGTACTAAAGTGTTACGTTTCCGAGATATAAGCTATCAGTTGTGCTGAAGATGCCATCAGTAGAAGGACTTTAACTTTGTTGCTCATATCTCGGAAACGTGACACTTTAGAACATTGGAAGCAGGCGAGACCCATTTGAATATAATATTATGAAAATGGAATGGGTCCGGCCTGCTTCCAATTTTTATTATTTCTTTTTTTTCCAGCTTTTTAGTTTATTCATTTTGATACCCCACTCGATGTGTTTGGAGGAAAAGAAAAATTGCAACTACAATGTGACTTATCTGACGACCAAAGTCAGCTATTTTTCATTTAATAAAACCGACGAAAAAAAAGAGGAGGTTCTCAACTCGACCATTTGTAATTTAATTTTAATGATACCAATGACATTCGACCCATCAGGATGAATCTAACGACGTATAATTTATCTAAATCAGTTCATCCATTTAAGGAGTTACGAGGGAACAAATAAACGAACATACATATAGGTCAAACACACAAACAAGTAACCCTCCTTTGGGCTTCGCCGCAGTCGGGTAAGAACAATGTTCCGTAACTTGTTTCCCATGAAAACGGGGGCTTAATTGGAATTACTCAGTTAAAAAATTGGTTTCCCCAAAAGGAACAATTTCAAGATGTCCCATAAAGTCAGTTAGACTGACGTGAAGTGAACTCATTAATGTGTTTGTGATAGAATCGAACTGGGACAAAACGTAATATAAATGGTAAATCAAATACTCGTTAAGGTCGTCGGGAGCGTTCGATTGTCGACCTAATGTCCTTAAGATAGGAGCTTATTGTACACATTGGTTTTCCTTCAGTTTGTTTGTGTATGGTCTGATGTGGAAGCTGAAGCGATTTAAGTGTTGCTTTTCTTTCGCCACGGTCGCGGTCTTCGCCATTACCTATCTATCCCTGGCACAACGGTACCAAAAAAGAGTGAGAAAAAGTTTTGGCCTCCAATACAATTTATAGCCAACAATCAATCAACCAACCAATCAAGCAATCTATTCTAATCAACGCCACCTTTCCAGTACATAATTACCCAATACAAAAACTGAAATAATATTATATTTTAGTAGCCCATTAGAAAGGGAATGTTTGTACCTGATATTCGAAGAACATTTTGTCACAGAAGCTGCGAAAAAATCCACCACAATAATGACGAACGTTTAACTCGCTCCGCTTATCGCACACACCACACCCGAACGTAAATGTTTTATAAGGGTACGCTTCAAAATTTAATTTAGCTGCGTGTGTGCGATTTCTCATTGTTTTGGTAGGTCTATCGTATGTGATGTGTGCGCCAAGGATATTTTCTGATCACGGAAATTAGGGAGGTGCAAGAGGAATGTTTACTCTTGAATCTATATCCAATTTAAAGTAATTAATTGAGTGCAACCATTTTTATGCAATGGACAAGAATTTGAACGCATTCTAACTTTTGACAATTCTAACTTCAAGCTATTGCTAAACTACAGAATAAAAATCGAATCTTAAGTAATTAGTTTTACTCATAAATGCCAAATTTTCGTCAACTTTTTTTTTGTAGTGGATTACTATCTCTTATAATGGGCCAACAGTCAGTCTCTGTATTTTGGCAAAATCCTTGATAGGTGATCTTCAAAAGTCTTTAGATCTTGGTAAAAATGATCCCCTGGTAGCCACTCATACTTCCTAAGTTTTCAGGGAAAAAACGTAAACTTATGATGACCAATGCAGTAAAACGTTACTAAAACTTTCACAAAATACTTGGGAACCCAGTTTTTGTCTTTGTAAAATTTGTAAACTAGTGGATTCACATATCCCACTTCTAAGCTGTCAGAAGTTTGTAGGCAAGAATGTACCTATATCACTTACCGTCTGAATTTGGCGTTCATTTCTCCACGCGGGGAGCCTGATTTTATACTACGGTACGCCTTTCAGACGCAGACAGAAATTTAGCCTGACAATCTAATAATGTCGATACTTGTGGCTTCGAAGACGTAAGGTTATGGCAATTTATTAGCGGGTTATTACGGTACCCGCAGTTACTCTTTTGGAATAACATTATTGAATAACATACGTACAGTCAGGGAAGGAGATGAGTTGCGTCAGATGCGTGGCTGGAAGGAGGGTTAATGGAATATGCATAAGGTAACAAAAATACGGAGGACCTACCCACACATGGGTGTAAAAAAAACCTCCGTAGATCGTAAGTGAAAAAACTGTGCTTACCTTAGCTTGTTTCAGTTCCACTCCCATATTTTAACCAGTATTTTTACAAGAGGTAGGTAACTAGGATATTCTAATTGATTTAATGACAACAAGTGAATATCTACATTAAATACAAACTACAAATCTATAATAGTAAGAAAAAATTAAAATGTACAAGTATCAAAACGGTTACAGAGCGTCAAAAAATTCGTCCACATCGCTATCAACAGGCAAAGTGCCCAGAAGGCTGGCAGCATTGCCACGTTGGATGGCAATGCTGATTCTTTGGCCAAAAAATAGGCCCGCCCTCTGGTCACGTGAAGAGTCGACCAACCGCTTGGCGATTTCCCGAAATACTAGGTGGGCACTCGGACCCCATGGCCCTAGTTTTTCAATCCCAAACGGCTCAAACACATAACTGCCAATTAAATTATTGTACTTGAGGTTTTCAGCACCTGCAGCCGCCGCCCCAGCGCAGCTCACTGTGCTAGGAAGATCGAATGGCGCAAGGGTGTCGACACAAGTTGCATCCCACACCAAAGGTCTACCCAACTTCCATGGCATTATGGTCATACCATCTGGTCTCTTCCCATCGACGCGTGCCAAACCACTGGGTTCTAAGACAGCTGGCACCCCGGCGGTGGCAAGAGCACGACGGAGATCATTAATGGTAGCGTGCCGCGCAATCCGACCTGCACTCTTACTGCAAGAAAGACCATGCTGTCCGAGGCAGTCGACTGCTTCACCACATTGACAGCGATGTGGATCCCCACAAGGAGCGCCCAAACATGTAGGAGAAAAGCTGAAATGCAAAAAACAAGCACATTTGAAATTAAGTAAATAAAACTTGGAAGCAGGCGGTACCTATTTAAATTATAAAAATAGAATCACCATCCTTTGCGTCGCGAAGTCGGGTAAAAACACGCTTATAAAGATGGAGTCGGGGACGCAAACAAAAAACAAACAACATTCACAATATATATTATTTTTTGTTACTTATTTCACGAAATTACAACAAAAACACGGCCTGTACCTGTCATATCGGGCGTGAACTTGTTGTACGCGCCTGTCGTGATCATGACAGGGTAATACATATTAAACATTCGATATTACACTCGTGTCATGTTTATTAGATAGATACGCGTGTGAAGGCCAGGCTTGTTTTAACGAAACTAGCTGATTCTGGGGCTATGTTCATTCATCCAAAGGTATCTATGTAATTGACAGAGAGATTTGGAAATAGAAAGAGGAGACCCTGCTTTAGGACAGAGCATGCAACGCAGGATATAAAACGAAAATGAAGGTACCAGGAGCTCATCAAATAATAACAGTCGCTCGGGGGTCGATCTTCAGATTAAACCGCGCTTGCCTAGGTTGGTCCGTGGATGGCTGTTCATCCATTACATACCGATTTTCCTCCGTGCCTCGGAAAGCACGTTAAGCCGTTGGTCCCGGCTGTCTTTTATAGATCTTTCACAGTCTTTACAGGTAGTGGTCCGAAAGGCTGACAACCAGTCTTAGCAAGTGTAGCGTATTACACGGTACTAACTGTGGGGGTCAGATAGGCAGTCACTCTATATCTTCTTTCTTTATCGTGTGGTTAGTGCTAAACCTAGTGTCAGAGCTTTTATGCCGCCCAAGGGTCTCTGACTTGGCTTAACATGCCGTCAAGAAATATCTCTCAGGCAAGCTGTTTTTCTCACGATGTTTTCCTTCGCCGAAGCAAGTGATAATTATACAATTCGCTCATGAATACGAAAAATCAGAGGTGCGTGTCTTGGGTTCGAACTCGAGGTATATGACTTGGCAGTCCGACGATCACACCACTAGACTATCTGATCACTACTCTTTATAAAATACTGGTATTCAGCTGAATGCGGTGAAACTGGAAATCGACCCCAACATAGTTGGGAAATGGCTAGGGAGATGAAGATTCTTTACCTAATACCAGCATTTCCAGCTCTCAGTATTGTGTAGGTACCTAATAAGATTATTTTGATTATTTTAGGGTAAGGGCAATATGTAGAGGAGTAATAAAAATCTGATATTGTTAATATTAAACCGGAACAATTTTTATTACATGCTGAATTGGATTGCGATGGAGGTTAAACATCGGCAAAAATTTCGTCGTGATTACACGTATGTCAGTACAATAATGGAAGGGTTACTGTTGCACTTGTGAGGTTCCGGTCAGAGGGTCATCTTAGGGACCTTCCATCAGCGACATTGCATCTTCCCGCCGCTGCAGCTGGTGTAGCGGGAGTACCCGTGAGCTCTGCAGCACTCGTTCTTCTCAGCGTCGGAGCGGCTGCAGACCTGGTCGCAGGGTCCCACATGGACGGCCTCCACGGTCACCGACACCATTGCGAAGGCAACCAGCAGGAGAATGAAGGTGGTCTTGAGGGCAGCCATTGTAGTTGTCGTTTAGATTACGAGAACCGTTTGTAAAGAGATGTAGATTTGTTGTGTGAAGCTTAAACATTTCCCTCCTTATTTATACTCGAAATCAAGGAAACATATTCATAAGAATTACTTCGGAAAAACTTGGTAGTTGCTGTATGTAAATGAACAGGAAAATAGGTAGTAGGTAGTCAAAGAAGGTATTAGGAATGGAGGAATGGTCATCTCATCACCTGACTAGCTTTTTCTTGAGTATTGGGGTCATATGTACATATTTATAAACAAAAAATGAATAAGATAACGTAAAAAATGGAAACACGTTATAATATTTACAAGTTATAACATTTGTGATATCTAGGTGGTTTAGGTTATAGATACTTATGTAAATAATAAAGTTTAAAAAGAGGAAATGAAATAAAAAAGTAAATAGGCTCTCCTAAGGCGGTTGGATTCAGGATCTTATTCAGAAGGCAGTACTCCTCGATACGGCTCGCATTGTGAGGAGGTTCCTGTCTCTGGAGCCCTAACCACCGGTAGCTTGGACCCTGTTCCCGACACCGGCGGACCACTATTTTTATATTTATAAATGTTTTTATATGGATTTTTTAAGGAATATTGAAAAAATTCAAAAATGTGTAGGTAAATAAAGGAAATAAGTTAATAAAATAGAGGAGGCACCTAGGGATACCCAGCACTTGGTGAATTTTTTGATATAAGTGAGTGCTTAGGATGTAGTATTGGTGTTTAGCGAAACTGGTTTTGTGCTGTGTGCGTGGGAGACGAAGTATCCGGTTATACTTGTTATGTTGGTAACATATCATAATTAAATCAACGTTAACATCCCTTTCAAAGTTCTTGCGTCTCTATTCACCCCGTTTGACCCGGTATGTTTTTTTTTTTGTAAATTTTCTCGAAAAGTTTAATTTTGTATGAATAAATTCAACGTTAGGTGAATATTAACTAAATTGAGTGTTCAGGGAAAAAACGTTAACTTTTGATGATAATTTATTTATTTATTCACTGCACATGTTTCCTTTGCCATTTCAGATAATAAATCTAATGCGACAAAGTAACTTAAAATATACATAACTATACCTTACATGCTACACAGTACGTGGCCCTTGTGAACTCACCCAGTGAACAGATGAATATGTCTATGGCATTCGTCACCGTGTTGAGAGTGCGCAGCGCTCGAGTCAGCGGTGCGCGTCCCAGCAGGTTAGTACCTATCCGGTAAATTAAACCCTATTTCCCCTGCGTTTTGTATATTACCTCTTAAAACTTAAAAAAAATACGTTGCCAGTGCCACTTCACGCCTAATTTATAATTTGTAGTAGCCCACCATACCGAGACAGAATAGGGTAGGATACAGTAACGGGTATCCCGGGTATCTCCCATACAGCTTTAAATAATAAATCTGACGAATTTGTTCTGTATCCGTTCGAGCATATTTTTTTATTTTATTTCACTCGGGCTCCAGACGGTCGCATTATATTCCAGATGACTCCTCACAAGAGCCTCATACAAAGCCCTCAATGCACTGATGTTTGTGAAGTTATTTGCCTGACGCAACACAAATCCCAGATTCCTGTACGCCTTTTTACAAACGTGTACCACGTGTTTTCGAAACTGCAGATCACTGGTGAAATGAATGCCTTAATCCATAACCTCCATCTCACGCTGCAGCGGCTCCCCGTCCATGCTGTACTGGTGGTGTTGTGGGATTCGTGAGCATCGAATGAAAGCACCGAGCTCTTTGATACATTAAAGTATAGCTTATTGCAGTGACTTAATTCAGTGACCTTATCCAAGTCGTGCTGCAGCATGTCACGATCCGCAGTGTCTTTTATGACAGCTTAGAACTTAAGGTCGGCAGCAAATATCTTGCATGTTGGCCTGACTACCTTTGGTAAATCATTTACCATAACAATGAATAATAAGGGTCCCAAATTAGTACCCTGACTGACGCCCGATCTGGTGTTGTAGGGCTCCGAGAAGTGTCCGCCACAGTCCACATACTGACGTCTATCTCGAAGATAACTGGCGTAGAACTTTACAGTATGAACCATACCCGCCAGCCTTGACAAGAGTATGTCGTGGTCGACTGTGTCAAACGCCTTCCTAAAGTCCAGATAGGCTACATCAACCTGAACCCCAGCGTCAACAGATGGTACCAACTGGTGTTATCACTTACTTGAAATAAAACCTTCGCTTGTTTCACACAAGTTTTGGCCAGTATTTTTACAAGGGGTAGGTAACTAGGTATATTTGTTAGGTTCTTTGCTATATGTATACTATCAGAAAGAAAGAAAAAAAAATAGAAAAAATTTAAATCTAAAAATCAAAATCAATTTTATTTGTGTAACATAGGTAGTGAATTTTTTATTTTTTAGTAGCCTGTACTGTCCCACTGCTGGGCAAAGAACTCCCCCAATTCCTTCCATGTGCTCTTTTCTCGTGCCACCTCGAACCAGCCCTCGCGGTAAGCGTCCAAATCGTCTCGCCATCTCTTTCTGGGCCGGCCTCGGCGGCGCCGTCCGTCTTCCGGGAACCATCGCGTGGAGACTTTTGCCCAGCGGTCATTGTGCATGCGGCTAACGTGACCCGCCCAATCCCATTTTAAACTAGCAGCCTTCTTGCCGACGTCTACAATGCCCGTTTTGGAACGCAGCGTGGTGTTACGAACCCTGTCCTGTCTTTTGACACCCAGAATGCTGCGTTCCATTGCCCTTTGGCAAACTCCAAGGCGGAACTTCTTAGTCTCGGTAGTGACCAGGTCTGAGCACCGTAGGTTAGGACAGGCAGAATGCACATGTCGATGAGTTTGCGCTTCATTAGCGTCTTCATGGACCAGTAGCTTTTCCAAGCGTTTTCGACTCAGCGATCGATTTCTCTTTCTTGCCTGCTTTCGAAAGATACTAACTGGCCCAAGTAGATATTATATACTCATCGACATAATGTATTTCCTGCCCATCTTCCTCGACCCTACGCTTAGTGCTCTTGGTCATAACCTGGGTTTTCGACCGATTCATCGTAAGTCCCACCCTAAAGCTGGCTGTGCTCAGTTCTTGGAGCATGGTCTGTAGTTCCAGGGCTGTGAGGGCAAAAAGCATTATATCGTCGGTAAATCGGAGGTTCGTCAAGCTCTTACTGCCGATTTTGATGCCTTTGGTGGTCCATGAGGCTGCTAGAGTTCTAAATATCGAGTGGTAAAAACCCGGGGGCCGATCTTCAGGTTAAGCCGCGCATACCGAGTTTCCTTCATGCCTCGGAAATCACGTTAAGCCGTTGGTCCCGGCTGTCATTTGTAGATCTTTCACAGTCTTTACAGGTACTGGCCCGAAAGTCTGGCAACCAGTCTTAGCAAGGGTAGCGTATTACCCAGTACTAACTACGTTGTGGTTGTGGAGGTCAGATATGCAGCCGCTCTATGTAAAGTACTGGTATTCAGCTACATGCGGTGAAACTGGAAGTCGACCCCAACGTAGTTGGGAAATGGCTAGGCAGATAAAGATTCTCTACCTAATTCCAGCTCTCAGTATTGTGTAGGTAATAAGATTATTTTGATTATTATAGGGTATGGGCAATATGTAGAGGGGTAATAAAAACCTGATATTGTTAATATTTAACCGGAACAACTTTTATTACATGCTGAATTGGATTGCGATTACACGTTTGTCAGTATAATATTGGAAGGGTTAATGTTGCACTTGTGAGGTTCCGGTCAGAGGGTCATCTTAGGGACTGTCCATCAGCGACATTGCATCCCGCCGCTGCAGCTGGTGTAGCGGGAGTACCCGTGAGCTCTGCAGCACTCGTTCTTCTCAGCGTCGCTGCGGCTGCAGACCTGGTCGCAGGGTCCCACATGGACGGCCTCTACGGTCACCGACACCATTGCAAAGGCGACCAGCAGGAGAATGAAGGTGGTCTTGAGGGCAGCCATTGTAGTTGTTGTTTAGAATACGAGAACCGTTCGTAAAGAGATGTAGATTTGTTGTGTGAAGCTTAAACATTTCCCTCCATATTTATACTCAAAATCGAGGAAAAATATTCATAAGTAAACTAGGTAATTGCTGTATGCAAATGAACAGGAAAATAGGTAGTAGGTAATCAAAGAAGGTATTAGGAATGGAGGAACGGTCATCTCATCACCTGACTAGCCTTTTCTTGAGTATTGGGGTCAAATTTACATATTTCCGCAGTGGTCCCGTTTAACTTTGGTGAAGATCTGATGCTGATCTTCGGAGATATCAATGGGACTCTTCAATAATAGACAGCAAACTGACTGCTGTGATTGTTGCAATCGCTTGGATGTTTATTGTTTACACAACATCATAACTTAACATCACGCCGGTACGCTCTGAGGGTGTACGCAGATGTGTATAGTACAACCAGATTTGTTTGTTTTTGTTGACAATGTAAAATAAATGCATAGCAAATTACAACTAAAAAAGGAAAAATAAGAAGAAATCAGAAGTTGGTGACAGAAAAACTGAATCAAACAAACAAAAGTCACCGACATCAGAAGTAAAGTTATTTTTCACTTTTTTGCAAAAAATAAAACCAACTTAAAAACAAGTTGGTTTTATTTTTTGCAAAAAAGTTTGTTTGTATGAATAAATTGAACGAACTTCATTAACATCTAAGTAGCCAAAACTAGACTCAAATAAATAAGGCAGATAGGTAGCAATATAGCTCTTATTATACGGAAATTAAGCAAAGCAATTGAAAAAAAATTGTAGATGCACCAACTATTGATTTGTGAATAACTAAATAGGTATTAGGTACCAGCAAAATGTAGGTGTTCTTACAAACTGTGTAGTTCTTTCGTAGAATACTAATGTAACGTAATACGAAGATTTCCTGTTCTTAATCAAACCCTGCCTCAGTAACTTGGTATCCATCCCATTAGCTCATCAAACATTCTGTAACATAACATACCTACATCCATTGTATAAAGGTCCATAATGTATCTCGCACGAAATGTATTACATTTGGTGAGGAGCTCGTTTGTGCATCCGTGCGGGTGCACTCCTCACAATCACTGATTAAATATTAAAAGCACAAAGGTATGAGAACACTGAGATTGAGGACTTTGTCTTAAAGTATTTATTTTATGTATGATAGTCTATAAGGTATATACAGGGTGTAAGGGACAGCCCTCCACAAACTGACAGGGTGGATTCAGCTCCTTATTTTGAATCATATTCCACCGTAATTTTAATCCGGTATTTTTTTGTTTTTTTTTTCAATTACTATACATTTGTTTCAATGTATAATTACATTCCCTGTACGAAGCACTCCATTTATGTAAATAATACGGTTAAAATAAAAAATCCAACAATGGATGTCGAAATACTCTAATGATCGACGCGTGAAATCAGCTGTTCACTTCCTGCCTAGCTACAGAGTTCATCGAACTCGTCGTCGCGCTTGCCATTCGCTACGTGCGTTTTGCCACGGTAACGACACATTGAGGAAATAAAACAAATTAAATTTATCGGATTCCCATAACATTCCTGAAATAATTTCTTGCACCGGTTATCTTAGTATGATACATTGAATTCACCCCATCAGTTTGTGGAGGATACACCCTATATCTACGGGCCAAAGTAGCCTGAAATAAATGGAAATAGATGAATGATGGATTTTGTCAGTTTAATTGAAATTCTATGTAATAGCAGCTCGGTGAATTGATTCGCAAGATGCGAATCAATTCACCGAGCTGCTACTGCATAACAATATAAACCCAATGACATTTTGGCCGACCTGGGAACCGAGACCAGGACCTCAACAGTAGCGCTTGCCACGACTAGACTACCAAGGAATTCCGACTTTGTATCAGTAAAGTAACGATTACGTCATGTCACTGGTACCTACTAAATTTCTCGATACCGACAGTAGATCGATAGGTGCAGGCACCTATGAACCTGATATGTTCGGTGGCTCGGCGGTGGTTGCCACAGTCCCAGCCACAAATCATAATAACTGTGTAGGTAAGTACTGTAGTTGCCCATTCCAAAGCGTAGTTCTCTATGGAGAAGAACGGGCAAGAAACTCCACTATACTACCTAGCTTGATGCTGCTATATTCACTCCTCCACACAGTTGTTCAGCGTTATTACCAACAGAATCAAAATCAGAACTTGCTTTGAATGTAGGTACAGGTTTAAGATGTTGCACATTAACTAATGAGATCGGCAACAGTCTACCTTACGGCGTGCAAATTATTACATAAATAGTAAGATAAGTAATAAAATGTTCTGTTAATGCACATAGGTATATCCTCTTATGCAAATTTCGCAATCAAAATTTGGTTTGCTGTAAGAAAACCCAATTCTGGGTTAAGCTCGCCATTGTACATAAGCTATATTATTGCAATTTGTATGTGTATTTTTTTTGTTGTTTTGTGTGCAATAAAGAATAAGAATAAATTAAAATGTCAATACACACAAAATAATGCCAACAAAACATAACAGAAATGAAAGTGAAGTCAATTAATAATATTATCGTCAGGTACATAAGTCTTACATGATCAAAATTGCAATTAATTATTACAAAAATCATAATCTGGATAAATTCGTATCATTTAGAAAGTTACCGTAGATTTAATCATGTTTACAGAAAAATCCTGCAGAATAACACTGCATTCAATTGCTTGTTGCAATACCTATGTAGCAGAAAATGTTTCAAAGGTAAAGCTTTGTAATAAACAAAGACATTCAAATATAACTAGCTATAGACGGGACAAGACCAACAAACTGACAATTCCAAAACCTGTTACAAATTAGTAACAAGTCGATCAGTCTAGTGCGATACGTCGCCTTGTCAGGTCGCATTCATATGACACAAAGACATTTAAATATTTCCGAGCTATAGACGGGTCATGACGAAGAAAATCGTAATCCAAAATTTGTTACTACTTAGTAACAATTCGTTCTATCTAGTGTCATCTGTGTCATACGCCCGCTTGTCATTGCCATTGTCGCTTGTCATTTGTGTGTCAAAATCAAAAATATTCAGGATGAAAATTATTGTATGACAATATTCCCAATGTCCTCTCTATATGTGTTTTAAATCTCTTTGGTAATAAACAAAGGTTTATGACCAGGGCTGTGCTCTGTTAAAATAAGTAATTGATCAGCTGTGTTGTAGTCTCCATTTTTATTTCAACCGGTCTAATGTCCGTTATCACTTGTCATTCCAAAACGCATTGTTGTATTGTCAACACTCACCTCAGCACAGTGATTTGAAATTCCAACGGCGCAATCATATTTATTAGGCATACTAGCTTTCTCCCGCGGCTTCGCCTGCGTTAATTTAGAATTTGACAATAAGTTCAGGTTGTACTCTGCTTGTAATAACATAATTCAATCATGATTCGAAAGACACGTGGCGCCATCTATCATAAGAACGTTATTGTTGTTTTCCTCGGGAACATTACATTTTTTCGGGATGAAAGGTACCCTATGTCCGTTTCTGTACACCTGACAACGTATATGTAAAATTTCAGGACATAAAATGCAGTGGTTTATTCTTGGAAAGATAACAAACAAGAAAACAAACTTACTTTCGCATTTCTATACTAATATATAAAGGTGAAAAGTTTGTTTGTTTGGTTGAACGCGGTAAACTCGGGCACTGCGGGTTCGAATTGAATAAATATTTTAGTGTTGGATTGCCCATTTATCGAGGAAGGCTATAGGCAAAATAACATCACGCTACGACTAATAGGAGCGGAGCAGCAATGAAAAATGGTGCAAAAACGGGGAAAATTGTATTTTTAATCATTTTACGCGGACGAATGTCGCGGGGAACAGCTAGTATAATATAAGTATGAATGTCGCTTAATGTTACAGTATGTACCTGGGCGATCGAGGTCTACTCTGGTGAAAATAGACGAAACGAATTTTCCCCGATAGGTATGAGATCTAGCTAGATCGTGTTTTTTCGCCCCCATAAACCCCTGTACTGCAACTTTCATCGAAATTGTTAGAGCCGTTTTCGAGAACGTGATTTCAAATATACAAATATAGATAATTTGATTTTATTTTATTTATGTTGGGGTCCGCTTCCAGTCTTACCGGATGCAGCTGAATTCCAGTATTTCACATGGAGCGACTGCCTAACTGACCTCCACAACCCAGTTAGTACTAGGTAATACAATACCCCTTGGTAAGTCTGGTTGTCAGAGTTTTTGGGCCACTGACTACCTGTAACGACTGTCAAAGATCTACAAATGACAGCCGGTACCAACGGCTTTACGTGCTTTCCGAGGCATGGAGGAAATTCGGTATGTAATGGGTGGTCACCCATCCATGCCCACCCTAGCCAAGCACGGCTTAACCTAAAGATCGACCTGAGCGGCTGTTATTATTTAGCCACGAGCTCCTAGAAATCAGAAATCCCTCCTCTGCTCCTGATAATTTAATAGTATAGAATATATTAATATTGTCCAATACATTTAAGGGTATCAGTACCCGCAGCAGCAGTATCAGTGGCAGTAGTTACTTGTCATACGACAAGTACGCCGATACGCAAATGCATGGCTGGCTGAAAAACAAATTAATTGCGTAACGTAAGTGGCTAACACCTCCGGCAGTATTATATTATCTGTGCCTCCGGGGACCTCCTCATGGGGTGCACCATATGTACCAATGGGGATTCGATTTAAAATAAACACAATATACTGAGATCCCGCCTAAGATCAACCGTCACCTATGTACTTTGATAGTCTTGCCTCAATAACATAACATCACAACTATAATCCCTGACGGGTTAGGCAGAGGTGTACCTAATTGTACATCCACATTTCGCCAGTTTTATTTAAGTCCCATGTAATAGAGGGCAAGCCTATTGCCATCAACCGGGCACAAATTCAGACTCCGTGGCTGCTACTGAGAAGCTACTGAGGGAAAAACCCAATAACACTTTGCCCGACCCGGGAATCTATCCCAAGGCCTCAAGCTCAGCAGTCGCGCTTGCGACCAACTTAATTTCATCAGGCAAACTACTCTTCTAAAGTGACATATCCTCAGCGTCTTTGCTTTCAATTTTAATTGAACACAAGTAAACAAGTACCTAACGAAAGCCGCGGAACAAACCAAAAGCATTTTCCTTTACGCCGAGAATCCACTTCATCACACAAATACTTCAGCCAAAGCTTTCCTCAATCGCTAACAAAGCAACCGACAACTTCAAGTACTTTAATCATTCTCCACATCCCAAAACAAGGAATTGTTTTGAGCCAAAGAGACACTTCACTAAGTCCGATAGAGGATCTCGGATTTGTTAGAGCTCTCAGCTGCCAATCCTATTTGATTTGTTAATCGTTATAATTGCACGGCTGAAGACGTTTCTGTGGATCAATTGTTTTAGCAAGGATCCCTCCATTGACAACATAATGATGTATTCAATAGGTTTCCTCGGAGAGGCCTGATCCAATAAGTCTTGGAGATTCTAAATTGGTGGTTTATTTGAGTTCCTTTAACTGAGGAAGTACCTACTTTTCTCCATTGCTGTCTTTCCAGGCTTTATGCTTGGTTTAATTAAACGGAGTTGGGCTTTCTTAAGGTTTTATTGTAAGTACCTAAATCAATTATTTTGTTATTCCTTTGACTTTAAATCTAAGAAGCTGTAGATTTTTGCGACGGAAAGATGAGGTGAGTTTATGTAGGTAAGTATGTTATTTGTATGATTTGTGTTTTCGAACCTATTTGTAACTGTGTTCCTAGCCGTATCTTCTGACATTCAAAAATGCCTGTTATGGTCTAATTGAAATAAATGCTTTGAGTTTGAGTTTGAGTTTATCAAATTGATTAACAATCGAAGGAATAGGGAATCGAGTGTGATATGGGCATGTGGTGAGGAGGGGCAATCGCATGTGACTAAAAGAATAATGAATATAAATGTTGACGGATCTAGAGAGAGAGGAAGACCAAAGAAAAATGGATGGATTGTGTGAGGAAAAAGTAGTAAATGATAGCGTGATGATCAACAGGGGAGAATGGAAGAAAAAAACGTGTTGCGCCGACCCCAAATAACATGGGACAAGGGCAGGAAGATGATTCGCTTTCAGTTGTAAGAAACTAGAGGCTTCCTCACACAGTAAATAAGTACCCACTTACTGTAAGTTAGACAATGTGACCATTTCACAAATATTGGTATACAATATAACCCATAAAACTTAACAAAATGGGCAGAAAAAAAAGAAGTTGTTTATACTTAAAATTAATTTAATCGGTGAATTTAAATAATTTATGCTGAACATGTTATAACGAAAAAAATATTAAACAAAATAGAAGATGTTTGAAGAAAATATTGGAAGAGTTACTGTTGCACTTGTGAGGTTCCGGTCAGAGGGTCATCTTAGGGACCTTCCATCAGCGACATTGCATCTGCCCGCCGCTGCAGCTGGTGTAGCGGGAGTACCCGTGAGCTCTGCAGCACTCGTTCTTCTCAGCGTCGGTGCGGCTGCAGACCTGGTCGCAGGGTCCCACATGGACGGCCTGTACGGTCACCGACACCATTGCGAAGGCGACCAGCAGGAGAATGAAGGTGGTCTTGATGGCAGCCATTGTAGTTGTTGTTTAGAATACGAGAACCGTTCGTAAAGAGATGTAGATTTGTTGTGTGAAGCTTAAACATTTCCCTCCATATTTATACTCAAAATCGAGGAAAAATATTCATAAGTAAACTGGGTAATTGCTGTATGTAAATGAACAGGAAAATAGGTAGTAGGTAGTCAAAGAAGGTATTAGGAATGGAGGAATGGTCATCTTATCACCTGACTAGCCTTTTCTTGAGTATTGGAGTCATATGTACATATTTCCGCGGTGGTCCCGTTTAACTTTGGTGAAGATCTGATGCTGATCTTCGGAGATATCGATGGGACTCTTCAATAATAGACAGCAAATCTGCTGTGATTGTTGCAATCGCTTGGATGTTTATTGTTTACACAACATCATAACTTAACATCACGCCTGTACGCTCTGAGGGTGTACGCAGATGTGTATAGTACAACCAGATTTGTTTGTTTTTTGTTGACAATGTAAAATAAATGCATAGCAAATAACAACTAAAAAAGGAAAAATAAAACCGACTTCTGTAAAACTGACTTTTGTTTGTTTGATTCAGTTTTTTTGTCACCGACTTCAGAAGGTAAAGTTATTTTTTGTGGTTTTGAAATCGGTTTTATTTTTTGCAAAAAAGTTTTTCTGTATGAATAAATTGAACGAACTTCATTATCATCTAAGTAGCCAAAACTAGACTCAAATAAATTAGGCATATAGGTATATAGCTCTTATTATACGGAAATTAAGCAAAGCTCCTATTGTTGAAGTCGGTTAAAATGTAGCCTATGTTACCTGGACCATAATAACAAATCGATTGACACTATTCATCAAAATCGGATGAATAGTATAGGCGCTACTGAGGAACATACGTAAATACAAACATACATACATAGACTGCTAAAATCATAACCCTTCCTTTTGGCTTCGCCGCAGTCGGGTAAAAATGAAGCCTCAGTCCCTGCCATAAATCATAATAACTGTGTAGGTAAGTACTGTAGTAGCCCATTCCAAAGCGTAGATCTCTATGGAGAAGAACGGGCAAGAAACTCCACTATACTACCTAGCTTGATGCTACTACATACACCATGACTTTTTAGTCGTCTCACAAAGGTGGTCCACTTAATGTGCCTAACATAAAATAGCTCTATGCGCGATTTTTTTTTTACCTACCATCTATTCCAGTAGGTACAAAGAAAAATGAATAAAACATTAGAAAAAAATATGAAATATCCTGTTGCATGATGTTTACGTGTCAAACGGGAGAACGTACCTACCCAGCGCTCGAGTCCAGTAGATCATTGCTCACAACAGGGTGTTTTAACTACGTCATGCGTCAAAATACTGAATAATATTTTTATTTTTTAATTGTTAAAATCTCATAAATGTCTATTTTTTTTAATGAGTGCTTAATAGTCATTGGATACATGAAGTGGGCTGCCGTTGTAAGACGACTAAAAAGTCACGGTGTATATGTCTACATATATTCACTCCTCCACACAATAATTGTTCAGCGTTAATACCTACACTGCATTAAATTGTTCGTTGCAATACCTATGTAGCAGAAACTGGTTCAAAGGTAAAGCTTTGTAATAAACAAAGGTTTATGACCAGGGCTGTGCTGTTGCTCTGTTAGAATAAGTAATTGGTCAGCTGTGTTGTAGTCTCCATTTTGGTTTCAACCGGTCTAATGTCCGTTATCACTTGTCATTCCAAAACGCATTGTTGTATTGTCAACACTCACCTCAGCACAGTGATTTGAAATTCCAACGGCGTAATCATATTTATTAGGCATACTAGCTTTCGCCCGCGGCTTCGCCTGCGTTAATTTAGAATTTGACAATAAATTCAGGTTGTACTCTGCTTGTAATAACATAATTCAATCATGATTCGAATGACACGTGGCGCCATCTATTATCATAAGAACGTTATTGTTGTTTTCCTCGGGAACATTACATTTTTTCGGGATGAAAGGTACCCTATGTCCGTTTCTGTACACCTGACGACGTATATGTAAAATTTCAGGACAATAAGTACAGTGGTTTATTCGTGGAAAGGTAACAAACAAACAAACTTACTTTCGCATTTATAATATAAGAATGGATGTACCGCTTAATGTTATAGTAGGTATCTGGGCGATCGAGGTCTGCTCTGGTGAAAATAGACGAAACGAATTTTTCCAGATAGGTATGAGACCTAGCTAGATCGTGTTTTTTCGCCCCCATAAACCCCTGTACTGCAACTTTCATCGAAATTGTTAGAGCCGTTTTCGAGAACGTGATTTCAAATATACAAATATTGATAATTTAATTTTATTTTATTTATGTTGGGGTCGGCTTCCAGTCTAACCGTATGCAGCTGAATACCAGTATTTTACATGGAGCGACTGCCTAACTAACCTCCACAACCCAGTTAGTACTAGGTAATACGATACCCCTTGGTAAGACTGGTTGTCAGCCTTTTTGGGTCACTGACTACCTGTAAGGACTGTCAAAGATCTACAAATGACAGCCGGGACCAACTGCTCAACGTGCTTTCCGAGGCATGGAGGAAAATCGGTATGTAATGGGTGATCACCCACCCACGACAAGCACAGCTTAACCTAAAGATCGACCCGAGCGGCTGTTATTATTTAGCCACGAGCTCCTAGAAATCCCTTCTCTGCTCCTGATAATTTGTCCAATACATTTACAAATTTTGGCGCTGTTCCACAGCCAGTACCAGTACCTGCAGCACGTGGCAGTACGACAAGTACTCAGATACGCAAATGCGTGGCTGGCTGAAAAACAAATGAATCGCGTACCGTAAGTGGCTGACACCTCTGGGCACCTCCTCATGCGGTCCACCATATGCAGTAATGTATAATAATTTTCAAAAAACACAGTATTCTGAGATCCCGCCTAAGATCAACCATCACCTATGTACCTACTTTGATAGTCTTGACTCAATAACATAACATCACAACTATAATTCCTGACGGGTTAGGCAGAGGTGTACCTAATTGTACATCCACATTTCGCCAGTTTTGTTTAACTCCCATGTAATCAACCGGGCACAAATCCAGACTCCGTGGCTGCTACTGAGAAATTCCTGACGGAAAAACCCAATAACACTTTACCCGACCCCGGAATCTATCCCAAGACCTCACGCTCAGCAGTCGCGCTTGCGACTAACTTAATTTCATCAGGCAATCTACTCTATTAAAGTGGCATCTGCTAAGCGTCTTTGCTTTCAATTTTAATTGAACACAACTAAACAAGTACCTAACGAAAGCCGCGGAACAAACCAGCATTTTCCTTTACGCCGAGAATCCACTTCATCACACAAATACTTCAGCCAAAGCTTTCCTCAATCGCTAACAAAGCAACCGACAGTTTCAAGTACTTTAATCATTCTCCACATCCCAAAACAAGGAATTGTTTTGAGCCAAAGAGACACTTCACTAAGTCCGATAGAGGATCTCGGATTTGTTAGAGCTCTCAGCTGCCAATCCTATTTGATTTGTTAATCGTTATAATTGCACGGCTGAAGACGTTTCTGTGGATCAATTGTTTTAGCAAGGATCCCTCCATTGACAACATAATGATGTATTCAATAGGTTTCCTCGGAGAGGCCTGATCCAATAAGTCTTGGAGATTCTAAATTGGTGGTTTATTTGAGTTCCTTTAACTGAGGAAGTACCTACTTTTCTCCATTGCTGTCTTTCCAGGCTTTATGCTTGGTTTAATTAAACGGAGTTGGGCTTTCTTAAGGTTTTAGTGTAAGTACCTAAATAAATTATTTTGTTATTCCTTTGACTTTAAATCTAAGAAGCTATAGATTTTTGCCACGGAAAGATGGAGTGAGTATATGGAGGTAAGTATGTTATTTGTATAATTTGTAGACGTTTTCGAACCTATTTGTAACTGTGTAGGTCTTTTCCTAGCCGTATCAATTGATTAACAATCGAAGGAATAGGGAATCGACTGTCTTGGTATGGGCATGTGGTGAGGAGGGACAATCGTATGTGACTAAAAGAATTATGAATATAAATGTTGATGGATCGAGAGAGAGAGGAAGACCAAAGAGAAGATGGATGGATTGTGTGAGGAATGATATGAAGGAAAAAGTAGTAAATGATAGCGGGATGATTGACAGGGGAGAATGGAAGAAAAAAACGTGTTGCGCCGACCCCAAATAACATGGAATAAGGGCAGGAAGATGATTCGCTTTCAGTTGTAAGAAACTAGAGGCTTCCTCACACAGTAAATAAGTACCCACTTACTGTAAGATAGACAGTGTGATCATTTCACAAATATTGGTATACAATATAACCCATAAAACTTAACAAAATGGATAGAAAAAAAGAAGTTGTTTATACTTAAAAATAATTTAATCGGTTAATTTAAATAATTTATGCTGATCATATTATAGGTAAAGAAAAAATTTTTTTACAAAAAAGATGATGTTTGAAGTGATGAGTCATTCCTGATTACCTCTGGACGTTGTTCGAAAATTGGTAATTGGTTTCACATTATGATTCTGTTGCAAGGTTCCGTCAGTAACATTGCATATACCCGCCTTTGCAGCTGCTGTAGCCGCGGTGCCCGTGAGCTCTGCAGCACTCGTTCTTCTCAGCGTCGATGCGGCTGCAGACCTGGTCGCAGGGTCCCACATAGACAGCCTCCACGGTCACCGACACCATTGCGAAGGCGACCAGCAGGAGAATGAAGGTAGTCTTGATGGCAGCCATTGTAGTTGTTGTTTAGGATACGAGGAACGTTCGTGAAGAGAAGTGGAGTTGATGTGTGAAGCTTTGGACATTCCTCTGCGTATTTATACTCTAAATCGTATAAGGAAAATACCTACAAACATACGTTTTTTGAACGTAAACAGGATAATGCAAATTCAAAATTTTGCACGAGGATAAATTTGTTTAGATGCTATTTTTGTTATGCTGGTGGCCTAATGCTGTTGACCTGGCCACGTGATGTGATTTAAAATTCAAACATGCACCATGCGCTTAACTTTATGCACTTTTAAACACTGCTATATAAAACGAGGCAAGAAAACATTCCAAGGATACCTGACTAATAAATAAAGAGTTTAAACGAGCTTTTATTATAACGCTGCATAGTGCATATCTTGACTTTATCAAGAGCTAAAGTTTGTGTATTTGTATGTAGGAAGTAAACTACTCATCCAATTTCAAAAATAATCCTATAGATTAATACTGACTGCCATAGAATATATCTGTTCGATGGAAATGAAGTTATGGCCAGAAGTTAGTAGTTAATATCTATGATTACGTGTATGCATCGGAACTGCACATGTTTGTGTAGTTCCGATGTGATAAACTAATTAAGATGAAATGCTAAATAAGTTTGCAAAAATGTACCTTAAATGACATGACATGCACGGAATGACAGCTCAAATTCAAATTATACCCCGGCTTCCCCAGCCATCTATCTTCTATCCTCTCGCACAGTCGAAATGATTCTGTTAGGGTGAGCTAAAACTATTGATGGAAGGATGATAAGTATTAAAACGAATAAACATAATAATGCAGTGGACTGCAACATTACTACCCAGTTTTGTTACTCTTATGTGTTTTATATATGTTGTAGTTGTTTATTATCAACCAATATTTTTTTTTTTACACTAATAAAGAGTTAGGCACTTAGGCCACAAGTGTACCTTTAAAAATGCACCTTATAAATAAATTTAAAAATCTACGTAACCATTTTAAATCTATCGAAGCGACAGACTCACCTAAATAAACTCTAACCAATTCCAGAACATCAGTTTACTACCAATAATTAAATTGACTCAATACTCTTTTGTACAAGTACTTCAGTAAATCGTGTTAGGCTAGCCTGTGATTACTTGGACCTAGATCTTAGAACGAATGGCCCGTGAACCAAGGAGGTCGCAAGTCTTAGGAGGTATTACAACCCCCCGACCCGATGCAAAGGGGGGTATCCGTTTGCATAAACCCGAGTGACGACGAGCTTTTTCAAGGAATGGACCCGTATAGTGGGCATGGTCCTTTGTAATTTTTAGAGGTAAATGTTTAGGTAGTGCAAGGTATCCCAGGTAGATGAAAAAATGATTGTGATATTCGAAACAGGTAATTTTTTTTTCCGGATTAGATATAACGACCATCAAACTCAAACTCAAAGCATTTATTTCAATTAGACCATTACAGGCACTTTTGAATGTCAGAAAAACAAAGAAAGCGAAGCACAAACACAAGGCATTGCTTGTGTAAGTACTGTAGTTGCCCATTCCAAGGCGTAGATCTCTCTGAAGAAGAATGCGCAAGAAACTCCATGCACACTTTTTTCAATCAAAATATTATTACAAAATCTCGGTTACATCATTCATGTGGAGACTTAACATTTATGTGAGAACGGTGTATAAAGAAGTGTAAGCTAAGAGCATCCAGAGTAAAAATGAGCATAAACAGTTCAAAAATAAAAACAAACCGTGGCAGCTAAGAGGTGACCAAAAAATACATTGGTATTCAAAGCTGCCATACGAAAAAAAAGTTAGGTTACTTTACCATGCAGACTGATAAGAGCCCCGGGTAGCGGGGCTACGTCAAATACGGCTTAGTTTGTAATTTTGTAGTCATTTGCTTAGTATAGCATAGCAAAATGTAAAATTTTTCGTTATAATTTCACATCAAAACGAGGTTTTATTTTGGCGATCATTTACTATTTTTGGCACTATAAAATGTTTTTTTAAAAGTTATATTTCTTATATATAAAAATCTTGTGTCACGGTGTTTGTGGTTGCATTCCTCCGAAATGGCTCGACCAATTTTTATGAAATTTTTACGTACATTTTTTAGGTATGAGAATAGGTCGTAAATACTCGTAAAATATAATTCACACCGCTAGGTTATCAAATTCTGAAATATCGCAAGCGAAGCCACGGGCAATAGCTAGTTTTACTAAATTACCTGGTGTTAAGTTAAACGTAAGCCATTTTTCTGCCACTAAAATTTTCTGCAAGTCATAACAACGTGAGAATTTTATTATGATTTTAAGAGGAGGCTCCCAAAATGTTATGTTAATTTGCAGACATATTCTGGAACAGTCACGCATACTATCAAAATGGAACTTAAGCATATGATTTATTGGATCCATTTTCTTTTCATGTGCAAGACAGTTACGTAATTGGAGCATTTTCGCTCGATTCATTTTTCTTTCGAAAATCATGTCTTTTTTAAAGATTTTTACATTTTTTTTCAAGCTATCTCGTCTTTTATGTCTAAAATAAGCATTCACAGTAAGACAATATAGTTTATTATCCAACCACAATACATTTTTTCTCTAGGCCCATTATTACTTAAGTTATTAACGAAATAAGAATTGAGACTTACGACGTTTAGTTTCGTACTCGAAACGATCAAAGAGCGCACGCGATATTCAACTTTATTTCTGATCCGTTAGCGTTTAGCACAAAACGGCCGAACCGGTTTCTCAGTGTCGCGCTGTGCGCCGTCGAGGGAGGGTCTGTTTCGCTCGCACCCGCGCTCAATACGTAATTTATTTAACAGTTATTTCATATTATAACGTATTGCGATATTATGGGAAACGAAGACAATAAAAGATATGTTCAAAAGAGAAAGAAAGTCGAACGTTTAACAAATATTGCAAGAATCATGAGAGAAGCAAAACGGTACGTATTTTATGAATTTCTAAATATTATTTTGACGTAACGTCTAATACCAAATTTACTTCAATTGGGTACGCAAAAATGATCACAATTGACATACATACCAATGCAAAATAAATTTGATTAGAATGCAGCCATAATATTGTCGATCATCTGTTCAATGACAACGTTGCGTCTGACATTGTGAGAACATAGCATGCTATGGAGGCGATTTGATTATTATAAATAAATATTTTATAAAAATATCATTATTTATTATAAGTGGTATAACAGTTGTGTATTGTGTTTTAGCTTATATTTTTACATTACAGGCACTTTTGAAAGTCACAGAAAAAACAAAGAGCGAAGCTACAGTCACACACACAAGGCATAATAACTTGTGAAAGTACTGTAGTTGCCCATTCCAAGGCGTAAATCTCTATGGAGAAGAATGGGCAAGAAACTCCCTACAAAATCTTGGTTACATCATTCATGTGGATACTATACATTTATGTGAGACCGATGTATAAAGAAGTGCAAGCTAAGAGCGTCCTGAGTAAAAAGATCATTTCAGTCAAAATAGTCGAGCTACAATTAGACTATAAGGTGGAACGAAGTTTATAGTGGTCGGATTTTCATGGGGTTTTTTTATTGAGTTCCTAGAGTTGTGGAGAAGAAAGTTAAAAAAAAAAAATTCGACGCTCGCGACTTATCTTTTTTTTTTTTTTTAATTTCCTTTTGAATTTTTTTTTTCGTATAGGAATAACTTTAAATTAGCCAAATTTATATTGTGTCGTAATACTGAGACCTGTGTGCATCCATTAAACGCGAATTTGGTCTGTTTCCTTGTTGTCGACGAAATGCATATTTCCAGGTTTTTTAATGAAAATTTCCTATTTTTTCAATTATTTCTAAAATACCGAGTTTTTTCACAAAGATTTCTTTTGTCATTGGTAACTGATACTATTTCACAGATAACTGGACGTAAAAATGTTCAAGAAATCTATATTTACGAGTGAAGTGACTAAAAAATCATTCGCAAATATCAGGAAATCGTCTATATAAAAGTTAAATAAGGCCATTTTTCTCAAAATATTTCTTTGGTGGTCATTGTAAATATTATCTTGAAAATATTCTTATTATATTAGCTATCTACAGAGAATACAAAATAAAAAAAATATTCGGTGGTACTCGATAAATTTTGATTATTGCTGATGAAGGTGGAATGGGGCCGCTGGTAAACTCACGAAAATTATCGTAATTGTAACGTAACCATTTCTCATAATTTATATTTAAAATTAGATGCAAGCTTGGTTCTCTGCGCCCCATTTTATATCAATATCGATACCGATACCGCTCCCAATTCTTAGCGATAGATCCCTTTTGTCATGTTTTACTTTCTCAGCAGAAACTGATATTTAACAGGTATTCTTGAATATTTTACTAGTTATTATACCTTATTAGATTGCTACTAAAATGAGGTTTTGGAGAATAATTTGCACATTGAGTTACATTGACAAATTTCGAAAAAAAAAACCTTCATTAACATAGACGATTTTCTGATTTTTGCGAATGAATTTTAAGTCAATAAACGCGTGTATATGGTTTTCTTGAACATTTTCTTTTCCAGTTATCTGTAAAAATGAATCTGTTACCAATTTCAAAAGAAATCTTAGTCTTAAATTCGGTAACTTAGAAATAATTGAAGGAAATAGGATATTTTCAAAGAAAAACTTGAAATATGAACATTGACCAAATAAACAGACCAAATTGGCATTTAATGGATACACATAGGTCTTTCTATAAAGCCTCAATATAAATTCGTCGAATTTCAAGTTATACATAAAAGAACAAAAAATAGTACAAAGGAAATTAAAAAAAAAAAGTTGCGAGCGGCGAAATTTTTTTTTTTAACTTCTCTACACCTCTGGGAACTCAATAAAAAAATTCCCATGAAAATCCGGCCACTATAAACTTCGTTCCACCTTTTGAGTACTTTTTGTCTAATTGCACTCGGCTAAAAGATCATACAGTTCAAAAATAAAATAAACCATGGCAGCTGAGAGATGACCAGTCCCTACTGACAGCGCCCGTTCACGAACATGACGCATGGATCAGCACCATTCAACTCAACCATTTTGAAGGGAACTAAATGATCCGACACACCCGCCACCATCAGCGAGACATTTGAGTGAGCATGACATTCTCTCAACCGCCAGGGCAAATTCGAGTCAATGAAAGATAACCAAATGTAAATGGTAGCTTTACAGTACATAGTACTCACATATTATGTGCTATGCAATTATATAATACATTTAAATAATTTATTAAATTGCCGAATTCTATTATTACAAAGAAATTTTATTTTAAACTCTTTACCTCTCTAACTTTTTATCACTCCTTTTTTTGTAACGGATACCTTTAATAAACAATGGTGTACAATAATTAGATATTTCTATAGTATGTAGTAGTTAGTGTGTATTAAAAAAAAAATACGTAAACTATTTTATTTCCTAAAATAAATAAAGGCGTCTCTATTCCATCTAGTATGTTCGGTAGTCTCAACGCTTGGGTCGCTCGGGGGAAAAGAGTGCGGGGAGTGGGGGTGCATGTGGGCGGAGCTTGCGTGGAAATTATTTTAGAGTGCCTGGTCTTAAACATAATGGAGTTTTTTGTTGTATTTGTCGGATCCGGTCGTTAGTATGGACATGAAATGAATCGGAAGTGCGCCGGTGGTGACATTAAGCAACCTACTTAAAAGTCTGTCAACTCGTGCTTCTTCAATTAAGTATTCATACATTATATGTATCAAATGATATGACTGCCTCGTTGGTCGAGTGGTCGCAAGCGCGACACCTGAGCTGAGCTGTCCTGGGTTCGATTCCCGGGTCAGGCAAAGTGTAATTTAATTTCTCAGTATCAGCCACGGAGTTTGGATTTTTGCCTGGTTGACGGCAATAGGCTCGCCCGTTGCACGGGACTTAAACAAAACGGGCAAAAAGAGGGTGTACAATTAGGTACACCTCTGCCTAAGCCAAGTCAGAAGCCCATGGGCGACATAAAAATTCTGACACCAGGTTAGACACTAACCACACGATAAAGAAAGAACCTCTGCCTTACCCTTCGGCTAATACATGCATGATGTAATGTTCTGTATCAAATGTGATATTAACCTTTAATTACATTAATGAACTCCTAAAACTGAACACCAAAACCTGGGATCCACAACTCCTAACACAACCAAAATAAAGGCAACCTCACCTAATTTATTCCCTAGACGGAACCCTAGTCAATCGACAGGGCGGTCCCGACCAGTGTTACCACACTAAAAAAACATGGGTTACAGCCGAGTTTATTACGACTGTTAACATTGCACGATCAAATCACATTTAAATCTACGATGTAGCTGGCTGAATAGACTGTGTTACTTCTTTTTGTGTGGATAAAGAAATAGGTTTAGTTTTTTTGGGTATCTCAATGAATTTTTCTTGCAAAGGTGCGGTTGAACCGACCGGAGTAGCTGCGGACACAAGACTTTTACAGAAATATTAGTTCATTATTTGTCCGAAGTCCGGTCCAGCCAATTTGAACGCGCTTAGTCAAAGGCAAATTACGGACTAGCTGCGGACACCGGACACTGAATAGTATTTACTTCGTTAAGTATTTGAAGAAAGAAAAGAATAAGTATTTATTGGACCTACACAAAAAAAACCCACATTCGGATTTCATTCATTCGCGCCGATCGGCAGACTCCGTTCAGCATATACCGCGTTTGGATCATTTTTGAATAGACTCGGCACAATTCGAGGTAAACGGATCGGCTTGTTCCTGAACGGCATATCTACATGTATTTGATTTTGTTGTGATATAAATTATCTTCCGTGCGGGGATCGTACCTGCGATACGCAGCGCAGCAGCCAGTCGCTCAGCCACTGCGCCAACCGTTACAATTCTCATCTCGACATTGATGACAAATAGGTAATTCATCATTAACCTTGCAGATGTTTAATTGCATACGGTAATAACCCGTATGCAATATATATTTACCTGTTTCAAAATCACTGAATAAGTGACACCTGTAAATAAAACAAACATTCCAACCTAGGTCATAACAGGAAAATCATAAAAGCTCGTTCAAATAATTCTCTAAACTAAAATGTTTGGCCGTCGACAAATTGATTGGCATGGCAGCCTAAAATATATGGATTTTATAACTACGATACGGAGCGAAACAGCCATCCATTTTGTTTGCCAATATTTTTAGAAGCTGATATTTGTATAAAAAATAATCATTATTGGAAAGCCTGTTTGTAACATATTGGGACGTTAGACTCAAGTTTCAGTTAATAGCCATAAAAATGTGTTAATGGCCTTTTTTTACCATGTTCCTTCTTTGCCCTTTGTGTTCCAGGGCCGCGGTATCTCTTTCAAACAGTCCCGCAGCCCCGGCAGGCATCGGCCTTTGCAGGCCTCTTCCCGTTACATCTTTTTGCTTGGCCTTAGCCTGAGAATAACCAATTTTTTTTTGGGGTCGGATCTCATCTCCGGTCTCGGTCTCGCTCTGGGCGAAGCGGAAGGTCAGACTTGTACTAACTAAAACTCATCCATGTTCCTTCTTTGCCCTTTGTGTTCCAGGACCGCGGTTAGCGAATAGACTTCAATAGCGTTTTTTTTAGCGGAATTTAGAGGTGTTGTAGTCGAAGCAACCCTTTTTGAAACAGGGGCTCGTCTTTAAATAATAGCTACTACATTTACGTTTGCCCAGGTTGGCCCATAGATTAGAATTTGATATTGTAAATATGGGTAATACGCAATAGTTATGAAATATCAAAGCTCAGCCATATTTTACCATTCGGCAGTCCATGGGTGAGTGATCATTCTAAATATACCGTGAACATTGGCGTCAGTTAGATTGCAAGCCGACCCCAACATGGTTGTAAAACCATAGGGTTTCCAAAACACATTATCTGCATAGACAGATGATGTGTTTTCATAGCTTTGTCAGAAAGTCCAATGACAGATAGAGATATTTATGTAAGGTAAATCTGTTGACATTAAAGTGGATTTTCTGTTGAATCTTAGGTGAGTAACCTATGTGTGCCTAACAGAGGACAGAGAAGAGAGTCAGATGTATATGTTACGGCTAAAAGCCGAAGTAAGGTTACACCTAGTGCTGCGGGACTGTTCGAAAGAGATACCGTGGCCCTGGAACACAAAGGGCAATGAAGGAACATGGATGGGTTTTAGTCAGTAAGAGTCTGACACTCCCTCCCACTGCACCCAGAGCGGGAGAAGTCATTTGATGATTCCCAATCCGTAAAAAAAAAAAAAAAAGGTTACACCTAGTTCTAGCCGGCTTCACCAAGGTGCGGCCGGTAACAGTTTGTTATAATGCAACTAATTTGGTTGTAGCGCTCGCCGGCCGCTGCTGCGGCAGTGCGGCACCGCTCGCTGCACTCGCTCGGCCATTTCGTCGGTATGTCCTAACGATAAAAAGGATAGTTACCGGCCGCACCTAGTTATAACCGGCGAGAACTAGGTGTAACCTTACTTAGCCGGCTAGAACTAGGTGTAACTTCACTTCGGCTTTTAGCCGAAGTGAAGTTACACACATTTACATTCATAAACGGTGTTTGTATTTTTCATACGTTTTACATAACATAAACAAAACTACTGTTGGTAATTGCTATTCATGTTATTTCCTGAAAATGTAAAACCAATCAGATAAAGCAAAGGGTCGAGTTCCACACGGATCACAAACATTCAAATAATATTCGCTTCCTCACCCTTTTAGATCGATATCCTTAATTAAAATCGCCTCAATCTACAATCTTCTCACAATTTAATTATATTACGGACTTTACATTTTTTGGGGTTCCGTAAATCCATACACAGATTTTGACAATGGAAACCTATTACGAATCCTATCGTTTGAGGCCCTAGTACGAGTTTGGACGTTTTTCGCAACGTTGTACATAGTGGGTGTGTAGTGTGTACTGCAGTGGAAACGTACACCCACGCTGTCAAACAAATGAATCTACGCAGCTAAACTGCGCCGCGTGCCCGTGCACAGCATGCACCGCGTTGGGTTTGCGCCTATATTTTGGCCTCTACCACGGCACAAAATTAATACATTTGCATATTGTCCAATTACTGCCTTTAGCCAGTAGTGGCACTGTAAAGGCAAACCATTAAAAATCATCTGCCTAGCCTTTTCCCAACTATATTGGGGTCGGCTTCCAGTCTAACCGGATGCAGCTGAATACCAGTATTTTACATGGAGCGACTGCCTGTCGGACCTCCACAACCCAGTTAGTACTGGGTAATACGATACCCTTGGTAAGACTGGTTGTCAGATTTTTTGGGCCACTGACTACCCGTAACGACTGTCAAAGATCTACAAATGACACCCGGGACCAACGGCTTAACGTGCTTTCCGAGGCACGGAGGAAACTCGGCATGTAATGGGTGGTCACCCATCCACAGACCAACCTAGGCAAGCACGGCTTAACCTAAAGATCGACCCGAGCGGCTGATATTATTTAGCCACGAGCTAAAACATTAAAAATACTGTATTTTTAATTATTTGTTTTGTGGTATGATCGTGCGCTGGTCTGACTCGCACTTTCCCCATTTTTTCCACCAAAAAGTTTCGCTATCCCTTGGTACGGTTTTAATTTCCTCGGTCGGGGACTTTTTTATTTTTTTTCTCACTGGGCCGTCCAATTAATCAAGTTGCTAATTAATTTATTACATATAATGTAACTCAGGAATGGGGCCCATCCATCATTTGGCGGAACAAGTTGTAAAATATTGTCCCAATCCGCCGCGGAACCGAATTTTGATTAGATTTTAATTACGTAATTGTTTGCAGTGAGTCGGCGATCTACGGAGTTTGTGACTGGCGATAGCGGTGAGTGTTTTTAACTCCACGGATAACAAGGTTATGGTATTAATAATCATTGATAATTATCAAAGAAAATGATATAATTATAATGTTTTTTTATGAAAGAAAATAATAATAATGAGTTATCAAATAAAATAATCACAAACATTTATCAAAGAAAATAATTGTCTTGTTAAATAAATCCTGACCTCTAGATATCATCTTAAACGATGGTCGTCAATACTACAAGATTAGGTCGTCAATCATCATCTGCCTAGCCTTTTCCCAACTATGTTGGGGTCGGCTTCCAGTCTAACCGGATGCAGCTGAATACCAGTATTTTACATGGAGCGACTGCCTATCGGACCTCCACAACCCAGTTAGTACTGGGTAATACGATATCCCTTGGTAAGACTGGTTGTCAGACTTTTTGGGCCACTGACTACCTAACGACTGTCAAAGATCTACAAATGACAGCCGGGACCAACGGCTTAACGTGCTTTCCGAGGCACGGAGGAAACTCGGTATGTAATGGGTGGTCACCCATCCACGGACCAACCTAGGCAAGCACGGCTTAACCTAAAGATCGACCCGAGCGGCTGTTATTATTAAGCCACGAGCTCCTCGAGATTAGGTCGTCAATACTCCCGTGAATATTTTTTTTTCTTGTAAAAAACGTTGCCCCACACTAGGAATTTCTCCTGTATCGTGGGTGCGTTTACAAAAAATTATAACTCACATACACAAACAGCCAGACCCGGAAAAACTACCTGTAGATCATACATATATTTTGTCCGGGCGGGGATCGAACCCGCGACACGCAGCGCAGCAGCCAATCGCTCAGCCACTGCGCCAACCGTGCCGTCAATATTACTTGGATGCACATTCTAGGAAGACTGACACCCGTATCTATAAACAAGTCAAAGTGACTACTTGAGTAAAAGTAATTTTTATTCTGTGGTTAAGTAATTGCTTGAAGTTAGATCTGTCAAAAGTTAGAACTCTTAGCTCTTCTTTCTTTGACGGTTCTTATTTCGTTTAAATTCTTGTCCGTTGCATAAAAAATGTTTGAATAAATCTTAACTTAAACTCAAGTAATTACTTTAACTTGACTATATTTAGATACAGGTGTTAGTTACCATAATTAGCAGTAAATTCAAAGGTTAAAGAATATCTAAAGGGTGTAAAAAGACCCTTAACGAAGCCGAAAGGTACTTGTTCTCCCCGTCATTGCGATCATTTTTTTGTTCTAAACCATATCTGGGAACCTTCTAGTTACGGAGATATTGGGGGTCAAAGTTTTTTAAATACATGTTTCTAATGTAAGATTTTACTTTAAACACCTACATGACCCCCGTACTATTCAATCCATCCATCAGCACAATATTTTGATTGCGTTACATTGAGTTTTACCGTAAAACGTGATTTTTGCGTAAAGTTACTTAGTTCGATGTACAGAATGCTTGGTTGACGGCTTCGTGAAGGGTCTGTTTACACCCTGAATAATTCATTGATGAAACGGCCATTGCCCCTTCCCAGAGTTGATCGTTCTCCATGTTACCAAACATTCGTACGACATATTCAGGCTTCGTATTTCCTCTTCAAAGTCTTTCAGTTGAAGTCATTGAACCGTTCCACAAATGAGATGGGTCCTCTTCAGGGTAAGTTTTGAAGTTCCAACTTTGAAATGGTCGTACACGTGTGAACTATTAAGTTTACTAGTTAAGTATGTGGTATTGGCGTGGGATTTGTTCCAAATATGGTGAAATCTTAGATTCCTTAGATGTTGAAATTCATTAGAATTTATTTCGTCATCAGCATCACCATTCATGGTGGGAGAGCAGCGGTGGACCAATGGTGGCGGCCCCGACTTACGAATAGTAAGTCGTTGGTGTGGGTGAGTTTCTGTGACGCTCTCAAAAACCGTGAAGGTAAATATCGTGAGGAAACCGGCATGTACTAGAACCAAAAATTCGAAGTCATGTGACATTTACCAAGCCGCACTGGCCTCGTGGCACTGTGGTGGATTATAGCCCATTCCCTGTCATAGAGAGGAGGCCGTGTGCCCAGCAGTGAGAACATTATAGGCTGATTATGCATCATCATTGTCCTGCCTTTTCGCGATCGGTCGGCGCAGCATGTCTTTTTCCATACTTCTCTATTACTCGTCATCTCATCAGTCACCTCCTTTCTAGCCTTACCATCCTTCACACAGTCCATTCATTGTTTCTTTGGTCTTCCTCAACTCTTACAGCCATCCATATTCATACTTAAAACTTTCACGACATTTTCCTCATTCCTCTGCATCACATGCCCATACCACGATAACTAATTATGAGAAATTCCTGATGGAATAGCCCAATAACACTTTACCCGACATTGGAAATTGAACGCAGTCGCGCTTGCGACCACCAGACCAACGAGGCAAACTAAGAACGAGTAATTTCTAAACAATGTAATATACTTCCTTAGGCTATAATATTCAAAGAAAATGGGTCAAAAAAGACAATAAATGTATTAACAGTTTACGAGTCGTAAAACCCATCGATTGCAAAACAGATCTTCCGTTGCTATTGGTCGTAAAATGAGTGATAACAGAGCTTAAATTAAAGTATGTGTTCTATACCACTGATAAGAGTTTATTTGCGCATAGAATGAAATTAATGTCTTATATTGAGGCAACAACAAAAATAATCTTTTGACGAACTGGTGACCCACCCTTGCTCTGCCTGTTTTTTTACGATACGACACAATTTCGTCATTTCTTCATTATACAGGGTGTAAACAGACCCTTCACGAAGCCGTCAACTAAGCATTCTGTACATCAAACTAAGTAACTCTACGCAAAAATTATTGCTGGGAAACGACTTTTTTTTTTGGTGTGAAAAATCACGTTTCACGGTAAAACTCAATGTTACGCACTCAAAACTTAGTGCTGATGGTTGCTTTGAATAGTTAATGGGTCATGGAGTTAATTAAAGTAAAGTTAAAATCTTAAAAAGTGGTTTAAAAAAAAAAACTTGTGAAAAAATTGGAACTTTTACCTTCAATATCTCCAGAACCTGTGGTTTCCCAGGTATTGTCTAGAAGAAAAAAATGATCCCAATGATGGGCAGAATATGTGGTTTTCGTTTTCGTTAAGGGTCTTTTTACACCCTTTATGTAATAGACCATTAGAAATAAGTTCTCTAAATGTTGGTCTTTCTTTCTTTTTCGTGTGGTTAGTGCCTAACTTGGTGTCAGAGTCTTTATACCGCCCATGGGCCTCTGACTAAGCTTTACATACCGTCGAGAAATATCCCTCAGGAATGCTGGATTGGTTTCCCCACGAGGTTTTTCCTTCACCGAAGCAAGTGATAATTATACAATACGCACATGAATCCGAAGAATCAGAGGTGAGTTGGCAGTCCGACGGTCATACCACTAGGCTATCACTGCTAAATGTTAGTGAAAACTGCGTCAAATTATGATACGTTGTTTAGGAGAACAACGGGGCCACACAGACAGACCGAAAAGCGAATTCAACTTAGGATGTGTAGAAGAAGCGTGACCCGTTTTAGTGTTACGGGGTGTCCTGAGTGAGCGACGAATACGACGCGACGCGACGTTGCGAACGCGACGAACGCGATCAACTCAACGGCATACCCTGCTTGCGGCCTATATGGCAGTCTGCGGCAAGACGCGACGTAACGCGTACTTGTTTTAAGGGCGACCAGACGCGACACCACGAACTACAAAATAGTTGTTCAGAAGCGTTGATCGCCGCAGTGCGAGAGCCTAGATTGTTGTGGGGCAAAAAACACTTAATCATTTTAGAATCGTTTCCTTCATCATTTTAGAAACTTTCAAGCAAAATTGTACTGTACTTCTCCATGATTCGAGAAGTAATGACCAAATTCACGTAGGACATTTGTCGCGTGTAGCATCGCGTCGCATTGCATCGTGTGGTGTCGCGTCGCATCGGGTCGTATTCGTCGCTCAAGCAAGACACTGCGTTAGAACATGTGCCAAATTTCATCCAAATCCGTTCATTCGTTTTCGTGTGAAAGAGTAACAAACATCCATCCATCCATACATTCTCACAAACGCATTTATACGGAGTGGAAGGGACACCTACGCGAAAACGGATTAGTACATCATTCTGAGCCCCCCACATAGATATTTAAAAAAAAAAACAGCTGTTCCTTAACTTTTGACCGTCTAGGTACTTATTACTCTTTTGTAGGAAACAGCAGATTTTTTTTAATAACCGAAGAAAAATTTCTGTACTGAATACGTGGTAACCGTTTTCGCGTCGGTGTCCCTTCCACCCCGTATAGTATAGTTAGTACCCAGTAAAATAAAAAAAAATCTCCTATTTCCACGTTTAAAAGCTACAACTATTACATGTTTTCCCTCTAACCTACCCTTACTAAAAATAATGGGTTTGTTGCTACCACAGAGAAACGAGAGAATTCGCTGAAACGTAAACATACAAGTTAATTTTAACATAACAATCAAGGGTCAATTTATATCCTTCATTAGGACGTAACGTATGTATTATATGGAGGAAAACGTTCACAAAGTACATAACCCTGCATATTAAAAGGGGGGTGTATTGTCCTATAACCTGACAAAGGTATGTCAACCCTTGACAATATTACAAGCATATAGCGTCCTATACGTTTCTGTTTTTTGTATTAGATGGCCAATGTTGGTACGTATTTGGTTGGGGTGGTTTCCGTGCTAAAAAAATCGGCCAAGTGCGAATTGGACTCGCTCACCTAGGGTTCCGTATAAAATTGTAGGTATTTCGTTATTGAACTACATATTTACGGTAAGACATTGCTTCATGTCAAATTTCATGATTCTGGGTCAACGATTTGCCTCGGAAAGCACGTTAAACTGTTGGTCCCGGCTGTCATTTGTAGATCTTTGACAGTCAGTGGCCCGAAAGTCTGGCAACCAGCCTAACCAAGGGGTGTCGTATTATCCAGTAGGTACTAACTGGGTTGAGGGGTAAGAAGGCAAGTCACTCCATGTTAAATAATGGTATTCATCTGCATCCGGTTACACTGGAAGTCGACTCCGACATAGTTGGGAAAAGCGAGGCAGATGATGTTTATTTGTTTATTTTCTCTCTCTTTCAAAGATATATCTTTACAGGGTTACCTAATGCGGTAGTGTCATCATCATCATTTCAGCCGAAAGACGTCCTCTGCTGGACATAGGCCAGCCGCAAGTGTTACCACATTGACCGGTCCCGTGCGTCTCGCATCCAGCTGATCCCCGCAACCTTCACCAGGTCATCGGTCCAACTAGTGGGAGGCCTTCGAACGCAACGTCCTCCGGTTCGCGGTCGCCACTCCAGAACTTTTCGGCCCTATCGGCCATCCGTTCTGCGAGCAATAATATGCCCTGCCCACTGCCACTTAAGTTTGACAATTCTTCGGGCTACGTCGATAATCTTGATTATGAGAAAGTGTTCACAATAACAATATTAAATCACTCATACTATTACTGTTATCACTGATAGAATGTCTACCCCTGCTTCTTCTTCCGGAAGATCGCTCCGTTCACAATCGAGCAGATCAATTCATCACTCAAGACGCCTCACTGTTTGTAATATCATTGGTCTGTAACGACTCCAATGTGCCGACGATAGCTCTTAAGTAATTACCACCTTCAACGCATCAAAGCACGAACTACAATGTGTTTAATTAATAATACAACTAGCGAGCCACACTGCTTCGAACGTGCATTTTACTATGTGGCGGCATGTCAAAATTTCTGCGCTATTAGTCCATTCAATATTAATACATCACGCTTGTAATCCCCGAAGGGTTAGGCAGAGGTGTACCTAATAGTACACCCACATTTCGCCAGTTATGTTTAAGTCCCATGTAATAGGGGGCGAGCCTATTGCTATCAACCGGGAGCAAATACGGACTCCGTGGCTGCTACTGAGAAATTCCTGAGGGAAAAACCTAATGACACTTTACCCGACCCGGGAATCGAACCTTCGCAATTGATATAGAGGTTTGGAAGGAGAAAGGGGATGCCTTTGCCCTGCAGTGGGACATTTGAGAGGCTTACAAAAAAAAAAATTTAGAACAAACAGAAACAAACATCAACTTTATTTTGTACTAGCTGTTGCCCACGACTACGTTCGCAAAATTGACCAAGTTTCGTATCAAATGTATCGTTACCGTGGCATAACGCACGTAGCGAACGGCAAGCGCGACGACGAGTTCGATGAACTCTGTAACTAGGCAGGAAGTAAACAGCTGATTTCACGCGACGTTTGTCAGAGTATTTCAACATCCATTGTTGGATTTTTGAATTTACCTGTATTATTTACATAAATGGAGTGCTGCGTACCGGAAATATAATTTTACATTTAAGTAAAGGAATAGTAACAGAAAAAAAAGTTAGGGAAAAATTCCGGTGGAATATGATTCAAAATAAGGAGCTGAATGCACCCTGTCAGTTTGTGGAGGGCTGCCCCTTAAACCCTTTATATAGATAATATTTACCTACTTAGAAATAGCTTGTAGATACGTAGTTACACAATGTACCATTCAATCTTCGTAATAGCGATCAATACTAAGTCGGAACTAAACTCCCAATCTGTTACACATTACAACAAACATAAATATTAATAATTCATCCAGTAGTTTCAAACTGTATCTACCCTTCACCTGATTAATCTTGACTAATTAGCAAATCACCAACTTGAATTCAATCTTATTGTCTCAAATTCTGAGTTCAATTTTGATTGCAGCTTTGTGGCTATAGTTTCCTCGTTTCCTAGTCCATCTGGGACATTATTTAGTCGAAATGTTTCTGGGAACAACATTGGCAATCACATTAATGGATCTACTGGCCACAGGGTAAATAAGCAGAAGGTTAATGTTTGGGTGCCCAGATTGGACTACTGTTTTGACTTGCATGTGGCTTCTTACGCTATTGATAGATTTTATTCATCAGGCTGGCTGGTTGTTTTTACCACGGCAAAGGAAAAAGGAAGGGTTCTGATTTTGGTAGTATCTTTTTATATGTATGTTTGTAACTTCATGTTTCTTCGTAACGCCTAAATGACTGAACTATATAATTTTGATGAATGAGGTGTCAATCGATTCGTTATTATGGTCTGTCTGTCCGTTTTTCATACGGCCTTTTTAGGCTATTTGCACCATAAATAAGTTTATGGTATAAATAGCCTAAAATCGCCGTAATACTGCTTTAAGCTTTCGCGGTTTAAAACTAAACTTATACTGTAAGGAGATGACGGGACGAACTCGACTCTTTTCAAAAGGATTGGCAAACAAGAACACTAGATAGGGATAAGTGGAAAGAGGGAAGGGAGGCCTTTGCCCTGCAGTGGGACACAAATGGCTGATAATAATAATACTGTCACGGGATATCTTCCGTGATTATCAATTAGTTTGAGATCCCGATATTTGGACGCTGTTCGCTATACGCATGCGATCATGGCGCAACAGCGTCGAATTATCGTGACAGTATAAATTTAGTTTTAAACTGTGAAAGCTTAAAGCAGTATTTATACCATTTCGAAAATTGGAAAGAAGATGTATTCCGTACACCGTTTAAAACGTGAACAGAGGTATAGTAGTGAAATTACAATTGGTTCCGTATACCCGGATGCCATTCCGTATGCACCTATTACCTTATCCTTTAATCCTTATCATTATGGTAAGCACTTTGCGCCGGCCCTTAGTATTATGGTACAAGGGCAGGAAGATGATGATTATGGTAAGCAGTTTGTTATCATAATAAGCCTGGACGGATAATTATTGATGATTATTGTAGTCACGATAATAATGTAGTTTCCGTTCGGAATCTTGGGGTACGGAGCTCAAGATTCTATCTAAGTATACACCCATCCAACAGGTCCTTTTTTTTCGGATGGGAAATCATCAAATAATCCCCCCCCCCCCCACTCTGGGCGGAGTGAAGCGGAGTGTCAGACTTTTACTGACTAAAGCCCATCCATGTTCCTTCTTTGCCCTTTGTGTTCCAGAGCCACGTTATCTATTTCAAACAGTCCCGCAGCTCTGGCAAGTATCGGCCCTTCCGTTTTGCTGACATCTCTTTGAGGCGCGCGTGTAACACGAACGCGCCGTCGAGACGGCCTGTCGTCATAAGACGGACGGACGGTGACCCGCACCCAACAGGTCCTTGAATTTCTGTCTATGACGTCCTTAGTTTAAAGTAAACAAAACACAACGATTTGGGATAAAGCAATGCTGTTTATTCCAGTTCGGCGCGCGCGCTCGTGTCAGTCGCACGTCTTTTCTATCCATAACCCCCTCCCAGTTACTTCGCATCGCCACTAGTGATGGGAACACGCCCGATAAAAAGGTGTCGATATGGATCGTTTTCTGACGCGCTCCAATTCTGTTGGCAAACGCCCTCTCGAAGGCCCCATTAACCCCAATGAATGGAAAATTCCAAAAAGAGCTGCGCGTCTAGCTGAACAACGCCCACCTGAGCCGATCAAAACTTCCAACAGTTTCGGCCCTCTCCCAGGCTACCAACCATCTGCCGCTGACTCCAGCACCAGATTTCGTGATGCTGTCACCAAAAAGGCTAGCCGCATTCCTCCCATCGTCCTGGAGATACAACCCACCTGGACACATGAGTACATCAGAACCACAATGACGTCCTACTCAAAAAACTTTCACTTGCAGTACAGACGTAATAATCGAGTGGCTGTTATCTGCCATACGTCTGAAAGCCACCAAGCCGTCAAAGAAGGTCTACGTGCCAAGGACATTGCTTTTCACACGTACTCGCGAAAAGATGAGAAGATGTACAAAGCAGTAATTTTCGGTCTTCCTGATTATGTCGAGGATATCCTTCCAGCCGAATTTGCCTCACTTGGGTTCGAGAACGTGATCATACGAAAAATGAAAGTTCCTGCTGAAAAGAATTCCTATTGCCCTCCTTTTTTAGTCCAGTTGCCACCTGGTGCTGATTTCGTCAAATTTCGACAGATCAGGCTCCTATGCAACACCGTGGTACAGATCCGAAAGTACCGAAGCAATAATCGTTACGGAACGCAGTGTTATAGATGCCAAGGATTCGGCCACTCGTCTACGAACTGCAACTTAGCACCACGCTGTGTAAAATGTACTGATCCCCACCAGACTGAAGACTGCCCTAAAAAGACCAGAGACCAACCAGCCAAATGCTGCAACTGTGGTGGAAATCACCCTGCAAACTTCCGACAGTGCAAAGAACGCGAAAATTACCTGAAGATTCTGCGGGAACGCCAGGACCAATTCAAAGCCGCCAGAACTATGAAGCCACCACTGAAAACGAACGTAGTTGATGGGCGACCCTGGAACTTCGTTGCTGCTGCCAATACACAAAAACCCACTGTTCAAGAAAATGCTCAAGATCAGGCGACAGCTGACATGGTTTCCATTTTAATGACGATAAAAACCATCAAAAGCCAATTTATAGGGTGTAACAATATGATGGATAAAGTCATACTTATTTTAACCCATCTTGGTCAATATGTGTAAAACACAAAATGTACGTATTCTATACTGGAACGCTGACGGTATCCGCTCTAAAATCACAGAACTGTTGGACCTGGTAAGTAAGCTATCTATTGATATTGTAGCTATATCAGAGACCAGAATAGCCCCCCACATCAAACTGCAAACTCCTGGCTTCACCTGTTACAGGCGGGATAAGAAATCTGATGGATGCGGCCAGGGAGTTGCAATTTTAGTAAAATCAGATATAGCACATACCCCTCTAAATTTACCTCCAACCCAAAATCTGGAATGTGTCGGCATTCAACTGACCCTATCCAACCATAGAATGGCCTTTATCTCAGCCTACCAATCACCTAACCTGTCATTGTTAACTACAGACTTGGACGTAATTCTTAATGTTCAGTCGAAAACACTTGTAATGGGCGATCTTAACACCAAACACCCGTACTGGTACTGCTCTTGCTCCAACATCCATGGCGAGGTGCTTTTCGACCACATGATGAGCAACGAATACGAGATCCTTGCGCCCTCTAGTCCCACTTTAGTCCACTATCACAGCACACACGTACCTTCAACTCCTGATATTATCCTGGCTAACTCGATCTACCACCTTTCGGAGCCTCAGGTCATCACCAGCCTCTACTCCAACCACCTACCCGTTTTCTTTACCGTAGATGGTAAAGTCAACCGCAACCCCCACAACTTCTTTAATTATAAAAAGGCGGACTGGAAGGACTACAGATCTTACTTAAATGAGTCCATAACTTTGAGTCAAACTACACTCAACTCACCTGAGGCTATTGACTTTGCAGTTGAACACTTGACCCAGTCAATAACAGGTGCAAGAGATAAAGCCGTTCCTAAAATATCCAGTGGTGGTGGTCATCAACTCCCGCGACGGATCAGGTCACAAATAAAAGTTAAAAATCGTTTTCGCAGGCTAGCTTTAGAAGAATCTAATCCCTATTATCGTCGTCAATTGTTCTCCCAGGTCAACAACATGCAGAAATGTATAAAGCATAAGATTCAAACCCTAAACGATAATGTCTGGAACAATAAACTGTCTAAAATTACCAACCCAGCTACCGACTTATGGAAAATAGTTAAATCAATTAACTATCATCCAAATACAATTCCCCCGCTATTAACGTCAACTAATACCACCACCTCATCGGGCCCTGAGCAATGTGAGACTCTCGCCAATACCTTCCTAGACAATATGAACCTGACCAAACATTGGCTAAGCGACCCTAGCATTGAAGAGGAAGTGAAAGAATCAATGAGGTTGCTGGACCGTTTTCAGATGAATGACTTGTTACCAACACTTGTTAGGCCAACACTTGTTAACCCAACACTTGTTAGGCCAAATGAAATTCGCAAACTTATAACAAAGCTAAAATCAAATAAAGCGCCTGGTTTTGACGGCCTGGGAAATGTTTTACTGAAGAACCTCCCTCAGAAAGCTATTGTGTTTTTGACGAAAGTGTTCAATGGATGCCTGCGAATTGCATACTTCCCGAGGTCCTTAAAACACGCTAAAATCATAGCCATTAAGAAACCTGGGAAAGATCCGTCCATTCCGTCCAGCTATCGACCAATCAGCCTTCTACCAAGCATAGGGAAACTACTAGAATCTGTCATCCTATCCCGCCTCTCTAAAGTTACTGCGCAAATCTTGATCCCTGAACAGTTTGGATTCCGAAGTTCACACTCGACCACGCAACAGCTAGCCAGAGTTGCTGAACACGTAGCTCATGGATTAAACCGCGGTCTTTCCACAGGCATGATTTTACTAGACATTGAAAAAGCCTTCGATTCTGTATGGCATGAAGGTCTTTTACACAAGTTATTAAAACATCAAGTACCTGTTTGCCTAGTAAAACTCATTCAAAGTTACTTGCGTGATCGATCTTTCTCTGTCTTTATAGGTAAAGACCATTCTGCTCCCAAAACCATTCCAGCCGGTGTGCCTCAGGGCTCGCTCGTAGGTCCTTACCTCTTCATACTTTTCCTGAATGATATACCTAAACAGGCTCACACACACCTTGCCATCTATGCCGATGATACAGCCACATTCACAACAGACAAAGATGTCGACATAATTGCGGGACGGCTGCAATTTTCATTAGAATTACTTAGCCAATATTTTAAGACCTGGAAATTGAAAGTAAACTCTGAAAAAACCGAAGGAATACTATTTACCGGTAAACGAACACTACCTACTAGACTCGTTAAAATTGATGACTTCCAAATTGCGTGGCGCGAATCGGTAAAATATTTAGGCATAATTTTAGATAAGACTCTTAACTGGAACAAAAACACTGAACTAACCATAAGTAAAGGTGCGAAAGCCCTAAATTCACTAAAACCAATTTTAAATCGAAAATCCATTCTCAGTCCCACAACTAAACTACTTATTTATTCAACATTGGTCAGACCTTGCTTAACCTACGCAGCACCTGTTTGGTCTAGTGTCGCTGAAACTAAGTATAATAAGCTTCAAACCATACAAAATAAAGCCTTGAAATTATCGTACAACACACCATTTCGCACAAATCTTAAAACACTACATAAACGCTTAAAGTATCCTTTCCTAAAAGATTTCATACTAAAGATTTCACGTAAATTTTATCTGCACAAAAACCCATCACACCGAAACAAACTAATATCAGCAATTGGCAACAGTAGATTATCGACATTGCCTTACGCTCGAACGTACAATCGATATCGACTCCCCCATCACTACTTTCTCCGTGACGTATCATGACGATAGCTCGCTTACTGGCCGACGCCGCTTGACCGGCTGTGTATTCGCAATCTTTGCACAAAACTACCCGCTACCTACGTTATATTATTCTAACAGTATTATAATAAAACGTACATTCTGTATGTAACCCATTGTAAATATTATGTGGGTCATTACTAAGACCTGCACATACCTTGTTTTAGATGTAAATCAATAAGTTAAGTCAACACATAAATAAGGTAATAATAAGATGTTTTGTTGTTTATAAAGGCGATATATTTAGCCTATATAACAAAATAAATCCTGACTTGTGAACAAATAGAATAAGATCATTTGTAAGCAGATTGTATTAACATTATGTATAAATAAAGACCTTTAAAAATCAAATCAATCAAAATCAATGCTGTTTATTGATTAATTTTATGGATTACAACTTGCAAGAAAGCTGCTAGTCGGTTGCTATAACTTGTAGAGTAGAAAAACACCATGTGCGCTAAAAATGGTTCCCAGATTAGTGTATAAAATCTTTGAAAACCATCGCCAAAAGTCTACTTAGCTCTACGGAACATTTTCAAACGCGTAAACTACATAAAACTGCAAGGTATTAACAAAAAATTACACCCACATAAATAAATGTAAAACTTTCCGGAAAGCAATAAAAAATTAACAAAATAAATAACAACAGCTACCTATTTTTCAGATTTATCGACTATTCTTCTTTTCATAAATTAGGGCGAGCCAAAATTAAGTTAACACCAAACAATGAAGAAGGTTCGTAATCCACTTACTTATACTTAGGAACTGCGGCTAAGTTCATTGAACATGGAAAACCCGTGGTCGATGGAAAACTCGAAGGCACTCTCGGGCGCGACGACGGGTTCGGGTTTGCCAAAAAAAATTAAAGCGACTAACGCGGTAACTGTGGTACCAAATTTCGGTGTTGGAATGAATGTATGTGTTACACCTAAAGCCGAAGTAAGGTTACACCTAGTTCTAGCCGGCTATACCTAGTGTAATGCAACGAATTTGGATGTAGCGTTCGCCGGCAACTGCCGCGGCACCGCTCGCTGCGCTCGCTCGGCTCGCGCGCTTTTGGTCACAGTTCTAACCTAACCTAATCCATTTGGTCGGTGTGTCCTAGTAATAAAAAGGATACACGCAAGTATAACAAACTGTTACCGGCCGCACCTAGGTATAGCCGGCTAGAACAAGTTGTAACCTTACTTCGGCTTTTAGCCGTAACATATGTTATATATGCAGTTGGTGTTTTTCACATCATTAATTAGAATTAAAAAGGGTATAATGATAGACTCATAGATACTTATACTCATAACATTCAACACTCTTGCTTTTAAGCTTGACTTTAAAGCAATCAGTGAATCAAATTATCTACTGAGTACGCTCTTTTAAACTGTATAGGTTTTCCATCGATACGCTAAGACGAAAAGCCCATTACAATATAGGCCCTTCAATTAAGGCTCTATTAATATCACTTCCAACCATCCTAAACGTTGATATGATAAATATACCACTTTTCATTGATTCGAGTAGGTAAATCGTTAGTCCGAAAACGTAAATTGCCGAAAATGAATATTTCTACAGACCATTAACGAATTCCAAAATGAAATTCAGTTGGACTCTAATAAATCAGAATTCGAAAATTTAAAAAAAATCTCGCACTAAAAACTCATCTACATCATTTCCTAAAACCAATCATCAAATTGTCGGTCAAAAACTAAAGGACATTGGGCAAAAAACTGTGGAAAAACTGTCATGTGTTTGTACCACGTTCCTCAATCACGTCGGGAACGGCTGAACGATTTGGTCGACACTTGACACGGCCTATTTCCGACCGTCGCCTTTTACGACCGCGTTTGATATGCAACTGATGCACTCAATGTTTCCTCTGTAAATGAGAGAAAAAGGGAAAAATATTTTTCGTTTCAATTTGCGGGTAGTTCTGAGCCGATGTGGGATGTCTGTGATGTGGGGGCTCGTTTGGATATTATGTTGGGATATGGTGAACTGTTTTATGTGAGCTTTGATGTTTTATGGTGCTATGAGTTTCAGTCAGGGTTGTAGGGATAACATAGACAGTCGCTCCGTGTAAAATATGGTATTTAGCTGCATCGGGTGACTGAAAAGTTGTCTTGTAATCGGTTATCGTGGTATGGACATGTGATGCGGAGGAAAGAAGAAAATGTCGTGAGGAAAGTTTTAAGTAAGATTGTATATGGCTATAAGAGTAGAGGAAGACCAAAGAAACGATGGATGGAATGTGTGAAGGATGATATGGCTAAAAAGGAGGTGAATGCTGAGATGACGAGTAATAGAGAAGTATCGAAGAAAACTTGTTGCTCCGACCCCAAATAAATTGGGATAAGGGCAGGAGAATGATGATGATGAGCTGCATCCCGCTCGGCTGAAAGACGATCTTTATATGTATAGTTGGGAAAAGGCTCGGCTGATGTGATGATTTTGATAACGAGGAAAGGACCTACTTATTTTTCCTCGATTTTTTGCTAAAAATCACACAGTTCTCAATAACAAATATCACTTACGCACTTAGATATTGCTATTTCAATCACACCAGCCCCTAATTGCGTTAAACACTTGCACTGACAATCCATTTAATTTTGACAATTGAATTATGTGTAGCAATACAGCTGCGATTGAATAAATCTGTACCTTACAGTTATTGAGCGAATTCATAAAAAAAAATATAGCACTGATTTTGGATCTATTGTCAAAATTACAGGGATTTTTGTGAGTATATGACTCAGTAAGAAAGCTGAATTATTCTCAACATATTTGAAGTCGTCAACCCCATTGACATCGCCTTCAAACCATGATTAGAGATCAGTTTCAAGGTCAATCAGCAAATGCTAGCTCCAACACTTCTATTGATAATCAATGCTTTTGTTACTCTGACCGTCTTGAAAATCTTTTTCAAGAAACTTGTGAAGACTTTAGACTATAGTTCGTTAGCTTTCTTGTTGCGTGGTACTTTGAAAGCGTTCTAAAGAGTTACAGGGCATTCACACGTGAATGAATCGTCTATTCGTCTTATCGTGATTATTGGTGAAGCATTTTGAGGCCCTGAAACATCGCATCATTATCATCTGCCCAGCCTTTTTAGGGTTCCGTAGCCGAATGGCGAAAAACGGAACCCTTATAGATTCTTCATGTCTGTCTGTCTGTATGTCCGTCTGTATGTCGCAGCCACTTTATTCCGAAACTATTAGGACCACACAGTTGAAACTTGGTAGGTAGAAGTATTCTTTACCCGCTTTTTGAACCTTTTTACGATTTTTATACAAAAAAAAAGATTGAGGGCGGCTCCCCCATACATGAAACTGAAACTAAAGAAAAACCAAACCTATACGTGAGGAGTGTCTATAGATAGGTCTTTAAAATGATATTGAGGTTTCTAAAACCATTTTTCTCAAAGTCAATCGTTTGAAAGATAGAAACTTCCAAAGTCGTAAAATGTGTGCCCCCCCTATAATTTCTAAAGTAAGAAAAGAAAAATTCTTGGAGATTTGACATGCTTACGAATCATGAAAAATAATGTAAACCTCAAAAACAATATTGAATACTTCACAAGAAAAAATCAGCATTCATCATGCTGACTGTACGTGTGAACAGGCCGTTACGATCAAAGAAACGTAAAAGCATTACACGCAAATAACACAAGCCTTTCCAGATTAACATCTAAACTAGCTGCTTTTCAGTAATAATTCCATTTGTATGTAATAATGTCGTACTGAGTGAAAATTAAGGAAATTGGACGGAACTGCGAAGTCATACTCTGGGATTATTTTACTAAGGAACTGGCTGTTCTCGCGACTCATAGCACCTTGATGGCGACAAAGGCGCTGATTATAATTGGCAGTAATTTTTCAGGAACAGCCCCTCACGATTTGTGTCCAGTTGAAGGTCGCCCCGAACTGGCCGCCCCTAACTGGTGAAATGTGGGTGTACTATAGCTATACCTCTGACTATCCCTTCAAGGATTATAGGCGTGATGTTATGATGTTTCGACGTTTCCAAGCCTTATTTATTTACTAGCTTATGCCCGCGGCTTCACCTGCACCAAGTTCGGTAATTATCCCACGGGATCGTACTACCGAGATAAAAAGTATCCTATGTGTTAATCCAGGTTATAAAGTATCTGTGTGTCAAATTCCACTCAAATCCGTTTAACCGTTTTGCGTGAGAGAAGAACAAACATCAATACATTCTCACTTACTTTCGCATTTATAATAATACCTAGTAGGAAGTAAGATGTACAGACAAAATATTTAACACAGGACAAAACCTTAAGATAGAAGAGCGCAAAGGTACTGGTAAGGCACCTTAGTTGGACGTCGGGGGCCACGTGGTGGCTCCCGGCCACCGTAGGCGCGGGCCTGTGGACGGTGAGTAATGGGTTAGCTCGCCGTCCGTCCGTCTTATGACGACAGGCCGTGTCGACGGCGCTTTTGTGTTCCACGAGTGCCTCAAAGAGATGTCAGCAACCAGGAAGAGGTCGGCAAGGGCCGATGCCTGCCAGGGTTGCGGGACTGTTCGAAAGAGATACCGCAGTTCTGGAACACAAAGGGCAAAGAAGGAACACGGATAGGTTTTATTCAGTACAAGTCTGACACTCCCTTCCATTCTGCCCAGAGTGCGATGGGTCATTTTGATGACTTCCCATCTGAAAAAAAAAGGCACCTTGGTTCGGGAATCTAGCAACAAAGACTCATAGACACACCACTTTCATTACAAAAGCTACAAACCACTCGCTCTGTCTACCCCTCAACCGTCCACTACCGTACCCGTAACTGTAAGCGTGTAATGTATGCTATCGAACTACCGCAGCGGAAGCCTTTCGACGCTAAATGTCGTGAGTTCGGTTCTCGCTTTACGTATCCGAGCTAACTTTGGTCGACCTACAAATGTTTGGAGTCTGACTATTTGTGTGCAGTGTTCAGACTTTGAGCGTTTACGAACTAGAAACGTTGGGCTTCAACTATACGATACGTTTCAAGGGATTTTGGGGTTTTTTTTTTCTTTTTTTTTAAAAACGTTGCCCCACACTAGAAATTTCTCCTGTATCGTGGGTGCAGTTGCATATTTAAACTCACATACACAAACCACCAGACCCGAAACAACTACCTGTAGGCCATACAAAATTTGTTCCGTACGGGAACTGAACCCGCGACACGCAGCGCAGCAGTCAATCACTCAGCCACTGCGCCAACCGCGCCGTCGATTTAGTACATTTAAATTCAAACCTAAATAATCTTTGCCTTGTAAACTGAGCTAATACAAATAAAAAAAAAATTGAAATGTCTGTACTTTCAAAATAACAGTTTTTTTCTGAATGCATATGAAAGTATTACGATACTTATAACAAAAAAAGTTGTTGTCTGTCTGTCTGTTTGTTCCGGTTAAAGGTAGCTGATGTTATAAGGAGCAACTTAGGCTACTTTTATTTCAGAAAAGGAATTAGAGTTCCGTACAAAAAAATTAAAAGCCTTGAAATAAGTGTCTGTTTGTAATACCAAAATAACAGCTTTTTACGAAATGCATATGAAAGTATACACACGGTACTTATAACAAATACACATTTTTTTAAATTTTTGTCTGTCTGTCTCTCTGTTTGTTCCGGCTAATCTCCGAAACGGCTGGATCGATTTTGAAGGGAGTTTTACTGGCAGATAGCTGACGTCATAAGGCTAAAGCTACTATAATTCCGTGCAAAAAAACGGAGATATTGGGGGTCAAAGTTCCAACTTTTTCACAAGTTCCAACCCCCGACCCCCGTACTATTCAATGCATCCATCAGCACAGTCTTGCGAGTGCGTTACATTGAGTCCTACCGTAAAACGTGATTTATTACCGTCAAAAAAAATTCATCATACAATAATTTTTGCGTATAGTAACTTAGTTTAATGTACAGAATGCTTGGTTGCCGGCTTCGTGAAGGGTCCGTTTACACCTTGTATAAAACTTATAGTTACTTGTGTGAATCCGCGATTAGGCATACAAATTCCAACCAATCCATGCTTCAGCCTACCTCCACAAAACACAGTCCGATCGCACAAAATCATTCCTCAATTTCTCCTATTCAAAATCTGCTTTAAACCGGGCACTCAGTCCTCTTTTGATCGGTTCATTATGTCCGTGTATTGAACGGACGTACGGCTTTATTCAGGTTTCGGCGATTTTATTGAAAGCTTTCAGGACATTCGTGTTATACGGCTATTGAGCAGATTTTCTCTCATACTGTCGGTTGATTGTTAATTGTGTCTGATGATTTGCGGTTATGAGGACAATGTTGTAGGTTTAAGATGTCGGTTAAGAGATGAGTAGTGGAGAAGCGGGTTTTCCGTTTAGTGGTCGTAGGTAAGTGGTATCAGTCAAGGTTTATGTAGGCAAATGATGAAGTCTAGGACATGTGTAACTAGGTAACGTTACTTACAGACGCCAGCACAAGAAGCTACCCGAAAACTGTCAAATTTTTCCAATCAAACTCAAACTCAAAGCATTTATTTCAATTAGACCATTACAGGCACTTTTGAATGTCAGAAAAACAAATAAAGCGAAGCTTCAGTCACATACATAAGGCATAATAACCGTGAAAGTACTGTAGTTGCCCATACCAAGGCTAGATCCAAGGGTCCTAGGTCCAAGGGTAGATCTCTATGGCGAAGAATGGGCAAGAAACTCCAAGGACACTCTTTTTAATCAAAATATTGTTACAAAATCTTGGTTACATCATTCATGTGGAGACTATACATTTATGTGAGAAC